>JARDYH010000001.1:124973532-129773532 GCA_029215795.1 Anniella stebbinsi | reverse complement strand
GATGCAGTTTTCTTTTCGCAGCTCCCCTCACGGACCCAACGAATGGTCGAAATGTAACAGGCTGAAAAATTTGGCACAGTGCAACTTTTATTTGCTGGTTGGCCGCAGCGAATGTCATAAAATCTCCCTCACAGTAATGGAGTTGCAGCATTGGCAGCCCCTCCCTTCTGGATCACTGAGCCCTGGTAAAGTGTACCCCCTCCCCCATGCTTAGGCCCTGCACCCCACAAAGGTGCCCATTGAGAGTAGGAAAAATCCCTGCTAGAAAATGTCTCTGGGTTTCCTGTTATAATTGAGAAATTTAACAACAGAACAAGACATCCTTTGGTGTTTGTCCAGCATCTGGTAATCAAAATTGTACTGCCTCTGAATATGGAAATTGTATTCCTAGCTATCTGGGTAAACGTCCAGTGCTGGTACTTTGCACTATAAATTTGCCACATACATTGGTAGTCAGCCCACTATCCTGTGGAAATGAGTTCCATAAGTTAGTGTCTGGAAGCACTTGCTTTTGTTCAACTTGAATCCATAAGTAGTTCTACATGTCATAGGTTTATCCACTTATTGTCCTGTAGAACAAAGAATTCATAAACTACCTTTTACTTCTGTCCTGCGTGGTGTTATCATTGTAGTTATTTATTCCCTTTCTTCAGCTTTGGCTTTTAACATCATAATCATAAGCATCAAATAGGGCGTATTTATAGAGATAAATTTGTCATTACTGCTACTGGAATTCTAGTTTGTGTGTTTTCAGTTTTCATTGCCAAAATATTCTCCATCCAGGAATTAAGAAATTGTGAATGGCTTTTTATGACGTCCTTTGCTAAATGTTTCTGGAACTCAGGCTTGACAAATAAACATCTTTCATTGGCTATTCTTAGTCCTGAAGCAAATACGAATGACCTTTTTCAATGAGGATATGTTATACTTTGCAATCTATGTAATAGCTTTGGCATTCCCAACAAAAGCTTTGTGCATTTTATTAAAACTCAAGGCAGAGGAGAAATCATTTCCTGCTCACTTTGTAGCTGAGTTCATGTAATGTCACTTTCTGATTTTTGACGGAAACATATGGATGATTCTCTCTGACACTTTTACCAAAATACATTTAACTGAATTAGAAGCCAAACCTCTCATTGTGTTTACATTTTATACACCAGTGCACTGATTGCATTCCAACCTGGCTTGACAGCTGAAGGAGTTGCTTGCTTGTCTACAGTCACTTGCTTGTCTGCTATGCTTTCTATTATATAAAATATACAAGCATGTTGTTAATGCTTTAAACATGTAGAAATTAAAAGCAAACAGAAAACAAATTTGCTCTGTTTCTTGCTGCACCTTCATCAAAAACAAGATGTTGACTTTCCAATTTGCAAAGTGGATTAGTACATCCATACATGGTTTTTAATGCCTAATCTTGCGTTCTTATCCCAGGGCCACCAGCAACAACAATCTTGACAGTATGGAGTGCTCGCAGGTATATCAACATAAGCTCAGTAAAAACCTCATGAAGTGAAGTAACTTCTCCAAAAGGTCATGCATCTCAAATGAATACTGCAGTAGCATAGAAATCACTCTCATTTTGTACTTGAGAGTTCAGGATACAATCTTCTGTATTGGAAAAAAAATATATTATTACTTTGTGATGTCTGTATTAGTATTTTCCTGTGATTAGGAGTTATGGAATACATAAAAGTCCAGTGGCTTATATACTGAGAAACAAAACAAAAAGGAAACACCCCAAGGGTGATTTGCATCAGCAAAACAGATAGTGACAGGGGAAAGATATTTTCCCCTTGTGTAAACCCTTACCCAGCCTTTACACCTGTTGTAGTAGGGGAAGGCAGGGGGGAGGGGGGATTGCAGCGGTGGGAAGGAAAGGGTTAAGCATACTTGTCCACCTACCATTTCTTTTGCTGCAAGATGAATTTTTCATTTGGGATGTGGGTCTGCCAATGAGCATGCACTTTCTGCTTTAGCTGAAGCCTTAACAATATTTGTTCAAAAATGAAGGAGCTTACTTCCAAGACATAATGTCCAGGACAAGATTTAAGAATTGGAATCATGAAAAGTAAAAATGCTAAATCATAAGGCATATTACATATGAATACATGCAAACCATACCAAATATTTGAACTGCCAAAGAATTAAATACAAAAGAATGTCACTGAAAAAACAGTCATATCAATAAAGGGTATCAATTCAGAATATATTCAATTCAAATGGACTTCTGAGGCCATAAAAAAACCAAAACTCTTCTGCCACGAACCCCAAACATGATGTATTCAATATTCCAAATGATCTATTGCAGGCAAAAGTATCACCATACATAAGTTTATCTCTGTGTGTGTGCTTGTGTGTGTGTGTTCTGTGTGCTTGTGTGTGTGTTTCACTTATATTGTTTGCCATTGTCTAAATAAGCTTTGTCCATCATTATCGTTGCACAGTTGTAGCTCTTTGAATATCATAAATGATTCTTTTCCTTCTCTGGATATTGTATGTAGACTGTTTTCTCAGCCATGGCAGTCTCCCAGGGTTGTTTCCTAATGAATGGACAGAGAAAGATGTCTATGGGGGAGCTACAGTGATGTTCAACGCATCTTCTCATTTCATGTGAAGGTTCTCTTAATACAAGTAACATTAGCTGGGGAGCTGATAATTATTGGCAACACAGCCAATGTGGAGAGGGTGTTTAACCCTTTCCTCCCCTGCTGTGGTGCTGAGGAAGATTCCTGCTTGGAAGGTACCATTTGTATTAGGAGGAAATGCACCATTGGGGGATCCCTCCTCCCCGCTCTGCCACCAAAGAAAACACAATTTTCAGTGGAGGATTTTTTCCTCAGCACCACAGCAGGGGAGGAAAGGGTTAAATTTCTCCTCTATGTCTCCTGCAGTTCCCATAATTACTTTATTTCCCCATGTGATGCTATCTGCATTTTTAAAAATGCTGAACATTAAATGCAAAAATGCTTTTCTACATGTGGCTGTAAATCTGTTGTATCTCCTTTCAGTTTCATTGCAGAATTGAGACCTGACCACTACACAAAGGCTCAATTCGGACAACACGTTAAGCAATGGTTGTTTAATTATCTACTGACGGTGTGTGAAAAAGGTGGTGATCCACAGATGACATGCTGCAGCAGGCGCTGCAAGGAATCGGCAACCACCCCAGTTGCTAATAGCGTACTCGGCTCTGACTGACAGTTCGGCCGCCATTTTCCTCACTTACCGAACTCCATTAGTCCTTCAGCAGGTATCCCAGAACACATTGTGGCTGAAAACCATGGGTGCCTCCATTGAAGCCGATGCAGGACACGCCTCCCAAACCCCATTGGCTGTTACAGTCAGTGGGCGGAACTCAGCAGCCTTGGGCAAAAAGGCAGCCAGGAGGATGGCAGCACCAATACAACATTCGCACCCCACGCACAGCACTGCAATTCCAACATTTGCACCTATGCCCCAGCCCCCAACCCCCACCCCACCTCCCTCCTAGAGCATTTTCCGCACACACAGGAAAGAAGGCAAGAGTGGGGTGGCGTAGAAAACTTTATTCAGCAGGGAGACCAGACATGGGCAATAAGGCACATGGGCACCACTATGCCAAGGTAGAACCTATGGAGAGGACAGTTGCCCCCGGAAAGGGAGGCGGCGGCTGGAAGGCACAGTGGTGAAGAGGGGATGGCTGAGGCCACACCCCCAGGGAGCCAAGCACAGAATGTGCCAAGGGGATGTGGTGGAGAGGGGCGGCATGCCAGGGAGAGATGCCAGTCCACAGATGAAACTCCACAGGCGACGCTCACAGAGGGTGAGGGTAGCGCAGCCAGATCCAGGCACTGATGCTTTCGCGCACCCGGGACGCCTCCGCACAGGCGCGATGCTCCCCAACGGGATTTTCGGGGCCCGGCAAAGGCTCGCTGTCCAGCCGTGTTGGGCGGATGAGAGGGGGCTCTCTGGTCGCCGCTTCCCCTGCCCTCGTCCTTCTGGGTGATGCGAGGGTGGAGGTGGCGGTGCAGTGGAGGTCTACTTTGGATGGGTTGTTGTTCTCCCTCTTGGTGTGTGTGGGGGCTGCCTCTTGCTCCAGGGCGCCTGGGGGTTTTGGTTATTCTGTCTCCCCCTCCCTCCCTTTGCCGTAGTGCCCTTCTGGTGCACTTCCCTTTCCGTTTGGGTAGCTGACTGGGCACCCTACGTGAGTGCTTGCAGGAGCTGGCCCCTTGTTGAGCTCCGTGCGGGCTGCCTGGTGGGGGAGATGGGCGTCCTGATTGCTATGGCTGCGATGCCGGGGTTCTGTTGCGAGCGTGCCTGAGTGGCCGCCCGCTTTCTGCCGCTCTTGCCGCTCCACTTTCTGATCTTCCGTGCTCAACAACTCACCATTGTTGTTTCACCCACACACCGCTCCAGACGACATATTTGTCAATTGACAATTTCCTTAACAACTCGCAAGTGGGTTGTTTCTCTCAGTTGTTGAATTTTGCCACTTTGCCTACTGTGGGTTGTTACTGCATTGTGTGGCTACCTCGAGACGACACGTTTAACAACTCAACGGGTTGTTGCTTCATCAACCCACAGTTGCTTAGTGTGTTGTCCGAATTGAGCCAAAGAGTGTTTTCTTTCTTGCATTCCCACTACTTAACCTCTAGGTGGGACTGTGGTATGGCAGAATATCACAATTCAGGAATGGAAAAGGCATTTTCTATCAGCTTCATAAATAATACCACATTTTCCCTGCTCTAAAAAAAAACCTCGCTGAAAGTGCTCTTTGAAAACAGAAGGGAAACTGGAGGGTCACAATGTTATCAAAATAACCTGTAAACAACTGTAAGTAGGGAATGCTGAGTGCACAATAAATGCCTTGTGTAGAAAGCTTTGAAACGTAGACAATTTTGAACAGGAATCCTAAAGAATGCCGTGAATATATAAATTAAAGGACTCTTCTGCAGCCTGTTAAACTAGTAAACCGTTTTGAAGTGTAGAAACATATTTACCAAATTTTACTAATTTTAATGCCAAATTTCTAAGTTCATGGGCTTTAACATGCAATATCTCAATGAAAATGCTGTCTGAGGAGAACTACCATTGCATAGGACATGAGCATCTTTGGAAGTCATTATCATTAGTAGAGTATTAGGGTACTTTCAGATGAACTGTTCCAAGTGCCACCAATTCCAGTGTATTGTGCAACTATTCCACCTTTCCCTTCTGAATAGACATTTTGTTTGTGGTAAGTGATGGAAGTGATGGAAAGACATGGGAGGGCTACAAATGGAAGAAGATGATGGTTGGACACTGTGACAAAATAATATTTTATATGTTGTTTGTTTATATTTGTATTTTTAAGTATTTGGTTCAGGTTTGGATTTACTGTGGCCAATTCTTTTCTTTTCAGGATATGGTAAATAAGTGGGGGGAGTTAGAATGGTGAGCAGTGTGAATGGTGTTGTCTGATTGGTTGGTTGATTTGAATGGAGAGAGAGGGGGAGTGAGAGACAGTTGGGCAGTTTTGGTAGTCAGGGTTAGTGAGTTAGGGGGGGTAGGAGTGAGTGGGGTTTATTAGAGGCTTGTTTCAGGATAGTATTAGGAAAGTGGGGTTATAGGATTTGGAGGTGGTTAGTATTCCCTGGGAGGTTGAGGGAGGTAGATATATGTGTACAATGTCGAACAAACTTAAAGTGTCTTTTAAATAATAAACTTTATTCTTATTTTGTTTTTTCAACCACGTCTGCTCAGTCATATGCGTTACTTCAGGTGGATAATGTACATGCACACTCACACACAAAGGTATAGTAATCCCTCATTCTTTTAGAGGATAAAGAATACAGTGGTGGCAGCGAGGAGAGGTTTAAAAATAGACGGCACAGAGACTGGTGACACCACAAACACCCACCCCATGATATTCTGTGAATGAGGCAGGGCAACAAAAGCCTCATCTGGACGCATCCTTAGTAGCTTTCTTTAGGTTTCATTATGGAGGGACCTGGATAAATCACATCTCACAGTTCTCCTTGCCACCACTATATAATTTACTGCATTTTAACAAAGGTGGAACTAGAGGATCACTCAAACAGGTCCACAAAGCTATGACTTGTTGCTCACTTTGACAGACAGAAATCAGGAGCAATCCCAAATAAATATCTCTTATGAAAGAATGGCAGTAGGAAATATGGAATAATGCATAGCTTTGTGGACCAGTTACATGTCTGAAATGTTGCTGAAGTGTTTTGAATTATACAATAGTTGGCAGAACAGTGAGGTTTGATTTCTTCTGATTTCTTTGAAGTAAAGCTGAAAGCTACTGGTACCTTCTAGTGGCTCCTTCACTTCATTACTTCCTGGTTACTTTTAAAAAAGCCAGAAGATACAATTAGCTCCAGAGACACCTTAAATCAAATTATCTCCAAATTAAAATGAATGTGTGCATATGGTAGGTGATAAACACCAATTCAAAATACCAAAATTAACTTTTGTCATTTTAAACAAGCAGATCATATTACTTGTACAAGAGAAATAGATCCCTCATGCAAATATTTGGACACAGTTTTACGGCATTAAGGGGCTAATGATGCAGATTTCCACTGAAAAGGAAATGAGAGTAGGGATATATTATACTATCACAAACTGATTAATATAGCATAAAGGAAACCAAACAAGGACTTGTATTGAACAAGATACATTGTATACTATATAAATGCATGAAGAATGCTTTATAAAATTAGTTGAAAGATTTAGATTAACTTTTAGCTTGATTTTCCTAGTGTACAAGTGTATCAACAATGGCTTTATAATGAGGTCAAATATAAAGATTATTATTGGCAAATCACTGGAGGTGATTGAATATTGTTTGTTACGCTAGCAACTGCAGGGGCTTGACTATCTTAGCTGTTAGTCTGAGCAGCCTGAATTAAGTAATGAAGATTTTATTAAAAGATTGATACAGAGATTCTCCACTACAATTATAGAATTCAAGTTACTAGCAAACGTAGAGTTATGGTTGAAAATGTTGCGACAACACAAGGAAGACAAAGTTTTGTGCATGGCTAAGTGTTGAGAACCTTAGCTTGAGAACCTTTGGGAACTTGTTGGATAATTTGTCCTCATCCTGGAGAAATTTGGTGACATTGGCCCTCCAGTTTCTCTACCCACAAGTAGGGTGGAGAATATCGAGAGGACATTTGCATATAGCTCTAGTAAGCACCATTGATATAGGGATGGATCACTCTGACAGTTTTGGTTTCTCATTGCTTTCTCATTTTTCAAATCAATTTTGGTTCATCTTGAACACAGAGTATTTCTCCATTCTTAAATTTGATTCATCCTCAGTGGGTTTTATTTTTCTATTTTAAGTGTTTTAAGTGCATGTGAATTCAAAGCCATTTTTTGTATGGATATTTGGCTAAACATACACATTTTTACAAGGCTTTCAGAGGATAGCTGTGTTTCAGTTTGCATAGTGGTTTGAAAGTATGAACAAATTTCTCCCCTAACCATAAGTTGGATTTACAGCTCAGTAAGCATGCATGCACTTGTGTTGATGGGTTTAGCACACTTCAGATTATTATATCACTTTCCATGCAACTGTGAGATGTTTCAGATTGCACTGAACCAAGCCTCAGCTCTTATTTCTATGCCCCCCATTCCCACACAAATGGCTGGTGTAGGTTGTTTTGGGGGGGGGGGTTGCTAATCAGATACATGTCTTCTGAATGATATGAAAAAAGTCAAAAGGAAGCGAGACCATGTCTACCTGCATAGAGCATCTGAAAGTCTTTTACCTCTGCAGACATCTCCCTCCCCACCTCCCCAGGTCTTTATATTAACTCTTTTCTTTTCCCAAGGTATCATTATTGTCATGGTTCGAGTGTTCACCCCCCAAAACGTTAGTAGGCTATTGATTTTTGAAGTGAAAAGATTGATTTTTCCACTCCTTTATTACAAAGCCCAAGGCTTTTAATAAATGAATTGTGGCCTTTATGAGAACTAATGGAGCTTCCTCTGATGGAGCTGCTATTAAGATATCATCTAGATATATTAGCAGTCTTATTTCTAAGGCCCTTAGAATTGACCCTACAGGTCTTAATAACATTGTAAATGATCCTGGGGCTGTGAAGAGACTCAGCCATCACTCTCTGATGATGCAAGATTGGGCCCTGGTGCAGTTTGTGCATCTCCAGCATCACTGACATGTTGGGGCTCCTTCAGAGCTTTCTTTATGATTAGAGGGTACTGGAAGAGCAATTGGCTTATTGATTTAACATTTTTTTATTCATGTATAATTGAAAATAGCACAGAGCAAGGGCACCTTGGCCATTATCTTAATTCGGCCATCCTCCCAGAAGGGCAAATGGTTTAAGGCCACTTCATCTCCTGGCTCTTATCTGGAGGAATACAAGTGCTATCTTTTATTAGTGTGTGCCCTGAAAGTGGCAGATTTTAATTTTTTTATTATCCATACACACACAGGGCCACCAGCACAGCAGTATATAAAATTATTCTTCCTTCCTAAACTGGATACGATGTAGGACATCCATGATCAAAATCTTCTGTGTTTGTTTATTAAGTAGATGCTGGTGTGCGTGTGCATGTGAGTGTGCATGTATGTGTGAATGTGTGCTCTGGTAGATAGATTTTTTTACTCCCCCCCACCCATTCAACCACAGGAATCATACAGTACCTACTAGGGCTGTGCATGGATCCAGATCCCAGATCCGGAGCGGATCAGGCCAATCTGGCCAGATCTGGGCCCAATCTGAACTGGATCGGATCGGGCACAGATTGGGCCAGATCGAATCTGCGATCCAGCTCCACTCCAGGTCCGTGCAGAGCCCTCCCTCCTGCTAGCCATGCTCCCTCTCTCTCTCTCCCAATTGCCCGGCTTACCTTCTGCCTCCTCCACATAGTCCTCGGCATCGCCCTCCCTCCTCGATGTCAGGCACCACTTTCTCGCTTGCGTCAGGTGATGACGTCACCCAATGCAAGTGGCAAATGTGGCGCTTCAAATTGGTTAGAGCACCGCATTTGCCGGTCGCTGCGGGTGATGTCATTACCCGACGTGAGCAGGAAAGTGGCACTCGATCCAATTAGAGCGCTGCATTTGCCAGTCGCAGTGTTTAATGTCATCACCCGATACGAGTGGGAAAGCGGCGCCCGACATCAAGGAGGCCACCCACCATGGAGGAGGCTGCGGAGGAGGCTGCAGGTAAGGAGGGTGATTGGGGGAGGGAGGGCTCTGCATGGACCTGGAGCAGATCCAGATCCGAGGCACATCGGATTGGGTCCGATTCATTATGGGTTGGATCGGGCCTGATCCGGACCTCCCAGATCGGGATCCAGATCAGATCAGAGGGTCCGTGCACAGCCCTAGTACCTACCACCATCACCACTACCATCACCATATGGGGTCCAGTTTTAATTGGAGGAAAAGTGGGGAAATATGGCAAACTCCATCATTCAGGGTCATAAGACTGAACTGATTCAGCCCCAACCCATGGCTGCAATTATTTTTATTTTTATTTTAAAAAACACAACACACCTTGTGAAGTAGGTTAGACTGAGAATCAGTGACTTGCTCAAAGTCACTTAGTAAGCTTCATGGCCAAATGGAGACTAGAACAGAGGTCTCCCAAGTCTAACTCTAACCACCACACCACACTTTTTTTTTTCATTTCAGCAGTATAACTGATGGTGGTGGTAGAAGTAAGCAGAACAGAATTTTGTTGTTGCTGTTTTTAAATATCTGAGAGTCAGAAACCCTTGCTGATCTCCTGCAATTCACCCAGAGATCTGCCTGTAGAACCTGGTATACTTTGTGTCCTTCCCTGATGTAGTATAGCCATGAGATACTGTATATGCTGCTAATAAATTTACTGATAGAAGCACAGACGACCAACTGGAATGGTGCCATTATTGAACTTCCTGCTGTCTCTGCCTACATCCTTGTAGCTTTGATGTAGTAAGTAAGTGTTTATTGCTCGCGGCATTTGTGAACATAAAAAGAGGGCTCCCCTTGTTGAAGAATGGAGACGTTTAGATAGAATAAACTCATTTCAGTCAGGCAGTGGCTTACCTGAAGCCTGTGCTTATGTGTAATTCTTTCAAGTTTACGATCCATGGTGATTATATGCCTGCTGAAAAAATGAGTCTAGGATTTAAAATAAGGTAAAATTCATAGGCTGCCAATAGTGAACCTGTGGAGGTGATTGAATGCTGCTTGTTACACGAGCAAGTGCAGGTACTTGATTGCCATCGCTCTTAATTCAAATGCCCTGACTGAAAGCAATGAGGAGTTTATGGGTAATTGATTCTGGCTACAAGCAAAATAAATTTTTTTGAAGGGGGGGCAGATTTGATTTGCATACTTTTTTTTTCTCTTGCTGTGTCAATTAAATATGAAGGGAAAGGGTTGGAGAGATTAGACTCATAAAAAAATAAGCAAAATAAAAATGAATAATCTCCCACGAGTGCAACAAGAGGTCCAATCAGTAAAGCAACAGAAAAGGGACAAAATCCTTCAAGTTCTTCCCGAAGATGTCCTCCCACCCACTAACCCCCTTGCCAATCAGCAAAATCTAGACCAGCATGCCCTAAGCAGAGAGCAAGTGGGCTGCTGACAAGCAAACAGCTGCAAAGGACATGCAAGAGTGCCAAAACACAGTGTTCAGGAAACTGTAAAAAACCCCCAATGAAAACAGACAATTTGGGCTGTTTCACATGTTACACAGCACCAAAAACCTGGTTTATCTCCAACCTTATACTTAAGAGGCAGCTAATGCTGGATGAGTGTATGTGTCTGATACACTTGTTGACAAACAATTCTTTATCCCATGCATATTTTGCATTTTCTATGTCTACACTTAAAAAAGAAAGAAAGGGGGATTTCATGTGCCTATCTAAAAGCATAGTGTAGGGAAGATGTCCTTAGTTCTTGAGCAAAACTCAACCAAACCCTTGAGTTCCCAGTCGAAGTCCTTATTCTTTGAGCAAAGCCCATTCAGGTCCATGAGCCCTCCCGCTAAAAAACCCTAAAAGCAAACAACAACAACAACAACAATAACAACAACAACACCAACAACAACACCTTACATAGAAAATGCTTCTTCCCCTTTTTTTTCTAAACACCAGTATCCAGTCCAGTTATTTTTTTGCTGTACAGCCAAAGCAGAAGACTATGCTGTTCCTTCCCACAAAATTAAATATAGGGTTTCTTTTATGCATTCTGTAAAAAAATAAAATAAAAGAATGAATGAATGAATGAATGAAAGAAAGAAAGAAAGAAAGAAAGTTCACTGTAGAAAGTCAGCACTAAATGAATGAAAGAGAAATACACAAAAGTGTGTATAATTCCTGCCATGTACCATACCGGATCTACTGTTTACAAGTGCAATTGTATCATGTATTTAACTTGTGGATATCTTTCTTGCGCAAGCATGAATTATTCACACTTCTTTGCACATTTCGCTTTCATTCGTTCATCTATTATACATTTCTTACAATGGACATCTCTCCCCACCCCCGCCACCGCCCCAGACGATCTTCTATGTCACTCAGGGTATAGGACTATCATTTGTTTCTACTGTTTCTATTTTCCTGCCAAACAACCAAGGAGCAAAAGTTAATTGTCAAGGTCTTGTTCAGAATCCCTTTTCTAAACACAAAACAAGAAAAGCCCTGCTGAATCAGACCAAAGATCTGTTTAGCCCAGCATTCTGTTCATACAGTGGCCAATCAGCTCCCTGCTGGACGCCCACAAGTAGGACATGGGTGCAATATCACCGTCCCACTCATATTCCCCAGAAGCTACTATAGAGAAGCATACTGCATTTAATACTGGAGGTAATACACAGCCTGCGTGATGTGTAACCATTGATCGCCTCATCTTCCATGAATTTGTCTAATTCCATTTAAAGCCTTCCACGCTGCTGGCTAAAACTAAATCTTGTGTTAGCAAATTCCATAGTTTAACCATGCAAAGAAGATAAGAACATGAGAAGAGCTATGCTGGGTGAGACTAAGGGTCCATCTAGTCCAACATTTTGTTCACACGGTGGCCAACCAGCTGTTGATGGGAAACCCGCAAGCAGGACATGAGTGCAACAGCAACCTCCCATCCGCACTCCCTGTAACTGGCGTAAATAGGCATGCTGCCTCTGATACTGGGGGCAGCATAGAGCCATCAGGACTAGTAGTCATCAGAACAGGTAAAATTACTTCCTTTTACATGTTATGAGTCTCTCACCATTCAACTTCATGGGATGAGCCCCAAGTTCTAGTATTTATCAGTTTGTATCGGGAACCTCTAATTCTTATTGTGCCTAGTGGTAAGTCCCTCAGCACAACAGAGCTAGTGGAGCTACAGAGGCAGTATAGAGTAGTGCCCGTGGAATTTGCCTTTTTTTTCACAGGAGCTGCACACTGGGTTGACATTGTAATTGAACTGCCCACCACAACCCCAAGATGTCTTTCTTGGTCAGTCACTGCCAGCTCGGATCCCATCAGTGTATCCATGAAGTTGGGAGTTTTTGCTCCAACATATATCACCTTCAATTTCATTTGCCATGTTAATGTCAGTTTAGCCAGTTTGGAGGGATCCTTTCAGGGCTCTTCAGAATCCCTTTTTGTTTTAACCACCCTAAGTAATTTGGCACCATCATCAAAACTGTCCATCCATTGCTCACTTATTATTCCAGACCATTTATTTCACTTTCTTCTGGCTCTTCAGTAGCTGAGGAATCCTGGTGTGAGGAGAGGATAGTTCTGATCTTATTTTATTTTGCATTTCTATGCAAATTCTGTAGGGCAACTGAATTAGGGTCGGACTAGACAGGATAAGAAATGGAATGCTGCCATGCCAGCCACACACCGTGCTCCGCAGTGGCTATCACGACAGGTGGAGATGCACATTGTTATGGTGTCATGTCATGCATAGTTTGTGTCAGAATCTGCAAGGAAAAGAAGGGAACCAACTCAGAGCAAAAAGCAGCTCCCTGTTTCTTATAACATCAAGGTCTGCCCTAATCCACAGGACTTGAAACTCGAGGAGTTCTGAGTCATCCCTTCCCTAGCCTAGCAATATGTATGGGCAAGCATTGTTTTGATAATCATTCATTCCAGCCATATTGCCTTTTCCTCCAGCAAAGGATAAGTTTCATTATTAACATATTTCTAGAGATTAGGGTTGCTGCAGATGTGACTGCACTATGGTGAGAGCAATTCTGAAAGAGAGAGAGAGAGAGAGAGAGAGAGAGAAAAGGGGCCCAGGTGGCAGTACAGTTGGTTTATTTATTTATTTATTTATTTATTACATTTCTATACCGCCCCATAGCCGAAGCTCTCTGGACAGTTTACATTTATCTAGTAAGCAGTATATCAATTTTCTCATAACCAGCACATCCCATATTGTGTGTCACTGATGGAGTTTCTGTTCACATCTGAGAACAGAAGGTCATGGTGATGGGTCATGATCAATAATTTAAGAAGTATCAAAATAAGAGATAATAGCCTCAAATTATTCTGCAAAAGAAACTCCACAGTTGGTAGACACAGGCAGGATCTACACTACTGCTTTAAAATGGTTTATAACAGTAGTGACAACTGTTGTGCCCAGGACACATGCCATGTACAGTTTTCAAACCGTTTTCAAAGTGTGATATCCTTCTTGGTGTAGATCTGGCCAAACATAACAAGCAGGGGATTGCCATCATGAAAGAGAAATCATTAGTTGCTACAGCTCCTCTGAAGCAGAATGCTTTCACTGTGGAAGCATCAGATGAAGAACTGACCCCCTCAATCTGCCCAGTTGTCATGTGTGAAGCACATTTTAAAACAAACACCTATTGGCCTCCAGTTAGCTTTCTTATGAGCATCTTACACATCCTCACAAGCTTAAAAAAATCTGCTCATCTGGATCAGCTTTTTTAGCTTACCAGCATGACCTACAATCAGTCAAATGTGCTGGAAAGGATTTGAGGTCACCACTGATGGTGCTACAACCGGATTCCAAATGCAGAAGCAGTGCAGCAGCAGCTGTTAGCAGCATCGCATGCCCATTTTCCTTGATGCAATGGAAGAACTGTTTCACGGCAGCTGCAAAGGCAGCATGAACACGAGACAAAGCCTCAGGGAAGGCCTCCTCAGGTTGCTCCAAACATTCCTAACAGCAACTGGTTCACAACTGGCTGTGTGTCGCTTGCCAAGAATAGCAAAGCAATAGCTGCGATAGCCATGGTTCCAGAGTCTGCAGTATCATGACTACGGCATGTTTGGGGGAATCGTTTAGAAGAGTAGAACAACAATATCCAAATTCCATGGGGCTAAGACGATTGGCAAGATTGTTATCTGTTGGCCTGTCAGATTTTGTCCTGATATTTACTGTACAGAAAAGGCTCCCACCTAGCGATTCATTAATGGTGCAGCCACTTCAACTACTAGGGCTCCCCATTTGGTGAAGAATAAAGTGGTGTGCATGTGAAGGCATAGGAAGTGAGTGGAAAAGCTCCATCTGGTGGGAAAGCTCTGTGTGTGCATAGGGATGCATAGGGAGCTGTGGGATAAAAACAAATCCTTTAGCCTCAGTTACTCATGCACTAGTGGCAGCCAGGTTAGACTACTGTAACACACTCTATTTAAGACTGCCACTAAAGACGGTTCAGAAACCTCAACTTGTGCAGAATGCAGCTGCCTAAATGTTGGTGGGGGCATGGTGGTTGAAGATCAAGACAGCAATACTGTACCAGTTGTGATGTCTCGCGCATGTTGGTACACATATGTGCCAAATTTCAGAACAATCCCTCCAACCCTGTATTAATGGAGGCACAGCCGTGCCTCCATTGTTAAGGGCCATCAGTAAAAAACACATTCCGCCATGTTAAAGTGATAATGGGGGGGGGGTCATTCTAACAGCCATAACATAAAAAATGTTTCATCAACCTTTCTGAAATTTGCAGGTGCCAGAAAGAAATGTTTGTTTTACATTACCTGAAAATTTCAAGAAGATTGGTGAAAGATTGAGGGAAGGAGAGCAGTTTAAGGTAGAAAAGTAATATAAACTTCTCTCCCTGCTTTTGTAAAATTTACTTCCGGGTTGAGACTTTTTGTGTTCTCAATTTGCATAATTTCTAGAGCCTTATTAACTAATCCAGTGGTGGGGTCTTCTTCCTACTTGACTGTAGTTGATGGAAAGCTTTTTGTTTTTTTAAAATTCCCTTCGGTTGACTTTTAAGGACTATTTTAACCTCTCATTCAAGTCAATGTGGCGGCCATCTTCCCTCATAATGTGACACTGACACATGCTCATTAGCGTTGCTCTCCCCCCTCCCTCCTGCCTTAGAATGTGGGGTGGGTGAGTGAAATGCTGCCGCTGTCTTTATAGCACAGACCTTTTGAGTGAAGAAGAAGAGTTTCTCTTTTCTCTTCTGGAACGTGCATTTCTTTGGCTCTGAGAGTATTTTGGGCTATCTTCATAAGGCCAGTTTGCTCTTTTGTTCCCTGGTGAAGCAGGGTGTGGTTCCTCTGGATCCATGACAACCTGATCTTCAGATCTCTCCTGGGAATAGGTGGCTATACCTTTCTTTCTATCCCCCCACCCCATACACACACAGTGCTCCTTCCCTCTTTTCTAAGAGTTTGGTCCATACTGCTATAAGTTGAAAGCTTCAAACACTTCATTTAATTAGATTGGGCCAGTATTAAGTTTTAAGTACAACGTTGAAACCTTTCAAAGTGCTTCTGGGCATACAACATTGGTTTTGGCCTAGTCACCCCGTTTTTCTAATAAGGTTTAGAAACAGTTGAGCTGTCGTTTATTTTGCATAGTGTACACACATGGATTTTCTTTCTAATCCTTGCAGTCTACACTGGCTCCCTCCTTGATGTGTTTTTGGATGCAGACAAACCCTTTTTTGTTCCAGCAGGCCTTTGGCAAATCATCTGGACCTCTGTCTATACCTTTGACTTTTAAATTGTTATGTATTTAAAATGTTTTAAATGCTTTAATATTGAAAAGTATTTAATTATATTTTTAACTTTTGTATATTTAGGCTGACCATATGAAAAGGAGGACAGGGCACATGTAACTTTAACAGTTGTAGAGAAAAGGGAATTTCAGCCAGTGTCATTTGTATGCAATTAGTCCCTGGTGAAATTCCCTCTTCATCACAACAGTTAAAGTTGCAGGCACTATGCTAGAGTGACCATATACAAAAGAAGGCAGGGCCCCTCCTTTTCATATGGTATATAGTATATTCCTATTTATAGGTTTTAGCTGTATATGTTTTAGTTTTGTAAGGCTGCCCTGAGGCCCAGCATTGGGAAAAAGGCAGGATACTACTACTACTACTACTACTAGTAATGTTTCAGATTTCACTTTTGCATCTGATGTTCTTTTGCATTTACTTTTCTTTATAAACCATTCATATCTTAAGACTTCTTGTGTGGCATGTTTTCATTGGTTTAACAAGTTAAAAGGGATATTTACTGTTTTCATGCTTATGTTATAAAATCTATTTTCAACAGGCCTAGTAACTTCAAGAGTAATAGAGTTGGGGAAAATCCTCAATCTCTTTGCTATCAGAGGCACTGAGTAAGGGACCCCTAGAGATAATTTAGACTGACCCCAACCACAAAACACTATTCCCCCTTCTGAAGAGATCGACTACTAAAGACAAACAAAGTAGCAGGCCATAATAACAGTTCTCATGTGGCCATTTGCCTTATGAGGCAGATACTCTGCGGGCTACCAAATGGAGGGACTAACAGGCCATAAAATTGCCTGGCTGGGTCTGCCAGAAATCCAGCCTCAACACTCCTGGAAGGTCCATGTTCTATAGCACCTGCTGTCAGATGAACTTGAAGGAATCCCTCCCTCCACCCCTGGGTTTAATTTACTGTCTTCCCCTGGCTGGACCTTGCAGGAAACTATAGGGACAGACAGAGCAGGCATTCATAGCACACATAGAATTCTAAGACTGGCAAATCTAAAAGCAAGTGTGTTGCTTTTCAAGAACCAAGGAAATTCAATGGGTCTTACTTTTGAGTAAATAGCTAGGGATGGAAATGCAGCCTGTGCAAGAACTGAGTAGGGTGACCATATTTGGGAAACCAAAAAAGAGGACACCTAGTGGGTGGCAGGAAAATGGCTTTCTGGGGCCACCTTAAAGTCCCCAATTGGAGCGGAGGAGGGGAAAGCATGTCATTCTCACCCCCACCCCACTGCTCCAATCAGGCCTTTTTCTATAATGTCTGGGAATGACACATTTTCCCCTTTTAAGACCTTGACTGGAGCAGTAGGAGAGAATGACACACCTCCAGAAAGCATGTCATTCCCCCCCTGCCATGCTAGTGGTGGCCTTAAAAGGGAAAGTGTGCAATTCCAGGTCATTATAAACTATTGCATAAAATCCCCCCTGACACCGAGGATAGAACAAAAACCAGGAGAAATCTGGGGAAATCATGACAGTTTTTTTAAAAAATTATTATTGCATTTATATCCCACCTTTTTTTCTGCCAAGAAACCCAAGGCAGCATACATAATCCTCCTCCTCTCCATTTTATCCTCACAACAGCAACCCTGTGAGATGGGTTGGGCTGAGAGTCTGCAACTGGCCCAAAGTCACCCAATGGGTTTCCATGGCTAAGTGGGGAGTAGAACCCAGATCTCCCAGCTTCCAGTCCAACACTTTAGCCACTACGCCACACCCTAATGGTCACCCTAGAATTGAACCATGCCAAGTTGGAAGCAGATCGGTTCGTGCCTTGATTTTTAGGATAGTTTTTTTTAAAAGTTTGACTTCAATTTTTTTTCTAAAATTCAAGGCATGAACCAATCTTCTTTCAACGTGGCATGGCTAAAGCCTTACTTAATAGATACCATGGTGCCAAGTTTCATCTCTTCATCTTTACTTTCTTCTTTTTTTAATGTACTGCTCAAGGCCCTAGACCCCAAAGAGGAGTCTTGGGTTTGAAGTTAAAAAAAAATCCTAAAACTCAAGGTATAAACAGATCTGCTTCCAACTTGGCATGGCTCAATCCCTACTTAAGAGCTACCATGCTGTCAAGTTTCATCCCTTTATCTTTAAAAATGATGGAATTGTAAGCATTTTAGTTAATTAAAAAAATTAAATTGAAGTTTTAAACATTCCTAAAAATCAAAGCATGAACGGATCTGCTTCATACTTGGCATAGCTATATCCCTACTTAAGAACTACCATGATGCCAGGTTTCATCTCTTTATCTTTAAAAATGAGGGAGATGCAAGCATTTTGGTTGATTTATTAATGTTAAAAGTGAGTTCAACCCATAATACTAGCTTTGATTTTATATTGGATGTCAAGATGGTATAACATCCTGGCTGACGCTGGCTTGGTTGTCAACTGTATAATATCCAGTCATCCGTTACACAAAGCCATGAAATTCATTAAACAAAAAACCTACGGTTTACAAAAACAATGTTAAGGCTCTACAGTTTCCAACCAAGCACCAAAAAGCAGGGAAATTGGCTCACAAGCCTTAACGCCACATCCTCCCTAAGGAGGCAGAACGTGCAAGTGAAATTCTCATTCTCCCAAAGCAGATAAACCATGAGGACAGGGTGGAGAATATGATATACAGAGGTGACTGTGGGGTTGTGGAAAACTGATCACGAACAACTTAGGACCACCTATGTCTCTTTTTTTGTTTAGAGCAGCCCTTCCCCAACCTGGTGCCCTCCAAAGGTGTAGTACAACTCCCATCATTGCAAGTCAGTATGCCCCATGGTCAGGAATGCTGGGACTTGTAATCTCAAACACCTGGAGGGCAGCAGGATGGGGAATGCTTTTCCATACCCTTACCAAATACAGGGTCTGCCCAATACTTTTCTCTCACACACATCTCGCATATAGCAGCACTCTTGATAACAAAAGGGGCACTATTCATTACAGATCTAGAACCAGAGCATGTGCCAGGCACTTCCAACAGTTGGTCAATATCTTGCCTTTCAAAGAACCAATGTTTTTTTTCTTAAAATGTATACTGTTCACTCCCCACAATCCCTGCACAATACATCATCTCACCAAAGCAACAGTGGAGCAGAAGAGGTTTAGTTTGGCTGTCGTGAACACCTTTCAGATGAGATTAGTTTGCAATCCTATACCTCTTGGGAGAAAGCTCTAGTGAATTCAGTGGCACTGGCTTCTGAGAAGACATGTATAGGAGTCAACCTTCTCCAGCCTGGTGCTCCCCAGATGTGTTGCACTGTAACTCCCATGTTATGTGTTATGGGGAAGACAAAAATCAATTCATACTTAATTTTAAAATAATACTTATGCATGAAAGTATTAGGTGGTAGCTCTGCCTTTGATCTCACACTGCTGAACAAGTAAGAGAAATCCTTTATCTGATATTCAAGAAACAGACATCCTATGCCATGTGTTGAAAACTAATGTTGATTCATTGTTGTTTCATTTGGTTTTGACAGTTTATTTAAAGTGATGCAGCTCTTTTGTAGTTCCTTGATTGATCACATATCTTAATGCTGGAAAACATCATACTTTAGTATAGATGTGGGCAGAAAATAGATCTATCCTGATGATTTGGACATCAACTCGCAGCATTCCTGATAACTGCCCATGCTGATAGGGGCTTTTACAAGTTGAATTCCAAAACATCTGAAGATCTACATTCTGCCTTCCCTTGTCCTTGAACAACATTTGCCAACCTGGTGCCTGTCAGATGTGTTGGGTTGCAACTCTCAACATAAGGAGATGCTCTAAGAAATGAGAAGTAGCTGGTCCTAAGTTGTTCATCATCATTTCTCACAACCCCACAGTCACCTTTGCAGATCAAATTGCATATCTAGATTTTTGAGATGACAAGTCCCAGCATTCCTGACCATGGGACATACTGACTTGCAATGATGGGAGTTGTAGTCCAACACCTTTGGAGGGCACCAGGTTGGGGAAGGGCTGCTCTAAACAAAAAAAGAGAAGTAGGTGGCCCTAAGTTGTTCGTGATCAGTTTTCCACAACCCCACAGTCACCTCTGCATATCATATTCTCCACCCTGTCCTCATGGTTTATCTGCTTTGGGAGAATGAGAATTTCACTTGCACTTTCTGCCTCCTTAGGGAGGATGTGGCGTTAAGGCTTGTGAGCCTTAACTCCCAATTTCCCTGCTTTTTGGTGCTTGGTTGGAAACTGTAGAGCCTTAACATTGTTTTTGTAAACCGTAGGTTTTTTGTTTAATGAATTTTATATGAATTGTTAAAGAGCGTTCTACTTTTGACAGCTGGTTGACCGGGCCACCCTGTTGTCAAAGAAGACTTGTCTGTTTTCCCCCCATAGGCTTGCATTGGGGGAAACATGTGTATAACTTTTTTATTTTTAATGATAATTACATGAAATTGGGGGAGCCAGGACTAGCAAGATCCAATCTGCAATGTCCAAAAAGTTTAAAGTCTCTATCTTTTCAAATTAAAAAGTTATAGGGGGTCCCCCAAAAGCCCCACCCCCGCTGTAACTACTTCATTTTTAAAGATAAAAACTTGAAACTTCTGGGATATTGAAGATGGGATCTGACTAGTCATGTGGGAAAAAAATTCAGAGCAATTGCTCAAACCCTCGATTTTATATGAGTTTTTTTAAAGAACGTGGTACTTTGAAAGCAATTGATACAGGTCGGCCCGATCAACCAGCTGTCAAAACTAGAACAATCTTTTTAAAAATCATATAAAATTGAGGGTTTGAGCAATTGCACTGAAATTTAATACACATGACTAGCAATAGACAATCTGCACTATGACCAAGTTTCAAGTCTGTAACATTTAAAATACAGAAGTTTTAGGCATTTCTGTCTCAAAAAGCAACTCTATTGGGCAAAATACTCCGAATTAAATATTGGATATCCAATATTTATCAGATATCCAATACGATTTGATACAAAAAAACTTCTGATATTATCAGATCCAAAAAAAATTTATATCGGAATTTCTGATAACTATACAATAAGATAATCTCGGCCTTGCACATCTCTAATTATTATTGTATCTCTTTGTCGCTCATGGTGGTTTTTCTAGACGGACATGACAGGCTTTGCCAAGTCATGCTATCTTTTACAGATTCAGGAATTTCCTGACGATTGAGCATGTTTTAATTATGACTGCTTTCTGGATGTTGGTGTGGATGTATTCTGGTAGGCCCAGTTTTTGGAGGTTTTCTGTATATTTTTTTGATGTGATGCCGGTGACTGGTGTGACTAATGGAATTATTATTATTATTATTATTATTATTGTGCCCAATAACCAACAAACAGCTAAAAAAGTAAAATATCACACAGACAATTAAAATATACAATGCAATACAAATATTTAAAAGAATGAAGTACGGTACAAAACCAATGGCACAGGAATTGCTAAATCAGGCTTAAAAATCTAGAGCTACATCTCTGAAATACCTGGGAGAAAAGAAAGGCCTTTGCCTGGCAGCAAAAAGATGACAATGTGAACGCCAGATGAACTTCTTTGGGGATGTTATGCCATAAGTGAGATACCACAACTGAGAAGGTCTTCTCTCTTGTAGCCACCTGCCTAGCTTCCTTTGGTGGGGGCAGCCAATTGAGGATCTCAGAGATGAACTAATGGTCTGAGCAGGTACAAATGGGAGGATGAATTCCTTTAGATACTCTGGTCTCAATCCAATTAAAACTTTAAACCTGGAAATGGAGTGGTGAAATACTGGTGTCACATGATATTGGCCCATCCCCGTTAGTAACCTTGGAGTCTATTCTGGACTAACTGATGTGAATTGAAATCAGATAGAGACAGCAGAGCTTTACATGCTTCTTCCCCCCCCCCCCAGTCCATCATGCCCTACAACTGTGTTGCACTGAAGCTATCTACGAGTTGTGTAAAAATTCTGAAGGGGGAGCAGCCTGGAGAATGTCCGTCGGCTGTCCCTATGACCAGATCAAACCCTTAGCATGCATGGTTCTGGCTCACTGGAACAGGGCATGCGTATTCTGCAGGATCCCTTATTAGACCTTCCTCCACCTTGTGGATCACTTTGGAGGGAGGCCAGCATAGGCCATTGGGTGGGGGGAGAGAATGTGCATGCACACAATCTCAATGGAGAGAAACACCTGAACAGAACTACTAGCCCTTCCCAAAGGTGCTCTAGACAAAGGTCCTTTATTAGAGATACATCAGACATTATTTTTTTAAAAAACTAAGAATTTTAATCAGGGAACTAGATAGAAACATTTGTTTCAAATACACTCCACCAAGTTATCACTATTTTACAATTTTATTAGAATACAATCCAGCCCAAATTAAACATTTCTAAATGCTATTGATTTCAATGGCAAAGGACACCCTTGAAATGATGAAATAGACCAGTCTCTATACAGAAGAATAAATGGACTCAGATTTGACATCAGGAATGGCAATATTCAAAAACCACTAGGGTGACATTTCAATGACCTAAAGTGGCCAATTTCACATTCCTGAACAAAGGAATTCCAAAGACAGGTTTCAATGTGAAATTTCTAGAGATTTAATTCTTTTGGATTGTTGTTTGCAGTATTAAACAATATTAAAACTGGATCTAGAGTTGCCCCTGAAAAGTGCCAGCCTATTCATGAATGGTGGGATTCGAGAAGCTATTTTACCAAATGTTCTCAATGGGAGGACAGAAATTCTCTAACAGTTCTGGAAGCATGGGAGGAAATATTAAACACATATTGAAAAAGTATTTTCTGAAATTTCAGTGCAGCCCTATCTAATTGGCTTCCCCTACCCCAAAGGCTTTCAGAAGCATAATTGTTTAGGGCAGGAAAATGGGGGTGGCCTATGGAAGACCAAAATGAAAGAAAATAAAAAAAGAACTCTCTCTTGTCCAGAACACCTCCATCAGTAACTCCAAAATGACTGAAACGCAGGCTATAGAGAATGTATGACAACTTTTGAATTAACAGTTACTTTGTCCATAGCAAGATACTACATCCCTTTTGGAAACCTAAAACATTCCTGGTATGCAAAGAATACCAACCCAAGGTTTGTTTTTGATTTTAACATTCTTGGCATGATTGACTTGAATTGAATGACAACAAACATACATTTCATAAGCAGCATGGAAGCTGGTCTCTGTAACATGGTTTCTCTACCATGTTAATGACAGTCCACTCATGTAGTGCTTAATGCCAGTTTGGTTTAGCGATATCAGAATCCCACTCGAGCACTTTAGGGCTGATAGCAGGTGCATTTTCAAAGCACTCTGAAGGGCTTTAGTGGTTATACTGTGAAAACCTATCCCCACATGTTCACTGTTAGGATTTCTGAGCTGCATCCATAGATAGATTCTTATGTAACATCATCTCACTGGCCTTTATATCCTTATGGTACAACAGTGAATGCAAAAGTACTTGGAAACATGCACTTTTCTTGTTGTTTATTAATGACAGTGTTCTTCTTAATATTCTGCCCATGTTCCGGTTCGCAGGAAGGATGAATGATGTAGGCTGTTCCATGGAGGCATTGCCTTGATGATTTTTGCTTCCTCTATTCACATCAAGAGGAGATACAAAAAAAAAAAGCTTATTTGAGATTTGATAGTCATGTTGCTAAGTATTGACTCCTTGTGTATTTCTCTTCCTCTTTCTATTTTCTGACTAATATTTTCTTTCCAGAGGGTTTTCATTTTTGAATAAAGGTTTTATAATTTAATATAGCTTTCTGATCAATGTACTGCATGAGATACCTGTTCAAGTCATATTTACATATGTATACTAGTCACCACACACTTCAGCTTTTCACTTTGTATTTCAATGTTTGAGGCTAGAGTTCCATGTGTCTCCATCAGGTACTAGGGATGTGCACGCCTGAAAATATCGTATTTTATCATTATCGTAATTTCGGACCAAAAACATTATCATCTCCGATAATATCGTAGGTGAACGGTATCGTCTTGATGATAATTATTGGAAATATGATCTTTAATTTGCAGCCCCATTGTGCCCTATAGAGCTGATTTTTTTTTTTTTTTTTTTAGAAAAAATGCCTATGACTTCTGTATTTTCAAAGTTACAGACTTGAAACTTGGTTACAATGATTATGGGGTATGACTAAGTATGTGTATGAAATTTGAGATTGATCCCTCCAATCCTCAATTTTATATGAATTTATTAAAGGTCATTTAAGTTCTGATAGGTCAAAAGTTGCACGATCTTTCAAAAATTCATATAAAATACATGGGTGGAGGGAGTGATCTGAAATTTTGCACATATGTGTAGCAACATGTGCTAGACACGTGTATGAAATTTGATATCAATCCCTCCAACCCTCGATTTTATATGAATTTATTAAATATCCTGCAACTTTTTGACAGGTCTGAATGAATGCACATGGTGAGCTGTCATTCTGACCTGTCAGAACTTAAACGATCTTTAATAAATTAATATAAAATCGAGGGTTAGCGGGATCAATCTCAAATTTCAAACACATACTTAGGCCTACCCCATAAGACCTGTGACCAAGTTTCAAGCCTCTAACTTTGAAAATACAGAAGTTATAGGTTTATTTATATGGCAGTCATATAATCCGATATAATCGGGCTGAAAATTATCATCTCCGATGATTATCGTAGGAATTTGTATCGTATCGTCATTGTTAATTGTATGTATGATAAAGAGCATATTGTATCATTATCAGACATTCTAACGATAGGATACACATCCCTATCAGGTACTCCTAATTATGACCTCCATCCCACCTAATTTCTCCTCCTGGCTTGCCTCCGAGTTGTTGTTTTTTAACTCTGAGGCAGAAGCACGTCAAGCTTATGATCCCTTTCACCTGAATAGCTGCTCTTTCGCTCCTATGGTCCTTTGCTCTTTCACTCTACTTGTAGAGGGAATATTGCAGGTGTGATCATATCAATAGCTCAGGTAATCAATGTATATATTGTTTGATTCAGCCTAATCTCTGATGAACTTTGATAATCCTCATGGTAATGCAGAAGACATCATTTCATTTTTGCATTAAAATTGTTTGCTAAAGCGAAACTGGGAGAAGTTGCAGCTGCTTGAAAGGGGCAGTTGAGGACTTTCCGGCCAAGGAGTTATATTAGTCCTCTTTGGCCAAAACCGCAGCATACATCCTGTGTATGGAAGTTTCGCTTATAACATGTGTTAGGCCAAATGCCTTTTATTTCATATATCCCTATATCAGCAATTATGTACTTGTGTATCAGCAAATATGTATTCGCATGACAGCTTCATTAATTTGTCTGAGAGTAACCTTTGATTAGACCAACCCCTAATGTCCCCCTCCCTTGGAAATGCCAATTATGCATGATTCAAAAGTATATAAAACGAAGTGCCTTGTAGTATTATGGCAGTCATAACCTCCTGTTCTGGCTCCAACAGCCATTGTTCAATAAAGCCTTCTTCTGAGGACTGATTCGTATGTGAGTATCATTTTGGGTTCCCACTGCTATCCATTTTAAGTTGCTAGCGGGAATCTAACTCCATTGCGTTAGTGGGTGGTCAGTCACCATTCAGGATTGGTCCTTTAGGGTCTTCCCTAGATTACATCTAGGCCTTAGTCTGTGACTAAGCACATAGTGGAATAGAAGGAAGGCCTTTGTTATAAGGGACCTGCTACATATCAATGAAAGTGTCTCCTTTCTCATAAGGTGAGTTCATTAGACCACCCTGGAGGGCTAAAAATCCTCCCACACTACTCCACCCTCCCCTTCTCTTTCCTCCTCCAGTCAGGTTCTATCAGATTACTTCAACCAGACCACCTTTCTGCCCAGCAAAAATGGAACCACCCTTTAGTCTGGCTCTTTGGGGGCATTGAGGGAGTACAATCCTGTCTCTGCAGAGATTCAGGCATTCTTTGGTTTTAAAAAAATGCTTTGGAGCCTGGGATGCAAAGTTTGGGTTTTATATTGAGGCTTGGAGCCGGCTGCTGAGAGAGATTGCTTTTCTCTGCCAGAACCTGATGCAATCCATTCAAGCTCCATTCCTTTAAAACTAGGCTGACAAGTGTTACCCAGAGGACCTTCTCTTCTGCCGCTCCCAGACTGTGGAATGGCCTGCAGGGAGAGATTCGCCAACTTAACAGTCTTTCAGAATTTAAGAAAGCTATAAATACTGATCTCTTCTGGCAGGCCTACTCAGTTGAATTTTAAGAATTTTACTAGTATTTTAACAATGTGTTAGGTATTATATGTTTTTAATCAGTTTTATGTATTTTATATCATTTGTTTTCATGTTGTTCCCTGCCTTGATCCAAAGGGAGAGGCAGGTAAGAAATAAATAAATAAATTTATTATTATTATTATTATTATTATTATTATTACACAGAGGCTTAGGGTGCATTTAATGCATTTAGGGAAAAGAATCCAAACTTTTAGCATTCTAGGAAAGGCTGGGAAGAGGCAGGTTGTCAGGTCAGGCACGGCATCATGTGAGTACTGTACCGTAAATCCACACACCAGGCATGGCGAGAGTGCAGTAAATCACTGGTATGATGGAGCCCTATATCCATTTTTGAGCTTCCAATTTACTATTTTTTATATGCAGCTTTGGACAATTTCATACATTGGATTTTAATAGATTTAAATCAACTGGCTGCACTTCCTCAGTGGGAGCATCCCAGTAGCAGAGTTCCGCTAATAGGATGTCTGGATCCAAACCTAATGTTGCAACCTCACATTTGCTTTCCTGGATAAACAACGTTTGAAGCACACACACATGGTTTTCCCCAAACCCCATAAAATCATGCTACAGAACCACTTTGTGTACCACTCAAAAGCATTATATATGAAGCACCTACAAATCTTTAAACACTGCAGAAACACATTGTAGGGGCTGTGACTGACTGCAGTTCCTTAAAATTGTGTTATACCTGTCTTAAAAAAAGAAATGAAGAAAAGAGGTGTGATTCATATGTTATGGTCTGCATGGATGCACAAAGAGCTTCATGTCCCAAATGTTTGAAGATATGCACCTGGACCTCTCTTTCATATTTTACGAAGGGGAACAACTCAGTCGTAGAGCACATACTTTGCATGCAGAAGGTCCCAAGTTCTATCCCTGGCATCTGTAGGTAGGGCTGGAAAAGTCCCGGGAGAGTAATGGCCAGTCAGTGTAGGCTAGCTTCCCCCAACCTGGTTTCCTCCAGATATGTTGGACTGTGATGTCCATTCTGGATGGAAATGATGGGCTTTGCTGATGAATCCACCTGGAGGGCACCACATTGGGGAATGTTGCTGAAGACAATACAAGTTAGAAGAATCATTGGTCTCACTCTGCACAGGGCAGTTTCCTGAGTTCCTATATTTACTGCTGCAAACCAGTGTAACACTGGAGGAGTTGTGGCAAATGTGATTGCCACATGCAGGGTGAAGTAGCACAAAACTTGATGGCTATAACTGAGGAGGGATAGTATCCTGAGCAGCTTCCTTGATATAGAGCTTTTCTACATGAGACATTTGCTGTGCATTCATCATTATCTAATCATGGTTGTTTATGGGTTCTTTAGATTATGTCGTGGCACTCCAGTTTCCATGTCTAAAGAGCACTTTCCAAGAGCTTTTATAGAGCAGGAGAAATGGTTCATTTATGCCTGTAATCTTGCAAAAATGGTCACTTTACAGCCACCATTTGTGTAAATGGCCCTTTATGAAACAGGACGAGCTGGCATTTTTATGCAAAATGGCAGTTCGACGAAAGATTAGGCTGGTGCTGTGTGCTTGCTGGGTGAGTGTAGACTGCTGAGTGGCTTACCATGTATGGCAAGCAGAGGCTGGCAGCTGGATTAGGGTGAATTCACCCATCCCTAGGTATTATGTTTGTCTTGGAGTTAGGGATGTACGGATTTTGTAAAATCCATTCTGTCAGGTACCTTTCACTCCATTGTCTGCTCATTGGTGGAACTGGATCCCCCCCCCAATTTTCCAAATTTGTGCACATTTGCAAATGTCCCCCTCCCCCCCCCCCCCAAATGTGCAAACCTTCCCCAAAATGCACATTTATATGCTTTAGTCTGTGTGGGAAATGTGTATATTCAGCCAGTGGTGGTTTTTTTTTTTGATGCCATGTATTTTTCTTTGGCTACATTTGCAAAAAAGTTCCAGAAAGTAAATAGACAGGACCGCAGAATCCATGCAACTTGGGAAAACCCAGTCTGCTGAAGAATCTCTCTGTTAGATTCATAGAAATCCAAACACATTTGATTTTGTTGCAAATTTCTCCAGCATTCCTACTTGGGTTCTCTAAGGTCAGATCCCAAAGGTGCCACTAACATGCCACCAACTAACCATGAGATAAGAGCAACCCACAGGGGCAGATGATTGGCAGGGGAACAGCCTTTCAGTTTGGATTTGCGTTTAGCGGCTAGTAATAAAGGGAAACGTTGATCTTGTGGCCTCCATTTTAATTAGTTTCATGCTGCTCTTGTTGTGCTATTTTATGGTTCACTTTTATAATGTTAATAAATTAGATTGATTTTTGTGTACTGCTTTGAGCAATTGGAGGAATAAAAATGCAAAAAAAAATATTAATGAAGAAGTGCAAACAATATCCAATAAGTGCACATGCCATTGGAGCAGATAGGATTACAATATTTATAAAAATGCAACGGATGCAGCAAGAACCACATGTCCCCCAAAACAAAGTTGGACAACCAGCTTCACCTGAGCAGGAACCCAAATCTAATGTTCCTTCCAACAGGGCAGTTGATGCCATTTGGCCTTAAGGGAGGGGGTATGGCTCGTTAGAGGGGCAGATTATTTGCATGCAGAAGGTCCCAGGTTCATTCCCCAGCATCTCCAGGTAGGGCTATAAAATTTCCTGTCTGAAACCCTGGAGAGTTACTGCTGGTCATTGTTGACAAGACTGGGCTGGATGGAACAATGATGTGATTCAGTAGAAGGTAGATTACAAAATTACTGGGTAATCCTAAATTGGGATAGGGGTGTTGCAAAGTGATTGATCCTCCACTACTTTCAAAGCTACCTGGCCATGATGGATATTGTATGTGTGTGCATGTGTGTGCGTGTGTGTGTGTGCGCGCACACACGCACACACGCACACACGCACACACGCACGCACACACACACACACACACACACACACACACAGAGTGTTCTGTACCAGGGCCAGATCTACACCTTTTGTTAAATCATTACAAATGTGGAATAAAAAGCAGGATAAAAAGCACTACGATAGCAGTATATGGAATGAGGATTATGCCCCAACAGTTATCAGTGCACTTCAATACCGCTATAAAGCAGTAGTGTAGATCTAGCCCTGGATAGTTCCAGTGGGGTGGGGAATCAGCTGAACCAGCAGCAGTGTGGGGGAACTGGGGCCTCCTGATGAATGAAGGGGTCTTCGATTCAGTGGATCTAAGGCTGCCTCCAACCCCCCACTGCCTCACCCTCAAATGCTTAAGTTGTGCTCGAGTTGTGCCCCCACAATTTTTCATAGGCATAATGGGGGCCTCCTGGTTGGGCAGAAGAACACCTCTACTTTTTCCAATTCTCTGATGACTGCCTAAGAATATCTGAGTCACTACGTAAGAGAAACATTAGGACCACACAAGCCTAAATGTACTTACCTAGAAGTGGTAAATTCCACTGACCTCACTTCTGAATATGCAAGGAAAATACTGCACTGAATGGCTGCATTCTTAAACTCAGTTACTAGACTATATGCCTCAATGACTATAGTGGGGCTTAGTTACAAGTAGACATGCATAGAATTGTACTGCAATAGTCATATTTGCCAGAATGCTAGTGTATGGGATCACATTTCTCTCTCATATTTATTTACCATTTCTTTCCACATACAGTGACTTAGGGTGCAATCCTGTGTAATTTTTAGACAGAAAAAAGTTCTACAACTCTCAGCATTCCCCAGACAGCATGACTAGAGTTGTAGGACTCCCCTCACCCTGTCCAAACTTGCATAGGATTGCAGACTTATTGTTTATTTAAATTGCTTATTTGAATTGTTTATTTGAATTGTTTTTTAGCTGCTTACACTGTTTCAATTTTTTCTATGCTAAAATGTTTAGACTATTTTTATTATATTGTATTTTTATGAATTGTTGTAAACAGCCCAGAGAGCTTTGGCTATGGAGTGATATAGAAATAATAATAACAACAATTGCTATAACCAATAAAACAAGTCTGTTTAATAGGTACACATACCACCAAAAACCTCTAATAGTAATGCTGTTATAGTTGCTACAAGGTGTATAAAAATAAAATCATAATAAATGCTTTTAAAATGTACACTGGGTTTTTTTTTAAGTTAAAGCATAGGTGAATATTCTTTCTTGTCTCTGGGTGTGTTACAAGTTGGCCTTTGTAATATATTTTAAAAGTATGGACACCCAAGCTAATTTTATTCCATCTGAATACCTGATGCTAGGATAGGAACAAACCAGGTTTGACCCAAGCATACTAAGTATCCATTTCCTGTGAAAAATGGAAAATAAATTGCATTTCTCCTTTTTAAAATAATATAAATCTTGAAGTTTATTTGTCGTTCTCAAATCTCCCATTAGTTTATTTATAGTTCCACAGAAATTGGCATCCAATTTGAGGCAAACCCTTAAAAAAGAATGGACATGTTCCAGTCAGCTCTATTATCATTTAAATGAGCACACTTAATGGTGCTTTGTTTTCTAAATCTTTGCTTGATGATTTTTCCCCTCAGAAGCGAAAAACTAAATCATGTTCATTTGCTTACACAATGACTGTGTATCACTGTGTTTATGGCAAAATGTGATGGAAGAGTGCTATCAAATTTCTAATTCGCAATATATTCTTTGTGTGGCAAATGGTAAGTAATCATTGACTGAATATTTTCTGAAGTAAATGTATTTCCATAAGTAAAAAACAAAAGTTCCAGCCATGGCATTGTAAAGAGGTGACCCTGAAAGCCAGTGCAATCCTATAGATAAAATGTAGGATAGAGTTACCTGATTCAGGTGCAACCTCTGCCATGAAATAGTTTTGAAGGCTGGGGCAAGTCAGTATGACTCCATATAGACAATTCACCATTATGTGCTTATAGATTCTTGTTAAGCCACTTTTCTGAATTACCTTACACAGTGGTGATGAAAATCTTACCACATGCCTGGATTTCTGATCAGGTGCACAGTTGTGCTAAGATCCTCCTTACTGGCTGGCATAATGTTTCTAAACCCTGAGGCAACTTTCCGTTTGATATATATTATAGTCATCTGTATTCACTGAACATGGTTCTCCCAGAAGAGCTGCAGAGTCAAACAAGTCCATACAGCTAATCAAACAACTCCAGAATGTGCAAAGACCTGGGCAGCTTTGTCATCTTTATCATCCCACCACACTTTGTGTGTGTGTGGAGATATGTACCCTACATCAATTGCCAATTTGTGGCTAGATGTGTACTAGTCTGTGGGAGAGATAAAATGGTTATCTGTGGGTAAAGCAAGACGTACTATAAAATAGGACTTGCAGGCGCTTCCTTCTTCCCTCACAGTTGAAAGGAAAGACCAAACAAATTGATTCCTAGAAGAAAGTCAGCTTCATTCCCTCCACCCATTTGCTAATTCTTCATGTTGCATCTGGCTGGGGAAGTTTAACAAAGGCCCTTTCCAAACCAGGCTGTTTGCCTGGGATGGACGCTGTCTGGTCCCTGTGCGTCCACATGAAGCACAGAGAGTACCAGGGCCGGGGGGGCCAGGCACGGGGTCCATGGAAGAATGTGTCTGCCTGCCCTGGACCGTGGAAGAATGTGGCCACCCGCCCTGGTGCAGCTGTGCTTACTTGCGGCTCCGAGGCCATCAGGAGAGAGGGGGCCATCAAATTCACCATCCCCAGGATGGCGAGGGGGAGGGGGGCCGGATCATGCACAGTTGTTGTTTTTTTAACAAAAAACTTACATGTCTTCGCTGGAGCTCTTGTGTGCTCTTCTTGCTTGAAACAAAAAAAAAATTGGGAGCTGCAACTTGTGATGTCCCGGGAGAAGCCCTGGCCATTGCATTTGTATATGGCTTGAAAGCACCGATCCCAGAAGTGGCTACTTCTGGGATCGCTCGCTCCCTGCCCTCTCCACCCCATGTTGTGGAAAGGGCAGTCCCCCCAATACTTGCATTTGTCAGAATCCAATCTCAGTTTGTTGACTCGCACCCAGTCAACAATCAGCACTATCTGGATGCCAGTTCTGGGCCTCCACTGGATCCTAGGAATGTGATGGAAAGACAGAAACAGCACTGGGTGTCATCAGCATACCAGTGACAGCACAGCCCAAATCTCTGGATTGTCTTAAGTAGTGGCTTCATGTAAATCTTTATGTATAAATATATGTTTGTGCAGATTTTTTACTGAATGATGTGCAAAGTGATGCAGAAACAAGACAGAAAGAATTTTGCTGAGGAAATCCAAGGGACTTGCCAAAAACAAATTTGACAGATTTTCCCATCCCTGGATAGAACCACTCCCTTTCCCAAAGAAACATGAATAACCTCAGGCTAGCTGCACTCTGGCAACTCTAATTACCTAGGACAGCCATAGGCATCATTGAAAGGCATTGTTGTTTAGCAAGCACATTCTGTGGGGGAGAAAATACTGTTTAATGGCAGACAGTGTTGCTAGTAAATAGCAATTCCTGCCTCCAATGAATAAGAAAACATTTATTTGTAATTTCAAGATACAGTAGAAATAGCAACAGCAATAGGTCAATTAAACAATACAAAGCTCAACATACATGTTTGTGTTTGTTTTTTTCTGCTATGCTTGCAGGATTCGATCCATAATTATAAAGATTATTCAATTAACATAAAATTAATATTTATGCAGCATTGATGTTGACATTTTTTTCTCTATGTATGGCTCACTAAGCAGCTATCACCAGTCAACAACCACTACAAACTCCTTTGATATTTTAAAGGTTGTTTATCGCCTTATAAATGATTTATTGAACCTTCTCAAAGTAATTTATTATAAAAGCTCCCAACCCTTAGAAACAAAGAATTTGTGAGTGCAGCAGTTACCTCAAATGTGTTTCACCATTAACTTTAAACATGATAAATAAGTAATAACTACTAATGAAATAGAAACATTCCTACACTTTGTTATTGGAGGTAAAATTACACATCGTGGAATACTGAAGGGTGAATACTAGCATAAGTGATATTGCAAACATCTATGCATTGGAGGCTGATGGAAGAAAATAGAAAGGGAGCTATTTGTGTTTTCCATAATCAACTGGCTTGGAATGAAAAAGATTGCTGACAGCAAGGCTGAGGAGACATGAGAAGGACAGATATCTGGGTAAATAGTAGAAATATCTAATTTTAAAAAGCCAGTCAATAGAAACTCCAGCAGTTCTTTCATTGGCTTTTGTAGACTTTACTTACTTCTCAAGAGAGAGAAGAATGAACTTTGGGCAGTGGATAAGGGAAAAAAGACCGGAGTATAGATTCCAAATATTGGAATATTGTCTTTATTCCCCTGTTGGAAAAAGGATCTAATTCCATGAGTATGGTGATTTCTTGATCACATACAATGAGTACACTGATGTATGCTGAATGAATTGATGCACACAGAATTGTGTATAAAAGAATGTGGAATCCTGTACCTCAATTGTTTGGCAGGAAAGAATGGGGGTGGGGGGAACAGAATCCAGCTCCCATTTGGTCACATTTATTTTAGCTCACAGTCCCTGGGTAACTGTATACACAATACATGTGAATGACTCATTATCTAGCTAAAGATCTACCTGAGGAAACCTGCCTCCATGCACATATAACTCTATGCACATATTCTGCTTCATATAGCCTAGCTGGATTAGCATAACCATGAGTTGGAGCAAGAGTTAGTCAGAGTGGCACTCCACAAAATGGATGATCCCATTGGTGGAAGGAGGCAGTGATTTTCACCAGGGCTGTGCACAGCCTTCCCTCCTGCCCCATTCAAATCGGAGGCTGATTTGAAGTTTCCAGATTAGCCCTGAATTGACTTGGGGCACTTTGGCACCACCCTGGCCCACCTCAGATTTGTTTCCAAATCCAAAGTAGACTGGGTGTTGCGGTTTCCTGGGCATCCGGGAAGCCTGCATGTGAGGCCAATCAGGAATCCATTGGAATCCCCTCCCTTCCTAGCTGTCTTCCTCACCTGTCCACTCAAAGGACTTACCTGAAGCCTCCACAAATGACAGTGAGCTGCCTGTCTTCTACAGTATATCTATGTCAGGCCAGAATGGCTCTCATAGAGGATGGGCGACTTGGCAGCATGAGCAGAGACTTCTAGTAAGGCCTGCATATGGCGGGCAGGCGGGGAAGGGGCTCATCATTGGGCCAAATTGGCTCAAAGCACTTCGTCTGCTTTCGGCCAAGGCACCCCAATCTGGTCTCAAACTGGATTTCATTTCCCACTGCCAACAGATGGAGACCTTCAGGGCGGGGCAACAATCTTATATCCTGTTTACTCAGGTTAATATGAGCAAATAATTTTCTTGTCACTTCCTTTATTACAAATTAAGAAATGAAAGCTCCTGCTTGCTTAAAATATATGCAAGAAAAGAACATGAATTGATGCACTTTAGACTCTGGTGTGGTGTGCCCAGCATTTGTCAGAGGAGATCAAGAAAGCCTTTTGCAATGTAAAATAATATTGCAGATTATCTTTTGGGTTATAGTGTTGGCAACTGAAAATGATAACAGTTGACTATAAAATTAGAATAAGTGTTGACTCTAAACTGCTGAATTTTTATGTTTATTTTCACAACTTGGAAATAATTTGTTATTTACTAAACAGATGGGAAATGTTTGGTTCTGTGTGTGTGTTTATTCTTCAAATCTTTCAAGCTTTTTTAATCCCTTAAGAAAAGAAAAACACCACCATAAGACAGCTGAGTTAAATTTTTTCCTACATAGACACATCTGGAAAGAAATAATTTCATAATAAATATTTGCCAAGTTATAGTCATACGAATCCAGTGTATCATCTAGCAGGACTAGTTTGAGTGTTTAACAGGTAGGTAAACGTCCTTCTTTTCATTTTGATGACTTTGCAAACAAAACCCGTCCTATCCAACTTGATCTGAAGCCACCAGTCAGATGAATCAGAGCTAGAAATTTGTGCGAAATTTGTTTGTTTTGTTTTTAGATGAGAACTTGCTAACATACACATTTTTTCCATAAGTAGGATGCAAAGAACTAGAGATTTTCTTTAAAAAAGAATATGTGGGAAAATGGAACTGAAAGTTTTGTCCATCTCTAATCAAAGCTCTTTCCAAACATATATGAAGCATTTTAATAGCACTAGGAAACATGATGATGATGATGATGATGATGATGATGATTACATTTATATCCCAGCTTTTTTCCACTTTCAACAAATCCAAGGAGGTTTACATAGTCCTCTTCCTCTCCATTTTATTCTGAGAGGTAGGTTAGACTGAGAGCCAATGACTAGACCAAAACCATCCAGTGAGCTTCATGGCTGAGTGAGGACTAATAGCCAGAACTTCCAAGTCCCAGTCCAGCACTCTAACCACTATGCATACTCACTCTTGAAAAATAAGAAAATTGGTTTGGGGAAAGAAGCAAAAAAACCAACAAAATTTTTAATGCCAGCAAACAGCTAATTTCAGGTGTAAGGGTGCAATCCGATGGCTCTCATTGATCAGAAGCCCCCAAACCTGGAGGTTTCCAATCATCCAAAGTCCTGCCAGGCTAATGCTGGCAGGGTGGGAGGAGCGGGGGAGATGGTCTTCACCTCCCCATCTTTAGTGCCATTTGCTAGATGGGCTTCTGAGCCTTGTCTAGTGAGGCCACTCTGGAGGGAGAGGAAAGGAGGCAGGAAAGTACGCCTTTTGTGAATGCATGACTTTGAAAATGGTTTAATCTTAGGTGTTGCATTGCATGAACTTTTGTGGCCCATTTCAACTATTACGTTGCATTGTGGGTACATGAAAAATCTCATGTGTCTTCTAATTAAAATTATAACATGCATTTCCAGCTAGAACTAGAACTGTGCGCAAATTGCCTCTCAGAATCCTCCAAAGTATTTGTGGGCAGAGAACTTGGGGGAACAATGTCACCGAATTTCTTCAAGAGGAGGTGAAATTCTTCAAAGTTTATCCTAGATAGGATAAACTATTGACAGGGGTTGTAGCACAGCTTATTTCATTTTCCTACATATGTTGAGGCTTCTACTTTTCTGCATCATTTTCAGGAAATTTTATAATTTCTTTTGGTGGTATTGTTGAGTTCAGTTTACCTAATTACCATGAAGAGGTGAAGGGTGCTGTGTGTGTGTATTTTCTTTCTAGTACACATCTCCTGTTGATTTGCAGCCTCCCAGGCTGCCTATAAATCCTAATGTGAAAAAGCCCTGGGAGAGAAATTACTTTATTATATCTTCTCCTGAACTTTAATTGAAGTGTGGGAAGCTGTGGAGGCTAGAGGTTGCCACAGGGATGACTGTAGTAGTGCTGGGCCAGATCTTGCCCCCTATTTCGGGGGACTTTTTCTCTCCCTGAGAAAGAAGCATTGCTTTTTCTGCCTCTTTTACACAGAGGGGGAGGTAGCCAGGAATGTGCACAAGGTGGGAGGAGGACAGGTTTCCACAAAACATTTCAAGTGTAGGCAGTTGTTGAAGGGTCTTCTTTCTATTTTTTGTTTTTTAAAAAAATACCCCTGACACTTGCAGGAGCCCAGGTCTGGCAGTTCTTCCTGTATGCCTCTTGGAGACCATGTAACTTCACCCTCTCCAGTAAGCTTTCAAGAAGAACACCTGGGCTCCTGCAAGTGTCAGGGGTGTTTTTTAAAAAAATAAAAAATAGAAAGAAGACCCCTCAACAACTATCTACACTTTTAAATGGTATGTGGAAACACTGGCCATGTCTACACCAACCTTTTTCCCCGGGGCCATCTCGAGGTCATCCCTGTGCATCTAAATGATGCACAGGGGATCACAGGGTCAACCAGGGACAACCAGAGACTGTCCCCAGGATAACTGAAACCAGGGATGTCCTGGTTTTTCAGCAGTCCCGGAACAACCCCAAGGACTGCGTTCAGTGTGATGCAGGCTCCTGGGTCCTCAAACAGACATGGAGTTGCGCAGTGTGGCTCCATGCACATGGAAGAGGGGCAGCAATTTTGCCATCCCTAGTATAGCGGGGGGGGGAGGGGTTGGTGGCGGAGTTTGGCAGGGGGTTATTTTACTCACTTTTTCACTGCACGACCTGCTCCTCTTTTTAAAAAAATGGTGCCTGTGACATCCCTCTTCCCTTCTGGGTAAGTCTGCATTCTTCCCCCCTCCCTCCTGCTACACCTTTAGGTATAGATGAGTCCACTGTCTCCCTCCCCAAGGAGAAAGTTCTCACCTCTCCCAGCCTCTTTCACCAGAGTTTTCATTTCCCCCTCCATGCCCCACAAAAAGACAATAGAATAATCTAAATATTTGGCACAGCACTACACTTCAGTAAGGTGAGCACAAGAAGCCTGAACCCAACTCATGAGAATTTCTCCAAAATGTCTTCTTTTTTGAATTCCTTTTTCGAAAACAATTTATTTTCTATCAAATTGAATGTGAATAGCTGTGTGTGTGGGGGAATTGGGAGATTTTTTTGGCACAGCACCAGTACATATTTTAGAAGTACACCACATGGTAAGCCAGGATTGGTAAATGTGTATTTTCTACTGTGTTAGAAGAGATTCAGCCCTAAGGGGGCCATCAGGGCCAACCCCCCTATGCATTGCACACAATTATGTGACTGGAGGCTGCCACAAAAATGTCACCTCTTGTGTACTCGGAGGCAGTTTTGGACATGCAAATCAGCAACATTCAAGCTTGCTGAAGTTCCCTGAATTCCATCTCAAAGTTTGTACTGACTCTAGAGCTTATTATACTTTCCTTTTCTTTTCACAGGAAAATCCATATTTTCCAAATGTACACATCAATGATATGCATCTTTGTAATGTACACATTCTTTTCCCATTATTTAAACATATTTGTGTGCACTTTTCAAAAGTATGCATTTTTTCATGCATATTTTTCACATGTGTGCATGCTGTTGAATGTATTTTTTTTGGATTTGGAAATCATATTACAAGCTTGGAAATGTACAGGCTTTCACCACAGATTGTGTTCAAGTCTGTGTTCAGTCCGGAAGGTGTGAACTGGCTATATCCTAATAAAACACTAGTCGAATGCAAGGCATTGATTGATGCCTTCAAATGGTGGCTATGGTTACACTTCCTGGCACTTCCCGGTAGCTATCTTTTCTTCATGCTCTCAGATTCCTATGTCACCCATTGGGTGAGAGAGATGGAGAAGAAGTTACTTAGGTAGGCTTTTCTGTGGAAGCTGTGGGCAAAATGGGCTACAGAAGGCCCAATTTCTTGTTGTTCAAAGACTAATAGACCTAGATCTACAGCATTTCAGAACTGCTGCTAATAAATCTTGCTCTCCATTACTCCATAAAATAACTTTAATAACTACGGACTCACTGTAGCTCCATATCTGCATATGTTAACCATTCCAAAGTACAGAAGAGCATTTACTCTTGCCCGCTTTAATGTGTTGCCATCACCACTATTAGAAGGATGATTTAGTAAGATCCCAGTCAATGAACGGATATCTCCCTGTGACACTGGAGCAATAGAATCTGTTGAACATGTCCATCTGTATTGTAACATGTATAAGGAATGCAGAACAAAGCAATTTCACCCGTTATTAACAGCCTTTTCTGCAAGTACCTCTACAACTTTGGTATTAATTTGTTTAAGGGATGTGACCTCTTGTATCACCGAAAGGGTTGGTAAGTTTTTCATGACCTCAATGCAAATTAGGGGAAAATGTTGTTATCCTCCTGAGAGAAGGAATTCGGCAAAACTGTATTTTGCTATTATGTTACTTTTTAATTATCTTTTACATGCTTTATAGTAACTTTGCTGGTCTGTGACCATAATAAATGAAATGATGATGATAATAAAACAACTAACTAAAATAGAACTCTCATACATCCCTAGAAGCTGTATAGTTCCATAAAAACCATCTAATCTATTTTCAACACCTGCTGTACCGACCCATTCTACAATTGACAACGGATTCCTGACTTGAATGTTGGAATCAAAAAACAGTGTGGACTTATTTTTTGCTCAGTTAATCGAATATGGCCTAGCCGATGGTACCGCACTGCTTAATAACTTAAGATGAACCACAACTTGGAGATTCCTACTGACTTGTTTTAAATTACTCTGTCCTCTCAGCAGCTTCTAGAAAGAATAACTGATTAGCTTCAAAGTTTGCTTTCTGACTGCCAACATGCCATTTCAGACTGGTGGGAAAACCAGGCTGTGTTCTTTTAGCTTTTTGTTTTTCTTGGTTCATATAATCTGGAGCTGCAGATCCAAAAAAATCAGAATCATCATCAAAGCCATCACCAGCTAGAGAGGGGACACTACAGTACTACAGTTCAGGCTTCCACAGCCTGGTAAGATATATGCTGCCAGTTAGTATCACAAAACTTAGCATATGCATGTTTACTCAGAAGTAAACATATGTTAAGACAGGGGTGGGGAACATGTGGCCCTCCAGAAGTCATGGGACTGCAATTCTCATCAGCCCTAGCCTTAGCCAGTAGTGAGAAATGATGGGAGCTGCAGTCCAATAACAACTGGAGAGCAACACATTCCCAATCCCAGTTTTAAAGTAAGCAGTTATTCTTGTTTATAGAAAACAGCACTCTAACATGATAAAGATGTTCTTCTTTATCATCTGAAACCATCCTTGTAATAATCACATAGTGTGCCAGGCGATCATTAAAGCTGATTAAGTTAGAACTAGTTTGATCATCTCTTTTATTTGGTTTGTTTGTTTTCAAACTCTACATTTCTAGCATTATGAAGAATGGAAGAAAAATGTAAAGAGAGTGATGGCTTTGAGGCAGTATAGAAATGTAATGCATGAATGAAGCAATGAATGCATGAAAATCAGATTGTTGAACCTTCTTGTAATTTTGTCATAAGAACATAAGAAGTGCCATGATGGATCAGACCGAGGGTCCATCTAGTCCAGCACTCTGTTCACACAGTGGCCAATCAGCTGTCAGCCAGGGGCCAACAGAGCAGGACACGATGCAACCACACCCTCCCTTCTATGACTCCAAATGCAGGTGATATCTCATTCTGGAATGATTGTAGAGAGGCACATGTCTGAATCGATAGTGTATTTTGAGGCAAATCGCTTCATTTCTGAGTCAGAAGAGGAGTTACGCTGACTGTTACTGTGACTAAATCAGTGTGAGTATTTAGGCTCCTATGATATTGAGACTCTTTTAGCCCAGGAGCTGAATTTCATTTCAGAAAAGCTGTTGGGGACAACATTCCAGAGATGGGCATGGTCAAAGGAGTGGGCCAAAGGCAAAAGGAACAGGGCCAAAAACACCAGCATATTTTAGCTTAAAGCATGGACTGCCAATAACTAAGTCTTCAGAGAGACATTTCAACCTTTCAGAATGGGTGAAAAACTGCAAAAGGGAACCAACAATCAATTGGTGGCTTAGGGAAAGTGGAAGGGTTTGTAGCCATCTGAGGAATTCTGGAAGCCAGAGTGGGATGCCAAGTAGGCCGGATTTTGCCTCTATCCCTGAGGGTCTGCACCTTTGCTAAACACACTTAACCAGGAGTAAGTCCCATTGCATTCCATGGGACGTACTCCCCAGTAGACATGCATACGATCCAACTATAAGGTCACCTGCCGCAAGATGACCTGCCTAATTCTGATTCAGCACCTGTACATAACATCAGACAAAATGGCTTAAAGGAAAATCACCTAAAGATTACTGCAACTCAGCATGATTAAAAAGAGCCCCAAGGGGGCTGTAAATGACTCTAAAGTTTTCTTCTTGAAACCAAGTACTGAGAGTTTAGAAGCAGTAATGTGTAATATAGTGCATATTGAAGAGTTCATATAACTAAATATAGCACAGCGGAAAGGAAATAATTCATTTCCAGGAGTGTGTTTTTCATGTTTGGATTTATGGATACAGAGTAGTCTTGGAGTGTTCACCTAAAAACAGGTGTTCAAGTACCTTTTTAAATAGCTTCCTACTTGAATTGCACCACTAGAAAAAGAAGGTTGTTTTTTAATCCCACTTAAATTAGATAAGTGTTTATAACGTTGATCATAACAGGCACAGTCCTGATTGATAAAGCTGCCACTTCTATCCCAAGTGCCAAGTAAGAATTTATAAATCAACGCTTTGTATTAAACTTCAGAATTAATTAAACAGTTGGCGAAATAGCATGCTGAAATCCTGGTAGTATAGTATTACTAAGGCATTACAAGCTTGTCCTGTGATGAAGTGGTATATTACATGCCACTTGTTTTTCCTCCGAGATCAATCATGGTTCCAGCACATGGTTCTGCCAATGATAGAGCACTCACAGCTACCTGCTCATTCTTCACGAAAGAGATGTTTCTATAAATCATTCTTATGTCTACTGTAGATGTCCTTAAGTATTTCTCTTTATTGGAGAACTAGTGTTTGTACACTGGGAATTGGGGGATCTCTTTGGAACAACCCCAGTTTTCCAAGTTGCATTAAACATCTGTAGTGAAAAGCTAACGTTTCAGATTTCAGACAGTAGCGGAGATCGACCCATTCCAAGTCTAAGGGCCTTTTTACAAAAGCCTGTTAACTGGCTGTTCATCTGCTGCATCTGCTTTCAGCGTTGTTGAAGAATTGAGATCTGAGCACTACGTGGAGCATGCCTTTTCCTGCTTTCTGCTACATAAACTCTAGGTGGCACTGAGGGATAGCGTAATAACACAAATTCACAAGTAGATTCAGCACTTTCTTTTGCTTTCACAATTAAAAGCCACTGTCCCCTGCTCTAAAAAAATCTTTTTTAAAAAACTTGCTGAAAGTGCTGGTTAGACACAGAAGCAAAACTGGAGGCTCTTGACATTGTCCAAAGAAGCTGTAAATAACTGTGAGTTGGAAATGACAAGTGCACAATAAATGCCGCAGCCAGATCGCCCTGACATCCGAGTGCACAATAAATGTAGAAAAGCCCTAAACCTCCACATGGATTCCCCTTATCTCTATGTCATGTAAATGGTTGAGGTGCGTGTTTGCTGCTCCACCATGCAGATTGCAATGCTAGCTCAAATGAGTGCCTAAATCAGCCTTGTGGTGTGAAAGCAAGCATTGGCACATGCATTTTATAGTACATTTTTATGCCTATTGACTTGCAAGTAAATTCCACTGTGTTCAATGGCATTTACTCCTTGGTAAGTATATTTAGAATTGCTACTTTACAGTGCAATGCCATCCATCTTTACTGAAAAGTAAGTCCCACTAAGTTCAATGGGACTTACTCACAGGTAAGTGTGTATAGGATTACAGCCTTAGGATGCAAGCAGGTCTGGGATCCAAAAAAAAGCAATTCTATTGACTTCAATCAGATGATAAATACTTGTACAACTGGTATTTCATGAATATGTACTAGTTCACTTTCCCGTACTAAGACTGCCCAGTTTTGCCCTGTTGAAAGATGTTTTTCCTCCTTTAATAATTTCTATTAGAGAAGTACTGTTGTGTTAGAGATACGCAACCCTTCAACTCACTCGTTGCCTATTTTAGTAACATTATTTATGCAGCTTCTATTACGGAGTCAGGCTAATAACTCTGCAAAAAGGAGAATAGGTAATTAGGTTATAATTCTAATTATTCAGGGAGCAGCAGTGCTGTATATACTTCAAACTGAACTGATGCATTGCTTTGGTGATAGTGGGAGGAACTATACTTTGCTACTGGCTGCATTGACCCCATTTCCAACAAAACTATTTTTTTATTATTAAATGCCATCTCATACAAGCACCAAATAAAAGTGTACTGATGTTTTGATAACAGCTTGGGGACAAGGAAATCTATTTTCACCAAGGAATAAGGTTCATGTTTTGCATTCGCAGATAATTTGAATCCCCTGAAGCCACATGATAATATCAAAGGCATGGGTTTAATTATTTTCATTTGCACTCCCTCTTCAGCTAGGTTTGTTGTAATTTTTGTACACACAAGAACATTACAGTCTGTGCAAATAACAGCATGCTCTGATGAGGTTTGTGGTGATGGTTCCTTCCCAGATTTCTACTAGGAAATAACCACATGGGATGTGCTGATTTAACCCAAATGCTATTTTCAAACCAAAAGGAACTTGTGCTCACCTTATGCTGAACATCTAGTACTTTGTTTTGCTGATCAGTGATATAATGGGGTCAGTGCAGATCAGAGAGTTCACACGGAAAAAGAGATGTGCAAAACTTGGAAAAGTTAAAGCGATTTCCCCAATACTGTGCCCCATACTTGCTAACGTATGTCAAACTTTGCTCTAATGATTGTGCTTCTTGTGATCAGTTAATTCGCACACCAAACTATTGGTTTAGGTATTCCTATGTTGGACTACATTTATGACATGTGGCACCATATTTCCTTTGTGCTTTAAAGATACTTATTTGAGAAAAGGCAGGTAAATTGTGATCCAGCTCTAATTGCACATAACTAGTTATGTGCAATAAGCTGTAGCCCCAACTGCACCAAAAGACATCCAGCCAATTCAGTCAAGCCACAATGCCGGTGAAGACACTTGCGGGTAATGGAGGGTGGAGAAATAATGAGGCGACACACAGAAGTGGATTTTAAACAGGGCCACTTTATTAAAGATCTGCAGAGTGGGTTAACCTCTGTGGGCATCCTAAATATTTCAGGACGAGACATTCACCATCTGTGAAGTGGCGCTTCCCAGTGCGCCACAACCCAGACTGCCCCTTAAGGGGTAGGAAGGCCTTCCGATGTCGACCTCCCCTCATGTGGGACAGCTCTGAGTAGGTGAGGAAGGTTGGCCTTAAGGTAACCCTTATCCCACCAGCTGAGGCTGTAAAACTCCAAGCTGGGGCCCTCAAGCATTACCAATCACCGAAACAGTGCCTGTGAATGCTCACCAACCCTATGATGCTCCAGATGCCCGCACCTACCTGCCAAAACATAAAAGTGACAGAAACATTAATGAACATCACCTATTTAATATTCCCTGGCTATCTTGCAGTGTGAAGTAGGTGAAAAAACCCATAACCAAAAGGAATTATGAGCCAAAAATTCCTACTTGGCCCTCAACAGAGTGACCAGCTAACCCACACTACCTACAGGGAGGGAGGGAGGGAGGGAGCCGCAAAAATGCAGAGGCAGCAGAGAGGGGTGAGCCTGCTTTTAAACTTGCTCTGTTCCCTTCCTGCCATGAGGCACCACAGGAGCAGCCAATAGCTGCCACCCATGCCACCTTGTCACCCCACCACCACCCGCAATGGCCTCCACGTGTCCAGGCATTCCAGGCCTGCTGTGAAGGCACATGTCTTCTGCTGAATCAGGGGTTCGAGATGTGCTACATTTTAGGGAATGGTTCTTAATCAGGCCATTCAAGGAGTAATTTGAGAAAATGCCTGTAATGGCATTTATAATCCTTCCTACCTTCGTATAAGGTTTAAGCTGGAAATCCTATGACCCCAAAGTTTCCAAGGAATATACATGTGCCTAGCTTTTGTCTCACAGTTACACTGGAAGCGAGGGGGGAGCTCTCTGATTATTTTAGCTATTTGGCAAAGCTAAAGCTCTGAATGCAAAATGTAGTGGTAGTGATTATGAACAGGCAAAAGAAAGAAAAGAGTTTGAGCCAAGGCATAGCAAAATTAAAGAAGGGAGAAATGCTTGGAATACTGTGTACAGTTGTGGTCATCACACTTCATTCAATAGGGTTATTATAGAGCTGGAGAAGATGCAAAAAAGGGCAACCCAAATTATTAATGGGCTGGAGCAACTCCACTGTGAAGATTTGGGCCCATTTAGCTTGGGGAAAAGTGATGGAGGGAGCATGATAGAAATGTATGACATTATTGAAACACTAGATAGGGAAACATTTTTCTGATAATATTAAAACCTGGATTCATCCAATGGCCCTGACTAGGGGAGGTTCAGGGCAGGTAAAAGGAAATACTTCCTCACATAGTAAATTCCACAGATTGGCTGTGCACAGCCACAAGATGGCCACCAATTTGGATGGCTTTAAAGGGGGATTAAACAAATTCATGGAGGAAAGGCTATCAATGGCTACTAGTCATTATGCTGAAAGGAACTGCAGATTCAGAAACAGTATGCCTCTGAGTACCACTTGCTGATAAAAAACCAAGTAAAAAAAGTGATTGCCTTTATATTCTGTTCACGGCTTGTTGGCCACTGTGTGAACAGACTACTGGACTAGATAGGGCCTTGTTCTGATACAGCATGGATCTTCTTCTCTTCATACAAAATGTAATATACAGGACAAACTAGGAATATGTTTTCTTAAACTACTAGAGATGGTAATTGAGTTTATTCCTGACTGTTTGTTCAACTGCAGAATATTGAATCAAGGTTGTTGTTGTGAACATAACAACAACAACATAACAACAGACACAACAACAACAACAACAATAACAAAATGGGATGTTACAGTTCACATCTAAGAGCTAACAAACTGGCCTGCCCTGAACAAATAATTCAGATAATTAGTTTAAGAAGGGCAGAAAAGGACTTGTGAACAACATTAGCATTTTGTGTCAAAGGAGCTCAGGACTTCTACTGGAATACAGGAAGCTCTTCATATTCCCATTAGAAATGTGCATTTCAGAGAAATAGGATAAAAATAAAAGACCTGCCACGGGACAGTCTTCAAATCAGAACAATGCACAGTACTACATAGATTAATGAATGAATTTATAATAATGAATGAAATATATTAGTACTAACAGCATAATTCACAAATAGCATTTTAAAGACATTTTAAATCCATTACAGAGTTTCAATCTTAAAATGACATTGAACTCCTTTTCACATACTATAACCTATGCACATACAAGGAAGCGTCATATTCAAATGTTATGGTTTTTATTCATTTTCAGATTATTATTATTATTTATTTATTTATTTATTACATTTATATACTACTGTCCCATAGCCGAAGTTCTCTGGGCGGTTTACAAAAATTAAAAGATTGAACACTAAAAAGACAATATACAAAATTTAGAACCATAAACATAAAACAGCTGACATTTAAACATTTTAAACTGTTAAGCCTGGCCACAAAGTCAGTTAAAACCTCAGCTTAAGCTTTTCCCCATTCCTTTCTATTTGTATATCCAGAAGCAGTCCCTAAAGAGCAGCTGCATAACCCACCAAATTAGATGGCTTTAAGAAGGGATTGGACAAAGGGTGCATCTAGGCAAGGGTTGCGTTGTGCAAAGGCAAAGCCTCATCCACAGAAATTTTACAGGAGCTCCAGTCATCTTCTGTTTGTAGCCCTTCCATGCTTTCCCACGTCTTCTGTCACATTTCTTAGGCCCTTTCTGCACCAGCCATTTTTCCTAGGGCTGCCCCTACCTGCTCGCGGAGAGTCCGCATGACGCACAGAGCATCCCGCAAGCAGGCAGGGGCCAGCCCCCCATTTTCCTGGGAGTTCAGGGAACGCTATTATCCCGGTTTGTTCCCTGCTCCTGGGAGGGAAGCGAGATGGGCGGCTGGTGTGGCCGCCCATCCTGGGTGCAGCTGCACTTACCTGTGAGTAAGCACAGCTGCACCAATGGCCACGGAGCTGCACTGTGCGACTCCGAGGCCATCAGGAGGGGGGACAGCAAAATCGCCATCCTCAGGATGTCAGGGGGGAGGGGGCGCAATCATGTGTGGGTTTTTTTTTAAAAAAATAATCTAACTTTTTGCGCACGAGCTCTCATGCGCACTTCTGTGGATCTTTTTCTTTTTTTTTTAATGGCCACTGCGACTTGCGGCAGCCCAGGAGAAACCTGGGCTGCCACATGTGGTGCGGCCTCATCGTACCGAACCCAGAAGTGGCTGTTTCCGGGTTTCCCCACTTCCCCTATGGTGCGGAAAGGGCCTTACTAGGGGGGAAAAAACTGTTAAGAAAAAATGGACTAACTATAAAACACCTTTTGATCGTTAGTGATACAGTAGGTAGGGATGGATGGACTCACTCATGCCTGCTGAACCCAGATGCTCATCCTGTCACTGCCACCACCCGCGCTGCTCAATGGGTAGCGTGAGCCCTGGTGGGCTCTGTGAGTGGCCTGGGAGCATCCTGCAGCTGCCCTCTCCTCCCTGTGAGCTGGCATTTTTATAGAATATCAGGGCTCTAGAAGTTTCATATATCTAATGTTGCACAAACTGGCAGCTGTGGAGGGCCATCTTCACAACATTTAAACTTGTTGTGAAGTTTAAACCCCTTTAAACTTCTAATGTTGTGGCGATGGCCCTGTATAGCCGCCATTTTGTGCAACATTAGATATACACAACTTCCAGAGCCCCAATCTTCCATAAATGTGCTGGTTCACAGGGAGAAACGGGCAGCTGTGGGGCACTCCTGGACCGCATGGTGCCTGATGAGTGTGAGTGCCCCACAGCTCAGGGAGTGGGTCCAGGTGGCTGGGTGGGGGGAGTCTGCTGGACTCCTAGACCCAATCAGGCACTCACATTATCCCTAATAATAGGAGTCTTCCATCTGGCAGCACCAAATATATGGAGCATAAGGCTATCAAAGGCTACATGCCATGTTAGCTACATACTTCCTCCAATAGTATCAGAAGCAGTATGCTTTGATAAGATGCATGGAACATGCATGGGAGAGGGTCTTCTTGTCTTGCTTGTGGGCTTCTCATGGACATGTGGTTGGACACTGTGGAAAACAGATGGTGGACTAGTAGCCCCTTGGCCTGACTCAGCAGAGCTTTTCCTGCTTTCTTATCTCCCAGCAAGAAAATCTGGTGCTACTGTGTTTGTTGGCATGAGCCTCCAAACAATCATATGAACATATCAAATCTTGCAAGCTAGAACATACATTGAATGGCAAATTCAATTTTGTCATTCAGAGCATAACATTGGGACACACTGCAAGGTCAAGCCTTTCCATGTGATGCCATCTCCGAATCTAGTCTTAGGGACCTGAGTTGTATGTCAGCACCTGGAGTGAGCTGATCAAGTGACCAGGCAAAGGCAGAAGGCTTCTTAGTGCCTGCCAATTGCAGGAGCAAGTGTTGTACAGCCCAGATCCCTTCTTCCTTGAAGAATGCCCTGAGGCATCAGTAGATAAAGTTCACAGTATCACTTCAGGATTGTCCCAGACCCTGAAGAATCTAGCTGAAGTCCCAGAGTCTCCCAAAACAAAAAAAACACAAGCAATATTTTATTTAGTTATTCATTTATTACATTTCTATAGTGCACAATAGCTGAAACTCTCTGGGCGGTTCACAAAAATTAAAATGCAACATTAATATGCAACATTGAGCGATTCCCTCCCTCAATTGTCCCTCCCCCTGTGTTTTCAACATCTTCAGTCATCAGTCATGTGGGTGAGTGTGCTGTCCACACAGCAGTAGCCATCCCCTAGAAAGTACATGACCACTGAATCCTGCATGAAGGGGAGCTTGTTCATATCAAGGATTTCTGCAAATGCTGCTCCTTATTAATTCATATTTCTATGAGGAATGGGTACCATCTGCTCCAGAAAATTTACTTCCCTCCCCTGGGCACAGGAAGGATTAGATATGGTTTACCCAGCACTTTGTACATTTAAAGCCCTTCTGTATGTGCGCTGCTAGTCTTGCAAATTCAACAGAAGGTTGACCTTGAGAGGGAGAAAAAAGATTAGTCCATTTCCTGCAGGGAAAGTGTACAATTTGGAGAAGTCCATAGTAATGTCAAGGCAGTAAGGAGCAAAATCATTGAAACAAATGCTCCCTGGAAACAAAAGAAACAAAAACGAAAAGAGAATGAAACCTTCCACTCTGCAAGTGAATCTAAAGCACGGCCAATAGGAGAAAAGAATCACCAGCAAGGAAGATGCTCCGGCATACATGAATGGAGACGGACAGTTTCTATTAGGGTTGTAGTGAAGTTTCATTAGGTTCTAAATTCAATAAGAAAATGGGGTTCTAACAAAACAGAATGCTTATTCATTTCTTCCTCCAGTGTATATATTCTTCGGGTTGAAAGAGATAACCATTTTAATCTACCACACCACCAGACGTATGGTAAAGTTGTATGTATTGCTTGGCAGGTTGATACAGAACAACCACAGGGAGAAAGAAGTTCTCCCATAAGAGTTTGATCAGCTGCATAGATGAAACTGGACCAGATCTACACCAAGCATGATATAACACTTTGAAAGTGGTTTGACAACAGTATATGGAATGTGTCCTGGGTCCCAACAGTTGTCACTACTGTTATAAACCATTTTAAAGCAGTAGTGTAGATCCTGCCTGTGTCTACCAACTTTGAAGTTTCTTCTGCAGAATAATTTGAGGCTATTACCTCTTATTTTGATACCGTTATAAACCATTATAAAGCAGTGGTGTACATCCTGCATGGGTTTCTGACCATCTAAAACCCAGAAACCCATCTTCATCATCTAGCATTACTGTACTGTTTAAAAACACTGTGCAAAGGCCATTTTAAAACCTCGTGCATGTGTGAGTGTTTTTAAACAGTCAGAGCATTCTGCAGTTCAGAGCTGGAGGGCAGGAGGCACCTTCTAATACCAATTGAAAAGCAAGCCCACATAAGCTGTTTTTGTTTATTTGTTGTTTGTTTTATTGACAGACATTTCAAAGGTTAACTGGGAAAAGTCAGCATTTACTTACTATTTTGTAAATAAGAAAGGAAAAAAAGAAAGAAAAAGTCACACAAAGTGGAACAACAGCAGCCTTTTCAGCAGCTCTCCAGTTGAACCACACAGTTTAACCTCTTAAAGCTTGGCATTCCTTCCAGAAGGAATGGGGCAAAAGACATGGTACATGTATGCTACCATCTTAACAAAGCTACAGTAAGGGAAGGGTAGGAAAACCTACGGATGCGTTGCAAAATTCACAGCAGGGAATTGCTTTAGAAAGAAAGGCGGGAACCTACAAACCCATTGTATATTGTGGTTATTTACTGAGGAGTCTCTGTAAAGTTCTCTGGAGGATTCAGTGCTTTGGTAGAGAGCCATAATTTCTCAGATGAACAAAAGGAGAAGGAAAGATGGGTTATAAGCCTTAAAGAACTGAAGAAAATCAAAGCACGACTACAGAAAGCCCTCGTGGAAGATAGCGGCAGAGAAGCCAAAGTTGAAGGACATCCACCCCTAAAAGCTAGGACAGCTAAAGGCAAAGATTGGAAGAATGGAAGAATGAATGCATTCAAAGGTTAAACCTCCAGAGAATAATCATTAATTGCTGGGCATGTTTAATGAATCAAAATATCCTCTGGCAAATGCAATTTTGTTTGAATTTCATAATTGCAAGGCCATACATTGTTGTTTTCTGTGCGAGTAAAAGAAAAGATATAACAGAATGGAAAAAAGAGTACTGTGCCTAGGCCACCCATCCGCCCCTCACCTGCCCTCGCACCTTCCTGAAAGTAAATGAAACAAAACATGCACTTCATTACTGCTATTTTCCCCAAACATTTCATACTCTCAATTGTTAAATAAAGGAGGAATGGTCTTTGTCGTAAAATTCCTTTAGGGCACAATCCTAGATACACTTACCTGGGAGGGAGTCCCATTGAACTCAATGAGGGTTACTTCTCAGCAGACACATATTGGGATTGTTAATGGTGCAAATCAGCATCTTTCAGTGCTTGCCCTAGTGAGGCTAATAGGGAAAGGAAGAGCCAGAAGTGATGAGGAGGAAGAGGATGATTTTAAAAATATAAATATCTAGAACAATGATGCCTAACATTCAGATATAAATAAGTATAACTGCATAAACTCCTTAATATTAACACTTTGTAATGTATTTTCTCCCAGCTATAGAGACTGAAATTAACAAAAAGAACACGTTTGGCTCTCTTTTAATATTTGGAAGGCTAGATGCCAGGATTAGATTTAGAGACCAAAATATAGCTTTCTGAAGTGAACACATGTTCTAATAAACTATTTTTTTTGTTTATTTTCTGCCATTAGTTTGTGAAAATATTAATATGCTACTATTCACCAATACTTGTATTGAACATATTGACGAGCTACTAGAGAAGCATAAGCATATAAGATTAATAATGCAATCCTACGGATGAATGTAAGGAAGATGTCCCACTAAGTCTAATGGGGCTTACTGCTTGGTAAGTATGCCTAGAATATATCTTGACATCAGCAAAGGTTTTGACAAAGTATCCCATGACATTCTGATTATCAAATTTGCAGATGACACAAAATTGGTTGGGATAGCTAATACCCTGGAAGACAAACTCCAAAGTTATCTTGATAGGCTGGCGTGCTGGGCTGAAAACAACAGAATGACATTTAATAGAGATAAATGCCAAGTTCTACACCTAGGAAAAAGAAACCAAATGCATAATGACAAGATGGCGGATACTTAGCTGAGCAACACTTACAAGCGACAAGGATCTTGGAGTTGTTGTAGATCACAAGCTGAATATGAGCCAACATTGTGATGTGGCTACAAAAACAGCAAATGCTATTTTGGGCTGCATTAATAGATGTATAGCTTCCAAACTATGTGAGGTACTGGTTCCCCTCTATTCAGCACTGGTTAGGCCTCAACCTGAGTACTGCATTTAGTTCTGGGCACCACACTTCAAGAAGGATGCAGACAAGCTGGAGGAGGTTCAAAGGATGGCAACAAGGATGATCAGGGGTCTGGAAACAAAGCCCTATGAGGAGAGACTGAAAGAATTGGGCATGTTTAGCCTTGAGAAGAGAAGACTGAGGAGGGCATGATCACACTCTTCAAATACTTGAAAGGTTATCACACAAAGGAGGACCAGGATCACTTCTCGATCAGCCCTGAGTGCAGGACACGGAATAATGGGCTCAAGTTACAGGAAGCCAGATTCCAGCTGGACATCGGAAAAACTTCCTGATTGTTACAGCAGTATGACAATGGAACCAATTACCTAGAGAGGTTGTGGGCTGTCTCACACTAGAGGCCACAATGCAACTGGACAGTCATCTTTCAGATATGCTTTAAGGTGGATTCCTGCATTCAGCAGGGGGTTGGACTCGATGGTCTTATAGGCCCCTTCCAACTTCTATGATTGTAAGTCTCTTCATTATTGGAAGTACTTACTGAGGCTGGTCAGGAAAAGAAACCCACAATCCACATCTATAAATACTTGTTGTTGGTGAAGAAATATGATGCACAGGGTTTTAAGCAGGAATGGGATAGGGAACTGGATTGTCCCATTCTGCCTAATGAACGGATTGCTGCTTTGGTTTATATACCTGTTGCTTCTATGGATCTTAGGCTGCATCTTACTCAGTAGATTTTTTAGTTTTGTGTCTGTTGGACACCTCAATGTCTCTTTAATAAGAGATTGTCTAATTTGGCTAATGGCTGGTGGTCCAATGCAGCTAATAATTCTTTTAAACATATGTTTTAGCAATGACCAGTAGGTGCTCCTTTTGATGAGGAGATCACTATAAGAAAAATTTTGTACAGGAACAGTATTTAATATTTGCTGATATACATCCTATTTTAAATTACTTATCTGCTTCATGGAAATTAATGAATGGTCAGCATGAATAGATTCTCTGTGCCCTTTTGACAGCTAAAAGGCTGATATTACAACACTGGAAGAATAAATCCTCACTACCTTACAATGCTTTCAAAGGGTGGTATATCCCAAATGGGTACTTATTTGTGTATCAGGTCTACTTTTGTTGAAGACTATGTATAATTGCTATAAAGTTGGATTTCCATATATATGCATTTCATAAGTTTTAATTGCTATGGATATATACAAATTCATATATGCATATTAAGAAATACTCAAACAAGAAAAACAACAATAACATAGGTGCCAGGCAAACCTCTTTGGTGAATTAATTCCATAATTGGGGTGCCACAACTCAGAAGGCCCTCTCTCTTGTAGCCACCATGAAGCCCAAGGCATTAAGAGGTGCTAAAATTCACCCTTAAGCTTTCAGAATGCAATTAAGCTGAAGAATGCACTCATTTCCCCCACACCACAGGCATCGCATAACTCTGTAGTTTACTATAGGGTTTTATCGCTAGCATGACACATTAGTAAACCAAAGAGAATCCAGCTGAAATTAAATCAGCGTGTGTTTCTCTGACAGATTGTTCTGATTAAAGTTTTATTAAAATGTTAATTATGTTAACACAACAAAATAGAAATACGTTGCAATGTTATAAGCCATATGTGTTGCTGGGTATCTGAAAATAAATAGCCTTAAGTAGGTTATTACTTAAAGTCAGAACTCACAAATCAATGCCACTTACGTAGAGCAATGCACTTTAGAAAAAGATGGTGGCCAAAAGATGCTGAAGACCACATGACACCCAAGTATATAATTTACATCCCTACACCTGAGGCCTCCAATGTGCATCTGTGCACACTAATATGCCCACGGAAATCTTCCTTAGGGTCCACCAGGCTCTCTGCCACTCCTGAATTTTAAAAGATGTTTTTAATTAATTTAGTAAAAGACACCACACACACAGGAGGCTGGCATGCTCCAAGTTTAGTTCTAAGAATGCCGTTGTCTGGTCCCCATGTAGACCACAGAGGATTCTTAGAAAATAAAATAGTGGCTGGCTGCAGCTCAGTACTTTGTTCTGAAGCATGGCCAGCCACCCAGACGAAAACAAAAATGGATGTAGACTGTGTTCTATGAAACTACAAGGAGTGGGGAGCAAGGGAATGTTTTGCCTATGCTGTGTGTGGTGGTGGTGATGGGTTATCTGTGGATTTTTTTAAAAAAAAATGGTGTGTGTGTGTGTGTGTGTGTGTTAGCTAGTTTGTTTGTTTTGATGTGGTGTGTGTTTTGCCTCGTTTTGTTTGTGTGGCGCGTGTTTAGCCTAAGGTTTGTGGGGGAGTTATTAGGGTGCCCAACTGTCAGGATTTCCCCAGATTTGTCCTGATTTTTCTGTTCTATCCTGGGTAGGCTGACCAGATAAAATCCAGGTCAGGGCTCATGTAACTTTAACAGTTGTAGATAAAAGGGGATTAGTTCCTGGTGATATACCCTCTTCATCACAATAGTTAAAGTTGCAGGCACTATACTAGAGTGACCATATACAAAAGAAGGCAGGGCCCCTGCAACTTTAACTGTTGTGATGAAGAGGGAATTTCACCAGGAACTAATTGCATACAAATGACACTGGCTGAAATTCCCTTTTCTCTACTACAACTGTTACATGAGCCCTGACCTGGATTTTATCTGGTCACCCTAATCCTGGGTGTCGGGGGATTTTCTGTTATTTTCTATAATGTCCTGGAATGATACACTTTCTCCTTTAAGGCTGCCATTATTGTGTTGGGGGAATAGAGATGTGTCATTCCCCCACCCACCCACCCACCCACCCACACTGCTGCAGTCGGGGCTTTAAAGAGGAAAGTGTGTCATTCCCGGGCTTTATAGAAAAGGCCCCAATTGGGGGGGGGCAGCAGGAATGACATACTTTCCCATCCTCCACTCCACTCGGGGTCTTTAAGGTGGTGGTGGGGAAATTACATGCTTTCTGAAGGCCCCGAAAGCCGCTTTCCCGCCCCCTCGCTGGGTGTCCTCTTTCTTGATTTCCCAAATACGATTGCCCTAGTTTTAGGTTTTGCCTGGTGTGTGAATATGGCTGAATTCGGATGACACAATAAGCAACCGGGGGGGGGGGGGAGATAATCGTCAGTTGTATTGACTATCGTGTTGCCCGAATGCTGCCATAGTCAACTCAGCGCTGATCCTAATCCACACCACAGTTGATTATTTATTACCATGTTGTGTGGGGAGTACCCCCTAGATGCACAACGGTAAAGTTGATTATTACCCCACCATTGACTATTGTGTTGTCCGAATTCAGCCTGTGTGTGCGTGTTGCTTTGCCATGTATGTGTAGTTGGGTGTTTGCGTGTTTGTCTTGAGTGTCACCCATTTGCCTTCTGTGAAATTTTGCATGGCCGGATTAACCATTGGGCTAATGGGCTGTGACTCTCTCAGTCTCAGAGCTAGCCCAGATTTCTAGCATTCAAATAGTAAGAAGAGCAAGTCTCTAGCCCTTGTTTTATTGTGCTTTGTGGGGGCAAATATGTGATTTGGAATTTGGGGATCAGGTCCTACCTTTGTCTTGGGTTGAAAAGAGTAGTTTTATGTTTTGGAATTCATGTCCTCCTCTGCTTATACTTGGGTTTTTGGGTAAGCTACTTTACTTTTAGCCTCATCAGTTTGCCTTCTAGGAAATTGGTGTTTTGTGATTGGTCACACCTACAATGACAGCCATTTTGTGTGAGTGCTCATAAGTCATGACACACTTCCAAAATTTCAAATATGCCCACTGGCCCAAATGAGTTGGCAAACTCCAACCCCCAGTTATCAGGGTGACATTAGTATCAACATGCATTCCAGGAGAAAGATCTTCCTACTACTGGGTAAGCATGTGGTATTGCACTTTAGGGCTCTCAAGGTTTGAACATGAGAACAATCTACTTTATTATTTATTTATTTATTTATTTAATTTGTACTCTGCCTTTTAACAAAAAAGAGCACCCTAGTTAGCTTACAGAACTAAAGAAAATTGATCAAAACAATACATTAAAATGCAATAAAAATATAACAATTATAGGAAAAATATTATTAAAAACAGCACTGAATTTACCAAACCCACTTGCAGTCTAAAGGCCTTTAAAAAAGTATTTGCATGGTGGCAGAAGGACAGCAGGAAGGGAGCAAACCTAGCTTCCCTTCGGAGGGACTCTGGGAGCAGACACCAAAAATGCGTTCTCTCAGGTGGCCACCAAAAACACCTTGAAGATGGCAGTCTCAAAAAACCCTCTCCTTAAAATCTTTGGACCGAGCAGGCTTGTATGGGAAAAGGCAGTCTATTAGGTAGCCTGGTCCCAAACTATACAGAGCTTTAAAGGTCATAACCAGCACTTTGAAGCTAGTGAAGTGGTAGGTCACTTGCTCCTTGTAACCAGCCATGGCCAACAGTCTGGCTGCAGCATTTTGAACCAGTGAGGTTTCTGAACAGTTTTCCAAGCAGCCCCACATAGGATGTTTTACAGTAGTACAAATGGGATGTAACTAAAGCATGGGTGGCCGTGGCCAAATCAGACATCTCTAGGAACGGGCGCTGTTGGTGCACTAGTCTCAGCTGTGCAAATGCACTCCAGGCCACCATGAAATATGAGTATCCAGTTTCAAGGCAGAGTCCAGAAATACTCTCAAACCATGAGTCTGAGTCTTCAAGGGGAGCGTAACCCCATCCAGCACAGGTTGAGCCCCTATTCTCTGATCTGCCTTTTGTGACCAAAAACACATCTGTCTTGTCTGGATTAAACTCATTTTGGTTGCCCTTATCCAGTCCATTATGAATAGCACCGATTTAGAACCAGAACATTTTCCTTGGATTTTGATGGAAAGGATAGATTTGGGTGTCATCAGCACACTGGTAGCACCGAACGCCAAAACTCTGGACAATCTCTCTCAGCGTTTTCCTGCATATGTTAAATATAGTATGAGGGATAAGATGGAACTCTGAGAGACACCACAGACTAACGGCCATGGCATCGACAGGAATCTCCCAACACCACCTTCTGAGATCATCCCTCCAAGAACTGGAGCCGCCATATAACAGTGCCTCCCAATTCTTTCTCAGACAAATGCCTTTGAAGGATACCACAATCAATGGCACTGAAGGCTGCTAAAAGGTCCAGCAGGGACACATTCTCCTTGTCCAGTTGCCAGCATATATTGTCCATCAAGGTGACCAAAACAGTCTCTGTCTCCTAACCAGGCATGAAGCAAGATTGAAATGGATCTAGATAATCCATGTCATCCGGAAAGCCCTAGAGCTGAGAAGCCACCACTTGCTCCAGCATCTTGCCCAAGAATGGAATACTGGAGACCAGCTGGAAATTATCCATTCCATGGGCTTCAGGGAGCTTTCTTTCTTTCTTTCTTTCTTTCTTTCTTTCTTTCTTTCTTTCAAAAGGTCTTTCTTCTGCTTCCTTCAGGCAAGATGGTATTATACTTTGCTGTAAAGAGGTGTTCACCACTGTCCTTACCTACTCAGCAAGTCCCCCACCCCCACCACAGCTGCTTTTATAAGCCAGGAAGAGCAAAGATTCAGCACACAAGTTGTAGGCCTCACCTCTCCAAGGATCCTGTACACATTCTCAGCCTTTACAAATGGAAAAGTATCAATTATAACTGCACAAGCAGGAGCCAAAGTTACATCCATTGAACTTGTATTAACTAATGCTGTGCCGAATCCTGCACCCCTATTTTCGGGAACCTTCTCTCTCCTTGCAAAAGAGACATTGGTTTTTTTTCATATAGAGGTGGGTAATTTCAGATAATTTTCTCCTTGGGGAGGGGGACAGCATTTCCTCATACCTTTTAAAGTGTACTGGCTGTTTAGGGGTCTTCTTTCTATTCTTTATTTAAAAACAAACACCCCCAGCAGTTGGAGGAGCCAGGAAGTTCTTCATGAATGCCTATTGGAGAGCATGTAACCATTCAGGAAGAACTCTTGGGCTCCTGCAAATGCCGGGGGTGTTTTTTTAAAATAAAAAATAGGAAGACCCCTCAATATTTCCTACACTTAAAAAAGTATGTAGAAACCCTATCCCCCTCCCAAAGGAGAAAATTATCTGAAATTCTCATCTCTCCCAGTCTCTTTCAGCAGAGTTTTCATTCCCCCCCCACCTCCCATGAAATGCCAAAAATGGAATAATTGAAATTTTCGGCACACCACAGCACATACGTAGTGTTAACCATGGAATGCACATCAGAACACATCAGAATGACTGATTTTATCTGCAAAGTGTCATGTAAATTGGTCAGAGTGGGCTATCTTCTTCTTCTTGCCAAAAAAAGCTCTGCTGGGTGACTTCACGGCCCTCATTGCCACAGACTCATTCTGAGTTTTCCATCAATGCTGCTCTATTGGACATCCCACCTGTTTCATTGTCTGCAGTGTCCTCGGGCCAGTTCTACACCAAGCAGGATATAACACTTTGAACATGTTTTGAAAATGGCATATGGAATGTGTCCTTGGCCTGCACAGTTGTCAAAACTAGGCTGACCATATGAAAAGGAGGACAGGACTCCTGTAACTTTAACAGTTGTAGAGAAAAGGAAATTTCAGACAGTGTCATTTGTATGCAATTAGTTCCTGGTGAAATTCCTTCTTCATCACAACAGTTAAAGTTGCAGGCACTATACTAGCGTGACCATGTACAAAAGAAGGCAGGGCCCCTGCAACTTTAACTGTTGTGATGAAGAGGGAATTTCATCAGGAACTAATTGCAAACAAATGACAATGGCTGAAATTCCCTTTTCTCTACAACTGTTAAAGTTATATGAGCCCTGTCCTCCTTTTCATATGGTCAGCCTAGTCAAAACCATTATAAACTGTTATAAAGCAGTAGTGTAGATCCTGCCCTGGAAAACAAATAGGCTTATTAGGCTCCATTCCTGTCCTGCAAGAGGCAGTGTTTTCTGGCCCCAGAAAGTCTCTCTGGGGTACCCACAGGTAGAAGTGCAGGATCTACACTAAGGCTTTAAAATGTTTTATAACAGAAGTTACAACTGTTGGGGCCCACAGCACACTCCATATACAATTTTCAAACCATTTTCAAAGTGTCATATTCTGTTTGGTGTAGATCTGGCCAAAGTAGGAAGCATGCCATCAGGGGTGGCTAAATTGCTGCCCCCACCCCTGATGGGCACTGCACTGCATGGCTCTGTGCCCATTTCTGGTGCCATGCTTACTCGTGTGTAAGTGGGCACCAAGCAGGATGGCCACCCACACCTCCCATGGTCTCAGGACAGTCCTAGGACCGCTGGAAGAATTGGGTTTTCCCAGCGTTTCTTTATCCCTAGGAAAACCTGTGCCCATCCCCCTGCCCCCAGAAGTCCCTCTGCATCATTTGGACACACAGGGAGCACCCAGGAATGGCCCCGGGAAAAACAGCAAGTGTAGAAATGGCCTTTATTTCTTTAGTGATCTTGTTAAATTATTAAGAATGTCCTACCTTTTGTTGCTTTTCAAAACTTCTATTACAAAATAAAATTTCATGAAACAACAAACTTTACCATAAACTATCACTACGTTACAATTATTATCGCTTACGTAATAGTCAAGAATGATCTATTCCCTCAAAACAGAGTTAGAGAACACGTGGCTATCTATTCCCTTAACACAGTTGTGAGGAACTCCCATCAGCTGCAACCAGCATGGCCAGTGGTCAAGACTGATGGGAGTTGGTCCACAAACACCTGGAGGGCCACAACCTTCCTAATCCTGCCTTAAAATGTAAGGCTCTTCTTTCCTGCTTTGAAGTCCTGCATGAAGCCTTCACCCTGAAAAGAAATGTGCTGTAGTACTGCAGAGCTCAGTGTCAGGCTCAGTTTCATTTAACATCTTTATTAATGAACTGGAAGGAAGGATAAGCAGCACATCAACAGCATTTCCAGACAATAATAAATTAAAATACTGCAAAACACCAGTAAAGACAAATAATGCTATTAATATGAAGAGACCGAAAAGGTAACAAGCAGAAATTTAACCTGGAAAATACAGGCTGGGGGGAAAAAACAATTTAAAAGGCAAATAGCACGCCTGCATTTGAAAGATTTCCATTTGAGAGGACTACACTACCCTGTGCCCAGTTACTCAGAGGCAAGAAGCTCACATGATTTAATGGAACTTCCTTGTTTTTGGGCTAACCTAAGGTACTTCTACCTAGCTGAAATCAACCCCTATAGTGATTTTTAGGCCATGTATACACTATGGCCCAAAAGCTATGGAAAGATGATTATTGGGCAAATGCAGGAATAACTGTACACCTAGGCTGACCATTTGAAAAGGAGGACAGGGCTCCTGTATCTTTAACAGTTTCATAGAAAAGGGAATTTCAGCAGGTGTCATTTGTATATATGCAGAACCTGGTGAAATTCCCTCTTCATCACAAAGTTAAAGCTGCAGAAGCCCTGCCCTCTTTTCTACATGGTCAAGAGACAGGGCTCCTGCAGCTTTAACTGTTGTGATGAAGATGGGATTTCACCAGGTTATGAATGCATACAAACAACACCTGCTGAAATTCCCTGTCCTTTGCAACTGTTAAAGATACAGGAGCCTTGTCCTCCTTTTCATATGGTCACCCTATGTACACCAAACTATTGATAATCTTGTAGTAGATATGGAGAACTCTTGAAAATTGTCTCCACATCTTGATTTATGCTATCTAATCAGTTATTTCAGGATCAGCCATCTGAAAAACAGTTGTGTAGAAGTCAGGAGAATCCCACTCTGGGCCTGTTCAGACAACACACTAAGCCGTGCTTAGGCTGCTAGCCCTTTTGTGGCAAATGGTTAGTGATAGAGCAACCAAATGACAGGAAAAATCTGGTTTTATTTGGAATTTTGCTAACAAATCCTGGAGGGGGAATTTGTGAAATTTGAAGAAAAACCTGATTTTTTCCCACCCTCCCCAAACAAAGGGCCTATGTAGTTACGGTCATGGCAGCTCTCAATGTTTCCTATATCTATGGCCACAAACTACAGTGGCCTACAGTGACCCTTTATGGCTGCCATAGTTTGCAGCCATAGATATAATGAAAAAAAGAGCTGTCATGACATTAACTTCATAGGCCTGGGGAAACAGGACTACCGCTGCTTGTGCATTCATGCACGCACACTCAAAGACCCCCACCTCGTCATAAAGGCTTTCTGTAAGGGCAGGAGGTGAATGTAAGGGCAGGAGGTGTTGGGGGGGGGGAGGCTGTTGCCTGATGCATTTTGAAACTGGGCTGGCCAGACTGACTATGCTTAGCAGAATTAAGAGGAGAGGAGTCCAAGGAGCAAGGAAAATGGCAGGAAAGAGACCTGGGCCAGATCTACACCAAGCAGGATATAACACTTTGAAAACGGTTTCAAAACGGTATATGGAGTATGTCCTGGACCCCAACAGTTGTCAATACTATTATAAATCAGTATAAAGCAGTAGTGTAGATCCTGCCCTGGGCCGAGGGTGAGGGGTGGTGGTGTATGTTTACTCAGAAATAAGTCCCACCTATATTCAGTGAGGCTTACTCCTAGGAAAGTGTAATTGGATTGCAGCCCAACTGTCCTATTGAAATGTTACCCTCTGCCAACTCATCCTTTTGTACTTTTAGCCTCACATGTCAGGAATCTTCTGTCTGGAATGGGAGTCATTAACATTCTTTTGCAAAAGGAAACTGAGCGTGAGTGGTGATAACAATAAGTGGCAGCAATCCTATGTACACATAGTTGGAACCCTTGGGGTAAATCTCACTGAACTCTGCGGGACTTAATTCTGAGCAAGCATGTTTAAACTGTGGTTATGTAGCCACCAAGGTTAGGAACAGTTCAAATGACATGCTAAGTCATGGTTCACACAGCAAGCCAAGCCATAATTTTTAGCTCAAAATGCTTAACTACAAATGGTTTAGTGTGTCATCTGAACAGGGTCGATGTGTCATTAGGCAAGGCTTACATTGTCACAACTCACTAACAAAACAAGGTTTGGCTCTTTACTACAAAATGTGTCTAAGTACATGCTGCCTTCTTCACTTCTCTTAGGTCAGGGTTTCTTCACTCTCTCAGGGCACTCCCTCTGGGCCATTCTCCAGGGACCTTCTCCAGAGGCCACTCACAAGGTTTTAGAGAATGCCTACAATTAAAAGTACTACAATCTCTTCTTTTTTCCCCCTCTATAGGGTTTCCAGAATCTGAAAAATCTGCTGAAGTAAAACAAGCACATCTCCTCCTCTGCTGTGAGATCTTTCTCCATCTTGGGTGTTTCCTTCCCCTTTTATCACCCATTGAATATCTGCAGGTATGCTGGCTACTACTTTACAGACCTGGACAGACAGAGAGGATCCTTTATATGATTGATTATTTGCAAGACCTTGGTTTCCCCCTTCAAGTCCTTGTTTATGTTTCTGTTCACTGGGTTATGGGTGGAAATGTCTATAATGTTTTGCTGCTGGCTTGTGGTTTGGGAGCTTTTTAATGCAAAGTAGAGGGATGTACCTGCCCAGATATTGGCCTTTTATATACATATCATAGCAAGAAAATAGTATTTAGTATTTGCCCAGACAGGGGAAGAGTATATGTTTACTAAGTATGCATGGGGTGGAGAAAGTGGGTAGAGAGAAGTCTCTCTCTCTCTCTCTCTCTCTCTCTCTCTCTCCCTCTCCCTCTCCCTCTCCCTCTCCCTCTCTCTCTCTCTCATAATACTGGAACCCAGGGTCATCCAATGAAGTTGAATGCTGAGAAACTCAGCTACAGATAAAAGGAAATACTTCTTCAGAGTTAAATTATGGAATTTACTAACACAAGATGTGGCGCTGGCCACTAACATCAACATTTTTAAAAGGCGATTAGACAAATTCATGGAAGCTAATGTTATCAATGGCCCTACTGCACATGATGGCTAAACCTCCAGATTCAGAGACAGTATGGTCCTGAGCACCACTTCCCAAAGAGAAACCACAAGAGAAAGCTAACATATTTATGTTCCATTTGCTGGCTTCTCAGTGGCATAATAATAATAATAATAATAATAATATTTATTTATAACCCGCCTCTACCTCCGGATCGAGGCGGGGAACAACAACAATATAAAACACAAGAATCACAAAACAGTTTATTTTTTTAAAAAAAACAAGAAAAAATACATCATTAAAAACATCTTAAAATTCATCTGGATAGGCCTGCCAGAAGAGAGCAGTCTTCATGACTCTCTTAAATTCATGAAGACTGCTAATTTGTCTAATCTCCTCCAGCAGACCATTCCACAGTCTAGGAGCGGTGGAAGAGAAGGTCCTTTAGGTAACACTTGTCAGCCTAGTTCTGGCTGATTTGAATAAGTTCTTCCCAGAGGGCCTAAATGTGCAGGGTGGATTGTATGGGAGAAGGCAATCCCGCAGGTAACCTGGACCCAAACCATGTAGGGCTTTAAAGGTAATAACCAACACTTTATACTTTGCCCAGAAACTGATTGACAGCCTGTGAAGCGATTTTAAAACTGGTGTAATGTGGTCACCCCTAGATGTACCGGTGACCAACCTGGCTGCCCTATTTTGAACAAGTTGAAGTTTCCAGACTAGGCACAAAAGTAGCCCTATGTACAGCGCATTGCAGAAGTCAAGCCTCGAAGTTACCAGTGTGTGCACTACCATCTTTAGGTCTTCCAACTCTAGGAAGGGGCGCAGCTGGCGTATCAGCCGAAGCTGATAGTAGGCACTCCTGGCCGTTGCATCTATCTGAGCTGTCATTTGGAGTGACGGATCCAGGAGTACCCCCAAGCTGCAAACACAGTCTTTCATGGCGGGTGTAACCCCATCCAGAACTGGTTGACACACCTCCAAACCCAGGTTGGGGCCTTTGACAGCGAGCACCTTCGTCTTGTCTGGATTCAGCTTCAGTTTGTTTTTCATCATCCAGCCCATTACCGCCTCCAAGCATTCATTCAGAGGAGACACGCTATCCTTAGCTGACGATGTTGTCGAAGGCATAGAGAAATATATTTGGTTGTCATCTGCGTATTGATAGCACCCCGCCCCATGCCTCCAGATGATCTCTCCCAGCGGTTTCATGTAAATGTTAAAAAGCATTGGGGAAAGGATGGCACTTTGTGGTACACCACATAGCAACTCCTTTTTTGAAGAGCAGCTATCCCCAAGCATCACATCTGGAACCTGTCCAAGAGATAGGATTGGAACCACTGAAGCACAGTGTCCCCGATTCCCAATTCCCCCAGGCGCTCCAGAAGGATACCATGGTCGATGGTATCGACAGCCGCTGAGAGGTCCAGGAGTACCAGCAAGGACACACTCCCCCTGTCAATACTGAGGCGTAGATCATCCACTAAGGCGACCAAAGCGGTCTCAACTTCGTATCGTGCCCTGAAGCTGTTTTGAAATGGGTCTAGAAAGTCAGTGTCATCCAAGACTGCCTGGAGTTGGAAGGCAACCGCTCTCTTGATCACCTTGCCCAAAAATGGAAGGTTTGATACTGGCCTGTAGTTATTAAGGTCCAGGGGATCCAGGGAGGGCTTTTTTAGAAGCGGCCATACCACTGCCTCTTTTAAACATGATGGAAAACTCCCCTCCCTGAGAGATGCATTAATGATATGTTGTAGATGTGATCTAACTGCATCTCCTCCCTGGACGACCAGCCAAGAAGGACAGGGAAAGAGAGGGCAAGTCATCCTCCTCACACATCCAAGTACCTTGTCCACGTCCTCGGTACTCACCAACTGAAACTGATCAAGTGTAATCCTACTCGCGGAGTCGCTGGACACTCCACTGTCAGCCTCTGCTATAACAATGGCATCTAAGTCGGCTCTTATCTGAGAGATTTTATCTGTGAAATGATCGTTAAAGGCATCACAGCGAACTACCGAAGGCTCTAAAATCAGATTCAGGGGAGAAGGTGCCTGGGTTAGACCCCTCACTGCCCTGAACTGTTCTGCTGGACGTGAATTCGCAGACGCAATGCGCTCAGAGGGCATTGTGGGAAACAGGATGCTGGACTAGCATGATTTGGTCTGATCTAGCAGGGCAATCCTTGTAGGGTACCGATGTTCCACCATTTTTTTAACCCTCCTCCGACCCCTTTTCAATGTAATTATGGAATTTTCTCTTTCAAGCACATATTGCTAGAGCCTTCAAGAAAAAGCATTGACAAGGATTGCTGCTATCTCTTCTGTCCTTTATGTAGTATACAATGGTTTCTGTCAAGAACAGCAACAATAAGTAGTTCACAAACCTGTTTCTACTTTTAGTGCATTAGAAAGGGCTAATGAGCAGATTACAAGTGCATCTATAATTGTAAAAGCTTCCCACTCTTTTTGCTCCCTTTCACTTATTTGTACCCACAGTATAAAAGGAATACTTAATTTTGCTTTTTGAAAAATGTCTCTCTGTACACAGTTACAATTCCACTGCCAATTGACTGCTCTCCTGCAAGGTCAAATTAACACCTTTGATTAATGTTTTACTTGACATTTAGGCTCCCAGGGGTGTGAATCAGGAAAAGAGGATAAATGGACCTAAGGGTGGTCCAGAAAACTGAAATCAAATGTACCAACAGGAACTTGGTGATCGTGGGAGACACAAGTGGCTTTTTGAATGAGTGGAAATGGAACTTTAAGTAAAATGGTGGGAAACTATTAATACATCACATTCTCTTCAAGTCAACGCCAAAAAAAGAATATTAAAGCTGCAGAATTTATGCACAAGTAGAACGTCAAACCTGTATGGTGCTGGGCATGATGGGCTTTGTACTCCAGCACATCTGGAGGACACCAGTATGGGCAAGGCTGTACTACAGGCTTTCTCAAATGCACTATGGGGTAAAATGGTCCTTGACGGGAAGAGAATGCCACTGCATGAGTAGCAGCAAAAACTGTTTAAAGCATGCAAGAAAAAGGAACATGTTTTAAAAGAAAGCCACTGGCCATGTCTACACTGGGGATTTTTCCCTGGGTTGTCCCTGTGCATCTAAATGATGCACAGGGGATCCCGGGGGCAGCTGGGGACAACCTAGGGACAATCCTTGGAAAACGGAAACCAGGGATATCCCAATTTTTCCACCATCCCATGTCCTAAAACAGGAGTTGTGTGGGTGGCTCCATGCCCATGGGGGTGGGAAAGCAATTTTGCCATTCCAAGGATGATGGGTGTGTGTGTGTATGTGTGTGGGGGTCCTACTTTCTCCGCTGCGCAGAGTATCTACAGATTTGGCCACTACATCACTCTATAAGCTTTCTGTCAGATGAATTTGTATTGTATGGTGTCAGAAAGTAAATGTCCATCAGCCTGCTGTAATATACATATATTTTACTTAAGCTTTGCCCCTTCTCTTCTATTTTCCCTAATGGATGTACCCTTCACTGACTATTAACCCCATGTCAAAGGAGGCATTCCCAAATAAGTGGTGTTCACATTAATAAGCTCCTCAATCAATTTGAAATCATAACTGCTGAACCCAAGGGTTCAGGGAAACAACTTACTTCCCTTTTCAGCAAAGCAAGTTAAAGTTCTGTATCCCAGAGGTAATGCCAACATATCCTGGGGGACAGAGCCAATGAGACCACAGCAGCTCTTGGAAACGCTTTCAAGCTGCAAATGTGTAGCTTGAAAATAATATAAACATGTAGCCATAGGGCAAAACCTCTTAAGTTCCCCTGCCTGGAAAAATTACTGTAATAACTTATCCTTCGATATTGTTAGTGCCTGCTACAAAGCTCTGATCTGAACATCTTGGGCTCTCAAGCTTACATTAGCTCTTGTGCAAACCTAGCTCCCTTAATATATTCATATGGGTGAATTCAAGGAAGGCAAACAAAGAAATATCTTTGAAATTTTCCATGACTACAAAAACATGGTCAACAGTAGGGATGTGCACGCCCAAAAATATCGTATTTTATCGTTATTGAAATTTCAGACCAAAAAAATTATCGTCTCCGATAATATCGTTGGTTAATTATATTGTCTTCATGATAATTATTGGAATTCCGATATTTAATTTGCAGCCCCATTGTGCCCTATAGAGCTGAAATTTTTAGAAACAATGCCTATAACTTATGGATTTTCAAAGTTACAGGCTTGAAACATGGTCACAATGCTTATGGGGTATGCATAACTACGTGTATGAAATTTGAGATCGATCCCTCCAACCCTCGATTTTATATGAATTTATTACAGAACGTTCAAGTTCTGACAGGTCAAAAGTTGCATGATCTTTCAAAAATTCATATAAAATACAAGGGTGGAGGGATTGATCTCAAATTTGGCACATATGTGTAACAACATGTGCTAGACATGTGTATGAAATTTGAGACCAATCCCTCCTCCCCTGTATTTTATATGATTTTTTTAAAGATCCTGCAACTTTATGACAGGTCTGAATGAATGCATTTGGCGAGCTGTCATTCTGACCTATCAGAACTTAAACAATCCTTAATAAATTCATATAAAATCGAGGGTTGGAGGGATCATTGTCAAATTTCATATACATACTTAGGCATACCCCATAAGCCCTGTGACCAAGTTTCAAGCCTCTAACTTTGAAAATACATAAGTTATAGGTATATTTATATGGCAGTCCGATAATCCGATATAATCGGGCTGAAAATTTTCGGATCAGAGATTTATTGGAGGTTTTTTTATTGTATCTGTGATGATACCCCACATTTCTATCCCCTTAGGTTTGTCTGGATTAGTATGTCTGGAGAGTGTGGAATGTTGGACTGAGTGGGTGTGGCTGATGATGCTGGGAAAGGGAGGGGGAAGGGTATATATATATATATATATATAGTGTGTGTGAGGGATGGGTAGAGGGTAGTTGTGTGGAAGATAGCTGTGTGAGATCTAGTCAGGAGTGTGTGTGAGGAGATTATTAGGATTTAGGATTATTAGTGAATTATTAGAAGTGTTAAGTATAGGCAGGTGTGAGATTAATTTGAAAACAATTGTTAACAACAATAAATGTTTTCTTTTATTTTGTTTGCTACCACAAACCATGTGTCAGCTTGGCTTTGTAACCTGCTCTATAAATATAATAAAGAAACACAAATCATTACCCTTTCAGCCAACACACTCACAGGAGAACCTTATTCAAAACCCTTAACACCCTTTTCCCCTCTGCTATAAGGGAAAAGTGGTGCGTCTTTTACCCTTCCCTCAGGCTTATTCAAGTGGTGGCGCTTGTCCTGAGAGCCTGGTGTTTGAGGCTGTGGTGGCACAGTATCATTATCGTTAAACGCATGCACGATAAAGAGCATATCGTATTGTTATCGTCCATTTTAACAATATGATACACATCCCTAGTCAACAGAATCTTCCAGACTGTAAAATGAATGTTGGGCTAGTATTCTGCCATGGTGAACCTTTGCTGTGGAAGCAAAGGTCCCCCCCCCCCCGGCATGGTAATTTCTATATTTAATTTATTCATTTATTGCATTTCTATACAGCCTAATAGTCAAAGCTCTCTGGGCAGTTCACAAAAATTTAACTGGAATGATAAAAGAATTATCATCCTAAGGCCAAAATTGTACATAAATCTAACCATGTGCAAAAAGTTTCACCATAGACACATAATAGGGACATGTCACCATGTGGTAACATTTCTCCCCATCAACCTAAATTCATTTACCATGGAAGAACTGGAAGAACCATTGGTCCATGAGAAACCAATTGAAAGTCCTCTGAGCCGGTGGTCAATTGTGTATCAACTTACCTCCACGTGCAGGATTAAAAATGTAGCACAAAGTGCTGAATGATCAAAGATGATATTTTTGGATGTTGGATTTACATGGTTGATCCACTGCTATACAATCAGCACTCATCTGAATCAGTCTAGGGGAAAAGGTTGGTTCAGCCTTTCTGAAAATCCACTTATGAATGATATCATTGCAGGTTAAATCATACAATTTTGTTTCTCTGTTTCCTCTCTAGTTATTTGCTATCTTGTTTCAGCAGTCTATGTAATAATGAAGACTAGCAACACTTATCCTGTGTAATGTAAACTATAATTCTCAGAGCCAATTCACGCATGCAAGGTCACTTATATATGCTCAGGCTTCAACAGAGTCACTTGCCAGGTAATTATGGTGATGGGTCTTCCCTCTTCTGATAAGTGAATGAGGTGATAATGAGGCTTTTGGGTTTTATAATTGTTTGTATTAATTTCCAGAGAGGTAGCCATGTTAGTCTGCTGCAGTAAAAAAAAAAAAATGATATGCAGGCTGTATATACTTACCAACTTAGATTATCTTGTGTATCTAAAAAGTAGCCTATGGCCTGCTTCAGCCAATATACATTTATAAATATTTTAGTTTCTGTAATACTCTTTGTTGTTTCTGTTGCAAGAAGAGACTAAAATGATTGCATATAATCTTTGGATCCTTAGAATCCTAGCGGCCATTTCTTACATGAAACCAAGATTTATCAAGAGCAAATGCCACAGTGTCAGATTTGCTAATGTTTTCTAATTCTGTGGGTTTATGTTGGAGTTCCACACAAAAAGCATTTTTGCTAGACTATCATGACTTTAAGGTCTGCTACCAAACCTTCTGGGAAATATAATGGGTTGCCAATGCATGTTACTTGCCATGAACTTCTTCACAAAAAGTTGGTTTCTTTCCATACGGCATCGAAACCAGATGTGCAATTAATAATCCCACTTAGCAAAAACCTGGGCAAATGAAGGACTGGGTGGAAGATCACATGCTTTGCATAGAGAAGGTCTGAAGTTCAACCCTTGGCATCTCCAGAGAGGAGGAGGAGGAGAAAGAGGAGAAAGAGGAGAGGAAGAGAAGAACAGAAGGAGGAGGAGGGATCTTCTAGCAGATGATGTGAAAGACACATGAGACAAGAACATTAAAAACAGTGAAAGTAAAAAAAAAAACCTAGATCACTAAATTAAAAAGATGTGTCCTCATATCTTTTCTAAAAGCCAAGAGAGAGGGGTCAAATTGCAGCTCTTGAGGGGGCATATTCCACAATTAGGGAGCAACATAGGAGAAAGCCCTTTCACATGAGCCCAACAAACAGGTCTTGTAGGTAACAGTGCCCTATAAAATGGCCTATCCTATAGATCTTCACAGCCATAATGAAAGTTCATAGTGCGGCAGGTGGTTCCTTAGACTTCATCAAACATGGCTGGGGTGGGGGGGAATCATACCCTAGTATTTTTAATTTTGTAAATGCCCTCTTCCAATTTTATAATATTTGCATCTTTAAATTACTTTACAGCTTCTATTTCTTAAATTTTCAACGCTATATTGTTGGATTGCCTCTTTGACAAATAAAAATCCTTAGGAAGATTTATGAACTGGGTTTGCTCTTGGACAGCATATGCATGTATAAGGTATTTATTTTGGGAAACCCTGCTTTGTTTGGCTCAATAGGCCGTTGCCTTTGTACTCTTTTCAGATCAGAACACTAGATCAAACTTTTAGATTAAAAAGATAGACTACAGCATTAAATATGTAATAGATGCATGCACACTGCATACCCATTAATGATAAGCATAGGATACCCATTAATGATAAGCATAGGATACTTCCTATGCTTATCATTGAAGTTTTGATTTTTTAAAAATAATAATAATAATAATAATAATGAAAGACAGGTTCAGAATGCAGTCAAATGTACGATTAGGTTATCAGTTATCCATTGTAATGCATGGACGACAGCAGCTAACTAGTTAAAATATTGCTCCTGACGACTAAGAGATGTGGATTAAAACAACATTTGTGTTTACATTTTAGTCCTACCTGATTGGTCATTGCTTCAAGCAATAAAATGTATTTCCTCCTGAGAAACTCAAATGTCAGTTATGACATGCAAAGATAATCTAGATAGTGCCATCACATTTTGTAAAAGATCACCTTTCCGTCTATTATTATTATTATTATTATTATTATTATTATTATTATTTCTATACCACCCAATAGCTGAAGCTCTCTGGGCGGTTTACAACAATTCATGAAATAATAACATACAATATAAAAGTACAGGATAAAACAAAGCATTAAATTTTACATATCCAAATTTTAAAAGAATTTATACAGCTAAAAACTAGTGCTGGACCGAAAGAGGCATTGTTTTGATCTGCCTCTTTCACGGGGGAGTGGGGGGGGAGGGAATTCAGAGAATTTTCGCCTTGGAAAGAGGGGGCCAGGGTTTCAACATACCTTTTTTAAGTGTAGCCAGTTGCTGGGGGGGAGGTGTCTTATTTTTTTAGTTTTTAAAAAAACAAACAAAAAAACACCCCCACTTAACTCAGCATTTGGTGGAGACCAGCAATTCTAAGTGAATGCTATTGGAGACCATGTGACTTCGCTCTCTCCAATAAGCACTTAGGAAGACTCCTGGGCTCCTGCAAGTGCCAGGGGTGTTTTGAAAAAAATAAGAAGGAAGAAAGAACAACTGTCTACATTTAAAAAGGTATGTGGAAACCCTGACTCCTCTCCAAAGAGAAGATTCTCCGAAATTCTCACCTCACCCAGCCTCTTTCACCTGAGTTTTCGTCCCGTCCCCCCAAACGGCCAAAAATTGAATGGTTTAAATTTTTGGCCCAGCAGTACTAAAAACAGTTTCATTGAAACACTAGACCTCTTTAGATGACTGCCATAAATGCCCCATCAAATGCTATTAAATGATTAGGAGTAGAGGGCACTTCCAGAGATGTCAGTCTCACCTGAGATTTAGAAGTTAGCATAGATCCTGCAGCTCTCATCGTCTCTCACCATAGGCTCTACTGATTAGACTTGATGGGAATTGCAGTCCAATAATATCTGGAGGTCCATACATTCCCTGTCTCTGTATTAGATGCTTCACTGGCCTTTTTTGTTGTTGATGATTCATTTCTAATATAGCAGAATAAGTCCAGCTATTACTATTTTCAGCACACAGTGCAAATTACCTGTTTGTACAAGGTAGTTGGGAAGGCAGGAGGTAATTAAAATGCATATCCACTGGGAAGTAAGTTCCATGGAAATCAATGGGATTAACTCCCAAGCAGGTGTGCATACGATTGCAATGTTAACAAAGGAGAGAGAAACAGAGATGACTATTTCTCACCTATGAAAACAGTAGCAATCCAAAGTGTACAGGAAAGTAAATGGTGATTGGAACTTGCACAGTTAAACCTGGCAGTGATAACCTTTGCTCAGCTCATTGTGCAGTGCAACTGTCATAATATTGAATGTGAAAACTTCAAGGAAGGAAATAAATGTAACTTTTTAACTTTTATTGATTTTTCTCTATCCTCTCCACTCACTCTCTTTCCCCCCTTCTTCTTCAAGGAGGGCCAGATCTACACTAAGCAGAATATAACACTTTGAAAACGGTTTGAAAACTGTATATGGCGTGTGTCCTGGGTCCCAACAGTTGTCAAAACCATTATAACCCATTTGAAAGCAGTAGTGTGGATCCTGCCAAGTTCATCGGGAATAGGGATTAGAAGCCTGGCTAGGTATTTGGAATGGAGGTTCCGGATTTCCTTAGCCTTTGTGCGCTTGTGGTGTAAATATCTATGTTTATGGTGTAAAACTGCAAGACAGTTTAAGTAATGAAAACGACTTTAAACAGGTTAAACTGGGCCTCTGACCCAGGAGTGAATTTGAAGCAGATCTCTGCCTTGATGCTATGGCTGCAATTGCAAACAAACAGAATCCTGTGCCCAACTAAAAGTACCCAATCGATATCAATAAATCTGATAGGATTATGAGGATGCTAAGTGAACGAAAGTCAAGTCAGTATGAGTTCAAGTGAACCTTCTGTGATGAGAGATTAGTTCTGTTACATCTTTGTAGGACCTTTATTCAAAATGAAAGAGACACTCCTCTCTTTAATAAATGAGCCAGGAATCAATTAAAGATCTAAAAGACTCACAAACAATTTAACAAAGTTTCAGATCATTTAATTGCTTGTGCTGCTTCTTTGTAATCACTTTGTAGCATAGTTTCTCTTCTTTCAAGTGTCTGAGCCTTCTATAAACTCTCCTGGGAAATCTAAAGCCAAATTAATGTTTCAATTATATATACAAACATCTGTGTCAGTAATATTTAAATGACAGGGCAATGAAAAGACTGAGGATGTATTGTTCATGGCTGTTTTCGTTCTAAAAGCCAATTCTTGATACTTTTAGTCCCAATTCAGGTACGTCTGCTTCACTGTGACCCATAACAATCACATTTTACATCTTACCATCCATATTCATAAGATAAAATGGTGAGCATTTTAATCTTGTCACATATTGAAAATCATATTTCTATCAAGTTAAAGCCTTCTAACTGACAATTTTCACGTCCTTTGGGGAGATGTAGAGCTTGAACCAGGGCACCTCAGTCACCAGCTGTAAGGCTGCTTCTGCACCCTGTTATTTTCCCACATGATTGAGAAAGAGGGTCCAAGCTACCATTAGCATCACAGCCCCTGTTATAGCTTCTCCTCCACATATTCACTCTATGCACGAAGAAGGAGAGGAAGAGGGATTGAGCTGCTGCTGTTGCTGGATTTATTTATTGATTGATTATTGATTATTGCATTTATATCCCACCTTTTTCCTCTAAGGAACCCAAGGCGACATATATAATCCCCCTCTTCTCCATTTTATCCTCACAACAACAACCTTGTGAGGAAGGTTGGGCTGAGAGTCTGTGACTGGTTCAAAGTCACCCAGTGGGTTTCCATGGCCGAGTGGGGACTAGAACCCAGATCTCCCAGTCCAACACTTTAGCCACTACATCACACTGGCTCTCACCTCTGACAACTGTGCATATGGACAAAGGTCTGAAATGCGACACTTACTGTGGTGGTGTTTCTGTTACTGTGGATGGTATCTCCTGGAAGTGACCTTAATGTAGAAGTTAGCATCAGATTCAACAGGTCCTAAATTATAGAGATCTTGGGGTTGTGGTGGACAGCTCAGTGAAAATGTCAACCCGGTGTGTAGCTGCTGTAAAAAAAAGGCAAACTCCATGTTAGACATAATTAAGAAAGGAATTGAGAATAAAACTGCCAATATCATACTGCTCTTATAAAAATCTATGGAGCAACCACACTTAGAATACTGTGTACAATTCTGGTCACCATACCTAAAAAAGATATTGTAGAGCTGGAAAAAGTGCAGAAAGGTTTAACTAAAATGATTAAGGGGCTGGAGACTATGAGGGAAGGTTACAACAGCTGAGATTGTATAGCTTGGGAAAAAGGCGAGCAAGGGGAGACATGATAGAGGTGTACAAAGTTATGCATGGTGTGGAGAATGCCATTGGGGAGACTTAACCTCAAAGCTTGTTCTGACTCAAGTCAGATTGCAAACTTTTTTTCTTCTCAAGTGAATTTTCTTCCATTGATTAATGCATATTTGTGTGCATTTTTCAAAAGTATGCATGCTGCCGAATGCATTTCATTTTGGTGCATAAATCAAGTTGCAAGCTCAGAGATGTACAGACTTCGACCATAGATTGTGTCCGAGTCGGTCAGGAAGTGGGTAAAATCCTGATCAAAAACAAACTGAAATGAATTTTTCATGCATGCTTATTAAAGGGCCAATTTAAAATTGGTCAGGTGACAACAATACCAACAACTAATAATTGCTGAATGGAAGGGGTAATAATGTATGGATTTGGTAGGAAAGTCTCTAGCAATGGGCAGTATTTGCAGAGATGTGTGAATTTCTTGTGAGAGGATAGACAATGGCTAGAAGTTGAAGCCACTGAAGTTGCATTACTGAAGACTTAACAAACTTCAGTTTTTACTTCTTGAAGTAATTCATGGACTCTAAAAGAGCTAAGAGCTCACAAGTTGTCCTGTGCCTCCTAAAGCAGACCATGTCTGGGCCAAACTAGATATCATGTGCCACCATTCACCCAGTTAGCATTTGTGTGAATGCGATTTTAGAGTAAATGGAAGTAAGGCTGCCTCTACAAGAGAGGTTTAATGCTCTTTCAAGGCGCTTAAAAAAATTTACCTCTACAAGAACGGAGCGCAAATCGGGCGTAGAGGCGTGTTATCTCTCCGATTATGCGCATTATCGAATGCGTGTTAAACAGCGAGTTTTATTTTGCTCCGGCCGTTAAAGCGCATTTTGCCTATGTGGACAAGCGCTTATGCGCATTAACTACTTGTAAAGCGCATTTTGGTCATCCCTTAATGCGCTTCGCCGCCCCTCGCCACCTCTCATGCAGAGGTAATAGGTGTAAATGCGCTTCAGCGATTATGCGCATAATCGCCTAACCAGGCGCAAAAGCGAATCCTTGTAGAGGGGACCTAAATCTCTAAAATCTGGCCCCAGTCTGGATCAGGACACTGACAGAGCTCAGGGAGCTTTAACGTTTTGCCCCTGCTGCAATTCTAATCTGGATCAGGCTCCACATGCCAGTTATTTGCATTTGAAGGAAATCCCCCACCAAACAAACAAACAAACAGAAAATTTGGATGCTCCATTAAATGTATAGAGATTTTTCCTCTTTGGCAGTTATTATGTAATGATCGCATCTGAATGTTTGGCTGAGCAATATTGGCACATATGAATCACATTGCTTATAGAAAAAAATTAATTATGCATTTGGTTCTGTGTTTATTTTTAACAAGTAAAGCAATATTGGATGGCATGCTAAACCAGAGCTACAAGAAGGAGCAGCACACGGCTCCATAGCACATTGTTTGACATTGCCTTGTTCAAACCACAGTTAAGATTAGCCATAGGGTTGGGATTTTTTTTTTTCCAGATGACACAAAAAGCTGTGATTAATCTGAAACACAAGGGAAAGCTTTAGAACTCCTTTATGACAGAAGAGGAGTGTGAAGCATGTGAGGGATTTGTTCTTGACACACTGTGGAAGGAATGCTATAGGTGTGACCATTTCAATATGCTCAATTATTATATCCTATTGTTTAATGTACCTTAAACTGAAATAATTATTTGTTAATGCTAAAGACAGCAAGATTTTCTTAACTGCCATAATTTTTGCTCACTGCAACGAAACTTGTCAAGAGCCCTAAAAAAGAGGAACTTAACCTTTCCTATTGAAAATGTTATAATTAATCTGTCCTAGCTAAACCACAGATATATCCTGTACCCTGTGTAAGCGAGTTTCTTATAGATCATGAGCAGAATCATATGTTTAAGTTCATCAGCACTTATGTATTCGTGTTCTAGCATACTCAGCTGTTTTAAGTGTACACTTTGACCTAGGTCAACCCCACTCCTGTGACATCTTTCTTGCCCTCCCTTTCTTTATGTATTGCTGAATTTGATGTTTGAATGTCAACTTAACAGTCTTTTAGAATTTAAGAAAGCTATAAAGACTGTTCTCTTCCGGCAGGCATATCCAGTGTAATTTTTAGAATATTTTTAGGATGTTTTAGGATGTTTTAATGCAGTTTTAATAATATTTGTCATGTTTTTAATTAGTTTTATGTATTTTATCATGTTGTTGTTCCCCGCCTCGATCCAGACGGAGAGGCAGGTAAGAAATAAATCATTATTATTATTATTATTATTATTATTATTATATAAGCAAATTGTAGAATTACAGTAGTCAGAACCCACGTTCTGGCTCCAACAGCTGTTCGTGACAATAAAAGCCTTTTTGAAGAGAAAATCATGCTGTGTGTATAATTTTACTTGTGGTCTCCGTTAAAATCCGGTTGTTGAGCGGGAGACTATTCATCTCTACTGAGAAAGGAAATACCCCAGAAGATGCCATCAATTTATATATTTGCCAAATTAATCATTAAATCATTCTAATCAGACCAGCCCTCACTTAGGAGGCCAATCTTCTGTCTTCTGGCCTGAACTCAGAGCCTCTTAAAATAAAGAGCCTCTGTCATTTGACAGAGTTCCTTTCTCATAAAGGGAGCTGCGTCAAGTTCACATAATCAGATTTTTCCACTACACACACTAAACATGTGGACTGGGTCAAGTAGTACCTACTTTCATTATATTCTGTTCAGAGTCCCTCCTCACTCCCTTTGATATTTCTTGAGGCTAATTCCACCCCACCTCCCAATTTTTTAAAACATGGAGATTTACCTTCCCCCACATACTCCAAACTCAACCTGTCACCACCATCACCATATGCTCATGGTTATCCTCTGCTTTGATCCACCTTGGTGCCTAGCTCATCTACATGTGGGAAATGCTTTACTAATAGAAGGCATGATAACACAGCGCCTTGTATTTAACAACTCATCTTGTTGCCATAGGTGATCACAAATTCCATGTAGATACATGCTATTCCATGCAGGCAGGTGAGCAGGCTGGTGGTGGAGGGACAGAACCCCTCCTCTGCCAGCCCATTTGGGTACCATACTAGCCACAGAGGAAGAAGTATCTCATCTTCCATGACCATCTTAGAAACATAGTAGACAGGCAAAGGAGGGATGGATTGCTCTGTCCTTCCATTACCAGTCTGGTTGATAGAAGGCCCTTTCTTTCTTTCTTTCTTTCTTTCTTTCTTTCTTTCTTTCTTTCTCTTTCTCTCTCTCTCTCTCTCTCTCTCTCTCTCTCTCTCTCTCTCTTCTTTCTTTCTTTCTTTCTTTTACTATACTGCATTTCCACACTGTCTGTGGAAGACGGGACATCTGCTTCTCTGAGGCAAGTATGGGAATACTAGCATCTTAGCAGGCTGGTGTTTTTTATTATTATTATTTGCAGGTAATGAGTTTTCTGGCTTTATTTGAAAGCCTGTGATTATACACACACACACACACACACACACACACACACACATCCTTTGGTTGAGAGCCATGAAGACTACTGCAGAAAGATACCAATCAAATGTGCTTTGACTAAGGAAAATTGCCAACACTTTCTGACAGCATGCGATAATGCCAACACTACTAATGAATAACTGATGCAGATACCCTATAATTATAGCCTTCTCTGCCTGTTTATTAACTACAGGCTACTCCCCCTCTCCCCATTATCTAACATGTCATTTTCCTATTTTTGGTAAACAGTTCAAGGAAATGAGGTTTTTAGAAGTTGGATACATTTCCATCAAATTTCACTGTGATTATGTACTATAATTCTGACCTAAGTGTAATTTCTTTGTGTATACATGCTGTATATTCCTTTACAACTATTAATAAACTGCATTGCTTGCGATTATCAGTTCAGCTCAAACACTATTCTACTGCGAGAAGCAAAGATAATATTCTGTTCTTTATTCTTTTACATCTGAAAGTAATAGATGTTACAGTTAGGTAGTGATTTCGGTATTTGTACAAGTAACTTTGTCTTATATTTTTTCTTTATTAATTACTTTATCTTAAAAGTAATGTGCTATCACTTGTCGTATGCTGATGTTAAATTTAGCATAGACACTATATACACCATATGCCCAGTCCATCAGGGGAAAATAGATTGTTTTTCAGGTACCAGTCATTCATTGGTGGGGAATGGTTCCTGCTGCTACAGTTTAACTTAAACAAAAATTTACTCTAAATTGAAGGTAAAGGTAGATACAAAATCTAAGGATTTGTTCATAGAATGCACAGCATCAGAAGGAAACTTGAATGTGCACTTATGTTCATATGGGAGAAAGCATATTTTCAAATTCAGTAAAGTATATTAGATATCCATGTGGTGATTGCAGGATAACCCCAGAAGAATAATTTTAATTGCAGCTGATAGTATTATCCCTATATTTTGATTTGTGCCAACAGTATCATCTAGAACATCTGTGAACAATAGCCTTCATTTCATTGTGTGGGCAGCACTTATTTGGGTCTGGTTGGTAAGGTAAGAGAATAAATTAGACACTCAGTTATAGCTGGGATAATAAATTGGCCACAACTTTATTTACTTGCTTGAATAGGATTGGCGGTGGCCTAGGATATGGAGTATGTCATTGGCCAGCCTGCCTGCTGACCGAGTCCCCTTCCTAGCTCACATGCCAGGAGTGCTAGTGGTGGATGGCATGCCAGGGGCACACCATGGCATAGATTGTTAATATGAACCCCTTTCCACCATCCCGGACGTGGCCAACTTGCAACCCCAATGCTGGTCTGGTCATGGTGCCATGTTTCCAAGATCCCTTATGGGAATCCTGACTGTGGGGGAGCAGGGAGTCCAATCCTGCTCCCCCTCACCGATGGATCTTGCCCAATGCCTATCAAGCCTATAGTTATAAAATGAAGCATCCACAAACAATGTACTGATAGTCCCGATCAACTTATTTACAATGGAATTAATCTTGTAGTGGAGAAGGCAAAAACCCTGCTCAGTCATTTTCAATTGGTATGCAGGTAAAATTTCTTCCCAGCCCCATTAGCTGGTGACTACTTCTGCTACTGCAAGGCCATATGCAGTGGGTGGATGGAGAAGTCAGCAACTGCAAACCTGGAGCCACATGGGAACTCTGCTTTTAAGGGCCTCAGGTTGAAGTGGAGTATGAACAAAGGAAAGATCTCACTTCCAGTGGGTCCACCTCTGTGGCCCCACCCCCTTTGGCTCATCATTCCCCTCCTGGGAAGTTGATGATGTCGCAGTTGTGCAACTGCTCTTCACCAACTTTTTCCTCACTTCACTGCTGGCCTGCACACCTTCACAAAACATGGCTCACCATTAACAGGAGAAGTTGGCTTTTCAGTCCACTTTCCCTTCAGTAAAGATGCAGTGAGAAGTTCTGCATGTTTTGCAGGCATTCTGTGAAAGTCACAACTTTTTTGGGATGGGGAGTGTGGTACATACAATTTCACAAGTTGGCCAAGTGGGATCCATCTTTTTCTTCTTTTCTTTACATTAAACAAGGGCAAGCCACTTCATGCTGCTGCCATCTGCTTGTCATATTAGAAAACACTCTAAAATTGATAGGGGAATGCCACTACATACTGATGGAGCATGGTTCTTGGGTGAAATCATATGGTAAAAAAGACTCTACTCATGCAGGTAAAATGTAATGATATAAAACTGATTGACTGCAATTATTTTATTGGTAAGCCTGTGGCTGTGATTTGTTGCCTTCCTTTGTCTACCCTACACTCTGCTTTCCAAAATAAACTTTATATCCATTGACTTTTGATTTAAAAAGGGTATTTCTTCAGAATGTCTTGCTAAAATCTTCCCCATATGAAAGGTTCTGTTAAATTTGGTATCATGTGGGCTTTTGCAAAATAAATCTATGCTTCCTTTCTTGCTCACTCTTTCTATAGCTGGGATTAAGGGAGGAGTGCTTATCAGTAGGGTATAGAACTTTCCCCACCTCCAGCAACTCAACAGTTTAAGGCTTTTGTCAACCTAGGTTCAACTTTACCAGTTGTAGACTATCATCATTTTTTGTGGGAGCCTTATGAAAAAGGGGAGTCCACCAGTAGAAAAAGACTTCCCCCATTGATCTGGTACACCACTTCAGATATGTAAACTGCACTGAACAGATTACCACAGTGGGGAATGTGCAAATCAGCAAAAGTTCATTGAGGTTCTCCGATATCCACTTTGAAGCTTGTTCTGACTCATATCCATATTAGATTGGGGGTGGGGTGGGGTGGTTCACATGGTCAAGTATATTTTTGTGTGCATTTTTCCAAATGTATACATCAGTTATGAGTATTTTTGAAATGTACAATTTTTTCTCCAATTGATTAAAGTGTTTTTGTGCACATTTTCCAAATATACACATCTTTTCATGCCCATTTTCCAAATACACTTATTTTTTAACACATTTTTGTTGTGCGAATCACACTGCAAGTTTGAAAATGTATGGACTTCAGACTCCAGTTTGTGTTTAATCTGCATTTGGTTCTGGGAGCTGTGGATTGGGTAAATTCTAGTCAAGACCAAACTGAAACAAAATTCTTACCCATCCATATTCTTACTATAGTTGGAATTGTTATAACGTATCCTAAAAGGACTATGCTTCATCAGTGGAGTATTTCTTGTGCTGAATTTGCCTAGATAATGCATTTTTTTTTCAAATTGAAAAATACCCAAACATACAATAACACCATTTAAAATACAACACTTATCAATGGAAGTTGTTATTAGGATGTGCATGGCCGAAATTATTGTATCATATCATTATTGGGAATTCTGGTAGAATTTTTTTTTTGGATCCGAGAATATCATAGGTATTCTGTATCAAATTGGATCAGATATTCAATAATTATTGGATTTCCGATATTTAATTCGGAATATTTTGCTCTATAGAGTTGCTTTTTGAGAAAGAAATGTCTCAAAAAGCTTCTGTATTTTAACTCTAACATCTGTATTTTGAAAGTTAGAGACTTGAAACTTGGTCACAGTGCTTATGGAATATGCCCAAGTACGTGTATGAAATTTCAGAACAATCCCTTCACCCCTGTATTTTATAGGGATGTGCACTGGATCGGACCCGATCCACGATCCGAGTCCGGTCCAGTGGGAAATCGGATAAATTATCCGATTTCCGATCCCGCAGCTGGATCGGCCGATCCAATCCGAACCGGTCCGAAAAGGCTCCGAACCGGTTCGGAGGATCAGAGGATCGGCGGGCGCCCACTGGCGCCCACCGCCGCTTCCATTGGCGGGCGCCAGCGGGCGCCCGCTGATGAAAGTGGACAGCGGGGGGGGGAGGAGGGGGGCGCTTACCTTCTCGGCCCGTCCGCTCCCGTCCGGCACTAGCAGCTACTACCAGCGGGCTCCGCGGCCTGCTCTAGGGTGGCGCGCCGGGTGATGTCATCACCCGGCGCGCTACTCTAGAGCAGGCCGCGGAGCCTGCTGGTGGTAGCCGCCGGCCCCGGACGGGAGCGGATGGGCCGAGAAGGTAAGCAGGGGGTGCGTGGAGGGGAGGAGGGGGCGCGCGGAGGGGGGAGGGGGGCCCTTACCTTCCCGGCCCGGCGGCTCCCGTCCGGCGCCGGCGCCTACTACTACCAGCAGGCTCCGCGGCCTGCTCTAGGGTGGCACGCCGGGTGATGTCATCACCCGGCGCGCTACTCGAGAGTAGGCCGCGGAGCCCGCTGGTAGTAGCCGCCGGCGCCGGACGGGAGCGGACGGGCCGAGAAGGTAAGCAGTGGCGGGGAAGGGGGCTTACCCCCCCCCCGGAGCCGTCCGCTTCTATCCGCTGGCGCCCGCGGGCGCCAGCGGATGGAAGCGGGCGGCCCCAGGGGGGGTAGGGAGCGCAGGGGAGGGGGCTTACCTGCCGGGGCCGTCCACAGCAGACGGCCCCGGGGGGGGAGGGAGTTAGGCCCCCCCTCACCCACCCGCCGCCATTTTTTCCTCATAGACTTGCATAGACTTGCAATGCAAGTCTATGGGGAAAAAAATGGCGGCCGATCCAAAAATTTACGATTTTTGGGTCGGGATCGGACTCGATCCGGTCCGGGGGGCCTCCGATTTTGTCCGAACCGGTCCGGGACAAAATTGGAGGTCCCGATCCGGGTCCCGATCCGATCCGGGGGGTCCGTGCACACCCCTAGTATTTTATATGAATTTTTGAAAGATCATGCAACTTTTGACAGCTCTGAATGACAGCTAAAGCCACGAGCATTCAGAGTTGTCAAAAAGTTGCACGATCTTTCAAAAATTCATATAAAATACAGGGGTGGAGGGATTGTTCTAAAATTTCATACCCATACTTAGGTATATCACATAAGCACTGTGGGCCACTTTTAAGTCTCTAACTTAAAAAATAGAAAAATTATAAAAAAGGTATTAGACAATAAACACATGTATTTTCCTTAAAGAACTTAAATAGGTGTAGCTTTTTTATTTTAAAAGATAGAGACATGAAACTTGTTGGACTGTGCAGATGGGATGTTGCTAGTCCTGGCCCCCCAAGTTGCATGTCTCTGTCTTTAAAAATAAAAAAGTTATAGGGGGTCCCCCAAAAGCCCCCCTGTAACTTCGTTATTTTAAAAGTTTGAAACTTGAAAACTGTTCCCCAGTGCAGCTTGTCTATTGCTATTCATATGTGAAAAAAATTCAGAGCAATTGCTCAAACCCTTGATTTTATATGAATTTTTAAAAGATCATTCTAATTGACAGCTGGTTGAACGGGCCTCCGAATTGCTTTCAAAGTACCATGATCGTTAAAAAAATTATATAAAATACAGGGTTGGAGGGATTGATCTGAAATTTAGCACACATGTATAGCATATGTTGCTACACACGTGCCAAATTTCAGATCATGCAACTTTTTGACAGCTCTGAATGCAAGTGGCTTTAGCTGTCATTCAGAGCTGTCAAAAGATGCACAATCTTTCAAAAATTCATATAAAATACAGGGGTGGAGGGATTGTTCTGAAATTTCATACAATACGTAGCCATATTCCATAAGCACTGTGACCAAGTTTCAAGTCTCTAACTTTTAAAATACAGAAGTTATAGGTTTATTTATATGGAGGTCCGATAATCCGAAAAAAAACTGATATAATCAGACTGAAAATTTTCGGATCCGATAATTATCGGAGGTATTTCTATCGTATCATTATCATTAATTGGATGTTCAATAATGCCGTTATTGGACATCGGAACGATACGATACACATCCCTAGTTGTTATGTACTAACTTTTAAGATAGAAAAAAGTGGGTGCTTTACAGTCAAATAAAAATTCTACACATAATTAAAATTGTATCATCCAAGGGAATCATTTGAATAGCAGTGTGATGAACAATCAAATTTCTAGGTCATGTCACAGGAACAGCAGCTCTAAAACATGCACTGATCTCCAGATGTATAGGTGCTTCTTCATTTTCTTGAATAAACAATGGTTTACTCTGTAAATTCTGCAATGAAAATGCAGCCAGGCTAAAACTGACACGAGGTTGTTGGATAAAGGTTTTAATATTCTCTTAAAATAAAAAATAAAGAATGCATGAAATACCTTTCTGCTGCGCAAGTAACTGTTGATGGATTTCAATACATGTCAAGTAGTGAGAACTGTTGGAGCCCAGGACATGCTCCATATACAGTTTTCAAACCATTTTCAAAGTGTCACATCCTGCTTGGTGTAGATCTGGCCCCAGTCCATGTGAAGATCTTCACTGTTTGCTTCAGGTATAAACATGTGTACAGCAGCTCCCTAGCCATCCATACAGGTTTAGACAGATGTTTGGCTATTTGCAGTGCTCAAACAGAAAAAAAATGCAGCAAAGCCTGAGAAGAGAGAGGACATGCTTGGTGAAGGAACAGGGGTGGCTTCTGGGCTAAACTGCCTGAAATCTCACAAGAGCCAGGATTTGGCCCAAGGTCTTGTGTGACTTGGCATGAGAGGTGGGAGCAAGACCTCCCAATGACGGAAAGTCATCTATATGGTGAGAATGGGAAAGGGCCTAGGAGGTTCATTTTGGCTGAGGTAACGTGAATTGTTGTAAAGCACATTAATTGAAATGGATATGGCAGGACACTGAGAAGAGTGAAGCAACTCAGGGATGTGGTTGCTGTCTAGGATAATGAAGGTATATGCAGACAGGGTTCATATGGGAAACCTACTTCACCCCTGCAAGGGGAATAGGTTATGTTAGATCAGGTGTAGATCCATCTGGCATGAGCCAACTGGCATCCAGTGATTATATTTGTATAACCCTGGTAAAACGCAGCCACCAAACCCCACCAAGATGTACAAATTCAATTGGAGAAGATATACAGATACATATTTTTAAACAACACAATGCTTAGAAATTGCACTTATGCCATACAGATTGAAACATGCAACATATAAAATATATCCTTCACTGGTTTCAAAACAACAATATATCGTGATCCAAAGCCTATTTCAAAACAGGTTTAGGGTTAAGTACCAATCAAGAAGTAATTAAAACTATTCAAATGCATGTATAATAATATAGAATAATGATTTACTGTGTAAGACACGTCTTGAATTAATGAGACAGAAATAAGAATAATGTATCTTCCAAGGCACCCCTCTGAAATAAGGATTTATTATACTTGTTTGGGAGGCAAGGCCATAGACCTACATGCAGGCTTTCATATAATACCTATTCATCATTACAGTCAGAGGATGCTATAAACGTTTGGAGTAATAGGGAGGAAATATGTAACATACTTGCACACAAGCACCAAACATTGGCTTTGTTCAGAAGACACCTTAAACCACGGTTTTAACCATGGTTAAACCACAGTTAAATGAACAGGGCCATTGACTAGTTTCGCAGGTAAGTCTTTACAATGGTTTTCAAATATCTACATATTGGTAGCAGTAATACACTGATTATTCAGAACATAGCTCTGTACCTCTAGCAAAGAAATTCGTTGTTGGGGGGGTGGATTAGGTGTATTTTAGCTTGATTGCTCATTGTGGGCTGTTGCCTTTAAATATAATACCAGTGAAAGAAATAAAATTGCAATTAAGTGTGCCATAAACCTTTCTTGTGCATTCGAGAGCTGAGCCAAAATTTCTCACAAGACTTCTTTTTCTCACACCCCTAAAAAAAGAAGGTGACTTTGCAAAATTTTCTCAACATTTTCTCCACCATTTCCTCCCACAATGACCCAGAACGACCCAATGCATTGTGAAGAAGGATGCAAAATGTTGGTCAATGCAGTTAGGGGAAAAGAAAGAAGCTGTGCTACCATGATTGCTAATGGTGAACCCCACACCCAAAAAGCAATGGCAGGAAGTTTTGTGGTTTATAAAACTCTTTTTTTTTTGGGGGGGGGTGCTTTTTTTGCTGCTTTGGACTTGGTGCTCAAAGTATTTCAAAATTAAGTTACTGTATTAACTTATATTGTTAGCTGCCTTGGACTCAATAAAGAAAGGCAAGTTATACATGTTTTAAATAAAAAGTAAACTAATAATAAACACATTCATTTGCTCACATTTATTCTATACCCTGTACCTCCACTATTCCTGTGCCTCTCTCCTGTGGCCACACCTGTTGGCTCCTTTAGCTTTGTACACGGAAGTGTAAGTACAATTTATCGTTCTTGAAAGAATGTGTTACATTTTTCTCTTTGGCCAGATCTACACCAAGCAGGATATAGTGGTATGAAAGTATATAGTGGTAAAAAGGAGCCACATACTGCTTTATAGTGGTATTGAAGTGGTATTGAAGTGGTATTGAAGTGGTATTGAAGTGCACTGACAAATCCCCTTTCCTGCCCAGCTGGTACGGCTTGGGCGGGAGCAGGCTGTTGCAGGCGGGGGACAGGGAGGAATTAACGGCTTGCGTGCACTAAGCATGTAAGCCACGTGAGGCTGGGTGCGGCTGGGCTATAACAGCCAGCCACGCGCGTTCTTTGGCCTCTTTCGGTTCTGTCCCAAGGAAAGGAGCGGCGGCAAAATGGGGAGCAGGAGCAGCAGCAGAGCGCCCTTCCTGCCGAGTGAGGAAGCTGAGGATCGTTGGTTGGGCTCAGCCACATGGTTTGGTTTGGGGCACCAGCCAGTTGCCCCGGGATCTCCCGCCTGCCCGGCTGCAGTGGGGATGGAGGATGCGGGCCTCGTGGTTCCGGTGCTCTTAACGCCGAGGCACAGGCGGGGTTCCTTTTCGTTGGCACTGGCTCGTCCGCGCCAAGGGTTTCCCCCCCCTCTGAATTAGCCCCTGCGTGGAAGGAATGGGGCAGCGAGGCGCCGGCATTGCCCCACTTGGGGGGAGCCCCTTACATTTTGGAATGGGTGGCAGGAACAGCAACTGAGCACCCGCGCAGCCAAATGAGGACGCCATGTCAATCTTTTGGCTGGGCTGAGCCACGTGGTTTGGCAATCGAGGCACGGGCCTTGCAGTGCCCAGAGCCCATAACCGCCCAGGCCCAGGCGGGGTTCATTGCAATAGGCACTGGCTCGGCCACGCTGAGGGAGTTTTCGTCCCGCATGGGCCCCTCACGTGGTGGGAACAGGGCAGTAAGGTGCAGGCTTAGCCAAGCCTGGGTGGTTTAGCCCACCCCAGCCACGTGGGCGGTGGGAGGAAGGTTTTGTCTGGGTCCTGGCTGGACAGCACTGGCCCTGCCTGTGTGTTGCAGCAAGCCCCTAGAGATGGGGCCTCACAGCGCTGAGGGATCTAAGCACACCAGTTACCTAGCAACTGGCTGGGTTTTAATGGCCGCACTTGAAGCACAGCATTTATTAGCAGCCAGCAGCAGGCTCCTTGCACTGAATTGGAACAATGCCCCCCAAGAAGGGTATGGGTGGTAAAAAGGAAAAGGCAGGGCACAACGAACACCAGCCAAGCACCCTCTTCCACCTGATTCTGACTCATCTGAAGAGGAAGGGCCTGATCTTACCCTGATTCTAAAACGAGCTGAGGCGCTGGAACAAGATAATGCCAGAATAAAGTGGGAATTGGCGGCCGCAAAAGTTCCCAATGCATCAAGGGGTTCTAGAAGGCAGGGCGCTAATCGGGACTTGATTGATGTTGCAGAAAGAGTGGCGGCTTTGGAAGCAGACAGGCCGATGGGTGACGCATTGGCGGTGCTTCCTGCAACAGGACTGGCACAGCAGATGCCTTCGGCGCAAACTATGCCGCCTACAATGCCATCTGAGATGTCACAGGGTGAGTCCACATCACCACTTTCACCTGGCTGGTCAGGCTGGCTGCCAGTTTTTCCTTGGGGTTCTCCATTGTGGGGCATGGGACAGACCTGGCCCTTTTCTAAGCCTATTGAATTGGATGAGACAACTGCCAATGAGAGCACGCAGCAAGAGCACATTGCTGGCTGCGTGCCCTCCTGTATGGCAGCCTCCTCTGGCAACTGTGATGCCTACAGTGGCGACTAAGGTCACCCCCAAGCTAAGGCAATGCAAACGACACAGACTGAAAGCGAGCCAGTTCCCCCTCCAAACAACGACCCATATGCTTCTGCTAAGGGGTCAGCTGTTCCTTACGGGGCAGTATCTACACCCTTAGGATATCACTTGTTGCCTGCAACCAAAGAAAAGATATGGAAAGGGGAATTTGTGGATATATTTTCCCTTCTTTTTAGGGAGGAGGAGAGTAAGGACAAAGAGAAAGAGAACAAGAGGGACCAGGAGAGGGCAAGGAAGAACACAGTTGAGCGGAATTGGTCTAACTGGCTAGCTGGGCATATTATCTTTATGAGTGCGGCCCAACAGAAACATGGTATTGACCAAGTACTTGGACATTATCTACAGGTGCTATACGAAGTACCTAGGCCCTGCCTGGTTAGGCTAAGATGAGGCTTTCAGATTAAAAGCGGCCTTCCATCCCAAACTGAAATGGGATGTCAAGGAACTGGAGCTATGGCTCCAGTTTATGACCCCTGTGACGCCTTGCCTACACCTGTGACACTCACCGGGCTACACAACAGGGCTGTCTACGCCACTCACACTCAGGGCTTACTTCAAACCCCCCCCCCCCCCATGCTTATGACGTGTTTAGGCTTACTGTCGCTGCTTCTATCTCGCCTTTACTCTTTTAGGCCCCACAGCTCTACAGCCCAGCACCTTAGCCCTCAAATCCTCCTTTGTTTTATCTGCTGCCGCCAGTACTTCTTCAAGTACACTTCTAATGACCACACCAGTTGTATTTAACAGAATTTATTAACAGAAGTATATGTATGTCAATAAGCATGATGGTTTCCTCAGTTCAACAGCGTATTGGTTACAGGCACAATGCTTAATGGTTTCAGTACTTTCTGTTCATAACATTTCAAATAGAAACTCTCACATTCTACATTTCTCCTGCTTACTCTACCCACTCTAAGCTACACGACACTCTTTCCCACCATCTAGTTCCACCAAAATAATAAAACACATTGGCCCTTCCTAGCCTCTAATCCAGTCAACAATAATTCCCCCTCTCACCCTCACCCTCTCCGCTTCCTATCAGCTAAACACACACACACACACACACACACACACACACACACATATATATATATATACACATATACAGACACTATTCTCTAACACCTCCCACTCTCACACAGCCAGCCAATCCAAGCACTCCCCCGCCACCATCCAGTCAGCACTCACACATGAACTCCCCCCCCCCTTATACTTACCCGGTTACACCATAACTGTGAGTCTATTTAATAGGGGTGTGCACGGACCCCCCGGATCGGATCGGGACCCGGATCGGGACCTCCAATTTTGTCACGGACCGGTTCGGACAAAATCGGAGGCCCCCCGGACCGGATCGAGTCCGATCCCGACCCAAAAATCGTAAATTTTTGGATCGGCCGCCATTTTTTTCCCCATAGACTTGCATTGCAATGCAAGTCTATGAGGAAAAAATGGCGGCGGGTAGGTGAGGGGGGGCCTAACTCCCTCCCCCCCCTGGGGCCGTCCGCTGTGGATGGCCCCGGCAGGTAAGCCCCCTCCCCCGCGCTCCCTACCCCCCCTGGGGCCGTCCGCTTCCATCCGCTGGCGCCCGCGGGCGCCAGCGGATAGAAGCGGACGGCTCCGGGGGGGGGTAAGCCCCCTTCCCCGCCACTGCTTACCTTCTCGGACCGTCCGCTCCCGTCTGGCGCCGGTGGCTACTACCAGCGGGCTCCGCGGCCTACTCTCGAGTAGCGCGCCGGGTGATGACATCACCCGGCGCGCCACCCTGGAGTAGGCCGCGGAGCCTGCTGGTAGTAGTCGCCGGCGCCGGACGGGAGCGGCCGGGCCGGCAAGGTAAGGGCCCCCTCCCCCCCTCCGCGCGCCCCCTCCTCCCCTCCACGCACCCCCTGCTTACCTTCTCGGCCCGTCCGCTCCCGTCCGGGGCCAGCGGCTACTACCAGCGGGCTCCGCGGCCTGCTCTAGAGTAGCGCGCCAGGTGATGACATCACCCGGCGCGCCACCCTGGAGTAGGCCGCGGAGCCTGCTGGTAGTAGTCGCCGGCGCCGGACGGGAGCGGCCGGGCCGGCAAGGTAAGGGCCCCCTCCCCCCCTCCGCGCGCCCCCTCCTCCCCTCCACGCACCCCCTGCTTACCTTCTCGGCCCGTCCGCTCCCGTCCGGGGCCAGCGGCTACTACCAGCGGGCTCCGCGGCCTGCTCTAGAGTAGCGCGCCAGGTGATGACATCACCCGGCGCGCCACCCTAGAGCAGGCCGCGGAGCCTGCTGGTAGTAGTAGTCGCCGGCGCCGGATGGGAGCGGCCGGGCCGGGAAGGTAAGGGCCCCCCTCCCCCCCTCCGTGCGCCCCCTCCTCCCCTCCATGCACCCCCTGCTTACCTTCTCGGCCCGTCCGCTCCCGTCCGGCGCCGGTGGCTACCACCAGCAGGCTCCGTGGTCTGCTCTAGAGTAGTGCGCCGGGTGATGACATCACCCGGCGCGCCACCCTAGAGCAGGCCGCGGAGCCTGCTGGTAGTAGTAGTTGCCGGCGCCGGACGGGAGCGGCCGGGCCGGGAAGGTAAGGGCCCCCCTCCCCCCTCCGCGCACCCCCCTCCCCTCCACGCACCCCCTGCTTACCTTCTCGGCCCGTCCGCTCCCGTCCGGCGCCGGCGGCTACTACCAGCGGGCTCCACGGCCTGCTCTAGAGTAGCACGCCGGGTGATGACATCACCCGGCGCGCCACCCTGGAGCAGGCCGCGGAGCCCGCTGGTAGTAGCTGCTAGTGCCGGACGGGAGCGGACGGGCCGAGAAGGTAAGCGCCCCCCTCCTCCCCCCCCCCGCTGTCCACTTTCATCAGCGGGCGCCCGCTGGCGCCTGCCAATGGAAGCGGCGGCGGGCGCCAGTGGGCGCCCGCCGATCCGCCGATCCGCCGAACCGGTTCGGAGCCTTTTCGGACCGGTTCGGATTGGATCGGCCGATCCAGCTGCGGGATCGGAAATCGGATAATTTATCCGATTTCCCACTGGATCGGACTCGGATCGTGGATCGGGTCCGATCCAGTGCACATCCCTACTATTTAACTTCCTTCATGGAACTTTTGGCATTTTATAAACAAATACTTACAATCTTTTATATACAAGGATCTCAACAGCAGCTGAACATCACAACCCCGGCTAAGCCAGTCGTGGGGGAGGGGGCTGATAGTGGACACATCCTGACTTGCCCAGCTGGGCCCGCAGCTAGTCTGGCCCCAGCTGGGCAGGCAGTTCAATCCCACCTCCTTTGTTAGGAATTTTGTTCCAAAGGAGCATGCACTAGAAATGCCTGCAGATATAGGCACGAATGCTCATTGTGTGGTAGTCCCCACCTATTTACCACATGCCCAAGGCTCAGAGATCCTTGGGGACCCAAAGATGGTCAGCAGGCCTGTAAGCCATCCCCTGCAGGCCCTCCTCCAAAAGGACCCCAGCCCAATTAAACTGGAGAGATTGGCGTTGCTGCTAAGGGAATACCCCTGCAGAGAAGATGCCACCTTTCTGCTTGAAGGGATTTCTTCTGGCTTTAGGATCCCCTTCCAAGGTAAGCGGGCTCCTCACTTTGCAAAGAACCAGGCCTCAATTCTAGGTATGGAGATTATCGTCGCGGAGAAAATTAATAAAGAGGTAAGGGCCGGCCGTGTTGCGGGCCCGTTTGCAGGTCCTCCTGTGCCCTGCCTGAGAGTGTCTCCATTAGGGATAGTGCCCAAGAAGGTGCCCGGAGAATATAGTTTGATTCATAATTTGTCTCATCCACGGGGAGATTCAGTTAATGATTTTATCCCATCAGAGCTGTGCACTGTCCATTATGTTACCTTCGATAGTGCCATCTGCATGGTACGGCGATGTGGAAGGGGGGCATTAATGGGGAAATGTGACATTAAGTCTGCATTTTGATTACTGCCAGTGCACCCAGATGATTTTGACCTTTTAGGGTTCTCATTTCAGGGTAAGTTTTACGTAGACCTTGCCCTCCCGATGGGATGCTCTATATCCTGCTAGGTTTTCGAGAGTGGGCATGGAAACATCGTACAGGTTCTCCTAACTCCTTTCACTATCTTGATAACTTCCTGTTTGTAGCAGCAGCCAGGTCTGATCGGTGTGCCTGTCATATGGCAGAGTTTGAGTCTTTGGCGGGAGACCTTGGTGTCCCGCTGGCCCAGGAGAAGACGGAGGGCCCTGCAATGGTGCTATCATTTTTGGGCATATTGTTGGATTACTCTGCTTAATGTTCCAGTTTACCAATGGACAAACTGAACACTCTTAGGAGTTTAATTTCCAATGCACGATCAGCCTACAAGGTCACTTTATGCCAGCTCCAAGAGCTGGTCGGTCACCTTAACTTCACATGCCGTGCGGTGGCCCCAGGCAAACCATTCATACGTCAGTTGTGCAATGCCATGAAGGGGGCGAAGCACCCCCTGCATCGCATCAGGGTATCAGCCGAGATGAGAGCAGACCTGGAGATCTGGGATAATTTTTTGGATCAATATAACGGAGTTTCCTTCTAGAGGCAGGAGTTGTTGCTAGAGGTGCAGCTCCAGTGCATTCTGATGCCTCAGGTGCTTATGGCTTTGGTGTCATTCTGGGTGAACAGTGGTGTGCCCAGCAATGGCCCACACATTGGAGGGACTCGGAAATTAGTAGAGACCTTACATTCCTTGAACTCTTTCCTATTGTAGTGGCTGTATGGATTTGGGCAGAATTGCTAGCAAATTCATCAGTCCATTTTTGGTGCAACAACTTAGCCACAGTTGCACGAATGAATTCCCTGACATCTAAGAACCCCCAGGTGATGGGCTGCATTAGGGCACTAATCAGTCGCTGTTTGCAATTTAACCTCACCTTTTATGCCCGCCACGTACCGGGATTGGATAATGGAACTGCTGATGCTTTGTCACGAAACCAGATGTCCAGATTCCGGCAATTGGCCCCTATGGCCAGGCAGCATCTGGACCCAATGCCAGGCAGGCTTTGAGATCTTGGGGAAGTGAGGCGGTGGAAGCCATGTTGAATTCACTGGCCCTTGGTACGCGTACATCCTACGAAAGAACAGGTAGGGAATTCTCCACCTTCAGGGCCGAGCAAGGCTTAGCCAATTCTTGGCTAATTCCAATTGAGCATCTGCTGGAGTTTGGCGTGAAATTACATCATCAGGGGTTAGCCATCTGCACCATAAGAGGTAAGCTGGCAGGTTTATCCTTATTTGCTAAAATAAATGGTTTTGCTGACAACACCTCGGATTTTAGGGTCAGGAGGATGCTTGAGGGTTGGCACAGAGCTTCCCCCTCTTGGCCAGATGGATGTTGGCTGATTACTCCTGAAATATTATCAGGCCTGAAAGGGCAATGGGTTTCCCTAGGTGACTCCATGTACGAGCAAAAGCTGTTTCATGCAGCAGCCCTCACAATGTTTTTTGGAGGTTTCCGGATTAGGGAGGTCCTTGCTGGTTCCAGATCTGATAGATCAGGGAGAGCATTACAAATGCTCAAAAACTGACCAACGAAGCCGGGGCACCATGGTGGCATTGGCTAGTGCACCTCGCAGCGAAATCTGCCCCATCTGGGCCTTATCCTCTTACTTGGCCCTTCGCGGGGGGGGAGGGGGGAAACGCGGGTTTTTATTTTGTCACACAGACCAATTGCCCTTAACAAAGTACCAGTTCTGGGCAATAGCCAAGAAGGCTATGCAGGCCTTAGGTCTTGGGAACCATCGATTTGGGACACATTTATTCAGGATTGGGGCGGCATCTGCAGCTGCGGCAGCTGGAATGGACATTGCAAGCATACAAGCCATGGGGAGATGGCGGTCTGGGGCCTTCAAGGCTTATATTCGCAAGTGACGACTCCTGTTATTGGTTATAGATGTTAACAGTTGTGTTTGTTTTGGCAGATTGTTGGAGGCAAGCTCATCCTCATTTGTGGGCACAGCATGGTCTTCTGGGCCAGCCGCAGAGCAACGCGGGCAGATGGCAAGCAGCTGGGTCTGAGCCACATGGCTGCCATACAGTGGGCTGGCAGGTGAGGCAGGCGGTGGGGACAGTTCCTCCATATGTTGTTTGGTTCCGGCAAGGTTGGTTTACCGCCCCAGGTGTTAGTGATCCACCTGGGGGGAAATGACTTAAGGCTTCTCAAGGGGAAAGCCCTGATCCTACAGGTGAGAACAGATTTTGACACGATTTGGAGGCTTTGTCCGGACACCCATATCATATGGTCCAACATGCTCCCTCGGCGCTAGTGGCATGAGGGAGGGGATGCCCATAGTTTAAATAGGGCTGTTAAAAAGGTTAATAGAGAAATCCGGCTGTTTTTGCAGGATCGGGGAGGATGTGTGATCCCCCATCTGGAAATTTGGACATCCAGGGGGGAAATTTACAGGGCAGATGGGGTCCGATGCAGGGAACAATATTTTCCTGTGTGATCTGCATGTGGGCTTGCGGGATTTGATCCCAAGCTTGTGGGGGGATAGGACGCTAAAGTTGAGACTTAATGCCCTCCTTTGGCAGGGTTGTGTGGGAATCCTAGGATATCAGATGAGGTTGGTGAGCACTTGTTGGGCACCATTATGGTGATTGGCGGGTTCAGAGGCCTGGAACTCAGGGGCTGTGCGGCTCTCGACCCAGGATACAGCCTGCTTTTGGGAACCTCACTGTCTTGAGTTATGCGGCTTCCGGCGGGGACGACACGGGGTGGTTTTCCCCAAGCACGCACGTGTAGCTTACGCCAGGAGCCGGGTTTCTTCTGACTCCTGACTTGGCCAAGTGGCTCACCCATTATGCAGGCTAGTTGCCTGGAGAAAGGTGTGTTGGATTCCTGCAGTCTCACATGCAGATCAGGGATGGGGAGAGTTACCCAAGTTTAATAAAGAGGCCCTATTTTACCCCAAGCACTGGTGTCTGTGTCATTATTTCCTCACTTCTCCCTCTGTCCACAACTGTTGGGGCCCATTAACACATACCATATCCTGCTATATCCTGCTCAGTGTAGATCTGGCCTTCATCTCCCGAATATTAAGTTCCAAGTCTCTCCCTACCCCCACTCTTCTCTAGAGAAGGGCTTGGGACCAGTAACTTACTGTTGAGTATGCAGCTTATTCTGTTCTAACACTGCTTCTGATTGGCTTGTGCATATCTCCCATGATTTTACAAGATCAGGACAGCTCGCATATGTACAACGATAAAGGGAAATAACTATGCATGGAGATGGGCAAATCTGTCCTTTTTATTTTCTCCCACATTTGAAGCTTTAAAATCTCCAAGTTCTTTCTCGTCATGAAAATGAAGAACTTCTGCGAATTTTGGTGAATTCTTATCAAAAATGATCCAAAACAAAATTCTCATCCATCTGCACCAGCCTATTCAATAGATACAGCTATTTCTGGTATGAAAAGGACCATGATGTTCCTGCCTGCATGTAGCTGTTAAAGATGAGGCACCAGTCATTAGAAAAAGAGGTGGTATCCTCATTAAGCACTAACAGGACTGAATACACAGGGCAAAACATTCAAAGTGAATTTGGAGGATCGTGTCAGTTTCTCCCATTCAGATTTTTTTAACTTTCCAATTTTCTGTATTCCAAATATGGAGAATTTTCTGAATTTTGATAAATTGCTATCAAAACTGAATTGAAATGAAATCCTTACCATTCTAATGCTTAACCAATGCACCTCAAACATTAATATCCCTCAAGATTTAACTTCAATTTATTCCTTAGGGTAATGGGCTGGCTGGTCAGGCCATTTCCTCCTAATCCTTGGGTCCTGGAGCTGTTAAAGTGTATCTGTCTGCCCCCACCTCACCCCACCCATTTAGATCCTGTGCAGTGTTAATCTTGCTTTCTGTTGTATGAATTTGCTGGTATTCTTAACAATTTTATCTCTCCTTTTTTTTCAAGCTGCATCTTTTTGCTGACTATGTGATCTCAGCAAATCATGATTACATCACAAAACCATGTAGCCAAACAGATTTAGCTCTATAAACATGACAGTAAGGGCAAATGAAAAGTTCTAATTTCTCTGCTCTTTTCACAGTGAAGGCAGAGTGCATTTGAGTCAGTCTGTTGCTAAGGCACTTGGGTCAATGTTTCTTGGTTTCATTTCCTGCTAACACAGCCAGAAGAATTGGTGCGGTCGCCCTGGTAACAAGCCAACAAATTCCCTCCCTGCCATGAATATTTCCATGTTCTATCAAGCCCCTCTGAACAATCACCCAAGGGTCACCCAACATTTAACACGTCCCACAGCCCCTCAACTGGCTTTTGGTGTACTTTAGTTGCACCTCAATTTCTGTGTGCTCCCCCACCATCCACCCCGAACCTTCTAAATATAACAGCATTAACAATGTGAATGTTGGAAAATTCTAAACTAGAAAATATTGTTCCAGTTTTTGCAAGTCAGATCACATTTGGCTATTCTTCCCTTAATTAGCTGGAATGTATTTCCATGCAATTTGTTTATGTAATTTATATCATATACTTTCAACTTACTTAGCAGAGTGTACTCATATATCCAGCTACATCCTATCATGGTGAATTCCCTCTGCCTTTTGTCAAATTACACAGTACAGGAGGCAAAAAACCCTCCTCCCAAGAATGAAAGAATTTCACCGAGGCCTTTCACATTATGGCTGAACACATAGATAGAGGGAGAGGCATGGCCAAGGCATGCAATAGCTGGGTTAGTCCACATAGTCCCTGTTCAGATGACACGCTAAGCTATGATGGTTAAACATTTTGAGCTAAACATTATGACTTAGTGTGTCATGTAAACCATTCCTAACCATGGTGATTACATGACCGTGGTTTAAACATACTCACTAAACATTTTTTGCCAAAGGGTTAGCAGCCTAACCATGGCTTAGTGTGTTGTCTGAACAGTCCCATAATATCCTCATGACCCACCTCACACATTCTTTCAGTGTGCATCTGTTGAGGGGAGGGCCATCAGAAAACCACTTATACAATAGCACAACTATTATTTATTAGAATTCCCAATTTATTCTCCACACAGCTACAGGTCAGTGTAATTTATATATCCAGCTTTTCTTTGTTTTATTTGAACTCCTGATTATCTACATGATGTTGGGAATGTCCCCAAGGCCATTTGGAAAATGAAGCTTTATTTGATTTTATTGAATGCTTCCCTAAAGCATAGCCTTTTACCTTCAATCTGCACAGGAATTACCACATGGAAGATAAAATTAATAGCAGTAAGTGAGCATAATGCTTACAGGTCCCTGGCTATTTTAATTTCATATTCATTAGCTCTTAATTCCTAATTTTTAATGAAACAGAGCACTCACTCAACAGAATGTTAGACTTGGATTCCATCCTTTCAGCATAAATTTGACCGCTTACAAAAGCCAGACCTAACCCTAGAACCGTCATCCTCCCTAATTATTGTGAAAAATGAAAGCATTTTCTTACCTCATCTTATGTTGCTCAATTCAGGATATGAAAAGGGTAATGGTTGGGTTCAGTTTCTCTTTTTTCTGTTTTTTGTTATTGATCTAGGGAAGTTGGAGAAATCCACAACAGATTCAAATGGGTTCAGATTTCTATGAATCCAACATACAGATTCTGGTAGACCATTTATTTATTTATTTTACTTTCTGGAATTGTATACAAATTTAGTAGTACAAAAATATGAAGAATTAAAAACACCAAACAAAAATAAGCTATTTCCACTAAAGGCTATAGCACTAAAATTCAAAAAACGTTGGAGGATTTGTGCATATCATTTTTACCTTTGTGAAAATTTACACAATTTGCATTAACTAGTGAGCATTAGCACTTTTGCGCAGGTGTGCATTTGTGAACAAGTGCAAGTGTGCATTAGCACTCATGCAAATTCTACCAAAAAAACTCCTCCATGAATTTGTATAATTACCTGTTAAAACCAACCCCATTGGTGTGGCCATCTTGTGGCAGTGAATCCCTAGTTTAACTATGTGCTGTGTCAAAAAGTGCTTGCTTTTATTTGTCCAGAATCTCTCACCATTCACCTTGATGGATGACTCTGAGTTTGAATATTATAAGAGAGTATGTATGAATGCATACTTTTGTATTCCTCTGTCATGTCTCCCCTTACTTGCCTTTTTCCAACGGTAAACAGCACCAAATGTTGCAACCTTCCCTTATAGGGGAGATGCTCCAACCCCTTGGTAATTTTGGTTGCCCTGTTCTGTATCTTTTCAACTCTACAATATTATTTTTGAGGTGCAGTGACCAGAACTATACACAATATCACACTACAGATTTGTATAAAAGCACTATGATAATGACAGTTTTATTTTTAATTCCTTTTCTAATTTACAGGACTTTGCTTTAAATGGTTTTATTAACTGCCTTATTTTTTATGTTTTTATGATTCATTTTATTGTTGTTTCACTGTATTTTCTTGAATTTGTATTATTGTTTTTAGCCACATTGAGCATCATTTGATGGAAAGGTGGGATAAAAATCCAACAAACAAACAGTTAATAAATAATCAACCTGCAACTGGAGACTCCTAGACATGGAAGGGCAGAAGATAGATCAGGATCTACTGGTAGAAATCTGAGTGATTTGCAGTAGAACATGGAATGCTGACTCCCAATTGTCTAACAAAAGCAAAGCATGTCTGGTCTTCTGTTAATTGTGTATTGTACAACCCTGCCGGACACTTTGAAAAATTTGTGTTAGAGGACTCCTTCATATGGAGCAGTGTAATCAAGATTGATTATTCATCCTTTTCACGAGGTTGCCATCTTCTGGTGCCTCTGCTGCCATTTTTTTTTAGCTTTATTCCACCATGATTTAACTCGCCAAAAACGCAGTAACAAATATACACTACCATCAAAAAGTTGCTGTATTTTCAGGATAGCGCAATATTACTGCAACACTGCAGTAATGGATGTATCAAAGGAAGTGGCCAAAAAAAGGCCAGGGAGGAAAGAGGAAGGCACGTGTATTGTACCCATTGTAATCCCAGAAAGACTCCACAAGAAGGAAGCCTGGTAAGCATTTTTGCTTTAATGTAGAGAGGCCCCTTATCTCTGATAAATCAAAATTCTGATGTAGGTCCATATAATATATACAGTCTTTGGCTCATGGGGGTGCAATAGCTAGCTAGTCTCTGCCCCCTCCCCACTATTTTGCACATGGGTTCCTTGAGGTCTAGCAAAATAACAAAGTAGATCCCACAAGGCTGAAGTCTGCCCATCCCTGTCCTAAACAAAGGCAGGGAATGTGGTGATTAACCAGTTGCTGTATAGGGAGATTGGTTCTGCTTAATTTAGGAAAATGCAATGTATCCTCTAATTGTGGAGAAGACTTCACATATGCCCTTCCCTTCCACTATCTGCCTCCTGTAACTTAATGCCTTTGTGTATATGGCTATGACCACAATGGCCTAATTCATGTCATCCATGTTGAGTGTATCATTTGGATCTTGTATCATTAGTTGGAAGTCAATAATGTCACTCAAGTAGGGTGACCAGATAAAATCCAGATCAGGGCTCATGTAACTTTCACAGTTGTAGAGAAAAGGGAATTTCAGCCAGTGTCGTTTGTATGCAATTAGTTCCTGATGAAATTCCCTCTTCATCACAACAGTTAAAGTTGCAGGGGCCCTGCCTTCTTTTGTATATGGTCACTCTAGTATAGTGCATGCACCTTTAACTATTGTGATGAAGAGGGAATTTCACCAGGAACTAATTGCATACAAATGACTCTGGCTGAAATTCCCTTTTCTCTACAACTGTTAAAGTTACATGAGCCCTGACCTGGATTTTATCTGGTCAGCCTAACTCAAGGGAGGGTCATTTTCAAACTCAGTAGAATGCCCTCCCCCAAACTGGTGACTTCCAGATGTTTTGGACTTCAACTCCCACCAGCACTATGGTCAAGGGGCAGGGATACTAGGAGTTGTAGTCTGAAATATCTGAAAGGCACCAAGTTGGGGGGAAATGCAGTTGAGTGTCCCAAAATTTTGAGAGAAGAAGCAGTAGTCAGGCATCCTACATTTTGCATGGATTTAGCTCCAGTTAAGAGTTCCCTCCCTCCGGCTAACAGCTGTCACTGCTGAGGATTTCAGAATCATCTGCAGCAGCAGCAGCAACAACAGCCCTCCCAACATCATGACTTGCTGAACTTTGGAACTAAGAATCCAATATCTGGATTTTCTTTTTTCCTCTTCCCTACCATTCCCCTTTTCTTTTGTGTCTTTTAGATAATAAGTCTGTGGAGAGGGACTGTCTTAATCTTTGTAAGCCACTCTGGGAGCCTTTCTGGCCAAAGAGCAGGATAAAAAATGCTAATAATAATAATGTTAATAATATATTAATAATCTTGGTGCAGGTTTATTTATGTATTTCTATACTGCCCAATAGCCAAAGCTCTCTGGGAAGTTCACAGTTGGCACACACACACCCCCCACAAAAAAAAGAGTGGGTGAGGAGAAAAACACAGAGACAAAGGAAATAATTTGGAGGAAGGGAGAGGAAAATGCTTTTCAGTTCATGAAGGAAGCTTACCTTGATCAGTTGTGGTGATAGCAGTGGTAGCCTCCTCCCATATGTACCTGCCCAGACCCTAAGATCATCCTCGGGTGTCCTTCTCCATGAGCCCCTCCCAAAGAAAGTGAGGCAGGTGGCTATCAGGAGGAGGGCCTGCTGTGGTGTTGCACCCCGGCTGTGGAATGAGCTCCCTAGAGAGGTTTGCTTGGCACCTACGTTATGGTCTTTTTGATGCCAGGTGAAGACTTTTTTTTTCCCAGTATTTTATTAGTTTATTTGTCTTAGTCTTTTAACTTTGCTGTTTTTAATCTGTATTTTAAATCTGTTTAAATCTCTGCATTGCTGCTCAGTTTTATCCTGGTTGTGCTCTTGTATTGTACTTGTCTATTGTGCTTTTTCTATTGTGGTTTGTTTTATACTGTGAATTGTATTTGATGCTTTCAATTTTTGTGAACCACCCAGAGAGCTTTGGCTATTGGGCAGTATAGAAATGCAATAAACAAACAAACAAACAAATCAAATGGATATGTTCTTTTTTAGACATATTTCTCTGTTGCTGCTTGTGATGGTGGAGCTGCAAACCATCACCCCTGCAGATCACCATTTTCCTTTCAATGTCTCTTAAAGGTAGTGTCATTTCAGAAGCATTATATGAGGTGTGAGAGAAGGATGGCAGCCCTCACTATAACACTAAAGAAAATATGTGGGTGCATAAGTAGAGGATAAAGTGAAATGGTTTCATTATTCTTTACACAATGCTTCATGCATTGTGTTGCAACCATGGGAACATTTTCAATCTAATCTAAACAAGAATATTTAGTTTTCAGAGATCTCTGTTTAATTATTAGGAATTCTAATCCCCACCCCATCCCTAACATAAGTATAATTTATAAATCACAGAGTATGAAACTGTCTTAACCTGAAAGCTGATCCCATTGCTTTGGAACGACCAATTAAAATTTCCTTTAACTTCTCCATGGTACCATCCATTTTTGCTCTGCAATAAGCAGAAGTGGTTTGTAATACGAATCATGCTGAAGACTCTTAATCATGACTTGCAATTACCTCAGGTATTCTGCCATATTACATTCCAAAAATTAAATAGGAATAGAAACATTGCATGCAACATTGTTCACATGGGAGAAGAATGTGAATTTAAATATATTGATGCAACCCAATTGTTTACAACACAATTTACTGCAGTGGATGCAAATGTTGGGAAATAACATTGCACCAAAATAATTGGAATAGAAGGAAACTGTAAAATGATTGCTGTATATGTCCTAAACCAGTGATTTCTTTGAGTAGTGGAAGTACTCCCCATCAACAAGGCCTTTCCCATTTATTTCAGTGGGGGTCATCGGCTCTATGCTTTGTACAAAGGGATGTATATTGGAAAAAATGGACCCTTTCACAAATCACCATAGCCACATCTCCTTTTTACAAGTTGATAGTTGACAGTATGCTATCTAGAAAGAAGCTGATTTGATCAGGTAAAATAGAGCATATTATGATTGTTGTTGTTTTTGTCAATGAGCATGACACAATAGCGATAATTTCCCCCTTTACTTATAATCCTCAATGCCGCTGACTCCACGACATTCATCTCCTTATAGTTCTTCCAACCCTCGTGGTACCCTAGTCACCCATGACCACAGCCAATTCTGTTCAATTCAGTTTTATTGTATTATATCAGCAGGTAACCATAACACAGAAAGCCATTAACTGTAACATTAATAAAAAGAGAACTTGAATACCATGAAAACATTTATCTTAGCAGTTAAGCCTCATTGATAATGTGCTACAGAGAACTTACTGAACTGGTACACCAGTGGCATTTTAAATACAAAGGTGGTTACAACTTTGTATAAAGTAAAATAGGGCAGGGTTTTTTAAAAATTAAAAATCCTTCAAAAAAGATACTTATAAATAACAAGCCGATTTGTAGCACCTTAAAAACTAGCAAATGTATCGTAGCAAAGTTTCTGTGAGGTTGCATGTGTCAGACAAAGTATGGGAAGTGTTCTTTGGTACATTATATACAGCAAGCCAAAATAAGTCAAATTATGACTATAATAAGCAGAATTCCTGACTGCCTGAGCACAGAAAAGAACAAAGTTCTTTTTAAAAACCGTTTCTCAGCTCAGCGAATCCTCCCACTTATTTCTAGCAGACATAATGAAAATGTAATTCCAGCAAAGACTTAGGCTATGTTGTGAATTTTTCACCCAGATTTCAGACTCCTATAGGAAATACAGTCAGATATGAAGTAGCCTCTTAAAAAAGAAATCCTTCAAAACTGCAGTTTGAAGTGAGCAGATGTCTATTGCATTAATGTCCTGCTTGTAGGCTTCCAATAGGCATTTCTTGGGGCACTGTAGGACATGAGCACTGGACTTGACAATAAGCCTTTGGTTTGATCTAGCATGGCTCTCTTTATGTTCTTGTTAAGTGATATCATAGTCCTATAAGGGAAAAGAACTGTCACCAATAATTAAATAAATGCATTTAATGTGTGGCCTAAACAAGAGCTCCATTCAAATGTGGCCCTTTCCACACCATAGGGATGTAGAGGGCAGGGAGCAGGTGAACCTGGAAGTAGCCACTTCTGGGTTCATCGCTCCTGTACACACCACCAATGCGATGGCTCAGGCTTCTCCTGGGCCATCGCAAGTTGCGGCGGCCAATTTTTTTAAAAAAGGACCCACAGAGAGCGCATGAGCACTCCTCCACAAATGTAAGTATTGAAAAAAACAAATGCCATGTGCAATTGCCCCCCCCCCCCCCGCCATCCTGGGGATGGCGATTTCGCTTCCCCATCTCCTGATGGCCTCGGAGCCACGTAGTGTGGCTCCGCAGCCATTGGTGCAGCCGTGCTTACTCGTGAGTAAGCGCGGCTGCACCAGGACGGGTGGGTGCCACATCCTTCCACGGTGCCGGGAACTTTCAGGGACCGCAGATGAATCGGGATTTTTCTGATTCCGGGGAACCAGGAAAAATCCTCTGCCCATCCCCCTGCCCCCGGTACGCCATGTGTGTCATGCAGATTCACATGGAGCAGCCTGGGTCCATCCCAGGTGAAACGCCTGGTGCAGAAAGGGCCTGTGTCTGCCAGTGTTTCTTCCCAACTTGCAGTCCAATGCTAGCCTAGGAATGTTCCCACTGGGCAACCATTGAATTGATCCTCCTCCCGCCCCATGGTTGTGTCATTCATGCACTCCTGAACCGCATGGGGTTGCACTATGGAAAAGGAGCTCCCATGTAAGTGAAATGAAGGAGGGGGATTCAGAAAATACCAACAACAGGAAATCATAATCTCCCAGAACGCTAACATAGCCAACTGGCATGTGCTTCTTGGAGATATCTATGTGGTCACTGTTGGAAATGTGACTAGATGAACTTTTGTTTGACCCATTTTATAATCTCATGAAAGCTCCAATTTAGTTGACCATCTATTAATTAAATGGGGATCTATATATACTTAAGTATATTCAAGATTACAGCCTGAAAAGGTGGCCTGAATCTGTGATAATATTTATGTAACTACACTGCTAAGATTACCAACAGCACAATTGTAGTCAGGTCTATTCAGAAGAAAAATCCACTGAGTTCAATGGGACTTATTCCAAGGTAGATGTCTGCAGGATTGTAGTTGTAGCTTTCTACATGATGGGAAATTCAGAATTCAGTGTTCATTTCCTTCCTGCTTTTTGATGTTATAAGCATTGCTTAGTGCCTTAGTACACCATAGTTCTTTGATATCAGATGTTTCAGTATAGGCTAAAGGTATTGATTTGCATCCTATTTACAAGTACAATAAATATATTTCCAATTTCAATTCAATCTAACATGAAGCCCTTTTTTCACATTTCAGACAGTTCATGTAATGGAAGTTGTGTGTTCTGAACCTTTTATGAAATGGAGGGGGAGAAGTAAGAAAGACTCAAAGTATAGTTGTTATCTTCATCTTAGTTCTGTAAAACTAAGACATGCCATTCATCTGCACTGAAAAAAACAAGCATCTAACTTGCATGGAGTTGGAATGCAACACATTTAGGGGATTTTTGTATTCAAGAGATATAATTGCACACTTATAATGGGCAAGGATAAAGTTATAGGTTTCTTAATGGAAGGGTAGAAACAAAGTTTGCTTCACTATTTAGCCAGTTTCACAGAGTGGTGAGAATATGTAATCATCCTTTGGGGGAGGGGGGAACAAGCTTGCACATAACACAATATGTCTCTTCTCCACGCATTCAAGGAACACATGAACAGGTGTGTGCAGGCTAGTCCCACCTCCCACTCCCAACATACCTGGTTGCCATATGCCCCTTTGTCATCTCTGCATTCATTATGATAGAAAAACGGCTTTACACACTCATTGGTTCTCCATGTGAGGGAGGATCCTGGTCCAATTGGGACCCCATCCCATCTACTGGTAGAGAACTAATGAGAGGTACAAAGATGTTATCTGGAGTATGTACTTATAAATGTCTGTGGTGATCAGTTAAGAGAATGTTGAAGGCACCACAACCCACCACTGTGTTCTTTAAATGTGGCTGGTGGGGTACACACCACTGAGACTTTGAATGGGGAATGTGTTGTATTAATGGGCTTTATTGATTACAATAAAACACTATATAAATTATGGTTGTTGTTGTTAGAAATAAGGTAACATGGAAATTAAGAAGCTTCCACATTCCCCCAAAGGCAGAGGCCAAACCCTGGATATGTTTGTGCATGTTATGCTGTAGGAAAGTTCCAAGGCAGCAAAGGAAAGTGTGCAGGTTTTGGCTTGGAAGGGATCACCTTTGGGAAAAGGTGGTAAGGATGTCATCAAATCCTGAGAGTTCTAAGAGAATTATCAGATGGGGGTAAAATCACATTTCCCTACCATCGCTTTCCCCCCTGCTTCTGTCCCATAATACATCCTCTTTCTTCACACTGGGAAGAAAGAGAAGTAAACAGTGACCACATGGCTCATTCAGTGGGCATTTTTTATTGCGCTGCTTTCCCTGCACACAGTAGAAAATGGCGGCACGTCTCTCTTCAATCCCAAAAAATCAGATTTTCCAGCTCTTTTGTTGTTGTTGTTGTTGTGGAAAAAAGACCAGAAGGAGCGGGAGACTCATGGGTGGTGGACAGTGTTGTCAAAAGGACCGACGAACATCCATAAGTGGCCAATAATGAGCCTGCTATAAAACGCTCGTCTGATGACGCTCTAAGTGTCCTGTAACATGACTCTCTCTCTACATCACAGCTATTTTGTAAAGATTGAGTTAAGAATAAAAAATCATTTTGCAGACTGAATCATGCTGCATAAATCATTAATGAAAACATTTCACAAGAGGGTTGAGCACAGCAATGTTTCTCCCAGGAGAGAGGATAAAACAGGGAACACTGTTTCAAGCACTATACCATAACATGTCATCATCAGGTGAATATCAGCGGGGATGTTATTTTAATAAGCCCTTAATTTTCATGAATCCTCAGAGCAAATTGCCTATCAGGAAAGGATCGAGACTAGTCAGAATCACACATTTTAAAAAATCATTAAAAATACATTGGAAATAATAACATATTTCAGAGAGTTGTTGAAAATGAAAAATTATGGCGGCAACTTTATTTGGCTGCAGCATGGAGTTTTGGGAGGTGTGAATTAAATAGCTCTATAGCTTTGTCCAAGAGGTATTAGCATCATTATCTAGTAGGCATGGAGCAAATACTTAAGTCACTTAACACATATTACCTTGTCTTCAAACACTGTCCAATCACCCTACTAGCAATCATTTAAGCATTTAGATACCTCTGAAATTTTGGTTTAGCATTCCACCTTTTTCCTGTCAGATGTTCTCCTCCTTTCATACTAGCTTCCAGTCAGCAATCCAATAGGTCCAGCTGTTCTTGGCATAGAGATGCAGTGATGGGAAAGGCTCAGGCCAGCCTCCCATGAGGCAGGGTGAATACTCTGCTCAGGCATTGGATGGGGATGGGAAGGGGCAATGAATCATGTCAACCTTCTCACCAGGAGGGTCTCTTGCTCACTGTGGCAACTGTCACAGTGGAAGGGCAGTGAAGACAGTTATTGTAGCAACCCCCCCCCACCCCACCCCATTCTCTTGCTGTAAAGACTCTCCCGAAGTCAAAGATCAGGTGAGTGGGCTCCCGTAGAGGCCGCCCACCCGATATCTCAGTTTGAGGACCCTACCAGAGCGAGAGGTTGGGCGGATGGTGAGGTGGCCTCTCCAGAGAGACTTCCTGACATGGTGACAGCAATAATGGAGAGTGGTCAGGCGGTCAAGCAGTCACAAAAATAGTAGTGGAAGCAGCTTTGTGTGTCCTCCCTTATCTGGCAGTATGACATCTTGTGCTATTGCTGGGAAAGACTGCACTTGTTTAATTGCAGCATGCCAAGCAGTTGTTAAAGACAAAGAGACCTGTTTGAGAAATAAAAGGGGTTTTCATGAAAGCTTTTGACTTGAAGTGGGGAGTCTAATTCATATTAGTGTTTGTGAGTAGAGAACTAGTGGGATCGATACTGGAGGTTCACAAATGTGTGTTACAAGGATGTTATCTGGAGAATAATTTAGGTATCTGGTCATCAGTTAAGAGTCATTTTGAGGATTGGATGCAGGACAGAAGACCTAATCCTATTTCCCAAATACTGGAATGCTGTTCTTATGCCCACAAACACAAATATTATTAAATATTTCAATTAGAAATCCTGCAGCCAATATTAAATAGAAAAATAATAATTATTTTATTTATTTTTCCCCTTTAATTCTAATCTAGGCTGGGAATTAGAATGGAAAACTGTTCAGCACTGTGTAGTCTGTTCTCGCTTTTGTAGCTCCCAGAAATAGTTGGTCAATGAAATATTTTGTCTAATCCATTTGCTCTGGTTGCCAGCTTTTGAATAATTTCAACACTGATTGTTTAAAATATTTCCTTAAGTGGTCCTGCAGTGTTGATATACATTTCAGAATATGATTGCTACATTGAAAGAGCTTTCCTCATTTATGATTTCGGGGTGAAATTCACTTTATTTGCAAAAAGACCTGGCCGATTAGACTTTGTATGTGAAGTGTGTGGGTGTGCAATGGGTTGAAGAGTTTAAAATAATAATTTCTTTCTATCTACACAGGCTTCCCTAGCTCAAATTCAGTTGTGATACTATCTCAGCACAAATAGGCAATATTGAAATTATTGTCAAAGAATTATAGTAGGGATCATGCTCAACAATCTGGCTTGGGGTTTGGTTATTTTGTAGTGCAGTAAACCGACAGAAGAACTGCATGCCATGATTGCTAACATAGGCTGGGATCCAAAGAGCTTCCTGGACACATGCAAAAAAACATTTCTGTGTCTGTACCATGGATTGCCCAAAGTTCCCTTCCCCCCTCATAATACACACACACACACGCGGGCGCGTGCACACACACACACACACACACACACAGGTTTGCTACATTTTGGCTGCACTCAAAAAGAGGAACTCCTGGACACATTTGGAATTCGCTTCTGGGCCCTTTGGATCTGTGACACCATAGATTACAATCAGAATAAAATTGAAGGAAACATGAGCCATGTTTTAACTTATCCCCAGTTAGTAGAGAGGTTAATGTCAATTTAAAAAAGGGGGATATGTGGAAGTTATGTAGTGTTTGATAGGAAAATAAGGTACCGCTTCATTTTAAATCTCTATGATTTTCATGTGTGCTTCTGTGTTGTGGACTCTTGCAGATTAAAATGGGGATATCAGTTCTCCTTATAGAATCTGAAATTTCCACTCTTATGTTAAGAGAGCTATCCTTGCTGGTTTGCTAGCTCCTGTACTAGGACTGTGATCTGAAATTAGGTAAGAGTGGATAATATAAAAAATGTAGCATGAGGATCAGGTTTGAACTTTTGTTATATGAATCCATATTGCACTACTAAAAAGCACTGTCATGATGGGATGCATCAGCATTAAAACAATTGTGAAAAACAGGAATTTACATAAATTCAGGCCTCAAATAAGCACCCATTTCCGCAAGTGTTTAGTCTCCTTTAAACCCATGGGATTAGTCTCACATAATTGAGTGCTGGTTTATGGCCATAATTATTAAGAGAATTACAGGGCATGAAACATGAATAAAGATAGCAGTGTGTCTAATTATATATTGCTATTTATTTATTTCAAGTATCTCTGGTGAAATCTTGTTCTGCTGAGTAAAATGACAAATATTGCAGAAACCAGATTAACATGTTTCTATTGTAATTTCTGTTTGACAAATGGTTTTATTCATATTTTGTTTGCCTGAAACAAATGTTGAAAAAACTTTTTCCCTCCCCCCACTAAAGCATGTGAAGTAATGGATACAATTGAGAGGGTTATTACTTCAGGAGGAGCTGAATTATATTATTGCTAGTATGTATGATGAGATATTGAGTTGGATCGATCCTTGAAAGGTTTTGACTTGCTTTTGTGTGAAAGACTTTGGATCAGTAATATGACAGATGGCATGTTACTATAGAGAGTTGGCATGTTGCTAGGAATAGTTGGATGAGGACCCTGGACAGCTGGAGTCATACTTATGAGACAGAATTCATTCACAGGAGAAGCTAGACAGGTAAATTCATGCTAGGATGAATTAGAGGCAATTAAATAGATGTAAGAGTCGGAATTGTATAAATAAAATGATGATCATGGTGATGATGATGACAACAATGATGATTTAATTAAGAATACTTATACATATTATTCATGTATTGTAGAGATATATTACATTTATTATTATTTCATAAACACAGCAGCAACAAGCAGCAATGTTTACCAAGCACCTACAGTAGACAGGCTCGTAGATTTACAATCTAAGAACAGTTTCTCACAATCTGTCAGTTGGTTGATTTACTCACACAGCTGCACACCCAAATGGTTTATATGTGAGTGGTGCAATACCAAGATCACATGCTTAGTCATCAGTAAAAAAACCTACAAGAAGCTATTTTCCTAGTCATGTAAGAGAATGGTTAATGCAGTGAAGCAGTTATTTTCATGAGTAAGCTGGTTGATGGATTGTCTGAACTGGATAAGCAACACATGAGGAATGAGAGGGGTCAAGTTGAGGGAAATAAAAAATGAGAATGGAGGAACCAATTAAAAACAAATGAAAAAGAATGAGCAAAGAAAGAAAGATCTTAAACTGGTTAGGAATGAAAGTGCAGCTATCCAGATCGGAGGTGGAGGGAGAAGAGATTTCAGACATCAGGTGCCACAACGAGTAAATAGAAGAAGAACTGGAAAGATGAAGAAGGCACTCTGTAGGTTGGATTCAGAGAATGGGCAATAATCAATGGGGGCCACTGTGCTCCTGCTGATGGTGTTGCGCAAGCGGGAACAACCGCTTGCACATTGAGGAGTTAGCGGTTCTAACAGAAATGGTAGGACAGGTCATTGAAGCTTCCTTCTGGGGGCTCTGTTGACCTGCCCTTTTCCAGAAATGAACATCTCCATTCGTTTTAGGTTGCTTTTAGGACCACAAACTTTATGTTGCATTAGCAGTTGGTCCAGCTGCCAAACAGGCACAATATGATACAAAGTTAGTCACACTTTGTTCCCATTGAAATCAATGGGACTTGAAATTATTGATGCTTATCTTGCTCCACTAATTTCAGTAGTGAACACCCAGCTGGATGCAATCCTATGTCATCACGGCACTTTTGATCACAGTATATGAGTTTTACTCTGGGGGGTTGCTAAAAATTTGAACAGGTGTCTATGTTTGCAAAGCTATTTTAACTTTTCTATACAATGCACACAAATATGTATATCTAATGAAGACTGAGATGTTGTTAGTGGGTGGTTCTTCTGACCAGATGTAGGGTGCTCAGCTTATGCTGGATGGGGTTGCCCTCCCCCTGAAGGAGCAGGTTTGTAGCTTGGAGGTTCTCCTGAAGCCTTCTTTATCACTTGAGGCTCAGGTGGCCTTGGTGGCATGGAGTGCCTTGTACCAACTTAGGTTGATGGCCCAGTTAGGTTCCTATCTGGACAGGGATAACCTGGCTTCAGTTGCATATACTATGGTAACCTTAGATTACTGCAATGCCCTCTACATAAGGTTGCCTTTGAAGATGATTCAGACCAATTCTGGCCCACTTCCACTTGCTGTTGGTATGTTACCAAGACCGATTCCAGGTGCTCATTTTAACATATCAAGCCATATCAACTTATCAGGCTTGGGACTGCAATACCTGATAGAACACTTCTCCTGAAATGAACTTACCCATAAACTATGTCCAGCATCCAAGACTTGGAAGATGGCAATAAGGGAAAAGGCCTTCTTGGTGGTGCCTCCACCAATTGTGGAATAATTTCTCTGATGTGGCCCACCTGGTACCAACTTTTTTTTATCTTTTCAGGACCAGGTTAAGATCTTTCTCTTATCTCAGGCATTTGGCAGCATATTCTGTATTTATCTTATGGTAGATTGTTTAAATTGTTTTAGATATATGTTGTCTCTGTTTGTGCTGTCTGTTTATATATTTTATATATGAATTGTTTTACACTTTGTATAATGTGTTTTTAATGGTTTTTGATCTTTGTAAACTACCCAGAGAGCTTCAACTGTGGGGCAGTATAGGAATGTAATAAATCATCATCATCACCACCACCACCACCATCACCACCACCTAGCAGGAACCCCCTCCTAGCTCACCCAGAGTTTTCACAATGCAGTAAGGCTTGGGTCTATGCACCTTAAGATCAGACTAAAGAAACCATCAGTGTGAACACAATATATTGGGCAGTGTTGCCTCTAGGATTTTTAGCAAGACACCCACAATGGCCATCCTCCCTCACTGCCATTGCTACCAGTTGCTATTCCACTTCATCCTCTTTCTCATCAATGCTACCACTTGCTTACTTGACAGGCGGAGAGCCAGCGAGCAAGTCAGCAATGGCATCTGCTGCTCCTCCTTCTCTCCACCACTGTTGCCTGGGCCAGAGTAAGAGACAGGTGAACAGGTGGGTTGCATTGATGAATAGGATGAGCAAGCCCAGGGGGTTCTTGCCAGTGGACCCCAAATGGGGTGTGGACTTGCAGCAGGTGCCCAAACCTTTTGCACCAGTGCTGGTACTGGGATATTTTCATATGAATTCAGAATATTTGATTGTAGATTAAATATCATTGTATAGCTCTGTAGGTAGCTGACCAAATAAGGCCATGTGAGCAAGCAGTTTTCAAAACCATCGCATTAGCTCTACTCCTGCCAGTTCAGACTGCTTCTTGTTGCATATAGGGTAATTCTCACAATCACTATGTAGGTATGCAGCAACACAAATGTTATTTGGAAATGTAATGTGGGGCTTGTGAGTGTTGTTGTCATTAGTAATGACAATAGCACAGAAGGTTCAGAGGCCTCATCTCAAGAAGGTCAGATCACTTGACCCCTTACCCCTACAGGGTGTTGGGGTAGAGGTCCTTGGCAGACTGCCCCCTGAGGTTTTCCCTGTGATCTCAAGAAAAAGATATAGTGGGCCTTTTTAAACAAATGTTAATCTTCCTTACATTAATCGCACATATTTTATTTTTAGCAAATGGAACATTACATGTCCTTTAAATTATGCAAACCAATTATACTAATGGGATAAAAAGAGGAGATTTTCAAAAATAAAGTAAGACATATGCCAACAATTTCAGCTTCATTGCAACATAATTATTTTATCTGCTGCTGAACATTTTCCCCAGATAATTCTGGATTCTGCTCTTGAGTAATGTAAAATTCAAAGGCTTTCTGCCCAGGCTCTGATGCCATGCAGGGGGGCACTGTGAGGGTCTATGGAGTGGAATTTATGATAGACTCTTCACTTACACCATCAAATAAGCCCTTTAGATTAAAAGGAAAATGTGTCTGCTTACCATCACTTTGCTTCCTGCTTCTCTTCCACATTTGAAACAATCTGAATTACACGGGAGGAGAGCAGGGACCACGTGGTCTGTAAATTAAAACTTCCAAGATCATATAGATGAATGGGACAGCACCTCCTAGTGGGTGTTTTAGCACAACTTCAATTGTACATGGCAGGAAATCCTGATATATTTCAGAAGAATTGGGATTTTCATGGTTTATTTTTAGCGGAATAACCGGGAAAAGGAGCAGAAGATGTGCAGGAGGCTCACATCGTCATCAAAATGGCCTGCAAACGTCCGTAGCCAGTCATGAGCATGCTATAAATTGCTCATTTAAAGAAGCCCAATGTCTGCAGGTTGGGCTACAATACTTGTCAACAAATTCCATATTTTGTAAGTGTTTACTTCTGCTATGTTGGTGATGCCAAATAGTTATTCGACAACTGTGTATTTTTATTATTATTATTATTATTATTATTTATTATTATTATTATTATTATTATTATTTATTCCATTTATATACCGCCCCATAGCTGAAGCTCTCTGGGCAGGTTACAACAATTAAAAACATTGAGCATTGAAAAACCGATATACAAAATTTAAAACCATAAAAAACATAAAAACAAGTTATAAATACAGTATCATTTAAAACAACTATTCTGGGTCAAACAACAACAACAAAATCCTCAACATACGTTGTTAAATGCCTGGGAGAAGAAGAAAGTCTTAACCTGGCACCGAAAAGATAACAGTGCTGGTGCCAGGCGAGCCTCGCCGGGGAGATCATTCCATAATTTGGGGGGGCACCACAGAGAAGGCCCTCTCCCCTGTTGCCACCCTCCATGCTTCCCTCGGAGGAGGACTTTAGATGTTGAACATAGTGTTCGGGTAGGTTCATGTCAGGAAAGGTGTTCCATCAGGTATTGTGGTCCCAAGCTGTGTAAGGCTTTATAGGTTAGAACCAGCACCTTCAATCGGGCTTGGAAATGTATAGGCAGCCAATGGAAGTGGGCCAGAGTAGGTCTTATATGCTCGAACCTTCTGATTCCTGTTATCAATCTGGCTGCTGCATTTTGCACAAGCTGCAGCTTCTGATCTGTCTTCAAAGGCAGCCCACGTAGAGCACAGTGCAGTAATCCAATTTGGAGATTACCAGAGCATAGACAACTGAAGCCAGGTTACCCCTGTCCAGATAGGGTCAAAGCTGGGCCACCAACCGAAGTTGGTAGAAGGCACTCCGTGCCACTGAGGCTACCAAGGCGTCAAGTGACAGAGATGGTTCTAGGAGAACCCCCAAGCTACAAACATGCACCTTCAGGGGGAGTGCAACCCCATCCAGAACAGGTTGAACACCCTCCATCTGGTCAGCAGAACCACCCACTAACAGCATCTCAGTCTTGTCTGGATTGAGTTTCAATTTGTTAGCCCTGATCCAGGCCATTGTCATAGCCAGGCACTGGTTCAGCACATCCACAGCCTCACCTGCTGAAGATGAAAAGGAGAAATAGAGTTGTGTGTCATCAGCGTACTGATGACAACACACTCCAAAACTCTGGATGACTGCACTCAACGGTTTCATGTAGATGTTGAACAGCATGGGAGACAAGACTGACCCCTGTGGGACCCCATACTGAAGAGTTCACAGGGCCGAGCAATGTCCCCCAAGCATCACCTTCTGGAGCTGCCTCGCCAAGTAAGAGTGGAACTATCACAATGCAGTGCCTCCCACTCCCAACTCAGCCAGTCGTCCCAGAAGAATACCATGGTCGACGGTATCGAAAGCCACTGAGAGATCTGGGAGAATCAACAGAGTCACACTCTCCCTGTCTTTCTCCCGACATAGGTCATCATACAGGGCAACCAAGACTGTTTCCATGCCAAAGCCAGGCCTGAAGCCAGACTGAAATGGATCCAGATAATCATTTTCATCCAAGAGTGTCTGTAGCTGGCCCACAATCACTCGCTCAAGGATCTTGCCCAGGAATGGAACATTTGCCACCAGCCTATAATCATTGAGATTTTCAGGATCTAGGGAAGATTTCTTCAGGAGTGGTCTCACTACTGCCTCTTTCAAACAGCCTTGGACCACTCCCTCTCACAGAAAGGCATTAATCAATCACTTCCCTGGCCCAGCCATCTGTTCTATCCCTGCTAGCTTTCATTAGCCAAGGGGGGCAAGGATCCAATACAGAGGTAGTTGCATGAACCTGTCCAAGCACCTTGTCAACATCCTCAAGCTGTATCAACTGAAACTCATACAAGAAAACAGGACAAGCCTGTGCGCTGGACACCTTGCTAGATTCACCTGCTATAACACTGGAGTCTAAGTCCTGGCGGATGCCCAAGACTTTATTCTGGAAGTGCCTTGCAAATTCAGTACAGCGGGCCTCAGATGGTTGTACCACATCCTTGGGATCGGCATGTAATAACCCCTGGACATACAGAATTTATCAGCACAATGAGTCATACGGGCTCAGTCAGAGGCCAGCTGTGTGTTTAAAGAGTAATGGTTGTGGGTTCTATGGAAAGTCTATACCACAACACTCATTGAGGATTGTTATGACACTATGCCAATAGCCTAGCTGATTTGCCTGTTCTGGGGGATGGGGGCAGGCCCACCATGAGGGACCCAGCAGTGTTGTAATGTAATAACTTCCCCAAAACCTGCCCATTAGTTTTTACACCTGCATTGCTCATTGTCAGGGCAAGCCATTAGCAGTAGTCTAATGTGAACCAGGAGCTGTGGGACAAAGCCAATAATCAGGGCAGACTGGTACAGTGATATAGTCATACATAATGGTAAAACTGATACACACACACACATGTACACCAAAATAATCCATATAATTTTAGCCAAAGCTAATTGTCCAAACCAAAACAGGATAATAAAAAAGCAACCTTCTACGCCTCCAAAGTAATCCAATTCATGTTATGTCCATGATTCTTGAATTTTGATGGCTGTGCAAACTATGCTTAGATGCTTGTTCTTCCAGAAAGAACTGCCTTGCCTTACAGATAATGTCCAGCTTTATTTTGTTCTCTCTTTAGCCAGTGAGCTGGTCAAATTCCTATGACTAAGTCTTTGTTCCCTTTTCTAGAGGCTATGAAAATGCTTCTGTGATACGGCCCTTAGAGTGGTCATTGTGCTGCTACACGCTGCTCTGCATGGGACATTAAACCAATCATCTGTCCCATTTAAGATAATTCAAGTTACCACATCATTCTGGGAACAGTGGTGCTATTAACGTACAATGACATAATTGGGTCTTGGTTCAATATCTCCCCAAGAATAGGGAAATTGTTGCCCATTCAAGCATATTGCTGTTGCATTTAAAAATCTGCCTAATATACTGTCATCCATTTAAGAACTATTCTTGACAGGAGAAAATGTAAAGTTGTCTCTCCTCTCCTATATTTATAGAACTGGCAATCTGCAAAGATCACTATTTATATCTTTAACCTTGCTTCCAGTAGCATAAATATGCAGAGTTGGCTGCTAGGAGCATTATTATTTTTCCCCTGTGTTCTGTCAGTATTTTAAGGCAACTTCTGAAGTGAATCAGTAGAATTATAAATTGAGATTGTGTTTTCACCTTACATTCTACTGGCAGTGGGTGGGAGGGGAAACATCACTGTCACATGCCATTGTCATTTCCTCTAGATGGATTTTTTTTTCAAATAAAGGTAAAAGAAGAAGAAATCACTATATGCTAGTAGTAATGATTGTGTCAAAAACATATTTATGTCAATTCAGGTTTTCTATAGTGGAGGAAGACTCAAAAGCTTATATATATAAATCAACAAGGTCCCATTGGACTTACTTTTAAGTAATCATGCATAAGATTACACTGCACAGCTCACAGATCCATTCTTTAGGTGTTTTTTGGATTGGCATGGAGATATGAGGATGTAATATTCTACATTAGTAGAAAATGGAAAGTTGTGATTACTTGAAAAAAAAATCTTTATAAAAAATTATTTATTCAAATTTAAATTAAGCCAATGCAAATGCCAAAGCAGTGATTAGTAATGGGTGACTGTCATGTTACAAATTGATTGGTTCAGTCTCAGAGGAATGTTCTCCATTACTTCATTATCTTGTTCTGTATATGTGAATTGCTGCATATGCAGGTCAAAAAAGTCCATATTGGGAACGGTAGCATGGCATCATGCTCTGCGTCATGATGTCATGTGTTCACAATGTTAGATTCCTCTCTTTGATTGACTGATTTTATGTGCCCTACAGATTACCTCAATCATCCCCTTGCCTGCCAGCTGCCCCAGGGAGCACCATCCCCCTCCCAAACTCCTCCTCTTTGGATTCCCTTTCCAGTATCCCCTCACAGTGGCATCCACCAGAACGCAGGCCTACAGTAAACTTTTACTTACCAAACAAACAAAAACATGCTGTCCTATACTAAGAAATGGCCTCGGTTAACTGGCTGTATACAGAAAGGAAACCAAGCCGTGAGTGAAAATGGAATGATGAACAAGGGGTAGATGCTAACCTACATGACTCTTTTTTCAAACTGAAGGATTTGCTGAAGGATTTCAAATCCGAAATTTTACACTGCATATGGAATGTTTGTATTTCCTTCAGAAAATAAAGGGTTAAATCAACCGAAATCAGGACATGCACAGAAATGGTGGAGTTTAGAAGCTTTGTCATGTAGACTGTGCAGCTGAAGAACTGCAGACCACACAGAATATAGATAACAACTCATAATCAATCTCCATTTGAATAATAAAAATACTAAGGTTCATTATACAGCCTTGGTATACATATGAACATAGTAGATTCTACCTCCTACCTAATTTTGAGGTTCAATAGCATCCTTAATAATGATGTGTTCAGTGTCAATCAAGCTGTGGACAATGCATGTGTGCACAGTGATAAGTTGTTTACTAGGACTTCATCTAGACATATGCATGTCTTATGCCTTCTGGCTTTGGCCCCAATCTTGTGTGTAGCACTGGCTCCACTCCCAAATCCATGAATTGAGCATTACATTTGAAAAGGGATCCTGGTGTGTTCTCTCTAGGGTCCCACACAAGGCATTGGTCCCTAGAGGTCACGGCATACACCAGAGTAACTAGATGCCGAGTAGTCCAGCCTGTCCACTGGGTTCAGACTCACCATGAATTTGTGCAGTAGTGCTGCTACCACCTACTGTGAACTAGTAAGAAGACTTTCCTTAAATATGCTTGCCTGTGCATATGAAGGCAAGAACGAAGCATGAGATATACTTCCTTGGAATTCACCCAGACCAGAAACGGTTGCATTTATTTCATGAACACAACAGCTTAGACCAGTCATTCAATAAAGCATGAGACATAATTTTTCTTTAGCTAACATACTGACTCAATATATCTGGCTCCATTTTCCATTAGCTATCTTGACCACTGTTTTTTTTTAATTGCTCCTTTTTATCTCTCTAACGTTTCCATCTGTCTTTCTCAACTCTGTCCTCTAACTGTTCTCAATTGATGATGATAATAATAATAATAATAATAATAATAATAATAATAAATATTTCTTACCCGCCTTTCCATTTGGATCGAGGCGGGGAACAGCAGTAAATATAAAATAAGATAAAATACATAAAACTGATTAAAAACATGGTACACATTATTAAAATAGCAATAAAACATCATAAAAAATATCCACCATTCCATCCCAGTATCCTACTCTCCAGAGTAGATGCAGGGGGGCCAATCCAGATTGGGACCATAGCAAAGGGAATAGGTGGCTTTATCTCTCTCTGCCTGGTATGGGCCCAATTTGAATCAGGGATCTAGCACTTACAATTTCTGTTGCAAAGTAGTGATCCATAAAGCAAATGTAAGCATAGTTTACATATGATTATTTTGCATGCAGGATCTGCTAAGGAGCGAAAGGGAAAAACTTCTCTAAACACTAGAGTTTCTGTTAGAAATCCAATGTCCAGTCTCCACTTGCTCTCTCTTCAGATAGCAACCAAGAAGGAATAATTCAAACACACGTTGAAGTCTTTCAAACGATTTTTTAGTAGAAAAACACAGCACCTCCAGTATAACATTCCTCCTATACAACCCCGACAAACAGTTTTTACATATTTATACATTTTTACAGCCTCTTTCACACACATTGGCTCAATTCGGATGACATATTAAGCAACGGAGGGGTAAATAACATACTGACCATGCGTTTGGCAGGAGGAGCTCCACAGACGACACACTGCAGCCAGCGCTGCTCGGAACCGGCAAACACCCCGGCTGCAAGGAACTTGCGGCAGCCATTTTGGTTGCTGCCTCTCCTCCGTGTGTCCCCCAGCCATATCCCAGCATGCACCGTGAATTCTGCCAGCTGCATAGAGCGGCTGGGATTTTTTGGCTGCTCTAGGCAGCAGAACTCTATTCCGAAACAGAATAGTCCACGGAGAGAGGGGGGGCTGAATTTGGACGACACTTTAAACAACGGGGCTTGGGGCTAAACAACATGCAAGCCTGTTGTTTCACTCCGTTGTTTAAAGTGCCTGATTAAGGTACTGTCAGTTGAGTGTGCGTTGTGTGTTACCCTCCAGATGACACAATAAGCAACACAACTGACGATTGTTCCCCGCCTCCTCCGTTGCCTAATGTGTCGTCCGAACTGAGCCATTGCATCAGCCAATAAAGCAATTAAGACTATCTTCACTCTTTATCTTTCTTGTTTGGCTCCCTCTGCATATCTGCAACACCTGCAGATGATGTCATTTTTTCTTTCCAGGCTCTTCTGCAGAATGTATTTTTTTCATCCCTGACAGGAACATCAGAGGAGGCCTTGATGAATGTGCCATGCCCACACTAGGTCGATTTAGCAAAAATGTGCCATGCCCACACTAGGTCGATTTACCAAAAACTCTGCCTGTTCAGTTGTGGAACCAAAATGTTAAAAGACTCTTCTTCCGAAATCCTGAGGTGTGTTGAAAGATATTGTACACTGAAAACTGGACCAGAATGGCAGGAGAGATGGTTAGAGGGGTGGTTATATAAGGTAGGGGAAGGGGAAGAGATAACAGAACTTTGTATGAGAAACGATATAAACAGACAAATGTTCCCTTAAAAATTCAGAGCTGATGGCCTTTAACACTTAAGGGTAAGACTGCTTGAGGAATTCAATCTAAGGTGAAATATCCTAATCCTCATCTCTTGGACTAATGCGTAGAATGAAATTTAGCAGCACAATTTTGTACTTTTCTGAATGTTGAGACAGTACTTAGTCGTTAAAACATATCAAAGTACAGATTCTCCTTGAGGAGAAGGCTAACAATGGCTACAAGTCCTGATTGCTATGTGCTACCTCCAGTATCAGAGGCAGTAAGCCTATATACACCAGTTGCTGGGGAACATGGGCAGGGAGAGTGCTGGTGCATTCATGTCCTGCTTGTGGGTTCTCACCAACAGCTGGTTGGCCACTGTGTGAACAGAGTGCTGGACCAGACGAACTCTTGGTCTGATCCAGCATGGCTTTTCTTATGTTCAAATAGGGAGTTAAAACATATTTTGAGTATCAATATGCATTTAAATACTTATTTTGAGATATATAAATATTTTAAAAATAACTGCTTATTAATATGAAAATAGATTGGAAAAGTGTTATAGGTAGAAACATTTACATATTACATTTTATCCTGCTTTTCAGACAATTATTGTCTCCTAATAATTTTGAGGATCCACATTAACCAAAATCTGTTCCACTGTATCAGGAAATGAAAAACTTGTAATTATGAACTGTAATGAAAAATATGGGGGGGGGGGGAGAAGTGTCATGGCTGGAAATAGAGAGATTTGTACATCTCTGCCTGAGACATCATACTCCCCAAGGCATGCCAAGCCATCAAATAGATAGAAGTTACTCTGTCTTCTTAATTGCTATTACTTCCCCATAGAGGAGAGGGCCTCTTTTAATTGACCTTTAATTCAGGCTTCTGTGGTTTAATTTTTTCCCCCAAAAGACTTTTAAGGGTTCCAATTTATCACAGAAGGCTGGTGGCTGTGATGTCATTGGGGCTGTAAATCCGCTCTGGGTTTCAGTCAGAACCAGTCAGAACTCTAAAGGTGCTTTCCAAAGTGCTGAACCTATTTTGGGGATAGGTTTCATCGCGATAGCTTATTTCAAAATATGATTGGTTCTGACTGAAACCCAGAGTGGATTTACAGCTCTACTGGTATTGGAGCCACCAGCCTCCCCTACATTTATCCTTGTTGTATCAGGTTCCCAGGCTTCTAAGCATCACAAGAATTGAGGCACACCTGCATCTTGGGTAATATTCATTAAACAAAAAACCTACAGTTTACAAAAACAATGTTAAGGCTCTACAGATTCCAACCAAGCACCAAAAAGCAGGGAAATTGGGAGTTAAGGCTCACAAGCCTTAATGCCACATCCTCCCTAAGGAGGCAGAAAGTGCAAGTGAAATTCTCATTCTCCCAAAGCAGATAAACCATGAGGACAGGGTGCAGAATATGATATGCAGAGGTGACTGTGGGGTTGTGGAAAACTGATAATGAACAACTTAGGGCCACCTACTTCTCTTTTTCTGTTTAGAGCATCCCTTCCCCAACCTGGTGCCCTCCAAAGGTGTTGGACTACAACTCCCATCATTGCAAGTCAGTATGTCCCATGGTCAGGAATGCTGGGACGTCATCTCAAAAATCTAGATATGCAATTTGATCTGCAGAGGTGACTGTGTGGTTGTGGAAAATGATGATGAACAACTTAGGACCAGCTACTTCTCATTTCTTAGAGCATCTCCTTATGTTGAGAGTTGCAACCCAACACATCTGACAGGCACTAGGTTAGAGAATGTTGTTCAAGAACAAGGGAAGGCAGAATGTAGATCTCCAGATGTTTTGGAATTCAACTTGTAAAAGCCCCTATCAGCATGGGCAGTTATCAGGAATGCCACGAGTTGATGTCCAAATCATCAGGATAGATCTATTTTCTGCACACATCTGTACTAAAGTATGTTTTCCAGCATTAAGATATGTGATCAGTCAAGGAACTACAAAAGAGCTGCATCACTTTAAATAAAATGTCTAAACCAAATGAAACAACCATGAATGAATCTTGAATACCTAATCCAGATAGTCCTTCAGACATCAACATTAGTTTTCAACACATGGCATAGGATGTCTGTTTCTTGAATATCAGATAAAGGATTTCTCTTACTTGTTTAACTGTGTGAGATCAAAGGCAATGCTACCACCTAATACTTTCATGCGTAACTATTATTTTAAAATTAAGTATGAATTGATTTTTGTTACATGGGAGTTACAGTGCAACACATCTGGAGAGCACCAGGCTGGAGAAGCTTGACTCCTATACATGTCTTCTCAGAAGCCAGTGCCACTGAATTCACTAGGGCTTACTCCCAAGAGGTATAGGATTGCAAACTAATCTCATCTGAAAGGTGTTCAAGACAGCCAAACTAAACCTCTTCTGCTCCGCTGTTGCTTTGATGAGATGATGTATTGTGCAGGGATTGTGGGGAGTGAACAGTATATTTTTTATAAACACAATTTAAGAAAAAAAAACATTGGTTCTTTGAAAGGCAGGATATTGACCAACAGTTGGAAGTGCCTGGCACATGCTCTGGTTCTAGATCTGTAATGAATAGTGCCCCTTTTGTTATCAAGTGTGCTGCTATATGTGAGATGTGTTTGAGAGAAAAGTATTGGTCAGATCCTGCTGCCCTCCAGGTGTTTGAGATGACAAGTCCCAACATTCCTGACCATGTGACATACTGACTTGCAATGATGGGAGTTGTAGTCCAACACTTTTGGAGGGCACCAGGTTGGGGAAGGGCTGCTCTAAACAAAAAAAGAGAAGTAGGTAGCCCTAAGTTGTTTGTCATCAGTTTTCCACACCCCTACAGTCACCTCTGCATATCATATTCTCCACCTTGTCCTCATGGTTTATCTGCTTTGGGAGAATGAGAATTTCACTTGCACTTTCTGCCTCCTTAGGGAGGATGTGGTGTTAAGGCCTGTGAGCCTTAACTCCCAATTTCCCTGCTTTTTGGTGTTTGGTTGGAAACTGTAGAGCCTTAACATTATTTTTGTAATACGTAGGTTTTTTGTTTAATGAATTTCATGGCTTTGTGTAATGGATGACTGGATATTATACAGTTGACAACCAAGCCAGCATCAACAAGGATGTTATGCCATCTTGACATCCAATATAAGATCAAAGCTAGTGTTATGTGTTGAACTCACTTTTAAAATTAATAAATCAACCAAAATGCTTGCATCTCCCTCATTTTTAAAGATAAAGAGATGAAACTCTTAAGTAGGGATATAGCTATGCCAAGTATGAAGCAGATCCGTTCATGCCTTGAGTTTTAGGAATTTTTAAAAGTTCAATTAATTTTTTAAATTAACTAAAATGCTTACAATTCCATCATTTTTCAAGATAAAGGGATGAAACTTGACAGCATGGTAGCTCTTAAGTAGGGATTGAGCCACGCCAAGTTGGAAGCAGATCTGTTTATGCCTTGAGTTTTAGGATTTTTTTAAAACTTCAAACCCAATATTCCTCTTTGGGGTCTAGGGCCTTGAGTAGTACATAAAAAAAAGAAAAGAAATTAAAGATGAAGAGATGAAACTTGGCACCATGGTACCTCTTAAGTAAGGCTTTAGCCATGCCAAGTTGAAGGCAGATTGGCTCATCCCTTGAATTTTAGGAAATTTTTTGAAGTTAATTTTTTTTTAAAAATCCTCAAAATCAAGACACGAACCGATCTGCTTCCAACTTGGCATGGCTCAATTCTAGGGTGACCACTGGGGTGTTGCGTAGTGGCTAAAGAGTTGGACTCGGAGCTGGGAGATCCGGGTTCTACTCCCCACTTGGCCATGGAAACCCATTGGGTGACTTTGGGCCAGTCGCAGACTCTCAGCCCAACCCACCTCACAGGGGTGCTATTGTGAGGATAAAATGGAGAGGAGGAGGATTATGTATGCCACCTTGGGTTTCTTGGAGGAAAAAAGGTGGGATATAAATGCAATAATAAATAAAAATAGAAAACTGTCAGGATTTCTCCAGATTTCTCCTGGTTTTTGTTTTATCCTCAGTGTCAGGGAGGATTTTATCAATAGTCTATAATGACCTGGAATTACAAACTTTCCCCTTTAAGGCCACCATTAGCATGGCAGTGGGGGGATGACATGCTTTCTGGAGTTGTGTCATTCTCTCCCACTGCTCCAATCAAGGCCTTAAAAGGGAAAAACGTGTCATTCCCCGACATTATAGAAAAGGGCCTGATTGAAGCAGTGGGGTGGGGGTGAGAATGACATGCTTTCCCCTCCTCCACTCCAATTGGGAACTTTAAGATGGCCCCAGAAAGCCATTTTCCTGCCACCCACTAGGTGTCCTCTTTTTTGATTTCCCAAATATAATCACCCTACTCCGTTCTTGCACAGGCTGCATTTCCATCCCTAGATATTTACTCAAAAGTATGACCCATTGAATTTCCTTGGTTCTTGAAAAGCAACACACTTGCTTTTAGATTTGTCAGTCTCAGCATTCTATGTGTGCTATGAATGCCTGCTCTGTCTGTCCCTATAGTTTCCTGCAAGGTCCAGCCAGAGGAAGCCAGTAAATTAAACCCAGGGATGGAGGGTGGGATTCCCTCAAGTTCATCTGACAGCAGGTGCTATAGAACATGGACCTTCCAGGAGTGTTGAGGCTGGATTTCTGGCAGACCCAGCCAGGCAACTTTATGGCCTGTTAGGCCCTCCTTTTGGTAGCCCACAGAGCACCTGCCTCATAAGGCAAATGGCCACATGAGAACTGTTATTATGGCCTGCTACTTTGTTTGTCTTTAGTAGTCTGCGGTCCAGATCTCTTCAGAAGGGGGAATAGTGTTATGTGGTTGGGGTCAGTCTAAATTATCTCCAGGGGTACCTTACTCAGTTCCGCTGATAGCAAAGAGATTGAGGATTTTCCCCAGCACTGTTACTCTTGAAGTTACTAGGCCTGTTGAAAATAGATTTTATAACATAAGCATGAAAACAGCAAATACCCCTTTTAACTTGTTAAACCAATGAAACATGACACACAAGAAGTCTTAAGATATGAATGGTTTATAAAGAAAAGTAAATGCAAAAGAACATCAGATACAGAAGTGAAATTTGAAACATTACTATTAGTAGTAGTAGTAGTATCCTGCCTTTTGCCCAATGCTGGGCCTCAGGGCAGCCTTACAAAACTAAAACATATACAGCTAAAACCTATAACTAGAAATATACAAAAGTTAAAAATATAATTAAATACTTTTCAGTATTAAAGCGTTTAAAATATTTAAAATACATAACAATTTAAAAGTCAAAGGTATAGACAGAAGTCCAGATTATTTGCGAAAGGCCTGCTGGAACAAAAAAGGGGTTGTCTGCCTCAAAAACACATCCAGGAGGGAGCCAGTGTAGACTGCAAGGATTAGAAAGAAAATACGTGTGTACACTATGCAAAATACACGACAGCTTAACTGTTTCTAAACCTTATTAGAAAAACAGGGTGACTAGGCCGAAACCAACATTGTGGGCCCAGAAGCACTTTGAAAGGTTTCAACATTGTACTTAAAACTTAATACTGGCCAAACTAATTAAATGAAGTGTTTGAAGCTTTCAACTTTATAGCAGTGTGGACCAAACTCTTAGAAAAGAGGGAAGGAGCACTGTGTGTGTATGAAGTGGGGGGATAGAAAGGAATGTATAGCTACCTATTCCCAGGAGAGATCTGAAGACCAGAGGAACCACACCCTGCTTCACCAGGGAGCAAAAGAGCAAACTGGCCTTATGAAGATAGCCCAAAATGCTCTCAGAGCCAAAGGAATGCATGTTCCAGAAGAGAAAAGAGAAACTCTTCTTCTTCACTCAAAAGGTCTGTGCTATAGAGGCAGCGGCCATTTCACCCACACACACCCAACATTCTAAGGCAGGAGGGAGGGGGGAGAGCAACGCTACTGAGCATGCCTCGCGCTATGAGGGAAGAAGGCCTCTGCATTGACTTGAATGAGAGGTTAAAATATTCCTTAAAAATCAACCAAAGGGAATTTTTAAAAAATGAAAAGCTTTCCACCAACTACAGTGAAGGAGGAAGAAGACCTCACCATTGGATTAATTAATAAGGCTCTAGAAATTACGCAAATCATGAGCACAAATCTTGCAAACCCAAAATCTTTTGACAAAAGCAGGGAGACAGGTTTGTGTTCCTTTTCTACCTTAAACTGCTCTCCTTCCCTCAATCTTTCACCAATCTACTTGAAATTTTCAGGTAACGTAAAACAAACATTTCTTTCTGGCACCTGTAAATTTCAGAAAGAATGGTGAAACATTTTCAATTTTATGGCTGTTAGAATGACCCCCCTCAATTATCACTTTAACATGGCGGAATGTGTTTTTTACTGATGGCCCTTAACAATGGAGGCACAGCTGTGCCTCCATTAATATTAACTGTATATGATTAGAAACGGAGCTCTCTAACTTGATTTTCCTTTTGTGTTCCTACCTGTGCTGAAACCACTGAAAATGGATTACCTGCAGTAGATGGAAGATTAATGTGCCTGTCCAAGGACATCAGCAAAATGCTGGTTGTCCAGGGAATAAGTCCAGCATCGAGTAAAGACACAGAAGCTGGTGGTACAGGTTGGAGTGGTTTCATTGCCTTGGCAACAGAGACATTTCCACTCAGAAGTGGAACTCCCTGGGGATTGCCTGGAGTACAGTCCTTAGGAGCTGCTACAGGGAGCTGAAGTGTTCTTTCTGCGGACACTGCGAGACATTTTTTTCCCATGGAGATTCTGAGGAAGGTTGATTTGAAGAGATCCAGAGAGCAAACGCTGACCAGGGCAGAAAGGGAAAAAAGTCTGAGAAGACAAAAGGAATTCTGAAGTTTAAAAGGGCCTTTTCTGTGTCAGTGCTCTGACTTTGGAGTGCCCTCTCTAGGGAAGTTCAACTGGTGCTGAGATTGCAAACTGTAGCTGTTAACTCCCAGATCAAGAAATGTTTATTTACTAAGGGAGCAATCCTATGCATGTTTGTATAGGGGGGAAAAGTCCTACAACTCCCAGCATCCCAAGCCAGCATGGGTGGCTAGGGCATGTCAGGAATTTTAGGACCTTTTCTGTCTAAACATGCATAGAATTGTTTCCTAAGGCCTTTAATATTGTCTTCATTGCTTCTGTCTGAGAGGTTCTGCTAGCTTTGAGAGGAGCCCTAGGCAGCATGCTTACCCAGCCTGCCATCACCCCGCTCATCAGCCTTCGCTCTTTGTTCCCCTTTCTTTTCTTTTCTTTTTAACCTGGCAATGACAGCTCCTCCTTCTCCTAGCCCAGTCCTACTGGGAAAAGGAAGCTCCATAGCAACTGGCCAGATGAAGCTGCTTCAAGACTGCACTTTTGCCATTTCTGTGCCCTCACGGGCATGTCCCCCACCCCACAAAGGCAGCATTTGATTGGTTCATATAACTGCTACTCAAAACTTAAGGGAGAAAACATTTCATTTAAAATACCATGCTATGGGGCCAGCTAGCAAGGTCAGACTAGGAGGAGGAGGGGAGGAGCCACAACCACCTTCAGGGAGTCATTTGGAGGTCCTCACAGACCTTTGTGCCACAGTCTGGCCCTGATGGTGCCTCTGTTTGTCTGCTGTGTAGTTTTAAAGCAGGGATGGGCAACTTAAGAAGGTCCAGGAGCCATTGTTGACTCCTGTACTTTCACCACAGGCTTCACACACAGCCTGCAGGTACTGGGGGGGGAGGGGAAGCATCCACAGTGTCTATGGAGCAACAGAAGGGTCAAAATCAGTGGCACCTCCAAGCGCCACAGCCTGGGAGTGGCAAAGATTGGTGCTCCCCACCCCCAGCTGCATCCCTACCCAGGACTGGGTAGCCACAGAAAGGACTGAAAGACTCTAATTGCTATGTTGAAAAACCCTCCAGCAATTCTGACCCATGAACTGTAGTGCAAGTCCATTGCGGAGCGAAGGACGAGAAATAATGAGGCGACACAAGAATTGGGATATAAACAAGGGCCACTTTATTATTAACAGATAACAAAGGGGGGAGGTAATCCTAAGCGGGCATTTTAGCATGGCCAGCCAGGCCATTGAAGGGGACGGGCGAGACATTCACAGCCTGGGAAGTGGCGCCTGCGCTCTCGCCACCCCCCGAGCTTCCCCAATCTGAGGTGAGGGGCCTTCCGGTGTCGTCTCCCCTCACGCCGCAGGGCTCCGAGTAGATGAGAAGGGTTGGCCCCAAAGGTAAGCCTTATCCCCCCAACTGATGCCGCAGGGCTCTCAGTGGTTGGCCCTCAGGCGTTACCCATCACCTAACAGTGCCTGTGAATGCTCACCATTAAAAAAATAAAAATGCCCGCTCCTACCGCCACAGGGAAAGTCAAGCCTTGGCTTGAACTTCTCCCCCCTCCCCCCTCCGAGCACCTTAAGAAGACCCTCCTGTAAATTAGATAAGACTAGGTCATTACCCAGCAGGGACAAGTGCACCCCATCATGACGATACAGCTCCCTCCGGGAAGGGCAAATATTACGATGTTGAATGCTAATATCCCCATGAGCAGACAAGGCTTTAAAGATCTCAGAATTAACCCGTTTCCGGGCTAGCTCAATAGCGCGGGGGTCGTGTGCCGCCCTCCAATGCAACTGAGGCAAGATGCAAGACCAAACGACCCGTAAGTGAGGCCAACGCTGGCGTAGCTGCTGAAAATCAGCCAAAACTTGCAAGATAAGGGCCTTGCCCTTCATTAGGCCCAGGTCGTTTCCCCCTAAATGAATAAGCAGAATCTGTGGGGGAAGCCGAGCAGGATGTCGCTGCAGCAAGGTGGGGATGAGCTCGTCCCACCGCATACCACATTTCCCGAGCCAACGGATAGTAGCGTGTTGACTTATGCCGAGCTGAGATCCCCAGCTGGAACTAGCTGCGTGCTTGCTGGCCCAGAACACCATGCTGTGGCCGCATATAGAAACCCGCACGGGTGCCATAGCCACTGGCGGATCTAAAACAAACATAAGGATGTTAGCACCCACCAAGTTAGTTATGTATCCAAATGCCTCACATATGTTTTGAATGCTGCAGAACGCCATCTTCCCAGCGATTTTATCTGCGAATGGGAAAACCCTAAAGTTGCAGCTGTAGAAGCTGCCCCGATGCGAAATGAATACGTGCCAAACCTTGCCCCACATAAACCTAGGTCATCAAGCGCTTTTCTTGCCACTGCCCAAAATTGATATTTGGTAAGGGGAGATAGGTCCTGGTGTTGAAACAGACAACCCGGAGTGACCCCCCGCATAGCCATAAATGCAGCCAAAGCTCTCACGGGGCATAATTCCTCGCTAGAAGACTGAAATAAGGAAATCCAATGCCCCCGACCCTTCTGATCTGTTTTTGAATGACGTAAACATAATCGGACCTCTTTTGGCCCCAGCCGCAAATCGGAGAATTGAAATGCCCGAGAGGAATTATCATTTTTGGAAGACGCCAAAACCTCAGATATGCGAAAAGCCCCAAAAAAGGTTGTCAGTGCCGCAGCGTGAAACAAGCTTGACTCGTATTGCGAGTGGCAAAGAAGTGGCCAGCGAGCTTGTAACCCGAGTAGAATGTCAGGGGACAATGGCAGTCTTGGGTCCGGCACCCGGGGGGATGCCCTAGCCCAACCATTAAGCGCTCTCCGTACTTGGAAATCCGAAGTACAGTCCGCCACGCCGCGTGCTTTAGCCATAAATGCTAACGCTGCTAGCTTGAGGGAAATAGTGCGTATTGACAGACCCCTATGTTTGGCACTTACACAAAATTGCAGCACGTGGTCCACTGGAATGGGCCATAAGAGTTGAAGTTGATTGGCTAAGCGAAAGGCCTGAAATTCCCTACCTGCTGCTTGGTATGCGGCCTTGGTGCTAGGCGCCAAGGACTGCCATATAGCCTGCTCTACCTCCACCTTCCAATCTGCCACAGCGCTGGAGGCATGTTCTCCGGCTGTGGGAGGGCCCAAGGCACCAGTTCCCGAAATCTCCATACCTGACGTTGGGACAAAGCATCCGCTATATCATTATTCAAACCCGGTATATGTTTTGCCCGGAAAAGAATATTGAATTTCAGACAATGCAAGGTAAAATTCCTAACCAGGTTCATGACGCGCAGATTACGAGAAGAAAGAGAATTGATGACCTGCACCGTGGCCTGGTTATCACTCCAGAACAACACTGTGGAGTCAGCAAAATTGCTGGCCCACACGTGTGCTGCCACCACTATTGGGAATAGTTCCAAGAAGGTGAGATCCTTGCAAGTGCCATTTAAAAGCCAATCCTCAGGCCACTGTTCAGCGCACCATTTCCTTCCCCAAATAACTCCGAAACCCCATGAACCTGAAGCGTCTGAATGAACCTGGAATTCGGTCTTTAACAATAGCTCCTGCCTCCAGAATGATACTCCATTGAAATGTTCCAAAAAGTCCAGCCATACGGAAATATCCTCTCGCATGGAACGAGTGACCCTCGTTCTGTGGTGTGACTGGCGCAATCCTGACATAGCAGAGCACAAGTGCCGAAGAAAGGCACGTCCCGGGGCAACGACCCTACATGCGAAATTCAGGTGCCCCACTATTTCTTGCAACTGCTTTAAATATACTTTTTTATCGTTTGAAATGCTCGCCAATTTGATCCGCAGTGTGGATAGCTTGTCAATTGGTAGACGGCAGCATTGCAAAGTAGAATCTAATTCTACGCCTAGAAATTTAAGAATGGCGGATGGGCCTTCGGTTTTTTCATGTGCCAAAGGCACCCCGAGCTCCTCGCATAACGCTCGAAACTCACCCATCACGCGCCCGCAATGTACAGGAAGTCATCAAGATAGTGAATGACATCCCGCGCTTCCGCCCAAAAAACAAGGGCCCATTCCAAGAATGTGCTGAACTTTTCGAACATTGCGCAAGAGATGGAACATCCCATTGGCAAGGCACGATCTATGTAGTATTTCTCTTGGAAACAAAAACCCAATAAATTGAAATCCTTAGGGTGAATTGGTAAAATGCGAAAGGCTGCTTTTATATCGCATTTGCCCATTAAAGCCCCAGGACCATTATTCCTTACCATACGTATAGCGGAATCAAATGATGCGTACCCGACGGAACTTAATTGTTCCGGGATAGCATCATTTACGGAAGCCCCTTTTGGGAAAGACAGGTTGTGAATCAACCTGTATTCCCCAGGCGCTTTCTTTGGCACTATTCCTAGAGGTGATACTCGCAAATGATGGATCGGGGGGGCCGCAAAAGGCCCCAGCACCCTTCCTGCCATGACTTCTTTGCCGATTTTTTCCCTCGCAATGTCCTCAAACTGATTGATAGATTTCTGGTTTTTGGCCAGTGAACTGCACCTAACGCCCTGAAAAGGGATGCAGAATCCTTCCCTAAAACCGGTACTAAGGTATGAAGCTTCACGCCGTTTGGGGTAAAGTGCTAACAACCTGTTAAGGGGCTCAAGGTTGACCGGACTGGGCCCCTTTGGCAGGAAGTTGTTGTCCCCCAGTACGCCTGGCGCCCTGTCCGTCCCTAACGGGCCATTTTCCGGTCTTATTTTTGAAACAATTGGTTGCGGCATGATGACCTGCACAAGTTTGGCAGTCGTGTCTGTATTTACATGGGTTGCGTGAGCAAATCCCTTTGTTAAAATCCCAGCAGAGCGGGCAGTGTTGAACCGCCTGGCCTGCGTACCCTCGGGAGGTGGACGCAGGCTGTTGTTTAGCCAAAATGTGGCCACTGTCCACCCTGTCGCCAAATCCCGGTCGGGCTGGCGTCATGAACTATAGCAACAGGTCATTATCCTTCAAATCCCAGCGAAGGGCGTGATCAAAGGCCGCTCTACGACGAAATGATTCATCGTAAGCCAACCAGGCTCCGCCCTCATATTCTGAATAAGCTCGATAAATCATATCGAGGTACTTAGCCAGAATAACTCCTTTTCCTGGAAAACGCTGAAGCACGACCCCCATATATATAAGGAATCCGGGAAGCCAATTGGCCCATGTACGGGCTACTTTTTTCCTTTTAATCCTTTCTGCTTCTTTGTCCGTCCTTTTTTCTTTCTCGGTGCTCTCCTGTTCCCGAAAAAGCAATGAGAATATGTCCACATATTCCCCCTTGCAGATATTTTCTCTAGTTGCGGGTAACAAATGATATCCCAATGGAGCAGATGTGCTTCCATTTGGGATAGAATCATATGTAGCTCCAGCATAAGGATCCCTAGTCCCCAGGGTGGGCCCTACCCCAGTTGCTCCTGCAGGTCCCAGCCAGACATTGGTGCAAGCACCCATAGCCTCAGTAACCAGGGATGATTGAGGCTGGCCTTCCGGTGGAATGTTCCCTAAAGTATTTGGTTGCTGATACGCCACAGTCCCAGCAGCACGGTGCTGGCTTGCTGTGTATTAACAACTGTGGCAGGAGCGATCAAAGGATGAGGTGGAACAGTTGGTTGTGCCATGTTTCCCATTTGCGATCCCACACCTGAAAACCATGGCATGAAACCCATTGAGCTGGAAAAGACCCAGGTGCCTGAGGTAATGGTGAAGTGTAATGTGTCTGCTGCTCACCTTGTAACGTGGGGCTGATTCCTTGCACCGGGGTGAGATGTTGAAGGGGAGGCTCAGTAGGTGAATTCGCGGGTAATTCTACGATGGACGGGGTGGATGATCTGAGGATGCTTGCTTCTGTACCCAACGCCTCCCTGGTAGCTCCGCTCGAGGAGTCTTCCACCACCTTTAGCCGAGCTGAAAGAGCATCCCATAAATCATCCTGCCTCTTTTTACGTGTCTGTCTGCGCCCTGCCACGGTGTGTGGAGGAACCGTTAATGGAGGGGAAGCGATGCCCTTTTCTTTTTCTAATGTCTGTAATCTGGCCATGATACCAGATACATGAGGATCTAATTCTTCCTCAGAGGAAGAATTGTCAATGGGCCTGCTCTGTTTTACAGATTGTGCAGGAGCCTTTCCTTTGCCTTTCTTACCTCCCACACCTTTTTTTGGAGGCATACTGAGATGGAGGATGAAGCTCAATATCCCCCGTTACCACACTAGAAATGAAATTGGGCTAGGATTTAATAAATTAAGGAAAAGGTTATTAGCTAATACAACTTGTGGAATATGCTGCACTGTGACGGTATGAGTGGATAGCAAAATATTGTCACGTGCCAAGCAAGAATCTCTAATGGCAAGGATTAAACCCAGGACCCTCCTTATACAAGCAAATACGCAAACATATGCACCAATGCTTCAATAAAGAATACAGATGGGCAGATGAAATAAAGCCTGCCTACCTAAGTGCAAGCAAAAAAGCGTCTATAAAGCCAGCTAACAACCAACAGGGGGGGAGGGGGCAAAGCCACCAAACGGGGGGGTGGGGGTGCAAAGCCACCCAACAGGAACCTACACCCCTCCTAAAAACCTTCCAAAATAACAAATTGGGGCTCCAGGCAAGCCTGCACTGGACACCCGCTTAATTTCCCCCCCCCAAACACCCGTAACCTGAATGGCCTAAGAGGCCTTGAAGAAGAGCCCCGTCCTTCCGCTGCTCAGCGCAACTCCCTCGTTGCCAGGCCCTTGCTGCCTGGAAGTCCTTGCAGCTCTTCGTGGGGGTGCTACTGGCCTAACCCGGCTGTGCAGCTCTGCTGCAACCGAGGCCCCGCCCCCACAGCCTTCGCCCGTACTTCAGCCGCGGCCGCGGCACCTCCTGGACGTCCCACGCCTCCCCGCGCTGCAAGCGCGCCTGCTGGGGACAGCGTGGGCCGAGCCCCGCTGCTTGCCCTGCGGCCGGATCTTCCATCGCGGGGGCGGCCCCCTGCGCCGGCTCTTCAGCCCCGCTACGGCTTCTGCAGCCGGCTACAGCCGAGCCCTGCACGCCCTGCCGCCGGTTCTTTAGTCGCGGGGGCGGCCTTCTTCCGCTGGCTCTTCTGCCCCTTGCCGCGACTGGCGCTGCCGGCCATGGCCGGAGCCGAGCCCTGCTGCTCGCTCCGCCGCTGGATCCTCAGTCGTGGTCCCTCGCCGGGCTGCCAAGCCGCTTCTCTTCCTCTTCCGCCCCGAAGAGGGGGCTCTTCGCCAGACGCCGCCTTCCCGCCACTACTGCTCCTGCTGCTGCTGCTGCTGCTGCTGCCACTCCTGCTTCGTTCGGCAAGCTGCGGAACAAACTGTGGAGGTGAGGAGGGGTCCCTGGACTTAAATAGCTGTAGACCCCTCCCATCTCCGGTGGCACCACCCTGGGCCAGCAAATAGCGGACCAAAACGTCACCTCACCCCATCCTCGCCCGCAACCACCTCTCCCCACCCAGCAAGCCGGGTAAGGAAAGGCCATTTTGGATTCAATCTGCACAATACACTTTTTGTTAATGCCATGGACTTTCTGAGCAAAGTTCGGCAAATTATTATAGTAAGAGGGCAGTGTTAAAATTTATTAGGAGCCAACATTCAATATAGCACTGTAACAAGAAGAAGCTGAAAAGTTTTTAGAAATCAAAACTTTTTTTTATAGAAGAGTTCCATTTTAATTGATTATTCATCCATTGGATCCGCATTAACTAAAATCTATTCCACTGTAACTGGAAATGAATAACATGTAATTATGAACTATAATGAGGAAAAGGAAAGAATAGCTGTGTTACAATAGCAGCCCACTCATTTCTTATTTCTGAGTCAATTCTATTTTTATTGCTACATATTTTATTGCTTTTATTACAAAAGACAAATCTAGAAAGCACAAAAATCTCTCCTCTTTTTTGCCTCTAAATTTTGCTGGGTCGTCAAAAGTTTTGCCTGCTTTATGAGACATAGATAACAGAGACAGCTCAAAGGCATATTAATGTTCTTTAACCAAAAGTTGAGTGCAGCCAAGATGATCTTGATTTTGATGTGAGTAGCTCCCATTTTTGCTTTCAGCAGAGCTCCAATAGTTGCCTTCAGCAGGAAAAATGAAGGCTCCTCAGACATTTTCCCCTGAAATGTGTTGACCAAAATGTGCCTAGCTGAGAAACCATGCAATGTTTTTTCTTTGGAGTCTAATGGGGTTTCACATAGTTAAAAGCCTCTCAGTGACTATAGCAGCTAGCATATCTGACCATTGCTGTCATCACCTGCCTCCTTCCACCAACATCTGGGTTCTTCTAGGATCTGAAGCATCAAAAAGGGAAAAGGAAGTTGCTGCTTATAGGAGTCCCATATGAAACATGCCCATATCTCTGCTCCCTACAAAAGGTGTAATATGAAGTTTGTGTTGAAATATATTATAAATGGAAAGCCATACACCATAGCAATGGAGTTGAAATACATAAACAACAAAATTCTTTTAGTTCAGCTGTAATCTATTTATCTGTAGTTCACATATGACTAGAAGGTGGTTGGCTAATGCTCCAGACATTCAGGGCCAAAGCATAATTTACATTAAAAGGATCTAGACCACAGCATGTCTGTGGGTTCTCCCCCCATCTTTCTTCTGCTCCAAAAACTGCTACTTCCTATAAATAGCAGCTTCAGAGGATAAATTTCTAAACTGTAAAATGACAAACAAAGAAACGGTTAATCCCCCTCTCACAGTTCCAGTGTGGATTGTGTGGGCATAGCTGCTTTTTATAAAGAACAAGGTGTGGGAAATCTGAAGTAGCAGATTCAAATACACCTGTGTGCAAAATGTAATTTGACCCTAAAACCAGAATTCAGATTATATATTTTTTCTAAAGGGGCTATTAATCTGCTGGGTCTACATTTGGTTTAGTCACAGAATTGAGATTTCAGCACCACACAAAGAGCCATTCCTTTCCTGTTTTTTCTGCTATGTAACCTCTAGGTGGCACTGTGATATAATGGAATAGAACAAATGCACAAGTGAAAAAGTCTTTTTCTTTCACTTTCACAAAGCATACTACATTTTCTGTGCTCTAAAAGAACTCACCAAAAGTGCTGTTTAAAAACAGAAGAGAAACTGAAAGGTCAAGATGTCATCTAAAAATCTATAAATAACCATAAGTAGGGAATGACAGGGCACAATAAATGCCTCATGTAAGAAAGCTCAAGACACAAAGTTTTTAGATTTCCATAAGTAAATTATCACAGGCATATAAGTGAACAGTAATTCCCCCTTTTAAAACTGATAATATTAAAAAATGAGTGAAAAAATGTTATCTTGATAATGCCGCTTGCTTTGGGTAACTATTTAATGTATACTGATAAAGGGCAACCCCATTATTTTTTCATAGCAGGTAAAATCTATATTCTAATTTGTGTTTGTCATAAAAGTTTTCATAAAATCTATGCTCACTGGTCTTCTGTAGCTGCTATTGTATCATTGATTTCACATCCTATCACTTTTTTCTTGTTAGCAGTGTTGGAAATATCTTATCAAAACTGTTAACAGCAAAGACTTAACATTCAATTGCATCTTTACAGTAGTGTTTTTGAGTAAATAAGATATACAAAACAATTAACACAGATAACACTGAGCCAGTGTGGTGTAGTAGTTAGGGTCTTACATGACCCCACTTGGCCATGGAAGCTCACTGGGTGACTTTGGGCCAGGCACAGACTCTCAGCCCCCCTACCTCACAGGGTGGTTGTTGTGAGGATAAAATAGAGAGGAGGAGGGTTATGTACATTGCCTTAGGTTCCTTGGAGGAAATGAATATGCATGTTTAAAGTGCAATCTGATAGTTGAACTGTCAGATTTGGTAATATGAATATTCTGTACCATGTAGTTTAAAATCCCATGAAGAAATTGTACTTCTTAAATTGCCCAAACAGGGTGAGCTCCTGTAACAATTCTTGCGCAACCAAGATTAACTTGGTTGTTTGTTGTAAAAATATTAACATTTTCACCTTCACTACATCCTAATTATTCTTCACATATAATAGAGTCTATATACTTAGGGTATTGACTCAGGTCTGGTGTGATATCTGGATTTATGCAATTGTCATTCTTTGTCGATTTACCTTTAAATAGATGGCAGAAGCCTGCAGGTAGTTCAATAACTAATTTAAGCCCTAACGTAATATCTTTAGTGATGTATCAATCACATCAAATTTAACTTCTGCATGGCAGAAGGAACAACCTTTCTTATATCACAGGAATTACTGGAACAGCCACTAACTGTTTAACACAAACTACTAATAGTACTACTATTAGTACTAATGGGAGATTCAATGGAAATGCTGTTTTGATTTCTTAAGCATACAATGAAATGAACAATGACAGAGTTAGCCAATGTGACACTCATTACCTGCCTCTGAACCCTTGCAAACAGAAAGTCTGTGTTGACTTGAGAAGCAGCACATGTGTGCAAGGATTGGAATTAAAAATGAGAGAGCAATATAGTGAGGGTAAATTAGAAGGTTTTCTACTCAAGGCTGTGAATCACTATATCTACTTTTGGTTCCATAGCAGAATTGAGATTCGAACTTTAAACAAAGAGCTTTTCCTGTCCTGCTTTTCCCCTACATAGCCTCTGGATGGAGCTGTGCCTTAACATAATAGCACAAGTATACAAGTACAAACAGTATTTTCAGGATTAATACTTCATTTCTCCCTTCTAAAATAGACCAGGGACATGCTTTGAAAAAACAGAAGCAACACTGGAAGATCATGACATCATCTAAATAACCTGTAAACAGCTGTGAGTGAGGAATCATGAGTGCACAATAAATGCCTTGGGTAGAAAAGCTGTAGGAATTAGTTGTGGCACAGAAAAAACAACTAAAGGTGCAATCCTAGTCATGCTTAGACAAAAAAAGGTCCTACAACTCCTAGCAGGTCCTAGTCAGTCATCACTGTGCCTTAAGTCTCTAGTCCACAAAAGTTTATGATATGTTTGTCTTTAAGATGCCACAAGACTATTTATTTATTTTTTGCTACAACAGACTAACATGGCTATTCATCTGAAAATTCTTGTATAGAAGGGAATGGTCCTTTGCAAACATACAAAGAACAATCAAACAAACGGCAATAAGAACTACAGTGACCAGAGTAGAACAGAGCAAATGCTTAAGGAAAATTCTAGAAAAGATTACAACTAGGAAAATGTCCCCTAGCCCAGCACAGAGCCAGAACCCAAGACTAGGAGTGCTTACCATTTTGTCTTTTTTCTCCCATGTCATTTTATTTTATTTTAAATAATGCTAAAAAATAATAATAATAAAGTCAATAAAATGAGCATACATAATATAACAAGATCACTAACAAAATAAAGAAATTCACTAGCTCTAATTCTTATAGACATGTTTGTAGGGCATGCTTACAGAACACCTAAGAGTAAAACAGCCTAAGCAGAATCTTACTAGCTAATAAAAGATTCAATTTTCAAAAAATATGTTGGTTCAACATGTTGTGTTATGGGTTTTCCATGTTTGCTCAATCCGCATAACAGCTCTTAATGGCCATGGTCTAAACAGAAGCATTATTTAGACAATACGCACATGGTCTTCCGTTGCCTAAGGTGTCATCCGAATGCAGCCTCTGTGTGTGTGTGTGTGTGTGTGTGTGTGTGTGTGTGTTGGGAGATAACTATGGGTAATGGAATGCATTCTTGGAATTGAAGGGAGGCTGCAACAAGTGGGTTGGTTAGGTACTGGAAGCAGAAAGCTGCTTAGCAGAGATACCTTCATCTAGGTATTACTGGTGTCAATACCAAACCTGGCTACATTTAGAAAAGTGGGACAAGTGGTATGAGCAGCCCTAAAACAACCTGAGGTAATCAATAACACAAGAGTTATAAAAGCAAGAGTTTGATAAGATTGCCCAGAGAGATCCTGGGAGAACAAGAAATTTGTGCTTGCCGACTGTGGTCTGTGGGCCACAGTTTAAAAATCACTGCTTTGTACTTAATAATTCTGTTCTGCATTCAATCTTGCTTGCTCCGTTTGGTTTTTTTTAAAAAACAAAATTGGCTAATTTTCCACTTGAAAAATCCCTCTATTACTGATCCCAATATGCAATCATTTCAAATTGGAGAGAGCAGAAAAACCAGTCACAAGTAATAGAAATCTGATTATTCATGGTAACATTTGCAACTGTTTATCCAACTTCTTGATAGGTAGGTATCACCTCCTGGAATTTTTGTTTAGCCAACATTGGATCTTAATGGTAATGTGTAGGCAGACTAGAGATAATAGTAGTTAGTGGTTAACAATCATGAATTATTCTAGTAATGTTAGCACCATATTTTGCTCTAAGATACTTAGTAAGCTCCATAGAACATCTTAAACCATAAGAATTAATCAGTGATAAAATCTATGGTGGTTCATGAGTTATGCTTGAACTGAACACACAAAAGCTGGGAAATCGTTTTTCCAATCACAGCACCAGCCCCCTTTCAAACCACAACTTGTCTTGGGCAAAAGGACCAGCACATGTCTGGCAAGTCACGAAGGGCAGGAGCTAGGGTGACCATATGAAAAGGAGGACAGGGCTCCTGTATCTTTCACAGAAATAGAAAAGGGAACTTCAACAGGTGTCATTTGTATGCATGCAGCACCTGATGAAATTCCCTCTTCATCAAAACAGTTAAAGATGCAGGAACGCTGTCCTCTTTTGTATCTGATCACTCTGGCATAGCTCCTGCTGCTTTACCTGTTGTGATGAAGATGGAATTTCACCAGGTGCTACATGCATACAAATGACACCTGCTGAAGTTCGCTTTTCAATGCAACTGTTAAAGATACAGGAACCCTGTCCTCCTTTTCATATGGTCACCCTAGCAGGAGCCCATTGGGATGCACACGTGACTGTGGAACCGTTCGGCTCTGGGACCTAGCAGTCAACAGCCTGAGTGCTCGGACCTGTGAGATATTATGTATGAACTGATAAAAGTTGTACAATAGCAGCCAAACAAAACCAGGTTTTATGGTTTATAAACATCAGATTGCATTGCATTTTGGTTTTCGGGTAATAATCCAAGCTAAAGTTTCGGCTGACCAGATAAAATCCAGGTCAGGGCTCATGTAACTTTAACAGTTGTAGAGAAAAGGGAATTTCAGCCAGTGTCATTTGTATGCAATTAGTACCTGGTGAAATTCCCTCTTCATCACAACAGTTAAAGTTGCAGGGGCCCTGCCTTCTTTTGTATATGGTCACTCAAGTATAGTGCCTGCAACTTTAACTGTTGTGATGAAGAGGGAATATCACCAGGAACTAACTGCATACAAATGACACTGGCTGAAATTCCCTTTTCTCTACAACTGTTAAAGTTACAGGAGCCCTGTCCTCCTTTTCATATGGTCACCCTAAGCTAAAGGCAAAATGAAAATGTGGATAGTTTGTGCAAGTACCACCCAGGCTACAAGGCAAACATTATTGGTTGCATTCAGACAACACGATAGTCAATGGTGGGGTAATAATCAACTTTACAGTTGTTCAACTAGGGGGTACTCCCCACACAACATGGTAATAAATAATCAACCGTAGTGTGGATTAGGATTAGCGCTGAGTTGACTATGACAGCATTCAGACAACACGATAGTCAATACAACTGACGATTCTCCCCCCCCCCCACGGTTTATTATTGTGTTGTCTGAATGCAGCCATTCTCTCCTCTTTCAGGAACTATGCTCATCCATTAATTGTGTGTTGAATTAACACATGCACACTCCAACTTCCCCCACATGTATGCCCACCCCTCTAGCCCAGCCATGAATCAGCAAGATATTGGTATGGAAGTGCTCCAGAAAGGAGCACAAGTACTGTGCAGGTAAGCATACTGTATATACCCCAGTTGCTGGGGAATATGGGTTGGAGGGTGTTCTTGCACCATGTCCTGCTTGTGGGTCTCTGGTCAACAGCTGGCTGGCCACTGTGTGAACAGAGTGCTGGACTAGATGGACCCGTGGTACGATCCAGCATAGCTCTTCTTATGTTCTTACATTCTTATTCAATATTTTGTAATTGAAATCAGGAACAACCATCTTTCTGAAGAACAGCAGTGATTAATCCATTAGCCAGGCAATCTCACCCTTTCTTGGATGACCAGGTTCTCTTGCTCAGCTTAAACTTGCCATGACCAAAGGCAAGGCCTCGCAGCTAGGGAGCACACCCATGTGCACTCTAGCATGAGGTCATTGAATGAAACACTGAGGACAAATGTGATTCCCCAAGAGTCCCCTCAACAAGCAGATTGGCAGTGGTTCTTTGTCTGTCCAGTATGAGAATGAGATAGATTGTGTGAATGTGTTTGCATGGGAATTTCCAGGGATAGAAGCTTCAGAATACAGCTATGAATAGGGTTGAGTGGTTGTGATACTGGAGGGTTTCTGCTGTGCCTCTAGTCCGGAAACCCCGTGGTGGGTCCACAGATAAGAGTCTGGGCGTCTATAACTGCTATGTGTGCAATATCTCAAAATGCTACATTCATGTAAGAACTCTCTTTACATATCGTATAAAAATTCTGCATACTAGAAGGACATATGTAGTTTCACAATGAATTTTATTAATTCCACCCTGGAAATAAAGTATTCCTAATTCAACAATTTGTTGAATGCACTGAATAATGCAATCATTAATAGACGTGAAACTAGTAGTGTTAATGACTGTTCAATACACAAAACTTTCGTTATATTATGTTACGCTATATTCTAATATTGTCACTCCAAATGAAGTGTGGATTAAAGGACATTCAACAGTGTTATGTTATTTTCTAATATTTGGACATCAAGTTCTTTCAAAACCTTTTGTTAAATCATCATTGTTAAATTATTATTCATGAGTGTTATTGAAGATCAGATACACAGCCACTGAGGAAGGAGTCAGAAACGGTTTAGGACAAACCGGTATTACCGTTTGTGTATGTGTATTGTATTGTGGACACATTACTTTGTGTATTCGACATGCTAATTATTATTTGTTTAACAAGTTCCTCTATGTGTCCAACTCTTTAGAATACTCATTTTTGTGGCTATAACGAAAATGTTGTGTATTGAACAGTCATTAACACTACTTGTTTCACGTCTATTAATGATTGCATTATTCAGTGCAGTCAACAAACTGTTGAATTAGGAATACTTTATTTCCAGGATGAAATTAATAAAATTCATTGTGAAACTATGTATGTCCTTCTAGTATGCAGAATTTTTATACAATATGTAAAGAGATATTGCACACATAGCAGTTATAGACGCCTAGACTCTTATCTGTGGACCCACCACGGGGTTTCTTGTTCTAGTGTGAGGACCACCTCTTCATGTTTTTGGTGCCTCTAGTCAGGGCTTTGCAGCATTGGAATAGATGGATCACATTCCTCAGTGATCCCCACAAAATGACAAACATCCACAAAACCATGAAAAAAAATAACTAAAGCAATTCTTGGATTTTCTTTCTCATTGTGTCATGAAGTCATGATTTTTTCAAAAAGGAGCTGCACTTTCCTTGAACGAGCAAAACTAATTTAGATTGATTTGTGTTAGTTAACATTCGTTTAAAATCTTCTAATGTTTTCTGTTTATAAATTAAGCAATTAAGTCCACTATTGATCTTTAATGATGACAACACAAGTGCAGTTTAATTACCATAATCTGGGTGCTTGAGATGAAATTAGATCATTTTAGCTATAGACTTGCTTATTTTGTGTGTGTGCGTGTGTGTGTGTGCATGTGTGTGTGTGTGAGTGTTTTCATCGGCATTTAAGAATACATGTAAAACAGGGCAACAATGTTGTTATTATAAAGTGCCCCCAGGCTTATAACCCACAAAATGAAGGGCTGAATGACTGGGAGAGGAGAGACAAGAATAGAAAATATGTAACCTGAATGACTTCCTAGTGCATTCATTGCACTTTAACATGATTACAAATTTGAATAAATGTTGAACTGCTGAAATACGCAATTGTTACAGAAGGAAAATACTGCTCTGGACATTTAACATTTCTTTGTAGTAGTAATAGTTAATAGTGATCTAGACAAAGAGGGTTTTTCTTTTAATCAGATCATGAGCCTGAGCCTGTACCATGAACAAACTCATTCCATTAGTCATATCCAAAGTAAAAACAGGCCAGTAATTTTAATTTCTCCATAGGCATTAAAGAACTCTTCTGCACACATTTGCATACAAATTTGAGAATGTACTGCATGCTAAAAAGCAATAATAACAGAGTGACCTTTCAGTTGGAAATACATATACCTTTTCTCAGTATTTCAGCACAATATAGACATATAAACCATGGTATTTAAGAAACAGATCTCATATATATATATATATATATATATATATATATATATACACACACACACACACACACACACACACATAAGAGAACACAAACTTGTTAATGAGTAGAAATTACTGATTTAAGTATTTTCCTTAAGGGATAGATGATGATGATGATGATGATGATGATGATGAAGATAGATGATAGATAGATAGATATCCATTAAGGAATGTACTTAAATCAGTACTTTCTACTCATTGACAAGTTTGTTTTCTCTTACCTGTATAAAAAGTGCCAATCTTTTGGAAGCATACTGGGATGGTGCTAAATGGCAACATGAAAGGCTTTAATCCTTGGTATCTCCAGGTAGGGCTAAGAGAGAATCCTGCCCAAAGCCCTGGAGAACTATTGGCTCAGGATAAGGCAACTTCCTATATTCCTATGAACACAACACCACAGTGATTGCCAGAAGTACAATGAGGTCAATTGGGTCTTTTATTATAGGGGTGCCAAACCTCTTACAGTCCAAGGGCTGGATTCAATTTCAGAGAAGCATTTGGTTGGCTCAAGGGCAAAACAAATTTAGCCAAAATGACAGAACAAATACCACTGTATGCTATTTTAAAGCTCTTCCTGCCATTAACTAAGTCTTGGGAGAGGCATTCCAACCTTTTAAAGCATCATCAGATGGGGGGATCGCATTTCCCTACCGTCGCTTCTCAGCTCCCACTCCTGTCCCACAATACTTCCTCTTTCTTCCCACATGGTCCATTCAGGGGCTGATTTTATCGTGCCACTTTTCCTACATGCAGCAGACAATCGTGGCACATACCATGTTTTTAAAAACGACAGATTAAAGAGGGTCTATTTTCAGATGGAACAAGGAGTGGAAGGAGCGGGAGGAACGCAGGAGGTGGACGATGTTGTCTAAAGGATGCACAAACATCCATAAGTGGGCAGTAGCAAGTGTGTAATAAAACACTAATCTGATGGTACTCTTAGAGTGTTAGGAGGGGGAATGCACAAAGCTAGGAAATCATCAATATGATTGGTATCTGGAGGAAAGGGAGTGAAGCCAAGGGAAGGGGCATGGACTTTTGGGAACCCCCAGAGAGCAGCATTGGGCTGTATGGAGGGCCAGATTTGACCCCAGGTTTGATATTCTGCATCCCGTTCTACTACATATAATTAAAGTGTAAATGTTTGCATTATAAACAATACTTGTAAAATTTTAAGTGTGGGAGTTCATCCTAGCAAAGTGCACACACACACACACACACACACGGAGCACAGCAGTACATAGCATAGTTCCCTATTATTTAGGATCACTACAGCATAGGCTGATCAGATAAAATCCAGGTCAGGGCTCCTGTAACTTTAACAGTTGTAGAGAAAAGGGAATTTCAGCCAGTGTCATTTGTATGCAATTCTTTCCTGGTGAAATTCCCTCTTCATCACAACAGTTAAAGTTGCAGGCACTATACTAGAGTGACCATATACAAAAAAAGGCAGGCCCCCTGCAACTTTAACAGTTGTGATGAAGAGGAAATGTCAACAGGAACTAATTGCAAACAAATGACACTGGCTGAAATTCCCTTTTCTCTACAACTGTTAAAGTTACACGAGCCCTGACCTGGATTTTATCTGGTCACCCTATTACAGCAGCAATCCTATGTATTACTACCTGTGAGCAAGCTCCACTGCACTCAGTGGTGCTTATTTCTGACTTCACAGGTTGAGCTTGTAAAACACATTGGACTTTAACTAAAGATCTTGAGCCAGCTGAAATGCAGCCTTTTGCTTTTAATTAGAAATGCAAGAGATATGGCAAAGAAATGCTACCATTTAAACTGCTAGAGTGAAATAGGGGCCCAAAGAGAAGAAAAGAAATATCCATCTTCTGCCTTTGACTTCCTCTGTGCTAATCTGCTACAAATAATAGTAAAACTTGTAAACCTTGTTATCACCCCATTCGGTTGCCAGATCAAGGAGGACCTGTCAATTACCCTGATGTTCTGGAAGACCATGGCTGGGTTTGGACCACACAATGAGTTAAATAACCCACCATGGGCTATCATGTTGTGTGGCAGGATAATTTTAACCCACAGTGGGTTATTTTGCTAAAATAACCCTCACAAATAACCATGATGAACAGAGTGGGTTATTTAAACCACCATTGGTTATTGTGTCATGTGGAGGGCACCATTGGTTATTTTCATTGGCTAAACAATCGCTAGGCAAGAGTGGTCAAAGTACATCTGCCACTCTACTCAAGCTGGCAGAACTCTATTTTGACAACAAGAGATTATGGGACTGAGATGAGGAGGGAGGGGGATGAGATAGTGGTTGGTTTCGGATGAAACATTAAGCAACAGAGTGGGGGAAACAATCGGCAGTTTTGTTGCTTATTGTGTTGTGTGGAGGGTTACACACCATACACACACAACTGACAGTACGCTATTCCACCCAATTAAGCAACGGAGAGAAACAACGGGTTTGCACATTATTTAGTCCGAAGCCCCGTTGTTTAAAGTGTCATCCAAAACCAACCCCCCTCTCTCTGTGGACTGTTCCAGTTGGGAATAGAGTTCTGCCGGTCGGAGCAGCCAACCCCCCCCCCCCGTCTGCTCTATACAGCCAGCAGAACTCGGAGTGCATGCTGGGATACAGCTGGGGGACTGAGGGAGGGGGAGGGAGCAGATGTAGCAACCAAGATGGCCACCGGAACTTTCAGCTGCACAAGCACTGGAGTTGTAGCATGTCGTGTGTGGAGCACTGTCTACCTAATGCATGGTCAGTATGCTATTTTCCCCTCCTTTGCCAAATGTGTCATCCGAAACCAGTCAGTCAGTGCACCATGGATTAATAACTAGTCACAGTTGCTTATAACCAACTCTTGGTTGATTATTTCTCTGATTGTGTGGGGAGTATCTGCAAAATCACCAACTGTGAGTTGAGTATTAATCCACCATTGACTATCATGGCATCCGAACATGGCCCATGTCACCACTCCTGCTCTGAAGCTACACAATTGTGCATTTCCTGCTCCACTGCACCATTGACTAAACACTGACGAATTCGGATGACACAATAAACAACTGGTGTGGAGGAAACAATCATCAGTTGTTTTGACTATTGTGTCATCCGAATGCTGCCATAGTCAACTCAGCGTTGATCCTAATCCACACCACAGTTGATTATTTATTACCATGTAGTGTGGGGAGTACCTCCTAGTTGAACAACTGTAAAGTTGATTATTACCCCACCATTGACTATTGTGTCATCCGAATTGAGCCACTGGCTGTTTTCGGACAACACTTTAGTCAATGGTGGGTTGAGTAGCCAACTCACAGTTGGTTATTTTGTGGGTACTCCCCACACAACATATTCCTACACAATTGTGGGTGGTTGGGGCTGGTGTTGAGTGGACTAATAGTCAACCTGACATTTGACTGACAAAGCCCCTGCTCCTCTCCCTCCCTCCCTCCTCCCTCAGTCCTGCCAGTGCTATCCCAGCAGCCTCTGCAAGTTGCGCCAGTTGTAGCAGAGTGGCAGCCACCGCTTTGGTCGCTCTTGCCGCCTTCCTCTATGGACTTGTGTTTTTACCCACTCACCACATGCCATTAACACACTCACCCCTCCACACAACACTTTAAACAACTGGCTTCGAGCTAAATAACTTGCAATTCAGTTGTTTCTCTCAGTTGCTTATTTGGGCGGAATAGCATACCGTCAGTAGTTTGTGAGCAGCGTGTTACCCTCCACACAACACAATAAGCAACACAACTGATGATTCCCCCCCCCCATTGCTTAATGTGTTGTCCAAAACCAGCCATTTAGTTGAAAATGTGTATTTAATTAAATACATACTAAAAGCAGTAATTGTCATATGCTCTGGCTAAATGCAAATTTATCTCCCAAAGCTTATAACAATGAATTCAGACAACCAGTAGCTGCATGATAGGTGGATAAATGTTTATATTGCTGCTTCTAAGCAGCTATATTGTGACTTCCAATTGAATCCATGCTGAGAGAGGAGCTTAGAACAAAATTCATTTGTGACTGGTCACTGTCTCTTGTTAATATGTTGTCATCTTCCTTGGTTGAAAAGAGATACCCATCCAAGCTCATTGAAGCACAGAGGAAGATCTTGAGTTGGTCAAAAGTGTTCATGCTATATACCCAAGCAGGTTGTTTTATGTTACAGATAACATAACATAAAATTATTTATGTTATCTGTGACCAGATTTGTGCTAGACATCCTGGATTGTTTCAGCTGGAGATGCTGACATAGATGTTAGCATTTTCCTCCCAATCTAAAGCATTCAGTGAAGGGACCACAGTTTTGCATCCAGACGGTCCCATGTTCAGTCACATTCAGTTAAATGGATCATGTAGCTGGTATTGGAAAAAGCAGCTACTGGTGCCAGTCAGCATAGATAGTACTAGGCTAGATGGACAAGAAGTAAGGCAGGTTCCTGTGTTCTTAAACTGCCCTCCTTAATTGGCTCTCGAGACCTGAGTATTTCTCTCACAGCAGTTTATTTCCATCTATGCGGCTATGTTAGGTGCTTCTTTCACATCCTTGGATAAGCCAAGGGAAGAAGCATTAGATTGCCTTATCCCTGATAATCCAATTAGTTTGCTAGATCAGTGTGCAATGCTGAACGGTTTTCCCTCCTTTGCTATGCCTTCCTCACGATGGGTGGGAGTAGAGAATGGTATTACTGGATTAATTTATCACTTTAGAAAGAATTTAGGTCATTACTGTGCAAGTCACAGCAACCAGTGCTAGGCCTCACCTGTTGTTTTATTAGGAGTGACAACCATAGGCATTGTAAAAAATAATAATAATAAAAATAAAGAAAAAAAAAAAGAAAAAAGAAAGAAAGGAGAAGGAGAAGGGGGGGGGAGAACAACCGTTAAAACCAAATTCACTACTCAGCATTTCCTAAGGAAAGGGCTGCAATTAGAGAAGAGCAATGTATTCCTTAATTGGGTTATTGCTAAAAATACAAGTTGGCAGGTACATATTGCTTGCAAATAATTGCTGGAAGCTGAAAGGGATGTATGCATTAGTGCAAGGGCGAAACCAACTTTTATGATAAAATAATAGCAACCACCCACCTTACTCTGGATATGTAAAAACTTAAGGAGGAAATGTTGGTGAAATTCCCGTTCTGAGGATTTTCAATATTTATCTATTTTACTGACAGAATTGAAACCTTAAACAGAATGTATCATTAAAGCACTGCATGGAATAAAGTTTCACTCCAAGTCTTTAAGCAGTGCTGCAAACTAATATTGGCATGGCAGTACAGACTCCTCCAGTCCTCTGCTTTCCATATTAAATGGATGCTTAGGCACTCTGCTAGAAATCTTTTTTAAATATGTTTTCTTTTCCTTTCATTAATGGCTTTTTTTGTTTGTTCTTTATTGCAATTTATAATACTATTATATATTGTTACAATAGAATACTGATAGCTTCTATATATCAGCAAATATAGAGAAACTATCAATATAGGGAACAATTCATGGGGAAAATGAATATACTTGTGCATTAATATTCTGGATATATTTAATAATTATATTTCTGGTCTTGCACCTGTATTCCATTCAGATCATTTAATTCAACTCTAAATCCTTGTAACCCTCTTAAATCTTGGAAAGGGAACAATAACCAGTCAAGATGGAGTTGTACTGGAGGTGCAACTGTTTAGATTCCAGCTTGACTTCTTTATACATTGAGTTCAAGAAGACAGAATGGACACCAAAACAGTTGCTGTATATTTCTGTGTTCTACAATTACCTTCCCAGAAGGGGCCCTTAACCAGCATTAAGGGTGCTATGGGAATGGGGATTACTGTGGATCTAATGTCAGTTACCCGAATATTCTCACAATTATTTTTCTCCTATAAATCGATAGAGCTACTTTGAAAAAAGGGGGTTCGCTGCCACCAGTGTTAATGTGAATGGGATGATTTGCAGGTATATACTATTGCCAATCAGGGGAGTGAGGGATGGTTTCAGGATTTGGATTTGCCTATTGGTGCAACCATGGCTGAGGAGACACTTCTGTATATGCTTTACATGTCTTTGAATGCAGTACAATACTTTAGACAAATCAACATTTGTAAACTAGTCCATCCCAGGTTTTGTAATAATAAGGAAGAAAAGCTAGGGATAGAGCCTGAATTGTCTATATCCATGGAAAATACAGATCTCCAGGAACACAACAGCCTCTACTAGCTAATGTTGTATAACATTCAATGAATAGGTTACTTTTCCATCTTATATTTTCACTTTATAGGTTTAGGTACCCATAGTTTAACAAAATACACATATACATAAACTCCCAGCCTTTTAAACTGGAGTTTAGATTTGTGCCCAGAGTAGGGAGTGGAGGACGGCAGGGAAAGTAGGAACCACACGGGCCATAGAATGGAGCACAGCAGTTCACAACTTTGGTTATGGTTTCACAAAATTTGGCATGGCCTAACTGCGGACAGAATCATGGCAAACACCACCTCACCTGCTCGGGACAATGCTTTTCAGGAGAAAAGGCAGTTTATGTACTGACATCTTGGATAATTCTCATTATCATTACCACTAAGCTAGCAGTGTGGGCTGGAATGTCAGCCATCAGAGATAGGCTGGACTATGAGCTCAAACCATTGAAGCCCTTATGCTCTCCCCTCTGGAAGTTAAACAAATAACCCATCCCTGTTCACCTCTTAACTGTGGTTTTGCCTTGTTACCTAAAACCAGAAAGCAAAACCAAACATGTTCTGACATAATGAGCCAGTTTGCAACACAACAGCCCACTGTGGTTTAATGCACAGTGAAAGTGCAGTGCATGGGAGAACGTATGGCTGCCATTTGGTATATCCAACCCCCACTTGGGGGTTGTAATGCTGTGCAAACCCCTTGAGCTTGGGTTATGCAAGGATTAAACAACCCTTGCATAGAGTGACCAGATAAAATCCAGGTCAGGGCTCCTGTAACTTTAACAGTTGTAGAGAAAAGGGAATTGCAGCCAGTGTCATTTGTATGCAATTAATTCCTGGTGATATTCCCTCTTCATCACAACAGTTAAAGTTGCAGGGGCTCTGCCTTCTTTTGTATATGGTCACTCTAGTATAGTGCATGCACCTTTACCTGTTGTGATGAAGAGGGAATTTCACCAGGAACTAATTGCATACAAATGACACTGGCTGAAATTCCCTTTTCTCTACAACTGTTAAAGTTACAGGAGCCCTGACCTGGATTTTATCTGGTCAGCCTACCCTTGCATAATGCTAGAATAACCCACAACAAGTTGTACTATGTCATGCTAAACAGGTCAATATAAACACATAGTCCATGAAACTTGGTATATCATGAATAAGCATTTCTATGAGGAAGGTAAAAACCATGGAACCTCTATATAGAATCACAATACATGGGTAAAACCTTTCCATATCCATTAACTTATGACTAACACATGGTCTGTAGCAAGGTAACTTCAAAGACAGATGAAAACTATGAGGGTTTCCCCTCATCACAGCAGTGTCCACAAGTACAGCACTTCCCTTTTCTTCTTGAGCATGTATGGCAACCATTCATTTATGTGGAAGAACGTACATTAAGTACTCAGTGATACCATTAGTAGCTTTAACCTGCTCCCTTCCATTGCTACCTGCACACCCCATCAGTAGGCTCCACCTTCTCATTTGCATATCCTCACCTTGATTCCATTTCTTCTTCATGCTAGAACATGATGGAATGTTTGGAAGTGGCTTCCAATACCTTTTGCAAGCCCCCCCCCCCTCAAAATGACTGTGGTGTTTACAAAGGATCCATTCTTGAATCCCAGCCTGGAATAGTAAGATTTGCATACCACTCCACTCCACGTTTCTATTGGAACAGCAACAGGGATGCTCTTTTGTAGAGAGCTGATGTCATCAAACGTTCCATCTGGTTGTTGAGACATCACGCCTCAATGTTTTTGTTTTCCAAGGCTGCTGGTGGATGGACATGGCATTAGAAAAGGTTTCTGTAGAAAGTTCCCTGTGCCTTGGCTCCATTGTTTTCTATTTCATCTGAAATTGGGCTCTATTTCAATTATGGTTAACATTTGTTCAGAGAAGATATTCTTTTTAGAGTGGGTTTTTTCCCCATTGACTATCTAAAGGCGGAACAGGTCAGGTTGTACCACTTACAAGTGCCTCATCTAGTTAGTTTACAACAGCAGGAACTGGCTGTTCATTATGTTAATGAATCTACATAAAATATTTCTGAGTGCTGACAGTTTTAATTGCCAATAGTGGAGAAACAGATTGGTTTCCTATAGGAAGCAGTGGCCCTTTCCACACCAGGCTATTTGCCTGGGATGGGCCCAGGCTGATCCTTGTGCTCCGATGGTGTGTATTAGGTACTTCCGGGATCACCCTCCCTCCCTCCCTGTGCACCGATGGTGTGTATTAGGTACTTCTGGGATTGCCCTCCCTCCCTCTACACCCCTATGGTGCAGAAAGGGCCAGTGAGAGCATTACTCTATGATTTTTCACAGTAAATTGAACATCACAACCAAATAATTGACCCTGTAAATCAAAGGCACAGAACCTCCAATATGGAAAATGAATCTGGCCAGTGAGGCAGCCCAATCTGGCCCATGCTACCTCTTGGGGTTTTTCCAGTGAGTGGGGTGAAGGCTCTAAGCCCCGCCTCCTGGAGGTTATCTCCAGTCTGAAAGCAGAGATAACAGTGAGGATTCCCGTGCTGGCACAAGCCAGCAGCTCTTTATCCTCTGTTTTCTCTGATCTCATAATATATGTTCTATTTAAGGTTTCATTTGGTTTAATATATTATTGCAGCCCTCCCAAACCTGGTGTCTTCCAGATGTGTTGACTACACTCCCTGCATCGGCCATGCTGGCTGGAGTTAACGTAGGTTGTCGTCCAACATATCTTGGTAGGCAAAGGCTGTATTATTACAAAGCTTAAACTGTTTGTCTTGTTGATTCTTCTAGTCAGGGTGATGTGATCTCAAAAGATGTTTGCTTGATGAAATCCATCACCTAGTTCCAGCTGACATCACACTCTTGCCCAGGTTTCAAATGAAGGGACAGGGCTGACTCCCAAACTTGGATTGCCAAGGACATTATTCCAAAAGTATCCCAAGTGAATGCACATATAATCATCCCATTTAATGTTTTCCATTCACTTCTACAGGGATCAGCAAAGCACTGACCCTGCATCAAATTGAGACAATAGCGCCAGTTAGAAGCAGAGCCTTTAATACTTAGGGTGGGCATATGGCCTACTATACAGGTGACAGACCTCTGTTTGAAGGCATCCTTTATTTGAAGGTTTGTCCAGTCCAAGTCTGGATTAAAGAGAAAGAATGGGGCTTACTTCTGAGTAAACATATATATGATTGCAATGGTAGGGAGTTTATAAAATGTACCACTACTATTGTTATACATTATGGCTTAAATGTGAAGAATGGGTGTTTTGGTTTTCCATGCTGATTGGAGATATCACAGATCTTATATTACTTGCAATAATAATACAACATTATCTTGAATTACTTACCAGCAATGGATTAAGGAAACGTTTCTCAATATATTTGCTTATAGCATTCTCATGCTGACACATTCCAGTTCTCTTGCATTCTATATTTAGTTTGTTTATTGATAATTCATAGTGTATGGCTACAGCAGCCAGAGGGAAGACTCACCACTGGATTTACACATTACTTCCTCAACTTCAGTCTCTTTCCCCAGATGACCATCAAGAACTGGCCTTGATCCTGTTTTGCCTTAAGGAATCCCTCCTTCACTCCTGCCTATGCCTCTATATCACAGGGGAAGGTGAATACTTATGTTAGGAGACCAATTGCACATTCGCACAAGGGATCTCCTTAGTCATAAGAGATTAAGCCCCTATTTTAAAAGAACTTATCCGTCCCCATTGAAAGCCTGTTAGTGCAAAATGTCAACCAAATAGGCCCATAGTCCTATGCAATTTCTACTGATATAATCATGAGGCAATGCCTTATGCAGGGCTGCAATTGCCAAAGTTTGGAGCATTAGTAGGCCTTGCAGGCCCTGGGACATAAAATGGAGCTTCTAGAGGAGGTAAAAAGAAGGTATAGACTAGGGCTGTTGGAAAAATCTGCAACCGAACCAACTTAGTTTGGATTTTTATGAATCCAACCCATGGATTCCACAATGGACCAGTGCAGTCTTCCTCTCTCCCCCAGGAAATGAATGATGGCCCAGGATGTAAATATCTGGAGTTTTCTAAAGTCAGGCACTGGAACCCCAAAATGGACAGTACCCAGTTGATCCAGTCACATGCCATCATTTATACTGAATTGAAAGCAAATGGTTAAGAGATAGTACTAGAATTATATTTTTTCCACACAGATTTTACCGGATCAAATCATCATCTAGATATTTTCTGTATTGTTTCAAAGGCATGCAGGGGGTAGGGGATCAGCATTAAAATAAAACAGACAATTCTTCTCTGTAATCCTCCAACCTTTTCTTTTAATAAACATATTAAAAATTCAGAATCCTAAATTCAAGATTTAATTATTGTGCCACGCTCAACAATTACAAAGGAAATTTGCAGAAGAAGCACTGTGGCATATGTCCCCATCAAACATGATCTTTAATAGAAGGTATTGCTCAAGTTCTTATATTATAATGATGCCATACAAAGGAAAATTAGGAAGTAGATATTTAAGCATCCTTAAATACAAGTGGGTAACCTTTATCACAGACAGGTTTCTGCTTCTTAACTCAAATTAAGTCTTTATGAAACTAAAGAATTAACGATAGGCTATACTTTCATGGATATGTCCAATGCTGCAGTGCATGATATAACTTTATGAGTAGCTGAAGTTCTCTAACTTCTGTTGAAATCGAGAAGAGTTTTATAATTATTCAGTATCTCATACTAACTAGCAATTAAGCAAAGTTATTTTCTATCTCTCTTACCTCAAAGGGTGTGTCAGCATCTCTGCTACTACCACATTATCTTGTTTCCAGGATCAGTCATTTCAGGTTTGCTTTCCTGAATCAGGTATAATTTCATTTTTGTACACATGCAAAGAATAGAAACTTGGAATATTAATGCACACCACTGCTTCCTCATCAAGTTTGTTTCCCAGTTGCAAAAGCACCAGCATAATAAAGTACTAACATGAGATACCAGGGTTCTAGAAGTCATACACCTTGACTTGGAAGTCCTTTCTATAGTCCCAGATTTTTCGAAGCCAGTGTGATTACTCAGTGGCTACAAAACAAAAGACCCTATAGTGTGAACATGCTTAGAGACACTCATAACTTTGTCAGCTGGTTGAAATGAAGTATTGACCATGATCATGGGGTTACTTACTCATGGAGTCAATTCCCAGAGCAAAAATGCAGATGAGATACAAATTTCAAATCACCCAGGGCAAGGGTGGGCAACCTTACAACTCCCATCACTCCTCACCAGCATAGCGATGGGGAGGAATGATGGAAGTTGTAGGCCAAACCATCTGAAAAGCCACAAGTTGCTCACCCCTGCTGGGACCTAGAGACATTTGCCTTCTTTTTTGTGGAAAGCTATTTATGAATACAAGAACTTTGTTCTACTACTGTCTTTCAAGGCCAGACCAGAAAATCATAGCAGTTCCAGCTTCCACCTAATCGACAGATTTCTTCAGGAAAATTTATGCTGACAATAGTCCCCTACATGCCTTACATTCATTATGTTCATTGTGTGCATTATTATATGCATGAAGTGTGTCCATGTGTTCAAAGGGGTAGCACCAGGGTCTTTGCCTCCAATATTGCATGGCTTCCTTGGTCCTGCCCCCAACGGCTACATGTTAGGGGGCTCACCTAAATATCTGAGCAACAAGCTGTATTTCACTCAGGTTCTCATTTTTCCAATGCCAAGTTTGTTCCGTCCCAATCCTGCATTGAACTGCAAATACTTTTGTGTGTGTGTGTCCACATGCAAATGCATCTGGATTTTTGTGCAGATTTTTAAAACCCTGTTTTTTGTATTCATTTCCACCCAAATACATTCATTTTTGTGCACACATTTGCAAATGTACCAATTTTTTTCCATTGAGTAAAATGTTGTGTGTATTTTTAAAATATATGCATTGTTTGTTCAAGCATGCATTTTTTTAGTGGGCAGGTTTTCGTTGTTGTTGTTTATTTTTTGAAATATACCAATTTCTTGTAAAGTGGCTCATGTGCATTTTTCCTGGAAAGGTGGGTCAAACATATTTACATAGAGGTAATGATTTATTTATGTAATTAATTTCATTTATATCCCACCTTTTTATCCTTAAGGAACTCAAGGCAACATACATAATCCTCCTCCTCTCCATTTTACTGTCACAACAACAACCCTGTGAAGTGGGTTGGGCTGAGAGACTGTGATTGGCCCTGTGTTTCCATGGCCGAGTGGAGACTAGATCCTGGATCTGCTGACTCCGAGCCTATCTATTGTACTGTTTTAAAATGGTTAATAACAGCTTTAAACTGGTTATTAACCAGTTTAAAAATGGTTATAAACTGTTTTAAAGCTGTAGTGTAGATAGGCTCTTCCAGTCCAACACTCTAGCCACTGCACCACACTGGCTCTTTGTGATAGAGAGCAGGTTTGCACAACCGGTGGATCACCAAGTCAGATGCACCCTTCTAATCATGCCCAACCAGTCCTTGCCATTGCCCGTGATTCTGTACTCCAAAGAGCAAAGACAGGAAATATATTGATCTCCTGGCAGGCGACGTTTGTCTTGATACACTCCGAAATCAGTTATACAGGTCAGTGTTGGCTATTAAGTTCAGCGTAGCTCTTGATCTAAAGCTCAATGTGGCATTTAGCTGCCTAAATCTGTATTTCATTCACTCCATTTTCATAACTAATTTAACTTTCCTCCCTCCTTCCCTCTTTCCCTCTCGTATAGTGAATCCTCACTAGCTTGCTTCTCAGCAAGTAACACATATTGATCAAATGACAAAGCTGCATGTTAACATGTTTCATCAGGGTCTGAATTATCTTTTACTTTCTAGTCCTTGTAATAAGAAGAAACATTTTGAGTGCTTATGGGAATAATCAGCTTAAAGCTTCTGTAATTGACCTCAGATATATTCTGAAAGATGATGCCTTTAAAGGGGATCTCCCTTTTTTTTTTTTTGTTCAACTGCAGAAAGGCAAAAGAAAAGGAAAGAACACCAACAGCATGACAACTGAGTTCTAAAGCATATGCTTTCTTCTTACACTACACAAAAAGTTATATCAATGCCAGCACATTAACTTGTCTCCTGGAATGCTTCAGTTTTCCCCTAGGGGACTGACAATATTAATATAGAAACAGAAGTATGCTGCAGTAATCCCAACATTTTGGACCTTTCTGCAACACCTTCCAATTACTGAACAATAATTTAGTGGAACTCTTGAATGAATCAAACCAACACACTGGTTTCTCTCTCTCTCTCTCTCTCTCTCTCTCTCTCTCTCTCTCACACACACACACACACACACACACACATACACACACACACACACAGAGAGAGAGAGAGAGAGAGAGAGAGAGAGAGAGAGAGAGATTGAGATTTGCATCCTTCTTGGCTTTCTTGAATAAGGTTTCCAACTTACTGGGATCTGTAATAGAGCTTTAATGAAATAAAACAAAACAAAACCTTATCAGATAATAAGAAAAGGGCTGCCCCACATTAATGGGAGATCCTCATTGGCATCAATTAAAAATGGCCAGGGTTTCAAGGAAAAAGTAGCTGGTGTGTGACGGGTTGAGCACACGTGCCTCACCTACTGCAGATCTGCAGCCACCAATCATCCTTCCCAAGGCCACATTTCAAGAGAGAAACAACCTCTGGGAAATTTGAGCTAATCTTAGATGTGGCTGAAATGTAACTGGTTGTTTTGCCCTGAGTCACACTGATTTCTGTGAATACTGAAATGTGTTTAGGATTGCAGCCTAGCATACTGCTAGTGACTACTACACTATAAGTATAAATTCTTAAACAATACAAGACTGTTCTCTCGCAGTCAATTTGCATGGATGGTTTAATTGGTTTTCTTTCACATTGCAGAGGATTGGACTAGGTGATCCTTGTGGTCCCTTCCAAGTCCCCAATTCTATGGTTCTAAGTGGGCTCAAGTCTGTGGACTGATCTCTACTTCCACATTTCTCTGGGAAAAGGACAGCATGTGTGTGCAACTGCTACTGATTTGGGGAGAGTGAGGACGCTTGTTTTGACTTCCAGTATTTTCCAACCTGTCTAGAAGTTCTTGGTCAGTGATCTTTTCATGCCCTGTCCTGTCAAGCATGTCTGCCACACAGCTTCCTCTCTTTATTGGAATGATGCCATCCCAAGTAGATATTTCAGATGTAGACTATTCTACACTATTTTCTCATCAAAATGTTCATGGATTCCTTTAGGCTTCCACTTGCCACCAATGGCAAAGAACTGGTGGCACACCTAGTTGAAGCAGGAATTGAAATGTTTATGTCTAGAATTTAATTTCTCAACAGGACACTTGGAAATCAATACTGGAATCTGTTATTCAGTGTTAACAATTCAGTATTGCCAAGGATGTTTCTATTTAATTACTAAAATTCCATATTTCTAAAGAATTGTAGACCAACAGCATAAATTGAAGATGTTGAAGAGCTAGAACATAGATGGTCAATTTAACTGAAGTTGTTACATTGCAATCTTATGCATGTGTACTCACTAGTAAGCTCCATTGAGTCCAATGAGATCATACTTCCAGGTAAGCACGTTTAGAATTGCAGCCTTAGCAGCTTTTGTTTATAAAATTGTCAGTTGGACCCACACTTCCTTCAATTCTAAAAGGAACTGGTGATGCCCTTTTATTGTTAAATGAGTTGATTTAAATTTAATTAATTGATTAATTCATTAATAGGCAATTCATTTGTGTACTAGACTCTTTAATAAGCATGTTTTTTAAATCCTCATTTACGCCCTTCCCCCACGTCCTGGCACTGGCCGCGGGGAGGTAATTGCAGGTGGGGGGAGTAGAAATGTGCTCTCTCCCCATTGGGACATTTTTGGTGTCACTGAGCTGGGGGCTGGGTGGCTACACATATTTAAGGCAGCTGTGCCCAGCCTTCCAGGCTCTTCGAAGCATGGCTCCCTCCCTCCCTGTATGCAGTGTGGGTTTAACTGGTTGCCCTATTGGGGGCCGAGTAGGAATTTTTGGCACATAGTCTGATTGGCCTGGGCTATGGGTCTTTTCGCATATGTCACACTGTAAGTGGGGAGAGAGTGTCTTAGGAATTATAATATCCTGATCTTGGTTAATTTGGTCACATATTGCTTAGGCTGTTAGGGCAGGCATGCTTAGAGGAAAGGGATGGTGATCATTCTGTGGCACTGTTGTTTGGTGACAGGTGATACCTGAGGCCTTCCATTGAGGGTTCCGTGGCCCCGTGGGGGGATAAGGCCAGCTGTTAGGCCGACTCTCGTCACTTCAACTGGTGTTATGAGGCCCAGGGGGTGAGTGGCATGGGTCGGTCTACCCTCCCCAAAAGGGATATTGCCTGGGTGTGGCGATCATCTGATGCCATTCGCCAGACATAGAATGCTTCGCCCGATATAAAACACCTAGCTAGTTGCTGGCGTAGTTTAGGGCCCACCCAGTTTCCCTTTGCAGATCTTCAATAAATGTGGCCCGGATTTGATAGCATATACAGTTGTCTTGTCTCATTATTTCCCCCTTCCGCCTACAATGCACTATGCTACTTGGCAGCTTTATTGTGTCAGTGTTCAATAATTTTAATTCATGTTGTTTCTGGTGGCATTATTTTCAGCTGTAAGTCATCTCATGGGCCTACAACTAGAATCTCTCTCTCTCTCTCTCTCTCTCTCTCTCTCTCTCTAATGACAACTATCCCAACGGAGAAGGAGAGCACGTAAATTGACTTTTTTAGTATGAAAAATATAACTAAGGTATCAAATGCAAAAGCTCCCTCCCTCCTGCAATGTAAGATAATACAGGGCAACAATTGAAAACTACACCATACCTTGCAATAATACTCGTATCAATATAAAGTGATGCGTAAAGCTAAATGTTAATCAACATCACACACCTCTTTGGGTGTAAATGATGCTACACAGAAAGAAAGAAAAAGGGTAAACCATCCTCAGAATTGAAAATGAAGCTTATTTTATCTTGCTCATTTTCAGGCCCACTAATGATCACTAAATCCTAGGCAACTAATGGCGTGAAACAATTTAAGTGCTAATCAGACATTGGTAAAATGAGAAGCTCACTGCAGACCTGAACTGGTAATGTCTAATCTTTGTTCACATTAGAGCAGCTCCTTCTGAGACTTTCCAGGCTTGTCACTGAAAAAGAATGGGACGTTTCTGGCATGAAACGTTAGAGCATAAACTTACTTTGTTCTGAAGTTGTAATGTTAGCTTATGAACTCAGAGAAAAGGGGACTCTGAGAAAAACAACACCTGACTGACTTTATTAGTGATTTTGCAATGGAGTTACCAAAGTTAGATCACAAAACAATACTGAGGCTGCTTGCGGGCAGGGTTGCAGCAAAGCATTCTGTTCAATTAAGCTGACAGGCCTTTAACACATAAAGATCCAAAAACAACAACAACAACAATTGCTGATGGCAACTCTAGCATCAGCCTGAATATCTCAAGAGCTTGCATGATCTATACCAAACCCACAGGTAGGGATGTACAGATTGTGTAAATTCCATTCCATCTGTATTTCATGAAGTGTCAGGCGCCTTTCATTCCATTGTCTGCCCATTGACAGAATTGGGTTTAAAAAAAATAGTTTCTGAATTTGCACAAATTTAAACATGCAAAAATGTGCATATTCCCCCCAGATGTGCATTTTCACGCTTTAATCTATGGGACTATTAGATGTACGTAGATGGTGGTAATAGGGCCTTCAGGCCTTGCTTCTCCATAAAACCCAAGAAGAGGAAGAGGAAAGCGTTGTTGGAAACTATATTAACCAGACCTTGAGATTCCCTGGCATTGACTTTGGACTGCTTCCTTGACTGATTCCTGGCATGGGTACCTCTGGACTGAATTTAAACTCTCCTCCTCCTGCTCTTTGTCTACTGTGTTGCCTTGGGACCTTGTTGACTATTACTTGGAGTGTTGAGACTTTGCTTCTTGTCGTCTTCCTGTTCGTTTTGACCCCCTTGGAATTCTTGGACCTTTGAAGCTGCAACTCAGGCTCAGATTCTGGAAATGTGATATGTATCCTCAATTGAAAGTTAATTACAATCAGGTCAAATCAAAAACATCAAACAGCAGCCAAAGTCCATATATTGAACATTATACATTTCCAGTGAGGTCTACTCATCAGAAGCCAGCAAATAACTAGCAGAATCAATACACTTTCACTATCCCATTAAAACCATAGAAGGATGGTGTCAGATGGATTTCTTTTCATAGATGTGGAGAAATCACATAGAACATTGTACCCTGGAGACCTGCAGATTTCACTTCACAGGCAGGGGAAATGCAAAGCTGGGATCTGTCTCAGGAACCCAGTGGGTGGTGTGCTTCCATAAACATGTTTCTTTTCCTCTTGGACTTAAGGAAATTTTACTTCCCATCGATGCATGAGAACCTACTTTACGTTCTGATTTCATGGAAGAGCTCTGGCAGTGTTACCAAAGGGTTCCTCTGGAACTGTAAAACTTATGCTTAGGTAGTATAGAGCCCCCTTTTGGTAAGGAATAGTTATGAGGGTATAAGAGAGAAAGCAGCCTTCAGACTGGCACTTTATTAGACAACTGCTTTGGGAATTTGGAATAGATTGGGCATGAAACTGAGGTCAATTGCCTGAGTTGAGGCATGCAATCTCATTTTGAGTTTGAGATTTGAACTTCACTGTGAACCTTGAGACAGCCAGTTATGTTGTTCCAGTTACTCTTGCTTACGCCACATTCAAAAATAGAAGCCTAAAAAAATCTAATTAGCATATGCTAATTGACCAATTCTGCTCCTTGATTTTAAAGTATTTTACTACATTCATTTGGGAGGGCAGAAAGGCTAGTCGTAGAACACAAAAGAGACAAAAAGTAAAGATTTGGTCCAGTTCTCATAATTTCCAGCTAGAAATCATATACATGCAGTATGTACAGGTGTATGTGAAGGGTTGCTTCTTGTGGGACACAAGTTGTCTGGCATGCACAGGATTTTTGGCTGGTGAGAGAGTTTTTTATACTACGTTTCCACAGGTAAGCCTTAGTCTAAGTCTATATAGATTAATCTCTGGTTTAGAAATAACTCCTGATGCACCAAACTCTTCCTGATTCATCTGATACTTGTTACTAAAGCTATTCTGTGATCAAGGAGCCAAGAGTACCAAGCTGTTTTAAGAGTTTAGGATGGTCCAACATGTCTCATGGCTTCACTATAATGGGAGACAATTTGGGGGCTTGGGTTGCGAAAGAGAGGAATGATTTTTTCCCATGTAGCAAAAATGCCAGAATTTGCATCCAAAAAACTGATTTTCAGAAATATTAGCAAACTGCTCCATATCATATTTAATGTGATATAATATGATTCGCTGAGCTGAGTTATGAGCTTAAAAAAAGTCAGAAGACTCAGACACCTGCTTCACTATGGGCTAATCTACACCTACAGGAGGGATAATTAAGAAGTTTCCCGCTTCTGCGATCGTCACTCATGGGCCACACGCGATGGATGTTTCCTGCAAGTAAGGGAGAGATGTTGCAGGAGGATGTGTGCCCCATGACATCAGCAGAAGAAGATGTACATGTGTGCCCCATGTACATCAGCAGAAGTGGGCGGGACTGGACAGATGGGTATGGGGCATGGAATTTTTTAAAAATAACTCCTGCAAGAAGATGCACACCTGCACAGACACACAACAACGTGGGGGGAGGAATTGGTGCTGTGTCGAAGATGTGTTCCTGCTCATCGATGTGTTTGTGTTAAAAAAATACACATGGTCGGCACTAAAACGTGCTGACAAGCAATCAAAAAATGTGCCAAAAATGGTGGGCGCCCACTCCCACACATGTCTGAAACTGCTAGACATGTCCCTGACAGTGGGTTGGCTGTTCACCGAGCTGGGATCTCATGCCAAACAGCAACATCTTTGGGAAGGGGGGATAGGCACACCAGCCGCGGACGTCAGGATTATAGTGAGAGAGCCGGAAAAGCCATGACAAGGCCAGTCAGCAATATTCCTGAATAACTGAGGGGTCATCCTGAGATCACCATGGGAGTAGGTGAACGTCATGTGGCCCGGTACGGATGACTATGATATTATTCAGGAATAAACAGCTGGTGTAGACATGGCCTATGTAACAAACCCATCACAGATCCACGAAATCTGGAGTCTCAAAGTGCCCATTCAGTTGTGTGAACTGGCTTCTACTTAAACTTAAAAAAAAGTTGTAAAATATAAGTTTCCAATAACGACTTTCTGAAAACCAGTTCTTGAAGTGGCTTAACATTCCACTTTATCATTAAAATAACGTTGCCCTTTGCTATTATATGGAACATAACAAGGAGAAGGCTAACTAATGAGGTGCACAGGGGGAACAAAGAACAAAAAATGTTAGTGAATGCCAAACCGTTTTTGGAAAAAAAAAAAAGATCTGTTTTTCTTCTCTGTTTTGTTGACTGTGATTTGGAGTGACAGTAGACAAAACAATTTCAATATTAAGATGGCTTTGAAGGGTGGGAGGTCACAGTGTTCCTTAGACGTAATACACCCTCGTTCATTCTTATGCCTGGGAACATCTAAGACATTTGGGTAAGCAGACAGAGGTGGCATATCCACACTCCTGGTTTCCCATGGGCCTCTGTGGCACTGAAAGCAATTTAATCAGCAGCTGGTCTACAGCAGCTACACCAAACAAGCTGGGAATTGGAGGAGTCAGTTCCATTAGATGTTATATTTTGACATTACATCAGTACATCACTTTGGGGAGGGACAAGGTTTTTGCTAACTTTATGGGAAAGGAGCAGTGGTATGCTTGGCATGCAGGAGGTTGCAGGTTTGATCCCTGGCATAGCCAGGTAAGGCTGGGAAAACTGCCTTAAACCTTGGAGAGCCGCTGCCGGTCTGTGTTGGCAATACTGGGTTGGATGAACCAATGGTCTGACTCCGTATAAGGCAGCTTCCTGTGTTCTTATGTAACTTATAACAAGATTGTCAGTTATCATAGAGGCCATGTGCTACTGGCCTGGTCTTAGTACCTACCTTGCCTTTGCATATCTTGGTTTTGCCCACGTTGCATGGCAAAAAGATCTGCTTCTGGCATACAGGAAATTACCCTTGCAGAGAGTAACAGAGTGTATGTATAACAGTCTGCATAATTTATCTATGAAATATCATTTAGATTTTTAACAGGCTTTACTGATTTTGTGGGCATTTGTTTGGTTGCTTATTTAATTGGGCTTCTTTGTATCTGCCTAAATAATAAGCCAGGAACAATTACCTACATCTCTCTCTCTCTCTCTCTCTCTCTCTCTCTCTCTCTCTCTCCCTCCCTCCCTCCCTCTCTCTCTCTCTCTCTCTCTCTCTGTTCCTTTTTTATAAATAACATATGCAAATCTGCGATCTTTTTCCCAGAGAGAGGTGTCGACTGAAATCTGTGTGTGCATCTGTCTGTCGTTTTGCCTGGCTCAACTTTTTATACAACTGAAAACTTTGTCAGTACTATAGAAATTACATTACAAAATATGGCAACAGCAGTAAATATACCTAGCTCTGCATGCCTACAGCCATCTGCCAGAGCTGATGGTTATAATAGCTTTTAGAGCCATTCTGTTTTGCACAAAGACGCCCTGCAAGTAGACTGTGGCGATATGCAATATGGTCTCGACCTTAAAATTCAGTTACAGCTCTTTTTTCCCAGTATTAAACTGGAAATGCAATAAAGGTAGTTGTATTACCCTTTGCACCTGTTAAGACCCCTGACAGCACCTCATCAGTCAGAGGGAGAGGGAGAGAGAAAATGCTTTTTGGAATAACTTGCAATAAAAGTTGAAATTCACTTAGCATGTCTCGAAATACTTTTATTAGTGAACCATTACAAGAAGGATGACTAGGGGCATGGACACCCCTCCTTGCACTCGATGAAGTGTCACTCATTCTTAGGTATCTTCTCACTCTATGCATATTCTTTCTCTCAGCTACATGGTAAATATAGAATGCCTTTCATTGCAAAAAAATAAAAATTGGTGTTAGCAGGAGAGCTGGGGAATTGCAGTCCAAACACCAAGAGCTTGTCAGTTCAGGCTGAGCTAACATTTACACAGAAAGCTGATTTTCAACCGATAGTTTAGCACGAAATTTCAGTGTGTAGTACCACCCGATCAGGCTTACCACCCCCAATGTAATGTAAAAATCAATTCTAACACTGGGCATGCAGCGAGAAAGGTGTGTTTTGAACTGAAGGCTGTCTAACAGGGAAAATGTATTAGAATGGCATTTACCTGCTTTGCCAGCTAACACAAAAATACTTTGCATCACTGCCTCCTCTGGCCCTTTCTTTATCTTAGAAAGATGGAGGGGGGTGAACTCAGCCATGCATGCGAGAGTTAACTCTCGCTGTGATGTGATCTTGGATAGGACCATGACGGTGCTTGCTACCAACTCTGAATTCTCTGCAACTTACAGGACAATCCTATGCACATTTCCTCAGATATAAGTACCACTGTGTTCAGTGCAGCTTACTCATGGGGAAGTGTACATAGGATTGCAGGCTTAATCAGGTTAGCAAGCCCTAGAAGTCTAATACATTTAAGATGAAAAACTATTGAGGCACATACAGAGGACATTTTCACTCAAGTCCCCTCTGTTCATTGTGTTTATATGTGGAAAAACAGCGGAACTCCATTTCTTGGTCCCATAACAGCATTCCTTATCCTGCTCATCTTGCTCCACGTATTGATATATGCACCAGCCATGCGTCCTGGCAGTTGTGTATTGGACATCAGTGCAAAGGAGTTGAAGAAATATTTTGGTCAACTGGAGTTGGTAACAAGTGTTTTCACACCCGTGGCATGCTTCTCGTGTTGAGTAAATACTTTTTCTTTTTAATTACCGTAATGTGAAATGACATCTTAAATAGGGTGGTTTATAAGGATTTGCTTTTACTACTAGAAGAGTGAAGAGGTGTATCCCGGCAACGACTAATTTAAAGCGGGCCAGAAATGTTTTTCTCCCAAGGATTCAAAATCTGCAAATTAGGGTATGATTTTAAACATGCTGACTTACAGACGTACACATTTCAGATGAAATTTTTCCATTACATCACAATGGCAAGGAAAAGGAAGGAAGAGCCCAATACTTCAGTCAGCCAGAACTAGGCTGACGAGTGTTACCCAGAGGACCTTCTTTCTGCCGCTCCCAGACTGTGGAATGGCCTGCCGGAGGAGATTCGACAAATTAGCAGTCTTCTTGAATTTAAGAGAGCCGTGAAGACTGCTCTCTTCCGGCAGGCCTACCCAGTTAAATTTTAAGATGTTTTTAATAATGTATTTGTTTTTATCTGTTTTAATGGTTTATCTATTTTATGATTTTTATATTTATATTTATTGTTGTTCTCCGCCTCGATCTGGATGGAGAGGCGGGTTAGAAATAAAATTAAAAAATAAGACTCTTCCCCACGACTTGAGATATACAAAGCAAGATATTTATTTATTTATTTATTTATGTAAGAGATGTATAGTTCACTCTTCAGCAGCTGTACATTCCAGTTCTAGCTCAATGCTCCTGGAGAGGGTCTATAGCAAAGCTAAACAACCTTTTTGGGCCCAAGGACCACACCCATGGTGGTGACCATACATGTGTATGTACACACACACACACACACACACACATGTAATTCTGACCAATTTTGACTTTTTCCCAGCAAGTATACAACGCATAGTTCATTCTATGCATATCTACTCAGAAGTAATCTTCAGTGCAACCATTTTCAGGCATGAAAGCATAGCTCAATTAAATTTTTAAAATATCTTTAAACACCCAGCAGGGTGTCTGAAGTTTAAATGTCTTTAAATAGCTCTTATCTCCAATCACTAATCAGGAAATCAGAGTTGGGTTTCCCTGCTCACCGCTGGAGAAAGCCACATTTATTTGCTCTTTCTGGGGACCTCATTTCTGCCATCTTTTCCTGCAGGGGAGGAATCAGCTGGGCTGCTGGGAAAAGTGGATGGGTCCATGCAACCCACCTCTGGGAGTTGTGGAATGTGCATCCTGATCCATAGAACGTATCAGGAATTGTCTAGCTTAGAGAGAAAGAGACAGTGTTTTCCAAAAACACATAACAAGGGATAACAGACTACCTTTGATATTTAATACTGTTCAATTATCCAAGGCAGATGTGGAGCTAAAGTGTTTGCCTTTAGCAGACATGGAATGTTAATCTCTGCTGACAGAGAATATCTACTTGGATCCATGTTCAAACCCATTCAGGACATTCACCGAAACTGGCTAACACAATCACTCAGTTCGAACGACACAATAATCAACGGAGTGGGGAAGAGGCAACCATCAGTTGTGTTGCTTATTGTGTCATGTGTCGGGCAACACACAATGCACACACAACTGATGGTATGTTATTAAGCAACAGGGAAAAACAACGAGCTACTCTGTTGTTTTTCAGAGCCCCGTTGCTTATTTTGAGGCTCCGACTTTCAGCTGTGCGACAGGGGGAGGGGCAACATGTCGTGTGGCGGGCACTCCAAAAATAATGCACCATCCGTTGCCTCTTCCCCCCCTCTGTTGCCTAACGTGTCATCCGAACTGAGCCAATATGTTTGTAGTCTTTTTCCACAGATCTCTTTGCAGGTTCTTAATGAAGTTACACCAGGGATAAACCCAAGTGCTGCCTCCCATCTAATTTAGGGGTCCTTGTTATTTTTTTTTATAGTGTTTCAATACAACTACTTGGGCTGTTATTTAGGCTGACCATATGAAAAGGAGGACAGGGATCATGTAACTTTAACAGTTGTAGAGAAAGGGGAATTTCAGCCAGCGTCATTTGTATGTAATTCGTGGTGAAAGCTGCAGGGGCCCTGCCCTCTTTTGTATCTGGTCACTCTAGTATAGTGCCTGCAACTTTAATTGTTGTGATGAAGAGAGGATTTCACCAGGTACTAATTGCATACAAATGACGCCGGCTGAAATTCCCTTTTCTCTGCAACTGTTAAAGTTACATGAGCCCTGTCCTCCTTTTCATATGGTCAGGCTACTGTTATTACATCCTGGGAATCTATGTTTCATTTTGAAATTCTATCAGGCAAAGATTTAAACATTCCCTAAGACAAGCATCCAAAATAGGGGTCCTTGTTAAATCACACCAAACCCTAAATTAGTCCTTAATTTTTTGCTAATTTGGTAAACCACTAGCAGCAGACTTTTAAGGTGAAAAAGTTATACAGATATTTCATGTGTATTTAGTTAGAGGAGAGGGTAGGGGAAGGATTATTAATTTCCTGCAGCCAACTTATTAGCACTGCTTCTTAAGAAAGGAAATTATGTTTAAGAATTTAGTTTACTGGCTAATAGTTTGCCATCAGCAGCATTCGGATACAACAGAGGATGTAGATTTATGGGGCAGAATTACACAACAAAAGAAATGTATCCTGGGTTCTATAAATAAAGGCACGAATGGATGAAATAGGTGCAATAAATGTTATCCCCTCCGGCTAAGAGGCTGTGCTATGATTATTTAATTTTAATCAGGATAAGAACTGATAGACACAATGAAATGTAGAAGAATTTAAAAGCTTTATGAAATAGACTGCAGTGGTAAGTGAAAAACTGGAGTAGCAACATAGAGAGGATATAACACAAGATTAAATCAGTTGTGATGCATCCACAGAATTTTGAGTAGAACAAACAGAAAAGTAAAAACAAAACAAAAACACACACAAAACTATGCCTAACAGACAGCCCTATATAGCTAACAAAAAGTGAAAATAAAATAAATGTAACAAAGTTAATGCTCACAAACTCAAATAAGAGATTGAAGGAAAAAGAAGGACTTACCTGTTCCCAGTCACCAATGGTCTAATTATTTCTGATGATTTTAGACCTAGCTTAAAAAGTTGCTGAACCATCAGGAGTGGTCTAAGACATTTTGCTGCCTGAGGCAAATGAGTAGACAGTGGCTCAATTTGGACAACAAGCTTAGCAACGGTTGTTGAATTACCTACTGACGGTGGGTGAAAAAGGTGGTGATCTACAGACAACACGCAGCAGGCGCTGCAAGGAATCGGCAACCACCCCGGTTGCAAATAGCCTACTCGGCTCTGACTGACAGCTCGGCCGCCATTTTCCCCGCTTACCAAACTCCATTAGTCCTCCAGCAGGTATCCCAGCACACACTGCGGCCGAAATCCATGGGCGCCGCCATTGAAGCTGATGCAGGACACGCCTCCCAAACCCCATTGGCTGCCTCAGTCAGTGGGCAGAACTCAGCAGCCTCGGGCAAAGAGGCAGCCAGGAGGGACGGCAGCACCAATACAATAGTCGCACCCTGCGCCCAGCACTGCAATTCCAACGTTGGCACCCATGCCCCAGCCCCCAACCCCCCCTCCCTCGTAGAGCATCTTCCGCACACACAGGAAAGAAGGCAAGAGTGGGGTGGCGTAGAAAACTTTATTCAGCAGGGAGACCAGACATGGGCAATAAGGCACATGGGCACCACTATGCCAGGGCAGAACCTACAGAAAGGACAGTTGCCCCTGGGAAGGGAGGAGGCGGTTGGAAGGCATAGCGGTGAAGAGGGGACAGCCAAGGCCACACCCCCAGGGAGCCAAGCACAGAATGTGCCAAGGGGATGAGGTGGAGAGGGGCAGCATGCCAGGGAGAGATACCAGTCCACAGATGAAACTCCACAGGCGACACTCACAGGGGGTGGGGGTAGCGCAGCCAGATCCAGGTACTGATGCTTTCACGCACCCGGGATGCCTCTGCATGGGTGCGACGCTCCCCAACGAGAGTCTCAGGGCCCGGCAAAGGCTCGCTGTCCAGCCGTGTTGGGTGGATGAAGGGGGGCTCTCTGGTCACCGCTTCCCCTGCCCTCGTCCTTCTGGGTGATGCGAGGGTGGAGGTGGCGGTGCAGTGGGTGTCTACTTTGGATAGGGTGTTGTTCTCCCTCTTGGTGTGTGTGGGGGGCTGCCCCTTGCTCCAGGGCACCTGGGGTTGTTGCTTATTCCATCTTCCCCTCCCCCCTTTGCCGTAGTGCCCTTCTGGTGCGCTTCTCTCTCCTTTTGGTTAGCTGACTGGACACCCTGCGTGAGTGCTTGCAGGAGCTGGCCCCTTGTTGAGCTCCGTGCCGGCTGCCTGGTGGGGGAGGCAAGCATCCTGGTTGCTATGGTGGCGATGCCGGGGATGTGTTACGAGCGTGCTTGAGTGGCCCCCACTTTCTGCCACTGTTGCCGCTCCACTCTCTGATATTCCGTGCTCAACAACTCACCATTGTTCTTTCAACAACGCACCGCTCCAGACGACACGTTTGTCAATTGACAATTCACCTAACAACTCACAAGTGAGTTGTTCCTCTCAGTTGTTGAATGTTGCAACTTTGCCTACTGTGGGTTGTTGCTCCGTTGTGTGGGTACATTCAGACGACACGTTTAACAACTCAACGGGTTGTTGCTTCAACAACCCACAGTTGTTAAACGTGTCGTCCGAATTCAGCCAGTGTCTTCTTCCCCTTACTTCAATGGTTGTGATGGATTGCAGGCTAGTGGAAGGCACAGAGGGTGGGCTCAGTGGCACACACAGCTCTGTCTTCCAGTGCATCACTGCTGTTCCCAGTTTCCCAGCATCTCCTGCCTGAGGCAGCCACCTCACTTTACTTAACAGTAGGGCCAGCCCTGTGAACCATCCTAATGTATTTTGTGTTTGGTGTTGTTCCCCGCCTCGATCCGTTGGGAGAGGCGGGTGATAAATAAATATATTATTATTATTATTATTAATAATAATAATAATGTAGAGCCCAGTTGAATTCTGATGCCCTATGTTATTCAAGCACATGGTTAGACCCATGTGGATTCCATTTAGAAAAAAATCAGTACATCCCTGGTATTTAAATAAGGCCTGCTACAACATCTCTTTCTAAAGCTGCAAGAGGCAGAACCTCCAATTACTTTTCTAGTTTTAATCCTTTACCAGTAAGGAGGGTTCAGCCTCCTTTCATGGTCAAATGTATGTATAGAATTGTATCCAAATTTGAATGCTGTCACTGAAAAGATTTATGTTCTATCATCATCATTCCCTGGAATATGGAATGTCATGCATACGTATTTTTCAGGCAAAGAAAAAAGAAACCTCATCCAGCACAAATCCACCCCTCCCACTTACTCAAGTACTGGGTGTAAGTACACTATGTATAGAAATAAGCCACTCCTTAGAACTGTAGGAAGAATGATGGTTCTAAACTATAAATCTTAGATTTTTAAAAAATCTTTCATTTGCAATAGTTCTTCTCAACACATATTTTAAATTTCTTCCTGCTCAGAGATTCAAGCACTTTTTTTCTCTGCAATAATGGTTCATTAATTTCATTTACATCCCATAATAAATTTTATCATTGCCTTAAAGTTTTACATCATAACTATTCAGCATGAGTAATTCTATACACTTTCAAATAGTCACAAAAGCTCTTTACTCAGGAACATATTTGGGTATAGAATGTTGAGTTATAAAGTTAACCCCTTCATGTGTCATCAAAGCTATGGCAAAGAACGAAGCACCAGTCTTTAGCTCCAAGTATAAATTGAGATTATATTTGTGCCATCACTGGGGTTATGGATCTGTCAATTTTGCTTTCTATGCATTTGGATTAATGTTTAAGATCCCAAGTTCTTTTCCCTCAGATATGAAATTTGCAAATGTTTCATAAATTCTTATTTTTAAAAAACAAACTGAAACAAAATTCTCACTCATCTGCAGCACTCCAGTTTCTTCCCAACCTGGACAGGATCATGCTGTACTTTCCTGCCATATAGCTTTTAAAGGTGAGAAGGCTGTGAGAAAAAGACGTGATTCATCACCATCATGAATACTCAGGGATTCAAAGTTTTAAGAGCTATGTATTCAAAGTCCTGGGCCTGATGGATGGATCTATATATTTTTGGTTTCTCCCACATTCAATTTATTTTTAAAACTCTTTCTGTCCCAAATATGACAAAATTTGCTAATTTGGGGAAATACTGATTAAAAATGAACTAAAATTTTCACAAGTGTCACTGTCAATTATATATCATATGATTACTCCGTATAATGTATAGTGACATTAAAGTACCTACTAGCATAGTTATAGGCCCTGTTCAGATGACATCATTAACCATGCTGTTAACCCTTTTGTGGTTAGTGTGGTTAGGGCAGCATGGTTAACGGTGTCGTCTGACAAGCATTTTTCCTAACCATGCACACCTGTTAACCACATTGTGGTCAGCCTCACTAACCATGTTGTGCAACATGGTTAGTGGCACTAAACATAGGTAAAAGTGCCATCTGACACATGTCTGTGGTTAAGGGGCCATGGTTAAGGGGTTAAGACGTAGAACTTCTGTTACAGAGCAGCTGAACTAGGTGGGGCCGTTCTAGCCAGCAGTCTTTATTGCTGCTTGAAACTGCCACTTGACTGAAGCGTTTGCTGCAGCTGTCATTTAGTGCTTTCGCATTGGTTTTTTGGAGCGATTTTTGCTTTTCATAGTGGAGCATGCTTACTGTATAGCTTTTAAAACTCCCGGTTGAAATTTACCCATATGAAGCATCTGTGTCTCCTACCTCATTGAAGTGCAACTGCAAGGGCTCCTAGCCTAGGGCTACTGGGATACAGGGCAGATCACTTGGAGGACTTAGGTACTCTGCTAACCAGTTTGTGGTTATCGTGTGGTTAAGGAAAAGTTAACCACAAAAGGGTTAACAGTGTTGTCTGATTTGCTAGCATTCTGCATGTGGTTAGCATTAACCACATTTGAACATGGTTAAGCTAACCACAAAGCCCTGAGTGTTGTCTGAACAGGGCCATACTCATAAAGTGAATGTGGTTATGATATTAGGATGTTCAGCACCTTGGATAGCTCCTTTAGAGTTCTGGCTGCTTCTGACTGAAACCTAGAATGGATTATTAAGGGAGGCACAGCAGTGCCTCCCTTGTTAAGGGCTGTCAGTAAAAAACATGTTCCACCATGTTAAAGTGATAATTGGGGGTGGGGGGGTGGGAGTCATTCTAACAGCCATAAAATCGACAAAGAAATGTTTGTTTTACATTACCTGAAAATTTCAAGAAGATTGGTGAAAGATTGAGGGACGGAGAGCAGTTTAAGATAGAAAAGGAACACAAACCTGTCTCCCTGCTTTTGTCAAATGACTTTCAGTTTGCGAGTATTTGTGCACACGATTTCCAGAGGGATTATAGAGTTACTGCTTTATTCTTTGATGGTGTCTTCTTCTCCCTTCAGTCTAGTTGGTGGAATGCTTTTCCTTTTTTGAAAATTCCCTACTATTGATTTTTAATGAATATTTATTCCTTTCATTCAATCCATAGTGCAACGCATGCGTACAGGGCACCACAGAGCTTATTATCAGAAGGGAGGGGGGAAGGGGGAAACTGCCGCTCTTTGCAAAGAGAACGTTCTTCCCTGCTCTGACCACCGAGGCAGCTTGAGGCAAAGGTCTATGTTTTGTTTTCAAGGTTCTGGATTGTTTCTGAAGTTGGGGGGGGGGGTGTTTTTCTGAAATGGAGGAAATCTGCAGCCTGTGATCTAAGGGATGTTCTGAATCTGCAACCTGATCTGATGGGTGTTTACTCTAAAGTAAGACTCCACCCAAATTGAGATTTCCTTCCATTAGAGTGGACTGGGGGAAAGAGAATTCTGGGGTGGGAGGGCACAAGAAGCTGTAAATCCAGGAAGTAAACACTGCAGAAACAGAGGAGGGAAAGCACAATCTAAAATCCCTGCTTTGATAAGCAAACTGATCTGATGGTTATTTGTTTACTCTGAAGTAAGTATCCACCCAAATTGAGCCTGGGGGAAGGAAAACTGCAGGGGATGAGAGCAGGGTGGTCGGGCACAAGTGTAGTTTACTATATGTAGAAAGTAATTTTAATAAACAAAATACCCTCAAAAAATCTCAAATTGCTTTTCCACAAGGCACAAATGTGACTTTATATACCCATCCAGTTTATGCTCATATGTATTTTTTATTATTAGGACCAATGCCTTCCAACCTGTTTATAAATTATCTGGAACTAGGTGTGAGCAATGAAGTTTGCCATGTTTGCTGATGACATCAAATTATTTAGGGTTGTTCAAATAAGGGCCCCTTTTTGCACCCGGCACGCCTGGGCACGAAAAGGAGGTTGCGGTGGGGGTGTGGTGACAGGGGAGACAGGGGAGCCACCCATTGGAGGGCTCCTCAGTGGTGCCACTGTGGCTGGGAGGGGACTGAGGGAGCATTTATTGTACTCACCCCTCCCAGCGGCCTCTCTTTCTCGCTCTTTGCGGCTCCATCGCATGTGCCTGACATACATCTCACTGAGGTACTTTGCTGAAGCTAAGCTCAGCTTAGCTCCTTTCCTCCTGCCCAGCCGCCTCCGGTGACATGAGGCTCCTTTTGAGCGAGGCGGGGAACGGAGAGAAGATGTGGAGCGGCGGCGTGGCAGCACAGCAAGCCGCAGGGCTCTTCAGACAATGAGGGAGGCAGCTTCGTCAGCCTGATGAGGCCACAGTTTTCGGGGGCTGGATGGTCTCCCCCCCACTTTTGGGAGCAGCTCGGCGGGTGGTCCCTGGGGCAGGCGGCTGCGCGTGATGGCTATTAGGGCAGTGGGGCCACAGGTTTAAGAGAGCCGGATGGCTCCTCCCCCCCCCCCCAGTTTCTTCCAGTCCATCTGGTTCCCCCTGTTTCGAGGGTGCGTTTGGCCTTTGCGGAGGGCAGGGAAATAGCGGCCGATAACTAAGGGCAGTGGGCTTCTGCCGTTGATAGGCGTGGGGCGCCGGAGGAAGGGCGGTTTTTCTCCCCTATATCTTGGCCGTGTGCTTATTTCCTGTTGCCGGGCAAACTTGGCAGGCAGCTTCCAGGCACGCTTCACTACATCTTGGCCACGTGCCAATTTTCTTGTTGCTAGGCAAAATCGGCAGGCAGCTTTGAGGCACGCTCGATACAATTTAGCGGGCAGTGGGGGGGGGAAGAGGCAGTTTCTTTACTGCCTTTAGCTTCTCCTCACAGGCAGCTCTCAGGCTGATAGATCTGCTATAACTTATTTTTTGTCTGCAATATCAATACGCGATGTCCCCCAAGAAGGGCATCGGTGGCAAGAAAGGGAAGGGGAGAGCCCCTCGTCCCCCGGCCAAGCGTGTTTGGCCTCAGAATGCATATTCTTCTGAGGAGGACGAAAACCCCAACATTTCCGCAATCCTTTCTAGACTAACAGCAGTTGAAAGGGAAAAGGAGATTGCCCCCTCTCCAGTTTCCACCCCTACAGGGAGGGGAGTGGCGCGGGGCAAGAGGTTGACTAGGGCACAGGTTCAGGATCAAATGTTGACATTCTTGCAGCTCAGCTGGACGTTATCGAGGCAACATCCAGCCTCTCACAGCTGAGAGCCCCAGCCGGGTCATCATCTAGTCCGATTGGTGGGGACAACGAGCCTGTTGCAGAAGCGAGCTAAGCTGTAACAGCGATGAATGTCACCGTCGTGCCAATTTCGCCACTTGGGGAGCAAAGTTGGACTCAGGCAGCAGGTGAGATACACAGTGCTACACCACATTTACATTCACAACCAATGGGCCCCTTTTCCCCTTGGGCATGGCACCCTTGGTTTAATGGCTTCGGATGGCCTGTCCCGCTCACCAGTGGGAACTCTACTGGCAGTCAGCCATTTACTGGGACCCAGGCTCCGGCGGGGGCTTTTTCTCTACCATGGGGTCCTGCGATGCAGGCTGCGGCGGCGCCCCTGACGGTAACTCCCGTTACCCCTTCTCAACAGGGTAGTGGCTTAGAAGGGGGGGTCTAGTGCCACCCCGCAAGCACCTTCAGCAACCGAGGTGTGCACTGCGGATTGGCAAGGTCCGGCCGGCATCACGGCTTCTGGGAGGACGGACAGGCCTCTGGGTGCTAAGGACCCTTATGTTGGGGCAGCAAGGGATGCTATTCCTACAGGGAGCATGGCAGCTCCATTAGGTTATCCCCTTTTGACATCCACAAGGGAAAAGATTTTAAAGGGTGATTATATTGATGTGTTTTCCTTGCTGTTTCGGGAACCGGAGGACAAGGAGAAAGACAAATTGGCAGAAAAAGAATTTGAGAGAATGAAGAAGAAGGTGGCCAGGACTTGGTCCAACTGGCTCCCGGGTTTCTTGATTTACATGGGGGTGGTGCAGCAGCGATTTCCCGATTGGGGCTGCATATTAACAAAATATCTGGACATGAGCTATCGAGCCTTTTCCGAATACGAGGGTGGTGCCTGGCTCGCTTATGATGAGTCCTTCCACCAAAGGGCTGCCTTTGATCATTACCTGCCATGGGATGCCAAAGACCACGATCTCTGGCTTCAATTTATGATGCCAGCGCGGCCTGGAGTTGGGGAAAGGGCTGATAGTGGGTATATTTTAGCTAAACATCAACCCGCCTCCAATCTTGCTGGGAGTGCAGGGCAGGGGGTTCAACCCCGCCTGCCTTGTTGGGAGTACAGTGTGAAGGGCAGCTGTACCTGGTCAATGTGCAGATATCGCCATGAATGCCCAATCTGCAACGGCCAACACCCAGCCTCCAGTTGCTCCAGAAACAGAGGGGGGCATGGTAAGGGTCGAGACCCACAAGGGGGCAGGAAGCCTGGAGGGCAGCAGCCGCCTCCCAAAGGGTCCCAGCTCTCTTAAGTTAGGGCCATTGAGGCGATTGCTGGCGCTGTACCCGAAGCGCCAGGATGCAATCTACTTACAGTTAGGCTTTGCAGAAGGGTTTCACATTCCTTTTAAAGGGCCGTGCCAGGCAATTTTGCTAGGAACCAGAAATCTATCAATCTCATGGAACCTTTAGTTCATGAGAAAATTGCTAAGGAGGTGGATTCAGGGAGGGTCCTTGGCTCCTTCGTTTCTCCTCCTATCCCAAATCTTAGGGTCTCTCCTTTGGGAATAGTTCCCAAAAAGACGCCTGGGGAATTCAGGTTGATTCACAACCTGTCTTTCCCCAGAGGTGGATCTGTTAATGATTCCATTCCAGATCACCTTTGTTCAGTGCGCTACGCCTCATTTGACACAGCCGTATCAATGGTGTGTTGATGCAGTCAGAGGGCCTTGATGTGGAAATGCGACATCAAATCTGCATTTCGCATTTTGCCCATCAACCCTGACGATTTTGATCTACTGGGGTTTTGTTTTGATCGCATTCCTCATGAGGACGTTTCAGGAATTATCAGAGGAGTTGGGTGTCCCACTGGCACAGGAGAAGACAGAGGGACCAGTGAATGATATCAAATTCCTGGGCATTCAGTTGGATTGCGTACAGCAATGTTGTTGGCTTCCTATGGATAAGATCATTGCCTTGCGGGGCAAATTGCTAGCAATGATTAATGCCTCGAAGGTAACCTTAGCCCAGCTTCAGTCAACGCTGGGTCATCTTAATTTCACATGTCGGGTGGTCGCCCCCGGTCGTGCTTTTCTTAGATGCTTGTGTGCCGCCATGAAGGGTCTTAGGTGTCCCCACCACAGGGTGCAGGTCACGAGGGCAATTCAGGAAGATCTCATCATGTGGCTTTGTTTCCTGGAGGAATACAATGGTGTTTCCTTTTGGAGACATGATCTCCTACTAGAAGCGGAGATGCAAGTCCATTCAGACGCGTCCGGGGCCTTGGGTTTCGGTATTATCTGGCAGGACCATTGGTGCTCTGAGCGCTGGCCGGAAGAATGGCTCTCCACTGACATTTGCAGAGATCTCACTTTTTTGGAATTTTTTCCAATATATGTAGCAGTGCATCTTTGGGTCAATGAGATGCGCGATTCAGTGGTGCATTTCTGGTGCGATAATTTGGCTACGGTGCAGGTGATAAATACACTGTCATCTCGGAGTCATAGGGTCATGATGTTAGTCAGGGCCTTTACTTTACATTGCCTGCGCAACAACATATTATTCAGAGCTCGGCACGTTCCAGGCCTTGAAAAACCCATTGCAGACGCTTTATCGCATCAGCAGGTCCAGAGGTTCCAGGAACTTGCGCCCTGGGCACGGCCAATTCCAGAGGCGATGCCATCAACCCTTCGGGAAATTGGCAGGAGGAAGTGGAGTGGGCAACATGGCATTCTCTAGCGCCTAGCACACGCGGTGCTTATTCAAGGGCAGGTAGGGAGTTTCTTTCCTTCAGAGCCCACGTGCAGCTTCAGAAGCTATGGCCGATCCCAGTGGAGCACTTGCTGCAGTTTTGCGTTGCTTCTTGGCAGAGAGGCCTATCCGCAGGATCCATTGGAGGCAAATTGGCTGCCCTCTCTTTTCTGTCCAAAATACGGGGCGTAGAGGATAATACAATTGATTTTCGGGTCCGTCGCATTTTACGGGGATGGAGCAGAGTAACCCCTCGTGTGCCGGATTCGCGTCAGCCATTATCCCCCGATATTCTGAAGGGTTTGTCGACTCAGTGGCCTTTACTTTGCCACTCTTCTTATGAGTCGGCCCTGTTTCATGCAGCGGCATTGACAGCGTTTTTTGGAGTGTTCAGAATATCAGAAGTAGTCGCCCTTTCCAAAAATGATTCCTCAAAGCATGCCTTTTTATTTGATGACATTCAGGTCCCACCCATGGGAGTTTCTTTACATCTTAGGTTTTCCAAAATGGACCAACAAGGTAGGGGAAAAGTTGTTACCCTGTTTCCGGCACTGGTGTCTGAGCTGTGCCCAGTCAAAGCGTTAAATCGTTTTATGACACTCTGAGGCAATCGCAGTGGTTCCTTGTTTTGCCACCTCGATGCATCGCCCTTGATGAGGTATCAGTTCTGGTCTGTTGCTAAACAGGCTTTACAATCTCTGGGACTTGGGGCGCACCAATTCGGCACTCACTCTTTCCGTATTGGTGCTGCTTCTACAGCGGCGTCCATTGGGTTTGCTGCAGAACAAATTCAGGCAGTGGGCAGATGGCGGTCCAGAGTGTATCAATCGTACGTCAGATAACCAGTTTATTCACTGGTGGCGTTGCATTCTAACGGGGTCCATTTGTCAGATCCTGGTAATGATTTCTTTTTGAAAGATCTGTAGTTGGGTTTGTGGGATTTTATTAGATCTAGGGGGGGAGCGACTAATCAAGTGCATTGTCACTCCCTGTGGCAGGTTTTGTGGACATCTGGAGCGTTTGTTAGGGTTGGTGAGCATTCACAGGCACCGTTGTGGTGATGGGTAATGCCTAAGGCCCCTCAGCTGTGAGCTTTACAGCGGCAGCAGGAGAGATAAGGGTTACCTTTGAGGCTAACCTTTCTCACCCACTCGGAGCTAAATGGCGCGAGGAGGGGTCGACACCGGAAGGTCTCCCAAGCCCAAAAGGGGCAAGCCTGGGGGGTGGCATTTGGAATCATGCCACCTCTCAGGTGGTGAATGGCTCGCCCATTGATGAGTAGGATGTCTGCATAGGTTTCCCATACTGCAGATCTATAATAAAAGTGGCCCTGTTTTAAAATCTATTTTCTTGTCTTGTCTCTTTATTTCACACCCTACATTTCCCACAAAGAGGGATTGTGATATCCTCCAAAAGGATCTCTCCATTTTGGAACACAGGGCATCAAGATGGCACATGTAGTTCTATCTAAGCAAGTGTACATTGGGGCCAAAAACAACAACAACCAACTTCCTGTTCACAGTTTAGTTTAAAGTGTAAAGTGTCACATCTCCGAGAACTATTATTTCATAATGAGGGTTAGCAAACAATTCTACAGCAGAATTCACAGTCCCAACGAAATTGGAGCCACCAGCTACATCTCCAGATTTGCTTAAATTAATTTCAGTGGCGATGGGGGGGTGGGGGGGAAGTTGAAATTTAATTTTAAAAATGTCATGTGTGGAAAGGCGAGGTTTATGTCTTTACTTCCCAGCATGATTGGAGTTAAAAGCACCCTACACACATGCATACACATAACCACATAGAATACAGAGGGGGGAAATCCAATTGGCAGTATTGGGAATTTTTATCCTTTGCATTTGAGTTGTGTTGGGGAAAAGGGGTGTAGTTTGACTCCAGTTGTGCTGGGGATCACTTCCTCTCCCCATGTGCAGAGTTGGTCATGAGGTTCCCCTCCCATTTGGCTATAATTAACATAATAAAATAGAATGCGAAGCAACTAGCTTTTCAGATCATCTACTTTGACCCTCAAGCAAAGCTCTTTCACATGATATGCTGCCTACTTCTTTTGAATGGGGATGCCAGGGATTGTCCCAGGGACTTTCTGTATGCAAAGCATGCACTGCTCTACCATGGCAAGGCAAGACTGTACTACCATGTCATCATTGTATGTATAATACATGACTTTTGGTTGTCTCCAAAATGGTCTCCAGGAATGTGTAACAGACTCCCCCTCCCTCAGAACACATGCTCCTTTTACTGAAATGCTTAAGATGCATGAGAACCTGTGCGGTATAGTGGTTAGAGTGCTGGACTGAGAGTCGGGAGATCTGGGTTCTTGTCCCCACTCAGCCATGGAAGCTCACTGGGTGACTTTGAGCCAGTCATAGACTCTCAGCCCAACCTACCTCACAGGATTGTTATGTGGATAAAATGGAGAGGAGAATTATGTCTGGGGTCCCTTGAGGAAAAAAGGTGGGATATAAATGTAATAAATACTAAATGTAATAGACAAAGGCTGCAATCCCCTGCACCCTTACTTGGAAGTATGCCCCATGGAATTCAGTGGGATTTACTTCTGAGTAAACATATGTAGGATTAAGCAGAAAATGCAATTTTATTCTTTAAAATAAAAATACCACACTGAAAATTGTAGTTTACAGTATGTAACATGTTATGGTATAGCTAACATGTTGTGTATTGCAAAGTACCATTTTCAGAATGCTCTACAGTATCCTTTCTCAATTTTTTTACTACGAATGGAAGTGTTTGCTTCAATGGTCCTCATGCAACTAAATTTCCATTCATTTCCTGCCTTTACTCACAATGTCTGTGCAAAGTCTTATGGCAGTATTTGGTTTGTGGATTAAATATTTACTTTAAAAACTGTATTTCCTATCATTTTATCTGGTATTTGTGTGATCAGTTGGCTACCAATTTCACATCAGTAGGAAAAAAGAGAAATGAACATTTTAGGGAATGAAGCAAAGAAGATTCAAACAATTGAAGCAGTTGGAGGCAGGCTGAAACAATAATTCCAGTTTTAACACAGTCTTAGTAATGATATCTATTTTAAATGCATATATTTAGATGAAAAGGTCACTTTTTTCCTTTGTGCCAAGTGTGTTGAGTGTATTTCATGACATCTCTACAAACTGTGACAGCTGCTCAAATCAGCATGAAGCTACCATATTGTAAAATGATGATTCAGAAGAAGGTCTTGATATATTACTCCTAAATGCTACAGTCCCACGGCAACCATCTTTTTGCTACTTACGGGCAAGTACAAGAATAAATTACTGATGCTGCTGTTGGGAAGCCATTGTAACTTCAGTGTTGACATCCTATTTATCCCCTGTTGAGAAAAAGAAAAAGAGAAAAAAGGAATTTCCCTGCATTTTGTGTATTGAAATGATGAATTATAACTGTTAAGCAAAAATGTAATGCATATGTTCCAGCTACCTAGCAGACAAATTACCATTATGCTATGTGAGTAATACTTTATAAACCCATTTGTCATGCAGGATAGGTGTCATATACAATCTGATTCACTGTGTTTAATATATTAAGGAAAACTTACTTTGCGTCCCCCCCCCCCCACCAGTGCATAGGGGCTCACTGAATGAGTATTTTCTCTTTAACTAAAAGTAGCTGATGTCTCTGGAAGTTTACAAGAAGCCTTTTGAATCAACTCTGGAAAACTAGTGGCTTCTAGGTTTCTCCTGCAATTCACAGAAATTGCAATATTACCTATACAAAACCAATGCTTCATATAGTATGCTTGAAATAAACCAAATATGCCCATGTTATGTACCAGAAGCTGCAGAAACTCACAGGTAAGGGGATAGAATCAGATTGTGCAGGCTAAATAGTCTGTAAAGTCTATTCAGTTACTAATTGTTTTGTCTACTTGTTCCCATCCTTCCTGTCTCACAATGGGCCTGTTTAGACAACAAATGAAGCCATGGTTATGCTGCTAACTCTTTTGAAACAAATGGTTAGTGAGCATGTTCAAACCATGGCTATGTAGCCACTATGGTTAGGAATGGTTCACACAACATGGAATGATAGAATAGTAGAGCTGGAAGGAGCCTATAAAGCCATCAAGTCCAATTCCCCTCTGAATGCAGGAATCCACCTTAAAGCAAACCTGAAACATGGCTGTCCAGCTGCATCTTGAAGGCCTCTAGTATGGGAGAGCCCACAACCTCCGTAGGCAATTGTTTCCTTTGTCGTATTATGCTAACATTCAGGAAGTTTTTCCTGATGTCCAGCCAGAATCTGGCTTTCTGTAATTTGAGCCCATTATTCCATGTTCTGCACTCTGGGATGATCGAGAAGAGATTCTGGCCCTCCTTTGTGTGACAACATTTCAAGTATTTGAAGAGTGCTATCATGTCTCCCTCAATCTTCTCTTCTCAAGACTAAACATGCCCAGTTCTTTCAGTCTTTCCTCACAGGACTTTGTTTCCAGACCTCTGATCATCCTCTTTGCCCTCCTCTGAACCCCCTCTAGGTTGTCTGCATCCTTCTTGAAGTGTGGTGTCCAGAACTGGACACAGTACTCAAGATGAGGCCTAACCATGCTAAGTCATAGTTCACACAACACAATAAGCCATAATATTTAGGTCACCATGGCTTAGCTTGTTATCTGAACAGGGTTGATGATTCTTCTTAGGTATGGGATGATTATTCAAAGTGGAATGCTCAAATCTGCCTGAATTGGAACAGCCCCATTTTGAGACAGATATACCCTTACACAGGCCTTTGCTCCAATTAGAGCTCGCTATTCTCAAACCTCCCTGTCACTTCCCTCCCCCTTCCATAACCAAATCACCCTGTCCTTGGAGAAGGAAAAGGTGATAGAAAGTGGTAGAGGGCTCACTCAGTACAGACTGTATTTTCTTACAAGGGATCACAGGAATAGGTGATTAGAAATGGGAGAGAAATCAGCATTGCTGAGGCTTTAAAAATGAAATGAAGTAAAATAAATGCACAATCCCATGTAAGTTTAGACAGAAAAAGTCCCACAATGCCCAGCATTCCTCAACCAGCCATATTAGGAGTTGTAGGACTTTTTACTGTCTAAACATGCATAGGATAGCACCTTTAGTGAGTTGGAACAGAGTTGCATTCCAAAATCCAAATTTTCTTGCATTTGATGTATCAGTGGAGGCTGGTGGCTCTGCTCTTGGTGGGGCTGTGAATACATTCCGGGTTTTAGTCAGAACCAGCCAGAACTCTAAATGAGCTATCAAAGGTGCTGACCCCTATCCCCAAAATAGGTTCACAACCTTGGATAGCTCATTTAGACTATCGGTTGCATGTAGAATGGGGATGGGTGAGAAATTCATTCAGTTTGCAATTCAGTGTGACTACCAAAACTGCACTTCATGAACATGAACATGAACCAGAATATAGTTTGCCACAAACATGGAACAGAATGCTCTTTGCTGTAGGAATCTGTAGATTTCTGAAGTCTGTTATGCAGTTCAGTTCAAACAAACACACACACACACACACACACAGAGGAATACACACACAGGAATGTGTGTATTTGAAGCAGTGCACATAACATGTGTGTATATTTTTTTAAAAAATATGCACAACACATATATTTGAAAAAGTGTATGCAAAAATGCTTTGTTCAATAGATAATTTGCTTGAGAAAGATGTGTGCTTTAAAATACAGATGAAAATATATAAAACTTTTCATGCAGACTAAAAAGAAATTGTAATCTGATGTATAATTGGGACAGAATAAAATCAACTTTGGAACAATGAGAGCCTGAGACAAATTGGGCTTGCCAAATGTATCTATCCCTAATGTGGAAAGCTACCAGATCATGGTGGAAGCTAAGCAGTTCTCTGACATGTAGGGCCACTTTGAACCAAACATGATCCTCCACAGGGGTATTGATGTGGTATGGCTCCATTGAATCTTTGAATGTTCTGAACAACCATCAATGCCTTACTAAAAGCAGGTGTTTCTGAAGAATGCATTGAACTCCAAATTGAAATTCCAACACGAATGATGTAGAGCATTTTTTTTGAACTCTCAACTCTTTGTTCACAACAGACTGTTTCCCATCAAATTCTTTCCCTGTGGTATTGGCTGAGAAACATCCCATTTGTATTTCTTTTTCCAAAAATGACTGAGCACAACGCTATCGTCAGTAGAACATGCATCAAGTACATGTACATCAAACTGCAGCTTTTGTATTTTTACAGCACTTTCCCTAAATTGGGAGTAGGCAACCAGGACACCCTTGGATACCTTTCTTGGTGCCCACCAAGGTGCCCTATACCTATTACTTTTTATTTTTATTCTTATTGGCAGCTCAGATTGTTTCATATCAAGGTGAGGGCCTTCAGTTGTTCCCATCCTCTTTTCCCATTAATTCATCTGGCCATATGTAGGGCTCAGAGACAATCTTAGGAATGAAGGTGGCTGCAGGCTTCCATCTACAGTATATCCATTTTGTGGTGGCACCCTGGACACTTCCTCAGATTATCAAATGTGCCCCCGAGCCTAAAAATATTGCATACTCATTGCCCTAAATGGCCAATGTTTCGTATCTATTGTTTCAGTAATTCTTACAGCATCCAGGGGCTGTTCCAGGGGCTGAAATGTGGTCCTTTTTCAAGAGACATCGTCCAGTACTCATGGGCATCTCACAGATGGCCTTGAGGGGACTCATCTGTGCCCAATTTCAGATGCACAGCTGCAGGCGTTACTCGGAAGTAAGCTCTCAACAACATGCACTGTTTCCGGTAATTCACTCCATGCTGCTGCTGCTGAGACTTATAGGTATATTTTTATGAATACAATGAACTTTCAAAACCTGTGGATAAATCTAGGCAGTGCCTTCCATATGCAGTCATAAAAGTAAAATGTGTTAATCTCATTGATTAGGCCACACATGTCTAAGTACAAATTAAAAGGATTGGGGGGTAAGGGAATAGCACAGGTGTTACAGTTATTTTAGCTAGCCTCAGCAGGCAGGGCCTCATTGGGTCAGGAGATACCCCGGAAGCGTGAAAACCTGGAGGATCCCACAAGTGCCTATGCGTGGCACAGTAGGCACATTGCCAAATAAAAAGTCACGTTTGGGGTAGAAGTAGGCACATTGCCAAATAAAAAGTCACGTTTGGGGTAGAAGTAGGCACATTGCCAAATAAAAAGTCATGTTCGAGGTAGAAGTAGGCACATTGCCAAATAAAAAGTCACGTTCGGAGTAGAAGTAGGCACATTGCCAAATAAAAAGTCACGTCCGGGGTAGAGGTAGGCACATTGCCTGGACCAGAGTTTCCAAAAACAAAAATGAGTGAGGGGGATGCTTCTGCAGTGCCTCACTAACAGACTCCATGAGAAGCAGACCCAGGGACGTAGTGATAAAAAATAATAATACAGGAATCTCTCAAGGCTCACTAAAGCAGTCCCTCCAGACTGGAAACATTGGATGGAGCAGTGTCTTTAAAAAAGAAATAAAATGTGTGAGAGTGAGAGACAGCCACCCCAGAACTGCCCCAAGCAGCAAGAGCATCTCTTCTAGACCCAGAGCCACCTCGCCCAAGGCGTGCCTTAGAGCTGTGTTTCATACTTCTACAAAGTGATTGAAAATGAAATTATTGATATTAATAACAAACCTTTGCAAACAGTTTGTGTGCTGCTTTGACCACAGATTGTGTAATGTTATCCTGTGTAGCGGGTTACAGGACACACCAGCACACTCAGTCAATCAAGCAAACACACACACACACACTCACACACACACAAACACACACGGAGAGAAATAGATATTTTTTAAAAAATTGTTTTTTTTTTAAAGAAAGTTAAACAGGGAAGAGGACAAAACACACTCACTCAGTCACCCCCACTCATATTAACCTAACCCTTCAATCAAACCAACCAGAAAATGTATAAAAACTATAACTCAAACACGCAAGCAATGAACAGCCAAACGAACCTGAGACACAAAGATGCAAGACTACAGTGAATTTCCAACAATTCGCCACCAAGCCAGGACAGAGCTCCAACAAAATCCACCCTTCTCCCCTCAACACCTAACTCCCAACAGAGCTGGAACACCAAGTGTAGGGGTTTTATGTGGGGATATCCTTAGCCCTCCTCTAACATTGTGATTGGAGCCTGCTGCTGCACGATTGGTCACTGTCTCAGCAAGCACACCCCACCTTCTAGCTCCGTCCATGTGGTGGCAAAAGAGAAAGAGCCTTCCGATACAACGATAACATATGATAATTATTGTAGGATTTTTTATCATCTCCGATAATTATCGTAGGCTTTCCTATCGTATCATTATTGTTAAATGTATGCACGATAAAGAGCATATCGTATTGTTATCGTACATTTTAACGATACAATACACATCCCTAATTATAACACTATGAAAGCAGTTTGAAAATGGTATATAGAATATGTCAGGAGCCCTAACAGTTGTCAGTGCACTTCAATACCATTATAAAGCAGTAATGTAGATCCTGCCATAGTTTATTGACTTAACTACTTCACATCTATCTTCAATACAACTCAAGAATGGCTATTCTTTGACACAGCAGGGAGCAACTTTGAAGTAGTATGGTTGACCAAATTAATATTTTTGTACGATTGCCACATCTGGTCCAGGTTTTCCTGTACATCAGCCTTCCCCAACCTGCTTTTGGACTTCAACTCCCATCAGCCCCAGCCAGGATGAGCAATGGTTAGGAATCCTGGGAGCTGTAGTCCCAAACATCTGGAGAGTACCAAGTTGGGGAATGCTTCCATACACCCTCTTTAATCCAGCTATGAAGGGTGTGTGTGTGTGTGTGTGTGTGTGTGTGTGTGTGTGTGTAAGCAGGCTTACATATAGGGTTGCTTGATGACTTTGAGCTCCATCAGACAAGCATTTCATTGCACATTCATTACTGGGTCACTCACGGATATTCGCAGGTCCCTCTCACAACATCGTCTGCCTCCTGTATGCCTCCTGCTCTTTCTAGGCTTCTTCACGACACAAAAAATCACCCCAGTAAGTCTGACTTATTTTTAAAGACTGAAGTTGCCACTATCTTCAGCAGGAGAAGCACCATAATCAAAATGGGCCACTGAATGGGCCATGTGCACATTGTATACTTTCTCTTTCAAAAGAGGAAGCAATGAGGGACAAACATGAGGGCGGAGAAGCAATGGTAAGCAAACACGATTTTCCCCATGTGATGGTGCTCTTTGTTTTCTCCGCCTTGTTAAGTGAATTGGCCTGATCCCCACTTTGCAGATGAATACAAGGAACACAGTTATCCTTTGGATTACACACTTCAGCTGGTCTAGGAAGCTGCAGCCAGAATCTTGACCTGGGCCAGCTAGACAGAGCATGTGACTCCCTTGTTACAATAGCTTCACTAGCTACTGGTCAGCTAGGTTGGCTGCCCCTCTGTTGTTCTTTTGCCAGCAGGCAAAGACATTTTTATTCAGACAAGTCTTTGGCATGAATGGGGTTTAAAACTTTTACTGTGCTTTTAATTTATTTGTTTTATATGTTATGTTTTAATTATGTTTTTGTTCTTAGTTTTTGAGTGCCGTTTTTGGTAGACAGGCGGGATATGCATTGAATTGATAAATAAATGGATTTTGTGATACAGTTCTTGGCTCAAACATTCGCTTCCTCTTCTTCAAATGAATGTTTGGTTGTGACTTTTCACGGACATCACTTCTTAGCCAACTCTGAATATACACCAGCTTATGTAAGACATTTGTTCCCCTGCCAAGGGATGCTGTGAGACTGAGGTTGAGTCAAATTCTGAAATGAGACATTTTAAAATTGCATATCATCTGTTATGTGAGGAGGAGGAGAGATTCTGCTGCTCTTTCTTTGGAAGGAGAGTAGGCTTAAGGGGAAATTATAGTTTCTTGCCCAGGGGAGTAAAAGCAGGAAAGTACAGGGACTCAAGCCTCGCTTGTGAATTACACTGAAGCATATGACTGTTTCCTCTTTGAAACAGAATATGGGACTAAATGTCCCTTCAGTCTGAACCAGCAGAGCTCTTGGTATGTTTACAGTTAGCTCTGGAAGAGAGGTAGACAGGGCTGGGGAAGGGAACAGATTGGCCTGGGTATTGTTTTCCTCTATACTCTGCTCTCCTTTGCCATCATTTCAATAACCTTATGCAGGTATATGTCATCTTTCTCTCACACAGATCTATGTTTCGAAGTAGAGGGCCAGTGTGGTATAGTGGCTGGAGTGTTGAACTGGGATTTGGGAGTTCTGGGTTCTAGTCTCCATTCGGCTATGATGCTCACTGGGTGACTCTGGGCCCAACAACAACAGGTTGTTGTTGTGAGGATAAAATGGAGAGGGTTATGTACTCTGCCTTGGGTTCCCTGGACAAAAAAATTATGGGATATAAAAGTAATAAATAAATAAATAAATAAATAAATAAATAAATACAATGAGTGCATGATCTTAGGATGAGCCAAATGACTATTGAAATGGGGGCAGAATAGGGAAAATATTGTCCTGTCCAATACATTTTTAATGTTTCAGGTTTCTATAACTAGGATGAGGAGGGGTAGATTACAATCACTTCAGTGACAAACAAAATATATATTTAACAAAATTTACTTCACTTAAAAAGGTTTAGGGAATAATAACATATGTTCAACTCCCCTTTCAACCAACAGTCTTCTGTGAAGAGTGATGTTAGTTTTGCTGGATGAACAACAGTTGTTTATCCCATTCCTTAGTTCCCTTGTCTTTCTCTGTGTATGGAGTACACTGCTTGCCTTTCTCTGTGTATGGAGTACACTCTTCATTAAACTGCAGACTGTCTCCTTCTCTGCTGGTGGTTTCTCTCTTCCCTCCCCTTTTCTCCTCCACTCCCTTTCTTCTTCTTCTTCTTCTTCTTCTTCTTCTTCTTCTTCTTCTTCTTCTTCTTCTTCCTCCTCCTCCTCCTCCTCCTCCTCCTCCTCCTCTTCTCTCCTCCAACCCAACTACTCTTTTTCAACAGAAGTTTTGCTCTTCCTTCACTCCAGTCTATGCCCCTCCCACTTTATTCAGCCAACATTCCAAGGCCCTCAGAGACAGGCATTACACATATCCTTCTTCACCAGCAATCTCCCTCTTCCCATTTCCCCAGGCTCCTAAGCAGTGTTGAGGAGTGGAAGCATGAATCCCACCAGGGTTGCATCAAAGGACATAGATCTTCCGTTTACAAACTGCCTGGGTGAAAAATGGGAAGGAGACATCTTAATTTTAAGCACCAGGCTTCTTCCTCTGCACCACTTACCAGGACTTGATCCAGCTAATGGCGCACACATCCAGTATATGGCATTACTGCATAAGCAGCTTTTTTTTAAAAAAGCAATCTGTTACAAAATGTCACCTGGAGTAAACTGACCATGACTTCAAGCAGTTGTACATAATATTAGCCCCCTCCCCCAATACAGCCTGTGTAACTCACTTTTTGGAGAACTGCTTGGAATTTCCTTAGTTTGGGGCTAACACTGAAAGAAAGAATCAAAAGATGTGGCCAGAAGAAGACCTTATCCAGATCCAACAGTTTAAGTTCATATATTTTCTCCAGTCGAATTGTTAAAAGTTTAACAAAAGCCCTATTCAGGCATTCCCGATCTGGGTATAGCAAATATGTGAAGAGGATACAGGAGGCTTTCCTATTCAGAAAGTCATCCCCCCCCCCCATTAGTACAGGATGATAAACAAATGCAATGACAGAGCTCTTCCTTCTCACATGTTTAGTCTTTCCCATTTTTAGCCTGAATAGGGCTAAAGTGTTGCTAGCTGATGTCCTTTCTAAAGAAGATAGAATGAGCACAGACATCTATCTCCAGTTATGTGAAGCACTTTGTAGTGAGAATCTTGCCTAGAAGCGTTTTTTGCTTCTCTGTGGGATCAGTTCAGCACTGAGCTTGTGAAAATTACCTGTTGTAATTGTGAATAATGGAAAATTCACACATGTCTCCATGCCTGTGAAAGTGAGGTGGACTAGCATTACGGCTGAGTCATTTGTTTTCTCAAAGTGATTGCTGTTTTCTTCCTACCATTTGGCCAGGTGACCATTTAACATGTGACGGTTTAAAGGTTTATAATGTCCTGAACAGTGTCTTAAGCAAGTGCGGAAGAAAGAAAATGACTGTCTCACTACAGGTCCAGCTGTAACACACACATCTGCTTGACCCTTCTGCTGACACACATGCAGAGTAGTAAGAACTGTAAGTGTGTTGTAGATAGTGAGAATTACCTTTGGAGAGTGGAACGCCCCACTTACTCTTTTCTGCTTATTACCTAATATTCCAAGATTTCATGACCCTCTAATATCTTAAGTTAGCAGAATAAATGCTAAAGGAGAGATGAGCTTAGCATTGTACAGTCACTCAAATAATGGCATCATGTTATATACAGAAACTGGCATGAGTGCTGAAGGCTGAACTATCAGCATCAATGTAGGGATGCTTGACTAATTCAGCCTTTGCAGATTCCTCTATGGACTAATATGCAGATTAGAATTTAACAATCTACCAGATTTTGCACCTCTTCAAAATTTTGCAACACAGTTCTTTGAGTTTTAAATATAGCAAAATGGATACACAGAGAGAGAGAGAGAGAGAGAGAAGATACAATACATATATTGAGAGAAAAGACACATTTAAATATGCCTTTAATTGGGGCTGAATGTTCCCCTCCCCTTGGGCTGGACACTTTTTTGGAGAGGGGTGGAAAAACCTTGATCTTCATGTTTTTAAAGTATTCTTTCTTACACAAAGAGAGAGATATCTTTCAGACAGCCCATTGTCTGCCACCTTTATTCTCCATGCAGAAGAGCCCCGTACTGTGCATAGGTCACCACACAAACAACAACGCCTTCTGGGAGGTGAATAATGAAGGCTAGTAACTGGTCACTAGTCACTGAAGTGGTTCTCCTTCTCTCTCCTCTTCACAATGTTCACACACACACACACACAGCACTTCGAAAACCTGACAGTGAAGACAAAGGTAAGTGTCCCTCAAAATATTTGGCTTATAGGGACTTCTGGTTTGGGATCACAGCAGGCTGAACATCTTCATGTCAAACGGAGATGCAAAGTAACTGTTAAACCGACCAAGGTGATTACTTGGACAGGAATTATCGCCCCAGAAGTAGGGGGTGAACTTGAGCATTTATAATTATTGTCAAGTCTCGCGGGTGGTTTATCTGACAGGCAACACTGTGTCAGCAGAATTGTGAAAGGAGGAAAACAGATAATGAACTTACATCGCTTCCAGTTACTTTGAACATTTCCTTTGGAGACGCAGGGCCGGCAGCTCCCACTTCAAGAGGAATTTATGGAGTTTTATAACAGTGAAGATCATTCATCACAGCAAAGTGAACTGGGGAGCTAATTCCTTTCTCTGAATAAAGGGGAGGAGAAGATTTTGAGGGGAGTCGCACAGGCAACTTGGATTAACAAAAATACAAAAAAATTAAGGGGGAACAGATGTCATAATTTGGTTTCTTCATCCTGATTTTTTTTCTTTTTCTCTCGTTTTCCTTCTTTTCCTTTTGGCAAGGTGAATTATAATGGCGAATCAGGAAGTGCGAAGAGGAGTTTTGTGTTTCTATTCCGTTTGTGTGGAATGGGCAGACCCAGAAGGAGCTGTAACAAACAAAGATAAGAACACCACAGACAGACTGATAGGGTTGCCTTGGTGATAGGAAGCTTTGAACTATACAAAATGCCACCAAAACAGGCTGGAAAGGAGAGAAAAGCCTCAGCAGTTCTTTCTTTTGAGAAAATGTCCATCCTGGAGCAGTTGCAAAAGATTTATGACCAGTTAAATGCTAAAATGGAGAAATTATCAAATAAAATGGAGAGATTAGAAGGAAGGATGGAGAGATTTGAAGGAAAGATGGAGGGGAAACTTGTGGAATTGGGATCTAAAATATCACAGGTTGTGAAAGATGTCAAAGCAGTCACTGATCAAATGGAAGCCCTAGAGGTCAAAATGGAAGTGCTGAATGTGGAACTACAGTGTGAAGTGGATAACACAGCGCTATGGGAAATACATGAAAAGGAACATTATTTACGATTTGGACCATTTACAGAAGGTGGAGAGGACATCAGAACAGAAATAACTAGAAGTCTGGCCACATTTTTGGAAATGAATGAAGATTGGATGGAAAGTGAAATTCATTATGTGTATAGAGGTAACTCTGCATATGCCACGGCTAAAGAGGTCCCGAGGGACATGGTGGTCCAGTCTGTCAGAAAAAGGACAAGGGACTAGATCCTACAGGCACATTATACAACAAAGATGAAAGTGGAAGACAAGGAGCTTATTATCTTCAAGGAAATGTCAAATAGAATTCTACATAAAAGGAAGGGCTACATGTTCCTGACAACAATGTTAAAACAGAATGCGATCAGGTTTCGATGGGAAAATCCAGAGAGGGTGATTTTTACCTTCAAAGATCATAGATTTAAATTGAATTTGGTGGAAAAAGTGAGAAACTTTGCCTAATTTTTTTTTAAAAGACTAATTAACTTGATTATGGATTACAAAATTTTTAACATGGAATATGAAAGATGCAAATGCACCGCAAAAGAGGAAAAAAGTATTTCACCATGTGAGGAAAATTAAAACAAGATATCATCTGTTTGCAAGAAACACACATCAGGAAAAAGGACATCAAATACTTGGTTAATAAAAAATTGGGGGAAGAATTTATTTCAGCAAGCGTAAAAAAGAAAAATGGAGTTGTTTTATATATCAAACCACATCTGAAACTGGAACTCATAATGGCAGACAAACAAGGTCATTTCCTGGGAGTAAAAGTAAGTTTAAATGGAATTTCAACAATGGTGATGGGAATTTATGCACCTAACAAACACAATGTGGAATTTTATAAAAAAAAACTTAAAGACAGAATATTAGAGTTATCATGTGACAATGGTGCTGGTTGGGAGATCGGAATGGAGTGACATCACCACAATTGGACAGGACTTTGGAGAAAGATATCAAGAAGAACCAAGGCAAATTACCAAATAGCTTTTTTGACCTGATGGAAAACCTGGACCTGGTCGACATATGGAGGCAGAAAAATGGGAAGGCCAAATAATATACTTACTATTCGGAAAGACATAGATCTTTTTCAAGAAAATACATTATTTTAACATCAAAAGAAATGGCAACCAAGGTAAACAAAATAGAGACTTTAACCAAGGTCTTTTCAGACCATAACCCTGTGGGTATGGTCTATAAAAGAAAAAAAACCAAAACATTTAGATGGAGATTAAACAAAACTTTACTATGAAATGAAACCATTGTGGAAGATTCTAAAAGAAAACTAAAAGAATTATTTGAGTTGAATATTGATAAAGGCACAGACATGAGAACGGTCTGGGATACAAGCAAAGCTTTTATGAGAGGCTACTTTGTACAACAAAATAGTTAAGTCAGGAGGAAAAAACAAGAAAAATACAAAATGTTTCGAAAGAAATTAAAAAGAAAGAAGAAGAACTAAAGAAAGTGCCAGGGAAGAAAAGTATACTCCAACAAATCAGAATTCTACAACAACAATTATCTATGCTAACAATTAGAGAAATGGAAGCAAAATTAAAATATGCAAGACAAAAGGACTTTGAATTCGCAAATAAGCCAGGAAAGTGGCTGGCCTATAAATTGCAAAAAGAAAAGCAGAAGAAGATAATAGTGAAAATACAAGAGAGTGGTGCGGAACTATCTGATGACTTAGCTATACAAAGGGTTTTTCATCAACATTACTCGAATTTGTACAGAGGGCTTGAGATCCCACCAGAAAGGATAGAGGAATACATTAAAAAGCAAAAACTACCGAAAATAAAGGAGGAACAGAGACAAATAATGAACACAGATATAACAATAGAAGAAATGGTGGAAGTGATAAGAAAGAGTAAGCCAGGAAAAACACCGGGTCTGGATGGACTTCCAGATTCATACTATAAGAACTTTGAGAAAGAACTCTTACAACCATTACAAAATACGATGAACTCTATATTGGTTAATAGGAAAATTCCAGAGTCCTGGAAGACAGCTTATATAACGCTAATCCCTAAAGAGGGACAAGACTTGTCATCGATAAAAAAAACTATAGGCCAATATCATTATTGAATAACAACTACAAACTGTTCACAGCAATTTTAGCAGAAAGGCTTAAAAGAGCTTTACCAGAATTTATTCATGAAGATCAATCCAGCTTTTTACCCAAAAGGTAGATAAGGGACAACGTTAAAAGTGTGTTAAATATTTTGGAGTATTTTGAAAAACATCCTGAGAAGCAAGCAGCACTGATCTTCGTGGATGCAGAGAAAGCATTTGGTAATTTGAATTTAAAATTTCTGTTTAAAATGTTGGAGGAAATGGAGTTCAGGACAAACTTCATAAAATGAATTAATTCAATTTATAGTTTGCAAAATGCACAAATACTTATCAATGGAGAATTGACAAAATAGTGTGAAATACAAAGGGGAACAAGACAAGGTTGTCCATTGTCACCACTATTGTTTATTTTGGCATTGGAAATTTTGAATAGAGATATTAGGCAGGTTGAGAGAATTGGTGGGTTGAAGACAAAAGAAGAATCCTATAAATTAAGCGCATTTGCGGATGATTTGGTGTTTACCTTAGAAGAACCACTAAAAGGAATAGAAATGCTGATGAGCAAATTGAAAGAATTTGGAGCAGTATCAGGCTTTTAGGCTAATAAACAGAAGACGAAGATGTTAACAAAAAATATGAAATCTCAAGACCAATTAAGGTTGATGAAAAAACAGGTTTTAAGATAGAGAAGAAGGTAAAATACCTGGGTATCACCTTGACAGATAAGAACTGTATGTTGTTTAATAATTATTGTGTTAAGGTATGGAGCGAAATCAAAAAAGATCTAGCAAGGTGGGATAAGCTTCAACTATTGTTCCTGGGGAGAATCACAACAATTAAGATGAATGTGTTACCAAGAATGTTGTTTTTATTCCAGACAATACCTATTATGTCTACAGAACAACTATTCAAGCAATGGCATAGAGAGAGATCTAGATTCATTTGGCAGGCAAAAAAACCAAGAGTTAAATATTACAAGATGAAAAGGAAAGGGGAGGCGAAAAGGAAAGGGGAGGCTTGGGTCTTCCAAACTTGAAAGTGTATTTTCTGCCTGTTGTTTGTTATGGGTGAAAGATTGGATACTGTTGGAAAATAGGAAATTACTGGAATTAGAAGGGCATGATCTAAGATTGGATGGCATGGATACCTGTGGTATGACAAAGTGAAGATTAATGTAGAATTTAACAATCACTATGTGCGATGTGCAATCCTAAGAATATGGAATAAAATTTAACCCAGATTGTATCAGAAGGTCCCACTTTGGATATCAGCCCAAGAAGCAAACCATAGAAGAGAATTGTTAAGTTTACATAAGTGGTTAACATATTATGATGTATTAGGTGTGGTACAAGGGGAAAATCAATTAAAAATAAGAGAGGAGCTAATAAAAGGTTATGTACTTCAATGGTTTTCCTATTTGCAAATTGCGGAAAGGTTTAAAATTGATAAAAAATGTGGGGATTTGAACAAACAAAATCTGAAATTGAAAAGATATCATGTACAAATGATGAACATGTTATTTCAAAATTATGTAAGTTGTTGTTGAAGTTTGAGATGGAAGATGAACAGGTGAAGAAAGATCGTATGATAAATGAGTACAAAATTTGGATACAATATAACAATGGATCAATGAAAAAATGTGGTCAAAAGATTTCAAATTTACACTAAGTACCAAACTAAAAGAGAACTTTTATAAGATGATATATAGATGGTATGTCTCCATCGCAATTAGCTAAAATGTATAAGGGAGTCTCGGGAACTTGTTGGAAATGTGAAGAGCAAGAAGAAACTTTTTATCATGTATGTTGGACTTGTGAAAAAGCAAAATCCTTCTGGATACAAATTCATTATCTGATGCAGAAGATACTAAGGATTAATATACAACTGAAAGCGGAATACTTTCTCTTGGGACTAACGGAAAAGGAGACGAAAAGTAAATACGGAATTTTAGTTTTATATATGATAATGGCAGCTAGGCTGTTATATGCACAGGACTGGAAAAATATAATATTACCTACAATGGACGACTGGATTTTGAAATTATTGGAGATGGTGGAGATGGCAAAACTCACATCAATAATTAGAGATAAGTCAACAGTTAGATTTAGAGCTGAATGGAAATCTCTTATAGATTATGTGATGGAGCAAGAGAAAAATTACTTATTCATCTGTGGATTCAACCAATAAGAAAGGGTTAATGAATAAAGGGAGAGAGGAAAAATTAGTTTAGTAAGACTTTACTGTGGAGAAGATCAGAACGCGCTGTAACTGGATTGAACACCTCTTTTAGTGTGTAGTTTTTGTTGTTTTGTGGGTGTATGTATTGTATAAGCGTTAAATGTTTTTTTATGTTTGGAAAAAGAATAAAAACTTAAAAACACGAAAATATTTGGCTTATATTTTTGACCCCCTGAAATCTTCCCCTTCATTTCAGCACTACTTTGGCTCCTAAAATTGCATAATGTCTGTCCAAAAATGCATTGACTCTAATGGTTCAGCCTAGTTTTAACTTATATAAATATCATTAGAGGTTTTTTTAAATTAACAGCAGCAGCAGCAGCAACAACAACAATAACATAATGTGGAGCCAGAAAAGAATGGAACTATGGTTAAAATTAGGGATGTGCACTGGATCGGGTCTGATCCACGATCCGAATCCAATCCAGGGGAAATCGGATACAATTATCTGATTTCCGATCTCACCACTGGATCGTTCGATCCAATCCGATCTGATCCGAAAAGGTCCTGATCCAGATCGGACAGATCGGAGGATCGGCGGGTGCCAGTTGGCGCCCGCTGCCGCTTCCATTGGCGGGCGCCAGCAAGCGCCCACCAATGGAAGTGGACAGCAGGGGGGGGTTTCCCTGGTGGGGCAGTCCGCTTCCATTGACGGGTGGCAGCGGGCGCCCGCTGATGGAAGCAGACAACGGGGGCAGGGGGCGGCGGACAGGAACGGACGTCCCCAGAAGGTAAGCAGGGGGGAGGGAGGAGGGAGGCCTGCGGCCCGCTTACTTTCCGTGGCCGTCCACTCCCGTCTGCTGCTGGCCGCTACTGCGAGCAGGCTTCGCGGCCTGTCCCTAGGTAGTGCACAGGTGCACTACCTAGGGGCAGGCCACGAAGCCTGCTCGCAGTAGTGGCCAGCGGCGGATGGGAGCGGACGTCCCCTGAAGGTCAGCAGGGGGGAGGGGGGGAGGGGGACCTGCAGCCTGTGGCCCACTTACCTTCCATGGCCGTCCGCCCCCATCCGCCACTGGCTGTGACTGCGAGCAGGCTTCGCGGCCTGCTCCTAGGTAGCGCGTCAGGTGATGACATCACCTGGCGCGCTACTCAGGAGCAGGCCGCAAAGCCTGTTTGCAGTAGCGGCCAGCGGTGGATGGGAGCGGACGGCCACGGAAGGTAAGCAGGGGGCAGGGGGGAGGGGGGGCAGGGGGGCGGGGTCCCCACGGCGCGCTTACCTTCCATGGCCGTCCACTCCCATCTGCCGCTGGCCGCTACTGCAAGCAGGCTTTGCGGCCTGCCCCTAGGTAGCGCGCCAGGTGATCATCACCTAATGATGATCAGGTGATGATCACCTGGCGCGCTACCTAGCGGCAAGCCACGAAGCCTGCTCGCAGTAGCGGCCAGCGGCGGACGGGAGTGGACGGCCACGGAAGGTAAGCAGGGGGAGGGGGAGGGGGCTTACCCCCTGGGGCCATCCGCCTCCATCCGCTGGTGCCCACGGGAGCCAGCGGATGGAAGCGGATGGCCCCAGGGGGGTAAGGAAAGCTGGGGAAGGGGCTTACCTGCCTGAACCGCCCACAGGGGACGGCCCCGGGGGGGAGGAGGGAGTTAGGCCCCCCTCACGCACCGCCGCCATTTTTTCCTCATAGACTTGCATTGGGGGAAAGCTTTCTTTCCCCCAATGCAAGTCTAGGGGGTGGGGGGGAGAAATGGCGGCCGATCCAAAAATTGAATGTCTGATTTTTGGATCGGGATCGGACCTGATCCGGTCTGGGAGGCCTCCGATTTTGTCTGATCCGGGACAAAATTGAAGGTCCCGATCCGGGTTCCGATCCGATCTGGGGGGTCCGTGCACACCCCTAGTTAAAATTATATGAATCTGTCACTATGGGTAAAAACAAGTGTAACAATCATCGATAAACAGATTCACACATCCCAACATAAAAGTGTAGGATTATGTTGCCAGTTCTTTGTTTTGCTCAATCCATATTTAAGGAAAGGCTCCCATGTAAGTCAATGCAACCTTTTTTCCTTGGCAGTTTTTCTGATAATGCAGTGTGGCAGGGGGAAAAAAAGTACAGGAGCATTAAAAAAAATTCCCCTTGTATAGCCTATTTCCTGAAAAGAAGTGTTCAATTTTTCAATTTCAGCCGTCAAAAGCGATGCTCTTATGAAAGAAAACATGATCTAAATAAAAAATGATCTGCCCATTCTGTTTGTGAGTTGAATTTTGTATGTGACTGTAGCTTAAGGCAGATAGACAGTTGGGAGTAACTTGAAGTGTGAACTGTCAAGTGATGTCAGAATCTGGAGAGCTGAAACTAGAGATTAAACAAGGAATTGGACCCAAGTTGCTCTCTGCTAGTAAGCATTTGAGCCGCCTTTAGTAAACCTCCAGCTATGGCTATCTGAGAACCAATGATTTCCAAAGGCTACCTGCTGTAACATGAATGTCTCATTGCACAGAGCTTGTTTTTTCAACATAACTTTCTTAGAATAGCCTTGTTTACTACCAAGTCCTGGTAATATTGTACGTCAGAACAATATGGGCCCCCCCTCCAAATAAAGACGTTTATTTTAAAATCGTGGTTGTTCAAAGGTACAGATTACTTCTGTCCTGAAATTGGTCTTCCAGCTTCCTGAAAGTTTCCTTCCCCTGCAAAATTGCCTCATTTTCAGAGCACTTCAGAATTTCTTTTGTAAGGCCTCTTGGTATTGCTTTTGAGCTAACTGTATTGTTGGAAGTTAGCTGATGGTGTGTGGCCTTTCTATTACATATCACACCATCTCTTGGTGGTCACTTCAGCTGTGAACACTTCCTGATTTAAAAAGGCTTCATTGGAGGAGTTACCTCAGGGTATCTGGTCCTAGGCATAGGGAAACCAGAGAGGCTGTAGACCGCTGGAGAGATTATTGTATAAAGAAACATAGAATACGTCATCCCTTGACCACCTCATAACTAAGGTAAGGACAAAAAACCCACATCCTGCCCAAGAGAATTTAAACAAAATTTTATTCCCTTTTGATTTTTTTAAAAAGCAATTCATGAGGAAGGCAAAAGAAAACACAGCAGACATTTTTTGTCACAGCACTAGTACAAGCTGACACACAGATAAGGTCTGCATTATTCCCTTCCATAATTCAGTATAAATGTAATGGGTGTCTCATCTGTGATTGTGACAAGGGCACAAGGAATACCTGGGAAATAATACAGGCTATGGATTGATATGCTAAAATAGCCCTAACTTGGAAAGAGGCCCAAATGCAAGGTAATAAAATGTGTGCAGTCAGAAATATAGTGGTAATCCTGGGACTTGGACATCACAGTGAGAATTGTTATGTCTGGGCTGATCAGAGTATAACTTCTGACTTTGGTGTGTGTGTGTGTGTGTGTGTGTGTGTGTGTGTGCAATTGTCAGGACTCATCTTTCAAATAGAAGAAATATTAAAGTAGAGTAACCAAATAAAATCCAGGTCAGGGTTCATGTAACTTTAACAGTTGTAGAGAAAAGGGAATTTCAGCCAGTGTCATTTGTATGCAATTAGTTCCTGGTGAAATTCCCTCTTCATCACACCAGTTAAAGTTGCAGGGGCCCTGCCTTCTTTTGTATATGGTCACTCTAGTATAGTGCCTGCAACTTTAACTGTTGTGATGAAGAGGGAATTTCACCAGGAACTAATTGCACACAAATGACACTGGCTGAAATTCCCTTTACCTCAGACTGCAGCTTGCTTATTGAATGCTCCTCCATACAAATAACTATCACTGCACATTATTATTATTATTATTATTATTATTATTATTATTATTATTATTTATAACCTGCCTCTCCCTACGGATCGAGGTGGGGAACACAATGCAAAATACATCATCACAAAGTTAAAATTTAAAAAAAAAAACAAGAGAAAACACATCATTAAAACATTTTAAAATTCATCCGGATAGGCCTGCCAGAAGAGAACAGTCTTCATGACTCTCTTAAATTCATGAAGACTGCTAATTTGTCTAATCTCCTCTGGCAGACCATTCCATAGTCTGGGAGCCATGGAAGAGAAGGTCCTCTGGGTAACACTCGCCAGCCTAGTTCTGGCTGGCTTGAGTACGTTCTTCCCAGAGAACATAAGAGTGCGGGGCGGATTGTACGGGAGAAGGCGATCCCGTAGGTAGCCTGGGCCCAAACCATGTAGGGCTTTAAAGGTAATAACCAACACTTTATACTTTGCCCGGAAACTGACTGGCAGCCAGTGAAGTGATTTTAAAACTGGTGTAATGTGGTCACCCCTAGGTGTACCGGTGACCAACCTGGCTGCCATATTTTGAACAAGTTGAAGTTTCCAGACTAGGCACAAAGGTAGCCCTATGTACAGCGCATTGCAGAAGTCGAGCCTTGAAGTTACCAGTGCGTGCACTACACAGCTGGCGTATCAGCCGAAGCTGATAGTAGGCACTCCTGGCCGTCACATCAATCTGAGCTGTCATCTGGAGCAACGGATCCAGGAGTACCCCCCAAGCTGCGAACACAGTCTTTCAGGGGTGTGTGTAACCCCATCCAGAACTGGTTGACACACCTCCAAACCCAGGTTGGGGCCTTTGACAGCAAGCACCTCCGTCTTGTCTGGATTCAGCTTCAGTTTGTTTTTTCTCATCCAGCCCATTACCGCCTCCAAGCATTCATTCAGAGGAGACACACTATCCTTAGCTGACGATGTTGTTGAAGGCATAGAGAAATATATTTGGGTGTCATCAGCATATTGATAGCACCCTGCTCCATGCCTCCGGATGATCTCTCCCAGCGGTTTCATGTAAATGTTAAACAGCATTGGGGAAAGGATGGCACCTTGTGGTGCACCACATAGCAACTCCTTTTTTGAAGAGCAGCTATCCCCAAGCATCACCATCTGGAACCTGCCCAAGAGATAGGATCGGAACCACTGAAGCACAGTGCCCCCGATTCCCAATTCCCCCAGGTGTTCCAGAAGGATACCATGGTCGATGGTATCGAAAGCCGCTGAGAGGTCCAGGAGTACCAGCAGGGACACACTCCCCCTGTCGATACTAAGGCGTAGATCATCCACTAAGGCGACCAAAGCAGTCTCAACTCCGTATCCTGCTCTGAAGCTGGTTTGAAATGGGTCTAGAAAATCAGTGTCATCCAAGACTGCCTGGAGTTGAAAGGCAACCACTCTCTCGATCACCTTGCCCAAAAATGGAAGATTTGATACTGGCCTGTAGTTATTAAGGTCCAGGGGATCCAGGGAGGGCTTTTTTTAGAAGCGGCCTAACCACCACCTCTTTTAAACATGATGGAAAGCTCCCCTCCCTAAGAGATGCATTAATAATATGTTGTAGATGTGATCTAATTGCATCTCCTCCTTGGACGACCAGCCAGGAAGGACAGGGATCGAGAGGGCAAGTCGTCTTCCTCACACATCCAAGTACCTTGTCCACGTCCTCGGTACTCACCAACTGAAACTGATCAAGTGTAATCCTACTCGCGGAGTCACTGGACACTCCACTGTCAGCCTTTGCTATAACAATGGCATCTAAGTCGGCTCTTATCCAAGAGATTTTATCTGAGAAATGATCGTTAAAAGCATCACAGCGAACTACCGAAGGCTCTAAAATCAGATTCAGGGGAGAAGGAGCCTGAGTTAGACCCCTCACCACCCTGAACAGTTCTGCTGGACGTGAATTCGCAGACGCAATGCGTGCAGAGAAGAAAGCTTTCTTCGCTGCACGTATTGCCTCTCCATAAAAACGAAGATGTTCTCTATGTCGTGTCTTGTCGGATATAAGTCGAGTTTTCCGCCATCGGCGCTCCAGTCATTGTCTTTTCCGCTTCAACTCCCTGAGGTCTTCTGTATACCAGGGCGCCCTATTAGAAGCGGGCCGGAGAGGACGTTTGGGGGCGATCGTGTCGATAGCCCTAGTTAGGTCTTGATTCCATCTATTGACCAGGGCTTCTACAAGATCGTTGACAATACCAGCCATGGAACCCTCCAAGGCTTTCTGGAATCCAGAAGGATCCATCAGCCTTCGAGGGCAGGCCATCTTAATAGGTCCGCCACCCCTGCAGGGACGGGTGGTAGCCGTAATACTAACCCTGACCAGAAAATGATCTGTCCATGACAATTCGGAGGTATTCAATACCTCCGCCCACAGATCCGTCTGTTCGGAACTGAAAACAGCATCGAGGGTGTGACCTGCTGAATGTGTGGGTCCAGAGACCAATTGGGATAGGCCCATGTTTGTCATGGATGCCAGGAACTCCCGAGCTCCACCTGACAAACCGGCCTCGAATGGGATGTTGAAATTGCCCAGGACCAAGAGCCTGGGCGAATCCAACACCAGCTCCGAGACCAGTTCCGTGAGCTCGGCCAGGGAGTCTGATAGGCAGCGGGGTGGCCGGTACACTAACAGAATCCCTAGTCTATCCCTGGTCTTCAGACTCAGGTACACACACTCGATGTAATTCAATTCCCAGACAGGATGTCTGGTCAGGTTAAGATTGCTTTTGTAGACCACAGCTACTCCGTCCCCCTGCTCACTTTCCCTCACCTGCTCACTAACACAGTACCCAGCTGGGAGAGCCTGAGCCCATGTCGGGCCACTGTCATCTCCCAGCCAGGTCTCTGTGAAACATGCCAGGTCGGCCTCCTCTTCTTTGAGGAGGTCATAGATTATGTTTGTTTTGTTTTTAACTGACCTGGCATTACATAGGAGCACGGAAAGGTTCTGTGGGTAGCCTGGATCATTCCTCAAGATCCCCGGGGTAGCAGGGCGACCGGAAGGCAAGATGGGTGTTAGATATCCGTCTCTCCTTCCCCTGTAATGGCATTTCGCCCTGCTATCGCCATATCTCCCTCTGCCCCACACAACAGATATTGGTGCTCCCAGACACATTTCGGTTGCCTTAAGTTGTTTGTCTCTCTCTCGCACGCGAGAGAGAGAAGGAGAAGGGGTGGGCAGAGTTCAATGGTGGCTACTGCACTATCTCCCCCACTCGCACCATCAGTCCTTCGGCTGTGGCTGCCTCTGTTGTCCCGTCCCGTCCCGGCATCTCTCTCGAAAACATAGAAAACTAGCATATTGGGAAGAAGGTTAGGCTTGGTCCCTCCTTACTGAGATGTTAGCTTTCTGTGTGGAAGGATTTCCTTACTCTGGAGGAGTATCCGATTGTGAGAAACCACCCACCTGCAATCTAAAGTGGGACAGACAAGACACAGGGGTGCAAAGTCATCTGAGCTCCTTTCAGACATTTTCCTCAATGTAAGGCCTACAGGTAAGTGTACTGACAGGATCAAGCATAGCTTCCAGTACTCGGCAAGAAGGTAGCCTCTTTGTTTATGCCAAATTGGGTCTTTCTTATATCTTGATGTTGGTACAAGAGAGGCCATAGTTCAATGTGATAGAGCACATGTTTTTCATGCAGAAGGTTCCAGGTTCAATCCTCAGGTAGGGCGAGGAAAGAATCCTGTCTGAAACCCTCCAAGAGCCTCTTCTAGTCAGTGTTGACAATATTGGGCTAGATGGACTCAATATAAGGCAGGCTCCTATGTTCCTATCCGTACTGCATATGTGTTCCCTCATATAGAGGTTATTATTATTTATACACTACCCTCAATGTAAATGGTGCATTAATGAGTTTTATAAATAAAAAAGTTGAGCTGCCCTGAAGGGCTTAAAAAAATCTATATATCTGAGTAGGATGTTGATGGGTCATGGGCATAGATTGTGGGCTACTGATGCTCACTTTTGTAAGATTCAAATGGCTTTCAGAGAAACACTGGCTCCCTGGTATCAGCAAATCTGAGAGCACTTAGGAAATGTTACAGTACTGTTGATTATGTGCTACTGAGAGTTCACAAGGTTCCAGTATTAAATGGAGCATAGCTTGATGCTCGACACCATCTATAAAGCAACAACAACATCAAATACCATTTTAGTAGCTCCAGGCCAAACCCATGTCTACATAGCAACATCCCTCTAGGATCAGTCTGTTCAGTTTTATTTCAACTGCTGTGGTTTTGAAATCTGCTCTTCAAGTCCTACCAGGAAAAGTCCCCGCCTTTGCAATTGAAATGTCTTGCCAATGTGTCACTTCAACATTAATAAAATAATAGTGCACAGACTCATTACAGACTGTGTCAGCTCAACTAGTATTTGTCTCTTTCTTAAAAGGGGCATTTTATATGAAAATGTATATTCATTTCTCATGCATTTTATATGAAAACGTATATTCAGTTAGGGCTGCATTGCGAAAAGTGTTTTACATCCATAACTTGTTAAGTACAGTAAAAGCCCATTATTATTCACAGCTGTTATTCATTTCATTATTTCTTTAGCTCTTGCGAGGAGTTGAAAATCCTTTACAATCCTGACTGGCCTGAATCAACAGTTCCAATGAACAAGAGCTTCTCTGAGCAGGGATGGATGCTCCAAGAGCCTACTACAATGCTGTTCTTTGCATCCTGCCCAAAGCGTCATTTTCCAAGTCAGTGAAAAGGGATTCTGTACCTCAGCGTGCAATATTGTAGTAATCTAAAATGAAAATGTCTAGAGATCCATAATGTTGAAATTGAGCCAAATATATATTACACATATTTCAGACGCTAATTTGTCACACAGCACACATATCCTGCATATCCATCAGTTGTTGCTTTTTAAAACAAAGAATAAAAGTGGTTATGCTTTGCATGTTAAATGGCTCCTTTAGCGACTGTGAAGTTGCATCAAGTAAGTCTCTTACTGAGGTGATCTCTTCTCCCAAATGTATCATCTATGTAAAAGAATGATTCCTGTACACTGTGAGCTATTATTCCCTTCCAGAGTCATTACTGGGTATTGGTGAATCCTGTTATGTGGAGCATGAATTAACATAAATTATAAGGGGAAACCAACTTTCCGTGAACCTGTCCATTTTCATTGTTTCTCTGATTAATCAATTATTCTGTACTAACTGTTCAGCTAGGGCTACTATCCACATTTTTGGAAACCATCCACCCACTGTACATCCTCTACTTGTTTTCCAATCTCATGCTATTTCATCCTTGCCACTGCTAATAAGAATAAAATTAGCTCCTTATGCAAGAATTGTTTTGGTGTGACATCGAAAATATATAAATGGGCTAATAGCATGTGTGGTGTGTACTGTGGATGTTTTGGTTATATGTTAAAATCGTTATGTACCTTTAGGACAAGAATGAAATAAAAACATTTTTACAAGGAAAGAAGCCATGAATGAACCAATACAGTATGCAGTATATAGTGGAGAGAGCATTGCCTTTAGAGCAGGGACATGGGTTCAAATACCTGCTCAGTCATGAAGCCAATTATGTCACCTTCAAGCACTTATTCTCTTTCAAACTAACCTAGTCATAAAGTTGGATCGACATTGATCAGTTTCACATTCACATGTGTTCAGTCATATGTATGTTCCATTTCTGCATTAATACTGCAATTAAAAAAAGCAACATGGAATTTCTCATTTAACTCTTCTACAAATACTTGTTTTTGAATGTATTTTCTCACAAAATACATGTTTCTACTTGTGTATTTAAAATACACATTTTGATTTACTTTTGAGCCAAGAATAGGGATGTTGGAGAAATCCATATTGGAACAAAATGATACTGGACTTCTATTGAATCCATCCTGCCAAATTCAGAGAAATTAAAAATACAAAGAGTAGCTGCCTTCTTAGCTGTACCTCGGTCTGGGAGGTGCAGATCAGTCACTTTGCCTTGAATTTCACAAAAGTCTAATTCCTCAATTGTCCATATACATTTGCCATGAGAAAAAAATAAGGATGTGAAGTGATTCATGGAAGCATGTTGGGATAATTAAAAAAAGCAGGACTTTCTTTTTACATCAAATGACTTTCCAGAATAAAATTGTGATAAGAAATTTCTTTTTTTAAAAAACATGCATAGTTTTATCGTTTTCACTATCATTGTACATTACTTCACTGGCTGCCAGTCCAGGTCCGGGCCTGATTCAAAGTGCTGGTAATAACATTCAAAGCCCTAAACGGCTTGAGGCCAGGTTATCTGAAGGACTGCCTCCTCCCATAAGTTCTGCCTGGACCCTAAGATCATCCTCGGGGGTCCTTCTCCATGAGCCCCTGCCAAAGGAAGTGAGGCAGGTGGCTACCAGGAGGAGGGCCTTCTCTGCTGTGGCACCCCGGCTGTGGAATGAGCCCTTTTATACTGTATTTTAAATTATGTTTTTATACTGTTGTTGTTTTATATTTTGAATGGTTTTAATGGTTTTAAGTTTTGTAAACTGCCCAGAGCGCTCCTGCTATTGGGCGGTATAGAAATGCAGTAAATAAATAAATACATAAATAAATAAATAATACTGAGTTAAACCATTGGTCTAACTAGCTCAATATTATTTACAATAACTGGCAATCTTTCTCCAGGATTTCAGGCATGGTTCTCTCCAAGAATTACTTGGTGATGCTGGGGATCAAACTCATATTCTTCCACTTGCAAAGCACATGCTCAACCACTGAGGTAAACTCCCACCTCATTGTCTGAAATTATTGGAATTAAGTCTACACCTACAAAGGCAAGAGGTAAGCCTACAGAATTGGTACCAAAATTTTGCCTAAAGGAAATTTAAAGCGACTCAGAGGTGGTTGGTCCCCATCAGATGAGAAATTTCAAGAAAAGGCAATGGGTTTTGATTTTTTAAAAAACAAACAAACACCCCACCATCCATCAAGACTATACATCCCTAAAGACAGGTCTATTTATTTTTGAACACAAAAAGAGAATAGTCTCAGAATGCTATAAGCAAATGTATTGTAGAAAAGTCCAATGCATTTTAGCCTCTTGCTCTTTGTTAGGCCTTCTTCAAGAGGTTGTAACAATGTCTGCAGAAATTATTTACAACAGGTTATCTTGTGCTTATATACTGGCAATTAGATGGGGCTTTACTACAATAAAGTTCTTTATAGCATCCTGAGACTATTCTCTCATTTCTGTGTTCTTCCTTGATGCTCAGCCAACTTGCACCCTTGTTTATTTTTTAATCATTTTTTACTTTTTCAGCTTAGGTTAAAAATTTGCACACTTTGGTTAGAAATTCACACACACTGCCCTCACCTCCAAAATGATGTTTAGGACGCAGCCCAAATGACGTTCAAAGCCTTTATCTCATGAGGAATGTGGGCTAGAAGTTACATTTCCCTAATAGTTATTCTTATATTACTTACATGATTACAGAGTAGGCATTTACATTTTTAATTTTGCAGGATCCTGGTATATGTAATGATTACATATTTTAAATTCAGAATGTATCTTTGGGAAAGACATGGTACAATGTTTTGTTTTGTTTTTCATTTTAAGATCTTCTGCAGCTTGCTCGTTTGGACTGAAGGTAGAACAATAAGCTATCCTTTTGTATTGCCTTTTAGTCGCTTTTGTCTCACTTGGAGACGGTCTCATCACACAATAATACTGGGGTTATGTAAGAGGTCAGGTTATTCACCTTTGTCAGATAGGAAGTATGGGTAATCAATTTACTGTTAAGGAAGATAATTACTAGATTGGATATCCAGGCTGAAACAAGTGTTTGAATTATCCACAGACAATTCTTTTCTACAGCTCATTCATCACCTGTCCAAGTGTACATATAATTTCTGTGATAAATTGCAAAAGTGTGGTCTGTGACCTTGTTGTATATCTAGACAATACTAGTTACACTGAAACAGCAACACTGAAAACGACTAGGTTAAACTCACGTTGTAAATCTGAAAGGCACCATTGAAAGAGAAATCATTAAGAAAGAGCTAAAACCTTTTGAGTGAAAAGTAAGATTTGCAGTCCAGCATGTGTATCATGTTATATTTTTTAAATCTAAATAAACAATATTGAGAAGCACAACCCCAGTAAGGAAAGATTAAAATAGTTGGGAAGTTGAGACACACACATTCATACACGCACACATACACACACACACACACACAGAATATTTCTCAGGTGGGAGAGGATAGAGGTTTATAAAATTATGAATGGGCTTATAAAATGATGAAGGAATGGACAGAACTAATTTTTTCACTCTCTGTTTCAGTGAAGCCAATTGAGGTTTAGGTCAGACAAAATACAGAATTAATTTGTATAACCAACGCTAGGGTGACCATATGAAAAGGAGGACAGGGCTTCTGGATCTTTTACAGTTTTGTAGAAAAGGGAATTTCAGCAGGTGTCATTTGTATGTATGCAGCACCTGGTGATATTCCCTCCTCATTGCAACAGTTAAAGCTGCAGGAGCCCTGCCCTCTTTTATATCTGGTCAAGAGGGCAGGGCTCCTGCAGCTTTACCTGTTGTGATGAAGATGGAAATTCACCAGATGCTGCATGCATACAAAGGGTACCTGCTGAAATTCCCTTTTCAATACAACTGTTAAAGACACAGGAGCCCTGACCTCCTTTTCATATGGTCACTAGCATGATACAGGGAGAGGGGAGATTTCATTCTTTTCTCCTAAGTTTCTTCCTCTTCCCAATTCCCCCCTCCCACTCCCAAAGTGGCAGTTAAAGAAAGAAAAAAATCGGTTGTTTTTGTTTTGTTTTCTTTAACTGTTGTATGGTTGTGGTGGGAGTTTTAGGGGGGAAGAGCGACCCACACAGTAGTCCCAATCCGTATCAGCTCTCATGTGATTACTGTACAGATCTGCCCTATTTAGCTACTGTTCAGTTTTATAAACACCACAGAGAAGTGGAAACTGGAGTGTGAAAAAAGGCAAATTAAAAATAACTCTTGTCTTAAAATCTGCTTTAAAAACATGCAGTGTGCTCCCTGCCAATTCACAATATAATTCATGTTCTACCTGAGCCCCATGTACTTAACATTTAGCTAAAAAAAAAAATCAAGGAAAATATCTAAATATAGAATGTTCCATTACCACTAAATCAGTCTCAAAAGGAGGCAACACTGGAAACATTAAATGAACCAAGTTACTAAGTGCAACACAGTTTGCAATTAGACGGAATTGCAATTATGGCACCAACTACTAAGCCTGAAAAAAACTGTCTCTCAAAGCCGCAAGCCCAATTTTAGTATAGAATGTAATGATTATTATTAGGAGTGAAAATATTAAGCACAGATTCAAAATTTTCATTAGCAGAATTATTACTCTTTGCAAAGACACAGATACAACGGCTGGGTTTGGACATCACTTTAAGCCATGATGGATTAATAAGCTACTCAAAGTAGCTTATTTTGCTACTGTTACTCCCACACGATCAGACAAATAAGCTACTGTGCATAGTTTATTAAGATACTGTTCGTAATCTGAGTTATCCCCTCTCCCCCGTCCTGCTGCAGTCCTCCTGCCCCAGCAGTGGCGCTGTTTCACCCATTGACAGCATTGCAACAGCCTGTTTTAACTTTCCACAATATCCCAATGAAAGGGGAGAGGTTAATTCAGCACTTTCAGTATCACCCTGACGAGGGAGTGGTGGCTTTAAAGCTTTGAAAATATGCAGGATTGGGACCAAACTTCATACACAGCCTCCCCTAGTCAGGAGGCACCCAATGCACCATGAAAACCCTGCATGATTACACACAAAGGAATAAAAACCCTGGGTGCACCAAAAAGGGGATCACACAAATAAACCATTGAATCGGTACGAAACATCATACACAGCCTCCCCTAGCAAGGGTGCATACAAGGCCCATTGAAACCCCTGTGCACTTGCAAAGTCCCATGAATGACAGAACCGCTTGGCAAAAGGGAGGGGCTGCTATAACTCCATAGGACAAAACTTCATACACAACATCCCCTGGCAAGGATGCACACAAGACAAAATGGCAACCCTGCGCAGCTGCCACCACCCAACTGAGATGGTGTTTGACTCTTGGGGAGGTTGCAGGGTGCACTGTAGGAGAAGGGCTACGGTGGAGTGGGGCTATGAGCACAATTAGTTGCTAGGCATATCATGGAAAGAGAGATCTGCCATCTAGAGGAGAACAGCGGCAGCAGTTTTGACTGCTTTTGCCAAGCGACTGCGTAGGCTAGGCTGACCATCTGAAAAGGAGGACAGGGCTCCTGTAACTTTAACAGTTGTAGAGAAAAGGGAATTTCAGCCAGTGTCATTTGTATGCAATTAGTTCCTGGTGAAATTCCCTCTTCATCACAACAGTTAAAGTTGAGGCACTATACTAGAGTGACCATATACAAAAGAAGGCAGGGCCCCTGCAACTTTAACAGTTGTGATGAAGAGGGAAATTCACCAGGAACTAATTGCCTACAAATGACACTGGCTGAAATTCCCTTTTCTCTACAACAGTTAAAGTTACAGGAGCCCTGTCCTCCTTTTCAGATGGTCAGCCTAGCGTAGGCGATCAAAATAACCCACTGTGACCGCAACACAGCATGATAACCCATGCTGGGGTAAATAACCCATTCTGCAGGCCATGAGTTATCAGAGTGGGATATTTTGGCCACATAATCCTTCGTAGGTTTAAAAACTCCTGACAGATGACACGACACAATTCTCAACAACGTACTTTGCTAGCCTATATGCATGTCTACTCAGAAGTAAGTCCTATCAATTTAATGGAACTTACTCCCAGGTGAATGTGTGTATAGGATTGCAGCTTTAAATGTTCATACGGAAATCAATGGGCAATTAATTGCACTCAAGGTCATCATTGCATTGCACATATGTGTGGCGGGGTTGCCTGTGCCCATGACACTGGTAGTAAGATCTGTATCAGGGTGGGCTTTGCTCCCACCCAACCTAGTATTGTGGAGAAGTTTACTGTCTTCTATATATGCCTTGGTTAACTCCAAGATTATCTGGAGAGCATAGGCTGTGCTGTTGTTGGGAAACATTCCATCTGCCCTCCACAACTTGGTCTTTTCTTTTCCCACTGTTCAAAGAAAGGAAGTGAGATGAGGAGACTTAAGCCTCATCTGCAACAAGCTTTTTCTCTCTTCCCTCTTTGCAAAGATCGTGTACAAGTTGCATAGTTTCCCCTTTTAAACAACTGAAATAGGGCTGTTGAACCTCTTTCAGCCAAGGGCTAAATTCAATTTCAGATGAGCTCTTAGGGGCTGTATTGCAGTGGTGGGTCAGGACAAAGGCAAAATGAGGCCAGGTCAAAGGCAAAAGCGATGGGCCAAAAATACCACCACTGCCTTCAGATTTTCAGCATATTGTATTTTAAAGCTCTTCCTGCCAGTAACTAAGCCTTAGGGGGCAAATGTCAGGAAATTACCAAATAATCAACAGTCGAGGGAGAAAGTTTGGGCTAAGAGAAACTCGTGGCCATCTGGGGATCCCCAGAGGACCGATCCCAAAGGCCTGATGTTCAACACCCCTGAACTAAACAAATCTTGAATCAAACGTATGATATGAAATTACACTGTTTGGGACAAATCCCTTTATGCCATAACAACATTGAATAAACAAGCTGTGCTATTTGTATATTTGCCCTGCTTTATTTTGAACAGTAAAAGTTCTGTGCACTTGTACAAGTTCTTGGTCTTGTACAAATGGATGCCTGCAAACGACGGGATCGTGCATAGGAAAAGCAAAAGGAACCCAGGGTTTCCTCCAGTGCCTTAATCAAACAAGATCAATAAGAGAAGGCAGAAAGGTCCACAGTATGTTTATAAAGCTAAAGCTCAGCACAAAAGGTATTGATAAACAAAGAGAGTGTAGGAAGATGCTCTGGGTGATTTATGATGACACACTTTTGCCTTTGCAGGTTTCTCTTCCCAGCTTTTTGCACGTAACACGTCCAGCTGTATGCATGGTGCAATGGTATAACATGGAGATGTGGCGATGCACCATTACTGTTACAAATTCACATTTCGGTCTTCTGCTACAGCAGTCCTCCCCCAACCTAGTGCCCTCCAGATGTTTTGGATGACAACAAAAAGGATTTCTGAATATTGGCCACACTGATCTGATGGGAATTGAACCCCACAACACCTGGAAGGCACCAGGTTGGAAAAGGCTGTGCTGCAGCATGGAAACCTTCACATTTGCCTAACATGCAAGTACTAGGATGGGTGCTAAAAGGGTCAGAAGGTCAGAGTATTATGGATTTGGATGTTCACAAATGTACTGACAGAGGGGATGTGAGTGATGTGCACATGGATTTCTAGCATCGCGTGTGAGGTTGGAACTCTCACATCCCATAGATGATGTCCAGAGAGATGCAAAACCTCTTACTGTTCACATTAAAAACAGGAAGTACGACTCACATCTCTTTCCTCTGTCAGTGTTCTACCTGCCCTCAGTCTAGCAGATCCACCCCTTTATTATCATCCCCATGTACAAGGGACTAGCCCTATTTGTGAATCAACTTTAGCACTGTGCATAGATCCAGGTGTTTCAGGCTGCATCTCCTACCACCCCATTTGGCTGACGGGAATTGTAATTCAATCGAAGCATATGGAGGAAGGCTGCTTTGAATTGTACTTTTTTTAGAACTTTTCATATTTGCACACCATCTCCTACTGTAAAACATTAAACCTAAATATATTGTTACTTTATTGTGTGAACAAAATTTTTCAATTACAATTTTCTTCCTTCCAAAGGAATATTAGCTGTTCATTTATTAGCCTTTTGACTAATTTCAAAATGCAGATTTCAAAATGCAGCACTTTTTTTTCTTTTTAAGAAAGAGCTTTCCTTGCCTCCCCACACCTTACCCCACATAAATGGCTATCTCATAAACGAAACTCAGTTTGATAGTGCTATTTTTTAATGGTCAGCTAATGTTTTTTTACATTAAAAAAATTGTTTGGTTCATGTAAAAATGAGTTGTGTGTTTGCATACTTCCTCCTCTCCCTCCTGCCCTTCCTCGTACATATTCTAGCATATTAAACTACAGTTTCCTGTGATGTTAAAACCAGGAAACCATGGTTTAAGTAAATGCTGGGCCGGAAATTTCTCCCTCGGAAATTTTGGGCATTCTCATTCAATTTGATTGAAAACAAATTCCTTTTGAAAAGAAATTCAAAGGAGAAGAATGTTTTGAGAAATTCTCACGGGTTTGGTTCAGGATTCTTGTGCCTACCTTATTCATGAGACAGCTGACAAATTTGTTTGAGTGTCCTGCCTTTCATTGTGCAATCATTACTCTTACAGCCTGTTGCATCCTTGGCCTCCACACTATCCACCCAGGGGATGACATCATGAATTTATTCTTCCCATAGGGCCTTTTCAGATCAGGAAGTGCAGGCAGCCTGGGAGACTGTAGAGCAATGGTGAGATGTGTAATGGAAAGAGAAATATAGACAGTGCCCACAGCCACCTCACAGTGATTGGGTAAGGTCAAAAACTTCACCAACACGCATTCAAAATAAATTATTAAATGCCTTGAGAATGAGGCAGAAAAATGGAGGCCTCTTTCATGGGGGGAGAAAACTTTCAGGAAATTGGAGGATGGATTTTAGAAGAGCATTAGCTCCACCATTTTCCTGGAACTGGATGCAACACTGCTCCCCCAACACTGCTCCCCCAACAACTACTACAGGGCTTTCAGGGAAGGTGTGGTTTGCCAGAACCTGCATTAGAGACAAGATGTATCCACAATCACCCCTCAGAAATGTAACATTTGGAAGATCCTAGAGCTGAGCGGAATGTTTTTAGAATACATTTTTTTCAGAAATGTCCTGAGATTTTTCTTTTCTTACCCCCCTACAAATAAAAGGACACTTTTCAGAATTTTCTCGCCATTTTGTTTTTGTGGTGGCTGCACTCCCTTCCCCACCCACCCCTTGCCATGCCTTGGAATGTTGCTAGGTGTATGGAGGATTGTGGAGGATGCAAAATGGGGGCCAGGCTGTTGATGCCGTTGCCACTTGCAGTGGCAGTGCAGAAAAACCCATAGGAAAAAAGGAGCTGCTCTGCAACCCTTGCCAATGGTGATGCCTATTTGTGAGAAATAGTTGGAGAATTTATTCTCCCCTGGGAGATATTCAGTGAAATTGTCTCCCCTCCCCAATTTCTCTGCCCACAAATTGTGTGGAGAATTTCAAGAGGCCACTTGTGCACAAGCTCTAGTTTAAGTGCTGCTTACAAACCAGGTTATAAAACCAATATTGGGGGGGGGGGGGATACTGGGTTAGATTCATATTTAAGCATGTGCAACTCAGCTGGTGGAAGCAGACTTCCTTATGCCCTTCTCCCCATTACAACCCCATCAGCTTTTTGAAAATGCTACACAGAGGGTCTGAGGACCCTGCTGAATGAAATGAGGAGGGATCTCTGAAATTGAGGCAGAGGTACCTTCTGGGACTGCATCAGGCTGATCCTGATACAATGCACTGAGTTATTCAGTAGTGAAGGTGTTGCTGTGGCAGTTAAAAAGGGGGGACTGTAATTGAACATTCTGATAATAAAGAAATACATTTTAAGAAGAGTTAGAGGGTCATACTTCTTTCAAATCTTCTGGCCTCTTTTCAGGCCATGTGTGTAATTTTGATAATGCTAAAACATGTCCTGTGATAATGATTTAGCTGTTATTAAGCATACTACAGACTAAGAGTCAAGGAAATAAGAACATAAGAAAAGCCATGTTGGATCAGACCAAGGGTCTATCTAGTCCAGCACTCTGTTGACACAGCTGCCAACCAGCTATTGACCAGGATCCCACAAGCAGAACACGGGTGCAACAGCACCCTCCCACCCATGTGTACCAGCAACTGGTGTATATAGGTGTGTATATTGGAAATCATATAGGATGCTTTGGCCTATAACCTGAACTTGCAAATCAAGTTCCTTGTTGCCCAGGTCATGTGAAGTCTTTGTTGTAATTGCCTCTCTAGGATGGAGCCTCTATTAAAACTGCAGTATCCACCTGGTATATGATACTAAGAAGTGTGGATGTGAATGCTCTTTAACCAGATCCATGCTTAAATGTCAGATTGACAAGTTTAGCATTTGAAAGCAGGAGAGAGAGAGAGAGAGAGAGAGAACGAAAAATTGCTACTTTTAGGCTTCTGGTTAAATTAAGATCATAGACTACAACATTTCCACAGAGATTTAAATATAATTTCTTTTCATCAGATCTCCAAAGATTGCCTGCCTATGTATGGGTGCACATAATTCAACATTAAGTTTTCAGTTCGTAGGATTTATTTAATTGAGGCTACAATTTATTGCTAATATAATTGAAGCTATGATTTATTCCTTATAGATAAAGTACTTTAAATGAAATGATGTCCTACATAGAAGTAAAAACAAAGAAAATTTTATAAGAACAAGTCTGAAGAAACTGATAAGGAAAAAAATCTTTATAGAAGTAATACTATGAAATCGTGCATGGAATATATGCAAAGTAGGCTAAATTATGAAATGCTTTGTGATAGATAGGAAATCAGGAATAGTTAACATGAAAGACCTAATTTCATTTAGAACTAATTTGAATTTCTAACTTGCCCCATTCTAGGGCAGGTTAGCATAATAAAAAAACTACCGGCTCACTCCTGCAACTACTGTTGGATGAGCCCAAGTAATGCAAGCATTATAGAATAGGGATGTGCACGGACCCCCCGGATTGGATCGGGACTCAGATCGGGACCTCCAATTTTGTCATGGATCGGTTCGGACAAAATCGGAGGCCCCCCGGACCGGATCGAGTCCGATCCCGATCCAAAAATCGTAAATTTTTGGATCGGGCGCAATTTTTTTCCCCATAGACTTGCATTGCAATGCAAGTCTATGAGGAAAAAATGGCGGCGGGTGGGTGAGGGGGGGCCTAACTCCGTCCCCCCAGGGGCCGTCCGCTGTGGATGGCCCCAGCAGGTAAGCCCCCTCCCCCGCGCTCCCTACCCCCCCTGGGGCCGTCTGCTTCCATCCGCTGGCGCCCGCGGATAGAAGCGGACGGCTCCGGGGGGGTAAGCCCCCTTCCCCGCCACTGCTTACCTTTTAGGGCCGTTCGCTCCCGTCCGGCGCCGGCGGCTACTGCCAGCCGGCTTTGCAGCTTGCTCTAGAGTAGAGCGCCGGGTGATCACCCGGTGTGCCACCCTGGAGCAGGCCGCGGAGCCCGCTGGTAGTAGCCGCCGGCGCCGGACAGGAGTGGACGGGCCGGAAAGGTAAGCGCCCCCCTCCTCCCCCCCCCACTGTCCTTTTCGGAGCCTTTTCGGATCGGTTCGGACTGGATCGGCCGATCCAGCTGTTGGATCGGAAATCGGATAATTTATCCGATTTCCCACTGGACCGGACTCGGATCGTGGATCGGGTCCGATCCAGTGCACATCCCTATTATAGAATCATAGAATCATAGAATAGTAGAGTTGGAAGGGGCCTATAAGGCCATCGAGTCCAACCCCCTGCTCAATACAGGAATCTACCTTAAAGCATCCGTGACAGATGGTTGTCCAGCTGCCTCTTGAATGCCTCTAATGTGGGAGAGCCCACCACCTCCCTAGGTAATTGGTTCCATTGCCGTATTGCTCTAACAGTCAGGAAGTTTAACTTGGTGTTAATTAATGCAATATATTGTGGTTTCTCCTGAAAGAGACAGTGGGCACATCGTTATGATTATATCTTGGCTTAATAAGGCAAGATATAATCTTGTATTATAATAAGTATTAATTAGTCTTTTCTCGACACAATCAGCCTCTTTGCTTCTCCCTTCATGGCACATCTTGACAAGTCAGGAAGTCTTCAATTATACATAAATTTCTCATTTTGCTCAAACTAGGAAACTAGTTAACCAGTTTTGGAACATTCAGGATCGTAAAAGAACTTCATACGATGATATAAGATCCTAACTTGCTCCATATATTAAGCAACTATTTAATTGCCTGAACCAGGCCAGAAAGAGTTGGACGGGTGCCAATTCCAAGGACTACATGGCCCACCATAGCCAGTGCACAATAAGATGGGATAGATAACACTTTTCCTGTTATTATGGGGGCAAAATGAAGAGAAATAGGTAACCCTCAATGAACTATCATTGCAAATATTGGAGAAATGTGAATAAAATATTGTTTATAAAAAAAACTTTTCACAGACATTTCAGAAAAAAACCATACATTTTTTTTTATTTGCACTTCATTTCTTTTTAAAAAAAATGCATTTCTAATGTGTTTTATGCTTTTATCCTATTTGTTTACTGCCCCAACATTCTTGAATGGGGAGTGGTATATGAATATTGTAAATAAATAAATAAATAAATAAATAAACATTATATTAAGGAAAACTGCTTGCAAAAATGTATCTGCTAGGCAAGCTTGCATACAAAAATTTGTCTATTAGACAAATGTGTATACAAAAATGTGTATATTAGGAATTTGTATGCATGCTTTAAAAAAGATTTTTTTAAAAGTTACAAATCGATGTGGAAATCAGAGAGAATGAATTTAAGATGACAAAAATGAGAAACCAAAATATACAGATTCATCTATACTTAAGGGGCCTTGCTCCTAGATGCATATGTATAGGACTGCAGCCTATGTCAGAGAGCCTATCTACACTACTGCTTTAAAACGGTTTAAAATGGTTTATAATAGTTTTGAGAACTGTTGGGGCCCAGGACACACTCCATATACAGTTTTCAAAACATTTTCAAAGTGTTTTATCCTGTGTGTGTAGATAGGCTCTAATTGGGCCTTTCATGTGAACCATCCATAGTGTCTATATGCATTTCTTTGCATGTATCCTCTGCATTATTTAATTACACTACCAAAAAGAATACATTTTCTTCCTACTTACCATATCCATACTCTTTATAGATATTTGGTTTTAACTTTTATGTAGAATATAATTTCATTTAAAGTACTTTATCTATAAGATTATATTGTAAACTCAATTAAATTAGCAATAAATTGCAGCACCAATTAAATAAATCTGAACTGAAAACTTTATGTTGAATTATGTGTGTCCGTACATAGGCAATCGCTGAAGATTTAATTAAAATAAATTATGTTTAAACCTCTATGGAAACAAAATACTTTCCTGCAGAAATTAATGCTGTTATCAACTGTTGCTTTTTGGAATAGGTACAAATGCATCCAGGCACACACTTGTGCTCAGTGACTTGGCAGGTGAAGTCCTAACACTTTTCTCTTTCATGAGTTAGAGAAGGAAGAAACCACAGAAGCATCCCAAACACCTCACATGCATCACAGTCACTGAGCCTATCTACACACACAGGATAAAACACTTTGAAAATGTTTTGAAAACTTTATATGGAGTGTGTCCTGGGCCCCAACAGTTCTCAAAACTGTTATAAACCATTATAACAGTTTATAACAGTGTAGATATGCTCATTCACAACTATTTGGCCTCATGAGTTTTGATTTATTTTATTAAAGCGGTGCAGGTAAGAATTTCATATGGAGGTGGGGAACATTTTTGGGCTTGAGGGTGGGGAACCTCCTGTAGGCCACATGCCAGCAGTGGGTATGGCTGGACTCCAAACACGATGTGGTCAACCCACTCTTACACACCATCCACACAGAGATGCAGACATCATTCACATCTAGGATTGGATGGACTCACTCATGTCCAGCTTGTTGGACGCTTGTAAGCCACTGCCTCCATCTGTCTTTGCTCCCAACACCGTGAGCTTCTTTGAGGTTTGGCAAACCTCCAATGAAGTCACAAGCCCATCTGTCCTTGTCCAGAGCATACATACCTTTAATCATGCATAATTTGGGCCATTTACACAAAGTAGGGAATATGTAATTTCTGGAGCCTCCATTGCCGTGCACAATAGGGACTCTGAAAATGATGTATTTCTGGTCCTCCATTGTGCTCAGCAATAGAGGCTCTGGATGAGGGAGGATAGCTGCCAGGTGCTCATCAGACCATGTGGGCACTCAAAGTGTGGGCCCACAAATGTGCCATAGTTGGGTCCAGGGCGGGGGCTGGACATGGGGGAGTCTGTTGGACTCCCAGACCAAATGAAGTGCCTGCACCATCCCTATTCACATCCCCATCCACACCATTCATTCATTCATACATACTAGGGGTGTGCACGGACCCCCCGGATCGGATCGGGACCCGGATCGGGACCTCCAATTTTGTCCCGGACCGGTTCGGACAAAATCGGAGGCCCCCCGGACCGGATCGAGTCCGATCCCGACCCAAAAATCGTACATTTTTGGATCGGCCGCCATTTTTTTCCCCATAGACTTGCATTGCAATGCAAGTCTATGAGGAAAAAATGGCGGCGGGTGGGTAAGGGGGGGCCTAACTCCCTCCCCCCCCGGGGCCGTCTGCTGTGGACGGCCCCGGCAGGTAAACCCCCTCCCCCGCGCTCCCTACCCCCCCTGGGGCCGCCTGCTTCCATCCGCTGCCACCCGCGGGCGCCAGCGGATAGAAGCGGACGGCTCCGGGGGGGGGGGGGTAAGCCCCCTTCCCCGCCACTTACCTTCTCGGCCCGTCCGGCGCCGGCGGCTACTACCAGCGGGCTCCGCGGCCTACTCTCGAGTAGCGCGCCGGGTGATGACATCACCCGGCGCGCCACCCTGGAGCAGGCCGCGGAGCCTGCTGGTAGTAGTAGGCACCGGCGCCGGACGGGAGCCGCCGGGCCGGGCAGGTAAGGGCCCCCCTCCCCCCTCCCCCCTCCGCGCGCCCCCTCCTCCCCTCCACGCACCCCCTCCTTACCTTCCCGGCCCGGTGGCTCCCGTCCGGCGCCGGCGCCTACTACTTCCAGCAGGCTCCGCGGCCTGCTCTAGAGTAGCGCGCCGGGTGATGACATCACCCGGCGCGCCATCCTAGAGCAGGCCGCGGAGCCTGCTGGGAGTAGTAGGCGCCGGCGCCGGACGGGAGCCGCCGGGTCGAGCAGGTAAGGGCCCCCCTCCCCCCTCCGCGCGCACCCTCCTCCCCTCCACGCAACCCCTCCTTACCTTCCCGGCCCGGTGGCTCCCGTCCGGCGCCGGCGCCTACTACTTCCAGCAGGCTCCGCGGCCTGCTCTAGAGTAGCGCGCCGGGTGATGACATCACCCGGCGCGCCATCCTAGAGCAGGCCGCGGAGCCTGCTGGGAGTAGTAGGCGCCGGCGCCGGACGGGAGCCGCCGGGCCGGAAAGGTAAGGGCCCCCCTCCCCCCTCCGCGCGCACCCTCCTCCCCTCCACGCACCCCCTCCTTACCTTTCCGGCCCGGCGGCTCCCGTCCGGCGCCGGCGCCTACTACTTCCAGCAGGCTCCGCGGCCTGCTCTAGAGTAGCGCGCCGGGTGATGACATCACCCGGCGCGCCATCCTAGAGCAGGCCGCGGAGCCTGCTGGGAGTAGTAGGCGCCGGCGCCGGACGGGAGCCGCCGGGCCGGAAAGGTAAGGGCCCCCCTCCCCCCTCCGCGCGCCCCCTCCTCCCCTCCACGCACCTCCTCCTTACCTTTCCGGCCCGGCGGCTCCCGTCCGTCGCCGGCGCCTACTACTTCCAGCAGGCTCCGCGGACTGCTCTAGAGTAGCGCGCCGGGTGATGACATCACCCGGCGCGCCATCCTAGAGCAGGCCGCGGAGCCTGCTGGGAGTAGTAGGCGCCGGCGCCGGACGGGAGCCGCCGGGCCGGAAAGGTAAGGGCCCCCCTCCCCCCTCCCCCTCCTCCCCTCCACGCACCCCCTCCTTACCTTCCCGGCCCGGTGGCTCCCGTCCGGCGCCGGCGCCTACTACTACCAGCAGGCTCCGCGGCCTGCTCTAGAGTAGCGCGCCGGGTGATGACATCACCCGGCGCGCCACCCTAGAGCAGGCCGCGGAGCCTGCTAGTAGTAGTAGGCGCCGGCGCCGGACGGGAGCCACCGGGCCGAGAAGGTAAGTGCCCCCCTCCTCCCCCCCCCGCTGTCCACTTTCATCGGCGGGCTCCCGCTGGCGCCCGCCAATGGAAGCGGCGGTGGGCGCCAGTGGGCGCCCGCCGATCCGCCGATCCGCCGAACCGGTTCGGAGCTTTTTCGGACCGGTTCGGATTGGATCGGCCGATCCAGCTGCGGGATCGGAAATCGGATAATTTATCCGATTTCCCACTGGACCGGACTCGGATCGTGGATTGGGTCCGATCCAGTGCACATCCCTAATACATACATACATACATACACACCCCTTTCCCAGCACCTCTTCTCAGTTGGTCCATGCAGATCAGCTGAGGGTCACATTTTACCTGCTCAGTGCTAAGAAAGGAAACCATTGTCATCTCTAGGCAGGGAAAAGGGCTTTACATATGCCTGGAAAGAAGCTGTTAGGCCAAATGAGGAACCCCTTGGGCCAGAGTTTCTCCATTCCCAATTTAATAGACACTGTGTCATCCTTTAAAGAGAAACCAGTCAAACTATATGCTTTTGTCTGAGATATTAGACAAAAGCATACTTTTAAAAATATTTGATCCAAATTGCTTTCCCTTCCAAACCTAATTTCTATATGGCACCTTTCCTACATATAGGAATTATTATAAGAAACATTATGTTATGATGAAAAATCCTTGTAGTTATTAAGTATCAGCAATGAGAGTGGGTAAGGAGAATCTGTTCCACACAATTTTTTTCAGTTTGATGCCAATTTTACATCTATTCCCCCATCAGAATTAGCCCACAGAGCACTGTGAATTGAAAAATAACATGTAGCAGATATCAGCTTTGACTTCTCTTTCTAAAGGCTTACTTCCAAATGCAGCTAATTAGAGCACCTGCTTGTCAAATGCAGATGATTGTGATTAATTTTAGCCAGGCATTAAACTGCACTCACTTCTGGATCATAGTTTTCTATCTTACAAAGGAGAATCTGGGATAAAAGAAATCTCTTGTGGGCCATTGAGTACATTCTTCTGAATTATAGTGGAGTTAATTTTCTGGTTTTTTGTTTTAAGTTGAGCACAGCTCCAACAATGCCCTCTTTCTGGGAGTATAGAGCTTGGCATGCTAACAGAACCCATCAGAATTCTCAAGAATATTATGGGTTTTGTCACAGAGTGCATGGCAGGTTTTTCCTAATAGGCCAAGAAAGTGATACAGCTGCAGTGGCATCTATTGAGTTCCTTATGAATTCAGCCCATACTTTAGAGTGGGTTTGGACTCAGCTCACAATGGCCCCAGGACTTCCAAAGAGGGAGAAAACATGTCTCAATCCCATCTTCCAAATTAGCTATCAACACTAGTAATTGGCAGCACATGGACCACATCCATGTTATTCAAGGCATGTTTCCTCACTGTTTCCTTCATAAGTAATGGAAGGAAATGATTTTAAATTATTAGGAATGGGGATAGCCCACCCTTTAATGCCTCTCTCTGAATGTTTTTGTGAATTGCCCTAGTTTTGCCTGAATACCTATGTAAAGTGGTAGCTAAATGAGTATTTCACCACCCGGTGGAGGGAGCAGGGAAAACATGCCCCAGCATGAAGGAGCTCATTACCATGGAGCTCATTTGCATGTGGGATAGAATTGTGCATATGCCTTGCTGGGATGGTTGGAATAAGTTAAGGGACAAAAGGGATGGGTGGGACGCTTGTATTTCCATCTTGTGTCAGCCACCCATGCTATGGGTGCGGAGTGAGTGCTAGCTCGCCCTGAGTTATAAAGATCCTTGGAGAACAGGGGTCAGGACTCTGATCTGCAAGAGGTGTCTGCAAGAGGTGTCTAAAAGGGTGGAGGGTTGGGAGTAACAAGAGCTGTCTAAAAGGGTGGAGGGTTGGGAGTAGGGTGTGCACTGGATCGGACCCGATCCACGATCCGGGTCCGGTCCAGTGGGAAATCGGATAAATTATCCGATTTCCGATCCAACAGCTGATCGGCCGATCCAGTCCGAACCGATCCGAAAAGGCTCCGAACCGGATTGGCGGATCGGCGGGCGCCCACTGGCGCCCACCGCCGCTTCCATTGGCGGGCGCCAGCGGGCGCCCACTGATGAAAGTGGACAGCGGGGGGAGGAGGGGGGCGCTTACCTTTGAGGGACGTCCGCTCCCATCCGGCGCCGGCAGCTACTACCAGCGGGCTCCGCGGCCTGCTCCAGGGTGGCGCGCCGGGTGATGTCATCACCCGGCGCGCTACTCTAGAGCAGGCCGCGGAGCCCGCTGGTAGTAGCCGCCGGCGCCGGACGGGAGCCACCGGGCCGGGAAGGTAAGGAGGGGGCGCGCGGAGGGGAGGAGGGGGTGCGCGGAGGGGGGCCCTTACCTTTCCGGGCCGTCCGCTCCCATCCAGCGCCGGCGGCTACTACCAGCGGGCTCCGCGGCCTGCTCCAGGGTGGCGCGCCGGGTGATCCGATCTGGGGGGTCCGTGCACACCCCTAGTTGGTAGCAACAATTACTCTCTCTGTGAAAAGAAGTTTTCAACTTGTTGCTGGCTGGAAGCTGTTCCTGGCTGGCTGGCCTGCTGAAGAGTGCCCCTCCTTGAATGTAGACAAGTGCTGAGCTAACTCCATGCTGAATGCTAATCCTCCTGAGCTGGATCGCTCTTGTTGAACTTACTATTAGAAGGGGAGGCTTGGTGCTACACTAATCCAGTGGGGTTAGCAATTACCAATTACCTTTGTTGTGGAGCACTAGAATCACAGAAGCCCACCTTCTGGTGGAGCCCCTCATTCCACCCTATTTCCTGTTGCTGCCACCTGCTGGTGGAGCCTCTTCATTGCTGCACACTCCAGTTCCTGTTGCTGCTACCCTCTGGTTGTATGCCTGGAGGATCCCTATTCATTGGTCATATCCTTGGACTAACTATGAGTACAGTCAAAGGACACACACTTCCATCAACCTACCTAAACCTTGGGAGGGAGATGTGTTGATCAAATGGTTGTTGTTGTTTTCTATGTTCTATTCTTGTTGCTCATTATCAGCTTGAATAAATACCAGTATTTATACCTCAGCTGTGTGGGTGAGGTTGCTACACAGACATCTCTAAATTGGTGTCCCAGAGTTCCTGGGCGGGGGCTTGAGCCAGAGTTAACTTTAAGGAAGGAACAAACAACCCTAGACACAGAACCTGGCCCTGGGTACTGACCCAAGGGTTTCACATATGCTCCACAATTGTAAAGCCTTTACCAATACAGACAGATGGAGAGGTCAATTTGTGTAGCGAAATACACATTTAGCCCACGATTTGCCTATCCCTGCTCTTAAGTACACCTTAGTTAGCTTTTTCATCAGATACAGATGGTGTTTAGAAAATGTGAAGACCCCACCCCCCAAAAGGCCATATAAAAATAGACTGGTAATTTTAATCTGCTTTAGCTATTGTGGAAACATTCCAAGTTACCAATAAATTAAAACAAAATCCATAAACTAACTCTGCATTGATTTATGAGGTAAGTTTCATAGGCTAGCATTGAAATAGTGGGTCCATATCCACCATTTTACCACACTTCAACCACTCTGAGCTCAATTCCATTTATTATAATGATCATAATTATGATACTCATCATCATATTCCTGTACAAGAATCTCTTATGTGTTCATTTTTGGAAATGGAGGGCATGCTTCTATTTGTAGAAAAATAGTGCTTTTAATATTGGGCTCAAAAATATCCCATGTCATATCTCTTTTCCTTTAAATATCAGTGCCTAACATACCAATTTTCAGGGAACCAGGTTTTCAGAATTGTCGCTGGAGGGAAGATCAACATCTCCTCTGTTGGGTAGTGTCATTAGAAATAAAGTATATCATAATACATTTACGGAAGTTAAAAATTACACTTACTGGTGTGCCCTGAAGAAGCAAGTGATTGTTATTATATTACTTTCCTCGATTTCTTCATGACATCATTTTGCAACAGGTGTCATTCAGAATTATTTGAAAAACCTGTGATTGCTTGAAGCATAAGAGCTAAAGAGCAAAATTTACTGCAGGAACCACCAGGAAATATGTACAAGAAACTAATGGAAAAAGGAGAACCTCCTTAACAACCTTCAAATGTGGTTGAGAACTTTTTTGAGGCATTGAAAACGAGTCCGTACATAACTAGTAGCCACCCTTGCAAGGAAGGGCGGGATATAAATATAAATTAATGAATTATAACTTCAGGCAATACTCCAAGATTCCTTACAATTGTAGTCACATTAGTTGTGACTTTAGTAGCATTAGCAAATGCTTTAAAAGTATCAGTAGGCCCAAATGCCCTATGCTAGGGGTGGGCAGAAGGTATTTGGTACAGCAACTCCCAAAAGCCCCTGCCTGCATTACCAATGGTCAGGAATGGTGGGAGTTGAAGTCCCAAACACCTGGAGATCTACTTTCTTCCCACCCTGACCTAAGAAGTGTAAGATATGGATGATGGATCTCTTAATTTTTTTTTTTCAGTTTTCCAATATTAAATCCTTTTCATTCTGTTTCCACATCACTTTGTGGTTGTTTTCATTGTAAAAGCCTGCATGAAAAAGTATAAACTTTCCTCCTAATATACTCATTTTTAATGTGATTACACATTTTTTTGCCAGCAACTTTTCCTAATATAATACATTTCTGTACATTATTTTCCCTAATATATACATTTGTGTATGTGTGCTTTCCTTAATTTTTTTCATTAAATCTCTCTCTCCATCACATACAAACACACATTATATTTTAAAAGGGACAAAAAGAAAAACTAATGTTCATGTCAACAAACTATCATGTAATGCATCTGAATCACATAGCCCTCACTATTAATATAGATTCTCTACCCCACCACCATCACCTCTTCACCCTATTTGCTTTTCCAGAAGCCTTAGGGGCAGTGTTATTTCTTTATGACCTTTTCCTTTATCTTACACAGGAATTTCATGCCTTCTGTTGCTCTTTGTATTTTGATTGCTTTAAAAGCAAATAAAAATCCTGCAACAGGATGAAGCTTTCAAAACAGCCTTCTTTAACTTCTGCACTTATCAAACTAGAAGAAAATTATGAGTGTTTGTTTGCTTTATTTTGTTTTTATGAACCCTTTGAAACCATATTTTCTAGGGATGTGCACTGACCCCCCGGATCGGATCGGATAGCGGATTGGAATCGGACCTGGGGGGTCGGATCGGATCGGATCGGAGGATGGTCGGATCGGATCGGACCGGATGTCCGATCCGGATCGGACGCCATTTTGAATGCTTTTTCCCATAGCCAAGTATTGTTTTACAAAAACGCCTATAACTTTTTCATTTTTAAAGATAGAAGGATGAAACTTGGGCACATTATACACTGGTTAGGGACAGTTATCTGTGAGAAATTTCAGAAAGATTGGTGCATGCGTTTTGTGGCAATTAATTTTTTAATAAATACCCAGGAATGCCTATAACTTTGTCATTTTTAAAGTTACACACATGAAACTTTGCCACATTGTAGGTGGTACCTTGGGACCTATGTGTGTGAAATTTCAGAAACGTAGGTGCTTGTCTTGTGTGGTAATTAATTTTTAGAAAAATGGGTAGTAGTGGGGTAAATACATTTATGCCTCCCATTTTTTTATTTTTGAAGATACAAACAGGAAACTTGGGCACATTACAGGTACCCCTTGCCTTGATATGTGTGTGAAATTTCAGAAACATTGGCACTTGCCTTGTGTGGCAATTAATTTTTGAAACAATGAGGAAAGAAACACCTATAACTTTGTCATTTTTAAAGTTACACACATGAAACTTTGCCACATTGTAAGTGGTACCTTGGGACCTATGTGTGTGAAATTTCAGAAACATAGGTGCTTGCCTTGTGTGGCAATTAATTTTTTAATAAATACCCAGGAAGGCCTATAACTTTGTCATTTGTAAAGTTACACACATGAAACTTTGCCACATTGTAGGCGGTACCTTGGGTCCTATGTGTGTGAAATTTCAGAAACGTAGGTGCTTGTATTGTGTGGCAATTAATTTTTGAAACAATGAGGGATTCATTGGACAGCACTTGCCCATAGAGATTCATTGGACAGTACTTTCCCATAGGGAATCATTGGACAGTACTTGCCCATAGGAAATCATTGGAAAGCACTTGCCCATAGGAAATCATTGGAAAGCACTTTCCCATTGAGAAATACAGTTATGCCTCCCACTTTTTTATTTTTGAAGATACAAACAGGAAACTTGGGCACATTGTAGACTGGTTAGGGATAGTTATCTGTGAGAAATTTCAGAAAGATTGGTGCATGCGTTTTGTGGCAATTAATTTTTTAATAAATACCCAGGAATGCCTATAACTTTGTCATTTTTAAAGTTGCATACATGAAACTTTGCCACATTGTAGGTGGTACCTTGGGACCTATGTGTGTAAAATTTCAAAAACGTAGGTGCTTGCCTTGTATGGCAATTAATTTTAGAAAAATGGGTAGTAGTGGGGTAAATACATTTACGCCTCCCATTTTTTTATTTTTAAAGATACAAACAGGAAACATGGGCACATTACAGGGAACACTTCACTTGATATGTGTGTAAAATTTCAGAATGATAGGTCCAGGCATGTGGTGGCAAGGTGTCTGCACACACCACTTTGAAGACTGTAGAAAATTTCTCCTGTAACGATCCTAGCGAGAGAGAGAGTGATCCTAGGCTCAGCCGTTCTGCTTGAGTGAAAGTATCAAAGCAGACACGAGCCAAGTGCTACTTTGTTTCTCCTTTTGTAATGGATACTAGCTCAGTTGCAGCCAAGCGTGCAACGATCAAAGAGATGAGAGAAAGTGTTTCCTTCTTCTTCCCGGGAGGCGGGAGGGTGCAATTGACAGCCCCAGCCTCTGTGGAAAAACGTTTATAACTTTTAATCTAAAAAATTCGTAGCCACCACATGCCTGGACCTATCATTCTGAAATTTTACACACATATCAAGTGAAGGGGTACCTGTAATGTGCCCAAGTTTCCTGTTGGTATCTTCAAAAATAAAAAAAATGGGAGGCGTAGGTCCCAAGGTACCGCCTACAATGTGGCAAAGTTTCATGTGTGTAACTTTACAAATGACAAAGTTATAGGCATTCCTGGGTATTTATTAAAAAATTAATTGCCACACAAGGCAAGCACCTATGTTTCTGAAATTTCACACACATAGGTCCCAAGGTACCACTTACAATGTGGCAAAGTTTCATGTGTGTAACTTTAAAAATGACAAAGTTATAGGTGTTTCTTTCCTCATTGTTTCAAAAATTAATTGCCACACAAGGCAAGCGCCAATGTTTCTGAAATTTCACACACATATCAAGGCAAGGGGTACCTGTAATGTGCCCAAGTTTCCTGTTTGTATCTTCAAAAATAAAAAAATGGGAGGCGTAAATGTATTTACCCCACTACTACCCATTTTTCTAAAAATTGCCACACAAGACAAGCACCTACATTTCTGAAATTTCACACACATAGGTCCCAAGGTACCACCTACAATGTGGCAAAGTTTCATGTGTGTAACTTTAAAAATGACAAAGTTATAGGCATTCCTGGGTATTTATTAAAAAATTAATTGCCACAAAACGCATACACCAATCTTTCTGAAATTTCTCACAGATAACTGTCCCTAACCAGTGTATAATGTGCCCAAGTTTCATCCTTCTATCTTTAAAAATGAAAAAGTTATAGGCGTTTTTGTAAAACAATACTTGGCTATGGGAAAAAGCATTCAAAATGGCGTCCGATCCGGATCGGACCTCGTCGGATCGGATCGGATCGGATCGGAGGTTGATCAGATCAGATAGGATCAGATCGGATCGGATTTTCCCAATTTTGGGGCGGATCGGATTCGGATCGTGGATCGGATCCGATCCGATGCACACCCCTAATATTTTCTACAATTATCAGAATTAGTACAAAAGCAGTGGGTATGGGATTTTCAGGACTTAGATCAGCATTTAGATGAGGTTTAGTAAGGCAGTCATGGAACAAGAGGTCAGGAAATCCCTTGCTCACTTCTTCCTAATAGCATCAGTAGGCACTGTCACATACTGAACAACTTTGATTAAATTCTGGCTTTGGAATAACAAATGGATCCTTTCTCTGTCACTTTCTTTCTGTGACAAAGAGGGTTGCCCCAGCAACAAGAGCAGTTGTGTATTCCAATTATTCGTCTACCTGGGCTCAAGCTCAAAGTAAGTAGTAGGTGACAGGTGAGAGGGTCAGCAGACTGTGCATGGAGTAGTTGGGTCATCAGATGAGCATTATGCCAGTGATTTCTCTAAGCATGCAGAGAAGAAGTGAAACAAATGAAGACCAGGTAGGTAGGTAGGTAGGTTGACAATGGTGTAAGCCAGTGGTAGGCAATTGGTACCCTCCCAATACTTTGAACTACAAGTCTCATAATCCTGACCATTGTTCATGCTGGCTGGGCCTTATGGAATTACAGTCTAGAGGGCATCTGGCTGTCTACTCCTGCTGGAAGCCTCTGTTTCTTTCTGGAAAAGAAGCTTATGGACAGCTTAAGGCTGTTCATGGTGTCACAGAACATGGATGCAACAGGCATTGTTGATAAGAATTTATTGTATTTCATAGAAATCCTATCCCTAATTATCTGTGTATGGTGATTGTGAGTGATCAGTAATAGATGTGATGAGTTCGGTGTGTGTTATGAGATAATGGTGAGTAATGGAATGTATTCGTAGAAATGAAGGAAGGCTGCCATGAAGTAGCATGTTGCTTAGCTTAGAAAGGATGCCTTCATCTAGATGTTACTGGTATCAGTGGCAAACTTGGCTACATTGATAAAAATAGGAATAATTGTATGACTACCTCTAAAACTTAAGATGGGGTCATCCAAAAAAGAGTTATAATAAAGCAAGAATTAGTTCTGAGTGCCCAGAGAGATCCTAGGAGAACGTGATTACCTAAAACTCTGCAAACCATGTTTACCAGAGAGGTAACTATAAGAGCTTAATGATGACTGCTTTGTTGATTGAGAGGAATAGAATTTTAATTTGACTAAGAAGTATGCTCACCACAATATCTATTATGTTTCTAATCATCCAAATTGCATGGTATGTAGTAATGTTTGCTTGTTTTATCATTGCATAGTTTTGTTATTCTCTGATACTGTTTGAGCAATAGATTGCGATGCTGCACCAGTAAGTATTTTAAAGAACAATGCTAGAGCCATCACTGTGATGGCAAAAGAACTCCCCCTCACCCATGATGGGCACGGACTCTCCCCCGCAGAGCTCCGTGCCCAGTGGCAGAGCCCCACTACTCACGGGGAAGAAGGGATGACTTCAGGAGCAGGTGCCACACCATCTACGGACCTTGGAATTGCCCCAGGACCAGAGTAAAAATTGGGAAAACTGTGGTCCCTAGTTATGCTAGGCAAAGTCAGTGGTCATTCCTGGTTAACCCTGGGATGCCCTGTGCATCATTTAGATGCTCAGAGATGACCATGTGACTAGCCCAGGATAAATGGCTGGTGAAGATATGGCCTATGTGGAATATTTCAGGAAAAGCACTTTGAACTTTGGTTGGTGCATGAGCATGCGCATGCGCATGAACACACACACACACACGAAGCAAGGTTCAGTTTATATAAAATGATCCCTTAGAGTTTTACAGGGACTAACTGAACTTCAGAGTATTTCTGTATAATGGGCCCAAATGCACGATAAGCTATTAACTGTTAAAATATATAAGATCTTCTAAACATCTCTGATTATCATTCACATCCTCCTTTTAGCTCACTTTCTGACTAAACTATTCCACATTTTTTAAAAAGCAATTCTTCTTATGAAAGACATCCACATTTCAGATTTAGTTAGTATGAAATAAAACTTGACTGATTGAAGTTGATGTGCTTACTAATTCAAAACTAGGATGTGGGCTTTTTTTATTAGTTGCGTTTTTTCTTTCTTTCTTTTTTTTATGAAGAAGCAATCCCTCACAGAACAAATAAAATATCTCCAGTGAAGGGTGATGATTATTTCTCTTTCACTCCATAGAAAGACTTCAGTAACTCATGAGCACCACAAAAGCTACATAATAATCACCCTTCACAGAGAAGATATCCTGTAGATATAAAATGCACAGTTGTCATGTCTCCGAGTCATCAGGCACAATGTGGAGCTGACAAACAAAGGAAAGTGTAAGATTTCCTTTCCATGCAACCAAGTCCTATTCCTCAATTTTATTCCTGCCACTGGAAAAGGGCAAAGCTATTTTCAGCAGATCTTGAAAATGGGTTCTAAGGAGATCTGAAAACATGTTCCATTTCTGATTCTCCAACTATAACCATAAACCATTGTCTCTCATATTTTTTACCATATTTCTCCACCCCTAACCTTGAAAATGATCAGCAGACATTCAAAGCAAATTCGAAGCTACTCTGAACTCATGTTGAGGCCAGCAATTACTTCACATGTCACAAAAACACTCTTCCGTCCACTGTGACTAGTTGTGGATTAAGCTGAAAGTAACACAGTGATGATAGAAAACATCTGTGTTTAGAGGAGCATCCAAGTTACATATCCAGTAAGTTACAAGTGACCCATGCAACAAAAATTTGCAGTATATTCTCGCCCCTTAACAGAAATGTTCCTGTGCATAGTTCCAATCAGCTAGCTACACCTTCCTCAGGGATACTCAAAGCTGTTAGGGCTCAAGCAAGCCAAATAACCCCAGATCATTGAGCATGTTCCATCTATTACTTGGAGGGAGGGGGTTCCCTAGGCTGACCATATGAAAAGGAGGACAGGGCTCATATAACTTTAACAGTTGTAGAGAAAAGGGAATTTCAGCCAGCGTCATTTGTATGCAATTTGCACCTGGTGAAATTCCCTCTTCATTACAACACAAAGCTGCAGGGGCCCTGCCCTCTTTTGTATCTGGTCACTCTAGTATAGTGCATGCAACTTTAATTGCTTTGATGAAGAGGCCAGAGCAATGGTGCAGGACTAAAAACTGCTCAGCTCGGCCTGGAGGAAGCGCCGTCGCTCTGGCCTACAAGAAGCCCCAGATCGCCAGGGGGAGGGGCTGGAGGAAGTGTGCTGAGGAGGGGCGACAGTCTGCCTCGCCCGCCCAGGGGGAAGATTCCTCGGCACCGCCCCAAGCGCGCCGGCTCCAGGGCTGGTTTGGGGGGGGACGATGGGACACCTGAGCTGGGCACCCTCACTTCCTCCTGCGAGGTGATGTGGGGCAGCAGCAGCAGCAGTGGTGCGAGTGAGCGCCATGAGCCCAGGTAAGTGTCGCCCGCGAGGGGCTTGGCACCCGGTGCTTTGAATAGGGAGGAGGGGAGTGAGCGAGCGCTGGGGTGGAAGCTTTTTGCTCCTTGGGCAGCCTGATGCCCCGCTCTAAAAGATGGTGTAGGACTCCAGATACCATCATCCCCAAGGATGATGAGGGTTGTAGTCCAACACGAACTGGGACAGTTTGGGCATGTTGCTGGGGACGATGGGACTTGAAGTCCCAACACAATCTCGGGGGCGCTGCACGCCCCCTTTGAGCGGCCATTTTGGACCTGGATTTTGGTTTCCAAAATCTGGTCACCCTATATGTTGTGGATGTATTCTGGTGGGCCAAATTTCTGGAGGTTTTCTGTATAGTTTTTTGATGTGATGCCAGTGACTGATGTGACTAATGGAATAATTGTGACCTTTTCCTGTTGTCATAGTTCTTTGACTTCCGTGGCCAGTGGTGTATTTTTATCTCTCTTTTCTTCTTCCTTTTCAACAACATTTTTTGTCATTCAGTATTGCCATGTCGTTGAGTTATGTGTGTTTTTCTTTTTTCTCTATGACCTTTATGTCTGGTCAGTTGCAAGGTATTGTCTTGTTCGTATGAATTGTTCTGTCCCACTATATTTTATGATCTGTATTTTCCAAGATTGTTTCAGGTGAATATGCATAGTATGGTGTAGGTTGTTTGAAAATGTTGAATTTGATGGCCAGTTGTTGGGGAATTATTTTTGCAGCTGTATTGTATCTGTCTGTATAGTCCATTCCTGCCAGAATTTTTATTATTATTAGTGTTATTATTATATTACTACTACTCCTATATAAAACATGCTTAATATTGCCCCCACCTTGACCCCCACACTGCTCAATTGCAACTAGCAACACTTATAAACTTACTGGGCTCTTTTCAGCCACTGCTGCAGGATTTTGCACAGAGGAGAAGCTGCAATTTGGACCCAGCATGGGGGAATCATCTGGACTCAATCCTTATTTCAGTTGCAGTTTGTTTGCTTCATTGGCCATATGCTGTAGCTAAAAAAATAACCATTTTGAAAAGAATTTAGGCACCTATAAAAACCTGGGGTGGGGAGGGAGAGCATTTCCAAGCCCTGCAGTGTCTTAATAAGAACAAAATGTGAATCAGTTACAGTAGCTGCCTCCTCTTATTTCTATCCCTCCTGCTTTCCTCCTCTTTTTTATGTTCTGGAAAAAAAATGGTAACATCTAGTTGTCAATAGTTCTCTGTGCTAACCTACCAGCTTCATTTTCTAACACTTGCTTGATTCCAGGGTCAGATTGTCTGCTGCCATTCATGATAAGGAGATTGAACCATTTGTTTAAGCCCTCTGGAGCTGCTCCCTCCCTCAACCATATGGATGACAATGTGCTGCTATAAAGTTCTATCTTGCACCTAATGAAAAATAGTGAATGCCATTATCTGGGAACCTGGTCCGCAGCTGAGGATCACTTTTGTGGAGGATATGGAGCAGATTGAGGCAATTTACTCACCTCACAAAGTGAACTCAGCAATATCTCCTGCCACAGCCCTTCTCCTTTTAACACTTTTTTAAATCCTCTACACTCCTAGCCAATGCTCCCCCAGTGGGTCATATTAGTTGTGAAGGCTCCCAGATGATGATCTAGGGGCACTCCTAGTTGGGATGACCAACTAGGAATGGACAAATCTGTCAATTTCATTTTTTTTCTCAGTGTGAGGGATTGGCGGGGCTTGACACCTCTTAGTGAGAACCTGACCAATCACTCATGGCATTGCTGGCTTTCTCTGTGCATGCCCAGGCTCCCATGCCAGCACAAATGGCAAGGACAGACCATCCGTGGATGGTGATGACTCCAACTGATGATGTCATCAGCCATTGCTGATGGAGTCATCAGCTGACTCCATCTGCCAGAATTAGCATCAGCTGGAGTGGGGTGGTGGTGAAGGGGAGACGGGGGAAAGCAGATACAAGGAATATAGGAGAGCAAGGAGGGAGGTGGCTGAGACAGGAGGAAGAAGGCCCAAGAGGAAGGAGGAGAGAGGAGGAGAGCAGAGATGGACAGAAAATAAGGCAAAATGGGGGAAAGGAGGAGGAAGGAAAGACAAGAAAAAGGTATACTTACTTGGGAGGCAAGGGCAACACCTGATTGGGGCAAAGAGTTAATTCATAGGATGTTTTGGATGACTCTCTCACTGAAGACCCTGCTTCTTGGGGAGGGAGGGAGAGTGTCAACCTCCTAACATAAACCCTATCCTAGCAGGACTGACTGAGCAACCTAATGGCTCAACTATTGGGAAATGGAGAAGGTAGAGGCTCAGACAGGATTGTAGATTAGAGACAAAGCAACAAAGGGAATTGTCTGAGAATGAGCTGGAAGTGCTAGATTTAGTACAGATCTCTTCTTCAGGTATCACTCTGGGTGGAGACTCCAGGGAGGACAAGATCTAATCCTTGAATGTCAAAGACTGTTCTGTTATTGTCTATGAAGAGCTTATCCCTTTTGTGTTATAGTTTAAGTGGACTACCAGTGACTGTAACTAGGACAGTCCTCAGTAAGATCTATCTTAACATACTTATTGGCTGCAGCAAATCTGATGGAGATCATAGATCAAGTGTTTTTGATGTTCCCTTAACTGAGTAACACTCTTTTTCCAGGCTTGACTTTGGTTCATCCCAAACTTTGGGAAGGGGGGGGGGGGTGACCAAATTAAGTTCAAATAGCTTGGTGCCATTTATGATGGGGAGATTAAACTATTTGCTTCATACACATTTTTCTGCACATTTCTCCTAATATATGCATTTTGACTACTATACACTTTTTTTGCAAAGCATTTTTCTACTATAATGCATATTTGAATATTATTTTCTCTAATATGCACATTTTGTAAGCATTTTTTGATTGGAGAACTCCATTGCAAAATTCAGAAAAGTGTGGATTTTGACAAATAAATACATTTTAGGCCATATAGTGGTTTGAAAATGTAAAATTAGGTAAGTTCACATTTTAATAAAATGTGAACTATCCACCATCCCTATGCTCAACCAAAAATCAAAACTAGGTTCTTCTTGCAGTATGCTTTGCTATAATTCACATCAATAATGGAAGCAGCAGCATCTCTTATTTTTGACATGGTTCTAAAACACTAGAACATAAGAAACATTAGAAATTTGCTACAGACATGAGCACATTAGAAATGTGAAATCTTTGTTGTTTTGCTGTACCAAATATAACAGGTTAACATTTTGATCCATTGTACAAGTGTGTAAAATTCCTTTTCTGTTTATTTATATCTTCTTCACAGCTGTTGCAGATGGAGGAACGGAAAATAAAGAGATGACACAAAATGTATGGATTCAAATCTGGGCCACATTTTATTGAAATCTGCAAAGGAAGCACTGGGCGGGCCCTAACTTCGCCATAACTCTAACGGCGATTAATGGGTGAAACATTCTAGGCCTGGCGAATGGCGTTACTCTGCTCACCAGCCCCAGGCCTACCCCTTTCAGGGAGGGGAGGCCTTCCCGTGTCGCTCCCCCCCGGGCCATAACCTGGGTGGAGTGAGGTGAGTTGTCCTCACAGATGAGCCCTATCCCCCCGCCAAGGCCACAAAGCCCTTAGTGGAAGGCCCTCAGGCATCACCTGTCACCAGTTAACAGTGCCACAGAATGATCACCATCCCTTTGGCTAAATGTGCCCGCCCCTAACGCCTTAAAATGTGACCAATTAAGAGACAACCTAGGACGCTCTCTCCAGACACAGTGTGAAGTAGGCGAAAAAACATGCAACCAAAGCCAATCAGGGTACATGAAAAATTCCTACTTGGCCCCCTATAGAGAACCCGCACTGCATACAGGAGGGAGGGAGCCGCAAACGAAAGAGGCCGGGGGCTGGAAGAAGCCGCCTAATATTGGCGCTGCTTCCCCGCCCCCTGCCTGTGGTGCCAGATGACCTCCTCCAATGGGGAGCAGGCACATCTCTGTGTCCGCACCCCACCCGCAACAGCCCCCCCCCCCACGGCCACATGTCCGGGACGCGTGAAGGGCACTTGCAGATGGAGGAACGGAAAATAAAGAGACAACACAAAATATATGGATTCAAATCTGGGCCACATTTTATTGAAATCTGCAAAGGAAGCACTGGGCGGGCCCGGGTGGAGCGAGGTGAGTTGTCCTCACAGATGAGCCCTATCCCTCCGCCGAGGCCGCAAAGCCCTTAGTGGAAGGCCCTCAGGCATCACCTGTCACCAGTTAACAGTGCCACAGAATGATCACCATCCCTTTGGCTAAATGTGCCCGCCCCTAATGCCAAGGGAGACAGACAAACCTCTGTTTAGTCAGTCCCCCCCACCTGCGCAAAATCTCTCGCAGGGCCCTTTGCAGATCACCGAGAAGTATATCGTTCCCAGAATCAGTCAAATGGACTCCATCTGGCCTATAGAGCTCCATCCTTGTCCATGAAATCTGCGTGTGAACAATGATCCCATCACCATATAAACGCAAGGCGATGGCAATCTCGTGGTTCACCTTTCTCCGCACCCTGTCCAGGGCTCGCGGATCCAAGCAGTGTCGCCATCCCCGTCTGGGAATTAAGCAAGACCAAAGAATAGTGATACCTGGCCAACGTTGCTGTATCACTTAAAAATCTGCCAAGGCCTGTAGGATCAGAGCCTTGCCCTTGCACAAACCGAGGTCTTTTCTGCCCAAATGCAGCACCAACACCTGTGGCGGAGAACACACCAAACCTTCCTGGAACAAAGCGGGTAAGAGGTGCTCCCACCGCATGCCACGTCTGCCCAACCACTGGATGCTGGCACACCGGCTAAGTCCAAGCTGAGTCCCACAGCTCAACTGGGTAGCCCTCCGTCCGGCCCAGAACACCATACTATGCCCACAAATGAGCACAGGCACTGGTTCCCTCATGTTCCAGGGACCTAAGAAAGAGAAAGAATTCAGCAACAAGGACCACTACATCTGAGGTAATGGCCAGACATATGCACGGTATGCTTTGGAACGCCAACGTCCCACTTGCTTCAATTCCGAATGGGAAAATCCTAATGCTGCCGCCGTGGAAGCTGCCCCTATTCTGAAGGAATGAGTCCCAAAACGAAAATTGCCCAAGCCCAAAGCCTGCAATGCTAACTTAGTTACCGCCCAAAACTGGTATTTTGTAAGCAGTGTGCCCTCCACATGTCTAAAAAATGGTCCACAAGCTGATCCCCTAACCGCCACAAAGGCCTGTAAGGCCTTTATGGGACATAATTCTTCTGAAGCTGATGGAAAAAGAGTCACCACAGTGCCTCGACCTCCTTGATCAGTCTTTGATCTTCTCAGAAGAACGGACACCCTTTCTTGACTAAACGAGATATCTTGGTATGACAGCGCCTTATTGGATCTGTCATCCCTTGAAGAAACCACAAGTTCTGATATACGAAAGGCACCAAAGAATGCGGTCAAAGATGCCGCATGAAACAATGTGGCCTCATAATCAGAGGTGCAAATTGAAGGCCAGGTACCCTTTAAACCTAATAAAATATCAGGCGACAGTGGCTGTCTGCCATCCGCTATCTTTGGCGTTTCTCTAGCCCAACCTTGCAACATTCTCCTGACTCTAACATCCCCAGTGCTATCCTCGACACCTTTGAGTTTAGACCAGAATGCAAGTGCAGCAAACTTCCCTCCAATTGTTCTAGACGAAAGTCCCTTCCTCCGGGAATGAACCCCAAATTGTATTAGATGCTCAACTGGAATAGGCCACAGTTGCTGCAGATGCACATCAGACCAAAAGTCATGGAAATCCCTACCTGCCTTGGTGTATGCTCTTTGGATGCTGTCAGCAATGGAGTGCATTATTGCTTGTTCAGCCTCAGATCGCCAATCTCCCATGATGGTGGTGGCATGACCTCTGGATGTGTCCGAGCCCATGGCGCAAGCTCCCGAAACCTCTCTACCTGGTTGCGTGATAAAGCATAGGCAATGGTGTTATCCAAACCTGGTATGTGTCTAGCTCTAAACCATATATTGCTTTTCAGGCAATGCAACGTAAATGCTCTAATTAATGCCATTACCCTGTGATTACGTGAAGACAGCATGTTTATAACTCTCACAGTGGCTTCATTATCACACCAAAAATGAATGACTGTATTAGACATTTGTCTATACCACAAATGCACAGCCACATAGATAGGGAAAAATTCCAAAAAAGAAGAGGCCGGGGGCTGGAAGAAGCCGCCTAATATTGGCGCTGCTTCCCCGCCCCCTGCCTGTGGCACCAGATGGCCTCCTCCAATGGGGAGCAGGCACGTCTCTGTGTCTGCTCCCAGCCCGCAACAGCCCCCCCCTGCAGCCACATGTCCGGGACGTGGGAAGGGCACTTATGTGTGGAATTGCATTCTGTAAGCTTTACTTGGAGTTTCAAATTTTAGAGTCCACTAATTTATCAGCAAAATACAAACCTCAGTTGAAAAGGAGGGAGCACTGAAATTCAAGCACCATCACTGTTTATCCAAACCTAAGCTGGCTAATTTGTGTAACTAGTAAGATGACACCCAAATCTGGAAAAGTGTATAGAAAATAGGGATATAATGAAGGGTTGTAGATAATTAGGTGGGTGAATATCAGCCCCGTATCTTTTTCAGTTGGTTTTGTTCTCTTGATCTGTGCTTCCTTTCTCTCTTAGTCTTTTGGTACCCTGCCTATGTCTGCTGCCTCATGTACACTCTGATGTCACCTGCCTTCTTTTACATTTCCCTTCAGTCCTATTCAATAGCGATTATTATTATTATTATTATTATTATTATTATCATCATCATCATCATCATTTCTATACCACCCCATAACCAAAGCTCTCTGGGAAGTTTACAAAGATTTTAAACATTGAACATTTAAAAACCAATATATAATGTTTTAAACCATAAAAAGCATAAAAACAAACTACATATTAACTATCCAGGGGTTAGTTAAAAACTCAAAATATGCTGTTAAATGCCTTGGAGAAGAGAAAAGTCTTAACCTGGCACCAAAAAGATGACAATGTTGGTGCCAGGCGAGCTGCATCGGGGAGATTGTTCCATAGTGGGGGGGGGGGGGGCACCACCGAAAAGGGCCTCTCTCTTGTTGCTGTCCTCCGAGCTTCACACACCTAGTTCACACGCCTGTGGCTGAACTAAACATGGAAGTCATTGCCCCTTACTTATTGTGAGATATATTAGCCCTATTCAGGCAGTCCTACGTTTTATCCATTGAGGGAGCATGGGGATATGTGCACCAGCACCAGCTCTTCCACCCCCAACATTCCCGTGTTGAGCAACAAGGTCTGGAGGGCTCTTGTAACCACATTCAGATGAACATGGTTAGAATCCTCCCGATGATTAGGGACCATGATTGTGGGGAGGACTGCAACCATGTTCACAATCTCCCTTCAGACCCTCCCACTCAACATGAAAATGTCAGCAGTGCAGGGAGCGGAGCCAGTATACATGTCTCTATGACTCCTCTACAGACCCAATGTATGAATGACTGCAAAGGGCTCTAGGTAGCTAGGAATTAAATTTGGTCTGAGAAAGAGCTGTGCATAAATGGCCGCTTGAAATTCTCCGTGCTATTCTCGAGCAGAGAAATTGGGGAGGGATACACAGTTTCTCCCGATTTCTTCAGCAGGAAGAGAAATTATCAACAATTTCTCAAAGACAGGGCTCGCCATTGGAAGGATTGTAGCACATCTTCTTCCTTTTTTCCTAAGATTTTTTTCTGAGGTGTGTTTGTTGTGCTGTCACTGGAAATGGCGATGGCATCAATAGTGTTGGCAGGTTGTCTCCCATTTTGCAGGTATGAGAGGGACAGTGTTATGTGTAGCTCCAGGATAGGTGGAGCTAGTGTTGTGCCTAAATCTGTTTTCTTCCCTCATGAAAGATGCTTCCATTGTTCTGCCTCATTTTCATTGGATAATAGGAACAGGTCCACATGCTTCCAGACACTGGGGGGCGGGGGCGATACAAATGTGTAGTATCAACAGCTGCTTGCCTTATTGTCCTGTAACTTAATCTTTCCATTCATTTCCAATCTTTCCATCTCATTCCCCTTCCTCTTTGCCTCTGCAACAAGAAACATGTATTCTCTCTCCCCCTGAGGGAGAAAGTACATTACACTTCCACTCACATTCCCAGCTTTAGGGGTGGTGCTTATACTGTAGTTAAATAGTGCTAGATAGCCTTCTTTGAAGATGTGTATAGAAACATTAATAAAATAAGTTGATTTGAACTTCTAAACTGGCTCCAGCCTGCATTATTCCCTCTAATACTATAGTCTGTGTTACTATACTTTCATTGTATTATGCCACTCTGCAGTAAGTCACATCAGACTTCCCAACAATTTTCAGGGTATTGTATAACGTATCAATGTGAGGTGGCCAAGGGTAGTGTGTGTGAGAGAGAGTGTTTGTGTGTAATTTCTATTACAGATTTCTCTGTTGCTCTGCAGCCCCACAGGCTGCCTGCGCTTCCTGATCTGAAAAAGCCCTATGTACAGAGTTGCCTCCTACAGACTGCCAAAGACCAGACTCTCACACACACTCCTCAGCTAACTCCTAAGTAAGGTAAGCACAAGGTACCTGAACCTAACCCATGTGAACTTCTCTGAATTGTTCTTCTCCTTTGAATTTCTTTTCAAAAGCCATTTCTTTTCTAGCAAATTGAATGAGAATGGTCGAAAGAAAAGTGGGATTGCAGTAATAGTTGTGATGTCACAAAGGCATTTAGGCTTCCTTAAAGCAAAGAGTCACATCAAAATTGTTCAGATGTCCCCTCAATGTGTTCCAGGAATGCATGTCATTGGTGGGTTCTTGGGAGCTCTCTCCTAACCTTCCCGAAACAGTGTTCATTACCATCCACAGCCACCCCTCTGTCTTTTAGCAGTTTCTCTGGGAAATTCATCAGCACTATGGAGAAGACAAACAGGCTGGTAGAGAGGTAGGACGTCATAACAGAAGATACTTTCTATAATCAGTACACATTAGACAAAAGAAATAGAGGGCTGTCCTCAATAAAAGAGCAGTTTTGTTTTGTTCATTAAAATTACCCATGACAAGATCAATGTTAGAATATAGATTGGCTGGGAATAGCCTTTGTCAACAGCTGAACTTCCAGGAAATGAATCAATTAAGAAAGCAATTCTTTCGGTGCATTTGATGTGTTTATTAAGTAGGCCATTAATGTAATAGGAGAGAGGCATGTGAGTTGATTGGCATAGTTCTGAACAGGAGGATTAATACTTTGTGAAGTACTCTTCAACAACATTCTTGTGTAAGGACTAAAATCTAGAAATCATTGTTAGGGTGACCAGATCAAATCCAGGTCAGGGCTCATGTAACTTTAATAGTTGTAGAGAAAAGGGAATTTCAGCCAGAGTCATCTGTATGCAATTAGTTCCTGGTGAAATTCCGTCTTCATCACAACAGTTAAAGTTGCAGGGGCCCTGTCTTCTTTTGTATATGGTCGCTCTAGTATAGTGCCTGCACCTAAGAGGGAATATCACCAGGAACTAATTGCATACAAATGACTCTGGCTGAAATTCCCTTTTCTCTACAACTGTTAAAGTTACATGAGCCCTGACCTGGATTTGATCTGGTCACCCTAATCATTGTATTCCTCCCCCACCCCGGCTAAGGTCGCAGTCAATGAACCATACAAGCTGGAGTCCTTGCATTCACAGCCATTTTTATCCAGTTGAAGCCAATGGCATTTATGTTGTAGTCCTACATAAATTCTCTTGAAGGAAGTCCTATTGATTTTCGTGGCACTGAAAAACGCATAGGCATATGGCCTTTGATATAATCCTAAGACTTGCTTTATCCACAAATAACCACAAGTTTTGACCCTGTACTGCATCAGTACAGGGTCACAAAAGAGGCTATTATGGTGAAATGTAGAAGAACATATAAGTGCAAATACTTACATACCAGGCAGGATGTGTTTTTTTTGGAACACACTGTGCCTTATTTACCTCCTCTTAGTCTCAGCTCCCATTGTCACTACAATAGGAATAGAAACAATGTGTACTTTGTTAAATAATAATGAGTAATGGTAATTGATGGTAATGAGAAACTATGATTGCTAAAAAATAAAACTTACATTATCCTCCAAGTGCCTATACTACTTTAACTTAATATTAAAGAAATATAGAATTAACAAACACCACATAAGATATTAAGGCCTTTACTGGAGACAATTCATTCATGCAGCAGGGTGAGCATATTACCCCTTTCCTTCCCTGTTTACCTAAAACAGTGGTCTATATAAAAGCCTATAAGTGTGATGGCATGATTTTGTTCTATCAGAAAAATAAAAGGGAAAGGGAAGACTACAGTAACAGTGCTATTGAGAATTTAAGCTCCCACATGGCGTCCTAAAAGAATGGATATGGGAGCATTTAAGCTCCCATACACATTCCTTTAGGTATGCGATGGAGAGGAAGGGTGAACTCCCTCAAAATAGTTTGAAACCTTGTAAATGTCAGGTGATCAGATTTTTTTTCCCTTTAGCATATCTGGGGAACAATGGTAGGTATTGATTGGATGTAATTATATAAGTATAAATAATTCTGCACATTCATTGTGCAAAGTACTTTTCAGACCCACAACACCCAGTAAAGCAGATCAATGTTGTTTCCATTTTGCAAATAGGGAATGGTGGCTGAGAGTAGGGATAAGGGGGAAATGTGTTCAGTTCACATTTTAGTGCAAACTTAATAAGTTTCACACTTTCAAACTGACATGTAAACTGAAATTCAGTTTTCTTTTGAAATTTGCAGTTCTCCAAGTTTTGTGATGCATTTCACTAAAGGATGCATACAAATATATGTACATTAGTGAAAATAACATTCAAATGAATCATATTAGGGTAATTGCTTGCAAAAAATGTGTATATTAGGCAGAATTGCATACAAAATTCATGTTAAGAGAAATGCACACAAAAATGTGTATGGATATTTTTATATCTCAAAGTTTGGGACAAAGCACTAAAGATTGGAATAATTCTCAAAGTTTATGAAAAACCAAAGTTTTGATTGTAAAAATGAGAAACTGAAAGAAACTAAAATTGACAGATTTCTCTATCCCTAACTATGAATATGAGAAATTCATTCAATTTTATATGATTGCGCACTTTCAAAAATATTGTAACTCAAAACTGAATCATCCTTTGACATTCACATTTCTCCAAATTTCATAATGAAGTTCTCCAATAAAAGAAATTCCACAAAAATATATATTTTAGGGAAAACAACATTCAATAATGCATTATAGTAAGAAAATAGTTTGCAAAAACTCAAAATTAGGCAAAAATGCATACAAAATGCATGTAGTGGAAGACATGCACACAGAAATGCTTATGAATTTTAATACAATTTTAAAAAATCTCAAATTTTGGGGTGAAGTAACTGAAGACTGGAGAAATCTTAAAGTTGAGATGAACCAAATTTAAGATTAGAAAAATGAGGAACCAAAATTCATAAATTTGTCCATTCCTATCCCTGTCTGAACGTAATATTCCCAAGATCATCCAGTTTATTTCATGAGTGAACTAAGTGTTGACACCAGATTTATAACACCAGATTTATTACATTTAAAAACAACCACTCTATTTGTGCTGGCCAATACATCCTCACATCCTCATAATATCTATTTTTATGTGGCCATTCTCCTCGGTTTAGGCGTGAGGTGATGCAGTTCAAATCCCCACTCAACTTGGAAGCTCACTGAGTGATCTTGAGCCAGTCACTCAATCTCTGTAATTGTGAGGATAAAATGGGGAGGAAAGGAAGCCACATATATTACTTTACGCTCCTTGGAAGAAAGGCAGGATATCAATTAAAAATAAATAAATAAACGTTATTCTGTACAAAACCCACTAGAAGCTTTTAATATCTCAGTTTCTTGCTTCTCTTCCCTGCTGTATACTGCTGAAAGATATGTTTGATAATTAGTACAGAAAAAGAGTGTCATCTGATGAGTTGCTCAAAGCTGGAGGTATCCCTATTGTCTGTGCAAATGGCCAAGTAGGTCAGAAGATGGAAGCTGCCAATTCTCTATAATCTGAAAACAAAGGCACCATGAATGGCACATTCTTTTGCCATTTTCATTGTTTTAGTGCTGGTTATCCCCACAATTTGACTGTTGTAGAATACTCCTTGTTTCAGTAATGGCATCTTCCTTGTCTGGCATCTGCCCATTCATTCAATGTCAACAATCCTCTCCTTTGTTTTGCCAGCCGTCCTTGGCCTTAATCAGAGAGAAACAGCTTTTAAGCAAACTGGCCATCTGGCAATTTAGCTCTTCTTCAAACTTCTCATTAAGCAGATGCACGCTAAGCTATTGGCAAATTATTGACAAATGAAAAATAAAGAGGTCATCTTAGACTAGCACTGAACACCCTTGCAAGACAGTTCAAGAGTGATGCCACATGCCCGGAAAGTAGACATTAGGCAGTTTGAGGACACAGATAATCTTACAGTCCTGACATACATTTCCAGAAGAGTTATTGCACCATTTCTCACCCCAGAACTAAAAACCTCTGAAACAGGAACAAAAGACAGAGAGAAATGAGTGTAAGATTTCTTTCATTTATCCTGCATGACTCCTAAATGCATTGCACTTTTTATCTTTTTAAAACTGCTTTTTAAATGACTCATCGTCAATTACTTTGTTTCTGAACAATGAATCACATGATCACATGGAAACCATCTACAAAAGTAATAATAAATTTATATGGCATTGTCCGGAGAAATTTAGAAGAGCTTAAGGTCGCAAACTTATGCATCCTGAAATCAATAGGGAATGATTCCAAGTAAACATGGTTAGCACCGGGCTGAAAGTCTTCTCCTTTAATAAACAAGTCCTAAGTAATTAATATAGTTACTTATACATGGCTCTTCCAAATGCGCACACTTATGATCAGGATGTTAATGATGCTTAATTTTCTCTATGAATTGGGCTGAGAGGCTTCAGTTGGCCAAGTATTTCCATTTGAATGTCATTTGGTGTCTTCTAGTGAGCTTTGTGGTTGCATGGAGAATTGATCCTAGCTCGCCCCAGTTCAACACTATATCTACTAAGGCCTAATCTACACCAAGCAGGATATTTCACTATGAAAGCAGTATATAAAAGGCAGGAGCCACACCAAGCAGGATATAGTGATATGAAAGCAGTATATGGTACATGTCAATGGGCCCAAACAGTTGTCAGTGCACTTCAGTACCGCTATAAAGCAGTAATGTGACTCCTGCCTTTTATATACCACTTTCATAGTGCAATATCCTGCTTGGTGTAGATTAGGCCTAAATCTCACTTAATAATTAAGAGAGCAATCCTATGGTCCCTGGGGAGTGTCCATGATAAGAACCATGTTAATTGTGTTTTGAGGTTGCAAAAATACCGCTGGAAGACCTTTTAGAGGCCGAAAAGGAGGGGCTGTTCTGGTAGGTGATGAGGGGAGGGGAGAAGAGAGGACAGGATATGAGAAATAATATGGCCTTTCCAACCGTGGTGCTATCTCTGCTGGTGCATCTCTGCTGGATGGGCTAAGAGGCCCAACCGGAGGGAGGAAAGAGGATGGAGAGGCAAAACACACTTCCGTTGCTTCTCCTATGCTGAACGCAATAGCCCGGCAGGGCACTGGATACTCAGAAGCCTCTGAGTTCAAAGGCACCTATCTATTGGGGGTACAACCCACAGGATTGTGGTCTAAATCTGTCCTCTTTATTTTTGTTACATTTTATTGGTTGAGTCCATTGACAGCAAACATTCATACGCCCTAAATCCAGCTAGGGGCCATACTGGTTCAGAGACAAGCTTCTTTGTATGTCTCCCTAACCATATGAGGATGCTTGTGTGAACAGAGGCTGCACGTATAATACCTGCCTGCTCAGTCACCATCCACCTATGATCTCTGTGTGGGTTTCTCTATGGTTGCAAATGATTCTGTTTAGACATTTGTCCAGGAATCATGAGATGCAATCCAGACCAAGATTTCCAGGCGGGAAAAAAGATGCTCTTAGAATCTTGCAGTTTGCCAGCTAGCTCAAATACCAGTGTGGGTTTCGAAGAATGCTTGTTGAGTGGCCACACAACCCCTTGACCTTTTTCAGGTACTCAAAGGGTTTCATCACCAAAGCCCATGGGTTGTGAGCTCAGCAGTGGTGGTGTTCAGCCATCCCTTAGCCCATTTAGATATCCAGTGATAATGCCATCTAGGAAATAGTAACAGAGGTGTCTAGATTCAGAAGTGAAAGAAACATTCTTACTTTCCAGCTACATTGTTTAGTGCTTATTCTGATGATCATAATATCAAGCAACTGGTGGATTCAGTTTTATGCAGTCCTTGCCTCCTGCAAAAAATTGGTTCTGCATTGCAGCCCCAGCAATTACATGTGTAAAGATTCAGTCTGAGTTAAAATTGCACAGCCATAAGATCCTATGAACTGGCAAGCAAGTGCTTTTGATATGAATTCTGACAATTGTGCTAAGGGAAATCACTAGTCAGGCTGGATGTTGCACAACTCCATGTAACGGTGTCACTACTATGTTAAGAACTAGCACTGTAATCCAATGCAAAAGCCAGAGGAGTCTAAAGTCCACTTGTCAAATGTAAAAGTGGGGGAGTGGAAAAGATGTGTAATAAATCAGCTGAAATCCTAAAAGCAGAGGGCCATGATTCAGCTAGAGTAGCTCAAGTCATGGATCCCAGAAGTGTGGCTAAAGCTTATCTATGGGATAAGTCTGTCTAGCAAAATATTTGCCTATTTATCTAAGCCAATGGTCTTTTTATTTATTTTTAATATCTCCCAGCAACTTACAATGTTGAAACAATTATGTTGCTGTTATGTTAGATAGCTGGTATCAAATACTGCTCAATATGAATAGGAAACATGAGATGTAATCAATATTTTAACATTTCTAAATTAAATATCAGGATTTTGAAATTATACCACTCTGTGCTAAGAAGTAGGCCACTGCTTAGAATTATGTGCACGTTCAAACACAAATGCACACACATAGCTCTGTAGAGAAGCTGGAATAGACATATTGATTAAGATCCAAAGAGACCCTGTAGGTGCAGGCAAAGACTTAGACAAGTGTATTTCGATGTCTCTGGATTATTGTCATACTCATTCCCTGCAGCGACCCTCTGAAGCTGAACCAGAGGTTGCTCCTGAAGTCCCTCTAAGTTTAGGGAGGCTTATCCAGCAGCAGTATAGGGTTTTGAACCTAGAAAATGAGGGCTCAGAAGCCCTGAGATTATAGAGCCATGGACCTATTAATGTCACAAGTGGTATCTCTGTTAGTCTGTTGCAGCAAAAACAATAGAGAGGTTTGTGGCATCATAAAGACTAACTGATTTATTATGGCATACATTTGTCAGTCTTTCAGTTGCCACAAGACTCTTTATTGGTTTGATTAACTTCATTCTCATTATGAAGATACAATAAGAAAGCCACAAGAAACTGGAGGGGGAAGGAAGATGTCCACGCTATTTCCCCCTGCCTACCTCCTTTGCCTGCTCAATCTCCCACATGTCTTGTCTTCTGCTCACTGCACCCCTGGTTCCCCTCCACATTCCTGCTCTTCCTAGATCCACTGTTCCACACACAGTGCAGATTAGCTGGCTGGTTTCCTCATGACGTCCTTTAGCTTTCTCTCTGTTACTTCAAAGATGCTTGCTGGGTGAACAGCTTTACATGTGGCTAATAGTCATCTTCCTATATTCTTCTGTCTGTAAATCTTTTACAACCTAGAACATCACCATGACATCATCATCATCAACATCAAATTCTGAGTTAGAAGTTTTAACTTCCACTAAGGAATGGACGTTTTGAAAGTGCTACCCATCTGGCAATTCAGAGATGATGGTGACAGCAGCAGCTCAGATTATTCTTGAAGTGTAAATTCATAAATAATATGGACCAAAGGAAGGATTTATATAGCACTTCACTCATATTGCCTCTGTAATCCTTGCAACTGCTCTGTAAACCTTAGGCTCATCTACAACTAAGGGGGTAGCAAGAGGGAGGGGGGAAGATCACAGACTGACCTCCATCCGCGATCCTCCCCCAGCATCTATACGGTCAGAAGGGAAGAGGAAAGAGGGTATAGTAGCTCAGCCTTAGTAGGCTCATGTCTGTGGTAAAATTGGGACAGAGGATTTCCTGTCCCATATTCTTAGCACACTACACCCAGGCTCCAGGGCTGCCAGTTTTCCCCCCTTGGGAATGATATAGGCATTTTTAAATATATTACATTGTAGTTCATTTGACATTTCCTCTAAAGAGGAGGGATGAGTATTTGTGCGCATGTATGCATCCTGAATGATATTGTAAGATTTTTCGAAAGTCATTGGGAGGAACAAACTACCCTTGCTCAACATTTGTTTATTCTGCTGCACATGAAGCCATTAACAGAGGAGGAGCATCAACAATAAAGGCAAAGAAAAGAAAACAGAAAGTACTTGCAGCAACCTGTAATTTAATGCTCTACAATTAAAGTGCAAGCTCATGCCGCTTAATGTAAATGAATAATAGAGGACCTTGGGAAACTCTGTAGCTGAGTATGTAAAAATTCATTAGCTTCACAGCTAAAAGAGAAAATTGCAACACAAAACCAGCAGGCTGGAAGACCTCTACTGGCCTTTAAATGAAAATTATACCAAAACAGCAATACAAGTTTAACCAAGTGCTTCAGAGTATGTGGAAACATCGAAGGTCTGCAGTAGATATTTATTGCATCTGAATGGAACTCACATTTTGGACAATATGCCTCACTAACAGGAGGCATGGAATCCTCTGTCATGAAGATTGTCATCATTGTTTCTAATCAGGTCCCAAACCTGTTAAATCAGGAGCGGTCAACTTGTGTCTTTCCAGATTTTTTCACCTACAGCTATATCTCTACCTATAAAGTGGAAAGTATGTATGTGTCACGTATGTCCTGAAATATTTATCCACTTCCAGACGAGTTAGAAACTTGACACGGTGACACAATAATAGGTCTGGCTGTACAATGTACCAGAAAAATCTAAAAACATGAATTTTGGGGGTTTAAGTATTTTTTAAAGAATTTAATAAAAACCAAGGCTTATGCCAGCATGCCTTGGGCAGAACTTCCAGCATGCCTTGGGTGGGAGGCCAGACTTACTGGCCTTTGGCAGCCACTGTGAGTGCATGGGCATGTCTTACACAACCCCGACTCCAAAGGTTGGTCTCGAGCAGTCAGCCCAATTCCACATAAAAGGAAACAACCCACATAAATGGGCTGCATTCATTTACGGTGCCTCCTCCCGCCCTCTGTGTGGTTTTAAAATTGTGACTAGATACAACAGTGTGACTTTGAAGGCCCAAACATGCTCAAAGGCACTTCACTCTGATATCGCTGTTTTCTCAGAATCTTGGGGAAGCAAGCACACAACTTTTGCCCTTAAGAGGGAGGGAGGGGACTGCACATGCCCAGAAACAGAACCGACAAAGGGAGAGAAGTGCCCGGCCCAGCCCCGGCCCTTCAGTACAGGCTCCAGATGGAGCATTGGTGTGTGGGAAGTGCAGGACGAGGCAACCCCAGCAGGATTGGCTGGAGCTGGGCATGTCCACTGACAGCTGCTTACATCCCCTCCTTGGTAATGCTACTCCTTCATGCTCTATCGAGGAGCAGCATCAGCAACAAGAGGATGTCTCAGAGGATGTGGGCATCTGTGGACTATCAAATGCATGCTTGGAGGTGTAGTACTGGTATTTAGAGTAGCTGGTTTTAAATAAGTAGGGGTTAGCAAACCATGTCACTATCAGTCCTAATTCAGCCCCCACTTTTCTGACCTCTCACTAACTGTCTTTGTTCTCCTTCTAACTGACTTTCCCAACTGTCACTCACCCCACCACCACCATTCCTTTCTAACCTCAGGTATCAGTCATTTTTCCATTCACTCTTCTGTTTCAATAGTAAAGTCAGGCTTTTACATTAAAATCATAAACTTTATCCAGTAATTCTTGCATCTGTCTTGGAATGTTGTGGTTTAGTTATAACAGTGAAAACCCCAGCAGCATAAACAATCTCATCAAGTTAAAAGGCCCTGGAAAATATTTTTTTTTAAAAAACATCACTTGGCACTTAAAAGCCATTAATGCAGTCACCAGGCCAGCCCATCTGGGAAAAAGAAATCCTTAATCAGGGTGCCACAACTAAGAAAGCCCACTCTCTCATGATACTTCAGATGTATTCAAAGATTAACATTATTCAGAGAGCTAGGCTTGCGCCTACAACTCCCAGCATGCCTTGGGCAGGAGGGAAGACTTATCAAGCTTTCGTGGCCATCATCTGGAAGTAGCTCGCCATCCTGGGCCTGAAGGGAGAGTGCCTGGGCTGGCTGCCTTGGTTAGTAGGCACTATCATGAATAGAAGGGAAGGACGACACAGCTCTGGGCCTGTCACCGACGGCAATGGCCAAGCTACCCGTGAGTCGGCCAGCCAGCTCCCTCAGCCAGACTTCACTTCCCATGAGCTTCAGCTGCAAGCCTCCTTTGAGCAAGTCAGACACCACAGCAAAAGGCATGCCGGGAGTTGTAGTTTTTATTTTCTGTGAGGGACAAGGAAAATCATGGTGACAGCTTCAAGGCGGCCCTGGCCATGTGTTGAGGGTGAGAAAGAGACTGGGGGAAGAAATTAATTTTATTTGTTTTAAAGTTACTTCACAGGCCTAGGCCTGCCCTACATTGCAGGGTTGACGTGAGGGTGAGAGAGGAAAAAAAGAAATGAATTTGTTTAAAAGTTAACTCACAGAACTGGCCTGTGTTCTGGCTGCTTTCCTTTTTTCATAATATTAACTTCAGAGCACATGCATACAACAGTTCCCTGCGTCCACTGAGATCCGCTTCCCTACTATATGTTATTCAAATACCTGGGCAATGTTGGGTCTATTTTGAAAATATATTTTTAGATTTGTATCTTTTTAGCTGATAGAAAGGGTGTTGTGTGTCCTGATTGTTTTTGAAGTTTAGACCGCTGCTCTGGCCAAGGCATAATGGGAAGTGAAGGCATTTCAGGTAAAACAAAAAATGTGATTTCTCATGAAGCTCTATTTTAAATACAGTTCTTATTAACACAATTTCCCATGGATTCTAATGAGACAATTTACTAACTCAACCAAACTAAAAAAACAACAACCTAAAGATGAATAAATTGCAGAGAAATTTATTATTTATCAAATAAATGTTATAAACATTATTCACAGACCTGAGCAACGCCGGGCATATCAGCTAGTCTACCTATAAAGTGGAAAGTATGTGTGTGCAATGTATGTCTGGAAATGTTTACCCCTTTCAGATGAGTTAGAAACTTGAAATTTGGCATACTGATATGTCTGGCTGTACAATGTACCAGAAAAATCTAAAAACACAGAATTTTGAGTTTTAAGTATTTTTAAAGAATTTAATAAAAACCAAGGCTTATGCCAGCATGCCTTGGGCAGAACTTCCAGCATGCCTTGGGTGGGAGGCCAGACTTACTGGCCTTTGGCAGCCACTGTGAGTGCATGGGCATGTCTTACACAACCCCGACTCCAAAGGTTGGTCTCGAGCAGTCAGCCCAATTCCACATAAAAGGAAACAACCCACATAAATGGGCTGTGCCCATTTGCGGTGCCTCCTCCTGCCCTCTGCATGGTTTTAAAATTGTAACTAGATATAACAGCATAACTTTGAGGGGCCAAACATGTTCAAAGACACCCCATCCTGATATTGCTGTTTTATCAGAATCTCGGGGCAGCGCACACGTGTGGCTTTCATCCTTAAGAGGGAGGGAGGGAAGGGAGGCAATCGGCATATGCCCAGAAACAGGCCTGACAAAGGAGGGCAAGTGCCTGGCCCCAGCCCTTCAGAACAGGCTCCTGATGGAGCATTTGGTGGGTGAGAAGCATGGCTGAGGCAGTCCCAGCAGGACTTGGCCAGAGCTGGGCGCGTCCACTGACAGCTGAGTACCGCCTCTCCTTGACGATGCTACTCCTCGACACTCTGTCAAGGAGCAGCATTGGCAACGAGAGGAGAGAAGTGCCTATCAGAGGATGCAGGAACCTGCAGGCTGCCAAAGGCATTCTGGGAGGTGTAGTACTGGCATGTAGAGTTGCTGATTTAAAATGACACATGGGTTAATAACCCAGGTCACTATGTGCAAACCAGATCACTATCTCTCAATCCTAACTCAACTCCCACTTTCCTGACCTCTCACTGTCTTTGTTCTCCTTCTACTTGACTTTCTCCAACTGCTACTAACCCTGCCCACTGTTCCATTCTAGCCTCAGCTTATGCCTACATCTCCCAGCATGCCATGGGCAATTTAATTTGTTTAAAAGTTAACTCACAGGTCAAGCATCAGCCTACTACTTTAAGATTACCTTGCAGACATATATCTTAGGGGGGCAGCAATGCTGGATATATATATATATATATATATATATACACACACACACACACACACACACACACATATATATATATATATATATGGAGGCATTTTGCCTCAATTTGATCTTTAATTTTAAATAGCAACTCCCAACTTTCTATAAGTGAAGTGACTATCTAAAACAAGGATACCTCTCTCACAGCCAAGCCTCACACCATGAATACTATCAGGGAAAGGAATCCCTGCTATTATCTCCAATTCCTGATTACTTTCTTCATTTGATCAGATGTCAGGCATACATCACAGAAATAGAAGATGATTCTGCCAACTTTAGAGTCAGTGAGAACAAAGATCCTGATGATGATGATGATGATTTATTTAATATAGTACAATCAATTCTAGATGTTGTAAAAATTTGCAATTACCTGATTCAGTATAAGAATTTGTCTAACCTGACATAATCAGTTGTATTACAAACTACTCAGAATGTTAAATGAGTGCTGTCTGTAGGAGGTCTGTGCACATGGGTTTTTTAATGTTGCATTGTCATGCTCAATGAAACTCTTATAGATTGCTTTGAACTTCATGATCAGACCACTTGACTAAGCAGAATTTTGTGTCATGACAGTCTTCTCAATTTGGGTCAATCAGTTCTCTTGTTTCTTACAAACGTTTATGCAGTTGTCCCCCTTCCATATCTAAAACTTTATCTTGATCCTGGTTGTGTTTGAGAGCTGGGGCAGCTAAATTTCTAGGTGGCTGTCTACTGTGGCTAGTATCCAGTATTTGTGGCTGCCTCCAGTATCAGAGGCCTATCTGCACCAGTTGCTGGGAGGGTGCTATTGCATTTCTGTCCTTCTTGTGGGTTTTCCATAGGCACTTGGTTGGCAGTTCACAATGTGATATCAGCAAAAATATAGGTGTGAATTAAGGTGTTTCCAATCTCAATTTCAACTGATAGAGAGACAACATGGAATAGAGTAATGCAGTCAATGAATGTTGACTTGCAACTTTATAGTGATGTAGAACGTCATTTTTTGTGAGGTAGCCAAGAAAAAGCACCCGGTGCTAGATTTTTAAGTTGTTTGCTCTCTGGTTTGCCCTGCAGCACTGCCAGGAGGATCTTCTGGGTCTTCAGGTTACCTGAAGGATTGTCTCCTTCAATATACATGAAATCAAGTGAGGCAGATGACTACTAAGGAGAGGACCTTTTCAGTGATGGCATCCCGGTTATGGGATGCCCTCCCCAGAGGTTCACCTGGACATGCTGGTCTTTTTGGCAACAGGGAAAGACCTTTTTATTCTCTCAGGCAATTTAGTCCTTCAGTTTTAAAGAAACAAGTTGTTGTTGTTGTTGTTGTTGTTGTTGTTGCTGTTATATTTATTTATATCCTGCCTTTTTCCCAATACCGTTGTTGTTGTTTTTAGTTCTTTACACTGCTTTTTGCTGTTTTTTACTTTAGTTTTACTTTGTTTAAAACTTTTACAGATGTTTATATTATATTTTATAGTTTTAAGTTTCATGAATCATCCAGAGAGCTTCTAGAAATATAATAAATATAATATAAATAAAATAATACTAAGCTAACAGTGTTCCTCCCTCAGAATATGAACTATCCCTCATTCTTCTGAATCATGTACTCCACAAAGCTTTCTCCTCATTCCCACATGCAATGCTCCTTCACATTTGGAGCCTACTTTCTTCATCTTTGCTGGTATTGTTCTCTCAGAAGGGTGGATTCGAAATTATATCAGGCCCAAACTATATAACTTTATAGTAGGATGATATAGTGAAGGCATTCACAGTACATTTAAACTGTTGGCTATGAGACACTAACAGCCAGGGTGTACCACTGAGCAGGTCCTGAGCAGCCAAAAGCAAGAATTCAGATCTGTTCAAGATTTGCCCAAAATTAAGTAAGTAACAGAATCAAAATACACAGGAAACAGGAAATTTGTATAGCAGGTATTTCTTCAGCCTTTAAGCAAAAATCCACAATAAACAAATATGCTTCTTTCTCTGCCCTCATTTCACTTTTCTTTTCTTTCTTTTTTTTTAAAGAGCAAATCTGTCTCCTTTCTTCTTGTTCCAGTTGTGGCCATCTTTGATGCTTCAGACAGGAGGAGGGATTGTTTTCCTCTTGTGCTCTGGTTCTTTTGATCCTTGAGTACCAACTATGCCAGCTGCTGTATACTGCCAGCTGCTGCTATTCCCACACGTAGAAGAAAACAGAAGAGTCTGTGGCCAAAAAAAACCAGACCCTCCCCCCCAAAAAACATCAGGAGCACCCTAACAATGGAATATTGCAGCACAAAGCGAAATACATTCCTTATGGATTCCAGCAGTGATCAAGCGTATGCCCAGAAGTCTGATATTTTGATTAGCATAGAACATCTTGACTAGTGTTGTGTGAGGGGAGATGGCAGTGTAAAATTAACTGAAACAAACAATAAAATGAATAAGATGACACGCTGGGAGAGGAAAGAAAAGATGGGAGTTGTGTTTGTTAAATGTTTACTGTTCAAGCTCTGCCTGAGGGTAAGATCCTTGACTGTTAAGAGGATTTTACAGCTTTATGGATACTAGCACAGGAACTTCTGCCATTTTGGCACCTTCTGCAGTTCACATACCAAACACATATCGCCCGATTCTCATGTATAAACATGTAAATGCACAGGAAGGTTTTTATTTTTAAAAAAACCTCAATGGTATGAAATTACATTAAGATTACCAAACCTTCCCAGTGAGTCTGGCAATAATAGGAGCAATATTTATTCTGCCAAACAACAAATCTTTACAGAGTGTCTTTTGTCTCACCTCTTCTATTTTCCAGTATTTTGCTTTTTCCACATAATTCATGTTGAGAGAAAGAAAAATCAGCCTATGCAAAGCCTCTCATTTCCAATAAAGAAATAATTGCAGCAGGAGATGCAGGCAGATCTCTGTCCCTTGTCATGGTTTTGTAATTACCTCCTTGAGCTCTGTCTTCCATTCCTTATGAATTTATTTAGAAAAACAGCCTGCTCATCAATAGTTTAGTAACAAAAAGAACCAAAAACAGAATGTGAAATGTCTTTATATAGAAAATAGCATCTTCCGGAAATTCCCAGTGGGAAAGGAGAAACTCTTTAGGGGACTTTAAAATCATTCCCTGCCCTTTGTACATTCCTTTACATCAGGCTATGGTAAGGGATTTCAACATAAATATCATTAGTGCATCAGGATTGGTAAGGGAAATTTAAATTTATATAAATCGTATATCTCATGTCTTCAGTGTTGTGTGTGTGTATATATATATATATATACATACATTCATTAAACAAAAAACCTACGGTTTACAAAAACAATGTTAAGGCTCTACATATTCCAACCAAGCACCAAAAAGCAGGGAAATTGGCTCACAAGCCTTAACGCCACATCCTCCCTAAGGAGGCAGAAAGTGCAAGTGAAATTCTCATTCTCCCAAAGCAGATAAACCATGAGGACAGGGTGGAGAATATGATATGCAGAGCTGACTGTGGAGTTGTGGAAAACTGATCACGAACAACTTAGGGCCACCTACTTCTCTTTTTTTGTTTAGAGCAGCCCTTCCCCAACCTTGTGCCCTCCAAAGGTGTTGGACTACAACTCCCATCATTGCAAGTCAGTATGTCCCATGGTCAGGAATGCTGGGACTTGTCATCTCAAAAATCTAGATATGCAATTTGATCTGCAGAGGTGACTGTGGGGTTGTGGGAAATGATGATGAACAACTTAGGACCAGCTACTTCTCATTTCTTAGAGCATCTCCTTATGTTGAGAGTTGCAACCCAACACATCTGACAGGCACCAGGTTGGGGAATGTTGTTCAAGAACAAGGGAAGGCAGAATGTAGATCTCCAGATGTTTTGGAATTCAACTTGTAAAAGCCCCTATTAGCATGGGCAGTTCTCAGGAATGCCGCGAGTTGATGTCCAAATCATCAGGATAGATCTATTTTCTGCCCACATCTGTACTAAAGTATGATGTTTTCCAGCATTAAGATATGTGATCAATCAAGGAACTACAAAAGAGCTGCATCACTTTAAATAAACTGTCAAAACCAAATGAAACAACAATGAATGAATCTTGAATACCTAATCCAGATAGCCCTTCAGACATCAACATTAGTTTTCAACACATGGCATAGGATGTCTGTTTCTTGAATATCAGGTAAAGGATTTCTCTTACTTGTTCAGCAGTGTGAGATCAAAGACAGAGCTACCACCTAATACTTTCATGCGTAAGTATTATTTTAAAATTAAGTATGAATTGATTTTGTCTTCCCCATAACACATAACATGGGAGTTACAGTGTAACACATCTGGAGAGCACCAGGCTGGAGAAAGTTGACTCCTATACATGTCTTCTCAGAAGCCAGTGCCACTGAATTCACTAGGGCTTTCTCCCAAGAGGTATAGGATTGCAAACTAATCTCATCTGAAAGGTGTTCAAGACAGCCAAACTAAACCTCTTCTGCTCCACTGTTGCTTTGATGAGATGATGTATTGTGCAGGGATTGTGGGGAGTGAACAGTATATAATAACAATTTATTTCTTACCCGCCTCTCCATCTGGATCGAGGCGGGGAACAACAACATGATAAAATACATAAAACTGATTAAAACATGACACATATTATTAAAATTGCATAAAAAATCCTAAAACATCCTAAAAACATCCTTAAAACATTCTAAAATTCCACTGGATATGCCTGCCGGAAGAGAACAGTCTTTATAGCTTTCTTTAATTCTAAAAGACTGTTAAGTTGACGAGTCTCCTCCAGCAGGTCATTCCACAGTCTGGGAGCGGCAGAAGAGAAGGTCCTCTGGGTAACGGTTGTCAGCCTAGTCTTGGCCGACTGCAGTAAGTTGTTCCCAGAGGACCTGAGCGTGCAGGGCGGATTGTATGGGAGAAGGCGATCCCTCAAGTAACCTGGACCCAAACCATGTAGGGCTTTAAAGGTAATAACCAACACTTTATACTTCACCCGGAAACTAATTGGCAGCCAGTGGAGTGATTTTAAAACTGGCTTTTTAATGTATTTATATATTTTTTTATAAATACATTAAAAAAATGTTTCTTTGAAAGGCAGGATACTGACCAAAAGTTGGAAGTGCCTGGCACATGCTCTGATTCTAGATCTGTAATGAATAGTGCCCCTTTTGTTATCAAGAGTGCTGCTATATGTGAGATGTGTGTGAGAGAAACGTATTGGGCAGACCCTGCATTTGGTAAGGGTATGGAACAGCATTCCCCATCTTGCTGCCCTCCAGGTGTTTGAGATGACATGTCCCAGCATTCCTGACCATGGGACATACTGACTTGCAATGATGGGAGTTGTGGTACAACACCTTTGGAGGGCACCAGGTTGGGGAAGGGCTGCTCTAAACAAAAAAAGAGAAGTAGGTGGCCCTATGTTGTTTGTGATCAGTTTTCCACAACCCCACAGTCACCTCTGCATATCATATTCTCCACCCTGTCCTCATGGTTTATCTGCTTTGGGAGAATGAGAATTTCACTTGCACTTTCTGCCTCCTTAGGGAGGATGTGGCATTAAGGCTTGTGAGCCAATTTCCCTGCTGTTTGGTGCTTGGTTGGAATCTGTAGAGCCTTAACATTGTTTTTTGTAAACCGTAGGTTTTTTGTTTAATGAAATTCATGGCTTTGTGTAACGGATGACTGGATATTATACAGTTGACAACCAAGCCAGCGTCAGCCAAAATGTTATACCATCTTGACTTCCAATATAAAATCAAAGCTAGTGTTATGTGTTGAACTCACTTTTAACATTAATAGATCAACCAAAATACTTGCATCTCCCTCATTTTTAAAGATAAAGAGATGAAACTTGGCATCATGGTAGCTCGTAAGTAGGGATATAGCTATGCCAAGTATGAAGCAGATCCGTTCATGCCTTGATTTTTAGGAATTTTTAAAAGTTCAAACAGAAATCTCTTTGGGGTCCAGGACCTTGAGCAGTACAAGTTTAAAAAATGAAATTAAAGATAAAGAGATGAAACTTGGCACCATGGTAGCTCTTAAGTAGGGATTGAGCCATGCCAAGTTGGAAGCAGATCTGTTTATGCCTTGAGTTTTAGGAATTTTTAAAACTTCAAACCCAATACTCCTCTTTGGGGTCTAGGGCCTTGAGCAGTACATAAAAAAAAAGAAAGTAAAGATGAAGAGATGAAACTTGGCACCATGGTACCTCTTAAGTAAGGCTTTAGCCATGCCAAGTTGAAAGCAGATAGGTTCATGCCATAAATTTTTTAAAAAAATTGAAGTCAAACTTTTTTTAAAAAATATCCTAAAAATCAAGGCACGAACCGATCTGCTTCCAACTTGGCATGGCTCAATTCTAGGGTGACCACTAGGGTGTGGCCTAGTGGCTAAAGTGTTGGACTGGGAGTTGGGAGATCTGGGTTCTACTCCACATGAGAACTGTAATTATGGCCTGCTACTTTGTTTGTCTTTAGTAGTCTGTGGTCCAGATCTCTTCAGAAGGGGGAATAGTGTTTTGTGGTTGGGGTCGGTCTAAATTATCTCCAGGGGTCCCTTACTCAGTGCCTCTGATAGCAAAGAGATTGAGGATTTTCCCCAACTCTGTTACTCTTGAAGTTACTAGGCCTGTTGAAAATAGATTTTATAACATAAGCATGAAAACAGTGAATACCCCTTTTAACTTGTTAAACCAATGAAAACATGCCACACAAGAAGTCTTAAGATATGAATGGTTTATAAAGAAAAGTAAATGCAAAAGAACATCAGATGCAGAAGTGAAATCTGAAACATTACTAGTAGTAGTAGTAGTAGTAGTATCCTGCCTTTTGCCCAATGCTGGGCCTCAGGGCAGCCTTACAAAACTAAAACATATACAGCTAAAACCTATAAATAGGAATATACTAGGCTGACTATATGAAAAGGAGGACAGGGCTCATGTAACTTTAACAGTTGTAGAGAAAAGGGGATTTCAGCCAGTGTCATTTGTATGCAATTAGTTCCTGGTGAAATTCCCTCTTCATCACACCAGTTAAAGTTGCAGGGGCCCTGCCTTCTTTTGTATATGGTCACTCTAGTATAGTGCCTGCAACTTTAACTATTGTGATGAAGAGGGAATTTCACCAGGGACTAATTGCATACAAATGACACTGGCTGAAATTCCCTTTTCTCTACAACTGTTAAAGTTACATGTGCCCTGTCCTCCTTTTCATATGGTCAGCCTAAATATACAAAAGTTAAAAATATAATTAAATACTTTTCAATATTAAAGCATTTTAAACATTTTAAATACATAACAATTTAAAAGTCAAAGGAATAGACATAGGTCCAGATTATTTGCCAAAGGCCTGCTGGAACAAAAAAGGGTTTGTCTGCATCCAAAAACACATCAAGGAGGGAGCCAGTGTAGACTGCAAGGATTAGAAAGAAAATCCATGTGTGTACACTATGCAAAATACACGACAGCTCAACTGTTTCTAAACCTTATTAGAAAAACAGGGTGACTAGGCTGAAACCAATGTTGTAGGCCCAGAAGCACTTTGAAAGGTTTCAACGTTGTACTTAAAACTTAACACCGGCCCAAACTAATTAAATGAAGTGTTTGAAGCTTTCAACTTATAGCAGTATGGACCAAACTCTTAGAAAAGAGAGAAGGAGCACGGTGTGTGTATGGGGTGGGGGGGATAGAAAGAAAGGTATAGCCACCTATTCCCAGGAGAGATTTGAAGATCAGGTTGTCATGGATCCAGAGGAGCCACACCCTGCTTCACCAGGGAGCAAAAGAGCAAACTGGCCTTATGAAGATAGCCCAAAATACTCTCAGAGCCAAAGGAATGCATGTTCCAGAAGAGAAAAGAGAAACTCTTCTTCACTCAAAAGGTCTGTGCTAGAGGCAGTGGCCATTTCACTCACCCTCCCCACATTCTAAGGCAGGAGGGAGGGGGGAGAGAGACACTACTGAGCGTGTGTCACGCTATGAGGGAAGATGGCCGCCTCATTGACTTGAATGAGAGGTTAAAATAGTCCTTAAAAGTCAACCGAAGGGAATTTTAAAAAAACGAAAAGCTTTCCACCAACTACAGTCAAGGAGGAAGAAGACCCCACCACTGGATTAATTAATAAGGCTCTAGAAATTATGCAAATTGTGAGCACAAAAGTCACAACCCGGAAGTAAATTTTACAAAAGCAGGGAGACAGGTTTGTATTCCTTTTCTACCTTAAACTGCTCTCCTTCCCTCAATCTTTCACCAATCTTCTTGAAATTTTCAAGTAATGTAAAACAAACATTTCTTTCTGGCACCTGTAAATTTCAGAAAGGTTGATGAAACATTTTCGATTTTATGGCTGTTAGAATGACCCCCCCCCCAATTATCACTTTAACATGGCGGAATGTGTTTTTTACTGACGGCCCTTAACAATGGAGGCACAGCTGTGCCTCCATATATATATATATATATATATATGACATTTTCAAGCATTAGTTTCTCAGAGATGATGATTATGATTTTATTACCTACCTACTTTATAACCTGTCTGCATTCCTGGTTCTCTTCCCTTCATTTTTTACAACAATCCTGTGATGTAGGTTAGGCTGAGAGAAACTGCCCCAGGTTATTCCTGGCTGAATGGGCATTTGAACCCAGGTCTTCTTAGTTCTAGTCCAACAAACTAAACTCTACATCACAATGGCTCTTGTAATGATTGTAATTTTATTTATTTATAAGGAAGGAATTGATGTAAGTCACCAGTCCATGGTTATATTTAGAACTGCTGTGCAATTTGAAGTGAGCATTCTCCAGTTCTGATCATGAGTAAGTATTTACATAACAGACCACCTTATGGTTGAGCAACAAAGATTCCATACATTAAAATTGTAGGACTCACAGTTGAGCAGCAAACAGGCTGGCCCAAGACATTTTGCTGCTTGAAGTAGAACAGCAAATGGTACCCCAGTTTCCCAAAGCAAGGTGCATAGTTTATAAGCCCATTCAAGTTAATTTGGCACCTGAGACAGAAATTCCCACACAAGCGCTCTTGCCCCTTCTTGCCTGTAAACATAAAATACAAATAAATTAAATAATTAACAATTTTCTGTTTTTTCATGATGCTCAAAATCAGATACCTGAGGCGATTGCCTCAGTTTAACTAATGGTAGACTGGTAGCAAAGCTTTTCATACATTAAAACAATGTCCTTTTGTGTTTTTGTAACATAATTTATCATCTTAGATTTTCCCTTCCTATTGGGGCAGACTAGTGCGCCACTTGAACTGCTGCTTTGATTTTGGCAGTAACCTGCCTTTTGTATTATATGTATTTGCCTTTTGCATTGTGTAGTAAACTGCTTGCACAATATATTTTAATGTATATGTCATTTATTACTTCTTTACTATATGCATGATTTGTGTGTGGTTTCCATCTTAATATCTATAATACATTTACAGGGGATTATTATATTTGTTTTGATGTTGTTGCCTTTCCTACATCATCCCCAGACCATCCCCCTGTGATTTTTGTGGGGAAATTTTCATATATTTTTTTTATGTTGGTCATTCCCAGAGTCTGAACAGCTAAAATTAGTAACTAATATGTTCCCTTAAATTAGCAGAGACCAAGTAATACCATTTTTTTCAGTGGAATTTCCAGCAGGATTCTTAGCATGTTTACTCAGAAATAAGTTCCATTGGGAGTGGAGAAGGAAGCACGGAATAAAGACGCAGACACCAGATGTTGGGAAAAACTAGGGCCTCTTTATTTAACAATAAGGGATAGTCAACCTCTCCTGAATCTGCATGTGGAAAGTGCAGGAATCTATACGTCCTTACCTCAGGCAATTAGCATGGCATTATAGATGAGCCACTCTCTTAAGTCAGGAGTCGGGTAAACCCAGCCCCTCTCTTATACGACACTTAGGAGTGTGGGGAGATCACCCCATGTCATCCCCATGCAAAGCCATAGAACTCTGAGTAGACGAGGCAGGATGATCTCCAAAGACATACCATATCCTGACATGGGAGCTATAAAATTCACGACAAGCAGAAACTCCGGACATGCCAATCACCGAAAGGTGCCAGAGTGGCACCGTCCCTAGTCTGCTATATCAAATTCCCACACATCCTGCCACCAGAGGGCGCCAAGCCTCAGCTTAGGCGTCCTACCCCCACCAGTTCTGGAAGAATTCTAGCAAACCCACATGCAGATCCTGCAGGAAAATAACATTCCCTGGATCAGAAAGGTGGATTCCATCTGCCCTATATCCCTTCTGGAAGGTACAATGGCTGGGTGTGGAATGACCCAACCTTGTCAGCCCTGTAGAGCCTGCCGAATTTGCCTGTTCACTTTCTTAACAGCCCTATTTAAGCTACAGGCATCACTTACTTTGTGCCAAGGCAGTACGTTTGACCATACAATCCATGTATCCAGCCAATATCTCCATACTGTTTCAAAGTCTGCCCTAGCCTGCATAAAGCCTTCCCTTTTAGAAGCCCAAGATTATTGCCTCCCAGGTGAAGAACTAGAACCTGCGGCGGGCCAAGAACCACTTCAGCATAAAACAATGCCTGGAGCCTTCCTCTCTGACCAGCCCTCAGAACAGAGGCACCACTCCAGTGCATTCTTCTCCAACCAGCCCTCTGGATGGAGGCATACAGACTGAGCCTCAACTGTGTACTAACAGTTGTTCATGTCACTCTACAGTTGGCCCAATGCCATGCTGTGTCTACAGATTAGGATTCCCACAGGTTGTGGTCTCCTCCTCCAATCTGTCGAGGAACACAATTATCAACATTGAATCTACATTGGTTGTACTCATCTTCCTTACATAATGTAAACTTATGGGTGCCCTAGATTGCCATCTCTCTATGGCCCAGATCTTGGCATCTCCCAGCCCCGTTGCAGCAGAAACAGCCAATTCTGAATGAGTGTCAATAGGCCTGATGTCTGAAGGGGCTTCTTGGCTACCATCAAAATGGTACCAGATAAGGGGCAGCCCCATCCTATGATAAAATAGCACCATGTGTCAAACTTATTTGAGACCGAAGTGAGCATTACCATGGCATCTCTAGCCAGGTTCCATAAGACTGATGTCCAAAGGGGCTTCTTGGGAACTGTATAAATGGTACCGGTTCAAGAGCAGCCCCTTCCTGCGATGGAACAGAAACCCAAGAAGGTCATATTACACTCAAGGCCACTACCGGCATTACCATGGCGCCTCAGCTTCTCTGGCCAGGTGTAGGATTAATTGCTCTGTGATTAATTGAGCATCAGATAAATTGAAAGGCCCTACCGGCATCCTTCAAACATGGAAATTTGTCTTGCTATCCGAAATCCTTCTTTCCCATGGCAGAAATGGATGGGCCAGCCAGCTTACTTCCTGAGGTTCATGTGGATAACCCCCATAGTGTAGTATCTGCTAGAATTCCAGCAATTACGTGACTAAGATGTGCCATAAGGCCTGGAGCTCCTTTCTCAGCTCTGAAATAAAAGCTGAATTCCCTACCAGTTAACAGGTGGGATGCCCACGTGCCAGGGGGCTATGGTCACATGGCTTCTGTCACTTGCCTCCCCCTGATCCTAAGCACATCAGGCATAGGATCTTAGTACTGTCTGGCCACAAGAGCCAACTTCAAGAACCTGGACATCTGGCTGAGTAACAAGGTGTCGCCAACTTCATTATCCAGCCCAGGAATATGGCAGGCAAAACTGAAATTAATTGAGGGCAACCAGGACTCATGGCCTTAACCAGCCCCATTTCCGAAGTTCATGAGATGACAAGGAAGTAACCACGAGAACACAGACTAACAAGAATTTGGCCCAAAGCTCGATCACTAGTGCAAAAGGAAAGAGCTCCATGAATGACAAATCTCAATAACCCGGCTTATATCCCAGACCGAGGCCTAACTGTGTATTCAGTGATGAAGGAGATCAGCCCCATCCTGGCAGCGTATAAACATCTCCTAAAGGCTCGCCCATTGCTAATACCCAGCAAGGATTAAACATGTCCACCAGAGAGCATCCTGAGAATACTTTAAAATATGCAAGGGGGATAGGGATGTACCTAAAACATGGCTGGCCTTTACATTCTAACTTAATTCTGGTTCTGGTGTTCCCACCGGGATATAGGCCTGGCTCTAAACTGGGGAGGGCATAATAAAAAAATGCATCTTCCCTGTATGGGAATCAGCAGAAGTAGGTACAGAGCATCAACTTAATTGAACTGAAGCCCTTTGACATCAAGCTTACATTTGTGTCTCTCTGGGTGCCCTACCCCCATTAACTTAGGTGAATCCTGCAGAAGGATAGGGGTTGTAGCATATGGAACATACGAGCTGTAGATTGCAGAGATTCCTGGTAGAAGCACCCAAGAGCAAAACTCCTGGCCAAGCTGGCAGAAGAAACCACCTCCCTGGTGAAAGCCCACACTGGCATAGGACCAGATAGGCAGGGCAGCGTAATGCTGCCAGCTCACTCTCCCAGTACCGACCAGATGGGTGCCATGAATTGAAGCAAGACTCAGGCTCCTTCACATCCCACTTGAATGCAGATGGCAGGCGCTTCTGCTGGGCTATATCTAGAACTTACTTAGCCAGCAAGCCAACCCTGACCAAATATCACCCTATTTGTTCAGATTCACGAAACAAAAGGGGAAAGCATCAATAAATTTCCCTCTCGGCCAATGCAAGGGCAGGCAGCCCCTGACCCTACTCACCTTGGTCCTGAACTTATTTATCATGTTCTCTCAGATGCCCGGTTCCACATATTCATTGAATATGGCTGTGTGGCGTCACAGAAGGGCCAAGCATGCTGCAACAGGCCACCATAATTCAGAGTAGCCCAGGGAAACACAGGAAGCTGCCTTATACAGAGTCAGACCCTTGTACATTTAGGCCAGTATTGTCAGCCCTGACTGGCAGCAGCTCACCAGAGTTTCAGGCAGGATTCTTTTCTTGCCCTGCCTGGAGAAGCCGGGGATTGAACCTGGGACCTTCTGCTCTATCACACTGTGCTAAAGCCTTGCCAAATAAAAGATTGGAGACCCTCATCATCATCAAAGATAACCTGATGAATGCTCTCTTAACTATGGGCCAAGGGCAAAAGATATACTAGACCAGAGCTGCATCTCATGTCATAGCAATATTATTCCCTCATGAAGATGAATGTAGGAAGAGTGTTGTTAGATTATTATTATTATTATTATTATTATTATTATTATTATTATTATTATTTCTTACTGCCTCTCCCTCCAGATTGAGGCGGGGAACAACATCAATACCAACAATATAAAATACAGTATACAATACATAAATTGATTAAAAGCATATGAAATTAATAAATAATTAAAATCAACAAAGTCTTAAAATTCGACTGAGTAGGCCTGCCAGAAGAGACCAGTTTTTATAGCTCTCTTAAATTCTTGAAGACTGGTAAGTTAGCAGATCTCTCCCAGCAGATCGTTCCACAGTCTGGGAGCGGCAGAAGAGAAGGTCCTCTGGGTAACGGTTGTCAGCTTAGACTTTGCCGACTGTAGTCAATTCTTCCCGGAGGACCTGAGCATGCAGGGCGGATTCCTGTATTGAGCAGGGGATTGGACTCAATGACCTTATAGGCCCCTTCCAACTCAACTATTCTATAATTCTATGACCACAAGGCGCCAATGGCTCCCAAAGATCCCAAGCAGAATTCCCTCTTGTCACACTTGGGGATGCCAAGGAACAAACACAGGACAAGCTGCCAAAAGCAGATGCTCAACCACTGAGCTACAGCCCCTCCCAGTACCCCCACCCTTTCCTTGGTGGCATTGTGTCAATTGAATTTGGTAGGATGGGGGGGGGGAGTTACTGAAGGCAGCCAGTCCTGGATGAGAACCTGCATGGACAAAGCTTGGCTAAACACTCTAACCACTAAACCACACTGCCTCTCATCTATTTATTATTGGGAGGCAGCCTTCTACTGAGTCAGACCAATGGTCCATCCAACCCTTTTATTGTTAAGACTGAAAGGCTGCATCTCTTCATGTCCTCAGTCCACCCAGAGGACGTCCCCAATTTAACATTCTAACCACTACACCACACTGTCTCTCATTTATTTAATATTGGGAGGTAGCCTTCCAGTGAGTCAGACTGAAAGGCTGCAGCTCTCCATGGCACCAGTCCGCACAGGGAAACATTTCAATATACTTCACCCTGTTACAATTTCACTACAATTTTTATTATTCTTATTCTCATCTAGTCTGCAACCCTTCTCCTTAGGGGCTTGTTAGTTGATAAGCTCAAAGAGCAGCCAAGTAAGGCACCAGATAGGATGGCAACCTACACACCCTTTATGTTTTTATGGGCAAAGAGAGGACATAAATATCAGGGAAGTGAAACCCTTTGTAGCCTGCAATTTAATGATACAGTCCAATAATGGAGTCCTGGACAAAGAAAAAACACACCACATGCCCACGGATGAAGGGAAGCTGGTCTGCTCAAGACCGGGGCTTCAATGTTACTATAATATATTGGGAGGCCTCTTGCCTTTTGCGGCTGCTAGTTTCCTGCGCAGGACATGCCAATTCGTGCAGGGCGCTCCTTATTACGGTGGATGGGCCGAGAAGGGGCCGCAGTGAGTTGGCAGGGAAATGTAGGAGGGATTGTACTTGAGCACTAAAACAGCGTCCAAACTTGGCGTTGGAGCTCCACGTGTGCATACACATGAGGCCTTTATTCCCCTACTCCCCACCGCAAAGGCCAATTTTCCTGCTCAAGCCATACTGGCTGAGCGGGTAATAGACTTGTGTTCAATGCAAGCATAGGATTGCTTTAGCTGGGGAATTGGTTTTTATTTAAATGACTGACGTAATGCAATCATTAATTTGATATTTATTTGATATGCACTTTAGGCATCTAATCTGGAGGTTGCAATCCTTTGCATGTTTGCCTGGGAGTGTCCCACTGGGCTTGTTTATGTCTGAGTAGACATAGTTAGGATTGTGATGTAAGGAAGTTTATTAAAGAGTAAGTCCTATTAAACCTGTCTCTGGAATAATATGTTTAGGATTGTACATAGACAGCTTTGCAATGAAAGGACTCTGGCAGGATCTACACTACTGCTTCAAAATGGTTTATTACAGTAGTGACAACTGTTGGGGCCCAGGACACACTCAGTATACAGTTTTCAAACTGTTTTCAAAGTATCATATTCTGCTTGGTGTAGATCTGGCCTCTATCTGCCAACCACAGCCTTAGGTCTGTGCCTGCTATGTTCCTATTGGTTTATACAAAGTGAACGTAAATAAAAATATGAACATGTTATGCAGGTCGTCAGCTTGTGTTAGAATCCTAACGCAGAATTCCATGCTAAATGAATTGCCCAGCCCTAATGTTGCTGACAAGATACTAAGTAAGTAACAAGCCTTGTATTGTTTACTGGAAACAAGTCCTTAATTTTTTACTGCAAAACTAACATTTCCAGCACTCCTATTAACAGGACATGTTAATGGCCGTGTGAAGCTTGAAACAGTTACATGTGCTTTTTCATTTTAGCATTAATTTGCTAGAGGTTGTGAAACACTTGTACTTGGTAGCCATTTGTTTAATGAGACATTTTCATATTAGTGAATGAAGTAGATTGCAGGCAGGATTTTGTTTTCCTTTTATTTCCTTCATTAGAAAGACTATTATGGCCGTATATGAGGCCAGATGGAAACCATAACATCTTTTTTATATGCTACCTTCTCTTTAATGAAGCCACAGGACAATATCAAATCCACAGCCTTAGCAGAGCTTTAATATAATCGTTGATTGCACTGCTCTCATTTTGTGATAATCTGCAATATGCAAATTCACACTTAGCACCCTTCAATGTGAATATACCTAAGAACACTAGAAAGATATTATGGAAATTTTAAATTTGCATGAAGCCTTTTCAATAATGAAGCAGTCCCTCATATTGAACATTGAGCAGTTAATTTCCAGTTTGACTTGAAAAAATATAAAATAACACTGACATTTATTTTAAATAAGTAGCAACTAGAGGGTCATTTTCTTCCCCTCCTAATTATATTCAGCAATATTATGGCTTCATTTGAGTAAAATTCATATTGATTTCAATCCTCAAAAGTGATGTTACTATATAATTCCTATCAATATTTGTGTGCTACTCTCTCGTCAGCTATGCCATATAAAACCAAAGTTTGAACATACTAAGTCATGCACAACATTGTTATAAAGTAATTTTTAAATAACAGTTTATTAAAATTATTGGAACACTACATCCAGTTACAGTACTTAATTTTTGCTCCATCTGGGGAGAAATATTTACAAAAATAGCTTTTGATAAGTAAATTAAAATTGATAGGCACTGTCCCACTTTTAGATGGATCCACAAAACTGTAGCTCTTGAAGCACCTGTTGTTCTTTTGCTCTGGAATAGGACAGGAACAATTTTTCAAGTAGATGTTAAAAGGACCTTAGCATAAAAATGGTGTTGTGAGACTTGGGCCATATCTACACCAAGCAGAATATAGCGGTATTATTATTATTACTATTATTATTATTATTATTATTATTATTATTATTATTATATAAAAAGCAGGAGCCACACTGCTGGTTTATAACGATATTGAAGTGCACTGAACTGTTGGGACCAATTGACACATATCATATCCTGTTGGTGTGCTATATCCTGCTTAGTGTGGCTCCTGCCTTTTATATACCACTTTTATACCGCTATATCCTGCTTGGTGTAGATTTGGCTTTGGCGAGATTATGAGTGAAGCCTTGGAAGAAAAGGATTAAAATATTGTAAGACTACATAACAGCTGTAAGTATGACAATTTCAAAAGCTTGCTGATCAGGGATTCATATATAGTAGATTCAGTAAAAGCATTATAGATGTTTATATGGACAAAAACATTTTGAGGAAGCAGTTCTAAATTAAAAGAAAAGCAACTTTCATTTTGTTGTTAATTTCAGTAGCTCGTGTGGACTTCACATATTGCAGGAGTTGTCCAGAAAATACCCTAGATATCAACAAAGAGTCTTGTACGCTTCACAAAAGAATAAATGGACAGAAATAAGTGACATTAAAACATGTTGACTTCCAAGGACACTCTACCACTGAAACTGAAGGTTGCCATCCTTGAACAAAGGGACTTCAAAGATGGATTTCAATGAGAAACAGCTGAGCTACACTTCATGAAGGATTTCACTTGTAGCTCCTGTGGCTTGAATAGGAACAAAGGGTCCCCCCCCCCCCGTTTTTTGTAAATGTGTTAATCATAAAATCATAGAATAGTAGAGTTGGAAGGGGCCTGTAAGGCCATCAAGTCCAAACCCCTGCTGAATGCAGAAATCCACCTTAAAGCATACCTGACAGATGGTTGTCCAGCTGCCTCTTGAATGTCTCTAGTGTGGGAGAGCCCACAATCTCCCTAGTTAATTGGTTCCATTGCCATACTGCCCTTACAGCCAGGAAGTTTTTCCTGATGTCCAGCCGGAATCTGGCTTCTTGTAACTTGAGCCCATTATTCCACGTCCTGCAATCTGGGATGATCGAGAAGAGATCCTGGCCCTCCTCTGTGTAACAATCTTTCAAGTATTTGAAGAGTGCTATTATGTCTCCCCTCAATCAACTCACTTATGCAAGGATATCTGTCTTATCACCCAACAACTATCTTGTAAATAGCAACTGTAAATAAGGTAAGGTAATTGCCACTATCTGTACTTTTTGCATTTCAGTTCCTTTGACCAAACTGTTTAAACCCCCTTCCCACAACCATATATGTGTATAAGAACACGTATACTTGGAACTAGGGATGGACAGGAATGTCAATCTCAGGGTACCTCTGCACGGGCACTTTGCCTCGTGGTGGCTTCGAAATGGCGGCAGTTGGGTTACATGACGCTGCTGCCAATTCGAAGCAATCTAGGGGCAAAGGCACTTTGCTCCGCACTAAAAAAGTCGGGCATTTAGCCCGACTTTTTTCAGAGTGGAGCAGGCTGGGCAGGGAATGGGGTGGAGCAGCGAGTCATTAGCTCGCTGCACCGCCTCCACTATCCTCCCCCAATTAAAAACAATTTTTAAAAAACTACTTACCTTAGAGTAGGCGGGATGCTGCTCCAGCTGCCCCTCCAGCAGATGCTGGGCAGGCGCGGTGGTGACAGCAAAAGCCATTGTGGCACTCCTGCAGTGAAGACTGGTAGCAGGAGCATCAATGTGCGGCGCGCCGACTGCCGCTGCTGCTGCACACCGGAAGAGGTGCCGTGAAGAGGCGGCCTCCGTCTCACCAAAGCTATCAGAGTTTTAAGGCCAACCTCATTATTATTATTACAAAACATCCATATGGAAATTTGTACACATTTTCCCTAATGCACGCATTTGTGCTCATTATTTAAATATTCTCCTCAAGTTATGTTACATTGCTATAGCGCCATTTTGTGCATACTTTTCTCAAAAATATGCATTTTGTGTCACATTTCCCTAATATGCACATTTTTTTGGGTGGGAATTATCCTAAGATGGTTGTATCACAAAACCCACAAAAATGTAGATTTTGGTATGCAACTTTATCTTGGCTGGCTTAAAAGCTCAGGAGACAAAGTTGAAGATGAAGAAGAAGCTCAGCAGAACAAATTTATCACCCAAGAATGTGGGCTGATGATGTGGGCTATAGTCCACAAAAGCATATACAATCATAAATGTGTTAGCCTTTAAGGTGCTACAAGGCTCTTTGCTATCATTGCTGCAACACACCAGCATAGCTAACCCTCTAGAAATTATTAAAGGAGATGCAATGTTTCTATGAAGCTGAGTATGTTTCCCCATCTGACAGAATGATCCATTCATATCCACCTAAAGTTTATTTTCTATATGCCTTTGAAAGGAACCTTGGAATTATTAGATCCAGAGAACAAGGCATGCTTCATACTATAGTAAAACCTTCAGAACCTGCTGCTCTTCTGTTTGAGCAATTTATATCTTGTGAGGACCCAGATAGTGCTCAACTATCTACCTGTACACATTTTGCTTTCCTCTCTTTGCCTTGCTCCTAAAGAACAAGCATTTTATAGCATGCTCGTGACTGGCCACTCACAGAAGTTTGTGAGTCATTTTGACATCACAGTAATCCTCCTGTGCATCTCCCGCTCCATTTCCCAGTTTTAGCGATTTTTTAAACCCTGACTCCTCTGAAAAACTTCAGCAGTTATGGATATTTCCTGCCATGTGCAGGAGAAGTTGCACTATAAAATGCCCACTAGAGGGCACTGTCCCATTAAACCGCATTGAGGCTGTATAAGCCATGTGGTTAATGCTTTCTTCCTGCTCTCTTCCTCATGTAATTACAGTTCATTGCAGAAGTGGAAGAGATGCAGGAAGCAGAGCCATGGTAAGGAATGTGATTTTCCCCATCTGAAGGTGTTCTCAGTGAGGAACAAATCATAGACTGCTCACACAGCTTTGACCCAAAGATTACATTTGTGACTTTATTTATGACCTTGTGGCCAGCTACCATTTCCTAGAGTTGTTGCACTGTTGTGTTCCACATGCCTCAGCTGCTGTTGTGACTTCAAAACTGGCTGACTACCAACCTGAACAGAAGGGTATGTATCAAAAATAGGTGATGCATGTCACATTAAGCTTCACTGGTGCCTGTTTGAAGGCCCAGTTCTCAACCACTTGTGCATAACCTGAATATGTTGCCAGTCACAAGCTGGGGCTTTTGCTTGACTTCCTCACTGAAGAACAGAACGAGGATGCTACACAAATGCCTAACATTTGGAATGGGTCCTTTTTTGTCATTAAGGTGTAGGAAAAACAGGCTGCTGCATTCTGTCTGGCCTTGTCACCTATGGCAGTGAAGGTACAACAGTCTTATCAGGTAAGGTCATTCTGAATGGCAGTATGCAATTTCTGCCTTTCCTCTTCATTAAGCCACATGGGTAAGTAGAAAGAATCCAGTAGTTCTTCATCACTGCTATAGAAGGCAGTATCAAAAGAAGACTGTCAAGGGCTCATTGGAAATTCCGTACGAGTCAGAAAACAATCACTGTGTGCTTGTGCTCTGCCTAACCCTCTCTGGTTTCCGTTATTTTCTGATCGCGGTTACTGTGAAATACTTAGTCTGTTTTTTATTTTATTTGTTTGTTTGTTTGTTTATTGCAATTGCAGGCCTGTAGTTCTACCTTTACTGCGAGAGAGAGAGAAATTGTCATGGAATTATTATTTTGTTTTAGAAAATTCTTCCTGTTATGGTGGAGTTGTCCAAAGGTGAAAGATTCTGGGAAACTCATCTTTCAAGAAATAGCAGTGATTACATGGCAAAAGTTGGATCTAGATCCTAAAATCGCCCCTTCTGTATATTTGATGGAAATAATAATAATTTGATGCATAAAGACTTGATTCCCATTCTAGTTGTGGCAGTGAGGCTGGTGTTCGCTAAAAGGTTGGAAAGAGAGCACATCAATACACTTGGGACTTTTGGTATAAGGTGTGGTTCCTTGCCTTGGCTGAAAAATTGACACAACAGATTGAACTATTAATTGACTAAACCAAACACTTTCTTCAAGGTACGGCTGCTTTTATTTCCCACAAAAGCAACAGAAACAATGGAAGGAGACTGCCAGCATCATCTGCTAGACTATGGATGGCCACTATGCATGGTGGTAAAGTCTGAACAACTGAATAAGAGCAGAGTGGATGTTAATAAAGAAGAATTGCCTTGATATTTTAACCTCAAATTGAAGCATAAAGATGAAAAAATGTTGTTAATATTTCTGTTACTTGTTGTAATGTTATTTGAAACAACAAATAGCACCATTAACAACAACAACATCCTTCCTGCTCAGGAAAAAATTGACCCTTTGGCTAAATTTAATGACAATATGAGACCAGCCATAAGGTAATTTTTCTTCTCAAAGCCTAAAGTAGAATGCTTCTGCAGTAATGGTGAGAGGGGAAGACTTTTCAAAGAGGGGGGAACCTGATGGATGAGGTAGACAGAGGCCACATATTGCCTGTCTGTACTCTACTGAAGGCCTTGTTTCAGTGTTGCACATGCTTGCATATGCTTGCACGTGCTTCCATTTCATTTGTCTCTTGCAATGTGTGTGAAGCTATTTTGTCTATTCAACAAAAGCCCAGCAGATATAATCTGAATATATATAGTTAAAAAGCCAAGTGTGTGCTGGTCACATTCAGTGAGAAGAAGGAATTGGTGTGTTTGGCTATGCAGATAGAGGCAAAAATCTAATCTGATTGGCATTGGTGCAGCTTGGCAATTCGGACCCTGGACTTAATGGTCATACAGGGGGGCCCTTTCGACAGTCATGTGTCTTACTTCAAAGGATATAATTAACATTTATCTTCTCCACCCCAGCTCTCAACATTCCATGCTTTATACTGCTTCTACATTCCTGGTATGTTAGAGCAAAAATAGCAATAGCCCAAACCAAAACTGGTTGCTAACCCCGATATAAAAAAAATTAATACTCCAAGCATGTGCACTTTGACATTTTAAATTCACTTAAACCATAGCACCATGATGATTCGAGGAATAAAATGGAGTTTGTTTCTGCTACCATGACTCTAAACACATGTATGGAGGCATATGCCTCATTTTTTATTTTTGGTAGAAAAGGATAGTTTATTTTTTTTTTTTATGTATATATGTACATGCCTGGCCAAGTGCCCCCAAATAGAAATTATTATTTTTTAAAATTAACGGGGCCTGGCACACCCATACCAGCCCAGGTGATGACGCTGGATCTGTTTTCATCTGCCCCATCAGCTGTCATTCTGGATGGTCAGCCCACCCCTCACCCCCCAGGCTGCAAGGGCTCTGGACTTTGGCCCTGAGGTATAGCCCTAGCTGTACCACTGCTGATTGGCAGTGGGCACCATGGTATCTTCAAGAGAGCTGCTGGTTTGTGTAATCTGCTCTCTTAGAGCAGAGGGCTAAAGAAGAGAAGAATGGAAAGACTATCTGCTAAGTGGGTTTCAATTCCACATCCCTATCTCAGGAGCAGCACAGAAGCAGCAGAATTGCCAGAGAATTACCAACTGCCTTTGACATCGAGATGTGAGGAGAGATTCCCTCACAAGGGCGGAAATGGCCTCCTGTTTCACAGCAATGACAAAGAGAAAGGTCAAGCCTGAGGCCTGGTGGCTCCAGAGTGCCGCTTCACCCCATCAACCCCTCTTATAATTGTCTGCCATAAAAGTGAATAGAGTCAATAGTCAAAAGCGAGCTCAGATTTATCAAGGAACAGTAGCTTGTGCTTGCTTCAAAACTCTACTAGTTTTTCTAAGTAATGTTATCACACGACTCTCTTTAATTAGTATAAGAAACACACAGGAAATATCAATGTACTATTAATTGCATAGATTTTGCTGACCACTCTAAGGGGTGCCTGAGGCAGAAACAACACATCATTAATGGCAGCCCAAATCATTTGCTTTCTTAATAATGCAGTGCATTTTCTGCAGTTCTACCATTCATGAAGCTTTTCTCAGCAATTTAGAAGTCCCTGTTGAGAATTTACTGGTAAAAAAGAAAATAAAAGAGAGAAAGAGAGAGAGGGAGAGAGAGAGAGGGAGAGAGAGAGAGAAATCAAGAAATGAGACAATTTATAACTATAATAATGTAAACATCATGTGATTTTCAATTTCATATAAAAACACTTTATCATCCATCATTGACTGAATTGTTGAATGTAAAGAATTTAACCCATCCTCTGAAGTGTCCAGAGCCATCTGCACCTTCATTCATAACGATAACTAGCATTTGTATAGCACATATCAAATATTTAAAGCACTCCACAGATTTTATCTCAGCAATCCTTTCAACAAATCAACAAAATAGCTCAGTATTATTGTCTTCATATTGCAGAGATGGGGTGAAGGATGAGATACCGTATTTTCCGGCATATAAGACGACTTTTTAACCCTGGAAAATCGTCTCTAAAGTCGGGGGTCGTCTTATACGGCGGGTATAGGACGGACGGAGGGGGGCTGCAGTAGCCGCCGGCGCTGGATGGGAGTGGGCGTCCCGGAAAGGTAAGGAGGGGGCGTGCGGAGGGGAGGGGGGGCGCGCGGTTAGGGGACGGGGCGGCGCGCGGAGGGGAGGAGGGGGGCATGCGGAGGGGAGGAGGAGGGGGCGCACGGAGGGGAGGAGGAGGGGGTGCGCGGAGGGGAGGGGGGTGCACGGAGGGGAGGAGGGGGCCCCTATTCTCATCTATGCGATCGTCCTCTATTAACTCTCTCTACCTGGAGGGGGAGAAAAGCTTCCTGCTTCGGCAAGGAAAGGAAATGTGGCCCTTCCAAGGAGTTTTCTGAAATAACTTTTTTTTAAAAGAAACCCAGCCTTGCATTTGATCTGAATTTTAAAGCAGCCTTCCCCAACCTTGTGCCCTCCAGATGTTTTGGACTTCGACACTCACCAGCCCCAGCCAGCTTGGCCAACAGTCAGGAATGCTGGGAGTTGTGGTCCAAAACAACTGGAGAGCCCCAGGTTGGGGAAGACTGCTTGAAAGGCTTTTTGGAAAGCAGGCAGGGTCATTAGAGGATTGGCTCAATTCCTGGACCATCGGGGTCTCAATGGCTATTAGATGTGCTAACCTGGGAATCACCAGGGACAGGAGTTGGGAATAAACAGCAAGAGACTCAGTACCTTCTCCCAAGCTCGTACTATAACCTTCCACTGGAGCCTGTCTTGGTCCATCCAATCCAGCAAGGCAATTCTTGTTTTCTTTTAGCATGCATTTTTACTATTTATTTATTACATTCATATCCCGTCTTTTTCATCGTTGGAAGAGGGGTAGTCTTATATGGTGAGTATATCCCAAACTCTATATTTTAACTGGAAAAGTTGGGGGCCGTCTTATACGCCCGGTCGTCTTATACACCGGAAAATACGGTAATAATGATGAGTCTAGGAGCTGATCTACACATTAGCTTTGTAACGTTTTATAAGGGTTACAAAATCTCTTTGGGCCACATGACGCACTCCCTTGAACGATGTATACCCGAGGTTTTTTAAACTTCACTTCAGCTATATACAACAGTTTTTACTTTTAATAAATCATTTTAAGTAAAATAATGTGTCCTTCTTTACCATTTGTGATTTCTGGGGGCAGTGCTTCATTTACCAGCACCCAAATGCTTAGCTGTTGATTGGTGGGGAAGAAAGAGGGGCTAAAGATGGGCTGACCATATGAAAAGGAGGACAGGGCTCCTGTATCTTTAACAGTTGCAGAGAAAAGGAATTTCAGCAGGTGTCATTTGTATCCAATTAGTATCCTCTCTTCATCACAACAATTAAAGTTGCAAGCACTATACTAGAGTGACCAGATACACAAGAGGGCAGGGCCCCTGCAGCTTGAACTGTTGTAACGAAGAGGGAATTTCACCAGGTACAAATTGTATACAAACGATGCCGGCTGAAATTGCCTTTTTTCTACAACTGTTAAAGTTACATGAGCCCTGTCCTCCTTTTCATCTGGTCAGCCTAGCTAAGGAGGAAGTGGGAGAGTGAACTACAGCGCCCACAATGCCTTGTCCTATACTCATTGAAAGCTAGGGAATGAAAGGGGAACTAAGGAGGAAGTAGGCGAGTGAACTACAGCGCCCACAATGCCTTGCCCTAAATTCCTTGTAAAAACGTAACAGAAAGAGACAGACAGAAGGGTATGAGACCGCACACACCGCTTTGAAGACTGAAGAATTTTTCTCCTGTAACATGAGTACTCCTTAATGTGGCCTAAGTCGTTTTGGAATGCACCTATTTGGAACATTTTAAAATATTATTTAAAATGTTCCAAGGTACTGTGTAGATAGGCTCTAAGGCCCAATCTACACCAAGCAGGATATAGCACTATGAAAGTGGTATATAAAGGGAGGAACCACACTCCTGCTTTATAGTGGGATTGAAGTGCACTGACAACTGTTGGAGCTCATAGACACATACCATACACCACTTTCATACCACTTTCATCGTGCTATATCCTGCTTTGTGTGGCTTTTGCCTTTTATATACCATTTTCATACCACTGTCATAGTGCAATGTCCTGCTTGGTGTAGATCTGGCCTAAGACTCCCTAGTCAGTTAAATGGTTGAAGTGAGGTTTGAATTGGGTACTTCTCAACTTACATTCTTAGCTATTAAACTATACCAGCTTCCCACATGAAATAAACTTGTGAGGAGAAATGACTATCATAATGCTGACATATTTTCTTAACATAAATAATGTAGGCCTTGTCTTCATATATAGTCCAATAATTCTAAACAATATATTTCAACCCATACTCACTGTCCATTCTTTTTGGAAGACACGGTATCTGTCAGCATATGACATTGATGCCAGCCCTGTTCAGAGTTCTAAGTCATGTGGGGAGCCTACAAATATAAGACGGGTTGCCCTCTCTGGGCCTACTCCCAATGCCTGGGCAGTAGTGGGGGGTGGGGTAACAGGGATACAAGGAGGGGGTAGGGAAAAGTGCAGCCCCCGTCTACCTGACATGATTGCAACTGCATGAGGGGTGAATGCCCAAACAGGGCCCCAGAAATCATCTTATATGTAGGTAGACTTGAACAGGACCTTCTTTATAACCTATTGGGAACTTGCTTAAATTCCGTTCAGAGCAGACAACAAGGCTGTGCCTTTTCTTTCAACGTAATTAGCTATACCAGGTAAGGGGAAGCAGGGAAACACTTGTGATTATGTCAGAATGTGAGGTAAGTTTTAATGCATTACTGAGGCAAGTGTGAGAATGTAACATGGGGGTTCTATTTTCAGAGGCAGTCCTGGGTTTCTCATAATGTATAAACTGTCTGAGTTTGGCTGGATAATACCCTGTAGAAAATAGCAATGATAACTGAAATTTGAGTTATTTTGTTTGAAGTAAACTATAACATCTCAATAAACTGATGCTTCCCTCTGCCATGTCATCAAAAAAAATACCTTCTTTCCTCTAACTCAATCATTAATTCAGTCTGGCAGATAGTAAGTTATTTTATTTAATTGACAAATCAATTGAAATAAGTTTAACAGACTTTAGAGTCATGGTTTTGAACCAAAATTTATGCTTTGCTTGCATTAAATGAGATTATTTTAATCAGAGTTTTTATTTCTAATCTATTATAGTCTATCATTTCCCTATCATGTTAAGAGTCATGTTAATAGTCCCCATGTAATCCTAAATGTAAACACACGCACACACACACACCCCTTTAGTAGTATGGCAAATTTACCACTGGGGGAGAATATCAAAGTGTGTGTGTGTGTGTGTGTTTCTCTGAGTGTGTAGGATTGGAAGGCAGCACCCCCCCCCCCAAAAAAAAGGCCTCACACCATTTTTAGTCAGGTCCAGAGCACTTCAAGTATAGGTCCTATTCAAAACGGGATTCTCCCATATCACTCACTTATTACATCTCCTCTTCCCAAGTAAAACAAAACAAAACCCCAACATAATAATGAGGGCTCATGGAGAAAACGAGACGTCTAACTGATCCTGTCCTTAGCTGGAAATAATGCTCCTTCAGAATCTCAGGGTAAAAAAAGGAAGAGAAGCAGGTTCTCGGAATGCTAAGATACTTTATTGTTCACGCCCAATGTGTTTTGGCCTATGTTGTTTTTTTAAGGCCTTCTTCAGGGGGTTGGTGAGAGATATCGGCAGAAAACTCTTAGCAGTCACCAGTGAATATCATAGGAGACTATTATCCTGCTCAGAGTTTTCTGTAGACATCTCTTACCAACCCCCTGAAGAAGGCCTTAAAAAAACAACACAGACCGAAACGCGTTGGGCATGAACAATAAAGTATCTTAGCATTGTGCTACTCAGCACAATTCTGGTTAAAAAAAGAATCCAATTCCATAAATGTACGGAATAATGGCATGGTAGACGTCTGATAATTCATGAAACAGAAACAGAATGGATTTAACAAAATTTGCACATCCCTGCTATGATATCATTGGAAATAACCTGCTGTATACTATTCGTTGGACAACAGAGGAAGACATGAAAGATCAGGGAATGGGAAAATTATTTAGGGATGGGTGAACAAGCAATTTTCACAAATGCCAACATTCTCCAAACACCACTTTAAAGCTCAGCTCACATCCATATTTGACTGCATTCCTTTTTTTCATTTTGTTTAAATTGAAAAAGTGCACATTTGAGTGGGTGTATTTTTAAAAAGAGTCTGCTCAAATGCATACTTCCCTCATATAGGGATGCATAAAAATACAAGGTTTCTTAAAATGCACATTTAAAAAAGAAGTATATTTTTTAAAAACATTATAACATGAATGGAAGTTTGGGAATTTGAAAAGGATTTTCAAGAACATGCACCCTTGCTTGCATTCACATTCAAGATTTGTTTGGGATAAATGTATTATTTATTTATTTATTTTATTCCATTTATATACCACCCCATAGCCAAAGCTCTCTGGCCGGTTTACAAAAATTAAAAACATTGAACATTAAAAACACCGATATACAAAATTTAAAACCATAAAGCATAAAAACAAGTTAAAATTACAATATCCTTCTGAGTCAAAGCACAACAACAACACAACAACACAAAACCCTCATCATACGCTGTTAAATGCCTGGGAGAAGAGGAAAGTCTTGACCTGGCGCCAAAAAAATAACAATGTTGGCGCCAGGCGAGCCTCGGGGAGATCATTCCATAATTGGGGGGCCACCACTGAAAAGGCCCTCTCCCTTGTTGCCACCCTCCATGCTTCCCTCGGAGTAGGCAACTGGAGGAGGACCTTAGATGTAGATCGTAGTGTACAGGTAGGTTCATGTCGGGAGAAGCGTTCCATCCCTAATCTGAATAGAAAGGAAAAGGAGCTAAATAGTGAAGGAGCAAAGTGACAAGTCCTGAGAGAAAGGACTGAGGAAAGTTAGTCAGTGGGCAGAATAAAACTGTGGGTGAACTACATGTTACACTTTCCGCATACCTTGCAACTCCACCTTTGGATTTTCTTAACCTCTACAGGCATGGTAAACTGTTCAGGGTTGGTGCACGGCAAAAAGAGATTTATCTCTTTCCTCCTTAGACGTAACCCTCCCCAAAAATGCCCCTGTCCCATGCAGCTAAGAGCAATAGGGAAAAAACCCCTTCCCATTGACATCAATGGGGGCATTTCAATTGGGCAGGGGAGGGATAAAATTCACCTCCCTATGCACTGCAAACCATCACCACCCTTATTCACCAAGCCTTTATAAAGAAAATCAGAAGGTGAAGCTGCATGCTATGAAGCAAGCATAACATGTAGTTTGTGTCTTCCATAGGGCATAAGAAGAAAGACCTGAACATGGCTGGTAGGAGGAGAGTTAGCAGCAAGGGAGCTTGGGAGGGAGGCAGTGGTGAATTAATGTGGACCAGGGCTAGAGGGAACAAGGGACAACAGGGTTTAAAGGGCAGGTTGGGAGGCTAGGCTGACTTTCACAAATTGATTTTGATTAATCTTTCAGCATCTCTAGTTGATACCTTTTAAATGAGAGCAGCTTTATTTTGTAGAGATTTTGCTTCATTAATAGGCCCTTAGCACGGCTTCCATAGCAATTCACCTACACACCTGGCCTTCTAGGGTGAGGTATGTTGTGAAGGAGGAGGCTGAAGGCAGCGCTTAGTTGCTTGAAAAAGCACTTGAGGCCCTTTAGTGAAGGGTAGTGCTGTTAAATAGTAACAGATTCCTGTTGGTCTCAATAGCACTAAGGAAGCATTGGCTTTATCTCCTCTTCTCCCTTAGTGGATCCTCAGCAAGCATAAATCAGTGAAGCATCAGAAAGGCTAATGGGCTTTGTTGAATTACACCTGCTAGAGGACCGGAGCTTTAAGGTTTGTTCTCAAAAGAGTTTCCATCTCATGCTTTATATCCCACAGTGCTCTGGGGCAGCTTCTCCTTTACTCTACTCAGCACACATTCCTGGTCCTGGCAGGATAGCAATGATAGCAGCAGAAAACGTTTCTCTCCTCTCACTATCACCACACATTGTTCCAGCTCTTCAGAGACTTTGCAAGCAACAGAGAACTCCTGCTTTAAAATAAAAAATAAAAAATGCACACTAAACCCACCCCAGAGGCTTGCCACAGTAGAAAGATTTTTGTTTCCTTTGAGTCAAGGTCTCTTGAACCTGATCGGTACTTAGCAACGTGTGAGCAGAGAAATGGCACTGAATTTTTATAGACAACCCAGAGGAGTGTCTGCTGCTCTTTATATAGCATATTTAGCTATTTGTTCAGTGCAGACTTCATTTAACACAGATTGTGTTGTAGTGCGTGTGTGTGTGTGTGTGTTCAAGCAAATCCTGCCTGACCCCACCCAATATTTCACTCTCACATACTACTGTTTTACAAACAAACAAGCAAACAAACAACAAATACTAAGAGCAAAAGAACAAGATCAGACCAGGAGCCCATCTAGTTTGATACGTTGCTTCTCTGAGCAACCACATCAAGCTCAGGGCATAGGACTGTTGTGAAAGGCAACTGCTTTCGGTTTAGTTGAAAGAAAGAATACTTAAGCTGTAAACTAAACAACGCCTTTAATTCAGGCTAAACAAAGCTGTGCAATTCAGAAAACACTTAAATGAAGCAAGGTAAATGAAACGTTGAAATTAACAATAACTAACGAACTCGCTTCTTTGTCCAGTCTCCGTCTCTGAGGTCTGCTTGTGATTTAATCATAATCTCTCTGACCGACGTGGTCTGTCTCTCGTCTCTGTTTTCCTCCTCAGACGCCGACGTTCCTTAGCGTCTTTTAAAGTGTGCTCTCCCTCTTCCTCAGAGGATACGGGCGTGGTTACACCTGCTGGAGAGTCAGTGAGATCAGTACTCATTTCAGAGCGTTGATTCTCATCAGCTGGAAGAGAGGGACTGTGAAGTGCTTCCTCTTCAGTACCAGGATCCGGATCAAACTCAAGATCTCTGTCTGCTTGTGCTAAGCCTTCTGACAGCTGCTTCTCCTGCTCAGAAACACGAGGGTTAAACACAACAAGGACGCTGCCTTATACCATGTCAGGCTATTGGTCCATCAAGCTCCACATTGTCTGCACTGACTGGTAGCATCTCTCCTAGGTTTCAGACAGAAGACTTTCCCATTCCTTCCTGGAGACGGCAGGGATTGAACTTGGGACCTTCTGCATGCAAGGCCTTTGGTCTACCCCTTGACCTACAGTTCTTCCCTGCTTTCTCTCTCTCTCTTTCTTTCTCTCTCTCTCCACCAAGCAGGACACTTTGAAAATAGTGAAATGCAATGAAATAAATAAAATATTTGCTCTGTGCAGGCATATTTTCTGTAATGGCGCAAGTTGAGCTGGGAGGGGGGATTTATATTGGCAAAACAACGCAGGGACAAATATGAATTCCTTCCCCAAGTTGCAAACCAAGCCCCTTATAGCTACTTGTTAAAAATCAAAAAAATTGATTGGTCCCAGTTTGCATTACATATTTGTACCTTCTCTTAACATGCATAGCTGCTCTGACAAATTGTTCTACTGAAGTGTAATTCAGTTAAAAATAATAACAACCAGGTAAGGTTGTTAGGATATAATATCTGTATAACGAAACACAGTTTTGGCTTCATTCATGTTTTGGTCACATTCAGGGCTCATCTACACCATCAGCCCTTTCAAGAGGGAGGAGGGATGACCACGAGGTTTCCCGCTTACACAATTGTTGCTCACAGGGCACACCTGAGGAAATTTTTCCGCAAGTATAGGAGAGCCATTGCAGGAGGACGTGTGCCTCGTGACGGCGGTTTCAATGTGAATCAGCAGACGTGGGCGGGACTAGACAGATGGGTACAGGGCATAGAACATTTTTTAGAAAAAATCCTCTGAGATGTGCACAAGTGCAAACACACAGCAACACAGGGGGATATAGGTACTTTGTTAAAATTGCACTATTGTGTATCAATATGTTTGTGTGTGGGGGGGAAGGAGATAGTCAGCAACAGTGCCCAGGCACACTCCCCTGATAGCGGGTTGGCTATTAGCTGAGCTTGGAACTCATGAAGGGGGGGCACACCAGCCGGGGACTTCAGGATTGTAGCAAGAGATGGGGAAAACGCCTCTACAAAACTAGTCAGCGATATTCTGGAAAAACTGAGAGGTCATCCCAAGATCACCGCGGGAGTAGGTGAATGTCTTGTGGCCCAGTAGGGATGACCTTGATATTATTCCAGAATAAACGGCTTGTGTAGGTGGCCCCTCAGTTTTGTGGTTTGAGATTTTGCCAATCCCTTCCGATTAGGAATGTGTGAATCAGCAAAACTCAAGTTCACCAAAGTCCTCCAAATTCCATCTCAAAGCTCTTTCTGACTAGAGTCTGTATCAGATTGCAGACTTTTTTCCTTTTGCATGAAAATTTTTGTGTGTATTTTTCCAGACACATCATCATCATGATCTTATTATGTTGTCACAATTGTGTGCATCTTTGAATAGTACGCATTCTTCTCCCACATTTGTGTGCATTTTTCAGAAAGCATTTTTTCATGCACATTTTTCAAATGTGTGCATGCTGTCCAATGCATTTTTGGGGGTTGGTGACAGAATCTGAGTTTGTGTTTGGTCCAGGAGATGTGAACGGAGTAAATCCCAATCAAAATCCCAGTCATTCCACTAAGTAAATATCCTAGCTGCATTTTGCAGCTCTCATGGGATTGAACTAGAGTTCAAAACAATTCGAAGCTGGTTATAGTCATTTCATTGTCCAGCTCAGTAACTTCAGCATTGGAAATACATGAAATATCTGAAGATCATTTGAAACAATTGAATGTGGAGATAACTGAGTATGAATTAGGAAAAAGATTGAATATATATATATTCATTCTGTAAGGTATGCTAGTCCAATGCCACTTCTCAGCAGAATCTAAGAGTCTATTGCTCCTTTTCAAGAGTGTTACATTATCAGGTGATTAGCATTGTTACTGGTACTAAGCAAATGATTATTAATATACAAAGAATGACAATTCAAAGAGAAGCTCTCAGATATACCAAAGCTATTGTACTACAAAAAAAATTTGGTAACACACAGTGCAAGGACAAATTCCTACAACATCATATAATAACCTCATGATCAAGAAAAGAAATACATTAGCATTAATCTTCATATGAAAAGTTCAAGGAATGTCAACGATGACTTAAACAAGTACTTATATCGGTGAAGAGGAAGGGATATTACTCTTGCAATAGCTTTAAACTAAATCTCTAATAAATTCTGGTCTAGTCGTAGCTGTGGCAGAAAGTGAAAACTGAATGTTCATTCTTGTCAGAGATTCATGAGGTAGTTTGCTAGTGCCCACCAGCACTCACTATATGAGGGAGTGGGGCCCAGGGCTAAAACAGAGAATGTGTGCCTACTGGCTATGTCTTTTCCCCTTCATTTTTACTCCAGAGTAGACACGTGGGCCCAATCCTGATCTTTTTTTAAAAAAACCACCCATGTTAATCTGTATTAAGCCCCTCCCCATGCCTACTCTAGAGTAGAAATAAAAAAAGATGCAGGACAGTATCCATGATTTCTTCCTGTATGGCAGTGGGACTCACTGTTGTCACAGAAAGCTACAGCTTCCTAAAGCAGCTGGAAATGAGTCAAAATGCTCATTTCGGGGATGGAACTGGTCAAAGGAAGCTCTGCTGACCTTTCCAATTCTGGAAATGAGTGTTTCAGACAGGGATATACAGATTTAGTAAAATCCGTTCCACCTGTGTTTGCGGATTGTCAGGTGCTTTTTTGTTCCGTCATTTATTCATTGATGGAATCAGATTTTTCCAGTTTCCTGAAATTGTACAAATTTGCCCTCGCAAAAATCCCTCCAAATGTGAAAATCCCTCCCCCCAAATGTGCATGTTCATGCTTTAGCCTATGGGGGAAATGTACATTTTCATCCAGTGTTTTTTTAAAAAATATATTTTTCTATGGCTGGATCTACACTACTGCTTTATAGCAGTATTGAAGTGCATTGATAACTGTTATAATAATCCACATTCCATATACTGCTTTCATAGTGCTATATCCTGCCATTCGCAATGATTCACACAAGGGGTAGATCTGGCCTATGACTGAATTTGTGTAAAATTCTAGAAAGTAAGGGGGGAAAGTCTGCAAGTCCACGGAATCTGTGTGACTTGAGAAAAGATTGTGGAATCCGCAGGTCAAATTCATAGAAATCTGAACACATTTCATTCTATTGTGGATCGATGACTACTAGTCCTGATGTGCTACCTCCAGTATCAGAGGCAGTAAGCCTATGTATACCAGTTGCTGGGGAATATGGGCGGAAGGGAGCTCTTGCACTCATGTCCTGCTTGTAGGTTCATGGTAGCCAGCTGGTTGACCATTGTGTGAACAGAATTCTGGAATGCCCCTTCTTATGTTCTTACGGATTTCTCTGATATCCATAGTTTCAGAAAGTTTCTGGGGCTACTCTAGGAAGTGCTAGCTTCCTGTTGTGTTGGCCATGGCCCCTGCTAGCACGACATACTCCATGAAGATACAGCAGCAGTGTTGTCTATGCACATAGCTGCCAGGCACACATTTAAAGGGATGTCTATTTTGGCCTCCAGTACCCTTGTTGGGGGGTGTTCCAAGGCACCAACAAGAGGCATAGGGTCTGCTAGCTCAGTATATATATTGAAAGGCTAGCACAGCTCACTATAGCATGGACCATGACATCAGAGGCCTGTACTGGGAACTATTGGCCATGCAGAAACTACATGCCTGCATGGGCTATTGTGATGCCCTCCACTAAGGGAGCCAGGTCCCATTTCCTCATGCAGTAGATGCTACTAACATGGAGTGCAATGCCTCTTGAGCTGCTCCGGACTCCAGTGATAGAAGTGTTATGGGTTGCTGATCTGCTGACCCATTTTGAGTCCTGTACATGTGTTCATCAACTTCTTACACCTCAGCAAGCTGCTTACAAACAAACTAAAATGGCAGACTTAGCACATCATAGCACTTTCCAATTCTGCAAATGAAAATCATGAATGACACTCCCTTCCACAAAGGATTGTTAACATTATTTCCAATTGAATGACTTTTCACCATAGTGAAATGCAAATATGCACCCAAAACACCGTTTTCAACAATCTGAGTAGCTGCTATGTTAAATCTGGAGAGGTTTGCTGTGATCTTCTTAATTAATAGCCAAGGCTACACCTACTCTATGTTAATTTAACCTCAGTGTCTTTGAGGTCTTATACTATTAATCATCAGTACATCCTGAGGCAGTAAGTTTCACGGATCACTAGTGTACGTCTCTGTGTGTCCGCATATTATATTTTAAAATACCAAAACATCCCCCTTTGTGTTCAACCTGTTTTTTGCTATCCTAACTGGACACCTGGTGGCCCATGTATTGTATGCAAGACTAATTTATGCACCTATTCCTTATTCAACACTTTAACATGGGGACTTGCAGAGCAGCTGGAAAAAACTAAAAGGTTGTGCAGACCAACCTCCTGAGAGGCAAGGCCATCCATCTACCAAACAGCGACCTGCGCAGTCTATATCTTACAGACAGCATGCCACAAGCAGAGAACAGGTATACCGCAGAGTCATTGCTCTAGCTAGGCTAAATAAGCCAAGGCAAACCAAGCCAAGAAAAAGCGGGAGGGGTAAAATACACATTTTTCAAACATGGCCAGAACAAAACAAGCAGAAGCCCACAGCAAAAAATAACAACAATTTAAAAAAAACACCACTAAGGGCTCATTTACACATCTATATACATCACGTTATATCTCATCTATTAATGGCTGTTGATAAACATGTGTACTGCTTTCCCTAAAAGTGAAGGCACTGAACTTTTTAAGGGAGAATCTTGGAATGCACATTATAAATTACCCCATCCAAGCTTGGGTGGCCTTGTGTCGTCTTTTACAGAGGACGGCCCTCTATTTTGAAGGCATCCTTTCTTTGAAGGGCTGTCCAGTCCAGCTGTGGCACAAAGATAAAGAGCCATCAGCAGGGCGAGCAGGACCTTGAAGTTGCCCATTCACAGCAACTGGACTGCAGAGCGAACAAGGCACACAGGTCACCTTCACAGTTTCACAGTCTTCCATGCTATGGAGAGATGTACTATATTTCTATTTAAATTATATTAATTATTTCTAAACTGGCATCTATGCATATAAATTAGTGTATGCAAATGTTATGCAAATTACTGTCCTCTTTTGTAGTGATGCATGTCCTCTTCTTTCGGCAATTCTCTATTGGCCATCCTAATCCAAGATCATTCTACATCAGCCCCAGACTGCTCTGACGTTCTGAGTTGTTTTTTTCTGTATTCTCCACAATCTGCTAGCATTCCACCCCTAACAACCCACCATTTTGAGGGTATCCTTCTCCTATTTTCACAGACTTACCCTTGCAAGAGAAGAGCTGGCTTCCCAGTGTCAGTGGCATTAGTCTGTATCCCAGGGGTCTGTCCATGACTGAAGAATGAGGTCTTCATCATTAGCAGACCTCCCTCCACCACCGTATCTCTGCCCCTGTCATAAGTTGAAGTTTGGAAAGGGTGGATAACAGAGGAGAGTGCTTGTGGGAAATCCCCCCAATTCAATCCAAACTGGGCTCACTCTAAAACAAATTACAGCTGGGCCCATTGTGCATCAAGCATGAGGGCATTCATCAACCCATTACTAAAAGTATTATATTTGAAGTGAGGCACTCTGAATAGTCTGTGTGATTTCGGAACTGTGATAGTTCATTTGCACAGAGTGGCTCAATTCGGACGACACAATAAAGAACTGGTGTGGGGGAAACAATCGTCAGTTGTTTTGACTATTGTGTCATCCGAATGCTGCCATAGTCAACTCAGCGCTGATCCTCATCCACACCACAGTTGATTATTATCATGTTGTGTGGGGAGTACCCCCTAGGGTTAGGGTTAGGGTTAGTCAACCCACCATTGACTATCGTGTTGTCCGAATTGAGCCAGTGTTTCACACTCTGCAACCTGGGAATGACGAAGATGCATGTTCATGAATTCACCCTGACTCTTCCTGATGGACACTTGTGTGGATTGCAACTCCATATAGACAAAAATCTTCTCCCTTGTTTTGGCAATCCTTTATTGTGGGTGTGGGAAGTCCCAAGTCCCTTATGACACAGATAGACAGACTGAATAAGAACCGTTCATGTTAAAATAAAACTTTATATTTAGGCTTCTGTTTGGAACCCACAGTTCAGGGTTGTGATATGTCTTTAAGTGAAATGTCATTCAGGTGGGTAGGGTGGGTGGGTAGGAATGTTGTCCTACAATCGACACAGTCATTCTAGCTCAATTGCCAGCTTATAAAAGTGTCTTATATTTAGGTCTAAATGAGAAAAGATTCCAGACCTTGAAAGGCACATATGAGTAATAAATCCCTACAGCAGTGCCTTAGTAGAATAAAAGGGGGGAAATGCTTGAGCTCTTTTGAATGATGCTTCTTCTAATAAAGCTCTGTCTTTAAAGGCTGCTCTGGAGCAGAGAGACTAAGCTTTTGGCACATTATAATGAGATGAGATGGCAATAAGGATGTGAACAGCATCGCTGCAGAGTATAGAGTGGATGAGAGACAGCCATATCCAACTGCTTAATAGAAGGGTAGCTCCCCCTCCCCTGGATCGCTTTAGATTTTAAAAAGGGGGCTTCCTCAATGAGGATTCGCCGCAAATGATGTGGAAGGGAAAAACGCCTGACAAGTGAGCCGTCACTGTGTCTCTGTCTCTAAGAATAGCATAATCCCATCTTTTCATAATACACTGACATTGCCCAGAACTTCAATGCCATGATTAAGGGGGTGGGGTGGGGAGAGACGCAGCTCTCTCGATTTGCTTCCTTTTAGGTCTAAGAACCGAATTGGAGCTTGCTCGGTGGATGCTAAAGGCAAATCACCCCAACCACTAACACCTGGCGCTCCTGAAATGTAAAAGGGTTTTTTTAAAAACAAAACAAAACATAAACCTGCTCGGATCACCCTTCACACACAGACACACACGCACACTCCCGTCAGCTCAAATAGAAGGGCAGGATTAGGCTAGCCAGAAGGAGCATGACGTGATTTCATTCTGTTTGATGATTCTGCCTTGGTAAATGTCAGAAGCAGGGAACAGAGTATTAATAATCATTTGCATCCAGCGTAGTAAAGGCAGCTTTCCAAAGAGAGCATAGCCGAAGACCCGAAGGTAACTCCACAGAAAGGATGATACGTTATTATTATTTTTAGTTAAAAGGTAGCAACAACATAAGCCTACTCCGAAGAAATTCCACAATCTGCAGGGGTTTAAATAAAAACAACAACGCTGGTATCTTTTGAAAAGGCAGAGAGAGGCAGTTTGCATGAGCAGTGATTCCATGTTAATCACTTTGTATTTACTGCAGCTTGAGAAAGGCGCATTTGTTATGCAGACAGTGTTCATTGTCGTAGCTTGATCATTAATGCAGTGCTGCCAGCAACAAAATGAATTAGCGCTCTGAATACTAAAACCGGCTCCTGAACTAGAGTGTAGCACAATGACACTTGCAGTATTCAGCGATACCACTGGTCTGGGGAAAGGCTGTTTGTGACCTCAGCTCACTATAATCTATTTTTTAAAAGAGTGCTCTTAAGTGTAGGAAAGCAACCCCAGGATGGTTGAAAACTGAAAGACAATGCAATCAAGACCATGTACTGTCCCCATGGGACTTTTTGCATTCTTTCCAGAACCCAAGAGAGAGCCCTATTGTTTCCCATGCCCCGATCACATCCATTTGGGGGGGGGGGGGTAATCAACAGTTTATCATTTCCTCTGATGCTTTGAATTTCAGCAATTCCAAGCATTCTGTAAATCTGCGGCAGCACTGTGGAAAGGGCATGAATACAAAACACCAAGGAATCAAAGCCCTGCTGTGTCCATGAAGAGATGTCAGAGACATGTGCAAAGGCAGGGTAACAAAGAGAATGCCACCTGTCATTCGGAGCACTTTCCTACTGCTTTGGATGCCACTGTGTCATAAGAGTATTAGCACTCCTCTTAGATTGGCGGGCTGCTTCTGCCAGCTTGAGCCTCTCACTACACAAATCAGTGAACTTTCTTTGAACTAAAAAAATAAATAAAAAAAGGGATTAGGCCAAGGCTGGAATTCTTTTGCTATTTACACTCCTGCCTGATGCTCTCATTTCCATAGGGAGGGATTAGAATTTCATTCTCACATGCACACACAACAAGGGCTCCTGTTTATATCGGAAATTGGCTTGATCTTGTGAAATCATGCATTGCTAAACTAAAACTGGCAAAAGATTCTGAAGGTTTATTCACTCATGAAAGGTTTTCAGCAGAGAGATCTCTCTCAGGCCTGTGACCACAAAACAAAGCATTCAGGGGAAAGTCAAAAGAAGCTATGATATGACCCGGAAGAACCCCGACATTCTTCCTCGGAAAATTATTTACACAGAGATACATACACATATTGTCCTGTTCTTCCTTGTAAAAATCAGAGCATCTTATAAGCAGTGGTCCTCCGTCATTGCACTGTTCTTGTTTATATAGCCCAGTGATGGGAGACAACACTTTTATCCCAACTATTGGTCCTACATAGAGTTTGCAAGACAGCTCACAATATAACATGCCTCATGTTCTATCCTGTATCACTCTTCCTGATGGGCAGGGGAGGCCATGTTGGTGTGACAAAGAACATTTCTTCATTCAAGGTGCCTCTACAAGAGCGATTTAAAGCTCTTTCAAGGTGCATTAGGAAATTTACCTCTACAAGAGCGGAGCGCAAATCAGGGGCTCAGGCGCGTTTTCTCTCCAATTATTCGCATTTTCGAATGCGCGTTAATTAGCGAGTTTAAATTTATGGCGGGAGTAAGAGCGCCTTATGTCCATGTAAACAACTTTCTGAGGAGGCGCATTAACGATCAGGGGTTGGACTGTGGTCGTAATGTCATGCATAGAACTGCCCCTTCGCTGAGAAAACCTCCCACTTTTTGGTTTAGTTTCCTTTCCTCTCTCCTCCTGGCAACTTCCTCCTTGTACTCCGTCTCTCTGGATGGAAGCTCCAAGAAGAGGTGACCCAACATGAACCAAAAATAAAGTTTCTTTGAAGTACCCTGATGAAATATTTTTAACATGGAGACATGGGGCCAGATGGAGGTGGTTTTATGAGACGTAAAGGGGGTAGGAAGGATGTGCGGATGTGCGTATAATTAGCCATCAGCAGACATAACTTCCCCTCACATCTTGCTAGGTTCCTGAGCTGAGTTGTGTGTGTGTGTGTGTGTGTGTGTGTATGTGTGTGTGTTTTACAATTGTTGAGCTCGCTGGGAAGTGGAGAGGGAAGGAACGAAGCAGCATCCCCCTGTCTGTTTTGGTGTGTGTGTGTGTACGAGACACATTCCCATTTACTCGTGAGGAGGTCATGGCAATTGGGCAAAGGAGGGGGGAAGTCAGGTAGCCGAACATGTTAATCAGCTCATTCCTTTCAGGTAACCTAGGAAACCAAAGGCGGGAGATTCTGGTGGGCGGGGAGAATAAAAGGGGGGAACCGGTTTGGGGAGTTTCTCTGGGACAAAGCACATTACTTTCAGCAACATTTGCATGCGATTCTCAGCATGTCAAAAACTTTAAAATGCCTTTCATACAGCCCGTAATGCGCTTCAATGCCTCCCATGTATAGGGATTAGGCGTAAAAGTGCTTCAGAGAAGATGCGCATAATCGGGGAACCAGGCGTCAAACCGAAATCTTGGAGAGGAGGGCATAGACGCAACTGAGCAGCATAGAATGAGATTGTAGAGAAGTAGGTTCTAGGGATGTGCACTGGATCGGACCCGATCCACGATCCGAGTCCGGTCCAGTGGGAAATCGGATAAATTATCCGATTTCCGATCCCGCAGCTGGATCGGCCGATCCAATCCGAACCGGTCCGAAAAAGCTCCGAACCGGTTCGGCGGATCGGCGGATCGGCGGGCGCCCACTGGCGCCCACCGCCGCTTCCATTGGCGGGCGCCAGCGGGCGCCCGCCGATGAAAGTGGACAGCGGGGGGGGGGAGGAGGGGGGCACTTACCTTCTCGGCCCGGTGGCTCCCGTCCGGCGCCGGCGCCTACTACTACTAGCAGGCTCCGCGGCCTGCTCTAGGGTGGCGCGCCGGGTGATGTCATCACCCGGCGCGCTACTCTAGAGCAGGCCGCGGAGCCTGCTGGTAGTAGTAGGCGCCGGCGCCGGACGGGAGCCACCGGGCCGGGAAGGTAAGGAGGGGGTGCGTGGAGGGGAGGAGGGGGCGCGCGGAGGGGGGAGGGGGGAGGGGGGCCCTTACCTTTCCGGCCCGGCGGCTCCCGTCCGGCGCCGGCGCCTACTATTCCCAGCAGGCTCCGCGGCCTGCTCTAGGGTGGCGCGCCGGGTGATGTCATCACCCGGCGCGCTACTCTAGAGCAGGCCGCGGAGCCTGCTGGTAGTAGTAGGCGCCGGCGCCGGACAGGAGCCGCCGGGCCGGAAAGGTAAGGAGGGGGTGCGTGGAGGGGAGGAGGGGGCGCGCGGAGGGGGGAGGGGGGCCCTTACCTTTCCGGCCCGGCGGCTCCCGTCCGGCGCCGGCGCCTACTATTCCCAGCAGGCTCCGCGGCCTGCTCTAGGATGGCGCGCCGGGTGATGTCATCACCCGGCGCACTACTCTAGAGCAGGCCGCGGAGCCTGCTGGAAGTAGTAGGCGCCGGCGCCGGACGGGAGCCGCCGGGCCGGAAAGGTAAGGAGGGGGTGCGTGGAGGGGAGGAGGGGGGCGCGCGGAGGGGGGAGGGGGGAGGGGGGCCCTTACCTGCCCGGCCCGGCGGCTCCCGTCCGGCGCCGGCGCCTACTACTACCAGCAGGCTCCGCGGCCTGCTCCAGGGTGGCGCGCCGGGTGATGTCATCACCCGGCGCGCTACTCGAGAGTAGGCCGCGGAGCCCGCTGGTAGTAGCCGCCGGCGCCGGACGTGCCGAGAAGGTAAGTGGCGGGGAAGGGGGCTTACCCCCCCCCGGAGCCGTCCGCTTCTATCCGCTGGCGCCCGCGGGCGCCAGCGGATGGAAGCAGGCGGCCCCAGGGGGGGTAGGGAGCGCGGGGGAGGGGGTTTACCTGCCGGGGCCGTCCACAGCGGACGGCCCCGGGGGGGGGAGGGAGTTAGGCCCCCCCTTACCCACCCGCCGCCATTTTTTCCTCATAGACTTGCATTGCAATGCAAGTCTATGGGGAAAAAAATGGCGGCCGATCCAAAAATTTCCGATTTTTGGATCGGGATCGGACTCGATCCGGTCCGGGGGGCCTCCGATTTTGTCCGAACCGGTCCGGGACAAAATTGGAGGTCCCGATCCGGGTCCCGATCCGATCCGGGGGGTCCGTGCACACCCCTAGTAGGTTCCATACTGCTGCAATAACCTGTGAATTAGGCCTTGGCTACGAATGCTCAAAGTTGTTGTTTGGTCCACATTTTTTATGTCAACAAACTTCACTCACATTTTGAAGAATAACATGTGGATATTCTTCAAGTTTTGAACTTGCGAATGGAGAAGGAACCAAGGAACTAAAGATGCATATACCAGAGCTTGGGATAAACTTGGGCCTCTTTATTTAATGTGGGTCATTCTCCCTACCCTGGATCTGCATGTAACGTGTGGGAATTCATTTACTTTTCTACAGGCCACTAACCTGTCTTATGGGCCAGCTACTCAGCCAAAGTCTGGAGTTGGTTAAACCCGGCCCCTTTCTTAAGCTACACTTATATAAGTGGGGGGGGGCACCCTGCGTCACCCTTGCCCAGTGCTGCTCAGCTCTGAGTAGGTGAGACAAGAAGGTCCCCAAAGGCAAGGTCTATCCTGACGTGAGAGCAGAACAGCCCCTGAGGAGCAGGCCTCTGAACTTGCCAAAAACTGTAAAGGTGCCACTGTGTGCTCACCAAACCTATTCTAATATCCTGAAATTCTCACACAATGTTTAAAATAATGCTGATCTTCATGCATTTTTTAAAAAATCAGATTGATGCAGAAATGGGACAGAATGGACTCATGCAAGACTGTCAGGGACCAGAAATAGACTGGGCCATCCCTAGCCCTGGCAGGGCCAGCCGTCCAATTATGTTCCTCAGGCAGGTCATTTTTGGTAACAAATGAGCAGCCAATTGATGGCATTTGTGGGATTTTTGTCTCAGATGCCAAAATAACTTGACCAGCCTTGGGTCTATGTACATTGACTTGCAGAGGGATGCAATTTGCTGCTCCAGCCTGGGCCTTGGTAAGATGATTGGCTCCTACTGTGTGGGGATATTCCATATGCATATCAGAATTGCTAGTTTGGAGCCAAAATATTATATTCGAATAAACCATAATTTTTGAAGAAATTAGTTCCAAAAAGAGAAAAAAAGCAGGCATCCAGTGACTGCAAAGTCAGTATCAAATTTCCCTTTGAATATTGTGACTCTTATTTGAGAACACAAGCACAATGCATTCTCCCTATTCTGCCTATGCTTACTGTGGGCTAATGCCAACATGAGAAATGTGTGACCTTTTCTTCATAGGTGTAAATGACCAAATGCAACAAAAAGGGAATTAAAAACAAGACGTAAAAGCCAAAGCAAAGACGACAAAAACAGCTTCACCAATGTTCATGGTTCATGGCGTATTTCAAGAATGTTTATTTATCAAGAACAATTTTATGAATTTCCAGACAATGCTTAGAACTCCTGGCTTCTAACTGACAGAATGAATTTATTAAGAGATTTCCTATTTGTTCTTTGATATGTTGTATTATAGTTCAAGTGTATATACGTATAACAGAATTAATGTTATAAATATAACAAAATCCCAATAACCACCAAGGTTACCGCAGCTCATCCTATTCCCATGCAGGAGACACACTCTCGGTTCCCAATGTATACTTATGGTTCTACCTGCATGCACGCAAAGGGATGAAAAAGTATCCTCTGTTTGCATTTTTCTTATTTCCACCTTGTAGATTTACATTGTGTATGTTTCTAGAATCATGTGCCATCTAATGATCATAGAAGCTATACATTACATGCTGTGGTGTTTATAGCAGTAAACTGAGATATCTTAACTCCATCAGGCAATTACAGAGTGATTGGTGTCAGCATAACTTCTTATCATCATCATAACGATCCGCTTAATCAATCAATGCAAAGCAAGCTGATCTCTCTCTATCAATCCAAACCTGATCTTGATAAATGATGGTGCAAAATGAAGTTTATGTGATAATTGCTGTCGTTTGGGTGCTGACATCTGGATTGTTCCTATGCTAATACATCATTGTAGTGTATTTTCTTCAGAGAACAGAATTACTCCCATGGCATTATTTGGGGTTAAATATCTATGCAACTTGCCTCATTACTAGGTATTCTCAAAAGAATAAATGTTCTGTGATCTACAACTTCTGCTTTCAAATCTATTGTCCTGGGGCAACTAGTGATTTCTCTGGCTATGAACTAGATAACCTATCCTTCTTGAAAGAGGGGCATTTGAATGAGGACCAGCTCCTTTTCTTCTGCAAGAAGCTTCTTCTGGGGGGCAGGGATGTTCTATATGCAGAAACCAGTTGCACATTTAGTTATGTACATAATTTATGCAAGAGTTTACATATTTGCATGTGGAACTCAGAATATATGAAGTTTTGTTGTCTTGCAGTCCTCTCAATTATAGTTGACGTCTGAAAATCTGTATTATTTTGTCTAAAGCGATCTTATGAACATAAAAAGAGCACCCCAAAGCCCTGCTGTGTTCATGAAGATATGTCAGAGATATGTGCAAAGGCAGGGTAACAAGGAGAATGCCACTTGGCACCTGTTTCCTTTCCTGCTTTTCCACTACATAACCTGTAGGTGGCACTGTGCTATAGTAGAACAGAACAAATACACAAATGAGAAAAGTGTTTTCATTTGCAATACAATCAATACATATGATACTGTATTTTCTCTGCTCTAAAAAAACCTCACCAAAATTGCTCCTTAAAATCAGAAATAAAACTGAAGGATCATGTCATCATCTGCAGAGCCCATAAACAACCATAAGTAGTGCATGATGAGTGCACAATAAATGCCTCATGTAGAAATCCTCAAGGATTTGAAAAAAATCAGGAAAAAATAGCACAGACCTATTTTCCATGGACTGAAGGGCTCTACTCAAGGTAGGTGCCTCTGCCTGATTTTTCTGGACTTCCCCTCCATCCCACCCCGCAGCTCACCCCATGTAGCATGTTCAGGGAGGAAGAGGGGCTGTGATGGCTAGGAGGAACATGGAAATCTGCCTCTACCAGCCCAGTCACATGTGGCTAAATCTTGATAGAACCCCGTATTTATTTTACATAAGCAAATGAATGGCATTTATACTTATATTTGGCATGATTTTCATGACATTGCTTTGAATTCTTTGAATTTCCTCAATTTTAATTGCATCTTCATTTTGTTGACCTTCTGGGTGATGGCATATGGTTTTATTTTATACATACTTATTGCCATACTGAGAAGATATAGGTAATGAAAATTCCCAAATGTTAGTATATAAGAAGTGGATTTATGGTATTGGCTTTGATTTGGAAATGAATTTCTTAAGCTGTCTTACTGTCCAAATGGAATAACTGTGAGTAATCCCAGAGAAGACTCTCATGGTTGAATTTAAATATGCTGATTATGGAACTTCATACTCTCAAACCATACATTGTTTGGCAACATCCATATAGGGATGTTTGAAGAATTCAGTCTTTGTGAATTCTGATATAAATGCACCTGATCTGCACCATATGAATGAACATGAGGATTGAACCTAAGTTATCCATCAGCTTTTGCACTTCTTGAATGATGCAATGTAGTTTTTGGTTCAAAAACATATAGCAAAATGTCTTAAGAAATGCATATTTAAATGAAATTTGCATGTGGATTATTATTATTATTATTATTATTATTAAAAAAGCAGATTAAAGCACAGGGTTATTTGTTAATAGATGCATGCAAAACTGACATAGATCAGAAATGTGTTTATTTGTTCCCCACCTTTCTACCAAGAAAAAAAATGCACTATTGAGAAATCGATTATTTCAGCTAACCCTACTTCAGTACCATTCCATTATGCAAATGTTCTCCATATTCTCCAAATTCTACAAGCAATGTACAAATTAGGCCTCGATTTATCAATGGCCCAATGTCAACTAACAACCAGCTTGACAGGTCAACTTACCCTGGGACATTCTTAATTAGCTGCAAGGAATGGTCCAGAGACCATCAATTCTCTCTTCCTACACCTTTTACTGCCGGCATAAACATATTGCAAAAATCCAACACAGAAGGCATCTCTGTCCTTGAGGAAGCCCAATTACAGTGGCAGTTAGGGATATCTTTAATAATAAAGGCATCATTAGAATGATCAAGAGAGAAAACAAAACAACCCACTTTCCTCTTTTCAAAGAAAAAAAGGAGAAAAAAGTTTGCCCTTGCAAGGCTCTTGTATTAATCCACTTCTATTCTAGTCACAATTGTTTTAGCTCTTAACAGGACTTTCCTCTTTGCTTCCACTTAAACTTGATTTTCCCCTATTAGGTGAAGGATGCTCAGACAGCATCACATTAATTTCAGTGGACACTGAGCTTTATCTAATTCAGCAAGCCAGCCTTTGTTAATTAGGCCTCACAGGACGAGTGATAGTGAAGAACGCCTCTAACTGTCACTGATCAATACCCGCAACACAAGCAGTTTCAGCAGTCAATTACTTTTGTTTCAGAGATGGAATAAACAGGTAGCCATTCTTGTTAGTAATCTCTACTTTTACAAAATCACTCCCTTCCCCCCGCTTTCCCCGCCAACTCCTCTGTTTTACCCCCATCACATCCAGCCGGCAGCATGCAAACAAGATTTCCTGTCTCTGGTAGGACTGCTGTACATTTGCTACCAAACGAGGTTCATTGCAGTCCAGAACAGAATGCTATTCAGCAGTATCTCACACTTTCCGAAGTCTGGGGTGTGATTGATGGGGGAGTCAGCAGTCTGACAAAGCTGCAAAGATTAGCTGTTTGATCCTGGAGACATGGGCTCTGTTTGATTAGGCCCCAGCAGAATACGTACATGGAAACTAATTTAATGTAATAGCGCCCTGCAATTCTTCAGAGCGTGATTGGTGGGTGGGGGAGCAACACAAATGGAAAGCTTTTGTTTGCAGGCTATTTAGGGTTTGTATATGGGCAAGTGATCCAGCTACGCTTTGCTCCACCTCTGTTGCCAATGTGGTGGATATTTTAACAAGATTCAGTCCACTTTCCTCAGCATTCATGTCTTCAATTTTTATTTGACAAAAAAAAAAGCCAGGCATCACAGGCTAAATATAGCACCACTGACATGTAGTAAACAACATCAGTTTTAGCAAGCTCTAAAGCACACTCTCCAAGAACAGAAACAGCAAGAAACCGCATTCTCCTTAAAAAAAAAATACCAAAAAAAACAGTTCAGGAGGCAACGGTAGATTCCTCTGTCATTTCACCCTAACTAGAGCAATATCCCTTTCCATCACCCACTGTTTGCACAGCTGTAAGAAATGAGGTTCTGTACAAATGAACAAGGAAGAAGATTTAGCCAGGGTTATCATTAATCAAGATGGCTGTGTAGTTGAAGCCAGAGACTCAAAGGCTTAATTCCAATTGGAAAGAGGCGAGAGGAGGGAAGAGTGCCTGCATCACCACATACAGAGGTATGAAACTCAAGAGTTGAATCTCAAATGATTTAGATGAGCATGTAAAGGGGGAAAGGTGCCTTAGCAGGTAGGAAGCATGGATGCAATTCCCTCTGTTGCACTGCAGCTAGGCTGACCAGATAAAATCCAGGTCAGGGCTCATGTAACTTTAACAGTTGTAGAGAAAAGGGAATTTCAGCCAGTGTCATTTGTATGCAATTAGTCCCTGGTGAAATTCCTTCTTCATCACAACAGTTAAAGGTGCATGTGCTATACTAGAGTGACCATATACAAAAGAAGGCAGGGCCCCTGCAACTTTAACAGTTGTGATGAAGAGGGAATTTCACCAGTTGCTGTATGCATACAAATGACCCTGGCTGAAATTCCCTTTGTTCTACAACTGTTAAAGTTACATGAGCCCTGACCTGGATTTTATCTGGTCTCCCTAACTGCAGCACTCCCATAATTGGGACTCGATTGGGACAGTGTAAGAGGAAACCAGGTCTAGCTCTAATTTATTTTGACAGGGCCTGCACAGAAAAGCATCCAACGTTTTGTCAAGAATTGATATAGTGGAGATAAAAAAAAACCTTATGGAATGGAGAGAACTAGTGGGATATGTCATCTCTGAAAATGGACTCTATAAAAAGGACAAGGAAATGCATTTTGGGGGCAGTGTCGCTCTGAGGGCACAGTGTCAAACAAACTGGAAACTTCACGGAGGTCACAAGGTCAAACTGAAAACCTCAAATGGGGCAGGACTCACATAATTACTGTGGGTGACAATACCAGGCCCCCAAAGTGGTTTTGTATTGGGACATGCTATTGTCCCCTTGTTCAAAATAGGGTGATGTTAGAGAATTAAATCAAGGAGGCATCCAAAGGAGAAAGTGTTGTACTAGATAGAGGGTGACTTTAATTGTCCTCACATAGACTAAATAAATGCATGTTCCAGTCATGGCAAAGAGATATAACCAGATAGATACCCTAAACTACTGTGCCTAGAACAGTTGGTCGTGTTCTTATGAACTGCTGACTCTAAATAAGATGGCTCCAAAAGAAAAATATATGAAAGCTGTATTGTTTGAGATTTTCCTAGGATGTTATGGCCCTGGAAAGACAATCCAAACAAGATCTTGCTTGAAACTATGTGAAATAATTTGATTACTTCACTCTGCCTTCTGGTAGGGATGGTCCTGAGTGCTATGCATCAGTGATTATCTGGCCTGAGTTACATCCTGTAGGAACATAGGGAGCTGCTTTGTAATGAAGCAGACCATTGGTCCATCTAGTAGAGATGTACAGATAGTGTAAAATCCATTCCTTCTGTGTTTTCCAGTTTGTCAGGCACCCTTTGTTCTGTCATCCGCTCATTGATGGAATCAGATTCCCCCCCCCCAATTTGCGTAAATTTGCACATGAGAAAAATCACAAATTCCCCCAAATGCATATTTTCACACTTTAGCCTAAGGGCTATATGCACATTTTGGACCAGGGTTTTTTTTTTTTGGGGGGGGGGGTTTATAATTTTCTACAGCAAAATTTGTGTGAAATTACTGAAAGTGGGGGGGGGGCGGATTCACAAGTCCACACAATCCACCCAGCTGATCTGCTGAGGAATCTGCGGGGCAGATTTATAAAAATCCAAACTCGTTTGGTTCCATAATTCCATTGCAAATTTCTCCAACCCTCATCCCTTCTACACCAATATTTTTGACCCTATCTGGCTGTGGTTCTTTGGGGTTCCAGGCAGGATTCTTTCATAGCTCTACCTAGAGAAACGAGGGATTGAACCTGGGCTCAAAGCAGGTGCTCTACCACTTAGCTACCACCCATTCCCAAGCTTTTGTACACATCTGTAGCTGGACTGAGGCCAGAATGTATGGAGAAGACGTGCGGAAAGATTGAGAGATGTTATTTCTGCCACAAAGTAGAGTAATGCAAGGCCACGAAGGCAATAACTTAGTGTTTCCTTTCTGGGCCAATTCTGCATGTGTTCAGCCATTGTGTTCCCTTTCCATTATTTTTGCTAACCGAATCAGTCTCCCTGCATTCCTCTTTGGAGAAGAAGAGAGAAAATTGCAAGCGCACATCTTGGCTTTATTGTTTCTGTAAAGGAATTGTGCCATTTATATTATTGGTTGAGAATCCAGCTGAAACAGTTTGTCATCTGAGGAAAAGATTGTCAGCTGGGAAATTGTTGCTAAGGAATGAAAAGATCCAAATGTGGAGCGCAGTTTGCATCCGTGAACACGGCTTGCAGCAAAAGTGTATTATGTCTATTGTTTTGTTGGTGTGATAGATTCTGCTCAGAGGTCATAGCAGATTCTCGCCCCATCTGTTTCTGTTTACATGTGGTTTAAATGGCTGTGTGTCCAATTTGAGAACAAAAGAGATGCAAATAAGAAGCATTTCTCATGGACTAACTTTAATCTGGTAGTCATATTCTCTCTCACCCCCACACCCCCTCTCTCTGTTTCCCTTGTCACATATACATGACTAAATGCCACTGATATCATACCACTGGCAATAGTGGGCTGTATAAATGAGACCAGAACTACACATTTTGAAAAACAGAGCTACAACCAAAATGGCATACCCGTGTAAAGTTTTCTCCTCCTCCTATATACCATACTACCAGGGGTTGTGCTAGGTACCTGAAAGATCCAGGGCTCAGGTCCATAGGGCAAGCAAATTACACAAATTTGCATGTGGAAATTTACATATGCAAATATATATGCATAATTATAAATAATCACTATAATTGAAAATTTATAGAAGGCAAAATAATTAACCTCTTACTTGCTTTCAGGACAGGGCTGTGCTTGCTTAAAACATACCTTCCATGCACCCACACTTTTCCTTAGTCTTTCAGGTCCAAATCCAGATGGGGCGGTTAAAGTGCCTCGGACCAGCAAAGAGCTGTATGGCACCTTAAATGTTCGCTGATTAATTGCAAAACTGACCATTGGCACACTGGAAGGGAAAGTGTGGGTATTAGGGTGACCAGATAAAATCCAGGTCAGGGCTCCTGTAACTTTAACAGTTGTAGAACAAAGGGAATTTCAGCCAGGGTCATTTGTATGCATACAGCAACTGGTGAAATTCCCTTTTCATCACAACTGTTAAAGTTGCAGGGGCCCTGCCTTCTTTTGTATATGGTCACTCTAGCATGCACCTGATGAAGAGGGAATTTCACCAGGGACTAATTGCATACAAATGACACTGGCTGAAATTCCCTTTTCTCTACAACTGTTAAAGTTACATGAGCCCTGACCTGGATTTTATCTGGTCAGCCTAGTGGGTATGTATTGTAGACAACAATCCAGGGCTCTGGAACTCCCTTCCCAGCAAAGCTAGACTGGCTCCCTCCTTAGTAAGCTTCCAGAGGTAGACAAAAACTGGTTTTTTTTGTTCCAGCAGGTCTTTGGCAAATAGCCTGAACCTCTGTTTATGCACTAGAGTTTTTTAAAAATTGTTATTTGTATTTTAAGTGTTTTAAATGTGTTAATATTGAACTACATTTAATTATATTTTTAACTTTTGTATATTTCTATTTATATGTTTTAATTGTTATATGTTTTCATTTTGTAAAGCTGCCTTGAGGCCTAGTATTGGGAAAAAGTCAAGATATAAATATAATAATAATATTAATAACCGAAGTAGAATTTTATACAAATTGGAGATGGTAAAAATCAATATATGAAAGAAGCAATTCAGTCACCAGGGCCATGTTTACATCTCTGCAAACTATACTTTCTATTGTGGTTCTTATTATTTTATCATGATTAGATATTGCTTTGGTTGCCATCCATTTGGCAGAGTCCACTGTATATACGTTTGGAATAAATAAATAAAATTATACGCTAATGCCTATAATTTAACACGTGCACGCACACACACACATTGAACTTAGTCTCCTAGTAGGTTCATCTCTGTGTATGATCCCCATTGAAATGAATGGAAGTTCCATAAAAGGTTATTTATTGCAGATTGCCAGTTTATTTCAGTGGGGCTTGAGTAGGAGATTCTTGTGTGTTTGGGTTATTAAGAATTTACTGATATTTCCTTTTTGCTTTCCATTTTAGCCATTTTTGGAGCAGATTCCTTTTAAGTTTTTTTTTTTTAAAAAAAACCCTCTCTCTGAAGCAGAGACCTTTGTTCTCAAATATTAGTGAAGTAAAGACAAAAACCTGCACAGTTTTGTAGATTCCTACTGTGGTGCATCCACAGCATTACTTTGAATTTTCTTTCAACTCAGCAGTACAAGCTGCACACGGTGAGCAAATTCTAAATAAGACTGAAAGAACTAAGAAAGGTCCTGAAAACATCTGAAAACTGACCTCATTTACAGTTTCTTTTCATTGCAGTATCCTTGCTTTCCAGCATCAAAAACAGTGCATTGTAAGATGCCCCTTACACAACACCTTTTCAAAGAAGCTATCGGAGAGCTCAACAAATTTATAAATATGATCTGCAGCATTGCCTCAAATGTTCCTTTTGCTATTTTTAACCAGCTAAGAAATGAAACTGAAGCAAGACATCTGAGTAATCATGAGTATTCTGAACAACTCTCAGAACCTCAGCATTCAATGGTTCTCTTTGGCATTCTTCATTCTTTAGACTGTAGATTATAAAAGCAAGTTGTTGTTGCTTTTATCATTGCCATCAATTTAGCGAGAAGAATGATGACACATGAATAAGAGTAAACTAAGGCTACAGTTTCTTGAGGGGAAAAGGAGCTGCAATGTGCATTAACAAATTGTGCTATTTTAATCAAGCGGGCAGGAGGTCAAATAATCATGTTCCCTTCCCAGGGTCCCACACTATCTCAGTAGCCCAGTCTATCCATGTACCAGGCCTCTTCTTAGTGATATTTCCCAGCAGGGTAAGGTACGAAGGAACCTTGTCAAGCCAAAACCAGTTGGGCCTAAATACACTCCAGAGACTTGGAGAAGACTATAAATAGTCTACTTATCACACAGGTCTAGTGATCACTTACCTGCAACCTGTACTTTTCATTTGTGAAAAAATATGGCTTTAGATTCAAACTAGGCTGACCATATGAAAAGGAGGACAGGGCTCATGTAACTTTAACAGTTTTAGAGAAAAAGGAATTTCAGCCAGAGTCATTTGTATGTAATTAGTACCTGGTGAAATTCCCTCTTCATTACAACAGTTAACGCTGCAGGGGCCCTGCACTATTTCGTTTCTGGTCACTCTAGTACAGTGCCTGCAACTTTAATTGTCGTGATGAAGAGGGGATTTCACCAGGTACTAATTGCATACAAATGACACTGGCTGAAATTCCCTTTTCTCTGCAACTGTTAAAGTTACATGAGTCCTGTCCTCCTTTTCATATGGTCAGCCTAATTCAAACAGGACCCCTTCCCCAAACTATGACACTCAAGCCAATCAAGGATGTACAACATGAGAAATGCTAGGGCATGCCATTGTTTCAAGCTAACCAGGGTGTCCCAGGAGTCATAGGATTGTGTTGATTTTCCTCCCCCAGGTTCTAGACAGACCAGTGGCTTATTAAACACCCTGTGCATGCTGGTTGCTTGCTGGCCAATTTACATAATTACCCTTGCTGGGCGCAGCTTGTTATGACACCCAGAAACCATGGCCTGTTGTAAGGTTGCTGGGTGGTTTATTAACCACGCCAACCAACCACCCTCGTCGGGTTCAGATGTCACAACAAGCCACGGCCAGCAATATTAATTATGTAAATCATGCTAGCACACAACCAGTATGTGCAATCTGGTTAACAAGCCGCCATGTTTTATTAACCACCCTTGTATTGTGCAAACTGGCTTCCTTCCTGAGGTTGGGGGGGGAGGAGGGTGTGTTGGGGTGCAGCAGTGGGAAGGAAGTGGATGAGCATGGAACAGAAGGATCCACAGTCTTCTCAGCCTGCAACCATGTCCCAAACACAGAGGGGAATTTAGACCAGCTCTGAGGCTACTCTGAACACAGTGGGAATAGTTTCTTAAAGTTCAAAATAACCCTTGGAGAGGGATGAGGGTGGAACCAGGAGGGAAAACCCAGCTCTGCCATTCCTTCCACACTGCCAGCAAGAGTCCAGAATGCTTTGAAGGTGCAATCCTATGCATGTTTAGACAAAGAAACACTTATCAGGATGCTCTAGCCAGCCTTAAATGTGATTAACTACACTCTTTGTTTTTTAAAATAGTTATTTCCTGAACTTTGCTTATATGATCTTGCTTTAAAGATTTTAAATTGTATGTTGCCTTTTTATGCTGAAATAATGGAAATGTGTTTTTTTATAAAAAATAAAATAAAAATAAAATACAGAACTGGACAAGATCAGAAAAGTTGAAAATAACAGGAAAAGAAAACACACGCACACACAAAGCCTTAATATTTCTTCTCAGGCTGATTCCAGTAATTCTCTTTCCATAATCAATAAATGCTTTCTTATCGTTAGTAACCTTGGTAGCCATTCTTGCCCATACATTTCAAACATTAGTACTATATACAAGCTTTTCTCAGTCCCTTGTTGATAGTTTCTTTGCTGGGATAACCATTATTATTGCTCCATTTAACAAGTTACCTATGAGATATCTATAATTTGTCCTAACTCACCAAGTCATTTAACAACAGATTTGAAGATTCATTACCAACTCTACCCTTTTAATCTGCCTGAAAAAGATTATCTCTTTGCATATTATGAGTAATGTTCACATTTCATATTTCATATTTGCTCTCATCTTGATCTAGTACTAAAAGATTGCAGTTTCCGTATCACAGCAAGCAAGACCAAGACTAGATTAAAGAGTTAAAGTACCATATAATAAACAACCTCAGCTTATGCTCTGTCTACCCTTCTTGCATTGCTTTATAAATGGGAAGTTTCTAATGGATAAGGATGGTATTACCACGGCAATAAAGCATGCTCAGAAGAATCTATTGCCACTGGGAAGCCTTGGAAATATTTATTTTAAGTATTTAAAATAAATACTACTTCTCTGCCATTTCATTGCTGACAGCTACTCAGACCACTAAGGAACTAATTTAATTCCACATTTAGGGAGAGAATGTTCAGGAGCAATTGTGTCGACCACCAAGGCTGTTACCCCATTTCAAAAGTCAACCAGGGCTTCAACAGGATCACCAGATTCTATGACAAAAAAGTCCCCATGACTTGTCAGAAAACAATTTGGATCCATCAATCTCTGGGGCGGGCCATCCCTGCCCTTGCAAAGACAATTGGTAGCTTGGTTTTTCTGAGTAGCTCGTAGCAATACATATGAATATTGCAGGTAGCCTACCTGCAATACTGTAATATCCTGCTTGTCATTCCAAGGCAAACAGAACGTTGTCACGAAAAATCTCAGTTGTGTAGGGTGACCATATTTTGGAAACCAAAAAGGAGGACAATATGGCCGCCCCAAGGGGGCGTGCCCACCAACATGTCCAACCCCCAAGGGGGCGTGCCCACCAACATGTCCATCCCCCAAGGGGGCGTGCCCATCAACATGTCCAGCCCCTAAGGGGGTGTGCCCACCCAAACATGGCCTTGGTCACATGTCTGATTTCACAGCATACAATTAAGACAAACTTGTTCTACACAACATCTTAATGTTAAAATCACTGAAATAAAGAACAAGTGAGACATTGAATGTATCTGAAATTAACTTCACTCACTTCTACGTTTGTAGCTTTTCCTGTTCTTTGAAGCTTTTACTATACTCTGTGTGATAGAGTCTCCCCTTCCCTCAAATATCTTTTCTGACTGCAAATCTTTCACTGGATTACAATAGTCTCAACTTTCCTAACGTTTAACACTCTTTCATCATCATTTTTCTCATATCCATACTCACAGATTCAGCATACTGTTACCATTGAACAAATGAAGCAGTGGACAAGTGCAGAGAAATCTAGTACAACAAACTAGCAACCTAGCATGAAGGAAGAGTATAAAATATTATTACCCTGCAAACATTAGCCATGGAACAAAATGGACTAAAGGCTTGTTGTAGTCACTTCTCGCCTCTTAGCTTGTTTCAACTTCTGGTTGATCAGTGAGAAACTAATCTAACAATGTGTGATTATATCTCTGATTCATTAGCCATGTGAACAAGACCATGGTCAGTACAATACAAAGATAGGCCAGAACAGATGCCCATTATTACAATGCTAGATAAGGATCTTTCCCTCCTTTTATCCAAGTATATCCTGAATTTACATTGCCTCAGTGTGCAGAGAACAAGCAACCAGCAGGTGCTCTCCAGAAAGATGCTTTCAGAGCCTAGGAGATTCAGACACACTCAAGCCAAGCCACGCTACACACTCAAATATTACCTTACTTGGACAGAACAATTCTGGGACAAATCAATACTTTGCAATCAACCAGACATGACAGTCAAAAACAACAAAGAAAAAACACGCCTACCTCAATGACATAACAATACCTATGACAAAACTGTTGCAGAAAAGGAAGAGTTAAAGACAGAAAAATATACACCACTGGCTATGGAAGTTAAAGAACTATGGTAACAGGAAAAATTACAATCATTCAATTAGTTAGAGTGATCATATGGAAAGGAGGACAGGGCTCCTGTATCTTTAAGAGCTGTATTGAAAAGGGAATTTCAGCAAGTGTCATTTGTATGCATGTAGCATCCTAACCCTAACCAGTACCTCACACGATTTGGAAGCTATACTTCTATTAATGCAGTCCAAAATAGTGCTTGCTTATTTTGCAGTCCCGTCACACTGTTGGCTCATATTAAGCTTGGGATCTACAACAATTCCAAGATCCTTCTCATCTGTAGTGTTGCTGAGCCCAGTATCCCCCATCTTGTAACTGTGCATTTGGTTTCTTTTTCCTACTTGTATAACTTGGCATTTATCCCTATTAAATTTCATTCTGCTGTTTTCAGCCCAGCGCTCCACTCTATCAAGATCACTTTGAAGTTTGTTTCTGTCTTCCAGGGTATTAGTCATCCCACCCAATGTTGTGTCAGCATCATCACCATCATCCACACACACCTCATACTCAAGCAATAAAAATTAAAATCTACACACCCCTACACACTCACTCAAGTGTGTGTGTGTGTGTGTGTGGAACACAACAACACAACCTCCTCCCATACACGTAACAGGGGAGGGGGAATAAAAATCCACCCCTCCACACACCAAAGGCATCATCATCATAATCAGCCACCCACACAAGGCAAAATAACAGTAGACATAATAAATCTACACACAAACATGCACATACCAAAGGCAATAAAATAACATTAAAAATACAACACTCATCCACATACTCACCAAAGGAAAAAATAATAAAAATCCACACATGCACCAAGGCAAAAACCAACCAACCAACCACACACACTTAACCAAGACTAAAAATAAAATAAATATCCACATACCCCAACATACTCACCCATGGCAAATCTAATAATAGTTTTAAAAAACATCCACATGTACCCCCCCAAATTAATTCATCAAAATCAGTACTCAAGGAATATATGGAAAATAAGTGAAAACTAATTTCATCAATGCTGCCAATAATGAAATCTAATCTACCCCCCACCCCACTGAATTTAAATTGCAGCTAAAGCCAGTTCATTTGGTCTTCTATTAATTTAATGCCCCCCACGCAAATTGCTTTTTAAAAGTTTATAAACAGTAGCAGCAGCACTCAACAATAATAGTAGTAACAACAAGAAAAATAACATAACATCCAGCCCCAGCTCTGCGCACCAGGCTGGGCTAAGATGCCCATGCTCCAGGCTGGGACAGACCACTCTGCATGCCATGAAACTCCGCATGCCAGGCCGGGATGCTCCACGGCCAGCCAGGCCGCCCCATGCTCCATAATGCCCCACTTACCAGGCCATGCCATGCTGCACGCCAGGATAGACCGCGATGCTCATGCTGGCCGCCGGACCAGGTGCCTCCGAACATCCTGCCAGGCTGCCCACAAATTGAGCCAGGGTAGGCAGCAACACCCATGCTGCCCGCCGGACCAGGTGCCTCCAAGCAACCCCCCAGGTCGGGCTGCGCCGCGCGCAGGGCCGGGCTGGGCAGCGCCGCGCGCCGGGCCGGGCTGGGCAGCGCCGCGCGCCGGGCCGGGCTGGGCAGCGCCGCGCGCCGGGCCGGGCTGGGCAGCGCCGCGCGCCGGGCCGGGCTGGGCAGCGCCGCGCGCCGGGCCGGGCAGCGCCGCGCGCCGGGCCGGGCTGCGCCGCGCGCCGGGCCGGGCTGCGCCATGTGCCAAGCTGGGCTGGGCTGCGCGCCGGGCCGCGCTAGCCAAGAACAAGGCCCGGATGGGGGGGGGGGAGGCTGGAACGACGCGCAACCGGAAGTGTGGGTGTGCGTCATTCCAGCCTCTTCCCTGGCCGATCTGGGCCTTGTTCTTGGCCAGCGCAATCGCGCTAGCCAAGAACAAGGCCCGGATGGGGGGGGGAGGCTGGAACGACGCGCAACCGGAAGTGTGGGTGTGCGTCGTTCCAGCCTCTTCCCCGGCCGATCTGGGCCTTGTTCTTGGCCAGCGCAATCGCGCTAGCCAAGATCAAGGCCCGGATGGCACGGGAGAGGCCCAATTTTCCGGACTTTGGGGGATATTTTGAAATTTCCCCCCCGGACTCAAATTTGGCCCCCTTTTCCGGGCATGTCCGGGGGGATCCGGACGTCTGGTCACCCTACAGTTGTGGGCCTTCTCTGTAGCAGCACCCACCCTCTGGAAAACCCTCCCTCATGCAGTTCAGGAGGCAGAAAATGTAACATCCTTCAAATGCCTCCTGAAAACATATCTTTAGGGACAAGTTTTCCCAAGACTATAACTTATTCTGGTTTTATATGACATTTTAATTTTTTTAAAAAAATTGAATTTTGACTTTTGTATATTATGGTTTTAATTGTAAACTGCCCAAAGAGCCTTGGCTGTTGGGCAGTATAAAAATATAATAAAATAAATAAATAAATATGAATAAAGAAGTGTGATGACACTGAAATTTTACATGATCTGTAATGCCTTCATGATTTTAGTCTTCTTCACATCTAACCGTATGGCATGTTGCATTAATATTTGAAGACCCAAATCTTAATCTCATTCAATAGTATTTGTGATTTATAATAGGGAAGATATAAATCTGACAGCCTATCTACACTACTGCTTTAAAACAATTTAAAACGGTTTATAACAGTAGTGACAACTGTTGCGGCCCAGGACACACGCCATGAACGGTCCCGTTACTTTTGGGGCGAACTCCCCCAAAACAAAACTTTTCTGCTGGCTCCGAGCTCAATGATGCCACCAGACCCGAGGCAAGAGAGGCCCTTGTGCGCCATTCCAAAGGAGCCCCATTGTTTCCAAGTGTGTGGAACCATTGACCAGGCCCCCCTCTGCCTCCCCAAACCCACCTCTCTAGACAGACAGTGGAAAGAATGAAGGAACAATCCTGTGCATTATGGAATGATCTCCCTGATGAGGCCCGCCTGGTGCCAACACTGTTATCTTTTCGGCGCCAGGTCAAAACTTTTCTTTTCTCCCAGGCATTTTAACAGCTTAAGTTGAGGTTTTGATTGACATTGTGGCCAGGCTTAACAGTTAAAATGTTTTAAAGTGTTTTAATGACAGCTGTTTTATGGTTTTAAATTTTGTATATTGTATTTTTAATGCTCAATCTTTTTAATTTTTGTAAACCACCCAGAGAGCTTCGGCTATGGGGCGGTATATAAGTGTAAATAATAACAATAATAATAATAATAATAATAATAATAATAATAATATACAGTTTTCCAAACGTTTTCAAAGTTTTATATCCTGCTTGTGTAGATAGGCTCACAGTGTTTGAAATGAATGATAAAAGCATCAAAATAAGGAAGTAATCATTCTCTGCTGTTTTGATTTTAATACACCACTATCCTTAGATAGCTGTCATTAATACTGGGTGCTTCTTTGCTCTTAGTTATGGGTCATGTACAAAGACACACCCAGACAAGCAGAGTGGAGCAGGTGATGGAAACACCATGAGCTTAAAGACATCACTGGTTTGTTTTTGTTTTTTTAAATGCTGGCAGGTGGGAGAAACCATGATGGCAGTTGGACTGATTAGGTCGTATTGGTTGAGTCTACTCTTTCCTTCTTGTGGCAATTTGTATGCCATGGCTGCCCCAACACACCTCAACCTCAAACTGCATACCAGTCAGTTAGGAAGAAATGGAAAGCCACTCCTGAGGAGGAATGAAGTCCTAGCCAATTGTAAAATGGCATGCAGGGAAATGTTAAAACCCTAATAGTTCTAGGGATGCTAGAAAATTTCATTCAATCTGCATTTTTAAGTGGACCTACTTAATTCACACTTCCTGGACCAATCTGAGAATCAGAACACAGCTATTCTTTGCATGTTGCACTTTTCTGGATTTTGCAATACAACTCTTAGCTCAAACATTACGTACAAAATGTATATATTAGGGAGCATTGCATAGCAAAATGTATAGGGAAGCACACACAGCTGCCCATGGGAACCTCACAAGCAATACATGAGTCTAACAGTTCCCCTTCCCACCCATGTTCCTCAGCAACCAATGAAGATAGGGATACTGCCTCTGATATAACATATATGTCTAACCCCCTATTAAAGCAATCCAAACTGGTGGCCATCACTACATCTGGTGGTTGCGAATTCCATAGTTTAACTATGCTCTGTGTTAAGCAATACTTCTATTTGTCCTGAATCTCCCACCAATCAGCTTCATGGGATGATCCTGGCTTCTAGTATAATGAGAGCGGACGAAAAATATCACACTGTCTCCCTGTCTGGATGTAATCTGAACTATCATCCGCAGGGGCCAAATGATCATCTCCTTATCCCAAAAAATAAAAAAGCTATGTTGAATAAAATCTCCAGAGGTCCAAATTGATGATTCTGACCTTGTGGGGTTTTTTTATTTTATTTACATAAATGGTTCCATTTTTTGAACCAAGTCACAATGAAATTACTGCAAGGCAGCCTTAACTGGGGATGAAGTCATGCTTTTTAATCTCTCTCAGCAGGGCTCGAAGCAATTTGACATCAATAATGCTATTTTAAAAATTGCTCAATCTTAGCACACCAACAAAAAGCAATAAAAATGTAAAATTTGCTTTGAAGACTGGATGGATTTTAAATGAAAGTAAATCCAAGTAACTCTTAAGAGCCTCAGTTGACATATGTTAAACTTACATAGACTTCTTCCAGTTTTCCGGAAAGTGACTGTGCATGCACCCCTAAAGCCCTAGGCAAAGCTCTGTTGTTTTGGCATAGGTGTGAGGAAGTGCATACCTCTTGCAAATCGGCTTACTAGGCAGATTATAATACAGACTGATTAAATTGTAAGAGTTTTATACCAGACTGTATACATTTGCAAGATATAACAACAAATACTGGTCAAAGCACCTCAAAGAGAAATTATCTCACTACTCCTCAGAAGTTTGACATGCTGCGTATTCAAGTGTCATCACACAGGGGGAAACCTCATTTGCTTACAGTCACTTCTCTGTCTGCATATTTATCCCTCATTAATTCCTCTTCTGAAAGAGGAAGTAAACAACATGCACGTTGCTCATTCAGCATAGCGTTTTTGATCACGCTGCTTCTCCTGCACACAGCAGAAGATAGTGGCAACTTCTGTTTTTAAAAATAAGTCGGACTTATTGGGATGGGGGGGGGGTTGTGTCGTGAAGAAGGCTAGAAGCGGTGGGAGGCACGCGAGAAGCAGACGTTGTCATGAGAGGGACCCGCAAAAGTCCATGAGTGCCCAGTAATGATGCTCGTCTGATGGAGCTCTTCATTTACAGTTATTTGTTTCAACCTATAGTCTGCTCTGTCTGCTCAACCAAGATGACAGTCTGTAATCTAAAATAGGTTTTATTATGTGGCATCTTAGATAATTGAATGTATATTACATGCCTTCAGTCAAAGAAATTTAATTCAAATCAATATATCAAATTCATCCCCAACTCTCAGAATTTTTCTTGTTCAACAAAAACACCAAACTCCAAAACTCATTTTCTTCTAGGGCTGTGCAACCCCCCCCCCCAAAACCGGATCTGGATTCGGGCGATCCAGATTGGGCCGATCTGCTCTGGCCCGATCTGGACCTCCCCCAATCTGGTTCAGAACTGGATCCTGAATCAGATTCAGGTCTCCGGATCGGGATCCGGAGACCCTCCTTTTCCCCATAGACTTGCAAGTCTATAAGGAAAAGGACTCACCACTCTCCCCCCTCTCCCCATTCACCCTCCACCATCTGTGCTGCCATCTGCCACTGGGGAGAGGGGGAGAGGGAGGGGGCCCCCACTCACCCTCCGCCATCAACACTGCCTTCCGCCGCTGTCCTCTGCCATCCGCTGTACTGAGAAGCAGGCCTAATGGTCTGGTTTCTGGTACAGCACCGGCATGCCAGATGACATCATCACCTGGCGCACCATCACTCTACTGAGACACCAAGCCTGCTTCTCAGTACACCGGATGCAAGAGGACAGCTGTGGACTGTAGCGTGGATGGCAGAGGGGGAGTGGAGAGAGTAGGGGGAGTGGGGGGAGGGTGGAGAGTGAATTGTACATTGAAAGATTGGGAATTGTTGTGAGAAGTCTGTGTCTTTGTAAGCTTATCATCTGTTGCTGTTTCTCACAGGAGGTTTGCTAGCCAAAGCCTTGAGCTGGTGCAGTTTCCTTGAGAACAAAGAATGTTTGGAAACATTGGGAGCTATCTTGCAAGCTGTCTCTCACATGGTTTCGTTATCAAGAGGAGGTTGAACTGTGCTGCCCTGTTGGCACATGAGTTTGGGTTACAGGTCTGAGGACCTGTCTGTCAAGTGGCTTGGAATAGCCAGCCTCCAGGCTATAAGAGGAACAAGCAAAGGGGGAGGACCTTTGCTACGGATCATCAGTTCTTCGCTTGCCATGAAACTCCTCATGTTTTGGGATTCTATCTGTTTGGAGATGTTGGATGCACTCTGTACATGCTCAGTTGCTATTTGGACTTGGAATTTCTAAGGATTGTGCCATGGAAAGTGCTCTGAGGCTTTTCATAGACTTGGACTTGCCATTGCTGTTCTGGATTGTGTGTTCTATGGCCTGAAAGAGAGCTTTCTGTGCATGGAGCCAAAGTTACGGGCACAGGGGAAGTTTCCTAGGTTGACCATTACAGTTCTGGATTGTGTGTTGTGTATGACCTGTGAGAGAGACTCTCTCAGAGTCTATGCTACAGGCAGAGGGGTTTCCTGGGTCCAAGTTCGTTCCCTGGCATCTTGCTTACTTGGATCAACTCAGTGCTTATTGGCAGACTGGGTCTGGTTTGTGCAAGACGTATTCTGTCTCTGCCAGTCTTCAGGCACCCTCTGTGCTGGAGCTTTCCCTGGGGCTGTGGGGCTATTCCTAATGGGTCAGTGTGTTTCACATCTGCTAATTGCTCAGATACGACTTTGTCTAACCCAACACTTCTCCCCACGAGTGACTGCTGTTCTGGTTCACGTCAAGCCTTTTAGATCCTAAAGCTGTGGCCATCATCAGCTTTACGTGGATGTATGCGAAAATGTAACCATCATGCTTGAAGTTCCGTGTGATTTCACAAATAAAGAAGTCTCATCGTCTGGAGTGTCTTGTCAATTTGCTACATTCGTGAGCAGAAGCCTGAGGGTTGGGCAAGTTCACGACAGTCCAATGGACTCACTGCCAGCCTTCCAGGTTCCCTGGGTGCTGGCTGCGCAGCCAGCACCCAGGGATCTAGAAAGTCAATGTGTCCGGATCTCTGGATTGATCCAAATCAATCTGGAATAGGCCTGATCCAGTCCGGAATGATCTGGATCTCCCCTGACCTGGATCGGAACCAGAACCGGGAGGTCCAGATTGGCCTGATCTGCTCCAGATTCGGGATCCGGATCTGTGCACAGCCCTGTTTTCTTATAAGCTACCTTACTTTATTAAAGTCAATTTTGTTCCCTAGATAAGGGCTCACTACCAGAGGGGTACAAGCAGGAGTGGCAGATCTTACCAACTTACTCTCTCCAGTGTTCTGTTTGCAAGCATTTGTATATGAATGTGATCTTCTGCACCTCATGTGCACCACCGGTGTGACTTACATGTGCACTAGTCCCTGTTATATTCACAAAATTTTAGTTGCAGATTGTGCCTTAATTAAATATGGTGTGTTGTCTCCTATGAGGGAAAGTTACAACAGCTGAGACTGTTCAGCTTGGAAAAAAGGAGGCTAAGGGGAGACATGATAGAGATGTACAAAATTATGCATGGTGGAGAGAATGTGGATAGGGATACATTTTTCTCTCACACACACAATACTAGAACCCAATGGGGTCATCCCATGAGGCTGAGAACAGATAAAAGGTAATACTTCTTCACTATGGAATTTGCTACCACAAGATGTAGTGATAGACACCAATTCCTGGAGAAGAATGCTATCGATGGCTATTGGAGCTGATAGATATGTGCTGCCTCCAGTAGCAGAGACAGTAAGTCTGTGTACACCAGTTGCTGGGGAACATGGGTGGGAGGATGCTCTTTTACCCCTTGTCCTGCTTGTGAGTTCCTGGTTAACAGCTGATTGCTGGACTAGATGTACCCTTGGTCTGATTCAGCATGGCTCCCCCTTATGTTCTTACACAGTAGTTTTTGTCCAGGCAATCAAACCCAGTAGTCCACATGCATATGTGTTCACAAGAACAAATGTAAGGCAAGAGTGCTTTTTATCTGCTCTGACTGGTGCAATAGAGACAGCCTTACCTAGACAACTCAGACTCAGTTACCCACACCCTAGGGACCTCTGGATTGGATTACTGCAGTGACTTCTGTACGAGGCTGCCCTTATAGACAATATGGAAACTTGTTTATTATTTTATTTATTAAATTTCTAATTCACCCAATAACTAATGTTCTCTGAGCCAATTACAAACAGTTAAAAATGCAGCTAGTTGTTGAGGAGTCTTATTTCTTTCTTTTTATTTTTATTTTTTAAAATACCCCCAGCATTTTCAGGAGCCTAGGAGTTCTTCCTGAATGCTTATTGGAGAGGGTAAGGTCACATGGTCTCCAATAGGCATTCACTAAGAACTGCTGGGCTCCTCCAAATGCCGAGGGAAAGGGGGTGCCTATTTGAAAATCTAAAATATAGGAAGAAGGCCCTTCAGTAATCAGCTACACTTAAAAAAGGTATGTGGAAACCCTGTTCTCCTCCGCAAGGAAAAAATTCTCTGAATTTTGCCCCCTCCCTGTGAAAGAGGCAGAAAAAAATGCCTCTTTTGCAAGGAGAGTGAAAGTTCCCAATAATAGGGGGCAGGATTCGGCCCAGCACTAGCTTGTATGTCTGGTTAAGTTTGCTGTGTTTAATCCACTGGCTTGATTTTTTTAAAAAATTGCTGTCTTAAAGTGCTCACTTTCACAATGTTTATTATTCGTTTCCATCTTTTATTATTTTTCTATCTTGTAGGCTGCTTTGGGTAACTATGGCCAGAAAAGAAAATCAATCATACTACATTGAATGAATCATATAATCATGGACGGAGGTGAAACCTCAACTTTTTAATTGTATTTTTGGAGTCTGCTGCCTGTTCATATTGTGCTTCCACTTAACTGGAATTGATAAGGGAAATATCACTGCCAAAAGGCTTCTAGATTCTGACATAAGATGATCCTCTTGCTGTACACAAGGCAAGGTGATCATGTGACTGTCCTCTATTTGAAGGAGATTCCTGTCCAAATCCAGTTTAAACATAAAGAACCATCAGAAAGAAGAGCTGGGCCTTGAAGTTGCACATCAACAGCACCTGGACAGCAGAGTGAATAAGTAGGCACACAGGTTATTGAGTCATAGTCTTCTGCACTACAGTGAGATTACTGCATTTCTATTTTAATTATAATACTCATTTCTAAAGTTGCATCTATAACATATAAACTTGAATGTGTAAATTTTATGCAAATCACTGTCCCTTTTTTGCCCTCTTTTTTGGTGATGCATTTCATATTCGTGATTCATAAATGTCCACCCTAACGCGTGGCCCCAGAAGCCTTCTTCAGCTTTTAGACCATGCGTGAAACTCTTTCTAATGCTTCCAAAAAAGGTCAAGCTACATATGACATTGTTCACACTCTTTTAAAAAACCCATCACTTTTCTTTTGAAGAAAAAGCAGGATCAATGATCTCAAATCCAGAGTGTTCTCCTGGATTGGGACCTAACTGGTTTCTCAATGAAAATCATCCCCTTCCCAGCTGCTCTCTGCCTCCCCTAAAGGGCAAATTTCAGCAAGAAACTGGCATGGTGACCTGATCCATATCCAAAGCAAGTTCTGGATCAGGGCCCCAGTTCTGGATCAGATGGGTAGTTTTAACATGTGTCTTAAAAAGTATGAATAATACTGTATGTACTTTGGTCCCAAGTAACATTAACAGGATTTTTTTAAAGGCGTGTTTAAACGTTTTGTTGTGTTGTTGTTTTTAAAAAATAAATAAATAACAGTGACCATTATTAGGTAAAACTTTATCGGACATACATCCTCAAAAATACCCCTTTCCCTACAGAAGTGATATTATAAATATAATTCTGAAAGTATCAAAGGGTTGTGGGGAAATTGCAATGGTTAGCCAGTGGCTTTATAACATTGTTACAAAAGTAAAGAAGCTGCTATAAAAATCACTTATCTCACAGTGATACCTTTAATCCCTTGGGAGCAGAGATTCAGTGCTGAGAGTATCAAGCATTATGAAAAATTTATATTTTAATCATAGACCTTTCCAGCATTCTGATTATTGGTGCATTCTGTATTCAAGGGAAAAAAGAACATTGCACCTGTCTTTCACTGAGACACGAGCAAGAGAAAAACTATTTGTAGTCATCCTTTACTTCAAAATCATGCAATAATTTTCAACATAAAGGGCCTACACAGTACCTGTTGCCCCTCCCCTCCCCTCACACTCAAAAGATGACAACTCTGCAATTCAGCTTCATGAACAGCGACATCTCTCTTTAAAAGTCTTGGGGAAATATGAGATGGACATTAAGATTCAGTGTAGTATCTACAGTTACTACAGATGCTAGAGGTTTTGTTGTCATACACACCTTGACCTCATAACCAATTGGATGTTTATTTGAGAAGAGGCAGCCTGGTATTTTAAATGCAGGATTCCTTGTGCACGATTCCCCACTGCATACACAAGAGGCTTGTGGTGTGTGCATTATTTATTTATTTATTTCTTCATTGCATTTCTTAGAGAGCAATCCTATGCTTTCCAAAGGAGCATGGATGTCGGAGCACTACAAACATCCAGTGCTCTGCTAGTAGATGCCCAGCAGAGCCAAAAGAGCAAGGGAGGGGATCTTCACTTCTCCATCTTTTCTGTTTCTTTTCTTTAATTTAGTGGAGTTGCAGGGACAGAGATGGGAATGGAAGCTCGGAGGCTTGAGGGTTTTGCAGACCCCAACTCATTCCCTTTCATGTGCATCTTCAGGAGAGGAAGATGTCATTGTCCTTTCTATGGCAGCTGCAAGGGACAAGGGAAAACAATCCCCATTCAGATATTCCCTACTAAGATCTCAGAGTGGGAACTCCAAAATAACATATGGTCTCCAGGATGCTGTCCCAGGGAACACAGGATTGCCTTTCATGCTTACAGACCTCCGAAGACATCAGCATATATAAGAAAAACCATAAATATTCATACATCCTCTTAAGAACAACAGATAAAGCCAACTTTGTGTGTCTTGGGAGGCACTCCTATATGGCAAGGTCCACCATTGACAAGGCCCTATCTCTAGCACCTACCACCCTTACAGATCTTAATGGTGAGCCAATGAGAAGTGCTCCGATAATGACCTTAACACATGGGCAAGTTCATAAGAACATAGGTGCTCCTTCAAAGAACCTGGATCCAAACCATTTAAAATTTTAAAAGTAAAAGAACCAGGATTTTAAATTGGGCCCAGAAATGCACCAGCAATCAGTGCAGTTGGTACAGAACAGGCATGATATGATCCCACTGCCTAGACCTACCAAAGACTCATGTGGCTGTGTTCTGCACCAGCTGAAGCTTCCCAATCATCTTCAAAGGTACCCCCCCCAGTAGAGTGCCTTACAGTAGACCAGTCTAGATTTAAGTAGTTCATGTAGGACTGAGGCTAGGTCCACTTTCCCTAAATAGGGTCACAGCTGACACAGGGAATTAGTAGGTATTATTAGTAGGCGGGAAACAAGGAAGAACTGAGTGTCACCTGCATATTAGTGACACTGAAGCTTAAACCTCCAGATGACTTTCCCCAGTGGTTTCATTTAGATAAATAGTATAGGGGACAGAATAGAACCTTGTGTTACCCCATAGGCCAAAGATGGAGCATAAGTCCTCTCTAACATCTATCAGGTAGGATTAGAACCACTGTAACACTGTGTCTCCTAAACCCAATCATGCCAGGTGATCCAGAAGGAATACAATGGTCAGTGGTGTCGAAAGCCAATGAGAGGTCCAGAAAAACTAACCGATGTGTATTCTCCCTGTCCCTTTCCGAGCACAAGTCATCTACCAATTTCCAAACCAGACTGAAATTTGGTTTGGAATGGATCCAAATAACCAGTTGCTTCCAAGACTCCCTGGATTTGAGAAGCTACTTTCTGGTCCAGAATCCAGCTCAAGAATAGAGGATTAGTCACAGGCCGATAATTATCACAATCTGTAGAATCTGAGTTTGACTTTTTCCAGAGGATCTAAGTATTATCTCCTTTATGATGGGAGGCACTAGTGCTGTGCCAAATCCTGCCCCCTATTTTCAGGAACTTTTTCTCTTCTTGTGAAAGAGGCATTGTTTTTTCTGCCTCTTTTGCAAGGGGGAGGAGAATTTTGGAGAATATTCTCCTTGGGGAAGGGGACAGTATTTTCACATACCTTTTAAATGTGTAGCCACTTGTTTAGGGGTCTTCCTATTTTTATTTTAAAAACCACACCCCCAGCACTTGGAGGAGCAAAGCAGTTCTTCATGAATTCCTATTGCAGACCATGTGACCTCACCCTCTTCAATAGGCATTCAGGAAGAACTTCTGGGCTCCTCCAAGTGCCAGGGTTGTTCTTTTTTTAAAAAAAAAATAGAAAGAAGACCCCCTCAAAACTTCCTACAATTAAAAAGGGATGTAGAAACCCTGTCCCCCTCTCCATGTTGAACATTCTCTGAAATTCTCACCTTTCCCAGCCTCTTTTGCCAGAGTTTTTGTCCCCCCCAGCCCTCATCGCCCATGAAATGCTGAAAATTGAATGATCGAAATGTTCAGCACAGCACTAGTAAGCACCATTTCATCCCTCAGAGAAACATTTATTACTTCTGAAATCCAAATTCCCAGACCTGTCCAGGAGGATGGAGTCCACTTCCACCTGCTGTCCACACATACAATGTACTTTTTAACAGCGCTCTTTCATCAGATTGGTGACATTCATGAAATCACACACGGAGCCAATTCTGCACCAGTAATATGCACCAGAATATTTGAAGTAAAAGAGGAGGCTTTGCACATCTGCAGGATGCCATCTCTGAAATTTGAGAAGACATGATGTCTAAGATGTCTCAAGCCCCAGCAATTCTTGTTTTACAAAATCAAGCAACATACATACCGTATCACAAAAACTACCTCTTTATTGCCTCCCTTTACATGCTTTGAGACCTTTAAAAAGAGTGATTATTGGGAGAAAAATCCGAGCTCTGAGGCTTCAGAAATAATCCTATTCTATTTAATAGAGAATGGAGAAATATTAGCTGTCTGTGTGTTTTGGAATCAGGAAAAGAGACACTAACTTTCTGGCTTCTTTCTTTCTTTATTGTAATCAACAGGAAATTATCTCCAGTTTAAACTAGGGACTGGGGCATCAATACATTACCAAAATTCTATTCATTAAATATCAATATAATTTTTATTTAATTTTACTTTAGAGCAATCTTTTACCAGAACAATTTCCCCTACGCTAGCCCTAAGAAATGCAAGAGGATCACAATGGCATGGAACAGTTCTTAGAAGATGTTTCAGAATCTCATTGTGGATTTCAGTTCTTATGAAATTAGACAAGCTTGAAGAATTTGATATTTGTGAATCCCGACATGGACCTGATCTGTACCACTGGCTTTCATACGTCCTGGAGTTTTTGGCACCAAAAAATGTATTGGAAAAACCTGTATTCTGAAAGAAAATTGCATTTATGTATTGAAATGCAATTTTATTGGTGCAGAGCTTTTTTATATCTCAGATTAATGCAGAAACGGACAATGCATGAACACATGCAAAAGTGACACAAACTGGAAACAGTCTCTACATGTACTATTCTATGTGTAATTTGGGGAACTTTCACTTGAATAATCTTATAACTCCAAGCATAAAGTCACCATCAGCATGAGGGAAATGAAGGACTTCTTAGCCCTTCAGTCTGCTACTTTACTTCAGTATGGGCACTGCATGACCCACTTTCAAAAATAAGAACAATCAGATGATTATGGAAAGAGTTTGGTTTTATCATAAATTCATTACAAGATACTCATAGGGAGAGTATGTACTGTAATCTGATAGCAACCTTTGGAACCTGAAGAGAAATAAAATTATGCAAACAGAAGTAACTCAGAAGATGGCAACCAGATATAATCATGCTGCTGGGCCATCACATATAATTGCATGAAACATAATAAGCCATTCTAGTTTCACTTGTTTCTGCTGCTCCTCTTATTTATTTTTTAAAAATCCCCAAACTAGATTAGATCTCTGAAAGTATAACCAAACATATTCACTCAGCTATGAGTAAAAGCATTTTTGAAGGCTGAAAAACAGCTGCAGGAATGTATTTTGGGAAACAAAATATCTGTGGAGAAAAAAAAAACATATTATGTATCTCAGTATGAAACATTTGACTTCAGAAATGGTGTGAAGGTAGCCATATTAAATCCATTTCAGACCCTTTGAGCTTCAGAAACATGGTTATCGCAAGCCCATGGGTAGTCCCATTAGGACAAGGGTAGACATCCTGGTACCCTCCAGATGTCTTGGACTACAGCTATCATAATCCCTAGGTTTCTGTATCATGGACATAATGAGTCAGTGGGCTTCCACTCAGTATCAAACCTGAGTTAAGGTTCAGAAAACTGAGTCTTCCTGCTTCCCATTGACTATCAAGGAAAAACAAAAAATAGCTATAACTCTATATCTATAGTTTTATCTTGGGTGATAATTATAGATATAGAAGCCTATTAGGAAGGAATTACGCCTGCCAATATTTGGAAAAATAGATGCAGGAGTTTTTGTGCTACACATCTTTATATTTTGAGGTTTTTCTTAAGGAGTTGCAGATAACATCTTTATTTCTCACAGAATTGGATGAAAATGGAATGGAAGGTTGCCCCTTCCCAGGGAAACAAGTCTGCCAAATTTCAGAATGATAGCCACAGAGAAGCCTTGGAATTTTGAGGGTCTCCAAAAGCCAATGTACTTTTCTCCTCATGATCCAAAGTGTTCCTAAGACTGCAACTGTCACCAAAAGTAGTGTTTAGCTCCAAAATCAATTTGTGAAGGGACAATACATAGGGTTTAGGAGCAATTCGGATTTAGGGAAGCCATTTGCCCTGTTTAGGCATTATGCCCAAACAGGGTATGGAAATGGGGCATGGGACCACCCACTCTGCCCCTGCCCCCATCATGCCCAGCCCTGTCCTCCCTGCTATATTGAGCAGAAAGGTCTGAATGGGGGGTTCTAGTCATGTGGGCTTGAATGTAATTGTGGTTCCTAATTGTATGAGGGGATTCTACTTACAGATCCCCTTTCTCAACACAAGGAGGTCTGGGATAGAGGGTGGGCTGGGACGAGCAGGGACATTCAGGTGGGGCCAATGTGGCTGTGTGTCCCTTTCACAGATTTACATAATAGGGCTACAAAGCTGGCTAATTCTGTTAGATTTTAATATCTTTTATGCTTGACATGAATATTTTACCATGGGCATGATGTGAAACTTTTATATGATAAGAGTGGTTTGTTTTCCATTCATTTCATTTTGCTATACACTTTTAAGTATTACTCACAACTTTTTATAAAGGGACATCTTTTTATAGAGCTATTCTTTTTCCTTTGTCTATAACAATGCTATTCGATATTTTCCCCCTCCTCTGTGACCCAGCTAGTTGCTGAAATGCTACATAATGCAGTCAACAAGGGAAAAAATGCTCTTCTCCTCTAACCCCTCATTTTTGTTTTCCTTTCCCTGTGGGAAGGAAGCCCCATTTTAGAGGGAGGGGGAATGCATTTAAAAAGAATCATAGAGGAACAGGGGAGAAGTTTGCACAGGATGAGTTCTGCTTCAGAACACTCATATAAAATGGCTTAGCTTACAAAGCCGTTTGAAAATATTTGCAATCGTTTTGACCATCAGTACTATAAAAGTGAGTAGGCACAATCCAGCCCCAAGTTAAACACATTTCAGTCTCATTGATTTTCATGGAAAAAGCAAGCTTATAGGTTACCAAGTTGAAAAGCCTAGGACCAGGGTACCTTAAGATCTGCCTTTTCCCATATAGCCTTGCCCAAATGCTGAGGTCATCACTGGAGGCCTTGCTTTGTATCACCTGGTCTAAGGGTACAGAAGTTGGGTACAAACAACAGAGCCTTTTCTGGTATGGTCTGTTGGCAGATGATGCAGCCAACTTGCTGAAGCTAAGCAGATCTGGGTCTGGTCAGTGCTTGGATGGGAGAATGCCTCCAAACCCAGAGTGCTGAAAATGGGGAACAATTCATTTGAATCATGTTACCTAATTTTGCACTTTTGAACTGAAAGTTATCTTTCCAAATTTGTGCAACTGAAGCTGAATCCAGACAAGACAGAGGTGCTTGCTGTCAAAGGCCCCAACCTGGGTTTGGAGGTGTGTCAACCAGTTCTGGATGGGGTTACACCCCCCTGAAAGACTTTGTTCGCAGCTTGGGGGTACTCCTGGATCTGTCGCTCCAGATGACAGCTCAGATTGATGCGACGGCCAGGAATGCCTACTATCAGCTTCGGCTGATACGCCAGCTGCGCCCCTTCCTAGAGTTGGAAGACCTAAGGATGGTAGTGCACGCGCTAGTAACTTCGAGGCTTGACTTCTGCAATGTGCTGTACATAGGGCTACCTTTGTGCCTAGTCTGGAAACTTCAACTTGTTCAAAATATGGCAGCCAAGATGGTCACCAGTACACCTAGGGGTGACCCACATTACACCAGTTTTAAAATCACTGCACTGGCTGCCAGTCAGTTTCCGGGCAAAGTATAACATGTTGGTTATTACCTTTAAAGCCCTACATGGTTTGGGCCCAGGCTACCTGCGGGATCGCCTTCTCCCGTACAATCCGCCCCGCACACTTAGGTCCTCTGGGAAGAACTTACTCAAGCCAGCCAGAACTAGGCTGGCGAGTGTTACCCAGAGGACCTTCTCTTCCATCACTCCCAGACTATGGAATGGTCTGCTGGAGGAGATTAGACAAATTAGCTGTCTTCACGAGTTTAAGGGAGTCGTGAAGACTGCTCTCTTCCGGCAGGCCTATCCGGATGAATTTTAAGATGTTTTAATGATGTATTTTCTCTTGTTTTGCATTGTGTTCCCCACCTCGATCCGAAGGGAGAGGCGGGTTATAAATAAATATTATTATTATTATTATTATTATTATTATTTCTCCAAATTTGGCACTGAAATTCTCCAACCAAAATTGTATGTGAAACACATATATTGGGGGAAATAACATTAAAATGCATTATATTAGGATAATTGCTTGCCCAAACCGAGATGTGTGTTAGGCAAAATTCCACACAAATATCCATGTATTAGGAGAAATGTGCACAAAGATGCATATGAATTTCATGCAAACTTCAAAAAAAGAAAATCTCAGCATTATCAGATTAATTCATCCCTACTCAGGCACACTGCGTTAACTTCTTTGATGGAAGAAAGGTATGATATAAATGTACTAAATATGTAAATATGAAACAACCTCCTGAACAAGGTTTTCCTAGCTACAGCTCTGCTTTTTTAGGCAGGCAAAGAACACACATTTATTCCAGTGTGCTTTGGGATGCCTCTCAATTTGCACTGTATTTTTAATGGTGGTGAGGTGATTTTGTAATTTTTATTGCTATCAAGCTTTTTAAATTGTTCATAGTTGTAGGTTTTGTTAGCCACATTGAACATTTTCAAAATTGAAAAGGGGCTAAATAAAAAACAAAAAAACCACACACTGAGATATGTATGCACATGTGCAAGGAAGCACGTGTTTGAATATGTCCAATCAGAAGTGATTTCACATTATTATTATTATTATTAACATTTATATACCACCCCATAGCCAAAGCTCTCTGGGCAGTTTCCAAAATTAAAAACATTGAACATTTAAAAACCAATACACAAAAATTTAAACCATAAAAGTCTAAAAACAAACTACATCTCATTTTAAACTGTCCAGGGATCAGTTAAAAAGATCAACATATGCTGTTCGATGCCTGGGAGAAGAGAAAAGTCTTCACCTGTCGCCAAAAAGATGACAGTGTTGGCGCCAGGCGAGCTTCGTCAGGGAGATCGTTCCATAGTTGGGAGGCCACCACTGAAAAGGCTCTCTCCCTTGTTGCCATCCTTCGAGCTTTCCTCGGAGTAGACACTCATAGGAGGACCTTAAATGTTGATCGTAGTGTACGGGTAGGTTCATAGGAGTTCCATCAGGTATTGTGGTCCCAAGCTGATTGTATGTAAAAGAAGTTTTTCATAAAATTCCTATTCTTATGACAACTATGAAGAAACGACATAAATGGTGGATTGTGCTTTTGTGGAATCTAGAGTGCCTGTAACTGATAGGGACTGTAAAATTAAATATTTTAAAAATATTTTTATTACTATTGTTATTACTGTCATTATTACTATTGTATATATCATCACCAGTGTACCCAACGCCATTGCTCTGCTTTACTGTTGTATTTCTAAGGGGTTGGGAGAAATTTCCTGTTCTGTCTAAGCACTTCCTTAGATACCAGCAGAAACTTTAAAACTATTATCCAGCTAGTGCTATTAGAATGTAGAGCATAATTAGTGCTATGGGTGGGGGTTCACACAACCACCCCCTATGCACTGAAACCACATCTGAGGGTGTTGTGGGATTGTGCTGGCTAGCTGTGCATCTGATTATGCACAAGATGCCCACCACCAGCCATCAGCTATGTGTTCAACAGTTGTGTGCACAGTAGGGATGGGTGATTTGCAAGATTCTTCAAACAACAACTTTCTGCCCATCTCTCCTTGATTTGTGCTTGTGTTTGCAATCATGGTTTTGCATGAATGGAAAAATTGTGCAAAACAGAGATTGAAGGGGGAAGTTGCACAAACGATTCCTAAATTTGCACAGATTTCCCCCATCTAAAGCAGGGGTGATTTCAAATATGCACATTTTGAGGAAGTTGTCCATTTTGAAAAAGTCGTGCATGTTTTAAAAAGTTGCACATTTTCTAGTATACATTTTGCATAGGCAAGTTTGGGAATTTGCAAACATTTTCTGAGAAAATGTGCTCCAGTTTGTGTTCAGGGTTCTGAATGAGGCATTTTGAGTGATTTGCAAACTGAAGGGAAATGCTCATACATTCATAGTGCTGAAGCCCTATATGGGCACACACTTGGAGCCTTTCATATGGCTGCTGAATGCATGGATAGCAGGGAGACTTGCCAGTGTACATTTCATTGATTGGGTCATGGCTCACCAGTGTGACCTCCCTTCACAGATGCTTTCAACATGTGAGGAGAGGCTCATGAAGCCCCTTTTGTGAACTGGATTGAACATAGATAGAACAGCAGCAAATTCCATGATTTCTGCAACATTCTCCCTTGTCCTTGTGATTACGGGAACCACTGTGGCTGTACGCACATATGGCCTGATTCATACAAAGCATCCCCCATATAGAGGGCATGCTCCTAGTGGTTCTGCATGGACCTTTGGCCTGGTTGGAGTCCACCAGGAGAAGAGCCTTTAATGTGGTGGCCCCTTTTCTTTGGAACTCCCTGCCCCTGGAAGTCAGGCAGGTGCCAACACTAGGCTGCTCTTGGCGCCTTCTGAAAACAACTCTATTCCAGGAAGCCTTCCTCAACTGATCAGCCACTGTTTTTATTAGTCCTTAGTTTAAAACTGAACAATTTTAATTTGCTGTTTTTAATCTTCTTTCTTTTTACTGTTTTATTCCGATGTGCACTGCTCTGGAATCTTTTTTAGATATGGAGCAGTATATAAATATTATAAATATAATAAATAAATAAATAATCACAGCACTATTTTTGGAGGGGAAACTGGTTGTGTGAATCAGTACTCACAAATGCCATGCATGTCATGCTTACCAATACCATTGTGCAGCACAAAAATGATCATATCTCACAGAGTTGCTTCAAATATTTTGTTCGTATTCTGTATGCAGTATTTTTTCTTTTAAAGTGGAGTGGGGTGAGGGGGAGAATAAACCAATTTTGTTAGTTATTGCCAGTGTTATGATGAAGGCCTTTTCTGTATATAAGTTCATGTAGAAAACCAAGCCCAAAGGAACATTAATGTATGTGAAGAAACATAGTTTATAGACAGGATCTTATTGGGTGTTTCTGGGTTATTCTGTATAACCTCCTCCAGACCTGTGCAAATGATGCAGTCTTTACAAAGAAAGATGTTGTATAGCACATTTTAAATGAAGGCCAGAGTTGGAAATCTGGGAGCACAAGAAGAAACTTCAGTTTAAATAGCCTATAGAAATGGTAACAAGAGGATGTGTTTTACCAACACAGTGGTAATGCTAGAATTTCTGTATCAAATACACATGCCCTGATCCAAAAGGAAAGTGCATAGAGATCCTTTTCTAAATGGCTGATGTCCTGCTGACCAGCTGCCTGGAAGGGAAGAGAGAGTGGGATGAGCTGTATCCAGCATCACTCTCCCCCCCCCCCTTCTGAACATCTGAGCAGTGGCATTTTAGGTGGTTGGAAAACTACATTTCCCAAGGGCTACTTGTGACCTGGTATGTTGCTATGTGAAAGTGAAGGTGACAGATCAGTGTTCTTGGTCTGTGCTCATGATGTTTGATGTGGTTTGTTGCTGGATGGCCAATGCAGCCTGTTAAGTGGGGTGGGAGGGAAGAGAGGAGGGGCTTAAGGGATTGGTGGGGGAATCAGTGGGTTGGAGAGATGAAATTGGGCACTCAAGGGCAAGACCAATTTGGGTTTGTTCAGGAATAAGTCAAGCTCTCCCTGATTGGTCATCAATGCAAGCCAGGGAGAGCTCACTCATCACTTATTACCTGCCCCTCGGGATCAGACAAAAAAACCCTTCCCTTCCTTTCAGATCAGAGTGAAGACATAATTCTTTGGTTTCCCTTTTCTGTTCATTTTACCTAACAGTTTTGGAGATTTGACGCAGCACCATTGTTTTATCTGCTGTTTTGTAATCGCTCATTATAGTCCTACATTAATTGCTGTTTTAGCTGTTATTATTTTTAGTTGTTGTTTCATGATTCTCATGAACCACTTAGAGAACCATTACAATTGAAAGTAGGGAAAATACTGCAGATAAATAAATAAGGGCAAGTATAAATAATGTCCCCCCCCCCAATTATAATAGAAAACATTTCCCACAATCCATATCCAAGTAACAGTGGAAGAAATATAGTGTCTTCAATACTGAGGCATTAATGGCACAAGCACCAGATCTGTGGGGTGTGATATCTTAAAAATAACATCCCGGAAGATCAGTATGTAAGTCATCAATTATGCAATAAACCATTTAAAAACTGTTTTAGGTATTCTCTCCGAGGAGTGATAAAGCTTCCATTTTTAACATGGTTCTCTAGAAAAGAGGGTTCCACCTGCCAAACACTTGGCTTTCTTACAGATGGTATGTAGTCATGTGTGTGTGTGTGTGTGTGTGTGAGTTTTTATAGCTTGATTTATTTTGAAATCTCTACAATAAAACCCTAGTATAGGCGAGTGCCTTAACTCAAAATATGTCAGAATCTGAGACATTAAAGAAATGATCACTTTTTAAGGTTCTCATTTTGGATTACATGGACAGGGCCAGCAACAGACTCTGGTGGGCCCTCCATTGCATGTTCCACCGCTGAAGCCTCCCTCCCTCTGCTGAAGCTGCCCATCTCCCTCTGCTGAAGCTGCCCACTGCCTTACTCCGCAAAGCCACCTGTCCACCAGCCTGTGCCATCCATTCACTCTCCCAAGCTGTCCACCCTCCCAGGCAGCTGTGCCTCACCACTGAAACCCCACCTATCTGCTGAAGCTGCCTGCCCCCATTACTCACCCAAGACTTCTGCTGCCTGCCTGCCCAAGCCACTCCCCACTTGCTGCACAAGCTGCCAGCTCATTCCCTTGCCAAAGCCACCTGCCCACTTTCCATTCTGTTTATTTGTATTTGTATTTGTACCTGGTGGGGGGGGGGTGGTGGTAATGGTGACTACTCTTCCTTCTCCCCTGGCCTGACTGGCTCCACTGGCAAAGTGCCACAACACCCAGCCAGCTGCCCTTGCAGAGCCTGTGTTTTGAGTGGCAGTGATCTGAACCAAAGAGATGCTGTCTTTGGGGGATCAGCTCAGCCAATGAGGGCACAGGAGCAACATAAAGACTGTTCTGTGGCTTCATTGGCCATGTCCCTCCAAAGGCAGAATCCGATTGGTTCAGATCACTGCTACTCAAAATTCCCTTTCCTTCCTTTTTGGATTACTCCTCACAGTACCACCCATCAGCACCCAAGTCTGAAGTAAATGCTTACTTAACAAGCAAGAAAACTGTTCTGTCTGAAAATAGACAGATATGGCTTTTGATGACTGGCTGGATACAGATAGAGATGTTGCAGAAATCCATTTGGGGGTGAGGTTTGATGGTTTTCCCATGTTTGCCCCTCCAGACTTTGCTTTGGTTCCTGGTGCAGTCCCTGTCTTGATCTACAGCAAGTCATGGTAATCTGCAGTTTTTCCAGGCATTTGGGGCATTTTTTTGCATGTTCTGCAATTTGCGGGAAACTGTCAATTTGTGCGAATTTCTGAGAAATTTGGCCATAATTTGTGCAAATTTGACCATAATTTGGGTACGTTGCTCAGAAACTTGCATACATTGCTCAGAAACTTGTGCATAATTGCAGAACTTGTGGGGGGAAATGCACAAAAGAAGTTCCTGGAGTTTAGGGGAAAGCCTGCAGCTTGGCTCACAAATCACACATGGATATCCCTAGATAGAGAAAGGAAATGAAACCATGAGTAGATTTACCATATAGAAAGGACAGTGATCCTGTATCTTTAACTGTTGTATGGAAAATAGAATTTCAGCAGGTGTCATTTCTATGCATGCAACACCTGACGCAATCATCTCTTTATCACAACAGTTATAGCTGCAGGAACCCTGCCCTCTTTTGTATCTGGTCAGTAGGGCAGAGCTCCTGTATCTTTAACTGTTGTGAGGAAGAGGGAATTTCATCAGGTGCACCAGCTGAAATTCCCTTTTCTATACAACAGTTAAAGATACAGGAGCTCTGTCCTCCTTTCCATATGGCCACCCTAACCATGAGTGGAAAAGGAATATTGAACAAGGAGTGGAAACTAACCTCCCATGCTGTTTCTTCAAATAGCAATGTTCTGTTAAAGGATTTTGAATCCAAATTAGCTTGGACAGCAGTAACTAAATGGTAAGGACATCATTTCAAGAGCATTGCAAACAGGACATCTACATTTTGTTCGGAAAGTAAAGAGTTAAACTAACCAACAAAAAGGCATGCTCAGAAAAGGTTTAGATGAGTTAGTCATGCAGGTGTTCATAATCAATCTCAGTTTGAATAACAAAAATACTAGAGTGCATACAGACATTAAAACATAATAGAATCTACCAATGAACTGCTTCAATTTTGAGTTTGGGCAATATCCATAGTAGTTTTAAGTTATTATGGGGAAGGGGGAACAGAAATACCACAATCTTTCAGGAGTAGGTTGATGCCTAATCATCAGTACCCTAACCTAGGGCATTGCCTGATAGATGTATCACATAATAGGAACAATGTGCTCAAATAATTTTATTTTTGGTTTTGTCAGCAATACAAAGCTTCGCTTAAATAATTCTTAGGAATATAAATCCTGCTTATATGTCATCATTAACTTCCTCAATACACTATGTCACTTTTAAAATGCAAGGATAGATGCTTTTGCAAAAAACAAAAAGACACCCTTCCAGTAACTAACACTTTCAAATTGTGTGCATCAGCTCCTTATGACCTGCCACTAAAGTATTGTCATTAGCTAATGTGTTATGAGTAGAAGATTCTTCAGGTATACAATACAAGTGAGCATCATATATTAAAATACAGCCTATGCCATTTAGCCTTGATCATTTGCTTCTCAGATAACCTCTTGGTTGCCCTTCTCCATCATGTTTGCTTAGGTTTGTAGTCATTAGATCTGACATTCATTCCATAAATTGCATACTTCAGACAAATGCACGACCAGACGAGCAAAGTGTCCTTAAGGGAACAGAAAGACTGAACAATGCTTATTAACCATTAAAGACTGAAATGCTTGTCCTTCAGATCATTTTTGTCCCTAACATCCTTGCTCTTTTATAAGAGTGTAGGCTATCCTTAAAAATTTAAGAACATCACACAGGGTGGGATATCAGGATTGGACAACATAATTAAATACTTACAATTTAAGAGATGGAGAAAGAATCAAAATGAGGTGGGGTGAGGGGGAAGGAATGTTTGTTCTTCAATTGATGTGCTTTCAGTCGGACTTTGCATAAACTTAGCCTGTATCATCTGGTTCCTGCACCCAGACCATACATGACAACCTCCTGTTATACTACATCTCCAGTCAGCTCTTTTCTTCTTGACATGCCAGTGACTCAACATTCCATCATGTCTCTTCTGAAATTGCTCTATAGCATTGACAAGTATCCTAGGACAAATAGTCCTTCAGTAGTTAGACCTTTGGAATTATGTGCAACTGATCAAGCTAATTGATTAACACAAGAAGTGTGTGCAATTAATTTGTGTCAATTAATTTGGCTGAACTTACTGAAATTTCTTTAGAACATTATGGCCAGTTTAAATGTCATTGGCAAACCAGAGTTTGACTGTTGGGAGGCATTCTTTGGTGGGAGTGCGGCATGCATTCCTTGCTCTGCTCCCTCCTTCCCGAAGTCCCTCACTTCCTGGTTTGTGATAACTATAGTTTGAACCAGTCAAGCTCTTATTACTGTAAACCTTCCCTTCCCTTCCCTTCCCTCCAAATAAGAACTGGAAATCTACTGACAAGGAACTGGAAACTGAAAACAGCAACAAGGACCTGAAAGCTGCAGCAAACTGCAAATGCACAGTACTCACAAGTTCCAAATGTGAACACCTCTCATGAGTTTCTTTTCATACATTACACTTGAAGTGCATTAAGAGTATCACACCAACTTCTGCTTATCCGCTTCACAATAAAGCCACCTTTACTGTGACTTTCATGAAGTCTAAAAACACTTCAACTATACATCAGTTCTATTCCTTTTAAAATTGAACTATAATCCACGTACAATTTTAAACAATATTTGATTTGCTGCATTTTCTACTACCCATTTCCCTACACTGTGCCTATTTGCATTATGTTAGGTCTTTTGTATAGTCAGGAACAAATGTTTCCTAACTAAAAAAAACAAAAACAGTTGCCTTTCTCTTCATGAGCTACACATTTTAACTCTAGTAGACAAAATAGCAGAAAACAGAATGATCATAATTGCAAAATTCCTGCTCCTGAGTCCATTAATGCAATAATATATCAAACAAGGGTACCAACAACAAATATTGCAGCATAGAGTGTTCCTGTTCAGGGATCCTTCCAGACAGCCATGCCCTCTTCTAGGATACTCTGTAACAATTCCCCTTACCCTCAATATTTCATGATGCCAATATTCACCCAGTTCTAAGCATGCTCAAGCACATTTTGTTATTTTGAAGGGTGGTTGACCTCTTAGAGTTCTTTGTCTAAATATTTATATTTACCTCAAGTCTAACGATACCTTTCTCCTGTACATGGAGGTATTGTTTTGGCTACATAAGAATCCACATTTAAAGAATACCTTTGCTATTAGTATATATGATAAGTGCTGAGAAGAACAGATAAAATATCATCCCCCTCCCCTTCAAGAACAATGACACAATTTGAGGCAAAATTTAAAGTACTTATCAGCTAGACAGATAACAAGCATCTTCTGTTCTGTCCCTCTAATTGTTCTTTTTTCTTCACTGATGCATGAGGTGAAAGTTTCCATTTCCTCAGTTTCATTAGCCAAAGGAAATTACTGTACCGATTCTGCATCACTGAAAACTCTTGCAACGCCATTAAGGCTAACCTTGAGCATAGTTGGCTGAAGCATCCTTTCTGAGAAGTTTGTTCACATTCGGCCACAACAGTGTCAAGACAAGAGCGCGTTGACCTGGCTGCCTTGGCAATGGGGGTGTATTTCCTCAGTCCCTTGACACCTCCTCCTTCATGAATAGTGTCATGCCATTCCACAAAGGAATCTGAAAAATTACCCAGAGGGAGATACATTTTTCAGTTCATGAACCATGTACCCCATTTTGACTGACCGCAAGACTGAAGATTGCTCCTATTATGGCTACTCTGAGAGCCATCTTCCCCACCCTTCTGAACATGGGTTGCATTTTAACCAAACACTCAGTTTTCATCGTCATCTGCTGGCTTGCTTCAGCTTCCTTTTCCACTTCTACTTCGCATTCCTGGAGGAAATTCCAGCAGCTGTGCAGTGGCTCATGTCAAAATAGAAATGCTAGTATTCCAGAAGGTTAGGAGGGAACCAGTTGTAAGGTTTCCATTGTCTGCCTTACTTGATAAAGTTACCCAGCAGACACAACCTGGCAGAGGAAAGACTGCAGAAACAGATTAATACTTGTTTGTTATTCTTTCACCTACTCTGAAGTAAGAATTGTAAACAGCTTGATTAATGGAGTGAAAGGCAGTCTAGTACCACCACAGCTCCTTTATGTCTTTTGCTAAAATATTCCTTTGTAACTATGTGATAGTATTTTACCATTGCACCAATATATTTCCACTTTTGTTACTACAGCAGCAGAACCCTAGAGAATTAACCGTATAGATCTACATATATGGTTTGTCAGTTTTGGTAGTAACCTTGTATATCTTAAGTAAAAGTAAAATCGCAATGGTTCCACCAAATATTTAACCTTATGAGGTTAAATTACTAATAGGGATAGAGGAATCTGCCAGTTTTTATTTCTTTCTCTTTCTTATTTTTCCAATCTTAAATTTGGTTCATCCTGACTTTTTTGTGGGGGTGGGGGATTAAAGTTTGCATGGAAAGTCACAAATTTCTCGTGCACATTTTCCCTAAAACATCCATTTGAATGCCTAAGTTATACACACTTTATGCAATTTTGCCAATATACCATGTTCCTTATTCAAAGCATTTTTAACATTAGTTACACCAATATGCACATTTTGTTTACACTTTCCCCCAACATTCAATTTTTTGTGAGCATTTTTCAATTGAAAAGCTCCATTGCAAAATATGAAATGTGAATTTTGAAGGGTAACTGAGTTTTGCTTTGCATATTAGTTCAAAAGTGTGAAATCAGGTAAGTTAACTAAAATGTGAACTACATTAATTTCATACTGCTGTGATTATTAACAATATGTAACAATACATGCTCTTGGATTTCCTATTGTGGTTAACTACATTAATAGCCAGAATGCATCATAGATGGCAATGCTGATAGAGATGTCCACACTCCAAAGCTGGCACATATTTACTACGGGCAGTATCCAACGAGGCCACTCCACCTCCACTGGTTCCATTCGTCAGACCACTGTTTGTACAATTGGGCTTTTGCAGTTCTAAAAATAACCCTGGAAACAAGTAGAAATGCTTGTTTCCAGATTGACCCATGTAAGCTCCATTGATCTGCCCTGTTCTATAAGCATTCATTTCTACTCATTTTGGGTTGTTTTTAGAACCACAAATGTGCCAGTATACAAGCTGTGGATCCACAAAAGCAAAGCACAAGAAGATACTATTCTATCCTTCCCAATGACATATTACTCAACAACTTTGTGTAACAGCATTTTATTTCACCTACAAATGATAGCAGCTGTTATCTCCTTACTGACCTTAGCTGCTAAACTGTGCATTTTCAGGACTGCCTTGCAATATCAGCACATGCATACATGTTGAAATAATGTGCAGGCATAGCTTTCACTATGGGCCTCCTAAACCTTTTTCTGTGGTCACGCTAAGGTGTGATACATATGTTATTCAGATTGCATGATAACTGCCCTGTTTGATCCCAGTTGTCTCAATAACGTACCATGACCTGACCATGTGAGGCCATGCTGCTCCCCATCTGGCCATCAATGGGCAGGGAACAATGTGATCAGAACTCCATATGCTCCTGAGGCAACATGAAGCCTCAATACATGGGAAGTAGTTTTCAAATGCCATCAAACCTTATGACTGAGAATTTATAGGTGACTAAAATACACTACATTTCATAGATGCCTGATAATCCAATACATTTCATTTATTTTAACTCCTAGTTGCTTCCCATATGCTTGTAGGCTTCCTGGGACTGCATGGATGGGCAGCACATTCTGCCCTCAAATATCAGCTAGGAGACCAAGGACCACCAGGAGGCTTCACCCCCAGCCTTCCATGAAGAACATCACAGCAAGAGGCAGACCAATCTGGCTGGCCTCATACTCCAGCCGGATAAGAAGCTGTCTATTATTGATCTTTGTAAGCCACTTCAGGAGACTTTTCCAGCTGAAGAGTGGGGTTAAAACTGTTTAAATAAACATAAAATACAATAAACTCATCATCATCATCATTATCATCTGGCTGGGTGCTGTGGGAAACATGCTGGATTTAATGGATCCTTAATCTGTTCAACTCTTACTACCTCTCTAGTAGTTTATGGCATGGTTCAGATACTTACATATGTGTGCCATTTTTCATGCAGCAGAGGAATAGGCATACTCCTTTGCCTGCATCACACAGATAACATCAGATATGGCATGCATGATCCATGCAGATATCTAATTTACAGGATCTACTTCTCTTGTTTTGAGGGAAAATAATTGGGCATTGTGCACCTTAGACTCAGACTTCCATATGAACCAGACTGATGGACCGGAAAAGGCATACCTATTGTCCAACCAAGAAAAGAGTGTTGCCTTCTATTAATAGTATATCTATACTGAAATATTAGGTTTTTATGAGGAAGCAGTATTGATAGTGATCCATGCATCCTTATCCCAATTGGGACACGTCTAACTGCAATGGACAGTTTTTCTTATGAGGGCTAATCACTACCAGGTGTTGTCCATCTGTGCTGATACATCATATGTAGATGACAAAAAAATATAAGATAACAAGAACCTGTCACTGTGATTCACTCACTCATTGGCCGATACTAGTAATCAACCCTTTACTTGAGGCTGCAATGTTACTACATCACTGACATTAAAATTTTGAGGGGATCAAGAATGTCTAGTCACACATCCTGTTTTCTCAGAACTATAGATTATGTGGGCCAATGTACCTGGTACCCAATAACCTAAAGAAGTCCTGAAATGGATTAGCAGCATTGCTTAGGAAATAGGGTAAAATTACGCCTGCAACCTTCAATTGATTAACCTGAAAATTTGACTGAAGATTCAAATTTGGTCCTCCAATAAATCTGTGCTACTAACAACAAATATAGACCTGTGGACTTTTGAACATCTCATCAGATTTGTATTTGAACTGAAAATCTTTTTTCCCATCAGAGTCACACTGGATAAAAACAAAAACTGAAAATTTTGCTTCCTGTTTAAATCCAAAATTAGCAGATAGGTTTTGCCTGTCATGATGGCATAACTGTGATTTCCTTCTAAAAAAAGCCAAAGACAACTGAAGCTAAGAATGCTCACTTAAAACGATGTTATATCAACATCATTATCTTAGGTCTTTCATAAAAATTGGCTATTTGAGGGGCATTCTCTCACACATATGTTCCTCCCTCTCTTCTGTTCACACAGGCATTGGAATGGCTTTATACATTGCTTGGACAATGGAGCCTGATGAAAATATGGATCTAAACTACTAGGGTGACCAACTGTCAGGATTTCCCCGGATTTGTCCTGGTTTTTGTTCTATTCTGGATGTCAGGGGGGGATTTTCTGTAATTCTCTATAATGTCCTGGAAAGACACGCTTTCCCTTTGAAGGCTGCATTAACATGGTGGGAGGGAATGACACACCTTCTGGAGGTGGGACATTTCCCTCACACTGCTCCAATCAGGGCCTGAAAGGGGAAAGCATTTCATTCCCAGACATTATAGAAAAGGCCCTGATTGGAGCAGTGGAGGGTGGGAATGACACACTTTCCCCTCCTCCACCCCATTTGGGGCCTTTAAGGTGGTGGAGGTGAATGGCATGCATCCCAGAGGTTCCTGAAAGCTGCTTTCCCACCCCCACCCCACTGGGTGTCCTTTTTTTTAGTTTCCCAAATGTGGTCACCCTATAAACTACTCTTACATTTTCAGATAGGAAAATATGTCCAAGAAACATCTGACACATATTGTCATGACCAAGAGCATATATTTATCCAGTTCAATGTCCCTGGGGTGAGTAGCTTGAGCTGAAATGCTGGATCCAGATGTACATCAAACAAATGAAATTGGTCTGTTGAACAGGCAAAGGCAGAAGGTCTGGCTGCTCATATTTATACCAGGCCTTGCCAATCCAGTGGCTTCATAACGTCTGCCAGTTGCAGGCAACATTATTGTGCCCACCTGTTCCTTTCTGTGCCTGAACAGGCTTTGAGGCCAGAGCACAGATAATCCACACTAGATCACTATGGTCCCAGCCTTAATCCACAATGTTCCTAGTTCAAGCCCTGAAATATCTAGAACAGATGTCCAGAACAGATGTCATCCATTGTCATCCTCAGTTTATGGTATAAGAGTAGTATGACTAATGAGGAAAACTAGGAAACAAACCATTCATGTATGTTAAAGTTATTCTTCTTAGTCACCACATCATAATTCTTTGTGAGCCACAAAAGGAATATGTTGAATAGAGGAATAAATTGAAAGGCAAGGTATAAATTGATAAATCAAAAGGTTATTGTTAGCAGGTCTTGGGAAAAGGGAACATCAAAAAACCCTTGATCCATTGCTATCATAAGAGTTGTCACAGTCAATAATTGTTTTAAGGTTGATTTTATTGAGGCTTGTCCTAGTTACATTCACTGGCAGTTCAATTAATTTATAACACAATAGGGATTAGTTCTCCACAAATAATAACAGGTAAGGGTCTTTGGTAATCAACAAATGGATTTTCTCCACCCAGGAAAGTAGTCCATCTATGGAGGGAACCAGGAAAAGATTCCACACTATGCCTTCCTCCACCAACTCCTTCTCAGACAATTCTCCTTGCTGCTTTTCTTCTAACTTGCAATCCTGCCTGACTCTCCACCAATCTCCAGCCTAGGGATGTTCATAGAAGCAAAATTCAAGCTTGTTGAACATTTCCAAATTTCACCTCAAACCATCTCATGCCCATATCAAATTGCAAGCTTGTTTTTCTCCCTTTCACACTAAAATTCATCCATATTCTTGTGCGTATTTCCCCAAATATACACATCAATTGTGCAAATCTTTGAAATGCAAATTTAAAATGTGTTTGTGCACATCTTTAAATGTACACATGCCGTTCAATGCATTTTTGGTCTGAAAATCAGACTGCAAGCTCGGAAATGTATGGATTTTGACTGCAGAATGTGATCAAGTCCGTGTTTGGTCCAGGAACTGCGAACCAGCTAAATCAGGCCTACTGACTTAAAGTTAATGACAGGAGATTGGAAAGCTTCTCTTTCCCCCAAGAAAACAAGGCCTTTGGTGAGTGTCATCCTGAATGGACTGTGAGTTAACTTTTTGCTCCACTCAAGTGTTGTCTTTGACTCCCAGGTAAGTAACCTCTCCCTTGTCTTTCCCAGACCAGATGTACACCTTGTGTCAAATCATTATGAATGAACACCATCAGACAAGCGTTTTATCTCATGCTTGTTACTGGCCACTCATGGTTTTTCGCAGGTCCTTTTGACGATGATGTCTGCCTCCTGCGCGTCTCCCCCCCCCTTCTCATTTTCCCATCACAAAAAGAAAAAAAAAGACCCAGAAAATCCAACTTTTTCAGCTGTAGCGAAACGTGCCACCATTTCCTGCTGTGTGCAGGAGAAGCAGCGGGATAAAAACACCCATTGAACAGGCCACGTGATCATTGTTTACTTCCTTTTTCTTCCCCATGTAAAGAAAGAGAAAGTATTGTGGGACAGAAGTGGGGGGAAGCAACGGTAAGGAAAAATGATTTTTCCCCATCTAGTGACTCTTCATGAAAGTGGTATATGGAATGTGGATTGTGCCCCAACAGTTATCAGTGCACTTTAATACCACTATAAAGCAATAGTTTAGATCCCCAATTTCCTTCCTCCTCTGTTTTCCTTTTCTTTCTGTCCATCTCTGTTCTCCTCCTGCATCACCCTTACACTCGGGTGTTCTCATTCCTGTTTCAGCCAACTCCCTCGTTGCTCTACTGTTTATTCTCTCCATTCCCCCCCTCTCCCCTTCCCCACTCCAGCTGATGCTGATTCTGGCTGCTGGAACAAGCTGGTGATGTCATTCTTGATGGCATGGGAGCCCAGTCAGTTTCAGGGAAAACCAACAACAGCGTGAGTGACTTGTGGGGGAACCCCCGCTGATCCCTCACAGATATAATTAAAAAATGTTTTAAAATTGTTCAACAACGCAATGAAAGGAAACAAAATTATACACAAAGCATGGAAAGTTCACACCATTGATTGATTGATTGATTGATTGACTGATTGATTGATAATGGCCTTGAGTAAGGTCCAAATCAAATAAAAAAAGGAATATTAAAGTGTATACACATGAGGGGTGCACAACCTTTTCAGCACCAAGGACCATATGTGATGTTAGCTCAGGAGTTGGGGGACCACACATGCACACATAAACATGCACACACACATACACTCAGGTTCAATCTATATGCGGAACTCAGAGCAATCTATATGCGGAACTCTGGGGGAGGGAGTAGTGATGAGTACATGTTGTGGGGAGGCAAAGAAGGCAGTGGTGGGGTCAGGGTACCTATGGGAGTCACAGTAAAAGCCTTGGGCAGGGGCCATGTTGCTCCAGGACTGCACATTGTGCACCCCTGCTATACATGAAGATCCACATGGTGACAACTCATGATACAGCTGAAGGCATTTTTAGCTAGACCAAATCTACAATGCAGATAGCAGCAACAGAATATTGTCACATATGGCCCTGAACTATGTTAGATATTTTTAGGAATGAACCATTTTCAAATGTTGTTTCTAAGCAACAAGCATTTAAACTAGCTCATTGAAATGATTTTGAGAAAAATCTTTTTAAAAGCCCTTTTTCTGAGAACTTAAAAAAGCATGTTTACCTGCAAATATCAAGGTTCCCAAACTTAAAAAGAAAACTTTTGAAAACAATTCTGAGATGCTGAATATAAAAGCATGTACACGTTGAATACTATTGTTTCTTTCCCTTTCCTGAGCGGTGGTTTTCCATGGAAAATCCAGTTGACAATTGAAATTTTTGCCCAGTTTGACGTGAGTCAATTCATTCAATATTATCAATTCTCTTCATTTAAAGGCACCAGATGTTGTGCATTTGTGTTTCCCTTGTAATAAAAAGGGTCTTGCATTGTTAAGGCTGCATTAATCATCATTCTCACACAAGCATGTATTGTACTACTACATCAAGAATTAAAATATTGTTAATACAGATGAATTGATGTGATAAGCCTGGACAATCAAGAGAATGCCCATACATAGAACACCCATTTCAGCAATCATCCTACAAGAAGTTTCATTAAAAGTATGAAGGATTTTGGAAAGTCCACCAGAATATTGAGATCAGGGTTTGGAAGTGAGAGTACCACAATATTTAATTTAAATTATGGATTTTGTCCATTTTTGTGGCTAGTCCAGCACCCACCTTTTAGAGATCCTGTAGTGTCAGGAGTAAACATTCTATATTGTGAGGGTTGCAAACCATGAACAATTACTGTAGAATGCTGCTATACGTTTCAATATAATTGCTATGGAGCATAGAGTTGGAAAACTAGAATCCGGGGATTATTGACAGAAGGACAGAACATAAGAAGACTTTGTCCACCATGCTAACCCCCTCTTTCTACCCCAGTGTCACCTCTTTTCTGAAGGAGAAGTACCAGTTGTGGCTGGGGATCCAAAATTGTGGAGATACCTAACTTCTGACTAGGAAGGCCAGGTGTCCTGCTTCACAAAGAGGATAGCCCTGTATTTGAAGGCACTATCTATTTGAATGGCTGTCCAGTTTAAAGATAAAGAGCCATAAAAGGGGCAAGCAGGGTCTTGAAGTTGCCCGTTCAAATATGGAGTGCAGACTGAGCAGGTAGGCTGGTCACAGCCTTCTCCACGATGGCAGCATGGATTGTATTTGTAATTAAATTATAGTTATTATTTCTCAATTTGGATCTATACTTATAAATTAGCATATGCAAATGTATGTCCTCTCCTTTGATAATGTATTTGGTGATGTGTAATTGGCCACCCTAGTTCTAACTGCTATCACATACTGGGGGGAAATACTTAGACCTAAAATGCTTTCCCTTGATATGCATATTTTTCCCACAGTTCTTTACATTGCCTTAACTCCAGACTACTTCCCCTGTGTAACTCAAGTATTCAGTATTTTCAAATCCTTCACCTGCTCCACCTAGAACCACCCACCATCTAAATAAAGGATAGAAGGGGCAGGTCCACCCATTCTCCTTTGTTCGAATGTATCCTCATGAGAAAGAAGCCTTATTCAGGAAGTCTTAATATGTCTAGAATCAACATGTGAGGAGGAGCACTCCTGCTCCATCCCCTTCCTCACACATTTCCATCCTCCTGTATTCATGTAGGTTGACAGTCTGAAAAGGAGAGCCTCCCATACCTTAGGGCCCTGGCTCACATTGAGAGCATCCACGGATACAGGAGGCTCTTCTCTTCAGACCATTGTCCTATAGAAGTACAGGATTAAGGAAGTACACAAGGAGAGGGGTGGACCTAGAATGCTCCTTCTCTTCACGCACTGCTTCTACACAGGACACCTAACAGGGCTTCTACGTGCTTACTTGAGCCTTTATAAGTGAATGTTCCCTCTTCTCCACCATTTTCTAGCCATGTCAGCACAGAGCTACAATGTATGATAAGACCATTAGCAACTGAGAAAGATTTTATGAGTTTGCTTAATATTTCCTTCATTCTCCTTCAGTCCTGTTTTGCTTGCCCTGGCTCCCAGTTGGGTTTCAGGCCAAATTTAACATTGTGGTTGTAATATATGATTATCTTCATGGCTTGGAGCCTTGGTACCTGACGTGCCTCCTCCCATATGTCCAAGGTCATTTATGGAGGTCCTTTTCCAATTGCCCCCTCATTCTGAAGCTCAGAGGCAGAGAGGGCCTTCTGAGTGGTGGCCTTGTTATAGAATGCTCTCTCCAGGGAAATTTGCCTAGCACCAAAAACATTTTCTTTCCATTTCCAGGTTAATAATTTTCTTTTTGTTCTCTTAGGCCTTTAAATCTTTTCTGTTTTAATCCCTACGACATATTGGTGGTTTTAACTACTGTTTTATTTCGGGTCTGGTTTTATCTCCTTATTTTTACCATTGATAATCGGGTTAGCGTTGTATTGCATTCTTTTTTATCATGTTGGTTTTTGTGTTTTTTTGTAGGAGGTGTTTTTTTTTATTATTGTGTTTGAAGATCTTTGTTGTATTTTATTGTATTATTGTTTTACTTTTTTTAAAAAAAACAACCTCTTTTGAAGCAATTTATAATTACAATTAATTAAATATATGATAACATTTAAGTGGACTGGTCAATAAAAGGGTCCCAGTCTTCCCATCTTTTAAGCCTCCTGTTCCAGGAATCCAAGCAAGAAGACAACAATCCCTGAAACCAAACCACCACAGGCAGAAGCAGAAGCAGCAGCAGCAGAAGCAGAAATTGCTTTACTGTCTGCCATGAGCAAGTGTTTAGGGTTGCTTGATTATAAGCTCATTTAGCACTGCTTTGTTGGGCATTATCCATAGTCCAAGAAACTAGACATGGCAATGATCATTATTTCAGACCTAGATATTCCTAAACATTTGTTGGCATTTAGAAGCCGAAGCCAAAACTTTGTCAACTAGTATCTGCCTCTAAACATCGGGGCTTGGTGAAAAGTAGCAATTGAGAGAGCGTTGAATGCCAGGGAGCATGAATTGGGGTTTGAGATCAAAATCCTAAAATTGCCACTTGGATGCATCCCCGGCATCCGTTTCCTACTGCCGTAGATATACGAGGGGATGATTCTGCACCATTTAAAGCTATTATATCTCTCCTGCTGATTAGACGATAGATTTTGAGGCTTTCGCTGTGATGAGAAGGGGAAAATCATGTACCGGGGTGTTCAGTATATTCTGTTTCCTAACGCGCTGTGGTACATTGTGCTGTTCAAGTCTGACAAGGGCAACCTTTTGTATTAATCCACATGGAGTGCCAAACGGGATAACATTGAAAAGTTTTCAGTACGCTGTATCGGCTGTTTTCACAATTACACAGGAGGTCTAAGCTGTACTGCACGCAGTAATGAACCAGATTAGAAACACCTGCTGCTCTCTGGTGAATAGGAATGAACCACAGGCCTGCTGTAACATTCCATTCGGCAGAACTTGGGAGTTTGATCAGATAAATCAGTTTTGTTTCTATTAAGCAAATGCTGCTTATGACAGAAAAATCAGTAGGTGCGTCTTGATAAGCATTTTGAGGGAAACAATCATCCGTAGCTTGCCCTGTTATTTTCTCTCACCGGAATGCTACCACAGCTTGAGACTATGGACATGAAATATAAAGAGGAGAAGGAAGTTCACCAAGACAAACAAAAAACATTTCCCCTTCTTTTTACAGCCTTTTCTCCTTACTTGGTACAGAAATCATGTGTTACTTTCTAGACTGTTTGATTTAAGGGAAACTCCAGGAAAGAGGCATCAATAGGGGGCAAAACAGACATTACTTTAAATTTGTGTCCAATCACTACAGCTTCTTTTCATTTTTACTCTAGAGTAGATGCATGGGCCTCACTCCTGATTGGGAATCTAAGGAGGGGGGGGCTAGGGGGCCTTTTAAGACCTGGATTGGGATCCCTGCACCTGCTTGAGAATAAAAAGAAAGAGTAGCTGTGAGCTGTAAGTTTAAAATAATGCCTATTTTGGTCTTAAATAGAGTGGTCTTTATTAAGGATTAGTAACTGTAATTGTTCTTTTTCCTACTACCTTATCCTAATGAGAGCCATCCCCTTTTAGCTTTCACCTAGCTTCCTCAAACCAAAAAAAAGGGGGTATTGTTGCATATTGAATAGAATCCTATTATCCTAACATAGAAATTCACACACACATACCCAGATCCATTTTAGGCTAGACCAAAGACTGTGTCTCCCAAATACTCCTTAGAGGCCTCCAAGCCCTGTTGTACAGTGTACCAGGATCTGGATAATGACAGAGCTGTGACCTTCAGTGTGAATGGGGCCCTCTCCCTTGTGTTACTTATTGTGGGGTGTAGTATGGTGGCCATGTGTCATACTTTACAGAGGACATTCCTCTATTTGAAGCAGTAAGGTGGTGAATCTGCTCTGGGTTTTATTCAGAACCAGTCAGAACTCTAAAGGAGCTATCCAAGGTGTGAAGCACCTTAGATAGCTCCATTAGAGTTCTGGCTGGTTCTAACTAAAACCTGGAACACAGTCCCACTGACATCAAAGTCACCAGCCTCCACTGATTTGAAGGGCTGTCCGGTCCACGGCTAATTTAAAGAGAAAGAACTATAAGAAGGGAGAACAGGGTCCTTGATATCACCCATCTATAGTGAGTGCCTGGACAGCAGACTGAGCAGGCACACAGGTTACCTGGTCACAGTCCTCCCCACTATGGAGAGATGCATTGTATTTCTGTTGAAACTATAGTATTCCAAAAATTTCCATCTATACATACACATCTATGCACATCTATGTCCTCTTTTGTCCTCTTTTTGGGTGATGTATAACCTAGATGGTAGGGAAGCCTCAAGGTCTTGGGTGACGTAAATGTGCAATATATCTGGGAAAGCTAGGATTCATGGAACACTGAGGAAAGGGGCTATAGTGTGAGTTCCTCTTCATACTCTGCTCTCCAAATGCCCATTGTGTCTTTTCCCTGTGTGTCACTGTCTCTTTCCAAAAGCAAACATTGGCTTAGTTCTGTTCAAATTTCAAACATTTGACCCCGCCATCGTGGGACCAGTCCCTGGTTGTTTTAATACAGAAGCCAGGCAAGGACTTGACAGATCCAGCATCATATAGACCAATATCTTTAATAAATCAGGATGCAAAAATATTTTCAGCAATTATGGCTAAAAGAATGGGTACATTTATTTTTAAATATATTAAAAAAGATCAATGCGGATTTATCTTAGGTAGGAAAATGCCGAATTTAATTGGGAGAGTTATAAATATAATAAATATTATAAAAAAAAGGAACTTAAAAGCAGGATTATTAGCTTTAGATATTTTCAAAGCCTTTGATTGCGTGGAATGGCCAGCGTTAAAAATAATATTAAAAACATTTGGGTTTGGACATAAATTTATGGGAGTGATTAATCAGATGTATAAAAATAATAAAGCGGAAATAATGGTTAATGATGGGTTAACGCAACAAATAACACTAGCTCGAGGAACTAGGCAAGGATGTCCACTTTCACCGATTTTATTTGCAATAGTTATAGAAATTTTAGCAAATGTAATTAGGGAAGATGAAAGATTAAAGGGGATAGGAAGAAAATATAAGATTAAAGTGAATATGTTTGCGGATGATACGTTATTGACACTAGAAGATCCCCTAGAAAGTGGGGAGATGATTCAGAAACATTTGAGAGAATTTGGGGAAATTACAGGATTACAAGTTAACTGGGGGAAGTCAGAAATGATGTTGTATAACTATAACAAGGAAGAGATGGAGAAATGTAAAGCTAAGTTAGGATTAAGGTATAAAAATATAATAAGATATTTAGGAGTTAATATAGATAAAGAATTAGAAAGAATAGAGGAACTTAATTTTGTAAGCTTAAGAAAAGAGGTAGGGGAGAAATTACAGATATATAGAAAATTAAAACATTCTTGGTTTGGTAGAATAGCGGTTATTAAAATGAAGATATTACCTAAGGTTAATTTTTTGTTTAGAATGCTACCTATTAGAATTTCAGTAGCTGAGATTAAAAATTGGCAAAATATGATTAATGCATATTGTAACGGGGATAAAAGAGCTAGGATCAATAAGGGGTTATGGTATAAGACTCAAAAGAAAGGAGGTTTAGGACGTCCTAATATTAAGAATTATTATATTGCTAATCAGTTAAGATATGCTATTTATGCTATTTTAGGGGAGCAAGATTTGGAATGGTTGGAATCGCAAACAGTAGAGATAGAATGTAAATTGCGGAATATATTTTTTACTAAAATGCAGAAGAAAGAATGGAAGGTACTGGACAACCCATTATTGGAAAATATATTATCGATATGGGAGAAGTATAGGGGGAAGTTGATACCAGGGGATTCTCCGCTTGCCCCAGTGGTAGTAGTGGGAAACTTCCCAAGAGCATTAAAATCAGAGATAGAAGTGAGACTGAAAGAACAAGATATTCTTAAGCTAAGGAATTGGATGGGAAAGATGAAGGATAGTGAGCATATTAAAGATTTGTTTAAAGGACAAAAGATAGCTTGGTTCAAGTGTTTGCAACTGGTAAAATGGACAGAGGAATGGAGGATGAAAAATAAGAAATGTAGAAACAATACCAGATTTGAAGATTTAATTGAACAAATAGGAAAAAAAGATGAAGCCAGAGCTAAGAAAGGACTCACTAGCGAGATATAAAAAATATTAATAGAGGAGGAATTTCAGGACTCACTTAAGGTTATAAAAGAGGTATGGGAAGAAGATCTAAGGGAAAAAATCAATGAAGATAATTGGGGGAGGATATGGAATGTAAGAATGTTAAAGTTATTGTCGATTAGAATTAAGGAGAACTATTATAAGACAGTTTGGAGATGGTATCTAACACCTGTAAGATTTCACCGGATTGATAAAAAAGTGTCCAAGAACTGTTGGAGGGGATGTCAGGAGGTTGGGACCTATTTTCATATGTGGTGGAGCTGTGAACAAGTACAAAAATTCTGGGAAAGGGTTTTTAAAGAAATAAGTGATATAATTGGAAGTAAATTGGAATTAAACCCGAAGTTAGCTCTACTAGCAATATGGGATAGTAGGAATAAGCATATAATCAATAGAGAATTGGTAAACAACCTCCTGGCACCCGTTAGAATAATGATTGCTAAAAATTGGAAAGGGCAACGAAGTTATAAAATAGAAGATTGGTATAAAGAAATTTGGGATATAGCATTGAATGATATGTTGACATGTAAAATGAAAATAATGAGGGGAATGTCCAGTAAGAGTGATTTTGGAGATATATGGACTCCCTTTTTGGAATATGTTTTAAGATCGGGAAAGGGACAATCGCCTTCAAAAGAATCATTAAAATTTTGGAAGGATGATGGATGAATGTGAGTAGGTCTCGGGGGGGGTGCACGGGGGTAGTCGAGGGAGTTAGTTTGTTTATATATTATGTATTATGTGTATGTTTGTTTTGTTTTGTTGAAAAATTAATAAAAAATATACAATAAAAAAAAAAATTTCAAACATTCAGGGTTCCATGCTCATCAAATGCCTTGCAGAAAATAAATGATTATAGCCATCATTCATTGCTTTTTTTTCAAATTTGTATGTCATAACCCTCAACTCACTGTGTAAAAGTGAATTGTTAATAGCACATTTGCTAAGAAAATGCATGCCTAATAATGGAGTACATACTTTTCATGTTAGTGCTATTCACAATGGAATTGTCATCTTGTTTGGGACACTCTTATTCCAAGGCCTCAGGGCAGCAATAATTACAATATACAATATATGCCCACAACTGAAAGCAGTGCTCAGTGACCTATCTGCATTCACATGGGCTTTCAGAGCCTGCCTTTCAACATTAGCATCCAAAAGCCACTGCCAAAATTAAGTAACACTTCTGTAGAGCACAAGAAGCAAGACACCCCATATAGAAACTGTTTGCAGAAAGAAACATAACTGTAGTATAGTATTTGTTTGAAAAACAAACCTAATTGAAACCTGATGACCACCAATCACCCCCACAATGGAAAGGTCTTTCAGAGTCTCCAAAATACATGCTCAGCCTTTGGGAAGTACTACCCATGGTTAAGGAAATAAGCAGCTTTAAATCATACATGCATGAAATTAATTTCCATTCAGAGAAAACGGAAATATTGAAAAATCAATGTTTAGGCACTGCATAGTGTTCAAGAAATAATCCTTAAAAATGCAAACAGAACAGTACCTTCGAATGCACAAGAGAAACCAATAGGTTGGATCCAGGCTAAGTTAAATGCACTTTAGTTCCAGTGAAATCAATGGGTTAATTTAGTCAGGACTTAAATCTCACTGATTTCAAAGGAGTTAAAAGCCACTAACTGGGGCTGCAACCCTATACCTACTTACCTGGAGGTAAGTCCCATTACCCTCAATAAGGCTTTCTTCTGAATAGATGTGTATAGGATTGTGCTATTAATCTGGATCCAACCTAATGAGTTCTGGCCAAGTAAAAACAATTACATTCAATTAAAAACATGTGCTCTCTTTGATAAAAGAGAACACATTTCTCACATTGAGGGGGAGGAAAGCTTTTTGTGAGCACTTTGTCAATATAAAAACCATGGTCAGTCATTATGTAGCTGGGGCTCCCCCAACCCCATATAAAGAGAACTACATTTCTAGCAAGTCACAGGAGGGTTCCAGTAAAGCCACTTCTGAGAATCAGAGAAAATCTATAGTTCCATTTCAATTTCTGCTTATCATATTCTAAAGAAGCAGAAAGAAAGAAATTGGAATGTTAGATACAAAAATAAATGATGACCAAGATACAGTCCAAAATTAAATACTTTTAGCAGTCTTACTCATTTAACTTTCACCCACTTAAAATTTTTTCGATTAAAAACCATGGAACTTGAGAGTGCTGAACTTGAACTGAATTAGACCCATTGTCCTCATATTGTTTAGATTCAAATCCCATTCAGTTCCTCAGCAACAAATCACCCATGTAGCCTTGGCCATTTTGCATGGTTTGTTGACGTGTTATAATCTAGACAGTGTAAGGGTCCAGCACATGATCCTGTGTTGGTTCATCTACCTCTGTACTATTGCCTGCCCAATTTCTACTTGCTTAAATATCTATGTTTACCACTGGGTTCTTGGGCAGAATTCCTCAGTGGTGTCCTAATTGCATCATCATTTATTGGAGCAAGAGTTGCTGCAGATACCTACTAAGGGAACAGGATGGAGACATATGCCTTGCTTATTGGAGTGAGTGATTGTCTCAATTAAGTAGAGAGGGCTGAGGAAATTAGTGACAATATGAAAGCCTAATGAGCAGAGATCAAGAGAGCTACCATTTTCTCCCCTTGTGTACTACTGCTGATGGTTATATCAATCTTTCTGTAAGCTGCTTTGATGCCTCAAAGTGAGTTGAAATGAGGGAATATAGCTCATCCTTACCCCTTTCCCAATAAAAATGTATTTGGTAGAGTCTTCTCCAGTTAAGTCCTTTATGGTCCCCTCCACAAGAATTCGCTTTTGCGCCCAGTTAGGCGATTGGGCGCACTATCCCTGAAGCGCCTTTACGCCTAATACCTCTGCACGAGAGGCGGCGCTCCCCTCCCCTTCCCTCTGGCAGGCTGTCAAGTCCGTTTCTCTTGCTCTCTCGCTCTCTCTTCCCCCGCCACCCTCCCGATGAGCTGTTCTTGAAGCGCCCCCCGCATTTTGCGTTTGATATTTTTGAACCGTCGGTGGGGGAGAGCTTGTGATCGGGCTTGGCAGCGCTGGGTTTGGGGAATGGGAAGACAGGAACCTTGGGGGCAGAGCGGCGGGAGGGAGGACGGACGGGGGGAGGGAGGAGCAGGGAAAGCACACACACACACACACACACACACTCGGCTTTGAATGACTGCAGCAGCAACAGACAGACCTGCCAAGCTTTGCCATCTGGCTCCTTGCTTTGGCTGCTGCAACGCTGGGGGGGGGGGGAGGAGGAGGCGGAGCGAAGGAGGGGCCTCGATCACATTATTATTAGAAGTATTAGTGTTATTCTTGCGATGATTTCTCTCTCCCCCGCCGCCCCATCCTCACAATTCCCTATTCCTCCCGCTCTCTTCCTCGCCAACCTGAGCTCTCTCTCTCTTTCTCTGTGTGGGGTGGGCTGTGGGGGGCGCCGCCAGCACGCTCCGCATCCCTGTTTGTGAATTGCTCGCTCGCCCCCCCTCCCGGCCCTGCAGAGGCTGCTGCTGCCAGGGGCGAGGAGGAGGAGGAGGAGGAGGAGGCAGCAGAGAAAAGTTGAGCCTTCCTCACCCCGCGAGCCGAAAGACAGAGCGAGGAGCGACCTCCTCGAGAGCTCGCTCGCTGGCTGCACGTCCGCCACGACTGGCTGATCCCCCAATCTGCGCCGTTGCAGCTGGGGGAGGGCTTTTGACAGCGGCGGCAGCAGTCAAAATGCGCTTTAACGGCCGGAGCAAAATAAAAGTCGCTATTTAACGCGCATTCGAAAATGCGCATTATCGGGGAGATAACGCGCCTGTACGCCCGTTTTGTGCTCCGCTGGTGTGGAGGTAAAATTTATAATGAGCCTTCAAGGCTCATTAAACGTCTCGTGTGGAGGAGGCCAAAGACTGGTTACATTGTCAGCCTATCTACACTACAGCTTTAAAATGGTTTAAAACAGTCTAAAACAGTTTATAACAGTTTTAGGAACTGTTGGGGCCCAGGACACACTCCATATACAGTTTTCAAAATCGTTTCAAAGTGTTTTCTCCTGCGTGTGCAGATAGGCTCACTGTATCAAATGATTTCATCTTATGGGGAGGGGAGATTTTATCTCTGAACCCTGTTTTTCCTGACCAATCTGAATCATTTTTATTAAATAAAAGGTTTGTTCCACCTCTCCATAGTTGTGGGGAGCTTTACGATATTAAAAGCAACACCACAACCTAAAACTATTTGAACAATAATACCAAGAACAATTTATTTATTTTTAAACTATTATGAAGAATCAGAACATTCATTATCTGCCAAAAACCCTAATTAAATTAGCAGCACTTTAGCTACCCTGAATGCTTTGATGAAAATTTAAAAGGGAAGTACAATTCTGTCCCTCCTCTAGGAGTTATTCCACAGCCTTAGGGTAAGGCTGCATTCTAACAAAGTACAGCTATGCAGGAATGCTGCAAGATGAGCCTACATTTGACAGGACAACTCATTAGCATGGCATATGTGTGTTAGCTGCAGGGCCTAGCAGAGGTAGACAAGAGACATAGACCAGTTTGTCTCTTGAGAATCAAGAGCAGGAGAGCAGGGTCATCACTATAAACGGAGGTTGTTTCCCTAGATCAAGGCTAACCTGGACATCAGGAGCACCTGCACTAAATATAAATGGAGCATCTCCAAGGCTAACAGCAGGCAAGGAAAGTAGACAGTAGGGTTGTGCAGATTTTGTTAAATCCATACCCTCTGTGTTTCAAGGATTGTCAGGCATCTGTTCATTGACAGAATCAGATTTCTTTTAAGGATGTACAAGAATTTAATTCCACTTGCACAAATGTGTATTAGGGCAAGTGCGAATTGGCACAAATTCCTACCCCCCATATTAAAAGACAACAGTCCACAAGTCCATGGAATCCCCATGACTCAGAAACAGAATCCACAGGTTGGATTCATAGAAATTTAAAATCATTTGAATCCATTGCAGATTCCTCTGACATCCCTAGTAGAGAAGCCAGGAACAAAGAAACCCTGGCTGTAGACTATAATGTAAATAGGAAGCCTAGTTTGCAATAGTAAGAATTCTAACCCTCAAATAGAGTGAGGAATCAGGGACAACAAGAACTATCAACAATGCCCCTCAGACATTTTGTTAGTTTTGAGGGACTTCTACAGTGTTATCTCAAGCCATAGTATATGCCAGCATTCCCCAACCTGGTGTCCTTCAAATGCATTGGACTATAACCCTCTTTATGTCTATGCAGGATGGTCAATGCACTAAGGTAATATTAAGGACCACTTCTTTTGTCTTTTCTGAATGTACTGCCAATAATGTTTATTTACTTAGACCCTCAGTCCTGGTATTAAGATAGAGGAGGAGAATATATCTATATTCACTTCTCCACGCCATGCATGGTTTTATAAACCTCTGTCATACACACACAGGTCTTTCCCCCTGAAATTAACAAGCTACAAATGCTTGACCTTTTTATCCTAGGAAAAGTACTCCAACTCACTGATCATTTTTTGTCCTTTTCTTTACCTTTTCCAGCTGCTAAATACTGTAACTACACCATAGATGTATACAGATAGATGGCAAATACAGCTGTTTTATTTTCAGTCCCTTTTCTAATAATCCCAAACATGAAATTTCCTTCTTTCCGATATGTTAGGTACTGAGTTAAAATGTCCATTGAGGTATTATTCCCCATGACACTCTCTTTCCTGGTCAGTCACCACTACTTCAGACCCTAACAGTACATTTGTGAAGTTAGGGTTATATGCCTGAATATATATCACTTTACACATACTTGCATCCAGGAGGTTGTAAATGCCTTCTTGAGAGAGGGAGTGGTGCCAGCCTCTTTAAAAGAGGCGGTAATCAGACCACTCCTGAAAAAGCCTAACCTGGACCCGGAAGATGCTAACAACTATAGGCCGGTAGTGAACATCTCCTTCCTGGGCAAGTGCTTGAGCGAGTGGTTGCAGGACAACTCCAGGCACTCTTGAATGAAATGGATTATCTAGATTCTTTTCAATCGGGTTTCAGTCCTGGCTTTGGAACAGAAACTGTCTTGGTCTCCCTGTGGGATGACCTTTGCCAGGAGAGGGACAGGGGGAGTGTGATTCTGTTGGTTCTCTTGGACCTCTCAGTGGCTTTCGATACCATCGACCATGGTATCCTTCTGGATAGGTTGTCTGGGCTGGGAGTTGGAGGCACTGCACTGCAGTAGTTCCACTCCTACTTGGATGGCCAATTCCAGAAGGTGGTGCTGGGGGATTGTTGCTCTGTGCTGTGGCACCTAAGCCATGGGGTTACACAGGGCTCTATTTTATCCCCTATTCTGTTGAACATATACATGAAGCCGCTGGGAGAGGTTATACAGAGATATGGGCTGAGATGTCATCAATATGCGGATGACACCCATCTCTACCTTTCCTTTTCATCAATCCAGGCTCTTCTGAATCAGTGCCTGGGCACGGTAATGGACTGGATGAGGGCTAACAAACTGAGACTCAATCCAAACAAGATGGAGGTACTGTTAGCGAGAGGTTCGTCTGTCCGGTGAGGTGATGTTCACGCTGTTCTGGAGGGGGTTGCACTCCCCCTAAAGGATTGGGTCCATAGCTTGGGGGTGCTCTTGGATCCAGAACTGTCACTTGAGGCACAGGTGAACTCGGTGGCAAAGAGCACCTTTTATCAAGTTAGGCTGATATACCAACTGCACCCTTACCTGGACAGAGATAGCCTAACTACAGTTATCCATGCTCTCATAACCTCACATTTGGATTACTGCAATGTGTTATATATGGGGCTGCCTTTGCAAAACAGTCCAGAAACTTCAGCTGGTACAAAACAGGGCAGCACGTTTGCTAACAGGGACTGGCCAACGAGATCACATCACACCAGTCCTTTTCCAGCTTCACTGGCTGCCCATCCAGGTCCAGGCTCAATTCAAAGTGCTGGTACTAACATTCAAAGCCCTAAATGGCTTGGGGCCAGGCTATCTGAAGGAACGCCTCCTCCCATATGTACCTGCCCAGACCCTAAGATCATCCACAGGGGTCCTTCTCCGTGAGCCCCTGCCAAAGGAAGTGAGGCAGGTGGCCACCAGGAGGAGGGCTTTCTCTGCTGTGGCACCTCGGCTGTGGAATGAGCTCCCTAGAGAAGTTCACCTGGCACCTACTTTGCACTCCTTTCGTCACCAGGTGAAGACTTTTTTATTCTCCCAGCATTTTAACAGCTAAATTAACCCAATTTTAACCCTTGCATTTTAAAATTTGTATTTTAATATGTATTAATCTTTGCTTCTTGGTTTTATCCTGGTTGTGTTTTCTATATTGTATGTTATTTTGTGTTTTTAGATTGTTATCTGTTTTATATTTCTTAAAATGTTATCATGGTTTTAATTTTTGGGAACCGCCCAGAGAGCTTCGGCTATAGGGCGGTATAAAGATGCAATAAATAAATAATAATAATAATAAATTAATAAATAATCTCAGTTGTGAGATTTTGGGAACTATCCGTTTGTGAGAACTAACCATTTTCTTTTGCTTCTTGTTCAACCAGTTACTAGTCCATATACACATCCTCTTATTTTATGACTGTTAAGTTTACATAGGAACTTTTGGTGAGAAGTTGTGTGAAAAGCTTTTCGGAAGCCTAAAGATAATATCTATCCTTTTCAACATGGTTGTCAATAAGGCTGATTCTTTTATATATTCAATCTTAGTCATGCTTTCTGCCAATTTACTTGAAATGGATGTTCAACCTACTGGCCTGTAGTTTCCTCCTAATCCCAGAGCTATGTTGGCTACTTGAGATTCCTTTGCTAAGGAGAACAATATTACTGACAAAAAGCTACAATTTTTTGTTTGAAAATCAACCTGTTTTCATCTGAGTTCTTTAAGAACTCTCTTCTGAAGATCCGGTGACTTGATAATTTTTAATTTGTCAATCCCTATAAACATCATTTCTTGTCACCTCAATTTGACTCAGTTTGTCAAATATACACCCTGAATGAATCAGACCAAATTCCATCTACTTCTGCTTCCTAGTTCCACAATGGCCAACCAGACACCATAGGAAGCCCACAAGAAGGGCATCCTGTCCTGCTTTTGCTGTCTAGGAATGGTAGCCGTTTCATACCATCAACTCCTGTCTAACATCAGTTGTAGTGAACAGTGATTCAGCTTTCCTCCTTTAGGAATCCTTTCACTCCTTTGTTGCCTAATGGATGAAGTCATTGTCCTTTACATATGCTCATATCTTCAGTTGTGTAACATCAGAAAACATGGGCTTGAGAACTTGCGTTGGATGAGAGTGTAGTTCTTAATTATTATATATGCTATTCAATTTAGGAATTTTTTTTGGAAAAAAAATCCCTCTTACCATCTTAGGCTAACATGACAGCTGTCTCTACTAACTTATTTTTTTTCTCCTGTTCAAGCTGATTTATATATTGTGAAGTGCATTGTGCCACTATAATTTTCTCTAGCACAAAAATCAATGCTGGGATATCCAGATTTGTAAGCTGTTGCTGTGACAGCACCAAGGAATGCACAGTGCTGCATTTCTCTTCAACTTGTTCTTTATAATACCCATGTAGACCTGGATAAGATGTAGCATCTGGAAAGTTGCCTGGATTTACGCTCATTTATGTAATGATTATCCATTTGGCTACTAACCATGAAACAATGGTAATTGGGAAATTGTTGATCTGCAAGGGTCACACCATTCATAACTCACATCAATGCATTGCTGCACATAAACATTTCATGTGCCAGGAAGTCATTGTAAACATAATTTGACATTTACAGCATGCACTTCAGATACATCTATTTTTAAAAAATTTTAAAACTGCATTTCTAAAACCAATATTTTATTTACATATTAAGCCAGAGTAACCTAAAAGTGTAACTTGAACTTAACAGTATTTTTCTTCTAGCCAGCAGGGCTGGCTTCTCTTCTGATATTTCTTGGTAAGTTACTATTATGTAAGTAAGACTAGGCTGACAACAGTTACCCAAAGGACCTTCTCTTCTGCCGCTCCCAGATTGTGGAATGGCCTGCCAGAGGAGACTCGTCAACTTAACAGTCTTTGAGAATTTATGAAAGCTATAAAGACTGGTCTCTTCCGGCAGGCATATCCAGTGGAATTTTAGAATGTTTTCAGGATGTTTTATTTCTATTTTAATAATGTGTACCATGTTTTTAATCAGTTTTATGTAGTTTATCATATTTTATATTTACTGCTATTCCCTGCCTCGATCCAAATGGAGAGGCAGGTAAGAAATATTATTATTATTGTTAATATTATTATTGTTATTATTATTACCTAGCACTTCAAACAAACCATAAGAACATAAGAACCTAAGAACAGCCTTGCTGGATCATACCAACGGTCCATCTGGTCCAGCATTCTGTTCATACAGTGGCTGATCAGCTGCCAACAGTGGTTGACCAGATGAGTTGTTAGGTACATAATCCCACAAGCAGGACATAATCCCACAACATAATCCCACAACAGCACCCTCCTGCCCATGTTCCCCAGCAACTGGAGAACATAGGTTTACTGCCTCTGATACTGGAGGTAGCATAGAGGCATCAGGACTAGAAGCCATCAATAGCCTTCTCCAGGAATTTATCTAACCCCCTCATAAAGCCATTCAAATTGATGGCCATCACTATGTCCTGTGATACTGAATTCCATAGTTTGACTTTGCACTGTGTGAAGAAGTACTTCCTTTAATCCGTCCTGAATCTCCCAACAATAAACTTCATGGGATGACTCCGGGTTCTAGTATTATGAGAAGGGGGGGGCAGGAAATGTCTCCCTATTCACATTCTCCACACAGTGCCTTACAAGATTTAATGCAGTTCAGAATCTCCTGTTCTGTACCATGTAAACTCTTACTTTAAATATGTATCATGATCATAAGATTGAAAAGGTTGTTGTGGAGAAAACTGAAGCAACACGAGTAATACAGCAGCATCAGGGATGCTGACCCTACACCAGCAGTGTTTTTAAGCTAGGGTGACCAGATAAAATCCAGGTCAGGGCTCATGTATAGGCTGACCATATGAAAAGGAGGACAGGGCTCATGTAACTTTAACAGTTGTAGAGAAAAGTGAATTTCAGCCAGTGTCATTTGTATGCAATTAGTACCTGGTGAAATCCTCTCTTCATCGCAACAGTTAAAGTTGCAGGCACTATACTAGAGTGATCCTATACAAAAGAAGGCAAGGCCCCTGCAACTTTAACTGTTGTGATAAAGAGGGAATTTCATCTGGAACTAATTGCATACAAATGACACCGGCTGAAGTTCCCTTTTCTCTACAACTGTTAAAGTTACAGGAGCCCTGTCCTCCTTTTCATATGGTCATCCTACTCATGTAACTTTAACAGTTGTACAGAAAAGGAAATTTCAGCCAGTGTCATTTGTATGCAATTAGTTCCTGGTGAAATTCCCTCTTCATCGCAACTGTTAAAGGTGCAGGGGCCCTGCCTTCTTTTGTATCTGGTCATTCTAGTATAGTGCATGCACCTTTAACTGTTGTGATGAAGAGGGAATTTCACCAGGAACTAATTGCATACAAAGGACACTGGCTGAAATTCCCTTTCCCCTACAACTGTTAAAGTTACATGAGCCCTGACCTGGATTTTATCAGTTCACCCTATTTTAAGCACAACAATGTGTATGTGAGCTAACCTCCTACCTGAGATCTACACAGAACCTGAGCTGAGAGTAACAGGCCAGATCTACATCAAGCAGGATATACCACTATGAAAGCGGCATATAAAAGGCAGGAGCCACACCAAGCAGGATATAGCTCTATGAAAGTTGTATATGGTATTGTCAGTGCACTTCAATACCGCTATAAAGCAGTAGTGTGGTTCCTGCCTTTTATATACCACTTTCATAATGCTTTCACAGTTAGGCTGACCATATGAAAAGGAGGACAGGGCTCATGTAATTTTAGAAAAGGGAATTTCAGCCAGTGTCATTTGTATGCAATTAGTTCCTGATGAAATTCCCTCTTCATCACAACAGTTAAAGTTGCAGGGATCCTGCCTTCTTTTGTATATGGTCACTCTAGTATAGTGCCTGCAACTTTCACTGTTGTGATGAAGAAGGAATTTCACCAGGTACTAATTGCAAGCCAGCTGAAATTCCCTTTTCTCTACAATTGTTAAAGTTACAAGAGCCCTGACCTCCATTTCATATGGTCACCCTATTCACAGTGCTATATCATACTGCCATGGGGAATGATGCTATCTTCTGTCCAGATTACCTTTAAAGGCTCAGGTGGAAGAGTCCATCCAGGAATAGACTGCATGTAGTGTATTGCACTTTTAATGCTTTCCCATTTTTTAAAAGCTTGCATCCAAAAAGCTAGCTTATCAGAGGGAAAGGATCTAGTCTTTTCCTCTAAGTGTCATGCTGTTTTTGCTAACCAGATCAACATTTCATACTTGAAAGCATTAACACAATGCATTCCCAACTAGGGCTGTGCACAGACCCCCCCCCCCCGATCTGATCTTGATCCCGATCCGACCCATGTCAGATTGGATCTGGATCTGGATCCACTCCGGATCCGTACAGAGCCTGCCCTCCTGCTCTGCCTGCTCCCTCCCTCCCCCCAATTGCCCTGCTTACCTGCTGCCTCCTCCGTGATCGTCCTGCTGTCGTCTTCTGTCCTTGCTGTGGGCTGCTGCACTTGCCGGTCGCGGCGGGTGACATCATCACCCATTGTGACCAGGAAATGCAGTGGCCCACAGTGAGGAGGCAGGACGACGCGGGATGACGTGGAGGAGGCTGCAGGTAAGCAGGGCAATTGGGGGGAGGTAAAGAGTGGGGAAAGTGGATGGGAGGGCTCTGCGCGGACCTAGTGGATCTGGATCATGGATCTGATCCAGTTCAGATTAGGCCCAGATCGGGCCGGATTGGCCCAATCCACTCTGGATTCAGGGTCTGGATCCGGTCACAGCCCTAGTCCCAAGACCACACTTTCAACCCAGCATGGTGCCATCCCAGAAGAACTATCAAGCAATTTTGCAGAAGGTGTAGTTCAACGACCTTCAGTCCACACCGTGAGTATCCAACAGTTTTAAAACTGTCCCCTAACTGCACTGAAAGTTCGTAGTGCCATTCCATTTTCAGATAACTGCTCCATTATAGCCTATGACAGTTAAGAAAAATGCTTACATCTCCATCAGTTTTAAAGATAATGAGATGAAACTTGGCACCATGAGATCTCTGAAGGAGCAATACAGACATGCCAAGTTTGAAGTAGATCAGTTCATGCCTTGATTTTTAGGATTTTTTTAATCCCTCCTCAAGCCATTTCCCCTTAAACACCCACAAACTTCTGATTCTGTGTTAATCCACCCCTGCACATTTATTGAGGGAACTTTTACCCTTTACTGTGCTAAGGCACAGCTGTGCATCTTCAGTTTATAAAAACACAGATTAGCTGTGCACTAGCAAAGTAAAGGATAAATGCTTCCTCCATTAATGTGCATAGGTGAATTAATGCAGAATCAGGTGTGTGTGCATGGATTTGAGGGTTTTTTTAAAAAAAATTCCTAAAATTCAATTTAAAATACTCCTGAATATTGAGGATGTTCCTATATCCTCTCTTGAAAGAAATGAACAATCCCCAGCAATAATTTCTGCAGTTCAGTGAAAGTATGCAAATTTATTCTGTATCTATTGACACATGTGGATATTTTAAGGCTGACATTTTAATTCTACTGCTGCCTATATTCAGGTTCCTTAGCCACATGCAGAGTGAATGGCAATTGAACATTAAAGTGCTCTGTCATGCTCCTAGGGAAGCGGGCAGATAGGATTTTTAGTGCTTGTCACTGAATAATCCTATCTAGTATGACACAGTAGGATATCCAGGGTGCATTGTTGGGAATGGGTTTTCCTTCCTTTCTTTGTCACTGAGATCTATTAATATAATTCCATCCAACTGTATTCTGCGAGGGAGAAGTCACTGTCCTAAAGTCAATCAAGATCTCACTGTCTGGTGGTGGATAGAAACATTTAGGTGTGTCAATAACTATTAACGTGAAACTGCACATAAAATGCAGACATACGAAATCCCAATTTAAACAGCTTAAGATATTATTTAAAACAACCACAGGATACATCCAGGGAAAATAGTTTGTTGGAAAGAATGCGAATGAAAAGGCAAGGCTGGTCAATTCATAGCTTTAGAAGTATTTCCCCCTAAGATTATCTTCATCACTGCCCGTATATTGAATGTAATGAGGAAAACATGCTGGGAACTACAGTATGGATTTACAGTGAGAAAACGTTAAGGCTGTAAATTCTATACATACTTACTTGGGATTAGCATCTTGTTGAAGTCAGTGGGGCTTTCTTCTGAGTAGACAGGCACGCCTGATTTAAAATAATGCATATTTATTGGAAGCTGGGGCAAGATCATATAGATCTTCAGGTGTAGTTGATAATTATACATGTCAGTTTATGCAGGAGAGGGTGAGAGGTTCTAAAAGACAAGACTTAAAAAAAAAACATTAGTAAGCTTCATGTTACTGCACATGATTTAACATCACCTAACACTAGCAGTTCACAGCTTCTCTCTCCGAGAATGTCAAAAGTGAAATAAACCGTTTGCTGCCTAATCTTCCTCTCCTTGTACCACTGTCTGCTACTGACAGTAATCCCCCATGTCTAATAGCATGATCCACCTCCAAACAAAGGACAAGCTAAAACTAAGCTTTCTACTGGATCCAAGGGTGAAGAAGGTAAGAGGTACGTCATAGTCTAGACTGGGATTGATTGCATTGACAGCAAGAATTACTCAGCTTCTGTTTGCACTGAGCATACTATATCTGTGCTTAGTAGTATATTTATTATCACAAATGATCCTTACCCTGGTACTGTTTGCAATTGATAGTGGTAAGTACGATGGTACACATTAATTACTGAAGTAAGCAACTAGTGTTAGTGGCTTTTGTGATTCCGTTTTAGGTTAGATAAGATACACAGACCATGTAAAATAGTATTGTTAAGTTCCTGCACCCCACTCCTGAGATGGGAGGACTTGCAGGGGCTGGAGACATGTGGTGTTTCTTTTATAAAAAAATCATTTACATTGTGCTCAGGATGAAGGCCCACAGCATCACGATTCCAACCAATCCCTGCTCCCTCTCAGCTGCCTAGGGATCTTCTTCTCCCAGACAAAAGTAGCTTTCACCTTTTATCTTAGATCCTCACTTCCTCCTACTCCCCCAAGCCTCACTCAGCCCCTCCCCTTGGCTTATAGAACAAAGATTACCAAGAGTCATAAAGGTATTCCATTTGTACTCTGAGGCACTGAGTTGTTAGGGATTCTTGGAGGTAATTTAGACTAACCCCAAGCACATAACACATAAAATGTATCTGCTGTGCATCAACTACCAATGAATAGCCACAATTCTAACCAGCTCCCAAATATGTATGGTACTGAGATCGAAAACTGGGAGGTTGTCATGGTGAACCTAAGAGGTCATTATGAGCTGAGCCCAAACTCAATTGAAATTCAGTTCTAGCTTGTAATGAACTCACCTCAAACCATTAACCTCTGTCACTCCAGCTGCCCCCTTCCCTTCCCCAAAACTGATCTGGTGGTGGCTACAGTGATGTGGAGGCTTCTCTGCAAGAATTCCATTACTTGCAAGGCAAAGAACGCACTGATATGGCAACATCACACGTGCCAGGGTCCTTGGGACATATAGTCTTCATACTTGGTAGGGATGTCAGCCTCCCTGGAAACTACATTGATTTTTGTACCCTGGACACTGTCATGAGCACATGCAATAACACCCCAATTCTAGGGTACCTGAAGTGATCCTTTTGGTCCTGCACTGTAGATGTCAAGTATTCGCAAGCCAGGCCATCAATAAACTCAACACTCCTATGCTGCCTTTACTATTAGTGGGGGTATTCTAGAAGAAATGTGTTCTATAAAAGTCAAATGATGTCAATCAAAAGAAGAACAGAAGAAGCTTGGAATAAGAAGCAATTCTTATAATTTCTCATGATTGGTGGAAACAGTAATTATTCATTATTTGCTTTTTATGCATAAGTAATCACCCTCCTTTTTCTTCTTCTCTGGCACATGATAGATAATTGTCCCTAAGAATTTGCAAGTAAAATATGGCATTTGCATAAAGGTTTCCTTTTTAACTTACTTTCACCTCCACGCTGCTGAGTTTCAGTCTGATGGAGGAAGGCACCTGGAAAGTAAAGTGGCTTTTAATGAGGGCATGCCTTCTGGTAAAATAAATCATGTAACCTTTGACTTCTGACGGATAGCTTGTCACCTTGTACTAGAATGCATCCTCTGTGTAATTATAATGCTATGACAGTTGCCTCTGTTGAGTAATATACTGTAATACACTTGAAAGAATGCCATCAGGTGTCTAATGCTGGAGAAGGTGGTTTTGAAACCAAATTTAGAGACCATTTATGATTTTCTGAGCAGAATGAGAATGAAGACAGGAGAAACTCCAAGCCAGTTCCTAAGCTCTTTCCTGAACAATTACATGCTGTTGAAAGATGCACATCACACATTTAATCAGGAGCGGGAGCCCTTTTGGTAAGAGCAATCTATCATCTGATAGACGTGGATGGTGATAGATGATGGAACTTAAGAGAACTTGTTTCCCGGCTTGAATCCAAAGAGGTATCCATTTCTCGGAAGCATTAAGGCTGCTTTTGCACTAGGACCCTAATGAGAAATTAGCATCAGGCCTCTTGTTTCCTATTTTGCTCCACTTTCAAACACATATAAATTCAATAATGTGAGTACAGCAGATGTTTTCACCTTTCGCCAGGAATTGAAACCTAAGGAATGTTATGTACCTCTCACAAGGAGCCATACACAACAATGATAGATAAAGCAAAATGACCAGAACTGTCATTTGGTACAGCTTTTCTAGGGCTGCACCATTTCAAGCCACAGTTGGGGAAATTGCATGTCCACTAACCATTCACCTATCACCTTTCCCCCAAAGAGAAAAGGCTCAACAATAACAACAACAAATAACACATCAGTTTGGGAGAATAAAAAGCAACATAACAAAGCCTTGCAACTGAAAAACAAGCATCAATTTGAAAACGTCATCTGCAAGTAGACTGTAGCTTTCGGCGAGCAGAGATCCATTTCACTATCAATTTTAAAATCAGAAGCTGTATGTAAGCAACACTACGACCTCAGGCAAGGACAGTTACATAGTCAAACGAAAGCTCACAGAGACCATTGCAAGATAAAGCTCGGCTAGCTGCATAGACACACCATCTGCCAGTCAAAATGGATAGTGCATAAGCTGGGGCATGTTGGTATGACAGCAATCTGGAATCGTAAAAGCCACCTACATTTATGAAGAGAAACAAAATATAGAGGCTTGGTGGCCTGACACATGCAATGGGATACAAAGGTCTGAGCTTTCGGGTTCCAAAGTTTGTTCAGTGCACCAATTGGGGATGCCTTAGCAGGGAAAGGGCACAAAGTAGCAACACCATCAGCTTCAGCCCTTTCGCAAACCCTTTCAAGAGCCTTATTTTGACCATCACTCAACAGCTGGGGCAATACTAAAGCAATCCTGCATTCCCCTCACCAAACAATATGCTACAAAAAGGAAGGGACACGTGGGAAGAGACAGATGGGTGGCTAAGTGCACACCACTTAACAGGAATAAGCTCTTCGCCGCACTTTAAGCTATACTTCAAGAGCTGTGGGTTTTTACTATGATGGGTTTTTACAAGTGTCACATGAAATCAGATAATGGGCCCCTTTTAGGGTGAGAGGGGTTCCTGGGGTTTTTGAATGGAAGAAAGTTACCAAACGGAATGTGTAAAGTTACTGAAAGGAAAAGGATGAAGAATTGGGGGGGAAAGATGTGTGTACATGCAAAACTGACTAGGGAACATGAACAACAAGATCCAGTTAATCAGTTTGGAAGAGGACAACAATGGACAAAGAACATAAGAAGAGCCATGCTGGATCAGACCAAGGGTCCATCTAGTCCAGCATTCTGTTCACACAGTGGCTAGCCAGCTGTCGATGGGAAACCCAGAAGCAGGTCATGAGCACAACAGCACCCTCCTGTCAATGTTCCCCAGCCACTGGTGTATATAGGCATACTGCCTCTGATACTGAAGGTAGCACATAACAATCAGGACTAGTGGCCATTGATAGCCTTCTCTAGGAATTTATACATCCCCTTTTAAAGCTAACCAAATTGGTGGCTATTACCATATCTTGTGGTAGTGAATTCCATAGTTTAACTATGCACTGTGTGAAGAAGTACTTCCTTTTATCTGTCCTGGATTCTAGTATTATGGGAGAGGGAGAAGAATGTTTCCCTATCAACATTAGTCACATCATGCCTAATTTTGTACACTTCTATCATGTCTCCCCTTGCCTCCTTTTTTCAAGCCAAACAATCCAAGGTATTGTAACCCTCATAAGGGAGATGCTCCAGCCCCTTGATCATTTAAATTGCCCTTTTCTGCACTTTTTCCAGCTCTAAAATATATTCATTTAGGTATGGTGACCAAAACTGTTCACAGTATTCCAAGTCTGGTCACACGATAGATTTGTATAAACACAGTATGACATTAGCAGATTTATTCTGAATTCCTTTTCTAATTATGCTTAATGTGGAGGTGTTTTTTTTTTTTTTTACAGCAGCTGCACACTGGATTGACATTTTCTTCAAGCTGTCCACCACAACCCCAAAATCTGTCTTGGTGAAGTTGGCATTTTTTGCCCTAGCATGCATCACTTTACACTTGCTAACATTGAATCACATTTGCCATTTGGATGCCCACTCTCCCAGCTTTGAAAGATCCTTTTGGAACTTTTCACAATTACTTTTTGTTTTAACCACCCTAAATAATTCAGCATCACCGGCAAACTTGGCCACTTCACTGTTCACTCTTAATAATTTGGCCTGTAATTTCCCCAGATCACTCCTGGATTTTTTATTTATTTATTGGTGTTACATTGGGCATTTTCCAGTCCTCTGGTAGAGATCTTAGGGACATGTTGCATATTTTGGGTAGCAGATTAGCAATTTCATATTTGAGTTCTTTGAGATCTGGGCCCAGTGATTGTTTGTTTGTTTGTTTCAATTTATCAATAAGGTTGAGAACTTCATCTTTTGTCACCACTATTTGCCTCAGTTCCTCAGACTTCCTTCCTGAAAACATCAGTTCAGGCACAGATATCTGTCCTATATCTTTTGCAGTGAACAGCGATGAGAAGAATCCATTCAGCTTGTCTGCAATCTCCCTGTCCTCCTTTAGTACTCCTTTAACTCCATTGACATCCAACAGTCCAACTGCCTCCTTAGCTGGTTTCCTGCTTCTGATATATTTAAAGAATTCTTTATTGTTGGCTTTGATCTTAAGAACATAACAAGTGCCCTGCTGGATCAGACCGAGGGTCCATCTAGTCTTGCACTCTCTTCACACAGAGGCCAACCAGCTGTCAACCAGGGACCAACAAAGCAGGACACGGTGCAACAGCACCCTCCCACCCATGTTCCCCAGCAACTGGTGCACACATGTTGTAAGCAATATGCTCTTCAAAGTGCTTTTTTTGGGGGGGGGGATACCTCTTATGGTCTGCTTGCATTGCCTTTGTCCAAGCTTGTGTTCTCTTTTGTTTTCTTCGCTTGGGCAAGACTTGCATTTTCTGAAGGAAGCCTTCTGTTCTTTAATAGCAACCTTGACATTGTTTATTAAACATGCCAGTGACCTCTTGGACTTAGTGCTACCTTTCCTAATCAGTGGTATGCATTTTAGCTGAGCTAAAGCTATCTCCAAGCATTTTGAAGGGGTTTAATCCTCTTGACTATTCCCCTTCAACTTCCTTTTCACCAGTTCCCTCATTTTAGTTTCCTCTTTTGAAGTCAAATGTGATTGTGTTGGACTTCCTGGGCAATTTCCCACTTAAATATATATTAAATATGATAGTACTGTGATTAGTGTTTCCAATTAGCTCAAAAACGTTTACATTTCATGCTAGGTCCTCAGCGACACCATTTAGGATTAAATCCAGGATTAGATTGCCTCCCCTCTGGTTGGTTCCAAGACCAACTGTTCTCGGGGACAGTCATTTAGGACATCCAGAAATTTAACCTCTTTGTCGTGACTGGAATATGCATTTATCCAGTCAATGTGGGGATAATTGAAGTCACCCATTATTACAACAGTTCCTAGTTTGGAAGCCTCCCTGATTTCATTTTCCATCTCATGGTCACTCTAAGCATTCTGGTGTGGGGGACAATAGCATGTTCCTAGCACTAAATTAGTTTTGGGGCCCTGTATTGTCACACACAGTGCTTCTGTGGAAAAGTCTGACCCATTTAGATGTTCTAGTCTGCTTGACACTATGCCCTCTTTGATGTACAGAGCAACACCTCCCCCAGTACACCCTTCCCTGTCCTTCCTTTAGAGTTTATATCCAAAGATGACCATATCCCACTGGTTCTTTCAGTTCCACCAGGTTTCTGTAATGCCCAGTATGTCCAGGTTCTCCTTTAAAACCAAGCACTCCAACTCTCCCATTTTAGCTTGGAGGCTTCTAGCATTTGCACCGAAACACCTCTACATGGTGTTCCTCCCCAGATGCGTCTGGCCTGTGTATCTTTTGCTATGGCACTCAGGGCTCTTTGATTAGCTATCATGTTCTACCATGTACTCATGCCCTATTTCCTCCCCTTCTACATTTGGGTGATTGAAAACATTTTCATTTTCAACACCTTGGGATGATTTAACCTGAGCTGAATGGTTCCTAACACCTGTTGGCTTTCTCCCAGAGTTTCGTTTAAAAGCCATTCTGCCACCCTTTTTATATTTAGCGCCAGCAGTTCCATTTTGGTTCATGTGGCACCCGTCCCTCTTGCACAGGACAGGCTTGTCCCAAAATGTTTCCCAGTGCCTAACAAATCTGAAACAGTTTAAAGAAAACCAACTTTCCTCTGTTGCCACCATTCTAACTTCTAGCTGCAGGAGTACCCAGAGAAGAGCTTCGAGGGATTATCAGACAGGTTCATATAGGAACAAGCAGTCATTTATTGGCTTTTTATATGATGGTTTCTTAACATCTAATAACTAAATTGGTTTAAAGGCAGGTGAGTAATACGATATTTAAGTAGTTGACAGTGCTACCTGAGGGGTTGCCTTTCCTTGAAAACCAAACTACACATTACGCTAATCACACAGGAGATTACGCATGTGACCTCAATTCACTTTGTGGCCACTATTCCCATCACCATTTTTTTTTAAAAAAATCCCCCATGGTCTGGATTAAAAACAGAAAAAAGTCATAGGTGGCATATCCTGGAGTGTGGGGAGGATTAAGGGGAAAAATGAAGGTTTAATCCTTTTCTCCCTTTGTGCCGTGGTCCCAATCTGAATTGGGGCCACATGTACCTTCACAGAGTAAATAAAATGCTAACCTTCAGCTGCATGCTACGTAATTAGTGTAGCATGTAGTTTGTCTCTTAAGATATATCATTTAGCACAGAGTTATCTACTCTGATGAGGACTTGTAGGGATTCCTGAAGCTCTCAGGTAGAGGACTTTCCCAGCCCTGTTGTCTTAGAAGTGCTTACAAAGAGATGACTGATTCTCTGTGAGACTGTATTCATGCAAAGCACAAGAACATAGGAAATTGCTTTAGACAAAGTTCTTATAACATGAGGAGCCACGCTGGATCAGACTAAGGATCCATCTAGTCTAGCACTTTGTTCGCACAGTGGCCAACCAGCTGTCGACCAGGAAGCCATAAGCAGGACATGGGAGCAAGTGCACCCTTCTGCTCATGTTCCCCAGCAACTGGTGTATATAGACTTACCCATCTTCTATCTAGCTCCGTATTGTCTACACTGATTGGCACCTTCTCTTCAGGGTTCCTGAACAGCTGCACTCTGTCACTGAGGTACAGCCTCTCCCCTCAGGTGAACTTAAAAACACAAATCAGGAAGCAGTTTACAGCTAAAGTTTATCACTAATGGAACATGATCAAGCCTCATTGTGTGCATGCAGTTGAATTGTATTGTTTCTCACACAATAATTCTCCAATAGCTCAAGCACTTGGAAAGCAGTTGATTGTAGAAGATTTAGAAAAACCGGAAGGAACTAAAAGGGTATCATGCTCAACCTCCTGCCTTAAGGAGGTAACATGTAAACACCAGTAATCTTACAGATTAAGCTCTGTGCATGATGGGTGTAATCATCTCGCTTCCCCACATATCATCAGTAAAGATTTTAACTCTACACACACACACACACACACACACACACAGAGAGAGAGAGAGAGAGAGAGAGAGACAGACAGACAGACAGACAGACAGACAGACAGACAGACAGACAGACTATGGGTCTGAACTGGATTGAGGCCCCTGTGGAATCAGGGACAATCTATTTTGACCCTTCCTATCAGTATTGTTAAGCGCTCAAAATGACCTTCAGCAAAATCTTGTTCAGAAAGCCAGGATATACATTTTACTCCTCATCCTCACTTCCTCAGTAATTATTTTAAAATAATAATAAATCAAAAGCCGTGATAATAAAATTTTAAAATGCTTTAAATTATTTGATCAATGGTGAATGCTATTGGCAATATTTTTTAAAAGTGGAGTCCATGATTTACAATTTTTTAAAAATACCTTTGATATAATTCAAAATTTAAGTTTATTGTGAAAACAAATCATTAACTTTAACCTTCGTTTGGGGGGTGTGGGTGTGTGCAATGTATGTTCTTTTGCTTCTGTTACAATTGAGTACTTTAGCTGTGAAAGAGAATAGAAGAAATCCAAAGAAGTGGCTTACGATGACCTTTTCCAGCCCTTAATGCTGTGGCAAATGAAAAAAGATGAACCAAATCTTAGATCTAATGAAAAATGTGTTCTACTATTCTCTCATCATACAAAAGAACTATTTTTGAAATGCATCAGCTGAAACCTAAGCTGGAATTATTACCCCCACCACCAAGATAGCTAACTTTGGTTCTTAGAAAAATGAGGAAGGGGGGAAGAGATCAGTTTTGTCAATCGCTCTTTGAAAGAGGGTCATTGTATTAAACTGCCATCTTGCTTTGCTAATGGCTGATAAGTCAGCACTGTGAACCTTTTAGCAAACAAGTGGAAAATGTGATAAATACTTTGCACCCCATCCCCTTTCTTGCAGGAGCAGGAAAAACATGCTGAAACGGTGGCATTGTCAATTCGCTTTCCTGTGGGATAATGCAATAAATATATAGAAAAACAGAAACAAAGTGAATAGGGTTGACCCTGATACTAATTTTTTAATTGGTGCCAAAATGTTGATCTTTAAGCATTGTATATGGCAACAAGCCTGAATTGGTTAGGGATAGTGTGAGTGTTCATCCAAGCCTGCCTCAGATTAGAACCCAGGGGGTTCAAAGACCCATGTCCAAATGGGACATGAGCCTTTCAACTGCTAAGCTTCCTTTCACAAGTTCTCAAAATCTGAATGCTTGGGGAATGAAGCCCTCCACCTGACCCAATGCAAGCTAACAGAGCTGTTTTCCTCCAGTAGCTTGCATGGCAACAGAAGGGAGAAGAGAAAGATTTTTGAGGACAAAATCGGGGGAAGCTTGAACCCTACTGAAGACCAATCGGGGCTGGAGCCTCCTCCATCACCCCCAGTTTTACCCTCACAGAGTTTCTCTCTCTCTCAAGTATCAATGCATACGAATGGAGTACAAAATAAGACTATACATGGAAAATAAAGCTATCTATGGCTGCTAGTCATGTTGGCTATAGATTATTTCCAGTATCAGAAGCAATATGCCTCTGTATACTAGTTGCTGTGAATATGAGCAGAAGGATGTTACTACACTCATGTCCACAGGCATTTGGTTGAACACTGTGTGAACAGAATGCTGGACTAGATGGCTCCATGGTCTGATCCAGCATGACTCCTCTTATGTTCATATGAAGCATCTCTATTAGTTTGTGTTGGAGCAGAACAAAACACTCTTCATGCAAAAAAAAATGGAGGGAGTTTGAGGGAACCCAAACCCTGCTGGGCCTTAGTGTGTGTCAGGAACCTTACTTCCACCGTGTAGGGTGACCATATGAAAAGGAGGACAGGGCTCCTGTATCTTTAACAGTTGCAGAGAAAAGGGAATTTCAGCAGGCGTCATTTGTATGCAATTAGTACCTGGTGAAATCCTCTCCTCATCACAACAGTTAAAGTTGCAGGCACTATACTAGAGTGACCAGATACAAGAGAGGACAGGGCTCCTGCAGCTTTAACTGTTGTAATGAAGAGGGAATTTCACCAGGTACGAATTGCATACAAATGATGCTGGCTGAAATTGCCTTTTCTCTACAACTGTTAAAGTTACATGAGGCCTGTCCTCCTTTTCATCTGGTCAGCCTACTTCCACCCAACTCCAATTTTACCCCCAATCATATTTTTTCACATCTCCATAAGCACTAAATTGCGAATGGGGAAGAAGCTCCTGTGATGAGCTCTCAGTTTGACTCAGAACAATTACTTGAGTCCTTATAATTCTTTTCCTGAAATAATTTGGGTAAATTGTGAGGTAATCCAAGGATATGTTTTGGAAGCTTGTTCATATCTATAATTGTTTCCATTCTTATCATTGGGGGCTTGTTCATATTAAAGTTATGTGCTTTGTACAGAGGTGTCCAGACAGCTCACATGAGGGCTAAAAGTGGGCGTGATATATTGGTTTTATGTATTTTTAATCTGTTTTGTGTGTTTTATGATGATGTTGTTCCCCGCCTCGATCCAGAGGGAGAGGCGGGTAATAAATAAATATATTATTATTATTATTATTATTATTATTATTATTATTAATGTACCTAAAACATTGCTTCTACAATGTAAAATTACATCTATATTGAGGATGAAAACAAATCAACTGACTTGTCATATGAGCTTGGAAAGTAGAATATTGCTTATTTTGAAAGGGAAGAATGAACTAGATCTGGGGAGATCACACTCTTTGTGGTCCATGACAGTTTCACAAGTATTCATTCATAAATTCATGTTGTAACGTTTCCTCATTAATCTGTGATGGGTGAGGGCAATCTGCATAAAATCTGAATTTAACTACATATTTTAAAATGTATTTTCTCATAAATATACATTGCTAAGGCCCAAACTTGACATTCTTTAAATCATGCATAACAGAGCTATGTATGATTGGTATATTTGCCTCAGTGTAAGAACACACAGCTCTGATTTGGATTGAGACTGTGGTGATCTGGGTGGCATTTAAGTCCCCCCTCTTATTATTGTTTTGAAATTCCATTCCTCACTGGGGGTGGGGAGACAATAACAAAGAAAAATGTCTCTATTGATTCCAATGGAGCATTTTCCTTCTTTTTTAGCCCCACTCCCTGTGGGAGTGGGCATTCAATAAAAAGAAACAGGGAGTAAATTTAAAGCCCCACCCCCCCAGGATTGCCATGATCCTGATAGGAATTGGGACCACACATGCTTACACTGAGATCAGTAGGCCATTCATGCATAACTCTGATCTGCATGATTTAAATAAAATTTAGTTTTGGCCCTAAATGTCTTCTGTCCTGAAATATACAATTTATATGCATTTTGGTATTTTTTTTTAGCTTTGAACTGCACTGCAAAATTTGGAGAAGTGTGAAATCCAAAGGATAACTGCTGTGTGATCTGCACATTAGCCCACAAAGTGCAGATCAGGTGAGTTCACTGTGGAACGAATGAAATCTTCAAACACCTGCAGTGAGGACTGATATTTCCTCCTCTCTACAACAGTTAAAGATACATGAGCCCTCCCCTAATTTGTACACCTATTTTTCCTGCCATTTCACATCTTTTCCGCAGCTCCTGTGCCTCGCAGCAAAAATACTAGGGATGTGTACCGTATCGTTAAAATGTACGATAACGATACGATATGCTCTTTATCATGCATACGCCCAACGATAATGATATGATAGGGAAGCCTACGATAATTATCAAAGACGATAAAAAATCCTACGATATTTATCGTATTTTATCGTTTTATCAGAAAGCTCTTTCTCTTTTGCTGCCACATGGACAGAGCTAGAAGGTGGGGTGTGCTTGATGAGACAGTGACCAATCATGCAGCAAGGATTCCAGCAGGCTCCAATCACAATGTTGGAGGAGGGCTAAGGATTTCTCCACATAAAACCCCCACACTTGGTGTTCCAGCTCTGTTGGGAGTTAGGCATTGAGGGGAGAAGGGTGGATTTTGTTGGAGCTCTATCCTTGCTCCTGGGTCTTATAGTTACTTGGTGGCGAACTGTTAGATTCATTGTAGTCTTGCATCTTTGTGTCTCAGGTTCATTTGGCTGTGCATTGCTTGTGTGTTTGAGTTATAGTTTTTAAATTTTTATACTTTTATTTGGCAAAGTGCCTACCTCTAACCCAAATGTGACTTTTTATTTATTTGGCAAAGTGCCTACTTCTACCCCAGCCAATGTGTGCAGCTCTGGCATGAACAAATGCCCACCTGCCTGCACGGGGATGGCGGGCAGACTGGGTCATTTTAAGTTTCAAGCACAATGAGGTCAACGCGGTGCATGAGGGTTGTTTTGATAGGATCCTCCAGGTTTCCTCGCTACCTGGGGTATCTCCTGGCCCAATGAGGCCCAGCTTACTAAGGCTAGCTGAAACAACTGTAACGCCCATGCTACTTCCCTACCCCCCCAATCTTTTTATTATTTCATTTGTACTTAGACATGCATGGCCTAATCTAGAGTCAAGGCAGCAGTTCTACTGCAGCAGAATGCATCCACTCACTGTGCCATGCATGCATAGGCGCTAGTGGGATCCTCCAGGTTTCCACACCGCAGGGGTATCTCCTGGCCCAATGAGGCCCTGTCTGCTAAGGCTGGCTCTAAAATAAATGTAACACCCGTGCTATTCCCCTACCCCCCAATCCTTTTAATTTGCAGGCATGAGTGGCCTAATCAATGAGACAAGGCAGCAGTAGTTCACCATCTTCTGATTAACACATTGTACTTTTATGACTGCATATGGAAGGCATTTCCTAGGTTTATCCACAGGTTTTGAAAGTTCATTGTATTCATAAAAATATACCTATAAGTCTCAACAGCAGCAGTATGGAGTGCATTACCGGAAACAGTGCATGTTGTTGAGAGCTGACTTCCAGGTAACGTCTGCAGCTGTGCGTCTGAAATTGGGCACAGATGAGTCCCTTCAAGGCCATCTGTGAGATGCCCATGAGTACTGGACGACGTCTCTTGAAAAAGGACTACATTGCAGCCACCTGAAACAGTGTATTTGAAAGCTTACTTCTGAGTAACGCTTGCACCGATTGTTCTAAAATTTGGCACACAAGACTAGCAACACTCCGTCTGCACTGTGACCAAGTTTCAAACCTGTAACTTGGAAAATTAAGAAGTTTTAGGCCTTTCTCTGACTCAAAAATCAACTCTCTAGGGCAAAATGGAGAAACAATATATCAGATTTCTGATAATTATCGGAAATACAAAACGATACAGTTCACCTACTATGTAATCGGAGACAATAATTTTTTTGGTCCAAAATTCCGATAATGATACGATATGATATTTTTGGGCGTGCACATCCCTAAAAAATACCCATTGTCCAGACCTAACCTATTAAAATTTTGAGGGAGCTGTAGAAAACACATTTGAAAATAGGTTTTCCCACAACTATATAAAAAAAGTCAAAGCTTCAACCTAATTTGAATAGAAATGTTTCAAATGAAGGATGGTTCTTGTTTTGCTTTTTATTTGGGCTTTTCAAGGGAAAGGTTTGGAATGGCAATTTATTCTTCCTCACATAACAAGAATTAGGGGGAGAGACAGGGTTCCCGAGAGAATTTTGTTAACTCTCTCTTTCCTCCTGACAGATGAAAATGACTGCTTTCTTCCATCTTTCAACTTTCCTTGTAATGCTGCCCATAAAAAGTGCCAATCTCATGTTAGTTTGTTGCTCCCTCAAGCTTTAGGCCTGTATTTCAAGTGTCACAAAACACAAACAGGTTGAGGCATTTTTGATACAGCCTAATCTGGACTCTAAGAAGGTCATATCAATTACCCCACTCAAAGTAATCAACCACATAGAACCAGAAGAGAAAATTTGAACAATCAGCATTTCCTTTACATGTTTTATAAATACATGTATAAAAGGCTTCAGATCATCTCTATTCTAAGGTCACTTCTGTATTGGTGTTGTTCTCAAAAGATTAGATATTGTATTTGTACTCTGTTTTTAGGCTTTTAATGGTTTTTAAATTTTGTATATTTCATAATCTTTGTAAACTGCCCAGAGAGCTTTGGCTGTGGGGGCGGTATATAAATGCAATAAATAATAATAATAATAATAATAATAATAATAATAATAATAATAGGTCTTGATGTGCTTCTATGTAAAGGCAATTTCAGGGTAAAAGTTTTTATAGATCAAAACATATACCACAACTTCCTTGGATGAAAGCACTCACAAACTTTATAAAGAAGACAAAAGCCAGATCTACACCAAGCAGGATATGACACTTTGAAAACGGTTTGAAAACTGTATACGGAGTGTGTCCTGGGCCCCAACAGTTGTCACAACTGTTATAAACTGTTTTAAAGCAGTAGTGTAGATCCTGCCAAAAACATGGTCAGTAAGGTCCACATAATTGTTTATAAGATCAGGTTACTCCACTAGTATGCCCATTTAACTGTAGGCATTGCAAAAGATGCATCATCCCTCCCTCCCCCTCCTCCTGGATGATGAACTTCACAATTAAAGCTTCAATGGCAGATAGAATACTTTGCATAGCACTATTAAGTGAAAAATCTAATACATTTGATGTTTTGTAGGGGTTAAATAGAACTCCAAAACCTGAGTCAGGATCAAAACCACCTTCAAGCCACTTGAAGAGCATCTGGGAATCTAACTGTAGGATCCAGTTCAAATATGGAGCACTATTTTGTTTGTAATTTAAAATAACAACAACAACAACAACAACAACAACAACAAAACCTTGGGCATAGTGAGAAAAGCAGTTTTGGGGGGACAGTGGGGACTACACTGTGGGTGGTAGGGGCCACAAGTTACTCACCCCTGAAATAAAACACTAAAAAAAATCTGACGAATATAGATATTTAGAAACGTTTAGACGTTTCAGGTTTAAGGAGTAAATGTTGAGTTGGGAGTTGTTTTTTCGAAGATTTGAATCAGAATCAGTCTTTTTTAGCTTGAAAGATATATGTTTATGCCTCTTTTTTGTGTGTTTTAAACTCATTGGAAATTTTCCGTCTTAAGAATGAGCTCAAATTTTTGGAATACTAAACAATGAAGTAATGTTGTAGAAAGTATATAAATATGCTCTGATATTCTTAACACTCAGAAGTTGAACAAGCTTGTATACCTGTCAGTTGAACAGCCTCATCAGAGCTGGGTCAGAAACTTGGAACTTAGATGAAAGCTCTCCCTGTCAACCATGAAGATGCTAAATCTTTGGTAACAGGAAAAGTTAGAACAGTAGCGAAAGTATTTGAAAGTATTAAGTTCTCAGAATGTTATGCATTTCTTATAGCTAAGGAGCTGTTATTTTTGCCTACATGGCTGTATTTTGATGTCATGTTTTATTGAGAATATAAATATTATTTAATAAAAATGGGAAATAGATCCAAATATTATTTGCTTACTAAAGACACAATCACATGTATGTTTAGGCAGAAAAAAAAATTAGGCAGAAAGAGAGCCAATGTTTATTTTTTATAAACTGCCTAGAGAGCTTCAGTTATTGGGAGGTATAGAAATGCAATAAATAAATGAATGAATAAATAAATAAATAAATATTTCCTTACTAAGGATGAAATCCTATGCATGTTTAGCCAGCATGGCTGGCTGGAAATGACTGGAATTTTAGGAATTTTTAATGTCTAAACGTGCATAGGATTGTGCCCAATTCTTGGTAGTACAAAACCAAAATCGAAGCCAACCTGAGGAAATTTCTGTGTACCGTTTATCTGAAGCATATAAATTGGCTATAGTTAACTGGCAGCTAAAAGCTTCCTAAATACTAGAATTATAGCTTGCTAATATAACTTCTTCTTGTGTCGGTCCTATGGGGCTTAATTAGAATAAACTTGAAAAAAAAAAAAAACAACCGGCCTGAACAAAGTATGTCTTTAGTAGGGGTGTGCATCGGATCGGATCCGATCCACGATCCGAATCCGATCCGCCCCAAAATCGGGAAAATCCGATCCGATCCGATCCGATCAACCTCCGATCCGATCCGATCCGACGAGGTCCGATCCGGATCGGACGCCATTTTGAATGCTTTTTCCCATAGCCAAGTATTGTTTTACAAAAACGCCTATAACTTTTTCATTTTTAAAGATAGAAGGATGAAACTTGGGCACATTATACACTGGTTAGGGATAGTTATCTGTGAGAAATTTCAGAAAGATTGGTGCATGCGTTTTGTGGCAATTAATTGTTTAATAAATACCCAGAAATGCCTATAACTTTGTCATTTTTAAAGTTACAAACATGAAACTTTGCCACATTGTAGGTGGTACCTTGGGACCTATCTGTGAGAAATTTCAGAAACTTAGGTGCTTGCCTTGTGTGGCAATTAATTTTAGAAAAATGGGTAGTAGTGGGGTAAATACATTTACGCCTCCCATTTTTTTATTTTTGAAGATACAAACAGGAAACTTGGGCACATTACAGGTACCAGTTGCCTTGATATGTGTGTGAAATTTCAGAAACATTGGAGCTTGCCTTGTGTGGCAATTAATTTTTGAAACAATGAGGAAAGAAACACCTATAACTTTGTCATTTTTAAAGTTACACACATGAAACTTTGCCACATTGTAGGTGGTACCTTGGGACCTATGTGTGTGAAATTTCAGAAACATAGGTGCTTGCCTTGTGTGGCAATTAATTTTTTAATAAATACCCAGGAATGCCTATAACTTTGTCATTTGTAAAGTTACACACATGAAACTTTGCCACATTGTAGGCGGTACCTTGGGACCTATGTGTGTAAAATTTCAGAAACGTAGGTGCTTGTATTGTGTGGCAATTAATTTTTGAAACAATGAGGGATTCATTGGACAGCACTTGCCCATAGGGATTCATTGGACAGTACTTGCCCATAGGGATTCATTGGACAGTACTTTCCTATAGGAAATCATTGGAAAGCACTTGCCCATAGAAAATCATTGGAAAGCACTTGCCCATTGAGAAATACAGTTATGCCTCCCACTTTTTTATTTTTGAAGATACAAACAGGAAACTTGGGCACATTGTAGACTGGTTAGGGATAGTTATCTGTGAGAAATTTCAGAAAGATTGGTGCATACGTTTTGTGGCAATTAATTTTTTAATAAATACCCAGGAATGCCTATAACTTTGTCATTTTTAAAGTTACATACATGAAACTTTGCCACATTGTAGGTGGTACCTTGGGACCTATGTGTGTAAAATTTCAAAAACGTAGGTGCTTGCCTTGTATGGCAATTAATTTTAGAAAAATGGGTAGTAGTGGGGTAAATACATTTACGCCTCCCATTTTTTTATTTTTAAAGATACAAACAGGAAACATGGGCACATTACAGGGAACACTTCACTTGATATGTGTGTAAAATTTCAGAATGATAGGTCCAGGCATTTGGTGGCTACGAATTTTTTAGATTAAAAGTTATTAACCTTTTTTACACAGAGGCTGGGGCTGTCAATTGCACCCTCCCGCCTCCCGGGAAGAAGAAGGAAACACTTTCTCTCATCTCTTTGATCCTTGCACGCTTGGCTGCAACTGAGGTAGTATCCATTACAAAAGGCGAAACAAAGTAGCACTTGGCTCGTGTCTGCTTTGATTGATACTTTCCCTTTTTACTTAAGCAGAACGGCTGAGCCTAGGATCACTCTCTCTCGCTAGGATCGTTACGGGAGAAATTTTCTACAGTCTTCAAAGTGGTGTGTGCAGACACCTTGCCACCAAATGCCTGGACAAGCACCTATGTTTCTGAAATTTCACACACATAGGTCCCAAGGTACCACCTACAATGTGGCAAAGTTTCATGTGTGTAACTTTAAAAATGACAAAGTTATAGGTGTTTCTTTCCTCATTGTTTCAAAAATTAATTGCCACACAAGGCAAGCTCCAATGTTTCTGAAATTTCACACACATATCAAGGCAAGTGGTACCTGTAATGTGCCCAAGTTTCCTGTTTGTATCTTCAAAAATAAAAAAATGGGAGGCGTAAATGTATTTACCCCACTACTACCCATTTTTCTAAAATTAATTGCCACACAAGGCAAGCATCTAAGTTTCTGAAATTTCTCACAGATAGGTCCCAAGGTACCACCTACAATGTGGCAAAGTTTCATGTTTGTAACTTTAAAAATGACAAAGTTATAGGCATTTCTGGGTATTTATTAAACAATTAATTGCCACAAAACACATGCACCAATCTTTCTGACATTTCTCACAGATAACTATCCCTAACCAGTGTATAATGTGCCCAAGTTTCATCCTTCTATCTTTAAAAATGAAAAAGTTATAGGCGTTTTTGTAAAACAATACTTGGCTATGGGAAAAAGCATTCAAAATGGCGTCCGATCCGGATCGGACATCCGGTCCGATCCGATCCGACCATCCTCCGATCCGATCCGATCCGACCCCCCAGGTCCGATTCCGATCCGCTATCCGATCCGATCCGGGGGGTCAGTGCACATCCCTAGTCTTTAGTAAGCATAAAATTACAGAAATAAGTCACAATTAGTCCTTCAATGTCCAAACACAAAAATATGGATCATTTGCTTGTAGCCCAATCCCCAATTTTGTTTTGTTTTGTTGTATCTCCAGATGCTGCGTATTTTTCTAGTAGAAGTCCCTTTTGTAGAATTTCTTAGGCCAAATTCATTCATCATATGCCCACCTTGTTAGCAATTGAGCAGCCACTGCTTCTTCCAGGTGGGGCTCAAGCTCTTACCACCAGCATCTCTGTTACATTGTGTTTGCCACCAAAGCACTGCTGGAGTGGTGGTTTATTTTCCTGTCACTGGAGAATGAGGTAAAGCCTCACTAGAATAGCCAGGTTTTTCCCCATTCAGGCCACTTTGGCATGCCAGGCTAAATCCTGAACTCTTAAGCAAGCAGTAAAGGCCAGGAACTTACTGTTAAGTTCTTCCTGGGATGGCCGACATGTTTGGATGATAGGCTGTGATTAGCTTGGCAGGTGGGATGAAAGCAATGTGTCCTGATTACAGTAGCCTTTTGCTGTGAGGGCTAAATGTGTCTGTAGGAATGTGTGTGTTTGTGTGTGTGTGTGTGTATGGCACAAGTAAACCCTGTCTTCAACATCCCATCCCCGTTTCCTTAGTTCCTGAAGTTCTTGTTTTGATGTCTGAAGGACGCTTCTACAGGTGTTCACTTGAATGCAAGTAGAAGCCCCCTTCAATCCTCTCCACAATATGAGGAGCTGAGGGGATCAGACCTTGGAGTGGGGTTGTAAGTCATTTCCTTCTAAGTTGCATATAAAGAGGCAAATTTCATAAGGAAAAGAGAAAAAGCACCTCACCAGAGAGAAAATGTGTTTGCAGCAGCCTCTTTTTGTGTGTGTGTAACATGAGGATGGAAATCGCTCTGAGGAAATCACTCTGTCTAGAAGAATATGCCTACTTGACATCAGAATGTACACTAGGCTCTTTATCCTATGAATGCATAGGGTTCCTCGTTTTCCCAGCAGCTGATCATACACAACCGCCAAGTTGCTATTTAGATGAAGGATGGCCAATCACCCTAATGTCAAAATGGTAATAGAAATCAATTCAAAAATCTAATTCTTTACATACATATTACATCCTGAACTACTACAGAGTTTTTGATATACAGTAGAATTACTCCCTTAAGGCCAAAACAGACATTACTTTAAAAATGTGTCTAAGGGCTTCTTCAGATTAAGGGGAAATCACGTTTCCTTACTGATGCTTTGCTTCCTGCTTCTCTTGAACAATCATAATGGGGCTGCATTACACAGCCAGAGAGGGGTGACCAAGTGATCTACAATGGAAAAACCTCCCCTCCTTTTGCTGCTCATAGCTCTGAATGGGACAGCACCCTATAGTGGGTGATTTGTAGCGCAACTTCCCCTGTACACTGTAGGAAATCAGCAGATTCAGAATATCTGAGGGAGAGGGTAAAACAGAAATACTGGGGGAAGGTGTGGGAGACATGCAGGAGGTTGCAGACATCATCAAAAGAACCTCTAAATGTCCGTGAGTAGCTAGTCACAAGTGTGCCTTATTTTGCTCGTATGAAGAAGAGCTATGTCTTTTCCCCATTTTAACTTCAGCACAGGCACAGTAGGTGTTCCAGGGTCCTGATCTAATCAGGCCCCTTTCAGCTAATCGAGAGTAAAATGAAAAAGAAGACATAGCTGCTGGATACAGCTTTAAAGTAATGTCTGTTTTGTCCCCTCACACACACGCACACACACACACACACACACACACACACACACCACTTCTTCTTTCAAGCAGATGAATGCACAGAAGAATGTAGTCTGACAGTGTCAAGATTTCTGGTAAATTATTCCAGGGAGTTCTAATTACAATGCAAAAGTGAAGCCAGTCACTGATCCTGTACGCCTGGGACACAAGTCAGCAATGCTCCTAACTACTTTACCTCAGATTGCTGCATGAATATTCCTAGTCTGGAGGTTTCCCAATTAATGTATGCAAAGAAGTGTGGTGCCAAACATCTGCATGTCTCCGAGTCACTTGTCACACACACGTGATTGTTTTCCTGTGGACATTAGAATGCAAATGTGCCCCCACAGGGTGAAAAATAAACTGCTTAATCAATGAGTGCATGAAGGATAGCAATTAAAGAACCCTCCCTCTTGTCCCTGGTAGCACAGAGGCATTTGCAACCACAGGATTTCCTGCCATCCTCACGTCGACTTCCTCACGTCTGTCATAACGCACTTTAAAAATGTCCTCAGACCCAGAGTCATCGTATTACGTGCCTTCCATATGCTTTGCATCGCACTGAGGTCTGTTCTCATGCTGATAAAAAGAAAATTAAATGTATTCTCTGCTCAGCTCCCACCTCCCCTCCTCACTCTCATAACAGCTGCCTGAAAAGAGTCAAAATGAATAGCAGAGTCGAATTTGAATCAGGTTTAGTTAAAGGGAGAATTAATTATTGAAGATTTTAAGAAAAGCGTTTTATGGGGGTAACAATAAAAGGTATCATCTTAGAAAAAATGCAAGTAGAGGGGTGGGGGGACAATTTAGTCTTCAGGGAGTAGCACTCGGTGTCTAAAAGGTGTTTGATATTCATGAAAAGAGGGAGGCAGCTCATAGTAACGGGTGAGTGATTAAACTTGCACAAAAGTGCAAGATTAAATTTGGTCTGAATAAGAAAAAAATGCTTTAACCAGAGTTATTGTAAATTGCTAGTCAGTAAATGAAACGGATATGTGTTGAGTGTAATCATTTTCAAGACAGCAGATTACTCTCTAGCAGAACTTTTTTTGGGGGGAAAAGTTAAATAGCCTTAATTGGGCCATAGAAAGGAGATTCCAAATGAATGTCTGATGTTTGCTAATATTTTTATGCACTCCTGTAGAACACCCCATCTTTCTGCAATTATTTAGAGGGTGCTAAATGGCACAACATCTTTGTGGAGTTGGAAACATTTCCCCATTGTTGAGGAAACAGGACGAATGCACCAAGTTCTTCTTGGATATGTAGGTAGTGGGGACATGTTTTGTCCCCAGCTATTCTGAATTTGGGCAGACAATTGGCTATATTTGCCCTCAGTAAGACCAACAAGTAGCCAAAGCTGATGGGCTATATGGTAACATGACATGATCAAGCGGATTCCTGATTGGTTGGAATGACATCTCCAATAAGAAGATTTAACTTGCTTGTTTGTTTCAATAGTGCTGAAAGAGCAGTCAGGAAGCACAGCAAAGAGACTGTGGGCCTGTTCAGACAACATGCCAAGCCATGGCTAGGCTGCTAACCCTTTTGCAGCAAACTGTTAGTGAGCATGTTTAAATTGTGGTTATGTAGCCACCATGGTTAGGAATGGTTCACATGACACAGTGACTGGGTTTGGATGACATGATAACCAACAGTGGGATAAATAGTTGTGGTAAGAGTCTTGAAATTAGACTCAAATAGGTTCGTGTCCCAACCGTCACTGTCCCAATCAGACGAAAGACACGTGTAAGATCGAAAACTTTAATTCTCCTTCTTGCAAGAAGTGACCATTTAGGAATCAAAACCTAGAAATGGTACCGAATACATATTTTGATCAACCTTAAATAGAAAAAAAAATCACACAAGGATACATGGATTTCTGCTCAGTTAAACAGTAACTGATTTCTAAATTATCTTGAATACACATAGGCTTCAAAGAATTTTCTGATGTGGATTCAGTTAACTCCTATCTTTAACTACGAGACGGAATCCACAAACATTGCAATCTTTATCAGATAGCCTGTCTCTCAAGAAAACAGGGTTCATTGATGTGTCAGTTCCTGCCTTAACCTTTGTCCTTCTACTTTTAGGAATGTAGCTACTTATCAATTCCCCTACGTGTTTTAACTCTGGTGTCAAGTTAACCTGAGGTCTTTCATGAGACACACTTTATTAACTATTTCAGAGGCACATATAAGGGAATTTTGAATTATCTTACTACAATCCTCCGTTTGATCAAATGCGTTTTTAAACGTCATTAGGATCATTCTCCAGACTAGATAATTCAATCCAAGTTTGTAGCTCTCTCATCCTATTGTCAGTTATGCTTTCACCAGGCATGTTCTGATACATAATTAACATCTGTTTATGCACTCTTTTTTTCCAAAACTTCATCATACATTGAAAGACACAGGGAGTAATTAAAACAATCATTATTATAATCAATACAAATATAATTATTTGTTTTAACCAATTCCAATTTGGCAACCAGGAATTTAACCAATCCCATGGATTTGTTACTCCAGAGTAATTGTCTATTACCATTTCTTGTAATTTTGACAACTCATCTTCGATAGTTTTATTCATATCATGAAAAACTACTTTGCAACCTTTCTGGATAATTTTACAAAAACCTCCTTGCTTTGCTAGGAGGTAATCAAGAGCCATTCTATGCTGAATAAGTTCTTGATTTAATTCTCTAATCTCTGACTGCATTGCCCGTACAATTATCTCTGTTGCATTAATAGTTTTTTCTAAACGGCATGTAAGACCCAAAATACTCTTTCTATTTTCTTGTGCTATTATTCCATATTCCTGAATGGTGACAACAAAAACACATCCCAGGGATATATATGCTATATTTGAACTTTCTGAAGTCAACTTCATTTAAATTACTGGGATCAGAAAACAAAGTATTCTTTTGCTGTAATGCTCCAACTATTACATCTGGTCTTTCAATAAGAGCAGGTAATACTGAAAATGCTCTTATGGCTGCTGGATGTTCATAATACAGAATTGAATCATTCCCCCAGCGATTAAACATTTCTAAAGCATGTCTTTTAAACCAATTTGACTGTCCTTTTGGTATACAAAATTTTATACAATATAAAATGAATATTACTTTCATATTTATTTCTTTTGGAACCTTAACTTTAAAGGGTGTGTTTCTTTATCAGTAAATCTCACTGTCCACTGCGGTTCTACTGAAGGAGAGTGTAATTCTGGTGTGTGCAACACAGCCCACGTTTTGTCAATTTTAGGATGATGAGCCTGTTCCTCCTCTGCCTCTGCTTCTTGTCCTGCTTCGTCCACGCAATTCGGAGAAGGACACGCGTTGATCCCTCGTAGCAAGACGTCCTCACTTTCGACCCCTCCCGCGCCAGCGAGATCAAAAGGTCCTTGTGGGTTTTTCCTAGCACAATGCGTGTAATGAATCCAAGCCCCTTTTCCTTTTACTTTCAACGCTGTATGAGTGGTCATCAATACAAGATGAGGGCCTGACCATCGCTCCTCCAACCGTCTGCTGTCCAGATTCTCACGTATACTTCATCACCAGCCTGGAAAGGATGTGCAGGAGTATCCAATGGCAAAGGTTGGGCATCTATCACGTGCCGCCTGATCTTCTGGAACTGCTTCTGGAGCAAATACTTAGATCTTTCGACATCAAAGGAGGCACATCCACTTCTGCTGCCGCCATCAGATTAAAGGGTAAAGGACGAAGAGCAGCGGCCTTAGCTTCGTCATCAGCTCTCCTATTTCCTCTTGTCACCTCATCAGTCCCCGAACCGTGCGCTTTGCAGTAAACAATTGCGAGGGCAAGGGGCAGATGTATAGCACCCAGGAGGGCATCTATTTCTGCTCCGTTGGAAATGGGTCTGCCATCTGCAGTAATAAATCCTCTTTCTTTCCACAACGATCCTGTTGCAAAACATACTCCAATTGCATATTTTGAATCAGAATACACAGTTAATTTTCTGTTTTTCGCCTTTTGACATGCTTTTGTTAACGCTATAAGTTCTGCAGCTTGTGCACTTTTACTTCCTGGAAGAGGTCCAGAAATAATAATTTCTGTCAATGAGACAACAGCAAAACCAGTCTTTCTGACTCCTGCTATTATCTTTGAAGATCCATCTACAAACCACATTAATTCAGCGTCCACTAGAGGCATATCAGTTAAATCATCTCTTGGCAATTGTACTTCCTTAATTACTTCAATGCAATCATGTGGAGCCTCTGCATCTATTTCTGGTAATAAAGTGGCAGGGTTAAGTACGTTACATCTTAACACAGTCAATTCAGGAGTTTGCAATAATAAAGTCTCATATTTTGTATATCTTGCATTTGTAAAATGTTGAGCATTCTTTTGCGTTAATAACGCAGAAACAGCATGTGGAACCCATAATTGTAATGGGTGTCCAAGCACAATATCTTGTACTTTTTCAACAATCAAAGCTGCTGCAGCTATACTCCTTAAGCAGGCAGCATATCCCTGTGCAACTGGATCCAATTGTGCTGAGTAATACCCTATAGGTCTCCGATGCGAACCCAAATATTGACATAAAACCCCAGATGCAACACCTTTTCTTTCATGTACAAATAAAATAAAATCTTTCTGATAATCAGGGAGACCTAGGGCAGGAGCAGAGACTAAAAGTGATTTTACTTCTTTCCAGGCATTCTCATCTGCTTTAGTCCATTCAATTTCTTCTGGGGCTTCTGCTTTTGTCTGTGAAAAGCTAGGGATCCATGCTCTACAATAACCTAACATTCCTAACAGAGCACGAATTTGACTTTTTGTCCTTTGCCTGCGTTATTACATGTATTCGCTTACAAGACAATTTCCTAATTCCCTCTGACAAGACATGTCCCAAATATTCCACTTCTTTTTTTACACCATTGTAATTTTCTTTTTGCAATTTTATGCCCACGTTCTCCTAAGGCCTTGATCAAGTAAATTGAATCAATTTTACAATTTTCCTCCGTTTCTGCACATAATAATCTCAAATCTAAAGCTGTGTACACTTATGCAGAAACAGGTATACTACACATAATGGTGGCAAGATTTGGGACCACATTATGTCTGGGGATTACATATTCATTAATTCTCTTAATATCTATTTCTAAACAGTAAATAGGAGCCTCTCCCAGTTCTATCTATTTTTTCTCACAGCCATTACTGAAGTATTACATGGAGAGGAACATGGAACCAAAATTCCCTGTTCTAAAAATTTCTCAATTGTTTTCTCTATACATTCTTGGGCTTCTTTTGAAAGGGGATATTGTTTTCCCCTTGGGGGTACCATGTCATTACGGACAGTGATCTTAACTGGGGCAGCTGACTTTAAGAGCCCTACTTCCCCAGAATCTTCTGCCCAATAATGAGAGGGTATTTCCTGGAGCTCCAGTGGGAGTGTGGTGCCATCTATTTCTTCTGTTTCACTCATAAAAGCCAATACATTCTCAGCAGGAAGGGACACAAACACACCATCAGCAGTACATTTTATAGTGGCATTTAATTTTGCCAATAAATCTCTCCCCAATAAGCTCACAGGGCTTTTAGACATCATAAGAAACGAATGATCACATGTAAGGGGCCCAATTTTAACTTGTACCGGAGTGCTAAGGGGAGTGGAAGAAAAAATCCCATCGATTCCTACCACCCTTTCTCTATATCCAGAGAAAGGCAAAACAGTTTTATTTAACATACTTCTGGCCGCACCGGTATCCAGAAGACAATTGTATGGCTGTCCATTAATGGTCAAAGTCAAAAATGGTTTATTTAATTTTAATTTCCATGAATTCGGCATTTCCCCAGTCTCCGCCTTTTTCACTTCTGTTCCTAAGTCTCTTTCTATCAGTCATTGTGACATCACCTCAGCTCCTTGCATTTGACTAGACTGCTGTCTCAAAATACAATCTTTCTTTCAGTGTCCTGGCTTTTTACAAAAAACAACAACATCCCTTCTCACTTTCATCAACATTTCTCTCTCCTCCTCTCCATCCCCCTCTTGAAAATCCTCTTCCTCTTCTATCACAGCCCCTGCCGCGAGCGCTTCCAGCAAATCCTTCTGTGAGCGCTGCTGCCAAAATTTTCATATCTGCTTCTCCCTGCTTTTTCTTTTCCTTCTTCAATTTTTCCTCTCTTCCACAAAATACATGATGCGCTGTAGCCAATACTTGCGCCACAGTATCTCCCTGCCAACCAGGTTTATGCTTCACAAAATACTCCTTAATATCTGGGGCTGCTTGATCTACAAAAATTCCAACCACCAAGGAAGCATTCGCTACTGCCTCAGGATCAATACCACCATACATGCGGAGACTACGGGAAAGGCGAACCAAATAGTCAGCTGGCATTTCATCTTTATCTTGGAGCACCAATTTTACCTTTGACCAATTTGCAGTTTTTAACTTTAAAAGGAGTATGCACATACGATGTAACACTCTGTAATTGTGCTGGCACTACCGAAATGGCAGGAGCTCCCCCCACTGCAGGAACTGCCGCAACTGCGGGTGCTGTTACTACAGTTTGAACGTTACTCAACAATGGATAAAGTCCCTCCTGAGGAAGTGCACTTTCCTCTGGAGGGCAATAAGGAGGTGGGGGTGCAGTTGCAGTAAAAACTTTCTGATCAATACTTTGAAAAAAAATACCTGAGAAGGCTTGATTTTAAAACCTTCTGCAACATGGATCCAAACATACAAATTTTCTAAATATCCAGGATATGATATCTCTAAAACACCTTTTAAATCTTTCAGTATACCCTTTTCAAATAATCTAATATGTGGCCTTTTTTTTTTAATCCTAATTCTGGCCATGTTTCAGCACATAATTTAACAAGTCGACTTTTCTTTAAATCAGATTTTCCCAGGACAGTTTTCTATTTCTCCAGGACTACATCCAGTGGAGATCCTTCCGGAATACTCAGTTATCTTCTCTCCAGTAACATTTGATTTCGTTGCAAAACTCAAACCAAATATTCTAGAAGATAATCAACCTGGTCTTCACTACCCGCAATATTTGTAGTTCAGTGTGTTTCCAAAACACATCTCTTGAACTATTCCCTGTCTTCACTACCCGCAATATCTTGGTTTTTGCTGCGTGTGTATCTTTCACCACCTCTTTATAAGCTTTCACCAAAATATCACCGAAGACTCCTTAAAAATATTACCGAAGACCTTTTACCTTCTTTATATCCTTCGATCTTACATTCATTGAAGGGAGTAGCCTTGGTTGATGACCGCCCGTCCTTCCCCAGACTGTAAATTTCCCTTAGGTAAAAACTCACCTATGCCGGCAGGGCTTGTTCCAGTCTGAAAAAGGGCGCGATGATCATCTAGTTGGGCCTCCTGGCTTGGCTCGCCATTTGTGGTAAGAGTCTTGAAATTAGACTCAAATAGGTTCGTGTCCCAACCGTCACTGTCCCAATCAGACGAAAGACACGTGTAAGATCGAAAACTTTAATTCTCCTTCTTGCAAGAAGTGACCATTTAGGAATCAAAACCTAGAAATGGTACCGAATACATATTTTGATCAACCTTAAATAGAAAAAAAAATCACACAAGGATACATGGATTTCTGCTCAGTTAAACAGTAACTGATTTCTAAATTATCTTGAATACACATAGGCTTCAAAGAATTTTCTGATGTGGATTCAGTTAACTCCTATCTTTAACTATGAGACGGAATCCACAAACATTGCAATCTTTATCAGATAGCCTGTCTCTCAAGAAAACAGGGTTCATTGATGTGTCAGTTCCTGCCTTAACCTTTGTCCTTCTACTTTTAGGAATGTAGCTACTTATCAATTCCCCTATGTGTTTTAACTCTGGTGTCAAGTTAACCTGAGGTCTTTCATGAGACACACTTTATTAACTATTTCAGAGGCACATATAAGGGAATTTTGAATTATCTTACTACATAGTCAATGGTTGATTATTGTCTGTCAGGACTTATCACACCACAGTTGGTTATTGGTCAAGATAACAAACACAAATAACCAATGCTGTGCAGAGTTGATTATTTGAACAACCATTGGTTATCGTGTTGTGTGTGTTGGGCACCGTTGACTATTTCATCACATACAGTTGATTGTTTTCGGTGACTACAGAGTCCCATGGCAAGAGTGACCAAAATGGTGGCTGCCACTCTAGTTCCAGCTGGCAGAACTCGCAATGGAGGGGTCATTTTTCAACATCTACCAATGGTGGTGATGACATTTTTGGTTTTTTTTTCTTTTGGCATTATTGCCTTTTTAAAAGTGGAACTTCTTTTGCCCCCCCCCCCAATGTTCTGGATGTCATATTGTCCTGGGGCATTCTGAGAAAAATGGAGCTTTCAGTAGGGACCCCCCATTTTTCCCAGAATGCCCTAAACCACTACGCCTAGAGCATGTGGTGAGAAAGCCATCTGCAGCCAGGAAGTGCAGTGGTGAATTTCAACCTTACCCTTGAAAAATTATACCCCTATTCCAAAGCAATCACCAAAATGGCCTCCCCACTGTTTTAGCCTGCAAATATGTCGATGACACTCAGCTCTACCTCTTGTTTCCATCTAATGATCCTAAGGAGGCGCTTTTGGGATGGATGAGAGCAAACAGGTTGAAACTTAAGCCAGAGATGATGGTGGTACTGTGGCTAGGGAAATCAACCAGTCTGGACAGAAGAATACATCTTATCTTAGATGGTTCTTATGCTGTGTATTAGGGAGAAAGTGTCCACTCTCACAGTGCTATCCTAAGCATGATTACTTCAAAATCCCACTGAGCTCAATAGGACTAAGGGACCAGAAGAGACAATACTTTAAATTCATATCTAGCAGCTACATCTATTATTATGTAGATAATACAATGTGGATCTTAAAAGCCCCCCCCCCCATACACACACACAGGTCCCAATCTGGATTGGGGGCCCAACACCTATTCTAGAGCAAAAATGAAAGCGAAAAAGTCATAGCTTCGGTCCTTACTCCCAGGTAAGTATATATTGAATTGTAGCCAACCCATTTGGTCTCTGTGTAGAAATGAAGCCCAACAAAGACCTGCACCATAATTTTAATTCTATAAATAATAAAACTGAGTAATGATTAAAGATGCTTCTATCAATTTAACTAGGATGGCGAGAGATACACTGAGGGAACAGAAATCCACACAAAAGCACTGCAGTATTATTATTATAATATTAATATTAATAATAATAAAAAATATTTATTTATTTATTACCCGCCTCTCACTCCAGATCGAGGCAGGGAACAACATCATCACAAAAAACAAAAAACTGATTAAAAATACATAAAACCAGTACATCATTAAAATACAAATAAAACACCAATAAAACACTTAAAATTCATCTGAGTAGGCCTGCCGGAAGAGCTCAATCTTTATAGATCTTTTAAATTCCTGAAGACTGGTGAGTTGACGGATCTCTCCCAGCAGGTCATTCCACAATCTGGGAGCGGCAGAAGAAAAGGTCCTCTGGGTAATGGTTGTTAGTCTAGTTTTTGTTGACTGTAATACATTCTTCTCAGAGGACCTAAGCGTGCGGGGCGGATTTTATGGGAGAAGGCGATCCCGCAGGTAACCTGGACCCAAACCATGTAGGGCTTTAAAGGTAATGACCAACACTTTGCACTTCGCCCGGAAACTAATTGGCAGCCAGTGGAGAGATTTCAAAGCTGGTGTGATATAAAATATGATAGCAACCATCCAGGAAATGACAAACATTTCTGAACGTTGTGAGGGTTACCCCGGCGTTCATGTAACCTTGCTGTTTGTAACACCCAGCCTTGCACAGCATACAAGGAGGCTGAACTGAATTTAACATGAATCCCTTTCTCTCTGTGTGTCTTTAAAAATGAACAACCAAATAGGAGTATACATTGCTAACATCTATAATTTATCCCCCACATTTAATTCTACATAATTAATGAATAATTTAATTCTCCAAGTCACCTGTCAGCAGAAATGTGTCAAGCAGGGAAGAAAAGAAGGGAAGCAGGGCCACTCCATTGGCTCAGCTGAGAGACCAGCAACTTTTGGCTCCTCCTCTCCCTGTACTGTTTCCTGTTCCATCTAGTCCTTATAAGGCCATTGTAACTAAGAGCTAGTCCCAGAGTTTGCTTTTTTCCCTCCTACCTCCCTATCTCTTTACCTTTTGTCTCACGTCATGTGTTTTGGATTGTAAGGCTGGGGGCAGGAGCTGTCCTATTATTGATCTTTAATGCTGTGTTTTAATACTGTATTTTAATGTTGTGAATTACTGATTTTATTATATTGAGCAGTATATAAATGTTCCAAACCAATCAATCTTCATAAGCCACTCTGGGTGCCCTTTTGGGCTGAATAACAGGGTGAAATGCTTCAGATAAATAAAGCTAAGAATTTAATTATCTGCTCATATTAGGACTGAGGGTTCAGCTAAATGGCAGGTTGCGTGCCTTCTAAAGTTTTGCTCTGTAGTAGCATTCATAATATGAAATAACTGTGGGATTTAAATGGTTTTCCTGGCCTCCAAGTGCCGACCTGAGATTCAGAAATCCATTCATAAATAGGCAGCATTCAGATGCCTCAAGACATGCATAGCTGACTGAGCCAGCCACATCTCCTGTGAGTCTCTGTATTTTCCCTTTAGGAAAGGCACTTTCTTCTCCTCCTTCTCCTCCACTGCCACTACCATCACCACCTTCTTCCCTGAGCTTGGATGACTACCTTGAAAAGCAATGACCCTAGCCTAGTCATCCATTTTCACACATACACTGGTCTCTGACACACACATACACACACACTAAAGCATATGTTCTCCCCCCAAAATTTAAGAAGTTGAATTATTTTTTCAGATTTTTTTGTTTTGCCAACTCATTTGCCTTGATTCAAATAAGAAGCAAAATCCTGACATAACACAGAATGTGAAGGTTTCATAGGAAGTACTTAAACTATGTACATATAAAGTAGAGATTCAAGAAGGTAACGACTACATCCCACTGATATAGAAAAGAAAAAGCATATTAAAGAAAAATCCCTACACTCCTTGGCAACACCTGTAGAAGGATGTCGGCAGCATTAAATGTTTTTGCTATATAATTTGTAGAAAGGTTTAAAACAATCATGTCATTTTGAAGACTAAAATTACTAATATGTTCACTTAAATCTTTCTTAATTAGCCTGTAGAGTAACACCTTAATAATGCTAGTTTCATTTCAAATGACATTTTTAATACTTAGCCAAAAAAACAAAACAAAAAATCAAATACAAATGCTGTAAAAATTGGAACTAACACACAGTTCAGCTTTCAATTTGTGGGAGTGGAATAAAACAATGGATTTGATTTTGCAAGTGGTTCAACCTCTAGCTTGAAGCTAGGGAAACATCTGAGCATATACTTAACACAACATGTAAGACACCACGGATTAGTACTTCATGTCATCCTCACAACTGCAATAAATGTGCATAATGGTAAATTACTTCTGAGCCATTTGTGGGGGGAGGAAGTGATTTGAAAATGAATTTTCAAAGGCAGAGGGTATATAGGAACTATGTATTGTCTGCTTTTTTTGAAGGTAGTAGCCCCCAAACATAGAGTAAAATTATTTTCACCAAGTTATATGCCAATTTTTGTTAGGAAACATTTAAAAGCCATACAAATGTCCTACCCCATGTTCAGCTTGCCTGAATATGGGTGTGGAGGGGGAATGAAGAGATGCACTGGGAAGCCCCTATGTTGGTGGGGCTTGGTGGGGCCACCATAGAGGAGTAGCTGCCCAGGGATCCCCCTTTGAGGATCAGATTTAATAAATGTGGCCCAATTTTCAATCCATAAAGTTGTGTCTCACCCCCTTTACTTGCAGTTGAATTTTGTAGCCATTTGGTATAAGAATTTGGGGCTATAAGTTTTTTGCCCAATTGGGTCTACAGAGGGTTCAAAATGTTCAAAATGTAATTTGTGGGACCAGCATTGAAAAGATGCAGAATGTGTATAACCTGTGGGAATAAACCTTATTTTTCAAATTTTGCATAAGGAGCAAAATAGTGATTAGAACACCAAGACCTGCAAATTATACCAAACATTTCTCCATTTATTTGGCTATCAGAAACTATACAAGAATCAGATCTCTCTATTTTGACTTGGGTGCGCACACACTATTAGAGAAGGATTGCTAGAGCCAAATATTACCACCAACCCTTTTCTCCAGCAGCAACATTCAGACAGCCTCCCTGGATCATATTTTAATGCAGTTTTAATAATGTGTGTCATATTTTAATCAGTTTTATGTATTTTATCTTATTGTTGTTCCCCACCTCGATCCAAACGGAGAGGCGGGTAAGAAATAAATTATTATTATTATTATTATTATTATTATTATGTACCCTCTGTGTAAAGTAATTGCAGAGTCATTGCATAATGGGCTGCAGTGAGTGTGTGAACCAAATCCGAAACATTGCTTAGTACAGTTATTCATTCACTGTCTGGTTTATTGCAATGCGTTATACATGGGGCTGCCTTTGAAAATAGTCCAGAAATTATGCCTGGGTCCTAAAATCATCATCAACGGTCCTTCTCCAGGATCTCATGCCAAAGGAAGTGAGCTGGTTGGCTACTAAGTAGAGGGCCAACAAAAAACACAACATGGGAAAACACTATAACATAATACAGAACCCACAAATAAACAAAGAACAATTGTATGAATGGCTTAAGAAGGATAAGCTATTTCCTGAAACAGAAGGATTCCTAATAGCCATACAGCATCAAGTTATAGCAATCAAGAACTACAAAAAATACACCATAACAGTGTAACAACAGATTTATGAAGGAAATGTCATCAATTCTATGACATTACAATAGGCCCTGTAACAGGAGGATGGCAGGAATGGACTATACGAACAGACACAATACAGCTGCAAAAATAATTCACCAACTGGCCATCAAGTTCAACCTCATCAAACAACCTATGCTAGACTATACATACTCACCCGAAACAATATTGGAAAATGCAGATCATAAACTATACTGGGACAGAACAATTCATACGGACAAGACAATACCTTGCAACCGACCAGACATAACAGTTATAGACAAAAAAAGAAAAACACGTATACCTCATTGACATAGCAATACCTAATTATAAAAATGTTTTAGAAAAGGAAAAGAGAGAAAAATATACCACTGGCTATGGAAGTTAAAGAACTATGGCAACAGGAAAAGGTCACAATTATACCATTAGTCACATCAGTCAGTGGCAACACATCAAAAAACCTTCAGGAACTGGGCCTACCAAACTACATTTACACCAATATCCGAAAAGCAGCCATACTTAAAACATGCTCAATAGTTAGGAAATTCCTGAATCAGTAAAAAACAGCATGACTTCGCAAAGTCCCTCATGTCCATCTAGAAAAACCACCACGAACGAGAAAAGACAGATAATAATAACAGGGAACAAGCTGGATTTCTAGTGTTGAAATACTGAGCAATTTCAAAGCATAAGTTTCCTGGGTATCCAGTATGTTTGTGTTTTTTTAATGACGAAATTACATCCTTTCTCTGAATATTTTCTTCCAGTGTGAAATCTTTATATGCATCACTTCTTTTCTATTCAAGTCAGCTAACATTATGTTGCACAATGCACATTTTCCAAATTATCTTGAAGCAGGGACACCCCAAGTGTCGTATTGTGTATAGGATTCAAAAGAAACCTGTTTGTGATGCAGGAAGCACCAAGGCCCAGATCATAATCAAACTGACTGCAAACCTGCACATTGCCCAATTTGCAACAGAGAAAAATTATACTCTTTCGCTTTCTCTCAAAGCACTAGCACTCAGAGTAATCCAATAACATAGATTTGTGCTACATTCAGCATAACAACAAAAGAAATGGTTCTTCATGCAGCACATAAAGACATTTGCGAGTGGAGAAGGAAGCACAAGAAATAAAACATGGACCCCAGAGCTTGGGATAAACTAGGGCCTCTTTATTTAAACAGGGAAATTCTCCCCTCCATGGATCTGCGCATGAACATGTGGGAATCTAGCTCATTTGTCTCCAGACAACTAGCCTGCCAATCAGGGCAAAACACTCAGTTGAACACAGGGTTCAGGTGACAGGGCCCCCTTTTCCAACTACACTTGAGTGTTTGGTGAGACCTACTTGCGTCATCTCCACCCAGAGCTGCACAGTTCTGTGTAGATGAGACAAGCAGGTCCCCAAAGGCAAACCATATCCTGACATGGAAGCTGCGCAGCCCCCCGAGGAGCAGGACCTCTGGATTGCCAATCACCATAAAGGTACCAGAGTGCTCACCATCCCTATCATATCTCCCAAAATTCCCGCACCATCTGCCAAAGGAGAGGACCAAGCCTCAGCTTAGGCTCCCTACCCCCACCTTACCAGGAAGAATTCCAGCAGGGCCAGGCGCAGATCATGCAGGAAAATGTCATTCCCTGCATCAGAGAGGTGAACTCTGTTTGCCCTGTAGAGATCCCCTCTGGTAGACATAATATCAGGATGTGGGGATAGCTACACTCTGCCGATCCCACAGGAAAAGCCTAATTTCCCTATTAACATTTTTAACTGCCCTATTTAAACTGCAGACATTCCAACCTTCATGCCATTGACATATAGGGAGCATGTTTGACCACACTATCCATGTGTCAGGCCACTGACTCCAAATAAACTCCTTGGAGACATACAAATTTACCTAATGGCTTTTGTCATCGTCCTATTTAAGCTATGTGCTTCCCCACCTTCACTCCTTCACATTTGATCACACAGTATCAATATCTGGTCATCCAGATATCTTCCAGGTCTGCCTTAGCCTGTAAAGTTGGGGACTTCTGCTCCAGGAACCCTGTTCCCCCCCCAGGTGGGCACCAACACCAGCGGCAGGGCAAGAACCAACCAGACTATCATTTATGGAGGAGACACCACTACAGCATGCCTTGCCTGCCACCCCACTGGATGGAGGCCCACTGACTGAGCCCAAACAGCATGACAACAGCTGCTCACGTCGCTGGCCAGCTTACCTCCTAAAGTTCATTGTAGATAGCCCCACATTGTGTAGTATCTCCTAAATTATTAGGATGGGCCATAAATCCTGAAGCTCCTCTCACAGCTCTGAAAAAGGCTGAATTCCCTACCTGCTCACTGGTAGGATGCCCACATGCCAGGGGGCCATGGGTCATATAGCTTCTGTCACTTGCCTCTCCCAGATCCTAAAGCACACCAGGCATAGGATCTTAGTACTGTCCAGCCGCATGGGCCAAATTCAAGAACTTGGACATTGGTGGCATGATGAGGTGTTGCCAACTTTATTATCCAGCCAAGAATATGGCATTAAAATTGAGATTAATTAAGGGCAACCAGGACTCATGGCCCTAAACAGCCCCATTCCCAAGGTTCGTAAGATGACAAAGAGGTAACCACGTGAACAGTGGTCAGCTGTCAGGCCAAGATGAACACCAGCTAACAAGAATTTGGCCAGAAGCTTGATCACTACTGAAAAAGGAAAGCTCCATAAGTGACAAATCTCAATATCCTAGCTTATATCCCAGGCTGAGGCCTAACTGTGTATGCCGTGATGAGGGAGACCAGCCCCATTCTGGCATCATATGAACATCTGCTAAAGACCCAACAAGTGCTAATACCCAACAAGGACTAAGCATGCCCCCAGGGGGCATCATAGGAATACTTTAAGAGAAAATATGGCTGGCCTTTACATCCAAAATTAATTCTGGTTCTGATAGTCCCTGCCGGGATGTAGGTCTGACTCTAGGCCACACAGGTGACCTTTGAGAAAGGCACTAAACTGGAGGGGGGGGCATAACAAAGAATGTATGTTCCTTATATGGAAATCGGCAGCAGTAAGTGCCAAGCATCAACTTAATTGAACTGAAGCCCTTTGAAATCAAGCTTACGCTCTATGGGGGCATCCTGCAGATGGATGGGGGTTGTAGCATACGGAACATATGACCTGGGATTGCACAGGTTCCTGGTGTGACAACCCAAAGCAAAACTCCCAGCCAAGCAGGCGGGAGAAACTAACACCTTGGTAAGAGCCCACATAGGCCCAAAGACCAGCTAGGTGGGAGAAGATGAGCACTGTCAGTGCACTCTCCCAAGACTGACCAGGTGGCCATTATGAATTGAATCCATCTAGGCAGGAGGAAATGAGCATTGTGGGTGCACTCTCCTGGGACTGACCAGCTGGGTGTTATGAATTGAATCCAGACTCAGGCCCCTTCACGTCCCTCTTAATTCAGAATTGAAAGCCACCTTGTTTCTAAGGCCCCATTATATAGACAGGCAGGAACAAGATATTCTGAATAGCATCTGGTCTTGATTAGCACTATGCCTTTGTCCGGCAGCATTTGCTGGCCATGTCCACAAATACGTAGCCAGCAAACCAATTCGCCCAAGTCACCTTAACCTACTTCGTCTTACTGTTCTCCTGTTGAAATCCTAGCCCTTGTCTTTATCCCAGTGTTCCTCTACCCTAAAGGAATGGGAAATACACCCACATATTCCTTTTCAGATCTTCCCTGAGGTGGAAGTCAGTGAGTAAAAAACCAAAGGGGTAAATACCATTCATATGGTGCTGCAGGGCCCATGGGCCAAGGCATAGGAATCGGCAGAGGGGGTAATATCTCAGATTCCATGTCTGTCTGAGTTGTATGTGATGGCAAAGTTGATACAAGACCCTGAGGCTCATGGGAGGCTGATGAAACATGTTCTAAAAGATACTGGCAGTAGGCCACATCCGCTGGGCACACTGCCAATTCCTCATAACCATAACCCAGAAGAATTGCCAAGCCATCCCCAAGGTTTAAGGTGGATTCCTGCAATGAGCAGGGGGTTGGACCTGATGGCCTTATAGGCCCCTTCCAAATCTACTATTATATGATTTTATGAGTCCCAACCAGGTCCAGGTGAATCACACCATCCCAAGGGTGCCAAACTAGCCAACCTGGTGTACGTGGTGCAGTATACTCCCTTTATGCCATGCTGTAGTTAGTGGAAGGGGGAGTTCCTGGATTTGAGTATCCTCCAGTACCAGCTCTCTTGCAAGGAAGTGTCTGCCACCAACTAGGGTGACCATCTGTCAGGAAAAACCACGACATGTCAGGATTTTTGGTAACAAATCCAGGAAGGGGGGGAATTATGAAATTTGAAGAAAAAGCCTGATTTTTCCCATCCTCCCCCCACCCAAAGGGCAATTCTACTTTATAGTCAATGGAAATTAACAAAAATGCTTACAGCTCCACCATTTTTAAAGATAAAGAGATGGAACTTGGCAACATGATAGCCCTTAGGTAGGGCTGTAGCCGTGCCAAATTTGAAGCAGATCTGTTCATCCATTGATTTTTAGGAATTTTGTAAAAATTGAGGTTTTAAAATTAGTGTTTGTTTTTTTAAAAAAACTCATCTTTATTGATAAAGAGATGAAACTTGGCATTTGATAGATCCTCTGTAGGGCTTTAGCCATGTCAAGTTTGAAGCAAATCCGTTCATCCATTGATTTTTAAAATATTTATTTTTTAAAAATTGAAGCTTTAATTTTTTCAAACACACACACACACACACCATTTTTAAAGGTAAAGAGATGAAACTTGGCATCATGATTGATCTTAAGTAGAGCTTTAGCCATGCCAAGTTTCAAGCAGATCTGTTCTTCTGTTGATTTTTAGCATGTATCAAAACAAAATTAACTTAAAAAATAAAAAGAAATAAAAAAGGTGGCCGACTGGCCGGCAGCAAACCCTGTTAAGCAGCAGCTTGCGGTGGAGTGAGGATACAATCAGATAAGATATTTGAGGGAAGGGGAGAATGTATCACACAGAGTATAACAACAAAGTACAGCAAAAGCTACAAAAGTAGGAGTGAGTTAAGTTAATTTCAGATACATTGGATGTCTCACTTGTTATTTCAGTGATTTTAACATTAAGATGTTATGTAGAACAGATTTGTCTTAATTGTGTGCTGCAAAATCAGACATGTGACCAAGGCTAAGTTCAGGTGGGCCATGGTGCTAGAAATGCCCCTGGGGGCAGACATATTGGTGGGGATGCCTCCTTGGGGACCAACCATGTTGTTCTCCTTTTTGGTTTCCAAAATAGGGTCACCCTATGCTGAGTCCTGTATGGTCAGACCACAGGTGTTCTTGAGCTGCAATTGAAAGACATAGATTATGCTGGGCCTGTATCCTAACCTTCCTGAGTCAAGCATAATTCCCCACTAGTGTGTCAGGCAAAGAGGTAGGGATAATCCCCATACCCTTATCAACCTCCTGTAGATGGGCCAAAACCACTGACCCTTCTGGGCCTTCTTCGTCAAGTGAAGGAGCAGGTCTATCAACAGCCGCTTAGTAGGAGGGCATGTAGCCTTCCCTCTCCCCTTCTTGCCATCCTGCCCTTTAGGAGGCCTATTGGAAAGGGGGTTAAAACCCAAACATGTGCTATGTGCACACCCTTCGCACATTATTTAAAAAGACAGGCTAGTATGAAGAGTTAAGTGCAGTACAGCAGAATATGACTAGTATGCATTTGTCACTTTGTGTCCATCATGTCACTCAGAGTGTTTTCCTGGGGTCCAAAGTATGTTGGCCCTGGGTAATCTTATTTATCTATTTTTATGAAGCAGCCTTATATCAAGTCAGACCACTGGTCAGCCAACCATTGACATCAATACTCATTGGCAGCAGGTCTTTAATGTGGCATGACTCTCTAGTTTGTCAGGCTTCAGCTAACTAATTTATTTATGCAAATATGTAAGCCGCCCAGATAACTTCAGCTATGAGGCAGTATATAATTGCAATAAATAAGAATAATTATCGCCCAGAGAGCATCAACTATGTGGTGATAATAATAAGAATAATAATAATTCCCACAGGCTTTAGCTAACCCATTTATTTATGCAATTATATAACCTGCTCAGAGAACTTCAGCTATGGGGCGGTATACAATTGCAAAAAATAATAATACTCAGCCAGAGAGCTTCAGATATGGAACAATTATTATTATTATTATTATTATTATTATTCCCATAAGCTATACAGTGTCTTTTATCCACAAAATGGCACCTTATGTTAAAGCCGGCCCAGTTGGGGGAGGGCACCTGACTGCAGCCTACTAGGCCTAGAAAGCCACTGTGAAGAGGCCCAGCAGCCCTACCTGAAATGGTGCCCACATTCTCAAACAGCATTTGCCCCTTTTCCTCCTTGTCCCTATGCAACCTATAGTATCCTTATCAAAGGGCAGCAGTGTTCATGGGGTGCGGGAAGGCTAGCACCACGAGGAACCCTCCCATGCCTTAATTGGCTTCCAATTGCACAACTGGGGGAGGGGGGAGTAATAAGACTGATCCTGCCATATCATGCCCAGCGCGGCAAGGCCAACGCTCGCAGATGAGGTAAGAGGCTCCTCCACCCTTCAACAGGGGCCAGAGCACATTAGAGGGCTGCGGGCAGGGTGGAATCCCTCAAACCGCGCATGCGATGAGAAAACAGAATTTTCCTGCAGCCGCAGCCAAACAGGGCCAGGGAACTCCAAACGGTTGGGACAGGGAAGCCTTTCAGCCCCAGATGCTCTCGATGAGTGTGCGGTCGCTGAGCTAAAAGCTTTGTGGCTGCACACTCTTGTTCCTCCGTCGACGCCTCCTCTTCTTCCTGGCCAGAAACTCAAGAGGCTGAGGGCCACATGGGGTGAACCTTTATAACCTTGGCTCCTCCCCCACAAGAGGCTGTACGCGTGCTATGCACGCACACGAGTCTCTTTCCTGTCTCCTTCCCCCTTGCAAAAACCAACCCCCTCCCAAGCCATCTCAGGTGGGTGGGGATCAGGCTTATATAATTCAGTCATATTGGCCATGGGAGCTAAAACTAGAACCACCATGTTTAGAGGCAAACGATATGGCCACCAACACCATGACTTTCTTGTGAATTTCCCAGAAGCTACTGGATGGCCACTGGCACAGAGCGTTGCACTAAGTGGATCTTTCATCTGATTCAGTACGTTCTCAATTTGCTTCTAAGCCCAATTCAAGGTGCTGGTGTTATCTTATAAAGCTCTATATAATTTTGGTCCTGAATCTCTGGAAGAGCTCCTCTTTCCTTATAGAACAGTCCAACCCACTCGATCAGCAGAGATGACCCTTTTATTAATACTGCTGCTCGTGGACGTTCATTGGGTGGATGCTTATGAAAGGGCCTTCTCTGTCGTGGCCCTGAGGCTGTGGAATTACTTTCCCTAGGAAGTGTGTTTGGCCCCTTCATCATATGCATTTTGTGGGCATGAAAGATGCACCTCTTTACTAGGGATGTGCAGCGGATCGGATCCGATCCACGATCCAAATCCGATCCGCCCAAAAATTGGATAAAAATGATCCAATCCAATCCGATCCGCCAATCATCCGATCTGATCTGATCTGAAGGGACCTGATCCGGATCGGGAAAAAAATAGGAAAATCGGACGCCATTTTGAATGCTTTTCCCCATAGCCTAGTATTGTGTTACAAAAACGCCTATAACTTTTTCATTTTTAAAGATAGAAGGATGAAACTTAGGCACTTTGTAGATGGGTTAGGGGTAGTTATCTGTGTGAAATTTCAGAAAGATAGGTCCAGGCATGTAGTGGCAAAGTATTTTTGAAACAATGAGGAAAGAAACACCTATAACTTTTTTATTTTAAAAGTTAAAAGTCTGAAAGTTGCTCACTTTGTAGATGGGTTAGGGGTAGTTATCTGTCAGAAATTTCAGAAAGTTAGGTCCAAGCATTTGGTGGCTATGAATTTTTTAGATTAAAAGTTACAAAAGTTTTTCCACAGAGGCTTGGGCTGTCAATTGCACCCTGCTCCCCCCCTCCCCCTCCCTCTTTTATCTGTCAAAACTCCGTGTTGTTGTAACTTTTAATCTAAAAAATTCATAGCCACCAAATGCCTGGACCTATCTTTCTGAAATTTAACACACATATCAAGCAAAGTGTTACCTGTAATGTGCCCATGTTTCCTGTTTGTATCTTTAAAAATAAAAAGTTGAAGGCATAACTGAATTTTCCCCCACTACTACCCATTTTTCTAAAATTAATTGCCACACAAAGCAAGCACCTATGTTTCTGAAATTTCACACACATGTCCCAACATACCACCTGCAATGTGGCAAAGTTTCATGTGTGGAACATTAAAAATGAAAAAGTTATAGGCATTCCTGGTTCCTTATTAAAAAAATAATTGCCACAAAATGCCTGCACCAATCTTTCTGAAATTTTTCAAAGATAACTACCCCTAACCCATCTACAAAGTGTCCAAGTTTCATCCTTCTAGCTTTAAAAATGAAAAAGTTATAGGCGTTTTTGTAACACAATACTAGGCTATGGGGAAATGCATTCAAAATGGTGTCCGATCCGAAAATCGGACATCCGATTTTCGGATCGGAATCGGATCTGATCTGCCCAACCTCTGACCCAATCCAATCCGGTCCACCAGGTCCTATCCCGATCCGCGATCCGATCCGGGGGATCAGTGCACATCCCTACTCTTTACCCAGGCCTTTGGAGGTGGATGAATTATATGAGATCATGCTGTTTTCACCCTGTAGAAAAGATGTGTACTGAATTAATATTTGGATTGAGCTGTTAATATTGTTTAAGTAGCCCATCGTGGGATTTTAAGGTGAAGAGTAGGCTGGATTCAGACTAACATAATCACACTTAACTCCCACTGAAATTAATGAGAGATAAGTTACTAATGATTACTTTACACATTGATTTTAATAGGACCGAAGTATGGCAAACTTATTTTGTATCCAACCCAATATTTTTATGTGCTACAAAACAGATTATTGTATACTCTATAGAAACATTGGCTCAATTCAGATGACACAATAAACAACTGGTGTGGGGGAAACAGTCGTCAATTGTTTTGACTATTGTGTCATCCGAATGCAGCCATAGTCAACTCAGCGCTGATCCTAATCCACACCACAGTTGATTATTTATTACCATGTTGTGTGGGGAGTGCCCCCTAGTTGAACAACTGTAAAGTTGATTATTACCCCACCATTGACTATCGTGTCATCCAAATTGAGCCATAGTTTCTAATTATTATTATTGTTATTAAAACAACAACAATTTATTTATTTTAAAACATGTTAGATTGCTTGAACAATAGAATGTTATACTGATGGTAGGAGTAGCATTTATTTATTGATTTTATTTATTTGTGGCATTTATATGCAGCTGAATATAATAAAATCCTTAACAGTTCACAATATTAAAATACATTTAGATACAATATTAAAAATACAACATTAAAACAGCTACAGGAAAAACTATTAAGGAGCAACAAACTGGAACAGCATGGTTAGTCTGGGTGAAAAGGGTTTTTTAGGAGGGATTTGAAAGAAACCATATTTTCTGCTTCCAAATTGCACAGGGGAGGATTTTCCAGAGGGTGGGTGTCGCTTTAGAGAAGACCCACTACCAAGGTTGCTCATGGCGACATTCTGTTTGTAGTATTAGTAATATCTGTAGTAGTAGCACCTGCATGATTTGTTTTTGAAACATATTTTGTTCCATAAATGTGATACTATAAATAAAAGCTAATATATTGGGGGGGGGGGGAGGGAGAGAAGATTTTCTTTGCATTAGTCCTGTCTGGGGGGATTCTGATGCAGTCTTTCCCACATCTCTGTTTAATCCACAAACAAAATGGTATGTCAATAAACACAGTAGAGCAGAATCTTTTACCTCAGTAGACAATACAGGCAGACATAAAAGCACAGAGCTAAACAGAAGTGGTGTACATAAGACACATCCGGTATATAAAGGAATATGGCTGTGGTAAGTCCAAATAAATGAGGAGTTACTTTGTTTACAAATTCAAAGGTAAGCATTGCAGAACAGTTTCATGACCAAATAGCCTATTAATGCTGTACAGAGATCTGTATATGCACATCCAAAGAGTGCATTCTTCAGTAGTGCTCATGTTTAGAGTAGAACACATCTACCTTTGAAAATGTACCTCCCTTTTTTAGAGCAATGGTATGGTGCCATGGGTGGAAGAGGGAGAATAGAGACAGCTTTCCCATCTTCTACTTCCTAGCAACATTTCAATATTGATCTCCTTCTTTTGTGGAACTTTGCAGGTGATAATATAATGCTAAGCTGTAAAGTGGAAGCATTCCCAGAGCTTTATTGTTTCACAGCATTGCCACTTCTTGCATATCTATCTCCTCTAAATTAAGATGTGAACACCATTACATAATCCAGGATCTGGAAGCTTGTTCTCTCCCCATATCACTTAGTATTGTATTCCCCAGTTCTGTGTACAGATACAGGGGACTGAACCTAGGAACTTCTGCATGAAAAGCATGAGTTCTATCGCTGAGCTATAGACTTTTCCAAGTGCTTCTTGTAACAATGGTGGAACAAGAGTCCTCCTATGGACATACTACAGATGGGTCAAGTGCACAGAAAGGCATATGTTTAGATGCCTTAGGTCCAGAAGGGCATATGATTAGATGCCTAAGTGCACAGAAAGGTTCATAAGGCTTGGTGCCTAAGGGCAGGAGGACCACAGTAGAGAAAATTTGCCTGCTTATAGTTGATAACCAGAGTGATATTTGCTGTCTACCTTCATTTAAACACTCTGTCAAGACCATACACAACATCCACTCTAAGCATATGCAGATGTCCTGAATAAAATATTTATGACTGTGAATTCATGTTGAAGCAGACATTTGAAGTCCTGTATATTTGCCACTGAGGATGACGAGCTAGTCAAAATGCATCTGGCACAGAATGTTAAATTTACAGATTAATTCTGCAGTTTGCTATTGTAACAGGATAGAGACATGATCTGCCAGTGTGTATAATTTTTGTATGTTTTTAAGTAGCTGTCCTAATATTGCCTTTTATTTATTTGTTGTACAATTTTAGTGATTTTTTAAAAATTTTGTATAAATGTTTTATACTATTTCAAAATTTATAGAACTACTTTTCACTTTTTGTAGTGCAATTCTGTGTTTAGACATTTTTATAGTGATTGATATCTCTCATTATTTTATTATAGCTACTCGTGTGTAAAAAATTGCATATTGTCCTGATCCTTCATCAAACTGAAGTGCACGGAAAGGCATGAGGTTAAATGTCTAAGGTCACTTCTCCCTGCAACCCATTTGTATTTGGGCTTCCACCTACAGGCAACTCTGATCTGAAGCAGGAAGAAGCTTAAGGTGGAGCAGAACACTGGAGTGCCTTTGGTTGCATGAACCTAACCTAGTGCAGCCGTGTGCACTTCCATGACCAAAGAATGATAGGCAGACGAGGATATGCATTATTTCACGGGAAGCTCCTCTTGGATTTCTTGTCTGGATGAGTAGAATTGTAGCAGCGTCAGAGTTAATGGATTAACTTGTGTATGAGCCTATCTACACTACTGCTTTAAAACGGTTTATAACAGTTTTAAACCGGTTAATAAAAGACGTTTTAATAATATCTTTGTTTTTATTTGTTTTAATGTTTTATCTATTTTATGATTCTTGTATTTATATTTATTGTTGTTCCCCGCCTCGATCTGGATGGAGAGGCGGGCTAGAAATAAAATAAATAAATAAATAAATAAAGCAGTAGTGTAGATAGGCTCTGAGTTTCAGTCTCCATAGCCAGATTCCTTTTTAATATTGCCCAAACTACAGAAAGCAGCCATGGAATGGACTGTGGAGTCAGAAGACATATAAGAGCACAAAGGGAGAGAGAGAGAGAAAAAACAGGGAAGAAAGGAACGTAGTGAAATATTGTTTTTTTGTATAGCAATGATGCTATAGTCTACGTATTGTTAGACTATCAAGAATATCATTGTGCTCAACTTATTATCTCTGAGGAATACAGCACTTTGTTTGCCTTGTAGGCTTTCTGTTTTTAAAATGTCACCTTCTGCATGTGGAGATATACTACCCCTATGTACACAAAATCCAATGATTTGTGTGCTATTCATTTCTTAAGCAGTAGATCATAATGAGATAGCACCTCGAAAAGCATTAACTATCTTGCATCCGAATAAAGCTTTAAGATCAGCCTTTCTTTAACTGTGGCAACATGAAAGGTTTGCTTGTGCTTTAATGCAGGTTTCACACATCGCTACGTGTAGTTGACTATGTGAACAGGCAATAGGTTCTTTCTCATTTTTGAAGACTAAATCCAGCTACAGTTAAGCAGTTTTTAACTTCATGACTTTCAAACAGAGTATTTTAAACATAAGTTTAACTCCCCAAGTGGAATAAATGGGACTTAGAAGTGCTTTATAAGTTATTTCTATTTTGGGCAGCATCCTGCTAGCACAATGGGGACCTCAAAGACCCTAAAAGCAAACCCAAATAAGCGGAATTACTCATTTCTAGAACAGGCCAGGTCAGCAGAGCTCGCAGAAGGAGCTCCGCTGAGCAGAGCTCACAGAAGGAGCTCCGCTGAGCTTTCCAATCCAGAAATTAATGTTTCTATTAATTTCTGGGATTGCTTTTAGAACCACTCACTCCCTGTTGGGCTAGCGGTGGTATAATGGAATGAGCAGGAGTGCAGCAGCCCCATTGGATATTGCCTATTGTTACTAGTCCTCAGGACTGAGCAGGACTGAGCAGGACTGAGCCAGCCGTGGGAGCGACGCAGTGGAACTAAACCTGCAGCCATCAATGAAGATCACAAGAGAGGAGAGCCACCTACATCTACACCCCACCCTTCCTTCCAGCTATCCACAATGTGTAGGGGAGTGGCAATTTCTGTTGTGCTGGGCAAAGGGAGATATGGCGTTGGCAGGGCAATGTGCCATTACAGGGGAAGGAGAGATAGTTATCTAACACCTATCTTACCTTCCGATTGCTCTGCTATCCCGGGGAACTTGGAGAACGAACCAGGCCACCCACAGAACCTCTCCTTGCTCCTATGTAATGCCAGGTCAGTTAAAAATAAAACACATGTCATCCATGACCTTCTTTCGGATGAGGAGGCTGACCTGGCATGCTTCACTGAGACCTGGTTGGGAGATGATAGTGGACCGACGTGGGCGCAGGCCCTCCCAGCTGGGTACTGTGTTAGTGAGCAGGTGAGGGAAAGTGGGCGGGGGGGCGGAGTAGCTGTGGTCTACAGGGATAATCTTAATCTGACCAGACTTCCTGTTCGTGAACTGAATTACATCGAGTGTGTGTACCTGAGTCTGAAGACCAGGGATAGACTAGGGATTCTGTTGGTGTACCGGCCACCCCGCTGCCTATCAGACTCCCTGGCTGAGCTCACGGAACTGGTCTCGGAGCTGGTGTTGGATTCGCCCAGGCTTTTGGTCCTGGGCGATTTCAACATCCCATTCGAGACTGGTTTGTCAGGTGGAGCTCGGGAGTTCGTGGCATCCATGACAACCATGGGCCTATCCCAATTGGTCTCTGGACCCACACATTCAGCGGGTCATACCCTCGATGCTGTTTTCAGTTCCGAACAGACGGATCTGTGGGCGGAGGTAACGAATACCTCCGTGTTGTCATGGACAGACCATTTTCTGGTTAAGGTTAGTATCACGGCTACCACCCGCCCCTGCGGGGGTGGTGGACCTATTAAGATGGTCCGCCCTCGAAGGCTGATGGATCCTGCTGGATTCCAGAAAGCCTTGGAGGGTTCTATGGCTGGTATCGTCGACGATCCTGTAGAAGCCCTGGTTGATAGATGGAATCGAGACCTAACTAGGGCTATCGACACGATCGCCCCCAAACGTCCTCTCCGACCCGCTTCTAACAGGGCGCCCTGGTATACGGAAGACCTCAGGGAGTTGAAGCGGAAAGGACGACGACTGGAGCGCCGATGGCGGAAAACTCGACTTCTATCCGACAAGACACGGCATAGAGAACATCTTCGTTCCTATGGGGTGGCAATACGTGCAGCGAAGAAAGCTTTCTTCTCTGCGCGCATTGCGTCTGCGAATTCGCGTCCAGCGGAACTGTTCAGGGTGGTGAGGGGTCTAACCCGGGCACCTTCCCCCCTGAATCCGACTTTAGAGCCTTCGGCGGTTCGCTGCGATGCCTTTAATGATCATTTCGCAGATAAAATCTCTCGGATAAGAGCCGACTTAGATGCCGTCGTTATAGCAGAGGCTGACGATGGAGTGTCCAGTGACTCCGCGAGTAGAATTATACTGGATCGGTTTCAGTTGGTGAGTACCGAGGACGTGGACAAGCTGCTTGGACGAGTGAGGGGGACGACTTGCCCTCTCGATCCCTGTCCTTCATGGCTGGTCGTCCAGGGAGGAGATGCGGTTAGATCGCAATTACAATATATTATTAATGCATCTCTCAGGGAGGGGAGTTTTCCATCATGTTTAAAAGAAGCGGTGGTACGGCCGCTTCTAAAGAAGCCCTCCCTGGATCCCCTGGACTTTAATAACTACAGACCGGTATCAAACCTTCCATTCTTGGGCAAGGTGATCGAGAGGGCGGTTGCCTTTCAACTCCAGGTAGTCTTGGATGACACTGATTTTCTAGACCCATTTCAAACTGGCTTCAGGGCGGGATACGGAGTTGAGACTGCTATGGTCGCCTTAGCGGATGATCTACGCCTGGGTATTGACAGGGGGAGTGTGTCCCTGTTGGTACTTTTGGACCTCTCAGCGGCATTCGATACCATCGACCATGGTATCCTTCTGGAACGCCTGAGGGGATTGGGAATCGGGGGCACTGTGCTTCAGTGGTTCCGGTCCTACCTCTCGGGCAGGTTCCAGATGGTGATGCTTGGGGATAGCTGCTCTGCAAAGAAGGAGCTGCTGTGTGGCGTACCGCAAGGTGCCATCCTTTCCCCAATGCTGTTTAACATTTATATGAAACCGTTGGGAGAGATCATCCGGAGGCATGGGGCGGGGTGCTATCAGTATGCTGATGACACCCAAATATATTTCTCTATGCCTTCGACAACATCGTCAGCTAAGGATAGTGTGTCTCCTCTGAATGAATGCTTGGAGGCGGTAATGGGCTGGATGAGGAAAAACAAACTGAAGCTGAATCCAGACAAGACGGAGGTGCTTGCTGTCAAAGGCCGCAACCTGGGTTTGGAGGTGTGTCAACCGGTTCTGGATGGGGTTACACTCCCCCTGAAAGACTGTGTTCGCAGCTTGGGGGTGCTCCTGGATCCGTCGCTCCAAATGACAGCCCAGATAGATGCGACGGCCAGGAGTGCCTACTATCAGCTTCGGCTGATACGCCAGCTGCGCCCCTTCCTAGAGTTGGAAGACCTAAAGATGGTGGTGCACGCGCTGGTAACTTCGAGGCTTGACTTCTGCAATGCGCTGTACATAGGGCTACCTTTGTGCCTAGTCCGGAAACTTCAACTAGTTCAAAATATGGCAGCCAGGTTGGTCACCGGTACATCTAGGAGTGACCATATTACGCCAGCTTTAAAATCGCTCCACTGGCTGCCAATTAGTTTCCGGGCGAAGTATAAAGTGTTGGTCATTACCTTTAAAGCCCTACATGGTTTGGGTCCAGGTTACCTGCGGGATCGCCTTCTCCCGTACAATCCGCCCCGCACGCTCAGGTCCTCTGGGAAGAACTTACTGCGGTCGGCCAAGACTAGGCTGACAACTGTTACCCAGAGGACCTTCTCTTCTGCCGCTCCCAGACTGTGGAATGACCTGCCGGAGGAGACTCGTCAACTTAACAGTCTTTTAGAATTTAAGAAAGCTATAAAGACTGTTCTCTTCCGGCAGGCATATCCAGTGTAATTTTTAGAATGTTTTTAGGATGTTTTAGGATGTTTTAATGATGTTTTAGGATGTTTTAATGCAGTTTTAATAATATTTGTCATGTTTTAATTAGTTTTATGTATTTTATCATGCTGTTGTTCCCCGCCTCGATCTAGATGGAGAGGCGGGTAAGAAATAAATCGTTATTATTATTATATTATTATATGGCCTCAGATAAAATCATAAATAATTACTACTTTACAGTGGTTGAACAGTACCACTGTTGTTGGCCCCAGGTTTACACTGGATTAGCACAATGGAAGTGGATTTCCCAATCCCCTCCTTCTCACTGTAGCTCTTCCAGCCCCTTGAAAGTGCTCCACACAGACAGACAATGGTGGATAGGGTGAGCTGTGTTGTGTGTGTGTTTGAATGAGGCAGAGGGACCTTCCACAAATGGAGTGCTTCAACTTGCCTACGGTCCTTTCATTTTGTGGAAGACAGATCCTAGATCCACCCTTTACTATTAAAAGAATACTCCTAAGGTACAATAATATTCAAGATATATATATATATATATATATATATATATACCAAAAAGACAAAAGAATGTATGTAAGTTTCTCAAAGTTGTTTGGTCACACACCTGATGTTACAACGTCAAGGAGTCAAATTGTTATTCATTTTAATCTGCTTAATACATTTTCTTTTTCACTTCAGCACCTAAAGGAATGTCTACCCGATTTCTGACCTATTTTATGGAGAACATAACATTTCTCCTTTTTACTGTTCCCACTCACCACTAGATGTTAATAGTAAGCCGACAGAGAATGTTTTAAAGCCCCTATTTTGTAGCCAAAGCGTTCCTGGAGATCTATGTTTTGGGTGCAAAGATGCCTCCTTGAACTATAAAAAGTGTCCCATGTTTCCAGTTGTCAAAACATAGAGGCAGCAAACGGCCCACTCTGATAAGGCAGAGGAAGAATGAGCCCTTTCCCACATGTATTTCTATTTCTTTTACACTCTCCTGGCCTTTTACAGGCAATAAAGCGCATAACAAGCCTTTTTCTGAAAGTGCAGAAGTTTTAGGAGTTTTATTTCAACCCAAATCTATGCTTTAACAAGAAAGGTGTTACCAAGTTTTCCTCATAGGCCAGGCTGGCTGTTGAACTAAATGCATTTCGTGACGGATCAGCAAAGGGCCAAGATGAACACTGCTGGTTTCTCTTTCATTCTTTAACTGATTTTTAAACTTTACTTTAGGCTGGATTGTATGGATTGAGAAAAGACCTGAAAATTGCCTCGCCTGTTCCCATTTATCTCACATTGAGACAAGAGTGTCCGTAAGTAACACACTGAAGAACCAGTAGAGACAAAACTGTTTATCTCCAACAAGCTTTTAAGATTTGCTATCTGTATTTGGAAATAATTACAAAGGACCTGTTTGTAAGAAGGGATGCAATGCCCAATGGGCCCTGAAGCTGATGCACACTGGACAACTTTGGAAACATAGCCTGAGTAACAAATGTTGGCTGTGGAATTGCATATCAATGGAGAAAGTCAATGCACATACTAGGAAAACAACTAGAACCACCCTTACAAAACAAACTTTGCAATGTTTATTCAGATGTAAGACACTTTTCTTTCTATAACCAGCTCTGCCTTTAGCTGTTGTCAAAATGTTACTTCAGGAATTACTTCACTAAAATTCTTGTAGTTTAAAGCACAAACATATGTAGGTTCATGAAGAAATATTAGCGGGAGGATGGATTTATTTGTTACAACTTTTCTAGTTGATCAGAAATAAGCTCAGTTGTAAGCAATGGTACAATTGTACGCAACGGCACCACATATAAAATGATGGCGGGAACGTGAGAAACAATAGTTCTCACTTTTTGTAAGACTCGACACTATATAGAATTTTGTCTATATTCAAGCACTAGATCTTGCTTTCTCCTTGATGAATTGAAACTCACGGCATAAGAGACCCAGTGCATATGATGCGCTGTTCCCAAAACCCAAACTTGGCAGGACCTTGAAATAAAGAGCTGGTTTACATATTATGAATATAATCACATGGGGTATACATGGTGTACTTACAGCAGGGCTGGATAACCTATTTTGGCCTGAAGGCCACATTCACACCAAGAAGAAATTTCAGGGGCCTGATGCTAGCAGTGCTCTCACTCTCCTTCCTATACACCTTCCAGTTACACACACATCCCACCATTCACACATACCAACAACACCATCCAGGCAGACACACTTTACACCCACTTTTATACACACGCACTCCAGGCAATCCTCAGGAGCTGGTTCTGTGCACCCCATACTTTTAGGATAGGCCAGAGAAATGCACAGCTGGCCTTCTCAGGAGCCACCCCTTTGAAGTATTCCAGGTGCCCCAAAGTGGCAACTCGTTCTGAAGCACACTAGCAGGAAAGGCCAGCGATATGCGGAGCCTCTTGGGGCCACTGCTTCAAGGAACCTGAGGCACCCCCAAGTGATGGCTCCCTCAGAAGTGCCTTTGCACATCCTTCTCCTTTCTCTGGAGCACTTCCATGTTACCTCAGCAATCCTTGGGAATAGCAATGGAGTCTTCTGAATGTCCCAGAATTTATTGCAATTGCTAATGAAGCATACAAGCACCCTAGCGAAAAGAAGATGAAAAGTAGCTGGGGGGGGGGGGGTTGGAATCAAAATGGAGATGTTCCCAAAAGGAAAAGCTTTGTGGGCCAGATTAGGTCAATAGGTAGGTAATTTCCCCATGGCTAATTTATAGCAACAGGATAATGATCACAGCAAACAGTAAGAGGCATTACATGTTGTAATATGTACCTCACAATAGCAGAAGTTAAGTTTGATGCTATGTCACTTGCCTCTTTGTGGTATCCTTGGTCCATGCATACACCAGTAGTCCTGGAACTTTCTAATCATGCGCACAGTAATCATGCTCTCTTCCGGCAGGCCTACACAGTTGAATTTTAAGATGTTTTTAATAATGTATTTGTTTTTATCTGTTTTAATGGTTTATCTATTTTATGATTTTTATATTTATATTTATTGTTGTTCCCAGCCTCAATCTGGATAGAGAGGCGGGTTAGAAATAAAACAAACAAACAAACATTTGCTCACTTATTCATTGTTGTTTTAATAAGTAAAAGGATGGGGGTATATCCATACATAAAACCCTTTTCATTTCAATGGAATTTAAGCATGCCTAACTATTTTAGATTGCAACTTCTCCTTTTGGTCAGCAACTGTAGAGGGAAAAATGACAGGAAACCAGAGAACTAAACATATGTTTTGGTTGCAGCAGCAAATAAGCCATCAGGACAGGATAGAAGGAACTGATACAATAGGTGTGCTTTCTGGAATCGCTCCATAAAGATCAAGGATTAGCAATCGAAAGAGGGGTTTAAAAAACATACGCAAGAATTAAAAGAACAATGTGCACATTCAGGGCCCACGTATCATTGCTTCTTGCCTGTAGCTGACAAGAAAAGTCAGCAAATGAATCCTTCTCCTCACTTGCTGTGCTTACTGTAAAATTGCTCTTCCAGGCATAAAATGCCATTTAGTGTGGCTGGGATATCGAAGGCTTTGGATCTTTCTTTTGTGCTACCCTCATGGTTTTCTTTTCACTTACTATGGAAGTGTTTTGCACATCATTTCATATATGAGTGCATATCTTCCTCTGAATTAACTCATACTGAAACACACACACACACAGTGACTTTGAGACAGCCGTATCCTACCCGGGAGCTGACAGGACCTAAGGACATTCAGCTCTCTAAAGAACTGCACTTAACATGGGAGGCTGTGCTGAATGTCTAGTGTGTCACAACGACCTCTTTAATACTGATGATTGTTCCCTGAAACTGCTTGCCTGATAGAATACTCAGACGGATTGGCTATGGAATGGATTTATCGCCTGCATCATATGATGGCTTCCCTTACTCAGAAATGTAGACATCTTGCAGTTACTGCAATCCACCCCCACAACAACATTTAGATCAAGCACACACTGCATTGTCTCAGTCTGGTGCATAACTGTTTTATTTTTAAAACTAGAACTGGGCAAAGTATAAAAACTGTGATTTACGAATTATGGCATGTTTGGTGTGCCTGGCATGTTGAAACTAAAGGCTATTGAAAGCTCTTTCATACTAGCTTTCTGGACTATGTAATGTGTAAGATTTTTTTCAAGTTTATTTTAAAATGAAATGAAAGAGAACGGGCCTGTTCGGAAGACAGTTTAAACTAGGGATGTGCACGCCAGAAAATATAGTATTTTATCGTTATCGTAATTTCGGACCAAAAAAATTATTGTCTCCGATAATATTGTAGGTGAACCACATCGTCTTCACGATAATTATCGGAAATACGATATTTAATTTGCAGCCCCATTGTGCCCTATAGAGCTGGGTTTTTAAAGAAAACATGCCTATAACCTGTATTTTCAAAGTTACAGGCTTGAAACTTGGTCACAATACTTATGGGGTATGCCTAAGTATGTGTATGAAATTTGAGATCGATCCCTCTGACCCTCGATTTTATATGAATTTATTAAAGATCGTTTAAGTTCTGATAGGTCAGAAGTTGCACGATCTTTCAAAAATGCATATAAAACACAGGGGTGGAGGGATTGATCTGAAATTTGGTACATATGTGTAGCAACATGTGCTAGAAATGTGTATGGAATTTAAGATCGATCCCTCCAACCCTCAATTTTATATGAATTTATTAAAGATCCTGCAACTTTTTGACAGGTCTGAATGAACGCATGTGGCGAGCTGTCATTCTGACCTGTCAGAACTTAAACGATCTTTAATAAATTCATATAAAATCGAGGGTCAGAGGGATCGATCTCAAATTTCATACACATACTTAGGCATACCCCATAAGCCCTGTGACCAAGTTTCAAGCTTTTAACTCTGAAAATACAGGCGGTATAGGTTTATTTATATGGCAGTCCGATAATCCGATATAATCGGGCTGAAAATTAACATCTCCAATGGTTATCATAGGAAGTTGTATTGTATCAGTAATGTTAATCGTATGCACGATAAAGAGCATATCATATCATTATCATACTTTTTAACAATACAATACACATCCCTAGTTTAAACCCTGATTGTTAAGGCTTCTGATTAAGTAGCAGGGTTTGAGGTGTCTTGTGTGATGCGTTTTGCTAAACCCTGCCCACTCACTAACCACAGTCAGACTGTCTGCAGCAGGATTAGTGGCTCTAATTGTGGTTTAAAGCGTTGTTTGCGACAGCACGGCTTGTGCTTAGTGCTAACCCCAGACAACCACAGTTTCCCTAACCACAAAGCCTGAAATGTCATCTGAACAGGCCCAGAGAGAGAGAGAGAGAGAGAGAGAGAGAGACAGAAGGAAATGTATAGGCTAAGAAAAGATATTGTCTCTGATTTGTAAATAACTTAGATTTTGAGGTCAGAACAAGACATTATAAATATGCATATATATATATATATATATATACACACACACACACACACACACACACCACACACACTCAGCCGGTGCTGAGAACACCTCTATCTCCTCCAGCCATCATTTTGTCTAGTAGAGGGTGGGCAACTTCAGAGGTCCAGGGCTATTTCTCTCTCTCTCTCTCTCTCTCTCTCACACACACACACACACACACAGCAAGCTGCCAGGCAACACACAAAAAAGGAATTAATTTCATTTTTCATTTCATGGTATGGGGCACTGGATTGTGGCCAGTCTAGTACAATTTACCCATGCTTGGATATTACAACACTGGGATTTCCTGATCATGTTCTCATCATTGGCTACATGGTAGCATAATACACAATTTTATAACATCTGAACACAAGAATGCTGTATTAGACATTACAGAAGAATAACGGAACCAAGCACACAGCTGCTCTTTTTGGGTGGCAGCTGCCTGTATATCATTGTGTTTGGTTCCAGCCTGGACAGTTTACAAAATCATAAATTTAATTTTAATCTGCTTATGTTCTGACAAAAAAAAATACAGTCTAAAAAAACCCTTCTGCATTATATGCAACTGAATATCATCCACTGTCCTCCCTCTTGCTCTTAGTCACTGATTGAATGAGGAACATCAGAAAATTAGATTACCAAAATATTTGATATAAAAAGTACTGCAACATAGACACAAACCATAAAGATGTTTACCCTGGAGAAATTGTGTCCTAAAATGCACTCAAAAAGTTATATGCAAGTTGACCCGTAGAAGGAAATCTCTTTAAACACTGCCCTGGGCAATGGCATGACCTTAAAGCATATTACAGCTCAAGTAACTTGCTTTGCATTTTATGGAATTGCTTGGAAGGAAGAATGCTAAAACAAAGGATACAGCTTGGATTCCTAGAATAACAAAAACATTCATAACCTAGGGGTTGAGAAGTACAATGCTCAGTCATTTTGACATATATATCTTTACTAACTTTTGTTGGTAGGGGAGGTTCTGCATCGTCAGCTAAGGATAGTGTGTCTCCTCTGAATGAATGCTTGGAGGCGGTAATGGGCTGGATGAGGAAAAACAAACTGAAGCTGAATCCAGACAAGACGGAGGTGCTTGCTGTCAAAGGCCCCAACCTGGGTTTGGAGGTGTGTCAACCAGTTCTGGATGGGGTTACACCCCCCCTGAAAGATTGTGTTCGTAGCTTGGGGGTACTCCTGGATCCGTCGCTCCAGATGACAGCCCAGATTGATGCGACGGCCAGGAGTGCCTATCAGCTTCGGCTGATACGCCAGCTGCGCCTACAGTTGGAAGACCTAAAGATGGTAGTGCATGCGCTGGTAACTTCGAGGCTCGACTTCTGCAATGCACTGTACATAGGGCTACCTTTGTGCCTAGTCCAGAAACTTCAACTTGTTCAAAATATGGCAGCCAGGTTGGTCACCAGTACACCTAGGGCTGATCACATCACACCAGTTTTAAAATCGCTTCATTGGCTGCCAATCAGTTTCCGGGCGAAGTATAAAGTGTTGGTTATTACTTTTAAAGCCCTACATGGTTTGGGTCCAGGGTACCTGCGGGATCGCCTTCTCCCGTACAATCCGCCCCGCACACTTAGGTCCTCTGGGAAGAACTTACTCAAGCCATCCAGAACTAGGCTGGTGAGTGTTACCAGAGGACCTTTTCTTCCATCGCTCCCAGACTATGGAATGGTCTGTCGGAGGGGGTAGACAAATTGACAGTCTTCATGAATTTAAGAGAGTCATGAAGGCTGTCCTCTTCCGACAGGCCTATCCGGATGAATTTTAAGATGTTTTTAATGTTGTATTGTTCTCTTGCTTTTAAAAAAAAATTAACTGTTGTGATTTTTATGTTTATATTGTTGCTGTTCCCCGCCTCGATCCGGAGGGAGAGGCGGGTTACAAATAAATTATTATTATTATTATTATTATTATTATTATTATTATTATTATTACATTCCTTTGTTTATCCTGGTAGCATCCACTAGGGCAGTGATGGGAAACCTGAGATCCTTCAAGTGTTTTGGCCTACAACTCCCATGATCCCTCACCATTGGTCCTGTTGGCTAAGACTGATGAAAATTTTAGGCCACAATACATGGAGGGTCAAATGTTGCCCATTCCTGATGCTAGGATGATGGGAAAGTCCATCTTGGTGATGGCATCAACATACCTTTGGAATGCTCTCCTGAGATGGATGCACAGCTAATTTCTCAAGCTGCATTTTGTCATCAAGACAATACTTTTTTTCCTTTTCAGTAAGACATTTTCCAATAACTTACATTTTCTGAACTTTAGCTCCACTACTAGTTTGGAAGGGAACTAGCATTTCTCTCAATGCTATCCAGAGAGCTTCACAGCTCAAGAAAATATTTGAATCTAGGTAGTCCATCTAACCACAGCACCACACATTTTCTTTTTACACTTTTCTACATTATTGTTAACCAGCACAGTTACTGATAAGGACAGAAACCAAAATACTTATCTTAAATATATTTTATACTCTATTGTTAGTCTTTCTGTCTCATATATGAAATAAATGAGATTTAGGAGACAAAACAGCAAAATTTGAAGATTCTAAAGATTTTAGAAACAATTTGACAAGTTTTTAAAAAGAGAGAGAGTAAAAGAATGATACATGTAGAAGGAAAAATATCCAAGCATGGGAAGAAGCAAGAAACATCAAACAAAAATGTTGTGCAGAACAAGAGATCTTAGACCCAACGTGGAGAAGAAGCCAGATGGTAGACTGAACAAATTACAACATAACAGCAATCAATAAGGAGTACTTGTAAGTTAATGAGTACTTGTTGAGAGTTTTAAAGGTGAAAACATCAAAAAATAGGGAATACAAGATAAACTAGAGCTTAAGTGAAGAGAACAGCTCACAGAATCCCAGTTAAATTGTTGGCAATTGCCTGATTATTTGTTTCAGGGCTATTGTCTCCTCCTTTATCGGGCTTTTCAGTCCAGAAACTATAAACACTTCTGTTTGTATGTATGACTTATTACTCATGCATATGGTTTTAACTGAATCAGGTCTCAAGCCTAAAAATAAAGTATAGTAAAAAGTTTATTTATCACATGCAAAGACCCATGAGGAATTGTCTTGAGTAAGTGCCAACTTGATTAGGTAATAAATGGGGAAGAAACTGTTACAAAGTAGGTCTCTTGTGAGTGAGCAGTACTGAACTCCATTTTGAGACAGCCAAAAAGCCAAGGCATCTTCATCGCAACTTGGGAGAAAGTCACAGAAACAGGCTTGAGAGCAATCACGTAAGGCTAGATCAAGCAATTCAGTTTCTAATAAACCTCTAAATGCATTCCCCAAAGGCAAAGGTAAAATTGAGAAGAATATGAATGCTGGATAGCAAGAGTGATAATTAGTAATACACCTGGTTAGCCTGGACCTGTCTTTTAAGACAGCCATTAGCATTTAAAGTCACCTCTTTGTTCAAAGAATAGAAATGGCAAGAAAGATCTAGTAGGACTCGTTTCCAGCAAGTACACTTATCATCCCCAGGCACCCTCTTTTGTTATATGGGATGAAAGGCCAGCTCAGTCTTTCTCCCAAGGCATCTTTTCCACTGCTTATGAGCAATGATGCCACTACTTTTCTCTAAACTGTATAACTACCCTCAGGTTTGGAGTGTCCAGGGTCTGCCTCTTACCAGAGTCATGGGGCCATGCTGCTGAAATTACTGGGGGCCTTAACCCCCAGGGGTAAGATGCCATACTGCTGCTGAAATTACTGAGTCTCTTCTCCCAGAGGAAAGGCTCCTGCTGAAATCACTAGGATTCTTGCTTGCCAGAGCAAGGTACCATTGGTGGGTGCCTTGCCTCCCCTAGTCAAAGCTCCCTGTTTTCCTTCCTCTTTACTGAGACTAGGAGCTGCAGCACACACGTGTTGCCTTCTACAGGAAAGGGCTTCAGCCCAGGGAAAGGTATATTGCTTTTAGAGGTTCCATCCCCTCTTTCCTGTGTGTGTGTGAATGCTTTAAGAGTTTCATCAGATGAGCGTTTTATCGCATGCTCACTACTGCCCACTTATGGATGTGCGTGCATCCTTTAGGTGACGTCTGCCTCCCGTGTGCCTCCCACTCCTTCTGCTCATTTTTCCATAGCACAATAAACCTTTTTAAGCCGACATTTTAGAAAATTGAATGTGCTGTGATCTGCTGTGTGCAGGAAAAGCAGCACAATAAAAACAGCCTCTTTATGGGCCATGTGGTCTTTGTTTACTTCCTCTTTCCCCTCTGGGAAGAATGAGGAAGTGTGGACAAGTGAGGGTAAGGGAATGCGATTTCCCCATGTGATGATGCTGTAGGTCTCAAGAAGACTCTTTCTCACAGTCTTGAAAGTACTTTTAAGCCTCCGTTTACTCAGCTAATTTCCCCAAACTAGCTTGTGCAGCAATCTGTGTAAACATCAATAAATGTCCCATTGTGGTGTTATCCTTATAATCAGATGTGTAGGTCTCTCATTACAACGTGTGCAAGTTTGTACACGGGTCTAACTATTAATAGTTGGGGGAAATGTGTATGTTCAAAGCTGGAGATGAGAGATTTTAGTGTGTAATAATTGAGAGAGGCTCCAGAGAGAGCAATAATGTAGGCTCTCAGAAAATTTTACTTACCCAATGGGCCACTTCAGCACATCTGTTGTTGGGAAGCCTTGCAGCCCACCGTGGCCTGTTTAAGGTCATGGTGGGACTAGGATAGGGTGACCAGATTATGACAATCAAAATCCCGGACCCCCCCGCCACCCCCCAACCCAAAACAACCCCCCCACCACGTGCCGCCCCCCCACCCGTGCCGCGCCGCACCGCGCTCCTTACCTGGGCGTCTGCTTCCCTCCGGTGCTCAGAATCTACTGAGAAACAGGCTTCCTGGCCTGTCTCTCAGTACGCGCCGGGTGATGACATCATCACCCGGCGCGCTACTGAGGGACAGGCCGCGAAGCCTGTTTCTCAGACGATTCCGAGCACCAGAGGGAAGTGGACACCTCAGCAGGTAAGTGCCTCGCGCTACCCGCCTCCCGCCACCGCCGCGTGCCCCCCTACCACCCCGGTTTTCCCCCGCTGCCCCCCGGTTGCCCCAGTTCGGCCTAGGTTTCCAGGTTAGGACCGGGAACCCCCGGGCCATCTGGACACCCTAGACTAGGAGCACATCCCAACAACAGGCCATGGGTTATGTGAGGGTTGTTGAACATTCACACAAGACCCAATACCTGGTTTTGCATGACATTACAAGCCATGGCCTGATGTTTAATATTCAGCCCACAGTGAGTTAAATAAGCTGCAGTGGGTTATTTTCACTGTGTGAACCAAGCAAATACCAGCATGTCAAAGAATGAGAAAGTGGCAATAAGGCCAGATGGAAAAAGGAAAGCTTTTGGAAAGGCAAAAGAATATAGGAAAAAAGAGTTTATTAATAGATAAAAAACATGAGAATACTGGTGCATTTCTGTCCTTGAACAGAAAATGAGCAACTAAAGAAAAAACAACGATGCTATTCTCAAAGATAAGATGTTACATAAAGGAATTACGATCTGATTAATATGAATATACTATGAACTTTCACACTCTTCAGAAAAAGTAGCAATATAAAAAGGTTTGGTTATGTATAGGATAAACAACGCAGTGGAAATTTCAACATTTTATCAAGGCTTTTTGCTGCCATCTTTTGAATATAGTTCTCTGTTCCTCTGGCCAGACAAAGATATTACAGAGTAAAGAACCACTGGAATGATTTATGTATTTGGAGAGCACACTTATTTCAGAAAATAAAAAGAAACGATGGGGAGCCTGGATTCTACAGTAAATTAAGATAGAGTTTCAACCGTATTGAACTACACAATATGAACATATAGGAAGAATAACATAGCTATTTGAATTTTAGTCAAGAAGGAAATGTGGAAAAAAATTGGGCTCTGAAAGAAGTGTACTAATTGAGAACAACAAAGCACAGTAAACAACCTGAGCATTTTCAGAATTAGGCAATAAAGCAGTATGATTTAATCCTTTCCCCTCCAAACATACATGCGGGCTTTTGGGTGTGATTATTACATCCTGTTTTCTGTTATTATTTAATGTAATAACTTCATCTACTGATATATTTCCCCTGTGCCAAAATTGTGCTGATAGTAGAGGCATTCAAGAGGCAGCTAGACAACCATCTGTTAAGTATGCTTTAAGGTGGATTCCTGCATTGAGCAGGGGGTTGGAAACGATGGCCTTATAGGCCTTTTCCAACTCTACCATTCTATGATTCTAGTATTTTTTAAATTCAATTCTTCCTCCAAGGAGGTTGTGATAGTTTACTTGGTACACTCCCCCCCCCCCATTTTAGAGAAATATGTTTTCGCAAGATTACCCAGTGAGCTTCATGAGTGAATGAGAGATCCACATGTCCCAAATCCTAGTCCAACACTGTATCCATTACACCACATTGGATTAATAAATAATAATAATAATAATAATAATAATAATAACAATTTATTTCTTACCCGCCTCACTGTCTGGATCGAGGCGGGGAACAACAACATGATAAAATACATAAAACTGATTAAAACATGACACACATTATTAAAACTGCATAAAAAATCCTAAAACATCCTAAAAACATCCTTAAAACACACTGGATATGCCTGCCGGAAGGGAACAGTCTTCATAGCTTTCTTAAATTCTAAAAGACTGTTAAGTTGACGAGTCTCTTCCGGCAGGTCATTCCACAGTCTGGGAGCGGCAGAAGAGAAGGTCCTCTGGGTAACGGTTGTCAGCCTAGTCTTGGCCGACCGCAGTAAGTTCTTCCCAGAGGACCTGAGCGTGCGGGGCGGATTGTATGGGAGAAGGCGATCCCTCAGGTAACCTGGACCCAAACCATGTAGGGCTTTAAAGGTAATAACCAACACTTTATACTTCGCCCGGAAACTAATTGGCAGCCAGTGGAGCGATTTTAAAGCTGGCATAATATGGTCACCCGTAGATGTACCAGTGACCAACTTGGCTGCCATATTTTGAACTAGTTGAAGTTTCCGGACTAGGCACAGAGGTAGCCCTATGTACAGCGCATTGCAGAAGTCGAGCTTCGACATTATGAACTCCATACTCCATACTGCCCAGTACTACTTCATGAGTTTGTAGCAAAAGATGAGATTAAAAACAGGGACTTCATGAGTCATGGTTTAGCCTCATAGCTCCTGTCTCTATAATACTGAAATAATAATACTGGACTACCTTACATGACTGTAGTAAGGATTATTGAGAACATGTACATAAAGTGCTTTACGCAATTATAGAAATCACTATAGAACCAGCGCAGTGTATTTGTTAGAATGTTGGACAAGGAGCAGGGAGGCTCACTCTGCCACAATGCTTACTATCTCTCTTAGCCAAACCTATCTCATAAGGTTGTTGTGTGGATAAGGTGTGTGTGGGGGCAGGAAGAGTACACCACATTGAGTTTGTTGGAAAATGTGCAGGGACAAAATCAAATGCATCTTCATTGTCAAAATATTTATTTATTATTTATTTTTGAATTTATATCCCCTTTTCCCCTCCAAGGAACCCAAAGTGGTGTACCTAATCCTCCTCCTCTCCATTTTATCCACACAACAGCAACTCTGTGAGGTAGGTTGGGCTGAGAGTCTGTGACTGGCCCAAAGTCACCCAGTGGGTTTCCATGGCCAAGTTGGGATTAGAACCCGGATCTCCCAACTCTCAGTCCAACACTTTAGCCACTGGCAAAAACTGACTGGTTCATTAGCAATGAAGGATTAAAGTATGTGGAGTTTCTAATTTCCTCTTTCTTTGGACCATCTCTGGTTCATCGACAAACTCTTCTCTGCAGCACCTAGGATAAGTGCTGCAGAGAAGGATAGATGAGAACTTAACAAATTTGCACTTCCCAAACCTATACATGAACTGGAATGCAGTGGTGCAGCAATATTTGCACTTTCATGAATTTTGCAATGCAAATTAAAAATGAACATAAAAATGTGCATAATATGAGAAAACGGCAGAAAGAATTGTACAACAGGGAAATATGTGCACAAAAATGCTAAAAACTGGATTATATTAGGGAAAACTGCTAGCAACAATGCTTACATTTTGAAAAGTATGTACAAAAATGTGTATATTTGAAAATGTATATGTATATAGATAAATGTGTATGAAAATACATATTTTCATGAAAATTGTGTATGAAAATGTGTTAAAATACATACACATTTTTATGTGGACTTAAGAAACAAATTCACAAACTGATATGGAAATGGTACAGAATGAGCTTAATGTAGGAATAATGAGAAACTGATCTTAATTGAACTTGACAGTTTAGTCCATCCCTACTAGACACACATGCAAGGATAGTTATAGAAAAAGATGAAATTAAGCAAGAGTAAACCCAACGCTTGAGGAAAAAAATGAAAGCAAAGGAAAATAATACTTAGCACTTCTTAAGTACTTAACATGTCCAGAATACTGTGTAAACATTCAATTAACTAAGATATCACCTTTTTTAACGCGGTGGAGAAAGTAAGGAAACGCTAGAAATGTTAATATGCAGTGTACTCTGAGTGTACATGTGTTGCATTGCTGTTACAAGTTGTTAATTAGCAGAAGGAGGAGGACAACTTTTTATAACTTGAAAAGGATGAAGGAAAGAGGGGCAATCCTCTCTCAAGATACTGAAAGGAAAAGACTATAGATGTGAAGTAAATAGCCATTTTGATGCTTCCAAATTAGTATCTCAGCAATTAGGAGAGAAAAGAAAAATAACTGGTATCGTTTCTGACTATTCAGTTCTGCCAGCTGAATAGACCCGACACCGTTCATTTCACGCAATTAGTAACAGAGCAAATGGAGATTTCTCTGCAATGTAAATAGCAGACATAGGGAATCCAGTCTGGATCAGAACTGCAGCAGAGGACAAAAGCCTAGAGACACTCTCTAACCCCAGCGTTTCAATCCCAATTAGGCCTCCACCATGGGCACTTTTCCTTTTAAAAGTCACTCTCACAAGTGCATGATCTTTAAAAAAATTCATAGAAAATTGAGGGTTTGAGCAATTGCTCTGATTTTTTTTCACAAATGACCAGCCAGATCCCATCTTCAGTGTCCCACAAGTTTCAAGTTTTTAGCTTTAAAATTGAAGAAGTGGGGGGTGGGGGCTTTTTGGGGACCCCCTATAACTTTTTAATTTGAAAAGATAGAGACATGAAACTTTTTGGACATTGCAGATTGGATCTTGCTAGTTCTAGCTCTCCAAGTTTCATGTCATTATCATTTCAAATAAAAAAGTTATGCATGTGTTTCCCCCAATGCAAGCCTACGGGAAAAAAACAGACAAGATGACAGCACAGAGGCCCGGTCAACCAGATGTCAATAAAGTTGTACAAACATTAATAAATTCCTATAAAATCGATGGTTGGAGGGATCGATGTCAAATTTCATACACATGTCTAGCACATGTTTCTACACATATGTGCCAAATTTCAGATCAATCCCTCCACCTCTTTATTTATTTATTTTTTTTTTAAGACCATGCAACTTTTTGACAGGTCTGAATGATCGCACGTGGCAAGCTATCATTCTGACCTGTCAAAACTTAAACAAACTTTAATAAAATTGAGGGTTGGACGGATTGATCTCAAATTTCATACACATACTTAGGCATACCCCATAAGCACTGAGACCAAGTTTCAAGCCTCTAACGTTGAAAATACATAAATTATAGGTTTATTTATATGGCGGTCCAGTAATCCGAAAAAAATCCGATATAATTGGGCTGAAAATTTTTGGATTGGATATTTATCAGAGGTTTTTCTATCGTATCATAATCATTAATCGGATGTCCGAGAACGACCTTATCGTATTGTTATTGGACATTTTAACGATACGATACACATCCCTAATTTACAGACCTTACAAAAATACGGACAAAGTACATTTGCACATATACTCAAGTGAACTTCTTTCTGCATCAACTGCAGTTATGATTGATTTCCCATAATTTATATCCTTTCTCTCCAAAAATCCGTGTATCTTTCATCTGACACAGTCAAATATTTGGGCAGATGGGGGTAAAATAAAATATAAATTAATTTGAAATGGTAGTTTTAGATCTTTAGCTATTTTTGTCCCCAAAGACTGTATGTGGCAGTGGATTGGTGGCCATGTCCCTGTGGTGGTTGTGATTCATAAATTCATCTCTCCTCTTTCCCCATGACTAAAATAGACTGCAATACAGTACTTCCTTTGAACATTGAGACAATGGAATAAAATTAATTTGGGACATCCTTTGTTTCAAGCACAAAGCCCTCCTCAACCTCCACATCCATTTGCAAAGGAAGGCAAGCAAATTAGATTGTAGATGCAACAGATATTGTTTTCAATAGTATATGTTATGATGGAGCAAACTCTGACTATGTTAAGGCTAATTAACATAGCAATTTTTGGGTTGGTTCATTTCTACATAGCCCACTACAGTATGGCTTGAATGTGGTAATCCAGCATGTGATAATCCAATTATGTTTGAGATAATCCATGCAGTTAGAACTCACACAGGCCAGTGTGTATCAGTTGTTTATACAGTAGTCACAATTTATTTCAGTACAGCACACATTTTGGTCATGACAATCCTGAAGTAGAACAGAGAATGTTCTCAGAGATACTGCTAAATGTCCTTGATCAAAACACTTCATTGTTGTGTAGCTAGAATGGATCAGTAAAATGACCTGCAGACTACCTGATTTCTGTTCTGTCAAATTGTATGTCAGTTGGTGCATAAGAAGGTAGAAATGATTCATACTCACCTTCAAAACCTGCTCTTGAGATTCATTCATGGAACCTTCAAAATCAAGGAAAAAGAAAAGGACAAGAAAAATAACAATTTGAAAACAAACATGGTGGAACAATAGGAGAGTGGCAACACCCACATTAGTTTAGTCAGATAGTAGCACAATGGCTGACAAGCATCAACTGTAATTCTTCAATATCATTCCCGCTATGTATCGATGTTGAAGGACCATTGGCTCTTCTACTCTTGCTACTAAAAATATTGAAAATTGAAGTTTTATCAGCTTACATTTATTCAGTTTTCAGCTATTTCCCAAACTCCATGGAACAATATATAGACCAGAGTAACTCCAGAGCCTGTCTTGCATATAACACAGAGCCTATAATACTGAGAAGGTTGAAGTAACTGTTAGTTCAAACAATATTCAAGGCCTCTTCTAAGTTCACTTAATGTGTTCATTTTTGCTTCTCTCAATATATACATGGTTATTGTAAATATTGAAAAAGATTATCAAGATTTTCTTTACACTTTTTAAATGATCTGCATTGCATTTCTTTTCTCCCTCCTCCTCTCCAATGACAAACATCAGCAGTTACTCCAGGCAGAAGGATCATTAGTAATGAAAAAGCTAATCTGTCACAGATATAGTGCACTATGTATATTTCATACGTCTCATAAATCATAAATTAGTCTAAAGAACCTAAAGTTGTCCCCAGAGGATAACAAATTCACAAGATGTTCTCATATGGTTGGTTTAAAACTTTAAATGAGAACATAGTGTGTGTGTGTGTGTGTATGTGTGTGTGTGTGCGCGCGCTCTCTCTCAGATATGCACATTGACCTATTTCTGCTATTGGGGAAAATACCCTTTGTTTTGCAGGAATGTGGAGTGTGGAAAATAATGAAGCGAACACAAAATTGGAATTTAAACAGGGCCACATTTATTAATAGATCTGAGAGAGGGTAATCCTAAACAGGCATCTTCTCTAATCCGGCCTCATGCCTTTGTTTTATCGGGTGAGACATTGATGTTCACCATCTTCCAGGCCTCCACTTTTTGGGTAGGGAAAGCCTTCCGTGTCACTCCTTCCCCTTGTGCCACAAGGCTACGAGAGGGTGAGGAAAGTTGGCCTCAAAAGTAACCCTTATCTCCACCATCTGGGCCGCAAGACTCAGGTATTACCCATCACCACAACGGTGCCTCTGAATGCTCACCGATCCTAACCCACTCAAGATACCTGCACATGTCCTGCTTATCAGCAAATGTGACCAAATTGTTACCAACGCCAAATTAACCTAATTTCCTACAGCTATTTTTGTTTCCTCACCCCATAATTCAAGGGCCAGACCTACACCTTGTGTCAAATCATTAAGGATATGGAAAGCAGGAAAAAACACTATGAAAGTGGTATATGGAATGTGCATTGTGCCCCAACAGTTATCAATGCACTTCAATACCATTATTGTTGTTGTTGTTGTTGTTGTTGTTGTTATTTAGGGTGACCATATTTTGGAAACCAAAAAGGAGGACAACATGGCCGCCCCAAAGATGTCCAATCATGTCCAGCCCCCAAGGGGGCATACCCACCCAAAAATGGCCCTGGACACATGTTTGATTTCACAGCACACAATTAAGACAAACCTGTTCTACATAACATCTTAATATTAAAATCACTGAAATAAAGAACAAGTGAAACATTCAATGTATTTGAAATTAACTTCACTCACTCCTACTTTTGTAGCTTTTGGTGTACTTTAAAGCTTTTGCTATATTCTGTGTGATACATTCTCTAGGCTGACCATATGAAAAGGAGGACAGGGCTCATGTAACTTTAACTGTTGTAGAGAAAAGGGAATTTCAGCCAGCGTCATTTGTATGCAATTAGTTCCTGGTGAAATTCCCTCTTCATCACAACAGTTAAAGTTGCAGGCACTATACTATACTAGAGTGACCATATACAAAAGAAGGCAAGGCCCCTGCAACTTTAACTGTTGTGATGAAGAGGGAATTTCACCAGGAACTAATTGCATACAAATGACACTGGCTGAAATTCCCTTTTCTCTACAACTGTTAAAGTTACATGAGCCCTGTCCTCCTTTTCATATGGTCAGCCTGCATTCTCTCCTTCACTCAGATATCTTTTCTGACTGCAAATCCTTCACTGGATGACCATAGTCTCACCTTTCCTAACATTTAACACTCTTTCCCCATCATCTTTCTCATACCCATACTCACAGATTCAGTATACTGCTACCACTGAATAGGTGCAGAAAAATCTAGCAACCTAGCATTCAGAAAGAGTACAAAATACAATTACCCTGCAAGCATTAGCTATGGAACAAAATTACCACCTCTTAACTTGTTTCAACTTCTGTTTATCAATGAGAAATTATCACAATGCTAGACAAGGATCCTTTCCTTCTTTTATTGAATATTTGGATTCAACACATATTTAGAAATTCTGTTCTCAGTGTGTAGAGAACAGAAATTCCAATCAGAGAGTGCTCTGCCCAAAGAAAACTGCCCAAAGTCCCATTGATTTCAATAAAGCTTATTCCCAGATAACTGAATATAGGATTGCAGCCTTAAATGAAGGTGCTTACAGGGCCATTAGTATTTTATTGCTGTTCATGATAAATCTTCACTGTGACAGAATTTAAGCAAGTTGAACAGTGCAACGTTAAACATGTCTACTCAGAAGTAAGTCCCACTGACTGCAGTAGGGTCTGAAATATGCAGGTTGCTTACCTGTAACTGTAGTTCTTCGAGTGGTCATCTGTGCATTCACACATATGGGCTCGCGGCGACGCCGAGCCTGCTTCCGGGAAACTTAGCTAGCTTAGACTTTTGGCGGGAACCCCTCCCCCCCACCATCCTACCGCGCATGCTCAGGGCTCCCGCCTCTCCTTCTCCTCAGTTCTCTGAGACCGCTTGGCCTCTTAACTAAGGCACAACTATGTCATTAAACAATGAGCATGGCGAACCAATTGACATTCACAAACAGCGATGCCAAGAGGGGACGGTGGGTGGGTTGTGTGAATGCACAGATGACCACTCGAAGAACTACAGTTACAGGTAAGCAACCTGCATTTCTTCTTCGTGGTCTCTGTGCATCACACATATGGGCGAATAACAAGCAGAGACTTACCGGAGGTGGGTAGGCATGCTGGTTGGTCACTGGCAAATCGAGGAAAGGACCGCTCTACCAAACGAGGAGTCCTGTCTGGCTCTAACATCGAGGCGATAATGCTTTACAAAAGTAGAAGCATTTGACCAAGTGGCTGCTTTGCAAAGGTCAGCGAGCGTAGCGCCATGGAGCAGCGCTGACGAGGCAGCCTGCGCTCTAGTAGAATGCGCCGTCGTGTGAAAAGGAGGGTCTTTATTAACAATCCTGTAAGCCAGGATAATGGTCTCCACAACCCATTTGGAGATGCGCTGTGGGGATACGGCCAACCCCTTTGTCACACCTCCATAACAGATGAACAACTTACGAGACTGTCGAAAAGACTCAGTTCTTGACTTATAGAAAGCCAAAGCTCTTCTAACGTCCAATGCATGCAATCTTGTAGACAAAGGATCCGACGACGGGCTGAAGAACGTGGGTAAAACAATGTCTTGACTCACATGGAATGAGGAGGAAACTTTAGGGATGAACATGGGGTCCAAACGTAATACAACTTTTTCTCTAAAGAACTGTAAGTAAGGAGGATCTATCAGCAGTGCTGCTAACTCCGAAACACGTCGTGCAGACGTGATGGCAACTAAAAATATAGTCTTAAGAGTCAATAAACGAATATCAATTGTTGCCAATGGTTCAAAGGGCTTGGCAGTAAGGGCTGTGAGCACGACAGAAAGACTCCATTGTGGTATCACAGGACGAACCGAAGGAAACAAGTTCCGTAAACCCTTTAGGAAGGCTCTTGCCATTGGATGAGTAAAAACAGAGAACCCATTAATCAAATCGTGGTTTGCTGTAATTGCTGCCAAATATACTTTGATGGACGCTGGTTTCAGGCCCTGGGCATGCAGAGAATATAGAAATGAAACAATTTGAGGCATATCAGCTGTGTAAGAATCAAAACCGTTAAGAGTGGCATACCCTTGAAACCGTGTCCATTTTCTTTCATAGGACAGTCTAGTTGACGGCTTACGTGACGCCTCCAAAATAGACTTCAGTCGCTCTGGAAGGTCGAGGACTCTCCACGACGACGGATTCTCCAGGCCGTCAGGTGTAACGATTGGACATCTGGATGAAGAATCCTGCCATTTTGTCGAGACAGAAGGTCGTGGAGGCAAGGTAGGTTCCAGATCTCCTGTTTCGCTAGTCTGAGTAGCGACGTGAACCAAGGTTGTCTTGGCCACGACGGGGCTATTAGTATAGCGTCCGAATTGTTGCATCGTAGCGCAGCCACTGTTTTGGCAAGTAATGGGAATGGTGGAAAGAGGTAGAGAAGACCCCTCGACCAGTCCCATTGAAAAGCATCTCCCAGCGATGTGCGTCCTATGCCTGCTCTGGAGCAATACGCTGGGCAAACTGCATTGGCAGCCGTCGCGAACAGATCGATGTCGGGCGTGCCCCAACGAGCGAAGAGTTGCTCCAATATGCGAGTGGCGAGTTCCCACTCGTGTGTGTTCATGAAAGATCGACTGAGAACATCGGCCTTGGTGTTCTCTTTTCCCGCAATGTGCAATGCCGACAGAAGTATATTGTGGGAGATAGCCCACTCTAGAATGTCTAGTACAAGTCGTAGCAAGCGGTGCGACCGGGTGCCTCCCTCTTTGTTCAAATACCACACCACGGTGGTATTGTCCGTTAGGACGCGGACATGATGCCCTTGTAGGCGAGGCAGAAATGCGCATAATGCTTTCTTTACCGCCAGAAGCTCCAACATATTGATGTGAAGGCGAGTCTCTGAAGGTGACCACCTTCCTTGCGTCAGCAGATCGCCGTGGTGCGCGCCCCAGCCTTCTAGAGACGCGTCTGTTGTCACCGTGCGAGATGGCTCCCGCGGAACAAACGGCATTCCCTGGGAAAGGTTGCTTGAGACCAACCACCACCGGAGGGATTCCCTGACCAGCAATGGGACGGTAAGTATTAGCTGGTGTGGGTTTTGCAGAGTTGAGTAATGGCTGAGCAGGAACTGCTGGAGAGGGCGCATCCGCAGCCGCGCCCAACGGACGACGAACACGGCTGCCGCCATTAAGCCTAGTAACCTGAGAATCGCAAATGCTGAAGCTCGAGGGTGGGTGCGCAAGTGCCATGCACGCTTCTGTAGGGTAGGTACTCTGTCCGCAGGCAGGAAAGCTCTTCCCACGGTAGAGTCGAGGGTAACTCCTATGAACTGCAGTCGTTGTGATGGCTGAATGATGGATTTTTTGTAATTTATCTGCAGCCCAAGCGACGACAGAAGAGAAATTACCTCGTGGACGTCGGCAAGCGCCTGGGTTCTGGACCTTGAAACGATCAACCAATCGTCCAGGTAAGGATATAAGTCGATGTTGTGCGAACGCAGATGCGCGCAGACTGCCGACATGCACTTGGTGAATACTCTTGGGGCAGACTTTAGCCCGAAGGAAAGGACGGAAAACTGGTACGCCTGGTGCCCAATGACAAACCGCAGATAGCGTCGATGGGCAGGATGAATGGCAATGTGGAAATAGGCGTCTTTTAAGTCTATCAGGGTAAACCAGTCTCCCTTCTTTAACATCGGTAGCACCGATGCCACGGTGATCATGCGGAACTTCTTGGGTCGTATGAACTTGTTGAGCTCTCTGAGATCCATAATAGGACGAAGTCCCCCGTCCCTCTTTGGCACTGTAAAATAACGGGAGTAGAAACCCGCCTGTAGGTGACCTCGCTGAACTCTTGTGATAGCCGCCTTTTGAAGAAGGGTGGTAGTTTCTTGCGTTAGAGTCAACGAGGGGGCCGTGATTCTTATGGTGCCCAGTGGAGGAAGTACTTCGAACTCTATTTTGTAGCCCTCTGCTATGATGTCCAAGACCCACGCGTCTGATGTTATTGACGCCCAGGTTTGCAGAAAGGGCTGTAACTTGTTGGTGCTGTGACAGATGAGAGGCAACGTCAAGTGTGATGTTACTGACGCCGAGGTTTGCAGAAAGGGCTGCAACTTGTTGGTGCTGTGACAGGTGAGAGGCAATGCCAAGTCAAAGACGACGCTTGCCCTGTTGCGTTTTGCTGCGCTGTTGGAAACGCGGATTCGACTTTCTTGGCTGATAGGCCTGTGTTGATGCAGGTTGGTAGCGTTGTGCTTTATCTTGTTGCGCCCGTGGTTGGTAAGGGACAGGTCTATACCATTTTCTAGCCCGGTAAGACTGTTGAGGTTGCTGAACTCCCATTTTCTTCGCTGTCATCCGGGCCTTGTGTAACGCATCCAATGTTGTGTCCGTATCCACATTGAACAGGCCCTCCCCATCAAAGGGAAGGTCCTCGATCCTGTTTTTAGTCTCTTGTGGTAAAGACGCTGACCGTAACCACGCGTGGCGACGCAAAGCAACTGCACCCACCATGGCCTTAGACATACAGTCAGTGAGGTGACGCGCCGTTGTCAATTCCTGTTTTGACAATCGGATTGCCTCCGCCTGGAAGACCCTAGCGAGTTCCCGTTGATCGTCGGGAAGGTAATCTGTAAGTGAGGAAATTTTTTCCCAAAGGAAAAGTTGATAACGCGCCATTAGCGCCATATAGTTGGTCACCTTTACTCCCAACGACGACGACGCATAAATGCGACGGCCATAGGAGTCCAATTTCCGACCCTCTTTATCTGTTGGTGCAGCGTGCAGCTTGCCAGATCTGCCCTGCGCAGCCTCTACCACCACCGAGTTCGGCTTTGGGTGTTGAAAAAGAAAGGGCGCCTGAGCTTCCCTTACTTTATAGATTGCATCCAGACGCTTGGAAGTGGGACCCACTGTGGCTGGATGCTCCCAAGACTGCTTGAGGGTCTTCAATAGAGCTTTAACCATCGGTAAGGTTAACTGCGGTGAAGGCTCAGCATGCATGACGTCATAGATGCCGTCATCGGAGTCATCAATCGCTTGCTGGCACTCTATATTCAACGATTGAGCCAGTCTCTGCATTTGCTCCGTGAAGCTGCCCATCTCCATCGTTGGTGATGCACGGTCCTCGCACCCCACAGTATCCAATGGTGACGGCTCAGATGGACGGGGTGACGGAGCTGAAGATGTGTCCGACCTGTAGTCATCAAATGACTGCGAGGGTTCTCGATGCCGTGGTGATCTGGATGGTGTCCGGTGTAAAGGACGAGCAGCCGTCGATGCCGAAGACCCTCGACGTCGAGTGGAAGTGTGGCTCAACGAGGTGGTCCTACGAGGAGGAACCGGCGGTGGTACCTGCTCCTCTTGGATTCGACGCCCTGTGTAAGGGTCAAATCGGTAATGAGCACGCTGGGACCGATGTGCACGCTCTGAGTAACCTTCCCAGTCCTGCGAACACGACCTCGACCGAGAACGAGACTTCGACTGCGAGGAACGGTTCCTCTGTCGACGTCGACGCTCCTGTTGACGGCTCGGCGCCGATTGTCGCGTCGGTACCGTGCGTTCGGTATCGGACGGAATAATGATCGGCATCGGTCCCGGAGATGGTAGCGAACGAGGTGACATAGGTAGTTCCGGTTGCACCCTCGGGGTGGAAGGCGTACGAAGCAACGAAGACACCGAAGGAGCTCATTGTCTCGATACCGAAGGAGTCGGGGAGGCATCGTGACGCTGTGACGCCTGAGATGCTGAAGCGATCGATGCCGAACGATGCGTCGATGTTGAGGGACGTATCGGTACCGACGAGGATTTGTGCACCATTGCGACCACCTTCACCGATGTCGATGCCGGCATCGAAGCCGATCGTGACTTTTTCGACGGCGGAGGCTGGGTAGCCGATTTCGTCGATGTCGATGCCGATGTCGAAGCCTTCTTTTGCTTTGGCTTCTTTGCCTTTTTTATTGGAGGCGGGGAAGAGGCAGTTGAAAACCCCGTTAACGATGCCGGTGCTGCCGCCCGCAACTGGGGGGAAACCGGAGATGCTGGGCGTGAGAGGACCCGACTCTCCCCAGAATTCCCTTTGTTCGCCATGGAAGGGCGCGGTTGATCGACGGCCGACAACGCCTGAGACCACAACAGGCTACGGAGGCGGTCTGCCCTATTTCGTCGAGTTTGCTTTGAAAATCGCATGCAATGGCTGCACGACTCAACGACGTGTGCCTCGCCGAGGCAAACCAAACAGAGCGAATGCCCGTCGGAGAGGGCGATTTTTGCCCTGCACCGCGAGCAACGCCGGAATAACGCGGTTTGTGCCATAAGATGGCCAACCGCTTAAAATTTTTCTAAACTTATCTAAAATATATATATATTTTTTTAAAAAAAACTAACGTTATACTAAGTCTAACTAACTAACAACTAATTACTAGAACAGCCTAAGCTAACTTTCTTCTTTCTCTCAAAATTAGGTACAACGTACCAGAGAAGTCTCCCGCGAGGCTACTAGCGAAGCGGTCGAAGAAGAACTGAGGAGAAGGAGAGGCGGGAGCCCTGAGCATGCGCGGTAGGATGGTGGGGGGGAGGGGTTCCCGCCAAAAGTCTAAGCTAGCTAAGTTTCCCGGAAGCAGGCTCGGCGTCGCCGCGAGCCCATATGTGTGATGCACAGAGACCACGAAGAAGAACCTAAAGTGTTAACATAAACATAATTACAAACACAAAACAGGATCATTGAAAGAATTAGGAGGGGGAAGTTTCTGCAGTTGTGGAGCAAGTTGTCTGTCACACACAAGATGAACATAGTTTGCATAATTTGTGAATCTTCAAGATGCCACAAGACACTTTGTGGCTTTCAAACACAGAAGAACAAGAGGTGCCTCTGCTTCTTCACATCTGTTCATCTTTCTCTAGTAAGTGCAAGCCCCTGCTGTCAAGGAGGACTATGCAACCACCAGAGCCTGGCCTCATGGATCATGCAACCGGCAGGTGCACTTCAGAAAGATGTTTTCAGAGCCTAGGAAATCCAGACATACTCAAACAAGCCCAAACAAGCCACCCTATGCACTCACTATTACCTTGCCGCTTAGTCCAGACATTGCTGCTCACATCCCTTTTTGGAAGCAAAACCACTTCTGTCCCCCTATCCCAGATAAGGGACCTGGGCCAGTTTGAAAAAAGCAACAGGTGAGGAAGACCTCTGGCATTCCATTAAACATGACAGCAGCCAGTATACCTGCTCACCCCTTGCCAGAAGCCTCACAGTCTACAATGGCAAAATGCAGTGTTTGGCTGCTGGGCGCCTCTCCCTGCCCAGTCAGACACCACTTACAATGGTGTTGTTAAGCAATTTTGGATGCTGGATATAATGGTCATACAGCCCCCTTTATATCTTAAAATGAATCATTTCAATTCCACATTGCACAACTGCTACATTTCTGGTGCTACAGCAGTAATAATAACTTCCAGTTTATCAGTGACACCTCAGGTTCATTAGCCACCACAGAACAGAACAGATGCCCATTATCACAATGCTAGACAAGAATCTTTCCCTCCTTTTATCCAAATACCTCCTGAATTTACACTGCCTTAGTGTGCACAGAACAGAAATCCCATTCAGGGATCCAAAGAAAACTGTCCAAAGAAACCTCAGAAATAAGTCCCATTGATTTCAATAAAGCTTGATTTCAATAAAGCTTACTCCCAGCCTCTTCACATCTGTTGGAAAACATTGGCAATGTAAAATCCAAGCAATCTTTAGTATTATTCTTAATGGAAAGGCAGGTGTAAAAATAAATAAATCCTTTACTAACTACATCTCATTTTTGTCTAGGAGGGAAGGGAACAGGGAAGGGAACAGGGCCCGGTAAGGGCTTACGAGTGCCGCCGCCACATACCTTCTTCTGATGCTGGTCTGCCACCGCTGCCAGTCGTTCTCCTCCTCCTACGCCACTGCTTTTCCGCTGAAAGCCGGTGCTGTTCCTGCTGGTTCCTCTTCTGTTGCTGTTGGTGCCGCTTCCTTCTTTTCTCTCCTCCTCTGCCTCCTTCTCATTCTCCGTCTGCCTTCTTCTTCTTCTCCTCCTCCTCCTCCTCCATCCGTCTCCTCCTCCTCCTCCTCCTCCTCCTCCTCCTCCTCCTCCTCCGTCTTCTTCTCCTCCTCCTCCGTCTGTCTTCTCCTCCTCCGTCTGTCTCCTCCTCCTCCGTCTGTCTCCTCCTCCTCCTCCTCCTCCGTCTTCTTCTTCTTCTCCTCCTCCCTCTGTCTCCTCCTCCTCCTCCTCCTCCGTCTGTCTTCTTCTCCTCCTCCTCGGTCTGTCTTCTTCCCCTCCTCCTCCGTCTGTCTTCTTCTTCTCCTCCTCCTCCTCCGTCTGTCTCCCCCTCCTCCTCCTCCATCTGTCTTCTTCTTCTCTTCCTCCTCCTCCTCCGTCTTCTTCTTCTTCTCCTCCTCCTCCGTCTTCTTCTTCTCCTCCTCCATCTGTCTTCTTCTCCTCCTCTTCCTCCGCAACCGTGCTAGCCAAGAACAAGGCCCAAATGGCGGAGGGGAGGAGGCTGGAACGACGCGCACCCGGAACTGCGGGCGTACGTCGTTCCGGCCTCTTCCCCGGCCGATCTGGGCCTTGTTCTTGGCCAGCGCAACCATGCTAGCCAAGAACAAGGTCCCAATGGCACGGGAGAGGCCCAATTTTTCCAGACTTTGGGGGATATTTTAAAATTTCCAACCCGGGCTCAAATTTGGCCCCTTTTCCCGGACTTGTCCGGGGGGATCCGGACGTGTGGTCACCCTATATGTTATTATTATTATCTCTTTCTCTCTTGTGGCGGTTTTTCTAGACGGACATGATGGGCTTTGCCAAGTCATGCTGTCTTTAATTGATTCAGGAATTTCCTGATGATTGAGCATGTTTTAAGTATGACTGCTTTGTGGATGTTGGTGTGGATGTATCCTGGTAGGCCTAGTTTCTGAAGGTTTTCTGTATAATTTTTTGATGTGATGCAGGTGACTGATGCGACTAACAGAATAACTGTGACCTTTTCCTTATTATTATTATTATTATTATTATTATTATTAGCAATAGTGTAGATCTAGCCTAGGGCTTCCTTCTGTTTTTCTACCTTCGCTTCAGTTATATATTGGACTTTCCCCCAATTTCTTCAAATCAGTCCTTACTGCCTCTTCACACTTTGTATCCGTCCTGGTCCTTCTGCAGTCCTACCCAACATTTCTTCATTTATTTTTTATTCAACTCACTTTACAGAGTCTTCTCCAATATCACATTTCAAAAGCCTCCTGATTCCTTTCTTCCATTTTATTTGTTGCCTGTGATTCACATCTAGGTAGTGCTGAATTCTATATGTATGTTCCTATAAATTTCTTTTTCAGAGAAAAACGTATTCCTCCTGTGACCAGATTCCTTCTATAGAATGCCTGTTTCATTAGACTTATTCTGTGTTTAACTTTATTTTGCTTCTCATATATATGAATTCTTTTATTTGCTCTATTTGCTACATACACATATATCTGTTACAATATAGCTGTTAGTAATATCTGTTTTATTTCGTTATTTTTAGACTCTACTTCTGAAAAAAATAAATTATTTCTATTCTTATCTGCCATTACCACCATTTACTTCTTTCCCATTTATTTAGCCTGAGTCTACTATTTATTTTATTTCATTAAACACCCTCTATAAATATGTTAACCAGAACAGGGGTTTGAGGTTTTCCAGCCTACTGCCGCTGCCCCTGTCATCTATACTATTTTAGGCCCCACAGCACCACAGCCCAGCAACATAGCCCTCAGTTTACCCCTTTTCCGCTGCCACTAGTACCTTCCTCAGGTACACCTCAAAGATCACAACGGTATGAATTAAATGGAATTTTTTATTATTATTATTGTTGTTGTTGCATTTATATACTGCCCCACAGCCAAAGCTCTCTGGGCAGTTAATTAACAAGATGTAATTTCAGATATGAAAGCTTAATGGTTTCCTCAGGTAAAAAGTGTGGTGGTTACAAAGGCACAATGTGTAATGGTTTCAGTTCAATTCTTTTTCTTAGATTGTTTCACATATCACTTTAGTTGTTAACCTGCCTGCTATACCCTTTCTAGTCTACTCTAGAACTCCTCCCTCAATCTATTCTACTAACACAATAAACCACGTTGTTCTTTCCTCAAACTACTCTGACAGACTTAACCTAAATCATTCTGCTCTCCTACTGATCTTACTCATCTCTTGTCTTCCTCCAGCACTTCAATATATCTTCACTCAGTCAGCGAACTCCTCCCATTCTCTCTCTGTCAACCAATCCAGGCATCTCAAACAACAAGCCAATCAGCCCTCATCTTCCATTCGGACACACAGCCAGCCAATCCAGGCACTCCCCCACAACCATCCAATCACTCTATACTTACCAAGACCTATAACCACAAACAGTAAGTACATTTTGGCCTAGTCATTTACCTTAACCATTAGCATTCCTAAACCTTTTAAAGACATATATAAATAAATGCATACCATAAGCAACAAACCTTATGCAATGCAATTATAACATAAAGCAGTAGAACATCTCAAGGGGATAGTGAGTATTCTTGACAGATCCTGGATATACTAATTCTGGCTCTTTGTTCATCACTATTTGTTTTAACGCTGCTTCCTGTTTTTGTATAAATGATATATTCTGCTCCTAGTCCTTAGAATTTAATGTTATATATTCTTTTCTAAATCTTGTAATCCCTGAAAAGAAATGATGTAAGCTATTGGGCAAAGACAAACTAAATATGAGAGTCATGGAGTATCCCAAAATACTGAATCATGTATTCTGTTGGATTTAGGTGTCCTTTTCTAACCACCTGGAGTTTTGGAACAGTTCCCAGCTCCATGGTCTCTGTAATACACACTGAATCTGATTTTTTTAAAGACTTGTCACACTCACAAGAAACTATTTTAACTAGATACTTAAATTTGTCTCCAATTAAAAAACAGTCTTCTTGTTGTTTTTGTCTCCAGATCATTTTTGAGTAAGCAAGTTCTGATCTTATAAGGGCATCATAATCATAATATAAACATAGTCATATATAATTAGATATGCATGTTATTTGCAAAGAATTTATGTAATTTCGCATGACACTAAACAGTGCCCTAGATTGGGTACTCTAGAGGTCAGCTTTCAGTAATCATAAATGGCTTACAATATAAGCCAGATAAGCGCTGGAGTTAAAGGAGGCTTCAACAACAATCTCCCTATGATTTCTAGAAGCTATTTTTTTTCCAGAAATGTGGATACTCTAAGAATGAACAGGAAGATGTACAACCTCCAGCCTCCTCATTGATGGTTCAGTGGTAAATGATCAACAATATATGACACTGACCTTTAGGAATATCCCTCTGGGTTCCTTCTTTATGATGTCTTTTGAAATATGAAATTAAATTCAGAGTCTAGCTACTGAATTCTGTCCTACAATGGATGATCCTGGCTCACAACAGTGGCGAGCAACTTCCTGGCAAGTTCATACATCTCTGGGTTGAACTGAATAGAGTGGGAAAATTCCCATCACAACTTTAAAAGCATTCTGATGGCAAGCTGTGTTTATTTATTACATTTTTATTCTGCTGCTTCATCAAAAGGCTATGAGAAGTGAACATAGGATGTATCTGGTCCGCACAGCAACATGAGTGAAAAGACAGTGATTTGTCCAAGACCAACCACATTTGCCTGCCTAACCTAACTCAGAAGGGTTTTGAGAAAATAAAATGGGAACGGGAAACCATGTATGCCACATCCTGATTTCCTTGGAGGAAGATCAATAATTAAATTATAATAAAAATGAGAAGCAGTCCTGGTGAATTCAAAGGTAGATGGGTTTGCCCATCTCTACAAAAGAGCATTCAAACAATAAACCATCCACGTACATTTGCAGATAGTTTTTTTTTAAAAAAAAAATTCTAATGTGTGCAGCCCTTTTCCATAGTTTTATGATGACAATTTTTAAAAATGGTTTCTTAACTATTAAAGCAGCACCTTTTTTTCCTTTGGGATTTCAGGCCTGGTGCCTCGATTATATTCCATGCTTCTTAATGCCAGGATGAGCCTGAGCAGCTCTGAGGATCTAAAGAAAATATGGGAGACAGACTGGTCGATCAAGGTAGAGGAAGCACATTGGTTAAACTTGTTGAGGAAATTCCCATTCAAATCTGTTTCAATGTCCACAAATGAAACAATGTTAAAGATCTTTCAAAAATGGTATTTAATCCCAGTAAGGGTGGCCCAATTCAATAAATCAAGTTTGCAATATTGCTGGAGGGGCTTGTGGAGAGGTAAGCTCATTTCAGTATATGTGGTGGCACTGTGATAAAATAAAAGTTTTGGGGACCTTAAGTTTTAAAGAAATTGAAAAAATAACTGGTCAAAAGGTTATTAAATCGCCAGAATTAGCACTGTTAGGATTATATCAGGAGGATAATGAAAAATTGTATCTAAACCATTAATAGGATGTATTTTGGTTGCTGCCAGATTGGTTATAGCTAGATATTGGAAGGATTTGGCTGGTGCCATGCTAATAAATTGATTTCCTGTGAGGGGGTAGGGGAGGGATATTTATGTTTAAGCTTTTGGGGTTTTTTTTGTCTTTGTTATTTCTGTATAAAATTTAGATTCAAAATATTTTTTAAAAGTGTGAGAGCAGGTGGGCAGGGTTTAGCAAGACCAACTGTTTGAGTTGTTTGTGTAACACTTGCAATTCAGACAATTACTTCGTAGAACCATTCCACAGAATGAGAAAATCCAGCTTCATAGTGTCATTCAAAAAAGACATCTTTGGAGAATTCAGATGATATGAACAGAAGGTTCAAATTCTGCAGAGACATTTCTAAATAGGCTTAACATGAACCATATCAAACATCTGCAAAAGGTAGCTGAAGAGCCAGCATTACTATTTCTGCATCCAGGAATCTTATGAAAGGAGTTGTGCTTCTTTGTCCTTTTCTGCATTTATTTATTAATCACAGTTGCAACACATTGGCTCAGTTTGGATAATTGCTGCACCTTAAATAGGCCACCTAGGCACAGCTTGTCATGTTGTCTGAACTCCAGCAGAATGGCTTGTTGCGGGAAAAACAATAGCCCATGGCCTGTTTGGGGTTTATTTGTTTAAGCGGCAGTGATCATTCAAACCAGGACATTAGCTCATTGCAGCTAGCATGTAGGGATGTATGAGAAATTTGTTTCAATTTGTTTTTGATCAGGATTCACCCAGGTTGCACTTTCCAGAGTTTAATGCAATCTGCAGTTCAAATCCATACATTTCTGAGCCTGCAATGTAATTTGCAGATCCAAAAAATTGCATTCAGCAGCATGTGTATATTCAAAAAATATATGCAAACAAACATAGTTTAATCAATAGGAAAATAATGAGTATATTTGAAAGATGGACACAATTGAGATATACATTTGGAAAATATGCACAAATGTTCATGTGGAAAGAAAAAAAAACATGATCTGAGATGAACATGAGATGAAACAAGATTCAAGTAGAATATGGAGAACTTTGTCAAATGGAAGATTGCTTGAGTTTGTGTGCACATTCCTACTAACAAATAATCTCTACCTATAAAGCTGAAAGTATGTATGTGGGTTTGTATGCACGGAAATGTTTAGCCACTTCCAGATGAGTTAGAAAGTTGACACGCTGATAGGTCTGGCTATACAATATACCAGAAAAAACTAAAACCATAATTTTTTTGGTTTTAAGGAATATTAAAGAATTTAATAAAAACGTAGGTTTGTGCCTACAACTCCCAGCATGCCTTGGGTGGGAGGCCACACTTACCAGCCTTTGGTGGCCATTGTGAGAAAACACTTTGTATAATAATATAAGAATCTATTTCTCAAGGACCATGTGTTCAACCTTTGAAGCTACAAAGAGACGTTTCCCTACACTCCTCGCCAAATTAAAAATCTCCTACCAATGATGGGCATACCAGCTAGTCATTTTATAGTATACAAATAGAGTAATTAAATAACATTTAAATTTTGGCATAAAATTTAGAGCTTGAAATATAGAACTTCTAAAACCTCCAACAAGTTTTCTTTTTCACTAACCCGTTATCTCAAACTCATTTACATTCAAACATTAACAAAGTAATTTTAACTCAGTCAGCTTCACTAACATTTGGCTTCCTCTCATCCTCCTTCAATGAATGCTAAAGTATGTGCTTGAGTGGCCCCAGAGTTGTGCACATAATCTAAACTGCAGATACCTTGCAATAAATAGAATTTTTAGTCCCTGAAACAAACAATTGCTACAAGTGTCATCACAGTTAACTCAACCAGGTAATTGAATTCATTCAAAGTTACATGCCATAAGTTTTTTTCCCGTCCATTGCATCATCTTTCTGCAGTTTTGCTCAAAGTTATACACACAGAGAGGAATAATCTATACAAAATATATACCACAGTTCATATATACAGGAGTGATGTATACAAAATATATGAAGTCCCAAGGGCTCCTGGGACTTTCACCCACTGTACTGTCTCAGCCCACCTTTTCCCAATGCAGTCCACTTATTTGGGCTGGGAACCCAGCCAGGAAGAGTAATAAATACTGGTAATGGCCTCTTAAAGGCCATATCTACTCACAACAGGCTGATAAGAACTTTTGTCTGAAAAGCTGTTTGCCAAGCAGGCCAAAAGTCACACCAGGGGAAATTCTAAGCACAGTATCCAAACAAGAGTAAAGTAAAAGCAAAGTCAGGAATTCTCACAGGAGTCCAATTTTCAAGGCAGAAGGTAAAGATCATGGAAGATGCACGAACACTGGAAGCACACAAGGACATTGCTTTTTAATGAATGCTGGGGCTGTTAGTAAACGGAAGTTATGTTAGCAGAGAGGCTGATCACTCAAATTATTTAGAGGGAACTAGATTCTCTGGATAATATGATGAAGTCACTCTCTGCAATCTGTTGGAGCATCTGTACTTGGAATATAGAGTTTTCCCAAATACTCATCAGACCAGGTAAAGAAATACATGTTGAAAAAATATATTATGATTGCATTTTTTTGTAAAGCTGATAGTTTATGAAATATTACGACCAGGTTTCAATGTAGTAGGACAGAATCCTTCTAGAAAAGGACTTCCAGGTGTTTGCATATAATTGGGAAATTGTTCTCTGAAATATTCTTCTTGGAAAAATGGGTACTTAATTGCAGCCAAATCTAACACTTGGGTATTGAATGTGGTGATAACTTATTTTTGCATTTTCCTGCAATCTGGAGTCATAGGACAGGTTTGCATTCTGAAGACTTTAAAAAGATTAAGTATGATATTAGTACAATAGATTGTAGTATAGGAGAGCAAAAAAATTTCATCATCAGGTTAAGAAATGTCTCATGTTGACTATCTCTTAACCTTAGTGTCTACAACCCAGCCTTCCCATTTACAAGCAATTACATTCTTTGGTGCCTTGGTTTAACCAGTACTCCAATTCTGTACTGTTGCTATGCACAACAGCAGAAGATACATCAAACCCTGCAAAAGAGCTTACAAGGTTTTGAGCAACGTTCTGTTTAAGGATAAATGGAGAGAAGATCTTCCAAGTTAACATTCTAGCCTATGTATTCTAGCTTATGTATTCACATTCATAAGCACAAAGGGCACTGCCTCATAATTATATTTTTATTTTATTACGCCATCCCATTTATCTGGATGAACATGTTGATATCATTAGGTATTTGTGGAGGTCCAAAAGCCAGCCAATTTTTTTAGAATTGATCTGGGAAAACCAGCTTCTTAGATCTCCAAGTAACTTATCTATTTCTTCCTAGATTAATTATGAATAAGACTATGGTTCGTTCACTAACAGTGGAAAGTGGACTGTTATCCTGAAGAAGGCTACTGGCTCTTTCTGGGCTAGGAGGCTGATCGGATTGTTTCTCCTTTCCTGGAAAGGGTAAAACAAACATACAGCCATGTGGTTTGCTTTTAGAATATAGTCGTGGTTTAAACTAAGGTTATGCAAGCTGTTCACCCATGCTGTAAAAAAGAAACAGGCCCGCACACAGCCTACATAATGCAGCTCTGTTTAACACAAGGATGTGCTCTTTCAAACTGTTTTAAGTGTCATATCCTGCTTGGTGTAGATCTGGCCAAGGTGTGGAGTTTTGAGGATACACTGTTTCCAATCTTACAACTAGTAGATTGGAGTCTCCCCAGTGGGAAGAGGTAGGTAGTTTTTTTTTGGAGCCAACAGTGGATGAATTAAGATGCAAAAGGCTGAACATACGTATAAAGCCATTTGAGTTATATAAATAGCTACATAAAAATGTGGTCTAAATAGCTACATTAAAATGTGATCTAAGCAACTACATTCAAGACAAAATGTCATAGGTAATGCATGGATAATGAGCCACCCAGAAAATATGAATACCAGAAAAACTCTGTTAATACCGAGAAAGTGACTGCCTTCCAATAAGCCTCAAGCTGTACAAAGTCAGTATCCTCTTCTGAACTCCAGCTATGAACAGTCAGGTTGGTCTAATGAAGGGGTGAAAAAAAAGTCTAGCTCATGGGCTGTAGGCAGCTCTGCAAGCCCTGTCTAGCATCCACTAAGCCCACCCCCTCCAAAAAGGGGGAAATGTTCTAGGAACGGGTTTTATGGATCCTGCCATAGAAGCCTGATTCTTTGGAGCATCCCAGAAAGCAGTGCTCAAAGACTCCTGGCTGCTTCCTAGGATGCTCTCGTAATGGTGCTTCTATGGCAGGAACTATAGAGTCTGTTGTAGAATCTGTTGCTAGAGCATTTTCCAATTGTGTAACCCCCACGTTTTGAAAGAGAACTGAGAACATATGGCAAAACTATTAAGAAGTCAGAACAGGAAATTCAGCAGGTGTTCTTCACCATGCTACGTAGTTCCTTGTTAAGTCTCTATAGCTAGTAGGGATGAAATTACACATGCAAAAAACCAATATATGCAAATGCTGACAAATTAGCAAAATTTATTCAAAGTTGTTCCCCCCCCCCCCCAGGTACAGTCAATTTTACTTTCCATAGGCAATGTTGCAGATACCGTCAGTAGACATGTAGACATACTCAAAAGGTGCAATTCACATCAAAACTTCAGCAAAGAAAACAACATTCAGCAAATTCAATCTGAACAAAGGAGGTGGTCATGACTTCATCAGATAGGATTAATCAAGAAAGAAGGTAAGCTGGAAGGAGAAAGAGAAGTAGGAAAATTGCTGTTGACTTAGCAGAGTTCCAAGAGCAAAGGGTTCCCTAAAGCTGGCAACATTTGTTTTTTCTAACATTGGCAGTGAAAGGAAAGACGAAAGGGCAAAAGCGCCATAGAAATAGAAACAGAAAATTGTCGGTTTGTGCATAAGTGAAGGCAACAGTAAGGGAGATGCTTGGCTGAGCTGGTAGCAGCTGCGTGTATAAAGAAATTATAATCACGCTATTGAATCAATTGCTTTTTAAGAACTTAAGCACACTGCACAAAGGTAAAAATTAAGAGGGACCTGCCTGCAGCCCTTTCAAGCTGTTTGGTTGGTTCGACCCAGGCAAACAAAGGTTTTGCAATAGAATGCCTGAGAAGTTGTAAACTATACTAACTCACATTCAAGCTTAACACAGAAGATTGCAGAAACTATGGAATTCGCTGCTTCAAGGTGTAGTGATTGCCATCAATTTGGGCAACTTTAAAAGGGAATTAGACAAATTCATAGAGCATAAAGGTATCAATGGTTACTAGTCCTGATGGCTATATGCTATCTTCAGTATCAGAGGCAGTATACCTAAATAGAGCAGTTGCTGGGGAACTTGAGTAGGAGGGTGCTATTGCACTTATGTCTTACTGGTAGGGTGAACCACTGTGTGAACAGAATGCTGGACTAAATAGATCTTTGGTCTGATCCAGCATGGTTCTTCTTAAGTTCTTAAAATGTTAAGCAGGGCAAAACAATAGACATAATTCAGAGATGATTTAGGCATGCAAAGGAACTTAAATACAAAACCAAGGAGTTCACTTTTTTCCTTTGGCAGCACCACCTGTACTTCATTAAAGGTGCCTTCTGAAGTTTTAAGGGGAAATTGTCTGACAGTACATGAAACTGTTTTTTTTAAAAAAGCAGAGAAGCATTTTGTAGCATGCTATGTATGCTACAAACCCCATCTTTCCATCTAGCATCTCTCCAATTTGAATGAACGAGCAAATAAGGTGTAATTATCAAAATGGTCAAAATGCAACACTATGATTACTATAAGTCTACAAAAGTCTATTCTTCCCTGAAATCAGAATGGGTAACTTGAAATTATTGAAAAATAAATGAAAAACAACAACACCCCAAACAGCTCTCAATCAAATGGCGGTAAACCAAATAGTTCTGGCTTGAAATCATCCATAGATTGGAGTACTAGAGTTGCTTCTTTTGTAAGATCTTTGTTCAGGTTTTCATCTGGAATCATGACCACTTGCATCCCAGCTGTCAGTGATGCCTTGACTCCATTGGGAGCATCTTCAAATACAAGACACTAAGAATTAAAAAGAAAAAGAAAACAGTAAGTGGAAGATTGATTCTGTTATGACAGCAAATAATAATTACCTGGCTTTAATACCTAGATCATCAACAGACATCTGATAACCTTTGGGAAGGAAGTTACAAAAAAAGTAGTTTAATAATGAAATTTCTAAACATATGCTTCAGTTTTGACATCTTGTCAAGAGTTGAATATACACTGTTGCTATCATGTGGATTTTAAAGAAAAAGGGTTTGACAAGGGATTGCTTTGTTTGGTGTATTAGTATAGAGGTATGCAAGGTTTAGAGTTACAGGACTTTTTATTGACAGAATTAAATGATACAGACACTTTGCAGGTACACATTTAAGTAAAAATAAAATAAAATAAAACTTATCCTAGAATTTACCAGACCTAATATATACTGTCCCAGCTATTTGCCTTGGTGATATGGGAGGTGTGCTGAGTTTTTGCCCTAACCTCCTGCCCTGTAACTACAATCTTCAAAAACATACAAAGCCTCAGTATGCGGCCACCATATAATTATACTGGCCACGAGAATATCTCAAGCTTCTCTTATGGAACCCCCCCCCCCCAATTTGATGTGGGTATTGTTACGTGCCTCATGCACATGCACCATAGCAGTCATATGGAGTTGGCTGAAGGGAAAATCCTAGGGTGCCTCTACAAGAGCGATTTAAAGCTCTTTCAAGGCGCATTAGGAAATTTACCTCTACAAGAGCGGAGCGCAAATCAGGGGCTCAGGCGCGTTTTCTCTCCGATTATTCACATTTTCGAATGCGCGTCAATTAGCGAGTTTTAATTTACGGCGGGAGTAAGAGCGCCTTATGTCTGTGTAAACAACTTTCTGAGGAAGCGCATTAACGATCAGGTGGTTGGACTGTGGTCGTAATGTCATGCATAGAACTGCCCCTTCGCTGAGAAAACCTCCCACTTTTTGGTTTAGTTTCCTTTCCTCTCTCCTCCTGGCAACTTCCTCCTTGTACTCCATCTCTCTGGATGGAAGCTCCAAGAAGTTGTGACCCAACGTGAACCAAAAATAAAGTTTCTTTGAAGTACCCTGATGAAATATTTTTAACATGGAGACACGGGGCCAGATGGAGGTGGTTTTATGAGACGTAAAGGGGGTAGGAAGGATGGGCGGATGTGCGCATAATTAGCCATCAGCAGACATAACTTCCCCTCACTTCTTGCTGGGTTCCTGAGCTGAGTTTTGTGTGTGTGTGTGTGTGTGTATGTTTTACGATTGTTGAGCTCGCTGGGAAGTGGAGGGGGAAGGAATGAAGCAGCATCCCCCTGTCTGTTTCAGTGTGTGTGTGTGCACGAGGCACATTCCCATTTACTCCTGAGGAGGTCATGGCAATTGGGCGAAGGAGGGGGGGAAGGCAGGTAGCCGAACATGTTAATCAGCTCATTCCTTTCAGGTAACCTAGGAAACCAAAGGCGGGAGATTCTGGTGAGTGGGGAAAATAAAGGGAGGGAACCGGTTTGGGGAGTTTCTCTGGGACAAAGCGCATTACTTTCAGCAACATTTGCATGCGATTCTCAGCATGTCAAAAACTTTAAAATGCCTTTCATACAGCCCGTAATGCGCTTCAATGCCTCCCATGTATAGGGATTAGGCATAAAAGCGCTTCAGAGAAGATGCGCATAATCGGGGAACCAGGCGTCAAACCGAAATCTTGTAGAGGGGGGCCTAATTGTAATGAAAAAGTCAAACTGAATTTATTTTAAAGGAGTTTACTATTTATGTGGCATCTGGACATAAAAGAAAAAAACTAAAACTGGCAAAAACACAAGGAGCAGGGTCAGAAAAGATGCCTTTTTACACTCCCAAAATGTTATTCTTTAGAATTTACTCCAGTCAGCCAGAACTAGGCTAACGAGTGTTACCCAGAGGACCTTCTCTTCTGCCGCTCCCAGACTGTGGAATGGCCTGCCAGAGGAGATTCGACAAATTAGCAGTCTTCTGGAATTTAAGAGAGCCATGACGACTGCTCTCTTCCGGCAGGCCTACCCAATTGAATTTTAAGATGTTTTTCATAATGTATTTGGTTTTTATCTGTTTTAATGGTTTATCTATTTTATGATTTTTATATTTATATTTATTATTGTTCCCCGCCTCGATCTGGATGGAGAGGCGGGTTAGAAATAAAATCAATCAATAAATAATAATAATAAGAGTCAAACATGATAAGTAGGATGGATACAACAGTTTGAGGATTGCGACTGGACAAGCTGTGTTCATGCTCATACAAATTAAAAATGGCAAGTCAATATATTGTTTTACCATAGCTAGCATTGTGAACACTTCTGAGCTAGTAATAATAATATAATAATAATAATATTTATTTATAACCCGCCTCTCCCTCCGGATCGAGGCGGGGAACAACAACAATATAAAACACAAGAATCACAAAACAGCTATATTATATTATTTCATATAATATTATTGCAGTACTATGGTTAGGACTATGCATTACTGTTGTCATTAAAAGCCAGTGCATTACAGCCAAAATATTTTATACTTTTACTTGTGTATTGCTCAGTTCTCAGTCTGAGACAAATTCTATAAACTAACCTTTTATTTAAGTCATTCTTATTCTTTATTAAGCAATAATTACTTTATTAAGCAATAAATACACATCAGTCCTGTATTTTGAAAATTAAATGAGCTCATTTTGTTCATAAAATATAACTTCTTTGTATTCTCTCTGTTAACCTCCTCTGCTTAAGTTATGAATATGACAGTTTTATATCTGCATAAGAGAACAGAATCTGTTGGTCTATAGTTTGTCTCAAATGATGCGTTAGTACCATAGAAAATGAAGGTCAGAATACAGCAATCTAAGTGCTAACTCTATATTTATGAACTGAAAATACAAGGCAAATATTTAATATAGAACTCACTACACACACACATGTAACAGGTTTAGATACTATCACATGCTGCAATCAGAACCAACACATTTCTATATTAATAGACAACACTTCATGTAAATACGTTCAGAACTTCAAGAATAAATTTTCCTTCACTCTTTCCAACTGATTTCCTGAAAAATATGGGAATAAACAAATGCGTTCGGCCAACAATCTTATGGAAATTTTGCTGAATGTATGTGTCAGAAGCCCCATTCATAAATTATTTCTCCAAGGGTTCAAGGATCACTTGGAGGGAGGGAGAACGCAGGGCCCCATCCTCAGTGTCCATGTCCTTGCTCACACCGTCCTGACATTCGCATATTAAGTGGAAAGTCTGAAGAGAAACCTATACATCCTGGCTGAATGCATGTGGGCTCCTCCACATAATCAGGTGCATTTATAGTCAGTATCTTTAACCTAATATACAATATAGGATACAGCTAAGATGGGGTAACTGCCCTAAACTCCAAGACAAAGGCAGGTTACAAACGAGAGGAGAGGCAAGCCATTAAAAATGTGGCTTATTTCAACATGTGTAGAAGGAGCAGTGTTGTACTGTATAGTCCTGCTCTCCAGTGTCACACACATTACATCAGCCCCCAGGTATCTGTGCATACAGAAAGAATGTCTGGAGGGAAGGGGGGCTATGTATATACAGCTTACAGACATAGGCACCCTGGCTCCAGACAATCATGTGGACACCTGGAGGAGCAACAAGATCTGTCCAACATTGGGGCCGGGGGGGGGGGTGTAAAAGAGCAGTGAAGTAGACCAAAATAAACTGGGAACTTTTAAAAAATACTTCATAATATTTACTGACAGCTTGAGGGGCCTTCATAAAGTTAATATCAAATCCAGTTTTCACAAGCTTGTTCATTCTGTGGTTTTGTAACATGTTTTTGTATCTGCATTTTGCTAAAATGGTATTCTCCTCTTGATAACTCTATTTGCCTTTTCATTTCCACAGCTTAATGTGCCACAGTCAGCAGTACCTTAAGGATGTAGAAAATTGATATGTGAAAGTATTTTAGTCCTGGACTGAAATTAAGAAACATGACATTTTCCTTACAGACGTTAAATTGACTTCTCTGTGAATAAATGTTTTTAAAAAATGTTTTCCTTGCAGACTGTAAAATGTCCCCATTGTGACTAATTATCTAAATAAGAAATTCATGGAGAAAAGGAGGAGGATATTTGGGATTATCAGAATCCAGAAGCATTCAGGACATGCATTCTCTAGAAGCTACACATCTAACTCACATTGATCAGAGATTAATATGATGGCTGTAAAGTAACCATCACACCACCTACCACTGAAGATTATTCATGCACCTACACAGCCATAGCACAAGAATGTTTTCATCTTTATGAAGAAGTGCTGCACACTGGAGGATCCTGTAACAACACAGTTCCTGTGATTGTGCAACATACATTATCTGCTGTATGGATCTTGCAATCCGCTTATTAAGAGCTCATAAGAAGGCAGGACCAGCATTGGACAACACTCAAAATCCTCTGAGGTGGGTGCAGTAAGAATCTCTCCCTCAAGCTTGTACTCATCCAGTCATGCCCTAAGCAAAAAAAACTAATGGATTGTTTCCATCATTCAATTCTGGAATTTCCAGAGACATGAAATGGCAAGAGAACAAGCTTAAGTTACTACTCAACAACAACAATCTTTATTGACAGTCAACAGACCATTCTCCAAGGTAAAAACATGCTGATTAATCAGTATACAGTATACATATCAGTGTACATATCTTATTGGAAAAGATTGCAGTCAAACAGTCATTTGGGCTCTGCAACAGATAGCAAGGTAGAGAAATTTTGATACTTGTATAGTGACATACTTATTATTGCCCTTTAGGAGACTAACCGTCACAGACTCCATAGAGCGACCGGGAAGACCCTGTGTAATTGGTCATAGTAAAACATTTCTGGTCTCGTTATAGAAGTTACAGCAAAATAGGACATGTACAATTGACTCAACCTCGGTATTATTACATGGGCAGCATCTATTTTCCACTGGTATTTTTTTATATCTTCCCTCAAGCAATTTGGAGGGCAGAGCGTTGAACCTAGCCAAAGAGAATGCTTTCCTGTACTTTGCGACAGTTAGCCATTCCAGGTACGCCATTTCACCTTTACCAGCGTAATCTGGCAAACCCAGCGTCGCAGGGGAACATTTGTCCCGGCCAGCTCCCCGAAGCTCCTGGAGATCTATATCAACCAATCACTGTTTGATAATCCGTTTGGCACTTCCCAGGTCTAAAAAATATATATGAGGGAGGGAAAGCCTGAGCGTGGTGATCCTCCAGACCATCGCTTTGATCCAGGGGGATTCAAAAGAATCCAGCAAAACCTGGGATGCCAGAGAGTTAGGGGTAAGGGCGTGACACTGGCGGAGCCAGAATTGTAGAGTGAGGTTCCAAGCTAGGCATTTCAGAGATCTTAGACCAGCCTCCAGGTTAAGTGTGGGACCAGACACACACCTTGGGGCACCCAATATTAGCCTTAGGAATAGAGACTGGATGCCCTCAAAGGAATCCTTTGACAATGGAAACCAGATAGGGGCCCCAAACAAGATCTGTGAAACCAGTTTGGCTTTATATACCCTGATAACGGCTGGCACAAATTTACCCCCTTTTAAGTAAAAGAATCAGGAAAGTGCCCCCACTATTTGTTCGGCTTTGGCCTTGGCATATTTACCATGTACATTCCATTTTAGGTTTTCTTGAAACCAGATACCCAAGTATTTGTAAGCGGCTTAAGTTAATAGAAAGACTAGTCCAAAGTCAAACAAAATACTTTAAGATGGTAGAGATGTTTCTGGGTAGGCATACTGTAAGATCCTGTACAGACTTTCAAGATGATTTAATCCCAAGGCGTCTCCAAGTTTGACAGACATTGAAAATCTGAGCAAAACATATACAAGTGAAGGTACAATAAATCTGAGTTGTGAGGGCATGTGCTGTGACCAAACCCTCCATGGAGATGAGGATTCATTAAGGGCACAACAGAATTAGAACTATGCACTCAAGAATCCAAGTTAATAGATACTGAATAGGAAATTATACAGGATTTTATTTTACTACTACTGAAACAACATCAAGATAATACTGGAATATTGGACCACGTGGTGTTTATGACTTAATGTACAGGAACTCCTTCTTGGTAGGGGTATAAAAGAGATGTCTGCCAGATTGTCTGAACATGGTTTTAGCCTTAGATATAGAAATCTGGTGGAAACCAAAGCAAGAGCTTGAAGAGGTGGGAAGGAGGTAACTATAAAGAGAAGTTTGAGGGATAAGGATAGAGAGATGGCTTGTAGGCACTTCCTTCAACCATCCAACATCTTTTTGGGATTGACTTCTTACAGGCTGGGTGAGGTCTTCTGGATCATCCCAGCTCTCCTACTGCTCGACTAGCTGACGAGACTCCCCACCCTAGACCTTCTTTCAAGTCACTTACTCCTGAGCAGGCCAGCACATCTCCCTTTTTCACAACTGTCAACTCCCCCAGCTTTTCTGTTCTTGCCTATACATTAGAACTCCCAGGCTGGTGCTTTTTCATTCTCAGACGACAGGAAAAATGGCCAGAGCTAGAATGAGAGTTCTTTCACTTCTACATTACTTCAACAATATCCATTGTTTATGAAACAGATACCAGTCTCAACTGTATTAGGCCAGGACATGCAAACAACTTGTCGTGTGTGTGTGTGTGTGTGTTGTTTTGTTCCAATCTACAAATAGGCATCTTATGACCATCAATATATCAGCGAACAAGGACTTAGCCATATTAATTTGATAGATGTCTTCTCTGAAATATAATAAACTGAGACTTGATACCTCCATGAGCCCAATTTCACATCTGATGATAAGGATGCATTTCAAAATCTTGAATGAGCCACTGACAAATATATAAGCTGGTATAGAAAGTGAAAGAACCTTTTTAAAATTGAATGCACATTCTAGCTAATGTAAAGTTTTGTATTTGAATTACAAATGCCAACACTCTCCACTAACGCCCCTGAAAATAATTGAAGTGTTGCTTGAGATAATGCCTTAATACTCTTTTAGTCACAGACTACTGACCATTGTTATTGCTAAATATAAGGATCCAACAAATACTGTTATGCTTTGAACAACTACTATCAAATGAAGCTCTCCTGTCACCACGTTTTGTGAACAATATAGCTAATTTGAGGCATAAATCCATGCCTTTTAATTCCTCATTGCATTCAGAAAGCAGAAAAAGGAACAACTTGGACATACTTGGCCTTTAGACATTTCTGCATTGCACAAAGCCGCATTATCAAGGCTGTTCAGAAACTTTTCTTCAATCCACACTGTACAAACAATATACTTCAGAAGGTTCCCTTGATAGACCTAATTGACTTCCATGATGTCATTAAACTTATTGTATGAAAAACGACAGTGACTGTGGAATGCAATATGCATAATGGAAAAGCTTAACTAATTCCTTGGAACCGGAGGCAATTAAAACACTTAATTACTAAAGAAGCTGGGAAAATGACCCATAATCATAGAGGCTTTAACGTTACAACAAATAAATGTACCAAAAATTCCTTCAGTTTTCATTGGCTGACATTTATTGTCAACATCCTGGCAGTATTTGGAGTCGGGTGTTGAGAGTGGTCCCTAACAAAATGGCATCCAAACTGGGTGATGACTGATTGCCCTTTTGTCTTACCCATTAAAATACTAAATCCAAAGTTATGAGAGTTCTTCAGCAGTTAGGAATGCAAGAGGGATTATTTTGTCTGTCCAAAGACGGCTGTGCTTGTAAGTATTTTGCTTTGCGATAAAGTTAAAAATAGAGTTAACAAAAAGGAAAAACATGTACAACAATATAACAAAATACCTAATCAGGGGTGAATGAAGCACACTCATTACTGTCCTTATTATATCATGAGTAGGCTTGTGGGACAATTAGATTAAAACAGCCTAAAGGAAGGCTTATTAACTATTGAGACAGTTTGGATGTGTAAGATATGTAGCCAAATCAAAGCCGTGTGTGTGTGTGTGTGTGTGTGTGTGTACTTGATTGTAATGTGATCAGAAACTTGAAAGGCTACCATACAGGAAAGAAACAGAAGCTATGGTGCCATGCATCTTTTTTTTAAAAAAACAAACAAACCTGGGATTCCTTGCTCGTTGCACTTCCTGAGTGTGTTATTTTTTATTTAGCGGCTGTGTGCTCCCCACTGTGAAACTGCAGCAAGTGGTCCTCCAACAGTGTTTTAAAATATGGAAGAGAAAGAAAATGCCTCATAAAGCCTAGCAAAATTACTTTTTTCCCTACAGCCATCTCCAAGTACTATTTTCCTTTTAAAAATAGCTCTAGTTTGTATATTCCCCCTCTCCAGCAATAGAATACAGAGAATGCCTGTTTTGAACATCAAAACAAAATAAACAGAGAAAAGGTGATGAACCCTATATACCGATGTTCCTGGATCATTCACTGTGTAGGGATCAGAAACTATGCCAGCAGTGCTGGACTTGACCTAGCCCTACTATAATGTTACCTCACCGTTTGAAAAAAGCCCTTCGAAAGGCCTAGAGATGTAAATGGAAAGCTGGGAAAGTTCCACAGGGGTGGGAAGAATAATTTGGCATCACAGCCTATTGCAATAATTGTGTGACTGTGGATCTACAAAAATCGAGCTTGGCTCTGACAAAAAGAGGAAAAAGGTCTTTTTACACGTAGTCGATTAATACCACAAATGGGCCAAAGAGTATGAGCCTTTCATCTTTTCAGTCAGTATAGTAACTGCTTTCTATAGTACCATGCTGCTAATACGTATTAGGCTCAATAACATGGTTTGATGACTATGAAGTTAGCTAAGTTTGTTCTTGCTACTAGATATGAATAGCATTTGTCTAGAAAGCATTAAATAATTTAAGAGTGAGATTGCTAAGGAAGTGAAATTGTTCTGCCTAAGATCCTTTAGAACTAAGCCATTTATGAATAGCCCAGCAAACATTTAGCATGTATAGGAGACATTTCATTAAGCTTTTAATAGGAGTTCAGACACAATGAACAGATCTATGCAGCTGTGATAGTACTTTAGAACTACTGCATCAAAGCCATTTGGCGGTGGTGGGGACCCTTCCTATTGATCCATGTCTGAAAACTGGTCTTGAACCCGTGGTTTGTAATATGCCAGTACACTTTGTAGATTTATTGAAGCACTGGCTCAAGTAGCTAAAACGTGTGGAATAAAATAAGATGGTCACTTGTTTTCATCAATTGTCTTCAATTTGTGCTAATGGAAAACCAAACAAAAATGGTATTTGTTTTTGTTGATGTTGCCGCTGATATACTTCCATACTTGCTCAAAACTGAGCCACAATTTGTTGTATTTTCACCATAAAGTAATTCCTTATGAATTTTAACACAGCACAAAGAATTAAATTAGCATTAAGCTGGCTACTGAAGAAGCACATGACACAGTGCCATCCACAGATAAACTCCAAAACCTGCCTTGCAGTTCATGGATTAAATAGGTAGGCAAGCTGCACACCTCAGGAATTATCAATATAAAGTTGCTGCATTTATATCAAGAAGTGGGGATAGCTTGTTAGAGGGGGATAGCTTATACTTTCCAGGCATTTGCCATGCCTGGAAAATATAAGTTCATCAAACTTAAAGGTATATGTGTATGCTATTCTATTGATCTAGTACTTTAGGACTAGAGCTGTGTGAGGAATTGGTAAATTTTCAGAGTTACGGTCTGCCTCAGTCTACAAGTATAGTACTCTGTCAGGGAACTAGCTAGGTAATAGTGCTTATTATGTTTTCAGTAGGGTCACCACTATTACATCTAAGATGTTCTATGGTGTGCACCTAGATGTGGGAATGGAACAAATGGCTATTATACAGGTATAGTCACAGAGCTGTGATTTAGCTTTGAGTGGAGTGCATGGCTACTATGTAATGTGTGAGCTGGCTTTAAGTTGTGATGATAAAATCCAATTATTTAAGAAGTTTATGGCATGCACCTTCTTTTGTACCCACTCTGACACAAAAGGGAAAGGGGTTGAGACATATTTTGTACCTTTAAAATCAAGAATGGTTTAATCCCGGCAATAAGATCGAAATAGTATGCTGCCTAAATCTCGGGGCTCCAATCCTATACATACCTATCTGGGAATAAGTCCCATACTTGCTTCAGAGTAGACATGTATAATATTGTATTTTTAAGGTTGTCAATCTTTGTAAACCACCCAGAGAGCTTTGGCTATTGGGCAGTACAGAAATGTAATAAATTAAATGTATAGGATTGCACTGTAACATGTACATCATTTTTAAGGTGTCAGTTTGGCTGCATATTGGTGGCCCAGTTGATAGAAACTGTGTTTGTGGGTTCAGCCATCCACGCTTTTCTATGGTTTATATGAATGCCAGCAATTACATCAGATATATAACCTTTTTTTAAAAAAAATAATATTCAGATACACATTTCAGCTCTTGTCTGATCTCATATTCACTGTGAATATCTCTTTTTTAAAAATGCCAGTGCTCTGTAACCCAGTCTATGTTTGGTCTTTAGTGAGGGGCTAGAACAGATCACTCATACCTAAAACAGCATCAGGAGCTTAAAGTTAAGTGAACATTCTCTACAAAGTAGTCTGAAAAAGCAAACATTCTCTACAAATTCGTTTGAACAAGAGGAACTCAGACATGTTCTCATATAATCAAACTATTTCCATAATATGCATTAATTCTTTAAAATTAGAGCTGCAAACATTTCTTTATTTAAAACACCTGTAAAACATCCATAAGTATGGGCATGCACAACTTTTCATTTCTCAAAATCAATCAACAAGTTGCTTTGGCCCAACTATATTTGATCAAAACTTTAGCCTAAAATTGGGGGGGGGGGAGAGATAGAGGGGCATCTTTATATAACTAAAGAGAAATGACAGTTGGCATGATACTACTGGCATGAGCTTTAAGTTACTGTCATGGTAGTGTACAGAATATCTAGAATAAAAGGGAAAAAGGAGACGCAGAAATGGATAGCAGCAGCGGCGGCAGTAGAGACGGAAAGGAGGAAGACCGGAGGATCTTGTGGCCCTTCGGGCCGCAGGTTACGGGGAAGACTGGCTGGTCTCCGGTGCGGGCTGGACACTTCTTGTCCTTGGGTGCCTCAGTGTATTCAAGGCTAATAAAGGGGACGATCGGGTTAGTCAATAGCGAGCCCGGTGCGGGCTGCGGAGGCAGTTAGGGGCGAGCAGGCGGCCTACGTTGTGGTGGCGACTCGTGCAATTGCTTGGGCAGCAAAAGGGGGTGGTGCGTGCAGCAGGACACTCCTCGGCTACTAGGACTTCAGTGGTAGTGTGGCAGGGAGAGGGAGCAAGCGGGCCTGAGCCTACTCAGGCCTTGTGCGGGCCGTGGCGGCCATTTGTGAACACCACTTTGTGCGCCCAGGAAGTCAGCGACGGTTCCCTCCTGTTCAAAAGGTTGCCGGACGGTGAGCCCTCAGAGCTAAAGGGTGGGCCTTGGGGCAGGGGTTTTGCAGCGGACGTGCTGTTAAAGTCCCTGATTGTTATCGACTCTTCATTGGGCAGAGTAGGGGCCCTAGCTGATTTCCTTTGAGCCTCACATTGTTTACTGCAGGCTAGTGGCAGCTGCGAATCAGCAACGGTGCAGTTGCACTATAGTTTTTTTGAAGTTCTGATATTAAGTTTAGCTAGTTCCCTTGATTAAATTTTTATTTTAGAGTGCAGGCGTTATAGGGATTTCATAGTTTTTGGACAAGCAACATGACTCCAAAGAAAGGCCTTGGCGGTCCCAAGGGGAAGGGGAAAGCCCCTCCTGCGAAGCAAAAACGAGGCAGAAGTAGGCATGATTCTTCTGATGAGGAGTTGGACCCTGCTATAGAAGCATTGCTGGCCCGGGTGCAATTTTTGGAAAGGGATAGAGGGCTTAACCCTTCTACAGTGACTAGCCTCTTGGGTGTAGAAAATGAAAGTCTTCACCAGACGCGTAGACAGACACAAGACAGTTTATTGAAGTCTCTTTCGAACCGCTTAGATGTAATGGAGGCAGCAGCGGCTCAAGGGTCAACTATACCTTGGGGTGCAGTTCCAGACGTAAGCGACACCATTGATCCAAGGTCTGGGGCCAGAGAGCAGGCAGCAGTTTCGGCAGGATCTGTTTCGGCAGTGGGAGCTCCTATTCCTGTTTCACCGCAAGGTAACTCCCAAGCAATGGGTGTGGTGAGTCCCGCTGGCCTTTCATCACCTATACAGCACACGGGGCCAATGCATCCTTGGGGACGGTATCCATACTTTCCCAATTTACAGTGGCAGCAAATGGGTGCCCTAGACAGATCCACAGTTGGTGAGCGGCCCTTGCAGGCGGCTTTGAGCCTTGGGGACGCACCTGGCAGTGCGGCTGCAGCAGCAGCAGCAGCAGCAACATCAGTCGCAGGGTGGTCAGGTCGAAAGTACGGCTGCAGAGATTGCAGGAGGAACGTCGCCTGCTCCTGCAGTTACTGCAGCAGCGGCCTGTGCAGCAGTGTGGAAGGGCCCTGCGTCCAGTTGCAGTGGGGAGCAGAGCGCTGGGTCATCTGTGAGTGACCCTTTTGCCGGGGCTGATAGGAATGCTATTCCCAAGGGTTGTATCGCTTCTCCACTGGGATATCATTTACTCCCAGCCATGCATGAGAAAATTTTGAGGGGAGAATATATCGATATCTTCTCCCTGCTATTCAGAGAATTAGAAACCAATGAGAAGGATAAAATAGGGGAGAAGGAGGCAGAGAGACTAAGGAGAAGGAAAGTGGCAAGGACTTGGGTAAACTGGCTGCTGGGATTCCTAATTAATATGGGTATTATTCAGCAGCGTTTCCCGGAAAAAGGATATACTCTGATTAAGTACCTCGATATGGTTTATCGAGCATACACTGAGTACAAGGGTGGGGCGTGGTTGGCTTATGATGAATCTTTTTGCCGTAAGGCAGCATTCGACCACACCTTACAATGGGACATGCGGGATCATGATCTGTGGCTTCACTTCATGATCCCAGCAAGGCCAGAGTTTGGAAAATGGGCCGATAGTGGGCACATCATTGCTAAGCAGCAACCCGCATCCACATTCAGAGGGAGCACGGGGCAGGGAGTTCAATCCTCCCCACCCTGCTGGGATTATGGTGCCAGGGGTTCTTGTTCCAGTTCATAGTGCAAATACAGACATGTCTGCACAATTTGCGGGGGCCTGCACCCAGCTCTCAATTGTAACCAAAATGGGGGGGGGGGGCGTGGAGCATTCAAAGACGGACAAGGGGGCCAAAACCCGGGGGGTGCCCAGCAGAAACCTCCCAAAGGGCCCCAGCCCAATTAAGATTGAGGCACTGCAACGCTTACTGGCTAGTTATCCTAAGGCCACCGATGCAAGATATCTGGAGTTGGGCTTTGTAAATGGATTTCGTATTCCCTTTGCAGGGCCCAGAGTTCCCTTTTTCACAAATGATCAGAGGTCAGTTGTCGAATTAGAAGACTTAGTTGGGGAAAAAACTGATAAAGAAATTAGATCCGGCAGGGTACTGGGCCCATTTTTGGAACCGCCTATCGGAAACCTGAGAGTGTCTCCTTTGGGCATTGTCCCAAAGAAAATCTCGGGTGAATTTCGGTTGATCCATAACCTGTACTTTCCAAATGGGGAGTCAGTCAACGATTATATCCCAGAGCAACTATGCTCTGTGTGGTATACGTCCTTTGACTGCACTGTTTCTATGGTTCGAAGCAATGGGGTGGGGGCTTTGATGGGAAAATGCAACATTAAGTCAGCTTTTCGCATACTGCCCATTCACCCGGAGGATTTAAACCTGTTAGGCTTCTTTTTTCAGGGTAAATATTATGTTGATAGGGCCTTACCTATGGGATGTTCAATCTCGCGCGCCATGTTTGAGAAATTCTTTTTTGGAGTGGGCTCTGAGGAATAGATCTAATTCAGCGAACATTGTTCATTATCTTGATGACTTCCTGTTTGTTGGATTAGCCGATAGCAAACAGTGTGCACATTTAATGCACGAGTTTCACGTTTTGGCACAGGAACTGAGTGTCCCATTGGCGCACAAGAAGACGGAAGGTCCCCATAGTGTTATTACATTTTTGGGAATCGAACTCGATTCTGTCAATCAATGCAGCAAGTTGCCATAAGAAAAATTGGATAACCTGCGGGATAGGATAAAATCACTCAGCCTAGCTAAAAAAGTGACCCTGGCACAGCTGCAGGAGGTAGTTGGCCACTTAAATTTTGCTTGTTGGGTCATCGCCTCAGGAAGAGCCTTCTTGCAACATCTTTGCGATGCCATGAAGGGCCTATCTCGGCCATATCATCGTCCCCGAGTGACAGGGGCAATGCGGGAGGCTTACATTTTTGACCGATTTTAATGGTGTTTCATTTTGGAGACAGGAACTTCTTATTGAAGCCGATATGAAAATTCATTCCGATGCCTCTGGGGCTTTGAGTTTCGGTTTGATATGGGGAGATAGGTGGTTTGCCAAGCAGTGGCCAGAGATATGGAGTGCTTCGTCAATAATTAGGGATTTGACGTTCTTGGAATTTTTTCCAATTTACGTAGCTGTGCACATTTGGACAGCAGAGTTTCCTAACTCTGCTGTATTATTTTGATGTGACAATCAAGCCACGGTGCAAGTTATAAATTCTTTGATGTCCCGGAATTTTAGAGTTATGGCTATGCTTTGGAAATTTACGTTGCATTGTCTCTGACACAACATTATGTTTCGTGCTCGACACGTCCCGGGATTGGACAATTCAATTATTGATGCTTTGTTGTGTCAGCAGGTCCAGAGATTTTGGGATTTGGCTCCTTGGGCTCGTCAGCTCCTGGAGAACTTCCCGGACACCCTTTGGGAGATTGGCAACGAGAGTTTGAATGCGCCATGTGGCAGTCGGTAGTGCCAAGTACAAAGGCAGCCTACTCAAGAACAGGTAGAGAATTTGTGGTTTTGAGGGAGGAGTTGCATTTGACCAGGGTATGGCCCATTCCCGTGGAGCATATTTTGCAGTTTTGCATGGCTTTACATCATAAGGGCCTCTCAGCTTGGACCATAACGAGTAAGTTGGCAGCCCTGGCATTCTTAGCTAAAGTTAGAGGGGTAGGCGATAACACTTAGATGCTAGGGTTAGGTGTGCTTTAAAAGGTTGGACTAGGACCTCGCCACACCAACCGGATTGTAGGCGCCCTGTTTCCCCGCTATTTTGCTGCAACTCAGGGAGCAATGGAAGCAGTTGGAACCCCCCTGGAGGGTTCTAAAAAGGGAATAAGGGAACTACTGCCCAGGAAGTTCCTGATGATGAAGGGGGGAAATTGGGGGGTATGTGTGGGAGGGAAGTGGGAGGGAGAGGGGGTAAATGTAACACAAATGGAGACCTACAAAGAGAATTAAGGTTGGAAAGATGGAAACCAAATTAAGAATTGTAACTTGTTAAAGGGCTGGGAAATGTTATTAAAAGGAAGAGGATGGAAGTGATGTTAAACAAAGAAAAAGCAGATATAATAGTTTTACAAGAAACTCATCAATCGAAAGATGGAGTAAACGAGCTTAAAATGAGGGATGTGGGCGTATATGAGAAGACATATGGGACTTCTAAAGCGAGAGGAGTAGCGATAATAATTTCTAAAAAATGTGGTCTCAACATAGTAAAAGTAAAGAGGGATGAGAAGGGAAGATTTGAGATAATATATTGTAATGTGGGGGAAGAGGAATATGTATTGATTAATGTTTATACTCCAAATAAAAATCAGATGGACTTTTATGATACAGTGTTTAAAGCTATGGGAAATATGAAAAAAGCGAATATTATAATGGCTGGTGACTTTAATACGGTGATGGATAAATTGAAGGATAAAGATAATATACTGAGAACTATAAGAGTTGGTGGTAAAACTGGTTTAAGTAAAGTAATGGATGAAAAATAATTAGTAGATGTTTGGAGGTTTATAAAAGGGGAAGAAAGGAAGTACATCTTTTACTCACCAAAATATAAGAAATAGGAGTTATCAAGGAGTTATCAAAGTCACAGATCATGTATTATTGAGTATGGATATTAAAATGAGGAAAGATTATAGAGAAGCAAAAAGGTGGAGAATGGATACAAAGATTTTAACTTATAAAAACATTGTTGAGAAAATGAAAAAAGAGATACAGACAATATGGGAAATTAATGAAATGGCAAAACTCTCAAGCGATAGTGTGGGACACGATGAAAGCAGTAGTAAGAGGGATATGTATTAGAGAATCGTGTAAACTAAGAAGACAACAAGAAGCACAAAGTAAAAAGATTGAAAAGGAGGTTAGGAATTTAGAGGAACAAGTGAGAATAACTAAAGATAAACGAATATACGCTCAACTTCAAGCTAAAAAGAAGGAACTCGAGGAAGCAGATTTAGAGAGAGTGCAGAAAGATCTGATATATTTGAAAAGGGATTTTTTTAATTATAGTAATAAAAATTCTAAAATGCTGGCCAACTCCACACAATCGAAGAAGGCAAAGAATACGATAGGGACAATTAAAGATAAAACAGGGAAAAGCTGTAATTTAATGAAAGATAAATTAAACATATTTCAAGAATTTTATCAGAAATTATATGCATCAGAAGTGGGCCCATAGGCAAGGATAGGGGAGTATGTAGAGAGGAATTGGAAAATAAGGTTACAACAGAAAGACAGGGGTGATATGGAAGGTTCAGTGAGGGAAAATGAAATAGAAGAAATTGATAAATTAAAAGGAGGGAAATCTCCGGGTTTAGATGGGTTGAGGCTGGAATATTATAAGATATTTAGAGAGTTATTGGTACAGAGACTGAAAGTATTATATAATAATATATTAGAGGGAGGGAAGATTCATGGGAACATTCTCTAATTATGGGAACATTCTCTAATTATATTAATCCCGAAGCTGGATAAGGATCTAACGGATCCAGCTTCTTATAGACCTATATCTTTAATAAATCAAGATTCAAAAAATTTTACGGCAATTATGGCAACAAGAATGAATACTTTCATAAATAAATATATAAAAAAGGATCAATGTGGATTTATTCCAGAGAGGCAAATGCCTAATTTAATTGGGAGAGTATTGAATATAATAAATGTTATTAAAAAAAAGAATATAAAAGCAGGGTTGATAGCATTAGATATTTTTAAAGCCTTTGATTGCGTGGAATGGCCAGCACTAAAAACAATTATAAAAACATTTGGGTTTGGAGATAAATTTATAGGAGTGATTAATAAGTTATATGTAAATAATAATGCAGTGGTGATGGTTAATGATGGGTTAACACAACAGATTAAATTAGCCCGAGGTACTAGACAAGTGTGTCCACTTTCCTCGATATTATTTGCAATAGTTATAAATTTTTTGGCAAATGTTACAAGGGAAGATGGGAGATTAAAAGGGATAGGAGGAAAAGAAAAGATAAAAATTAATACGTTTGCAGATGATACATTAATGGTATTAGAAAATCCAATGGAGTGTTTGGAGGAGATAAAGCAACATTTGAGAGAATTTGGGGAGAATACAGGATTGCATGTAAACTGGGGAAAATCGGAAATGATGATGTTATTCAATTACAATAAGGAGGAAAGGGAGGAGTGTAGTATAAAATTAGGTTTTAAGATTAAAAATATGGTGCACTATTTAGGAGTTAATAATATGAAAGATATAAAAAAGTTAGAAGAAATTAATTTTATTAGTTTGAGAAACAGATAATGAAAAAATTAGAGGCTTATAGGAAGTTAAAGCATTCATGGTTTGGTAGAATAGCGGTTATTAAAATGAAGATATTACCTAAGATAATTTTTTTGTTTAGAATGTTACCAATTAAAATAACGGAAGTAGAAATAAAGAGCTGACAAAGTATGATAAATAATTATTGTAATGGAGATAAAAAAGCAAGGATTAATAAAGGGAAATGGTATAAGACACAAAAGAAAGGAGGGTTGGGACTTCCAAATATAAAGATGTATTATGTAGCTAATCAATTAAGACATGTTATAAATAGTATAGTAGGGAAAGACGATTTAGAAAGGTTGGAGATGCAGACAGGAGATACAGAGTTAGAACTACAAAATATTTTTTTTAGCAAACTACAAAAGAAACAATTGAAGGAAATGGACAATCCTCTTTTAAAAAACATTGTAGAGATTTGGGGGAAGTATATAAAAAAATTAGCACCAGGAGTCTCTCCCCTGATTCCAGTTGGAGAACTTCCCAGGGATTCTAAGACGAGATATGGAAGGGGTTCTGAGGGGACAGAAAATTATTAAAGTGAAAGATTGGTTGAAAAGAATGTTTAATAAGGAGCCAATAGAAGAAGTATTAAGAGGACAAAAGATCTCTTGGTTCAAATGTATACAATTGGAACAATGGACGCAGGATTGGAAAAAGAAAAATAAGGATTGTAGCGATAACACAAGATTTGAGGATTTAACAGAATCAAGAGAAAAGGAGGGGGAAAATAAAAGTAAAATAGGCATGATAAGTGAAATATATAAAATATTGATAGAAGATGGAGACCAACAGGATTCCCTTAAAACAATATGGGTAGAAGATCTAACAAAACAAATTAGTGAGTATAACTGGGGGAGGATATGGGAATCAAGAATGCTAAAGCTATTATCAGTTAGGATAAAAGAGAATTATTACAAAATAATCTGGAGGTGGTACTTAACACCAGTAAGACTACATCAGATAGATAAGAAAATTACGAAGATATGTTGGAGGGGATGTCAGGAGGTTGGAACATATTTTCATATGTGGTGGACATGTGAGTACATACAAAAATTTTGGAAAAGGGTTTTTAAAGAAATAAGTGAAATAATGGGAAGCAGTGTGGAAGCAAGTCCAAATTTGGCTTTACTTTCAATTTTTGATAAAGCATATGGGAATCAAAATATGAAGGATTTGATTAACAACCTCCTGACACCCGCCAGATTAATGATAGCTAAGAACTGGAAAATACAAGGAAATTATAGAATAGAAGAATGATATAAAGAAGCATGGGACATCGTGATTAACGATAAATTAACATGTAATATAAAAGTAAAGAGGGGATTATCTAAGAAGAATGATTTTGAAAATATATGGGGGCCATTTTTAGAGTTTGTTTTAATAAAGGGGAAAGGATGTACACCTTTAAAAGATTCTTTTCAATTTTAGAAGAATGTATAACATAATAGAATAAAAGAAGGTCTCAATGGGTTAGGGGAACACTGGGGGGTTAAGGTTATATTAGTGTATTATTTTATTATTATGTTGTATTGTATGTTGAAAATAATAATAATAATAATAATAATAATAATAATAATTTCAGGCAGTTGGCAGATGGCGTTCAGCAGCCTATAAAACATATAGCCGCAAGCTTTCTTAGTAATATTTACTTGGCTGGGTTTTAAAATCATTGTGTTTGTTATAGATCGCTGGAGAGGCCATGCTCCAGTTCACGTGATCATCTGCGGCCACAGCTACATCTTCTGGACCGCCAGGCGAGCAGCCAATACGAGCTTTGGATCACAGCTGGGCTTGAGTCATCATTCCAACATTAGATGGTAGGGCAGATGAGGTATGCGGTGGGAACGCCTCTTGCCCACATTGATGCAACAGGTGGCATGCGATGCGCCCCAGGTGTTGCTTATTCACCTGGGAGGTAATGATATGGGGCTGTTGAAGGGCAAGGCCTTGATACTCTAAGCAGTTGCAGATTTTCATTGCATCAGGCAACAGTGGCCCAGCGTTTCAATTATTTGGTCATGTGTCATACCCAGATTTGATTGGCGAATGGGTATTGATCATCTGGCTTTGGAGAAAGCCCACAAGAAAATACAGAAATATTTCGAGATCTGACCAAACACGGCGATTTTAGCATCCAGCATCCGGATATTACACTTTCCCGGAGGGAGCTGTATAGGCAAGATGGGGTCCATTTGTCGGACCAAGGAAATGATTTATTTTTGCATGATCTGCAGAGGGGCCTATGGGAAGTATTAGTCTCTAGATGGGGCATGAGCGACTAAGCAAGTGGCTTGACGCTCCCAGTGACAGATAGGAAGGGGCATCCAGAGAGGTATGGATAATTGGTGAGCATTCACAGGCACTGTTCTGGTGACTGGTAATTCCTGAGGCTTCCAGCTTTGAGCCCCACGGCCTGGCTTGGGAGATTTGAGACCTTTGAAACCGATCCTTCTCACCTACCCAGAGCCTTGCGGCCTGGGGGGAGGCGACACAGGAAGGTCTCCCTCCCTGAAAGAGGCAGCATGTGGAGAGCTGGAATTATTCCACCTACTCACGGGCAAGAATGGCTCACCCGAACTGGGGAAAAGAGGGCCTGTGGATAGGACTATATTGGATGCCCCTTAGGAACCCCTTTGCAGATCTTTCAATAAATGTGGCCCTTATTTTAAATCCATTTCATGTGTCTGATTCTTCATTTACACCCTCCGTCCACAAGAGCTTTAAGTTACTGTCATGGTAGTGTACAGAATATCTAGAATAAAAGGGAAAAATGTGTTTGAGTGACCCACTTAACAGCAGCCCTATTGAAGTACTAACGAATAAATGAATTTTAAATAGCTACAATATTTGCAGTTTTGGGCTCCTGCTGTGTACCGTCTGCAGAATTAGGTTTTTTAAAAGAACAAAAACACTGCTTATTTTGGTTCTCCAAGGGGTGTGTGTGTTTTAACATTCACTCTCGCTGTCCAAGAGCAGCCTGCAAAGCCAGGCAAGTTTCAATCATTATAATATTAAATGTGTCCTCAGACATTTGAATACAGAAATGGAATATCGGAAGACTTGGAAGAAATCCAGCCGCAAAGATCAAATTCAACTAAAGCAACGCAATATATTCAGTTATGCCAAACCAGCCCCTTGAGTTTGTGAGGAAATCCTTATACACTGGTGGGGGCAGGGAGTAGGATTTCATACAAATGCTGACGGATCTGTCAGATTCCAAGTGAATCTGCCAAAAAGCTGTATGATCCATTGAAAGTGCAAGATTCAGCTCCCCAGGAGTCTTTGAACAAACTGTAAAAAGGGGAAGGATTGAGGAAGAGCACCTTCTTTGAAGAAAACTCCTCTGGGGAATTACTGTGTTGGCTGCACGAAAAGTTTTCAGCCACTTTCCTTTATACCCTAAAGTCTTTACTCAACTCATCAGTAGCTTTTCCTATATCTCATCCACACAGATGCAGAGGTGAAGGCCTTATCAGATATGTAAAAGGTAGGCTGGCTGAATCAAAAATCTAAGTGGTCCTTAGATTTATGGCACTTTTGCCCTGGCACTAGGCATACCTTGCCATTTTCGGCCACAGTGCTCTTTCATCTCCATGTACAGAGTAAAGCCTGCAGATTTGTGCCAGTCAGGTGTTTAGGTCCAATCCATCAAATATTCACATTTCCAATAAATATTTGCCTAATATGGAATCCCCCATGGCCACACTCAAAATGCTTAACTAATTAATGGCATTATCATTTTATAAATGTTGGATTGCTCTGATATTCAGTTTTTTTTATAGAAAGGTGAAAATTAAGAAGGACACACATACGCTTTTTATCTTTATGTTAAGCTACTGGTATTACACGATGGAGAAACTCCATGAAAAAAACCAGCTTGTAGCACAGGTTCAAGGATAAACATAAGCATTATTTGAAGCAAACAAATCAGTAGCACAGAAATAGAAACTCTTACATTTGCATGTTTTAAATGCCCTTCAGCTAGCTGTAAATTAGAATATTCTGTGGTATTTGCTGTTGCATAACCACTGCTCCATTTTGAAGCCAAAGAATTCAGAGAAGGTTCTCTTAAGGGGGTCATTACAATGGAGTCAGAAATGGAGTAAAGGGATAAGAGAGAAAACTATCCAGGATGCTTTCAAGTGAAAAAATGTACTTCTGTAAGCGGTAGTTGGATAGAGACTCTGTGACTCTGAAGTAGTGAGAAGGTCATATTGACATGCAAGGTTACCCTGCTCCTTATGGATGGATGGCATATTTTTTTTTAAAAGGGGCTGTATACTTAGAAAAAAACACAATAGGAATTCCGTGAGACATAGTGAATCATAGATCCTACAAATTGCTGGTGCATTTCTGATCCAACATTAAATTATACTAGTGAGTTTCAGGCTGTGATTCAATCAATACAGAGTTTCTAAGAAACATATGAGGCACCCCAATTCCCAGAAAGGCAGCTGACCTAGTACTATTGACCTTTCAGAATACATGTATCTGCATGGGAGTATGCTCATGGTCAGTTCATGAGGAGCTTCAATGAGACCCAATAGGCATGACGAGCACCCTGTATGAACTGAAAAGGGAAGGGGGGCATAGCTCAGTGGTAGGTCACAGTTCAATCCCCAATATCTCTACTCACTTATACTTTTCCACTTCATCTAAGGTCCCCTCCACAAGGATTCGCTTTTGCGCCCGGTTAGGCGATTATGCGCACTATCGCTGAAGCGCCTTTACGCCTAATACCTCTGCACGAGAGGCGGCGACAAAAGGCGCTTCCCTCCCCGCCGCTCCCCAGCTGGCTGGCTGGTAGGCTGTGAGCAGCAGGCGAGTGCTCCTCCTCCTCCTCGCCTTCCTTTACCCCCTCTTCTTCCTCCTCCTCCTCCCGCTGGGCCCCCCGCCGCGGGTGCCGAGCAGGAGGCGCCCCTCTTGCGGGGAAGGAGTCGCAGGCGGGCGGGCGCGGCTGCTTCGTCTCTGGGCGCCCGCCCGCCCACGACTCCTTCCCCGCAAGCGCCTTTTGACAGCCTGATCCCCTCAGCAGGAGCCGGAGGACAGTGCGTGAGAGGGGTGCGTGAGAGCTACTGGACGCTGCCAGGCACCTTTGGCTGCCTTGGAAATGTGGCTGCTTTCGTGACTGGAGGGAAACTGGCTGGCAACTGGGGGCTGAGGCGGTGGAGGAGGAGATGCAAACGGCAATACCACTCGAGAGGGGATGGGAAGCTGCTGCCGCCGCCACTCCTCACGAGTCGTGGCGGGCTCGAGCTGCCGAACTGTCCCTTCTGCTCGCCGGAGCAGCAGCCCCCTCCTCATGCTGCTCCGGCGAGCGGAAGGGACAGTTCGACAGCTCGAGCCCGCTGCGACTCGTGAGGAGCGGCGGCGGCGGCAGCAGCTTCCCATCAAAATGCGCTTTAATGGACGGAGCAAAAAAACCTCGCTATTTAACGCGCATTCGATAATGTGCACAATTGGGGAGATAACGTGCCTCTACGCCCCATTTGCGCTCCGCTGGTGTAGAGGTAAATTTTTTAATGAGACTTCAAAGAGCATTAAACCTCTCTTGTAGAGGCACCCTAACATGGAGCCAGCACAGAAATTGCAGTGTTCGTAATCTCTCCCTATTTTGATTTGCCTGCTGTTTTCATAAACATACTTAGCATTTCTTCATCCTACACTTAAAATATTTACTAGATATGGATTCCTAAAACAGATTCCTATTCCACACGACACCTGATCCTGATTTGAGTTTTGGTGATTAATTTTAATATAAATACATCAAAAACACAAGCACACACAACAACCAAGTGATACCACTTTGATATTAATCAGTTATATCTGCTGTTTCCTTCCATCCCACTAAACTAACAACCACATTCAAGAGTCATACAAAAATCGAAAAGTTAATTTGTCCTTTCATCTTTAAAAAAATCACAAATTTGTAATAGTTACCAATTTTCCATTTAGCCTTGATTTTTTTGGAGTTATTATCCATGTACATCAGTCAACATAACTGGCCGGTATTGTCTTTCACTTTGATTGAGATACTGTTTTGTCTTCTACTATCTTTAGAGACTTCATCTATCTTCCATGACCTCCCTTCACAGAAAATTGCTAACGGCTCAGAGATTGCTTCAGCTTGCCCTTTCAGCATACGATGATATATATATTCCGGACAATGCTGACTTAAAAGTTATTCAAAATGGCTAAAATATGATTTGACTTACCTTTCTGTCTCTGTTTCTTTTCTTCCATCACACCTAATCTTTCCCCCGGTGTGCCTCAGCATTTTTTTTTACCTCTGATGCAGAAGTGCATTAAGCTTATGATCCCTTTCACCTGAATAACTGCTCTTTCGTTCCTTCGCTCGTTAGCTCTTCCGATCCCCCTCCCCTTCTCTTTCTCCTTCCATTCAGGTCCTGTAAGATGAGTACTTCAACCAGACTGCCTTTCTGATGAGCAAAAATAGAACGACCCTTTAGTCTGGCTCTTTGGGGGCATTGAGGGAGTATAATCCTGTCTCTGCAGAGATTCAGGCATTGTATGACTTTAAAAAAATGCTTTCGAGCCTGGCATGCAAGGTTTGGGTTTTATATTGAGGCTTGGAGCTGGCTGCTGGGGGAAATCACTTTTCCCTGCCAGGACCTGATGCAATCTATAATTAAGATTACCCATGGCTTGTTGTGTTGTGGGAACATGACGATCTGTGATTACTCAAAAATCAATGCAAAAGCTTTCAAATTCCTCCTTGTGGCCATGCCAGAGAAAGAGAGTTGCGGGAAGTATACGACACTGGGGGCTCATTTCCATCCTGATAAACCATGGTTTGCTGTGACATATGAACACAGCTGCTGAAAAATCATTCAGTTCCCTACTCTCTCTGAACACCTCACCTGCAAAGTTTTCTGGCTGAAATCTTAAAGCAGGCAACTGATTCAATGTACACCTGAGAACTTTGAACTTGTGTTTTCGGAACAGTGGCCCTCTGTGCCAAATAGCAAGCTGATTTCTTAAATGAGCATAGCTTTACAAAGCAGTTTATAATAACTGGATTGTAGTTAGGTGTTCAAAGAAGACAAAATACCTTCTGGACAAAGCATATGTTAACCCTTTTCTAAGTTCCTGAGAAACTTCCACATTGCCCAGAATTGGGTGTGTGTATTTCCACATTGTTTCCTCACTTCCCCCTTTTTTTGTTTGTTTTGGCTTTCAAGAAAGACTGTGTGTATTCATTCCTTGAATTATGGCATTTTGCCATAATTCATGATAATTCATATTTCATGAAATGTGCCAGCTCTCCTAGGCTTCTAGTATATAGCCAACAGACCTGTACAGCTAGATGAGCCTGAGTTTCAACGATTTCACATTATCTTAATGGTCCAATTCACACATATCATTTGTGTCTTTGTAGAAACTGAAAATGCAACTGCAATGAAGAGCAGCTCTGCATGTCTGTGTGAAGTAGTTCCCCATGAAGTAGTTCCCCATATTAGCATGATAAGAATTGCTATAGAACTACCTAAACTACAGTGTCGCATCTTGGAAAAATTGAAAATTTAGCAGAATAAGCACATATAAAAGCTGTCAAGGATGAATCCTCTTGTGCTTGGAGCAAAATATAATAGCACAAATGTGTGCTAGTATTAGTATGAGATTTATAAACAGAAGATGCCTTCCCTTATTCACAATGTGCTTATCAGAAAATGCTTACTGCTAAGCATGTCAGCTATTATGTTTGACATACCAAGCCTTGCAGACATAATTAGAATTATTACATAGAAAAGGAATATTGTTTAAGTAGTACATAAAGTTGTGTGCATACAGAAAGTTATATCCCTCTAAAAATGTATCTTCTAATCCTTGAAACAGATGCATTTAAATGCCTAATGCAGCTACACCAAACCATGGTATTTCATTTTATGTATTTTATTGTATAAGAGGACATTGGCCTTGAAGAACTGAAGCCTGAATCTAAAGTCGTAGCAAGGAAGTCATGAGATTTTCTGCAGATATATTGACTGACCTTCAAATGTTTTCCTGTTCATTCCTATATCACTTTAATGTTGTAGTGTCAAAAAACAGCATAATTTGATTAATTTATTCTTCTAGCGTTTAGATGACAATTATGTTCAGTTTTTGGGGGTTTCTTATTACAACATCTATTTATTGACCTTCCTAGTTAGTCTCAAAAAAGATTTGCTCCCTTGCAGGGGATTATTAAATTCTTATTCTCTTTTATAGAAGCATTTATTTTATGCTGCCTTTATGGCCAGTTTGAAGTCAGTGAGCCATTAACAGGGGGCACAAAGTGCATTTCTTTCAGGATCCAGGACACAAGTTTCCTTATACGTTTACAAGGGCAGACTACAGGACAGGACAAAACAAAACAAAGAGGAGCAAGGAAAGATCTTTCAACCCTTAAATAATGGATGACAGAATGTTGTGTGGTGAAACAGAATAGTGAGAGGCAAGTGAATACCAAGTGGTGGACACAAATAATAGAGAAGGATGATTGCCCTCATGCGAAGTGATTGGAGGTAAGACCTGGTTTCCCCTTCAGAAACAGAGATAGCTTGTCATTCTCTAGTGTAGGGAGAGGGGAGAGGACCTGAGAGGAAACCTTAATGGGCCGGATGGGGAACTTCCACAGGCCAAATCAGGCTCATGAGCTGCAGGTTTCCCCATCCCTGGTATAATCTGTTTATTTAGGGTTGAATAACCACCATCCACTTACATTTCTTACCCATGAACTGGGATTGGGGTGGGGGGTGGGGTGGGGGTGGAGAATAGCAAACAGTCAACAATAAGAAATCTAGTTTGGTTGCAAGGAGGGCAGGGACAGAACTCCATGTTATTTGCAGCCTTGCTTCTCATATGAATCTTTAACTTGAGAATTCTGCATTGCAAACAGATTGTTGGGCAAGAAACTGTAGACTAAATTTTAACAGTTGCAAGAGAAGCCGTTACGCTAACACTTTTTTTTCTGAAGAGCAATTTGAAAATCAAATATTGGGGTTGATAGGTTCGTAGAAAAGCTGATGAAACAACCGTGACTGAATATGAACTATTCTTTTAAAAAAAGAATCCTCAAAAACGTGAGGTTGCCAAGAAAATATTCTCAATCCAACAGTATTATAAGAATAAGCTGTAGAGGAAGGGGTGAAAAAAAGAAAGGAGGCACAATATTTCTTTCTGTAAGTCCAATGGGGTTTCTCATATAGTAACCTCCAAGTTGTATGGACAATTGCTACATTTTTCATGTAAGAAAGGCAAAATATCTAGACATTTCTTAAGATGCTTTATATCAGACATGGACAGACTTCAAGCTTGCCAGCTCTACTGCAGGAACCCCAAGAACCACCAACATGAGACAGACGCAAAAGACATAATCTTCGAATTAATGTATTCTGATCCCAGGAATTGGTTTTGATTACCACAACTGAAGGGAGATCATAATCTTTTCAACACAACAATCCACTCTTGGTTACAGCAACCTTTCTTCATTTCAGCAGTATTATTTAGGGTGAGTAGAAGTAATTTTATTGTTAGACAATTAAGAAACAGAAATCCTTGCCAATCTACCTCAGATCAACCAGAGATCTACCAGGAGATTCCAATTTTCCTTCAGTTAATCACTACTTTATATTGTTCTATGAACACTATGCTACATCTTCCCTTATGTAGGCTGACCATCTGAAAAGAGGACAGGGCTCATGTAACTTTAAGAGTTGTAGAGGAAAGGGAATTTCAGCCAGTGTCATTTGTATGCAATTAGTTCCTGGTGAAATCCCCTCTTCATCACACCAGTTAAAGGTGCAGGCACTATACTAGAGTGATCATATACAAAAGAAGGCAGGGCCCCTGCATCTTTAACTGTTGCGATGAAGAAGGAATTTCATCAGGAACTAATTGCATACAAATGACACTGGCTGAAATTCCCTTTTCTCTACAACTCTTAAAGTTACATGAGCCCTGTCCTCCGTTTCAGATGGTCAGCCTACCCTTATGGTCACTAGATAGACAGACTAAAGTCTCTAACAGGAAAATGGAACTTTGTAACCCAGTGTGATTTTAGTTCAATCTGTACTTTAGGGAAACTCACATATAGTTACTACTTATAACCAGGACAAACCTGTTCTACACATTTCAGTTATACTGTGTCTAATGACTTCAAATGAAGCAACTGCTGAGACACAGCATCTACTACATACATTTCTTACATGTGTATTATACAGTCTTTTTAGCTCAGCATTTCAGGACTGGTTGGCTACCTACTATCACTACTAGGAATGACTATTTTATAAAATCCAAACTAATACAAAAGGAACTTTGCAGGGTAGAGGCAAGAATGGGATTTGATATTTAAAAATTGGCATTTTGCAAGCCAACAACCGATGCTACTACTCTGAGCAAGTAAAGAACATAGTGGCTCAATTCGGACAACACAATAAACAACTGGTGTGGGGGAAACAATCGTCAGTTGTTTTGACTATTGTGTCATTCGAATGCTGCCATAGTCAACTCAGCGCTGATCCTAATCCACACCACAGTTGATTATTTATTACCATGTTGTGTGGGGAGTACCCCCTAGTTGAACAACTGTAAAGTTGATTATTACCCCATCATTGACTATCGTGTCGTCCGAATTAAGCTAGTGTCTCCTGCTGATACAACCACCATCAAAAAGCACTTGCTCCTAGTTAAAGTCATATGCAGGGCTCTGCTGACTTTCCTTCAATTCTTAATTTCTAGAACAGAATATCTTTAAAAAAGAGGTACAGTATCTCATTTTAGCATTTCTGCATGGGAGACTTCAACATGAATGAAGCAGAAGGCATCATTCCTAATAACGACAACAGTCAGATTCTAAAGGAGAAATTGTGGATATGAGCAGCAATCTAGACATATTGGCTCCATTCACACGTAATGGTAAACAGCAAACCTCAGGCTTGTGCGCTCCCTTGTCCCTTTTCCTTCTCTGGTGTGACTATGAACTTCCCACTGTCATTTCAGATTAACAGTGTTTCGCACTGCATTGGAACCATAACTGCAACTTTAGTGATATTCAGCCCACCCAAACTGCAGTCGAACTTTATGGCTAGTGAAAGCAAGACAACATCATCATTTATGAAGCTGGCTTGTTTTCATCAACCATAAAATTCAGCTGCAGTTTGGCTGGGCTGGATAACACTACAGTTGCAGTTATTGTAAAATGGAAGCAAAAGCTTCTGAACTCCTCCTCCACATGGCTACAAGAGAAGAGGAAGAAGATCTGGGGTTGTGGGCAAATGTGAAGTTCACTGCATCTTATCATAATGCTAAAACATTACATGTGAACACAGACACTGACATAGATCAGTAACATTCTAAGTAACTTTCTGCTGTTAACTTTGAAGACTGAAACTTAGAGGCAGAAAAAAAAACCTCCATGGGGAAACATACCAGCTACAGGTGTGTCAAGATGACAAAGCATTCCTAACTACACAATCTATCGACTGGACTTTTCAAACAAAAGGAAAAATTCTGTGACAATAGCTTAAGTTAAAATCTGTGGTTACACGGTGCTAGAGTTTAGCTCCAAGAAAAAGCGTGAGTCTGGCTGAACCTGAAATATGAACTTTTATTATTTTAGAGCATACACTTTTGCAGGCTGCAGTCTATTTCTGCAAATACATGAAGCAGAACTATTGAGGCCTGTATCAAAGGTTACAGTAGAACCCTCCCCCCACAAAAATAAATGTATTTACTTATGAGGAGTATGAAATCTCTTTGTGAGGTTTGCCTTTAGCAATATTTGACATCAACACTGTTCAATGTCCTCCCCTTTAAATTAATTAATTTAGTTTTATTTACCAACATTTATAACCCAATTTGCTACAAAATTTTAGCAAGCTTAAAGGGAATCAAAGCACATGAGGGCTATATTATACAAACAGTAAAAAACATAAAGTGGCACTCACGTGAGTTTGCTTTCTTGATGGTAACCATACGTTCTTATGTTTAAAGGCGTAACCATATTGGGTTACCGCCTGCTAGGTTGAAGCCTCCAATCTCGCATGTTTCCGAGATTCCTATGCCTTGCTGGGCTGCTGCCAGCAGAGTGGGAGGAGCTATGGAGGCAAGCTCACTTCTCCATCCTCCATTTTTAATTTTTTCCTCTAGACAGGTATCTGAGCCCATCTAGAGAAGTGAGGCTGGGTCTGGATTGGCAACAGGATTCTGCAGATGTTTCCTCTCCTCTCACTTTCCTTCGTGCCATAATGCGCCCCCTTTTGACCATTAGGAGGACATCCAATGTCTCTTTTGAGGCCTCAGAAAGCAAGGGCTGCATCTTTTTTCTGCAATAGCTCAAAGAGGGCTGGGTGAATCGGATCTCGAAATCCCTCTCCTGAGTGTCTACAGTTTCAAGAGAGGGAATCTGAAAACTGTGACATCCCTGGGATGCTCTCCCAGGGACCATGGTATTGTTTCCTAAATTGCATTTTATACTTGACAGGACTTATCAGAAACTTTGAAATCAATTCAGTGAGAAAAAAATGATCAATTCATTTTTCTTTGCACAGCCATATTCATTTCATTTTACTGTCATTTTAATGACATTTGGTTTTTTGTTTTACTTTTTCTGTCATTTTTTCCATTGATTTCAATGGCACCCTTCTTGACCTCTGCTTCCCTGACTGCCATTTCTCTCAGTAGAAAGGCGGTGTACAAAGCAAATGAATACACTTTTGGGAATGAAGAAGTTAACGTAGCTCAACAAATCTATCCAGACAGCACAACAGCTTCAAGCTTTATAGTACTGCCACAATACCGCTCCACCTTAATAAAACCTCCTTATCTACTTTTCTGTTCCACTTAAGATGTGTTACAATCCATTCCATACAGATGTGCACACAGTGACAAAAACAAATCCTTAGAGCAGGCAATGTCAAGTTCTTAAAGAGTGGTAGATTTAAAATTTGTACAGTTCATAACATAACTGATCCTGGAAAGAACTTGTAATGCCAATGGAAGGTTAGCATTTGAACATCTGCACAGAATATTATGTGAGCTGGGTGTTCAAGAACAGCAGTATTTTTCAGAGATGTTCCCAATTAAGGTAATTTGGGTCTTGCACTAAAAATGCAAGTCAGGCAAAAGCTCTGCAAACAAACAAAAAGCAACCACCCAAGTTACTGTGCAATGTGCTTATAAGAAATACAAAAGGGGAGAAAGGGTCATCGTTTTGTCAGGCTATGCAAGCTTTTAATATCTCTAGTCATTCAGACTTTCAATTGAGATTTATTAACCTGTCAAAACAAAAAGCAATTTTACAACATACACAATTGCAGTTCATTTTAGCACATTTATCGCTCTATAAACAGAATATCCAGTCTTGTCTCTTTAAAGGGACTAAACTTTCTCTCCTTGAAATAAAAAACAAATCTATAATAAAAAAATTAGGGGAGTGCATCTGATCGGGTTCGATCCACGATCCGGAGCCGATCCGATCGAAATCGGATAAAATTATCCGATTCCGATCCCGGCTCCTGGATTGTCCGATCTCATCATCACCTGGTGCTCTACTGAGGACTAGGCCGCGAAGCCTAGTTCTCAGTAGATCTACTGCAGGTGAAGGAAGCGGACGCCTCAGCAGGTAAGGTGCGTGAGGGGGGAGGGGGCTTACCTGCCGGGGCCGTCCGCTGCTATCCGCGAGCAACCACGGGCGCCAGCAGACGGCAGCAGAAGGCCCTGGCAAGTAAGGAGTGCGAGGGGGTGGAGGGAGGGGGCCCCACTTACCTGCTGCGGCGTTTGCTTTCTTCACCTGCCATAGATCTACTGAGAGTTAGGCTTTGTGGCCTAGTCCTCAGTAGAGCGCCAGGTGATGATGAGAAAATACTTGCCCCGGCAAGTAAGGAACGCGAGGGGGAGGAGGGACAGGGAGGGGGGAGTTAGGTCCCCCACTCACCCCCCCACACCATTTCCCCCCATAGACTTGCATTGGGGGAAAGCTTTCTTTCCCCAATGCAAGCTTATGGTGAAAATGGCGGCTGATCCGAAAACTGGACCTCCAATTTTCAGATCGGGTCCAATCCGATCCAAGAGACCTCCAATTTTGTTCCAATCCGATCCGGAACAAAATTGGAAGTCTGGATCCGATCCGGGGTGTCTGTGCACATCCCTAAAAATATATATCTGAGGAAGGAGGCAGACACAAAAACAATGCAATTCACAACATGCACATTAATATATATATATATTCATTTTTTTCTTTAGAAAGAAAGCAACTGTGATTTTAGAACCTTACTTCAATGGCTGATTGATAGTGTGATCCTAAACATACCAACTTGGAATCGAATCATTAGGGCTAAGAGACCCTTATCAGGTTAAAGGGACCTTACCATATCCTTACATCATATCATACAGGTGACATGAGACAGCCCCCACTGCTTCCAAGTAAACAGCATCCATCCCCATCTTTTTGGGCTACAGTTCCCACTGTCTCTGACCATTTGCCAAGCTGGCTGGAGCTGGCGGCAGTTGTACTCCAAAACATCTGGAGACTAGCAGGTTAAGTATATACAAAGAGTCATATGGGATCAGACCAAAGGCCTATCTAGTCCAGAATTCTGTTTGCACAGTGGTTGACAAGATGCCCATGTGAAGCCTGCAGGCAAGACATGAGTGCAACAGCACTCTTCTGCTGGTGTTCCCAAGCAACTAGCACACTGCCCTTGAAACTGGAGCTAATATATAGCCATCATGACCAATCACCATTGACAATCTTGTCCTCCAAATATCTGTCTAATCCTCTTTTAAAAGCATCCAAGTTGGGGATATTACTGCATCTTGTGGTACTGAATTCCACAGTCCAACTCTGTGCTATGTGAAGTAGTACTTCTTTCTATCTATTCTGAATTTTTGACCATTCAGCTTCATGGGATGACTCCTGTTTCTAGCATTATGAGAGAGGGAAAAGTGTTTCTCCCTATCTATTTTCTCCGTACCATGCATAATTTTATATATCTCTATCATGTTTCTCCTTACCTGCCTTTTTTCTAAACTAAACAGACTCTGTTGTAACCTTTCTTCATAGGGGAGTTGCTCCATCCCCTTCAACATTTTGGATGCCCTTTTCTGTACTTCGTTTGCAGGTTAGAAAGGCTGGTGTTCTGCATTTGCAATACAGGATATGGATATTAGGGATGTCGTGAGCACCTGACTGGGTCTGGGAATCCGGCAAGCACCCACCACGTCTGCCCCAGGCTCTCCTGGCATGAGGGCAGACTGTGATGTTCTACTGTTTAAGGATGTGATTGTGTTGCAAAAGTTATTATTTGGAGTTGCAGGTCTGGGTGAGTATGGAATGAGTGGTAGGTGAGTGCTGATGGTTAGTTGTTTAGAGTGCCTGGATTGGTGGGGTGTGGGAGAAGCTGGGAAGCAAATGAGATATATATGTCAGACAGAGGGAGAGCTGACAGGGTTATTTTGAGTTCAATTGAAGAAAGGAGTTGTTGTTGACTGGCTTAGAGGCTAGGAAAGGCCAACATGTTTTATTATTTTAGTGGAACTAGATTGTGGGAAAGAGTGTAGTGTAGCTTAGAGTGGGTAGAGTAGGCAGGAGAAATGTAGAACTTGGAAGTTTATATATGAAACGTGTAATGAACACGAAGTGTTGAAACATATAAGCATTATACTTGAAACCGCTATGCAAATGAACTAAAGAAACCAATAAGCTTACTGTGCACAAAATATACTTGATGTTAATAAAACGTATTAATTTCATCCAACTGGTGTGGTCATTAAATTGTACCCAAGGAAGGTACTGGTGGCAGTGAGAACATAGATGCTTGTCTGAGGCCAGGTTGCTGGGCTGTAGAGCTGTGGGGCCTAATAGTAAAGGCGGGACAGGAGCAGCAGCGGAAAGGGGCTAGGATAAGGAGTCCCACAGACCCCCCACCCAAGTGTTCTCAAGGCCCCAGCAAGTGCTCAGCAGCTGCCCACCCATGCACCAAAATTGTACCACTATCCTTAAGTCAGTGGGGCCTTTAAGGCCCCAACCGGCGCCGGGTGGGGGGGGGAAGTGCACATTTTATGGAGGCTCCTTAAATTGAGCACTTCCCCCATTGCATCAATAGCAGCCACCATTGACACAGGCAAGGGAAGTATGCGATTTTGGTGCGTGGGTGGGCTGCTGCCAAGTGCTTGCCAGGCCAAGCTGAGCCTCAGAAGAGGAAAGCGTAACCCGGCAGCCAGCAATGCGGTGAGTGCCTGCCGAGGTGAGTGCAGGCGAGTTCACCTACCCCTAAATATTAAACAATTGCATAGAATGGTTGTTCTTCCACCCATGATATCAGCACTGTTATTATTATTTTATTACTTATTTCATTTCTATATCGCAATGAACTTAAAGTTACTAGTTCTTATACATCAAGGTTTTGTACAGTACTCACACCAAAATCCTTTTATTAAAATATAAAACTTTCACAAATGAATTTCTTCATCCTTGGAATGAAACTGAGCCTCAAGCACTTTTTCAATAATCGCTTTACGCAAAGCCAAAAATCACATACTAGTCTTGCATGGTGAATCTAAGGATCCGTCATACCAAATGCTTCTGTTTTAACCAACTGGCTGAAAGAGGAAGTTTAGATTATTTTTAAATTTTGCGAAGCTACACTTTGATTATTCAGAACATTTATTAGTAAGTTGTTTAGAAAAAGGTTGTTTAAACCATTTCACTCTCTCTTCTTTTTGCATTTATCTTAACAAATCAGCTACAGAAGAAACAGAATCTCTCAGTTTTTCCTTCATCATACAGCAAAAATATGATCCAGCATAGCCAGAATTCACACATGTTGTCTTCATTCAATAACCATATATTTTTTTAATCTGGCATGGATACATGACTTGTTGGTGTGTGTGTGTGGAGTCTTTCACGCTGTGGTGAGCTATGGAGTAGGCGCATGAAATTGTCCTTAGCTATTAAGAAGGCAGAAGCAGTATAAGCCATTTGTTAGCACAGCATAAAAGGCCTGCCCTAAGCCTTCCACATTTTCAGAGTAGAAGACTTGGCGGGGGTGGGGAGAGAGTGGCAAAGATGTCTCTCATATTATGCTGAGCTTTGAGGCAGACAAAAGCAGTGTGAGTCTATCACATTGCTTCTGTTAACTCCAAAGCTCAGCTTAACATGAGAGAATTCAGAGCCAAAATAGATATTATTTGAAAGATGTAGCTAGCAGTGACCTCCCCCCCACATTTTTCCTCTAGAGTAGGTGTCGGGGCCTCAACACAGATCAGGACCCCAACATGCGGGTAGGGGAATTTTAAATCTCCTACACATATGCAATTTGTATTGAAAAAGAATGATTTATTTGCTAGATAAGCACATAGATACCTACATAGAAACGTAAGTGTCTATGTATCTATCTACACACAGAGACACATAACACAGAACACTGGATATTAATGCTTCCAAAAATAGGCTATGGTCCTGAGTAAGATTAAATGTTGGTGATTTATTTATTTAGATTTATAAAGGATTTAATGGAGAAAGAAATGTCAACACTCCACCATCAGCAAAATGGAATAAAGTATAATCAAATTTAAGTTCAGTGACATTTCCCATTCCTCTATGGTTTATAAAACTGAAGTCTAAGACACATTTGGCTTTCAAACAGTGATTTATAAATTGTCATTTGCAATCACCTTATAATTGCACCAAATTCATAGCCGCTGTCTTCTGCACTAATATACTTTGCCTTCTTTACATTATAAATAGTTTACTGTAGATAAACTGTACTGCATTTGTTGCCATCTGAGGCACATTCATATATAACAACAACAATAAAAATAACAACAAATACATCCTTGGCACATCACAGAATAAACTGCAGGCGTCTACTTTAAAAGCAAGTTTTTGCTATACTGAAAAATCTGTCTTAAAAATAAAGGCTACAGTAAGTAACAAAACAAAATACATTTGGCCTTTCAGAGGTTCCTGCAGGCCTCTCTAGAATAATTAATTACAGAACAATAAAACTAATAATGCTACCAGAGCAATTCCTGTTCTAATAGCCCTTTGTGCTAAGACTATGAAGATGCACACTTATGACAAGCACTGAGGCAATTAAAGAGACAACTTCTACTATAGCAAAGAGATCAATACACTGAATCTTCTTTAAGAAGAGGATATATTCATTGCTTGCCACAGCCCAGTATACATCTTAAAACATTTTATGAAAGAACTCCTGTAAATTAAACCTAACTATTCAATTATTGTTCTTGGCATCACCAAAAGTGTTTAAGGTCTTGAAAGAGGGAAAATATATAATTCAGCGAGTAGTTTATCATAAAAGGGTGGTTTTTTCCCTAATTTTTGCTCCCCCCGTCCACTTCTGATATATCGTATGTAATAATGCCTATAATGAGCTCCCTAAAACAATTAGTAGCGTATCCCCAGCAACTTGCATATCTGAATATAATACTTTTTAGCAATCATTGCATGCTTTCACATCCACATTATGTAAAGGAAACAGGGCTACAATATGTAATTTATTTTCCTGCCTCATATTTCATCATGTCCCTTACTAGCTGCTTGATATATTATCAAGACAAGTGCAAGTGTATCGTTTCCCCCTACAAATGAAAACAGGGGCACCCCAAAGAATACAAGTGAATTAAAATGGCTTTTTCTTTACACTACCACCAGCACCTGGGAAATGATGTGTTGATCAGATTTTCCCTTTAAAATGTTTTGACTGATTAGAAACCCGATAGCCAAAATCTTATAACAGAAAGAAATGTTAAATGCCTCCTGGCTTAGTTTAGATTCATTGCAAATACAAGAAAAAAATGAAGGATAGGGAATTATTTTGAGAACAGAGGGAGAAGCAGTTTGGAAACATGTTAGCCATTACCTATCTCAGTCCCCTCCGAGTTTTGCCTTATCTTGTATTATTCAACACTAGGCATTTCACCTGCCACTTTCCTCCCTCGCTCTGTTCCCACCCTTTCGTGAATTATAAAGGTAAGGACAATAAAGCAGCAACCAACAATGCTAGCTACAACCAGGACATACAAACCATCTGGGGTTCTGAACAATCCTTCTGCTGGACCTGTGTAAATCCATTTTGAATCCAGAATATAGCTTGCCTTTTTAAAAAGCAGAGCAACATGGTTGACAAAGTCCATTTATGCATTCCTGTTTAGGACCAAACTAGGACCTGGCTGAACCCCGTTTTAATAGGAAGAGTAGTTCCTATCCCTTTTCAGTTCGAAACTGCCTTCCTCAAGCAATAAATACATAAAATAAATAAACGTTCATAGCAATCCCATATGGATCAAAAAGCAGCTTGAGAAAGCAATTTTGAGATGAAAAATGACATGACACGAGATGGTTGAAAAGCTTCTAAGAACACACCTCCTTCTGGGTTCTTAGCATGCCCCAGGTTGCTTTGGATTTGAGTGGAGAATAACAGAACTTCACTTTATATGTCATGTAGGGCTAAGGGCCAAAACAGACATTACTTTAAATCTATCTAGCAGATATGTCTTTAAAACAAAACAAAACAAAACACTCTAGCTTGGATTCAGGGAGGAGTGATCAAGATCGTAAAAGCTTCCCTATCCCAATGTTAGGGACCCGATCCAGATTAGGGTCTGTGCACCAATTCTAGAGTAAAAATAAAAAAGATGTAGTTGATAGACATAGATTTAAAACAATGTCTGCTTGGGCCCTTACTGTCTGTTTGGGCCTTCACTGTCCGCTTGGGCCCTTACTGCTTTAATTCCTATCTGTAAAATGGGAATAAAAGTGACATTCTACAGATATATGCCATCTATGAATGAGGTAAGAATTATGAATTAGCATATGAAAATGCAGCCTTCTGTTCCACTAACTGCTCAGCTAGGCAATTATAGTTTCTCCTTGCAGTAACTTGCATGTTTACATATTGACAATTTCGGATATCCTGCATCACTAAACGTAGATTCGTAGTACTCAGTAGTGCAGAGCTTTTGTAATATAGCAGTAAAAAAATCCATGGAGGAAACGTTCTATACAAAAAAAAAAATCAAGCCTTTCAGTGAAAGCTTAGAGTGGTAAATGTAATTGGCAGTAAGTTTTAATGGATACAACTAACAGGAGTTGCATTAGGGCAGCACAAATTAGCCCATTACACTCAGCTTGCAAACCATACACCCAGAGACATATAAATAAAATAGTTCTATGGAATGGAGGACCTGGCTGGGAAATTAGCACATTTATTTACTGCTACACACTTTAATGGCAACTTGCATTCAATACTTCTTCAGTCCAATGTAATCTATTCAAAGACCTACCCAATTTAAGAATAGAAGAATGAGTTTCTCTTAAAAATGAATTTCTGAATTACCAAGACTCAAACGTATACGTTAATAAAGAAGCAAAAGCAGCAAGGTGTTGCATAATAAATGGCTTTGTTTACATTCACTAGGCTTGTGTCACAAGGATGAAACTTCTAATCCATTCTCTTCATAGGAGGTGTGGGGAGCAGGAGATATTTTGTGTGCTGCTTCCTGCAAAGAAGCAAGATGCGAGGATGGCTGTGGGTTTGGTGTGGCTGTGGAAAAGGAAGAATGGAGCTGGCTATATTAACCTGATTCACCCCACCCCACCCCTTATCAACTAGTACATTTTTGGGAGTCACCCTGTGGAACAGCAAGAGATACACTCTGCCTCTGTCAGAACTTGTACTGGCTGTGGGAATTGTTCTTCCTGCCTATGTCATACCAATCCAGGGTAAGGTCAGTTAGGTCAGAGAAAGAAATTTAATCTTAACCAGATGCATTTTGAGTTAAGAGGTTGGTGGGCACTCTGAGGCAACTTTAAAAAAAGAAGGGAGGCATCATCAAACCTAGCCATGAAAGTCTCGAAGCTCAACAGGATAGGAACAAGAGCTCTGCGTGAGGCCTGGTAAACCCAACACAAACCTCTGTGTGGGAGAGAGAGGAAGGGAAGGGAGAGGACAGATTTTCTTGCCATAGCAAAGTGTTGGCTCTGAGTAGGAAGATAACTTTCTGGAGCCCCAAGCAGGGGATTGCACAGAAAAAGGTGTAGAGGACAACTTCAATGTCTTAAACCAAAATGAAAGGAAAGAGCTTTCAACCCAATGCACAACCTTTGAAAAGCCAATTTAGTGGCCTGCCTCTTTAGTGTGTGGGGTCTGGGGAAAACATCAGTTTCAGAGCCAAACTAAACTCTCTCCTAGTCACACATAGCAGAGCTATGCCTGATTGTATTCCCTACTCTCTTGCAAGTGCATGTGGTCCTGATTCATGGCACTTTGAGAGAGGAGGGTTTAAGCTTTCCCCACGTCTGTTTTTGTTCCAAAATTCCACCCTCACCTCCCGGGGAGGGGGGGGGGGCTTAAAAAAAAGAAAAAAGTTTCAATCAATGGAGACTTTTTTTCATTTTAGTCTACCCCACCCTACCCCCACACATGGGTTGCGTGGAATTTTGGGATGAAGACAGGTGAAGTTTAAACCCTCCACTTCCGAAGCACCAAGTCCCGATCTGAATCAAGGCAGTGCACACTTACTGGAGTAGCGAAAGTTATCATGCATTCCTCCACTATGTGATTAGGAGAACATTTAGTTTAGCTCTCAGATTCAGTGTTTGAAACTGTAAATCAAAAATAATTCCATTCAGCACTCACACAAAATGGTATGAAATATGATATTTATATAATTTATATATATTCAGAATATTTAAAAGAGATAATTGCACTCACATGTAAGATCTCAGATGTTGAAGGAAGAAAGCTACATCAGTTTGTGAACTTCAGCATTCAGATTTATAACGATAGTGGAAGTAGTTAAAACATTATTGTTACTGTGAAGCATACAGCAGCAAATCAATACACATTTGCATTACGAACCATTATATATAATGAATAAATAGGACCTTTGCCAATACACTTCAGCTGCATTTATAAAGTTGCTATTAAATCTCTCCCAGAACACAAGAAGATCAAAACATGGCCTGGATTACACATTGCTACTTTTACTATTATTGTTTTAGATATATGTTGCTGTGTGTGCTCTTTGTTTCATGTCTTTATGTGAATGGTTTTATACTTTATATAATGTATTTTAATAGTTTGATTTTTTGGGGATCCACCCAGAAAGGTTTGGCTATGGGGCAGTATAGAAATATAATAAATTAAATGATTCCTACCTTTTCTGGAGATGGAGAAGGATTAAATCTCTTTGCACAGACTAAAAACACATCAGGCTGTGGCTTGCCATCCTTCACTTCAGGGTCATCTCCCAACACAATATGATGAAATAAATTAAAGAAGTCTTTGTGTTGACTTGTTTTCATTTCAAATGACACTCGAGACGAGCTAGTGGCAACAGCTATGGGTACGTTGTGTTGATGTAGATGGCGGATTAGTTTTTCAACTCCTGTGAAACAGAAATATACGAACACGTTAAAATACACCTGTTTAAGCAAAATCCAGAGGCGATAGGTGTACTGATCCTGTTCTTTCCTGTCCTACACACTTCTTCCCAGTTTCTGCCTTACTTCACTTGTGCTGTAAAATTCATATTCAAGAGGTAGCATTTGTTGTTTTTACTTTATTACAATCATAACATGCATATATAAGCAGTTAGCACTATATAAAATTAAGTGACATACAGAAAAAACTTTATAACTGTACAAGTGGAATCCCAAAAACAGTACTCTAAGGATTAAGATTATGGAAATGTTCATACAAACCACCTCTCCATTCACAGAAATATGTTAGGTGGGGTCACTGCCACTGCAGCATGCCATGGCCACACCTTCTGCAGTGCAAATGCTTCCCCAACACCTGTGCATTCAGACAGCATGGGAGGGAACTCTCTACACATAATGACAGTTATGCGTAGAGCTTCTCCATGTGAAGGGGGAAGGATGGACTCTGATTGGGACAGATTTCACCATGTGGAGGAGCTCTGCACATGTACATCGGTTTGCAAGGATAACATTTCCCATGCCTTCTGACCACATGCCCCAGAAACAGCCTCAAGGCACAATTATGACTTTATATAACCTTCTTGACCCCAGCTCTCACTACAACTGACACATACACACTTAACAGACTGCTTTATACTAAATCTAGCTCCACAATGTCTACACCAACTGGCAGCAGCTCCACAGGTGACTTTCTCAGCCCTAACTGGGCATACCAAGGATTGAACCTGGGACCTGAGGAAGACAGCAGCACAGTGGCAGCTAGACTGTGAAGCCAAGATGGATGTGGGCAAGGTACGAGAAGGCCAGCAAGTATGGGGGAAAGCTCCAAAAGCAACCTTCAGAAACAGCCAAGGCCCGGGTGGAGGTCTGAAGACAGAGCAGCTGCTGGAACACATTGAAGATTCATTAAAGACTTAAGGTGTTAGTCAAACATTACTAGAATATCAAGCCCTCATTGGGCCTGTTCAGACAACACTTCAAGCTCTGTGGTTAGTGAAACAGTGGTTCTCTGGGGTTAGCATTAATCACAAGCTGTGCTGTTGCACACAACACTTTAAGATACCATTAGAGCCGCTAACCCTGCTGCAGATGGTCTGACTGCGGTCAGTGAGTGAGCAGGGTTTAGCAAAACATATTGTACAAAACACCTTAAACCCTGCTGCTTAACCAAAAGCCTTAACCAGCAGGGTTTAAAGTGTCTCCTGAACAGGTCCATTGCCAAGCCTGTGTATTAACTAGAGTGAAGCTTGATAAAGGAACTGGCTTAACTTTGGTTAGAGTTAGGAACTGTCACTTTTATAACCTGATTGATGAGATCACTAACATAAAAGCCCTATTTTTAAAGAAACCATAAATTATAACTTTTCTTGTTCTATTCCTTTTTAATGAAATATTCTTTATCTTTGTTTATTATACCTGTTTGTCTCACAGCTAATAAGCTAATCACACCCCATGAGTAAAAGGGATATATTAAATAAGAGTAGAGAGATTTATGGTGGCAGTGGAAAAGAACGGTGGGATAACTTGGGTTTTCTCCATTTTGGTTTTAGTTGCTGCAGTGAGAAAAGGGGGTTTCTTCCATAACTAATGGCTGTAGCAGTGAGATTACCCTATTGCAGAAGGTCCCATCTAGGGTGTTTCTACACGGATTTAAAATTAGTAGGCTTGATATAGTTAAGTAAGCTGAAAGGATCAAGTTTAAACCTCAGCAACTTTAAACAATGATTAATCGTACATGTCAAATTAAGAACTCTGAACATAGACATAGGGGAAAACAACTGACAGGATGGAAGTATCTCTCATGGGACTATAGAAGCTTTCAAAAAGGAACCATATTCAGCATTTTCTATTTGAAAGTTCTGAAAAATACAGAAGACAAAATATCACAAATTAAACTTTTTCTCCTTCTTCCCTTCTCTCTTTGTTCTTTTATTATTCTCCTGGGGCTTCCGTTTCCTCCTCTTTTGAGTCGGCTGAAACTAGGGTGCCAATCATTATTCTGGTGTGCAAGATCCTATTATTTATATATTGTGCTCTCCATAAAGTATTTGCCATGCATATTCTACTGTTGAAGCATGCACGAAAATGTTTTAAAATGTTTTTCGAACTACTGAACCTGCCCCTTGTGAATAGTTCTGTATATTTTCTGGGATCTTCCTAACACAGTAGTGGCACTTTAAAGCCACTCGCATGTCTGACACAAGAAAAGGGAAGTTATTTTTGTTTCAAGAAATAAATTTTGGGAGGCATTCCCCATCCCACTGCATAACATTACTAAAGCACAGTGACTTTACAAAGGTAATTAAAATGTCTGTTCTGTATACTTGAACTGCTATTCTGAAAAGCTGTAGAACTTTTATACAAATATACACCAATTTAGAAAATGTTTACCAGTCTTTCACCTGGGAATTTGCAAACTCAGGTGAAAGGAGAAACAGAACTAAGTTGGTTCGCATGTCACTATAGGAAGCTTCAGGGTACATACATGAACAATGAAGGTATGTGCACATCGCTTAGAATTTATTTAAATTGTTTGTCAAGCAGGCCTCTGGTACACTAAATCTAAAAACAGGTACTTGCAAATACCCGGGTATTCTGTGAAGATGTTGAAGATATACGATAATACCAGGCTAGAGTAATTTAAATGAAATTTCACACATTATACTTTTCTGAGCTAGAATGCATACTAATGAGATGCTTTAAAAATTAGAACATATTGAATCAAAACCAAATAGAGCCTGTATACTACCTAGGAGCATAATCCAAAACCTTTGATCATGCAACCCACATACCTTTTGCACTGCAAACATAACTGCATAAAGACAAGTTGGGAGCAGGGGAATTGTGACATTAATGGATTTCTGCTTGTCTCTTCTATACAATTCCAGGGACACTAAGCAATGTTACTTAGTTTTCAAGTAAAGGACTAGGACTTTTTCCAGAAAGGGCTTATAGTTATAGGACAGAATAGGAGATAAACAATAAATAGCCTTCTTGTTTGGTTAGCAGTCATAAATATTCAAAACTGATTATATTGCAGATTTCAGTTACATGGCATAAAACAGAAGTACAAGATAACCCCAGGTGCACTTAGGAGATGTTTCTGCTGAGATACAGGATGGTGTTTCCTGCATCCCAGTTCCTCTGATGTTTTGTCAGTTCCTGGGTCAAGAAGATGACCCAAAATAATAAATACAATGTGGACTAAGAATATTAGATTTGAAATGCTGGACCCTCAAAGTCAGATTCCCATATTTCCCCTCTGTTTTCCCCCTTCTACTTGAAAAGTAGGCTTTAAATTTACTTGATATATAAACGGTCAAGGCTTCAGTGTAAACTTTCACAGATTTGTATTACGTTGAGATTTCATTATTAAATAGATGTCATATAAATGAGACACATACATACATACATTATAAAATCAATTTTAAACGAATTCTCGATAGATACGAGGTTGAAAAGTAGTTTGCCCCAAAATATAAAATATGGGGCATGAATGGAAGTTGTTATGCAGTGCATAAATGCTTGCCTCTGTACTTACCACACTCTCCATGTCAGAAGAATCCAGTTGGCTCAGCCCCCCCCCCCCACTTCATTCCATCTTCCATCTGGAAGATGCACCAGTTGGTTGAATTGTTTCCCAAAACAAGCTCCGCACAGGTGTGGAGCCCTTATGTATGATGCACAGAAACCTCGAAGAATAACCTGAATGTTCTTGGACTTCTCAGAAGAGCATAAGCAGCACACCAGCCATGAGCCTACAGCCCACAACCTACCTGAAAAAACATACTTCTGCTTCATAAATGTTTGACAAGGATAATTTTTTTCCTGCTCAACTTCCATGATGCACAGCTAACAGTCTGCTTGCAAAATCTCTATGAAACTCAGCTCATAGGGATATTCAGTATGACACTGAGTTTGAATTAGGGTCTGTTTCTTCTGCTAGAGAAACAGAAACAAACGATCTCACTCTGAACCAACCGGCTTCTTACTGCTGGTTAATATTCTCCAGTTTGCAAGCTTTCTTCATGATACAACTGGGTTAGGAAAGCAATGATCCTGAACTGAATAAAGTTGTGAAATGGTTAAAATTGTGGATAAAAAGCATCCACACACACAAACACAAAACCAAAGCTGTACCACCATTTTTAACTAGGCAGTAATTTAAGAGTACATGTCATCAAACCCAGGGTTTAAGATTACACGTCATCAGTTCCTCAGGCAGGAACCAGGACCTATTGCTGATGGTTATACAGTGGCCTCTGCTTTGCACCCTCAGCAACTGGAATTGCTGCCATCTTAGTTTTCCCAAAATACCCTTCAGAAATTTATGTGTTTCATGGCATTTTGAGTTTAAACAAGCACAGTTTTGTAACCATGTGTTGTGGAAGCCAACATGCCTTTCATTTTTACAAGAATACCACAGAACAATGGAAATTGCAGGGCAAAGAGAATTATGTCTTAATGGGCTGCAATAGCATGACACTTCCTGTAGATGACACCATGCTTAATGTAATGCAAAATCTATACAGAATTTTGGAGCACTCAACTTCCATCTTGTTCTTAGATCTTGACCAATTAAACTTAATCATAATACTTACTGGTATTTCCCATCAGACAAGTCTGCTAGATGTTTGGTAAAATTAACAATCTAGAGAAGATAATATAACAGGCTCTAAATCATCTTCTGATGTTTAAAACAGATTATTACAATCTATGTCTTGGTGTTGCAATAACCCAGGATTAGGCAGAAATTTAAAAAAACGTAGAATCTGCTGTTTTCTTTAAAAAGAAAGAAAAAGCAACAGATTATCAGTGATGAATTGTCAAGAAGAACATAATTAATTTAGTCAATTTCTTCTGCTTATTTATATATATGCCTTCAAATGTAACAAATACATGTGAATCATTAGAAGTGCAGGCTGGAAACAGAGAACACCCATTTTAAGAGTACAACAAGTAGTACAACATAGTTTTTAGAAAGGCTTTAATATATTTATTTGGTAGTCACATTTCAACAAGCTGCATAAAACACAGCATTACACCAAATGGTAAATCCAATGAGCAACAACTCATTTTTAGTTTAGGGACTAGAACAGAATAAAAAGCAGTAGCAGAAAACATATAATTGAGGCAAGTTTTACAGTGTATTCTCCTGCACAAACACACAGTATTTCTACCAACCAGTGATTTATGAGTAATTACCTCTGTTCAAGATGGAAGAAAACCAAATTCCCATCATTCTCATGACATGGACATCCTAAATAGCTGTGGAATTGTGTATTGGTTTCCTGTCACCAAAGTAAGATCTATATTAAACTGTTGGTTATGTGTAATAGCCTTAAACAATAATTCCCAGAAATCTGTTAATTCTACTCAGAGTTTCTTTAAAAAACAAACCCAACAATTACAACTTTCAAGTTAAAAAGTTAAATATGGAAGATTATTGTGTGGCAGCTTTTTTGCACCTTTCAAAAAGTATGAGTGTTACTTTGTTAGATATGAATTATTGACTGAAAGCAAGCACTGGAAATAGCCTAGATTCTAGCACCCTCCTAAAATTAGTGGTGAATTAAGAAGCATTTCTGATTTCCTGCTTCTGCTGTAACAAAGAGGGGACTCATGGACATCACCACTGGTTAAACATCTGCATGTTCATGTTAATTCACCCAAAGGTCACGGGGCTAATTTTTTTTTCTTCCACATGGATGTAGATGCATAACTGAAGGAGGCACAGAAGAGAAAACACCTACAGTCATTCAACGGGTTGGAAAAAGTTCAGCCATATTCACAAAAATGACTCCCATCCCAAAAGCTTTGCATTTCTCTATTATTATTATTATTATTATTCAAATTTCTATGCCACCCCATAGCCGAAGCTGTCTGGGCTGTTTACAAAAGATCAAAACGATGTATAAAATTTAAAAACATAAAAACATAAAACAGGCAGTATACACAAAGTTAACATACATCTAAAAACAACTTTGAGCAGTCAGCCAAACCTAGAAACAGATCTGGAATCGATTAAAGTATCTGCATTCACAATATATCATTATCACACACACACACACACACACACACACACACACACACACATTCTGTGTTTAAAGAATATCAATGGTTTATTTGTGTTTCACAGGCATGTTAAACCTCACACCTATGAACCAAATCCAGCCGACCTGGGGTCCCATTCTGGCCTTCCAAGATTTCCCATCTGGTCACTCCCCTTTGCCCTTTATCCAACTGCCAAATGTTTGATGATTTCCCAGCATTTGCAGAGTTTTGTCTAAAAGGCTGAAATACCTCTCCTAAGAGAGCTATAATAAATATATAAATTATTGGTAATAAGAGCTTTAAGTTAAAATATGCTGGTATTTTGCCTTCGGCCCCACCCACCTCTGTAATGTTGCTCCTGAGTACTTCACCGAAAATGAATTCAGCCCTCAGGCTGAAAGAGGTTCAACACCCCTTGTTTAATGTAACTAATCCACCCTTATGTATAGTGTGGTACAGGGTCTAGAAATTTTGGGTTAATTTACTAGCCAGGCATTGTTTATGTTACAGTGTTCCCCTTTCTTTCACGAAGTCTTCAGGGGTAAGAACATAAGAAAAGCCATGCTAGATCAGACCAAGGGTCCATCTAGTCCAGCGTTCTGTTCACACAATGCTCAAGTCCCTCTTGTGCTGCTTCAAAACCCACCAAAGACAGAAAAGCTGACCCTTGTCCCCAACACCATCACTCATGCTAGAGGACTTGGCAGGAAGATCTTATCTCTCTACCTTACACTTTCATTTGCAAAGGAAAGGAATTTTTTTGTGCATGGTCATCCACAGCCCAGGGAGTCAGACAGAATGAGGCATTCACTAGTAGTAACAGGATTTGCAGAAGCCAGAGAAAATATCTAGGAACAGCTTTAAAATATGCTGTAACTAACCATGTAGATATTCAGACCTGTCAAGAAGAACAATAGTACTTGTTTTCCCTCTCTAGCTCACTGCCATGTGCAGAAGACAACAGATGGAACTGCTGAAAAGTGCATCATATTTATTTTTCCATTCTTGGAAGAAATCTCACATAATTATTTTTTAATGACAATTTTCTTCAAACTTCCAAGGTAATAAGAAAACAAGAGAAATGCTATTTTGTGAAAGGAATAATTAAGATACCAGGATTTAATTTGATAGAAAAGATACAAAAAGTTACATACCTGGCATCAATTCAGCTGTGGGAAATATTTTTTCTTGTTTAATTTTACTTTCATGCACTAGTTCTTCTTTGGTTATTGGAAGGTCTAGGGCATCTCGGATTATCTCTGCTCCCTCCAATGTTTTTTTACCCATTGCTAAGGATTTCACATCCCAGGTGTAGGTCTTTCCAAAGCGGTCACAGATTTCTTGGAACACAATACTGTAAAGACGTTCAGTATCTGAGGAGGAAAGGAAACCAGAATTAATGACATTGTATCAGATTTGCACCACTGAAACGTCAACACATTGAACAACTAGGGACAGAACTCCAGATCCAGGAAATTGTAACATAAGCAGTAGGGTTTGTAAAAAGAGATCTCAAGATTAAAGCAGTGGACCCTGATTTATAAAAATCAGTACCTTGTATATGTGCTTGCATTTTGAAGAAAATGACCCAGCTTGCATATTGTTAACAAACCACAACGGGGTTGTTTATTGTGACATCTGCAACTGGAACTCTGGGTTGTTGGGGACAAACAACTCAAGAGTCTGAACCCATGGGTTGTTACGATGTGTGAGTGTGAACCAAGTCAACATCTCCCCAGATGATGTTTTACAGTAAAGCTTCAGTGGTAAACAAAGGTAACAAGTAGGAGAGAATTTTTTGCCAACATAAATATAGATTTACATTTGCTTACATATGTAAATCTATGAGTGCTGGGTCAAATATTTGGTTCATACTTGGGGGGCATTAAAGGAGGAAGCCAAAATCCTCCCCACTCTAACTGAACTGGGGGGGAGGGAAAAACCAATAAATTTCAGGTGAGGCATGTGCTTGTCTTTAAATACAAAGTGGCCAGTGATTCTTTCTTTTTCTTTCCTGCATTTCTATACCGCTCAATAGCTGAAGCTTGCTTGCTTGCTTTTTTAACAGAAAAAAAGCTTTGCTTCCACCTCAAGCAGCAACGTTGCTGTCCTTATCAGCACCACAGTGGCAATCTCTTTGCAATTTGAGGCACAGTGCCCCATGTAGCATCATTTCTGGGAGGGCTGGGGAAGACCCATATTAATTACATAAATATTTTAAAGCACACTATTGTGGGCTGCAACATAGAATTAAGAGTTTTAAGTCTGTCTTGCACATATATAACTGCATGTGTGCAAGCAAAGCAATGCCTTAATAGGGGGATGATCTCTATCTTGGAACTGTAGATGACAAATGAAGAAGGAAATCTGGTACTCAAGGGATGTCATTACATATTCTATTTAAACTATAAAGTAATCTACTTTTCAAGCCTTTGAACAAAATTTTATAAGTTCTTCAAAAGACACCACAGTTTTCATTATATTGCCAGTGGCACCACTGATTATAATTCCATTAAAACCCTATAACCTATAATCAAGGGGGTTTAAGAGTGAATAAGTTCTCTGCAGGCCACATTCATGCATATAAAAGTTTCAACCTCAACATCAAGCCTTCCCTTGAATTCATTAGTTTTAAAACAAGACAAGCAAACATACCCGTAATAATACAGTTTTTCTGAGGATCCTTAAAAAACACACACCACGTTTTGTGAGCACTTCTTGAAAGGGAAGTTGGTTCAGGAGGACTACTGATACTGTTAACTCAATTTTTGAGTTAAAAGTCCACTATACAAATAGGTAGTGGTGCATTACCACTGCTGCTTCATATAACAGAGATTCATCCCTATCTATCCATCATCATGAGAGATCTGGCCATGAAGAGGTTTTTATAGGTCAAAAATGACACTATTATGGAAGAAATGCATGTCCAGCATATACTTTGGCACCTGCCAAGCAAACATAAATTAAATTGCATGTTAGTGACACACAACATATGCAAATTAGATGAAGCCCTATATTTTATAATCCAGAGTTCCCATATAGCTCTTGGCACCCAATTAATTGTTCACCAATACTGCAGTTCCTTTTTTTGCAGTATAAGATAAATACTGTTAGGGAGATGGCACATATTTATGGCCTAGGAGCAGCAAGCAGATGACATAAGGTTCCTTCTACTTATAGGAAAAAACAAAACATGCAAACAAAGATACAGATAGTACAAATAACTTGGTCAGTTTATTCAGATAACTTTATCTAAGATAATAGAGATTAAAACATTACACAATACCACCCAAAAATGCTTTATCCAGCTTATTCGTTCATAACTGGTAAAAGGTGTAACATCTTATTTTTATCCATATATACGAAGATGCATAAACACCACCTGTTTATCCAAGGCAAGCTTTCAACATTTTGGGCATTCTCCCAATCAGCTCCTAGCTCAAAATTTCTGGATTCTGGATTTGTATGATTGACCTGAACTGAGCTGTAGTTTATATCAATTAAGTTAGCATCAGGTCAAGTTTATATTGTTAAATGTTAGGCTGACCCATATACCACAAGTAGCACAAAGGTCAGGAAAAATTCAGAGAAAGAGTTAAGTACCTTTCCATTGTAATCATGGGTGCCTCAAAAGTGCACAGGTTATATATCACAATGTTTCTCTCAGTCAGCACAAATGCAAGTGACTGTGAAAGGTGCCAAGATTGATAGCCTGAGGATGCAAACAGCAAAAATCCCACAACCCTGTTCACTTGGCACTTCTATTTGATGCTTTCAGCAAGCATATGTGAAGAAGAACTGGCAACACAATGATTAAGACATCTCACTCTGAATTCTATTCTGTTTCTTAAGTGCTGAAAAAGTGTTGCTTCCATCTAAAAGAATTACTGATATATTTAAAGAGAAAGGGAGGGGAAAAATCTCTATCCATTTTCATGCTTTTCAATGATATACCAAAATATGGTATATAGCTCAGATCCTGAATTTGCTTCCACTGGTGGGAGCATCTCCTGGGTGGAGTTCCCACAAATTGAAGGGAATGGGGGAATGACTTTCACAATTCCTTGAAAATCTGCTCTGGACAACTGAGGACCCTCTGGGGGCGGAGACTGTAGAGAAAGTAGAGAATTGGTGAAAATCACTGGTGCCTTCCCTATCTTTTTCTCTCTCTCCCTCTTTTTTTTTTTTTTTTTTTGCAAGAACAGCCTCAAAAGGGGCCAACTGTTCCACGGTGATATTTGTGATAACCTAAAGACCTACATTATCTGTAATTTTTTTAAAAAGAAAAAATCTTTGGAACATACAGCCTTCCAAAGGACACTACAAATAGAAACTTTTATATGAAGGACGAAAGGTAGATTACTATTGCTTTAAAAAGTATTCAATAAATCATTTCTGAAAGGAAAAAATAATAATGTGATTGCTGAGAACTACAAATTGCTGCTAATTTCACTGAGCAATGATATGAAATTAAGTTTTTTGATTAGCACTTAGCATAATTCAATACAATTATCAATAACTCATCTTAATGGGGAGCAGACATTCCATTCTTTAAGGTTTTAGCTGCTGCAAATAAGTTTGATCCTGCCATATTACTCAGACAGCCTAAGCATGTGCTATAAATTGATATTCTGTGTGCTATGATATTGCTTGCTGTTTAGTGTAAATGTGTGCATCATTACAGCCAAGAAAAATAATTGCTCCTGGCTTGCTTCTTAAATTATTAAGAATAGGAATCATTATAGAAAGAATGGAAGACCATCACCAGTTTAATAATAATAATAATAATAATAATAATAATATTCCTTACCCTCCTCTCCCTTTGGATCGAGGTGGGAAACAACAGTAGTACAATAACAATATAGATCAAATACATAAATTAATTAAAAGAGCATATAAAACTATCAACACATTTTAAAGTTCATCTGGGTAGGCCTGCCGGAAGAGGCTAGTTTTTATAGCTGCTTTAAAGTCAGAGTGTTAAATTGACTAAGCTCCTCCAGCAGGCCATTCCAGAATCTGGGGGCGACAGAAGAAAAGGTCCCCTGGGTAACAGTTGTCAGCCTAGTTTTGGCTGACTGAAGTAACAGTACTCTCACCAACTGCTGTCCACAGGAGGCTCAAGAATAGATCTTAGGGACAAATTCTCTTCTTTAGGATAGAGTTATTGCCTAAAATGCATGAGCCCTGTAGCTCCAACACAAATAATTCATTTTAACAAGTTTTACCTTCTACAATGGTCTTTGGCTAAATCTCAGAAACTTGCAACCAAGCAGCTCTTCTCTGGTCCCTAAAAGGCAGAATGAGGGTCATTCCTCTACTTTTTCTTACTGACTCAACCTGGAAAGGGATAGTACTTCATAATTACAAAACTATTGGTATAATACCCATAAGGCCTATCTTTGACTTAAATCTCTGCCTATGCACCAGAAATATCCACTGATGGGGTTATATTTCAGGCTGGAATAAAGCCACACAGATGTTTTAAACATAAAATTATTTTCTCACTACCACTCCTAAAGGACAACTTATATTGTGAAAGTCCAATCGAGAAAGCTCACTAATGCATCCAAGAGAAGACACATGCATGGAAGTTTAATTAATCCAAGAGATAAAGACAAATTACAAGTGCAAGAAAAAAGCAAGGGACTATATCTACTATGTGTACTACAGGTACATTTTCAGGATTTAGACAGTTTCACATCACTTGAAAATTGTTCTAGACATAATGGAAATATATTATGTTTGTATTTTCAATGTGATGATATAAAGTTAACAGCTAACATACTCTATATAGACTCGCTGGGTACAAGAAACTTTATTCCATTATTTTGTTAATTTTTTATTTATGGTAATGAAAACAAAGTTATAGCAAACCAGGTTAGGTATCATTCTTTTATGGTTCAATTTTCCACCGTTCAATCCCTAATGTAACAAAGAGGAATGTGATACACTCACTGTGTTTGGACGACACAATTACTAACGATTTGTTTTTTTGGGGGGGGAAATTAACAACGCGGAAAAACAACGGGCTGCAACATTGATTAGTTGCGGACCCGTTGGTTTCCATGTCATCTGTCAAGCTCTGTGGATTTTTCTCCACTTGCCCACAGAGTTGCGAGGCAAGAGCGCCAAAAACCTGGCTGCTTTAGCCACGCGGGGTTCCAAGGTCAAGGGAAAAATCTCGAGCTGGCAAGTGATTCACGAGCCCCAATAGTCCTGTCCCTGGGTGGAGCGTTGCCAATCGCCACACCCCATATATTGGCAGGGACATGAATGTCCCTGCCCCCTGCCCTAATCCATCGAAAGATTGGTTCAATGGGATAGAAGGAGTCCCATCCATCCTCAAATGGATTGTAGGGTGTAGGGGCGTAGGATGCCTCCTGTGGCTAGACATGAAGTGTCTAACCATGGGGAGGCACCCATCTGATGAGATTGGGGCGACAGAAAAGTGATCTGGGCTTCGGATTCTTATGCCGTCACCTCCCGTCCCCTTTCAATACAGCTGAAGGGGCATCCTGTGCTGAGGCTGCAGGGAGGTTTTGTTGTCTGATTCCCCTGCAGCCTCAGCACAGGATGCCCCTTCAGCTGTTGGGAAAGGGGACGGGAGGCGACACAAAACAATCTGAAGCTCAGATTGCCCCTCCGTCATCCTGATCTCCATAGCAATAGGGCAGGGGGCAGCATTCTTCTACCCGCCAGATGACAGAGAAGGACACATCAAGAGGGGGAGGTCATCTCCGGTGCAAGAGGGTTCTTTTTCCTGGTGCCACCTCTTCTGTCCCCATGAAGTTCGGAGCCACAGAGCGAGGAAATCTGACCAGTTTCCCCGCTCTCTGGTTCCGAACTCCATGGGAACAGAAGAGGCAGCAATGGGAAAAAGAACTGTCTTGCACCGGAGATGACCTCCCCCTGTGATGCATCCTTCTCAGTTGGTACCATGGCAACAGGGTACCAACTGAGAAGGACGCATCAGCACCGAGCCATATCATCGGGATGATGTGTGTCAGCGCTGACACATCCTTTGCTGGAGCGGGGTTCAAGCGTCCTGACAAGCCTTCCAGATGAAACTGACCAGTACCACATAAACAAGATTTAACCCCATAATATCCCAAACCCAAATTAAATGCAAACACGGAAGATAATTCTGTTCCTTCACATCATGGTTTAGCAATACGTGCATGAGGAGACCGGAGAGATTAGACAGAAACTCAATGAAACTATTGCAAGAATTTCCATTTTGACAGTTGGAGGAATACCGACATTATAACCATCTGCAGAACTATAAACAGAACTATTAAACAGAGGAGAAGTAGGAAAGAATTTGAAATCTAACTGGCAAAATACAAATCATCAAATGCCTAGGGCTAAATGACATTGATCCAAGATTTTTCAGTTGTTTTTGTGCGCAGGTGTTTTAGATATGTTTCAACCGAATTATTTTTACTGAGGTCTCTTAGCTTTCCTGCTGCTCTTACATCATTTTTATGCAAGGTATTTGTATTTTGTGGTCTTCATATTTTTTAAAAAAATATGTGAGCCAACAGAGGAGGCAAAGGATTGAACAGCAAAGCTAAAATCAATTAAAGATGATACTTTTTTTAAAAAATTAAAGCACTCAAATATGAAATTGCTAGACATTTCACAACAATTTCTGCAAGGTTTAATTAAATTAGCTAGGTTTAAAACAAACTGGGAATGTAACACCACTTTAAAAAATTGATTCAGGCCAGTCTAACCTCAGTCCTGAATAAATTGGAAGAAAGCTAAAAGTGGTTTCAAATAGATGGAAACGCTTTGCTGAGGAAAAATCAGCATGGCTTCAGCGCAGGAAAGTCCTGTATCACTGTTTTAGAAATCTTTTAAGAATGTCAAAATGTATATAGAAAGGACAATATGGGAAACATTATATACTTTGAAACAGTAACTAGTTCATGAACAAGAAGCAGAGAGTTTTACAGGTAGTGCAGTCACTTTCACAGTATTGCAGGGAGCAATATCATAAGAAAAGTACTGCTAGTCCCCAGGTCCAGCTTAATTCATACGATAGACTTCTTAAAAAATGAAAGTATCTTACAGATGTCAACTGAATGTTTTCAACATATTTTGAGGACAACTCCCATTTCAAAGAGGCATTGCACTCATATTCACATATACACACAGTTTGAGAGTCTTACTGCGATGTTGTTGTTTAGTATATTGTTAATTATTGTTGTAGCATATTGTTGAATTTTTTGTGTGTGATATTTCTACTGTAAACTTGCATTTTGTAAACTGCCCAGAGAGCTTCGGCTATGGGGCGGTATATAAATGGAATAAATGAAATGAAATGAGAGGAAAGCATTCAGGTACAAAAATTGCTCAACAACATGAGAAAAATACTGTAACAGGCACTTTTTTTGCTTCAAAAACAAACATGCACAGCTTTTACCAGCCTAACCTCAACAGGACAGCATCCCATAGGCCATCTATTTCCATTAATTAGGCCTCTAGACAGCAGTTTTCACAGAGAGATGCGGAACAGAAGCACAAAATAATTATAATATATTCCATTAACAAAATAGTTTGGCGAGGGGAGTTTTTTCTTCCAACAGCAGCTCTGGATTATATTAATATACCCTAAAGAATATCTACAATATGAAGGACGAATACCTGAACATTATGAAAAACGAAGAAAAAACTACACTTTGGGGTCTGAACTGCCATACAAAGGAATATTTTAATCACCACTCGTGCTCAAAACTTCTAAAATATTATTTTCTTTACTATATTCAGGCATTTTCATCATTGATGTTGCATCAGCAAGTCCTTTATGAAATGTTGTTGTAGTAAGACATTTATCACTCAGTAATAGGAAGCAAAATAACATTTAGGAGTACAACAAGGTATTTAATACAAGCTAGTTCATCAGAAAACTGAATCTTTCTGCCACCACTGCACTTTTAGTACAGCGAAGAAACAAAAAACATCCAGCTGGTAAATCTAATTTAAATGGTGCTTATTTCAATGGGACTTCAATACAGGGCTCAAGTCACAATGGATAGTAGTAAGACTCCCACCATAGACCAAATCATTACACTGTATCATTCAATAGCTTTCAAAGAAAAATTTACTGAGCAGGATAATGATCAATAGGCTTCATTTCAGTCAGTCAGCTGAATAACCTTATGGCTCAGTTTGCTTTAACAATGTTCTCACAGATGTACTCCCAACAAATGATTTCTGAAGTTATCTGCATTTCGTAGATTCGGGGAGTCTTGTGTGTCACTGTCAAGAGCTAATTTGCATCCAAGAGATATTTCAGAATTTCTCAGCATCAATTTTTGGGGAGTTCAGAACAAATGATAACTTTCAATTATTGATTACTAACTATTAATTGTTGTAAGCCTTTTGAATGAAGAGTTGGATAAAATGCTTTGAATTAGTAAATAAATTATCCTACTTCAGCTACCCTCCAGTGTATTCTTCCTTTGACATTACTGTAGCTTTACACATTGTAGACAAGAGTTGCTTATCACCATACACCTGTATTGCATTAGTGTTGCAGTGTGTTAATCAGCCAATTTGCAGATCACAGGCACTTAAATTCGGGTGGTGCTTTCTACCAACAAAGTCATTTTCTCTGGACATTTTCTCAAACAGTTTCAAGAGTTCCTATAAAATAAAAACAGAAGCTGCTACAAACTCATCGCCACTACCCTGGTTGCCTGAATCAAATCATAACTGCTCCCAGGTAACTAGTCGAATAGCAACATCAACTTCTCTGTCACACAATACAGACTATCAGACAAACTGCTCCAAACCTGTAAAGCCAGGACAGGCAGCTTATGGCTATTGTGCACAGTCTCTACTGGCTGTAGTGAGCCAATGGGAACAGCACCTTTGCCCTTTAAAACCAGGAGAGAATTCAGCTTGGCTGTCATTGCCCCTATGGCCCCTTCAATTTACCGCATCATAAAATTAAAGCTACCCAAACAAAAAACCGCTTACAATGACAAAATGCTGTGATCTTTTTTTCATTCATCACAGTATTTTGAGTCTTAAAACTGTCATGAAATTTACATTACAATTAGATTTTGTTACACAAGATGTGCTTTGGAAAGCAAAAGCTACCGACTTTTGAAAAGTTAAGACACAGAAACCCCATTCTCACCTTCTGGTTCATGTGTTTCTCCACATGAAGGGGCAGCAGGATTGTGCTAGATGGCATGGCACCACTGGTCTGAAGGTTAGAAATGGCTGTACTCACACAGGGCCTACGCTTGTGATCAGAATTTCAGGTCAGGCTAGAGCTCCCAACTGTGCCTACAGAGCCCTCTCTCACCTTCAACCTAACATAAGGAAGCCAGGTATAGGATAACCATGCACAAATGAAGACATTAATGAGAAAGTGAGAGTAAAGCTTGAGTCAATTCATAAGTTACAACAATAAGTGTGTTTGCCTGTCGCTGCAGGAAACATGGGAAGTGAGAAAGGAGACCCGTATGACCCAATACTATGAAACCCATGGTAACCATGCACTGCAAAGCAGCCCCAGGATGTCTACTGTGGTTTTGGAAAGCTTTCTTTGGATCTTTCATTTACATTTGGGATGGTCTTTTCTTTAGGAACACAAGTTTAAACACAGCAAACATGCCTTCAGTTATGAATTGGCTTTTATTTAGAAACAAATATCTTTGTTCACACACCTTTGCAAATCAGTTGTATACCATGTATAAAGAACACACACATTCAAATATAGAAATAAAACCATGCACTGCAGTGCCAAAAAAAAAAGTAATATAATAAAATCCACTCATTTGAACTGATCTGAAACTTCTATCAACCTTGCAGCATATATAGTACAGTACAATACAGTAGGTGCAGTGATTTTGGCATGTTCAAATTTGAGATGCTACTTTTTTTAATGAATGCTCTCCAAGAGGAAATACTTTATCTAAAACAAATATGCACACAAACATCACTGTACATCTCTGTAGTTTCAGACTTCATATATTGATTTATCATCTGTTTTACATTGGCCCAAATTCAGTCAACAATCAAACCAAAAAATTGTTTCACTATTCAGATTCATTTTACTGTGTCTCTTCACAACCAGTCATCATACGATTTCAATACATTCAAAACTTTTTCTCTACCTTTTTAAAGATTGCGAGGTTCACCATCTTCTTAGCTACCTAGTTGTAAAATCAGTCATTAGTCAAATACTTGAATTACGTTTTACAATATCAATAAATATCACATAATACAAAACTTACAGCACTAAAGAAATGTAATAAAAACCACACTGCCATAACTAGTCAGGGTTGAACCAGGATAAAAATCAATGATTTTCTTAAAAAAACAACAACATTGGATTTTAAAAATTCCAATCAATTTTTTCTATTTAAATCAGATTTTGAAATTTTCTTAAAACAATTAGTAAAAAAGCCTAGATCAAAGATATTATGAATACTTATATAACTTCTAATTATATTCTTTGAATATGTTAACAGCAGTTTATAGAGATGAGACATAAGCTAATCAGTTCTATTCTGCGCTGAAGGTGGTGTACAGAAGTGCATGCTCTCGTTTGCTCTCTCTCTCTAGAGAAGGTCAATGGATAGAGAATTTGGGGAGATGGATTAGATCTGAACAAGGTGGAGGAGTAAGGACAAAAATGCAAAGGACAAGGGAGGGGGATAGAAAGTAAAATCAAACTGAACAGAACATATTCATGCAGTCATGATTCCTGAAGAAACTTCTGCTGCATGTATCCTCCACTGTAGAAGGGAAATATTGAGCATGGCGGCAGCAGGCTATAAAAGAGCCGCCATTTGGGAATATTTTGTTTCTGTACCTACTGTGGTTGAAAGTGCCTGAATTTTTTTTAAAAAAGAACTTTACATTTATCTAAAAACTGAAATAGTTAACCATTCAAAAATTCATGTGTGTGTTTTGTTAATATTAATGTTTGTTGAAGAAGAAAACTAACCAGAAAACTCAATAGTCTTATTAGTAAAATTTAAAACCCTATTTGGTGGCGGTGATTCTGGAACATCCTGACAAAAATATCATGATTAATTGAACAGTTGGAGCTGGTACATCTCCTGAATGATTTCAAAAAATCATTCTGCTTTAGTACTAAAATGACTTAAATTATCATTCCTCTTTTTAAGCTAATTAATCAGAAAATAATTAAGAATAATTGCTTAGTGTATACCGACCTTCTAATAAAACCTACATCTCTGAATAGATATTCAAGTTAAATTAAACAATAATGTGCATCTACTAAAAATGATTATATAGAAACTTCTTCACTAGTGATTTAAACTGTGATTTAAATCATTAAAATTGAGCCCTTCGCAGAAGCGATTTAAATCAAATCAATCCTGTAACTAGATATTCTAATATTTAGATACCCCAAAACATTTAAATTTTCCAAAACCTGTTTACAACAATACCGATTTTGATCTCTATAGAAAACAACGTACTAGTTGGGCTGGGTGCTGTTTTTCTGTTATTGTTATATTTTGAACTGTGTTTTTTATGTATTTATTATTATATTAATGAAGTTTTTTTATTTTTACGTTTTAGTTCCTACGATGCTAAACCATCTTGAGTGGCATTTTCTTTGTAGAAATATGGGGTTCAAATCAAATCAAATCAATCAATAGAACATACTCATTGCTGTTCTATCTTGAGAGGGTAGATGGGGAAACTTTTATTTAAGCTTTTCTGAGCTTTCTAGCATCCTAATAATTTTCCCTAGCTTAAACAGGAGGCAAAGAACTAGATTTGCAGTATGGGCCATCAATTGCTCCATCCGGAGGTCTGACTGACATGCATACAGGCATCCTGAGGTAGTTTACAATAAAGAGCTAGAAAGTGACCTTTCTGTTTTGTAACAAGGAAAACTCATTATACAAGGAAAGGAAGTATCTAAAAGGATTGAGAAGCTAATTCAGCAGCATATAAGGTTAAAACAACTTACCTGAAAGTAACTGGATACAATGTTTAATTGATTGGGTTCATACATCGTTATATGCTACGATGGTTTATTTAACCCATCATGAGTTATCATGTCATCTGTCAGGAGTTTTTTTTTAACCCACAATGGCTTATCTGGCCAAAATAACCCAGTCTGATAACCCATGGTCTGCAGAGTGGGTTATTTAACCCATTGTGGATTATTGTGCATTCTGGCATTCACGGTCAAAACGGTGAGTAGCTTATTAGCCCATCATGGCTTAAGGTGACATCTGAATGCAACTATTGTGTAATTTGTATCCAGCCGCACAACACTAAACGGTTATTCAGTCGAAATGAACTTGGTTAAGGACAGGATCCATGTTTACTTCACTGTAAAATTTGATGGTTTTGATAAATCATCGTGAAGGAGCTTAGTACAATCTTAAAGTCACTGACAAAAAATTAATGCGTGAAAAATGTCCTCAGTGATGCAGTTAGTGTAAATTAAAATGAACTTGAGGACATAGCTATAAAGGGTCAGATAGCTTATTGCTATGGGTTTAGGTTCACTCCCTTTAATTTGTTTTGGTTACTGTTAGAAGAGGGATAGGCAAGGGGGTGCCTGTGGACATCAGTGCATCCCTGGACACTTTTCTTGGTGCCTGCCAACATGTCCTACAACTCCCACTTAAAAGTAATAACACATTTTGCTGTGAAACAGATTTCTGTTAGAAGATAAAACTGTAGCTTCAAAAGAGTTAGTGTACTAGGGTTTACCAGTTTTTTGGGCAGATTACTTGTCCTTTGCCATGCCTACCATGGCAACCATTTAGTAATGTGTCCAGGACAGTTTCTCACTTGCTAAATGTGCCCATGGGCCAAAAAGGTTGCCTGATCTTGTATTAGAATATCTTCCAGATGGGTGGCCATGTCAGCCTGTTGCAACAAAAAGAGCGAAGAATCATATAGCACCTTAACAACTAACAAATTTATACTGGAATAAGCTTCTGTGGATACTGTCGACTTGGTCATATGTATGTTCCTGCATCTGATGAAGTGGCCAATATCCACAAAAACCTATGCCAGAATAAATTGTTAGTCTTTAAGGTGCAACATAACTCTTTGTTATTAAAATATTGTTTACCATATTACCACCTGCTGATTACAAGTTCTTTGCAAATCTAATTTCGCATCCCTTTGAATGGCAGTTTCTTTTTCTTTCTTTTTTGCAAAATAGTTGGGGCAATCTATCAAAACTTCATTGAATATAAAACATCTCTCTCAATATTCCAAAGTCAAAGCAGAAGAAAACAGAACTATAATTCAACAAACTCTTAAGCAGATTATTTCTGCTTAAGAGTTAAGAAGTGAGGGATGCTTTGACATTACTTTTCCTTCCTCATATCCTACATATCCCTAGTCAACTCCAGACATTTGCCTTCAAAGTTTTAAGTTACACTGCTATTACTATTAGTAACAAACATTTGCCTCTTTAGAATAGTAAATACTGTATCCATTCCAACCAGTCATTTGCCCACAGTGATCATCAAGACAAGTATCTTGCCACTTATAACATCCTGTGATAAGAAAATCGGTGTGGACAGATGAGCGGTAACATTTTAAAATAGTTTTTAGCAAGAATAGGAAGAAAACTATTTTTTTTAATTTATTATCAGCCAGGGTCCCCTCTACAAGGATTCGCTTTTGCGCCTGGTTAGGCAATTATGCGCATAATCGCTGAAGCACATTTACGCCTAATCCCTCTGCACAAGAGGCGGCGAGAGGCGGCGAAGCGCATTAACAGATGTCCAAAATGCGCTTTACAAGTAGTTAATGCGCATAAGCACTTATTCACACAGTCAAAATGCACGTTAACGGATGGAGCAAAATAAAATTCGCGATTTAACGCGCATTCAATAATGCGCATAATCGGGAAGATAACGCGCCTCTACGCCCGATTTGCGCTCCGTTCTTGTAGAGGTATTTTTTTTTAATACACCTTGAAAGAGCTTTAAATGCCTCTTGTAGAGGCACCCCAGGATGGTAGAAAGTGAAACGCTTAACTCCCTCCGAAGATACTAGTGGAAAACATCAGATCACAGAATACAAAGTTGTCTGTAATAGTCTTTAAGAAAATACAAACAACATAAACTTAAATCAACGTCAAAATGTTATTTCAAACAACTTAATCCCTTACAATTATAGAAGTGGATAGTATTTTAAGACTGAATAATAGCCTAAAAGCAAAATATGGTGCAAACCTTCAAATCAAAACCAGTCACATAAGGCTACAGGCTGTGCTTTCACTTCAGTAAAAGGAAGATTAAAGATGTGGAAATAAATAAAGCATATATTTTCAGTCATGTATATGCTGTGCAAAAGAATCCAAAAGTATGTTACTCAGAAGTAAGCCCCAGTATGTACAATGGGATTTACTCCCTAGTAGGTGAGTGTAGGAGTTTCTAAGAGTGCACCCTTAGATACCCACTAGATTAGAACACAAGTGAAGTGATATACCTCCAAAGACAAGCAGGAGTCAAAAATAGTTACTTAGCATGATACTGTTATTCAACCATCTGAATAGAATAATAAGGCAAACAATTTGAGAAGATTGCCACTTTATAGCCTAACAAGATTAATTCCCATATTCAAACCATAATAAAGTGTACAGAAAACTGAACTTGAATTGAATTGCAGTGATTTGCTATTATGCACGAGAAAAATCCTCTAACATCTTATTCATAGTATAAAAACCTATGTGAACTTGATACAATAGGACTCTTATCAGTTTTCTTTAAAAAAAACACAAACACACAAAATAACACATCCTCCAGCACAAGTATGCAGAAGTAAAAAGGCATAAGGCAATTCAATAGTTTTGAGTCAAGTAGAATAAAGATAGCAATATAATATTTATACAAAAAAAATGTAAAAGAAAGGAAACCAAATTAAATGCACATGTGAAATGCACTTGCTTCCTTTCTGTAAGCAATACCACCATACCTCCATTCTAGTTCTTTTTATATTAATTGTAACAATAAAAGAGGCAATAATATCAAGGTTGTGGGTTCACTTCCTAGATGGTCTAAGTGCTTACAAATTTTATAGGGAGAGTTTTTAGCTCTATAATAAAGCAGTTCGTAAGGTCAACTCAATCCTCAGCGCAAGAGCCCACAAATGTTGGCTTGGTTTACTAGTCAATTATGTTTGGTTACTACCAACCTCTGCACTCCCCCAGGACCTCTCTAGTATGTGCAGAAAGCATGAGAAATAGGTATGGTCTCTCACTTGAGCTGGGGTACAGAGAAAGTATGGAACACTAGCTAAAAATAGGTACTTCATTCTCACTGCAGATACACAAGAATAATTTCCCTCCTGCTAAAGGAGTAACCCTAGCAGGAATTAGTTTCTCTCAACTTTTAGAGAAGGATCCAATGGTGATTGTGCACTAACACTACTGATGTTGAGATAGCATAAACCAACACTTGCACAACATAATTCCTACTTCCTAGCACAACAGAAAATTCAGTAGTGCTAAAAAGGGGTTTATTTTGCTTAAAAACAAGGCACACACTCCCAGCATGTCTTGTTTTAAAAGAAGTTAGTAGTTTGATAGCCACTGCCACCAAATTTCCTATTGTGCTAGCAAGCACTACTGATGTTGCACAAATGTTGCTTTGTGGTAGTGCTATAGCAATAACATTGACTCAGAAACACTGTTGGATAATTCCCATAATTTTTTATCAACAAGTTGCAACTTTTGGGATGCTACATTATTCCTAAATATCCACAGAAACACCTAATGTTCGTACCGTTGAAAATAGATCTCAAGCAAATGGTACCAACTGTCCAAAAATGGTTTACTATTACTTTATCAAATGCATGCTACCAGATGTTATCTATTTTTCAAATACATCTCTGCACATTAAAGGGCATATAACTCCATTCAAAACAACAATCTAAAGTCACTACTGCCAGATGGTAAAACTACAAATGAAAAGACATACCACCTCCCTTTAGCATTTCTAATCCTCATATGAGCCCTTGCTCTCTGAATTCCAAGTGATCCTGTATACTGATTTTATATTTTACTTTGCTGCCGCCCACAATTATAAAACTAATTGCGCAGGTTTGACACTGGGCTGAAAGACAACACATTTCAGAGAATTCCCCCACATACACCTCCAATAAAATTTATCTCCATTCACTTAGCTACGTTGTAAAAGAGTAGCTTTGTTGTGCAGCACTCCCTCCAAAACACCCAGCAAGTGCTACGAGAGAGTTTGAGACTTTTTAGTGTGTCAATAATATTTTGGCACTACTTCACCATACTACTCTCTATCCAAATTGATGGTGTCAGTTTCACAGATCCATTTAAATAACTGGATTAGCCACAAATTCCACAATCCCCAAGAGCTGTAAAAAAGAAAAGGGGATACATAGTCACGAGCTTCTGAGAGCTGCAGCATTTACTTGGGATTTGTTTTATCTATGCAAATCCCTACAAATCTATGCTAGGTTTGCTCCCTCACTGCTGCCCTTCTACTGACGGGCAAAGACTGCTTTATTCAAGAAGGGCTATATCAAGAAGGGCTATAAATGGATCTGTTGGGTTAATTCTTTATTTAATAAAAAAGTCTTGAAACTATTGTGTTCTATAGTATTTTAATTTATTGTTTTGTTGTTTTAATTAATTTTAATTGTGTAAGCAACTTTGAGTGCCATTTTTTCATAGAAAGGTAGAATACAAATCAAATCAATAAACAACACACATATATTGAAAATATTAACTTCAGAAGAGCCTAGCATTCTTCCTTGTTGTGGAAGAAAAACAAGTTATAAAATTAACCTACTACCATGCATGTATTAAAAATCAATTGCCACACACCCCAAATCAGCAACACTTCTTAAAAACCATCCAGCATTACTTCAAAAATTAAAATTTAGCTATTCCTACACCCTTGGGGCTGTGTTTCACAGTAATGTATGCTCTACTTTTAAGTTGTCTAACTAAATCTTGTTGCATATGTATTGCACAAATCAGACTTTGAACAGAATTTTAGTACACCATGTTAGAATTGCAATAAATGTTTACAATATTTAATGAACTATTCAGGTCTTTAGTAAAGATCAACTGTGCTTACAAAGGAAAGTGGAAAAGAGAGAATACTGCATGTTTTCTGAATTCTGCACAATCAAGGGGTGGTATTCAATGGTGTCATTTAAAAAAAAAATCAAATACCTGTAGTGGAGTTCTGCCATATCTTCCAATTGTGATAGTGGTTATGCAAGTGCAATGTACATCCGCTTGCTCGATGGATTGCACACACATAACACACAACAGGTTGCACAACAGGTTCTCCTCTTGCACATAGTTTTGAATCTAGTATTCAATAATACAGCTTCATTTGTGCAATGGAATGATACTGTTGGATACTGTCCAGAAAAAAACTAGACACCTTTGTAATTCCAGCCACAAGTACTGTCTGCTCTACTATAGATGCAGAAAACAACACACACACATTAGAATTGGGTTTTCTCAACCTGATATGGATTGTGGTCTGAATGTGGCGGTTCTGAATTAGTCTCTTTGTCATGGTCAGATCATCATCTGCTGAAGTTTAGACTTCCAGCAGCTTTTCCTCTCTGCAAGTGTGGGGGAACCTATTAAGATGGTCTGCCCCCGGAAACTAATGGATCTGAATGGTTTCGAGAGGGTTCTGAGGAGGATTCTGGCTGATATGGATGGTTCTCCTGTCGAAACCCTGGTTGATCTGTGGAATGCAAAAATAACCTGGGCTGTTGACATCATTGCTCCTTAGCTTCTTCTCCCGAGTAGAGCTCATACTCCTCTGTGGTATACTCCAGAACAGAGAGTGATGAAACAAAATAGGAGATGGCTTGAGTGTAGATGAAGAAAAACCTGTAGTGGATGCAATCAAACATTGGTGTGTGCCTATGGTAATGTATATTCAGAGACAGTGAGGATGGCAAAGAAACTCAGAGTTCTGGGTACAGATGTCACAAGAACAACTCAGCAACTGGTCTGCACTTGGATTGTTGATTGAAAGCAGAAGCAACGAGCATGGAGGAGACAGTAACCTTGCTAGCTGCCGTGTGGCTATGCATAACTATATGTGAAGAAGTTGATAGTTTGGCGTTATGTATATATGGCCTCAATATCTTGCTCCTCTCTCCAAAGGCCTAGAAACCAGAAGATTAAGGGATGTAAGTCCATCAGAAAGAAATAAAAATGCAGAATGGAAGGTGCAATGAAACTGCCAGGTTTACAAACCAGAATGTAGAGAGAACTCAGAAATTAGTTTAATTTACAAAGGGGGATACTAGCCAGGTACAAAGAGCAACTAAATTAAAACAAGGGTGAAAATTGGAACTGTTAGTAGTTGCACATGAAAAGGAGGAAGGGGGAACATAAGTCAATGTGAACAGGAAGAACCTGGTCGTTTCAATCTGCATTGTAGTTACCGTAAATGTTGGAGCTGTAACTTCAGTGCAAAAGTGAACAAATACCAGTTGAACATTATACTTGCACTACCAGTATTTTAACTATATCTGTATAGTTAAACCAGTATAAAATTCACCATAAATCAGCAGTATAAAATTCACCATAAATCAGCTCTCCAAACTGTCCTGACAATTCAACAGACTGGATAAATGTTCTTGCAAGTCTAGTAGTCTCCTGAGTATCCATATTTTGCTAAAACACAAACTCTTTAAGCAACACATAAATAATAACACCACAGTGAAGCTCTGAAAGAGCTCAGGACAGTTAAAGGCTGAAACATGCTGATTTTTTTCATTGCTTACTTCGGTATGTATACCTTAAAGTCATTTTCACAGCATCCTAATATGCTAAAGTACAAAAGTATTTGACTACCAGAGATGTGGGTGGACATGTTTTCCATTTCATAAGTTCATTTGTAAAAATGTGAAGTTACAGCAAAACTAATGATGCCCCAACAGTCTCAGTGGAAGAGAGTTGAACTCCCTTGAAATAGATATTAGAATTGAGAGTTGAAATAGATGAATGGTGGTCAGCATATCATGCACAGTTGTTTGAATTGCTAAAATGTATTAGTGTGTCAACAGCTTTCAGTACCTTGTATTCTTAAATTTAAACACTTTAAGGGAAATTCATGGTAATGTCTTTCAGTTTTTGCAAGTATTCTAGTAAAAATGTCCACATAATATAACATTTACATCACATTAAATGTCTTTAATTCCTCCCCCCCCCCTCAAATATTTCAGGACAAATACTTGTGAAGTACTGGGACAAAAAACTTAACATGGGACACTTTTTGTGTTGTTGTTTACTAACTACAAGTAAAATAAACATGCTAAATTAAATAACTTTCCTGGATATCAAAGGTTTTTCTAAAAGAAACTGGAAAGTTCCCAGTAAAAATTCTCCAATTTTCTAGAAACCCCAGATTGATATTAAAGACATATGATACATTTGAAACCTAATCATGAACATTGTTTCTCAATCACAAATATTGATTTAATGTTTTCTGATATGTAAACAGAATCCAATGAAGCATTGTTTCACGCATGAAGAACTAGCAAAACACAAAAACACCACCTTAATCTGAACCACATTTTAATTTATAAATTGATCAGATAGAAAATATTAACATACTAATAAGGTCATGACAAAAAAGGTGAAAGGCCTTTCCTTCATTCCAATTTGATCCTGCTGCTAATGTTTTACGTATGCAAAACAGAGACCAAATTTAGTTTGTGAAAATACTTCTCAAATAAATAAGACTTATGAAAAAGATTTCACATTAACCAATAACATTCTGATCAATATAGGTTTATGAGACATTCCCATACGCATACTTTATAACAGTTGATAATTTAATCTACTAGGGTAATGTGAACAAAACTAGAATTACGTTGCAGTCCTATATAGACTATACAGAGGAGTAAGTAAGTCCCACTGGGACTTAATCCTGAATAGGTATGCCTAAAATTCTGTTATTAGACTGTTAAGATTAGGAACACTTAATTGGAAGTAAGCCACACTGAATATAGTGCAACATACTTCTGAGTAAACATGCACAGGATGCAGTATAAATGGTATTTATTCTAGAGTAATTCATAATAAAACTACAAAAATTCTGCAAACATGCTGTAACAATCTGAAAGTGGAACCTAAACTAAGAAGTGGCAGAAGCCTTTAAAAATGCAGAGCGCAATGAAGCAAATATGGGCAGAAAATCCTTTGCAGAAATATATTTCTTTATAGTAGGGGTACAGAACCTCAAGCCTGGATCTAAATCCAAATCCAGCCCTCCTGAGGTACCCCAGCCAAGCCCGGAGTCCAATTCGCAATCCAACCCTCCTAGGGTCTCATCGTTATGTCCCTTCTCCCAACTGCTTGGTAGCCTTTGCGTCATTTTCCCCTATTCTAAAAGGTTGAAATGCTTCTCCAAGACTTACTAACAATGGAAGCTTTAAACTAAAATATGCTGGTATCTCTGGCCCCACCCCTTCTGCCTTCAGCTCACCCCACTACTGAAATGTGCCCCCCCCAAGAGCTTCTCTGAACGGAATTCGGGCCTTGGTTTGAACGTGGTTCAACAGCCCTGATTTACAGCATATAATTTAAATAAACTGGACTGTATAGAGAGACCATTTCTTTTTAGGGAGGGTTAATAATGGAATAATAGCTCAATACTGAACATTAAACAAGAATATAATTATTGCTTTAATACAGAACTTTTAACAGAACTTTAGAAATAGTGCATTTATTAAAGAGTCATAAAGAAAAGTATTAACTTATTACAATAACTATTAAACACACAATGTTTATACATCTTCAGTTCCATATTATACTAATCCTGCTATAGCATGTGACCTACCAAACTGAACATATCCCACCGGTGTAACTGACAATCCCTGTTTTCATATTTCCAGGTAACTAACAAAAAAAAACAGCAAATGTACTGAACACAGCCTATCTGTCATATGTGGCAAAGGGAGAGGCCTGCAATGGTAGGGTGAAATATCATTTGATAATGAAATATCATTTGATAAAGGGTGGGCCTTTCAATTTCTCCAATAACTGCTAACAACTGCTTTATTGGAGCGCTTACAAAATCTAAATTTCACATACCCCATCATCTATAGTATTCTATCTATAGTATCCTAATTGAAATCATTTACCTATTTGTTTCATGCATTTGAATCTTCTACTAGAAGTATCTTGCCATCTACAATCTATTTACTGCTCATCCTGGCTCGTTTTATTATATGTAGGCTGCAATCCTACACACTTAGAACTAAGTCCTACTGAAATCAATGGGATGTGCTTCTGTAAATATGGGTAGGTTCTGGCTACACAGCAGACTGGTTCAGACTATATCTTTGCTGTGGATCAGAGATTTATTTTATTTATTATTTCATTTACATCCTGCCTTTTTTCCTCCAAGGAACCCAAGGCAGCATACATAATCCTCCTCCTCTCCATTTTATCCTCACAACAACAACCCTGTGGGGTAGGTTGGGCTAAGAGTCTGTGACTGGCCCTAAATCACCCAGTGGGTTTCCATTGCCGTGGGGACTAGAACCCAGTTCTTCCAACTCCCAGGACAACACTTCAGTCACTACACCACAATGGACCATGCAACTGAATGGAGCTTACTTCCAAGAAAACAAGTACAGAATTGCAACATCAGTCACAAGCCTAGGCACATCACTGTAGTTAGCATCCTATTCATTTCAGTACAACTGCAGGGATAGACAACCTGGTGCCCTCCAGATGTTTTGGACTACAACTCCCATTACCTTTGACACTGTTTGTACCAGCTGGGGCTCACAAGAGCTGTATACCAAAACATCCGGAGGGCACCTGGTCGCCTACCCCTTAAGTCATGAATTTAAAGACTGTGTATAGAAAAGTGATTAACACACGCTCCTTTGGTGTCATGCTAAAGTGTGCAGCACTCCCCAAATCTTCCTTTCTACACACCCTGTGTAGGTGCAGACGTTCAAACTGTACACGTGGAACAGGGGTGGGGAGGTAAAGAGATCGTAATCTCCATACCTATAGTTTGAGGCAAGCAAATGAACTGATCACTCTGAAAGTGGGGTGGGAAGAAACATACACGCGCAAGTTAGCTGGCTGTCTGCCTTTCTCCTGTCCCTTTTCCCAGAGCGTGGATGTGTATGCGACTTTTGAAGCACGTGGCACTTCAGTATTTGGCTACTAAATGGGAGCTGACGAAGGGCGGGGGGGGGCTGATAAGGAGAAAGAGAGGAGGAGGAAAACTGAACCACACATGCAGAACCCATAGGCGAGAGCGGCTGAGAAGCAAGGGCTCACTCTGCCTTTCCCTGCCGTGAGCCCTACTACCCCGTAGAGAAAGGAGCGGAGGGCGCACGCTACACACCCAGAAGGAGCCCGTCCATGTCAAAGATGAGGTGAGTGGCGGGTTGCAGCAACGTCGAGCGCGAGGAAGACGAGGCCATGGCGTTGCAACAGCGACACCGACCAACTGCAGAGCAACCTTTGCTCGAGCGCACAGCCAAAAAGAAGGAGGGGCTGCAGGCAAGGCTTCGGCGCGCACGCGCCTCAGATATTCCGCCAGAGCAGCGTTGCGTTCCTGCGCGCGCACCAGAGACGCCCCAGTTGTCGTTTCTGGGAAGAGGAAAAAGAGCTGCCAAGCTGGTCGTCGGCATGGGGGAGGCGGGATGGTTTGGAGCAACTGGGCTGCGCGTCTGTGTGCGAAATAGAACGGTTAGCATTCAGCTCGCGCCCGCTGTAAAGGAGGAGGAGGAGGAGGAGGAGGAGGGGGGGGCAGCTGCTGTAAGAGTATCTCGATCGAATGGCTGAAGAATTTTAAGTGCTGTAATGCGGGGGAGAGGATGCGTCTACTCACAAGAAATGGAGTTACATCATATAAGCTAGAAGCAGCCTAGGAAGGGTATAACAGCCTGGTCCTAGGCATGTTCCGTCAGAATTAAGTAGCACAGAGGGCCGAAACACACATTAATTAAAAACCGTTACTGTGCACCTGCGTCTTTTTTTTTTTAACATTTTACTCTAGAGTAGGTCTAGCTCAGGACCTTAGTGAAGAGGGCAGGGGGCTTTTGAGGTCCAGTAGTTCTTACTCCCAAATAAATGTGCTTAAGAGTATTTGCTCTATTAAGGGCAGGTAGAGGATATTAAAAGTGGAGAGTATGAAACTGTTATAGGAATTGAGGAAGGATGGGATCGGAGAAAATAGACAAATTAGGCTACAGCAGCCTTCCCCAATCTGGTGTTCTCCAGATATTTTAGAGTGCAGCTCCCAGCATTACTTAATATAGTTCATGCTGGCTGGATCTGATGGGAACTGAAGTCTAAAATATCTGGAGAGCACCAGTTTGGGGAAGGCTGGTTAGTTCCTTGAGTTCCAGTAGAGACCAATTATTTATTTTAAAGGTTTGTGTCATAGTCCTGAACATTGGAGCCCTGTAGCACATATTGCACTTCTGTTTCAGAATGCATGAGCTGCATGGTACTGCGCAGAACCAATAAGCATAATTAAAGTTTAGATTTTTGATACTGTGGAAGTGCCTTAGCTGATTCATTCTATGCAATATTGTGCGGCTGTTACATTCTGAAACAGGCAAAGTACAATAAAGACGGACCATTGTGGTTTTCCTCAGAACAGAGTTGCCACCCATAATAACTGTAGCCATGCACATTTCTACTCAAAAGTAAGTCCCACTAAATTCAATGAGACTTAGGCCCCCTCCACAAGGATGCGCTTTTGCACCCGGTTCGGGGATTATGCGCATTATCGCGGAGGCGCATTTACTCCTAATCCCTCTGCACGGGAGGCGGCGAGAGGCGGCGAAGCGCATTAATTGATGTCCAAAAAGCGCTTTACAAGAAGTTAACGCGCATAATCGCTTGTTCACATGGCAAAAATGCGCTTTAACGGCCGGAGCAAAATAAAAGTCGCTATTTAACGCGCATTCGATAATGCGCATAATCCGGGAGATAACGCGCCTCTACGCCCGTTTTGCGCTCCGCTGGTGTGGAGGTAAAATTTATAATGAGCCTTCAAAGAGCATTAAACCTCTCTTGTGGAGGTAGCCAGTAGGGATGTGCACGGACCCCCCGGATCGGATCGGGACCCGGATCGGGACCTCCAATTTTGTCCCGGACCGGTTCGGACAAAATCGGAGGCCCCCCGGACCGGATCGAGTCCGATCCCGACCCAAAAATCGTAAATTTTTGGATCGGCCGCCTTTTTTTTCCCCATAGACTTGCATTGCAATGCAAGTCTATGAGGAAAAAATGGCGGCGGGTGGCTGAGGGGGGGCCTAACTCCCTCCCCCCCCCGGGGCCGTCCGCTGTGGACGGCCCCGGCAGGTAAGCCCCCTCCCCTGCGCTCCCTACCCCCCCTGGGGCCGCCTGCTTCCATCCGCTGGCGCCCGCGGGCGCCAGCGGATAGAAGCGGACGGCTCCGGGGGGGGGGGTAAGCCCCCTTCCCCGCCACTGCTTACCTTCTCGGCCCGTCCGCTCCCGTCCGGCGCCGGCGGCTACTACCAGCGGGCTCCGCGGCCTACTCGAGTAGCGCGCCGGGTGATGACATCACCCGGCGCGCCACCCTGGAGTAGGCCGCGGAGCCTGCTGGTAGTAGTAGGCGCCGGCGCCGGGACGGGAGCCGCCGGGACGGGAAGGTAAGGGCCCCCCTCCCCCCTCCGCGCGCCCCCTCCTCCCCTCCACGCACCCCCTGCTTACCTTCCCGGCCCGGCGGCTCCCGGCCGGCGCCGGCGCCTACTACTACCAGCAGGCTCCGCGGCCTGCTCTAGAGTAGCGCGCCGGGTGATGACATCACCCGGCGCGCCACCCTAGAGCAGGCCGCGGAGCCTGCTGGTAGTAGTAGGCGCCGGGACGGGAGCCGCCGGGACGGGAAGGTAAGGGCCCCCCTCCACCCTCCGCGCGCCCCCTCCTCCCCTCCACGCACCCCCTGCTTACCTTCTCGGCCCGTCCGCTCCCGTCCGGGGCCGGCGGCTACCACCAGCAGGCTCCGCGGCCTGCTCTAGAGTAGCGCGCCGGGTGATGACATCACCCGGCGCGCCACCCTAGAGCAGGCCGCGGAGCCCGCTGGTAGTAGCTGCTAGTGCCAGACGGGAGCGGACGGGCCGAGAAGGTAAGCGCCCCCCTCCTCCCCCCCCCCCCCCGCTGTCCACTTTCATCGGCGGGCGCCCGCTGGCGCCCGCCAATGGAAGCGGCGGTGGGCGCCAGTGGGCGCCTGCCGATCCGCCGAACCGGTTCGGAGCCTTTTCGGACCGGTTCGGATTGGATCGGCCGATCCAGCTGCGGGATCGGAAATCGGATAATTTATCCGATTTCCCACTGGACCGGACTCGGATCGTGGATCGGGTCCGATCCAGTGCACATCCCTAGTAGCCAGAGTCCCAGGTAAGCAAGATTGCAGCCTTAACTTGCCTCTGCACAGCTGAAATTAAGAATCAAGGTTGCAAACCTAAATACAATTACTAGGGAGTAGTAAACCCCACTGAACACAGATTCATTTCTGAACAAACAGGGACAGCTTTATTCTTCCCCCCTTCCTTGTACAGAACCAAACACTTTCTCTTTAGTTGCCTTATTTTTTTCATCATACTATTACACTTCTATTCTAGTTTTTGCTCCAAGGAGCTTGAGGTAGTTATAGAGGGGGTGTTCTTAAAGATGGGTGTAAATCCTTGTTGAACTCAAAGGGGTTTACTTCTGAGTAAACATCCTTATAAATGAGTTATAAGTTTTACAGTAAGTTTTATAGCGGCTTGTGTAATTGAATCTTCATTTCCTCCATATCCCAGCAACACATTGGTTCCCTTGTATTTAATTTCCTTTAGGTTCACATTGTCATTTTGTTGTGTCATTACAAATTATTAGGTTTCCCTATATGCCATTTCTTTGATATTGTCACAAGCCCTATCACAGTGTCTTTTTCTTTGGATCCAGGATCTGCCTTCCGCAAGAGGAAGGGCTCTCCTTGTTGAAGGTCCCACTGCCCAATTTTGGGGGATCAAATTCCTTGTCCCCACACTAGATCTCACCCTGTTCTGCAGGGTCTCCTGGGTGTCTATGTAGCATTTCCAGGAGACTGAGGAGTTGCCATGAGAAAGAGCTCAGAGAATGGCAACAAGGAAGAGGTCCTTTTTAGTGGTGGCCCCCAACTATGGTATGATCATCCTGATGAGGCTCGCCTAGTGCCAACATTGTTATCTTTTCAGTGTCGGGTTAAGACTTTTCTTTTTTCCCAGGCATTTAACAACATGAGTTTTTTAACTGACCCCTGGATAGTTGATATGTAGTCTGTTTTATGCTTTTTAGGGTTTTAAATTTTGTATATTGGGTTTTTAAATGTTCAGGGTTTTAAATCTTTGTAAACTTCCCAGAGAGCTTTGGCTTTGGGGTGGTATAATAATAATAATAATAATGGGATGGGAAAGTCCACTTCCTTAAGTGCAGTTCATCCAACATATCTGGATCCAACCCCAGATGCTTTGGACTACATTGGTGATGCTGGCTGGTGTTTTGGGGAGTTGATCCAAAACATCTGGAAAATACCTGGTTGCGGAAGGATGCCTTGGTTTTTCCTTGAACACCTAGATGTCATGAAGGGCAGGGGTGCAAAGAGTTGTCTGACACGTTAAAGACTAGTATTGCTGCATATGCTTTTGTGTACTACAGTCCACTTCATGCTGATGCCACAATAAATATGCTAATGTTTAAGATGCCGCAAAACTCTTTGTTGCTTTTGTATGTTTACTCAAAAGTAAATCCCATGATGACATTGGAACATACTCACAATTAAGTGTACATGGGATTGCAGCTTTAGCATTCAGTGACTTTGTACTTCACAAAATAGGGAGCTATAAATATAAATAAATATGCATTTAATGTACTGAACATCAATTATTTAAACAGTTTGGAAGATGCTGACAAAGCTGATAATCAGACATTGCTGTTGGTAGGAACTAGTTTCATAGCCAGGACTTCAGTAACAACAAACTGGAGGCAATAGAAGTTTGGGTCATAGGGGTTTAATTATATCTCGTTTCTAACTCGATGTGCTGATTTGTGCAACTTTGCAAGTGCCCTAATGATAGTAGAAATTGCACTATAATGAAGTTCACAAAGTGTTTGTACATTTTTCTAAAATGTATAGGATGATTTCGATATATTGAAGACAAGAATGTTGTCAACTTATGAATAAATATAAAATGGATTCATAACATTATAAAATTTGAACTGCCTATCTTTATGGAAGAATGGACTTCTATTTTGAAAGGCAGATTATAGTGAGTGCCCAATGGGGGACCTGAGGGCTGCCCTCATGGTTCTGCATTACCCCCGGTTTGGGGAAAACCCTGTGCTTTCGCTGCTGTGGGGTGGCACGACGGCAGGAGGCAGTATGGACATTCCGGCAGCTATTCGACTCACTGGGCCCACCTCCACCCGGCTTCCGGTGACCAGTCAGAGGTCACCTTCCATCCAGGAACACTGCCAGAGTGAGGTCAGATGATGGAACAGCCATGGTGACCTTGCTCCAGGGTAAAAGGTCAGGGTAAGTTCCTGCCTTTTTTATAGTGCAGCTTCATGGGAAAGCCCCGCGGTGGCAGTGAATTAGCTGCTGTGTCATATAATCAATGCAGCACCACCGCGCAGCCACTGTGAGGCTTTTAAAACGTATAGCAGCCCTCTGGACTCAAATATCTGTTTTGGTATAAAGTTCTCCAGGCTAGGTACTAGCTCTTAGTCTAATTAAGGGGTTCACAATCTTTTTGGGCCTGTGGAGAAATTTGGAACTTTGAAAAATGATTTTGGAAACCACCACAAAATGGCTGCCATAAGAGGTGTGGCTTAGCAGACAGAAGTCTCTTTTTCTTCTTTCTCATGGTGGCTGCCACTGTCCTCCATCGGCCTGGCACTATAATTTCCTACGAATATCTCTGAGCCCAAGTTTGATCTAAAGGCATTCTTGGGAAATGAAGATGGCGGCACTTGTAAGCCCATATTTTGCTTTGAAGCAATCCCAGCTGCTAAGAAAATGTGATGGCCTTTACAATGTAGGGAGGGAAGACGGGACAGGTAACCGTAAAGAAAGCTTTGCCACCTTGTTTAAAACAGCAGGACTTAGTGAGGGAGGCGGATGAGAAAATGAAGAAGTTGGAGGAGTGATTGTATTAAAGCAGTGAACGAAAACTTCATTTTTCACCTTTTTTCACCTCAGAAATATGTTAATTTGTTCTTAATAGGTTAGTGTTTGTGTGTTTTCTGTTTATATGTTTGTATGTAAATGATTTTTATATTATGTACAATATTGTATTTTAAGGTGGTTTTTTAAATATCTTTGTAAACTGCCCAGCGAGCTTTGGCTATTGGGCAGTATGCAAATGTAACCAATGAAATTAAATGGAAAGTGGGAGGGGTAGGGCACTTTGGCGGGTTCCAAGAAAAGTATCCAAGACTGCACTGCTGCTCATAGGTATCACTTTGCCTACCTCTGGTCTAACCTATGTCACAAGGTTATTGTAAAGATAAAATGGGCACAACTCATGCATGCCACCCTGAACTCCTTGAAGGAAGGGTGAGATAAAAATGACATTAATAAAAGGAAACCAATAGCAAATGTATTTTGTATAGTTGAGAAATTCAAACAGTCTCTTTCAAAGTAGTCTGCATGACAGAATTGTCTTGAAAATGCTTGCTCGGTTCGTCATGGTTCTGTTTATCAGAATCTTGCTTATCATAAAAGAACTGCAATAAATAGAGATTGGATATAATAGGGTATAAATATCTTTAAGTATTTATACTGTTTGCTACATAATTATACCATTTGGATACTGGCTTTAATCCAGAAAACCAGGGCCACATTTACGTTTCACTGTTGTCACCAGAAACCAAGGAAATCTGAGTGCCAGCTGTTCCAAGTCCAATTATGGAAACAACTACATTTGTGGGACTGTCAAATTGGGATGTGGCCATTAACTTGAACCACTGTGTGCTTCGTGCTTCCCTCCTTTTGAAAGAAATGTTTTTAAATTTGTCTATTGTCCTCTGAAAAAAATGATACATTCAAACCATATGTTTGTAATCTCTTGCCATCCATTGCTTTGAGTAGGGGCTTGGCTTGTCACAAAATATAAAATGAGATTTAATTGGTTTCCTCTAGTCCAGACTTACAGGGTTGTAGATGTGGGATTGTTTTCACAGAAGAAACTAGATAATTAAATTAATGGGACTTCAAAGTGTGTTTATTACTAGTTACTTTCACAGAGGACAGCTATATTAAAAGAGGTGATTCTGAGGTGAAAAAAAATCCAGCTGCCCAACAAATGAGCCCCAGGCCTGGAGATTAACTAAAGAACAGATAAATCCCCATTCTTATATGTCCAAGCAATACTGAATATGTCATTTAGCTTTCATTGGAAGGATAGCTACAACTAGATAATATGATACAAATACAGCAAACTTTCCTTGGGATATAATGAGGCATGACCTGTTTGAATAACAGTTGTGGAAACATTCTGTGTAGGGAGAGAAGTAGAATAATACCTAATGAGCTATGGCTAATGAGGTATAACCCTTTACCTGTTGTGTGCTCAATGAGATAGATGGACATGAGCCTCAGAAATACTACCCTGAAGGGACTCTCTGCTGGCAGGTCACATCTGGATCTTCATTTATATTTTGTTCCATATTTGCAGCACTTTTGGAAGTATCATTTTTTTAAAGTACTCAATTTCATGTCATCGCCCTGTTGCATGTACTTAAAAATGTGCAGAACAAGTTGGGAAAGCCGCCAACGTCTTTCATTATGCAGCAAGATTTCATGGGGATGGGGGATAAAGATTTGTTTGGCAGCTTAAAGATTAACAGGCTTCTGCATGTGCCACTCTGTGGGTGGTCATTTGGGGTGGGCATGGGTTGCAGCCCCAAGCTCCAGTCCTAGCTGTACTCACCTTGGAATAAATGCTGTTAAACTCAGTGGAACTTTTCAATATACATGTATAGGTTGTACTAGTATTGATAAACCTTCCAAATATTCCAACAGCACAACCCTATACAAGCTTAGGAAAAAAAAAACCCTACAGCTCCCAGAATTCCCCAGCCACCCTGACTGAACCTAATAGGTCCTAGAGAGAGAGATTCTCTAAGTCCTAGAAATTACCACAATTGTGGTTTCATCACAATAAGGCATGTTCCTAAGTGATCTACCTAGCAAATTTGCTTTTCCCCACATTCACATTTCTTAAATCTCAAGTTTTTTCCATTCGAAATATGAAGAGATTTGCGAAGTTTAAAAAATTATTGTAAAAAATGAACTAAAATAAAATTGTCACCCATCTGCACTGGCCAAATTTGATTCTCAGCATGGAAAGGACCATGTTGTGCCTGCCTGCAAAAAAAGATGAGCCTGTCAGAAAAAAATAGATGGTGATTCTAATTCAGCACGAACATGGTTGAATCCACCAGTAGAAAAATCCAGAGTTGAGCAGTCAAAGCCCTGGGCTTGGATGGAGGAATCCATCAGTTGTAGTTTCTCTCTCACACTCACTCTCACACACACACACACTATGAACTTTCCATCCCAAATATGAACAGATTTACAATTTTTGATAAATTATTATCCAAAACAAAGAAATGAAATTCTCAATTATCCCTAGCAATTTATAAAGATGATATGTGAAGCAAGGCTGCCCTACACAATCTAACAGCAGAAGGATGTGGATTCATAAGGGAAGATGCCTTTTGTAAGATACGCTCGACCAAGTTTGAAAAGTCAACATTACATCTTGAGTTAAGCCTAGAAATTAACTGACAGCCAGTGAAGCCTCTTCAAAATTAGTGTGACACATATTTTGCACCATATAAAATTTCAGAACACTTCTCAATAACAATCCCAGGCAGAGCGTACTGCAGGAATCACATTGCTGTGTTACCAAAATGTGAATGGGTGCGGCAAGATCCCAGGCCTCCAAAGAGATCTTATTTTACCCATGCTGTATAGCAATTCCTGGCCCTTGCAGGCTCTTTCCTGATTCCCAAGCATGAGGATATCATGACAGTTTAGCCAGCAACTCAAAAGCTCAAGTGGTAGCCACCCAGCAACACCAGCACATAGAAAAGAAGTAAAAAACAAAAGCTGTTTAAACTTGAGATCCAAAGAGGAAGTTTTTAAACCATGGAAGAAGCAAGAAACCCTATGGCATTTTCACACATTATAAAATCAATGTTGGATTGCCTTATATTGGGCAATGTGTCTCATAGAGTGAATTTGTCAAATGTAGATTTAATCAGCACATGGTGCAGGGTAGTGGTAATTGGCCTTGTGTCTAAATAGGTTTAAAATGCCTAATACTCGCAGGCAACAATCATAAGGAAAGTGTGCCCATTATGAACTCCAGCCACCATATTTGCTGTTTCTTCCCACCCATCACCCACCTACAAGCAGGGTCGTGCAGAGCTGGTAATATGCTCAGGCCAGATGGGAAGTGTGAGGCCCCTTCCCATTTCAAAGTGCTCATTAAGTATTTTTCAATCAGTGGCACTGATTCTGTGCTAAATGCATATATGAACTAGAACATTTTAAAAAAAGGTAATGGAAAGCACTTTTATTCAAGATGTAAGACATCACTTCTTCACATTCAGAAATGCTTTGGGAAAATTCACCAATAACAACAGAAAAATCAAGCAACTTTGCCTTGTCACTGTTAATATTCACAACTGCTAGTCCATTCAAACATTCTTGCACCATTGTGGACCGAAAGTATGACTTGATACATTTTAGGACACTTAAGTTCCTCTCATTAGAGGCCACTGTTGCTGGCAATGTCAGAAAAATGTGCAACGTGATGAGGACATTTGGGGAAACATTTCCCAATCCCAAGCTCAATATTTCGCCATAAATTTTCTTCAGTAAAACACCATCGATTTTGAAATTCACATCAAAAATTATTTTAAGAAGAAGCACTTCACTCTGAATGTCAGTTGAAATATGACTTTGGTATTGCAGCTGAAACTGAATACCTTTTTGTGACAACTCATTCTCATCTAGCTGCTTAAAGTATCACAAAAAAATCAAAAAGTCCTCAAATGTCTTTGATTGAAGAAAAGCGATGTGAAAGCCCATCGATAGCAACGTCAATTATGTTGAAGAACACATTCAACCTGAAGTAATTTTCAGCATCCTCTTGAGTTGGGTACCCCCTGCAAGTAGAAAAAATATCTGGCACACCATCAATTTTGCTTGCCACAAGCTGTGCATCTTTAAGTATATCGTTCCATTTCTCTCTCAGTTTCAGGATATCTGCCCGTAGTTGATCAATGTTGTCCCTTTCCACATCTAATGTGGCATCACGAGATTCTATTACCAAGTTGACCTCATGGATCATTGTGAGAACTTTAACCCAAATGGCTGACATCAGTACACATTCAAGGGTATCCAAGTATTTTTGATACCCTGAAGATCAGACTTGCACTCTGCTGTCACATTAGTAAGTTCACTCTGCTCTGACACTGCATTTCTAACAATATCCAAATGCCGTGCAATTGATCTTACACAGTCAATTCTCGCTGACCACCTTGTTGACATTTTATGCAGTGAGCCCTTTGCTGCACCACTGTCTTGTTTTTTCATTGTGACAAAACTAATCTGAAAAAACAAATTAAGTAAAACATCTTAATCCCCCTTAACTCTCTTTTAGGCTGACCATGGAAACCAAAAAAGGAGGATAAGATGGCCGCCTCAAGGGGGCGTGCCCACTAACATGTCCGTTCTACATAACACTTTCATATTAAACCTGTTCTACAACACCTCGATGTTGAATCAGACATTAACATTTATTTTTAGTTGCTGTACAAATAGAAGCAACAACAATAGAACAGCCTTCATCATACCCTCAAGGTATCACCATCATTATTATCATTAATAACTATCATCATCATTACCTCACCCTTCGCTCCAGAGATTATATGCCATGGAGAAGATTGAGAAAGGAGACACAGTAAGGACAACCATAGCAACTAAGGCACATATATCCCTGACCAGCATGCAGCATGACCCTCTGGAGCTTGTAGTCTGACCGTGGTATTCACGACAGATGGCTTCTGTGCTGTTTCCTCAAGGCGGGCTCCTTGCTTCTCGATGGGCCACTTACGCTACAGAAGCAGTAGCATAAGCTAGGGGGAGACCTCCTCGTCGGAGTGTCCCCTCAAAATCGTGGGCCCCGGGCCAACTGCCCCCCCCCTCTGCCCTGCCCTGCCTACAAAAGCAACTCTTGTCATTTTTTTGCAGTAAGCCCCTCAGATAATACCACATAAAATAATTAAACACAGCATGTACTACTATTTATTCAGAGATTGGAAATGGGAGTTAGAACTTGTCCAGCCCTAACTAATTTTTTTTTTAATTGAAACCACTGTGGATCTCTGGAAGCAGAAAGTAGGTGGACTGTTAGTGCTTTCAGTGCTATATTGTCCAGACGTAGTGATTTATTACTAGGCTGGCAATCCAAACTCAGAGCCTTAGGTAGTATATCTGAAAAAAGTATACCCAAAAGAGTTTAGGCCAGAAAAATAGCTACATTCTGTGAGAGGAGAACATCTGAATAGTTCTGAGGCCTGAAGCCCCCGCTACAGTCTGATGGGCATAAGATACATCCCTAGCTGCACTGGCCCTTGCAGCTTGCAAGAACCTCAAACAACAGCACAGTTCAAAGCTAAACAGTGGTGCAGTTAGATCATTTCAGACTCTGGACATAGTGGAGAAGGCAGCTTCTTTTTACAATGATGTGTATTACTTCACTTATTTCAGAATTTGATAAGCCAGCCCCATTGTGTTTAAGGGGGAGGAGGGGTTCCTGCAACTTCTGCTGAATTCCCTGGATGTCTGCTCTGAAGTTCTACCCTGATGTCACCACTGAAGCTAGATGGTTGTTGCTTGTTACAGCTGGTTAGAGGAGAACAGAGACTGTTCTGAGCCATAGTCTTCTAATAGCTATCATATCATTCATCTATGCCAGAGACACCATAACTACCAGCTAGAATCAAAGAGAAAGTGTCCGGTGGAAGTGTGAAAAGAATATAGCTCCTTCTTTGTCAAGCTCTGCCAGTCACCCATTAACAGACAAAGCTTATGGCCTACCCAACCAGATATGATGGAAGAGTGACTAAGGAAAAATTAGTACAGATGAAGTGGAGGTGTTTTTTGTTTTTGTTTTTTTCACTTTCTTTAGAGCAGATCTAAAGCTCCTTAAGGAGGATTAATGATTGTAGCTAGAGCGGTTCCCAGCGTAAGGTGGACATGCTCTATTCCAAGTACTCCCACTTCCACAAATTGCCATTGTAAGTGACAGTGTATCTTCTGATGCTGCTAATTTTTATGGCTAACTACCATGGTAATTAAAATTATTAATTAAATATGACTCCTTGTTAAAAGTGATCACAGTTAACCAAGCACTTAATATGAAATATAAAAGAATTTGCTGAAGCATCAAATATGATTAATGGATTCATCATCAATATCATGATACAGCTATCTAAAATGCACACACACGCATGCAGAGCTGTTACAGAATGATTTGTTGTACAATTATTTTATAAATGTTAGACATGCCATTTAAACCGGTCCTCACCAGAAGCTGTAACAAATTAGTGTTGTGTTAACAACAACGTTTGGCAGCTTGCTTCCACAGGATACCATAATAGTTTTCAATGAAACATTTTAGCCTAACAACTGTGCCCTTGTCTGTAATAGAAACAAATTAGGTTAATGTAATTTTCTAAAGATATATTAAATAAGAAGATATTCATGTTTAATACTGATGTCTGTTCTAATTAGGCAGAAAATGCCTCCCTGAGGCCAACATCCTGTGTTATAATGATTCCTTCTTATCATGCAAACTGCTCAGGAACTAGGAAAACCAGCTCTTTGGAAAGGAATCCCCAAACCAAATCAGGCACTTCAAGCATGGTTACCAGGTATTTCCTGGCTGACATCCTTTATGCCAGGGGTGGGCAACTTGTGGCCTTTCGGATGTTCTGGCCTACACCTCCCATTGGCCCTAGTCAGCAGAGCCAATGGTAAAAGTTGTAGGCCAAACATCTGAAGAGCCACAAGTTGCCCACTTCTGCCCATGCCTTTAAAACCTGTGTAACCAACAGAAATATAATGCTTTTTCAATTACTCTATGCTGGGAAATGTTTCACTCTGAGTTTATATCTGTCATACAATTGTTCCAACCACAGAAAAAAGTAATCATATTAATTCAGAAATGAGAACTGCTAAATGAAAATCTATCACCAATAGCAGTAAAATTTTAAGGGTTCCATTTAAGTTCAAGATAGATAATAGTTTTTAACTTGTTCAGTTATTTGGAACTTGTGGGTACCAAATGCACAAAAGGATGCTGCCTTGCTGCCCAGATGCTGACATATGCTATGACCAATATGAAATCATCAAGGTTGCAGGCCTAATTCAGGAGTGGGGCTTGGCCTCAAAACCTGCAAAACCTCTTTACTAGAGTAAAAGTGGCAAGCAGCAATCCCTCTTTAACATTGCCTTTAACTATCTTCCAAAACGAACCTCTCAATTTCCAGCCTTCTGTGACCACATTGCCATGCTCGGGATGTGGGTTGAATGGGCCCATGCAGAGTTTAGCATCCAGTAAACTGTTTGTATAATTAATTCATCACCTACAAGTTCAGCTTGTAGCTCATCCCACATTGACTTGGTCATTGCTCAATGCTGTTTTGGAAGGCTTGCAATATTGTGGTAAATGTGGGCTCAGAGCAATGGACGCCACACTTCATGGATTCACTGAAACTACGTCGGCAACAAGCCAGTCCTGATGCTCAGTTCCACACATGTAGCCATCAGGAAGATGGCTGACATACTCATTCTCACACATAATACACATGCATTCATTTATACCAACATCCACATATAATATGCACATATTCACATACATGCACAACTGACTGGAATATCGATCGATTGGAAAAAGCCTCTTTGAAGACAATGAAAGATTTTCCCTATGGCTAATTGCAGCAGGTAGGTCATGTTCAGGGGAGGGGGAAGAGTCTCAGCTGGGTGTGCAAGAGTTGACCCTCTCCTCTCTAGGGTGAGATCCCAGCTCCTCACCCTGCTCCTGCCGCTTAGAAAACATCTTCCATGGAAGACATTTTGCAAGCATAATTGCAACAACATATGGAGAGCCACACATACCCCATCCCTTTTATATAGGTTTCATATTCTGAAATATGTGTATGCCCTTGTGTTTATTGTGAAACATGTTCTTGGTACATGGTGTATATTCAGATGGCTGTTTAACTTTCACTTGCCATGCAGTGGCAGTCTATGTAGCTCTCATGCTTGTGACTGATTCAAAATGTGCTCTCAGCATGCATTAGCAAACATCAAGCCTACTTACTGCCTGTACTGTAAGTCAAGCCAGACAGGATCACACAAGCATTTTTCCTTTTTTCCACTGCCTGTCCACCCATGCTCCTTGCAGCTTCATCCTGCATGTGTCATATGTTTAAGAAAAGCTAGGAAAAAATCCTCTACTACTTACCAAACAGGTAATAATGTCTATTGGAAGTGGGGCAAAATTACCATAGACACAGCCGCCCACAAAATCAAGTGCCACAGGAACATTTGGTTCTGCACGTTGCAGAAGTACATAAAGGGGTGAATTTTTAGTCTGTGTATGCAGAAAGGGAATTGCATTTTATGGTTATTTTAGCCTGTCTCATTATAGGCTTTTTAAAAACATAGATATTTATTTATTTATTATTTATGATCAATATTTTATACCTCCTTCAATCATATTCCCAGGGCACTTTACAAAAAGAATAGAACAATTGAAATACACTCTACCTCAAAATTTATGCTTAATTTGAATGATCCTGATGAAGAGTTGCTCAGAAGGTAACATTCCATTAAGTATGATTTCTCCTGTCATCATGGCAATAGTATGATGGGAAAAGACATGTCTGGTGAAATTCTAAGATCATAGGAAAAATATCCCCTTTTCTGATGACTTTAAGTGCCTTCCTGACTGAGGCTAATTGCTGCATGACACAAATTCAACCGAAGTAGGTGCTAAGGGAAAAAGCAGCAACTTTACACTATTTGAATTTATGTCTGCCACGCTGTTGTTAAATGCACAGAGCCTAATTAAGGGGGTGGGAGGAGCCCCTTGCAACCCTACTCTTAGGATCTGAATAAAGTCACCATAAGTATTCAAGCACACAGGCAAGCATAGGAACCAGCTGTCAAGGTAAACTCAGGCCATTGCACATGTCAAATTATTATGAATGTGCAATAAAAAGCATGAAATAACATTATTAAAGCATTATCTGGAATGTGGATTGTGGCCTAATAGTTATACAGCAGTAGCGTAGATCTAGCCCCAGTCCCTCACCAAACGAAATGTATTTCCTTTACCCATATCCATGAGCTTCCAGCTCCAGGGATTTAGAAGTGTCATCAGTATGCTGATGACAAGCTACTCTGTTTATCCTTTTTGTCTGATCCAGGTGTACCAGTTGACATTCTGAGCAGGTACATGGAGTCAGTAATGAACTGGATGACAAATAAAATAAACTGAAGCTTAATCCAGACAAGACAGAAGTGTTCATGGTTGCTCAGCAGCTCCAGATTTGGTATTCTGACTGGACTGGCTGGGTTTTTTATTCCCCATTAATTATTTGGTCCACAGTTTGGGAGTTCTTCTGGACTTTGTTGTTCAAGTGGTATCTGTGACCAGGATTGCTTTTAATATGCTCCTGTTGCTACACCAGCTGCAGCCTCTCCTAGGGATAGAAGGTCCTGGCATCATCCATGTCTTAGTAACTTCCAGGTTAGACCACTGTTTCACGTTTTATATGAGGCTGTCATATTATTTATTTATTTATTTATATAGCCCCATCAATGTACATGGTGCTGTACATAGTAAAACAATAAAACAGCAACGCCCTTCCACATAGGCTTACATTCTGATAAAATCACAATAAAACAATAAAAGGAAAGGAATGCACCAAACAGGCACAGGGGTCATATAGCCGATCCAGAATGTGCAAGCCAAGATGTTACCCAAGAGTACTTGCTGCTTTGAGCATGTTAACACTAATAGTAGTAGCTGACTAGAACATAAAATAAAATATACTCAAATTTCATTCCTTTTTTAAATCAATGATGTAATAAACCATAATATTTTAGTATACATCATGAAAAAATGACCATATAAGCTACACATTTTCATTATTGGTGTTTTATTGGTATTTTATTGGTATTTTAATAATGTATTGGTTTTATGTGCTTTTAATCATTCTTGTGTATTTTATATTTGATGTTGTTCCCCGCCTCGATCTGGAGGGAGAGGCGGGTAATAAATAATATATTATTATTATTATTATTATTATTATTATTATTATTATTATTATATGGCCTATTGTAGAGATAAAGTTTTTGAGCACCATTTTTCAAAATGGTGGAAGGACAGCCTTTCCAACAGAATTAATGCCATTGTTGACCTCCTTGACCCAAAAAACCTATAGTTTCAAGCCAAAATTACATTTGTATGTTGATTTGTCAAGTTAATGAGAAAATGAGACAACATTTCAGCACCATCTTGGAAAATGGGGGAAGGAATACATTGACAATTAAAATAACATATTCTTTGAACTCATTGGAATTTTAGAATGTTTTAAGGGTGTTTTTAGAATGTTTTAGGATTTTTTATGCAGTTTTAATAATATGTGTTATGTTTTAATCAGTTTTATGTATTTTATCATGTTGTTCCCCGCCTTGATCCAGACGGAGAGGCGGGTAAGAAATAAATTGTTATTATTATTATTGACCCTGAAAACCTATATTTTGATACCAAACACAAGATAGTAACGTCTGTGGTTGACGAAAACTAGCGACTTAAAGAAAATTGTCCGCCATTTTGAAAAAAGCACCTAAAAACATTTTGCACAAGAATCAGAATGTCTACCCAAATTATGTTAATCCAGTACTTCAAGATCACATATCATCAGAGAAAATCTCTGGACCTCAAAATTTTTACGGGGGTATATTGTGGGTACTGGATTAATTAGGAGAAATAGAAGGGAATACAGCTGAAGTGGATATATTTAGCTTGTTTCAAAGTAAGGGGAACATAAAGGTAGGCTGACCATCTGAAAAGGAGGACAGGGCTCATATAACTTTAACAGTTGTAGAGAAAAGGGAATTTCAGCAGGTGTCATTTGTATGCAATTAGTTCCTGGTGAAATTCCCTCTTCATCACAACTGTTAAAGGTGCAGGCACTATACTAGAGTGACCATATACAAAAGAAGGCAGGGCTCTGCAACTTCAACTGTTGTGTTGAAGAGGGAATATCACCAGGAACTAATTGCATACAAATGACACTGGCTGAAATTCCCTTTTCTCTACAACTGTTAAAGTTATATGAGCCCTGTCCTCCTTTTCAGATGGTCAGCCTAATAAAGGAACTCACTTTCCTAATAGCATTAACTTTCTTTCCTTGAACCAACTAATCATGGCACCTTATTTGATCAGATTTTGGAAGGAGGAAAGAAGGATCAGTATTTAAACTATGATCTGCTTGGCTAATTTTTAACCAATTGTGTATTGTTTGGTTGGTTCTAGAGGGTGTTTTAATGTGAATTGTTTATCTGATACTGCTTATTTTTTATTGCTTTATATGTCAGACTAAAATCCTATATGTACTTACCTAAAATAAGTTCTATTGAATTCAGTGGAATTTACTTCTGAGGAAATAGAGTATATAGAATCGTACTGTTACCTGTATTGGATACCTTTTGGAGAGAGACAAGTGCACAAATATTTCTAAGAAATACATCAAACCAGGAATATAACTTTCTTTCATTTGAAGAATCCTCTGAATCTTTTTTTAAATAGGAAAAACTTGTGTGCAAGATGTTTACAAAATCCAGTTTCTGTAAAAAATAATTTTATATTAATTTTCTGATGAAATTCAGTTACGATGGTTGGGATCTGAGATTTCAAATGCCAATTTTAGTTAAAATGTATCACAACCAGAGTCACTGAGAGGAGGAGGAGGATAGAGCCCATCAATGCTTTTGTGACCCATGGTCATCCAAAAGCTATTGGCTGTGCAGAAAAAGTAGTGCATATCAATTTGCTGGGAGGGGGAGGTTAATGTCTATTCCTGCCCTCAGAGACTCAGAAGCAGCAGGCATCACTGCTAATAATGGCAGTGATGCTCGTCAGGTCACTGGGCTAGGAGAAAGTTTCATTTTCCCTGCAGCAACCCTGAAGCTGGTGGTATCACTGTTTCAGTGTCAGCTGAAGCTGCCACCTCCTCCCCCAGTGACCCAGAAGCACCTGGCATCACTGCTTCCACATTGCTAATGGCAATACGGAAGAACATAAGAAGAGCCATGCTGGATCAGACTAAGGGTCCATCTAGCCCAGCACTCTGTTCCCTCAGTGGCAAACCAGCTGTTGACCAGGGACTCACAAGCTGTACATGGTGCAACAGTACCCTCCAACCCTTGTTCTCCAGCAACTAAGTGTATACAGGGTTACTGCCTCTGATACTGGAAGCAGTGCTGCTGGTCAGGATTGCCAGGAGGAGGCCACATTCCAGTGCTCTGAAGTAGCAGGCATTGGTGCTTCTGCACTGCCGGTGGTGCCACCACCCCAGCGATCTTGGTGTGTGTGTGTGTGTGTGTGTGTGTGTGTGTGTGTGTGTGTGTTACCCCCACCCCAGGCCGTTGCTGACCCAAGATCTACACTCCTGTTGTAAAGCAAAATGAAGTTATCTGAGACTATTCTAATAGTGTACAAGAGTACTGAGTCTCTTCTGTAGTATCTGTTACAAAAGCCATAAAAGCCTTTTAGAACTCTGAATCTGATAGCAGCGGAGATCTATGGGAAAAGCAGTGGGATTCCTAAGAATAGCATTGCCATGCTGTGAAGTACAGATTTCTTTCCCAACATTTAAGCTATTGCATGCTCAAAAGAGATATTCAAGGAATGTGTAATTTTTACTGGGATATTGTTTTCCCACAATGTACCAACTAGTGGATGGTAATAACCTTTTCCTAAAATATTCTCTTTAGGAAGCCTGATGTTTCAAAATAGGTTCCTTGAGCAAATATGTGACATAGCATAGATTTGTAATGAGACCTAACCAAAGTATTCTAGTTAAGAACAGGAAATCAACATTCAGCTTGTTACGTCCTGTAAGGCTTGTGGGATTTGAAGAGTTCTTTCAATAATCTTTCTTGCAGAGAAACCTGCCGAGGTTAATGAAAGATAAGCAAGTATATTAAAAGATGGTCCATTAATGCAGGGGTCCCCATCCCCAGGCATGGACCGGTACCGGTCTGTGGCCTGTTAGGAACCAGGCCACATTCTCACCAGTAGGGTGTCCAGATTGCCCCTGGTTTCCAGGTCCTGACCAGGAAAACTGGGGTGATCCAGGCAGACTGGGGGGCGGCAGGGGCAAACCGGGGCTGCGGTGGGTCACACGGTGGCAGAGGAGAGCGGCGGCAGCAAAGAACGGCAGACCCGGTAGGTCCGGGCTGGTTTTTTTGGGGGGTGGCTGACTTGGTAGTGGGGTTTGTTTTGGGTGGGGGGACAACCTGCCACCCCCCCACCCAAAACAAACCCCACCACCAAGCCACCCCCCCAAAAAACCCAGCCTCAACCCCTCCCCCCGGTCCATGAAAAAATTGTCTTCCACAAACCAGTCCCTGGTGCCAAAAAGGTTGGGGACCACTGCATTAATGGATTTAATAAAACAGATTAATAGGTAAACAGTGACCAAAGAGACATAAATAGAGGATATCTGATTGTGTGTGTGTGTGTGTATTCACACACACACACATACACACGCAATACAGGGGTAGGCAGAAAGTAGATCTCCATATTTTTAAATTCCAACTGTCTTGCATTGTCTTTAGGGAAAACTGAAACAAGAAAAATTACATCCTCAATTGCTGTCTAGGTGACTATGTGATCAAATCAACGTTTTCCGGCAGAAGAATAATAAACATGTAGGTTTTTCAGACTGGGAGCACATATTTAATGTTTTATGTTGAGTCATTGGGTAAAGCCAGCAGCAACAAGTGTTCAGACTGGCACTTGTTTCATTTGATTTAACTTTGTCTCTCACCTGATCTGTGTCTGGATATTCATCTTTGTACATTTACCAAATACTCTTCCTTGTCCTGGACCTGAACATTCAGTGTGTGGGCAGAAATTTTTAAACAATCATGTATTTGCACAGTAAAAGTTAAATTGAACTTTTGTATCCAATATATACCAAATGGAGCCATGAGGCAAGTCTTTGAGCTTTTACTAAAATAAAGTTTCTGTGGTTAATAGCTATGCCAGTGCAATAGAACAACTAGGGTAAACAGCTAAATTTGAATTGATTGATACAAAACTTATAAATTCTGAGTAAACACAAAATCAGTGTCCACATTATATTTGGATTTCCCCTGTGGATCTGATTCAGAGACTACACACCTCATTCCTGTGGCTTGAGAGCTTTACATCAAACTCTTTGTCTACTGTTTCTGATCATGGAAACCAGGCTGTTGACTCAGTCGAATCTGAATGAGATAATATAAGAAGCCATGTATTTTCACTCCCAAATCTTCCAAAGAAATGTGTAAATCTTAATACCATAAAGATATGGTTTGTGTATAGTTAGAATTATTTTGTGTGTGTGAATATATATATATATATATATATATTAGGGCTTATTTCTTTCAGCCTCTGTAATACTTATGTGGGCTTTCTTCTATCATCTGATTCTTTATTTGTGAAATTAATTTATTATCTTAAAGTCCTTAATACTTTAATTCTTGGGTTTCTTTTCCTAATCCTATTATATTTTGAGTTTTATTTGGTTAATGCATTGTCTGGTTAAATATAGTCAGTGGATTTATTTTACATGTATGAGACAATAAAAATCAATTAATTTCTCTCAAAGTTTCTATAGCTTCATAATATAGAATATAGAGTCCATTTGGGGTGCAACCTTATGCATGTTTAGATAGAAAAAAAGTCCAACAATTCCCAGCATTTCCCCAACCAACCATGCTAGAGAATGCTGAGAGTTGTAGGGCTTTTTTCTGTCTAAACGTGCATAGCATTGCTCCCTTAATCTGTTTATTCTAAAGGATCTGGACAGGTCCTACGTAGTATTATAGTAATTTTCTGTTCTTAAACTGACATGGTGATTCTTGTACAGTAAACTCTCAAGACATTTTCCTGAAATATGCAAGCATTGTATAGTTTCTCATTTACATAGGTAAAGATTGGTAAAATGTTTCACTATGTTTTCTTCCTTGAATACATTAGCATCCCTAACGTGTCTCCAGAGGTATATATTAATGCTGAACCTTCTGGTAATTAATAGTGTCTGTGCTAATATGGTTCCACACTGGCTACTGAAACAACCATTTAAAAGGTGTTTGTCGTATCAGGATATTAACAGGGCTTTTAATTAAAATGTGTTAGATGAATATCAAATTTGCATTCACTTCTATTTCATTTTGACCACACAAGAAATGAATAATTTTCTTGCAGGAAGTAGAGAGTGTACTCCTTCTATGTTGTCTCCAGTTTCTTCACCCAGGATTAATCTGCACTGCAAATAAATGTGCTGAAATTGCTGTTGTTAGCCATATAAATGACTTTGTAACAAATATGCCCCAAGAAAATGCTCCTTTGATACCATAGAAGTGGGTTTTATTTCTGGAAAGGGGATTTCGTTAATGTTTGGAATCAAAGCAATACACCAGCGAAAAATGCCCTCTTGTGACTGACTTAATGAAGTATCACCTTTAATAGAAACCAGTGAATGTTCTAGAATTCTGCAAGCAAACAGAGGCCATTACTTTGACTGTACTCCTGTGTAGCTTGGCCAAGTGGCTTAAGACATTACAATTTGCATGGAGTGAGGGGAGCATGGATCATTTCTCCTGTTTTCCATATAAGTTATAACATCTGAAGCTAGACTGTACATCTGATTCATATGGACATGTATCCGTTTCTTTTGTAATAATATAAATTTGCAGTTGCCTCTCTGGCTACCATGATGATGTTAGTTGAATCAACCAGAAAGGCTAGTCCTGATGCCAAAACATATAGCTTGGAACCTGAAAGCTTCATGAAAGTTTCATGAAAGTTCAGTTGAGCTTTCTGTAATGGCCTTATTAAGATCTTAATCCTTTTTAAAAATCAGAATACTTTACAAGGAGCATTCCAGAAAAAAAACACCCTTCTTTTACCATGGAATAATGCCCAGGTGCAAACCACAGTGATGTGCCAAATCTGACACAACATTCTCTGGATTAACCTCAGCATTTGCTCCCCAAGTAAGGACATTTCATAGATCAGTGTGGCAGGGAGCAGGCAAACACCTAGACAGAATAGGCCAACATCATTTCAGCCAGTTCCTGAGGGTCAAGGAAATTAGAGTGGAGAAGAATATCCACTAGAACAACAGGGACAATCTTCAGAGTCTGGCTATTTCCAGAATTTAAGCCCTGTCCCATCTATAGAATTTCTATAGTGGACTGAATGACAGTGTGGATATAGAGACAGCCTTTGCAAGGTATGGTTGATCCCCTTTGCAGAAGCTAGATAATTTCCCACTCTTTGAGCATGTCACTATGATAAGACTGAGGGAACATGGAGCATTACCTGGATATTTGTGGAAATCCTGTGAGAGATGAAGTCTCCTTGGTATGAGCAATTAGCCTGAGATTCCGAAGAATTACATTTTATACCAGGATCCTACAACTAAGATTTTAAGGTACTATGCATCTTAACTTGCTGCTCTCCCTCAGGAAGCAAAATGTCTTGGGCTGACTCTGATTAAGCATTATGTACATGTTTTACTATAATATATGGAGACTTTCTAAGTATTTTGTTTGAGGCCATAAGCCATAACAAAACTAAAGAGGTTGTTTCCATTGTAATTTAGTGTGTGTGCAGTTATCCTTGGTTTCTCACTTTTTGATAGCCACATATTGACTCCTTTTCAAAGTTGTGTAGATTAAATGTGTAAAGGAAAGCAAAAGTAATTTTCAAATGAGTTGTCTACCATATTTGAATTAAATTCTTGGAGTTTTTTTCTTGGTATTAACATGCCATGATGAAATAACTATATTAAATAAATATTTTTTCAATAGAGATGCATCCAGACATACAATTCTTCACATATTCTCCTATGTATATCATTTATTTAATAATATGCTTATTTTGATTTATATCTCAGACTGTCCCTAATGTTTTGGGCAGTTGAGTTTACACAATTTATAGTGTTTCATGTTGAAAAGAGACAAGATAAAGAACAAAGACATGGAATGAACTCAAAAACATTCCATAAACAACTACAAAGTAGCCAGGGATCTTTTGCAACCACCCACAGAACAACTGCTCCTAGTCCTTTTTGGAAAGGAAGAGTCACAAGTTACTAACAGCTGTTAGTCCTCTGGCTGTTGACTGTCTTTTCTGTGTTTTGTATTCAGCCATAGCAAATTAACTGTGTGCAGTCCCTTTAAAAGCAACACTGCCTTCAGACTCTCCCTTCCTCCTCTTTCCTTAGGGCTCTTTCAGACAAAAGCCTTTAAGGTGCAATCCATTTGCCATGTTTGCGGGAATTTTTGGGCCGCCCACACAACGCCGTTAGTCTCCTGCAGTCGTACCATGTCATATTGTGTGTCGCACCCCCGCCCCACTTCTCCCATATTTTCTCACCTGAGGAAAATCCATTATTTACTTTCTGGTGGACATGATCCTCAAAATAGTGGTGTGTCTCCATATACAGTTTTCAAACCATTTTCAAAGTGTCATATCTTGCTTGGTGTAGATCTGGCCACAGTTGCACAATTCTGTAAGTCTGAAGGTTCACTGCTGCACTTTTACTCCTGTGTAAGCACACATGGTCCCAATTCAGATTGGGACTATGGTGTTCTGTGGGGAGATGTTTAAACCTTCACTCCCAGCTGTTTCCCCCTGAAAGTCTTCTCACTCCTTCCCCACCCCCTCAGAGGGTTTAAAAAAAGAAAATGTCTAGAATGAAATTATTATTATTATTTTATTTTTTAAAAAAACCTTCCAGGTTAAAATTGCATCAATATTGGTATTATGCTAGTGGTCCAATACACTATCACAACATAATTTTCATTAGCAGAATGACATTGTTGTTTACTTCTCCTTATAAATAAAACAGTTACATTACCAACTCCAATGTGAAGGCCAACATGAATATGCAACATTCAATACACACAACATGCCCCCTTCGCTGGTAGAGTTCTTGTTGGGAAACAATCCACACTTGATCCCATAATCTCTAACCATTTGTACTCCTGGTTAGTTTCTATGTTGCTTGCATGAGTTGTTGCAGCTTGATTTATTTTGTAGGATTGCTATGTACAGAGGTTGGAAATGTGAATTGCAACGTTGGAAAGGTGGGAAAGTTTTCTCATTTATTGTGTGCTAAAATTCAGCAACAGAGAAAACAATTCCTTTTCCACTCAGACTTTTTTTAAAAAAAGAACCCTTAAGTAAATCCAAAACTCAGCATAAAAGCTATGCTCCTGGCTTCACTTCATTTGCATTGACCCAGAGAGTTCTGCCTCAGGATCTATGCAGGCATGTGCATTTTTAAAGCACTGGAAACCTTTGAGATGGCTACAAATGTGCACATTCAGAGGTATTTTTAACACACAGTCCTATAATTCTGGGTAGAGGCCATGCATATGTGGAGGGTGGGGCGGCAGAAAATGCATGAATATTGATTTCAGGAAAATGAGAGAAAAAGATAAAATATAATTTCACAAGTATCCTGATCTATTACCAAATTTGCATATTACTTGTGATAGTCTGTTTGCTTCCAGTAATGTGTTGCTGTTGTTGCTGTTCTTATTGCTGTTGCTATTGTTGTTTGATTGTATGGTTACCCATCCACACAGCCTGAGTGGCTGACAAAGCAAAAATCCATCTGGCTAAAACAGATTGGTTAGTGACATCCCTAGCAATGTTAGAGAAACCTTCAATGGATTCAAATGAGATCAGATTTCTGTGAATCTGACCTGTGGATTCCACAGTGGAATGGCTTTCTCCAAGTCTCATGGATTTTGTGGATGCTTTTTTTTTTACTTTTGCATGTGTGTGTGTATTTGCTCAAGTGTGCATTAGCATTAATGCATATTACTACAAATGCACATTTGCAAAAAAAATCGTCATACAAAAAAATCCAATTCCATCATTGTGTGAATGATGGAACAAAAGATGCCTTGCAGTCCACAAAACACAGGTGTAATGCAGTTAATAAAATCAGGACATCCTTAGACATCCCCCAGTAGCTGATACACCACACAATGAACTTTCACTGTGTAAATGGACAAATACTTCTAGCGGAAACAACAACAACAATCATAATTCATTACCTGTTTTGAAATACTTTCCCCCAGTGATATATCTCAATTAATCAAACTTAATTGGAATAAGTTAATTAATGAGGTGGCATGAGATGTAGATAGATGGGGACCAAGGTAGCATGTTCCAGGTAACATGTAAAACTACTGAAGACTAAACTATGCATATGTAGTCAGCTGCACCAATGCAATTAGCAAAATGTGTAGTTTGGCCCTTATCCTGCGGTACAGAATTTAATTATGGTTAATCCTGGTGTAGGCTGTTTTCTTTGTCAAATCTGATGGGTTTCATATTTGCCTTTCATAGATATTGTTAACTCCTTGAACCGATTAGTTTCTCATATAACTTTCTGTATTCATATGTTGAAGACCCCCTTTGAATACTAATTATTTCAGTAATAATATTTTGCATACTGTATGACTGTGTTGGCTAGTAAGCTAATAGGCAATTTTGATGGTGTCCGGAATTCATTACCTATTTAGGAATACTTGCCCCCAGAGATACTGATTAAACTAAATTTGAGTGTTGATTCAAGAGGTGGCATGAGATATAGATAGATGGGCATTGTTAAAATTGAGTTTGTGAGGTAAAGGTAACACACTAAAGATAAATATACCTTGGATTGTTTATGTTATACATGGGATTATTTTACCTATACCTGGCAAATAGTTCCATAAACCCAATGTTTTGTTTCATAAATTGGGGGAGGGTATCCTCTCCACCATGAATATCTCTGAAACGGATGCAACTTTCACTTTAAGGAATGTGTGTTTGGTTTCCTGGATCTTGCTTTATATCATCAGGCCTATTTGTTGATCTGTACTAGATTTTGGTCTTTTCCTGTTCAGTTAGGTTTTCCACCCTGGTCAGTTCTGGAATCCTTTTGTTTGAGCCCTCTTTCCAAATTGATGACATTAGGTTCTTAGCATATTAAAATAGAAAAGCCCCCTCCCACAATTCCAGCTGTTAGAGAAATGTGGCATATAATATCACATCAATTATTGTTTGATCCATTTTCTCATGATCAATTGACTTTATGGAGAATCTCAGATTTAAAAATTAAAAAGAAAATCTTTTTTTTTTTTTGGCAGGATGGGAAAGATAAGTTAATTTTTAGTTTGGATCAATTATTACGTCTGGGGAATGAGTTTCTTTTATTTTCTGATTTGTGTACTAAATATGATTTACCTGTACAGCTGAATGGCAATACTTGTAACTGCAGCTCTTGTTGGTAGCTAGGTTTGGTCTGGCCACTGTTACAACTTCAGAGGCCCCATTGTTATTGGATACACTTACAGCAACTGATCAGTCAAATCACCTCACTATTTATGTATATAATTACTTGTTATAAGTAAATAAATATGTTACCCGGGGTCTAGGTCAGGAATGGAATAGAGAATTGGATAACCCTATTTTGCCTAATCAATGGACTATGGTTTTAGTGTCTGTATCTGAAGTATCTATGGATCTTAGGCTATGCCTTATGCAGCAAAAAATCCTTGTTACAGGTTTATTGGACACCACACCGTATTTGTAGTAAGGGTTTGTCTAATTCACATAATTGCTGGAGATGTAATACATTTAACGCTTCTTCTATCCATATGTTTCGGCAATGTCCAATAGTCGTTTCCTTTTGAGAGGGGTTCATAATACAGATAAACTTTGTATTGGAACAGTCTTTAATATTGAATGATGTCTTCCTAAATTATTTATCTGTTTCTTGGAAACCAACATGGTCAACACAAATGGATTTTCCAAACCCGTTTGACTGCCAAAAGACTAATATTACAACTCTGGAAGGACAAAAGCTCACCTCCTATAGATTAATGAGCTAACAACGTTATCACCATTTGAATGGGTGGCATACAGGCATCACACATGAATGGATAATGGATATTTGGTTTGCTTTTCTTGAAGCTTATGTATAATTTTCTCTTTGGTTTAGAATTTTGTATTTAATGGAATACTGATATTTCTTATGAGTGTCTTGTTTTGTTTTTGTATTTATTTTTTCTACAGGATTTGTATTGTTTTGTTTCATTAAAATCACAACAAAATGATTAATATCTATTGTACAAGAAAGCAGGGGCAGAATTTCTGAAACTTTTCTGTGGCATGTTGAATTAAAGAAATATCATAAAGATCAGCCAGTTATTCATGCTTTGAAAATGTGTTAGGAGGTGAAAATGGATTTGAAGGTTCTTCAAAACAATCGGGGCTACATAGGCTATGTGTTTCTAGAATGATCAAGTGATGACAAGCAGCTAATAGGTGAGAAGACTGAATTTACTACTTCCTCTGCCTGTGAAAGTATGTGTACAAAATTACAACTACTCATGAAGTGTCAATTTATTGTGTAGAAGACCAGAAGGGAGCAGGAAGATAGCAAATACAAGAGAGATCACTGTAAAGGGCAGGGGAATATGGGGTATGATGGGACACAGCCAATCTCTAGACATTGTTTGGCAGGAAAAAAAAGTTTTGTATGTGTGGCATTTCGTGGACTGCTAATGCAGTTTCATTTGCAGCACTCTTGAACACATTGCATTTTCTGTGTAGCTTCTGCTATTTGTTGTGTTATATCTCTATCAAAAGGGACATTCAGAAAGGAGAAACCAATGCTGGGATTGAGCAATGAAACTGAGACATATTAAATAAGATGTTGATGCATGTCTCTCTGCCCCTAAATAAACTGATATTTATTTAGTTAAGTATTTCTGGGTCACTGTTCAGGGCCATGCCCTTGCAAAGCAGCATACATAATAGTAAAACATAAGAGAGTCATTAGACAAACTGAAGTTGTAGTCACGAGTATTTGAAAGGAGTTCTAAGTCACTAAAAACTGTTACATTCTTAGAAGTCAGTATTGAAGAGATTGGGTTTTAAGCCTTGTTTGGAGAGCCTGAACTGAAGAGGCCAAATGCAATTCATGTGGAAAGGAAACCCATAGCCAAGAGGACACCACCAAGAAGGCACCTCCTCTTGTGCCAGGCAGCCTGGTAAATCTTACTGCAGTCACATTAGTTTATTTATTTATTTATGTATTGTATTTCTATACTGCCCAATAGCTGCAGGCCTCTAATGGTGATCTTAATGTGGAGGCAAGATCATATAGGCGAAGTGGCTTTTTTGAAAACCTGGTCCCAAGCCATCTGGGGCTTTAAAGGTTAAGACCGGCATTTTGGATTGGGTTTAGATAAGGATCAGCATTGCTGCAATTGCTGCAAAACCAGTGTTACATGTTTTGACTTCTCTCCTCCACCAGCAATCAGGGCAGCTGTGTTTTGCACCAATTGATGTTTCTGAACCTTCTTCAAAGGCAGTGCCATGTAAACCACATTACATCTCAAAGGTAGTAAGCACATGGGTAACTAGCCATGTCTAGGCTGACCATATGAAAAGGAGGACAGAGCTCATGTAACTTTAACAGTTGTAGAGAAGAGAGAATTTCAGCCAGGGTCATTTGTATGCAATTTGTACCTGGTGAACTTCCCTCTTCATTACAACAGTTAAAACTGCAGGGGCCCTGCCCTCTTTTGTATCTGGTCACTCTAGTATAGTGCATGCACCTTTAATTGCTTTGATGAAGAGGTGATTTCACCAGGTACTAATTGCATACAAATGACGCCAGCTGAAATTCCCTTTTCTTTGCAACTGTTAAAGTTACATGGGTCCTGTCCTCCTTTTCATATGGTCAGCCTAGCCATGTCTTATCATGCAAGACAGGAATTGATATATTTATCAGTGTACTAACAATTCAACTGTAGACTTTGTCAGGCCATCTATTTCTATCTGACTAACTGGACATTTTGTAATGTGATTGATTTCAAAACATACAAGCCTTATTCAGTAATTCCTTCAACACATACAGTAAATGCTGTGCCTGCTGGCCCTGGTCCTCACATCACTGGCCTTGCACATTAGCCAGAAGATGTGAAATGAACATAGGTACTTCTATAGCTGTTTACAAAAAGGAGTTCCTCGTGAGTCTAATATTCAGCAGTGGTGTAATGGAGCCAGGGCTCATAGGGACGCAATGCTGGCACTTTTTACATACAGGGATGCTGATATCTGCCTCAGAATTCCCTGTTCCCTCTGAGCTTAGCTATAATCCTCACAGTAGTTTTGGGGGTATTGATTTTCTAAGAAACAATATATTGTTCCCTGTTGTGAAGCAAACTCTTGACTGGTCAATTAAGACCCATTGGCTTTACAAAAGGCCTGCATCTGGTCAAGCTGAAAACTGCTAGAACTGGTTTGTTGATTTGGATCAACACAGCTTTCTATACTTTGGAACTGTCCTTGGGGCCGTGGCTATGGGGACTGCCATAGTCACAGCCTACAAATTCAAAATTTGCCAGTACACAAGCAATACTCAGTAGGTTTCAGTCATTAGCTGAGAAGTTAACTATTAATGCTTTTGCTTGCTTGCTTAGTCTTCATTTTGCTTAACCTGTCCATTATTTTTAATAAGATGGACGAACCCTTTGCCTTGAGGCAGACACAATGATGACTACTGTGCTTCTCGGATATTATTTTCTATCATCAAGCGTGCTGTGTTTTTCAGAAAACTTTAGTTGCTGTTGAGTGCTGTGGCTTTGTGTCCCAGAGAATGTGAGGGGTGGGGAGAGAACCAGATGAAATTATAGCTTCTTGCTGAGTTTTAACATCTTTTGAAAAGAGGATTCAGATTTGTTATGATTTCTTTTCAGGCACAAGAACACACACCCAAACTATGCAAAGGCAACTATTTGTTTATTCATAATATTTGTAAACTGCTTAATATAATTAAATCCCTAAGCAGTTTACATATCAAGGTATTTAAAAATGTTGTTTAAAATACATGGTTAATAAACAATTACAACTACAATAATAAAAGCCAGAGAAAGCCTGTGTATACTATGTTCTTCAGGAGGCATTTAAAACACACCACATTATCTGTTTCCTGAACCACATTTGGGAGTGTGTTCCAGATGGTGGGTGCAAGGTAGGCAAGAGCAGGCATGGTTGGGCACCTGTTGAGGGCCCACACCCCAGAAGGGACCCACAGACAACCCCCCAAGTGACACCCCCTCTTCCCCATTGCAACTTACTTGTTCACCTGCCTCTTGCTCTAGCCCAGACAATGGTGGTGCTGAGAATGAGGAGCAGTAGATGCTACTGCCTACTTGCTCCCTGGCTCTCTGCCTGCCAAGCAAGCAAGTGGTAGAAATGATGAGAAAGACAATAAAGAGCAACATCAGCTGGAGACAATGGTTGTGAGAATATAAACTTACTGAAGAAGGCTTGCCTATGGACCTCAAAAAACTGGAGCTGGCACTGGGTGGGTGCCACTATTTAAAAGGGCCATTTTCTAGATGTTACATGGTGACTTTCTGTTGCTCATGGCATGGCCACCAAGGCCTCCTCTCAAGAGGGGTCAGTTGTGTCCAACATCTACATGAAACTGTTGAGTGCATTCATCCGGAATTTTGGAGTGCATTGTCATCAGTATGCTGATGACACACAGCTCTTTTTCTCCTTATCTTCTTCAAGTGAGGCTGTGGATGGACTGGATGAGGGCTAATAAACTGAAACTCAGTCCAGACAAGACTGAGATGTTGTTAGTGGGGGGTTCTGCTAACCGGGTGGAGGGTTAGCAGAACCTGTTCTAGATGGGGTTACACTCCCCCTGAAGGAGCAGGTTCGTAGCTTGGGGGTTCTCCTAGAACCATGGCCCCCTCTACAAGGATGCGCTTTTGCGCCCGGTTGTGCGATTATGCGCATTATCGCAGACGCGCATTTACTCCTAATCCCTCTGCACGGGAGGCTGCGAGAGGCAGCGAAACGCATTAATAGATGTCCAAAAAGCGCTTTACAAGAAGTTAATGCGCATAATCGCTTGTTCACACGGGGAAAATGCGCTTTAACGGCCGGAGCAAAATAAAACTCGCGATTTAACGCGCATTCGAAAATGCGCATTATCGGGGAGATAATGCGCCTCTACGCCCGATTTGCGCTCCGTTCTTGTAGAGGTAAAATTTTTAATGAACTTTCAAAGCGCATTAAACCTCTCTTGTAGAGGCACCCCATCTCTGTCACTTGAGGCTCAGGTGGCATGGAGTGCCTTCTACCAGCTTTGGTTGGTGGGCCAGCTACGCCCCTATCTGGACAGGGATAACCTGGCTTCAGATGTCCATGCTCTAATAACCTCCAACTTAGATTAATTCAATACACTCTACATGGGGCTACCTTTGAAGATGGTTCAGAAGCTGCAGCTTGTGCAAAATGCGCCAGCCAGGTTGATAACAGGAACCAGAAGGTTCGATATATTGTGCAACTCCCTGGCTTCGCCCCCAACATCTACACACTGCACATAGACATCTGAACTGAAGAAGCCTACCAGGCTATGTAGAGGACCAGGCATGTCAGTTTCCACATAAACTGAAACGTTGTGTGTTTGGGGCTCCAGATGTTTTCCCCATATGCGCAAAGGCTTCCTCTACTTAGACTAGGCTGACCAGATAAAATCCAGGTCAGGGCTCATGTAACTTTAACAGTGGTTGAGAAAAGGGAGTTTCAGCCAGTGTCATTTGTAAGCAATTAGTTCCTGGTGAAATTCCCTCTTCATCACAACAGTTAATGGTGCATGCACTATACTAGAGTGGCCATATACAAAAGAAGGCAGGGCCCCTACAACTTTAACAGTTGTGATGAAGAGGAAATTTCACCAGGAACTAATTGCATACAAATGACACTGGCTGAAATTCCCTTTTCTCTACAACTGTTAAAGTTACATGAGCCCTGACCTGGATTTTATCTGGTCACCCTAACTTAGACAGCCACATGGAGTTCTAGCAAGACTAAGCTTCATTGCACATATCTGAGGGGCTCTGCATCTCATGATGGAGGGTCTACAATTCAGTGAGAAATAGATAAAAACACAGTCCCTGTATTGGATCATAGACGTTTGAAATACAAAGAAGTCATCTAGTGCAGCCTTTGACATAACTGCTCCTAGAACTCCAGAAACTATAGCAGTTTCTATTCTGTAATGCCCTATAGTTTGTCATGTTTTGGAGTAAGATCCGTCCATTTATGGTCTTTGATGCTATGGTGTTTGAGATAAAGCAGCAAAAATGAATTATTCTTTACAAATATGCAATATATGGGAACATGTCCCCCACCCTTCCCATACCTTCACCTTAACCCAGATGGAAACTTTGAATGCAATTCTATTAATTCTGTACATCTGAGAACGAAATTCTGGCACAATGCATTCAAAGGTCCTTGAATATTATCAAATATATGAAAGGTTGTTTGTTAAAATTTAGCATTTATCTTTCAATTCATCTGTTGGGGAAAACATAGATGTTATTAAACACATTTAAAACCATGAAAGGTTTTAAACACTGATAATATAAATAATTGTTAGAACCACAAAGAACTTTGCTTCCTTTTTGGTATTGTTTTCATTGTATCTACAAGGTCAAAATATTTGTGTGGTTTTGAAAAGAATTAGTGCATATAACAGCATTCTTTTATGAAACAGGTACCTTTGAAGCAATCTCACCTTAAAACAGCAGAATGATGATCCTTTTTCATATGATGCTTTATTTGTGGCAAACAAGCAATGCAATAAATGGAAGGATTTCAAAGCCCAACATAGTCCTATTCATGGCTGATGACCTTGGCATTGGAGACTTGGGATGCTATGGAAACACGACTCTAAGGTTTGTTAACACTCTTAGTGATCTATGTGCATGATATATTTAAATACTCCAAACTGTTACAGTGATTTTTAGCCTGACATAAACCCCTACAATGAGATTCTTCTGGTCAGAGTAATTGTGAAAGATCAAAATTATAATAGCACAACCACAAGTTAGTTGAGGTTACTTTTTTATATTTTTGGTTGAAAAATGAAATATATTCCTGTTTGGTTGACCTTTGTTTGCTTCTTGCAGTCAGAAACGGAAACTATAAAAAAATGGCCAGGCACCCAGCATTCCTGGGCGGTTCCCAATGCCCAAGCACCCTGGTAGGACCCACTCCAGATGTCTTCCCTGGTTCCCCTTTATTTGTTTTTTCTAGCCCTACATTTCCAGTATTGTGATTTGGGTAGATCTAGTTACCCTTTGAATTCCCATAATGTCCATGAGATAAGCATCGCCCTTAGGCATCATGGGAATTAAAGTGTGGCTACACCCAGCTGCCCAGCACTACTTGGACCATTGTCACCACAGCCAGGTAAGCCTATTATGGGCATTCTGATAGAAATGGAGCTTCACCAAAGACAGGACTGGTTTCGAGAGTTTGTGTAGTCCCTCAGCACCTGCTGAGGGACCACACTCCAGTAGGAGCCCATTGACAAGAGCCTTCTGGAGTTGCTCTTCCTCCTGGCCATTGCAGCTTGCCTCTCCCTCTAGTCCAGATAATGGTGGTGGTGAGAAGAAGGAGCAGTAGATGCCAATGGCTACTTTAAGCTCTGCCAAGCAAGCAGGGACCAATGAGGAGAAGGAAGATGAGGAGCCAGAGCAGCTGGTGACAATGGTGGTAGAAAGGTAGGCTCATTGAGGGAGTTGTCCCATCGAGGATGTCTCTCCCAAGGGCCCTCAAAAACCTAACACTGGCATTGATCAGGAGATACGTTGCCTAGGGACCCCTCAAAGCTGGATCCAGTCCTCATAAATATTTATTATATATAATTACTTCACAAACCAAATGCATTAGAAGTAAATTCATAGTCTTGGAGGGACAGAAATCAATCCATTTTATTTACTATCCTGTTTTATGTGTTTATTTAACCCTGCCATTCTGCCCCCACAAAAAAACTCTCAATATAATTAACAACAACATTGTAAAGCAATAGAAATCACATTTCTAAAAAAAAAAAAAAAACATAAAAGCTACAAACAAACAAAACCCCAATCCATGCTATTTTACAGCATGGAACTCAGAAGCAATCACAAAGACTCAGGAATTCCTAGCTCAAAAAATATTTCCTAAATAGATGAACTTTATATAACTGCTAGAAAGATAGGATTAAAAGTAAGGAGAGAGGGCATTATTGGTTCATCATGCTTGTGTCTCTCCGCATCCGCACCTAGGCTGTTTCTACACCGGACTTTTGACCCGGGATTGTCCCTGGGTGCTCCCTGTGCATCCAAATAACGCACAGGGACTCCTGGGGGCAGGGGGGTGGGCACCAGGGTTTATTCATCCCTGGGAAAACCTGATTCTTTGAGCGGTCCTTGGGCTGTCCTGAAACCGCGGCAGGTGTGGGCGCCCATCGGCCTGGTGCCCATTTACTTGTGAGTACATGTGGCACCAGAAATAGGCACGGAGCCACATGGTGCGGCTTCGTGCCTGAGGGGGCCTGCATTTTCACTATCCATGGGATGGAGGGGGGTAAGGGGGGATTTCGGGGTGTTTTTTCCCCCAACTTGCTTTTTTGATGGAGCACAAGTGCACTTCTGGCTCCATCTTCCAAAAAATAAAATGAAAGCCACTACGTCCCTGCTTCCTTCTGTGACGTCGTGCAAAACATGTACACGCTGGGGGATGGTCTCGCGATCAGGCTATCATGAGAGCCTCCCCCTCCCTCCCGTAATGCCAGGAGATGTAGAAATGACCCTAGTAGACACACTCTGGCATTCTGCTTGAGCTCTATCTTTTGAACTGTTTTGAGGGCAGCCCAAAGTAGAGCATTTTACTCTAGTCAAGAAGTGTGGCTGGGCTGGAGGAGAGTCTCATGCTGGGGATGTTTATCAAGTGAAAAAAGAAAAGATAAAAGAAGGAAAACACTTCATCCACTTTCCAAACTCCATGTAGTCTATTCTGGAGGATACCACAGCATGAATAATGGTGGTGAAACATCATTGCACAAGTACAAAGGGTCTTGGCAGTTTTGTTTAGTGAAAATACCACCACCCCTCCCATATTTAAGCACAGACTGAGGGAGTGCAAATACAATTGACTGACAGATTGTTTCAAAACACATGTTCCTTCAAATTTAGATTTGCTTAATACAATGTGCTAATATCATCGTCATTATCATCATCATCCACACTCACACGCTATGTTGTGGTTCTTTGCCACCTAACTCTTCTGTATATGCTATATTTGTTCTATAAGTCACAATCTAGAACAGCCTTCTCTAACCTGGTAACTTCCAGATGTTTTGGACTACAACTCCCACCATCCTTGACTATTAGGCATGTGGTGTCAGGTTAAGTTGCAGTTCAAACTATCTGTAGAGCACCAAGTTGGGTAAGGCTGATCTAGTGGAACATCACGACAATTTTAAATAGTCTGAACTCGCTCATCTCTGCATATTCAGAATAAGGATGCAATTAAAATACTGTTCCCTTCACCCCAGGACTCCCAATATTGACAAGTTAGCTAAAGAAGGAGCAAAACTGACTCATCATATAGCAGCCTCTCCACTATGCACCCCAAGCAGGGCAGCGTTCTTGACAGGCCGGTATCCTGTCAGATCAGGTAAAGTATGTTCCTAAATTTTTATTCCAAAATCCACAGTCGGGCAATGCCTTTATTAGGGCCAGTCAACTATGCACAAAATTGTGGGCAAGCTTTAGAGATCTCCAGATCTCTTCATCAGGCAGCAAGTTACAGAAGCAGGTTGTGGGGAGAGGAAGTGGGGAAAGAGGCCAATAGAGGGCCTGTTTAGAGGAGACACTAAGCCATGGTAAGGCCGCTAACACTTTGCAGCAAATAGTTACTGAGCATGTTTAAACTATGGTTAACCACTGTGGCTTAGGGCCGATCTACACAGTCCTTTGGAACGTTTTAAAAAGTATTTTAAAACGTTCCAAATAGGTACGTTCTAAAACGTCTTAGGCCACATTACTGAGTACTCACGTTACAGGAGAACAGTCTTCCGTCTTTAAAGCGGTGTGTGCGGTCACATATTGTTCTGCCCTGTCTCTTTCTCTTTTGTTTTTTCAATGAGTTTAGGGCAAGGCATTGTGGGGGTTGTAGTTCAGTCACCCACTTCCTTCTTAGTTCCTCTGTCATTCCCTATCGAGTATAGGGCTAAGAATTGTGGGTGTTGTAGTTCACTTGCCCACTTCCTCTTTCTTCCCCACCAATCAACTGCTAAGCATTTGGGCACCAGTAAACGCAGTATTGCCCCCATGAATCACAAACGGTAAGGAAGAAGGACACATTATTTTACTTAAAATGATTTATTAAAAGTGAAACTGTTGTATATAACTGAAGTGAGTTTTAAAAAACCTCAGATATGCAACATTATAGGGAGTGCGTCATGTGGCCCAAAGAGTTTTCATTACCCTTATAAAACATCAAAAACCTCGAATGTAGATTGGCCCTTAGTGTGTCATCTGAACAAGGTCATAAAAAGGCAAGATGTCTGTATCTTCTGGTTATTACTAATAAAGTGATTTCCAGGCTGAGATTTTGGATTTTTTTTCTCATCGAGCAGCATGGTTTACCTTGTTTTATATATTTTTGTTGTTTGCAATTAAAATAATTTTTCAATGTTTATGAATACTCTTAAGTGTATGGAAGCAGGTTCTTGCTCCAAGCTATTCTGTGCCCTGGTATATTCTCAAATCACCAAAGGAAGTATCTATTCTAATTTGCAGAGCTGGCCCAATCATTAGGCAGATTGAGGAAGTCACCTAAGGGCAATTGATTTGGGACATCATAAAAGGGCACCAAATTGTTAATTATTCGTTTTATTTATGTTGTGTTTTTACTGCAAGGATGGGGAAATTTTCTGACTCTGGTACCAAGTTAACTTGACTGGCCTTGTGTACTATGTACCTTGACTTGGGGAGGGGTGTAATTGGCTATTCTGCCATAGGCAGCAAAATGTCTTGAGACGGCCTAGTTTATCTGAGCAGCCTCATAGCAGAATTTAATATTAGATGCCATTAGTTATCCTTCATCCAAACTCTTTTGGAATGTATTCAGTCCAGCAGCCTGTGCCTCCTTGCCTCCCCAAAGGGGAAGGCATCTATCAAATTTCACCACTTATTCAGTAAAGTTATTAGAACAAATAAAAGTATATAACAAAAAAGGAATATCAGGTTGGACATAATTGACATTTTGACTGTTGGCATTATCACAGACCATGACCATTTCAATTTCTCTGAATGAACTAAATTTCTTTTAGTCTGTAGCAGCTCATAACTTTAGCATGAACAATTGGTTAAGATCTGTGGACACTTACCTGCAAACGCTAAACAGATTAGGCTGCAATCCTATCCACACTTACCTGAAAGTAAGGTCTGAAAACAGTAGGATGTCCTTCTCAGTCGACATGTGTAGGATTATGCTGTTACTGCTTGAATTGAGGCCCCCCATTTTCCCCAAGAAATTCTGACTTGTTTATTCCATATATATCTGGATATTTTAGGGACGGGAGGAGTTAGTAGTGCTATAATACATTTTGCGGGAGTTAGTACTGAGTGACCAAGAACATTATTTGTTCATAGCGGAATCTCCTAAGTAAAGCACTCTCCAGGTGTGCTGCTTATTAAGTTCATTATCATTTTACTCTTTTATGAAGGGGAGAAAAGAACTCCCTTTTCCCTCATCTGTCCTACAGATAAGTCTAATTTCATTCATATTTTTCAGGCTGCCATCACAGCAGATATAAAGAAACATACCTTGGACAAATTTTATACCTAACAACCTATCACGGAACCAAACAACTAAGACTATGTTTTTGTTGATAATTGAGGGGGAATAATGCTTACAAGTTAATGAGGGAGGAATTGCCTAGGGAAAGGTGTAAGGAGAAACAAGTTCATGCCCCTTATTTTCGTTCAGAACCTAACATGCCATAATCATAATCTATTGATATTGCATATGTGGTTATTCAAAGTGCTTCACATTTTATTGTAACCTTTGCAATAAACATTTAAGGTAGAGGATTATTATCTCAATACTGGAAATGGAAGGGGAGAGTGGCTTTCCTAAGGCCACCCAGTGATTTCATGCCAGATGTAAGATTTTGTTTTTCCCGTGTATGTAGCACAGGCTTTGCATGCAGAAGATCAGAGTTTCAATTCCTGGCATCTCCATCTGGGCTAGGAAAGAATCTTGCCTGAAACCATGGAGTCAATATCAACAAAACTGGGCTAGATGGACCAATGCTCTGACTCAGTATAAGGCAGCTTCCTGTGTTCCTATGTATGTAGTTAAGGATGCTTATAGGCCACCTATATGACAAAAAGGCTTTTCAAGGCAGCTTACACAATTCATGAAACTAGGGTGACTAGATAAAATCCAGGTCAGGGTTCATGTAACTTTAACAGTTGTAGAGAAAAGGGAATTTCAGCCAATGTCATTTGTATGCAATTAGTTCCTGGTGAAATTCCCTCTTCATCACAACTGTTAAAGTTGCAGGGGGCCTGCGTTCTTTTGTATATGGTCACTCTAGTATAGTACCTGCACCTTTAACTGTTGTGATGAAGAGGGAATATCACCAGGAACTAATTGCATACAAATGACCCTGGCTGAAATTCCCTTTTCTCTACAACTGTTAAAGTTACATGAGCCCTGACCTGGATTTTATCTGGTCAGCCTAATAAAACATCAACAATGCACAATTAAAATCCAGTTAATTTAATAATGAATAAAACTCAAAACAGTAGGACTAAAACCAGCCATGTACGAACTTTAAAGTAAATAATACACTAAAACCATTTCCAGCAAGCAGCCCTTTAAAACTATTAGGGGAAAAGTGGGCAACTTGTGGTTCACCAGATTTTTTGTTCTACAACTCCCATAAGTCACTGAGGTTCCTCACGGACCTATGGCCTGATTGGAGTCTAAAGAGGAGAAGAGCCTGTAGTGTGGTGGCCCCTTCTCTTTGGAACTGCCAGGCCCTGGAGGTCAGGCAGGTGCCAACACTGCTGCTTCCTGTGCCTCCTGAAAACAATTATTTTCCAGGAAGCATTCCTCAAGTGACCAGCCACCATTTTTATTGGCACTTTGTTTTAAATTGAACAATTTTAACTTGCTGTTTTAAACCTTTTATCTTTTCACTCTTGTATTCCTATGTTCATCGCTCCGGAATTTATTTTAGATATGGAACTATATAAAAATAGTATAAATACATAAATAGTAAATCAGTTCTCACCATTGACTATGCCGGCTTGGACTGATGGAAGCTGTAGGCCAATACAATCTGTGGTCACATGTTTCCGACATCTGCCATAAGGAGAAGACTACTGAGAATAATTGCAGCTTTTGGGTCTTCTGAAGAACTGCTAATATATTGTAGCTGGTAAGGAGTTCCATCAGTGAGGTGCCACTATTGAAAAAGCCCTATCTCTTGTGCCCAGCAGTCTGATTGTTCTCCAAGGGCAAAGAAGGGCCTTGGTCAATACTTTCTGATTCATAAGTCAACCTTTTATAGCACTTCTTTTTCCGAAGTAAGTCCCTTTGAGTTTCAATGATAGCTATTCCAGATAAGTGAGTATAGGATTGCATCCTTAGCTACTGTACTGCACCTAGAACAGCCTTCCCCAACTGGTGCCTTGCTGATGTTTTGGATGTCAATACCCATCATCCCCAGCAAGCATGGCAAATGGTCAGGAATGCTGGAACTTGTGGTCTAGAACATCTGGGGAGCACTAGGTTGGAAAAAGTTGACCTAGAAAAACACACAGCAGAAATTTTCCCAGTGGTTTTTATTCTCACTTTTTCACAAATGAAAATTCAAAAAATGATCCAGCACAGATGAAATAGAATATTCAATCATTATACAATCTGTATTTCATACCTAATCTGAGAAAGTGTTGTTCCAAGGCTGCTTCATTTTGAAGTGTCTATATCCTATTAATGAAAACTGTTTTACCTCAACTTTTAAGTATTTTTAATTCCCTTAGGAATGGCTAGCTTGTGTCTAGTAGGAGTTTTTTTATTTTCTGCCTCTTCTGGTGGGCTACCTACTGAAGAAATGACGTTTGCAAAACTTCTGCAGCAGAAGGGTTATTCTACAGCTCTTATAGGTAAGACTGATCAAGATGCACGTGCTTGGTGTGATTGTTTTGTTTGTTTAAAAAATGTATTTCCTGCAGTTTAACCCAAAATTGTTCCCCAAAAGCAGCTTATAAGTTTAAAATAGAGTAGCAACAAAGTCAATGACACAATTTAAAATAAAACATGAAAAGCCAGTAGAAATTCCAACAGTAAACTACAACATCATTGAGAGCCCAACACCCTTTGAAATAAAAGGCGTTATAGAGCAAGCTCAAAAGACTGGTGATGTTGTAGTTGTCCCTGAGCTACTGAATTGTGTATCCTGGAACTACTGAATCTTATATGCCTTGTGATGGTGTAACTACATCACACATTTTTAGCTTTCTGTTAATTATTACATTTATTGCATGTTATTAATTTATGGAGCTATTTTACAACTCACCTTGCCATCTAGCAGGTTTTAAGTATACTTTCACAACACAAAAGTAATAATCACAACTTGATATGTTGGGTTGGATCCAGACTTAGTCGTACTTAGAGTAAGCCCATTAAAATTGATTGGGATTTAAGTTAATTATAACCGTCTTGATTCTCCTTAAATTTAATGCATATACTTTAAGTACGATTAAATGAATACCCACGCAATAATGTTGATAAAATGCTGAGATTTCAACAGGTTCAATGTTTTTTAGTTTGTTTTGTTTTTTGTCTGAATCCCTGTGAAATTTCAAATTTCTCTTAGGAGCTCAAAAACTCACTGACTGGTACCATAAAATAGTTATTACAATAAATCAAGCTAGAGGTTGTTTTAGCGTAGAAGAGGATTTTAAAACAACACCAACACCAAAACCAATGTCCATTACTGAACTTAACTGAATCAGTCAGTTTAGGTTTCTATCACTTTGTCATTTTTCCTATCTTAAGGTTGGTTCATCCCAAACTTTGACAATTTTAAAGTTCATATGAACATATGTATGCATTTTTGTGTGCATTTCTCCTAATACGAGCAATTTTCATGTATTTTTGCCTGATATGCAGAATTTTTGCAAGCAATTTTCCAAATAAAGTTTTATTTTATTTACGTACTGTTATGTTTAGGCTGCTTTTAAGAGTAAAACTCAATCGCTCATTATCGAACAATGTTTTCACAAATGTATTAATTTTGTCTGCACTTTTTTTGTTTTATGCTCATTTTTCTTTGTGCATTTTTGATTGGAGAATCCCATTGCAAAATCTGGAAAAGTGTGAATCTTGAATGATATCAGTTTTGGTTCACATATTTGTTCAAAGGTGCAACATTAGGTCAGTTTGCATTATTAACATACGAACCAAATGAATTTATCCTTTACCTGGAATATCCACTATTGATTCCTTAGTAGCAGATAACTAAAATGAAAACATAACTTTCAGTCTTGACACTACACGATAAGCCACAGCGGTTAAACATTTTGAGCTAAACTCTGTGGCTCAGTGTGTTGTGTGAACCATGACTTAACATGTCATGTGAACTATTCCTAACCATGGTGGCTATATAACCATGGTTTAAACACACTCACTAACCATTTGCTTCAAAAGGCTTAGCGTGTTGTCTGAACAGGTCCATAGTGTTGTGAGCCTGTTATCTTTGAATCACTATCCTGGGTCATTCACTATGGGTTCACTCCTATGCATGGTTAGACAGAAAAAGGTCCTACAGTATCCGCCAGCCAGCCAGGCTGGGTGAGGTGTGCTGGTAGCTGTAGACTATTTTCTGTCTAAATATGCATAAGATCGCACTCTTCCCTTGATGGTGATTATAATGGGAGTTGCCCAGGGTTTTTATTCTTGATGGGTAAGGAACTTTAATTGCACAAAAGAGCAAAAAGTTAAAAAAAAATGCTACAGGGCTGCAACTGAATATCCATCTGAAATATATGTATGGCTCTCTTAATTTAGGCAAATGGCATCTTGGGATTAACTGCAACAGCAGTGATGACTTCTGCCACCACCCTTTAAATCATGGATTTGATTATTTCTACGGGATCCCTGTGAACAATATTAGAGACTGCAGGCCTGGGCAGGACAGTGTGTTTATCAGAGGGATTAAAAAGTTCATGTCTACAGCGCTCCAGATCGCTGGGATTGCTCTAATCTCTTTGGAGGTTCTGCATTATATTGGCCTCCTCCACATTCCTCACAGAGTACTGGGCTATTTCTTCTTAATGGCTGCAGTGTTTGTTGGACTCGTGCTGTTCTTCTTTTATAACTTTCGGTATCTAAACTGCTTCTTGATGAGAAATCACAATATTATCCAGCAACCCTGGAGCTATGAGAACCTAACTCAGAGATTTACAGAAGAAGCCAAAAGTTTTATAAGAAGGTAGGTGTGTCTAGTTTAAAGGTTCTGGAATCTCACTCTGGTGGCTTGTTTACAGAAGTACCTGCGTTTCGGTGGATGAACACAATGCTAATAGTTTTCCTTCTGTTCATGTCATTAATATTTAAATGTAAATAAATAAAGTATGAAGATGTGAGTGAGGCCTGCCACTGGGTTTGTAGAGCATCCATGGTCCAGTAAACAGATATTTTAGAATAGCTGTTTAGACACACAGCAGTTTGAAGGGTTTGTCAAAAAGCTCACTGAACATACATATTAAAATTATCTGGTAGACAAGTTGCACATCAGTTTAGTCTTACAAAAAATCTACTTATATGTATTAGCCGATAATCTGTTGGTCCAGTTATTCAAAGCTTCCCTTTGGCTTTGAGATGACTTGGCAATTAAGAAAAATGGTAGATCACAGAAGCAGAACACTTCAGAGCCAAACTACAGGTTATGGTAATCACAGGCCCTGTTCAGAAGACAGTTTAAACCACGGCTTTAACCACAGTAAATAAGCCATGATTTAAGGTGTCTTCTGAACATGGCCACAGAGTGTGTAGCTAAGGCTTAGCTTTTTATTTACTCTAGTGTGTAATTACACGGGGGCCTGATTCAGATTTGGACCACTGTGCTACAGGAGGTGAGGATTAATTCCCTCAACCCATTTTTCCTTCTTTCTTTAATCTCTCTATTTCTCCACTCCCTGTGAGCGTGAGGGGAATTTTGAGGGCAACTGGGGGGGGGGGAGGTTTAATTCTTCCCTCCTGGTGGGCAGTGGTCCAGATCCAAATTGGGACCATACTTGTTTACACTACAGCAAATAAGAAACCTTCAACTACTTGCTATGTGATTAGTGTAATGTGTAGTTTAGCTCTCACCTATGTCATCTTAGTTCTTCCATACCTGCAGGATGGCCAAGGATCTGCAAAACAGTTTTTCTTAATCAGATCCTGCACTAAACAAACTAGAGGAAACCATTTTTGAGTATACTAGTAATACTCAATACTGAATTGGGCCCCAGGTATACTATTATTGCTGGTGAAGACAGATGCTGCTTTGGACCTAGCACTTCCTGCCCCTATTCTGTACGTTATTCCTGTCTGTTTGTAAATAAATATATATTACAAAACATCAGAAGTCTTCAGTCCTCCAAAAAAAAGTGACTTTGGACATTCAGACTGAAATTATTATGTATCATATATATAACAGATTTATTTTAATTTGCAAGTAGTTAATGGTGAAAAGACATCAGCCCCCATGTGCTAATTATTTTAATTAACACTACATTCAGTGCATTTGACACCCATATCTTACTAGAATATATCTTTAGTAGATGGCACCTTCTTTAATGGAAATTAACTTCTTCAGATTTAGTGTAAGCAGTTCTGTTCTCTCAGCTCATTACTAAGCTGGGGTGACTGACCATTACTATTTTGAAAAAAAGCAAATAAAATAACAGTTAGGAAACATTAAATAGGAAAAAAGCAAGTTGAAAATCATGGGAAATACTTCTTAAGCACTTTCCTTTTAAGATTTGTGAAGCCTTCAGGGTTCTCTATAGTTTTGTGCAGGGAAAGCAACTGTCATTTTGAGCTATCCTTCCTCAGCTGCCATTTAGGACAATAAAATCTGAAAATATATCTATAGTATATACTATCTAATATATATTCATATTATATATTATATAGGATGTACCCCTTCTATACAATGTGTTTTATACAATGCATCCATTTAAGTTTTCGCCATTCTTGGAGCTGCCTTTTGAGGCTGGAGGAGTCTGAAATTAATATTTTTCCTGATGCTTATGAGTAATTAATATCACAATCCTACACATGTCTACTCAGAAGTAAGTCCCCACTGAATTTAATGCAACTTACCCCAGCATAGGTATATATAGGCTAGCTTTTATGGAAACTCTGCCTTTAAGGAGAAGCCTGCTATATACCTAGAATGTTTTAAAGCAGGTATTTGGGGCTGGCAAGCCATCCCTTAACCATAGTGACCACAATTCTGCCAAACCTTTAAGCCCCACTGATTTCAGTCTCAGTTGATGCCTATTGGATCATCTCTTTTAGCAAACTCTGGGTTTAAAACCCTTCTCTCCCAAAGCACCATGGTCCAGTTCCATACCAGGGATGTGTGCACTTACAGAGGAGATAGAGAAAGAATTATACAAACATACCCTTAGTTTGGCCCTTAGAATCCTGATCGCACAAGGTTCTAAATCATGTGAGGAGGCTACATGCATAGAGTAGAATTCTCACTTCAGCAGAGCTTCCCTTTCCAATATGCAGAAGGTGGCAGGGATGTAATGGAGAGAGTGCAATGGAAAGGGCAGGGTCAGCAAGAGTTTTCCTGCCCCGTCCTCCACAATGGTGACCTTAGGCATAGTTACTAGTTCTGCTACTTTTGTTACTCATACTTTTAAATAAAGTGTTTTGAACTTTGCCTCTCTTATTGGATATAGCATTGAATCTGATGTTTCCTTCTTTCTCAGTGGGAGATGCAGCAATGGTTGGGACAGGCTGTGGCTGCATAAAAATATCCCATTGTGGCATAAAGCAATGGCATCCTCAGCCTGTGCAGAGCTACAGGCCTCTCTCTGAACTGCTACCATTCCATGTCTGACCGTCACTGCGGTAAAACTCGCAACATTTCACCCTTTGGAACTTGCTAGCAGTGTGGTCCCAACAGCATGGCCAAACTGTGCCTGTATGTATATCTAGCTATACTAGACTGACCAGACAAAATAGGGCAAGGCCCCTGCAGCTTTAACTGTTGTGATGAAGAGGGAATTTCACCAGGTGCTGCATGCATACAAATGACACCTGCTGAAATTCCCTTTTCTATGCAACTGTTCAAGATGCAACTGTTCAAGAACCCAAGTATGAACTCCTCAACAGGGCTCTCATTTTTGCATTCTTGTGCCAAACTGCATTTATTTTATTATTGTTCTAAACTTTCTTCGCCTCCATTTGCACTAACCATTTGCAAATAATAATAATAATAATAATAATAATAATAATAATAATAAATAATTTATATAAAACATTTTCTTGAGGATGACAATGCCTATTTATAGTCTTATGGGAAAGCAAACTGTACATCGTTCTCTGATGCTGTCTATCTGAAGATTTAAGACTGTGAAATGGGACTAAGAAAGGAAATGTCAAGTGCATGTAGCTATTTGAAAGCATGGGGAAATTACTCTGCATAGGAATAGATAACTCAGATGTACAATAGTTGTTTTTTAATATATATATATATATGTATGTATATCTTAACGTATAAACAACAGTCACAATCTTCTCATTTTTGTTCTATATTTGAATTTGTTCTTGACAACCCTCTTTCATTTTAAAACTCATTTTTAAATTCAGCAGCCTACGTCTCAGTTTCTCTGGCTTGCAGAGCAATTTCTCTTGTGAGGAATACTTGATATATAGCCCCAGCTATTCCCTGCATCCCTAGTGCACAGAGAGTCCCCTCCACTGCCTCTCCACTGCTTCTGGGGCAGGGCAAGAGAAAGTCAGTATTGCAATAGAGGTAGCTTGAGAAGTTAAAGCAGACTCCTTGTAAATGATCAACGAGGAGATTTCCTGTGACATCCCTAGTTCTTAAACTCTCACTATTCGAGCATAGGGATGGTCAAATGAGCGATAATTGAGATTGCTTGAATTTTCCAGATGTTGTCGCACTGCTGATCTCATGCCCAATTCCCATTCCCATTTGCAATCGCTGCTTACTTTTCCCAACCAGGAAACTTGTGCAAATCGAGCAGTGATCGAGCAGGAGATTTGAGCAAATCTCCCCAGGTCTGCACACATTTCCTAATTTGCACAAATTTCCTCCATAGACCAAAGCGGAGCTGATTCAGTCTGTTGAGGAAATTCGCATAAAGTAGAAAATTTGCACACATCAAAATGGGACTTGGGAATGAGACGAGGGTGAGCATTTTCAGTGGACACATGCTCACCCTTGTGTTCGGGGCTTTGAACGGGCAGGTTTGAGAGAGGTTCCAAGTTTCAAGATGCTGGCCCTTAGTCAGTAGGAGAGAGAACAAGAGTTGTTACTATTTCTTAATGGAGACCAATCTGTTTAAGACCTATTGATGTGTCTTTTCTTTCCATTAAACAAGACATTCATGACACTCCTGAAAGTGAGTCAGGTCTTGTGGATTTTTTAAAAGAGAACAACTTTTTTTAAAGGGATAGAAATAAAAGATTTAACCACCACAAAGAAGAATTAGGTGCAGGTTAAGGAATGACATGTTGGGCTTTGAAAGTTTCATTGTCATGTGAACAGATCTGAACGCTACATTTTATGCAAGCACCAAGTTTGCTTTACTGTCCTTGTAGTGAATAAAACTTAGGTGTGTCGAGAAAGGAAGGTCTGTCTTGGTAAACTGTAAAAAGGAATGGTAGTAAATTTTCAAAGGAGCTGTTTGCTGAAGTGTTTCAGTTAATAACACAGGACTTTAACTGTTATTGTCAAATCTCCCTCCCACTTACAAGCTGATGTGCCATTCTATTTCCAAGGTCACAGAAGATGTAGTCAATCATTATTTTTTTCCTGCCTAGAAGTTTGGTGTAAGAAAAATAGCCATCACTGATGTTCTAATCTTAAGGATATTAATAGGTGAGATGCTTCACTTGAGAGCTGGCTGTCAATCAGTGCTGGCAGACTTAAAAAGCAAACCAGTACATGGTGTTTTTTTTAGCCATCCATATGGACCATTGATTAGATACCTGCTCTTGTAGTAAGAATTGTGTTGTGTTGGCATTCTTTATATCACTAGAGTGGTTGTTATCTCCTGAAAATGGGCATTTGTAATAGAAGTGGTGACTTGTACCTGTCCTATATTTATCGCTGTAATCCTATGTTCCCATTAGATGCTGTTGCAAGAGATATAAGTTCTCCCTTTGGTGCTGTTTTTAATCAATCTGCCTTAGTTATTTTGTACTGCTATGTGGGAAATGGGATTGCTGTCTTGCAATTTTAGGTTTGAGCTTTCAACTGAAGATCTCTGTTTGAGTCATGATTATGTGGAAGATGACAGAGTTAAGCATTTCCATTCCAAGTCACAATTTAGAGAAAAGAACTAAGATGACAGAAACATTCCTGCTTGAATGATATATGTAGAGCAGGTGAATGTTTTTGTGCAAAGTATTTATGAAACGTGCAACTATTAGTGTGTATTTAATTAATTAGTTAAATATATTTATACCCTGTCTTTCAGGAAAAGAAATCCTCCCACTCTTAATATGTGAGACTCAGGTACTGCTAGCCAGGTACAGGTGTTAGGAGTAAGTCTTTTTTTACATCTGAAACACTGAAGGGTACGGTTTCCAGATGCAACCCACTCACTTTGTTGCACGGAACTAAATGAGAATCAAGTCACTGAAAACTGAGCTAGAATTGGATTCCATTTCTTGGTCACTCTAGAATGTGACCAAGAGAGAAACTACAAGAACTGTTCTTTAGAAGTATGTTAATGTATAGCTAAGGAAAGGTGGGCTTTTTTTTTCCTTTTTTTTTTTTTGGTATTGCTTAGATTCTAATTTACTGCACATTATAATTCTCTTCCTTTTTGTGTTTCAGGAACACCGATGCTCCATTTCTTCTTTTCCTATCTTACCCTCAGGTCCATACAGCTCTTTATGCATCCGAAGAGTTCAGAGGAAAGAGTAAGCATGGATTATATGGGGATGCTGTGGAAGAAATGGACTGGAGTATAGGTATGTTCAATAATTACTTACGATTTTCCTGAACAAATGGTTTTGTGTGTGTGTGTGTTTTAGAAATTTGCAGCCTTGTGCAAAATGTGCTTTGGCAAGAAGATAAAGGTTGTTGTCCTAAACCATTTACATAGGAGTAAGACAAAATTATTTCAGGATATCCATCTAATGTTGAACAGTTAACCTTTGGATTATGTTAGACAAACTGATAATAAAATGTGTGTATTTCCTCCCGTTATGAATTGGTATAATGAAAGCTGGACTAAAGCTGTTTTTGCAACTGTCCTCACAAAGATTTATAATAAGAATATGGCAAAATCCACAGAGTGAACATAGAACCAGACATAATCAGTGACATAAAGTTGCCACCGCTCTATGGCTCAGTTCACATTAGCCAATGCAGTGTGAAAACTCCACTCAACAGTTGAGTTTTTAGGGGGTTCTCCCCACACAGCAAGTTCTAACTCCACCGTTGTGTGACTGTAGGCTACTGTGGAGTTGAGTAAAATCCATCACGATGTTTGACAGTTCTTCCGCCCTCTCTCTTCCCTGGTCCTCCCAATGGTATCCCATCAGCCATTGCTGGAGAATGAAAACACAATCCAGGTGGCTCTCCTAGAGTGGCACTCACCCCTTTTGCTGCTCTTGCCAGGGAACTCTGTAGCCAGGCAGAACAGTCAACTGACAACAGAAAACTCCATGGCGTCTTCGATACAACACGCAACAGAACAGTTGTGCAAAAACTCTCCTCTGCACTGTGTGGTTATTCTGCATGGAGTATTTTTTTTAAAAAAAAAACCCACCGTTGCATGGAGTTTTCACGCCAGACAACACATTTCTCAACAGTGGTGTAAAAACTCACCGCAGAGTTCTAAAACTACCATTGAGAAACTTGTCTGAACTGAACTTATGTCTTTTCTTTTCTTTGCTTCATATGATCATCTGTCAGTGGTGGTAGTAGGGCAAGGCACAACATAATGACATGGTGTCAAGTACTATGTACAAGTAGATGTCCTGTGTAAGAGTGTGGGAAAGAGAGATGGAACAGTGATTGCTCCATGTCTTTATAATGCTTAGTCCTGTTCATAGATCTAAAGTCCCATCCATCCCCGCAACTACAAGATGTGCATGTGGATGAATATTTCCTTTTGTGCGTGATATGACTTGTTGGCTTGTACAAGAAGCAAAGACCTGCACGTATGGTTGAACTTGGAGTTTTTGTATAAGAGCCATATTTAGAAAGTTTCCCATAGCAATTTTTGATGGTGAAATGTGGGTTGAGTAGGTTTCTCTTCCTCAGGTTATGTGGTGATCATGAGATGGATCAAACTTGAACAGCCTGTTAGAAAGCTTCTGAAAGTGCTTTGCTTGGTATCATATTAAAATCTGGTCAGAAGGTGGGGGGAAATAATCACCGAGGCACACCATGAAACCATGGTGTGACCTCTCTACCATATTGAGTGAAACAAAGAAGCAACTTTGGAGGGACGTAAATATGTGCTGCAATCATCCATGCATTCACATTCACATCCTGTTAGTAGTACTTGGGCGGTAATCAGCAGTCTCATTCCACAAACTCAAATAGCGCTAGCAGAGCTCCAAATCTTCCCATTGCAGAAGCAGTTGATTTGATTGCACAACCACGCTTGCACAAAAGGAACTTTAGTAGGTTATCCTCTCCGTTTCCACTAATGCAATAACATTTGCACTAGCAGAATGACACAGTTGGCTACTGCCCCTTGTTTATAGTTCTGGGGTTCCGAACCAGATTTAGGGCTTCCCAGTGCTGGATGGAGCCAAAGATAAAAGAGTCAGCACCTTGAATTGATTCTGTACTGAGCCTTTGGCTGCAAGGGGTCCAGTGCAAAATGCTTAAGTTTTTTGTTCGTTTGTTTTTAAAACACTACCAAGTAATTATAGCAAATACAACCACACACATACATCATCAATACATCTGTAGATAACACAATTAGAATATTGTATCTATTATTATATCACATTAGAATCTGCTCATCCAAAACTCCTGTCGATTAATGGGCCCTACCCCACTCCCAGCACAGCTTGGGGGTGGTGGGGCAGTTGCGGCGGGCGCAGAGGGAGACGAGGCCTGGAGGCGCGCCATTGGCGGCCTACAGAAAGTGGCGCCAAAAGGAGGGGGAGGAGGAGGGGGAGCCTATATAAGGCCAGAACTCCTCCCCTCCTTCGTCTTGTTTGCGCGGCTCCCTCCCTCCCTTCCCTGTTGGCAGTATGGGAATGAAACTCCGGTTGTCCTTAGGAAGCCAAGTAGGAATTTTTTGCTCATAAGCCGTCATTAAGGATGTGAGTTTTTTCGCCTACTTCATACTGTGAGACAGCAAGGGAGTATTAACTAGGTGGATTGGTTGAGTTAATTTGGTCACATTTTGGCGGTTAGGCGCGGGCATCTTCACCTGGCAAGGGATAGGTGAGCATTCACAGGCACCGAGCGGTGACTGGTAATGCCTGAGGCTCAGCACCTGAGTGGTCTCGAGGCCCTGGTGGTGAGATAAGGGTTACCTTTGGGGCGGACCTTCCTCACCCGCTCGGAAGTCTTGTGGCACGGGCTGGGGGCGACACGGAAAGCCTCCCTACCCAAAAGGGGGGGCCAGGGGGTGGCGTGACCTGCACGCCATACACTGGCCTCGATTTGACTCGCCCTACCCTTAGGATGGCTTGGGCCATCAAGTATTGAGGATGCCCGCTAGTTTCCCCTTCTGCGAATTCATCAATAAAGTGTGGCCCATTTTAAACCCAATTTATTGTGTCGTCTCGTTATTTACTGCGCTCCGATTCCGCAATGGAGGCCCGTTTTCTGTATTCAATTCTAAATAAAACATTGAGAATGGGTTCCAAATTACTGCAAAATTAACTTCCTTCATTTCCCCTCTAGCCATACGAAAATGACTGGTTAATTTCTCCGCCAGTGTGTCCGACCATACTCTATGCTTAGTGATTTTCAATGCTGCTGTGTATGAGGAGTATGCATTATGAAACTGGGAATCATGGGATATTGAATTCCCACAGTGCCCAGCTTTCCAGCATATGTGTGATATTGCCCAGGATTCTGTTGCAGTTTTCAGGTCTTGTTTGGAGCTCTTCCCTCCACCCCTGCTGCTTCTGGTTTTTAATATGAAATTAAGGAGTGGCAGGGTACCATTTGTGTCACCAAAGCTACAGCATGTTATCATCTGCTGCCATTACTATGTACTAGGTCTAGGGGTCCAGTCCAGACTCCGGATTAATTTTCTGAATATCAGGTGCTCTGAATACTATTCAGAAGTGATTAGGTTTGCATGTGTATGCATGGGCACATCTCTTTTATCATATCAGAAAAGGATCACTCAAGGGAATCTCACGCAGACTGTAAATATAAAAAACACTTTCTGTACACATTAGCAGTTGCATCTGCTGGCACTTATAGCATCTATACTAGGGGTGCAGAACCTTTTTCAACCTGAGGGCCAAATTCCATAAATGAAAAAGCTCCCGGGGGCCACATTCCAAAAAGCAAAAAAATCAGTGGGCCGAAATACCAGCATATTTTAACCAGTAACGAAGCCTAGGGTAGAAAACTGCACAAAAGCTAGGAAAGCACCAAACAATTGGTTGTTGGGGAAAGACATGTGGGTTCATGAAAAGGGTGTGTGGCCATCTGGGGAAACCCAGAGAGCTGCATTTGGCCCTCCCAGGCCTGAGACTCTGCACCCTTGATCTAAACCCACTGTCAACTTAGTTCCATTTTTAAATCAGTGTGTACTAAGGTTGGGTGTCTCTACATTAAAGAAAGAAACTCACACCTGTACTGGGGTTTCTTCTTCTGGAGTCTTTCTGCATTTGAAACTGTCTATTTTAGACAGTAACCATGTGATTTTGAACTGAAAACTTCCCCCTGTTGGCAATACTATTCTGTTCAATGAAACAGTGCCTTATAGTGGTGGAATTATAGCACCATACGGGCTTTACATCCTGGGGAAATCCCGCAATACTTTAAATACTGCGTTATCTTTTTTTTTTTTAAAGCGAGATTGAAAGGGGAAAGTGCAGGAGAAGTCCTCTAGGTTGACGGCATCAGGCAAAGGACCCACAAATCTCTGTGAGTGGCCAATCATGAGGGTGCAATAAATCGCTCATGAAGAGAAGCTGAATGTCCCACTTTTTTGCTAGGTTGTTTTAATCACTTAACACAACTTATTATTATTTTAAATCCTAATATATAACATAAGCGTTTTTTTTGCATAAGCAAACAAGGCTGAGCAAGAAATTGTATAGGGCATAGAGCCTTATGATGTACAGCTATCAAAGGAGTGCTAATCTATCAGGTTCTACAAGGGTCCTGCTTTATTTGTCGGAATATTGGAATGACTCTTCATTTCTAGAGGTAATCATCTGTGAAAACAAGTTTGTACTTGAAACAATCAAGCTGAAGCACAGCAGTACCCTTTCATTCCTCCCACCCATTCACCTCCCACCCATTTCTGGCTTCAATAAAGCAAAGAACAAAATTATTTTCAGTCAACAATACCGTATTTATTAAACTACTACAAACTGACTTTCACCTCTGTAGTCAATGTATGCTTAATAATGAACTTTGAAACAACATGCTTTGATTGCGAACACACAAGAGTTCAAACTCATTCACATTTGAAGTCCAAATTTAGCATCAAAATTCAGCTTATGCATTTCAAGAGCAGCGCAAGGCGACAGAGATTGTTCAAGAGATGTACCCTTTCTCAGGCAACTAGCCTTAACCTTCAAAAATCACTGTGCAGTGTTTATTGTAACATAGAAAAAGAGTTGTCAGCCTCCCACCCTCCAGTAATTCACTAATAACTTCATCATGACTGAGTTATCTAGTACTGGTAAGCTTCTGCTTACCTCAAATGTTTGAAAATGACGTATGTATTTGTTGTAGAAAACAACAGAAAGAAAGACGTAACCATATGAAATATTTAAAGATACTAATTTATAGAAGTTCAAAGTAAATATGCAACATATTGGAATTATTTTGAGATTACAAGTCCCAGCATTCCTGACCATGGGACATACTGATTTGCAATGATGGGAGTTGTAGTCTAACACTTTTGGAGGGCACCAGGTTGGAGAAGGGCTGCTCTAAACAAAAAAAGAGAAGTAGGTGGTCCTAAATTGATCGTCATCAGTTTTCCACAACCTCACAGTCACCTCTGCATATCATATCCTCCATCCTGTCCTCATGGTTTATCTGCTTTGGGAGAATGAGAATTTCACTTGCATTTTCTACCTCCTTAGGGAGGATGTGGCATTAAGGCTTGCAAGCCTTAACTCCCAATTTTCCTGCTGTTTGGTGCTTGGTTGAAAACTGTAGAGCCTTAACATTGTTTTGTAAACCGTAGTCCACTACTGGATTAATTAGTAAGGCTCTAATTACTTTAAAAATCATGAGCACAACAATAATCACCAGTCAAAATTATCAGAACCATTTTGATTCAGAGAGTTTTTTTTTTCTTTTCTAATTTAAACTGCCCTCCTTCCCTCAATCTTTCACCAATTTTCTTGAAATTTTCAGGTTATGTCAAACCAACATTTCATTCTGGAACATTTAAATTTCAGGAAGATTGGTGATACATTTTCCATTTTATGGAATTTGGTGGAATTTGTTTTTTCCTGTTGGTCTTTAACTAAGGAGGCACGGTTGTGCCTCCTTAAATATATGTTTAATTCCCCAGCTTGTCCAAGTCCATGACTTAGGCTATAGTCCTATATCCACTTCCATCAAAGTAACCTCCAATGAACTCAATGGAGCTTACATCTGGTTAAATACATATAGGATTGTACTATTAGCATTGGGAGAAGCTCAGCTTTCATAAAGGTGCGGTATGTGTATGCCAAGAGATGTCTTGGTAAAGTTTATTCTGAGTTTTTTAATGTCATGGTATTGACCTGGGGAATAAATACGTGCAAAGTTCATCAATGAAAAATCAGTTAATGCTTCTTGAAAAGCAAATGCAGACATATGCAAATGTTTACATAGGGGATTGTATCAAGACTTTGAGATTAGTTGGTTATGACTAACATGTCCATTGATTTCAGTGGTCTACTCTAAGTATGATGATGTCAGGATCTATTTTTTTAAAAAAGATCCCTGAATTCTAATATATTTTACTGCAAAACCATGGGTAGGGTCCAAGTGAATTTTGGCAGCAACTCATCACTTTTCCTCATTGCCTTACCATGTGCTAGTTACATTGTGCAAGCATTGGTTTATGCTAATGCAATGTCATTCATGCTAGTGTTGGGGCATAGTTGGATCCCACCCCATGTTACCATATTTATATAAAAACTTCAATGCTACAGGTTAGGTGTAAACATATATTACAAGCCTATGGTGCCCCACAGTCATCCAGGTTTACTGAATTTTGAAATTCTACTGCAGTGTATGTATGCGAGATTAGATAGATAGAAAGAATTGGTAACATCACAGAGGGGAGTGTGGTTGCAATTAATCTTGGATGAACCCATCAAATAGTTACATTGTTCTGAAAAGAAAGGAAGGCATTTTTGTTTGCATTATGAATAGTCATTTGTAAAGTCAAGAGACATGTACAAGCTTTTACTGCTATTGAAAACAGCCAATAAGTGATGAGATAATCAATAAATGGAAAGGGAATAAATTAACAAATCCAAATCTATGATGAATACTTCCTGACTGCTATGAAATCTAGTGGTTGGCTACCCATGAGCAGAGCTTTTCTGCAGCATCTCCCAAAGTGAGATCCACCAATTTTACTATCTCGGGCCTTTAAATAGTACATTTAGCTGCTGCTTGCTCTATTTTTAACATGTTTAATGCTGCATTTTTTAAAAACCATCTTCTCCTTGTTTTCAGCTGCTCCTTTATTTATCTCTTTTAAAGGCTGTTTTGTTATTGTTGCTGCTGCTGCATTTTAAACAAAACTTCAAAGTGTTTTATTATTGACTATTGACTCTGTTTGTATGTACATTACCATGACCGCTTCAGCTATAGGGCAACCTATGAATTGAATAAATATTGCAGTAGTTCAGACTGGCAATCCATCTGTTACATAATCTACACTAAAGAGACAGGTAAAGGTTGTAGATGTGGCCATGTTGTTGGTGTCTGCCCTGTTCCAGTGCACTAACATTGAGTAGTGTGATACAAAATTACTCGACTCCATACGTATATGTTTGTCTGATAAAAGCATTTACACTTTTACAGCACAAGATCTGAAAGGCAGATTACAATAAAAAATAAAACAATATAAAATAAAAACACATAAATCAAAGCAATCACTGTAGGGTCATTTCCTCATGAGATGAGTCGTTGCAGAATGACAGCTTAAAGTGAAGGTACATCTGGGTTCCATTTATATAAAAAAAAGGATTGGCAGAATCCCTTGATGTGCTAGTAGAAACTCATGAAAAAATGAAAGCAAATGTTGCAGGTCATTAAGAGCTCTTTTCATTATTCATTCAGGTCAGTAAAAAAGGATAAACTTTAGACAGCCTGTGATGTCTTAGTTCTGAACTTTAGAAAACTGATGTTAGAATTTGCCTGTCAAGTAGTTAGATGTACAAGACTGTTTTGGTTTTTTTTTCCCCTGCATCAATAATGATCTCTTCACCCATGTATTCATACATTGGCTTTTAGGAGAATAAATAGGGCTTTTTTTAAGGCTAGGTAAAGAAGATCAAAGCAGAGCAAGTAACAACCAGATGTTTTGAGACCTGGCTTTTAAGAAGAAAACTTTGTTTGATGGGGCAGGGGTTTTTTTCTCATTTACTTTGCCTTTGTTAGTTCAGTATGTAAATATGGAAAAACTGAATTTTCAGTTCGCTACATCAATATTTTCAGAGGATTTTAAAAGGATGGACCAGTTTTTAACATGCAAAACTTTTGTAGTCTCATTGTCATTCCAAAAGCTAGTATTGCTTAGGACAGCACTGATCCGGTGAATATTTTAAAAGGCAAACATTGAGCTTTTGAGGGGGCCAACAAAGTTCCTGAAAAAAACCTTCTTCCTACCTTTTCTAGCATTGTTTGCAGTTGTTTGCAGCCATTGTTCTCCCAGATAGGTGCCACTTCCATGCCATTTCCTCCCTCTTATATCATCTTTCTGGAGTGATCCCAACTAATTAAGGATCACATAGTGAATGTGATGATGTCATGGAGGGCAACTTTGTCAGAATCAAGATAGTTTACACGGGTGAACTGTTTACATGGGTGATTCTAACCAATCAAGAGCACATTGCCTCATTAAGTAGTCAAAACTCTTGAAAGCTGTGGGAGGAGTAGGCAATCAGTAGTGCCATTCTTTTTGTCTTGGTGAAGTGAACTGATTACAGAAGGTGATCTATTAAGAATATTTTAAGTCACCAATTTCCAAAAGCTTAAAGAACTTCCGTAACATAAGATATCAATTGGAACATGTGACGTTTATAATACAATATCAGCTTCAATTTTAACAAGTTGCTTTCCTCACTGGAAGCTCTGCTTTCTCAGGTCATGGACTGAATCCTGTTCTGCATAAGCTATAATTTTTCTGCAAGTGGAAGCTTTGTTGTATTAGCATTGCTGCAGGAATTTGATCATTGTGAATTCTGACCTGATCACCTCTCAGATTAGCTGTTGTCTGGAACATAGTTATCAATCAGATCTTGCAGTTGTCCAAATGATTGTCAACTTAAAAAGAATATCAAAATGTGTTTTAAGATGCATATCTTGAGAAAAATACATCTAGAGATGTGTATTTTGAGAGAAAGTACATTTAAAGATATATCTTTAAATGGTAACGTTCATGAGGATTTTTTTGTTTTGTTTTACAAAAATGCAGATTAATTCAAAAACATGCAAAAGTAACACAGACCAGAAGTTACTGATATCTCCATCCTTATTTCATAGTTCCTTCTCTAGCTAACCAGGGCTGGTCCATGAGCTTTCTTAACTGAGGCAATCTTTATTTGATTACTTTTCCAAATTATTTGCTTTCACTCAAAGTGTTTTTATTTTGATATGCCAAAATGGTTTTTCAGTGTACAATCTGTAGGAAGTATTAAAAACAGCAGTATCGTATTTGGATAAAAATGTATATATTTTTCACTGGGGAACTATGGTATTGGACAACCCTCTTCCAATATTATAAACAGTGAGTAGTATCCTATTTGACACTACCGCAAATGCAAATTACAATGCTCTAGTATAAATCACCTCTAGTGCAACACCAATACTGTTTACTGGTGTGGCGGGTTTTCAGGGGAACCTGTCGTACCAGCAAATCCTAACAGCATTGTCCTAGAGGTCACTTAGGATAGCACAATGTAATTTACATTAGCAGTACCATCGCATAGGATACAGTGCAGTGGAATAAATTATTGTCATCTCTAAAAAAAAATAGAGTGTATATGACACATAGGCTGCATCCAACTTATTTTTTTACTTGGAAAAGCTCTTCTTCCTCTTCCCCTTTAAGTCAGAACTAGGAAGTAAGAGAATTTCAGTTCAGTTCACAAAATATCCGATCTTGGCTCATTCATAACACCAACATTTTTTAAAAGAAAAATGTGCACTTGACATCTTAAATGACAAATATTTAAAAAACAAAATATCATTTGTTTATTTATTTATTTAGATGATGATGATGATGATTTATTACACTTATATACCGCCCCATAGCCGAAGCTCTCTGGTGTGGCTGATGAAATGAATGACCTTACATATACAATTAGATGACGACGATGATGATGATAAATAAAGGGACATCTTCCGTATGTACTGGCCCAGAGTTAAGGATGAGGGAGAATTTGGATTTTTATGAATCTGATGCATGGATTCCACAGCAGACCGGCTTTTCACTTGTCAGGTGGACTCCGGAGACTTACCATTTTCCTAACCCTTGGGAATTATGCATAGAATTTCATTGTAGAAAAATAAGCCATTTTTTTAAACAATAACAACAATGGCTAAAAATGTGTGTATCCCCCATAGGCTAAAGCATGAAAAAATGTGCATTTGGGGGGAATTTGCAAATTCTGGGAAAAATTGAGCACATTCTTCAGTTGATGGGTAGAAGAAGGAATGAAAGGCACCTGACAATCCACAAAACACAGACTTACACAATCCATGAGTCCCTTAACCCCCAAACTCTTAGGTCATCTTCAGAGGCTCTCCTCCTGATGCCCCCACCAAATGGAGTTTGGTGGATATCTACAAGTGAGAGGGCCTAAACTGTTATTTTTTCAGCCCAGGTGAAAACATTTCTCTGCTCCCAGGAATCATAGATTCTAGATTTTATAGTTTAGATTTGCTGGAATGGCTAGTACTATATATTTCATATTGTACTTATTATGCTGATTATTATGGTTATTGTTTTTATTGTGTACCCTTTTTATTACTTTATCATGTAATCTGCCCCAAGAACACTTTTGTTATTGGGTGGAGTAAAATCAGTCAGTCAGTCAGTCAATCAAGCATAAAAGCAGCAGTCAAAAATCTATTAAAAAGTATTCAATAAAACCAAAGGCTCCAAAAAGAGGTACAGGCACATAATTCAGTTGATAAATAAAAAAGGATTTCTCCTAGTGACTAAATGAAAATAATGTATTTATATTTTTTAAAAAATTATATCCCACCTTTTAGTTGACTTACAATAGATTGTAATAACACACACATCTACACACCATAAGCCCACACAACTCAACATCCCTTAGTCCGCTGTGCTTCCCCTCAGCTCTGTACTATTGTCCCAGGTAGATTAATTCCTGTTTGGGGAGTGTGCCAAAAAGAATCATCCCCAACCCCCATCTGATTTTTGATGATGAATTTGAAGACACCCAAGTACTTCTTAAAGATCAGAAAGATTCATATGGGAAGAAGTCCTTTAGTTTACCTAGTAGCAAGGTAGTAGCAAGGTAGCATTCAGAGACAATATGCATCTGAAATCCCAGATTGTTCAGTCACTGACTTCTCACTGAATCTTAATAGGTTCTGTTAATTGTGAGGTGCAGCCAGAATAGTTACACTTCTTCTGAGAAGTGAGAAACAGACTTGACTTCATGTACTTAACATCCATGTGCTACTGAAATTACAACATAATATGGATATGCTTGGAGCTCACGTGCCTTACATCCATCTGTGCCAAAATCCTATAGGCTTTAATAAGCAATGTATTTAACCAGCACAGAAGGAAAGGAGGTAACATGACTCTAAAGGCTTGTAAATTTAACAGAAGATCAAAACTTGCATCTGTGTTCACCCAGCCATGCCTGGCAACAAAAAAACCTCTGTTTTTCCTGATTAGGATGTACAATCAGATATGTATCTGTTAGGGATGTGTATTGTGTCGTTAAAATGTACGATAACGATACGATATGGTCTTTATCGTGCATGCGAGTTATGATAACGATATGATACAACTTTGAACGAGACAATAAAAAACCCTACAATAATTATCGTTTTTATCGTTTTATCATAAGGCTCTTTCTCTTTTGCTGCCACATGGACGGAGCTAGAAGGTGGGGTGTGCTTGATGAGACTGACAGATTCAGTGACCAATCCTGCAGCAAGGATTTCAGCAGGCTCCAATCACAATGTCAGAGGAGGGCTAAGGATATCCCTGCATAAAACCCCCTCACTTGGTGTTTCAGCTCTATTGGGAGTTAGGCGTTGAGGGAGAAGGGTGGATTTTGTTGGAGCTCTGTCCTGACTCCTGGGTCTTCGAGACTTGGTGGCGAATTGTTAGAGATTCATTGTAGTCTTACATCTTTGTGTCTGAATCTCTCAGGTTCGTTTGGCTGTGCGTTGCTTGGGTGTTTGAGTTGAGTTATAATTTTTATTTTTATACGTTTTCTGGTTGGTTTGATTGAAGGGTTAGCATGAGTGAGGGTACTGTGACTGAGGGAGTGTGTTTTCTCTCCTCGTCCCTGTTTAACTTCCTTTAAAAAAACAAAATGTAATATGTCTCATCCCATAAACAGGTGAGAATTCACCCTCACCCTCCCATGGTCATACAATATTGGAATATGTATGAACTTTAGTTTTAGTTGAACAATTTGGAATACTCTGATTTAACAAAGATCAGTAGCCTTTTGAAATAATCTGAAAAAGGGGACCTGTCTATAGAGGTACAAATAATGCTAGTAACATCCACTGTGTTTACATAAGGAGGTTCTACACAAGAGCAAAATAAAGGATATTTAATCTCACATCCGCTCCAGATTTTTGTTCCATAATGGAAGTCTTACAGTATGGTTGGCAACACAGACATTCTAATGAAAGTAATTCCTGCTATTTGCCTCCAGTTCTTGGGGTTGACAACTGGCAGCTAAATTCTGAAGGCACAGCAAAGCAAATTGCTGAATAGCTTTCTTCCCTTCCAGTCTAGAATGACTGCTTTAGTGAGGGGCTGCAAAAGCAAAAGCAAGCATCCCTCTCACACATTTTGTTTCTTTTTTGAAACACACTGCTACAGCCAATGTTTCCAGTCTGGAGGGACTGCTATAGGGAGCCTTGAGTTGACAGATTCCTCTATTATTATTTTTCATCACTACATCCCTGGGACATGGAGTACGTTACTGAGGGACTGCAGAATCATCCCCCTCATGCATTTCCTTTTTTTTTTTTTTTTTGAGACTCTGGTGCAGGCAAAGTGCCTACCTGTACCCTGACTTATATGAACTGGGCAATGTGCCTACCCAGAACGTGACTTATATGAACTGGACAATGTGCCTACATGACTTATATGAACTGGGCAATGTGTTTCAAGCACGATGAGGTCAAGGCGGTGCGTGAGGGTTGTTTTGATAGGTTCCTCCAGGTTTCCTTGCTACCTGGGGTATCTCCTGGCCTAATGAGGCCCTGCCTGCTAAGGCTGGCTCTAAAATCAATGTAACGCCTGTAATTCCTGACTGTCTGTGTGTGCGGTGCTGCTTGTGGGATCCTGCCGGTTGGTGCACCACAAGGGTATCTCCTGGCCCAATGAGGCCCTGCCTGGGTAAGGATGGCTAAAATAAATAAATGTAACACCTGTACTATTCCCCTACCCCCCAATCCTTTTAATTTGTAGACATAAGTGGCCTAATCTTGAGTCAAGGCAGCAGTTCTACTGCAGCGGAATTCTTCCACTCACTCTCACTGTGCCACGCACGCACGCATAGGTGCGTTCCCTCTGCTCCAGCCAAAGTGCCTACCTGTACCCTGAACATGACTTTTCTTTTATTTGCCAAAGTGCCTACCTCTACCCTGAACATGACTTTTATTTGTCTCTGCTCCAGCCAATGTGCGCAGCTGTGGCATGAAGAAATGCCAATCTGCCTGCACAGCTTAGTTCCCTCAAGGCCATCTGAGACGTACTGGATGACATCTCTTGAAAAAGGACCACATTTCAGCCACCTGAAACAGTGTATTTGAAAGCTTACTTCCAAGTAACGCTTGCACCGATTGTTCTGTAATTTGGCACATGACTAGCAATAGTCAGTCTGCACTGTGATGAAGATTCAAACCTGTAACTTGGAAAATTAAGAAGTTTTAGGCCTTTCTCTGACTCAAAAATCAACTCTCTAGGGCAAAATGGAGAAACAATGTTATATTGGATTTCCGATAATTATCGGAAATATGATACGATATGGGTCACCTATGATATTATCAGAGACAATAATTTTTTTGGTCCGAAATTCCGATAACGATACGATATTTTTGGGCTTGCACATCCCTAGTATCCGTCACAACAATTTTAACTGATGTTTTTACTCACCTTTTCCTAATATACCAATTTTAGGTAGCTTTCCTTAAATGCTTTTTTGCATACAATTTTGCCTAATGTATTATTTTTATCTCTCTTTACTCACTCATGGTGGCTTTTGTAGATGGACATGACAGATAGTTGGGCTCATCATGGGTTGTGCTCCCCTTCTTGAGGTGCCCTTTGGTCTTTCACCAACTCAGCTCAGTATCCCAGAAGAATCTGTCTTGTCTGCCATCAAGTCCCCCATCCCTGTCCTGATCGTGATCCCTCATAGTTAATGAGAAACTATTGATAATCATGATTTGAGTCCAGTTTTACAATTGGCTGTTGAATCCACTTGACAGTGCTATCACCCAACCTTCATGTAGCGAGTTTGCAAACCAAAATATCATGGGAACCATGTCAAGTGTTTTGCTTGAATCAAGGAAAGTAAATTGAGAACAATCCTCCTTGTATGTTGTAGTATATTTCTATGTCCACAGTACACAAAGGGAATTGGGAAACAAAAGGAAATTACTTGATTACAAGAAACCATCAGCTCAAGATTTGAATGGTTATTTCAATAGATTGAATCCAGATTTATTCTACTTAAGAGTAGAACCACAAAAATCAATGGTAATTACGCCAATCATGGCTCAATTAAATCCTATTTGTTTCAATGGGTCTGCCCTACGTCTGACCAAGTTTGATTCCATCCCACAAGGCCAGTTCACATGATCAAGCAGCCCAACATATTTAAGCTATAACCACAGCTTGTCATGCCATCTGAACCTGGTGAGGGTGGGTTGTTGGAATGGTGAACAACCCCCCCATCCTAAAACAGCCCAAGAGTTCTGGGTGGTTGTTAGCCATGTCAATAACACACCGTTACCAGGCATATTTAAAAGTTGCCCGGCATGTGCCAGCATGCGCTGCAACCCATCAAGTTTTAAATAAGCCACAGTGGGATGCAGTGATCATGCGAACTTGGCTTGAGGCCGTCTCCACTCTATCCATTTTTTCCCACTCTTGGACTTCAGTCTCCTGCTCCTATTCGTCTGGAGCATTTCCTCTTCCAGGTGTCCTCACCTACCAGAGGCCTCCTGCATATGCTCTACCCTGCGCCTTCTCCATCACGTTCTTATTTTTGCTCTCTATTTTTGCTTTTTCAAATGTCATTAGTGAGTAGCGCTAGCATTGTCTTTCTTCAGATTCAGATCCCAAGGTCTTTAGAAGTGAAATTTCCAAGTGGACAGTTGGGTGCTTCTTGTTTTTAGTGTATAACCATGAAAATGTGTAAATAAAAGACTTTGGTGCAGAGCCTACCATTACACACACACACACACACACACACACACACTTGATTTCTAAAACAGTGGGGAGGACATCCTGTTGCAAAGTAAAGAAATACAAAATTCAGCAGGACGGCCATAAGCAATATGTAAAAGTGGATCAGATTTTGCCTGCAAACTGACCCTTGGTATATGAATACATCTGTTTTAAGCATGCCACTATGTTCTTAGGCTCCTGTCTCCTTTCTCAAGTCTCTGTTTGCCCTTGTCAAACTGCCCCTCTCTGCTGGAAGTGTCACTGCTACAACAAAATCCTTTAGCACATATTCTGAAATAATTCAACAGATAAGGAACTGAATACAACTAAATTTATTTCCTCTTGTTTTGTCTTCCTAAACCCAAATGTCAACCAGAAAGACAGAACAAAGTTTACCTTCAGCTGTGTGAGTCTCCTTTGAGGGCAATTCATGATCAGGCTCCATTTTTTATTTGTCCTAACGATGTCTGCAAAGAGATCCACAGCTTGCCTTGTCTACAGATGGCAAGTAAAGAAGACACTTTAAGTCTCTAACAGTATTGGAAAATACAATGTCAATAGGCTATTGTAATGCAGGGAAGAGATACGATGTTGCCAACTGCCAGCACCTTTGCAAACACAGAAGAACAAATTTTGGACTAACACAACGCAAGAGATGGCCCACATTTTCAAGCCCGAGTGACCCCATATATGTAAAAGAGAGTGGAAAGGGAAAATAGAGTGGAAAAAATAAAATAAAATTAGCAGTAAGATTCTGGAAATATTTATTTATTTATTTATTTATTTATTGCATTTCTATACCACCCAATGGCAGAAGCTCTCTGGGTGGTTTACAAAAATTAAAACCATAAAAACCATTCAAAATAAAAAAAACAAATGACAATATAAAAACATAATATAAAATACAGTATAAAAGCACAACCAGGATAAAACCAAGCATCCAAGCAAAAATTAATACGGATTTAAAATACAAATTTAAACAGCAATGTTAAAAATTAAACTGATAAACTGCTAAAATACTGAGGAAAAAAAGGTCTTCTCCTGGCGTTTAAAAGAGTATAATGTAGGTGCCAGGCGAGCCTCTCTAGGGAGCTCATTCCACAGCAGAGGGGTGCCAGGGTGCCACAACAAAGAAGGCCCTCCTCCTGGTAGCCACCTGCCTCACAATTGCCACAGCAAGCATTCGACCTACATCTTTAGTTTTGTATCACAACTCATCTGTGAGCAGCCTCAGCCATCTAGAACTATTCTTCTCTCGTGTATCCACTGCTATATCCTGCTTGGTGTGGATTGGGTCAATATCTCAATCAGATGACAATCAACACCTCTAACAAGTAATACTCTTGTTAAAGACCAAATGGGAAGATAGCAAAATTAACATTCTATTATGAAAGTTTAAATGCTGAACTTGTATTCTTGCATAAACATTTCTGCACAGACATGAGCAGCAGGAAAACCAGGAGGTAAAATCAGTAGTTCCTTCAAAAAAAAAATTCTCTTGCTCCTGGGCTAACAATTGACTAAAGCCCCAAAGCTGTAATCCATATAACATAGAAGGATCAGCCTTAGCCATATATCTATATATATTTATATATCTATATATCTATATATCTATATATATAGATATATAGATAGATATATGGAGGCACAGCAGTCCTGACCATGGGACATACAGACTTGCAATGATGGGAGTTGTAGTCCAACAACTTTGGAGGGCACCAGGTTAGGGAAGGGCTGCTCTAAACAAAAAAAGAGAAGTAGGTGGCCCTAAGTTGTTTGCCATCAGTTTTCCACAACCCCACAGTCACCTCTGCATATCATATTCTCCACCCTGTCCTCATGGTTTATCTGCTTTGGGAGAATGAGAATTTCACTTGCACTTTGTGCCTCCTTAGGGAGGATGTGGCGTTAAGGCTTGTAATAATAATAATAATAATAATAACGATTTATTTCTTACCCGCCTCTCCGTCTAGATCGAGGCGGGGAACAACAACATGATAAAATACATAAAACTAATTAAAACATGACAAATATTATTAAAACTGCATTAAAACATCCTAAAACATCCTAAAAACATTCTAAAAATTACACTGGATATGCCTGCCGGAAGAGAACAGTATTTATAGCTTTCTTAAATTCTAAAAGACTGTTAAGTTGACGAGTCTCCTCCGGCAGGTCATTCCACAGTCTGGGAGCGGCAGAAGAGAAGGTCCTCTGGGTAACAGTTGTCAGCCTAGTCTTGGCCGACCGCAGTAAGTTCTTCCCAGAGGACCTGAGCTTGCGGGGCGGATTGTACGGGAGAAGGCGATCCCGCAGGTAACCTGGACCCAAACCATGTAGGGCTTTAAAGGTAATGACCAACACTTTATACTTCGCCCGGAAACTAATTGGCAGCCAGTGGAGCTATTTTAAAGCTGGCGTAATATGGTCACTCCTAGATGTACCGGTGACCAACCTGGCTGCCATATTTTGAACTAGTTGAAGTTTCCGGACTAGGCACTAAGGTAGCCCTATGTACAGCGCATTGCAGAAGTCGAGCCTCGAAGTTCCAACTCTAGGAAGGGGCGCAGCTGGCGTATCAGCCGAAGCTGATAGTAGGCACTCCTGGCCGTCGCATCTATCTGGGCTGTCATTTGGAGCGACGGATCCAGGAGCACCCCCAAGCTGCGAACACAGTCTTTCAGGGGGAGTGTAACCCCATCCAGAACCGGTTGACACACCTCCAAACCCAGGTTGCGGCCTTTGACAGCAAGCACCTCCGTCTTGTCTGGATTCAGCTTCAGTTTGTTTTTCCTCATCCAGCCCATTACCGCCTCCAAGCATTCATTCAGAGGAGACACACTATCCTTAGCTGACGATGTTGTCGAAGGCATAGAGAAATATATTTGGGTGTCATCAGCATACTGATAGCACCCCGCCCCATGCCTCCGGATGATCTCTCCCAGCGGTTTCATATAAATGTTAAACAGCATTGGGGAAAGGATGGCACCTTGCAGTATGCCACACAGCAGCTCCTTCTTTGCAGAGCAGCTATCCCCAAGCATCACCATCTGGAACCTGCCCGAGAGGTAGGACCGGAACCACTGAAGCACAGTGCCCCTGATTCCCAATCCCCTCAGGCGTTCCAGAAGGATACCATGGTCGATGGTATCGAATGCCGCTGAGAGGTCCAAAAGTACCAACAGGGACACACTCCCCCTGTCAATACCCAGGCGTAGATCATCCGCTAAGGCGACCATAGCAGTCTCAACTCCGTATCCCGCCCTGAAGCCAATTTGAAATGGGTCTAGAAAATCAGTGTCATCCAAGACTACCTGGAGTTGAAAGGCAACCGCCCTCTCGATCACCTTGCCCAAGAATGGAAGGTTTGATACCGGTCTGTAGTTATTAAAGTCCAGGGGATCCAGGGAGGGCTTCTTTAGAAGCGGCCGTACCACCGCTTCTTTTAAACATGATGGAAAACTCCCCTCCCTGAGAGATGCATTAATAATATATTGTAATTGCGATCTAACCACATCTCCTCCCTGGACGACCAGCCACGAAGGACAGGGATTGAGAGGGCAAGTCGTCCCCCTCACTCGTCCAAGCAGCTTGTCCACGTCCTCGGTACTCACCAACTGAAACCGATCCAGTATAATTCTACTCGCGGAGTCACTGGACACTCCATCGTCAGCCTCTGCTATAACGACGGCATCTAAGTCAGCTCTTATCCGAGAGATTTTATCTGCGAAATGATCATTAAAGGCATCGCAGCGAACCGCTGAAGGCTCTAAAATCGGATTCAGGGGGGAAGGTGCCCGGGTTAGACCCCTCACCACCCTGAACAGTTCCGCTGGACGCAAATTCGCAGACGCAATGCGCGCAGAGAAGAAAGCTTTCTTAGCTGCACGTATTGCCACCCCATAGGAACGAAGATGTTCTCTATGCCGTGTCTTGTCGGATAGAAGTCGAGTTTTCCGCCATCGGCGCTCCAGTCGTCGCCCTTTCCGCTTCAACTCCCTGAGGTCTTCCGTATACCAGGGCGCCCTGTTAGAAGCGGGTCGGAGAGGACGTTTGGGGGCGATCGTGTCGATAGCCCTAGTTAGGTCTCGATTCCATCTATCAACCAGGGCTTCTACAGGATCGTCGACGATACCAGCCATAAAACCCTCCAAGGCTTTCTGGAATCCAGCAGGATCCATCAGCCTTCGAGGGCGGACCATCTTAATAGATCCACCACCCCCGCAGGGGCGGGTGGTAGCCGTGATACTAACCCTAACCAGAAAATGGTCTGTCCAGGTTAGGGAAGGGCTGCTCTAAACAAAAAAAGAGAAGTAGGTGGCCCTAAGTTGTTTGCCATCAGTTTTCCACAACCCTACAGTCACCTCTGCATATCATATTCTCCACCCTGTCCTCATGGTTTATCTGCTTTGGGAGAATGAGAATTTCACTTGCACTTTGTGCCTCCTTAGGGAGGATGTGGCGTTAAGGCTTGTGAGCCTTAACTCCCAATTTCCCTGCTGTTTGGTGCTTGGTTGGAAACTGTGGAGCCTTAACATTGTTTTTGTAAACCGTAGTTTTTTTGTTTATTGAACCAGTTGTCTGCCCTTAGTTACAGCAAGCACTTTTCCAGATGCTACTTTCATATTGAATACTGTGGTTGCACTGGGGCACCTCACCAAAGTTACATGCAAGCTGCTTTTGAGACTGCATAGCGGAAAATAATTGACTGGATTTGCACAACACATTAACCCACACTCAGTGGTTGAATGTGGGTTGTTCTGAACTGTAGGTTGTTTGTTAAACTGTGGTTTAGCATGTTGTCTGAATTCAGGACATTTTCCACAGGGTGGCTTGGTAACCATGTAATGTGGCTTATTTTTCTCAAATAAGCCATTTTGAGAACCCATGGTTTGTTGTTGGGTTGTTCTGTATGGTTAACAAGTCGCATTGCATGGTTATCAAGCCACCTTGAGAAAATGTCCTGGTTCAGACACCACGCTAACCCACAGTTCAACAAAAACTGACGATTCAAAACAACACATACTCAACCACTGAGTGTACGTTATCACGTCATGTGAAAAACCTTATTATGTGAGCAGACCTTAAGCCCCAGAGACTGTTATCAAATGGAAAGTTGGCATGTATTTGGAAATGAAAGTAAAATATAAGGTGACCAATTATAAAAAGATCTATAGAATATAATACGGACGTTGGGCTGCTTAACTAGGGTGACCATATTTTGGAAACCAAAATGGAGGTCAACATGGGTGGCCCCAAGGGAGCGTGCCCACCAACATGTCCACCCCCAGGGGGCATGTCTAGCACCAAGGGTGTGTGTGCCCACCAGAACATAGCCATGGTGACATGTCTGATTTTACAGCACACAATTAAGACAAACCTGTTCTACATAACATCTTCATGTTAAAATCACTGAAATAACAAGTGAGACATCCAGTGTATCTGAAATTAACTTCACTCACTCCTACTTTTGTAGCTTTTGCTGTACTTGGTTGCTATACCCTGTGTGATACATTCTTCCCTTCCTTCAAATATCTTTACTGATTGTATCCTCACTCCGCTGCAAGCGGCTGCTTAATAGGGCTTGCTGCTGGCCGGCTGGCTAGCTTTTTTATTATTTTTATTATTTTTTTAAGTTTAATTTTGTTTTGAAACTTGCTAAAAATCAACGGATGAACAGATCTGCTTGAAACTTGGCATGGCTAAAGCCCTGAAAAGCTATCATGATGCCAAATTTAATCTCTTTATCTTTAAAAATTGCATTTTTTAAAATTAATAATTTTAAAACCTCAAACTTAAAAAAATATCCTAAAAATCAATGGATAGATGGATCCGCTTCAAATTTGGCATCACTAAAGCTCTACATGAGGGCTATCATGGTGCCAAGTTTCATCTCCTCATCTTTAAAAATGATTGAGCTGTAAGCATTTTTGTTATTTCCCATTGACTATAAAGTAGAGCTGCCCTTTGGGGGGGGGGGGGGAAGGATGGGAAAAATCTGGATTTTTCTTCAAATTTCATAATTCCCCCCCCCCCCTTTCCTGGATTTGTTACCAAAAATCCTGACATGTCCTGTTTTTTTCCTAACAGTTTGTCACCCTAGAAGATTTAATAAAGTTAAAGCTAAACAAACTGGGCACTTGTATTTTCATGGCTTGGCTCTAGCTTGGGACCCATGATTTGGCAAATTGCAAGAGTTCAGGATTCTGGTTTTTGTCTTCATCCACAAAATATGCCAAATAATGTCAACATCCCTCTCTCTCTCAGCTAAGAATTTTTGCTAGTTTATTTATTGATCTTGTTAAGTTGTTTAGATTTCCTTCCATTGAAGGTTAGTTTTTAGGCCTATTTTGTCTTTAAATGAAAGTCAATCGTGGTCTCCTTTTATGTGTATTTTTAGTAGTGCTTTTAGATGTTCCCATAAATTACAACTCCCAGTTCTTGAATTGCAGCTCTACAACTAAATAACTAAATGTTATTGTAAATATGACTATTCTGTCAAAGGCAATATTCTTTTTCACCATTTACCTTTCAAGTGTTCAGTGCAGTGACTGGATCTGACAGTAATAATTACCTTCCTGTTGCCTCGTCAGATTGACTTACATATTTTTCAACATGTAATATATGATATGGCTATGAAGTTATAACAGAAACATCAGAATATTTCTCTTTCAAAATCTACAGAAGCTGAAACTAAAATATGAGAATGTTCTCAAGGTTCTTTCCGCTCAACCATTTCACCCTGTAGTTTTCATGCCTGATCATCTAATGAAAGCCCATCTTTCATAGGAATGGATTCATTTCAATATAAGCACAACCGTGTGAGCAGATGAAGTTCTGCTAAGCTTATTTCTTTTGCCTTGCAGAAGTTTGCTTACAAAGATGCAGATAGTTCTGGTGTAGAAGTTTGAAAAGCAACCACTGAAAGGAGGATTCTGCCTTTCTGAGGCTCAGACTGTGGGTAGGAACGGTGACCATAGAGATTCTGTAACATGACATGGTATTATAATGGAAGAGGCTGACACTGGGAGTCATGACTTTGGGGGAAAGCCGTAGCAATGACTAGTGAAGTCCAAAGAGGCCCTTTTATCTGGAGGAGCCTTTATTTGTCATGGCAAGGGGAGGACTGACATGAACTAGTTAGATGAAATGGGGCTTTCCCAAGGGCCCAGGCTCCCTCAGTTCTCCCGACATGTGATTCCTTGATATTGTCTGCCTCTGGGATTTCTAGTGCTGACAGGTGCATGAAAAGTTTCAAGCTGTGTTTGAGTGTAGTACAGTGCTTCTTTGAATAAGAAGGAAACATTTTCCAAGCCTTTCAAGAGACCTCTTTTAGATTCTAATGTGCCATAGTTCTTCACTCTAAGGATTAATGGCTTCCAAATTAGGAATGGGAACATCACAAAGCTTGAGCTAAACAAGCATCTCTTTTGTAAACTGCCCAGATAGCTTTGGCTGTGGGGCGGTATAGAAATGTAAATAATAATAACAATAAGTTCCACCTCAAAGATTGGTCTGCATCATTCCCAAATGCAAGCTTAGTTGTTGTTCAAGCAGGAAAACAGGCATATGGGTGCACATTTTTTAAAGTGTACAACCGAAGCATGTATTTTCCCTCATCGACTAAAGCATACAAATGTGGGTAGTTTTTTGTTTTTTGTTTTTTTTCAAAATGTGTATTTTTAAAGTGCATATTTTTCTAATGAAAACGTTTTGTGAATGTGATGGTAAATATGGGAATATTTGAGCTTTGCCTCAAAAATGTGATTGTGTTGGGGGGGTGCAAATGCACAAGTTGTGGTCAAACACAAATCAAAACAAAATCCTTGTACATTCCTAGTTCAGTTGCAAAATACTTGTCATGAAACAACATCTGCAAATCTGTCACCTGTCATATTTTAAGCAAATATGAAGTAGAATTTAAAGAGGCTGCTGAAATTATCTCCCCCCCCCCTCTCTCTTAGACACTTTGAGAAAGGATGTAGCTGGACTTTAAAGCCAAGTCCTATTAATAACATCAAAGGCAAACAACTTTTTAATATCTCCATTAAAGTGTCTACTACTTAAAAGAGAGAGGTTTAAGGATCCATCTTATGCTAGTATATGTTCCAGAACAAGATATTCTACTTTAGATCGTAAGTAATACTGCTCAAAGAAGAATCTCGACATCACAATATTTTTAATCAGGGAAGTTTTAGAAACTGTTCGTGACACGTACTTTGTTCGTAGGCATAATTTTTAGTAGGGGTGTGCACGCCAAAAAAATCATTGTTTATCGTTATCGTCATTTCGGACCAAAGAAATTATCGTCTTCATTCATATGAACCGTATCGTCTTCACGATAATTATCGTGAAAAAACGATATTTCTTGCAGCCCTATTTTTAAAGAAAACATGCCTATAACTTATGTATTTTAAAAGTTAGAGGTTTGAAACTTGGTCACAGTGCTTATGGGGTATGCCTAAATATGTATATGAAATTTGAGATCGATCCCTCCAACCCTCGATTTCATATGAATTTATTAAAGATCGTTTCAGGTCTGACAGATCAGCATGACAGCTCGCCACGTGCCTTCATTCAGATCTGTCAGAACGGAAATGATATTTTAAAAATTCATATAAAATCGAGGGTTGGAGGGATCGATCTCAAATTTCATACACATACTTAGCATATCCCATAAGCACTGTGACCAAGTTTCAAGCCTCTAACTTTTAAAATACAGATGTTATAGGTATATTTATATGGTAGTCCGATAAAATGATAAAATCGCCCGAAAATTATCGTCTCCAATGATTATCGTATGTTTTTCTATCGTATCGTTATTGTTAAACATATGCACGATAATGACCTTATTGTATTGTTATCGTACATTTTAACGATACATCCCTAATTTTTAGAATATGTCTTTCCCCCTTTTTGTTTTCAGATTTTTTTTATTGTAGAATAAGTGCTAGATATGTATGGAATTATTCAGCTGCCATATCTAGCATTTATTCATTCACATTTGCATTTAGTCTAATCTATATCCATTTTAAACTAATGTGTTTTTAAAATCAATGCTAATCTAATGAAAACAAGAAGGAAAAGCCAAGATGGGATGTAAGGGAAGGTAGGAGTGATCATATGTAATAAGTTACTCAGTTTATACTACATATCTTCAGAAATGTATCCTTGATGGCTGTGTTCATAAATACCATGTAGAATCTACATGGTATCGAGTTCTATCACATCACTACTTCAGTTCTATGGGTTTAGAAGAGTTTGGGCACTATCCAGTGCTGTCCACATGCCAAGAGGATCCACTGCTAGTGTAGCAGGAAGTGAGAGACTCCTTAAGCAAATGGAAACAAGCATTTCTACTCATTGCTTTACAGAACAGTACCTTTCTGTAACACTAGTGGTGGGTCCTTCTGACACAAAAGTAAAAGTGGGGGCACAACAGCATTACAGGATACTGCCCTTTAATTTTTCCACCTATGAAAAATAATAATTTTGATAAGTGCAAAATTCTAACTATTGGTAACTTCTACTTTTGAGGAGTCTTTGTTTCCAGACATTACCCATCACATTCAGAAATGGCAAGTGATACTTACAACAAAATATTGCAGTATGGGTTGCTCCTGTTCAGGGTTTTGGCCAGTTTACCAAGCCCTTTTCCTGGACATTACATTCTTTTCCTCCCCCTCCCTCCTGTTTTTCTGATTTTCCCCCCTCTTCTCAACAGCACAATATTACTGAGCTGCTGTTGTTGTACCTCTGTAAACCTCGGGGTTTCTCTGAGTCTGCAGATACTCTTATATGTGGGTGCTGCTGCTTTGGCTACCCAAGAATCCACACTCAGAGAATGGGGTTGCTATTAGCATACCATTTTATGGGTGGAAAAGTGGGGTATAAATCAAATAAATAATGAAAAATAGGATGTCTGGCTTCTTTAGCTCATATCATGAGTGGTGGGCCATATTGTGGAAGGCCGTACTCCTTTAACTCTGTCAACCGTTGAACTCTCTCCTCCCCAGTCTGTTGATACCTCCCTTTTCTGTGTGGCTGTTGCCATTTTGACTAGATAAGTGTAGGCATTCAGGAACTTGAATCAGAATTAGAATATAGGGTGAATCTTGGTCATAGGGAAGGGGATTGTTGGAAACAATGCTATATTTAAGTCATGCCAATGGCAGAAAGGAGTGCTAAAATATTGTATTCTGGAAGCAAGTGTGGGGTTTTTTTTAACATGCAGGAAAGAAAGTGATATTTCACAAATAGGGTCACTAATTTGCTTCCTTTCCTAACACAGTAGGAGAATTGGCTGTCACAGCTTCTGTATGTTACTTCCCACCCCACTCATGTCATCCACACCTTTCCCCATCTGCTATGTGGCAAGCCTGGAGTCCACAGCAGGTGGGAAACAAATTGGTTCACAGGATCAGTGCTTGTATATGAATGTGTTAGGTTATAACCTACCAAACTTACATACAAAGTGCTGGGAAGAGATAAAGTTGTCTGAATTTAGCTTTTCAGGAAACAAATCTTGTCAGATTGGACATGCGACAAATTGACTTACTCAGAAAGGGAGTCTTCTAAATTATTTGATTCACCCATAAGAAAAAGCCATGTGATCGAAACACATAAAAATATACTATTGTAAATTAATTGGAATATTCTGATAAATTTATTTTTAAATAAATAAACAAGGTTTAGAATATGACTATGACTATTATTACTGCTCTGTCACAGCCACTTAAATAGAGAACTTAACACACGTAATAAAGTGTGTGCACTTAAGTAATGCATTTATTACAGATCCTTATATAATACATTTTCTATAATGTTGTCATTCCTCCTATTATCCAGCGATACTTCTAAACATATGGTGTAGTAGAACCATAACAAAATTCATTAGACTTACTTTATCTCACAAAAAGTGCACATTGTTTTTCTTATTTGTACATCACTCACCCATCTAAGTGTCAATGTTCAAGAAGGAACTAGAGATGCAAGTTCTGCCTTATTTTTGTGACATCTATTTCCGGAAATCAGCAAAATGTGCTACTTGGAATGTTGTCAGATGTCAAATACAGATGAGGAATGATTGCTTCTAAAACTAACTTGTTATTTTAACCATTTTTCCTCTTCACTTTGCTACACCATAATCAGTTCAGTTTATTCTTCCTGTGTTGGCATTGTCAAGGATTTAAGAGGGGAAAATGAAGGCTGGAGTCAGGAAATTATCCTCAGATTGTTTTTCATGAAACAGAACTTTTAAAAAGAGTGGTAAAATTATGCTGAGGCCAAATTCAACTGAACATTTTTTCTCCCTCTGATATATTAATATATTGGCATAAAGAGAGTTTGCTTCTCTCTTTGGTAAAAAGAGTATTTCATGGGATCTACACTACTGCTTTAAAACAGTTTATAACAGTAGTGACAACTGTTGGGGCCCAGGATACACTCCATATACAGTTTTCAAATAATTTTCAAAGTTTATATTCTGCTTGGTGTAGATCTGGCCTTTCTCTCTTTTTGTCATCTGCCTTCACCATTTTTTAAATCATTATCCTGCACATTGTTTTCCTAGGGGGAATCTACACTATAGGTTTGCTACATTTAAAATGGGTTACAACATACTTACTGTAACGTTTTAGAGCAGTTGTTGTTTACTCTGATTTTCTTCGATTTATTCTGTTCTTTTCTTTATATAAATCATTGTAGGAAGAATAATGTGTTTGTCTTTACCAGTGCATAATTACTTTAAAAAAAACCTCTGGTATCCTATCACAGCCGTGGGGGCGTAGCCAAAACCAATCGAATATCCACGCATGCTCTTCAGTAGTAAAATCTTCATTGAAAGGAAGGGAAAGGAAGGGGGGCGAAGGAGGAAGTGGGCGTGGAAAGTAAAGAGAGCAGAAGGAACATGACAGGAAGAGATGAAGAAAAGACTCTGTGTTGTATCTATGTCCAACTCCCTGCTTCAAAGGGATGAAATCTCAGACAGCGATTCGGATCCTGGGGAAGGAATGCAAGAGCCGGGGGAGTTGCTGCGAGAAGAAGAAGAAGAAGAAGAAGAAGAAGAAGAAGAAGAAGAGCTCTTTCCCACAGCAGGGGAGGAAGTTAATCCCCAAGGGGACGACCTTAACCAGAGAGAGAGTACTTTCTCTTCTGGGACAAAGGGTTTAGAGAATGCGGTGGCTAGGCGAAAAGCAAAGAGAAGAGACTTCAAACTCAGGACCGCCCGCCACTCAGAGAGACTAGCCAACAAAGCCCTACAGGCTAATTTGTCTTAATTATGTGACTCTGTTCTCTTTTCTCTCTAAGTTACCTCAACTGAATGCCTAGGGGCTAAAGAACCTTTTGATAACCTTGTTTTCCTCTGTCTTGCTGGAGGAGGGAGAACGATCGTTTTTTGTATAATAAAGGATTTGTATTTTCCCTTCAAGAGGTCTCTTTGTTGTCCTCACCTTTTCGTTAGAACTTACAGAGTCATGACACTCTGTGTGACCATAATAACCACAGTAAATATGGGAGAAAGGATCGACAAAAATGTATGTACTACTTAATGTGGCCTGTCACGTTTTAATACATTGCAATTCACAATGTAACAATCAACATTTTAAAAAGTAAAAAGCATATGTGTAGATTCCCCCCTAGCTCAAAATCAAAGGCACATTTCTCATGAACCCTCTGACAGGACAGGGTGGGTTTTTTTCTTTGTCCTAAGAGAAGATTATAAATGTATACTCCAACCCCAAAAGTGTAATTCCACATATTTTCCCACTAAGTACATCAAACTTACAGGTGGGGATCTACAGAATTAGCAGGATCAATTCCTGGGTCAGATCTGTATATTTGGCTCCAAGCCAGGCCCAGCCTCATAGATCATCAACAGAGGGTACTTGCTAACAAGCTGAACCTTCTAGAAGGCCCATTTCCTTTACCTTGAGGCAGGTGGGTTCAATCCAGCAACAGGGGAAAATGCTGACCTAGCGCTGAGTTTTATATATGCCAGTTCAATTCCCCTCACTGCCTCTGGGACTCTGCTGGAGCACTGCGAAAAGCCTTGTGGCCTTTCGGCTCCTGTGAAACAGGCAAACTCCATGTTACGCATAATTAGAAAAGGAATTAAAACTGCAAATATCATACTTCCCTTATACAATTTATGATGTGACCACACCTAGAATATAGCATACAGCTAATCACCACACCTAAGAAAGTTATTGCAGAGCCAGAAAAAGTGCTTAGAGAAAAGGAGGCTAAGGGGGAGACCCGATAGAAGTGTACAAAATTATGCATGGTGTGGAGAAGGTGGATAGGGAGATATTTTTCTCCTTCTCCATAATACTAGAACCTGGGGGCATCCCAAGAAGCTGATTAGTGGGAGATTCAGGATAAAAGGAAGTACTTCTTCACACAGCACATGGTTAAACTATGGAATTCACTACCACAAGATGTAGTAATGGCCACCAATTTGGATGGCTTTAAAGGGAGTTGGATAGATTCCTGGAGGAGAAGTCTATCAGTGGCTACTAGTCCTGATGGCTATGTGCTACTTCCAGTATCAGAGGTGATATATTTATGTACACCAGTTGCTGGGCAATACAAGTGGGACGGTCCTATTGCACAAATGTCCTACTTGCAGGCTTCCCTTAGATAGCTGTTTGGCCACTGTGTGAACAGAATGCATGACTAGATGGAATCTTGGTCTGATCCAGCATGTCTCTTCCTATGTTTTTATGTATTTAGGTGGGAATTAAAATGGTGGGCGCCAGGAATAATGCTAGATGGGCATTTTTTTTTCTGCTTCTGCCTGCTATCTGGCTTAAGGTAGGAGAAATGGAACATAGCCACATCAAGTGGAGCTGCCATTGTCACCTGGTGATGGGGGGCTTTGCCAGCTCTGCCACCATGGAGCGACCCACCTGGCGGGAAAGAGGAGGTCCTACCAAATCTGTCACAGGCCCTGTTTCATCCAATAGATTTTTGTAGAAAATCCACATACATGTACCTTTAAGAAGAATGTTGCAATTATGCCCAGCTGAAGGGAGACAACCTATAAAAGGAAATCAGACATAGCAATGGAGTCTGCTTAGTTCTAGGCATAGTTGCTAGTTCTGCTACTTTTGTTGTTCATACTTTTAAATTAAGGGTTTTGTATTTTACTCTGCCTCTCTTGCTGGATACAACAGAGAAAATGATGCTGCCTTCCTTATCAGTGGGAGATTCAGTAATGGTTGGGACAGGCTGTGGCTGCATAAAAAACATCTCATTGTAGCATAAAGCAATGGCATCCTCAGCCTGTGCAGAGCTAAAGGCCTCTGTGCAGCTACCATTCCATCTCTGATTATCACTGTGGTAAGACTCATATCTCATCACCTTTCACTCACTGGAACTTGCTAGCGGTGTGGTTCCCAATAGCATGGCCAAACTGTGCTCACATTAATGTTATGCACATCCAGAAAATATGGTCTGGGCTTTTCTTATGTACCTATATTGGTGGTTTTTGGGCCTCTCCACATCCATAGTATATAATGATCAGATCATTTCTTCCTTATGCTATGTCTGTGTCTTTGAATATCCATAGAGTGTTGTGAGACTGGGAAAGGCCTCTGTGCAAGGCAGGGATCAGGGTCTATACCTTTTCTTTGGCATTTGGATTGACCAAAAATGCGCATTTTTATAATTAATTTTAATTGTATTTTGTTTATTTATTTATTTATTTATTTATTTTATATACTGCTCCCCATTCAGAATTTTAGTGTGATGGACAAAATAAAACAGAATAAAAACACATTAAAAGTAGATTTTTAAAAGAAACAGTTAAGTTTCCTTTAAGGTTAGAATGTGTCAAGGTGGCATACATGTTTTTTAAAAAACATGCAAAAGTATGCTAATAGGCTATATATAATACTAGGAGGGAGCAAACCTATGCCCCCTCTAGATGGAGTCTGTGGGGAGCATAGCGTAGTTTGGATTCCTGGATCTGAGGTCGGAGTCAGACTTCTGGCCTCAGAGCCAGGAATCCGAGGTCCCCCTCCCCCTCACAGCTAGTGCAGAGAAAACCATGCCTGCTGCCTCTCCAAGGTTGCAAAGGCAACCTCAGAGGGGAGGAGACTGGAGAGGCTGGCTTGCAATGTATCCTAAAGTCTCCCCAGCTTCCTTGCCTCACCCTCCACAGAGTTCCAGCTAGATGGACAAAAACGCCAATCTAGCTAAAATGCAGAGGTGAAGATCGCCTCTGCCACTCCTCCCGCTTGTCATTGGATGGCCATAAGCATCCTAAAACACCATAAAAGCAGATTATATCCATAAAACTTGCAGCTCACAAATTAGGGGAAGGCCAGCGAAAATAGTTGCTAAAGGGAACAAGAGGTGACCCAGATCACTCTTGTAGATCTGGGTCACCAACTACACAGTATTTAAAATGAATGTTCCTGGTTCTTTTCCAATTTGCCTACAATATGAACAATTCCTAATGTGTAAAATATCATTTAATGCCCATTTGGGGAATGCTTGGGTTTTTTTAAAAAAAATTATGGTATAATAAGAGGCGATGGTCTCCACTAGAGATGCAAAGTTCCACCAAACAAAGGAAGAGAGAGAGAGAGCTGTGACAAGCCTATGTGACAAGAAAATGCCCATCTGAATGAACAGTGAAATAGTTATTAGGCTTGCACTCTTGGGTGGGAATGCTGTGTTCTGAAGATGGATGGAAACTGGCTTGAAATGGAGTGCAAATGAAAATGTCATGATGAATGCTGGGAAGTCTGAGGATGGGCTTTGTTTGAAATGAGACAATTAAGACTTGAGAATGTGATAGCCGATGCAGTAATGGTGAAGGCATCTTGTTTTTAAATCCTTGAACATGCAAAAAAATAAGGGGGAAAAACTGAAATAAGGAGAAGGTTATTAAATGTAGCTTAGATGGAAGAATCAACAGTACATCAATTTGATTCAGCAGCGTACGAGAAGAAGCCGTTTTGGGACTAACTAAAAGGAGCAAACATCTGAACAGAATGTTTTATGTAATTTAATAATCTTCTTTTTTGGCTATGGAGTATAGTATGTAGAATGTGGACTTTGGAGCCAGGTTCAAATCCCTACTCAGCTATATCTGAGGTAGATAGCTGCTCAGCTGACCACCACAGATAGATTTCTATCTTTCAGTCATGTTTAATTTTTAAACAGCTCATTGCAGAAATACTAGCCTACCCTCTCTAAGTATTAGCTAGAGAGTTTCTGTGCCATTAAGAACCAATGATTCCAGCCACAGGACTTGATCCTAAGATACCAGACCAGGCTGGAGTAAGGGGTTGGCATCCTAGAGCAAATATTGAGGCCCCAGTAGCCCAGGAATGGCCACCAAATGCTCATCACCTCCCAAGACATAATCCTGCTTATAAATAGATCTGCAGGATAGCCCTTCTGAATGCACAATTTACTGCTAGTAGTCCTTATCACATTGTGACTCTTTAATTGGCATTGACCTATTTGAATATACATGCTAGGGGTTAAATTGATCATAAGCAATCCTTTCGAAAGGAACTACTTCAACAATGAAGCCCCTTTCCTGTCATGAATACATCCTATTTTATACCTTAAAAAAATTACCCCATAATTTGTAAGGCTAATGACATTTTGGGGCATATTTTGTAGGCAAGCCCCCTAGGAGTGTCAGTTGGTATGTATATATGAAAAGATTTAAATCCTTGTTTTCCTTCTTCTTTTCATTGTGTTTTTAAAGGACAGGTCCTCCATGCATTGGATCAATGGAATCTAAGTCAGCAGACTCTTGTGTACTTCACATCTGATCACGGGGCTCATGTTGAAGAAATATCAAGCAATGGAGAAATTCATGGTGGCTATAATGGAATGTATAAAGGTATACGTCATTTAGTGCTCTTATAAGTGTCTCACAAATTTAAAATCAGAGTTGCAAGAGATCAAAGATGCATGGAGATGAATACTCTACATTAGGTGTGGGGAACATATGGTCCTCCAGATGTTACTGGACTTCAGCTCCCACTAGCCAATATACCCAGTGGTGAGGAATGATGGGGGTTGCAGTCCAACAAAATCTAGAGATCACATGTACCCCATTCCCTTTTCTTTCTTTCTTTCTTTCTTTCCTTCCTTCCTTCCTTCCTTCCTTCCTTCCTTCCTTCCTTCCTTTTTTATTGAATATACATTTAGAATAAGACTGTGAGTATTATATTTTTTGGAACATTACAAAGGCTGGCCCTACTATTAGGCAGACAGAGGCAGCTGCTTCAGATGGCGTATGCTGAGGGGTGACGAACAGCAGTGAGATGATGGAGGACAGAGCTGTGTACCATTTTTGCTTTATACTATCCTGTTGCCTCCAGGAGGTGGAAGACGTCCCATTGCCAACATTGATTTCTGAGTCCACACCACCACCACCCTTCCAAATCAGGGAGAAACAGGAAAGGTTCTCTGAACAAAACTGAGGGCTCAGAAGATGTCTTCCCACCATTCTCCATCACCTTCCTGCAAAGCTGTTCCAAATACACTGAGTGCTTGGAAATTTTCTACCTTTCCTCTTCTGTCCCCCCTCCTTACCTTCAATCCCCAGCAGTTCCAGGTAAGGCTGGCAAAGACTCCTTGTCTGAAACCCAGTATTGTAGACAATACTGATTTGATTGAGCTGATTATCTGATTAAAAGCAAAATCCTATGCATGCCAGTGTGAGGCATGCTGGGAGTTGTAGGGCTCTTTTTGTGGGAGTTTGAATACTTAGGGGGCTTCCAGATGGCATCATCCTAGCATGAACCATCAGAACGCATTCAGCTATTCATTCCTTAACAGATTTTCTGTGAGAAGAAAAAAGACAGAAATAGTGGGAAAACATGGGAGGATCGCTATGGATGATAATGTCATCTGGACCAACCCACCCCCTTAAAATTCAGTGAATGGGGCAGGGTGATTGCACATTAATAGGTTCATCTGGAATCATCATTAGTACAAAGGCAGCTTCCCATGTTCAACATTCAAAAGTCCTAAGACTTCAAAGAATCACCACTAAGAAGCTATATATTTCATACAAAGTTTAATATGTCTGAGACACAATGTAGTCCCTTTTTTCCTTTGGAATAGCAGCTTTGGGCAAGTGTGATTAATAAAAAAAGTTGTGGAGGATGGGCTTGGTAATTATTAACCCTCCATAGCCTGCTGTTTTCCCATTTCCAAGTGTCCTACCCTCTCTGTGGTTTCAAGTGCCTAACACGAAATCACAGTAATTCATGAACAAACATTCATCTGCTTATATAATTTCCATGTTCACTTCTTACATTTTTAACTGTGACATCTCTTACTTTTCAATTCATAAATTAATGTAAGGCTTGAGTTTTCCTATCAGAGGGACCAGAGCTACACCAGCTCCTGAAATTTAGTATCTAATTAGTTTAATGAGCTTGTCGAGCTCAAGAGAGACTAGGCAGTCATATCAAAATTCTGCTTGTGTCTGTTTATAGAGTATTTTTGGAATTTAATTTCAGGAAACAAATTCAACAAATGACTGGCTGTGCAATTCCGTATCATCTAAAATTTGAATGGCTAGGTCATTAAATGGGAAATGCTGAAAAATGTGATTCAAAATTTTAAATAAGATTACTAATTGCTGCTACGGGGGGAAAAGAAGGATAAAGCAGTTCCCATCTCTAAGTTACCATAGTGACATGGTTGCTATTTCCCTGTGGCTGCATGTGATCCCACACAGTTCTGATAATGTCTATAAAGAAGCACATGAGTTGGGTGAATTACATGATTCCTTTCTACACAAGCATCTCTCCTCTAGCAATCTATGAGTCAGCCCTAACAAAACGGCACTATAGAATTGTGGGTATTGCGATCATGAGTTATGACTATTGTTGTCAGCCTATGTGAAGGAAAACACAGAAATAACATATTTGTGACAAAAATGTCTTTATTTATTAGTAGCAAAATTCCTGCCATCATGTTAATAGAAGGAGGGCTTATATATTGCAAATATTCTCTGGGTGTCTCTGTGCATTCTGCACACAGACATCCACTTGGACTGTTCTGCAGGTTTGCTGTCACCCTTTAGAGGTAGACCACCCAGTATAAGGTGGAGAGCAGGGTTTGCCCTTACTGCTATGGTGTACACAACTGCAGGGATTAAGTTTTCTTATAGAATGAATGCCACCCATCTTGGAAAATCTAAAAGATTGCAAACTGTTGGGATGGACTCCCTAACACAGCTGGTTTTGAGTGTCATGAAAGGCCATCAAATTATTAATCATTTTATTTATGATTGTATTATTTCTGCCAGGGAGGGGAAGAAATGCTTGTGGTGTTTCCTGCTTCAGATGCCAAAATCACAAGATTGACTTGGCTACTATCCACCTTGGCTTTGGTGTAGTGAACTGTTTGCTGTTCTAACTCAGGCACAAAAATGTCTTGAGCTGGCCCTGTGGTACTTCAACCTCATCCCAGTCATTCAAAACCAAACCTCTGCCTATCCACATTAGCTCTATCTCTTTACCTGCAATACCCTCTCCTAGGTTATCTTCTAGAATGAGAAAGCAAGCTGGGAGCCGTTCATGTTATTTTACTTGCGTTGGAGAATGTTCAGCAATATTTCTGTTTAAATATTCAGAACTATATTTACCTTTTCCTTTGTCTTTTACACTTGCTCAGTATCAAAGTACAACATGAACTTCCGTTTTGTTTTAGGTTAAGATTGGTTTCACAAAGAGTTGTGTGTGTTTAACTAAATTTGCCTGTGTTTAGCCATTCTTTTTTTCTGCACAGCTTCTTTCGCACTGAAAATCTGGATTATTGGGGTCTTAAATCCCAAATATCAAACATTTTCTGTTCAGGGCTGGAGAAAACAAAAAGAAAGAATAATGAAACATTGTATTTCTCTGTATCTGGTGACCATAATTTGAAGTATGTGATTATCAGTTTATATAAATAGCAATTAGAGTGTAATTTTCAATCACTATAGTGTTTGTGATAAGGATGCTCAATAATGAATATTCCACAGATGACCATGTGAATCTGAATTCACCAATTAACCCTCTCATCTAGGATGCTGAAATCTACTCAACGGTAATTGGCACTAGCCAGACTCAACAGCTCTCAACACATCCTCACAATCGGAACTCAATCATTTATCATGATGTACAGCCAGATCAGAACCAATAATGAAGCATAAGAGCTTTTAGTGATGAAGGGGCTGACTGCAGCTAGCTTAATTGCATAATAAAATCATGTCGGTTGAATGGACTGAAAACTCAGGTTGTGAGGACAGTCTCAACCACAGAGATCAGGGGAGTGTCTTCACGGCATTGCTTGGGCCCTACGTTCCCTTAAAACCTCTTGGCATCACAGCTGCGAGGTGGAATATTTAATCTCCATGGGCAGGAGGGAGCACAGGCTTTCAAGTGGCCATTGCCCTCTTTCTGGCCTTCCTGCGCTTCCACTGACCTATCAGTGGTTGCGATCCTTCCCAGGAACAGCCCCAGCCTGAAGCCGAAGCAAGGTTACCACCAACAAATGAGGACATATGGTGGTGACCTCTCAACAAAGCAAAAAGTCAAGGTAAGTCCCTGACTTTTTAGATGTGCAGCTTCAGGGAAAAGCCCATGGTGGCTGTGAGTTGGCAGCTGCATCATATAACCAACACAGCACCAGCACCACCACCACTGGGTATAGGGCATATAGATAACTCCCAGTTACAAAGAGAAAGTGTGTTTTGCAACCTATAAACAAACACTTGCATACATTCATTTTCACTTGCCTTTTTTAATTTATAAAATTATTTATATTCTACCTTTGGGTCCTAACAAGAGCCCCCAAGGAGATATGCCCTTAAAATTACAATTAATCATCTAATTCAATAAAATCTGAGGACATAGAGTAAAAACATCCAGCGCACATCAAAGCAAAAACAGGGGGGGAATTTGGCATAGGCCAAAAACATCTTGACATAACATTGACATGAATATATTGAGTTCTTTTTCATATTTTAAATCTTGAATTTCTTGTTTTGTACATTTTAGAAATCTTGGACACTTTTCAGTCTGTTATCTGTCTGTTTTGCTTCATATCGAACATATACTTACAGCTCAGTCCTATACATCTCTACTCAGAAGTAAGCCCCACTGAGTTCAGTGGGGTTTACTCCAGGTAAGTTGTTACAGGACTGCAACCATGGATAATAAACACTGTGTTTTCTCTATTAGTATTTCTGTCAAAGATTAATCTAATTAGTTAAAATGCCAGCCTCCTTCTCCATAGTTTCCCTCCTCCTTCTTACTTGTTACATAGCTTTCACAAGAAATCTGATATTCCAGGCCTCTCTATATTAGGAGTGTCATTTAGATTATTTAGGAATTTCCTGGTTACACCAAAGTTGTTATTTAAATTCTATTGAACCCAAACAAAGGTTCCTTGAACCCCTTCAAACCATTAGAGATGAATCAAAACTGCCTTTTAAAATTTATTTCCATTTTCCCAGTATACTTTGGAATATCCCTTGAAAAAATGCCTATTTTAACATTTTAGTTATGTACATTAGAAAGAAGTGTTGAAAACCCCCAAAGCCTGGAGTTTAAAGCTACAGCGAGTTCTCTGGACAGCTCAGAGAAGTTTTCTAGACAAAGGAGTTGTGCAAATATTCAGCTGGTCTGACCAAGCTCAGAGCACGTCTCTGATCTGATTAAATTAAATCTTTGACAGAATGTGTGTGTGTGTAGGGCCTGTTTAGACAACACTAATCCTTTTGCAGCAAATGGTTAATGAATATGTTTAAACTGTGGTTGTGTAGCCACCATGGTTAGGAATGGACCATATGACATGCTAAGTCATGGTTCACGCAGCATTCTAAGCCATAATGTTTTAGCCACTGTGGCCTAACATGTCATCTGAACAGGGTCATACTGTTCACTTTCCCTGAACAGAAGACTACATCCATACATAGCAGTGGAGGCTGGAGGCTCCAATGTCAGTTGGACTGTAAATCTGCTCTTGGTTTCAATCAGAAACCAGTCAGAACTCTAAAGGATCTATCCATGGTGCTGAACCTTATCCCCAACATAGGTTCCAGTGATCCACAGAAAACTTTGATCCACTAGAGGGATCCCAGTAGCAGAAGGGGCATAGGCAAACTGCACTTTTACCCCTCTCCCTGTAGCCCTGTGTGCCCTCTAAAATGTGCCTGGGAGGGTCTTCCACCATTCAGAGCTGAATTCCAGAGGAAAAAATAACCTGCAGGATGTCGGATGTCAGGTGCTTCATGGACAATTCACTAGGCTGGCCTAGTGAATTGTGAGTTGAAAGCTTGGCAATTGTTGTGAGAAAGTCTGTCTCTGTTCTGTGCTTATCTGTGGCTGCTAGCCGAGGCTTTGAGGTTCTTTGAGAACAAATGTATGTTTACAAAAGGTGGAGGCGATCTTGCAAGCTGTCTCTCACATAGTGTCATCATCAAGAGGAGGTTGAACCGTGCCGCCCTGTTGGCACGAGTTTGGGTTACAGGCCTGAAGTCTTGTCTGTCAAAGTGGCTTGGAATTAGCCAGCTTCTATGTTATATAGTGGAACGAGCAAAGGGGAGGCCCTTTGCTAAGAATCGTCTGTTCGTCTGTTCATCTGTTCGACTGTTCTACAATTACCATCTGTTCTACACTTGCCATGAAACTCTTCGTGTTTGGGATTCTATCTGGTTTGGAGATGTTAGATGCACTCTGTACATGTTCTGTTGCTATTTGGACTTGGAATTTCTAATAACTATGCCATGAAAAGTGCTCTGTGGCTTTTCATAGATTTGGACTTGCAGATTACTGTTCTGGATTCGTGTTCTATAGCCCTGCATGGAACCAAAGTACGTGCACAGGGAAACTCTGAGGTTGATTGTTGCTGTTCTGGAATTGTGTGTGTGTGTGACCTGCGAGAGAGCCTTCCTCAGAGTCAAAGCTACGAGCAAGGGAGGTTTCCTAGGTCGAAGAGGTTCGTCCCCTGACATCTTGCTTATGTGATAAGCTCAGTGTTCCTGGCAGGCTGAGTTTGGTTTGGTACAAGATGATCCTGTGTACTATCAGACTTCATGCACTTCTCCTTTGAGTTTTGCTCGTGTTCCTGATGAGTCAGTGTGTGTGGCCGCAGCTGTCTGTTTCACATGGGACAAGGGCTAACTCTAAATGTCTCCCCCTGAGTGATTGCTGTTTGCATTAAGCCATTGTACCTGAAAGCTATCTGGTCCGTGTTCAGCTTCAAGTGTGTGTATGCAGAAATGAAACCATTATGCTTGAATTCTGTGTGATTTCACAATAAAAGAAAGAGTCTCACCATTTTTAGAGTGTGTTAGTTTGCCTAAAGTTCGTGAGCAGAAGCCTGAGGTAGGTTTGCGTCACGAAACAGGATGAGGAGAATTGTCACAGCCCCCCTCTTTCTGCCAGTTGGAACAAAGACTTGATCCAAGCCACTGTATTTATATATGATGTAAGCCTTCCCCTTCTCCCATTAGACTACTGGCAGGTCTGTCTTACCCTTGCCCTGTCCCTACTTAGTTCCCCAGCAAAGGCTGGGGGTCAGGTATCAGGAAGTGATGCACAGAGTATATAACACAATGCTGCCTAAGGCCAGTCAGGCCACAAAACTTCTCCAGACAAGCTCAGGGATTTCGTAACTCCTTTGTCCCAAGGTTTGGCAGCTTTTCTAAGTGGTAGAGTTCAGAGACCACCGTTTCCAGAGCTTTAGGGTCAAACTATGAAACTTTTCAAATTGAGACATTATTTATTTATTTATTTCCTGCCTTTTCCCCAATACTGGGACTCAAGGCGGCTTCCAAATTAAAACATGTACAGTTAAAACAATAGAAATATAGAAAAATTAAAAAATATATAATTAAACATAGTACAATTTTAAAATATATAGAACACTTAAAAACATTTTAAATACAAAATAGTTTTTTTTAAAAAAAATGCAACTATAAGCAGCATATCCACAAAGGTCTCAGCTACTCCCCAAAGGCCTGCTGAAACAGAAAAGTTTTTTAACCCTCTCCCCCAAGTGAGTGGGTAAAATTTCAGGAAGAAACAGGTGGAAAGACAGGTTTAATTCTCCCCTCCAAGTGTGTGTTCATCCTAATCTAAGTCAGGACCATGTACAATTACACTTAAGTAATATTGTTCATATTGTGCAATGAATGTAACATGTAGTTCAATTCTACATTTTGGGGGGCTCCTCAACAGTTCTGTCTGAGCTCTGATTGGTGTTCAGGGCTTGAACGAAAAATGGAGACACATCTTTGATTTCATATAGTTAGCTTAACTGTCCAAGAAGATATTCCCCCTCATCAAACATGAACTTCCCACATCGAAACTAAAATTTAATGTTTTTTTCATCTTTACTAGTCAAGAGTTTTAGTGTCCAGTACAACATGCACACACACACACACACACACACACAGATTTTCATATTTGTTTATTATTTATTTGCTGCATCCCGCTCCTCAGACAATTACTGTCTCCCAAAGCAGCTCATATCAATAAAAAAGAGAGAAATACAGGTCATGCCCTTGGGCTTACAAACAAAAAGGACAAGAAACACTAGGGTAAGGGAGCAGAGGGGAAAGGCAGTGGAGGAAGAGGAAGTTTTTTTTTAAGGCCAGGACAAAAATGAGCATTTCAGTACGCTTCAGGCCAGGCTGATCTTCCCTTCTGGTGTTCTTGCTACAGTAGGAATTGGTGTGTCTTATTCCTTTGGCCGATGGATGGCCCAGAGCTTTCTTTCCCCTTATTTCTATAGTCCCAGAGCAATTGTCACTTGGAGTCGAAAGTTCTTTCTGACAGGCAAGGAGAAGCAAGCTCCCTGAACCTGTTCTCTCTCCAGCAAGGTTGGCCTTCTCTTGCAAGCCGGGGATATAGCCTACCAGCGGCACTAGGTTTCCTGGCCAATGGCAGAAGATAGACTGTGCTTCCTTTCTGTTCTCCAGACCCAGGGCAATGTTGGGCCTGGTTATCTTCTTTTCTTGTTTTTAATTAGTTGCATTATATAGGTTTAGATTTTGATCCTTACGATGTTGTAATTTATATATCCTCAACAATATTATGCTATTAGTGATCTAAAATACGCATAGCTGAAATAACCCATGGACATTGTTGGGCCATGAATTATTCTTTTAAATGTCCCTGGTTCATTTCTAGTAAGCCAGGGATTAAAACATTTGAGCATTGCTTTGTATTAATGGAGCTTCAACTCCTAAAGTTCTCCACTCTTTCATTTGTGATAAGAGCTGCATTGACATGAACTAAAAGACTGCCCTTGATCCAATATTTTTACACACTGGGGGATATTGTATTCCTAAACCCCCATCCAGCCTTAGCAACCCTCTCCCCAAACTACATTCTAAATGTAATGTGCCTATTATATTGTCAAGAGGATAATTGTTATTATCATCGCTTTCGGAAAAATGTGGCGTGTATAATCCTTTCATTTCTAGAAATAATCGACATTTCTACAATTTCTTTGGTTGTCTTTGATGAAATTTGGTTGGGATTTTTCTGACTAACATGTTCCAAATGGACAGAAGGTTTCCTAGTCTTGAAATCATGCATATTCCAGGTTTGTGCAGAACTATTATCGTGTTTTATTTTGTCTACTTTAGAAATGAATGCTTGCTATTCATCCTCTCTCATGAAGCAATGCTTTAATTTTGTTCCTTTCTCCATTCTTCATAGCATTTTGGCAATAAAGACAACATGCTCCAGGACTGTACTGTATGTTTTGCTCGCAAAAAGTAGAAAGAGAGACTGCTTTATAGAAGTGTGTTCACTGATGTTAAGTGTGGAAATAGGACTTTGGGAATTTTAAGGACGTTTCTTGCATGTTCTCACAAAATAGCTGCCATGGGGGGTTAGTCTTGCGCAGGTCAGAGGTGGAGTCAGAGCAACAAAATGCACAAACACTTTTGTGCACTCAAATAACAAGAATGCTGGAAGGCAGCACTTCACTTTGCAGCATTCCAGCCCCCCAGATAAGGTTATTGATTACAGAAAAATCTTCAGCAATAAAATAAAAATTGGGAGGGACAGGTCACATGGACATTTTGAAGCCAAGGGGGGGGGGGGGAAAGGTGGGTTTTTTTCCATTTTGGGGGGGAGGAATGAAAATTTTTGGAAAAATTGAAAAGAATACAATATTAACACTTTTTACAGATTGAAAATCACTTTGTTACTTTAGGAACATAAAATGTATTTGTGTATAAGTTGGTTTGGCATAGAATTATCACATTTGGTATATTAAAAGTGCAGTGTATTCAAACAATTATTACAAATTGAATTTACCTTTTTAAATTTCTACCTTTTTTTTGTAACAAATAGAGCTACAAGCTTCTGAACTGTAACTGGTTTTGCCAGTTTATGAGAGCAGGCAAAAAGAATTTTAAAAAACAAAACGAAAGAAACCATCAACATTAGTAACAAAGAAAATTATTTGTATCTCCACTAGTCCTTCACAGTGCCAAGCAGACATAAAGCACCCATTCCATAAAGTTTTTAGAAATCATTTGAAGAAGTAAATATATTATCACCTTGTCTTACACATTTTATTCATCATGCTAAAATAAAACATTCCATAATCCTTTTTTCTTCTTTTCCCCCCATTTTTTCCAATTCTTGGGGGGGGGGGGGAACAAAAAAGGCTTCGGGGGGAAGAATTTTTCCCGATTTTTTTTCCTCGGGCCTCCACATCTCTCAGCACTGGGGGGTGGGGACCCTGGATTCAGGCAATGAAAGTATCCTCAATTGGTGGTGATGGCGATGAGGTGGCATAGGGTCCTCTGGATCCATAGCCTCCCCTATCACATTCCTGGAATGCCCCATTCCTGGCCCAACACTGTCAGAGCAGCAATGGTGGCAGGGCTTTCTGCTACCACACTAGGGAGGCCTCCATTTGTGGAAAAGGAGAACCACAGTATCCTATAGCCCAGAAGTGCAGAAGCTTTGGCCTGGGGGGCAAATTCACAGGATTTCTCCCTTAATTGATTAAACCATATTAGTCTTAGTTAATTGATCTGTTGATTAAATGCATGTGTGAGTTAAAACAACAGTTCTGAAGTCAAAAGTGTAGTTACCTCTATTTTGGATTATGCATATGAGACATTCCTATTTATTTGTTTGTTATTAAATTTACATTGCCTTGCAAGGAACCTAAGGTGGCTTACATAGTCCTTCTCTCCATGTATCCTCACAAGAACCCTGTGAGGAAGGTTAGGCTGAGAGTCAGTGACTGGCCCAAAGTTACCCAGTGAACTTCATGGCTGAGTGGGAGCTAGAACCTGGATTTCCCAAGTCCCACTCCAACACTGTAATCTCTACAAAATACTGCTTCTCCTATTTAAGATATTGCTTCCTGTATGAGAATAGAGAAACACTTGTTTTATCATGATGGTGCTCGCTATCTCCTGGTTTCAAACTACTTATATTAAAAACAATGTTGTTGGGCTTAAAGAAACAAATCTGCTGCCCAATTAACAGAAGGGCACTGTTTTAGTTTATCTACATTTTAATTGATAAATCCAACCAATTAATTGATTGATCTTTGATTAAATATTAATATTCTAATGGATGTTTGTGATCCATTTAAATAAAAGATAGTTTGTCTTCACTTTTTTCAGGTGGAAAATCTACAAATTGGGAAGGAGGCATTCGAGTGCCTGGTCTCCTCCGCTGGCCTGGAGTGCTTCAACCTGATCAACATATTGATGTGCCAACAAGCAATATGGATATATTCCCCACAATACTTAAACTTGCTGGAGCACCACTACCCAATGACAGGTAAGAAATGTAGTCTCTTTTGTCGCAAAAGATATAACTTTAAAAAATGGAAACAAAACAAAGTCCACCTCTGGTAGTTTTGAAGACACTTTCAGACATCATCAGGTTAGCTTGTGGTCAATATTATTTATCATATCTTGAACAAGTATTTGGCAGCCATTTCTTCAAGTAATGACCAAATCTAACATAGTTACACATAGACATTCCCTACAGACTTTTGTTGGCCATATCTCTTACGCACTATTTTTAAAGCATCTCCATCATCTCAGACAGCCTTGCCTGGCTCAGCTCCACAATCAGCATTTTACTTAAAATGACCCCAAATCAATATCCTACCTTTGATGTCTCACTACTCATAGGACCTGACAAGTCCTGTAAGTGAAATGGCCATATATAATGGGTGAATATCTCCTTATTCATGAAGCAGGCTGGATTGCTTCTTTGCAGACAAGTCATCACACAGTAAAACTATTTCTGGACTGTACTACAGTACAGAGTGTAGGTGGGGAATATGAAATAAACTCCCCGTACATTGTCAAGAAGAAGGATTCTAGCTTAGTTTTCTCCATGATATGTTAAATGTCTGTGCTGTTGTCTTTATGTCTTTCAGAATACTGGACTATATGGTTCTACGTAAAATTGGGTATCAAGACATGTGAACCCACCCCCTATAAATCAGGGGTGCTAACATGTTGCTCAACTAAAACTCCCATTATCCCTGACCACTGGCCATTCTGGTTGGGACTGATGGCAGTTGTCACAGGTTTCCCTGCCCTATATGATTGCCATTCCATAGAAATTAATTATTGCCATTTGGGGATACAGTTTCCAAGTGTGAAGTATATATAAATTTTACTTCCGTATCTTTGGCACACTATTTCCACAAAGCAGTTAAGTCATTACTTCAGCAGAAACTGTGTCTTCCTTATTGGGGGTATGATTATTGAAACAAAGCAAAACTCCATACATTTTTATTTATTTATTTGCCTAAAAGGGAGTAAATCTGAAGTATTTTTGTCAGCTGTAGGACTGTTGCAGAGTGAAAGGTAATCAACTGCTGCATCACCATTGTTGAAATTAATAAGCATGTTAATTCTGGGCCTATTCAGGCAATATTAAAGTGACTTCAACATGCAAGTGAGGGCAGGCCTGCACCAAGTATCTCTATCCTGAAATATATAGAATTAGAATTTTAGGGTTGCAGCTTACATGGAAGCTCCACATCTACAGCTCTCTCCAGAGGTTCACACTATATGCTCAGATCCCCAAGGTAAAGTATGTAACTTTAATAACATCTGTACAGACCTGCCGTTAGAATGCAATGTAGTGTCTCTAAGATGGTGGATTTATAGCCGAGATTCAGGATGAAAAACTGATTCATACATGCATCTACATCACTTGGCAACTTGATGACTTGGTGAACTTGTGGACTATCTCCATAAAAAGAGAAAGTGACATGAACCTTCTGTCTGTAGTATTTTATCTCTGATGCCTCTTTCATAAATGTCCTTCACATGATTTTCCACTCATCAAGTGATCGACATGCATATGGAAACTCACCCTTAACCATTAAACAAATTGAATGGACTGGACTTACACAAGTTATTATATTTCAACCCAAAATGGAATCCTACAGATCAAAGGTCATCCATTACAACTCTTTACCAATGCAGGAAATCCACTACTAGAACATCCCTGATAGGTGGACATCAAGCCTCTAAACCAGTGGTAGACAACCACCCATGCACTAACGATGGCATATTTGGTGGAGAAATGAGAATACACTAACATTAGCCTGTAACTTTGCTATGGCTATATCATACTGAAGTACAATATTTTAATGTTGTTCTTGGCTACTGCAATGTTTTGTCATTTTCACCACATACTAAATAGCTGAACTTACAGGTCTTTCCATTAAGCCCTTCAAGTACTTTGATATTCAGTTTTGTAATTGCATCAGTTGGAGCGTTTTAATTACTTTTTCTCTTCTTGGCAAAAGAAGATGGAATTTTGTTCTTGACGATAATCTATATGTACCTTACGTGTTCCTTTTGATCAAGCTATAGATGTTTGGGCATGATGCCAAGTTCATTCTGCTCTTTCTTATATATAGTCAATAAATCACCAGCTGTGAACTTTTCCCCTGCAGATCTAAAGTGATACTATCGTGACAACTAGTGCTCATTTACATAATGCAAATGTAAAAGTAATTCCCCTGGTGTAAATTCAGAATATCTTTTCCACTCTTTGCTCCAGATAGCAAACTTTTTCAAAACAGACTTGCCATTTGCTACTTTTGACTCTCAGGTTCAGTCACTTCACTAATTACTAAAGCATAAATAGTCAACTTTTTGATCACAATAGTTCATGATAGAATCCTGGGAGCTGAAGCTTTCTTTCTCTTTTTGGAACAAAAATGTAACCCTCATGTTTGTAGATAGGGCTGGATAAATTTGTCAACTTCAGTTTCTCTCAGGTTCTCTCTCTTTTTTTTTTATCTTAACTTTGGTTCATCCCAAATTTGTCCAGTCTTAAGGTTGTTCCTTCTTAAATTAGCGACTTTACAAAAAAGTTCACATGAAAAATGATTTATATTTGTGCTTGTGAAAAAAAAAACAGAACTGTCCTCCATTTTGTGTTTATATTGGTTTTAAGATATAATAGGTTTTTAAGATATTATGGGAAATTTGTGCATGTACTAATCATTCTGTCAACAGGTTAATAGCTTGAAGGTCAAAGGTTTAATTACAATGTAGTAGTTAGGAAGTTGCGTTCAGAGGAGCAAGAGATTATAGAGTCCATCAACAGTCAGAGGAAGAGAGAGAGAGACAAAATTTAAAGTCAAGAAATGGAAACTTAATTTGCAAAAATGAACAAAAAAACTACTTTCCTGATTGGTTGGAGTTGGGGAGAAAGAAAACTAATTTTAAGAGATAAAAGCCAGAATAGGCAATGGTGTAGAGAAGCAAAATTAAAAGGAGAGAAAAAGAGAGAGAGAAAGAAAGGTGGAAGGAAGGAAGTCCAGAATCCCAGAGAAAAGAAAGAGTCAGCTGCTGGAAAGATCCTGTATAAAATAGGGGTGCCACCTAGTTAAGTTAGCTGGATGTATTTATTCCTGGTTGTTTTATTGCCCTTTCGTTTTGTGTGTTGTATGTGTGTATCCATTCAAATTTTAAAACTTCTTCCTATTGACATTTTTTTCAGAATGATTTAAACTTACTTATTTGAAATTATATTGATGGGGGGGGGGGGGGGGGTTACCCACCCAAGTCTAACAGCCAACTCCCACATTATCTAAAGTATACCCAGAGAATTTTAAGGCTGGTTTGGTGGACAAATAAAGATTTTTCACAGATTGGCAGTAGAAAAGGAGGCAATGACAAAGGTATTGTCCTATTCTGGACATTCCTATAAATGTACTATTATCAACAAGTCTGACTGCAGGAAGGTTGTATTTGTATAGATCCATAATTCCCAACTCCTTTCTGCTAGAGATGGGAGAATCAGAGGTGTTTGAGGTCTCTGAAATCCTCCAAACTTCACTTCAAAGCTCAGTTTGGCATTTTCAATTGCAATGGTTTTTTTACCATACTCTCACCTACTGTTGGTGATGTGTTTAAGGAATGCTTTTGTCCATTTTTTGGCTCATTGTTTCCCAAACTATTTGGCTAAGAACTCTTCCTTTCCCTTACGTAAATGACTGAAATTCTAATGGAGACTGTGCAGAGCCATAACAGCACTTGCACATCACAGAGCACAATATTGAATCTATCCCCTTGTGATGGTTTCCTGTTTTCAAAAGTAATGCATTCATAAAACAGTCTACCTGCCTCCTGTGGTGGATGTGACATTCCAAGCAAATTATCAGTTCTTTTGCTCCCTTTCCAACCTCATATCTGAATGCCCACTGCCCACGGGGATATGGATTCTGGACATGCGACCATTTTAAAGGTGCATTTTAAAGAGTGCAGTTAGCATGCAGATGCATTGGTCCATCACATTTTGCTAGGTCACTGAAGTAATCTGAGTATAAAAGAGCAAGACCACATGCATACACACAAAGTAGGGGGAGGCATCGGCCAAACTGGTATTTCAGCAGAAATAAGGACAAGAGACATTCTTGTTAAGCCAATGATTTATCAAATGTTTGTAGGAAAAGACAGGGCAGGATAGAAGGATAAAGGATGTGAAAGATTAGATCCATCATTGCCTTGGGATATCCAATACAAGTCATAAAGGTGCCATTCTTTCTTTGGTCCAGTCTTCTTGCTGGAGTGCAAATTTCATTGTAGTGTAGCCCTCACATGGAGGGATCCTTTTCCACGAAGACTGATCTCACAACATTGCAGTAATCATATTTGTTCAAACTAATAAATTATAATGGCAAACACAACACCAGAATAAAGTATGATTCTCCCAATAAAAATAAAATAAATATCTGCTTTATTCTGTACATATTTCAAACATATTTGCCATGATACTTTATATAACGAAATTATATTGCATGAACTACACGGTGTATAGAAATAATGTGTATCTGTCCTATGCTCATGAAACTTAAGAGTTTGTCATAGGGCAAGGGAAAATTTGAGTCCTTTACTTCTCACACGCTTGGCTGCCATGCTACACCACTAGTGTAGTCGTAATTAATTATCCACTACAATCTCAGATACTGGTGAAGGACTAACAGACAGACACTCTATTTTTCCACTTGCTCAGGTGGCAGATAGGTTAGAGCACATCCTTGGAAGACACTGATAAAATGTGGAATCAGGGGTCTGAAAAAGGTTTATGTCTCATCGGCAAATAGCTAGGTAAAACATTTAATTTTTCCTAACTTAAGGAAAAGTAGGTGAAACAGAAAATCATTGCTTAAAGATGTAAGGCTGTGATACAGTAGAGTTACAATACATGCATATTTTTGTTGAACTTAAGTGTAGATAATTGAGGTGCATTTTGTACATTCTGCAGAAGTGGAATGTGAAGAGTGCAACACACCCATATTTCCCCAAGGGTAGTGACATTCAGGGTATATATTAGGGGAACAGCATATTTCTAGGGTGGTTATGTATATATTTCTGATACAGAGAGCCAAGTGTTCTGAGTGGTGCATGCAATTGTAAATCCACAAAGGAGGAGAGAGTGGTCCTTTCCTGATCCTTTGTGTTTGCTAAGAAAAGCAGTTATTTAATTGAATGTGGCCCATTCAGAAATGACATGACATCCACTCAATTTGTCCAGGGACCCACATATATAAATGAGAAGACCTGAGTCCACAATTGCATCCTAACTGTTTCAAAATAATTTCAGACTTTAAATGTACAATATGCCTCAATCAAAATGTGTGCCAGATTGAATTAATTCTCTATAAACAATTGTAAATGTTGTGATTCGCACCATGCCAAAATCCTTAGCTTCATATTTCCCTTTTAAGTAAATATGAGATATTTAATAGTTTAATTAATGGAAACATGCTTGGTGTGCTTATAACCTCTCCTCCTACCTCCTCTCCCAATAAATGTAAAATTTCACTCCTCTACTGAAGCATGAGTTTAAAAGGAGTAAGGGAATACTGTCTGTCATCCTTCACATAGTGATTCTATTTGTAAACATTTAAGATAATGCTGGGAATATGCCTCTATATGCCTCTATATTGTCAGCCCATGATGTGGACTCAAACTCCATATCATGGCATTACATGTTTTTCACCATCTGTGTATATGTCAAGGTCAGAAAGAGTGGACATAGTAAGAGAGAGGCTCTTTAACTTTCCACATGGATAATTTTTCCATCTTGAAATAACTCTCCTCAGGTCACTCATCACTTACTCAATTACTTATTTTACCCAGAATCCTGCTATTCTATTCATTTCTCAAAGCATCTATCCTGTGATTCCATCCAGTTCCTGGCTGCTGCACCCAATCACTGTAGTGTGGAATAGTGTTAGGCTAGGACTGGAGAGACCTAGGTTCAAATTCCCAGCTCCCGCTCACTCCCTGCCCTCCTTAGTGGAAGGTCCATAACTTAGTGGTAGACCACATCTTTCTATGCAGATGGCCCAAGTTCAATCATCAGATAGAACTGAAAAGACTCACTTCCAGTCAGTGGAGACAATAACTGAGCTAGAGAGTCCAATAAGAAGCTTCTTATTTTCTTCCCAAACATGAGGTTCTACTGAATTTTTTCACAGCCACAATGGGATCTGTGAATGGCAACAGAATTTATTACCAAATTGGCATCCGTATCAATGGGCATTCCAATGTGTTTCATCAAGATATTTATTTATTTGTTTATTTATTTTATTTTATTCCATTTATATACCGCCCCATAGCCGAAGCTCTCTGGGCAGTTTACAAAAATTAAAAACATTGAACAATTAAAACACCAATATACACAATTTAAAAGCATAAAGCATAAAAACAAGTTGAAATTACAATATCCTTCTGGGTCAAAGCACAGATTTAATATTTAAATATTTAATATTTAAACAAATTCTTATTACCCACTTATATAATGTTGATGCGCTTCCAAAAAGATATTTTCTAAAGTTGAATTTCACTTGTCCATCCCAAACATTGCAATCCTATGCATGCTTACCTAGGATTAAATCCCGCTGCACTCATTGGAGTTTACGTCTAAGCAGACGTACATAGGATTACACTGTTAGTAATGTTATATCAAGTGGTGAATGTGCATGGGTAAATCATCCCCTAGTCTAAGGGGCTCATCAGACAAGTGTTTTATCACAAGCTCACTACTGCCCACCCATGGTTTTTCACAAGTCCTTTAGACAACACCGTCCACCTCCCGTGTGCCTCCCATTCCTCCTTGCCTTTTTTCTGTCACAAATGGGCCCTTTTTAATCTGCTTTTTTGGAGGGGGAACAGAATATGCTGCCATTTCCTGCTGTGTGCAGGAAAAGCGGCATGATAAAAGATGCCCTCTAAATGGGCAACGTGGTCTTTGTTTACTTCCTCTTTCTTCTTTGGGAAGAAAGAGGAACTAATGTGGGACAGGAGCAGGGGCGGAGAAACGACAGTAGGGAACCACAATTTCCTCTCCTTTTAATGACACTTGAAGGCTCATGGTAGATGATATAGTAAATATTTGTTTGCCACCAGAAAATGAGCCATGCTGCACGTTTCTCTTCTCTCCCTTTTAGCACTGAGTTACAGAAAAGTGTGATGGGATGTCTCCATATCATGTTTCTCTGCACCACCAGCGAATCATGTGGCCAGAGGAAGGACTCACATGATAAAGTGACATCATATGTTTCCCTAAGTAGATGTTACAGTAAGGAAAGAGGAACTAGATGCATACCTCCCATATTCAGGGGTAAATATGAATTTACCGAAAAGTCCATCATTTAGCATGAGAGAACAGAAATTGGGAAATAGGGTGGAAGGGAAGAACTGCCTTGGGCTTGGCAGGTTTTTAGAGCTATTGAAGATACGTTATGAAAGGAATAGTTTTGCGGCGTGTAGGACGAAATAAAGAGGCGAGACAACATCTTGGAATTTAAACATGGGCCACATTTTATTAAACCAGATCTGCAGACAGGGTAACACCTAGGCGGGCATCTACCTCATGGCTTCATCCAGAGCCATCCTTGGGTCGGGCAAGCCATTCTATCCCATGTAGTGGCGCTTGCCATCTCACCACCCCATGGGCTCTCCCTTTGGGTAGGGAGACCTCCCTGTGTCACCACCCTCGTGCCACACGGCTCCGAATAGGTGACACAGGTTAGCCTCAGAGGTAAGCCTTAACCTCCCAGCTGGTGCCACACAGCTCCCAGCCTTGGGCTTCAGACTCTACCCCTCACCACAACGGTGCCTGAGAATGCTCACCGATATCCCCCCCCCTCTAGATGCCCGCGCCTAACCGCCACAAGGGGTGACAAGCATCAGCTTAGTTGCTCCCCCCCATACTACCAAAAATTACCGTCCTCAAACCCCTCTGCAGATCTGTAAGAAAAATGTTTCCACTGTCAGTCAAGTGGACTCCGTCCTGCCTAAACAGCTCCCTCCTGGCTTTAGAAATATCCGGGTGCCGAAGGCTAAGATCGCCATGCTTAACCAGATCTTTATAGATCTCAGTATTCACTCTTCTCCGGGCACGTTCCATAGCCTGGACCTCACCCCTCGCTCTCCAGTTGAATCGTGGGAGCATACAGGACCAAATGATCCTGATACCAGGCCACCGCATCCGTAGGCTCTCCAAATTGGCTTTTATTTGCCAAATCAGGGCCTTACCCTTCATCTTCCCCAGATCATTGCCACCCAAAAGAATGAGCAATATCTGCGGCCAATCTGTCCCCGGATGTCGGTGCAATAACATAGGAATGAGGCTCTCCCACCTCATTCTGCAGTTTCCAAGCCAATGAATCTCCGCATACTGGCTCAGCCCCAGTTGTAATCCATGCCTTGACTTGGCTGCCCGTCTGCTGGCCCAGAAAATCATGCTATGGCCACAGATGCTCACTTTCAATGGAGTGAAGCCCTTCCGGAGATCTACGTATCAAACATGAAAACATTAACCTCGGCCACATCCCACCTTCAGCGAGGCAGCGGCCTCACGTATGTCCTGAAGGCCCCGGAGCATCATCTCCCCACCGCCCGAATTTGATGTGGAGAAAAACCCAATGAAGCTGCCGTGGATGCAGCCCCAATCCGGAACGAATGCGTCCCAAACTGCACGTTATCTAACCCCAAACTAGAAAGTGCCCTCTTAATCGTGGACCAGAATTGGTACTTTGTCAACTGAGAGGCATCCTGATGGTGAAACAAAGCGCCTGGGCCTTCGCCGCGTAAGTCCACGTACTCCCTTAAAGCCCGAACTGGGCATAACTCTGGGTTCGTAGCAGCAAACAACCGAATCTCTGTGCCCTTCCCCCGCTGATCCGTCTTGGATCGACGGAGCCGTATATGTACTTCCCTGTCCCTGATCCACAGATCAGCGAATTGAAGTGCCCTTCCTGAACTGTCCCCTTTTGACCCCGCTACGAGCTCCGATATCCGAAAAGCTCCAAAGAATGCAGTTAATGATGCAGCATGAAACAATGCCACCTCATAGCCAGAATAGCACAATGGTGGCCATATAGCCCTCAAACCCAGCAGAATCTCTGCCGATAGAGGAAGTCGCTTATCCTTAGCCCGGGGGGACACCCGTGTCCAACCCTGTAACACGCGTCTAACCCTAAAATCTTCCGCGTTATCTGTAACCCCTTTTATCTTAGACCAGAAAGCCAGCGCTGCCAACTTTCTGCTGATGGTGCGGGCTGATAGGCCACCCCGTCGGGAAAAGACACAAAATTGCAGAATGTGTTCAACCGGAATGGGCCACACTAACTGTAATTGAGCCGTTATGCGGAAATTCAGGAATTCCCTACCTGCCCTTTGGTGTGCAGTCCTGGTGCTAGGCGCCACTGACTGCCACATAGCCTGCTGTATTTCATCCTTCCAATCTGCCAAAGTGTTGGTATCATCTCCTCGGGTGTTTGCGAAGCCCAGGGAGCCAGATCCTGGAAACGCTGCACCTGATGATGTGATAAAGCGTCAGCAATGTCATTGTTCAAGCCCGGTATGTGACGAGCTCTGAACAAGATGTTGTGTCGCAGACAATGCAAAGTGAAGACACGCACCAACCCCATGACTCTAGCGTTGCGGGACGATAACGTATGAAGCATGTGTACAGTGGACTGGTTATCACACCAGAACTGCACCGTAGAATTTGACAATTCCGGAGCCCATATGTGTGCTGCCACATATATTGGAAAGAATTCCAACAACGTTAAGTCCCTGCAGATACCACTAGACTTCCATGTGGCCGGCCATTGCTCGGCACACCATCTATCCTTCCAAATTATGCCGAATCCCCAGGAGCCAGATGCGTCCAAATGGATCTGCATATTTGCCCCCAGCAATAACTCGCATCTCCAGAAGGAGACCCCATTGAAGCACCGCAGGAACTCGAGCCATACCTCCAAATCTTCCTTCATTGGCTTGGTCACCCGCACCATATGATGCGGGCGCCGTAGTCCTGACATCGCGGTGCAAAACCGCCGCACGAAAGCCCACCCCGGGGCAATGACCCGGCACACGAAGTTCAGATGGCCCACTAATTCCTGCAACTGCTTCAATGAGACCTTCCTGGCGTGTGAAGTCCCTCTTAACCTACTACGTAGAGCCATTAGTTTGTCCATTGGCAACCGACAACATTGTGCCACTGAATCGATTTCTATTCCCAGAAACATGAGGGTCGTGCACGGACCCTCTGTTTTCTCCTGCGCAAGCGGCACCCCCAGCTCCCTGGCTAACGCCTGGAATTCTTTCATCAAGAATGAACACCAAGGGTTCATCCCCGGACCCGCGACCAGGAAGTCATCCAAATAGTGAACCACTTCCTGCCCCCCCGTCCTGTCCTTAAGAGCCCATTCCAAGAAGGAACTGAACCTCTCGAACATTGCGCATGATATGGAACAGCCCATGGGTAAGGCCCGGTCCACATAAAACTGTTCCTGAAAACAAAAACCCAGGAGATCAAAGTCTTCCGGGTGTATGGGGAGCAGGCGAAACGCCGCCTTGATGTCACATTTCCCCATCAAGGCTCCCTTTCCCTGCCTCCTCACCATGGCGACTGCTGAATCGAATGATGCATATTTTACAGAGCACAAATGGTCAGGAATAGCATCATTCACAGACGCCCCTTTAGGGAAGGACAGATTATGGATTAATCTGTACTCTCCCGGTGTCTTCTTTGGTACAATGCCCAAAGGTGACACCCTCAACCGTGACAATGGCGGCCTGACATAAGGGCCAACCACTTTCCCTGCTAGCACTTCCTTATCTATTTTCTGCCGGACCAAATGTTCCATCCATTGGATGGATTTTTGATTCCGTGACATGGAGGCTAACTTGGGACCCTGAAACGGAATGCTAAAACCGTAGGTAAAACCTTCCTCCAAATATACTGCATCCTGTCGTTTCGGATATCGCGCCAGAAGCCGTTTAAGCGGGCCGATTTTGATCGGTCTGGGCCCCTTTTGCAGGAGGCTGTTGACCTCCTTGCCGTCTGGGTCCCTGCCCGCCCCTACCATTTCCCCGTCCATTCCTACCTTTTGGACAGCTCAACGCTGGGTGACACCCAGCACAAATCGAGCATTTGTGCTTGTACCAACAGGGGGAGCGAGTGCACATCTCCCAGGAGGAAAACTCCCAACAAGGCTGACGGTATTGAACCCCCTGCCCCACGCTCCCCTTGAAGATAGAGGCGGGTGGCAATTTGGCCACTATATGGCCGCTATCCGACCTCTCACCCACCCCCGGCCTTGCGGGAGTCATGTATTGGAGCCATAAGTCCTGGTCTTTTGCATCCCAGTTTAGAGTGTAATCGAAGGCCGCTTTTCTGCGAAATGACTCATCGTACAAAATCCAAGCCCCTCCCTCATACTCAGAATATGCTCGATAGATAATATCGAGATATTTAATCAAGATGCCACCTTTTCCCGGAAAGCGTTGTAATATAACGCCCATGTAATTCAGAAAACCGGGCAGCCAATTAGCCCAAGTTCTCGCCACCCTCTTCTTCAATCTCTCTGCCTCTTTTTCTACGCTTTTATCCTTGTCATTGCTTTCCAGTTCACGGAAAAGCAATGCAAAAACATCTACATACTCCCCTTTCCAAATCTCTTCCTTTGTACTTAGCAGAAGGTGATACCTCAGCGGGGCAGCCGTGCTCCCTGACGGCATGGCCCCCCGCTCAATGCCCTGAAATGGGTCTGTCACACCCTGGCCTGCCCCTGGTGGCCCAGATGACATGGTACCAGCTGGACCCTGCCATACCGCTGCACACGCTACTGCCACTGAAGTTGTACTATGCTCGCCGCCACCCACGTCACCAAGGGGCGCAGATACCGTGCCACTGTCGGAGACGCCACTAGTTGCATTACTCACCGACGTGCCAGAGGCCTGTGCCCCCTTACGAGCCCCGGCAACAGCCATTGCTGTTGCGGATTCTAACCTACTGCCAGCGCCCCCAGCTACGACCTGTTGTGCAACGGAACCCCTTGCGTCTGTATATTCCTGCCTCAGACCTGCGTTTCCCGTTCCCGCGGACATGTCATGCAAATTGTGCCCCCCTGACCTAGGGTCTATATGAATGTGTGCTGCCCTGGTGCCCGGTGTTGACCAACTCATCCCTGCAAGCCATGGGTGCCACCCCCACGGAGGGGGAAAAGCCCCCAAAGCCTGCAGTGGGCCGGTGTGCTCCATGTGTTGAGCTCACCTGTACCTCCCGTCTGTATTCTGGTCCCCGGCGCCAAAGGTGCCGACACGCTCCCCGCGCTGAGGTATCCGCCAGCCTCTGGTGGATGTGGCTCCCCCGCTCCAACATTACACCCTTGTTCGGCTAGTGACAACTTCTGGCGGTCCACATTTCGACTCGACGACGCTTCCATGGCATCCATTCTGCTGGATAGAGAAAGCATTAGTTCCTCCTGCCTTTGCCTCCATGTGTGATGACGCCTTGCTACCGGCACTGCCACCCGCGCTACTCCCTGCTCTTTCTCCATTGCCTGCATTCTGGCTAGTAAAGCTGACAAGCGAGGATCGATCTCGTCCTCCGAAGATGATTCATGCTGTTGTCTTGCACGCTTAGGTGGCGCCCGAGGCGCTTTTCCTTTCCCTTTGGGACCACCCACCCCTTTTCTATGTGGCATAGTGACTCTGTATCCTGTCAACCGGGCTGACAATCTCCAGGCTCTGTTAACCAGGGCCACTTATCCCGCAGCACTTGCAGCCAAAAACCAACTAAAAATTCCCAGTTGTCTACAGGTGTTCAGTATTATACCCAATGCTCCCTGCGTGTCTCACTGGGCCGCACCTCCCATATTGGGCTCTCCCCGTACGGGGCAGCCACAACCCTACTCAGCGCTCAGGGCCCTGGTGCCAGCCCCAGCCTTGCTTTCCCCCCCCCAAGGGAGAAATCGCCCTAGGCAGGCCCTGTTTTCCCCACTGCACCCAAGCGCTCACAAATGCCAGCCCTGCTGGCCCTGCAATTCCTTCCTGCCACGCCAGGGGGCCACCCCGCTCCTCCTCAACCGCTTGCGCAAGCACGCCCAGCTCAAAGGAGGCCCAGGCGACAAGCTAAAGACCCAGTGCCACAGGCCCGAGCGCCACCCCTAACTCCGCTGTCGGCGGAGCACACCACCGTGAGCCCTAAGCGGAAGCCCCTTGGCTGCTGCACAGCCCCACCGCCGAAGACAGCACTCAAAGGAGCGCTCCGACGGTGCCTACGCTGCGCCGCCCAGCTACCCGACCCGTCGCCGGTGCCACAGCTCCGCTCAGCCGCTGCTTGACGCGCCGATCCCGGCGCCCCAGCCTCCCAGCCGCTCGCCGCCCCTCCCGGAAGTATAAGCTCCCTGCTTGGCTCCCCTCTCCTCGGGAAGACCCCGGTGGACAACGATCCGCCCGCAACCTGTGGCCCTAGGCCGTGAAGTAAAGCTGCTCCACCCTCGCGTCGCAGCCGGTCCGCCAGCCGCGATCCAAAGAGGGAGCTTCGGGGCCTGCAACCTGCCTTTATAGCTGCAGCCCCCCTCCTTTTCGGTGGCACCATGTGGAGCAGCCAATAGGCTGCTTCCACGCCTCGCCCCATCGCCCACAGCCGCAAATGCCCCCCCCACGCCCAGGCTTTGCTGGGCGCAGGCTGAGGCAATTATAATAATAAACCTTGTTGTGCTTTATCTTCTGTGCCTAAGTTATCTGAAACAACAGAATGTGTTTGTGTGTGTGTGTGTGATGTTGATTTTGTGGGAAAGTTGAATTCCTATAGTCTTGTTGAATTCCTACAACCTCAGACTTCCCAACCTCATATTGGAAACTGTAGTCCACAAAAGTTATGTTTCTTACATGCCTAATGGTCTCTACTTCTCTTCCTCAGCTTTGTCTATTTTCTCTAGCTGACCCCTATGCCTGGAATTCTTTTCCAGAGCATTTGCGGACCACGAGTTCAATTACAGACTTTAAAGCTCAACTGAAACCTTTTCTTTTTTCTAAAGCTTTTAGAGCTTGATTTTGATTTTACTTTTATACTGCTAGTTTTATTGTCCCCTGTGCCTGTTTGGTGCATTCCCTTCCTTTTATTGTGATTTTATCAGAATGTAAGCCTATGTGGCAGTGCATTGTTGTTTTATTGTTTTACTATGTACAGCACCATGTACATTGATGGTGCTATATAAAATAATAATAATAATAATAATAATAATAATAATAAATAATAATAATAATAAATAATAATAATAATAATCTAGAGGGCACCGGGTTGGGGAAAGTCACTATAGATTGCTCCAGCAATAGCCACTTGACACTTTTCCCTACATAAATTATTCAGAGGCATCTTATGAAAGGAAAACTTTGCATGAGGACAAGTCCATATATCTGAGGTATTAAAGAAATAGTTTGTGAAGAAAGGAGAAAGCCAAGCAGCCTCAAAATGACAAAATTAGTTCCTCTCAACTGTTTTGAATCAAGAAATACATGCTTCCTATGCCTTCTTAAAATTCACTAAGTTTTAGGAAACTGCTAATTTTGGAAAGTGAAATTTTGTCTGAGGAGAATTCCAGACATCACAAATCACTTTCCAGTAGTAATCCAACATATAATTGATTGGAATGAAAAAAAAAAAAAGATGAAGCCAAGTAGGAGTGAATATAATTTTAAATACATCATTCCTAACTTTTTTTCAAAATATTTTCTTGGGGAATTATATAGTAGTTGCACAGATGCAATATTATAGTCTGTTTGTGGATGTCCTCTGTCTTTTTGACCAGTTCTGTGCATTTCTACACAATTATATATATAAGCTTTCAGTCATAATATGTTCCCAAAAAAGTAGGAACAAACTCAGTCATAGAGCTCCATCAGACTAGCGTTCTATTGCATGCTAATTGCTGGGTACTCACGGATTTTTGTGGGTCCCTCTCACAACATCATCTGCCTCCCACATGCCTCCCGTCCCTTCTAAACTTCTTCGTGTGACAAAAAAAAATCCCAGCAAATCCGACTTATTTTTTTAGATGGAAGTTGCCGCTATCTCCTGCTGTGTGCAGAAGAAGCAGCGCGATCAAAACAGTCCACTGAATGGGCCACATGCACGTTGTTTACGTCCTCTTTCCTCTCCCTTGAGAATGAGGAAGTAATGAAGGACCAACATGTGGGGGGAGAAGCAACAGTAAGGGAACGTGATTTTCTCCTGCGTGATGATGGTCATATAAATCCTTGATTGAATAAATGCATGCTATTTGGATTAACATAGTTATGAAAATGTCACAATTGTCCCAGACAATGTCTGTGCTGGGATGTTGCTTTACAGGCTTTTATGACTACTGAAATCTTTTTTTTTTCTAGGTGTACACCTAAGACCTTTAGAGGTACAATTAAAACATGTAATACAAATACATTTGGTAAAAACACATGTCTTATAGATCCACTAATCAGAAAGCTAGGATTGGCTGCAGCTTCCAGATGGGTTTAACTCAGTGCAAAAATGCAAGTTTGCTAGCATGTAATGTGTGGGCTGACTCTAGCACTGGTGTTCCTGTTGCAATGATATTTATGGGACATACTAAGAAATAGGAATGCCTAAGAGTTTCTTTTTCAGCCAGGCAACTTGTGAGTTCTTACCTCTGTTTTTGAAATGCTTTCTGTTTCAGAATTATTGATGGACATGATCTGATGCCCTTGCTTCAAGGCATTGTTCTCCAATCCAAACATGAGTTTCTCTTCCATTACTGTAATGCATATTTAAATGCAGTGCGCTGGCATCCAAGAAACAGTAAGTAAATTCACCAATTCAAATTTAAATATTTTATGTAATTTTTATTGCAATTTACTTGAAAGACTCAGAAAAAAAGCCTTGGGCCATGTTACAAATAAATGGCTTGAAGTGCCTAACCCTTCTTCTTGTTCTTTTTATCTCTGTTTTACTTTTATCTTCAGAAGAAAAGCCAGTTACTATCAAGGAAACTATTTAGTATTAGTCAATTAATTTGGTGCAGTACAACAAAGTTTTACATCATCATTGTGCTAAAGCCTCCAGTATTGGAATACATTTTAACATTTTGAGCAGAGTCTGTTATATGATGCTATGTTTGCATTGAAGCCAGATACTTGACATAAACAGCTTTAGGGTGTGGACAGCTAGTAGGATATATGAAGTGACCATATAGTAGGGCAGACGATTGATTCATCCAGTCCTGGGAAGTCTGTTGTTTGTAGATTACAAACCTGAACATTTGCATACAGTTGAGAGACACAACGTTCAAAGGGAACCAACTACTGGGTCTTCTCTTCCACACACACACACCCTCCACATACACACATACCCACACACTGCAAAATGGGAACAACAGCACTGGACTACTTTGCTTGCTGGACTTGTGTAACCCACACTTTCTCAGCCACAGCCCTGCCTCCAACAATATGAGTATAATAATAATGAACTTTATCTGCACACATTGTCAGGATCTTTTTAAAATGTTTATAAACTCAGAAAAAAAATGATTAACAAGACCTGAATCAGAAAGGCCATGAACTACTGTCTTCGCTGCTTTCTTTTTGTTTTTTGGTAGACACACTACTGCCTAAACTCAGCTATACTAAACACCTGGATTTTTAAATTGTTATACTGCTGCAATTACTTCCTAATAGGGAAGACCCCACAAAGGCTTAATAATAATAATAATAATAATAATAATAATATATTTATTTATTTATCATCCGCCTCTCCCAACGGATCGAGGCGGGGAACGGCATTAAACATAAAATACAAAACTGATTAAAAGCACATAAAACCAATACATCATTAAAATACCAATAAAACACCAATAAAACACTTTATTAAAACATCATTAAAATACCAATAACACACCTAGAAGGGTTAACACACCATGATAATGGGGGCTCACCTACACCTAAAGGTATAGAGGGGGGAGGGGGAGGATCACAGACTTAATTGCTTCTGCGATCCTCCCCCAGCATCTAGACGGCTGCACGACATCCCAGAAGGTAAGAGGGATGTCGCAGGCACCATTTTTTTTAAGAGGAGCCACACTTGGCGAAAAAGGTATGTAATCCCCCACCAAAACCTGTGCCCAACCCCCCCCCCCATCCCAGGACTGGTGAAATTGCTTTCCCCACCCCCATGTGTTGTAGCCACCCTGTGCAGCTCCGTGCCCATTTGAGGACCCAGGAGGCCGTGCCACACCAGCCATGGTCCTTGTATTGTCCCAGGACCATGGAAAAACCGGGATATCCCCAGTTTCGGTTATCCCAGAGATATCTCTAGGTCATCCCCAGTTCATCCCAAGATCTCCTGGGTGTCATATGGATGCACAGGGATGACCTAGAGACGACCACGGGATATCTGGCAGGCTTGGGTGTGTTAATCACTGCTATGACTTCATTTATTGGATAAAAACACTGAAAGATGGGATCAGGCTATTTTCTCACAAAACAAATGGGCAGAATAGCGGCTGCACATTTTGCCTTGTGTCTTGGGTTCTACTTGCTTCTTTAAAGGAAAGAAAAAGCTGGGAATCTGGAGATTATGGCTGATCCTGTGGGAATGGGGGCAACTGAACTGTCTTGCCCCTTCCTGTGGATGACCATAGTAAAACCAGATAACTGTCCTTGGACAAAGAACTTAACGCATCCAGGGCTTTACAACACTGAACATCCTACATCTGGTCACCATCTGCCTAACTTCCAAAGATGGGGAAACCTAAGCAGGGCTTCTGAAGATTATAGTAAGAGGTAGGCAAGTTTGCATGGAAGTGGGGAATTCTTCAGACACCTTTCTCCTGAGCCATATAGGATTGTATAAGTCAAATACAGCACTTTGAATTGCACCCAGAAATGAGTACTAAATCAGACAGTAGGTCTGACTAATCTTGAAGGGCAATCCCATGTACAGTGGATGTTATCAGGGTATGGACAATCATGGCAAGGCCATCTCTGTCCAGGAAGGACCACGACTGGTGTACCACCTTGAGCTGATGAAAGATAGTTCATGCTATAAATGCTACTTGGTTTCCAATACAAAGACCTGATCTAATAACCTATGAACTTGGTCTGTAAGGGGAACTCCAACTTCATCCAGGGAATGCTACTGCCTAGGACCATTGAACCACCTACTAACAGTACCTCCAGATTGTCTGGCTTGAGCATCAGGTTATTAGCCCCTCTCCGGCTGATCACGACCCATCAATTTATTAATGACATCTTACTCCAAATCTAAAGTTGCCAGTTGCCAGGATCAGGTCAATGACTGGGCTAATGTCCAAGAGCCCAGGGTAGAGAAGTGCAGGGATGCTGGAAGGGGAGAAAGGAGAAGGAAGGTGTAGCTTCCCATAGAGAATACAGGGAAAAAAATTAAAAAGAGCCTCAGGATATCAAACTTTCTCCTCCATGGCCCTTTCTGTAAATGTGTTTGCAATGCACATCATTTGCAGCATGAGAGAGGGAGAAGAGAGAGAGAGAGAAAATATTCTCCAAACATCTCTCTGAGTTCAGTGATATGTTTCTTTGAGGAGCCCAGTTCTCTCTTTCTTTGGTTAGCCATAGTGGGGAATGGGAGCATTTTCTCGGCATCTTCTCAGTTCTTTTGGAAAGAGGAAGCAGATTTTCCCTAGCATGCTCCCAAATGTAAAGTCTGCTATTCTTCACTGCTGTTTCATGGTCCACATACACTTCTTTACATTGTGTAGTGTACAGATGCTGGCCAGATCTTGGCCCCGATATTTTCACGTGCTTTATTTGGGGAGCGTAGGCAAGCATTCTTCATGGCTCTTTCATACCGCTAGCCCCCAGAGAGAACATGATTGACTAGTCTCTTGTCCAGTGCCGATCTTCACAAATACATTTTCTCTCTGGGCACAATAGAAGAACGTACATAAAGGATATTCTCGAGGTACCAAAAGGTCCTACATACAGCTTATCTCCCTCCAGCATGCTACAGTTGTACAAAGAAAATATCTCTGCATTTCTTAAGCTCTCTCCCTCTGATGTGTGTTTGATTTTATCAGCATCGGTATGATCATTCACAGGGACTGTCTCTATGATGGTTTTGTTGTCATCTGCCTTTTCAGTTTTCCACTTGCTCTGTAAGGCACCTATCCGAGGCTGTAAAACACTGTCAGTAAATTATATGAAAAATCACAGCATAAAATTATGACCAATTGATTGTAAGTAAGACATCTGTTGTAAAGGCATTGAGTATAAGGCCTTTACACCTCAACACCACAGTAGATATGCTGCCAAATACACAGTTGCAGTCAAAATGGTAGCAATGTCCTTAACTCTTTCCCCACTCTATGTAAAAAGTGTGCCATGTCCCGACAATATGGCCTTTGTTTGGTCATTATGTCAGTGGCAGGGCATCTGATATGCATGCAGAAGGTCCCCGGTTCAACCCCAGCATCTCCAGGTAGGATAGGAAAACCCTTCAGAGCTGCTGCCAGTCAGTGATGACAGTACTAGGCTAAATGGGTCAATAGTCTAACTCAGTTTAAGGCAGCTTCTTATATTCCTATGATAAATCAAGACACTTTTCTTTTGGACTAAGGATGGGTAATACTTGGCCTACCGGCAGCAGGCAGCCCCCGTCCTCCAGCTGCACCCCTGAAATTGTGTGGCAGTGACAAAAGAGGGGAAAATGGTGGTTTGCCACTACATTTCAGCAGCAAAGAGCTATGCAGGTGTCAGAAAGATAAATTTAGCTTGATTTAACTGTCTGAAGCTTCCATCGATTTATTTGCTGCTACTATGCTGCCAAATTTTGGTGGTAGAGCAGCAGGGACAGAAGTGCAGCCTGTGGGGTTGGAAGGTGGCCCCGGGGCCCCGTGAAGTTGCCTACCCTGTTTTTAGATATTATGGAATGCGACATGATAAGAGACATTCAGCAGCCTTTTTGGTTTATTTTGTCAGCAACCCTGCTTTTAATGCCACATCCAGTTTAGTCCTCAGCCCAAAACATATTTACATTACAGCAAGCCTCTCCAATATCAGCAGCTCTCACTTCCAAGTAAGTGTGCTTAGAATCACATACTCTTCATGTTTCAAATATAGTGTAGCAGATTTATTAAAGATCATTATGGACTTATACAAAATTTCCCAGGTGAGCAAACATTTCCCTCTGCATTCTATGCAGAAGACTGTAATTTGCAATCAGCCAAGTTTGCAATCAGCCAAGTGAGTGGAATTTGTGTGAGTAGTATTCATGTAAACTGCATATGCATCAGTAAGAGCTGAATATTAAAAAGTCTTGTTGGATTAGGCTAAAGTCAAACTATCTGGGATCCTGTTTCCAACTATGGCTAGCTCTGATTCTTCTGGAAAGCCCCAAGCAAGGCTGAATGTGAAAGCCCTCATCGTTTGTGCAGCAACTAATATTCAGAGGCATACTGTTCTTCATTTACCTGATCCTTACCAATGGATAGAGCTGTCCTCATGAACTTGTGCAATCCAAAGGGCTGTCTGTATGCACTCAAAGCCCCACAGTGGCTGTGAATCTGCGCTGCGTCAGTTATATGTCTTTTTCAATGGGAGTGAGGTCACCCCGGCTCTTCCGCTGTCTGACCTCACTCCATGGCCAATCCAGGGGTGGGCATGGTGGAAGGAGACTGGCAATTGGTCGCCAGAAGCCAGGAAGAGGGTGGGGTGGCGGCTCCAATACCTAGATGTCTGCCGGAAACCCTGCACTCCCTTCTTGGCATGAGGATTACCTGACGCCACCCCAGGTAATTGAAACCGCAGGATTTAGGAGTATGGGGTTCTGCAGGGGTCAGTTTTGTCCCCCATGCTGTTCAACATCTACATGAAACCGTTGAGTGCAGTCATCCGGAGTTTTGGAGTGTGTTGTCATCAGTACGCTGATGACACGCAGCTCTATTTCTCCTTTTCATCATCAGGTGAGGCTGTGGATGTGCTGAACCAGTGCCTGGCTGCGACAATGGACTGGATGAGGGCTAATAAACTGAAACTCAATCCAGACAAGACTGAGATGCTGTTAGTGGGTGATTCTGCTAACCGGATGGGGGGGTCTTCAACCTGTTCTGGATGGGGTTGCACTCCCCTTGAAGGAGCGGGTTCGTAGCTTGGGGGTTCTCCTAGAACCATCTCTGTCACTTGAGGCTCAGGTGGCCTCAATGGCACGGAGTGCCTTCTACCAACTTTGGTTGGTGGCCCAGCTACGTCCCTATCTGGACAGGGATAACCTGGCTTCAGTTGTCCATGCTCTGGTAACCTCTAAGTTAGATTACTGCAATGTACTCTACGTGGGGCTGCCTTTGAAGGTGGTTCGGAAGCTGCAGCTTGTGCAAAATGCAGCGGCCAGATTGATAACTGGAACCAGAAGGTTCGAGCATATAAGACCTACTCTGGCCCGCTTGTATTGGCTGCCTGTATGTTTCCGAGCCCGATTCAAAGTGCTGGTTTTAACCTATAAAGCCTTACACGGCTTGGGACCACAATACCTGATGGAATGCCTTTCCCAACATGAACCTACCCAAACACTACGTTCAACATCTAAGGCTCTCTTCTGAGTGCCTACTCCGAGGGAAGTTCAGAGGTTGGCAACAAGGGAGAGGGCCTTCTCTGTGGTGGCCCACCAATTGTGGAACGATCTCCCTGATGAGGCCCGCCTGGTGCCAACATTGTTATCTTTTCGGCACCAGGTCAAGACTTTCCTCTTCTCTCAGGCATTTGGCAATATCTGAGGAGCCTGGGTTTGTTTTTGTTTTTGTAGCTTTTTGGGCTGTTGTAGCGGTTTTAAATGTATGTGTGTATTGTGTGTACGTTGTATGTTTTTGCTGTTTTCATTTTTGTATATTGTTTTTAATTGTTTTAATCCTATGTAAACCGCCCAGAGAGCTTTGGCTATGGGGCAGTATACAAATGTAATAAATAAATAAATAAATAAATAAACGCAGTGCCAACTTAGCACCGTAAAGACAGCCCCCAAGTCAGTGGTAATTACAACATCTCGTGGCAATGTATTCCATAAGTGTTTTTTTTTTAAAAAAAAAGATAGATATGTCCACATTGGACTTCCTATGTGACATACCACTTACACATATTACATCAAATATGTAATCTGATAATGCAACATTTTCATGAGTGCTTTGACAACATTACATCTTATACCAGATCCTGTTGTAGGGCACTGTTATTTATCATATCCAATTATCTAAATATTTTAATTATTTCATTTCTGTACTACCCAACACCCAAAGGTCTCTGGGTGATTCATAAAAATTACAACCCGAAACTACAACATAATCAAATCATAACATAAAATCCTTAACATAGCAAATTTTAAAACAATTTAAAACATCTAAAGGAAAACCTGGGACCTCATTAAACAACTGACTTCAAAATCCCCATCATTTGCCACCGAATGCCTGGGATTAGAGGAAAATCTTAACCTGGTGTTGAAATTATAAAAATGTTGGCTGGACCTTAGTGGGGAGAGCATTCCACAATCTGCTACCACTGTGAAGGCCCTTTGCCTTGTTGTCATCCTCAGAGCCTACCTCAGAGGAGATACTCAGAGGAAGGCTTCAGATGTTTTCTTAGCGTCTGTGTAGGCTTATATTGGGAGGGGTGCTCCATCAGGTATTGTGGTCCAAAGCCATGTAAATCCTTATAGGTTAAAACTAGCACCTTCAATTGGGCTTGGAAATGTACAGGCAGCCAGTGCAAGCAGGCCATAATTGGTGTTACATGCTCTTGGTGCCTGTTAACAATCTGGCTGCTGCATTTTGTACAAGCCACAGCTTCTGAAAAGTCTTCAAGGGCTTCTGCACTTGAAGTAATCTATCCTGGAGGTAACCAGAGCATAGACTACTGAAGCCACATTATCCCAATCCAGATAGAGGTGTAGTTGGGCCACTGGCTGAAGCTGGTAGAAGGCATTTCATGCTACTGTGGCCACTTGAGCCTCAAGTGACAATGATGGCTCCACAAGTTTTGAACCTGCTGCTTTAGAGAGAGAGCAACCCCATCAAGAACAGGATGAAAAACCTCCATCAAGTCAGAAGAGGCACCCACTAACAGCCTTATTTGATGAAGATGAAAAAAGAAGAGGTGTGGGTCAAAGCATCCGGATAATGCATTCCAAAACTCCCGATGACCCCACCCAATGGTCTCCTGTTGATATTAAATAGCATGGGGGACAAAACTAACTACTATGGAACCCATACTGGGGAATCCATGGGGCTAAGCAGGATCCTCCAAGCACCACATTCTGGAGCCTGCTATCACAGTAGGAGTGAAACCACTGCAATACAGTACCCCCCCCCCCCCATTCCCAACTCAAACAGTTGGACCAGAAGGATACCATGGTCAATGGTATCAAAAGCTGCAAAGAGATCAAGACGTATCAAAAGGGTCAGACTCCCTCAGAGAGCTTTGCTCCTGGTCAGTGCAAAAATGTAATAAATAAATAAATAAATATTCCACCAAATGTGGAACAGAAGAATATGATATTAGTGCAGATGCCCTTGAATGATCGTTACAAAATTCTTTTACCATTTTCACTGTTCTCATTTTTAACTTTCATGCAGATCGAACCATTTTTAATACATTCTGCCCTATGTGTATCAGAAATTCAGAATATTAGACATGTGGGCAGCCTGCTTCCCTTACAGGATAGCCAGGTGCAGGCCCTAGTTCTACACAGACAGGAGAAGCTGCAAGTGCTGAAGTTTTCATCTGAACCTAACTTTTCAGTCTTTTTTGGATCTGCACTTAGTCTAGCATTTCTATTTTCTCAGATGCAGTTTTTCTGTTATGGTTGAAAAAGTAAAATAAAAGAGTCCTGTTTTAAAATACCATGAGCAGAAGCTCTAGGACTTTATTGGCCTATGAATCAGAGTTATTAAAAATGTATTGCTTTGACAACTTCATTACAAGGAAAGCAGTCACCCGATAAGGAGAAGATCTCTGGTTACGTGGGATGTTTGCATCTCTCAAACTCAGGGGGTCGTTTAATGGCCACTTACAGAGTTGTAGTCATATCGGAGCAAATGAGTCTATACTAATGCATATGGCCACTGAATCACATTTTCTAAGGTTTATTTTCTTCTCACTAAATAAACAAGGATGCCGAATAACCCCACGTAATAAATTCCGTTGTGTCTTGTAAATGTTCTTTTGAAGAGCTATATAGCATAAAGGTCTAATAAGTAACATTAGTTTAATCCTCTTAATGAAATCATTATTTTGATATTGCTGATAAATGCCAAGACAATTGATTTTATCAGCAACAATAAATCTTTTTTGGTGCAAATCAAGATTCCTTTTCTGCAATACAAACATCTGTTTTATGAACAGGAGAAGAAAACCTAAGTGGGTGTAATCCTATTTTTATGGCATTTGCTTACTTTTCTAAAAGCATGAACAAGAACACAAATATTAAAGATCCATCAGCATGGTTAGAGTTGGAGACTAGGGCAGGATCTACACTACTGCTTTAAAACAGTGTATAACAGTAGTGACAACTGTTGGGGCCCAGGACACACTTCGCATACAGTTTTCAAACCATTTTCAAAGTGTCATATCCTGCTTGGTGTAGATCAGGGCAGACCCAGTTTCAAATCCCAACTCAGACACAAATCTCACTGGGTGAACTTTAGCCAATTGCCTATAGGGCCTTTCAAACGGACCACTCCACACATTCACTTAATGAGCACAGTGTTTCATGAGTACACATGAGCTATCTCTGCTGTTGCCAGAACTGCAGGAAGCCTCTGACAAATGTCCACTGGATGATTATGAGAAGCATCTCTCTGCATGTACAGATTTAGAACCCAGTCAGGGTCCCTTCTCCTGTGAAGGAGCTCTTTGCATGTACGTCTGTATTTGTGGAGAACTCCTTCTCACTAACGTCCAACAGATGTTCATCTGGGGAAGGGTGGAGGTAGAGGGCAGTTCTGGCAGAGGGCAGGGCTAGCCCTCACAGCCCCATGGAGCCCTTCCGCACATGCACTGAATGTATGGAAGGTTAATTCGAATGTCCCTCATCCCTGAATGTCTCTTAACCTAACCTACCTCACAAGATTGTTGTGAGGATAAAAGAGGGGTGGTGGAGAACAATGTACAACTGCAACGAGCTCCTTGAAGGAAGGTGGAATATAAATGAAATAAATAAATAAATAATAAATAAATAAATAAATAGGAGTTCAAAATGGGGCAGACGGGGTTGTGGGGACAGGCGAGGAGGATGTCACTGCAACTGCACCTTCACACAGGACTCATAATTACAAGAGAAATGGAAGTTGGATGGAAATTCATAGGTATTCATCTCAGTAACTAGCTGTTGGTTTTAGTGCTAGAAAATGTGAAAATGGGACAGCGGGAAGATGTCTTTCTGCAATACATCCACAAATCTGAATATTGGTAATAAGATCTTGCAGATCCTGTAAATTACTGTAGCACATTTAAAATGAATAAAGGGCGTAGCACATATTTCTAGCATGATCTGGAAGACCCACGTATTCTACAGTATAGGGTGATTTGTTTGTTTATTTGAAGTGAAACAGATAGATTAACTTAAACACAGAAGCAGCAAGCACCTGGGAGGCAGTGTGCTCACTTGTACTTGCTAGATATTGGCAATTCCTGGGATAAACAACCCAGGAGTTACCATCGTCTGTTTATCCTACAATAACTACACTTTGTGACCCAGTTTGCACATGACAACCAATGGCTTGTTTAAACCATGGGCTGTCAGACTCAAGCAGGAGGAAGTGAATTCTCCAGTTCCTGTGTGTTCATTACTTCTGCTTTCAATTAACAACCCAGGAATACCCCATTTCTGGAGTGTTATCATGACAATTGAGCCCAGGATCTCTTGGTTGTTTAGTGGTTAAAAAATAAACACATGGCTTATCATTGGGTTTGCACAACATGATAACAAATGAGGAATACACCATACCTGGGTTGTTAATTAAAAGCAGAAGTGACAGGCACATGGGAGGCAACACACTCATTCATTCCTGCTAGATATTAGCAATTCCTGGGATAGCAACCCAGTAATTTCCATTATGTCTAAACCAGGTTTTTGTCCCAGTTTGGCTTGGTTGATTTCATAAAATGAGCTTTATAACTTTAACTATTATAAATAAAATTAGATATCCATTCCAATGTATTGCAGAAGTATTCAGTCTCTAAGACATAGTTAGCCATGTTCTCTCTTTTCACATGATAGTCAGTTACTTAATGCAGTCCAGGAGACTAAATAGCAACCTAGTTACCCTGGTCTACTTGAGCATAAAACAAGAAGAGGAATTTCTACAATTGGGTCTACACTTTTATCTACATAAAACAACCTAGTTTTGTCTAGTCCAGTTCAATCCTTCTAATTTATTATATATATAATTATATAATATATACGTTTATTTATTTAATATACCTCTCCCCATTCAAGAATTTCAGAGTGGTGATCAAATAGAATAATAAAAAAAAACATGAAAATACATTTTTAAAAGAAAAAGCATGCAAATAAAACCATGGCTGGTCATTCAGGGAAAGCTTCCTGGAACAACAACGTTTTCAGGCTTTAAAATTTTTTAAACACAGACAGTGGTATGTACTTGCCAATACGAACTTCATAAAATATTTGACCCTTGAAACCCTAGGGCAAGAAAGAAGGAGGCCACTCATTTGATTTGCATTAAAAAAAAAGATGAAGTTCCAAGCGTATGATTTACCAAAGCATTGTTAATTTTACTCATCGTCATCTGGCAAATGAATGCTACAGTAGCTTCATATGTGAAATGTCAAATGTATTTGTTATGCTTACATTGCTACACAATGCAGCAGAACAGCAGAACAGACCTCATATAATGGATATTGCCTCTTCTTTAGTTTCTGCTTTCATTAATCTCTTTTATGAAAAGACACACAAACACACACCTGCATCTAGCTCAGTGTATATGCATTAAACAAAAAACCTACGGTTTACAAAACAACGTTAAGGCTCTACAGTTTTCAACCAAGCACCAAAAAGCAGGGAAATGGGGAGTTAAGGCTCACAAGCCTTAATGCCACATCCTCTCTAAGGAGGCAAAAAGTGCAGGTGAAATTCTCATTCACCCAAAGCAGATAAACCATGAGGACAGGGTGGAGAATATTATATGCAGAGGTGACTGTGGGGTTGTGGAAAAATGATGCCAAACAACTTAGGGCTACCTACTTCTCTCTCTCTCTTGTTTAGAACAGCCCTTCCCCTACCTGGTGTCCTCCAAAGGTGTTGGACTACAACTCCCATCATTGCAAGTCAGTATGTCCCATGGATAGGGTGACCAGATAAAATCCAGGTCAGGGCTCATGTAACTTTAACAGTTGTAGAGAAAAGGGAATTTCAGCCAGGGTCATTTGTATGCAATTAGTTCCTGGTGAAATTCCCTCTTCATCACCACAATTAAAGTTGCAGGGGCCCTGCCTTCTTTTGTATATGGTCACTGTAGTATAGTGCCTGCACCTTTAACTGTTGTGATGAAGAGGGAATTTCACCAGGAACTAATTACATACAAATGACACTGGCTGAAATTCCCTTTTCTCTACAACTGTTAAAGTTACATGAGCCCTGACCTGGATTTTATCTGGTCACCCTACAGGCCATGGACAGGAATGCTGCAGTTCCCCCTCCCCCCCCCCCCGGTTGCATTTTGTAAAAGGCTGCAATGCTCTACACACTTACCTGGGAGTAAGACCCACTGCATCCAATGAAACTTACTCCTGAGTAGACATGCACAGGATTGAATTAAAAATCAAGAGAGCACATACCCACCCACTCACCCACACACACAGAGCAAGCAAGCAAGCAAATAAGTTGTTAATTGTAGGATTATTGTGCTGGAAAGAAGAGGAAATTCTCAGTAGCATCTCTCACTCTCCCCCTTGCCAAGGTTCCAGGCAGTTTTAAAAAGGTTACAATCCTCTACACACTTACTTGGGAGTAAGACCATTAAACTCAATGGAACTTACTTCTGAGAAGGTACTGATTATTCCACTAAAGCAATGTCTTTGCTCCAGGAGGCAGCCATTTTCCCTCAATGTTTCAGTCTACCTGAGGCAGGGAGGGAGAGGGAGAGAGACGCTACCGAGCATGTACACACTATGGCCTGTTTCGGACGACACACTAATCAACAGAGGAGGGGAAACAATTGTCTGTTGTGTTGCTCATCGGAAGCATTTGGATGACATTTTAGGCAATGGAGGCAGCATTCGGACAACACGATAATCAACACAACTGACGAATGCCCTCCCCCCATTGATTATCGTGTCATCTGAACGAGGCCTATGAGTGCTGTATGCCTCCTAATGGGTCAAAATATTATTTTAAAAAAACTAAAAGTTTTTTTTTTAAAAAAAGAACAACTGTTTGAACAGCTTTTTTTTAAAGGGATTAAAAAACACACCCCTGACAATACGCAAAACACAGATGCAATGGATTTTAACACTGTCCATACATCCCTCCCTGAAACCCCAGAGAACTGCTGCTAGTCATTATTAACAATACTAGGCTAAATGGGCCAATGGTCTGGTCCATTTTAAGGCTGCTTCCTATGACCTATCAGACTGATTTCTACACCAAATCCCTTGGAGTTTAGGTTTTATAGCAGAAACTCCCTACAGGTGTAGGTGTGCCTGTAATTGTGTGGTAGCAACTTCTCTAGGGGTGTATCCAAATGTTAGTTAACTGTGCTCTTCCTGGAAGTGTAGGAAGCTGACAGGTCGGGCACCTATGAGATGCAGGGACATTTTATTTGTGCTGCAATGGAAATATTACAGGCTGTATGGTCCGCACTAGTCCCTCACTTCCCCTGGTCAGGAGTTAGATGGAATGGAGGCACTGATGTGCACCTCCTGGTGGTTCAGTATGCATATCTGTCCCCCTTCAAAGTTCCCATCTGGATGCACTTGAAAGATCTTCCAGATGATACTGTTTTCCTGGGCAGCTGCAAATTCACTTTGTAGCTGCCCCAGAGAAGCTAATCAGCAATATTGTCATCACAACTCTCTGTCTGAATGAGATGGCCAAGACTGGAACATATGACTGCTATTTGAATTTGGGTATGAGGGTATTGGCATGGGATGCTCCTTTTGTGCCACGCCATTCCTTTTCAGTTAGGAAAATGCAGAAACAGTAAAGGTGTAGGTGCATCCCAAGGATGTAAGGAGGATCTTCAGCACTGGAGAAACAGGTTGGAACGAATTATGTAGAACGTAGCAGGACTGTTGATAGAATTCATTCAGCAGTAGTTCGTCTAAGTTCAGTTAGTGCTGGTTTTTACCTATGTATTGAATCTATTCTGGATTAAAACAGCATAATTAATTGATTAAAAGTTTAACACAACTGGGAAGTGTTTTGCTGCTTTTCTTCATAGGTGACGTTTTCCAGCATCTGTTTGAATTAAAGCCATCCTGAGCTAAATTAGGAATGTCTGTGAGGAGGGAGAAATGTTGACAGGTCTGAATTATCATATATCAACACAGATGTTCTAAAGAGGATAATTCATTTTTATTTAAATGTCGGCATTGCTGTCACATTGTAAAATACATTTGTGACAGCTTAAATAAAAAATAAAATAAGACTAGCCTGTAGAATTCAAAACCTACCTCTTGGAGTTTAAAATGATATAAAATAATGTAAGTCATTCACATATGTTCATTGTGAATGAAGTAATTAATGCATAAATAATTTGTTTTTTATTTTCCAAATCTTTTAGTTGCTTTTCCTTTTTTAAAAATAAAAAAGCTCGAAAACAATCCCATGGCTCCTAGACAGCATCTGATGGGCCATAGATCCAATTATCTATCTTCCCCCATACCCTCTCAGCCTTCATAAAAAGCTCCAAAGCTGCTTCCTTTCCCGAGGTCACCATTGTGACCTTAGGATGGAAGGAAACGGGGATGTTTGGGGTGGGCCAATGGGCTGGAAGGAGAGAGGCCATTGATTGGAAGATAGGAAGCTGCCTTATACTGAGTCAGACCGTTGGTCCATCTAGCCCAGTATTGTTGACGCTGACTGGCAGCGGCTGTCCAGGGTTGCAGGTAGGAGTTTTTCCAGCCCCACCAAGAGATGCTGGGGATTGAACCTGGGACCTTCTGCATGCAAAGTATTGCTCTATCACATTGCTATGCCCCATCCACCAGATCCACAGGCCTCTCAGCTCCTGTCCCTGCCTCGAGGAAGGTGATTGAGCTAGGTGAGCTCAAAGGCATGTCTAGTGAAAAACAGACTAATAGAGGATGGAGAGGCTAAAAAAGCTTCCGCCATTCCTGCCAGCAACAGCCCACAGGATTGCACCCCAAAGAAACCTAAATATTTGAATGGCATTGCATTGTATACAGTGGTGGTTTTGCTCTTCCACTTGTGCTACATGGGGACCCTAGTTTTCACTGAGCCCTCCACCTACTGTAGCCCTCTGTGCCATATCTCAGGCTGTTCCAGAGAATCTTCAACTCCCAGGAATAGCTTTGCAATGTGTATGTGTATGGAGGATCAGCAAACACTGGATAACCCAAATGATTTCATAAAAAGTAACAGTTCAGAGTATCAAATAGGTTGACTTAGCAACAACAGAGGTCTATTCACATGCAGAGATTTGCACAGGGAGAACTTCAATTTGTTTCTCTTTCCAAGTGTGGACCTATTTAACCTGGCATGTTCTGCTTGATACATTATTCTTAAGCAATTTCTTCTGTTGTCATCATTCTATGGCTACACCCTTTTATTTATTATTTATTTACAGCAATTATATGCTGTTCCACATCTAAACAGATTCCGAAGTGGTGAACAACGATACAATTATATAAACATAAAAAGAATAAAACATGATATTATAATTGTTCTTTTTAAAAACAGTGCCAATTAAACAGTGGCTGTTTAACCAAGGAAGGTTTCCTGGAAAACAGCTGTTTGGAGGCACTGAAAACAATGCAACGTTGGCACCTGCCTGACCACCAGAGGCAGGGAGTTCCATAGGAAGGGGGGCACTGCACTGAAGGCTCTTCCCCTGTGGAGCTTCAGCCTTGGAGGACCAGGATTGGATGGGAAGGAGGTAGGTGGATTCCTACCTCCTTCCCAGCTGTCGTGGAAAGGTCTATGGCGGCTCCCTCTCCAGGTGTCTGAACTCCGACCTCAGAAAGGAATGAAATTGGGAATGCTAGGGGACAGGCCAGTGGGCAGGCAGGGGAAAGGCCATGGATCCATTGGATCTGGTGGCTTCTCACACATAGACCCCATCCCTGCCCCCAGAGTGAGCTACACAGGCTGTTAGCCTTGTCTAACCAAAAGAAAAAAGAAAAAGAAAGATGTTAAGGATGATGGAGAGGCTTAAAAGGCCACTGATAGTCCTCCTGCCCTGCTGTCAACAGTCTGGCCAGGCATAATATAATTGGGTGCCTCAGACTTCAGAGTGCCCCATCCTTTGGGCTTGTAGCCAATAGGATTAGTCTCTTAAAGTTATGTTCTATGATCTCATGTTAATAATAATAATAATAATAATATATTTATTTATTACCCGCATCTCCCTCCGGATCGAGGTGGGGAACAACATCATCATAAAACACACAAAACTGATTAAAAATTTGTGAATATACACTTGCCCTGTTTTGTGTTTAAAATGTGTGAACATCTCTATTATACTTGTCTTCTAATTTTGTTGGGCTGATACAGTCACCATTTGGGAATTCTCTCCATGAATATTTATAAGAAAATGTTCATCCATAAGCGAACAGAGAAAAAAAACTTAACTCATTTGTTTCATAGCAGGAACGGATGTGTGGTCAGCTCATATTAAGAAATGTTTAGGCATTATTACTGCATATCCATAGTAAGTTTGATGCTTTTAGCTCAAAGCACATAATTTGCTCAAAAAGTCCTGCTCCAGTACAAGCAGATCGCAACTTACTAGATACGAAATTAACTAAGTGTTTTTTAGCCAAGGTATTGGCCAGGTAGGTTTTTCTAAAAGTGCTGAGGGAATTCATGAAGACAAGCATTTATGAGATTAAAGTAGAATGAAAGAACTCTGCCAATAAAATGCAAGCACCACTGTCTTCCACAATAAAAGGAAATGAAATATAGTAACTTGAAAGCTTTATTAGAAAGTGCCATCCATCAACAAGAACTGTAAGAACTGCAGGTCGATTAACCAAGAAAATAATATTTTGTTCTAATTCTTCTAATACTTGCATGCCTGGCTTAATATACAAAATTCTTTGCATCCATTAATAAACCAGCATTATTTGCATGGATAGTTTAATAAACTAGTAGAACTTCACTGTCTGAAAAAGGGACTTCCAAGTAAATGGACTAGTATAACATCACAGTTTTTGGGTGCAGAGGTAAGTTGAGGCTAACAACTTACAGTGGAAAAATGAACATCAGGCAATTCTTTTAATCCAGTAGCGGGGAAGCTTTTAGCCCAGGCTGCATTGCCTCTGGAGAACAATGTTGGGGGTACATGCCAGCAGTGGGCAAGGCCATAGCCCAAAGTGGGTAGTGCCACTACCATTCCGGCCTCTACATACACTTCTTCATAGATGCTCACACACGGTCAGGGTAGCTCCTTCTTTGCCTCTGCTGCAGTGGTAAAGCTAGAGCTGCTCCACTGGTAGCAACTACTTCAAAGTACCATGATCACCTTGAAGTGGTGGCTCCCAATGGAGCTGACTTCACTTGACCTTCATCTTTCCCAACTGACACACTGCCTTGAAACATCACAAATACCTTGAAGGGACTGCTCCCAATAAAGCCACCTTCCTTCTCTCTTCCTTGGCCTTAGTTGGGCCTTCATGGGCTAAATGGGGAGGACTGGTGGGCCAAATATGGCCTACAGGCTGAAAGTTTCCACCCTATTGGTTTTAAGCTACAGGGAGCTGCATCAAGCAAAGTCTACAGCTCAGTGCCAGAGCACATGCTTTTCCCGCTAAAGGTCCCAAGTTCAATCTTTGGTATCTTCTCCAGGTTAAAAGGCTTCTCCAGTAGCTGAGCTTGTCCATTGCACGAGACCTTAGAGTTCTCCTGCCAGCCAGAGTAGACAATATTGGTCCAGACCAGGGATGGGAAACGCCAGATATCCTGGAGCACCATCTCCCATCACCCCAGCCAGCATGGCCAGTGATAAGGGATGATGGGAGTTGTCATCTAACAACATCTGAAGGCCCACAGGTTCCCCACTCCTGGGCTAGATGGACCAAGAATCTGACTCAGTAGAGGCAGCTTCATCAGTTTCATATTTTAGTGTTAGTGAAAATAGTATTTATACAAACGTATTTAATATAACGGTATGTAAATAATACTCTTGTATTAAATACGTTTGTATAAATATTAGTTTCACTAACACTAAAATGTAATATGTAAGTAATACTATAGAATTCTGGCATAAATCACAGATGTTCAACTGGACAGGACAGTTAGTGAACAAACCTTCCATGTGGAATGAAGCAAATATGAGGACTGCTTTATACCACTTCCCTGCCAAAGAAGTCAAAGAAGTGTGTGTGTGTGTGTGCATGCATATGCCTTTCACTTCAGTATGCAGCTTGGCTCAGTTTCTTGCATTGACAGGACCAAGTCCTTCTGCTATGGACTGTGTCTCTGCTGTGCTTTGGAATGCATTTGTAGATGGATGGGCTGGAAGTACGGCGCTAGGCTTGATGGCCTTCTTAGTCCCTTCCGTTCTTTGATGGTTTTCTTGTTTTGTGTGTGCAGATCCATGCCAATGTAACTTTCTGTTTTGTTTCTGAGTTTCTGATTATCCCCTAGGCTATTTTGAGATAAATGAGTTTCCACAGTATTTTGTTCCACTCCCATGGACATACTTGTTCAGTATTTTTTATTAAAGACATTTTCTACTTTTAAAAAATTATGTTCCTTCATCCCATAAGATCTGGGTTTTATTTACTCTCTAGCTTAACAAAGAAAAGCAACAGGCAGTGTGCAAAAGCAACAGAAAGTCCTAGCTTGCTCCTTCTAGCATTCATAGTCAGAACAGCTGGAAGAGACAAAGCAGGCAGGAGTGCAGTTCAGCTCAGCTTCCTCATTATGCCTTTTAATTTGCTGTTTTAATGGCCATTTCAGAGCAGTGGTGAAGGTATTTGCATGATTCACTTATGGGCTATATTACTTGGTAAGTGTGAAATTACATAACTGTCAAAGGGGAGGAGAGCATTTCTAGTTTAAACAGATATTGTCAAAATGTTGAGATGAAGTCGAAGAAAATTTTTCCCTAATCAACTGATCCACGCTTCTGCTCACGTTATTTTTTGTGGAGATGTGCTTCTCTTGACAAGCATGAAAAATAGTCGTATGAGAGTTTATTGGCTCTGCTCCAGGCTTTCGGATGCATTGCAATTGTTGAGCCCTGAGCAAGAGTTATTTATATTTGGATGCGTTCTGGCCTTATTTGACTGCTGGTCATCTTCCATCTATTCCAGGAATAGATGGAATAATTAAATGGTACTTTTAATTATGTGGATGCCAGTTACATTAAAAATGACATCCATGCGGTAGGCCTTAAGTAAATGTATTTTTCTCCACAATAAGGCTGTTGCCAGCCTCAAGTGGCAGCAAATTGGAAATGATCAGTGCTGATATTCTCTGTGATAACTTCTTTGAGGCACCTGTAGGGAGCTGGCTAGCCTGATGGGCAGTATCCAATGGTAGTCCTACATAAACTAAGACCATTCACTTCAAGGGATCTACTCTGTGTAGGGGTACCATTGGATACAGCCCTTTATGTCTGTTGCTTTGGGCGTAATCTGAGCAGCTGATTGCTAGGGTAGCCATACAGATATCTGTCCCCTGCCCTACCTAGGAATGTGTGAGAAATTTGTTTCAGTTTGTTTACGATCAGAATTCACTCCGTCCACATACCCTGAATGCTAGTGCAATCTGCAGTCAAAACTCATACATTGTCGAGCTTGTGATGCTGTTCAAGAAAAGGGGAAAATGTGTTTGAAAAATGCACACATTAGGGAAAAAAAGGAGGGAAAAATGGTCGTCTTTAAAAAGTGTGCACAAACATGCTTTAATCAATGGGAGAAGTTTATGTACTTCTGAATGCACACCCAAGTACATGCCCAAATACACACCCAGGTACTTCATGATTTTCACGCAAAAAGAAGGGTGGGAAAGCTCACAATCTGATGCAGACATGAATTGGACTGAGCTTCAGAGTGGAACTCAGAGAAGCTTGTCAGGCTCAAATGTTGCTGATTTCCATATCCCTAGCCCCATCTACAAGATTTGGAACCTGACTTGAAAGGATCTCTTCTCAATCAACCCAGAGTGCAGGACACAGGATAATGGGCCCAAGTTACAGGAAGCCAGATTCCAGCTGGACATCAGGAAAAACTTCCTGACTGTTAGAGCAATACAACAATGAATCCAATTACCTAGGGAGGTGGTGGGCTGTCCCACATTAGAGGCATTCAAGAGGTAGCTGGACAACCATCTGACAGGGATGCTTTAAGGTAGATTCTTGCATTGAGCAAGGGGTTGGACTTGATGGCCTTGCAACTCTACTATTCTATGATTCTGTGAACTCCCCACATTTGACGATGTAGCTGCCTCTGTTCCCTCTGATTTGTTTCCTGCTTTGTCGTTTTTTGTAATAGGACCATAACTCACTCTCTCTCCTGCAGTTTAGTATTAACTAAAGGGTTATGATGCAGTGCTTTAAGACATTTATGTAACAGCCCCCTGAAATGCATAGGGGCTGTTCAGACAACACACTAAGCCATGGTTAGGCTGCTAACCCTTTTGCAGCAAATGATTAAATGAGCATGTTTAAACTGTTGTTATGTAGCCATGGTTTGGAATGGTTCACACGACACGCTAAGCCATGGTTCACATGACATGCTAAGCTATAATGTTTAGCCTAAAATGTTTAACCGCCATTGTTTAGCATGTTGTCAGAACAGGGTCAAAGTTGTGTTAGTGCATCTTATGCCTTTTTCAAAAGAGGGACATGTTTTTGTAGTCTGCAGCAGCTCACTGTGAAGGGGGTCTAAGTGTTAAAACTGCCTTATTCTTCCTTTAAGACTGTAGATTTCATTAAAGAATGGCATTCAGCAATTCCAGTATCTAATGAAGCTTCACTCTTATAGGACTTTACCAGAACAAAGAGATTATTAATTGCTGGAAGATTAATTCAATTCTTGCAGCGATCTTCTGACACAATGAAATTATATACCAGCTGGGAGAGGTACAGAGAGCAGTCTTCCTTTTAACGACCAGCCTTAGAACAGTTCATCAAATTTACCGATTGCAGCTCTGACAGCTCTTTGTGTCTTGACAGTGTATTATGTCGGTCATTCCACTAATGCAGCATCTAACTAATGCATTTTACTTTTCCATAATGATTTGAAAGGCTGCTATTAATGCTCCATTGCTGTTGTCAAGCATCACAGCAATGTCCCATAATCACACAACGCAGTGAAGCATTATGACATCGCTAAGGAATGGAATCTGATTTTCCTCCAAACTCAGTGCCTCAGTGCCATGTTATTTTGCTTGACACTAGCCTGAGCAACTTTCCAAAACAGTTTCCCTGGGTCTTTATCATGCCTCCTATCTTCCCTCTTGACTCCCTTATGAACCTTGATTGATTCTCTGCTGTTTTCTTTGACTTCACTTAAGGGCATGCTCAGTCTACTTCACCACTGTCTAGATTTTGAAACTGCAAATCCAAAGAAGGGAAAGCTCAGAATTTCAGGCAAGTGGTGTTCACTTGCACTGGTATATCTCTAGTATTAGCCATCTTTATAACTGCTGTAACAGTTACAGAAAAAGACGGTGTCAAGTGACAGATGAAGAAGTAGCACAAGATGTTGTATGGTCAAAGACTCTCCAACACCACCCAACTCATGTCCTAGCGAAGTTTATGGGGTAACACTGATGCCACTCGTGGATGATAAGGCTATTAGTGGCTACTATTCATGATGGCTAAATGTTACCTCCCATATCAGAGGTAAGATACCTCTAAATGGCACTTGCTGAGGAACACGAGCAGGAGGATGCTACTGCATTCATGTCCTTTTTATGGGTTTCCCATAGGCAGCATGGTTAGCCACTTTGCGAACAGAATGCTGGACTAGATAGACCTTTGGTCTGATCCAGCATGCCTCTTCTTATATCTTATGCCTCCCAAACTGAAACCCTGATTCCTTAAAAAAAAGAGCAGGCTGAGTTAAGATGGGAAAGAAAGAACTAGAAAATAGGGCTGCCAGAGAGACTTGAACAACCAAGTAGGCAGAGAAATTCAACAGCTGGGACATCCCACCTGCTTCCTTTAGGATCTCCCAATAAACGCAACCTGTGGAAGCATTCCAGTCTATTTACTTTATTTTATTTATTTACATATGTCCTTTCCAGGCAGAAAGCTCCCTCAAGGTGGTTTACAAAATTAAAAACATCCCTGAATATAAAACACCAGATAGATTGATAGATAGATAGACCCAAACATTCTAAGATCTGTTCCCATACCCCAACTGACCTGCCAGCTAACATTTGAGCTTCTACTGTAATGTCGGAAAGGGAATTTACATGAGAAGGTGTGTAAGCTTGATGAATTAAATTAGATATGATTTAAACTTGCATTATGTCCTGTGCAAGTTCTCCTTTGGACACAAGAAGCAAAAGCATGAGGCACTCCCATGGGAGCCTTTCCAGGTCTTACCCCTGGCACATTTGAATGCAAAGCATACGCTTTTCATTCCTTCCCAAATGATGGAGGGTAGGGTTAAAAAAAATCACATCCAGCACATGTCTGTATACACTGTGCTCTTGCTGGTTTCAGTCTGTATATGCAGTGTTCTTGCTGTTTTTAAAGAGATTTGTCATGGATATTACATTTTTTTTTACTTAACTTCACTTTAAAACACCCTTGTATTAGATTAATTCCTATCTCAGAAGCCTTTGCACCCTTAATCCATCAAATAATAATAATTTCCTATCCTTGCTTGATTCCGTTTTATTCTGGCAACCTAGTTATTTATTTACTTCTTGAACTTTATAAGATACCTGCACTCTGAGCAATCTGCTATCTTGGCAATCTTATCTTGTAACCTTAGGATGTTTTGTCTGCCTATCTTTCCACCTATATTATATCTATAGTATATTTAGCCCAAAGACACTGGAGATCAAAAGAAGGAAAGTTAAATATGATCTAAGATCAAGAGTCCTGCACTGGGAGGGGGAGTTGGACTCGATGGCCTTATAGGCCCCCTCCAACTCTACTAGTATATGATTCTATGAGTCTTGGTTTGGAACTATAATGATTTAGAAATGCTGACAAACAAAGTTAACTTTGTAACCTGTAACTTAAATAGCCCATTGTTAGGAACTGATGTTGAAAGAGTCTTTTTAAGCTCATAAGAATTAGTGTATAAATATGAAGGTCAGTACCCAAATATTTTAGGAAACTAAAGATCAGCACCTCATTGTTGGAGGTCAGGTGCTTCATGAACAATTCACTAGGCTGGCCTAGTGAATTGTGAATTGAAAGCTTGGCAATTGTTGTGAGAAAGTCTGTCTCTGTTCTGTGCTTATCTGTGGCTGCTAGCCGAGGCCTTGAGTTTCCTTGAGAACAAATGTATGTTTACAAAAGGTGGGGGGCTATCTTGCAAGCTGTCTCTCACATAGTGTCGTCATCAAGAGGAGGTTGAACTGTGCCGCCCTGTTGGCACATGAGTTTGGATTACAGGCCTGAAGCCCTGTCTGTCAAAGTGGCTTGGAATTAGCCATCCTATATAGTGGAACGAGCAAAGGGGAGGCCCTTTGCTAGGAATCATCTGTTCATCTGTTCTACGCTTGCCATGAAACTCCTTGTGTTTGGGATTCTATCTGGTTTGGAGATGTTGGATGCACTCTGTACATGTTCTGTTGCTATTTGGACTTGGAATTTCTAAGAACTATGCCATGAAAAGTGCTCTGTGGCTTTTCATAGATTTGGACTTGCAAATTACTGTTCTAGATTCGTGTTCTATAGCCTGTTTTCCCTGCATGGAGCCAAAGTACGGGCACAGGGAAACTCTGAGGCTGATTGTTGCTGTTCTGGAATTGTGTGTGTGTGTGTGACCTGCGAGAGAGCCTTCCTCAGAGCCAAAGCTACGAGCAGGGAAGGTTTCCTAGGTCAAAGAGGTTCATGCCCTGACATCTTGCTGACGTGATCAGCTCAGTGTTCCTGGCAGGCTGAGTTTGGTTTGGTACAAGATGATCTTGTCTACTATCAGACTTCATGCACTTTCCATACTGCCCAATAGCCGAAGCTCTCATTTGGCACAGCCAGAAAGAAACTCTTCATGGGAGATTTTCTATTACCTAATGGGTTGAACAGTTTAGTGTAGATCTAAATACCAGAGTGTAAAAGCTTCTGTATAAGATGCAATTCATGAAACATTGACACTGAAAAAGCAATTAAGGATGTCAGAGAAATCTGCGATGGATTCAAACGAGTTCAGATTTTTATGAATCTGACTTGCAGATTCTGCAGCAGACCAACTTTTTCCAACTTGGGCAGACTTGCAGACCAGTTTTTAACTTTGGGGGTTGGGGGGGATTTGCGCAAGTGTGCATTAGTATAAATGTGCATTTGCAAATAGGAATGGAATTCCCGGACGTCCCTAAAAAGAAATTTGATTCCATCAATGAATGAAAGACATCTGACTATCTGTGAAACACAGACAGAACAGATTTTTTTTAAAAAAATCTGTACATCCCTACAGACAATTCTTCTGTCAAAAGGCTGCATTGAGACTCCGGCTAACACACCCAATAGTCAGGGATGGGTAATTGGAACTCTAGGCCACACACAGCCCTCAGTTATTTTTCAAAAGCCCTATGTGTGTGACCAGTTCACACCTGCGGCAAGAGTGATCTGTGTCTTCCCTGGCAGCCTGTTGGGTGGGGAGGAAGAGGAAGAGAGAGGAAGGGTGGCTGAGGCAGAAAGAGATAGAAAAGGGAGTGGCAGGAAGAGAAAAGGAGAGATGAAGCCACTTTTAGTTCTGGCTTTGTTGGTGGCTTTAGCCCCTCCCACTGCTGACATGTGACCCCTGAAACATTACCCATGACAGAATGTGGCCCTTGATAGACCCACTGCTACAATAGATAATTGCTACTTTCAACGCTTACATTTCCAATCATCTATCTGGCATTTGCATGCACACAACGCAGTGCTGCACATGAGTTTCTATGTATCTAGCCCACTAGGCTGACCAGATAAAATCCAGGTCAGGGCTCATGTAACTTTAACAGTTGTAGAGAAAAGGGAATTTCAGCCAGTTTCATTTGTATGCAGTTAGTTCCTGGTGAAATTCCCTCTTCATCACAACAGTTAAAGGTGCAGGCACTATACTAGAGTGACCATATACAAAAGAAGGCAGGGCCCCTGCAACTTTAACAGTTGTGATGAAGAGGGAATTTCACCAGGAACTAATTGCATACAAATGACTCTGGCTAAAATTCCCTTTTCTCTACAACTGTTAAAGTTACATGAGCCCTGACCTGGATTTTATCTGGTCACCCTATGGCCCACTGTCTATTTTATCTCAGCACCCAGTTTCTTATTAGGGATGTGCACTGACCCCCCGGATCGGATCGGATAGCGGATCGGAATCGGACCTGGGGGGTCGGATCGGATCAGATCGGATAGTGTGTCGGATCGGATCGGATCCGATTCCGATCCGCGGATCGGATTTTCCGATCCGGATCGGACGCCATTTTGAATGCTTTTTCCTATAGCAAATTATTGTTTTACAAAAATGCCTATAACTTTTTCATTTTTAACGACAGAAGGATGAAACTTGGGCACATTGTACACTGGTTAGGGATAGGTATCTGTGAGAAATTTCAGAAAGATTGGTGCATGCAGTTTGTGGCAATTAATTTTTTAATAAATAACATGGAATGCCTATAACTCGGTCATTTTTAAAGTTACACACATGAAACTTTGCCACATTGTAGGTGGTACCTTGGGACCCACGTGTGTGAAATCCCAGAACCGTGGGTGCTTGCCTGGTGTGGCAATGAATTTTTGAAAAATGGGTAGTAGTGGGGTAAATGCAGTTATGCCTCCCATGTTTTTATTTTTAAAGATACAAACAGGACACTTCGGCACATTACAGGGAACACTTCCCTTGATATGTGTGTAAAATTTCAGACAGCTAGCTCCAGGCATGTGTTGGCAATGAATTGTTGAAAATTGGGTAGCAGTGGGGTAAAATACAGTTTTGCCTCCCATTTTTTTATTTTCAAAGATACAAACGGGAAACTTTGGCACATTGCAGGGAACACTTCACTTCAAATGTGTGTGAAATTTCCGGAAGCTAGGTGCAATATTTTAGTGGGAAACGAACGTTTATTCATGGCATTTCACATGGGATTTATGGGTTGGTTTGAAGAGCTACCAAGCTCTAACTCGCTCACATGGCAGAGGACCTATGGCCGCTCATACGCTGAAAATTTCACAAACTTTGGTGCAATGCTTTAGTGGGAAAACAAAGGTTTATTCATGGCATTTCACATGGGATTTATGGGTTGGTTTGAAGAGCTACCAAGCTCTAACTTGCTCACATGGCAGAGGACTTATGCCTGCTCAAACGCTGAAAATTTCACAAACTTTGGTGCAATGCTTTAGTGGGAAAACAAAGGTTTATTCATGGCATTTCACATGGGATTTATGGGTTGGTTTGAAGAGCTACCAAGCTCTAACTCGCTCACATGGCAGAGGACTTATGCCTGCTCAAACGCTGAAAATTTCACAAACTTTGGTGCAATGCTTTAGTGGGAAAACAAAGGTTTATTCATGGCATTTCACATGGGATTTATGGGTTGGTTTGAAGAGCTACCAAGCTCTAACTCGCTCACATGGCAGAGGACTTATGCCTGCTCAAACGCTGAAAATTTCACAAACTTTGGTGCAATGCTTTAGTGGGAAAACAAAGGTTAAACTTTATTATTTTAAACCTTCAGGAAGGGGACATTGCCTGCCTGGTGTGGAATGGTAATGAGGGAAGAAAGTTTCACTTATTCATTTGTAAAATGTAAAGTGATTGTAAATTGCTTTAGGGACCCATACATTTACATGACAAGACAGGTGTTGGTTGCAGGAATGCTACGAAATGCACTAGTAGCTAATCAGATCCCAGCTAGTAATAGCTATTCAGATCCTAGCTAATAGCTATTATTCAGATCCTAGCCTGGGAAGGGATCTTGCAGGATAAATGATTGTTCTTTTCTTGTGTAGTATGTAATTCTAAACCAGAAGGCTGCTTTGATGTAGAGCCAATCCACATGGTCTCTTGCAGCACCTAGTATTATTTATTTCTCCTTCCACAGCAGAATCTGGAAGGCGGGCAGGCAGGCTGGCATTTAATGGGCAAAGTCCAAACAGCGGCGTTGGGGACTGGGTGACATTCTCCTTGAGGGCGAATGCCAAGTCCCATGGCTTGTGCGAGGAAGGCGGCTGGCCCTCCTCACAGGAAGGATCTGGAAGGCGGCAGGCGGCATCAGCAGCGGGCAGGCAGGCTGGCATCCAGGGCAAAGTCCAACAGCGGCGTTGGGGACTGGGTGACATTCCCCTTGAGGGCGAATGCCAAGTCCCATGGCTTGTGCAAGGAGGGCGGCTTGCTCTTTTCGCAGGAAGGATCTGGAAGGCGGCAGGCGGCATCAGCAGCGGGCGGGCAGGCAGGCTGGCATCCAGGGCAAAGTCCAACAGCGGCGTTGGGGACTGGGTGACATTCTCCTTGAGGGCGAATGCCAAGTCCCATGGCTTGTGCGAGGAAGGCGGCTGGCCCTCCTCACAGGAAGGATCTGGAAGGCGGCAGGCGGCATCAGCAGCGGGCGGGCAGGCAGGCTGGCATTCAGGGCAAAGTCCAACAGCGGCGTTGGGGACTGGGTGACATTCCCCTTGAGGGCGAATGCCAAGTCCCATGGCTTGTGCAAGGAGGGCGGCTGGCCCTCCTCACAGGAAGGATCTGGAAGGCGGCAGGCGGCATCAGCAGCGGGCGGGCAGGCAGGCTGGCATCCAGGGCAAAGTCCAACAGCGGCGTTGGGGACTGGGTGACATTCTCCTTGAGGGCGAATGCCAAGTCCCATGGCTTGTGCGAGGAAGGCGGCTGGCCCTCCTCACAGGAAGGATCTGGAAGGCGGCAGGCGGCATCAGCAGCGGGCAGGCAGGCTGGCATTTAATGGGCAAAGTCTCTCCTTTCCCGGGCACTGTGGCAGTGAGAGTTCCATAGGCTGCAAAAGAAGAGGAGGGGGAAAATGAATATTACATGAATACTTTTATACTGCAAAAGAAGAAAGGAAAAAGTCCTAGTAGTCTCCCACCGGCACACTTCTCTTGTTTGTGACGCAATCCTCCTTCTCCTGCTGCACCCCTCCCTTTCTAAATCACTCTTCTGAGCCCATTGTTAGAGAGATTGGCTATCCTTTTGTGTCTGGCAGGACACAGCTTACCGGAGCATTAGAGAATCACCATTTCTTTTGTCCTGGGGTTATTCATTCACTCCTAATAGCACCCTACGTTAGGCTGACCAGATCAAATCCAGGTCAGGGTTCCTAACTTCAGCAGTTGTAGAGAAAAGGGAATTTCTGCCAGTGTCATTTGTATGGAATTAGTTCCTGCTGAGATTCCCTCTTCATCACAACAGTTAAAGGTGCAGGGGCCCTGCCTTCTTTTCTATATGCCCACTCTGCCTGCACTCTTACCTGAGTCGTACGGGCGACGTGAATCGATGGGCCACCTCCATGCGGCCGTGGCTGGGGCAGATGGGCAGTCTGGAATCACGGGTGCGCTTTGCGCAGTGGCGAAGAGTTCCATAGGCTGCAAAAGAAGAAGGGGGGGGGAAGAATATGAGAAAAATGATACTTTTCCACCACTGGCTCCCTCCCACCCAAGACTGGCATGTGCCCGGTCCTGAGTGCCCACGCCCCAGCAGGCACACGGGGCTGCCTGCTTACTCGGAAGTTAGAAGGCAGACAGCCAACCTTCAGTTAGGTGGAAGGTGCCCCCCCATTCACAGAACACTTACCACAGTCGTGAGGGCGTTGTTGATAAGATGCCACTTCCAGGCGGGCAGTGACGGGCAGGTGGGCAGTCTGCATTACCGTCTCTCCTGGGCACTGTGGCAAAGAGTTCCATAGGCTGCAAAAGAAGAAGGGGGGGGGGAAGAATATGAGAAAAATGATACTTTTCCACCACTGGCTCCCTCCCACCCAAGACTGGCATGTGCCCGGTCCTGAGTGCCCACGCCCCAGCAGGCACACGGGGCTGCCTGCTCACTCGGAAGTTAGCAGGCAGACAGCCACCCTTTAGTTAGGTGGAAGGTGCCCCCCCCCATTCACAGAACACTTACCATAGTCCTCCTGAGGGCGTTGTTGATAAGATGCCACTTCCAGGCGGGCAGTGACGGGCAGGTGGGCAGTCTGCATTACCGTCTCTCCTGGGCACTGTGGCAAAGAGTTCCATAGGCTGCAAAAGAAGAAGGGGGGGGGAAGAATATGAGAAAAATGATACTTTTCCACCACTGGCTCCCTCCCACCCAAGACTGGCATGTGCCCGGTCCTGAGTGCCCACGCCCCAGCAGGCACACGGGGCTGCCTGCTTACTCGGAAGTTAGCAGGCAGACAGCCAACCTTCAGTTAGGTGGAAGGTGCCCCCCCATTCACAGAACACTTACCATAGTCCTGAGGGCGTTGAGGACTCGGTGAGATTCTCCTGGAGGACCCCTAGTCCCATGGCTTGTGCAAGGAAGGCGGCTGGCCCGCCTCGCAGGAACGATCTGGAAGGCGGCAGGTGGCATCAGCAGCGGGCAGGCAGGCTGGCATGTAATGGGCAAAGTCTCTCCTTTCCCGGGCACTGTGGCAGTGAGAGTGCCATAGGCTGCAAAAGAAGAGGAGGGGGAAAATGAATATTACATGAATACTTTTATACTGCAAAAGAAGAAAGGAAAATAAATAAAGATTTGTATTAAATTAATACATGCAAGTCCTAGTAGTCTCCCACCGGCACACTTCTCTTGTTTGTGATGCAATCCTCTTTCTCCTGCTGCACCCCTCCCTTTCTAAATCATTCTTCTGAGCCCATTGTTAGAGAGATTGGCTATCCTTTTGTGTCTGGCAGGACACAGCTTACCGGAGCATTAGAGAATCACCATTTCTTTTGTCCTGGGGTTATTCATTCACTCCTAATAGCACCCTACGTTAGGCTGACCAGATCAAATCCAGGTCAGGGTTCCTAACTTCAGCAGTTGTAGAGAAAAGGGAATTTCAGCCAGTGTCATTATAGGCAATTAGTTCCTGCTGAGATTCCCTCTTCATCACAACAGTTAAAGGTGCAGGGGCCCTGCCTTCTTTTCTATATGGCCACTCTGCCTGCACTCTTACCTGAGTCGTAGGGGTGACGTGAATCGATGGGCCACCTCCATGTGGCCGTGGCTGGGGCAGATGGGCAGTCTGGAATCACGGGTCCGCTTTGCGCAGTGGCGAAGAGTTCCATAGGCTGCAAAAGAAGGAGGGGGGGGGAAAAGAATTAACATGAGATAAATCATACTTTTCCACCATTGGCTCCCTCTCACCCAGGACTGGCATCTGCCCGGTCCTGAGTGCCCACGCCCCAGTAGGCACACGGGGCTGCCTGCTTGCTTACTCGGAAGTAAGATCTCAGACTGCCCCACTTCTGGACACCCTCAGGTGTCCCTGCGTTGACTGCACACACTTACCTTATTCGTGCGGCCGCTGTGGATCGGAGGACTCCAGTGGCACATAGGCTCCTCCAGGCAAAGTCACAGTGGCATAGGCTCCTCCAGGCAAAGTCACAGTGGCATAGGCTCCTCCAGGCAACGTCACAGTGGCATAGGCTCCTCCAGGCAACGTCACATTGGCATAGGCTCCTCCAGGCAACGTCACATTGGCATAGGCTCCTCCAGGCAAAGTCACATTGGCATAGGCTCCTCCAGGCAAAGTCACATTGGCATAGGCTCCTCCAGGCAACGTCACATTGGCATAGGCTCCTCCAGGCAAAGTCACATTGGCATAGGCTCCTCCAGGCAACGTCACATTGGCATAGGCTCCTCCAGGCAAAGTCACATTGGCATAGGCTCCTCCAGGCAAAGTCACATTGGCATAGGCTCCTCCAGGCAACGTCACATTGGCATAGGCTCCTCCAGGCAAAGTCACATTGGCATAGGCTCCTCCAGGCAAAGTCACATTGGCATAGGCTCCTCCAGGCAAAGTCACATTGGCATAGGCTCCTCCAGGCAAAGTCACATTGGCATAGGCTCCTCCAGGCAAAGTCACAGTGGCATAGGCTCCTCCAGGCAAAGTCACATTGGCATAGGCTCCTCCAGGCAAAGTCACATTGGCATAGGCTCCTCCAGGCAAAGTCACATTGGCATAGGCTCCTCCAGGCAACGTCACATTGGCATAGGCTCCTCCAGGCAAAGTCACATTGGCATAGGCTCCTCCAGGCAAAGTCACATTGGCATAGGCTCCTCCAGGCAAAGTCACAGTGGCATAGGCTCCTCCAGGCAAAGTCACATTGGCAGGCAGGCAGAGGCGGGCCGGGCATGATGCCAGGCGCTTGCACATTGCACAAGTAAGCAATAGAACCGTGAGACCAGCCCACGCATTCCGGCTACTTCACAATGGCGGCAACCTAGCAGGTGGGCAGGCGGGCAGGCAGGCAGGCAGGCAGAGGCGGGCATGATGCCAGGCGCTTGCACATTGCACAAGTAAGCAATAGAACCGTGAGACCAGCCCACGCATTCCGGCTACTTCACAATGGCGGCAACCTAGCAGGTGGGCAGGCGGGCAGGCAGGCAGGCAGGCAGAGGCGGGCATGATGCCAGGCGCTTGCGCATTGCACAAGTAAGCAATAGAACCGTGAGACCAGCCCACGCATTCCGGCTACTTCACAATGGCGGCAACCTAGCAGGTGGGAAGGCGGGCAGGCAGGCAGGCAGGCAGAGGCAGAGGCAGAGGCAGAGGCGGGCATGATGCCAGGCGCTTGCACATTGCACAAGTAAGCAATAGAACCGTGAGACCAGCCCACGCATTCCGGCTACTTCACAATGGCGGCAACCTAGCAGGTGGGCAGGCGGGCAGGCAGGCAGGCAGGCAGAGGCAGAGGCAGAGGCGGGCATGATGCCAGGCGCTTGCGCATTGCACAAGTAAGCAATAGAACCGTGAGACCAGCCCACGCATTCCGGCTACTTCACAATGGCGGCAACCTAGCAGGCAGGCAGGCAGGCAGAGGCAGAGGCGGGCATGATGCCAGGCGCTTGCGCATTGCACAAGTAAGCAATAGAACCGTGAGACCAGCCCACGCATTCCGGCTACTTCACAATGGCGGCAACCTAGCAGGTGGGCAGGCGGGCAGGCAGGCAGGCAGGCAGAGGCAGAGGCAGAGGCAGAGGCGGGCATGATGCCAGGCGCTTGCACATTGCACAAGTAAGCAATAGAACCGTGAGACCAGCCCACGCATTCCGGCTACTTCACAATGGCGGCAACCTAGCAGGTGGGCAGGCAGGCAGGCAGGCAGAGGCAGAGGCGGGCATGATGCCAGGCGCTTGCGCATTGCACAAGTAAGCAATAGAACCGTGAGACCAGCCCACGCATTCCGGCTACTTCACAATGGCGGCAACCTAGCAGGCAGGCAGGCAGGCAGAGGCAGAGGCAGAGGCAGAGGCGGGCATGATGCCAGGCGCTTGCGCATTGCACAAGTAAGCAATAGAACCGTGAGACCAGCCCACGCATTCCGGCTACTTCACAATGGCGGCAACCTAGCAGGCAGGCAGGCAGGCAGAGGCAGAGGCAGAGGCGGGCATGATGCCAGGCGCTTGCGCATTGCACAAGTAAGCAATAGAACCGTGAGACCAGCCCACGCATTCCGGCTACTTCACAATGGCGGCAACCTAGCAGGCAGGCAGGCAGGCAGAGGCAGAGGCAGAGGCGGGCATGATGCCAGGCGCTTGCGCATTGCACAAGTAAGCAATAGAACCGTGAGACCAGCCCACGCATTCCGGCTACTTCACAATGGCGGCAACCTAGCAGCTGGGCAGGCGGGCAGGCAGTTTTTTAAATCATATAGCCAAAATAAACACAACACACAGTGACAGCCCTGCAAGGCTGCCACATAAGTCCAAAAGACACAGTCAGAAACAGTGTGGGATGCTGCTTGTCATCCACTCAATGTAGGAGCCTGGAAGAGGAATCCTATCGCGTCCTTCGTTCATAGTCAGAGAGGTGCATGCGTTCCTTGGCGATAAAATTAAGCCTTCTTCTTATCCAAAGTTCTCATGAGCCTCTGACGTGGTCTTACAAGAAGAAACGCCCATGGAAGTGTGGGACCTTACAGAAGGCCTGGAGGGAGCCATCGGAGTCCAATTTCAGAGGCACACGTGCAAGCACATTGGTTCAAGTCAAACAACATAGAATGTGTGAGATGCTTGTGCATCCCCTCAATGTAAGAGGCTAGGAGAAGGAACTAGATCCCTTCGGGATCCATCGTTCAGAGTTGAGTTACTGAGCTGTAAACAACACAGCCAGTAAATTAAAGTAAAGAAAATTAATTAACCGAAAATAAGAATTAAAAAATCAAGGGCCTGCCGGTGCCTGCCCAAAGGTGTGGGATGGATGGGGGGTGCCTGCCAATTACTCCCCCGCGGGCATGAGGGTGGGGTATCCCAGCAGGGGCAGATTGACCTTGAGGAAGACCAGCTGCTCCACAATCTCAGCGTCCAAGCGAGAGCGGTGGGGTGTGACCACGTCGCCCGCCATGGAAAACACCCGCTCGCTTGGAACGCTGGACGGTGGGCAGCTGATTCTGTCCATGGCCACCCGCGCCAGATCAGGCCACATCTGGCGCCGAGATGACCAGTAGGCCAGGGGTTCGATGGAGCCGTCCTCCATCTGCTCCGCCAGGTAACGCTGCACTGCTGCTGCAGCGTCATCCTGGCGGCGGCTGGGTTGAGTGCCTCTATGCCCAACCGCAGCCTGCAAAGCCTTGTCCCAAAACCCCTGGCCTGTCCCCCTGCTGGGTGTGGTGGTGCTGCTGCCGCCGCTGCTGGTGGTGCTCAGCGGACTTAGCGCCTGGGCTTCGGTGGGCTCCTCCTCTGCCTGCCCAATCCTGGCATCCCGGGCTGCCCGAACGTCCGTCACCAGCATTTCCACCCAACCTGCCCGGGAAGTCTGCCCACATAACCCATCCTTGATGCGCGGGTCGCACATGGTGGCCAACATGTACTGCCTCTCGTTGTAGAGAGGCTGGACCCGGCGGGATAGGCTTTCCCTCAGCCTCGTCACCACTTCCCGCACCTCTGGCAGGAAGCGCCTGCCGGTGACGGCATCCCCGGCCTCCAGAAACTCGCCCATCTGATTCTGGAGATGCCTGGCCACGGGGAGCACCTGGCTGAGAAGGGCAGTGCTGCTGCTCAGGGTCTCGGTGGCCTCAAGGAACGGCTTGAGGACCACCAGAAGCTGGGACATGGCCTCCCACTGCTGCCTGGACAGTGGGGCCTGGATGCCAATGTCCCCGACCCTGAACATCTCGTGGACAACACGCTGTTGCTCCACCATACGCTCGAGCATGTGGTAGGTGGAGTTCCAACGTGTTGCCACGTCCTGCACTAGCCGGTGCTGCGGAAGTCCCAGCTCCTGCTGCTTCTCCCGCAGCAACCGACTGCCCTTCACGCTGTGGTGGAAATGCCCAGCCACCTTCCTGCAGCTCTCTAGGAGATTACGGATTTGGGGAGGGAGAGGGGCCTTGCTGCCTCCAAGGCCATCCCTGACGACCAGGTTGAAGACGTGCGCGATGCAGCGGATGCCCTCAAATCCGCCATCGCGCACCGCCTTCAGCATATTGGCTCCCCCGTCCGTGACCATGTAACCGCGGGTGTGCTGGTGCCCGCCCAGCCACCCTGCCACCATGCGGTTCATGGCCTCCGTAATCTCCTCCGCCGTGTGGGACTGGTCCATGACTGCGGTATGAAGGAGGGCCCAGCAGCAGCCCTCCTTCCCAGTCCCAGAAGTCCTGGGTGCTTCCTGCCCTGAGGCTCCCCACCAGTGAGCCGTCAGGGACAGGTAAGCGTGCACTCCTCCTTCGCTGGACCAGATGTCCGAAGTGAAGTGCACCTTCTGTGCCTCTGCCTGGCACAGACGACCCAGAACTAACTCCCTGCATGCCCGGTACAGGGAGGGCACCACACGCCTGCTCAGGGTGGTGCGACACGGCGGCTTGTAGTATGGAACCACAAGAGCCATCAGCCTCTTGAAGCCTGCGTTCTCGACGAGGCTGAATGGCTGGTCATCCAACGCCACCATCTCACCGATGCAATTGGTGATCTGGTTGGGCGCTGGAAAACGCCACCTTGTGGCTCCATACTTCCCCCACCCCATCTCTTCCATGGTGGCCTGGCGAAGCCTCTTGGGGATGGGAGGTCGAGAGCTGGCAGAAGTTGCAGGAGCCTTCTGCTTGCCCTTGCCGCTAGCACCAGTCTGCTGCGAGGTGCCCGCCTCGGTCCCAAGCAAAACAGACTGGTGGTGCCTCTGCATGTGGCGGCTGAGGTTCGTGGTGGTGAAGTGGCCTGGCATTTTTCCCCTGCTCACTGACATCTTGCAGTGGCGACAGACAGCAATGCGGGAATCCACTGCCACCTCAAAGTGGTCCCACACCTTGCTTGCCTGTCGCTTCTGGGGTGACACAGACGGCCTGCCAGCGCCTTCGCTCTGTGGTGTCACCTCAGGAGCAAGGGAATGAGTGGAAGAGAGGACGGATTGTGGAGAGTAAGTCTCTGGTGCTGCCTGCTCTTCCTCTTGCCCCACATCAGAGTCCTCCTCCTCACTCTGAACCTCGCTGACTTCCACAAGATCTGGGAAAAGATCAGTCAGCGGGTTCACAGGCTCACCCACCAAAGAAGGAGCTGGATATAGTGCTCCTTCTTCATGCCCACTGCTGCTCCCAGCACCTGCCTCATGTTGCTGAAAGAGTGCCCTGCAGGCACTACTTTGAGTTGCCTCTGCCTGCTTCTGCTGCCCCAGTGGAGAACGCCTCAGTTTAACTGGGGGTGTGGAAGTAGGCTGCCTGCTGCTGGTCCCAGCAGCAGCAGCAGCAGCGCCATGCCCAGAGCGGCCTCTCCCAAATGCTGCCTTGGGAGCACCCCCCCCTTTGAGTGCCACGCTTCATTTTATTTTTATTATTATTTATTTTTGTATAAGTGTGTGCTTTGCTGACTTTTTTTGTGTTTGTAGCAGCAGGCTACACAGCCCAGCAACACACACTCACTCACAAGCGCACACACACACACACACACACACAGAGAAAGAGAGAGAGAGAGAGAGAGGATAGAAATATTTTTTTATTATTTTTTTGGGTTTTTTTCAGAAAGCGAAAGAAGAACAAACACACTCACTGCAAAGACAAACTGAACTCACAGACAAACAAACGTGCTATCTAAGAAAGGAAAGGCAAGAGAGAAAGGAAAGCCAAGAGAGAGAACAAGAAAAGCTGAAGTAAAAGATCAGAAAAACTCCTCAAAACCAATACAAAACCAATACAATCAATAATACAGTCTCTCCAACACAGCTCCAAAACACTCCCTAATCTCCTCCACGTTCAACCCACAAAGAGCCAGAAGGGCAGGGCTGAGAGAATATATACTGGTGCCCTCCTCCAGCATTGCGATTGGAGGCTGAAGAAAGTCTTCACAGGATTGGGTGATTCAGTCATGTATTCTAAAGCACAATTGGTGGATCAAGCTGTCAAACACACACACACAAACACAGCCTCCCCCTCCCTTTCCTGAAGGTTTAAAATAATAAAGTTTAACCTTTGTTTTCCCACTAAAGCATTGCACCAAAGTTTGTGAAATTTTCAGCGTTTGAGCAGGCATAAGTCCTCTGCCATGTGAGCGAGTTAGAGCTTGGTAGCTCTTCAAACCAACCCATAAATCCCATGTGAAATGCCATGAATAAACCTTTGTTTTCCCACTAAAGCATTGCACCAAAGTTTGTGAAATTTTCAGCGTTTGAGCAGGCATAAGTCCTCTGCCATGTGAGCGAGTTAGAGCTTGGTAGCTCTTCAAACCAACCCATAAATCCCATGTGAAATGCCATGAATAAACCTTTGTTTTCCCACTAAAGCATTGCACCAAAGTTTGTGAAATTTTCAGCGTATGAGCGGCCATAGGTCCTCTGCCATGTGAGCGAGTTAGAGCTTGGTAGCTCTTCAAACCAACCCATAAATCCCATGTGAAATGCCATGAATAAACGTTCGTTTCCCACTAAAATATTGCACCTAGCTTCCAGAAATTTCACACACATTTGAAGTGAAGTGTTCCCTGCAATGTGCCAAAGTTTCCCGTTTGTATCTTTGAAAATAAAAAAATGGGAGGCAAAACTGTATTTTACCCCACTGCTACCCAATTTTCAACAATTCATTGCCAACACATGCCTGGAGCTAGCTGTCTGAAATTTTACACACATATCAAGGGAAGTGTTCCCTGTAATGTGCCGAAGTGTCCTGTTTGTATCTTTAAAAATAAAAACATGGGAGGCATAACTGCATTTACCCCACTACTACCCATTTTTCAAAAATTCATTGCCACACCAGGCAAGCACCCACGGTTCTGGGATTTCACACACGTGGGTCCCAAGGTACCACCTACAATGTGGCAAAGTTTCATGTGTGTAACTTTAAAAATGACCGAGTTATAGGCATTCCATGTTATTTATTAAAAAATTAATTGCCACAAACTGCATGCACCAATCTTTCTGAAATTTCTCACAGATACCTATCCCTAACCAGTGTACAATGTGCCCAAGTTTCATCCTTCTGTCGTTAAAAATGAAAAAGTTATAGGCGTTTTTGTAAAACAACAATACTTTGCTATTGGAAAAACGCATTTAACATGGCGTCCGATCCGCCGATCCGATCCGATCCGGATCGGACCTCGTCGGATCGGATCGGATCAGATCGGATGGTGTGTCGGATCGGATTGGATCGGATCGGATTTTCCGATTTTTGGGGCGGATCGGATTCGGATCGTGGATCGGATCCGATCCGATGCACACCCCTATTTCTTATGACTGCAGGGGCAGTAATACAAACATTACTCTATCTTCCTCCATTTTTACATAGCTTTACAACACTGAAAACACACAATTTCCCATATATATTTCTTTCCTGTTCCTGTGACATTTCTAGAAATCCCTTTTATAAATAAAGTGCTTTAACTTTATAAGTGGCCAATAGTCTTTCCAGATGGCCTCGTAGGCTCTTTCAAAACAGTAGGACATTAGAAAATGGTGGTTGTGTTTGTTCCAGCAAGGCAACACATGCAACTTGTAAATATGTTGATGTCTGTGGTTAAAGATAGAACCTCCCTTGGGACTCTGAAGGTGTGATTTATTGTCTGACCAGACAATTCAGTCTCAATGTTCCTCTGCATTTTCAGAGACTTAAACAGCATCCAGAGGGCTTTTGTTCCCCATCTCCTGTCGTACATTCACCCACCGGACCTTGATTATTGAGTGTAAGTCAGGGTAATGTAAGTCAACTAGAAATTTCCAAGCTCTGTCAATTTGTCACTGAATAACTTTCCAAACTCTTATATTGTGAGCAATGACGTATGATAGAAAATGTCTCTTATAGAATTAACTCTTTAAATAGATTCACTCATGTATTTGTTTTTATCTTACTCTTTCTTTTTATGACTTTATGCATTTAATACGGTTATTTCTATCCTCCTCTCAGGAATCAAATCTTTCCAATTCAGCTTACATCACATCACTGTTCATTAATTACATAATATTAAACAATATTAAAAACAAAAGAAGTAGACAGAATGCTTAGTAGCAGGAAGCTACTTATGTCAAGGCAGACCATGAACCATCTAGCAGTGGTTCTGTCATCACTGACTTACAGCAAGGGATGGACAGATTTTGTTAAATCTATTCCATACTGTGTTTCATGGATTGTCAGGCATCTTTTGTTCTGTCATCCGTTCATTGATGGAACAGGATCCTTTAAACAGATATACGGGAATTTGTTCCACTTGTGCACATTTGTGCTAATGCAAATTAATGCTAATGCACAGTTGCGATAATGCACATAAACACAAATGTAAATTTGCACAAATCCCTCTCAAAAATAAAAAATCAGTCCATGGAATCTGTGCAACTCAGAATAGGCCAGTGCACTGCAGAATCCGCAAATCGGATTCATAGACGTTGAATCCATTGTGAATTTCTCTGACATTCTTTCTGACAGCAGCTCTAGAGGGTTTCAGGCCTACCTGGACATGCCAGGGTTTGAACCTGGGACCTTCTGCATACAAAGCAGGTGCTCTACCACAGGGGAATGGTCTGGTGCTGGGAAGGAGGGGACAGTCCAGCTGGAATAGGAGCAGGCAGCTGGTATTCTGCCCACCTGGCCCCCCCCTTCTGGAATCCTTCTTACAGGGCAGCTGGTGATAGGTGGCTCTACAGGGAAGAGGATAAAACTGCTTGGAAAGGGGAATAATAAAGAATGTGATGTTCCCAGTAGTGCCAGTAGTTCAAATGCCTTAAAATGCTTTTGTTTCAGTTAGTGTATACTTCAGGTTATTATATTTATATCTTGCTTCCAGGGTTGACAAAATCAAGACGAATTATGATAATCAAGTTGAAATATAACAAATAAAACATATGAAAATGACAATACATTAAAAGCCTAGAAAAATTACACACACACCTTCACATTGCACAGAAAAGATAGTAATGTGGAGAGGGAATTCCCTAAATGAAGTGTCACAATCTGGAAAGTCCTCTATCTAGCCACCATTCACCTTTTCTCAGATGGTGGAGGCACTAGAAGAGACCCTTCCAAATTACTCCAGTTCATGGGCAACTTGATATGAAAGTCTCTGAATACTCAATTGGCTTCCTCCATTTTCCCCCTTCTTTCTCTCTCTTTCTCTGTGTTCTGTCATCTAGTAGAGTACAAGTGTTTTTGAAGGATATATATATATATATATATATATCCTTAACAGATAATACACCAAATCTATATTAGAACTACTACAAGTAGTGTATTCTAATTCATGGTTTCTAGATATATAGTTTCCATAAGTAACTCTTGTCCTCTGAAACTGTAGTTTGGGATGGCTGTGATTTTAATTTAAAATGGGATATTTAGAAGTGCAGCTGATAGGTATGGTATTCTCAAGGAGGGCAGATAGGATTAAGGGTGATAAGGTTTGATTGTACAAGCAAGCAAGAGATAACTGTCTTGCGGTAGAACTAGAGCTGGGCAAAACATTCTTTGCAAAATCACTTTTCAGCTTGAATTGGGGAGGGGGTTTTTTTCCCCACAAACCAAGTTTTCATAAAACCATACCTGCCTTCTTCAATACAGCTGCCTCACTGGCAGCAAATGTCAGAAGCCCTTGGGAAAACTACATTTTATAAGGATCCATGCAGCTGCCAGGTATCTTCCTCCTAAGCATTGCAATTTATTGCTGCTGTCAAAGCACCAACCCAGCAGCAGCCAGATAAGTAGGGTGGGAAGAAAGGGGGACTGACTTTGGTGGAGGAGAAGGTTTGGGTGTTGACTGGGCTCAAATTCATTGTTCACTGGCTCAGATAAAAATCTGAGGCATAAAAAAATCCAGAGGTTGCAATGCTCGCCTTATATTTGAGTTGAGCACTATGAATACCAGCAACACCACAAGAAGGCTGTTTACTTGTTATACCCCCCTTCCCATGTGTGGAGGGACAAGCAGGACCATGCCTGCCCATACATGCCCCAATGTCCGAGCTTTATTTGACCCCAGAAGTCCGTGTGTTCAGTGGAAAAGAGATTCTATGCGTGTATGTGGTGTAAACATGGTTGTGTAATGAGTGAACAAATCACAGGAGGGGCCTTCCCACAGAGATACCTTTATTCTTTCTGAGTAGTGCTGTGTGAGAGCAGATGTGCAGAGAGGTTTGAGGGTGAGGTTGATGGACAGTCTGTGTGACTAGCTTTGGGAATCTGCTATACAGCTAAATCCTTGGAGTCTTTTCAAGAACAAGTGACAACCATGGGTGTCTCTATATTAAGGGGGGGAAACACATCCTTACTAGTGTTGCTCCTTTTATACTTTTTCTGCATTTGTTACTGGCTCCTTTAGACAGCACATGATTTTGAATTGAAAACTTCCCTTGGCAATGCTATTCTTTTCAATGAAACACTGCCATCTAGGGGCAAAATTATAGCACTACACCAGCTTTACACATGGGAGAAATCACACAGTGGCTGGTTTCGGACAACACATTAAGCAACTGAGGAGGGGGGGAACAATTGTCAGTTGTGTGGCTTATTGTGTTGTGTGGAGGGTAACACACTGCTCACAAACTACTGACAGTATGCTATTCCACCCAAATAAGCAACTGAGAGAAACAACTGGCTTGCAAGTTGTTTAGCTCAAAGCCAGTTGTTTAAAGTGTTGTGTGGAGGGGTGAGTGTGTTAATGGCGTGCGGTGAGTAGGTTAAAACACAAGCCCATAGAGGCAGGCGGCAAGAGCGACCAAAGCGGCGGCTGCCACTCTGCTACAACTGACACAACTTACAGAGGCTGCTGGGATAGCACCGGGAGGACCGAGGCAGAAGGGACGGAGGGGAGAGGGGTGGGGGCTGTGTCAGTCAAATGCCGGGTTGACTATTAGTCCACTCAACGCCAGCCCCAACCGCCCACAGTTGTGTAGGAATATGTTGTGTGGGGAGTACCCACAAAATAACCAACTGTGAGTTGGCTATTCAACCCACCATTGACTAAAGTGTTGCCCGAAACCAGCCAGTGAATTAAATACTGTATTATCTCCATCTTCTGAAAAAGTGAGATTACCAGGGAAAAGCACAGGAGACATCCTGGAGGTTGACAGCATCATGTAAAGGGTCAGAAAACTTCCATGAGTGGCCAACCATGAGCGTGCAATAAATCACTCATGTAGAGAAGCTCCAAATCCTCAAGTTTCACATGAAGAATTAATGGCTGTTTGTTGAAATAACATATCGGTGATTCCTTTCTACAGTTGCTGTGGTGTACATACCTCAGAATTATATAAATGACTAATGGTATGTGCTTCTATTTCTGATTTTTCACAGTCCTGAACTGTTATTTGTCTACGCTTGCAGGTAACTCTATCTGGAAGGCATTTTTCTTCACTCCAAATTTCAGTCCTGAAGGCTCCAATGGCTGCTTTGATTTTCATGTGTGTCATTGTCACGGAAATTTTATCACATACCATGAACCACCATTGCTGTTTGATCTCTCCGTGGACCCAGAAGAAAAAAACCCACTAACACCAGAAACGGAGAGTCTCTTCTATGAAATCCTTCAAGTCATTCAACAAGCTGTAAGCAGCCACACCAAGTCACTGCCTGCTGCTATTCCCAACCAGTTATCAGTAGGAAATATCCTCTGGAAACCCTGGCTCCAGCCATGTTGTTCCTCCTTCCTCGAGTTTTGCTACTGCAACCATGAGCCATGAGAATTTACCTAATGCAAGACAGTACCAATGTACAATTACACACATGATTTAGGAAGAAAAAGGAGGAGGAAAATGGTATCAAACTTTGACAAGAAAATGTGGAGAAATGGCTTCCCCCCCCCCTGAAAATCTCCAGCAGTTCTCCTCAAATAACCACTAATGATACAAGTGTTGTGAGGAAAAAATGGCTCTCATTTTGCAGCCCCACCAATAGGCTGTAAAAGTGAGAGGGCATTTTTGCTGATCTAGACCAAGGGACTGATGAAAATATATACATTTCCACAGTAAGGGGGATATTGAGAAGGTAGGGGGCAGAAAGGGTTCTCATTAACCCAGTAGGGGCTACCATCACGTCTACCACAATGCATCTAGAACAGGGAAAGTCAACTTTACTGGGCCACAGACACATTTGACATTTTGAAAAACTCTATGGGCACCACTACAAATTGCTGTGTGTGTGGTGGGGGGAGACTGTTGCCTTCTGGATCTCCCCTCCCCCTTTGCCACTGGCACCTAGATGTCTTCTTCTTACTCCCCTGCCTTGGGATTTCTTTCCCTCCAGCCCCCTGCTGGTGCCACCACCACATTCTTCAACTCCTCCCTGAGATTTCCTGCTGCTGCCACCACGCACCTTGTTCCTCCCCCTTCCCCTCCCAATATTTCCTTCCCTTTCTCTCTCCCCAAGCACAGCTGCACCCACCTACTTCTGCTTGCTCCTTCTTTGTTAGGGCAGCAGGAGGAGGAAAGTGGTGGCAGGGTGGAGGAAATTAGTGGTCTTGGAGGAAGGAAAGTGGCAGTGGTGGGGGGGGACAAAAACAGCAGGGGGGAGAAAAAAGCGGTGGGGGGAGCACAGCAGCAGTGCTGAGGTCTTGTGGGCAGACCCAGGAGTCCTGGTGGAGGCCGATGCATGCTGATCTAAGTCATGGTGCAACATAATTCCTTTAGTGGCATTGTAGGGAAATATGGTTGTCTGACTGGCCACAGGTTGCAGTTGCTCGCAGCCTCTTGAAGCACCTGTTAAGAAAGAAGAAAGTTAAAGAAAGACACCAACACCTCTACCTTTCCCGATAAGTCCCCCATGTCTGAAAATGTGTACAACTTTTGTTGTTCCTCTGAAGGAAAGAAAGGAACAAGAAAAGAAAAAGATTGCACAGCAATTTCTTCTCCTCCCCCAAAATCAGTGAAAACATTTGATTTGGAAAGCTGCAAAACAACTTGCAATTGTACCATGATACACCCACCCACGCACAACATATTATAGTTAAGCTGAAAATATTTTCAAAGCACTGGTAGGCAACTGCACTGCATAAACACATCTACTTTGGTTTGAATATCTAGTACAAAACCTCCCTGCTTCTTTTTTTGTTTGAGTCACAAAGTAGGGCCATTGAAACAACTGTCCTCATGAGTTTATTGAACGTGTGAGAGTAGAGCAATGTCCCCATTTGCTGATATTTAGGCCACACCAGTGCCACATGTTCAGTATTAGTGTGAAGGGGCCCTACACCTGGGCTAATACTGTTTCAACTACCCTGCTTTACAGCCTATCAAAGGCAATGCTTATTCAATTCTCAGCAAGTTCAAAAGGCCAGTATAACTTCTTTTAAGGAGCAGTATTGGTGAGTCACCCAAATTCCCACCCCTATTTTACCCATACTATATCCCTTCTACTAAGTTTTGAGACATTCAATCGCTTCTTAGATGTGCACATAGGCCTGGTTCAAGCAAAATGACAGCCCCCGCCACCTATTGGATGTATAGAAGTTAACTGCTTTGGTAGTTGAATCATTTCTAGGCCCTTTCAACACCACGTAGTGTAGAGGGATGGCAAGAGGACGATCCCAGATTTACCTGCTCCTGGGATCATCCTTTTCTTTGTTCATGGAGGAAGCAGAAGTTCTACTTCCTCCTGGGCGCGACACCTTCATCATGCCTGCCCTTTTGTTTTCCCTGGGCCCTGGAGCTTCATGCATGAATGCTCGTGTGCTAAGGTAAGCTTTTTTAAAACAACAACAGTGCACAATTGGGTCCCCACCCCCCTCCCTGCCATCCTGGGGGTGGCGAAACTGGTGCCACTCCCTTTCCTGATGGGCATGGAGCCGCTTGGTGTGACTCCATGCCCATATCTGCTGCCACGCTTACTCATGAGTAAGCACAGCAGTAGCTGGGATGGGCGCCCACATCTTCTGCAGTCTTGGGAAGTTCCTGGGACCACTGAAAAATCAGGGGTCCCAGGAAAAATTTCCCAGGGCTCCCTCATCCCTGAGAAATCCCGTGCCTGTCCCCTCCCTGTCCCTGGAAGTCCCTGTACATCATGTGAACGCACAGGGACCAGCCAGGGGTGATTCCAGGCAAAAAGCCTGGTGCAGAAATGGCCCTAAACTGGAGAAAAGATGGCATCCTCCACCATACCCATGATTAGGGCCCTTTCTACACCACTGGGTATAGAGGGCTGGTGATTCCAGAAGAAGCTACATCTGGGATCATCGTGGTGAATAAACATCACCAGTGCGACAATCCAGGCTGCTCCCAGACCATTGCACCAGCCATTTTGGGTTTGTTTTTCAACAGAGAAGAGCGCAGTTGAGCTCCAGCGGCAAGGTAAGTTTTAAAAAGTGTGCGTGAAATTGGGGGGCCCTCCCTCTGCCATCCTGGGAATGGCAGGCATCCTTCACCCACCCCGGATGTGCATGGAGCCGCGCAGTGTGGCTCTGAACCCATTTTGCTGATGTGCTTACTCGTGCATAAGCGTGGCAACACCCGGGACATGCAGGCTCATTTTCCATGGTCCCAGAAACTTCCCAGGACTGCGGAAGACTTGGATTTTTCTGGTTTCTGTAAACCCAGAAAAATCCTGTACTTGCCCCCCCCCCCATGCCCGGGACTCCCTGTGAGTCATTTGGACTCACAGGGAGCAACTGGGGGCCAACCCAGGTGTTGTGATGCAAGCTCACCCCAGGCTTCTGCTCATGAACTTTAGGCAAACTGACACACTCCAAAAACACTTCTTTTATTGTGAAATCATACGGAATTCAAGCATAACGGTTTGTTTCTGTACACACACACTTGAAGCTGAAGACAGACCAGATAGCTTTCAGGTACAACTGCTTAATGCGAACAGCAAATCACTCAGGGGGAGACATTTTAGAGTTAGCCCCTGTCCCATGCGGTCAGGTGTGGCCACACACATCAGGAACATGAACAAAACTCAAAGGAGAAACCGCAGCACAGAAGTGCATGAAGTCTAACAGTAGACAAGATCATCTTGCATCAAACTAAACTCAGCCTGCCAGGGACACTGAGCTGATCACATAAGCAAGATGTCAGGGGACGAACTTCTTCGACCTAGGAAACCTTCTCTGCTTGTAGCTTTGGCTCTGAGGAAGGCTCTCTTGCAGGTCACAAACACACACAATTCTAGAACAGCAACGATCAGCCTCAGAGTTACCCTGTGCCCGTACTTTGGCTCTATGCAGGAAAAAAACAGGCTATAGAACACAAACCTAGAACAATAATCTGCAAGTCCAAATCTATGAAAAGCCTCAGAGCACTTTTCATGGCATAGTTTTTAGAAATTCCAAGTCCAAATAGCAACAGAACATGTACAGAGTGCATCCAACATCTCCAAACCAGATAGAATCCCAAACACAAGGAGTTTCATGGCAAGCGTAGAACTGGATGGTAACTGTAGAACAGGCGAATAGACAAACAGATGATTCTTAGCAAAGGGCCTCCCCTTTTGCTCGTTCCTCTTATAGCCTGGAGTCTGGCTATTCTAAGCCACTTGACAGACAGGGCTTCAGGCCTGTAACCCAAACTCATGTGCCAACAGGGCGGCACAGCTCAACCTTCTCTTGATGACGACACTATGTGAGAGACAGCTTGCAAGATAGCCCCCCACCTTTTCAAATCATATCTTTGTTCTCAAGGAAACTCAAGGCCTTGGCTAGCAGCCACAGATAAGCACAGAACAGAGACAGACCTTTTCACAACAATTGCCAAGCTATCAACTCACAATTCACTAGGCCAGCCTAGTGAATTGTTCATGAAGCACCTGACATCTGACACCAGGCAAAAAGCTTGGTGTGGAATTAGGTGGATTAGGCCAGGTTGTGTGACACCTAGCTTTGTCCTTCAACAGCTCTCTGCCTTTCCTCACCCCCCAGCATCTGTCTCCTGAGGTAGTCATCTGATATGATCTTCACAGTTTGAAAACTAGGGGAATGTATCAACATACAGCTATGCCAAATAGTAGCTCATAAGGCCATTTGATCCAGTGATGAAAGCCTGGTAGTTTCAATTAGATGTTATAATAATATTGAAGCATTTCATGTTATAGCATGAGACATCATTTATTTTAATTTGTATTAGTTTTTACATAGAGCCAAAAAGCTAACGTATTTGCAAAAGGTCTTACTTATTGAACATGAACTCAAACAATAGGATCTTCTTTGTTTCCTTTCCAAATGAAGTTCTTGGGACACTTCTGGCACAATCCTATGCATATCTACTCAGAAGTAAGTCCTACTGGACCCAGGTAAGGGTGTAGAGGATTGTAGCCTTAGTTAAACAGACAAATGCAATGTACTGAACTATAATTATAGGGGGAAAGGGTTAGGAGAAAAAAGAGGCAAAGTCATTAGAAGGCAGTCGATCAAGAGAACAGGAAGACTTAAGAAAAGAAGATTTGTAGAGGGATTGGTGCCAAGAAATGACAAGGAGCATAGGAAGCTGCCTTGATCCATCTAGCTCACTATTGTCTACATTGGCAGGGGTGCGGAACCTCAGGTGTGGGAGGGGGGCAACTCTGGGTCCCAGTACAACCATCTGAGGTTCCTTAGGTTGCCCCAGCCTCTTTCTCCCAGCCATTTGCCTTTGGCCTGGCCCCCTACTGGAATATGCCCCCCAGAAGCTTCTCCAAAATGGAATTTGGCCTTTGGGCTGAAAGAGGTTCAGCAGTTCTGCTCTAGGGTTTCAGACATGAAACTCTACCTGGAAATACTGGGTATTGAACCTGGGACCTTCTGCATGCAAAGGAGGTGCTCACCTACCAGTTGGGAGTTTGAGTAGAAGAACAAATGAACTGGAAAGGGAGAATGTTCAGAGAAAAGAACTGCATATGTCCAGGAGCATTATTTTTTAATAAGGCAAATCTTTATCAACTTCTAGGAAACATCTTGCATAGGAGCCATTTTCCTCCTCAAAAGCCTAGAACATTATTCTGCTTTTCTTCGGTACACCATATGCCATATGCGAGACCCTCATTTTATGATTGTTATTCCAGATGTTACCACACACGTACCAGCCAGGTGCTGGGGGAAAGATTACAATATCTTTGATATCACAAAGCAAATGGTCTGTTTATATTGCCACTGAAAAAGGTGGCCATTCAACTTGGTTTCCTGTGCACTTTATTTAATCACAGGATACACCGAATATATTTAGCCAAGATGTTTGTTTACTCTTGTTGCCAGAACTGTAAGTGCTTTCCTGCTGCTATCTGTGAATAGATGCAGTAGCCACTTAAAACCTCATAGTGCTCCTTCTAACCTTGGCTTGTTGCACTTATATCTAACAACACAACAAAAACAGTATTTCCTTGCAACTCCTGCTTGTATTTGTTGAAGACAGCAATGGGGCAAAGTATGGAGTCTCCCAAAGGGCTTCATGACATCATTCTCCGAGGACAAGTGCCAACTTGATAAAATGTGCAGTTTTCTTTTAGAAAGCTAAAACATATATGCATGTATTTGATTGTGTGCTCTGAGCAAAGGTTTCTCCTGTCTCAGATTTTGAATTTTTAGCCTTAGTAGTTTACTGTTTGCAAAGGGTTCTACAGCACCTTATCCTATGCTGCATAGCTTAATACTGGAGTTTTTATCCAAGTACCACATAGTTACTCCTTGCTATGCTCTGAGAACAATGCCAGCATAAGCAATCCAACATCTTATTCATGCTATGCTGAACATTCATCAGGATATGGAATGTCTTTCTGTTCTCCTACAGAGGACAACAATCACTCCAGCAATGAGCTAATGCAGCTAAGAAGAGAGTGACTTGTGTTCATGCGTGTGAAAATGTAGGTATTTGAAAGGCAAATACATAATACTAGTGGGACTGGCAGCCAAGTGCTCCTCTTCAAGATATGCAGTTCCATTCTGCAGCATTCCATGGCTACTGAGCATGCTCAGTCTTCAAATGGATGATTTTGAGGTCTCCCCCTTAGGATCTTTATGCTAATTATTTTCTTGTGCTCCTGTACACCTCAGGGCTCTCCCAAGCCTGCAGATAACTCCCTCATGTGCATGGATGGTGCCATTTTGGCTTCATAAGGAAAACTGAGACAATATATGATGACTAATGTTCATGAGAAGTCCCACTTTCTTCTTCGTTATTCTTAAATACTTTTTATCCCAAGATGATTATTTTTTTAATGACATTGTGAAATTATTATCATGCAGCACACTTAGGCATTTTTTTAATTAACATTATATTGAAATAATTTTTCTTCCATACAAATGCTTTCCATTCCTCCCCTGCAACCCAGTATGGCTCAAGCATTATGCAAGCATACAATGAGAAAATTGATACCAATGCTCAAGAACAAGCACTGTGGATTCCTGCTGTGGTGATATATTTATCCTAAAAGTACAAAATGAGAAAACAATTAAATACTAGCTAATCAGATAGTGAACTCTCCAGAAAATAATGTGTTTCACCCTTCATCACTATTGAATTAAACCAAGTTTTTGCTTTAAGTGTGTTTGTCTGTGCAAATGATATAATAAAATATTATTCAAAGGATTTCTATATGCAAGTACTAATTTATCTCTTCAGCAGCTTCTTCTGTTTTTTTTTTAAAGCACTGGAGTGGAAGTTAAGAAAACTAACACACCATCTATTGCCATCTGACAATGACTCTGCAAGAGTCGATCTTCGATAACACGTTGGGAATATTTGATTAATGTCCTTGTCCAAGTAAGTGTTTAAGCTCTGGAGAGATTGTTAGGAATAGGAAATGCAGGCCTCAACACTCCTCCGTCAGCTACATATGAAAAGTGCAGCAATTCATTGTCATTTCATCATTCACATGGTGTTTAAGAGACATATTACTTTGCCAAAGGACCATCTCAGTGTTCCAGCCGTCTTCATTCTGATGATTGCTAAAAATGAATGGTAATCCTTCCTGAGGTGCCAAGATTTATGCAGCTGAACGACAACCCTCTTTGATTATCTTTCAATGAGATGCTGTCATGAGCGAGCGTCCCTGGAAGCTAGATGGCATTCGGTCCTCTCTGAAAATCCATGACAATGACAAAAAGTGTTTCCCCAAAGCCCAAGCAACTGCAATCATGGGAAGTGTGCAAGCAGCAGATTATATTTAGTTCCCCCTTTTGAATTTTAAATGAACAATCCTTGGAATATGCAGGGAACCTTGAATACATGCAGCCCTCATAGGGACTGGGATACACTGCAATAGTTTGTTGTGAGTCCCCTTGTACGTTATTCCTGTTTGCTGTGGCTGTTGTTGAATTTGATTGAAGTTCTGAGCCAGAGTGATGCAGCTGCAAGGAGTTAGATCTGGGAGACTTAGGGCAAGTCACTATCACGTTGTGTCACTTCCCAGTTGAGACAATGGCAATTGTTTCCAATTAAACCTCACAGGATTGTTGTCAGAAAGAATGAAATGAAAGAATATGATAACATACATGAAACACTTCGCAGACTTGTACAAATGCTATATAAAACTGGAAGAATGGATGCATTTTGATTCTGAATGGGGGGGGGAACAGTTAGCACAAGACAACTCAGGCTACTTATATGTATGATGGATGGACCTAGACAAAATGGATTGGACACCTGGAAAATGAATCCAGCTGTGAATCCAGTCTGGATCAGAGCCCTAAACCCTAGAGCAGGGTAGAGAAACTTATGGCCCTACAAATTTTGCTGGACTGCATCTCCTATCACCCCTGACCGTTAGTCATGCTGTCTAGGGTTGATGAGAGTTGGAGTCCAACAACATATGGAGAGCCACAGGTTCCCCCACTCCTGCCCTAGACCATGACAATAATTAATGGAGGAACAGCCGTGTCTCCATTGTTAAGGGCCGTCAGTAAAAAACACATTCCGCCATGTTAAAGTGATAATTGGGGGGGTGTCATTCTAACAGCCATAAAATCAAAAATGTTTCACCAACCTTTCTGAAATTTGCAGGTGCCAGAAAGAAATGTTTGTTTTACATTACCTGAAAATTTCAAGAAGATTGGTGAAAGATTGAGGGAAGGAGAGCAGTTTAAGGTAGAAAAGGAACACAAACCTGTCTCCCTGCTTTTGTCAATTGACTTGGAGTTTACGAGTTTTGTGCTCACGATTTTCATAATTTCTAGAGCCTTATTAATTAATCCAGTGGTGGGGTCTTCTTCCTCCTTCACTGTAGTTGGTGAAAAGCTTTTTGTTTTTTAAAAATTCCCTTCGGTTGATTTTTAAGGACTATTTTAACCTCTCATTCAAGTCAATGCTTCCCTCATAGCACGAGGCATGCTCAGTAGCGTCGCTCTCCCCCTCCCTCCTGCCTTAGAATGTGTGTGTGGGGTGGGTGGGTGAGTGAAATGGCCGCTGCCTCTATTGCACAGACCTTTTGAGTGAAGAAGAAGAGTTTTTCTTTTCTCTTCTGGAACATGCTTTCCTTTGGCTCTGAGAGATTTTGGGCTATCTTCATAAGGCCAGTTTTCTCTTTTGCTCCCTGGTAAAGCAGGGTGTGGTTCCTCTGGATCCATGGTAACCTGATCTTCAGATCTCTCCTGGGAATCGGTGGGTATACATCCCTTTCAATCCACCCCCACCCCATACACACACAGTGCTCCTTCCCTCTTTTCTAAGAGTTTGGTCCATGCTGCTATAAAGTTGAAAGCTTCAAACACTTCATTTAATTAGTTTGGGCTGGTGTTAAGTTTTAAGTACAATGTTGAAACCTTTCAAAGTGCTTCTGGGCCTACAACGTTGGTTTCGGCCTAGTCAGTTGAGCTGTCGTGTATTTTGCATAGTGTTGTTAGCCAAAGCGTAGCCATCTTTGCTTACAAGTACAGAATGCTGGGAATGCTTGCTCAAGGCTGACGGAAAATTCAACGTGCGTATGCGGCTGAAAAGGCCTTGCCACAAGCCTGGTTTCATCTGGTTATAGCATTTGTCCTAATGCAAGGCCATCAGCGCACCTTATCTGAAGCTACAGAATCTACCCCGGCAACAATTGAAACATGTGCAGTAGCTTTCAACAGTGTGTCAAAGGGCAGTGACTCTCTCATTGGAATGCATGGGGTTTTGCTTGCGCTTGTGCTATATAAAGCAATGATGTAGATCTAATGCTGTATATAGTATAAAAGGGGGGGCTTGCGTGCCCCTAGGTGTGACTCTGGTGAACTGGGAGCTTACTAGAGTGCACCCGCTCAGCTGAACGTAATAAAAGTGCGTTGGATCAGATCTTTGGAGTCTGTGCTTCTTAGTGGGAATTAGCATATCTCCTAGGAACTTTTGGGCAACAGTGTACACACATGTATTTTCTTTCTAATCCTTGCAGTCTACACTGGTTTCCTCCTTGATGTGTTTTTGGATGCAGACAAACCCTTTTTTGTTCCAGCAGGCCTTTGGCAAATAATCTGGACCTCTGTCTATACCTTTGACTTTTAAATTGTTAAGTATTTAAAATGTTTAAAAGCGGCATTCACTGTTTTCATGCTTATGTTATAAAATCTATTTTCAACAGGCCTAGTAACTTCAAGAGTAACAGAGTTGGGGAAAATCCTCAATCTCTTTGCTATCAGAGGCACTGAGTAAGGGACCCCTGGAGATAATTTAGACTGACCCCAACCACAAAACACTATTCCCCCTTCTGAAGAGATCTGGACCACCAGGCTGACCATCTGAAAAGGAGGACAGGGTAGGCTGACCATCTGAAAAGGAGGACAGGGCTCATATAACTTTAACAGTTGTAGAGAAAAGGGAATTTCAGCAGGTGTCATTTGTATGCAATTAGTTCCTGGTGAAATTCCCTCTTCATCACATAAAGGTGCTGGCACTATACTAGAGTGACCATATACAAAAGAAGGCAGGGCTCTGCAACTTTAACTGGTGTGATGAAGAGGGAATATCACCAGGAACTAATTGCATACAAATGACACTGGTTGAAATTCCCTTTTCTCTACAACTGTTAAAGTTATATGAGCCCTGTCCTCCTTTTCAGATGGTCACCCTAGGACAGGGCTCGTGTAACTTTAACAGTTGTAGAGAAAAGGGAATTTCAGCCAGTGTCAGTTGTATACAATTAGTTCCTGGTGAAATTCCCTCTTCATCACAACAGTTAAAGGTGCAGGGGCCCTGCCTTCTGTTGTATATGGTCGCTCTAGTATAGTGCCTGCAACTTTAACTGTTGTGATGAAGAGGGAATTTCACCAGGAACTAATTGCATACAAATGACACTGGCTGAAATTCCCTTTTCTCTACAACTGTTAAAGTTACATGATCCCTGTCCTCCTTTTCATACGGTCAGCCTAGGGACCACAGACTACTAAAGACAAACAAGGTAGCAGCCCATAATAACAATTCTCATGTGGCCATTTGCCTTATGAGGCAGGTGCTCTGTGGGCTACCAAATGGAGGGACTAACAGGCCATAAAGTTGCCTGGCTGGGTCTGCCAGAAATCCAGCCTCAACACTCCTGGAAGGTCCATGTTCTATAGCACCTGCTCTCAGATGAACCTGAGGGAATCCCACCCTCCACCCCTGGGTTTAATTTACTGGCTTCCCCTGGCTGGACCTTGCAGGAAACTATAGGGACAGACAGAGCAGGCATTCATAGCATACGTAGAATGCTGAGACTGGCAAATCTAAAAGCAAGTGTGTTGCTTTTCAAGAACCAAGGAAATTCAATGGGTCTTACTTTTGAGTAAATATCTAGGGATGGATATGCAGCCTGTGCAAGAACTGAGTAGGGTGACCATATTTGGGAAACCAAAAAAGAGGACACCTAGTAGGGGTGGCAGGAAAATGGCTTTCTGGGGCCACCTTAAAGTCCCCAATTGGAGCGGAGGCAGGGAAAGCATGTCATTCTCACACCCCACCCAACTGCTCCAATCAGGCAATTTTCTATAATGCCTGGGAATTACACGTTTTTCCCTTTTAAGGCCTTGATTGGAGCAATGGGAGAGAATGACACACCTCCAGAAAGCGTGTCATTCCCCCCTGCCACGCTAATGGTGGCCTTAAAAAGGAAAGTGTGTAATTCCAGGTCATTATAGACTATTGCATAAAATCCCCCCTGACACCGAGGATAGAACAAAAACCAGGAGAAATCTGGGGAAATCCTGACAGTTTTTTATTGTTATTTATTATTGCATTTATATCCCATCTTTTTTCTGCCAAGAAACCCAAGGTGGCATACATAATCCTCCTCCTCTCCATTTTATCCTCACAACAGCACCCCTGTGAGGTGGGTTGGGCTGAGAGTCTGCAACTGGCCCAAAGTCACCCAATGGGTTTCCATGGCTAAGTGGAGAGTAGAACCCAGATCTCCCAGCTCCCAGTCCAACACTTTAGCCACTACACCACACCCTAGTGGTCACCCTAGAATTGAGCCATGCCAAGTTGGAAGCAGATTGGTTCGTGCCTTGATTTTTAGGATATTTTTTTAAAAAGTTTGACTTCAAAAAAAATTCTAAAATTCAAGGCATGAACCAATCTGCTTTCAACTTGGCATGGCTAAAGCCTTACTTAAGAGGTACCATGGTGCCATGTTTCATCTCTTCATCTTTACTTTTTCTTTTTTTTTTTAATGTACTGCTCAAGGCCCTAGACCCCAAAGAGGAGTATCGGGTTTGAAGTTTAAAAAAATCCTAAAACTCATGGCATAAACAGCTCTGCTTCCAACTTGACATGGCTCAATCCCTACTTCAGTGCTACCATAGTGCCAAGTTTCATGTCTTTATCTTTAATTTCATTTTTTAAACTTGTACTGCTCAAGGCTCTACAGTTTCCAACCAAGCACCAAAAAGCAGAAAAATTGGGAGTTAAGGCTTACAAGCCTTAACGCCACATCCTCCCTAAGGAGGCAGAAAGTGCAAGTGAAATTCTCATTCTCCCAAAGCAGATAAACCATGAGGACAGGGTGGAGAATATGATATGCAGAGGTGACTGTGGGGTTGTGGAAAACTGATCACGAACAACTTAGGGCCACCCACTTCTCTTTTTTTGTTTAGAGCAGCCCTTCCCCAACCTGGTGCCCTCCAAAGGTGTTGGACTACAACTCCCAGCATTGCAAGTCGGTATGTCCCATGGTCAGGAATGCTGGGACTTGTCATCTCAAACACCTGGAGGGCAGCAGGATGGGGAATGCTGTTCTATACCCTTACCAAATACAGGGTCTGCCCAATACTTTTCTCTCACACACATCTTGAATATAGCAGCATTCTTGATAACAAAAGGGGCACTATTCATTACAGAGCTAGAACCAGAGCATGTGCCAGGCACTTCCAACTTTTGGTCAATATCCTGCCTTTCAAAGAAGCAATGTTTTTTTTTTCTTAAAATTTATTTATAAAAATATATACTATTCACTCCCCACAATCCCTGCACAATACATCATCTCATCAAAGCAACAGTGGAGCAGAAGAGGTTTAGTTTGGCTGTCTTGAACACCTTTCAGATGAGATTGGTTTACAATCCTATACCTCTTGGGAGAAAGCCCTAATGAATTCAGTGGCACTGGCTTCTGAGAAGACATGTATAGGAATCAACCTTCTCCAGTCTGGTGCTCTCCAGATGTGTTGCACTGTAACTCCTATGTTATGTGTTATGGGGAAGACAAAAATCAATTCATACTTAATTTTAAAATAATACTTACGCATGAAAGTATGAGGTGGTAGCTCTGTCTTTGATCTCACACTGCTGAACAAGTAAGAGAAATCCTTTATCTGATATTCAAGAAACAGACATCCTATGCCATGTGTTGAAAACTAATGTTGATGTCTGAAGGGCTATCTGGATTAGGTATTCAAGATTCATTCATTGTTGTTTCATTTGGTTTTGACAGTTTATTTAAAGTGATGCAGCTCTTTTGTAGTTCCTTGATTGATCACATATCTTAATGCTGGAAAACATCATGCTTTAGTACAGATGTGGGCAGAAAATAGATCTATCCTGATGATTTGGACATCAGTGATTTGGGCATTCCTGATAACTGCCCATGCTGATAGGGGCTTTTACAAGTTGAATTCCAAAACATCTGGAGATCTACATTCTGCCTTCCCTTGTTCTTGAACAACATTCCCCAACCTGGTGCCTGTCAGATGTGTTGGGTTGCAACTCTCAACATAAGGAGATGCTAAGAAATGAGAAGTGGCTGGACCTAAGTTGTTCATCATCATTTCCCACAACCCCACAGTCACCTCTGCAGATCAAATTGCATATCTAGATTTTTGAGATGACAAGTCCCAGCATTCCTGACCATGGGACATACTGACTTGCAATGATGGGAGTTGTAGTCCAACACCTTTGGAGGGCACCAGGTTGGGGAAGGGCTGCTGTAAACAAAAAAAGAGAAGTAGGTGGCCCTAAGTTGTTCGTGATCAGTTTTCCACAACCCCACAGTCACCTCTGCATATTATATTCTCCATCCTGTCCTCATGGTTTATCTGCTTTGGGAGAATGAGAATTTCACTTGCACTTTCTGCCTCCTTAGGGAGGATGTGGCGTTAAGGCTTGGGAGCCTTAACTCCCTTTCCCTGCTTTTTGGTGCTTGGTTGGAAACTGCAGAGCCTTAACATTGTTTTTGTAAACCGTCGGTTTTTTGTTTAATGAATATTACTGTAGTGTGCCAGGGTTTGGAGGTCTCAGTCCCTGCTGCACCACTCACAATAATCAAGGAATCCTCTGCATCAGGGTGGCCCCCACAGTTGCAGACACTACTGCTTTGCCAAGATGTACAAAAACAATTGATGGCAAACTGCTATAGAACACTACAATGGCCAAATGCTACAGCAATTTACTACTGAAAATTGGTGGCAAATTGCTGGGGGGTTACTGCCACCAGTGCCCCATGGAATTCTGTGTGGTGGCAGCAGGAGTCCCCAGCTCTTCCAAAGCTGCCCACCCCTGCTTGGCTTTCCAGCTTCTGCGGGTACACCAGCCCTGATGTGGCATTTATCTCCAGCAATAGAGTTCCCCTGGCTATCCTCCTGTCTCTTGTACAAAATATGAAATAAGGAGGATAACGGGGCAGCTGCTTGTAGAATTAGTGAGTGAGGTACAGGGGGCCCAATGCGAATCTGACCCATAGTGTGTGTGTGTGTGTGTAGAGAGAGAGAGGAACGGTTAAAGCCCCCTTATGCCCCACATGAGCATCCCGATCCAGATTGGGACCCCTGAGACTACTCTAGAGTAAAAATGGAAGCAAGCCAGAGCTAGCCACTATATCTTTAATGTGAAATCTGTGTTGGCCCTTAGTGTTCATTGGATAATCTGAGAGTCAACTACATATTTTGTCATTTGAATGATTAGTACTGACACCAAATTGACAAATTACATTTATTCTATCTCTGAAGAAGAAATCAAGAACTTTCTTAGAGACATTCAGAATAAATATCTGTTGTTGATGGAGAGAGAAAGAGCCAAGCCCTCATCGGAAGCAGAACATGGCCGGGTATGCTAAAACTCAAAGGACTCAACCCACAAGCCATGCACTCTGAAAGCATGGCATTAACTGGTCTAGAGTAAATTTGTTTTGGTTTCCAACTTAAGGATCTAAGAAATTGTAATAGCTTGTATGCCCTTGAAATCATTACAGAAGATATTATTGACAGAATTTTAAAGAAGGGCTCCAATTATATAGGTCAAGCAATTTGTTTTTAAGGTCATTCTAATCATTCTGTATGCCAACATTTTAATTGGGGCACTAAGATGAGTTATTTCAAACAGAATAGACTTTGGCCAGTAGTAAATTAAGATCTTTTCAAATGTACATTAGCTGTTAACATTAATTATAAACAGGAGTTGTGGTGAAAGAATAGTGCTTGGAATCACAGCTCTTTTCTTCAGGAGCTGCCATGCCAGCCAACCATACAAATGCACAGTTTGTTCTTTAGCTGCCGGTTTTAATTTTTTATTCTTATCATAGAAACAGAGGTTTAGGTTTGCAGCTGTCAACCAGATCTGCCGTGACAAAACTCAAGTGCTCATTTCAGATTTCTATTTTGGGGACCAAAGTCTACAGGCTTAACGTAAAGGTAGCTGTCACCCACTGTAATATTTTCAATATAGTTATACCGTTCACATAAAGTTACCCACTTTCCTAAGCAGCATGAAGTCACATGGCATCTCCTCTGGAACACAGAAAACTAATGGGATTTCCATCATATCTAATTTTTAGGGATGTGTATCGGATCTGGCTTCATCTGCAGTCTAATCAGACCCCACTTAGGAGACATCCCGTGCCTCTACAAGGTGGTGCCTCTACAAGGTGAAGTGGGATTCCCCCAAAGTGACCGGAACTGTGGACTTCACCAAAGCTTCATGAGAAGTACAGAGAGCTGTAGAAAGGCAGACACTGGGCTCATCTACACCTAAGGGAAGGAGGAGGATCACAGACTTACCTGCTTCCGCAATCCTCCCCCAGCATCTATACAGCTGTGCAACATCCTGGAAGGGAAGAGGGACCTCACGGATGCCATTTTTTTAAACAGGAGCCAGGTTGCATGGTGAAAAAGTGAGTACCCCCCCAAATTCCAACACCAACCCCCCACCCCCGCATCCCAGGGATGGCAAAACTGCTCCCCCCATGGACACGGAGCCACCCCACACAGCTCCATGCCTGGTTGAGGACCCAGGAGCCCACGTCATCGGGACATTCCCAGTTTCAGTTTTCCTGGGGAAAGTCTCTGGTCGTCCACGGTTGACCCTAGGATCCCCTGTGCATCATTTAGATACACAGGGATGACCTCAAGATGACCCCAGGGGAAAAGGCTGTAGATATGGCCACTGTCCGCTAAAAAATAATAATCACTACTTTGCTTTTCTGAATATGGAGTCTACCAAGATAGAGACAGGAATTAAGTGACTGATAGGTCTTCTTCGCCTTCCTGGTTCCTGATTGCTTCTACCTGAATTGTTTTTACTGTGTGGGATGACTCAATCTGCTTTGGGCAAGACTCTATTGGCTCATTGAAGCTGTGGACAGAGGAATGTCTAACCTGCTGGATCTCTAGTGATGGGAGGCATGGTACCTATTGTATGTGTAGGTCTGGGCAGCATTTGGAGTAATCCTTGGAGCATCTTTGGAGAACTTGCCACATGTCCCAATCTGCCATATGTGGACAATACTCCTGACACCTGTTGGAAGCCTCACTTGTTTGGCTTCTTAATAGCTCTAGACTGACTTGCTGGGCTGGATGTTTACAGCTCTTGAGCCAGAAGGGGCTCCTGATGGCAGTGCATGGGTGCCCCAATATTCCTCCACTCCAACAGAGAGACCAAAAGGATCTTGGGGAGAGGGGAACAGGGTTGGCCCAACTATTAGGTAGAGCAATGCAGCCACTTCAGGCAGCCAATTTTGGGTGTCATATAAGGGGTACAAGTTGTTGCTTATTTAATTTATTGTTGAACTTTTATTGCTAAGTAGGGGAAAGGCATTTGTGGTGGTATTTGATGATCCATCTGAGGCAGCAAAATGTCTTTGGCCCACTTTTGGAACTGGGCTAGAAGGAGGAGAAAGCCAAGACAGCTTCCACACTAATTGCAATCATAGCAGCAGAGAGGAAGTTGGTAGGACTGTTTAGCCACCGAAACCATTTCCTAAATCCTGCACTCCCAGGACAGACTTCAGATACACAGGGAGTGACAGCCACAGCCCAGTGATGAAGTGAGCTTCTGACCATATCCCATACATCATCAGTGGGAAGGAGCTCCAACTGCCTAGGCATCCACCTGCAGAGGGTTGGGGCTGTGTTTTTTGAGGCTCATGCCTCAGCTAAGTAGACTCTGTCCTATCTAGTTGCATTATCTGTGTTTGTTGAAGAAACATCTTCTAGTTATCAAAAGCAAACATCTTCAGCTCCCTCAATAAGCACCAACTGACCATTAGCAAATTTTTAAGGGTGCAATGTTATACATGTTTAGACAGAAATCCTACAACTCCCAGCATGCCCCAACCAGCCTGGGAATTGTAGGGATTCTTTCTGTCTAAATATGCATACGATGGCACCCTAATAGGGCAATGCTCGCTCAGAAGTAATTCCCACTGACTTCAATGGGACTAAATCTCTCTGTAAAGATTGGAGCTTGATTCACACCCATATGCTCCTGTTTTCACTTGACACAGTACAACAGGATTTCAGTTACAATATTAGACAGTGGCTCAATTCGGACGACACAATAAACATCTGGTGTGGGGGAAACAATCGTCAGTTGTTTTGACTATTGTGTCATCCGAATGCTGCCATAGTCAACTCAGTGCTGATCCTAATCCACACCACTGTTGATTATTTATTACCATGTTGTGTGGGGTGTACCCCCCTAGTTGAACAACTGTAAAGTTGATTATTACCCCACCATTGACTATCATGTCGTCCGAATTGAGCCACTGTCTTTCCTTTTTAGAGTTAACTAAATTGATCTCATATATTTCAGTTAAATCTGAAGCATTGAATTTTTGATACGTCAAGCAAAGAAGCTCATATTTGACTTAAAGCATATCTAATTTCGTCTCTATCAACTACTCCAGAAAATCAACAGTCATGAATCAAACAAGCACTTGTTTTTCTTTGACTTATTTTTTTCACTTTATAGGATAAAGTTTTCAAAACTTCTTCTGCAACAAAGGACTATAATAAAACTATGCTGATTTATGAGGGAAGGAGGTGAACTGGATGTTCATTGTGTTTCTTAATGCGAGTTCTGAACATCTTATGAACAATCCAGATATTAAAGTGTCTTGGATGAAAATTAGTATTATTAGTACTAGATGTGTGATGTACAGAACTGTGGAATGGTACGTGTTCAAAGAGAACAAGAATGAACAATTAATTGCATTTGTCAATGTGAATTTCTTAGCACTCAGCGTGAATACTCTTTACCTCAGTTTTAAAATAAAACTTCTGTCATGGTCATTTTATTATCTTGTCCAACTTCTATGGTAGTAATATGCCCATCACATTTTTCATTAAAGCATACTTTCTCCCTCAATTACTTTTCAAAGTATCATTGTAATGCAGTGAACAGCTTGTGGTTTAGAACTGGGGTGGCCAGGTGACCTCTTTCACAGAGGACAGTCCTCTATTTTGAAGGCATCCTCTGAAGGGCTGTGCAGTCCAAGTCCAGTTTAAAGATAAAGAGCAATCATAAGGAAGAGCTGGAGCCTTGAAGTTGTCTGTCAACAGCACCTGGACTGGGCTGAGCAAGGCCCACAGATCACCTGATTGCGGTCTTCTATACTATGGATAGATGTACTATATTGAGCAAGGTACACTAGTCACCTGGTCACTGTCTTCTTTTTTGTTGTCTGTTCTGGTGACTCATATTCGTAGGCTGACCATATGAAAAGGAGGACTGGGCTGATGTAACTTTTAACAGTTGCAGAGAAAAGGGAATTTCAGCCAGCATCATTTGTATGCAGTTAGTACCTGGTGAAATCCCCTCTTCATCACAGCAATTAAAGTTGCAGGAACTATACTAGAGTGACCATATACAAAAGAGGGTAGGGCCCCTGCAGCTTTAACTATTGTAATGAAGAGGGAATTTCACCAGGTACGAATTGTATACAAATGACGCCGGCTGAAATTCCCTTTTCTCTACAACTGTTAAAAGTTACAAGAGCCCTGTCCTCCTTTTCATATGGTCAGCCTACATATTCAGCCACCCAATTTAGAATGTCTGAAGCACATTTCCTTCTTTTTTGTTCAGGTGTACCTACTGTTGAGCATCCTGCACCTTGTCTGGCCATTTCTTTCAATGGAGGTCCATCTGCTTCTCCCACAGAGCTCTCCAGTGACTCTTCTGCTTCTCAGGAATCCAGCATGTGGTGTGTATGTATTATGACAGATTATGCATTTAGCTTGGAGCTTGTCCCATGTATCATTATATTTTCTTCTGACAACTGAGCTTTGGGAACCCAACATGGAGAATTGCACAGCACAGATTGTGATGTCAAATGTGCCAGGTGAAATAAATAAATAAATCTAGCCTCCAGGAAGCATATAAATCTAAATGCAGCAAGTAGCAGCAATAGTCAAACACTCTCCCTTAATAACATAGGCCTTCAACCTGAGAGTTACGAAAAGGAACACTGTCTCACCTAAACTAATCATCATCCAAGGAAAACAAAGGATGAAATGAAAAATGAAAAGACACTTTTTCTCCACACACAGAGTTAGAAACCAGCTAGAATGAGACTGTGCCACCATCTGAATAAATCATTGTTGCTTGAAAATAAAGCATATTTGACTCTATGGTGAATAGATAAAAGCACCCGCTTTCATATCAACATCGGGAAGATTTTAAAAAAAGAAATCTTCCAGGGTGGAAAAATGACCGAAGACCCAAACAAACAAGAAAGAAAACATACATCTATTCAAATGAAGAGAAGCAAATTAGAACTGATAGAATAAAATGTAAGCCAAGCCATATGTGCTTCAATATGCAGAAAATGATCTAGATTTATTGAAAAAGCAAAGCAGAAAAGCAGGTTGGGGGGGGGGAGCGGGGGATGAAGATGCAGCTGCTATCAACGATGTCATCCCAGGTACAACTCTTTATTATCTTCTTGTACCAGCCACAAAAATTCACAACTCTTGCTTGTTATTCATTACGTTAGTCACTACCTTCCATATTATCTGAACTGTAATGGAGAAACTACTGAAGCACCGCAAGGCAATGAAGATATGATTTGTTGATGCATTACAAGGGAATCATATTGGAAAAGACCTCCGAAATTTTGTGATGATGCATGAAAAGGAGAACTAGAGTTTTTCTCATTTTACATTTTAAAGACAGCTACAGGTCAACTTGGAAGACAATTTTCCTTAGCACAATATTGGACTTAAGAGTTCTGTTGATCAGGTCAAGGAGGTGATGGAGTACTTGGTCATGGAGTACACTGCCAGATGAGGCAGTGGGGAGGGCATCAAGTCCCTATCCAATGACAGGGGATCTTCTCACAATCATGGGGGACTGGGACACCCCACTTTTGGGCAGAGTGTTGACAGATGGGAGTATGACACATCTAACGTGTACACAGGGGAGTTTTACCCTTGCGTTAATGGGTTTGTTGTGTTTGCTACTGACACAGCAGGGCAAAGTGTGCAATTTCTGGAGGCTCCAGAAACTGCAAATTGCTTCCTGTTGCCTTAGTAGTGGCTGCCATTAACACACTGGGGTGGGGGGTAAATGCTTGATTTCAGCAGCTATGGTTGGTGAACAGGGGCAGCAAGGGGCAAGCATCCTCCGAGGCAGACACAAGCGATTTTGCCCAACCCTACTTTTGATACATTTTATTTAATTTATTTATTTATTTATTACATTTCTATACTACCCAATAGCTGAAGCTCTCTGAGCATTCACAAAAATTAAAACTACAATGTCAGCATAAAACCAATATAAAATATAAATGCTTAAAACTACAATATGGAAGTACAACCAGACTAAAACCTAGCAGCAATGCAGAGACTTAAAATACAGTAGCAAATTTAAAACACCAGAGCTAAAAAATTAGAATGCTGAAATGCTAAAATTCCTGTGAAAATAAAAAGCTCTTCACTTGGTGCCAGAATGGGTATAACATAGGCACCAGGAGAACCTCTCTAGGGAGCTCATTCCACAGATGGGGTGCCACAGCAGAAAAGGTCCTCTTCCTGGTAGCCACCCACCTCACTTCCAGGGCTCCCAGAGAAGGACCATGGAAGATGATCTTAGGGTCCAGGCAGGTACTTATGGGAGGAGACACTCTTTCACATAACCTGGCCCCAAGCCATTTAGGACTTTAAATAATACATCTTTAAATAAACAATCCTTTCTATATCATTTTTTTATCCTGTGAATGAAAACACCAACCATGAATGTAGATGGGATAGTTGTACTAGAAAAGAAGTCCTAGATTGCATAATTGCAGGATTTATTTCTTTTTACTTGTAGAACAAAAACCCACTCATCCAACAGCAAAACTACAGTGAAAATGCATTCAGATTGTTCCATATTAGTGTTTATTGTGTTGAGAGTTCTATATGTATAAACTGTCAAATTTGGCACATATAAATTAACCAGAGGGGGGAAAAGCATAATTCTGAATGTAGATGGATTCTACGCAAGATCAACAATATCACGTGTCCTATTTTTTACACTCGCTGCATTATTTCCATTAAAAAGACAGTGACTTTAACAAAGAATAGCAGTGTTGCTTTGAGGTTGCAACCTGACCCAGATATATATTGCTGGAAGGTCCATTTAGCCCTAATTGACCACATGAATCAATCCTAAAGATAGCACGTCCAGATGGAGAACATGGAAAATGGAAGCCTTGGGATAAAGATGCCAAAACTGCTGTGTGTGTTCCTGAAAATTTGGGTCATTTTTTTTTTTTGTTTCTTGTTTTTGGTAAACTCTGAAATAGAGAGCATGGACACCAAGATTGTTGAAGCTACTCTACTGCTTATGCATTATTAATTATCTTAACAAAAATAACATGTGCATGTCAGGATTCATTAGAAACTTTAGCGGCATATTAATTTATTTAAAGATTGTCACACCATGAAGCTTACCCAATGTCGCTGATTGTTTGGAAGAGATAATTCACTGTCTACAAGTTCTAGTAATTGCCTCGAATGAAAATCATGTCTAATGATGAGAGACTTAGCAGCACATGGGTACGTTGACTGTGTTTCAACATTCATTTACATTTGTTGTTCCTAATTGAAATTAATTGTAGTAAATGTGTCAAACTGTTAAGCTGTCAGCACCCTGATTTTAGCAGAAGGATCAAGCCACCATGCATACATATGAAAGTGCTGCCAAGTGCTATTGTTCCTCTCCCCCCAACCGCCATTATTTTGGGTAGTGCAGCCTCACCATACAGCACATCAGTCAATCGGTCACAAGCACTCTCTTGCTAAAAATAGAAATGTATTAGAATGTGGCCACTGGAAACCACATTCTAGAATAATGAAAGCTTCTCTTCATCCTAGAAAAAGAGAGAAGGAGAAACAGAGAAGGAGGGAGGGAGGGCCCAATCCAGTGGTTTAAAGATATGAATCACAGCTGAATCAGGTGAGGCTGTGCAACTCATGGATCAGTGCCTAGACTCAGTAATGGACTGGATGAGGGCCAATAAGCTGACGTTGGATCCTAGCAAGACGAAAGCCTTGTGGGTGAGTGGTTCCCAAGTCCAGGAGATGGGCTCATTGCCCGTTCTGGATGGGGTTGCACTCCCTCTGAAAGATCAGGTTTGTAATCTGGAGGTACTCCTAGATCCATTACTGTTGCTGGAGGCCCAAGTGTCTGCTATGGCTCAAAGTGCCTTTTTATAAGCTTTAGTTGGTTTGTCAGCTATGGCCTCTCCTGGACAGGGATAACTTGGCCTGCGCTAATAAGCCCAAAACTGGATTACTGCAGTGTGTTGTAACTAGGCTGACCATATGAAAAGGAGGACAGAGCTCATGTTACTTTAACAGTTGCAGAGAAAAGGGAATTTCAGCCGGAGTCATTTGTATGCAATTCATACCTGGTGAAATTCCCTCTTCATCACAACAGTTAAAGCTGCAGGGGCCCTGCCCTCTTTTGTATCTGGTCCCTCTAGTATAGTGCCTGCAACTTTAACTGTTGTAATGAAGAGGGAATTTCACCAGGTACTAATTGCATACAAATGACACTGGCTGAAATTCCCTTTTCTCTACAACTGTTAAAGTTACATGAGCCCTGTCCTCCTTTTCATATGGTCAGCCTAGTGTTGTATGTGGGGCTGCACTTAAGGCCTGTTGGGAAGCTGGAGCTAGTGCAGAATACAGCAGCTTAGCTGTTGTAAGGAGCTGCCCCTTTACAGCATGCAACTCTGTTGCTGAGGGAACTGCACTGGCTGCCTATTCACTACTGGGTCAGGTTTAAGATTCTTGTATTAGTGTATATAGCCCTAAACAACTTGGGACCAGGATACCTAAGAGAGTGCCTTCTCCCTTATCAGTCTGCCCAGTCACTGAGGTCATCAGATGGTATGCTCCTGGTGGTTCTCCATGGACCTATGGCCTGATTGGATTCCATCCCAAGAAATGCCTTCTGTGTGATGGCCCCCTTCTATGGAACACCCTATCTCTGCAGTTCAGACAGGCACCAACACTATGTTTTTTGGGGCACCTCCTAAATACATCTTTCTTTTAGGAAGCCTTCCTCAAATCACTAGCCATTTTTAAAAAATTGGTTCTTTGTTTTAAAAATATTTTTAATGTTGTTTATTCTTTTTATCTTTTATTGTTCATCCCTCCAGAATCTGTGAAGTTCTGGAGCAGTAAATAAATGTTGTCAATAAATAAATGGTTGTATTTATAGTATTATATTAATCTTATTATTTGAATGGGAAGGAATTCAAGGGGAACAAGATTGTCCCTTTGGTTACAGTGAGTCACACACACACAAACATTCTGCCATTAAAACCCCCAAGATACCACAACTTATAATAATAATAATAATAATAATAATAATAATATATTTATTTATCACCCGCCTCTCCCAATGGATCGAGGCGGGGAACAACACCAAACACAAAATACAAAAACTGATTAAAAGCAGATAAAACCAGTACATCATTAAAACACCAATAAAACACCAATAAAACACTTTAAAATTCATCTGGGTAGGCCTGCCGGAAGAGATAAGTCTTTATAGATCTTTTAAATTCCGGAAGACTAGTGAGTTGGCGAATCTCTCCCAGCAGGTCATTCCATAATCTGGGAGCGGCAGAAGAGAAGGGAAGGTCCTCTTATAAAAATAACACCTGTTCTGCAAATAATGTGAAACTTGGAATCCATTATCTACCCAATGAGGTATATAATTATGCAATAAAAATTGCCATAGGTACAGTGAGTTAAAACATTCTGAAAATTGACACATTTGTACTTTTTACTTGAAGCTGTGGCTTGGTATATTGTATATTTGTTTCAAATTTTGATAAAAAGTACTGATACACTTTATTCAGGATTTTCAAAGAGATGTGCCTTTCATTGCTTTGGTGAAGTTATGAGTAGCCGTTCAAAATCTATTAACATTTTTCTGCCCCGTGAAAGCCTATAGCAAGAACTGCTGGCAAAGTTATGTCGGCATGCTCAGTTTCACTCTGAAGCTAGATTGCTGCCAGTACTCCAATGTTTCATGAGGAATTCCAGTGTTTCTGTCAGCCTTTTAATGGTGGGCGAGGAATAGCAGAAATCTGTCAATTAAGATAAGAGTGAGGTAATTTTGAAGGCTGAGGGAATCACTCTCACAGTCTCACTAATAGATCACCAATGAAGAGGGGAGAGGGAGGAAAAGGTAAAGAATATTTTGGAATCCTGCACTTACTCAGAAGCAAATCTTTCTGAACATACAGGAACATAGCTTTGCCTTTGTACACATCTACTCAGTTAATGATTTGTTAGAGTTTTGCTTTTTAGTTTCTCTCTCTCTCTCTCTCTCTCTCTCCATATTCAGAACACTGTAATAATAAATTTACTTTTTAGAAACCAGGTAAATTCAATGTTCAAAAAACCTGCTGGTTTAAGATCAGAGTTAAGACTCAAGCTCCACAAAGCTAGAAAATGTGAAGCAAAGGCTGATGCCTTAACAGATATGTCCTGTGATCAGTAATGATATTGTACTTGTTTATAGGCAACAAACAGGCATGGGACAACTCACAGGAGGATTCTTCTAGCAGTACAGTAAGAGCCATACGCTTCATAAGGCAATACAGGACCAGAAAAATGTGGGGCCTCTTTGCTGATCCCAGCAATCCAACCTCCCTATCTGGATTTGGGCCTGAAAAAAGTGCATAGAAGTTAAGTTGTAAGCAAGCACAAACTGTGTCATTATTGCACAACATCATTACTGATCATGGGACACTTCTGTTAAGGCATTAGCCATAGCTTCCAATTTCCTGGCTTTATGGTACACAGACACAAACACATGCTCACAAACACACTCAGATGGATACACTAACACTTTCCCAGGAGTTAGCCTGTCACTAAATGTCCCTGCCACTTAGCTCCATCAAATAATGCTTCTGCCAGTCTGTAGAATATGGGAGGACAACTTGTGGCCCTCTAGTTGTTGTTGGAGTGCAGCTCCTACCATCCTTTACCATTGGCTATACTGCCTGATGGGAGTTGCCGTCCAGCAAGATCTGGAGGGCCACAAGTTGTCAACCTGTGCTGTAGAATCTCTGGAAATGTTCCACTTCAAGTGACATCATATAGAGAAACCTCAATTAATTGGTAAGGTAGAGTTGTCCAATGTTAGGGCTGAGCTGAAACAGAGAGGACCTCTTTACAAAGACTCTCCAGCCCAGTGGGGGGGGGGGGAAAGCCCCACCTTTAACAATTTTTCAGGAGACATGTGTTGGCTCAGGAAGAAGGGACCACCTCCCTGAACTGCTGAGGCAATCAGCCGATGTTCTAGACCATCCATCAATGGCTATTAGTTCTGATGGCTAAATGCTACCTCCAGCATCAGAAGCAGCATGCCTGTGTACACCAGTTGCTGGGGAACATGGGCAGGAGGAGGATGTTGCACTCATATCCTGCTTGTGGATTTCATCTGGGCAGTTGGACCCTTCTGATCCAGCATGGCTCTTCTTATGTTCCCAGAAATTCCCCACACTGCGCTGATGGTTTTATTGCTCCTTGCAGCAGAGGAAACACAGTGCATTGCCCAGTTGCCTTGGCAGCATAAGAATACTCCCCCCCACCCCCACTGATTGAAACTACCTTCTACATCCAGAGGAAGCCGTTGTGGTCTGGACAATACCCCAATACTGTAAGCATTTCAGAAAAACTTAATGGGCGACAGAGTTTAGTTAGTTCATTAGTGTGTCCTGTAACTGTAATAATAATGACAGCATTCTAACCATGTATCATCTAACTCATCTAACATTCTAGAAGCATTCAAAGAGGCCAGTGCAATGTTTTCCCTTCAATTTGTCCTTCTCCACTTGCTCATTGAGCAGTCGTCTTTTACATGGTTGGAACTATTGCCGGAAACTGTCGGCCCTGATGCAGCCATCAATAAATTGTTCGATATCTTTAAATGCATATGGATTGCAAAGATTCAGCAAGTATTTGAAGAGGATTTATTCTCTCGACTTTGTGCTCAGCATGTCAAAATCACTGAGTTCTCTGTAATCAGAGTGCCCTAGAAATAGCTTTTGTGTTCATGTCGGCAGGATTCAAATTCTTAAAGAACCATGAAAAAATGAAGTTGATTGATATGACTTTGCATGGTTGAAATGAGAGGTTCTTTTTGTCATTGTCAGTTTGATTGACCAGGCAAGATGCAGAATTAATGTATCTGAAAGCAGGTCTTTCACACAAAAGGAATGGGTGGTAGGCATAGCAGAAATGAGGGGCCTTTTTCCTATGTTCTAGTAGTCTGGGATTATTATTTTGTTCTTGTTTTGTTTTGTTTTTTGCAGAAATTAATGCTGTTATTATTCTATTATCACTGCATTCATTTCCTGTAGAAACAATACATATTTTCCCCCAGTGATGGAAATAATGATGCGTAATTATGTGTTGCAACAAAAGGACATCCCTTGAAATGTTCTCTGGCTAGGTTATACCCTTGACACATTTGGAGTAGAAATCAGGATTGAAAAATAAAATTAATAGAATGTGATGTAAAAACTGCAACTGTGCAATTGAATATAATTCATAGGATTGGATCCGGATTTAGGTATATGCAACTAGGCTGGTGGAAGTGGATGTTCCTGCTCTCTCCTCCCCACAATAGCATCTCCATTCCCCCCAAATGCTACCCAGAGGGTGGGGGCCCTGCTGAAGGGGGTGGGCTATGGTGCATTGGAAAGGGGAGAATCTACAAAAATCAGTCAGAGGCACTTCCATTCAATTATAATATTACAGCTAAAGCCTTTTGGCTTATGTTATATTCCACAGTATTCGGCCTATTAGAGTTTTTATAATTTGTAACTATGTGTATAAAACATATTTTATTATATGTAACTATTACCTTGTGCCAGGAGTTGGTAGGCACATTTTAAATTTTGAGAGTGATATGGGTAGATGTCAAGGAAGGTTTGTCCCTTCATAAAATGTCTGCCATGTTGGTCATGGCAGGTCAAAAAGCATACATTTTCTAGGGTTACCATATGAAAAGGAGGACAGGATTCCTGTATCTTTAACAGTTGCGTAGAAAAGGGAATTTCAGCAGGTGTCATTTGTATGCATCCAGCACCTGGTGAAATTTCCTCTTCATCACAACCATTAAAGCTGTAGGAGCCCTGCCTAGTGTGACCAGATACAAAAGAGAGCAGGGCTCCTGCAGCTTTAACTATTGTGATGAAGAGGAAATTTCACCAGGTGCTGCATGCATACAAATGACACCTGCTGAAATTCCCTTTTATATGCAACTGATAAAGATACAGGAGCCCTGTCCTCCTTTTCATATGGTCACCCTACTCCTGTCCAATGTTCATTAATTTATTTTTCCTTAATACTGGTATTGGGTTAATAGGTTTTTGTTAGTAATATTTTGTGCCCTTTGTTCTTTGAACATTTAAATGGCTACAACCAGGCACTTTTCTTCATTAAAGCTGCAATCCTATACCTACTTACCTGAGAGTAAGCCCCATTGAATTCAATGGGATTTACTTCTGAGTAGACATGTATAGGATTGCACTGTAAGTTATGTAGTTGTTTGAGCTGGGCATTTAGGAACACTGGGGTTCTGGCAGATGAGCAATTGTTCACAAATATACAGAGAAAAGTTTACCAATTCATTTCTTAGATATACATCATATTTCATTTCCGTACTTTCTGCTTGTTAATTCCAGGTATGCTTATTTAAGTTTTTGGCAAAGGCCTACAGCTCAGTGGCGAAGCACATCCTTAGATGTGGGCAAGCTGGGTGGTAGCCCGGGACAGCAAGCTGAGGGGGGCACCAAAGGCATTCCTTCCTAGGATGCCATTTATCTTAGGGCTGGCCCTGCATGCAAGAACACCAACAAGGGAAGATCAGCCTGGCCCAAAGTACATGTATTCCCACTGCCTGCTTATACTGTACCACTTTGTTCTGGCCTTGCAGAACTGATTTTCCTCCATTACATTTTCCCTCCACCCTTCTCTTGTATTAGGGTGACCATATTTTGGAAACCAAAAAGGAGGACAACATGGCCGCCCCAAGGGGGCATGCCCACCAACATGGCCGGCTCCCAAAGGGACATGTCCACCCAAAGATGGCCTTGGTCACATTTCTGATTTCACAGCACACAATTAAGGCAAACCTGTTCTACATAACATCTTAATGTTAAAATCACTGAGACATTCAATGTATTTGAAATTACCTTCACTCCTACTTTTGTAGCTTTTGCTGTACTTTAAAGATTTTGCTATACTTTGTGTGATACAGTCTCCCTTTCCCTCAAATATCTTTTCTGACTGCAAATCCGTCATTGGATGACCATAGTCTCACCTTTCCTAACATTTAACACTCTTTCCCCATCACCTTTCTCATATTCATACTCACAGCTTCAGCATACTGCTACCACTGAACAAATGAAGCAGTTGACAAGTACAGAAAAAGCTAGTACAACAAACTAGCAACCTAGCATTAAGAAAGAGTATAAAATACTATTACCCTGCAAGCATTAGCCATGGAATAAAATGGACTAAAGGGTTGTTGTTGTTGTTGTTGTTGTCACTTCTCACTAGCACCTCTTAGCTTGTTTCAACTTCTGATTTATCAATGAGAAACTAATCTAACAATGTGTCATTATATCTCTGGTTCATTAGCCATGTAAACAAGACCATGGTCAGTAGCAATACAAAGAAAGGCCAGAACAGATGCCCATTATCACAATGCTAGACAAATATCTCCTGAATTTACACTGTTTCAGTGTGCAGAGAACAGAAATCTCAATCAGGGACCCAAAGAAAACTGCCCAAAGAAACCTCAGAAACAAGTCCCATTGATTTCAATAAAGCTTACTCCCAGATAAATGAATATAGGATTGCAGCCACTTCACATATGTTCAGCTTACTCTAGCAAGTGCAAGGCCTCCTGTCAAGAAGAACTATGCACTCATGAGAACCTGGCCTCATGGATCATGCAACCAGCAGGTGCTCTCCAGAAAGACGCTTTTAGAGCCTAGGAGATCCAGACACACTCAGACAAGCCAAGACAAGCCACACTATGCACTCACATGTTATCTTGCTGGGACAGAACAATTTTGGGAAAAGACAATACTTTGTTATCGACCAGACATTACAGTAATAAACAAGAAAAACACACCTACCTCATTGATTTAGCAATACCTAATGGCAAAAATGTTGCAGAAAAGGAATAGGAAAAGAGAGAAAAAAATGGCTATGGAAATTAAAGAACTGTGCAGCAGGAAAAGGTTACAATTATTCAGTTAATCACATCAGTCACCAGCAACACACACACACACACACACACACTACAGAAAACCTTCAGAAACTGGGCCTACCAAAATAAATCCACACCAATATCCAGAAAGCAGTCATACTTAAAACATTTTTAAGAAGGATGAATAAGTATGAGCAATTGTTACAAAATATACATCATGCCAATTATCTCAAAGCAAATTGGAGAGGAAGGTCTATGGGTCAAAATGCATTATTAAAAAAATGAATTGCTATCTTCTAGCACCAGCTAGAGACCCACCTCTTCCTTTGCACCCTGGAAGCAGGTGGGCACAAACAACTCAAGCAAAGTAGGTGTCAGCCAGACCTCTCTGTGGACAGTATTCCACAACAGGGGGCTACTACTGAAAAGTCCCACTCCCAAGTAGCCCTGCACCACACCACAGCGTATGAGGGCACTTGGAACAGGACTTCCAATAACCACCAAAGGTAGGATGACCATTTGAAAAGGAGGACAGGGCTCCTGTATCTTTAACAGCTTTGTAGAGAAGGGAATTTCAGCTGGTGTCCTTTGTATGCATGCAGCACCTGGTGAAATTCCCTCTTCATCACAACAGTTAAAGCTGCAGGAGCCCTGCCTTCTTTTGTATCTGGTCAAGAGGACAGGACTCCTGCAGCTTTAACTGTTGTAGTGAAGAGGGAATTTCATCAGGTGCTGCATGTATACAAAGGACACCTGCTGAAATTCCTTTTCTATGCAACTGTTAAAAGTTACAGGAGCCCTGTCCTCCTTTTCATATGGTCACCCTAATTTAAATGGAATTTGCTTCTTTCCATGCACTTAAGCATGCTTAAGGAACACTTGCTAACCATCACCCAGCGTGCTACTGAGGGACAGGCCATGAAGCCTGTTTCTCAGTAGATTCCTAGCACCGGAGGGAAACGGAGGCCCCAGCCGGTAGGTGCCTCGCACCGCCAGCCTCCCGCCACCGCCGCGTGACCCCCCGCCGCCCCGGTTTGCCCCCGCCACCCCCCAGTTGGCCCGGCTTGCCCCAGGGCCATCTGGTCACCGTTTTGGGGGGCTAAATTTCCGGATTTGGCCCCCCAAAACATTTTTTCCGCTCGGATGCGGATTTGCACCCCATTTCCCGGGCATGTCCAGACAAATCCGGGCGTCTGGTCACCCTACTTGTATGTCATGAGGGCAGGGCCTATCTTTTCATTGTTGTGAGCTGCTCTGGGAGACAATAATTGTCTGAAAAGTGGGATAAAAATACAGGAAATTAATTAATTAATTAATTGTCACTCCAGTAATTCAGCCTCTCCTCATCCCCTTTTCACATTGACCTTCCTTCAGCATGGAACAAAAGATCCTGACTGGAGTATTTTAAAGCCTCAATTTAACATCTATGACTTCATTGGAGAAGCCATCCCAGGTTTTTAAAGGTGTTACATGACAACCTGATCTGAATCTGTACTTTATCTTGCACCTCTAGTTGCCATGACACCCAGAAAAATGGTTTGCATTCTTTCCCCTTGGGGCAAGCCAACAACTAATATCTTCCAAGGACATCACATTGGCTGTATATTTTGTTTATGGCATATTGATATGCAGCTCTGTTTCAGAAACATCTGCGTCAGTAAAGTTCTCCCAGATATTCTTCAAGAACAAAACATACTTGATTTCTGAAATGTCATTTTATGCCAATACATTTAAATTTTTAATCTATTAATCCATTTCACAGCAAGCCTTAAATGGTCTCTGCCAAGGTGCAGAGAGGCAACACAAGTCTGTGAATCTGCTGCATCTACATTTGGTTTTGTTGCAGGATTGAGATCCGAGCGCTACACAAGGAGCATTTCCTTTCCTGCTTTTCTGCTATGTAACCTCTAGGGGCTTTTCTACATGAGATATTTATCGTACCTCCTGTAAAAATATATTATTAGTAACCTCTCATGTATTTGTGTTATACCACAGTGACATCTAAAGGTTATGTAGCAGAAAAGCAGGACCGGAAACGCTCCCTGTCTCTTGTTCGGAGCCCAATTCTGCGATGAAATTGAACATAGATGCAGCGTACTAGCAGCCAATTAACAGCCTCGTTTAGAAAAGCAATTTGTAGCACAGTGCAAATACACAGTGCAAATACACAAGAAGAAATGGCGCTTTCTTGTACGTTCACAATTATATGCTACAATTAGTTCCTGGTGAAATTCCCTCTTCATCACACCAGTTAAAGCTGCAGGGGCCCTGCCCTCTTTTGTATATGGTCACTCTAGTATAGTGCCTGCAACTTTAACTGTTGTGATGAAGAGGGAATTTCACCAGGGACTAATTGCATACAAATGACATTGGCTGAAATTCCCTTTTCTCTACAACTGTTAAAGTTACATGAGCCCTGTCCTCCTTTTCATATGGTCAGCCTAGCCTCCTCCCAAAAAAACAAAGTCAGAAAATTTCTTCTCCTGTGGTGAAATTCAGTGAAATGGTGTCTCTCCACCTTATGTCTATGCCCACAAATAAGGAGTAGAGTTTCAAAAGGCCATTAGGATGCAGCTCTCTCTCCTCTATCAGAACCAGGGTGGAACAAGAAGGGTCTGGGAATATGGTGACATCATTCAACAAAAAGGATGGGGAACAGATATTAACCTGATGCTGTAAAGATGTGGGAGTTTAAAAGAAGTCCTGAGTCCATGATTGCTTATGAGGGCATTACCCAGTGTCAAAGGCTGCCTCTACATGAGGCAATTAAAGCTCTTTCAAGGCGCATTAAAAAATTTACCTCTACAAGAACGGAGCGCAAATCGGGCGTAGAGGCGTGTTTTCTCTCCGATTATGCGCATTATCGAATGTGCGTTAAATAGCGAGTTTTATTTTGCTCCAGCCGTTAAAGCGCATTTTGACTATGTGAACAAGCGATTCTCTGCATGTCAACAGTTTAAATCGCATTTCGGTCGTCCAGTAATGCGCTTCGCCGCCTCTCGTACAGAGGTATTAGGCATAAATGCGCTTCTGTGAATATGCGCATAATCGCCTAGCCAGGCATAAAGGCGAAGTCTTGTAGATGAGGCCAAAGACAGTTTTGGAATCTGGGGAAGCATATTAAGAGATCTGATGTTGATTTTATGCCTAAACCCTTCAGAAGCCATTGGTAGAGTGCTGATTATGTCGGAAAATCTCATATGGAGCTACCATGTGGAAATACTATTTATTAGCATTTAAAGAGCGACAAGATGCCTTGCTGCTTTTGTTGCAATAAACAATTGCAATTATTCCTTTAAAAATTACATTAAGATGACATTTCTGAGCTGTGGAAATTTTGCTTCTGCCTCCAGTGAGGAGGTCGGCAATTGACAATCTATTTTAGAAAGTCTTGTACTTCATATTTAGCATAACTGTCTTCTGACCATGTCATTTTCATTATCATCTTTTATGGCTGAAAGTATATAAAGCAGATAATTATATTTAATCTACTGTCTGTGCCAAACCCGAGACTTATTATACTGATAGCTTGTGTTTTCCAAAGCCCAGGACGGGTGAATGAACTGTGACCCTCTTCCCCAGTGGACGACAATTTTCTTTAATCAATTAGGCTTGACATAATATTTTGCATGTAATGGAGGCCTCAGACACACTATTTATCTATTGCAAGCTGCTCTCTTTAGTGAAGCACAAATGTGCCCTACACAGCCAAGTATGATGCACAGACATACAGAAGCAATGCTTCCATGCAGATATCAATTACTGGCAATCAATACATGCATATCAATCATGCATGGAAATAGGTGTTGCATGTGCTGATTCTGATACTGGATTGCGCCTTCCTGCATTGGGAGCTGTGCATGTAGTTTCCACTATTGGTTGGAACTTGTTCATGCAGCCTCAGTCAGACTGAGGTCTCTCAGGGCTGATCAGTTGTTGGAAGATATGGGGAGAGGCTAAAGCCAGTGGCTGAATTCGGACGATAGTCAATGGTGGGGTAATAATCAACTTTACAGTTGTTCAGCTAGGGGGTACTCTCCACACAATATGGTAATAAATAATCAACTGTGGTGTAGATTAGGATCAGCGCTGAGTTGACTATGGCAGCATTCGGACGACACGATAGTCAATACAACTGACGATTGTTTCCCCCCCCCCCCCAGTTGATTATTGTGTCGTTTGAATTCAGCCACTGTTGTGTGCGCATGGATATGCCCATATCAGGGCTTGGAATAGACAAAATGAAATCATTTCCTTAAATACATTTTTTGCAACACCAAAGCTGTATGTACACAGTTGTTTGCATAAAGTGGAGTGGGGAGTGGGATCACCAACCTAGGGTGAGCCCAAGGAGTCCAAATGGCATCTCACCCACTAAGGCCAACACGTAAAAAAGTTTTGCCAACAATAATTCCTGCTTTCCTGTCTCCCCCCCCCCCCCCCCCCCGCAACTGCCATCTGAAGCAGGTTTCTTCACTCTGGGAGAGAGCAGTCCCTGACTTGGACCACACCATATTGTGATGTCTGAAAAGCAGAGCCAGTGTGTGTATAGCTGTGTGTGATTGGGGTTCCTCTGAGCATACACCTTTAGGTGTGTAAGCTTCTCCTTTCCAATGTGTTGATGAATAGGGATGTCAGAGAAATCTGCAATGGAATCACATTTATTTCTATTTATTTATGTTTTTATACTGTTGTTGTTTTATATTTTGAATAACTGTTATGGTTTATTTTTTGTGAATCGCCCAGGGAGCTTTGGCTATTGGGCAGTATAAAAATGAAATAAATAAATAAATAAATAAATATTACATTTATATACCGCCCCATGGCCAAAGCTCTCTGGGCGGTTTACAAAAATTTAAAATATTGAATGTTTAAAAAACAATATACAAAAATTAAAACTATAAAAGCCTAAAAGCAAACTATATATCATTTAAAACTGTCCAGGGGTCAGTTAAAAAGCTCAACATATGCTGTTAAATGCCTGGGAGAAGAGAAAAGTCATCATCTAGTGCCGAAAAGATGACAGTGTTGGTGCCAGGCAAGCCTTGTCAGGGAGATCATTCCGCAGCTGGGGGGCCACCACTGAAAAGGCACTCTCCTTTGTTGCCATCCTCCGAGCTACCCTTGGAGTAGGCACTCGGAGTAGGACCTTGGATGTTGACCATAGTGTATGGCTAGGTTCATGTCAGGAGAGCCATTCCATCAGATATTGTAGTCCCAAGCCATGTAAGGCTTTATAGGTTAAAACCAGCACCTTGAATTGGGCTCGGAAATGTACAAGCAGCCAATGCAAGCGGGCCTGTGTCAGTCTTATATGTTCGAACCTTCTGGTCCCAGTTATCAATCTGGCCGCTGCATTTTGCACAAGCTGCAGCTTCTGAACCGAATTCAAAGGCAGCCCCACATAGAGCACATTGCAGTAATCTAACTTGGAGGTTACCAGAGCTTAGGCAACTGAAGCCAGGTTATCCCTGTCCAGATAGGGGTGTAGCTGGACCACCAACCAAAGTTGGTAGAAGGCACTCCGTGCCACTGAGGCCACCTGAGCCTCAAGTGACTGAGATGGTTCTAGGAGAACCCCCAAGCTACGAACCTCCTTCTTCAGGGGAAGTGCAACCCCATCCAGAACAGGTTGAACACCTTCTAGCCAATCAGAAGAACCACCTACTAACAGCATCTCCGGCCCCGTCTTCACACCGCCTGGAGCGCTGCACCCTGATGCCTCCCCGGCAGTGCTTGGCGCATTTACGCCCCTTACGCCAGTCCTGATGTAAGGGGCACAACAGTGCCTTTTCTTTTGTTGCCACCAACACTGCCGAGCATTTGGTGGGGTGGCGGCTGCTGGAGGGGGGACTGGGAGCCTCAGCTCCCCTACTCCCAGGTAAGTTTTTTTTAAAAAAAAAAATTACAAAAAGGGAGGGGGAGCGGAGCGGAGGCAGATCAGTTTTTTTAAAACAACTTTAAATGGGGTGGGGAGGAGTGCCGCTAACTAAAAAAAGTTGTGTTTAATGCCCAACTTTTTTAGTTCGCGGCAAAGGGCCTTTGCCCCTAAATGTCTTTGCATTGGCAGCTGAGTTATGTAACGCTACTGCCGCCAGTGTGAAGACATGTTGACGGAAACTGTCCATCAAGAGGTACCTCAGTCTGGTCTGGATTGAGTTTCAATTTATTAGCCCTCATCCAGGTCATTGTCTCAGCCAGGCACTGGTTCAGCACATCCACAGCCCCACCTGATGAAGATGAGAAGGAGAAATAGAGCTGCATGTCATCAGCATCCTGATGTCAACACACTCCAAAACTCCAGAAGACCACACCCAAAGGTTTCATGTAGTTGTTAAACATCATGGGGGACAAGACTGACCCCTGTGGAATCCCATACTGGAGAATCCACTGGGCTGACCAAGTCCCCCAAGCACCACCTTTTGGAGCTCACCCGCCAAGTAGGAGTGGAACCACTGCAATGCAGTGCCTCCCACTCCCAACTCAGCCAGTCGTCCCAGAAGGATACCATGGTCGATGGTATCGTAAACCACTGAGACATCAAGGAGAATCAACAGAGCCAAACTCCCCCTGTCTCTCTCCCGATATAGGTAATCATACAGGGCGACCAAAACTGTTTCCATGCCAAAACCAGGCCTATATTTATTAAGATTTTCCAGGGAAGATTTCTTTAGAAGTGGTCTCATTACCGCCTCTTTCAGATGGTCTGGGACCACTCCATCTCGCAGAGAGGCATTAATCACTTCCCTGGCCCAGCCAGCTGTTCCATCCCTGCTAGCTTTCATTAGTCAAGAGGGGGCAAGGATCCAATACAGAGGTGATTGCACGAACCTGTCCAAGCACCTTGTCAACATCCTCGAGCTGTACCAACTGAAACTCATCCAAGAAAACAGGACAAGGCTGTGCTCTGGACACCTCACTAGATTCACCTGCTACAACACTGGAGTCTAGGTCCTAGTGGATGCCAAAGATTTTATTCTGGAAGTGCCTAGCAAATTCATTACAGCGGGCCTCAGATGGTTCTACCATGTCCTTGGGGCCAGCATGTAATAGTCCCTGGACAACTCTGAAAAGCTCCACTGGATGACAGACTGATAGTGGCAACAAAGTATTGTTTTTTGCCGCCCTCACTGCCCCTGATTACACCTCACTATAGGCACTTACCAGTGTTTGATTGCATCCACAGGAGTTCATCTCCATCTGCCCTCAAGCTGTCTCCTATTTTGTTTCATTGCTCTCAGCTCTGGAGTATACCATGGAGCCGTACGAGCTCTACTCAGGAGAGGGCGCTCAGGTGCAATCAAGTTCACCACCCTGGTCATCTCTGCATTCCACAGATCAACCAGTGCTTCAACAGGAGCACCAGCCCTATCAGCTGGAAAACTCCCCAGAGCCCTTTGGAAACCATCCAGATCCATTTGTCTCCCGGGGCGGACCATCTTAATAGGTCCCCCACCCTTGCAGAGGGGAGAAGCTGCTGTAAGTCTAAACCTCAGCAGAGATCTGACCATGACAAATCCAAATGGATTTGGATTTCTATGAATTGGATTGGCAGATTCTGCAGCAGAATGGCTTTTCCCAAGTTGCATGGTTTCTGTGGATTTGCGGAGCAATTTTTTTTTGCTTTCCAGAGTTTTATGCAAATTTACTTTAGAAAATACATAAACAAAAAAAAAAACACTGGTTGAAAATGTGCATTTTTCCCATAGACTAAAGCATGGACATGCACATTTTGGGGGGGGGGGGATTTTTGCATTTTTACAAATTTGCACAAATACACATTTGTGCACTGTGAATTAGCACCAATTCATGAAATAGGGAAACATCTGATTCCAACATGAGAGAATGACAGAACAAAAGATACCTGCCAACCTGCAAACACAGATGGAATGGATTTCATAAAATCCAAATATCCTTAGTGCTGAACGCATGGATATTGGGGTTTGGATCAGCAGGAGTAGCCTATTCTCCCCTCCTCATTGCTGACTAAACACATGCAGGTGAGAAGGGAGTGAGAAGCACAATCAAGTGCATCTTATTCTAATATATGCCCTAGGACTAGGTCTCAAAGGGGCTTCCTCCCGAATAATTGTGCCCAGTACTGAAGCCTAAACAGAATGTTCCTATCCTTGAGGGATGCTCTTTTGTGCAGATACTGGAGCTCCTAAGAAAATTTCAATAGTTGTGTATCTTGAGCAATTTTTGTGAACCGCCCAGAGTGCTTCAGCTATGGGGCGGTATAGAAGTATAATAAATGACATGAAATGAGGTTGTGCATTTTTCAAGTTGTGCATGTTTCAAAGTGCACATTTTGCAAATGTGAATGCAAGATTGAGAATTTGTGAATTTTTCAGTGAGGATGCGCTCCTGTTTGGGATCCTGTTCAGGTTGCGACCAGAGCGTTTTTGAGTGATCTGCAAGCTGAAATGAAATTTTCATACATCTTATTACCAGAGCATGAATAATTGTTGCAAGGCTATTTCTTTCTAGGTAAGGTCGTAGTTGTAATATCGATAAAAAAAGGCACTCCAGGCCACCAAGGCCAGATCTACACCAAGTAGGATATGACACTTTGAAAACGGTTTGAAAACTGTATATGGAGTGTGTTCTGGGCCCCAAAAGTTGTCACTACTGTTACAAACCATTTTAAAGCAGTAGTGTAGATCCTGCCCAAGATCTCTTGTGCCTCTGGTGACAATGATGGATCTAAGAGCACTCACAAACTATGAACCTGCTCCCTTATAGGAAGTGCAATCCCATCCAAAAAAGGTTGAATACAAGTTAACCAGACAGATGGGCCACCCACAACAAATATCTTCCTCTTGTTTGGATCGAGTCTACATTTATTGGCCCTCATCCGATCCATTAACTTGCCCAAGCACTGGTTCAAACCATCAACTAGCTCACCTGTATTAGATGAAAAGGAGAGGTAGACCTGGGTGGTATTGGAACAAGGGGGTTGCACAGGTGAAGTCCCTTATCATTTCATACCACAGTCTAGAAGGGGATCCCACTCTCCACCTTCTCCCCAAGACTTCAGATGGGAGGAGGCTTGGGGAGGGGAGTGGGTTGGAGGGAGCCTCAGCCTCTACAGGCTGGGTGAGGAATCTCTGCAGACCAGCAATATCCCCCCATCCCTACAGATCTACAGATAAGCGAACGAATTTTACCAAACATAAGATTGCATTAAATAGCTGGGTTTATTTTGTTCTTGGATACAGCCAATTTGTATTCGTTTTAGAGTTTACTCTGTTAATTAGAAAAGGTTATGAGATTAATAACTAGCCACTGCTAATGTATGCAATGGACTGTAAGTTTCGGTTGATAGTTTCCCCCACCAAAGAGGCTTTAATGATTAGTTCATACAAATTACAGCAAACACATCTTTGCTCCCCTTCAATTCCGGTGTTCATCCTTATGCTACCATTCTTAATCTTTGATCAAGTTCAAAAACACAAAGCTAATTCTGGGGCTGTAAATTGGAGGGAAAAGAAGTTCTAATTGATTAAGGCAATTTTAATAGAAGACTGTTATAACATGATGATCCAAGCCAGCCTGCCTGTAGCATCACAGTACATTTGGGTTTGGCACCAACCTTCACCAGCGACTATTCTCCTTTCCGTACAGCTAAATAAAGCCACTGTCAATAGCCTCTGACTTAGGACCTGATTGCAGGTATTCAGGATGAAGATAATAAAAACAACTACAATATGCACTGATAGTGAATAGGGAACATCTGCAGCCAGAATAATAATATATCGGCATACTTGAAACCACTTCAAGTTTGGCATTAATAGAGAAACCAATAAGCTTATTGGATGTAACTCAGTGAGAGCTCTTGAATCTATCTGGCCGCATTCATCTACATTGACTGATTGCCATAATGGATCCACTTTTCTGACTGGGGCAAAAGAAAGCATGGATCTGAACTTTTTGGTTTGTGAAAGTAACTTATGCAGACTTTTTTTTTTTAAAAAAAAAATCTCAATACTAGTAATGGTAAAGAATCGAGAAAGAAACTTCCTCTGCTCAGATTGGCTAGTGAATCTGTGGGATTTTGGCATTTCTGGGTATTCCGTGGCTCAGCTCACTTGCCTGAATAGTCTGTCACTGATAGAGCTCACTTCTGATGACTGCCCTATGGTCCCTTTTTTCTGGCTCTGTATTCTGAGCAGCACCAGGCAGCTGGATTGACCCACGCTTTTAATTTCCCACTATACTATGCCCTACTGTTCTCCCAGGGCATTGTGGGGAATTAGAAGGATGGCTAAGTCCAGCCACCCAGTGCTATATGGAGCACCATCAACAGCCATTTGTTTAACTCTGGGGACTCCAACATAATACCTCCCTTGGTGCCCCTCTTCATATTACTTTACTTTACTTTTCTTTTAGCCTCCTCAGTTTGCATTTTGGGAAATGGGTGTTTTGTGACTGGCCATGCACCCCCATGGCAGCCATTTTGTGAGAATGCCCACAACACTCTCAAAATTTGAAGTTTGCACTGATTTAACTGTTTCTGGTACAATATTGGCAGGATTATGTGTCTTAATTCCTGGTAGTCTTGTGTATAGATTGTGCTATCTTTTGTACAATTTATGTTATAGTCTACCCTTATGTAGGTTCCTCAGAAGTAAGTCCCACTGGCTTGACTTACTCCTAAGTAAGAATACCTAGAGTAGCAGTCATCACTGCTCCCTGTAGCACATGATAGATTTGATTACATGTATTAATCTATGGCTGTCTGAGGATGCTGTCTTGTAGGTAGGAGATTTAATTTCCAACTCCAATGCTTCAAAGACATATGGTCATTTTTCTACACAGTGGCAATGAAATATAAATATGTGTTTTTACACCTATATTTAAAAAACAACTCCCTTTGCTCCCTTTACATGAAACCAAGAGACCAAGATTTTACATGGCTTGATGGGCAAACTTGTTCTATCTGCTCTCTCTCCATTATAATGATATTAGAGTTCTCTAAATTTAATGTGTAAAAATAGCTTGTATTAAAATATCCCCATTACAGCACTGAACTATATTACAGTTTTATCGAAACTCAAATAACTTTGTCATAAAATAGGAATATTAGAAATTAAATATTCATGTAGCTATGTCCCAAATATACCACTTCTCCAAGCTCCAAATAAAACCAATAGATCAACTATGACATTCCAAAGGCTATACTCCATGAATAGAGCCAAATTAGGTAACACATGGTGTGAAATGTCTGTGTTTTCTTGCTATTACACATCTCTCCATTACTCTGCATCCTCCCAGGCTGCCTGCAGTTCATCACCTAAAAAAGCCCTATGGGAGGAATTACCTCATGGTGTCTTCCCCTGGACTTTAGTTGAAGTGTGGGAAACTGAGAAGACTACTGGCTGCCAGAGAGAGGTAAAATGAAAAACAGGACACATGTGCAGTCCTTAGCCACATCCTAAGCAAGGAAAGCATAAGGAAACCAACCCAACCCAAGGGAATTTCTCCAACATGTTCTTCACAATCGAATTTATTTTCAAAAGCAATTTCTTTTCCATCAAATTGAGTGAGAATTGTCAAAGCAATGTAGGAGATTGTTTTTGCATAACACTGCTGGATGGCAGTGGAAATGGGTTAAGGGGCTGGGAGGAGCCAGGAATTCCTCTCCTGCTCAGTTTTTGATCCAAATAGGAGAGGAAATTTTGCGATATTTTGCGACAAGTTTTCATAGCCCTTCCTTGTTTCACGTCTGGCTCAGGAGTATCCATACCCAAGGCAATCATTTTGATGTGGTATGAAACAGGGAGAGCATCTCGAATTCCTGACCTTGTTATTTGCTTTCGTAACAAACATGGGAACTATTCTTTAGTGACTATATTATACACAACTATAATAGTGAGCTGACTAACAGTGATGACGGATTTTCACAAAAGTCAGACTTTTACAAAAACAAGGAAAAGGAAATGATTTGATGATAGAGGAGGACAAGTGGGACATGCAACAAAATGTTGCAGCATGGTCTCCAGTTCAGGATTGAAGATACTTCATTCTATTCCACTTCCCTCTAGTTTTTTCTGATTTCATCACTTAAGGACGTCAGCAGTTTGTGCCCACTCAGCATACTTAGATTTCATTTGGCACTTTTGGAGTCTCTCTCCCAAGGGTTTTTCCCCCTAAAGATTTTTTTTTGTACTTCTGCAACCATTGGGCTGCACTATCAAGCTTACCATGGCCACATGCCCTCTTTTGCAGAGGGCAGTCCTCTATTTGAAGAGCTGTCAGAGGAGAGTGATCACTTCAAAGGTATCTTCTCTGTGAAGAGCTGTCCACTCCAAAATCTGTTTAAAGATATAGAACCCTCAAAAGGGAGGCAGCACAGGACACTTGAAGTTTCTCATCCACCTAGACAGCAGACCGAACAGGCAGGCACAGAGGTCACAGTTTTCCCCACTATGGCCAAAGGCTTTGCATTTCTATTTAAATCATAGTCATTGTTTTTAAATCTGCATCTATGCATTTAAGTTAGCCGATGGAAATATTATGCAAGTCGGTGTTGCCTTTTGCCCTCTGTTCTGGCGATGCCTAAGTGGCCACCCTAGCACACATCTGTCTTGTGCATGGATGGTGCTGCTTTGGCTAAGTAAAGACTGGCACTGGGAGAATTGAGACTGCAATGAGTTTTGATGGGGATGAGTGGAGCTACGGCCAGGAGAAGGTTTAGTGCAAGTCATTTATCAGAACTAATCGCAGGAAAGTGGGTGTTCACATTTCACACAAACAATCTAGGGTGTAAACCATGAATGGAGGGACAATTAGTAATAAGGAACGGGACGAAGGGCAGGCTGTGTCAAGTTGTCACGCTATTTTCACAAATCACACGAAAACGAGCTGGTGAGGGCCTACCCTAAATGCCCTAGAATCCACTCTATTATATGTCTGCAATTGCTGGTTTTCAATGTGACAGATTCATTTACTCTGTGCTACAGGCAATCTCTGTCTGTATCTAAAAATAGCTTTAACAGCTGTACACAAGGAACAATCACTTGGGGGGTGGGGGAGCATATGAAAGTAAAAGGCATCTCAGAAAGGAACTGGAGATCGAGACCAGTTCAAGGGCAGGTTCCTTACATTTTTTAAAAAGAAAAGAAAAAAAAGATGGTGCATGTCTAGTAGCTGATCTTGGCATCTATTCATGTTGCTGCATGAGTGTGCCCATCCATCAAGTACATAATGGAATGTACACGATGCAGGTGATCGTAGAGGAAGCCTGTATGCACAGAGTTTCAATCTCTGTGTTTGTTCAACCTCAAAAATGGGTGTACGCATATGAAATTTTAGCGTATGAGCTTCTACATGGAGCATTCACATCACATGTTAGGGCTGTTGCACAACACAATAGACCAATATGACTTATTTAACCCATGTGCGGGGTGTGTGCAGCCATCATTTTGAATATGCAAGCCCCGCTCTGGGGGTTGCCATGTCATGTGATGCTGATGTGGGTTATGTGCATAACTTGTGGTCTGTTTTAGGGTTATGTGAGTGTTGTTTAACCCTCACATAACACACACTCAGGATTCACATGATACAACAACCTCCGAGAAGAAGCTTCAATGTGTCAGCCAAAGCCATCTTTGGAGTTGTTCACACAACACTTTAACCCACACTCAGTGGTTGAGTGTGTGTTGTTGTTGAACCATGGGTTAGTGTGTTTTCTGAACTCGGGATATTTTCTGCAGGGTGGCTTGTTAACCATGCAGAGTAGTTTGTTAACCACCCTGTACAACACAACAATAAATCATGGATTTTCCAGGTAGCTTGTTCAAGAAAAGTAAGCTACACGTCATGGTCACCATGCAGAAAATGTCCTGGATTCAGACAACACACTAACCCATGATTCAACAACCCACACTCAACCTTAAATGTAGGCTAGTATGTTATGCGAATCCAATCACTACATACTTGTTGGAAAGTGGGGGGAGAGGGCTGTATCTGCTCCTTTACTATAAGAAAAGAATTAACAGCAGAATAAACATATTTCAGTCCTTCTTTCAGAGGCATTACTTTTAAAACCAAAACTGAAATGGAAGAACGTTCAGTGGAGCCCTTGTTTATGTTTACTAAAGTAAAATATGCTTTGCTAAAGGAAAACCAGGGAACTGACTTGAATTATGTAAATAGATGAAGTGGTCATGTATACTCCCAAATGAACTTTGAATTCATGAGGTCAACAGGGTGTCAAAAGAAGCACCTGCCTTGTCAGAAGTACAAACCCACCAGGTCATCTGAACACGAATTGGATGTGTAAGGTATAAAAGGCAGACCAGATGAGCTGATAGTTCAGCTCTGCAGAGATTAGGAAACACAAATATACTAAACATTAGCTCAATGCAGGCATTCAGCAAGGGCTGAAAGTGTGGTGAGAGCTGGAGGTGATGCATGCCTTGCCCCCAATGTTTCATGCATACAACTCCTCCTAGATCTTCACATGCTTAGTGAAGAGCTGAAGAGGGTTTGTAAGCATGTTTGGCTGAATGCACCCACAAACTTCCCTGTGGTTGTTAACTCTGATAAGGCAGGGCTCTAATTCTGGGGAGCTTTGAAACTGTGTTCAGCTGAAAGCGCTTACACCCCCCTTCAGACCTTATGAATCCTTGGACAATGGCCATGCTGGCTGCAGATGACGGAAATTACAGTCCAATACATCCGGAGGGCACCAGTTTGGAGAAGGCTTTCATTCACAGGACATGTACAGCTGAATGTCTGCCTAGGGCTGCCAGGTAATACTCTTACCATGACAAAGAAGTTGTCAGTATTTCTCGCACAACCAATATATCATCATTCTGTCTAGACCAGGCCACCGAAACTTGTGTAGGGCCCAAGATATTCTGGGATAGCTTTATGGCAAATCAAAACTGCAAATCATGCAGCCATACAATATTAAATATATGTCCTAATCCTTTGCGAGCGGACAAATGAATCAGAAATAAATACACAGACACCAGAGGTTGGGTTAACTAGGGCCTCTTTATTTAATAACATGTATAGCATCCTTCCTGGATCTGTGCATGAACGTGCGGGAATCAGCACAACTCTACCTTCAGGCAATTAGCCTGGCAAAAATAATAAAGAGCGAGCACTCAGTTGGTCATAGTGGCCGGGTTAAAACCCACACCTCTTTTACAACTACACTTAAGTGTTTGGGGAGACCAATCTGCATCACTTCCCATGCAGGGCTGCACAGTCCTGTGTAAGTGAGGCAAACGGTCCCCAAAGGCAACCCATATCCTGACTCGGAGCCGCAAAGCCCATCGAGGATCAGGCTCTCCGGGTTGCCCGTCATCATCAACGATGCCAAAAGTGCTCACCAACCTTATTCTTACCTTTCAAATTCCCGCACCCCCTACCACAAATCAACCTACCTTATTTATTCTCCATAGTTAAAATCAAATGTCCAGTATGGAGTAGGCAAAAACCTGCACAGCTCTATCTCTCAGGGAAAATTCCTACTCCAAAGGAGATGACTAGCTAATCTCATACTAGAAGGGAGGGAGGGTGGGGGCCGGAAATGAAAGAGGCAGAGTCCTTGACGAGCCAAGGCTATATAGCCTTAGACTCCGCCCCTCCACCTAAGCGGCTCTTCCTGTGCACATTCTCAAACACGTGAATATTCCTTCCCGCTGTTTCTAACCGCTCGCAACCAACTCCTCCGACCCAATCCGTGACGGCTGGATGGGGAAGCGATTTAATCATCATGTGGTTTTCTTAACTATGAATGAGCATAGTATTTGAAAACCTAAACCAAGGTTATGGATTGACTCTGAACCAGGATGTGCATGATTAACCATGCACTAAGAGAACTACAGTTAAGGACATTTCCCATTGTTGCTCCTCATTGTTTGCAAATTGACTTGTATGACTTGGTTCAGCAAGCTATAAACACTGATTTCACTATACATATAAGATCTCTACTATGATTAAGTCAACAAGCCACGGTTAGTGCTAACTGTAGTTGAGCAATGATTGGGTTCACGTGAATCCATGGCCTGTTCTACGGTTAGATGAGAGCTATAAGAGGATTGTTTAACCTTTGCACAATGCATGCCAGCCAGGTTTAAAAGACATGACAATCCACAGTCAGAGCTTGAATATTCAGGATGAGCCACGGTTTGTCATGCAAACAGCCTCATTGTATCTGCACTGGCCTTTTTTTTTCCTTTTTTTTTACCTATCCCATAGATTATATATTAAAGGTATAAGGAACACATCCCAAACTTTATTACACATCCTTATTATTTAGGATGGAGGTTAGAGCAAGAAAATAACTTACTAAAAATAAGTATTCTACAGAAAGATAAAGTACAAGCAAATGCATTTATATCACTAAGTGATATATGTTGAAAATGGAAACAGTCCATCAACTCTTTATGGCTGCTGAGTAACTTTATCTCAGCTCTCATTAATCCTCTCAGTTTAACAAATTAAGATGTACTGTACTTTCACAGGGACACATAAGAGGAGTTAAGCCAATAGATAAATGTAGCTGTCAAAACACTGATAGAATAGATACTGTGGAGAGAAAGTCTAGTATGGTTATCAGACTCGTCATTTGTTTACTTAAGGTGCAAGCCACATTTCAATTTAACATTGTTAAAGGAATAGTCCTTCACCCCACCCCCAGCAAGCTGTTCAAGAGAATGATAAAAAAGTAGGTAAAATAACATTTCAGCCCTTTTGACTAATAATAATAATAATAATAATAATAATATAATATATTTATTTATTTATTACCCGCCTCTCCCAACGGATTGAGCACCAAACACAAAATACAAATCTGATTAAAACAAAACCAACACATCATTAAAATACCAATAAAACACCAATAAAACACTTTAAAATTCATCTGGGTAGGCCTGCCGGAAGAGATCAGTCTTTATAGATCTTTTAAATTCCTGAAGACTGGTGAGTTCGCGAATCTCTCCCGGCAGGTCATTCCACAATCTGGGAGCGACAGAAGAGAAGGTCCTCTGGGCAACAGTTGTCAGTCTAGTTCTTGTTGATTGTAGTAAATTCTTCCCAGAGGACCTGAGCGTGCAGGGCGGATTGTATGGGAGAAGGCGATCCCTTAGGTAACCTGGACCCAAACCATGTAGGGTTTTAAAGGTAATAACCAACACTTCGTATTTTGCTCGGAAACTGATTGGCAGCCAGTGAAGAGATTTTAAAACAGGTTTAATGTGGTCACCCCTAGATGTACCGGTGACCAACCTGGCTGCCATATTTTGAACTAGTTGAAGTTTCCGGACTAGGCACAGAGGTAGCCCTATGTACAGCGCATTGCAGAAGTCGAGCCTTGAAGTTACCAGCGTGTGCACTACTGATTTTAGGTCTTCCAACTCTAGGAAGGGGTGCAGCTGGCGTATCAGCCGAAGCTGATAGTAGGCATCTCATATGTATAGTGGCATCTCCCAGGGAATGCTCAAATGGAGAGAATCCAAAGATTCCAGTATCATAGCATTCCTGTCCCTTTTTATATGATGATTACCCTCTTCACATACTACAGCATTGGTACTCACATTTTTTAATTAATTCATTTCATTTTCATTGCATCCTTCATACAAGGTTCTGATTGGCAGTTTAGGCTCAACAGAACCTGGTAAGGTAGATTCAGTTGCAAAACATTGACTAGCCAACGGCTATCCCATCCCACTGAGCAACAATCTGAAGCCAGACTATCCCATATCCATACCCAAATCTAACACTACAAATGGCAAGAATTCCCCTGAAAATTCCACTAGTCCTATTAAATCTCTTTTTGCTTCCCTCAACATTCTTCAGTATTTCTTTCAAGCTGGATATACCCCACCCCAAATTTACTTTGAATTTTTGCTTTCCATGAACCTTGGCATCAACATAGAAGATGAGTGGGAACTCTTCCCATAAAGTTGACACTAGTAGGGTGACCATATGAAAAGGAGAACTGGCCTCCTGTATCTTTAACAGTTGCACCGAAAGGGAAATTTCAGCAGATGTCACTTGTATGCAATCAGAACCTGGTGAAATTCCCTCTTCATCATGACAGTTAAAGCTGCAGGAGCCCTGCCCTCTTGACCAAATACAAATGAGGGCAGGGCTCCTGCAGCTTTAACTGTTGTGATGAAGAGGGAATTTTACCAGAGTCTGCATGCATACAAATGATACCTGCTAAAATTCCCTTTTCTATGCAACAGATACAGGAGGCCAGTCTATGATACAGGAGGCCAGTCCTCCTTTTCATATGGCCACTCTAGTCATTAGCTATATCTAAATGTTTTTGGTTTCTCTCAAAGAATTTTGGTATTTTCTACTCTGACGTTTCACCCAAGCTGTAAGGAATCTCTAAATATTAAAAGCATTTCAAACCAGCTAGTGAAATGTCATTTTAAACAAAACCCAGAAGCAATTCTCTCTGCACTCTGGAAGCTCCATAAACATATAAAGAAAATAAGAAAAAAAAGTATTAGGATAAAATAAATTCAGACATATTTTGCCAAAGCAAGGAATGGATGCATTCAAATATAATATATATCTGCCACATTGAAGGTATTAGAAGAAAAGGTCAATGTTTTTGCACTAAAGTTTTCCTAGACCAATGAAATGCCTACAATTAAGAGGTAAAACAAGTTTAGCAAGTGCATTCAGTCAAATAAACTAAAGATTCTGTGCACCACACCTCAGGCAACAAACCTCATTTGTTGGCACTAAGATGTTATTTCTGGAGTGTTCCCAGTAGAGGAGAAACATCTGGTACTCTAATAGTAAGGTCCTTGATGTTAATGTACTTCCTCAGGCATTTCTAACAGGCAGAAAAACAGGCCAGAATGGTGTTCTATTCAAGATCAATATGCAGTGTTTACAATAACACCTTATTCAAAATGATGAAACAACTGGGAGTGAAAGAACAAGACTTTTTTTAAAAAAAAAACATTAATAGCTGCTAACTCCTACATTGCATCCATGGCCAAAGATACTGAAAGATCAACAGAATAATTGAGGATTATTTTGTCAATCAATTCCATATTACACAAGATGTTGTCTCAGTATGCATGGTTCATTGTGGCTCCTTTTGCATTGATCACTGCATACCTGGGGCTGAGCATTTTCTAAAATACAAAACAAAATCTCCTCTTTTTTGTGATTTTGCAGCACTAGATAAAATAATGTATTAATTTAAAATACCCTCACTTGTTCTAACTTTCTATTGCCCTGGTGTGCCGTCTCATTGGTTGTGGTTTGATTTACTGCTTTCCATCACATCACATCACGATTCCTGGCTGAATAGGATCACCCATGTGCCTAATTCAGAAATGAGAAGAAAAAGCTCAGAACAGAATAAAAATGTGGATATTTAGAGAATGTAAGTTCTTGTTCAGCCTGGAAATCCCACTTCAACCCCAAACTCTAAACTGGTGAACATATTCTGCCTCATATGAATGAAGGTAATGGGGAATTTAGTTTTCAAGTTTTCTTTCTTTAATTAGTGGGATTTTCTGGCTGCGGTTCACAAACCAAGTACTTTAGAGTATTGGGTTGGATCCAGATTTAGATAGAGTAGACCCATAGAAATAAGGGTCTTAAGTTAGCCATGATTTATCTGTCCCATTTATTTAAATGGTCTACTCTAAGTATGACTACATCTGGATCCAATGCCTAAGGTATTTCTTAAGAGCCTTCGGTAAGACAGAATCTGTTTCAATGCAGAGGTTGGACAAGATTGCTTTGTGTTCATTTCTAGACTAGTCCCAGGAATAAACATATATCTGGCATTCTAATGTTCTGTTGTGAATTTAATGTTCTAATATAGTGCATATATATTCTGAAAATGCTGCTCATGCTGGATGGGAAAAAATTATTTTGACAAGTAATTAAAATCTCATTAGTCTTTTCATTATTATGGTAAGGGTGATGAAGCAAATTCTGTACTTTGCCTGGTCAATTTCCATGTTGATTTTGCAAGACATCTGTACCTGCACATTGACCTCATTTTGGTCATGCTGACAATCAAATATGCAAGATCCCAGATATTTTGAGCTCCTTGTTCATGCAACATAAGCACATTATTGCAAGCCAGTAACCTTGGTAAGAAATCCATCAGGGCCCATTCTCCACACATGTCATGCTCTTTCACAAACAGGATGAAACTTATAACTAGCTCTTAATTTGAGGAATATGCAAGATAAGGTGTTCTGTAAATGGCTGATACAAGAGCCATGGTCTATGATTATCTATAAATAGCAATCTAGTAGAGTCCGAACAATCACACTTCTTCAGATTTCGGGTGAACATTTTGCACTGTTCACATAACATATTTGCCCTATTCACATAACATATTCAGAATATCTGCAGAGAAAACTGAGAGTCTTCTCACACTGTATTGCATGCCAATTTTCTCCCAAATTGTCTTGAATCTATCTTTCTGCTTTTGTTAAAAATGCATCCCTCCTCCTCCCAGAAGCAGAGGTTAAGGTATTTTTTGTTTAATGTTACTAAATCCTCAATTTGTGAAATTGCACCTTTGTACTGATAAAAACTTTCCTCCCAATATTCTGGTCTAATTTGCTGAAAAAAGAAGGAATATGAGACATGGCTTTGAAGTAGCACAATTTACCTTCTGCTGAAAGGTTAGAACAAATTAATGATATCTCTAGGTGAATGGACAGGAGCATGGGGAGAATGCATTAGTTACATTCATTTAAAAGGGGGAAAAACTTTTGGTAATGGAGAAGGAAGAGAAGAAGACAATGAGCAGAAAGATGGCTGTGTGAGACTTCTGTCCAATTATGGAAAAGCTTGTATATCTTTAATAAGATATAATAATTTGTGCAAAGAAACCAGGAATAGTAACAAATTCCAGGATGCTTTGTGTACTGTGACCTCCTCATCTTGTTTATGTACAACAGCTAGCCATAGGCTGTTGTTTTGCTTTGCGGAATATGCTGAAAAAATCCATGAGATTGAGATCAATCCACTTGGTGGCATTCATTCTTTCCATGGGTATATCCATCCAGATGCTTCTAAGTATCTGGAAAAGCTGTACAACACTTGCCTGGAAGCACTGAAATAATCTTTTTGAGTATGTATGGTGCAAATGTAAGTTGTGTTAACAGTGATTCACAATTAAACCAGCATCAAAAACATTTGTGCCAACTGTTAGTAAAAGTTAACTTCAAACATTCATATAAGGTATTCATAAGGCAACAATACAAGTATTTGAGAAATCAAAAGATTTTTTTTTACTGCTAAAGCTGCCAGAATTTTAAAAAAAACATTTCAGGCCTTTGTTTTGCAACAAAGCCATGCATTTTGAATGGTGTTTTGTGGCTTCAAAATCTGCATGTTTCATGTAGGAAGAAAGAAATTGGTTCGGTTTGCAAGTAAGGCGCACGAGGGGGAGGAGGGGGCTTACCTCCTGGGGCTGTCTGCAGCGGACGGCCCCAGCAGGTAAGGAACATGGGGGGGGCTTCACTCCCAGTGCTGTCCGCTTCCATCTGCTGCCACCCGCGGCAGCTGCGGATGGAAGCGGATGGCCCCGGGAGGTAATGAGCGCGACAGGGGAGGCAGGAGGGCCCCCCCACTTACCTGCTGGGGCGTCCGCTTCCCTCCAGTGCGCAGATCTACTGAGAATTAGGCTTCACGGCCTAATTCTCAGTAGTTCCGCGCACTGGAAGGAAGCGGATGCCCCAGCAGGTAAGGAGCACGATGGGGGAGGTGGGAGGGGGGCCCCCACTTACCTGCTGGGGCGGCCACTTCCCTCAGGTGCTCGAATCTACTGAGAAGTAGGCTTCGCGGCCTAGTTCTCAGTAGAGTGCCAGATGATCACCTGGTGCTCTACTGAGAACTAGGCTGCGAAGCCTACTTCTCAGTAGATTCGAGCACCTGAGGAAAGTGGACGCTCCAGCAGGTAAGGAGGACCACGAGGGGGGAGGGACAGGGAGGGGGGAGTTAGGCCCCCACTCACCCCCGCCGCCATTTTCCCCATAGACTTGCATAGGGGGAAAGAAAAGCTTTCCCCCAATGCAAGCCTATGGAGAAAATGGCGGCTGATCCGAAAATTGGACCTCTGATTTTCGGATCGGGATGGGATCCGATCCGATACAAGGGACCTCCAATTTTGTCCTGGCCGATTCAGGACAATCTCAGAGGTCCCGATCTGGGTCCCGATCCGATCTGGGGGGTCCATGCACATCCCTAGATTTAAGTGATTTGGGTCCAAAATGGAGCTCAGCTGGTGGAAGGGAGGGGGATTGGTGCTAATGTCCTGACCCACTTGTAGCACTGTATGATCTCCAACTCTGCTCCAGAACAGATTATGGGAACGGACACTTGGAGGTTTGTAAATCTAGCACTGCAGAGGACTATCCAATTGAAATGCATTTAGCAAATAATAATATTAAATTCTACAGATTGCCCTGGTAATTTGAGACTGTGATGTTTGTAACAGGGTTGTAATACGTTTTGTCTGTCCTTATCACCCTTGTATATTCCTGGGAAATTGGTTCTAAAATTGACTTTTACCTGCACCTGTTATTGTGCAATTTTAGCTATGTTTTATAAATTACTCTTATAAATGTTTTATACTGTTTTATAAATGTTATTATTACAATACTATTACTTGTGTGTAAAATTTGCAATTTTGTTTCTCCTGATTACTTATTTCTCTTTAATTTTTATTGGTCAGGAAATTACCTTCTTAGTTTGACCTTGGGCATTTAGCACCTTTCCTACAGTTTGTTGTTGTTAATTGTTTGTTGTTTGTTTGTTTGGTGATGACAACTGCCCCTGCTGCTGGCAGCTGGGGGGGGGGGGGGGAAACTGCTACAGGGCCCATTTAAGATAAGCATGTACCAAGAGAAACGTACATGCCATTGCCCAGAAAAAGTATTTCACCCGGAAGAAGCCCTTCTCCTATAAAGCATGTTTCAAAACTCCAAAGGAAACAGAAACTGGACATAGGATAGCCAGGTGTCCTACTTTCAAGAAGACAGTGGAGTCTTCTATTTGGAAGAGCTGGCAGAGTACAGTCCATTTCAAAGTTTCCTGTATTTGAACGGCCATCCAGTCCAAGTCCCATTTAAGATAAAGAGCCCTCAGAAGGGAGAGCAGGGCCAAGAATCTGTCAATCCACACTGTACCTGTACAACAGACTGAACAAGGCATACAGGTCACCTGCTCACCGTCTTCCCCACTGTGGTGGGATGTATTGTATCCCAATTTAAATTATAACAATTGTTTCTACATTTGCACCATTATACCTACCATTATACTTATAAATTTCAACATGAAAATATTATGCACATTGGTGCCCTCTTTTGTCCTCCTTTGGGGTGATGAACTTCCTCTTTTTGGGGTGGGGTGTAAGTGACCACCTTAACTAGAAGTGTGAGGGCTTCCACTTTAGCTTTATGATTGCAAAGTACACTCTACTGTATGATGGGGGGGGGAAAGCAGTAATAATGGCACATAGCCTGTACATTGCGCATTTGACGTGTTATGCAATTGGAAGCTATGTTCTGGCAGTAGTGTATGCAGATTTAACATCACTAAACCACAGCCTCAGTATTTACATTGTATAACAGATCTCAAAGAGCAACAGACTTCTACCCAAAACTCATTAAGGAATAAAACCATGCTGTCCACCAGCATGCAAACGTATTTGACAACACATAGGCATAGTAGTCTATAATGTTCCTAAATATTAATTAGTTTATTAAAACTCATTTATCTTTCCATCTATCTATCTATTGCAGAAAAAGACATATACTTCTTTTAATTTTTAATATTTGCACATAGTAAAACTTGCAGTAGTGATGGCAATTCATCCTGTTTTACCTGGAGCTTGGAAGGAAGTTCTTATTAGGGGCTTAATTTGAGCCCATCCTAGAACCGATTTTCAACCCTGTGAAACTGCCAAGTGGTATTTTAGTATTGTTTCTAAATTCTTCCATGGCTAAAAAAAAAATCAAACAAAGAAAAAGTAAATAAAGATGCATGATACCCAAGGGCAGAATTCTACTAGTAATCCATTTTTCTTCCTCCACATAATAACTTTCTGAAGAAAATTCATTGCCTGAAAAAAAAATCAGGTTATTTGGGTGAGGGATTGCATCCTTTAATAGTTTTTAAATGGTTCACTGTAATCTTTTTGCATATGGTAGCATATCATGGATTTTGTATTTGTAAAGCTTCATAACATATAAGGGTCCAAACAGGCATTACTTTAAATATCTGTCTAGCAGCTATGTCTTTTGTTCATTTTTATTCTAGAGTAGGCATGGTGGGGGGGACTCAATCTGGACCTTAAAAGCCCCCTACCCTCACACTATGGTCCTGATCTGAACTGGTGGCCCTGCATCTACTCTAGAGTAAAAATGAGGGAAAAGATGTAGTTGCTAGACAGATCTACAGTAAGGTCTGGTTTGGTGAACTTATGGAAGATGAATGCATCAGAAATGTAGGTATGACTCATTAGGCTGACCATATGAAAAGGAGGACAGGGCTCCTGTAACTTTAACAGTTGTAGAGAAAAGGGAATTTCAGCCAGGGTCATTTGTATGCAATCAGTTCCTGGTGAAATTCCCTCTTCATCAGAACAGTTAAAGTTGCAGGGGCCCTGCCTTCTTTTGTATCTGGTCACTCTAGTATAGTGCCTGCAACTTTAACTGTTGTGATGAAGAGGGAATTTCACCAGGAACTAATTGCATACAAATGACCCTGGCTGAAATTCCCTTTTCTCTACAACTGTTAAAGTTACAGGAGCCCTGTCCTCCTTTTCATATGGTCAGCCTAGGTATGACAGGAATAAATAATAGACTATCTGTCAAAATCAGGAGCTATTACATTCACATCAGGAAATTTACTGTGAAACCCTATATATGTCTACTCAGAATTAAGTCCCACTGAGTGTACTCCCAGGTGACAAGATATAGGATTTCAGCCTTACCATAGGATTAGGCAATGGAGGATCTACAAGAGTCACCTGATTTCTAGACCATACAAATGCCAGCATCAGTTCTAAAACAGTAAAAATAAAACTTTCTAGCTTATTTTTTCAGATACTCTCCTATTTCTGATATAGTAATATACTGCAAAACATCCTGGCCTGTTGGCTAAGATCAAATGTAGTATTCTTTAACACATAACATGACCTCAATGAAGGTTGAGATTCCTGTATCTCACAGGCAAGCAATTTAGGAGACAATCCTATGGTACCAGGGGTCTACCTTGATGGTACTAGGTTACTCTCACTTTTTAAAAAAAATGTGTTTTTTTTGCTGCAGGATGGTGTCAGGTAATTCTGTTGCAGGAAGCAGTGCAGGCTTTCTGCAGGACATTTGGTTTGCTGGGCCCACCCCCTCTCCCTCTGCTGGCTTCCAGTGACCAATGGAAGGTTGCCTTCTGCCTGGGAACACCCCCAGCATGGCGCTAGAGCAAAGACAGATGGCAGAAGAGCCTTGCTGACCTTGCTCTCACAGTAAAAGTTGGGGTAAGCCCCCAACATTTCTGCTGCACTACCCCGCAGTGGTAGAGAATTGGCAACTGCATCATATAACCAACACAGTGCTAATTCACAACCACCATGGGTCAAAGACGATGTTTAGACAGCCCCCTAGGCAGCATCCCAGGTGCCATAGGGTTGCTCAGAAAAAAACCCTCCAAGGGCTTAGAACAAGCACCACCCAAAGAAAGTTTTTTCAGATACTGGAGGCCCCTCTTGGCTCCTCACAACCACTACAGAGAGTTCCACAGTGGCTCCCTCTACAACAGAGGTGGGAAAGTCTAGAAGGTCGAGGAGGCATTTTTGCCCACCAGTCTCTGCCTCCATGCAGGCCACACTGGGAAAAATAAATAAATGCCATGTAGCACTCCATAGTGTAAATGTGATCCTTTTAGCTCTCCACAGCTGCTATGGGGAGCCACTTTGTTCATGATATTATTAAATTTGGGGTGAAGCAGGGTCAGGGGATGCCAAAAGAAGCAAAACAATGACTCCGCCGTTCCTTCTGCCCTGCCAACAAAGGCCCAGCAGGGCTTTGGACAACACAGAGTCCCCAAGCTTTGAGCGCTCTGGTGCTAGGGCTCCTGCTGCAATCCTGTAGCCACTTACCTGGGAGTAAATACCATTAAAGCCAATGAGATTGTCTTCTGAGTAAACATGTCTAAGACTGCAATATTAGAAGATTATTATCATTTAGGGGCCATCAGTATATCAACCCAATATAAAGTGCAGCATTTATAGCTGTGGCATGAGAATACAGAAGTATAAAATAATTACTGTTGAACCAGCCTTTATTTGCCTTTATTTTACCACTTCTTTTTTTAAAATTTACACTGCAGTTTCTAAATACAGGAGTGTTTCTGTTACACATTTACAGCCATTCTGTTTCCCTTGGGTAGATATGTAAATCAGCTTATGCCTGCAATGGGGAGGTAATTATCACCTTCATTTCTCATAGCTAAGCACAGTACTTGAAGAGTAAGAGAAGAATAGTAATAAACTCGGAGCATTTTTTACAAACACAGGTCTATACATTTGGCATGTTGCCTGCTTATGATTTAATATGTTGCCATTACTTTTGCTTGGAATAGTTTTTGTATAGATGTGTGAAGATCCATTCATCATCAAAAAAATTAACTAATATCTGGCTCAACCCCTATCTCCAGTACTAAAATAGATCTACTAGCTTACAAGAAAAAGTATTTTGAAGAAAGCTTCTTTGAAGCCTCTTGCCAACTATTGAATATTTCATTATTTCATACAGAGATGATTCACACATGCCCAGCAAGACATTATGGGGGGTGTAAAATATTATCTGAACCTGATGCAGAGCCTCTTCAAAAAAACCTGACTCCAAATGAAAAGTGAGTTTTCCAACCCCTACAGTTCCTCTCCCAAGTGCCCCAAATCCAGGTATTCGGGATAGGAAGTTCTTTGTCCTCCTGCAAAATCACCCCACCCCAGTGTCCAATGGCACAAGCTCTGTTTCCCCATGTCTTTGCATAACCCTGGCCACAGCAGACTCTGGGAGGGTAGGTTTCTCAAGAGCTCCTGCAGGAGTCCTTGAGCAAACTACAACTTCCGAAGTCTACCACACTCCATCACTCCTTAGCAAGGTCATGCAGACTGACAGTGTGAAAAGGTACTCTGGGAGTCATATCTTGACCTACCTAGAATCCATTACACCACCTTAACTTAAACAGAATGACAATTAGAGGGGATGGGTGAAATACTCCCCTTTGTCTCTAGTCACTGCTGCTACTCCTATTCTTGAGAAGAAAAGAAGGGGACGGGAGTGCATTACACACTGGAGAGTGGTGGGATAGAGATTTGGGGCAGTATTAGCAGAAATGTCCACTAGCATAATAGAAAAGTAGCGCTTGCTAGCACAACTGGAAACCACCTGAATCTTCTGGAATATGACAAGTCAGCAGAGGTTGCCAAAGGAAGCTCTATTGACTTGTCCCATTCCAGAAGCGTGAGTTTTGGTTAGATTCTTGGGTTGTGAAGCAAGTGTTACTTTCTTGTTGCACTCACAGCCATTCCCACGAGTGCAATGTATTTAGAGCTGTTTGATTGCCAGCTCTAAATTGTCCTTGGCCTATAAAATACTTCTGGTTTCTTCCTAAATTATTACCCTGTTGTAAAGGTGTGTTATTTTAGACACAATTACATCAGGAGTACAGCAAATGCTTTCCTGTAGCTTTCTATTGCCGTATTTAAAAGATACCCACAGGCATATTTGTCTCATCTGATGTTTATTTTTAATGTCCCACAATGCCTTTCTCTTATTAAAATATTGGCCTGTTGAGATTCCTCGACTTTGAGCTCTATTTTTATATGAGATCACTAATTTCTTAAAATCGCTTTTTGTTTGAGTAATTATTTTGAGTAATTTCTTAAGCTTCACTGCTGAGCCTATTTGCTTATATGTCTCATTGAAATAAATGAAATTTACTACCAAGTAAACCTGCTTAGAATCAGAATGTTAACTTCTTTAACAGTCCAGTAGTTTTCCCCTCTGTCTTCCTCTGTGGTCCTATTATAGTGTTATTTCCCCCCCCCCTTTTGTGTGTGTGTGTGTGTGCGCACACACACTGGCTAAATCATTCACACCACCGTTAGGAGGTCATCCCTCACAGCTGGTAGCGATGCCGTTTTAAAATGAAGCAAAACAAAAGAGTAGCCTTTATCATTTCCAACTATTACTAGACTTTGTTGCCTTGGCAATGCCATGTCTTTTCTCTATAGCTATTATCCAACTGAGAAGAATGGCAACAAGGTGAAACTTTGAATTTATATGCCGTGAACACACTCGGATTAGAATTCACAGTGCAGGGTGGCCAGATGCAAAAGGTGACAGGGATCCTGCACCTTGAATGGTCATGCCGAAGCAGGGGTTTTAGCAGGTAGAGCTTGAAACAGCCTCTTCTACACCATGAGGACAGCAACTCAGTCCGTCTTTGCACCTGGCCACCCTAATTCCCAGACCGTAACAACGTCAATTATTTTGGAAATTCCCTCTCTGCTTTTATATTTGATATGACAGATATTTTACTTCTCTTTTTTGCACACTAGTTTTAGACAAATACTTTAAAGACTGGATTGTGAGTTGAGCCAAAGTTTTGCAGAAGGCATTTTTTTTCCTGAGTTTCTGTTATTTTTCTTTTTCTTACCCTCCTAGAAAAAGAATGCCACTTTGCAGAATTTGCATGTCCCTTAACAACGGTAATTTCTTGACATTTTGGAGCTTGGGTGAATATTGAAAGATCTTGACACAACATGTTAAACCAAAAATTTTTTGCTTATTGAATGTCTATTTTTGCCTGTAGATAATGCAGAATGGCAGTTTATTAAAGAAGAGAAAAACAAGTATCAAATGTCCCTGAAAGATTCATAGAAATTACAAAGCTTGTGTTGCTAGTGCTGGTATTGTAGTTTTTGTCATTTCTTAGTTATTTTCCTGTTCCCAACCTTCAGTTTCTTGGAGCTCATTTAAGTGCCTTTTTTCCACCCCTGAAATAATGGTGATGGGGAAAAAATGAAACAGAAAGGAAGATGTAAGATGAATTGAAATGCAGGCATTATCAGCATTCAGATAAAAGAAATGTATCATACAATGGGCCACCACAAGGCCTTTTAACTGGACACTTCAGCAACACTGCCTCCTAAATTATTGCTGCCTTTCAACTACACCTTGACAGAGAACAATGCTGTATCCTCTGACCTCCTGAATGTGGAGCTACTCATTCATATAGAAATGTGTTCTCATAAAAAGGACGGCCTAAATATATAAATAAGGTTAACTATCTAATGGCTAGATTTCAGTGGATAAAGTTGCAAAGCAAACTTTGAGTTACCTTGAGAAGACAGGAGCCTGATTTTTCAAAGGACAGTGTCCACAAAAGCTTAGGCCAGAATCAATTTGTTAGCCTTTAAAATGCCACAACACTCTTTGTTGTCTTTCCAAAGAATACCTGTAAAAGCTCAGTAGGTTTCAGTACAAATTTAGTATTCTATTGGTGGGATGTTATCCTTCATCTGAGTATTTAGTATTTATTGTTGATTTTATTATACATTTTCATATCCCACATTATCTTGATACAGCTTCATGCAGTGAAACAATGGCAATAGACACCTATAGGGCGGGATGAACATGTTTTAATAAATAATAAATCTGATACAAGTGAGATGTGCAACAAAATTTGGCAGTGTCTAGGGTTCTAGGTAACTCGTGATCAAGGAGCTAGCCAGCCAGCCAGCCATATCCTTTTCCAGGATAACCCATGTCACTCCAAATCCCTCCCTGGTTTTCTCCCTCATGTCTTGCAGGTTGGTCAGCACTTCATGCCCACTGAGCATGCCTCTCCTCCTCCTCCTCCTCCTCCTCCTCCTCCTTCTCCTTCTCCTCCTCCTCCTCTTCTTCCTCCTTCTTTGTATTTCTGTAAGCCTGTTGATACCTCCCTCTTATGTTTGGGGTGCTGTTTTAGCTACATTACTATATATGTTGATTGGATATTCATGAAAGTTACATTTGAAGAAAATATTAATCCCTGCGGATTCTCTTCCTAGGAAGCAAGGGGACCTTGCCCACCTGACTGATGTTTCTGCATATAGCAGTGTCTAGCAGAGAAGCTTGTACTTTGTGCCCTAAACCTCCATAAAATTGGTCACTTTTCCTGAAATTCAGAGACAACGGCCATATACCTGCATACTGATGCCCCCATGCCCCAATTGTGTTTTTGTCTGAATGATTTCGGTGATAGATACAAGTCCCTTTCAGAAGTGCAGATGAACTCCATTTGTTCAATGAAGGAAGGCAGGGAGGGACCTGCCCTCCCAACCTCCATGCATTTTCACTGCACATCTGTAGCTTACAGGTCCCCATCTTGAGGGGAGATGCCTTGACATGGATGCTTATACAACTATGACCCCCCCCCCATCCTATTCACATTAATTGAATGCACAAAGCCCCAAACACACTTTTGAAAGGTCTAAAGCAGGCTTACCAAACCTGGTGCTCTCCAGATGCTTTTGGACCATAACTCCCTTCAGCCGCAACTGACAAGGATAATGGCTAGAGATGATGGGAGTTGTAGCCCAAAACATCTGGAGGGCACCTGGTGGGATAAGCCTGGTCCAAAACGACCTCTGTTTGCAGGTTGAATAAGGAGTGGCACTAGGGATAGAAATTGGCTCTGCTTGAGATGCCATTGCGGTGCTTAGTTCTGCCCCAAGTGGCGCATAATATCAACAACATCACCAGTTAAGAAGACTGTTGCTGCTGCTTGAGTTTGAAAAGGTGCTTAGTGATCATGCATATCATTGTCCCCATGCCAACCTGCATCTCCTGGTGCTTCTATGTATGTATGTCTAGGGTTTGGCCAATGACCACTGTATGACTACCAAGATGCCAACAGCAGTCCCAAGAGACATGGAGTTCCTTTTACAAGTTAGTGACAGAGATTGCCCCTTGACTTGTATGCTTCCACTTTGTTTTGGTTTCCTTAACAAAAAGTAAAAATCATCCCAGATTGACTTCCAGTACACTGTCCTGTTATATAGTGGGAAAGTTCTCCTTACCTGGACATAATGACCTTTTATTCAGATTCTTGATTCTAAGACTGCCTAGAGCCCAGGGTATCAATGAGAGGGAAAACTCAGTGAGGCAAAGCTTGCTATCTCACTCAGTACAGATTTTCTCTAAATGGAGTCACATGAGCCCTTAGAACTTGGTAAATTGCAGGCCACAGTAAAATATTCCAAGCAATGTCAGCTGGTGCTGTAAAGAAGGTGATGGGGTTCAGAGTTTGATTCTTGGAAAGGCACAACATCACAAGCTCTGTCATTGCACCAGCTGGGGCTAATACTATCCGAAACCAGCATGGGGGCCTTGGCAATCTGGCAGTTGCCTACATTTCCCTTTTGATGCTTCCCCCCACCCCTCACCCCATCTCTTTGGGCACAGGGGGAACAAATTCCTTTTCAGGGTTTTCCTTTTACATGTAGGTTCAAAAAAATACGTTCTTCAGATTGAAAGTTTTTGTTGCGGATGTCAGACCTGGTTGAATCTAAAAGAACATTGTTTTATGATTTGGGAGAAACAAGCCGTTCAGGAAAACAGCTGAAGATTTAAAAGGTTTATCACTTCATAAAACCAAATGATCTCATTCCCCACCCATCCCAACCTGGAAGCATGAGGTTTTATAAATACGTTAAGGATATAATCCTATACAGGAGAACTGCTCATTGAGGGGGTGGAAGGCCAGCTATGCTGGTGTAATGTCCAATATGCCAACACCCCAGAAAATGCATTGGTGGAATAGTCAAGGTGGGTGGAAAGGTCATGAGAGAGGCAGATGCAGCATAAGGCAGGAGCACACTTGGGTTGTATCCTATATCCTTTTCAATCCACAGCCACAGCCCCATTGATGGTGCACAACAATTTGAGGACATTGGTAACCCTTCTCTGCCTCACAGGTACATTTAGAAATGGGCAAAATTGTCAGTTTTGTATTCTCACACTTTGTCATTTTTCCAGTCTAAAATGTAGTTCATCCTAAACTTTGAGGAAAATGGCTAAGTGAACATTCATATGCATTTTTATGCACATTTTTCCTAATATGGGTATCCTTGTACTCAATTTTGCCTAATACAAACATTTTTGCAAGCGATTTTCCAAATTTTTGAATGTTATTGTCACATACGCATATTTCTATGTACTTCCTAATGTACATGGTTTTGTGCTCATTTTAGATTGTAAAATTCGGAGACGTGCAAATTTCAAAGGATATCTGAGTTTTGGTTTATGTATTTGTTAGAAAGTGTGAAATTAAGTACATTTGCCAACCAATCACATTCCCTCCCCAACCCCATCTTTGGGTACATCACATTGGGACTCCAGACACAAACATTCAGCATCAACCTTCACTCCGACAACAGGACAGAGCAATCCACACATGTAAGCAAGCCAATGGGGAAAGCTTTCTGTGACATATACCTGCTCTGACTGTCTTCATTCAACTCCATCCCTTTGCTATATGTGAAAGCTATGTTGTACTAACACTATTCCCTCCCAACAGCAGTGCCGCCCACAGTGGAAACACAGACCCTATATGGAGCTAAGCTCTCTGTTGACAAAGGCCAGGAACTTGCTGCAACTATTGCTAGTGCTGGCCAAACTCTCACAAGCACTTTTACCTTGTGTGATGGAGCAGAACAAGCTGTCCATGCACACACAGAGTCCCACCGCAGCCCTGAGGGGAAAGGGGTGAATGTGATCATAGTAATGACTGTCCACCCCTCCCTCCTGTATGGCAAGGAGGCTGAGGCAGGAACAATGACTGAGACAGTTGGTACCACTCACTCTATTCTCTCATGCCCTCATAAACACCTACTGTGCATCCAGCTTCTCGAGATTATGCCTTCCAGCTATTAATCGTGACTGCTTGCTTGCTCTTTCCTCTCCTCTCCTTCTCTCTCTCTCTCTCTCTCTCTCTCTCTCTCTCTCTCCCCCCCTCCCTCTCCCTCTCTTCCTTGGTGATATGAGCACATAGGTCATGTAGCATTGTGACATCATGATGTTCAATACATTCATTTATTTTAAACATTTATTGGCCGCCTTTCAGGGCATAAGCCCTCACAAGGTGGTTTACAACAATAAAATACATAAAATATTAAAAGCAATAAAACCAACAATAAAACCATCAGGAACAACAATAGTAGTAATTATAATAATAGCAGGAATAACAATACTCATCATGCACAGGCCATTGTAAAATAAAATGATTTTATGGCCTTCTTAAAAGCCTGCGAGGAAGGTGCATGGTAGACCTCTGCTGGAAGTTTGTTCCAGAGGTTTGGGGCCACCGCAGAAAAGGACCTCTCCCATGTGGACACCCACCTAATTGCCCTCACAGGTGGGTAAATGAGAAGGGCCTCTCTTTCTGATCTTAAAGTATGGACAGGCTAATATGGGTGAAGGCAGTCCTTCAAGAAACTTGGTCCCAAACTGTTTAGGGTTTTAAAGGTCAAAACCAGCACTTTGTATTGGGCTAGGAAACACACAGGTAACCAGTGCAGCTGGCGCAGTATAGCTGTTACGTAGTCAGATCGCCTTGCCCCTACTAATACTCGGGCAGCCACATTCTGCACCAGCTAAAGTTTCTGAACCATTTTCAAAGGCAGCCCCATGTACAGCACGTGACAGTCGTCCAGCCTGGACATGACTAGTGCATGTATAGAGCCACAGTTGACGTACCAGCCTAAGCTGGTAGAATCCGCTTCTAGACACCACAGCCACCTGGGCTTCCCCAGTTAGCTCAGAGTCCACGAGAATGCCCAAACTGCACAATCGTTTTTTTAGAGGGAGTGCAACCCCATCTAAGACCAGTTGTAAACCTTCATCCGAAGTAGTTGGTTTCCCAACCCACAGTACCTCCATCTTGTCTGGATTAAGTTTCAGCTTGTTCACCCTCATCCATCCCAAAACAGCCTCCAGACACTGGTTCAAGAGATTTACAGCCTCCCTGGGATGTGCAGATGGAAACGAGAGGAACACAATTCCTGATTTGCTAGGATCATTCAAGGTGGGATGAAACGGAGAGAGAAAAGCACACTGAAGCAGCAGGGAGGAAACAGTGGCTGCAAACAATTGAAATTGTAAAAAACAAAAACAGTATGATTAAGGAGTTTAGGGAGTTCCTGCACTGATATCACTACTTTTATGGTGAACAGGGAACTGGGAGAACTTTCAGTTCAACCCACTTTTTCCATGGATCTGTAAAGATAGTTTACTGATATTCTTATTGTATCTATATGATTCATATAAAATCCAATATTATAAGGCCAAAGAGATCAGTCAGATATCAGTTATCTAAGTATTCTATTTTCTACTGAGGTTTTTTTTTATGGTTGAGAACTAGTTGATTTTTTCCCCCTCCCACTCAAAAATTGCCTATGTATATGCCGTAGATACTAGAATGTATTCCATTGGCCTTTCATTAATATTAATCTTGGAAAGGGAAAGTTGAGTTTTATGAGCAGTTGTAGCATATGCTTGCAAGCTCTCCTGATGGAATAGTAAAAATTAAAAATGTATGAAGCAGCCTTCTGGATACCATGTATTTCTTGTATATACCAAAGTTATATCAAGGTTTCCTCAGATTCAACGAAAAGAAATCAGTGTTCTGTGGGAAGAAATATGTGAGTGTTTAGAATACTGGGCAAACACTTGTATGGCCCTGTATGAAGAGAATATTTCTGAAAGCTACCTTGTGCTCAATGAAAGAATAGCAGGAGAAATCAGATCTGCACACTTGCTTACACGCTCACAGCAAAGCCCTATTCACAAGACTAGCTCACACATTTTTACCAACACACAGCAGGGCTGCACCAACTAGCTCAACCTCAATATCATGCACTCCAGCTAGCCCCACTCTTGACACCCATGCATATAGTGCAAATGTCTATAAGGAGGAGCTCTGTGCGTTTCCAGCTGTAGACATGAAGTCTCTATACAACTGGAAACCTATTGAAAACAGACAGGCCATTTAACACACAAAGAGGCATTACCACATAAAAAGCTAAAACCTACCAACTCCCATCAAAATCAGAAGCCCATAGCACTGTTATCTTTAAAGATATTAAAACACTAGCTGATATACCTGGCATTGTTTGGGCCCCCTAAGATAAATGTCTGCGAGGTAATATCTTAAAGTAGTAGGTCAGTGATAGGCCTGAGAGTTAACTTTTAATAAAATTATATTTGTTTCTTTTTTTTCCTCTCTCACCCTCACAACAACCCTGCCAGTTAAGCCTTTCAAACACCTCCTGAAAACAGAACTTTTTAGACAAGCTTTCCCTGGAGTATAACGTTTTCTAGTTTTATACAATATTTTCATATTTTTAAAATTTGAAATTGACTTTTGTATATTGTGGTTTAAATTATGAACTGCTCAAAGAGCCTTGGCTGTTGGAAAGTATGAATATGCAATAAATAAATAAATAAATAAATAAACTTTAAAATGAACTAAATTTATTTCCTTTCTCTCTCACACACACACCCCTGAAACATGGTCAGGACCACCTTGAAGCTGCAGCCATGATTTTCCTTGTCCCCACAGAAAATGAAAACTACAACTCCCAGCATGCCTTTTGCCATGGTGCCCAAGTTGCCTAATGGGAGTCCTGCCTGAGACTCACGGGAAGTGAAGTTTGGCCGAGCCAGTCCAACTGCACTGTACAATCAGTGCCCACAGGTAGGCCGTGAAGGAGTTGGTCGGCCGGCTGACTGACTGACTGATGGTTAGCTTGGTCGTTGTTGTTGGCAGTGGATCAAGAGCTGCACCATCTTTCCATCCCCACTCCTGATAGTGCCTAGTGATCAAGGCAGCTGGCCCAAAGCATTCTCCCTTTAGGTTCAGGAGGGTGAGCCACTACCAAATGATGGCCGCCAAAGCCCGATAAGTCTTCCCTCCCACCCAAGGCATGCTGGGAGTTGTAGGTGTAAGCCTTAGTCTCTGAATAATGTATTAGCCTTTGAACACCATCTGAGGTGTGATGGGAGACAACTGGAGAGTGGGCCTTCTTAGTTGTGACATCCTTGATTATGGATTTCTTTGTCCCAGGCAGGCTGGCCTAGTGACTGCATTAATGGATTTCCAGTGTCAAATGAATATTTTATTTTATTTTATTTATTCCCATGGCCTTTTAACTTGATGAGATTTTTTATGCTGTGGGGTTTTTTTTCTGTCATAACTAAACAACAACATTCCAAGACAGATTCAGGAATTACTGAATAAAGTTTATTATTTTTATGTGAAAGCCTGACTATACCATTAAAACAGAAGCGTGACTGGAGGAATAGCTGAGGCTAGAATGGAATGATGGGAAGGGTTAGTGGCAGTTGGAGAAAGTCAGGTAGTAGGAGAACAAAGATGGTGAGTTAGGACTAAAAGATGGTGACCTGGTTTGCACATAGTGACCTGGCTTACTAACACATGCTTTATATAAAATCAACCACTCTACATGCCAGTACTACACCTCCCAGCATGCCTTTGGCAGCCCATAGGTGCCACATCCTCTGAGAGGTGCTTTCCTCCTCTTGTTGCCAATGCTGCTCATCAATAGAGCATCAAAGAGTAGCATCGCTGAGGAGAAAAGGTAAGCAGCTGTCAGTGGATATACACAGCTCTGGCCAAATCCTGCTGAGACTGCCTCGGCCCATGCTTCTTGTCTACCAGGTGCTCTATCAGGAGCCTGTACTGAAGGGCCAGGGCTCGCCTGGGCACTTCCCCCTCTTTATTGGCCCTGTTTCTGGGTATGCGCAAAGTGCCTCCCCTCCCTCCCTCTAAGGGCAAAGGCAACATGTGTACTTTCCCCAGATTATGAGAAAACAGCAATATCAGGATGGGGTGCCTTTGTTCAGAGTTTGGCCTGTCAAAGTCACACTGTTGTACCTAGTTCTGATTTTAAAACCAGGCATGGCGGGTGGGAGGAGGCACCACAAATGGATACAGCCCATTCGTGTCAGTTGTTTCCTTTTATGTGGAATTGGGTTGACTACTCAAGACCGACCTCAGGAGTCAAGGTTGTGAAAGGCATGCAGCAGCCACCTGTCCATGCACTTAAAATGGCTGCCAAAGGCCACCTAAGGCATGCTGGAGTTGTAGGCACAAGCCCAGGGTTTTTTTATTAAATTCTGTAAAAATACTTAAACCCCCCAAAAATGTGTTTTTAGATTTTTCTGGTACATTGTATAGACAGATGTATCAGCACTCCAAATTTCAAGTTTCTAACTCATCTGGAAATGGGTAAACATTTCCAGACATACATCCCACAGACATACTTTCAGCTTTATAGGTAGAGATAAATAACTATTGAGCACTGTCCAACACTGTTGCTCTGCTTACATTCTTGATGTACCATTGGTGTAAGTGACCTCTAGTGTGCCAACAGCATAAGCTGGTGTGGTGGCTTTTCCCAAGCAGCAGTATTGGATGCTGCCCAATCCCTGGTAACAGGATAAGTGACTCAATGGTAGCACATGTGATTTGCATGCAAAAGATCCCAGGTTCAGTCCCTAACCCTGCCTGATAGGGCTGGGAAAGACTCTTGCATGGAACTTTGGAGAGACACAGCCAATCAGTGTAGAGTAGACAACCCTGAGCTGGATAGATCAGCACACATAGGCAGCTCCTTATGGTTGGCAATAATAATTTGCCACCCTATGGTTTGGCAATAGCAATGAAGAAGCCTGTCCTTTATGTATCTGATCTTTTTTCTTTAAAGCAATTTTAAATGCTAGTTGCTTTCATAACATCCTGTAAGAACCAGTTCTATGGCTTCCTTATACTCTATGCAAAGTAAGTACTTAGTTTGGTTTCCTTTAAGTTTTCCTGCTTTTCAGTGATTGCTCATGTTGGGATTTTTACCTGTTTCTTGCTTCCCTTTAACTCACCAGAAACACTCCAGTGATAAGCTTGGAGATCCAAGCTAGCAGTCTCCTAACAAATTATTGGGCAATTTGACTGCATTGGAGGGAAAGCATACCCTCTCTTCCTCTGTGATTGTTTTGGGCATTCTCTCCTCTAGCCGCTGAAGAAACTGCAGGGAGATGATGAGATCAGGCTTTGTGCTTTCTCTGAGCTCTGTTCCCCACCTCATCTCTGTGATAACTTCTGGGACAAAGCAGCCTTAGCCTCCCTCCGACATCCCATGGAATTGCACTGGGAGGGAGAATTAGAGTCAGAAAATGGCTGTTCTCAGATGCCCACCCCCTCCATTTTTATCACCTCTTTCACAATAGCAAAGGAGCAGATTGGGATGAATTTTCTGGGGAGGCAAAATGCTGGTGCTGGTGGCCAAGCTTTCTGTGGTGGCCAACTTCTTTTCCAGAAGCATCAATCCAGGGGCCTTCTGGGGGGGAAATGGTAGTTTTCCACCAATGGTCACCAGGAAGAGCTCTGCTTCCTATTACCACTGTTGATAAAACAGATGAGGAATGAGAAGCAATTTTTGCTCCTTTCCCCACCACCGTATCCTCCCTTAAATTTAGAGATATACATACGTTTAGAGATATATGTTCTCTGCTAGGAACATTGCTTGATCAATTCACTGCAGGGGAGGAGGAGAATGGGGACAGAATCAAAATAATCCTTTGCCCACTCTTTCCTCCCCCACAGTTCCTTGTGAATTCCGATTTGTTTTCCACATTCAATTTCTTTATATCACGCATGATTTTATAAACCACCACCACCACAATCCTTTCTTAGTACACTGACATTTTCTCCAAGATATTAGCGAATATCAGCTTATATTGATATTTAGAACTAAAATATGGACAATAAGTGACCTTTGGAGAGCAAAAGCCCATATGAGGATGATAGAAACTGCCATGGCTGAGCGTAATCTCATCTCCTTTTGGCCATCACTTCCATAATGTATAGGTTTTTCCATTCATTTATACTGTTTGAGATCAAGGTTGGGTTTTAAATTCTGAGTTTCTCATACACACACAAATGTCCCACTTGCCTGTGATAAAATAAAGCATGGGTGAAAGCCTGAAATAGATATGGTGATGCCTCTTTACTCAGTTCATGTCCATCTATTAATTCAATGTCATTGGTAGTAACTTCATTCTTAATTAAGGAAGCTCAATTACTTCCCTTTAAGACCTAATGTGAACGTTCCACCCCACTCTTCTTACTATTTCTCCATAGCAAAAAACAGAACAGAAGGCTTTTTTCCTTTATGATTTCACTGCAGCAACGTAAATCTTCTTGTTATCAGCTCTATGAAGTTGTTTGATTGTCTCATTCAAGCAATCTCAAAAGCAACAACTTGAACGTAAACCAGTAGCCCAAGGCCATAAATAACTCCATTTTCTGGCACAGATAAATTAACATAACCATTGTCCTTGCTTATGTTCAAAGACGTCTCTTCAGACAGCATTTTTTTTAGTGGAGATCTAAATCGCTCACAGCTTTCTCCTTCCTCCTCCAACTCTTTTCTTTTATCTTTTCTTGTAAATTTTACTGGGCAAGGAAGATGTCATATCAATATCTTAGGAGATGTTTATAAAAATCTAATTATAAAATATGTCATAGTGTGGCAGTGCTGTGCAAGTTTTCAGGAACCTCAAGCACTAATTAGGATGCCCTTCTAGGGGGTAGGAAATGATTTAATTAAAGGCAAAATGTACAATATGTACAAAATGTACAATAGGTAGATCAGTTTCACTTGGTTTTCATATTGCTCTGCTAGCACAACTTGTGACTCAATGAGTTGAACACTGCCCATCAGCTATGTATGCTTGGCAATACATATTTTTGCAGTCCCAAATAAGCAGGAAATCCCATGACAAGCCACATTGCTGTGTCTGGTTAGGTGGATCATCAGTTGTTGAAGTGCTGATCTACAGAATGTAATTAAGAACCAAGTTCTACAACCAGTTTTATTATTCCCTCTGTGATTATTGTTATTGTCAGGAATGAATGTAGTGAAGATAAAATTGCAATGGGTTCCATCCAACATCACATGAGAGCACTTCCACTCATGCAACTTCTGTTTCCTCTATGCCCTCCTGCATCTCTCCCCCCTAACTTGCTCCAATCATCTCAGATTTTGGGTTGCATGGAGGTAAAGTAGGACAGGAGAATCCATTCCAACAACAGTGTCCTTTCCACTGGTGGATGGTCATAGCTGAAAATGCTTTTAGCTTTGTAGTACCATGTGATCTGGGCTTATAGTAGAATAGTTATGGCTTTCCTGAGTTCAATTCAGGTTGACTCACCAAGAAGGAAAAGGAATATGCCCCCAAAGGGTTGTCCAAATCGGAATTCTCAAAATTTCACTTCAGCATTCGTGGGACATGTAATGGAATCTACTGTAGTGTACATGGGGCAAGACACAGACCTGAGCTGCTTTCTGTGCAACTCTGGAGACCCATGGAAGCTCGACCTATTTTCTTGGGCACCCACCTGCTTCGCTAATTGCTGTGGAGAAATTGCATTCTTGATCAGGATTGCTGGAGGCGGGAATTGACCTTAACATTACCCTTCCCCAGTGATCCTGATACAGTAAAGACAACTGTTTTCCCCCACTGCTAACCTTACTCCTATCCACACTTTTCTTCTGCTGGAGGTGATTGCTACCCATCTCTTCCCACTAAGAAATCAGTATCCCCATCCCTATATGGATTTTGGCAGTGCCCCATTGTTACTACTCAGGTCAACTGCAATCACATTTTGCTTGTCCCTTAGCATTTTCATTATTGCTTCAAAAAAGAACAAATATTTTCAATACTTGTACAGTATTGGATTTGCCCATTGTGGCCTTTGGTCTAATCCAGCACAGCTCTTCTTAGAATCTTATGCTTTTATTTATTATATAAAACTAAGGCAGTATTACAAGTTGCCTCGGAACTATATATTATAATATATTTGACATATATTATAAATATCGAACTCCACTGATAAAAGGAATTGTGCTTTTTTAAAAATTGGCACACATGGAAATTATTAGTTTGTAATGTGAGGAATACTGACATGTCACAATTCATATACATTTTTATTTGCGAGGTGTAGGGTGCAAATAACGAGTCGAGACAAGAAAGTTGGGTATAAAATGGGCCACTTTTATTCAAGATCTGCAGAAGGGAGTAAAACCTATGCGGGCATCCTCTCTTGGCCTCTTCCAGGCCAAATCTTAGGAATGGGCGAACGATTCTCTGACCTCGAGGTGGCAGCACACGTTCGCCACCCCTTGGTCTTACCCCATATGGGGTTGGGAGGCCTTCCTTTGTCACAACACCCGTGCCGCAGTGCTCCGAATGTGTGAGTAGAGTTGGCCTCAAAGGTAAACCTTATTCCCATGATCTGGTGCCACGGGGCTCCCAGATGTGGGCCTCAGGTATTACCCTTTACCTCAACGGTTCCTGAGAATGTTCACCATTTGAAAATGCCCCTAAGGATGCCCGCACCTACCACCAAATTAAAGTGACCGAATTGATACAAATCCACCTATTTACTACTCCCCAGCTGTCTTACAGTATGAAGTAGGCAAAAAAACTCCTAACCAAATTAGGATAAGAGTAAAAAATTCCTACTTGGCCTCCTAATGACAACCGGCTAGCCCATACTGTTTACAGGGAGGGGAGGGAGGGAGCTTCGCAGAGATGAAGAGGGCGGGCAGGCCCATTAGCTGGCTATTTAAGCCGCTCGGCCCTGCCCCGCCCAGTGGCACCATATGGATGCTCCAATCAGCAGCATCCACCTCGGCTCTTCTCCCCCCCACCTGCAAATATCATCCCACACCCAATTGGGCTGGGGATTTCACTTGCGAGGTGTAGGGTGCAAATAACGAGTCGAGACAAGAAAGTTGGGTATAAAATGGGCCACTTTTATTCAAGATCTGCAGAAGGGAGTAAAACCTATGCGGGCATCCTCTCTTGGCCTCTTCCAGGCCAAATCTTAGGAATGGGCGAACGATTCTCTGACCTCGAGGTGGCAGCACACGTTCGCCACCCCTTGGTCTTACCCCATATGGGGTTGGGAGGCCTTCCTTTGTCACAACACCCATGCCGCAGTGCTCCGAATGTGTGAGTAGAGTTGGCCTCAAAGGTAAACCTTATTCCCATGATCTGGTGCCGCGGGGCTCCCAGATGTGGGCCTCAGGTATTACCCTTTACCTCAACGGTTCCTGAGAATGTTCACCATTTGAAAATGCCCCTAAGGATGCCCGCACCTACCGCCACGGGGACTGACAAGCCACTTGATTAGTCATTCCCCCCCCCACCTGGCCTCTATCGCTACCCTTAAACCCTTCTGCAAATCAGCCCAAAACAAGTCATTGCCGCAGTCCGAAAGATGTACACCATCCAGACGGTATAGCTCCCTCCGGGAATGCATGATGTCAGGATGTTGAATACTGACATCCCCATATTTGGATAACTCCTTACACATTTCGGAGTTCACCTTCCAGCGGGCATGCTCCAACGCCAGAGGGTCGCTACCCTCTCTCCAGGCAAGCCTGGGCAACAAACCTGACAACATGATCAGCACGCCGGGCCATCGCTGCCGAATGATTTCCAAATCGGCTATAGCTTGCAGAATCAAGGCCTTGCCTTTAAGCAAGCCCAAATCGTTCCCCCCTAGATGGATCATAAGGATTTTTGGGGGGAGACGAAAAATGACATCCCCATATTTGGATAACTCCTTAAACCTGTCGGAGTTTACCATCCTGCGGGTACGCTCCAATGCCAGAGGGTCACACCATCTCTTCCAGGCAAGCCTGGGCTCCATCGCCAGAGGGTCGCACCCTCTCTTCCAGGCAAGCCTGGGCAACAAACATGACCACATGATCAGCATGCTGGGCCAACGCTGCCGAATGATTTCCAAATCAGCCATCGCTTGCAGAATCAGGGCCTTGCCTCTAAGCAAGCCCAAATCGTTCCCCCCTAAATGGATCATAAGGATTCGAGGGGGGGGGGGGACGACAGGCACACTGCTGGAATAAGGTGGGAAGAAGCCGCTCCCACCGCATGCCGCGTCTGCCCAGCCATAGACTGGATGCACAGAGACTCAACCCAAGCTGGGTTCCAAAGCTGGAAGAGGATGCTCGCCGGCCGGCCCAAAAGACCATGCTGTGTCCGCATATGATCACTCTCACTGGGGTCTGCCTTTTCCAGGTATCTATAATCAAACATGGGCATGTCAGCAACGCAAACAATTGACTACTTCCCAGAAAACTTTCTGACTGTACGTCTTGAAGGCAGAGGAATGCCATCTCACCACGGCTGGTATCTGTGTGGGAGAGAAACCCGCCCTGGCCACCGTTGATGCGGCGCCTATTCGAAAGGAATGGGTCCCAAACAGATCTGCTGGGAGACCCAAGTGCCTCACAGCCCACTTTGTCACCGACTAGAATTGATACTTGGTCAGTGGAGATCCATCCAAATGACAAAAGAGGAATCTCAAGTCACTCCCCCTTTTCCCAAGGTATGTCCTCAACGCTTTTATTGGGCATAGTTGTGCCAGCGGTGCGAGAAAAATGGCAATGTCCACCCCTTTTCCCCTTTGAGCCATTTTAGAATGTCGTAACCTAATAGTGACTCCTGAATCTGAGAAGGTTACATCCCTACACTGCAGCGCTCTGCCTGTGCTATGAGTGTTTGATGCTGCTACAAGTTCAGAAATCCTAAAGGCTCCAAAGAATGCCGTCAAGGCGGCCGCATGAAAAAACAGAGCCTCATAATTTGGAGAGCATAGCTTGTCCCAGGCCGTCCCTAGTCCAATCAGAATGTCAAGGATACTGGGATCCTTGCATACGGGGCTCTTGGCGACACTCTAGACCAGCCCTTGAAGGTACGCTTAACTCACTCATCTGTGGTAGAATCCGCTACACCGCGGATTTTAGCCAAAATTGACAGAGCAGCTAGTTTGCCTCCTATGGTGCATGCAGCTAACCCAGTCCTGCGCAACATCACACAGAATTGCAGTATCTGGTCAACCGGAATTGGCCTGTGCTCCCGTAAATTGTAGGTGGTCAGGAATTCCTGAAACTGCCTACCTGTCTTGCTATAGACTGCCCTGGTGCCAGGCGCCACAGACTGTCACATGGCTTGCACTATGTCAGCCCTCCAATTTCCCATAGCGTTGCTGGCATCGTTTCCGGCAGTGGCCGCGCCCCAGGAGCCAGTTCCCGGAACCTCTGAACCTGCTGATGCGATAAAGCATCAGCAATATCATTCTTGATTCCCGGCACGTGCCGTGCCTTGAACCAAATGTTATGTGCCAAACAATACAAGGTGAATGCCCTGACAAGCCCCATCACCCTGGGGCTACGCAAGGTCAGCGTGTTGATGACCTGCACCGTGGCTTGGTTGTCACACCAGAAGTGGACTACCGAGGTAACCATTTGTGCTGCCCAGGTGTGCATTGCCACAAAATTGGGGGGGGGGGGGGAATTCTAGGAATGTTAAATCTCTGCAAATGCTTTTAGCCAACCAAACCGAGGGCCATCTCACAGCACACCATCGATCCTAGCAAATTACTCCGAATCCCAGAGTGCCGGAAGCGTCGGAATGGACCTGCATCTCAGCCTTGAGAAGCAGGTCGTGTTGCCAAAAGGACACACCGTTATACTTATTTAGGAATGTAACCCACATATTCAGGTCTTGACGCATCTGGGTCAACTCACGGACCCTATGGTGTGGTGAGTGAAGGCCCTGCATGGCTGCGCACAAGCGCCGGATGAAAACTCTCCCTGGTGTGATGACACGGCAGGCAAAGTTTAAATGCCCCACTATCTCTTGTAATTAGGACAGTGTCGCTTTGTGTGAGCCAATCAAACTCTGGAGCTTATTGAGAAGTGTCTGCAGCTTGTCCTGAGGCAATCTGCTGCCCTGTGCCATGGAAACCAAGTCGATTCCGAGGTATTGGAGGGTAGTGGCAGGGCCCTCCGTTTTTCCGTGTGCTAAAGGGGACCCCCAGCTCATTGGCCAACTCCTGAAACTGCTGCATCAGGAAGTGGCATTGGTTAGATCGCCTCGGCCTGATGAGTAAAAAATTCATCCAAGTAGTGAGTCACATCCTCTAGTCCGGTCCTGTCTCGTAACGCCCATTCTAAGAATGAACTGAACCTCACGAACATGGCACACGAAATGGAGCATCCCATGGGTAATGCCCTGGAGACGTAAAATTGGTCCTAAAACAAAATCCTAACAGATTAAAGTCTCAGGGATTGATGGGTAATATGCAAAACACAGGTTTTATGATGCATTTGCCCATCAACGCCCCCGCTCCGCTCTTGTGGACCAATGCCACTGCTGCAGCGCACGAAGCATATCTTACTGAGCATAAATGCTCTGGTATGGCATCAGTTACTGACGCTTCCTTGGGGAAGGACGGGTTATGAATTAACGTGTACTCCCCAGGTGTCATCTCTGGCGCTATGCCCAGAGGAGACACTCACAGGTTGGGAATAGGTGGTTTATCGAAGGGGCCCAGTACCCTCCCTGAACTGACTTCTTTAGCAATTTTCTGACACCATGGCTTCCATTGCCTGTATAGAATTCTGATTTTTGGCTATGGAAGCAAACCTCAGTCCTCTATATGGAATCATAAAAACATCAGTAAAAACAGCGTCTAAGTACACTGCATCCTCCTTAACCGGGTATCGTGCCAGTAATTGCCTAAGGGGTTCAAGCCTAATTGGACTGGGGCACTTTGGGAGGCGGCTGTTGTCCCCCAGGGCCTGCAGGTTTCTTGAAGTTGGATCCACCTCGGAAGGTGCCCCTTCCCCTCTTACTGGACGGGCAGCTATGCGCGGGGTGGATGCCCCCACAAACAAGGCACTCATGCCTGTATCTGCAGGGGGATCTTGTGCAGAAGCCACGGGAGCTAAATTCCCAACAGGGCGGGTGGAGTTGAACCCCCTGCCCCGCCAATCCACTCAGGGTGGTGGCGGGTTGCGGCTTTTCCAGAAGGTGACCGCTGTCCGCCCGGTCTCCCAGACCCGGTTTGGCTGGCGTCATAAATTGCAGCCACAGGTCATTATCTTTAACATCCCACTGTAGGGTACGGTCGAAGGCAACCCTTCTATGGAAGGATGCATCATAGGCCAACCAGGCCCCGCCTTCGTATTCCCTATACGCCCGATAAATCATAACAAGGCATTTTGTGAGGATGTGCCCTTTGGAAGGGAAGCGTTGAACAACGCCCATTTAAATTAAGAAACCTGGCAACCAATTGGTCCATGTCCTGGCTACCCATTTCTTTCGTAGCTTCTCTGCTACCCTCTCAGCCGCTCTATCCTTGTCTAAGTTCTCTGGTTCTCGGAAAAATAAGGAAAAGACATCTATAAATTCCCCTTTTAAAATCTTGTCTCCCGTAGCCGGTAGGAGGTGATAGCCCAGAGGAGCCGACATACTCCCGGGACAGCCCACGTTTCGGAAATTGCATTAACCTGTGTTTGAGCGGAAGGGTCTATCGGTGCCCCCAATGTCACCCTGGTGTCACTTACCGTACTACTGTGACTTACATCTGACGGTCCCAGGTTGTTCAGCTGGGATGGTCCCGTGTCCAAGCTACCCCGTCACTTCCGCCCAGCGTCGTTCCGCCCTCCCCCGTGGAGGATGGAGGCGGAACGTTCGCCTACGGTGTCCCCGATAAATGACTGCCCAAGTGTGGTGTCGAATATGTCATCCCAGGCATCCATGGGTACCAACCCCAAGGGGGAAAGGCACCCATAGCCTGCACCGGGGAATTAACAGCGTTCACTAGCTGCTCACCTGGTCCCTGCGATGGAAGACTCGGGACTGCAGAAGGAGGTAGCACCCAAGGTCGTGCTAGCTGTCCAGTCGTCGCCTGGGCGTCCTGTGAGTAGGGGTGTGCACGGACCCCCCGGATCGGATCGGGACCCGGATCGGGACCTCCAATTTTGTCCCGGACCGGTTCGGACAAAATCGGAGCCCCCCCGGACCGGATCGAGTCCGATCCCGACCCAAAAATCGTAAATTTTTGGATCGGCCGCCATTTTTTTCCCCATAGACTTGCATTGCAATGCAAGTCTATGAGGAAAAAATGGCGGCGGGTGGCTGAGGGGGGGCCTAACTCCCTCCCCCCCGGGGCCGTCCGCTGTGGACGGCCCCGGCAGGTAAGCCCCCTCCCCCGCGCTCCCTACCCCCCCTGGGGCCGCCCGCTTCCATCCGCTGGCGCCCGCGGGCGCCAGCGGATAGAAGCGGACGGCTCCGGGGGGGGTAAGCCCCCTTCCCCGCCACTGCTTACCTTCTCGGCCCGTCTGCTCCCGTCCGGCGCCGGCGGCTACTACCAGCGGGCTCCGCGGCCTACTCTCGAGTAGCGCGCCGGGTGATGACATCACCCGGCGCGCCACCCTAGAGCAGGCCGCGGAGCCTGCTGGTAGTAGTAGGCGCCGGCGCCGGGACGGGAGCCGCCGGGACGGGAATGTAAGGGCCCCCCTCCCCCCTCCGCGCGCCCCCTCCTCCCCTCCACGCACCCCTGCTTACCTTCCCGGCCCGGCGGCTCCCGTCCGGCGCCGGCGCCTACTACTACCAGCAGGCTCCGCGGCCTGCTCTAGAGTAGCGCGCCGGGTGATGTCATCACCCGGCGCGCCACCCTAGAGCAGGCCGCGGAGCCCGCTGGTAGTAGCTGCTAGTGCCGGACGGGAGCAGACGGGCCGAGAAGGTAAGCGCCCCCCTCCTCCCCCCCCCCGCTGTCCACTTTCATCGGTGGGCGCCCGCTGCCGCCCGCCAATGGAAGCGACGGTGGGCGCCAGTGGGCGCCCGCCGATCCGCCGATCCGCCGAACCGGTTCGGAGCCTTTTCGGACCGGTTCGGATTGGATCGGCCGATCCAGCTGCGGGATCGGAAATCGGATAATTTATCCGATTTCCCACTGGACCGGACTCGGATCGTGGATCGGGTCCGATCCAGTGCACATCCCTACCTGTGAGGCCACTGCGGAATGAACCTGCCTGTCCGTCGACTGGCTGGAGGAAGCTTCGATAGCATCCAATCTAGAATTGATAGATGATAACATGCTGTTTAACTTTTGGTTCCTGGTCTGCCGCTGCGGTGTAACCAAGGAAACCGTCTGAGCCTGAGTTGATACGCTTGAGGGTATGCCCCTCCCCTCCTCTAGTGATTGCAGCTGTGCCAGAATTACCACCAATTGGGGGTTAACTTCCTCATCGGAGGAAGAATCGCTCTTAACACTGAGCCGTTTCGCCGGTGGCCGCGGCTTTCCCTTTGCCTTTCTTTCTCCCCAGGCCCTTCCTTGGTGACATGATACCTATTGATACGCCGTGGCTGTCCCTCTGTCTTAATCCTGCGCTTGACCACCAAAATAAAGGGCACAGTGCCCATGAGCCTGTATCAATGCTTACAGCCTGCTTATGATTGCAGTGGTGGAGCAGTGCAATGGCACCACCCAGTGACCAAACTAGAGAATTCTTTGTAAATGCAACAATAAAGGAGTGCAAGGGCACCAGCCCATCAAATGGCACCACCCAGTGACTAAAGTAATGAATTACTTGTGACTGTAGCAATGAAGCCGAATGCAAAATGGAACAGAGCACTGGCACCACCCAGTGGCTAAAGTAGGAATTACTGAAGAGGTTCCCTCCAAGGCCCGGTAAGGGGCACTAGGCCCTAGCCAACTCCCTCCAAATCTCTGTCGCAGGGGTATGTCCTGGAGTGAAGCCACCCAGGCCTAATCTGGAGCCCAAAGGATTGCAGTGGGCCCTTCCCAACCACATGGGTGCAAACCAATGCCGCCCGTCCCCCACAGCGCAGTGAACCAGCGCCGCTTTAAAGGAAGGTTGAAGGCGCATGAGCCCAGGAACCCGAGGTAAGCCGATGCAAGGAGAAGGATTGGATCTGAGCCCACCCGCCTCTGCGAGCCACCGCCGGGCAGCAGCCCAAGAGGCAGACACGCTGGCTCTCAGCCGCACTTATCCCTCGGGTGGGGGGGGGGGGGGTAGGGCCGGCTGGCCCGCCCCGCAAACCTGGGGGCCGAAAAGCCCCTGGATAGTCGCCGCCGGCGGGGTGCACGGGTTCGCCTCCCGCTTTCCGCTGCTGTAGATGCTCCTCGCTGCTGACAGGCTGCCTGAAGGCCGCTCGCACGCCTCTCTCCAGCCGCGCCGCACTGGAAGGCCTGGTCTGCACGCCTCGCCCAGCCATCAGAGTTGGAGCCGAGCTTCGCAGAGATGAAGAGGGCGGGCAGGCCCATTAGCTGGCTATTTAAGCCGCTCGGCCCTGCCCCGCCCAGTGGCACCATATGGATGCTCCAATCAGCAGCATCCACCTCGGCTCTTCTCCCCCCCACCCACAAATATCATCCCACGCCCAATTGGGCTGGGGATTTCACTTCTGTGTACTAGCAAAGTACACATCTGCATAAGTAGTTGTAGCAGAGTTTCATATTATTAGTAGTGCTCTTAAAAGTACTATAATGCATGTTCCCATTAAAAGTTTTCTCAAGTGCCAGCTTACAAGGAAAAACACACAGTCCCAAGCTGCATTTAGTGTTCTAAAAGTATTTATATACTGCGGTACTTCAGGGCTTGCTAGAGTTCAAATTTTGGTACTATTATTTTTAAATATTGAATTCTCTCTTAGGCTGCAATTGTACTTAGCTGAACACAATGGAGTTTATTTCTGAGTAGGTGTGTATACTTACGCACAGTCTGTGGATTAACCTTCACTATACATTGCGCAAAATTATTTACAAATAATAAAAAAATACTTTAAAAAAAGTACTTCGGTTTTATTGTGCCTATCTTTTCACAGTACTTGGAAGAACACACTATAAGGAATATGAAAATTGTACAAATTCCCTTTGCTAATAAACATAATCAGTCCAAATTTTACTGATACCTTTAACTACCCATCTAGAAATTGACATTTCCCCCCCCCAACATTTCTAATATTTCACAAAGTCATTTAGAAATTGAAGTATGAGCCTATCCACATTGCCCTTAAAATGACTTATATTCTGTTTAAAAATGTGTTTTTTTAAGTCGTTTCATTACATGGTAGGACACACTGAGCAATACTTACGTTTCATAGTGACTGCTTCCTCTGTTCTCAAAGCGTTCACTGGTGTCACACAGGGTTATTTCTGTGTTTTGCAGGCTGCTTGAGTTATAGAGACAGAAGTGGGCGGGTCAAGCAGACTACAAAACAAAAACGAAAGTAGAAGAGACCCAGAATTAACCCTGTGTGACACCAGTGAACACGGAGGAAGCAGTCACTATGAAACGTAAGTACTGCTCAGTGTGTCCTATCACATAATGAAACGACTTAAAAACCATGTTTTTAAACAGAGTGTAAGTCATTTTAAGGGCAATGTGGATAGGCACATTGTCTTTACACGTATTTGCAAAAACACCTTCACTTGCACTTATTGTGGGTTGAAGTGCAACTGAAGTTTTTTCTGCTGACTTTTATGGAAGTAGTAATGTTTTTTCTTCCAGCTATCCAAATGAACCCAGCTCTAATCTTGAATCTTGAGATTTGAGAGTATTGAGAGAGAGACAGAGAGAGACAGAGACAGAGAGCTGTGGTGCTGTGGGGCCTAAATAGTAAAGGTGAGACAGGGGCAGCAACAGCTAGTGGTTGAAGATAAGCTCACACCCACCAGTGAGAGAAATTAGGTGGGTCTCCCCAGGGGAGAGGGTTTTCTGTGCTGTAGACCCAAATCTCTGGAACAAACTTCCATTGGAGGTCTGCCATTCACCATCCTTACAGGCTTTGAAGAAGGCCTTAAAAACGTTTTATTTTACTATGGCCTTGTCATAAATGAATACAGTTTTGTTGCTACTGCCCATGTTGTTTTTATTGTTAGTTTTTACTGTTAGCTTTTATTGTTTTTAACTGATACTTCATGCTTTTATTGCTTTTAATGTTTATACTGTGTTATGTATGGTTGTAAGCCACCCTGGGAGGGCTTCTGCTTTCAAAGGCAGCTAAGAAATGTTTTAAATAATAATAATAGCATCACATATTTAAACAAGCAATTCCTCAGCTACTAAGTAGTATAGAAATGGAAAGCCTGCTTTCTCACTCAAGGTGATAAACCAAAAATTGCCCTGGGGCAACATTGTAGTTAATATGCATTTATACAATGGTATCCATTTCCGGTACTGGCACAATCAAATAAACATTAGGTACTCTTGAGTCATGTTCCTTTCTATAGGAATTAATTAAGGCCATGCTTAACTCTCCTACTGAAAGCTATAGTACATAACAAGATCTTAACTTTGGCTTGATCATAATATTAATGAAAAGTATACATAATTTTCCCTTGAATTCTTTAGGAAGGAATTGATTTACAAGATTCAATTTTACTCTGTGTGGAATAGCTTTTTCAAATTTAAATGGAACAAATGATTCCAATGTCCTTCTTGGAATTAGCAGCAATATTAAAGAAGGATAAATTTAATGTCCACTGTAATCAAGATGTTGTAGGGCTGTAGGGCTTTCTGGATTTCTATTAATCTTTTCAGCAAGACCAGTTCACTTAAATATGAATCGGGCTAAACTTACCATCTGTCTCTGCTTTAACATTATATATACATACATACATTTTTTTTCTAAATGAACTTTTTAATCTAGTTTGCATTCCAGTATTTCAGAGTTGCTGATATTAACAATATTTTTATGTCTTAGGTTTGCATTCGGTTTTCAAAATTTACTAGTCTATAATGTGCTGTTCATTATTACTTCACAAGCGTTAAACTGTTGAGGCAGCCCTTTTATGGTGTCTTCTATTGACAAACATTCTCTGCAGATGCCTTATATTTTAATGATGGCTGTAATTGTTGGCAAGCACTAAATTTATGCACAATCAAGTTCCCTTTGCTGAGGTAGCTAACTGTCATACAAATATATTTAGTGACAGGACTCTTAATGTAAGACCTGACATTTCACTTTCAAATTTTTAAGCACCAAAATGAAATCAATTCATTTCTATCCAATTCCACAACTTGCATATGGTATAATTTTGTGAAATTTGACAGTTTTAGCATAGAAGAAAAAGCTGGAGTTAGGGATGTAATGGTTCTACATTTGAGAATCTCATCTATAGGAATATAAGGAAAGCTCTGCTGGATCAGACCAAAGGCTTACCTAGTCCAGCAACCACTTTCATACTGTGGTGAACTTGAGAGTGACCAGATACAAAAGAGGGCAGTACTACTGCAGCTTTAACTGTTGTGATGAAGAGGGAATTTCACCAGGTGCTCCATGCATACAAACAGCACCTGCTGAAATTCCTTTTCTGTTAAATTCCTGTTAAAGATACAGGAGTCCTATCCTCCTTTCCATGTGGTCACACTAGGCTGGAGCCTCTCCCCTATGAGGGAAGGTTACAACAGCTGGGACTGTTTAGCTTGGACAAAAGTAGGCTAAGAAAAGACATGATAGAGGTGCACAATATCCATGCATGGTGTGGAGAATGTTGATTGGGAGAGATTTGTCTCCCACAGTACTAGAACCCGGGGTTATCCCATGAAAGCTGATTGTTGGGAGATTCAGGAAAGATAAAAGGATGTACTTCTTCACATAGCTCATAGTTAAACTATGGAATTCACAGCCACAAGATGTGGTGATGGCCACCAATTTGAATGGCTTTAAAAAGGGGTTGGATAAATTCCTGGAGGAGAAGGCTATCAATGGCTGCTAGTCCTGATGGCTATGCGCTACCTCCAGTATCTGAGGCAGTAAGCCTATATACACAAGTTGCTGGGAAACATGGGTGGTAGGGTGCTGTTGCACCCATGTCCTGCTTGTGGGTCCCTGTTTGACAGCTAGCTGGCAACTGTGTGAAAAGAGAGCTGAACTAGATGGACCCTTGGTCTGATCCAGCATCGCTCTTACGTTCTTATGTTTTTTCCCCTCTTGCAAAGAACTCAAGGCAGCTTACACGGTCCTCCTCTTCTCCATTTTATCTTTACAACAACCCTGTGAGGTAGATTAGGCTGAGAGTCAGTGACTGGCCAAAGTCACCCAGTGAACTTCATGCTTGAGTGGGGACTAGAACCCAAATATCCCCAGGATCTAGTAATTTAAAGTCTACCTCTGAACCCTGAGGTAGCATATAGACATCCTTACTTGTAACTGCTGATAGCTTTTTCCTCCATAAAAATATCTAGTCCCCAATTACAGTCATCACCACATTTTGGGCCTTCTCCCCACTTTTCCCAAATCCTACCAGTGCTCTTGGGGCTAGGTTCAGTGAGAACCTCAACGAAAGTTGAGTTGAAGCACCAATTGGAGAAAACTCCAGAAAGGCTACATGTGATGTGGTAGAACCACTTTTCCAACTGCCTCCACATAAACAGACCTGTCTATTCTTATCTCTACATCTTATTCTAATTTACATCCCCATCATTGGCTTACATTTCCAGCTAGTCAAAAGTGATTAAATGACCCAGACTCAATGTCTCGCCAAGCTCTAAGCAATTGCGACACAATGGGCATGACTGAGCCAAAATCAAGAATTATTATAAACCCCATTGTTTACAATAGCAGAGATTTAAGTGTACTGCATAGCTCCTCCAATGAAATCAAGGGGTCTTTAACATGCTTACCTTTGGCAAAAACATGTACCATAGGTAAACCAGGGTGTGACAAATGTATACTTTTAATTATCCCAATTTGCCTTTCATAAAAACAAATTAATCAGAACCATAACCTGTTTATATGCTGGAATTCAGATGAAAATGTCACTGTCAGCAATGCACATAGATTTTGTTGTAAATTTCATATGTAGATTAGATTTCTTCTTTTTGTAAAATCCCAATTTCATCTGTAATTTAAATGACAAAGACTCCAGGGATCAGTTTTGGGCAGACAAACAAGCAAAAAGTAGCCCCAGTGTTCTGCACAATGTTCCATTCTGACAAAGGCGTAAACATCAAAATGCTTTTTGGTGCAATGCTACACAAAGCCAGGCAGAAAAAACTTCTCCAATTCCCAGCATACTTCAGCCACCATAGCAGCAGTAGGACATTTTCCTGTCTAAATATGAATAGGATTGCACCCTTAAAGAATTTATCTAATACAAGTATATCAGGGGTCCGTATTTATTTTTTTATTTATTTATGGACTTGTGGGCATATTTAGGAATTTGAGAAACTGCTGTGAGCAATATCACAAGATGCCTAATCAGTGGATCACTGCTTTGGTGTCTACCTGTAACATCTATAGATCTTAGACTGCATCTTATTCAGCGACAACAGTTTGTTTGATGCTATTGGTTGGACAGTGGACACCACAACGTCTCTTTGATAAGGGATTGTTTAATTCAGCCAATTGCTGGTAGTGCAATAAAGCTAATAAGTATTTTAAACATACGTTTTGGGCATGTCTAGTCACTGCTTCTTCTTTGTGGGGAAGTTATTACACAGATATATTTGGGGAAAGTCACTCATGTACATGCTCTTTTAAATTATTTACTTGCTTCATGGAAATTAACAAATGGTCAGCATAAATGGATTATCTGCACCTTTTTGACAGCTAAATACCTGTTATTACAACATTGGAGAGATAAACATCCACCTCCTATAATGCAATGGGCTGAAATACCTTACATTGCTTTCAATATTTGAATGGGTGGCATAGAGACATCACCTCCAAATGGATACTTATTTCGATATTTGGTCTGGTTTTATTGAAGCCTGTGTATAATTGCTAGAAAAAATGGAATAAATAAATAACTAAAAATTGGGTACTGTCAGATGTCAAGTGTTTCATAGATAATTCACAAAGCCGGAAGGCCTTGTGAATTGTGAGTTGAAAGATTGGGAATTGTTGTGAGAAAGTTTGTGTCTTTGTAAGCTTATCTTCTGTTGCTGTTTCTCGCAGGAGGTTTGGCAGCCCAGGCCTTGAGCTGGTGAGTTTCCTTGAGAACAAGAGAATGTTTGGAAAAGGTGGGGGCAATCTTGCAAGCTGTCTCTCACATGGTGTCGTCATCAAGAGGAGGTTGAACTGTGCCGCCCTGTTGGCACATGAGTTTGGGTTACAGGTCTAAGGTCCTGTCTGTCAAGTGGCTTGGTATAGCCAGCCTCCAGGGTATAAGAGGAACGAGCAAAGGGGAGGACCTTTCCTAGAGATCATCAGTCCTACGCTTGCCATGAAACTCCTTGTGTTTGGGATTCTATCTGTTTGGAGATGTTGGATGCACTCTGTACATGCTCTGTTGCTATTTGGACTTGGAATTTCTAAGGACTGTGCCATGGAAAGTGCTCTGAGGCTTTTCATAGACTTGGACTTGCAGTTACTGTTCTGGATCATGTTCTATGGCCTGAGAGAGAGCTTTCCCTGCATGGAGTCAAAGTACGGGCACAGGGGAAGTTTCCTAGGTCGACCGTTGCTGTTCTGGATTGTGTGTGTGACCTGTGAGAGAGCCTCCTCTCAGAGCCTTTGCTACAGGCAGAGGGGTTCCTGGGTCGATGTTTGTTTCCCTGGCATCTTGCCTACTTGGAACTACTCAGTGCTTACTGGCAGACTGGGTGTGGTCTGTACAAGATGTATGCTGTCTCTGCTGGTCTTCAGGCACCCCTGTACTGAAGCTTTCCCTGGGGTTGTGGGCCTGTTCCTAATGGGTCAGCGTGTTTCACGTCTAGTAATTGCTCATATAGGACTTGGTCTATCCCAACACTTCTCCCCATGAGAGATTGCTGTTCTGGTTCGCATCAAGCTATTTGAGTCTAAAGCTGTCTGGCCGTCATCAGCTTTACATGTATGTGTGTGGAAATGAAACCATTATGCCTGAATTCCGTGTGATTTCACAAATAAAGGAGTCTCACCATTTGGAGTGTCTTGTCAGTTTGCCTAAGTTCGTTGGGCAGATTCACGACAGGTACCCACAGGCACCTCATTAGGGATTCCGTTGCAGGTGCCATAAGAGTTGCCTGTGGGTGCTATGGCATCCACAGGTGCTGCATTGGGGACCCCGACCTATATGATCCATAGATGGTAAGTGTTCAGCAATTGTCCATATCAATTGATATCACATTCTCAGATTTCAAGGTAAATTTGCTCAAATTAAGCAAATACAAATCAAGGGCTGGCCCATCAGGTCCAAATAATTCAGGAGGAACAATGTTAGCTATTTATACCAAGTAAATAAGAAAAGAGAGGTGGTTACTGGATTTCAATAGGCAGCAACTTTATTAATTTACTATTAAGTGGGATCTGAATTTTCAAGCCTTCTGTAAACTTTATAATTAACTCCCTCCAGTGTGGGGCCTCAATCAAGCTCTAGCAGCCTTTGGCAAGTTACCCTGGCTCTGGGCCAACTACTAGCCTCTCAGTTAGGGAAAAACCTCACAACTCCCCCATTCAAGTGATGAGGAGGGTTTGTCTGCATCACCCTTGCACAGACCCTATGGAGTGTGTGGATGACCCAGGTACACCTCAAGTGGAGGTCCTGCCCCTCTCCCCTCAAGCTATGTGGCCTTAAGGGAGCAGATATGAGGAAACCTCCCTTCATTGAAACGGATATCTCAAGGTAGTCATCTTCACAAATTGCTCCAATAACCTGCACTGCACTGCACCTACCATGGGGTGGGAGGGGGTAATCTTTGCTTAGCTTCTACCATCACCACTACCATAAGCAGGACAAATCCCAGAAACCTACCCTCAAATCCCCCAGAAAATCATCATAACCTTCATTGGACAAATGTAGCTCATTGTCAAGGAACAAGCGTGGCAAGAATGTATAATATCCAGGTAAGAAGTTACATCACCCACAACTGACATCAAGAACTTTGGCACAAGATTGTTGACTTTCCTTCAAGCCCCATTAATTAGCTTCAGATTAAGAATTTTCAAGTGTGGAAAAGCTCCCCAAATAGTTCTCAACTCCTCACATGCAAGGATACTCACATGCAACACCCTTCCTAAAACTCCAAACATTTTCACTGAGATGAATCACAAATTGTCACAGAAAAACACTGTGTATCCTGTGAAGCAATACTAGGAGAATCTAACCCCAAAATATGCCCTATCTCCTGTTCTACTCAACCATTACTATCACACTGAACCCAAATGCCCAGATGATGTTAATGATTATATTTATACATTTATATCTTGCCTTTTGTCCTCTTTGTCCTCTTGCAAGGAGCCCAAGGTAACTTACATGACCTTTCCCCTCCTCCATTTTATCCTCAACACAACCATGTGAATTATTCTTATTATTCTTATTATTCTTCTTATTCTTCTTATTATTATTATCTTATTTATATCCCACTTTTTGTCCAATGCTGGTAGATTAGACTGAGAGTCAGTGACTGGCTCAAAGTTACCCAGAGAGTTTCATGGCTGAGTGGGGACTACAACCCAGATCTCCCAAGTCCCAGATCTCCCAAGTCTCTAATCACTACACCATACTGGTTGGCTGTGGAACACCCAGAATCCAATGCTGTATCCATAGATCAGGACCCAAATGATTTCTCAACCCATGTTGGAACCTGTTAGAAAAATGAACTAGTACTGTTAACCAGTACATGACTGCAAATAACAATGGGCTGGTAATTATCCAATAAATGCAGCCCACGGACCAATGGAAAGGAGGTGAAGCTGGAATGTGACAGGATTTAAACAACTCAATTCCACCCACTTTTTCACTTGAACATCTGCTTTCGCAAAAGTGCCATAAACTGGGATTAGGGAGAGATGACAATGGGCATGTCTACACCAGCCATTTATCCCATGGTCAGCTCAAGGTCATCCCTGTGCATCCAACTGATGCACAGCTGATCCCGGGGTCAACCATGGATGACCTCTCAGTTGTCCCGGGATAACTGGGACTCCACTTATCCTGATTTTTCCTGCAATCCAGGGACAAACCCGAGAACTGCAGGTGGTGTGGTGCAGCTCTTCCTCCTCCCCGCGAGTAGCGGGGCTCTTCAAATGGGCTTGAAGCTGTGCGGGGTGGCTCCTTGCCCATCGGGGGTGGGGAGCAGCATTTTTGCCATCCCTGGGATGGCTCTCAACATGTTGGGGCACTGAATTTGAATGGGTGTTCCCTCCAAAAAAACTTACCTTTGGCACAGGATCACGCCTGCACAATTGCGCAAACCTCTCCCTTCTTTAAAAATACCCTGCCGTGCCAGGAACATCCCTCTTCACTTCCAAGACATTGTGCTGACATGTGCACCCTGGGGGAAGCTGTAAAACTTGAGATCTTCCCCCCATCCCAGAAGGCCTGCAGTTATAGATGAGCCCAACTTTGCATTCACACTGAGTTGAGTAAGCATGATGCATCATGAATACCCAAGTCAGACAACAACCAACACATCTTTCTTTATAGTCTAAGAATGATAGCTATGGATTGTATAGTACACAGCAACCTTTTGAAGAATGCACAGCTGCTTTGCTCTAAGCTGTGTAGGAAGTTAGTTATCTGTGTTTTGTGTAGTTATGTATGCTGTTAAGTATGTTTTAAGTTCCTGATTGCACCTAATAAAAGCTTCCTCAATTGGGATTATGTTTAGCTCTAGTTGTATGTTGGTGTGAATACCTTGATATCCCAATAGGTGAGGCTGGAGTATCATTAATTCTGCAGGAGGATCTTGAGGATTAGCGTAATTTATAGTGCTTGCAAAGTGCCGTTTGTGACAGATGGCTATTTCTGGATATCTGAGCTCTAATTATGTTTTCTGTGACTGAACTTTTATGTATTAATTGTACACATAAATTATTTTTGTGTTTCTAGGCAAACTGCTCATTGGGGGAGCATGGGCAAGCTGTCCAGACTCCATCCTCCTTGGATATTCATTGGACAAGCCTACATTTGTAGATAAAACCAGTCTGAAAGTGCTGCTAGGAAGCTCGTTAAATTAATTACCAAAGATAACAATGGAGGGATATAAATATAGGGGGGATTATTTATAATTCTGAGGTTGCCAGAGGCAATAATTTGCCATATGATGTCGCACTGTGAAAAAAATTGTTGGGGAATATATATATATATATATATAATACAGCAACTAGTAGACATGGATAGACTTTATTTTTTACTTTACTTTAATTCTATTACCTCACTTTTGAGCAAGAAAATGGAGCTCAAGGGAGCTAACAATCAGAGAAATCAAAATTTTGAAATCAATATTTGGTTAAAACAATAATAAAACAAATATATTAAAACACAGTTTTCCTCTGTAAAATTATTTAATCTTCATTTATCCTGGATCTCCTGCCAACCTTCTAAGCTAGTAGTTATCACCACATCTTGTGTCAAACTTCTTTCAGCCTGCGGTCCAAATTCAGTTTTGGAGAGGCTCTTTGGGCTATATTCCAGTGGTCGGTGAGGTCAAAATTACAATTTTAAAAAAAATACCAGCCTGTTTTAGCTTAAAGTTCTTATTGCCAGTAACTAACCCTTAGGAGAGGTATTTCAACTTTTTGGAATAAGGGAAGAACTGTACAAAAGCCACAGGAAACCACCAAACGATAGGTGGTTAGAAAAAAGAAGGTGGGACAGGAGAAAAGGGGGGGTGGCCAACTGGAGAACCGAGGAGGGCCAGATTTGGTCCCCAACTTTGAGGTTTCTGATCTCTGATGTACTGTATGAAGGAGTACTTCATTTGTCCCAGATCTCCTGCCAACCAATTTCGTTATATGATTCCAAGTGCGGGAGAGCCTGCCTGGATCAGCCTGTCCTTAGAGCAAAAAGACAGGATTTTCTCACATCACTTCCTATACTATACAGTCTAAGCCAGGGCTAGGCCACCCTCTATGTGTTTTGGAGCATAATTCTCATCAACTCTACCCAGCATGGCCTAGGATCAGGGGGCATTGGAATTGTAGTCCAAAACATTTGGAGGGCACCAGTTTGCCTAGCCCTGGGCTAGGCAATCAAAACAGCTATATAAACTGGTACTGGACCCCCTAGGTATATAAACAAGCAAGGGGCAGTTGTGGGTGGACAAGATATGGGTTGACAAACATTGTGTTTCTTGGGCCCCAAAGGTCACTCTGGAGACAGCCATTGTCAATGTTTACCTGAGGTGACTTATATCCTTGAACTAGCACAGGAAATCCTGTTCTTGTGGCATGTAACAGACATATTGCATGCAGTAGCCAAAGGTGTGTACGTTTTTTAAAACTAATAAAATTGCATGATGCAGCAGCAGAAGAGGAAATCCTATTCTGGTTGACAGTGGAAATAATATGCAGAAAACAATGCTTAGCTCTCTGTCTGTGGCCATATTTAACATTTTTATGTCGGGATGGTATCTGTAGATGGTGAGGAAGAGGATCTGCCTTATGGGATAATAAAGTTCAGGGATTTATGGAGAATGATGGAATGAAATCAGACTTCTAATTTATGATGTGCAATGTGGCATAACTCCAAAGGAGCCAGCAGAGGGGTGAGGATGCAACACAGTAGCTGGGCAACAAGCCAGTCTGCAGCATCATTTTAATTGCAGATGAAATAATAATTATTTGTGATAGCTTGCTAATCAGTGAAACCATGAAAAAGGCTGCTGACAAGCGCTATCAAGGTAATTAAGGTGAAGCATTGCATTTGCATAAATTTACACTTTGATCATTGTTCAGGAGACACCCTTCTCTGGAAATGGAGTTGGTTGGTTTCAAAAACAAGCAGTAAATCAAAGCCAAGGAAAGCAGCAACTGAAAAACATCAGTGCTTACAAAATACATGCCCACCTTACATAGACAATTACCTTTAAAAAAAAAAAAGGCTCACAACCCCCTCCCCTCCCACTGTTGTCTTTAATCACGGGATCATTCTCAACTTACTTTATTCCATTGGTAAATAAATATTCTTAATTAACATATGCTTCCCCACTTATGAGTCTTTAATTAAGCTCTGAAATGCACTTAAGCTGGGGCACTTAGAAGAAAGAAAGCATTTCATTATAGCCCCCTGTCTCCTGCTGAAATATGATTGCTATTTTTGTTGTTGTTGTTAAGAACTAGCAAAATGAGGAATTTTGTTCCCAGTGTCATTTTTGTCATTATTGTGATATGCTGTCTTTAATAGTTTTTATAGCAGCTACATCTGTTCAGGGGGAGTCATATTGAGTTGGCAACAGTATGGCAAGCGAGCTTAATTTAAGATCAAACCACAAGCAGTTTTCCTTCCCTTTCACCTACTCACATTCCCCCCCCCAACTCTTGGGATTAGTAGATAAAATATGTAATCCTTATGCACAAATATTTTTATCCCAGGCAACTACTCTGAACCAAGAGTATCATGCAGAAGAACAATGTTACCTAACTCTACATGAGTAGGAGAGCAAGTATTGTGGAAATTGTTATTTATCTGTGTTACTGATCTTCCCTGTTTCTTCTTAAGGTGCCTTCTCCTATTGGAGTTTAGCTATCATTACAGCTATTTTTGGTTTTGACACCACTGCCCTAAATAATTGTATAGAAGTACAGCTATCCATTCCCTCAAGTTCTTTAGCCATGATGTTCATCTCCTTCCCACTAATCTTTTTCTTTTAGTTTTCCCTTGTATAATAAGCTGGAGAATTGTGTATTTTTCTCCTTGAATAATATGACCAAGATATTGCAATTTTCTTCTTGTGGAGCGAAGGATGAGAAATGAAGAGCCGACACAAAAATTTGGATTAAACATGGGGCACTTTATTTATTCAGCAGAATAAGAAAAAGGGGGAGGTGAACCTATGCGGGCATTTTGTCATGGCCAGCCAGGCCATTGTGGGGATCGGGCGAGGCATTCACGGCCCAGGAAGTGGCGCCTGCGCTTTCGCTGCCCCCAAGCTTCCTCAATCTGAGGTGGGAGGCCTTCCAGTGTCGTCTCCCCTCGTGCCGCAGGGCTCCGAGTAGATGAGAAGGGTTGGCCTCAAAGGTAAGCCTTATCCCCCCCAACTGATGCCGCAGGGCTCTCAGTGGTTGGCCCTCAGGCGTTACCAATCACCCGAACAGTGCCAGTGAATGCTCACCATTACTAAAGCATAAAAATGCCCGCACCTACCGCCATTAAAGTGACCAAATAGCCCAATTAACCTAATTAACACCCGGCCTGCTTTTGCAGTGCGGAGTAGGCGAAAAAACTCACAACCAAGTTAGACTGTGAGCAAAAAATTCCTACTCGGCCTCCAACAAGACGACCAGCGAACCCACACTGACCACAGGGAGGGCGGGAGGGAGCTGCGCAGCAAGAAGTGGAGCTGTGGAGGGGTCCCGGCTCTAAATAGCCCTTGACCCCTCCCCTCTCCAGTCACACCATGCCGGGGCAGCCAATGGCAGGCCTCCACGCCTCATCACCCCATCCTCGCCCGCAACCTCCTCTCCCCGCCCATGCGAGCAAGGCGGGAAAAGGTCCTTTTGATGGTATTTATTAAGTCTGTTGGTTTGTTTACCCTACACAGTATGTCCTCATTTGTTTTTCAGTCAGTCAATGATATCTTCAACATACGTCGGTATATCCGCATTTCAAAAGATTTGATTTTGTTCAAATTGTTTTTCTTAAGTGTCCAAGTGTTCCCTGTTTGGTTTTTTTTTAGTTCATGTTGTATGGTTTTATTGTGTTTTAGAAATCTGATAAATAAAAAGCTATATACATACAAGACAAAGGCCACTTTCATTCTTATATCAGTCAAAATGAAATCTGAAAACAATCTTTGAAGTTTTGAGCTTGAACACCAAGTGCACCTTGAGCACATGGCATGCAGAATATGGCATCGTTTCCCAACACAACAGTTCACAACATCATATATGCCAAAGCACCCTTTTATGATGGATTGTTAACCCATTTGCTTCATTCACAGTAGTGGATCAGCATAGTGCCATTCACTGCACAAGGAGACCAAGAGATTGGTTGTTATATGGATTCAGATTTTTACTTTTAAATTTATTATTCCTTTTGGCAAAGGGAAATTAAGGGAGCAATCCTATGTCACCTAGAAAGCATCAGTGGGGGCATAGGATTTTTTTTTAGGGGGGAGGGGTTGGCTCAGAGATCAGAGACAGTGCTCCAGGTTTGGAGCCAGGAAATTGCACACCTCACCACCTTCCCCTCACGGCCATGGCGGCTCCCTCACTGTGCTCAGAGAGGGTGAAAAGGGAGCATTCCTGGGGGTTCAGGAGGGGAGGGCACTGCAGAAGCTGCTTTAGACAGCTACCTATGTGACATGCATCCTCCCTCCTCCCACTCTGAAGCTCCTTAGATAGATGCTCAAAATCAAACATCTAGCAACAACTGCAGAGTGGATGGAGGAGAAGATCCATGCATCCGTCATTGGATACTCATAAGCCCCCAAGATCAGGAGCTCACAAGTACCCAAATGGTTCAAATGAAATCATTAAATGCACATGTGTATTGCAAACAGGATGTTTTAGTTTCCTTTGGAAAGCAACCAATATCTTAGAATATGTAAAGATCGGTTTGGGCTGCTTCCTCGTGCATACCATGCAAGCACAGACAATATTAATAAACTTGTAATCAATCTCTGTTTGAGTAACAAAAATATTAAAATTCATTGGATCAACTGCACTGCTTGTTATAACACTACTAGATTTAATGTATAAACTAACTAATTTCAAGTCCTGGTAGAATCTCTCATTCTAATATGCACATAGGAATAAGAGAATATATACTGATAATCAAACATCCCAGTGAGAATATAATTCCCCTTGAAGCATTACACAAAATGTTCTAGCAGCCACCTCTTCTAAAAAAAATTAAGAGGAGGTGGCTGCTGTAATGTTTTTGTGGGTTTTATATATCCCAGTATCCAAACTTTACACTTTGCAGCAATATTGGGAGCATGATGTAGTGTAGGAATTATTCAAAGTGTGGCAAAAAAAGAAAGAAAGAAGTACAAAGTGTTCCTTACACCTCCTGTTATTTACATTTATAAATAAAAATAAAGCACTTGTCATTCCCACAACATTAAAGTGACCTTTTGTACTGTTCCTTCGAAAGATTCAGTAGCGAAGTTGGATCATTCCAGCAAGTTTCTTGGTTGATGATAGCACATGTTTTGTGGGCTTGAGGTTTGGATCCAATGAACAACCATGTAACAGAAGCCAAACTCCCCTCCCCCCCACACACCATATACACACATACACAGACATTCTGCCATTCGGTTAATGTAACCAGGCATGACACAAATGTCATGATTCATCAAACTGACAATATCTAGGTAGGAACAGCTTGTGAAAAGCTGTTGCTGCAAGTTAAAAACACACCATTTTTTATTTCAGGCTGGCTTGTAGGAATGTAACTTTAAAAGCACTCTTTCAACTGTACCTCTGGTTCAAATGCAGCATCTCTTGTGACTTGACCATTTGGATCCATGATAGAGCGTCAGAGTACGGTGCATTATTTCTTCACGTGTGAGCTCTTGGGAGTTCAAGGTTACTTGTCAAGTATTGATATGGAAACACTCCCCTGGAGGAATTTCCTCAACCAAAGGCCTTTGCTTAAAATCCCTTTGCTCTTCATATTTCAGCTGTTATACTGTTGTTTGCTTATCTCATTTAATGGGCCAGTGTTTTTAATGCATGCTTATTTTGCTCACTGTTGCAATGCATCATGATCTCTGTAGTCTGAATATGTGCATGTTCTGAAATTTCCTGCCTAGAAAGTCTCATTGTGTCCCCTCTCTAATGCCCTTCCGCTGTATGGTGAAGACCATTCTTTTTTTATGTTCATCCCTGTTTTTGAGCTGTTAATTAATTATGTTGGTGTTATGATTTTATGCTATGTACTTTATTTTGGTATTTTAATGCTGTTTTAATTGAATTTTGATTGTTAATTGAATGCTATTATTGTTACTGCTTTTAGAATCATAAGATATAAGGGTAGGGGCTCAAAGTTGCACACCAACAGTTAGTACCTGGACAAAAGACTGAATGAGCTTTTAGATAACCTGGTCCCAGTCTTCCTACTAGCATGAGATGTGTTGCATTTCTACTTAAATGATAATAAGAATTTATCAATATATACCTATATGTATAAATTAGCATATGGAAGTTTTAACCAAATCTGCATCCTCTTTTGATGTTGCATTTCCTCTTTTCTTTTTTTTCTTATAGTTATTGTAGAATAGCAGCAATTCAAGTACATTAAGTAACATTTATTATTTGGCTAAACAGCTGGCTGGAAAGTTGGTTGGTAAACTAATGGCAGGCTGGCTGGGGAATGCTGGGAATTGTAGAACTTTTTTCTGTCTAAAAATGCATAGGATTGTGCCCTAAGCTTGTGTTTTGTGGTTGAAAAGGAATTGTATTTTGATTAACAGTTTTCCAAAGAATTGTAATTGGGACTGCAAAATTAAAGAAGTCTTTGCTGTAATGTCTGGCAATGGGAAAGGAGACAGGGGACAATTGGGGAGCACAACTCACTGGAAGAAATATATTGATGAAAACACTACTTTTACAATGCATGATGTACCACACAACAATACATATTTGGAACTGAATACTTATAAAACTGAAAGTTAACTGAGTGGTTAGCAGCTGTTCTAACAGCAAGTGGTTGGGCTTTTTTACATTCTTTATGTCCACAGCAGCAGAATTACAGTACAGCTCCCATTATTTTTTATGAATACATATATAGAAACAGAAATAGTATAGTTCCCACCAATGAACCTGTTTGGATTCAACCAGAGCTCTGTTTTAGATGCAACCAATGTTACTGGCATCCTGCTGATGGCCATTTCATCAACAAAGAGGTGCAAAACATGATGGTATGTCCCCTCAGAAGTCAGGGATCCAAGTAATTTTGCAGTGTTTGGACCTAGGTGCTGTGTTTCAAAGGAAATGGAGAAGTATTGTGAAGGCAAGAGCCCTATAATGTCTCTATACAAATAACCATATGGTTTTTATCACAATATCCCTGGCATTTGGGAATTTAGGAATGTACATGTCAGCTCATCAATACAGTTCTAAGAGATAACATCTCTTTGTTATGGAAGAGAGATATCTTGTGAAATATTGTTCTTGGCTCAATAGAATTGATTGAGCACAAATGCTGTTCAAGTTCTGTATTGGGCAATCTGTTTTCTTGGTTTCACTCGGTTTGCATTTCTGACAGTTCTGTCACCATTTTAACTCTTTAGAGTGAACCTTGTGGAAGCGATGACTTTAGTGGTTGGTTATGGGATACTCATAATGATATGAAATTTCTTTATGTTTGGGGAAACAACTATTTTAGCAATACTGTTACAAATTTCCCACTTCCCTGAACAGTAGGACGTTCTGAGGAGCAGCGCTTACCCAATGCTTGAGGTGTGACTTTTGCCTATGTTGTCCTTAATTCCTTATTCAAGGCTTATCATTAAGGAATACTGTGACACCACTAGGCTGACCAGATAAAATCCAGGTCAGGGCTCATGTAACTTTAACAGTTGTAGAGAAAAGGGAATTTCAGCCCGTGTCATTTGTATGCAATTAGTTCCTCTTGAAATTCTAAATTCAGGCACTATACTAGAGTGACCATATACAAAAGACGGTAGGGCCGCTGCAACTTTAACTGTTGTGATGAAGAGGGAATTTCATCAGGAACTAATTGCATACAAATGACACTGGCTGAAATTTCCTTTTCTCTACAACTGTTAAAGTTACATGAGCCCTGACCTGGATTTTATCTGGTCACTCTAGACACCACCACCATCTGTAATGCTACCACCACCCTCTGTGACACTGCCACCACCTGCTTTCTTATTAAGAGGATCCATTTCAGTAGGGTTTCAGGCCTGGTTTTGGCACGGAAACAGCCTTGGTCGCCCTGTATGATGACCTATGTCAGGAGAAGGACAGAGGGAGTGTGACTCTGTTGATTCTCCTTGACCTCTCAGAGGCTTTCGATACCATCGACCATGGTATCCTTCTGGCAAGACTGGCTGAGTTGGGAGTGGGAGGCACTGCATTGCAGTGGTTCCGCTCCTACTTGACATGTCAGCTCGAAAAGGTGGTGCTTGGGGGACATTGCTCGGCCCCATGGATTCTCCAGTATGGGGTTCCGCAGGGGTCAGTCTTGTCCCCCATGCTGTTCAACATCTACATGAAACCGTTGGGTGCAGTCATCTGGAGTTTTGGAGTCCGTTGTCATCAGTATGCTGATGACACGCAATTCTACTTCTCCTTTTCATCTTCATCAGGTGAGGCTGTGGATGTGTTGAACCGGTGCTTGGCTGCGACAATGGACTGGATGAGAGCTAATAAACTGAAACTCAATCCAGACAAATTGAGATGCTGTTAGTAGGTGGTTCTTCTGATCGGCTAGAAGGTGTTCAAGCTGTTCTGGATGGGTTTGCACTCCTCCTGAAGGAGCAGGTTCATAGCTTGGGGGTTCTCCTAGAACCATCTCTGTCACTTGAGGCTCAGGTGGCCTCAGTGGCACAAAGTGCCTTCTACCAACTTTGGCTGGTCTATGCTTTGGTAACCTCCAAGTTAGATTACTGCAAAGCACTCTACGTGGGGCTGCCTTTGAAGACGGTTCGGAAGCTGCAGCTTTTGCAAAATGCAGCGGCCAGATTGGTAACAGGGACCAGAAGATTCGAACACATGAGACCGATTCTGGCCTGCTTGCATTGGCTTCCTCTATGTTTCCGAGCCCGATTCAAGGTGCTAGTTTTAACCTATAAAGCCGTACACAGTTTGGGACTACAATACCTGATGGAACGCCTTTCCCAACATGAACCTACCCATACACTATGCTCAACATCAAAGGTCCTCCTCCGGGTGCCTACTCCGAGGGAAGCTCGGAGGACGGCAACAAGGGAGAGGGCCTCCTCTGTGGTGGCCCCCCAATCATGGAATGATCTCCCCGACGAGGCCCACCTGGTGCCAACACTGTTATCTTCTCGGCACAAAATAAAAGCAAAAGCAAAACAACTCCACCAACACCACCAAATACAATACGCAAACATATTTATTAACATTCCTGTTACCGTTACACTAAGGCCACATCTACACTAAGCAGGATTTGACACTTTGAAAATGGTTGAAAACTGCATATGGAGTGTGTCCTGGGCCCCAACAGTTGTCTCTACTGTTATAAACCATTTTAAAGCAGTCGTGTAGATGCTACCTAACTACCTAACTACCGAGATTCTAATTCCTGTCATCCCTGATATCCCTAGGAATGCTTTTTAAAAACATTTTTAATTGTGAATTTTTAACAAAATAAAAAAAACCATAAAAAAAAGACATTTGCAACTACATGCTTCAAGAGCCTCAGTTTCGAATATCACAACATACTAAAAGGGGAAAAAAGGAAAAATAGCATCAATTATACATCAACGTCCGTGAAAGCAGACCAAACGTCTAAGTATAAGTCTATTTGTAAATGACGCCTGTATACTACTCTTTCAAATGTTGCTAATGTTATTAAGTCTTCAATCCATTGCATTATAGGCAATGTGGATTTATCTTTCCAGTGTTGTAGAATCAGTCTTTTGGTGGTCGAAAGGGCACGAAAAATCCATTTACGTTGACCGTGTGTTGTTTTCCAAGAAGCCAGTAGGTAATTTAAATTGACATGTAGATCCGAAAATATTAAAGAGCTTTCCAATACAAAATTTATGTGTCTGATAATTTCCTCCCAAAAGAAGGCAATTATTGGACATTTCCAGAACATATGAATAAAAGAAGCATTAGCTGTGTGACACCTCCAACAATTAGTCAATTTGGACAAACTTTTATTAAACAGATGCTGTGGCATCCAGTAGACTTGAAACAATAATTTTTGCTGAATAGGACGTAGCTTGAGATCTGACATATCAGATAAAGATGCCAAAACAGTGGTCCATTGATTCAATAAAACAGGACATTCCAAGTCCCTGTTCCATTCCTGCTGAAGCCCCAATGTATCATATTTGTTCACTGATAAGAAGTATTTATAAACATGAATCATGTGTCGATTTACCTGGTCAGCCTCAATAAGTATTTCCAATAGCAAGGGAGATTCTGAGGTAGTAAAAGCCACAGGGCCAAATCTAGATTCTAACAAATGTTGCAGTTGCAAATACTGCCATTCAGCTGTGGCAGGTAATTTATCTTGCAAAGCTGAAAATAACAAAAAAACCATCATCTGCACCCAATAATTGATCCAGGGTAAAAATCATTCTGTCTGTTCAAGTCCGCCACAAAAACATTTTCTTTCCTATTTTTAAGTCTGGATTTCCCCATATAGTCAATTTAGCATGAGAAAACAGATTGAACTGTAGTTGGTGTGACATTATATGCCACAAATCTCTAACTTCTGATATTGTGGGAGGAGCACTTTCTACTTTAATATGCCAAGAATCTAATGCCATCCATTTGGAAAGAAGCTCTAGATGGGATAATTCCAAAACTGACCAAGCTGGAAAATCAAATCTAAGTGGAAAAGATCAAAATTTAGTACAGGTCAGCAAATAAGCCTGATGGTATTTAGCAAGGTCGGGAAAGCCAAACCTACCACCTTCAGTTGGAAGTTGCATCCTTTTCAGGGATATTCTTGGTGGAAAGGAATCCCAAAAGAATTTACGAAACAAAGTGTTAAGTTTTTGAAAATATTTGCCAGATATAAGTAAAGGGATTCCACGTATAACATAAACAATTTGAGGTATAGTATTCATCTTAAATGTATTAATCTTGCCCCATAGACTTAACTTTAAAGATACCATCTATCAATATCTCATGAAATATCGTTCATCAGCTTATTTAAATTTAACTTAATCATTTGAGATATGGCTCTGGGAATGATTTTTCCCAAATAAGTAATGGAATCAGGGCGCTGGCAAAATTGCCAGTTAGCTAATACACTAGAGTGTATCTTATCTCCAATCGGCATTATTTCCGACTTTGACCAGTTAATTGAATAGCCAGACAAATCACTGAAAGTATTAATCAGTTTCATCAAAGCCAGAACTGATGACTGGAGTTTTTAAATAAACAATAAAAGATTGTCTGCATACAGAATAATTTTAAATTCTAAGTCAGCATGTACAAAACTGTGAATACTACTGCTTTGCCTGATGGTGCATACCCAGGGTTCCAGTTCTTGGAATTCTTAAAGTAGCCTACAGGCGCTCCTATCAGTGCCCCAGCAGCTTTTAAAAATGTCTGAGGTTAATGTCTGTCATCATTTTTGTGATACAAATGGATTTTTCAGCGTCATATCTCAGTGGTTTACATTACTTTAGGGCCAAGAATGCCCTCAGTTTTGATTGCAAAAGACAGAGGGCAGAATCCAGGACTGCCCTTGTCTGCATGAAAAATGCCTCCACTTGAGGGTCCGCAAGTGGCCCCTACCACTTGCAGAAGGGTGATTTAGTACCTCCAGAGGCAAGCGGAAATGAGCAGAAATGCTCATGTCTGAAAGGGTTCAGGTTGGCGGAGTTTGCATAAGTGACCACAATTGGACCACAATTGGTGGCCAACTCCACTAGGGGATGGGTATTCTGGGATTCTGACCAAAATACCCTAAAGCAGGGGTGAGCAACTTCTGGCCTTCCAGATGTTTTGGCCCACAACTCCCATCAGTCCTAGTCAGCTTAGTTGATGGTTGCTAGGGTAATTAAACCACAGCATGCATGTGATTGCTGGTCATGTGATGTGTGTGGATCCACCATCCGTGATCATGGGAATAGATCCAGTGTGAATTTTGTACATCTTACCAGGGAAAAAAAGCTAGAATAAAAGAGGACTCATGTAGGGATAGGCAGAACCCACTCCCACTCAGCCATGCACCACCTTAAATTGGGATGGGAAAAGAACAACCATGATGCATAATCCATTTTAAAAATCCACATTTAAAAAAAAAATCAATTCAAGAATTTATTTTTCCAAGAAAATCCTTCCTTGCAAATTTCTCCATGGGTTGTGCAAGGATGATAAATTGTAACTATATTTATGTTTAATTGAGGAAAATATATAAAGCATAACCTGATCCATACACTGCAGAATATATTTGTAATAGTTTTAGATTTTAAGTCAGTTTTGTGGGTTTAACATCCCTGAATACTTGAGAATATCAGTGACTCCTAGATACTTTGATTCTGTCTCCAAAATCTCCTGAATAGCATACTTTATAACAAGAAGACAAGTGATTCAAAATTATCCTTCTTGGCATCAAATATATGTGTCTCTCTGTTGTTGATTTCCTGCTAGGGGCAAAGAAGCTTGATGCAATGGCCTGAGTTTTAAGTTCTGTTTTTGTCGGAGAAGATTTACAACTGCTTCTACACATGGTAACTTGGGAAGAGATGGATAAAGTGAGAACACATAGAGCTACAGCACCATCAAGTGTCAATTACCTTTGCCACTGCAAACACAAATCCCAAACAGTAGCGCTTCAACATCCATGTGATCACTCTATCTTTTTCTTTCTCTGAAAAGATTATCTGTTGAGATGCTGGGGTTGGTTCCACAAAAGTCAATTAATTCTTTCTTAATATATAACTCTAATGCCATAATCCTATGTATGTGTATACATAATAGACTCCAGCTGGGTTAATTGTCAATGCAAGTGTATACAAAACTGCACAAGAGATGGTTAGCACTCACTTAGCTATCACCACCCTTGATGCTTCAAATGGTAAGTTTCTTCAAGTCAATGATTTCCATACAGGAAGTTAATCTTTAGCAACAACAAAGAATATAAATTTATATTTTCATGATTAAACATTTGGATTGTGATTCAGGAAAGCAGAATGAGACATTCAATGGCTGCTGCTCATGAAAATTATATATATATATATATATATATATATGTGTGTGTGTGTGTGTGTGTGTGTGTGTAATATTTCTACACAAGACTACTAATCCACTGCATCTACTTTCCATTTTGTTGCAGAATTGAGATTTGAGCTCTAAACAAAGTTTTTCCTTTTCTGCTTTTCCATCATATAATCTCTAGGTGGCACTGTGCTATTACAGCATAGCACAGTTGCACAAGTAGGAAAAAACATGACTGTCACAAATAATTTAAAATTAAGCTGACCATATGAAAAGGAGGACAGGGCTCATGTAACTTTAACAGTTGTAGAGAAAAGGGAATTTCAGCCAGCGTCATTTGTATACAATTCATACCTGGTGAAATTCCCTCTTCATTACAACAGTTAAAGCTGCAGGGGCCCTGCCCTCTTTTGTATATGGTCAGTCTAGTATAGTGCCTGCAACTTTAATTGCTGTGATGAAGAGGGGATTTCAGCAGTTACTAATTGCATACAAATGATGCTGGCTGAAATTCCCTTTTCTCTGCAACTGTTAAAGTTACATGAGCTCCGTCCTCCGTTTCATATGGTCAGCCTACAAATAATGCTCCATTTCCCTCACTCTAAACAAACCCAGTAAAAGTACTCTTTAAAACAGAACTGAAACTATAGAGTCAGGACATTGTCTAAAGAACCCATGAACAACCATGAGTAAGGAATGATGAGTGCACCATAAATGCCTCATGTAAAAAAGCTCAGGATCTTCTGAACCCTGGAAAGAGTTAAGTAGAGGCTTAAGGTGTTTTGTAACATTTTAGTTTATTTACAAATATACAGGTTTAGCATAAATATTGCAATAGACAGCCAAAGTCTATTTCCAGACAGAATTCAAAGTGTTGGTTATGGCCTATATAGGCCTATATGACTTCTGAGCAGGCTACCTATATAGGCCAATATGACTTCTGAGCAGGCTACCACTTTTCCCCTTATGAGTCTGCCCAGTTTCTAAGATCTTCTGAAGAGGCCCCTCTTTTCAGACTGCTGCCTTCAGAGGTGTATTTCATGATGATCCAAGAGAGGGTCTTTTTGGTGGCCATTCCCAGGCTATAGAACTCCCTTTCTGTTCTGCCAGCAAGCAAAGACTGCTTTATTGAAGAAGACCTTTAACCTGTAAGTGGGCCTGATGGATTGTGTGCAGGATTTAATAATATTTTTTGTAATTGTTATGGTTTTAATTATATTTAAGATATTGTTTTAATCCATTTTAATTGGTTTTGTAAGTTGCCTTGAGTGCCATTTTTTTTATAGAAAGGCAGGGTACAAAGAAAAGGAATAAACAAAATAAATAACAGAGTCCTCTGCTCCCACATCAGATTTCCAGAAAGGAGCAGTCAACACTCAACATACTGTTACCTTATGGATCCCCCCTCTCAGTGTGTGTGTGTGTGTGAGAGAGAGAGAGAGAGAGAGAGAGAGAGAGAGAAAGAGTCATTCCTTAACTCAGGGGTGAGGAACATGTGACCCTCTAGAGATTGTTGGACTGGAGCTGCCACGGTGAGGGATTATTTTATCTATACACCGCCCTGAGATCCCAGTGATATAGGGTGGAATACAATGTTTTAATGAATAAATAAATAAATAAATAAAGATTGGAATTTCAGCCCAACAATATCCCCTATCCCTTCTGTAATCCATACTAAAGATCTGATTGTATCCCTTCACACAGAGACACCCAGATTGCATCTTCTTTACCTAGGAAGGAGGAGGTCTCCTTTTGCCCTGTTCGAAAGATTTAAGAATCTAACAATGAGCTCCCACAGAAACAAATCAGATGAATATCGTAGGCTATTTGTCAAGTTCAAGACTCTGGCCAAGTGTTGCCTTAAGTAAAGCAACCCATAGTGATTTGTCCTATTCACAGAAACCTGATAGCAAGACCCATTACACAGGAAATGAATGGGCTACTCAAACTCATTCTCAAAGATCAGCCAGGGAGAAACTTGTAGTAATATCAGCTGAAAGGATTAAAGATGGTGGCATGACATGCACAACAGGCAATGATGCTAAATTATTTGTAAGCCACTTTGAGTACCATGTGGCAGAAAGACAACACAGACTTTTAAATCAATCAGTCAACCCCAAACCCAAGTGTGGGAAGATGAAGGCGGGACTGAAACAGGACCGGATTGAAAACTGGTAAGTAGCGGTTCCTTTGTTGCTAGCAGTGGCAAGTAGCCACTGGAAAAATGAAGACATGGGGCACAGTTTGTTACTATCATTGCACTCATTTGCCAAGCCCGGAGCAGAAAAGTCTGAGGATGCTGATGAAAAAGTCATGTTTTCGTAAGGAACAAATGCAGATTAAACAAAAGCCAAGTAAATGAACGTCTGTAATGAAGACTGGCAGCCCCTTCTCCCATGTATTGTGTCCCAGGGATAGAGTGATTTACATTGGAGAAGATGCAGGAGACAATGGAGTGCTTAACGTTTCTCCTGGCAGAACCTCACCCTCCATCCAATTGTGTTGGATTGTGGTCTAAAAGGTAAGACTGCTATCTCAAAAAAAGGAAAAGAAATGGTTTATACTTCATATCTTTTTCACAAAGATATAAGGTAGTTGAGTATTTCAGTGGGGAGGGGGAACCAACATCCCCCACCTTGACCCCAGATGCATGATCTGCATGGAATAAATATTTGAAGTGTTCTAACATTTGAACATTAGGATGAAATACACTGACAATGGATCAATTATAAGATATTCTCTCTCTGCCTCCTGCAAACACATGTGTGCATCTCAGAAATACATTGTTCCCCCAGATGCACAATCTGCTAACACATCTGGCCTCAAACATGTAATTGTGATTGTAATCTCTCTTGTGAGACATAGGCTAATATGTTTTTCTCTGCAGGAGCAAAAAGAGCTTAGTGCATAAAGAACAGGAAAAAGTACATGCCACCAAATCTGCTAACAATTATGTGGAGAAATGTTCAGGGTAATTTCCTTCTACCAGCCACCTTGTGAAATATAATATTTTAAAACTGGCATCCTGCAGGTTCCTCTGTAGTGTATAAATATCCTTTTAAACTTAAAGTCTTAGTGCCTCTGGGTGTAAATAAGCATGGACAGAACCATCCTGTTGTGCCAAACATGAGAGACTGGTTTCTACTTCTTTAGATTTCAGATTAAACATTGATTCTTCTGCAGCAAACTTTTGGGAAATTTGGTATGCCTAAAATCATTGGGAAATTTATTGTCATGGGACTGCTGAGATTTTCTCGTTGTTGTTGTTTTTCCTTTTTAAAAAATGCCTTACCAGGCGTTTCTCCTTCTGCTTTCTTTTTGGGATTATGCTCAGCACCATTACCTGGGCGGCCACAGGCAGCCATGTGGTTTGAATTAACTACTTTCTCTCTCTGCATGCTCCATTCACTTCAATGAAACAGTGCCATCTAGTGGTGGAATCATAGCACCAACTTTACATGGGGGCAATTTTGCATTTTTTTCTTTTTAAAAAGTGGGATAGGGGGGTGATGTCCTAGATGTTGACAGTGTCATCTAAAGAACCTGCAAAATTCAATGAATGGCATGCAATAAATCACTTGTGTAGAAATGCTCCCAGTCTAGCAACTACATTTCCCAACAGCCCCTGCTCTGACCTGTGTCTCTGGTGAAGAAAAGGGAATTCCCCTTCCTGACAGCGAGAAGGAGACAGAGGCTGGGTAAAGAAAGGAAACAGAGAAGGTCAGACACTGAGAGGATTGCAGCCTGGGAGACGGTTTAGCAAGGGTTGGGGGAAGCACACTTGGGGACTCTGAAAATTGGAGGGGAAGATCCTTAACAGATTGGAATGTTGGAAACAAAGGTAGCTCTGGGATTCTTTGTACACACAGTGAATGTGTTTGAAAAGCCCTGGAAGGTAATATATATATTTTCCCAATATATTTGTAGCCCTGTTCAGGTCTCTTATGGAACTGCAAGTTAAGAGAGAAGGGAAATTAAGGTGAAAAGGATTTGGGAGACTACCTCGGGGAGAGGCAGAATCATGGCACTATGCAGATGTTCAAAGAATGTGCATGGGCATAAAGTGTGGAAGTGGTGTGCATGTCAGCCTTGCCCCCAAATTCCTACACATGCCACCTCCCATCTGCTGAGCATCCTTAGAATCCCCCTTCACATCTTCCTGAAAAAAAGTTGGGGGTGGAATGGTCAAGGACAATGGGGGAGATGTCAATGCCCCCATATTCCCTCCGTGCTTATGCTCATATGCATTCTTCAAATGCCTCCTCGGGGCTGATAGTGCAAAAGCATAATTTCCAGCCCTGGCAGGACTTGTGAATCAGATCTGCAACTGGACCTCATAAAGAAAATAACAAATCCTTGGGCTTTATTTTCAACAGGTCTCATCATCAAAGACACCTGTCTTCCTTAGGCCTGGTACCAGCACTTGGCATTCCTGGACAATTGCCCTGAAGCCCTGGCAAGCCCACTGTTAATGGCTGTCCTGGGCTCCATGGCCCCATAAGTTTCCTGGCCTAGCACTCTGAGGGGTGCTAGTTTGATGGATCTAGCTACCTTTTTAATGGTTAACAATGCCGTACCAACCTAGCACAATGTCACTCTGGAGCTCTATGGGAAATTACAAGTGTTAAACCAGCACTGCTTGGACCACATAAGCCCACCAGGGCCCCTCTAGAGGACACTTTTCTCAAGGCCTGGAGCACTCAGACCTGTAGCTGTCCCTGTTCTCCCCTGCAGAAAGCTGCACTTGCCATAGTCTATGTCCTCACTGCCTCCAATAATACAGCCAATAAGCATATCAGATTGATCCTTTAGTACGGCTGTGCATAGCTTCGGATCCAAATCCTGAATCAGAGGCAAATTGGGGTGATTCGGAGGACTTTGAAACAGATCCAAAATGAAGTAAAACAGATCTGAATTGTTCCGAAGCAAATAGGCACGGTCCAAATAAATTCAGATTGATTCGGCCCTTTTTTAAAGAGCAGACAGCCTGTCTGTGCTTGCAACATTTCTTTTGTTACAGTAGGGAGGGGGAGGAGTTTGGAGGGGGAAATTGGCTGTTAAGTGACAGCTTCATCCCCCAATCCTCCCGAAGTCTCCCAATTCTCTCCAGCAGCCTCCAATCACAATGGTGGAGGAGGGCTTAAGGACAATCAGGAGATCAAGCTTCCTTTATCCTTGCTCAGTGTGGGTTAGACTTGGTAGGAGTGAGGTGTTTTGGGCTGGCTAGTTTAGGTTTCTTATTGGTGTGTGTTTTGGGGCATTGGTACTTGGATCTTTCTTGAGCCTTCCCCCTTCTCTCACTGTTATCTCTTGCCTCTATTTTTCTTTCTGCTTGTCTTTTTTTAAAAATACAGTTCTTCTAGTTGATAGCCTTTAGTGTGTTTGTTCCAATCCTTCCCCCCTTCCTTCCCATTCCTCAATTTTCCCCTGAAAAAAGCAAATTGTACCAGTTGATTACACAAATACCATTGCACCAATCTGTCTGGAATTTGGAAAACATGAGCACTTCCACAGTGTCTGTAAAGTTTCCAAATTTTATGTTTGAATCATGAAAAATGAAAAAGTTATAACACTTTTGTGATGATACCCCACATTTCCATCTCCCTGTGCATGTCTGATTAGTATGTCTGGAGAGTGCGGAATGTTGGACTGAGTGGGTGTGGCTGATGATGCTGGGAAAGGGAGGGGGAGGAGTATATATAGTGTGAGGGAGTGTTTTAGTTTATCTTATTGTCTTGGCTGGTTGGAGGGTAGTTGTGTGGAAGATAGCTGCGTGTGATCTAGTCAGGAGTGTGTGTGAAGAGATTATTAGGATTTAGGATTATTAGTAAATTATTAGAAGTGTTAAGAATAGGCAGGTGTTAAATTGATTTAAAAGAACTGTTAACAACAATAAACGTTTCCTTTTATTTTTGCTACCACAAACCACGTGTCAGCTTGGCTTTGTAACCTGCTCTATAAGTTTAATAAAGAAACACATATCATTACACCTTCAGCCAACATACTCACAGGAGAACCTTATTCAAAACCCTTAACACCCTTTTCCCCTCTGCTATAAGGGAAAAGTGGTGCGCCTTTTACCCTTCCCTCAGGTATTTAAGTGGTGGCGCTTAGCCTGAGAGGGGTGTGCTCATCTAGGCCTAGTGTTTGAGGCTGTGGCGGCACAACTTTGCTTTGAGTAGTTTCCCTAAAAAAAGCAAAATGGATCAGTTGATTGTATCACTACCACTGCACCAATCTGTCTAAACTTTGGTAGATGTGATCACTCCCACAGCATCTATAAGTTCTCCAAATTTCATGTTTGTATCATGAAAAATGAAAAGGTATAGGCATTTCATTTTTCCAATGCAAGTCTATGGGAAAATGAGAAATCCGAATCTTGATTTGGAAATCCAAATCTTGATTCAGATTCAGATCTGAAGCAAATCAAAACAAGTCCAAATCAGTCCAAAGTGAATTGGGCCCAACTCAGACCCTCCGAATCAGGATCCAAAGTGAATCGGGCTGTCTGTGCACAGCCCTAGTATTGCTGCTATTATGTTGCTTTATGGCATTGCCTGAATATCACTCAATTCCTGTGGGGAGGCTGAAGGGAAGTCTAGGATTGGCCGATGGGGTTAGTGAAAGGAGGAAAGAAATCAGCAACTCTCTCCAACTTCTTCAAGATGAAAGGAAACAGGGACTAAAGAAACAGGGACTCTTCTAATTGGAATCCAGCCTTTTTTCACTGAAACCTCCCAGTTGTCATTAGCCCCCTCAAACTGGTAGGGCCTTAACTCTGGCTGTTTGCCCCTGACAACCACTGGATTATACTACAACACTGTTCTCTGACCACCCATATTGGTGCTGCAGAAAGGGCCGAGCAGCTCTCTCTTCTGGTGTTACCATAATGGTACAGATCGTAAAGTACCCGGGCCTGATTGCCACCATTTCCAATTTGAGATTCCCAGTAGGGATATGCACTGGATCGGATCGGATCTGATCCATGATCCGAATCCAATCCAGGGAGAAATCGGATAAAATTAGCCGATTTATCCGATTTCCGAATTCACTGCTGGATCGGCCGATCTGATCCAGAAAGGTTCCGATCCAGATCGGATGGATCGGCGGATCGGTGGGCGCCCACTGGTGCCCACCGCTGCTTCCATTGGCGGGCGCCTGCCGATGGAAGCGGACAGCGGGGGGGCTTCCCTAGCGGGGCTGTCCGCTTCCATCGGCGGGCACCAGCGGGCGCCTGCTGATGGAAGCGGACAATGGGGGCAGGGGCGGAGGACGGGAGCGGATGTCCCCCGAAGGTAAGCAGGGGGAGGGGGAAAGGGGGCCGCGCACGTGCACCACTTACCTTCGGGGGACGTCCGCTCCCGTCCACCGCTGGCCACTTCTGCAAGCGGGCTTCGTGGCCTGCTCCTAGGTAGCACGCCAGGTGATGACATCACCTGGTGCGCTACTCAGGAGCAGGTCGCGAAGCCTGTTTGCAGTAGCGGCCAGCGGCGGACGGGAGCAGATGTCCCCCGAAGGTAAGCAGAGGGGGGAGGGGCCCCCACATGTGCGCCACTTATCTTCGGGGAACGTCTGCTCCCGTCCGCCGCTGGCCGCTACTGCAAGCGGGCTTCACGGCCTGCCCGTAGGTAGCGCGCCAGGTGATCATCCAATCTGATCCGGGACAAAATTGGAAGTCCCGATCCGGGTCCCGATCTGATCCGGGGGGTCCGTGCACACCCCTAATTCCCAGCATATTACAAGTGCCCCTCAGTCAACCATGAATGTTAATCACAGTCAAATTTTAAAAAGCTGCAAGATTTGGCAAGATGGCAATAACATTTAAGGGGCTTGAAGTACATTCTTGCAAACCAAAATCTTAAATTATTATTATTATTATTATTATTATTATTATTATTATTACATTTTTATACTGAAAAGCTCTCTGGTGAGTTTACAAAAGTAGCCCTAAATGCCTAGGCCAATTGTACCCATGTCTCCATGGTTATGCAGCATCTGGATTTTTCCCCCTCTGCTGCTAAAGTTGCAGAGATTAATTTTAGCATTATAAGAACATAACTTCTCAGCCAAATAGAACTGAGGTAGAAAGCACTTCCGTTCAGGGTAGTACTTTTTTTCTTTTCTTTTTTTTAATGGCATTGTCTTGTCTTGAGAAAGAAATGGTCCCAGTGACTAAGTCTGACAGAGTGGTTGGATGAGACCTAACAGGTACTCTGCTGCTGTGGATGAAGAAAGCCCATAGAAAGCAATAGACAGATTTCCAAAAACAACAACAACAAAAGCTTGGTAAACTGGAATAGACTCAAGTTTCTGAAATGTGTCAGCTGCAAACTTTGTAAGCAATGATTTCATGTCTCCTACCAAATAACTGATAAAAAAATATCCCAGAGACACATCACACTCTCTTCATGTCAGCTCTGTCAAACAGCTACTTAAACGCTGTGTGTGAATTCTTCCAAACATGTTTGAAAGGCTACTCTAGGAATCCGTTTTCTTGTCTTTTGTGGGTGTGTTTAAATAAGCATGGCATCTTTATTGACAATAACATGCTACATAATAATATACCAAAAATAATTTTGATAGGCTAGACCTGAGGCAACTATGAAGATGCCCTTATTAAACAAGTATAAATAGACAAATGCATGGTTTGAGGAGTCATTTCAGAATAGTTTGATACAACTCCATATTGATTGCATTACAGTACTTTTCCAGCATTTTTGTTTCTCCCCTCATACATTTTTTGTCAACTAAATATATAGTAGTGGCTCCAATCCCTTTGATGTATTTCCAGTGTCATTTGTTTCATTAGCTTCTTCTTGCAAATTCTTATCTTCTCTGCATTATTTTAATCAGAGCACTGGGCCTTCACCTACTGTTTCCTGGGGTGGTCAGCCTTGTGTTTAGTTTGCTTTATTTTCAATTCCAATGCCACTTTGCTCCATGTTCCGTGGTTTTCTAGCCTCCTGGGACAATCAAGACTGGAGCCTTAATCCCTAGCTTCCCTTGGTCTAGGCCTATGTGTGGGATTTCCACAGCCAATATGGATGGCTAGCACACATCTTCTCTTGGATTTCTAAAGATATCATGAGGCATGATGAAAATGTACCAATTTAGATCCACTGTATATCTTAGAGGAACCATTTAATGTATGCATGGAAGTATGTGTTCTAGTAGAGTGATAGACCAGCCTAAAAATATTGTCCTATATTGTCATTTCCAATCTATTACCAAAAAAATTGACATTTAATTTTCAATAAAGTTATTTAATACTACTTAGTAAAGATCTGTGCTATGGTTTGGATCCAAACTGTGTTAGTTGAACCTGAATACAATTGAAATCAATGGGACAAGTTAGTCGCAGCTGAACTTAAATCCCATTGATTTCAATGGGAACCAAGAGCAACTAACTTAGCTAGATCCAACGATATGTCTTTATGTCTTGCATTAGTTGTCTACAGTACACACGTGTGTTTCATCTTCTCAGATATTAAGAATATGAGAAAAGCAAACCTGGAACAACCCAAAACCCTATCCTGCCCAGCATTCCCAGTGTAACCATTCAGACAGGGCCATGCAGAGCTGGTAATATGCCCAAGCCAAATGTGAAGTGTGTGCCCCCCCATTTCAAACTGTTCATTAAGAATATTTTAATAAGTGGCACTGATTCAGTGCTAAATACATATATAAAAAACTAGAACGATTTATAAAAAAAGGTAATGGTAAGCATCTTCATATTAAACCTGTTCTACAACACCTCAATGTTGAATCAGAAATTAACATTTATTCTTAGTTGCTGTACAAATAGAAGCAACAACAATAGAACTGTCCTTCATTATTATCAAACATTTTCATCACCATCACTCTCATGGTATCATCATCATTATTATCATTAATAACTATCATCATCATTACCTCACCCTCTGCTCTAGAGATTGTATGCCATGGAGAAGATTGAGGAAAGAGACGCAGTAAGGACAACCATCGCAACTTAGGCACATACATCCCTGCCCCGCATGCGGCATGGCCCTCTGGAGCTTGTAGTCTGACCATGGTATTCACGACTGATGGCTTCTGCGCTATTTCCGCAAGGCAGGCTCCTAGCTTCTCGATGGGGTGTTTACGCTATGAAAGCAGTAGCGTAAGCTAGGGGACCTCGTCGGAGTGCCCCCTCAAAATCATGGGCCCCGGGCCAACTGGCCCCCCTACCCCCCCTGCACTATCCTGCATTCAGATATCTATGGGAAGCCCACAAGCAGGACATGAGCGCAACTGTCCTCTCCCACTACTGTTCCCTAGTAACTGGTATTCAGAGGCATGATGCCTCTGATCCTGAAGGTAGCATCTAATCATCATAACTAGTAGCAATTGATAGTTTTATTCTCCATGAATTTGACTAATCGTCTCTCTCTCTCTCCCTGCATGCAAGTTGGTGGACCTTGCCAAATATATTAGGAAAGCAAGACCCTGTATTGGTGATGATCAAAAAACAATAATGCAATTTACTGCTGATCAGTTAAACACGCTGACCTTCAAGCAGATGCCTAGCAGATCCTATTCAAATTAAGGGTCTCAATGCCCCTTAGTTTCCCTTCCCCTCAGCTTTCAAGAGCTTCCTAGTTGTTTATATAAAACAACTAGAGGCACCAGATTCTGGAAGGCTGTTTTAGTGTGTATGGTTTGATAAATTAATAATAATAATAATAATAATAATAATAATAATTTATTTCTTACCCGCCTCTCCCCCTGGATCGAGGTGGGAAACAACAATAAACATAAATGCAAAGACCATAAAATAGATAGAAAATTAAAAACAAATAAAACTAATACATTATTTAAAACATCTTAAAGTTCAACTAGGTAAGCCTGCTGGAAGAGATCAGTCTTTATGGCTCTCAAGAAGACTGCTAAATTGTCAAATCTCTCCCTGCAGGCGACTCCACAGTCTGGGAGTGGCAGAAGAGAAAGTCCTCTGGGTAACACTTGCCAGCGTAGTTCTGGCTGATTGAAGTAAATTCTTCCCAGAGGTCCTGAGTGTGCGGGGCGGATTATACGGGAGAAGGCGATCCCGCAAGTAACCTGGACCCAAACCATGTTGGGCTACAGGTTTGTAGCCCTACATGAAGAACCCACCCTGAAGAACCAAGGTGTACAAATTATAGAAGTGTGCAGTCAGAGTGGTTATGATCTATGTTAGAGGCAACATGTCAAAAGAAGTTAAAGACTGGCATAGACTTGATATCAAGAACCCAAATTCAGCAATATGGAAAAGCCAATTCTATAAATTCATCTTGGTGAGAATAAATTATGCCAGTTACATATAGCTGACAGCAGGGTGGTAGAAAGGTGGTGCAGACAGAAGAGAAAGGGTCCATGCATAGGCACACTAGGTTAGATTAAATAGGTAAGGGGACTTAGTGGCTCTAGGATTCAATGCAGCAGGGCAAATATTTTCCTGTTTGGTCTATGGGACACATTACCTAAAGCCAGCTGTGAACGGACCCCCGATCCGATCTGGATCCCAATCTGTCACGTCCAGATCAGGCCCAATCCCATCCAACTCAGATCCGGATCTGATCCGGTCCGTTCACAGCACTCCCTCCTGCTCTCCCTGCTCTCTCTCTCCCTCATTCCCCCCCCACTCTCCCTGCTTACCTGCTGCCTTCTCCGAATCATCCTGCCATCATCCTCCCTCCTCGCCGTGGGCCAGCCGCTTTCCCACTTGTGCCGGGTGATGACATCACCTGTCGTGACTGGCCCACGGCGAGGAGGCAGGACAACGTGGAGGATGATGGGGGATGACGTGGAGGAGGCAGCAGGTAAGCAGGGAGAGAGGGGCAGAGAGCTGGGAAAGCGGGAGGGAGTGCTGTGACCGGATCCGGATCACGGATCCGATCTGGATCAATCCGACCCTGATCTGGATTTGGGATCTGGATCCGGATCTGGTCACAGCCCTATTTAAGACCCACCCAGGAAATAAACATTCTTTGGCTAAAGAAGGGCCAACAAAGGTAGCTACAGACACTTTGACAGCAGCAAGTTCCAGTGGCTCACTGTATATGGCACAGGGCTGAGAAGCAGGAAATGGGAGTTTGAGCCCCACAAGAAGGAAGAGAAAATCCCCGCATTCTATTTTGCATATTTGGTTCAAAAATAAGAGTCATGGCAGGGACAAAAGCGAGGAAGCTCCCAGGACTTGAACCCACGCTACAACCAACACAGAGCAGTTCTCTAGCCATTGTCCCATCAGCTAGCATATTTTCTTGATCCAGATTTTTGAGTGAGGAAAGGATATGAGGAAATAGATATTTCAAAATATTAAATCTTATACATGTCTACTCAGAAGTAAATACCACTGTGTTCAATGGGGCTGACTCCCAGGAAGTGTATATAGGGCCAGATTTACACCAGGCAGGATATAACACTCTGAAAGCGGTTTTAAAATGGTACATGGAATGTGTCCTGGGCCCCAACAGTCGTTAGTGCACTTCAATACCATTGTAAAGCAGTAGTGTAGATCCTGCCTAGGATTGCAGCCTGAAGGTCAGCTTTCTACAGAGTGGTTTCCCAAGGACTGTGTCCAAATGAGTACTTGGAAGACTACACATCATCTTTGATATTTTCATGTCAAGGGTGAGTCAGCTGAAACACATCCCACCATTATAACCAGAAATGGGGGGGAGGGGGATTCTACAGCTTATGCTGAGAAAATAGCTCAACAGACCAATCTGAAATTTGGCAGTGTAGGTAAAGAGGGATTGAGGGTGCTCTGTGCCAATCTTGTATAGAAAGGGCAAGAAATGGCTCATATATCAGAGTTTAAAGTTTGATGAGTGCCTGCGAGCAGCCTGACAGGAATTGTCTGGGTCCCCCACCCCCCAGATTTACATGGGATTCACTTTGTAGAAACATTTCTCCATTTGTACAGCATTTCTCCAGAAACTGTTTGTCAGCTTTGGTGAGGAAGACGGTATAGCATGTGCTGTGCCCCAGAAGAGGTATTCGTAGGTTTTGAAAAAAGTTCTCCTTTCTCTCCTTCCCTGTTAAATAATTCCTATTTCTTGTTTCATAAGATGCTTTCAGATTTTTCCACGCCTGCTTTCAGGATCCTAGTGGGCTGGAAGCCCATCATGCTAGTTTAGGGTCATCATCTTTCTGTAACAGTGGTGTTTTCAAATGTAACTCCACTTTCCACACTAGCAATCCTATGAAGTGGTGGAAAACATGGGACCTGGGTTCATATGTACAGTAGAGGATGTGGGAGGAAGATGCTGACCACCAAGTAGCATGCAGTGGAAGATCCAAGTTGGGGGCCAGGCTGCCAACACAGTTCCAAATGCCCTAGATCCAGCATCATTTTGGAGCGGCTATCAACCTATCCTCCCACCTTACCTGGATTTTCATCCTTCATCTCAGGTGGCTAAAGATGTTCAGTAACTTTTACAGGATTCCAAATTTTGAAATAAAGGCAAGGCTCCCTGGGTGCTTTTCCTTATGGATGTATCCTACCTTTGAAATGGATTGGCCAACATCCACTAAGATAAATCTTAGAGCTGTGTTATTTATTTATTTATTTATTTATTGCTTGAACCATGTTCATTCAACTTGTTAATTCGCCCAAAGCAGGGACCTTAAGCCATTAATCTTTTTCTTGTTCCTGCCACCAAGGTTTACAATTATTGATCCTTTTTCCAATTAGATATTTTTCAGTTTTTCCTCTTTCCCTTCCCCCACCACATAAATTGCCATGCAAAGTGCGGAGCTACTAAACAAATGCTACATTGAAGGGTTTGCCCTGAAGTTGTGTGGAAAAACAGCTCATTCCTCTGTGTGTGTGTGTGTGTGTGTGTGTGTGTGTGTGGTGTGGAGGTGGGGAAGCAGGATGAATACTGAAGGTGGCACACAGTGCACTACAAGCAAATCAGGACATTTGTTCATGGGTGCTGTTGATTTGACAGTTTGATCTGAATCCTAGAATGCTGTGCCAGGGACTGACAAGTAGCCCTTGGAGAAAAGGGTGCACTTTCTAAATCAAAAGTGTCTCTGTTAAGGAGCTGCAGGAGCTGCCAGGGTGTCCAGTCTTTTATCCTCTAAGAATGGCTTCCAGGCGTATCAGATAAATGGGAAATGACCAGACAATCACAGACTGTGCTGTGACTTTGCTGAAATCACCTTCATGTTTCATCTTTCATGTTCAATTTTTCAAGCTAGATAGCAATGAGGTTCAGTCCATCTCTAATGACTGACGTTCATATTGACCTTTGCGTCTTTTCCCTATTTCAGTGAGGTGTTTTCAGCTGTACCTGCAATTTCTATTCAGATAGGCATTAAAAGTTTTTGCAAAGGGTTATTTTCTCTACTCACTTTTAAACAGCTGCTTTTTGCTAGAACTGTGTGTGTGTGTGTGTGTGTGTGTGAGAGAGAGAGAGAGAGAGAGAGTTCTGGGTGGCTTGTTACCCATGGCAACAAGCCATCCTACCTGGGTTTACACATCACAGTAAGCCATGGTGCCCTCCCGCCATGGCTTGAATATTCACAGTGGTGGTCAGCATGTGCTGCAACCCAATGTAGTCTTTTGAGGAGGGAATGGACCCCACACTCATATGACTATTTATGAGGAACATGCACCATTTCAGTAGGGGTATTAATGGATCTAGTGGCTTCTACAGCAGATCCTATAATAACAATTAGATTATCATTAGCAGACGAGTATGCTTGTTTTCATACTTTGAAAAGTTTCATTTATGTGACTAGGCTGTTTTTACTGGTCAGTTAGCAATAGTAACATCTGGCCAACTCATTGATTCTATACACTGAGTGACTATTTATATAAATGATTAAAGACACAATCCCATGCATGTTAGATAGAAAAAGTCCTACAAATCACAGCATTCCCCAGTAGCAGGACAGCCTCCCTAACCCTTCCTTCAAATCCATACCTCAAACCAATTTCCACCAGCAAAACATTGTCATTTTTTCTGCATTTTCTGCTGTAGACTAAATCCTCTTTCCCCAATCCTTATAACTCCTTTATGAGACAATTACCTTTCAAATGATCAACAAACGGGCATCATTGCCCCTGTGGTACTTTTATAATATTTCATGCAGAACTGACAGTTGGATAGATGGTGTTATCCCTGTTCCAGTGGATCCAACATTGACAGGTTTCAGAAAACATGATTTGCTTGCATTGCAATTAAGGCCAGCACTCTAATTTGCTCTTGTTATTGATCACACTGAATTTCCTTCTTGCAACATCTGCAAGGCAAGCTATTCCTTCCAGAGATGGAAGGAAGAACAATGATTTAAACCTCACTGTGGGCAATTAAGAGCTTCAGATAAATTAACTCTTCATCTAGACTACCTTCTTGTTTGTCAGTGCAGCCTGTGTCTTTGGGAAATGTCAGGGCATGTTCAATGGCCATCTGAAATGGTATTTCTGAGGGTTGGTAGGAGATGCTTTGAAGCTGAAAGTCAGGAATAGCATTCATGATATTCATGATAGTTGATGTGACATGCATGGTAAAGGTCAAATTCTAAGATTTTCTTAAGAAAATTCCATAACTGAGGAGGGGAAATCACTAACTACCTTTTCTCTTCATTAAGCACTAGAGCAAGGTATCAGTAGGAATCTTAATCTTTATTGCGGTACAATTTTTCCAACTATTGTGAGAGTAGCAATAGTTATTCAGAGCAATACAGAAACTCACAAACACAGGAGAGGTTCCTTTCGGGTGTTGATGGGGGTGGCCACACCCCCTTCCCCCATCCCATTTCTCCCGACCACCGGTCATGTGATGGCTTCCCAGCTTTTGTGCAACTTTCCTCCCATTCTGAAAGGTTGAAATGCCTCTCCTAAAGCTTAGTTGCTGGCAGTCTCAAACCTTTAAGCTACAATATACTGGTATTATTATATTTTTGTATACCTTGCCCCCACCTCTTTGCATTTGGCCTTGCCTACCTCTAGAATATGGCCCCTGAAAGCTTCTCCAAAATTGAATTTAACCCATGGGCTGAAAGCAGTTGAAAGCTCCTGCACTAAAGTAAAGTATTGCTAGGAATCTTAATCTTTATTGCAGTGCAATTTCCTCAACTATTGTAAGAGTAGTAACAGCTATTCAGGGCAACACGGAAATCCACATACACTGAAGGGCCCTTTAAGTTTAGCATTTGACATTTGATTTGAACCAAAACAAGACAGGCCTAAGCATGAGCTGTTGTTAGGCTTTTGTGACAGAGCTTGGAGTTATTTATAGTTTCTACCAGAAAGAGACAGCACAGTGTAAAATTTTATGAGATGTACTTCCAGAGTGATTTGTTATCCATTCTGCTTCTCAACCTCTTCTTTTCTTTGGGCCTGACCTTGTAATACAGATAAGAGAGGTATCTTTAAAGGTACAAGCAGACAGTCTGAAAGCTCTTCTCTTCATAGAGCTTGGTCCTGGAGTATAATCATGGAGAAGAATGACTTTGAGCATGTACAGGGGATCATCCCCTTCATTTTAGCCATCACAACCCAGTTGCTGCCCTTCATACCTTGCCCTTCCATCAAATTATCATGGCAGCAGCTAAGTTGCATCAGGTGATGTGACCATGGCCAGATTAAGGCATGCCGAGGCCCTAAGCCATATCAAGATTCAGAAGCCACATACCATAAAAATGAAGAAAGAGAAATGTATTACATTATAATAGGAAAGGTTATGAAAGGATGCCACCCAGTGTTAGGGAGTGCTTGTAGTCAAACAGCATTAGATAGCTTTCTCTGAAGATGTGTATAAAATGGCTAATAAAGTAAGTTGATTTGAACTTCTTTGAAATTGGCTCTAATTTGCACATTGCCTCCAATACTAAAAGCTGCATTGCTGTGCTTTCTCTATATAAGGCAACTCTGTTGTAATTCACACCAGACAGTCAAACATATTTAAGCCAAAGCAATTTCATCTTACTTATCTCCAACATATTTAGAACCCCCTCTTGGTTTAATTGGCTTGTTCCTAAATATGGCACTGGGTGTGACACTGAAGTGGTCTTTGTCTTAGGCACTTCTCATTTTAGAAATTAAGCAGCTGATCTCCTTGAGGTTAATGGAGCTTCAACTGAACAAGAGCATTTTGTACTCCTTCTAAGCTTACTTTTGTGTAGATGTGCATAGGGTAAAATGCCAGGGAACCCATTTGGTCCAAAACCATCATCAGGGATGTCATGGTCCATGACCAGAAGCCCTCCGAGACAAATGCCTCCAGTCCCCAGTCTTTCTGAATTGGGACCCACTGCCTTGGGTCTCATATCCTATCCATGGGACATTCCCCACAGGAGGTATCATGACCTCATGACTCTGAGGAGTGGTCTTCAGACTCCTCTAGTTGACAAGGATAACTTGGGACACAGTCTCCAATTGATTTCTGTTTCTTCCAGCATTCACTGTCCAGAAGAAGCCAATGCCTACAGAAAAAAGACTCCTCTCCCTTTAACAGCCAGAAGGGGTGGAGCTTCCAGAATATGATTATAAATCCCTCCCAGCCAGCTTTGGGGTAATTTGTCAGAACTTTTGCTCCAGGACTGCTTTCTGTGGCCCTCAAATCAACTCAAAATCCTGGGATCGTTCCTGTGGTGCTGGCCATGGTACTGAAAGTATTCCTGGCCTTGCTCCCTGTCCCATGTTGTGCCTCCTCACCTGAACCATTGCTCTGAGCAGATGAAAGAATATCAGATAGAGCAGGACAAAGAATACCTGGATAAATATAAAACATGGCAATTTGATTATCTCATCTGAACACTAAGGATGGGTGAGACAAATAATTCAGTTCAATTTTAATAGAACTTGGCATATATTTGGGACAAAACAAAACTTTTGATTAAAAAAATGAAAATGGAAGGAAGTGAAATTGACAGGTTTGTCTATGTAGACAGTTGGCTTTAAGTGCTTAGTTCTTAAAGTTGGGTTTTGGATCCTTGTGAATTCAACCCTGTTTGTGGTGCTGAAATAGGGCTACCGCCTTTTTTCCTGACAGGCTTCTCAGAGTTATTTGGTAGGCAGGTACATCATGGTCCTCTCCATAATGAGAATTTGGCTGGTGCAATGTGGGAGAATTCTGCTTCAGTTCATGTTTCGATAAGAACTAACCAAAATTCACAAAGTTCTTCACCACGTCTGGGAGAGAAAGAGTTTGAGATTTTAAAAAAATAATAAAGAAAATCAAATTCGAGAGAAAGCAAAACCAATAGATTTGCCCATCTCTGTTGAACACTGAGAAATTGGAATGAAAGTTGGTGTGCATGTTTCCAATACAATTCTCCTATTGAAGTTCAAACATCTGCCTGATCCCCTCAGCCCTTGCCAAAAGGCGGGAGGGAGGAAAGGTGGAACAAAAATCAGAATGGAAATTCTGAAGCAATTCTTCTGAAGTATGATGTTTTCATACAAACCATTGTTTTCAATCAGTTTCTTTGTGGGAAATGTAATATTTAGCAATGCAAACATTACAATGAGAGGACTGTGTTTCAGCAAGCACTTGCAATGAAAGACTTGTAGGAATGCACTTGCATCAGTAGTCATAAAATGAACAAATGGGGTGATAACACAAAACTGCGGTGGGGGGGACCTAAAATGTGCTCAGGCTTTTTTTCAGTGTGTTCACAGTTGCATGATAAACTATTCTTTGGCAAGATTTACCTGTAGCAGACAAGAGTGATGGCTTACATTGCATTATGGCAGCACAGTAGCATTATCCTCTGATAATATGGAATGAAGGATAACCTGTCATTGCTGTAACTCCATGTTTGATCTATTTGATTGTCTGCAATTGTGAAGAGGCAAAACAGAATCAAGATGTAGCAATTTGTGCAATCGGCTTAGCTCTATGAAATGAACCAGTGACATTTATGCCAGCTGTTAGCTTCTGTAGATTTTCTGCTATCTGAGCGCATTCTTGAATAATTCTTCTGCTCTGAACATAAGGAAACCCATAGAAATACCTCACTTCTAGAGCATCCTGTTAGTCTTTCCATCAAAGCTGACATTACAAATGGCTGAACATAAAAAGCAATTGTGTGATACATCTAATGCTTTTCTTAGCCCACAGAGCTCTAGTAATTCATAGTTATAAATCAAGCAATGTAAAAACTAGTTTAAATGACTGAAGATGTAAACCTTTGTTTTAAAAAAGATATCACATTCTCACCCAGCAGGATATTTCAATGTAAATTTTATATAACATATGGGTGCTCAAATTCAGTGCTTTCATGTGATTTAACTGGAAAATATGTCTGCTTGGAAAAGTACCCAAATGCTCAGCTGTTCACATTGATGATATTTTTTTTTTCATTTTATGCATTTATAACAGGACTGTTGAACCTCTTTCAACCTGAAGGCTGAATACTATTTTGGAGAAGCTGTCAGGGAGGCAGGGGTGGGTGGGGCTAAAGGCAAAAGGGGGCATGGCCAAAAATACCAACATATTTTAGCTATAAGCTCTTACTGCTAATAATTAAGACTTAAAGGGGGAGTTTCAACCTTTTAGAATGGCAGGGTGGGGACCGCACCAAAGCTGGGAAACCACCAGATGATGAGTGGTTGAGGAAAAGGGCAGGGCTAGGGAAAAGGGCATGGCCATACGGGCAACACCCAAGCAGCAGATTGGGACCCCAGGAGAGTTGTATTTGGCCCCTGGGGCTGTGATTCTGCACCCCTGATTTATAATCGAAGTAACATTCTTCTAACTCCCAGTGGTAACCATCTCAGTGTAGCTGTAAGTCGCACCTAAAATAGGAGAGAATGCCAACACTGGACAGTTGACACTCTTCTCCAACATCCTTCCAACACTACATGGTACCACTGTTATTACAGAATTGCCAAAAACGTGCCTTGGACCAACCTCAGGATTATATCAGCAAATGCAGTGATTTGAACAGCTTTTGAGCAATTATAAGAACACCAGACATTGGAAGGCAATGGCGAGGTCATCCAGTGCTGCAGTTCTAACTTGGACCCACAGTCCAAGCGAGGAAATAACGACACAGACACCAGAGCTTGGGGATAACTAGGGCCTCTTTATTTAAATTGGGTAACTCACCCCTACCTGGATCTGCATGTGAGAGTCTGGGAATTCAAAGCACCTATGTCCAGGCAACTAGCCTACATAAAGGGCGAGCCACTCGGCCAAGCCAGGAGTCGGGCATACGCAGCTCCTAGCTTAAGCTACACGTGTGTGTTTGGGGGAAACCATCCCATGTCATTCTTGCTGGGAGCTGCATAACTCCCAGTGAGGTCCCCAAAGGCAAGCCGTATCCTGGGTCGAGAGCCACACAGCCCCTGAGTACCAGGCCTCAGAACCTGCCAATCACCATAATGGTGCCCAACGAGTGCCTACCGACCTCACCTGATATCTTGAGATTCCCACACGTCCCTACCAACAATTAACCTATTTATCCACCACCCCTAATCGTAATATTCCCAATATGGAGTAGGCGAAAAACCTGTACACTGGTGCCAATCTGTGGCAGGTAAAATTCCTACTCAGCTCCCCCTACAAAGGAGGTGACTGGCTAATCTCATACTAGATAGGGATGGGAGCCAGAAACGAAAGAGGCTGATTAGTGTGTGGGCCTGCCTTTACAGGCAGACCCCACCCACCTTGAGCTCTCCTGCACGTGCAATGTGAACATGTCTCGCTGTTCCTTCCTGTCCCCCTCCCCCACCGCAACAGCCTGCTCCCTCCTGAGCCATGCTGGCAGGGCGGGAAAAGGTCATAGGGATGTGTGAGAAATTCAGTTCAGTTCATTTTTAAATCAGGATTTTACTCAGTTCGCACCTTCCGGACCGAACGCGGAGTAAAATGCAAACTTGGACTCATTTCTGAATTTGCAATGTAATTTGAGGAACACACACACAATGTGTTTGACACATTCAAAGATGCACAGAATTTATGCATACATTTGGGAAAATGGACACAAAAAGAAAAGAAAAACACCAAAGCTTACAAGCTGATACAGACTTGAGTCAGAACCAACTTCAAGATGAAATTTGGAGAACTTCAGTATGCTCAACTTTTGCTGATTTGCACACCCGTATGGCCACAGACAGGCTACAGATGTGTAAATAGAGACCTCTTATCTTTATTAACTGTGATGGAGGGAGACAGGGCAACTCACTATGTCCATGCAGGCCTGTCATAATCATATCTATTAATAGCGAATTCAGTTTTCTGAGTTTCCAAAGATTTGCAGATGTACAAAAAAGAATCTTTATTTTTGAAAAAATGGGGCATGGGAAACTGTTAAATTAGGACGGTTGTGCACAGAATGCTGGCTGGCTGTAAGAGGGAGAAATACATGGACAGAGGTGGGGAAATGGAAAGAAGGGTGAAAATCTAAACAGGAGCCCTCAAAATCTGGAACATTTTGTTGCAGGTTCCGTTTGTCCTCCTTAAGCCGTATAATGAAGAGTTGGATATCCATACTAGATTCTTTCCTTCTCCCAGTTGCCTACTGAACCTGAGCATGAAGACCCTATAGGATAGGGATGAATGAATCTGTCAATTTTGGTTTCTCACAGTTTCTAAATTTTCCAGTCCTAAATTCAGTTCATCTCAAACTTTAGAGGATTTCTCCAATCTGAAGTTCTGTTAATCCCAAACATTGAGATTTTGTTTTAAATTGCATGAACATTCAGAAGCATTTTAATAAACATTTCTTATAATTGCCGAATATACCTTTTTTTTGCAAGACATTTTCCTAATATAATGGATTTTTAAAACATCATTTTCAAGAATATACATCTTTTTGTATTTTGGGGGGGATTGGAGAACTCGACTGCAAAACTGAAGTGTGTAAATTTTGAAGGACAATTGAGTTTCAGTTCTCATAATGATTCAAAAGTACAAAATTTGGGGTGTTTACATTAGAATGAGAACTGAATGAATATCCTCCCTCCCTACTACAGGGCTTCCTTTTCCAGCTCTTCATGCTTCATCTTTTTCTTCCAAGTGGTGCAGCTAGGTAGTTTTTGCACATTTAGACAGAAAAAGTCCTACAACGCCCACCATGCTCAGCCAGCAATACACGTTTAGACAAAAAGTCTGGCTGGGGCATGCTGGGAATTATAGGGCTTTTTCCTGTTTAAACATGAATAGGATTGTGCCCTTAGTGGTCTTACAGTCCTCTCCTCTTTAGATGGCCATGTGTATTATTTAAATTGCGAATAATACAACTAACATATCTCTTCTCCCACGCCACACTTCCATTCCAACAGGTTCTAAATTCCTTATATCTTAGATGGGGGAATAAACCTGTTTTCCGACCCTAATAATCTCCGTAGAATCCATTTTGGGGGTGGAGCTTGGCAAGGTTTTGCCAGCTTAGTCCCCAGCCACTAGCTCATGGATCCTTGAACTGGCTCAAATCGGTGCATGCTGAATCAGGCAATTTCCTGCTATTTTGTGTGCAAATCCTGATTTGCACAAGTTCATAGCTGGGAACATTTACAGAAATCATGATTTGCACAAATTCAGGGCTGGGAACATTTATGGAAATTGCAGTTTGCAAAAATTCAGGGCTGGGAACATTTACACCTGCTGCATTTTTATGGAAATTGCCCTATTTATGGCCATGATTTTGTGCAAATCGCAATTTCTGTAAATATTCCCAACTACAAATTTGTGCAAATCGCAGCTTGTGAACAACACCCCCAAGTCCTCTCCAGATGCCTGTGGACCATCTTGCGGCTTGCCCCACAGGTATGCCAGGATCAGGCAACTGGCAGTGGTCCAGTGAGCAGAGTGCAAACAGGACTTGGGGACATTTGCCCATCTCTGAGCATGTGAATTATCACATTCTGAGCTCTCATAAATCCCAGCACCATCATGGCTATGGGAATAAAATGAAGTTTGTTTCTGCTGCCTTGATGCTAAACACATTGACTTCAGAATATGTTATAAAAAAGGCTAATATGTATGTAAATAACATGAGCTAGTGTAACCATTTACCTAGCTGACCACATCCTGAGTGAAAAAAAATGTTAGAAAAAATAAGGGGAAAGGGTTTTGCATGAAGCAGCATCAGCCCATTGGGCATGGGTACATCTTTAAGGTGCCATCAAACCTTTCTTTTTCATCAAATCCAGGTGAAGGAGTGGCTGTTCTGAATCAGAGCCTGGGTGCAGTAATGGGCCAGATGACGCCAACAACTGAGACTCAATCCAAACAAGACAAAGGTACTGTTTGTGGGTGGTTTGGCTGGCTGGGTGATGTTCAATCTGTTCTGGAGGGGGTTACACTCCCCTAAAGGATCAGGTTTGTAGTTTGGGGGTGCTCTTGGATCCAGAACTGTAACTTGAGGCATAGGTGGAATCAGTGGCAAGGAGCACCTTTTATCAGCTTAGGCTGATATACCAACTGCACCCTGATCTGGACAGAGATAGCCTAGCTATAGTTATCCATGCTCTGATAACCTCTCGTCTGGATTGATGCAATGTGTTATACGTGGGGCTGCCTTTGAAAATGGTCCGGAAACTTCAGCGGGTACAAAAGAGGGTAGCATGTTTGTTAACAGGGACTGGCCAATGAGATCACATCATGCCAGTCCTTTTCCAGCTTCACTGGCTGCCAGTCTAGGTCCAGGCTTGATTCAAAGTGCTTGTATTAACATTCCTAAATGGCTTGGGGCCAGGCTATCTGAAGGAATGCCTCCTCCCATATGTACCTGTCTGGATCCTAAGGTCATCTTCAGGGGTCCTTCTCCATGAGCCCCTGCCAAAGGAAATGAGACAGGTGGCTACCAAGAGGAGGGCCTTTTCTGCTGTGGCACCTTGGCTGTGGAACGAGCTCCCTAGAGAGGTTCACCTGGCACCTACATTATACTCTATTTGACACCAGGTGAAGACCTTTTTATTTTCCCAGTATTTTAACAGTTTATCAGTTTTTTATAAATCTCTGCATTGCTGCTCAGTTTTATCCTGGTTGTGCTTTTATATTGTGTTTTTATACTGTTGCTTGTTTGATACTTTGAATTGTACTTCATGGTTTCAATTTTTGTGAACCGCCCAGAGAGCTTCGGCTATGGGGCAGTATAGAACTGCAATAAATAAATAAATAAACAAACTCATTTTTGTTCCAGAAGCAGCACACTGGTAGGGAGTAATAGTAGTGACTACTCGTACGCTTATCAAATCCTGCCCATGTGCCCACAGTAGAATGAATTACCTACTTTATGTGCTGCATCTATACCAGGTTAGGCAATGTGGTGTCTACAGGCAGGCACCAATGAACCCTTGGTCATTTTTTGGGTGCCCACCAAGGTGCCCTACCCCTCCCATATTTTTAGTAGATCAACACATTTTATTACTGGCAGCTGGGATTGCTGTGAAAGAAGTTCCTGTTGGTGCTGAACAGTATGGCTTCAAAGGAGCTGTTTAGTGTGTTGGGGCTGAGAACCCACATCCTCCTTTTAGTTAGTCTTTAGGCAGGTTACTTGTCTTTTACAACACTTTCAATGGAAGCATTCTGTGGAGGTGCTTGGACAATAACTCAGAATGCCAATAGTGCCCCAGAAGATTGCCTATCCCTAACTATACATATAAATATACTTTCTATTCTGTGCATAGAGCAATCAGATGGCACATGTCAATTTCATCCCAGGTAGGGCTGATTTGTAACCTCCTCAGATATAGACACCACACTTCTAACTTCAGAGCGGTCACATTTAAATACATTTGCACCTTGTGAGAACTTGGACTTGTTTTAATTTGCTTTGACAGTTTCACTTCATTTAATTTGCTCCGAGAACTTTGAATAAGATCAAAGCAGACATTTAGTTTCCACTAGTGTGGCACTTGATGTGACACACAGTTAATTCACCACAAGCTACATAAACAAGCTTCAATTCATAACTTTGAATTGGTGAAATAGCAAATTACAATTCATGAATACAAAGCAGCATGTTATGAATTCATGAATAGAAAAAAGGGAGCTATGAATAATAAACATCTACGTGAATACACTAATGGGAGTGTTATTTATTATTTATTTGTTTGACAGATTTATATACCACTTTCTAACAAAAAATTTGAAGCGGTGAACATAATGATGACATTAATGCTAAAATATAATAATAAAATGATTGCTGATCAATAATTAAACTATGCCTGAAACTTCTGGTTACACCTCAGCTAAAGCTTCACAAAGAGATAGGTCTTAAGAAGACATCTAAAACTCCAAACTGTAGACAACTATCTGATGTTGATGGGAAGTACATTCCAGAGGATGCAATACTATGCATGTCTAGACAGAAGGCCTACAGTTCCCAGCATTACCCAGACATCCAATGCTGGGAATTGTCTGTCTAAACATGCACAGCATTGTGCCCTATATGCTTATTACCAGTGTTCCTAAATTAAACCTCAGGATTGTATGTTGCCACCAAAGTACTCTTCCTGAGGATGACAAACTTCAGACAGGGACATAAGGGATTAAGCTAGTCCCAGGTTGTTTAGGGCTTTATATGTTAACAACAAAACCTTAAACTTGGTCTAATAGCTTATTGGCAACCAGTGCAGTTCTTTTAGCAAAGATGTAATATGCTGTTGAGAGGAGGCCCCATTTAGTGCCTCTCAGCTCCATTCTGCACCACCTACAGGTTCCAGACAAAGCCTAAAGATAGCCCAACATGGAGAATATTAAAATAATCCAGTTTTGAGATTACCAGTGCCTGAGCCACTGTGGCCAAGCTATTGATGTCCAGAAATGGCTGTAATTGTAAATAAGAGGAATAAACTTGCACTCTATCGCACAATAAAGTTCATCCAACGGTCCCCAAACCAGAAGCAATTATAGATAATTTTACAATTTCCCCACCACAGTCCTCTTAGCCACCTTTCCTCTTAATCACTTCATGGCAAAGTGATAGTTACCATAAAGCCTTTGGTCAAGTGTAGACTTCTTCTGGTGCTGATATACACGTTTTTCTATGCAGCTTTACCATATGCTTTTGGGCAAAGAACTGTATAGCAAAATTGGGAGAAGTATGGAATCCCATATTAGGGAAATGTGAATTTGGTTAGTTTGCTCAAAACTAAACATCAAGCTAAATCCTCCAGCATCTCTAATTTTGATTGGTTCATTTCTTAATGGAAGCGAAGTCATCAGTCTATTTGTCATGGCACATTTCAACTTGTATAAATCTGGTCCCAAGTGAAAGGGTAAAACTAATCATCATCATCACCATTATTATTATTATTATTATTTATAACCCGCCTCTCCCTCCGGATCGAGGCGGGGAACAACAATAAATATAAAATACAAATATAAAATACAAAGACCACAATAGATGAGATATTAAAAACAAATAAAAACCAATACATCATTAAAAACATCTTAAAATTCAACTGGATAGGCCTGCGGAAGAGAGCAGTCTTCATGGCTCTCTTAAATTCATGAAGACTGCTAATTTGTCTAATCTCCTCCGGCAGACCATTCCACAGTCTGGGAGTGGTAGAAGAGAAGGTCCTCTGGGTAACACTCATCAGCCTGAAGAAGGCCTAGCATTTCAGGAGTTTAAGAGGTTGCAGGAGCATCAAGGCCCAAGTTCAGATGCAGGCATGTAGCTGATTAGGTACTTTTTCACAGAGCGCATAGTTAAACTACGGAATTCACTACCACAAGATGTGGTGATGGCCACCAATTTGGATGGGTTTAAAGGGGGGTTGGATAGATTCCTGGAGGACAAGTCTATCAATGGCTACTAGTCCTGATGGTTGTGCTACTTCCAGTATCTGAGGCAGTGGCCTATATACACCAGTTGTGGGGAACATGGGTGGGAGGGTGCTGTTGCACTAGTGTCCTGCTTGTGGGTCCCTGGTTGACAGTTGGTTGGCCACTGTGTGAACAGAGTGCTGGATTAGATGGACCCTTGTTCTGATCCGGCATGGCTCCTCTTATGTTCTTATGCTAAGATATCCTTGTTTCTGGCAATGCAAAATAGTGAACTTAACATTGGGGCCAACTATCTGAGATTATTATTATTATTATTATTATTATTATTATTATTATTCATTACGTTTATATACCGCCCCATAGCCAAAGCTCTCTGGGCTGTTTACAAAAATTAAAAGATTTCTACATTCAATCCATTTCTTCCTCTAGATTTGCTTCCAAGGAAAGCTAAACTCAAGTTTCTATAAAGTTAGAGCTGTAAATATGGGGAAAAAAACCACTGCTGAGTTTCAATAAACAACCAAGCCCTCTTGACTGCTTTTATGGTAGTTCACTTTAGTTTTATTTCCATATGATTAATAACAATAGGACCCATATCTTGCAGGCAGTGAGAAGGGCAAGAGGAAGGTCAGCCAAAGTTAGGTTTGATTACAGCAATCACAGCTTTTATTGGTGGTATTATGCATATTTGGGTAGTTTAAGTGGCATGACCCTAATGCTTCCTTTCTGTAAAGGGGAAATAGCACTGTTAATTCCAGGTTTATCCTTCCAAGAAAATAAGAGGAGTTGCCTAAAGCCCTGTGCTTAACACTTGCTAATAAGAAAGTGTTATGATAAAGCCTTAAATTGGGCAAATTAATGCCACCTCTATTGAGAGAATTTGTATTTTTATAACCTGCTCTGGGCTTATCATTAGGTCTCCAAATAAAAAATTGCTAAAGATAGCGTCTATCATATATTTAAAAAATCCAATTTCCCCCTCTACGATTGGAACTGGTAGTTGTTTTACAATGTAAATACATCAAGGATCAATGTCTATTGTGAATATTTTAGCTTTCCTTATAAACACATTTTTAAAGATCTCCATCTGCTCAATTCAGCTGAAATATTTTCAAAGCATTTACCTAGATTAATTCTTATTTCTTCTTTAATGTTGCCAGAAATTAAGAGACAGCTGGACAATCTTATGGCCCAGCCTAAGATGAATGCTGCTACACTGGAACTTTCACTGATGTAACTAGTCAATATCCTATGCTCTCCCAAGAACAATGTTGAGATTGACATAATAGTAGTAAAAAGAGAGCTAACAGTCCAATGAAAATGTCCATTCCCACAAAGCAACACCATCACCACCCACCAATCACACTGTTGCTTTTGCTGACACCCTATCTTGCCCATGTACTGAAGGCATCAAACAGTTAGCAGCAATATTGGGAATGCCTTGATGACATCACTTAACCTTCTGTATACCCTTCGCATACATAATGCACTGTACTACCAAAAAAAGTTTCTCCACTAGCGCAGTAAATGCTATAGTTCCCAGATTGGTTTCCAGCCCTGGTTTGCAAGGTAAGCAAACAACAAGAGTTCACCAATTCAGATGCAACATCATGGTTTGCCTCAAATGATCATACACAAGGGATGGAGAGCATGGGAGAAAGTAGAGTAGAAGGAAGTGGAAGTGTGCAAGCCCATGGCTTGAGCATGTAGCATCTGCTAAACCGGTCCTACATCGACAATCAGGACAATTATGTCCTTTGTGCCAGTAAGGAGTATGTGTACTCGTGGAGATGGTGAGGAAGCTGAATGCACTGCCCACCACTTCTGTGTGGAAATGTAGCCCTTATCAGAAGGTTTGTTGCTTCCTGACTGAGTCAGGGGGCAGGGCTCTAACAGGTTGCATTTTGATGGCTCCACACCTGGAGGATGGTTGCAAACACCCATCAAACACAGGCCAATGACATCATACCCTCGGCCTTCACTGGACGCTGCTAGCCTTGGCTCACTTGCCACTTCTGATTCTGCAAAGAAACATCCTCCATTAACCCTCCATTTCTGTTTTTAATCCCCACATTGGGCAGGGGGACTGGAATTTCACCCCCAAAATGGGTGGAGTGAAAGGGTTAACCCACACACACACACTTCTTGGAGCACTATGGTCCCAATCCAAATCAGGACCTCATGTGCTTACGGAAGAGTAGCTCCACAATGCATGCTTACCTGAACATTTACTTTGGCCCTAAGTAGTATGCAGCCATAGGCAGAGAATAACATTGTTTAATAAGGTCTGTAATACTAATAATAATAATAATAATAATAATAATAATAATAATAAAAAAAAAATATTTCTGTCTGGATCGAGGTGGGGAACAACAGTAAATATAAAATATGATAAAATACATAAAACTGATTAAAAACATGGTACACATTATTAAAATAGCAATAAAACATCCTAAAAATTCTAAAATTCCACTGGATATGCCAGCCGGAAGAGACCAGTCTTTATAGCTTTCTTAAATTCTAAAAGACTGTTAAGTTGACGAGTCTCCTCCGGCAGGCCATTCCACAGTCTGGGAGCTGCAGAAAAGAAGGTCCTCTGGGTAACGGTTGTCAGCCTAGTCTTGGCCGACTGTAGTAAGTTCTTCCCAGAGGATCTGAGTGTGCGGGGCAGATTGTACGGGAGAAGGCGATCCCGCAGGTAGAGGTGATAAGGGGACAGGCTACCACACTGTACTTTTCCTTAAATGTTTTCGCGTGCTTTTCTGTACATCCCAGCATTTATTATGCTGCACACCTTACAATAAGGCTATTGTGCTAAGAGTGCTTCCCTGATGCCCAACCACACTTTGGCTATTCCTCATGTCTACTTAGCATTTGCTTTAGGAACGAATCTGCGAAGTCTGCCAAGTCTTCCTTAGATATATGTTTACACTTCCCTAGGCTGCTGCGTAATAACAATCTGCCACATTGTAACTGTAGCCTCCAGTATGAATTATGCATCAGTGACTGTCAACAATAAGCAGGCAAAAACATTTCCTTGATTTTTAAAGAGCAACGAAAGGGCTGTAAGGGTAATGGTGGGAGGTTATTTAACACTTGGTTTCAAGCAAAAATTGTTGAAAGCAGAAACAATGTAATTGTAGTTAATGCATCAGAAAGCAGAAAATTCCAATATTTCTTTTCAAGCCAACAAATGGCTGGCTCATACCATCCCCTCAGCCTTTGGTAGCTGCAGGAAAGAAACATCCCATGTAGACATTTAGCCTATTACTCAGTAGTGGACTGGATTTAGTCCAAGGTGAATGGCATACCCTTGATCAACTTGACATGCATCAGTTAGGGTTTACCAATATTTTAGTTTTGGTTATTCTCAGTTTCTCAGTTTCCAGTCTTAAATTCAGTTCATCTAGATCTTTGAGAATTTCTTCCATCTTAAATTGCATCCATCTTGAACTTTCACTTTAAAACCAAAAAAAAATCATGAGAATTCATAAGTAGTTTGTGCACATTTCTCCTAATATATGCGTTTTTGTGTGCAATTTGCCTAATATGCACACATTTTTGCCACCAGTTTTCCTAACACTTTACATTTTAATATGCTTTCCTCAAATATAGGTATCTCTGTCTGCATTTTCTGATTGGAGAACTCCATTGCAAAATTTAGAGAAGTGCGAATTTCAAAAAGCAGGGTTTTTGGCTTGCATAGTGGTTGGAAAGTGTAAAACTAGACAAGTTTGCATTAAAATGTAACTGAGCAAATTTCTCCCCCATCTCTACCATCGATATGGCTAGAAATCAGCAGGAGCTGGTATTTTCCACACAACTGCCAGGAGCCAAGATGATTGTCACCCCATGGCCACCTCCATATTTTACCCCATTCTCCATATTTTATAAAAGAAGCATGGAGAAGGTGCTGTTTCTCCTTGACCATGGAGATGGTTTTCCTTTAGGAAACCTGACACTGGCACAATCCTTTGAGAATGGGACTATATTTCTGTTCAAGGCTGCTATCAGTACATTGTTGCATAAACAAGAGTGGATTGTTTCACTCTGTAGTGTCTGGCTTGGCTTGTTCATGCTTCATTCACCTGGAGCAATGTGTACATTCTTCAGTGCACCTGCTTTCTCATTGTGGCTTATGGTGTGAGTTGATTTGTGGAGGGGACTTGTGGATGGCTGGTCTTTCTGCCGATCAGGGAACTGGACTAATGGCCTTTTTGTTCCTTTAACTCCATCATTCTAAGCACAGATGTCAATGCTACCTATGCATTCCTCAATATTCTTTGATTTCTATAGAATGTGCCTCCACTTTTGATTACTATCCTATTCCAATGCCTATAAGTTAGCCTGCATTCCTGAAACTGGATCTATAGGGGATGGGTCATTATTAATCATTCAATGAAGAGGCATCATTTGTTTTGGATTTTTTTTATTTTGTTTTTGCAATGTAGTTGAGTATCTTGCTTCACCCTTGTTATTAACAGCCAAATGAAAAATGTTCCACTGCATCGCTGACCACTACAGCTTATTCTGCCACAGAAACTGTCAGTTTTGTTGAAAACCGAAAATAACCATTGGTACCACCTATGCCTCACAATGAAATCCCAAGCAGAAGATGCGACTGTTTGGATGGTGTAAGGATGGGCCTTTAAATGTCAAACAAAATTTGTGCTCCAGGAGATAAAGGAGAGAGGAGACCCACATTTATCACAATGGCAACACACTTGGCTCTTTTCACCTCTTTTACTTAAGGAGTCATCGTCACAGACATACTGCTGCATTAAGGGTTTGCTTCACATGTCCCCCCATCCTTGCTTGTCTTAGTCATCATAAAGCAAAGAAGCAACTGGGGGTGTTGGGGAAATCTGTTTGGATGATGGAGTTCAATGGGTTTTCCTAGTTTCACCCCCACCCCAACTTCATTCCAGCTCCCAGTGCAAAGCCCAACACAGTATGCAGAGACTCCAGACAGTTCACAGATTTTGCGCACACTCTTCACCCCACAGGTTCTGCAATTTGCACAAGTTTCTGAGCAATTTGTGCAAATTGCAGAACCTGTGGGGAGAAAATGTGCAAAAAAGGTTCCTGGAGTTCGAGAAAAGCCCACAACTCAACTCGCAAATGCAAAAATGCAGTGGAACTCCATCAAGTAAAAAAAGAACTGGATTTCCCAGTGGTGGACATCCCTAGAAACAACCTCTTTTACAGGCATATTTGGGTTTCTGATGTGCAGATATTAAGGGCCTTGGGCTTGCTTAGTGCACTCACTAAGCTTTGACGTATTTCCACTTTGAATAAAATTCAATATTTGATATGGAATGAATGTGCAGAAACTGGATTTTAAGGCACACATTGAGTCCACCATTGGCCTTCTCTTCACAGAAGGACATTTGATCTAGCAAAGGCCTCTGCTAATGGAGAAGAGGGAAGGTGATTTTCATTGATTCCTCTTCCCCAATGCAGCCCCTTATACCACCTCCCTCAAATTCCCAGTGTCTCCAAACCCTCTGGAGAAGATTTGCAAGGAAAGAAGGGGATAGAAGAGGGAAGGGGAATTGACCAAAAAAGAAAAGAAAAAAGACTTATTCTCCCCAATGCTGTTACTGGAGGCCTCTGCTAGATCAAAAACCCCTCCATTAATAGAAGGACTCCTGAGATTTCATTTGTGGAAGAACAATGTTGGATGCAACCATATAAGTCTTATGCAGCATCGACTGCTCGCATGTATGGCAAAAGTGTGTAGAGGGACACACGTAAGCCCAGTTCCCAGTGTCTCCACATGCCTGGCTTCCAGGTAGACCTCCACAGAGATGTCATGACTGCAGAAACTGTGTAAGTGCATCCAACTAAACACCCTCACAAAGCCCTACAGAGACCTTCATGCTCAGCACGCAAAATTCTGACTGACAGTGTGGGATCACTGGGGGTGGGGCTTAAGTGCTTACCTATGTCCCCCTTATGCACGTTTGCCCTACGTATTAGCAGGTGAACACCTGCATAGGGCTATAAACACTTTGCACACTTCTAGGAATGGCACACCTCTGTAACTTTGCACACCTCTAAGAATGTAGGGATCAACTGACCTGGCACTGGAAGTGATCAGCCCGGGCTAAGCCTATTCTTCCTATTTCTTTGTCTCAAACTGAATCATCTAGTAGTTGGCTTTCAGCTTCCCTTTGCCTACTTTTTCTCCCCTTTCCACATAAACAACCAACCTAAAGGACCTTTGGCCCTCATTCATCTTTTGTCCTTCCCTTCTTTTAAAATTATATGTTATCGTGAAGAATATTGGAGTCCCTGTTCACTGCTATCCTGGAAGGATCCCTCTGAATGTAATCTGCTGGCCAAATGACTAACTTTTCCTCCCTCTTGCAGAGGGATATATCTACCTTACGGCCAAACAACGCATTAAATAGTAGTCATATAATCATTTTTCTTGATATATATTTTTTATTATTTTTTGCAAGAAAAAGTGCCCATAATGTTGGGATCTTGTGGGAGGCTGGAATCAATTGGAGAGAAGCACCGGTCAACCCTGCCTGCTATTTGCCTGCTCATAATTTCCTTTCCCATGTTGGTTTAGCCATAATGGGAGTAAGGTGTGTGTGTGTGTGTGTGTGTGTGTGTGTGTGTGTGTGTGTAAGAGAGAGAGAGAGAGAGAGAGAGGGAGTATAAAAGTAAGGGGGAGTCATTCAAAAATTGCACAACTTATCTATAGTGATTTTCCTTGGAGACTTGGTAACTTTAATACTTCTAAATCTTTTCAAATTGCTCAATTGCTTTTGAGCTTCATAGACTTCTCATTCCTTACTGCTGTGAAGTGTCCATTGGAGATAGCAAGCATCTATAACTTCAGCACTGTGTTTTGAATCACTTCCATGCTATCTGATGGAATTGATTACATCAGTCTCGCATGCAGACATTGTGACAATGTGGAAGAGAGATTAGGTTCCTTCCAATACTTTAAAGTGAACACACCTTCCTGAAAAGTATTGTCCATGAGGAGGTATAGCAAGACAGTAAGGAAAGGGGAGGAACAGAGATACCGTTGTTTAAATTGCACACATGCACATAGAGTTAGATCATATCTCATTAATACATGTATATCCCACCTTTCCACTAAAGGGAGTGTTCAAGGAAGCTAACAATAATAAAATACAGATGAAATGTTACTTAGTTAAAACATAACCGCACTAAAACACAAAAGCACATTAAGAAGTTAAAACACATCCATTAAAAAGAAATAAGACACAGATAGCACCCACCAATTAAAAATCTTGCCTCTCTTGGTCGAATGTTCCAGAGCCCTGTGGGGGCAGCCACCAAGAAGGCTCTCTCTTGTCTTCCTGCCAAATGTATCTTCCAGGGTGGTGAGGCAGAGAGAAAGACATCTCCAAAGGATCTTAAAACCCAGGTAAGATGGTAAGGGAGAATGTGATCTTTCAAATAGCCTGCTTCCAAGACATGAATGACCAGTAGGACTGTGCACTGCCTTGGGCTGAATCCCTGAATCTAAGCTGAGGTGGGCCAATTCAACCTGCATCAGCCTGGATCTGAGGTGGTACTGGGTTGGCTCGAGGTGCCCTGAAATCACAACACATTGGCACTGAAGCCTCGGGGTGTTTTGGGCCAATTTGAGGTGGTGCTGGGCTGCTCTCCCATTTACCCGCCTGCCAGGAAAGCCAACACAAGGCCGGCCGTGAGTCCAGGTGAGTCCATTGGACTCACCAGATTCACCTCCTTCTTCCTCCCCACCCTCCTCACCTTCCCCGGTCACCTCCCACCACACCTCCCACCAGGACTTACCTGTAAATCGTGTCCTCCTCCCAGAGAGCTGAGACGTGATTTTAAGTTAAGATCACGGGGCTCTCTGTTTTTACTATATCTATGGCTGCAAACCAGAGTGGGGAGTTGGGAATCCTATGGCTGGTGCCCAGGAACCCGCAAGGCTGACCCACTTTGGGGGGGGGGGGTGAAACTTACTTTGGCTTCGGTGCAGAGGTGAGGTGGGCACCCCCCCCCCCGAGCCCTGAGTCAAATTGGAGCTATTTTGGAAGCTCTGAGGTGAGTTGGGGGGCTGTGCACAGCCCTAATAATCAGTACTTTGAATTATACCCCAGAATGGACCAGCAGCCGGTGAAGCTGTTGTAAGCTCCCTGTAAGCAGCCCTGATCAATAGTCTGGCCACAGCATTCTGGATCAGCTGAAGATTTTCAAAGGCAGCACACAATATTTTAATTCTGAGTATACATATTCAAAATTGTCCTTTTTAATTCTAGTGTTTTAAACTTTTGATTCCTTTGTGTTGTTACATTTATATAATGTTATGCTTACCCTTCCTGTTGTTATTAGCTCTTTTCCCCTATGAAATGAAGGAGGTATGCTGCACAAACATAGCTTTGAACAGAGTTAATCAGTATTAATACTCAGTCTGTCATATTAGAATGCCCTCTCATCATTTCTCTTTGTCATTTATTCAGAGCTGCTGAGCATCTAGCCCTTTATTTATTTCATTACATTTATATCCTGCCTTTCTTTTAAAGTTTTCCCCTGCTTGGGTTTCCCCTGGTCCATTTTATCCTCACAACAACACCATGAGGACCAAACTAAATGTTCTACTAATCATGAATAGTGTAGCTATGCATGATTGTTTTCTTTACCCTTGTGTAAGTATGTGTGGCTCCAATTTGGATTGGGGCCATGAACCCAGTAGGGGGGTGTTAAATATTCACCTCACCCATTTCCCCCAGAAATTCCACCTGTGGGAGTGAGGTTTAAAAATGGGGGGATCTCTATTGGAAGTTTTAACATCCCCTTCAAACAGTACTGTGGTCCTGATCCTAAGCAACACTATGCATGGTTAGCAGAACATTTAGTTTGACCCTTACGTAGATTAGGCTGAGAGCTCGTGATTGGCCCAAGGTCAATCACTAATCATCATAGCTGAGTGAAGATTTGAACCCAAGTCTCCCCTGTCTTACATTATACTTCATTGGCTTTAGTGCCATTGGCATCCATCGCCCATTCACTAATGTCAATGTATGTTTGTGTGTGTCTATATAATTTCAGCAGAGAGGAGCCCTGTTTCACACCAGGTCCAGCACAGAGCATTCTGGGGTCCAAGTTGCTCATCCTTACAGAACACTTTTCATCTCTGTTTCTCAAAACTAGATCACTCTAAATAGGGTCATTGCTAGTTTCTGGATACTCACTAAATCTGAAAATCAGAGAGGCCAGAGGTTGATTGTGAAGCCTGAGGATTTTGAAAACTTACAGCATTTGTTTCTCGTTCCGATCTTAGCATCTTAATGAGATTGCCCCCATACTCCCGGTTTTCCACAGCAGCGTTTACCTCTGCCAGATTCCCTTTTGCAGTCTGTCAAAGTGGTGTCAAGCTATTTTAACATGAACCTCAGCTATTATAATGTGAACTCCAGTCCCCTGATACAACAGTGCTGGCAGCACTATTAGACATTTCTGTGTAACGTTTTGTGTTGCATTTTCCCTTTCTGTCGTTAACGACTGAAATCTGTGTGATCACACTGAGGAGCCGCAAGCTTTGGCAAACCACTCTTTCATTTTAGGCTTCCCTTTTTCATGTCATGAGTTTTGGTACCAGGCAGATGCATACATACACACACAGAATATATTTATACTTCATCAGATTCTCAAATCGCTGTTATCACATGGGAAAGAAACCTTGCTGTTCTTGTGAGTAGCTGACTGAAGACATCAACTCAGTGGCTGAGTTCGGACAACACTTTAGGCAATGGAGGGGAGAAGAGGCAACTGACGGTTTGTTATTTTGGCGGTGCCTGACACATGACACGTTGCCCCTGCCCCCGTTGTGTGGCTGAAAGTCCTGACCTCATGATAAGCAACGGGTCTCCGATAAGCAACAGAGCAACCTATTGTTTTCCCCCGCTGTTACATAATATACTGTCCATTGTGTGTCCCCCCCCCCCCACATGACACCATAAACAACTCAATGGACAGTTGCCTCTTCTCCCCGCCGTTGCCTAAAGTGTTGTCCAAACTCAGCCACCATGTGGTGGCTAAGCAAGTAGGTAGCAGAAAGTTACCATCCATTGGGAAATGGATTTAAGTCTGAAAAAGATAGCATGAAGCCATTCAGATTATCCAGCATAATAAAATCTTAAAATCTTGGCTACTGTATGCAGGGATGGGCAACTTGTGGCCCCCTAGGGTTTGCTGGTCTGCAACTCCAATCAACCCCAGCTAGCATAGCCAATGGTGAGGCTTGATGGGACTTGCAGTCCAACAGCATCTGGAGGATCACAAGTTGCCCACCTCTGATTGAAAAGGCCTGGTCAAGACTCTGATTAGACAAAGAATTGGGTATTGTATGTATGCAAATATCTTGAGATTTTATTTGTAATCAGCTAGTTGTGGACAAGCTACATGTTGCATGGTTGGGCATTGGCAGCATTTATGGACTGGCAAAGGTCTGATGCTGATTGGAGATTTTGGGTTTGTGTTGAATATACCTTAATGTTGTAAGAACTGCAAAGGATCTCTGCAGGATCAAGCCAATTGTTTAAATAGTAAGCCATCATTTGGTTTCCTAAGGATGACCTACTTATAGGGAGACATTTTTCTCCCTCTCCCATAATACTAGAACCCAGGGTCATCCCATGAAGCTTATTGATGGGAGATTCAGGACAGATAAAAGGAAGTACTTCTTCACACAGTACAGAGTTAAACTATGGAATTCACTCCCACAAGATGTAATAATAGCCACCAATTTGGATGGCTTTAAAAGAGGGTTCAATGAATTCCTGGAGGAGAAGGCTATCAATTGCTACTTGTCCTGATGCCTATGGGCTGCCTTCAGTATCAGAGGCAATAAGCCTATATACACTAATTGCTGGGGAACATGAATGGGAGGTGTAAAGGCAAGGCCCCACGCCGTCCCTTTCTTTGGACACACACAGAACCCTGGAATTCAAACAAAAGACTCAAATGGATTGAGATATACGGCTTTATTAGATTAAGAACAGGTTAAGCAGTCTAAGAATATTAAATCTACACAAGACCCAGCATGCATAACATAAAAGGTGAGACTAGCTAATACCATCCTTGCCCAGCAGGACCTGGCTCTCTTCTGCACTCCCCACGAAAAGGCACCCACCATCTGGAGAGCCCCAGTCTTAATCCTCCTCCCGGGGTTCCCTTTCCTTTCCCTGGTGCCAGCTGCAATTCTTTCTTTCACACCTCCCTTCTTTCGGCCTTGCTTTTTACTGCCTCCAAGATAAGAACTGGTCTTCCTGGCGCTTTGTCCTTGGTAGTTAATCTCTCCCCAGGTGGTCGAGCCAAGGCCCTTTGTCATTCTAAAACCCCTACTAAAAACTTCTGCTAAAACCCATGCTTTGCTTTGTGGACTATTTCTACTACTAAATCCATCTGCTCCTTCAGTGTAGTCTATCTGCTTCCTTTACAGGAGGGTGTCCTGCTTGTGGGTTCCTGGTCAATAGCTGATTGGCCACTGTGTGAACAGAATGCTGAACTAGATCGACCCTTGGTCTGATCCAGCATGGCTCTTCTTATGTTCTTATGGTGTTGCTGAGAGTTTTGTTATACTGATTTTGTTGCTTCTTATGTTATAAGCAGTTCGTAGTTGTGTTCATTATTGTCGTGAGCCATCCAAATAACTTTGTTATTGGACAGTGTATAAATCTTGCAATCAATCAATCAATCAATCAATCACAGATTGGAATATTCATGGAGTTGTTTCTTAAGTTGACCTCACTATAGAACCTTGCTTTGTTTTAAAAGCTGTGAATATTTATGCACACAGCTATGCGCATTATGGACTTTGGGGCAGATTTGCTTGAGATCTCCTGACATTTTCTCACTATTACAATCCAATTACCTTGTGTGGGTAAGGCTGACTGATAATAGCATGCTGTTGTGGTGGTGTTTTTCTCCCCCAGTAAAGCGTAAAGGAACCTCAAGGGTGTGTTAGAATGAAATAGACTACAGGAAATTGAAGCCTCTCCAATAAATCAATACATAATTGATGCTGGCAAAACAACTGGGAACTAATAGACGGAACAGTTTTATTTGTCTGTCCTCTGTTCAGATTACAGTCTCTCCATTTTGTACAGTGATCAAACCCTGGAAACCCAGCCCTGAAACAGAAGCATCCCCAGCTGAACATTTCTCCCAACAAGAGCCCCTGAAGAGAAATTAATTACTTCCACACAGCCAAGAGAAGATTGATAATGGAGCCCTTGGGTTAGGTGCCACTCCTAAGACAAAAGAAACCATTTGTTAAAGTAATCTTGGGAATATTTTTCACTCAAACTATGGTGAACAGCTCTCTGACCTTGTCGGGTACCATGTGAACTCCATGGTGATAGACAGCATTGAAAAGTGGGGGTTGGGGAGGGGAGAAGGGAGGTTCAAACAATCCAGGTTCAAGCTTGACGTGTTCCTTTTATAACCCCTGTGACTGCAAACTGCCAACACTTGGCAGATTCATTTATTCTGAACAGTCCTTTGCTAGGTTACTTGGGAAAGCAATTGAAGAAGCAGCAGAAGATGGGCAAAGTCTGAGCATAATTTAAAGACCTAGATGGCAGGATTAAGGGGAGAGGGCAGTTTAAAAAATATATTTTGAATATGGGGATAAATGTAAGCATTTGTGGCAATGTTTGTGTCCAACAGGTGCCAAACAGGAAAGTGTTTATGTCTTAGGATCTGAAAGATTAACCAAATGAAGAGTGGAGCTCGATCATGATTTTAAAATGAGAGGTTTCATTTATACGCAAGATTGAGTCACTTTTAAATCTTTGAAACAAATCACAGAATACCTTATTGTCTGTTCTATTTAGGATTTGGTAATAAAAATGGACATGTCAGTCTATTTCTAGTCCATGTCAGTTTCACTTGCGTCTGTTCATAAGTCTGTTTCGTTCCTCATTGATCTGCATAATAATTTTTAAAGGGCATGGAAATTTGCACTATTTTTTTTATATATATTTTTCATACACTGAATGAACTAGCCAAGTGACTTTATAACATAAAAGGAGGAGATGAAACATTCTGGATGATTTACTATATGATTGTTTGATGAAGGCCTGACTTTGATATTAAGACTCATTGACTCTGGAGTTCCCTTGTTATAAATGCCTACGGATTAAAAACCCAGAGTATTCTACAGTTCCCTTTTAGTGGCAAAATCAATGTCATGGTGTATTGCTTTTTAACCTCACCTCTGTTCATCTGTTTGCAAGAAGGGCTGAAATGCTAAGTGTTCATACCTGGAATTAAGCTCTGAGGGGAGAAATTGGTTATCAGAAGTGAATTAGCAATGGTGGATTTTCTGTGTTGCTGGGTTGGGGTGGGGAAACCGTAGACTAGATGACATTTGAGATCCCTTTCCCCCTTTTCCATGATTCTATGAATTCACATCAATAGGATAGATTTCCTTAGTTCTGGGACAGTGGTTTTTCAAGGTACTGCTGGCATGTCTTTGCTTGGCCCTTGTATTATTAGCCTAGCTGTATTTCTCCTCTCATCCTGCCATGTCCAAAGACTGATATGAAACAGTGATTCAAGGATGTTCCTGAATACACTGCCAGGCCTACTGGTTTTCTGAGCTGCAGGTGCTCTTTTAGAAACCCAGTGGGGGCTGGTGGCTCCCATTTCGGTGGGGCTGTGAATCCATTCTGGGTTTTAGTCAGAACCAGCCAGAATTCTAAAGGAGGTATTCAATATGCTAAATCTATTTTGGGGATAGGGTGCAGAACCTTGTATAGTTCCTTTATAATTCTGGCTGGATCTCACTGAAACCCCAAATGGATTCACAGCCCCACTGAAATCGGAGCCACCAGCCTCCACTGTTGAAACCTCCATCTGCTGCCCCACTTTGAATCTTTTACACGAAGCATTCCCCTAACCCAGTTGCCCTCCAGATACCTTGGGCTACAATTCCTATCACCTCCAGCCAGCATGCCATGAGTTGGGGAAGGCTGCCCGATGCTGATTAGCTAACTTTTATGAATGGCATCTACAATGAACCCTTGGGGCAGACCTATCTGAATTTCTACTGGGTTTTATTAGGGTTTTATTTCTGCACAAGGCAATGTTACCAGTGTCCTCAGGAGCAAAACTGCTGCCGGCAGCAAGGCAACTAGATCCATGCTGTTTGGCCATTGTGTGACAATCATGTTACATATTCCTTCATAAATAACTCAAGAGACTGCGGTTTCTTCTTGATAAAACCTTTGCTCTTTCTCTCTGGCATGAGGTGAATGAGGTTTGATCCTTTTAATTATTAAGACTACCCTACTTCTGCCTTTCTGTTGCAATTTAAGCCCTGGATTATTACACGATCTGAGCTAATACAAAACCACAGTGTTGTTCAGCTGGAAAACACTCCAAAATCTATGAGCGGCATTTTTTAAAATGTTCAAATGATCTCTTTTTTGGAGGAAGAGGGTGTTAGAGATGACCTTTTAATATGTATTAGCTACTGACACCAATAACTTACCTATTTATAGCATTTTTATCCAGACTTTCAGCCAAAGTGACTCCCAGAGTGGCTTACAAAGAGGAGAAATAAGATAGAACCTGCCTGCAAGCTTACAAACTGAAAGACATGACACAAAAGGAAAGGGGATTGGGAGGAAGGAGGAAAAAAGCACATAGAAGGGCTGCTGCTGCTGCTGCTCCCTCTTCCTCTGAAGTCTTCAGCAGTGGCAGCTGGTAGCAAAAAGAAGAGGCGCTCTGAGCTGGAGCCTGATGAAGGGTGCCTGACTTAACAGTGATCTGTTTGCTATCCATTACAACAACCTTTCCCAACCTCGTGCCTTCCATAGGTGTTGGATTGGAACTCAGGATACTGGAGAAATTCGAGACGGACTAAAATGAGTTCAGATTTCTAAGACTTTGACCTGCGGAATCCGCTGCGGACAGGCTTCCCCAGGCATGCGGATTCCATGGACTTCCAGATTCATTTTTTTACTTTCCCAAAATTTATACTACTTAATTTGTGGGAAAATATGCATGTTTCTGCTGGGGCACACGCCATGCTGGAAAACAGATGCAGGGGAAAGTCAAATGGAATGGGGGTCAATACACTAAACATTACGTACTAACATGAATGATGAAAATTGTTGCAAACTTTCTTATGGAATTATTTGTATATTTTTCCACATAACAGGGGGTGGGGGAACCCAAATCCATCTGTGAACGGATGCTGGAACGAACAGCACTGCACAATCCACGGAACACAAATGGAACAGAACGGATTTTAAACAATCCATACATCCCTATCTGCAGCTCTCATCATTCCCAGTCAGTTTCTGCATGCAAAGTGTACGCTCTAACTCTGAAAGACAGCCTTGGCAGAATGTAGATTACCAACCATGTATGGAAGCCTACTAGGAGTGCAAAATCGGTCTCTGCTGCCTGCAAGGGAAGAAGTACATGGCAGGACCAAATAGATAGATGATGGGATGTATCCAGGTTGGGAATCACAATTTGGGCTGGACCTTCACTGCATACAGGATTAGTGAGCCAGTGAAGAGAGAAAGAGACAGAGAGACAGACAGAGAACGAGAGAGAAAGAGAGAGAGAGAGAGAATCAGAAATCCTTGATTCCAGTCATATCTAGCCATAAACTCATTAGAGTGCAAGGCCAGAATCTCACAGCCTAAGCTTCCCATCTACAATATGGGGATAATACTGTCCTACCTTATAGGATTGTTGTCAGATTTCCTAATATGATGATGATGATGATGGCTGAAATTCCCTTTTCTCTACAACTGTTAAAGTTACATGAGGCCTGTCCTCCTTTTCACATGGTCAGCCTAATTTACACTGATAGTGGTAAAACTGGAGAAGAGTCACTTCCATGTAGCATCAGCCTGATATTCTGGTCTTTTATAACCTTTGTTCCTTGTGATAGAAATGTGTGTAGAGTTATTTTGCTAAGGTGGAAGGGCTGTTGCTTCTTTCTTTAAGAAATAATTTTCTGGTTGTTCAATTAGTGTGTATATTCTGTACATGCTGTGGATTGCAGGGCTATAGGCCTGCCTTTTTGCATTTGTTCATTCTACATTTTCCTGTTTTTTTAATATTTTCTTTCATATCCAAATCAAAGGAAGCTGAACCTAAACATAACAGTAATAAAATCAGAGACTGCTATGGAAGTTAAAATGGGAGAGCTTTCAGTGAAGTTCCAGTCATAGTTCCTATGATGTATCTAGTGGACTCTCATATAGCTCTGACCCCTAGAGGTCACTGACCCTGTTCAGATGACATGTGGAGCCATGATGGTTAAGCATTTTGAGCAAAACAGTATGGCTTAGCCTGTCCTGTGAATCATGACTTAGGGCTCATCTATACCTGCAAACCTTCCGGGACGGTGTGGTGGGAGGATCTCAGGCTTTACAGCTTCTGGAATCGTCCCCCAGGGTGCATACGCCAGTACAACATTCCAGAAGTCAAGTGGGATGTTCCTGGCATGGTAGGTTTTTTTAAAGAAGGGAGAGGTTTGTGCAATTGTGCGGGTGTGAACCAGCACCAAAGGTAAGTTTTTTTGGGGGGAAACCCTTCAAATTCGGTGCCCCAACACACTGAGAGCCATCCCGGGGATGGTGAAAATGCTGCCCCCCATGCCATTGGCCACAGAGCCCCCTGCCACAGCTCCATGCCCATTTGAAGAGCCCTGCTACTAGCAAGGAAGAGGGAGGACCCGAGAGCCTGTGCCACATCACCCGCAGTCTTCGGGATTGTCCCAGGACCATGGGAAAAATCAGGATAAGTGATTTCCAGTTATCCTGGAACCACTGAGAGGTTGTCCCTGGTTGACCCCAGGATCATCTGTGCATCATTTGGACGCACAGGGATGACTTCAAGCTGACTCCGGAATAAATAGCTGGTGTAAACATGCTCTTAGTGTGATGTGTGAACTATTCCTAACCATGGTGGCTAGGCTGACCAGATAAAATCCAGGTCAGGGCTCCTGTAACTTTAACAGTTGTAGAGAAAAGGGAATTTCAGCCAGGGTCATTTGTATGCAATTAGTTCCTGGTGATATTCCCTCTTCATCACAACAGTTAAAGGTGCAGGCACTATACTTGAGTGACCAAATGCAAAAGAAGGCAGGGCCCCTGCAACTTTAACTGTTGTGATGAAGAGGGAATTTCACCAGGAACTAATTGCATACAAATGACACTGGCTGAAATTCCCTTTTCTTTACAACTGTTAAAGTTACAGGAGCCCTGACCTGGATTTTATCTGGTCACCCTAATGGTGGCTACATAACCACGGTTTAAACACACCCACTAACCATTTGCTGCAAAAGGTTTAGTGGCCTAACCATGGCTTAGCATGTCATCTGAACAGGCCCACTGAGACCAGACTTTTCATACAGCTCCCCAAAATGTTGATTGCCACCACCAACTGGTTTGTAGAATAGAGAGTTTCCTCTTTTTATCTTTGTATTTAGGGTGAGATATGCAAACCTTGAAATCCACCCATACCACAACATAGGTGTTTAAAAGAATACCTGTTAAAAGTTTGTACAGAGTAAGCCAGGGGAAGGAATATTTGTTTACATTAGTTGGATGTGATAGCCTTTGAATTTCAATTTCTTTTGATTTATCAGGCTCTCTTTTTAAAAATAATTATCCATGATTTAGGAAGATGAGCTTTCTTCCCTCTGAAGGTGCCAAGATAGAAATAACAATACATTATTTGGCTGTCATTTGAAGTGAAGTTCACAGAAAGCCTCACAATGTATTCTCAGCATAATAGAACCATATATCATAGATTGTAAATGAAATTTGTCACTGTTAAGCGGTCATTACTACTTGAGGTAATATTCTTCTATAGGCTGAAGATTGATAATAAGTTTCATGCTGTGGTATATTAATCAAAAGTATTTTTTTTGCAGCAAAACACAATGTTCTGTAGACTAGAAATACAGTTTCTTCATTTCCATTTATGAATCACTATTGAAACTTTTGAAAGAAAAGCAATGCCACTGAGATATAGATATTCTCAACATTATTTATAACATGCCCATATTCAGTCTGATAAATCCAGATCAGGTCTCTTGCACCTATAATTTTCATGAAAATTACAGGTGTCTGATCTAGATTAGGATCACAGCAGAAGGCAAAGCATTAAAGATTCCCTCCCCCTCCCCCTCCCCTTCTCCAACTAGTATCCAAATTGAGCCTCTTGCACTTAGTTGAAAGAGAGAAAGAGGCATCTAATTTGGCCCTTAGTTTCAGCCCCCTCAGAAACACAATGAGGCCTGGAGGCCTTCCCTTCCCAAATTCCTTTGCAAGCCAGTTTCCCATGAGGCTTGGGAGGCTCTCCAACCCCAAAACACCCTTCTGAGCACACACTCCTCCAATTGCTCCTTCACTTTATCTGGCAATTGTGACAAGGAGGGCTGCTGTTGATGCCTTGATTAGGCCCTAGGAAACTGAAGGAACAGCATTCTGAGCACTACGATTTCTGGGATTGATTGCTTCCCAGGGTTTCTAGGTCCAAGACCCCTAGAAGACTACAATTTGAGAAACTCGATGGCCAAGATTCTCCCAAATGCCAGAATTGGTGAACACTGTGAGCCTATCTACACTTCTCCTTTAAAATGGTTTAAAATAGTTTATAACAGTTTTGAGGACACAATCCATATACAGTTTTCAAAACTTTTTCAAAGTGTTTTATCCTGCGTGTGTAGATAGGCTCTGTATTTTCCTAGGGTACCAGGGCACATGAATCCCAAAGCCCTGGGAAAACAAAATGCTCACCAGTGTTGGAAGCCACAATACTACCCTTGAATTTCCAAGCAGGATTGTTGAGAGAAATGCAAGAATACCGTATAATATAACCATCTGTCAGCCCCTGGGCTGCCCAAGTAGCGCGCGTTAGAAAAAAAAAGTCAAGGTGAGGTTTTGTATTGATTACAGACACCTGAACAACTGCTCCATAAAGGATGATTTTGGGGGGGGGGGGTGCTCTCTGCCCCAGAATTATCTGGTAACTGTGAACATCCATGGAGTGTTCAGTTTTCCAGAGTGGACATTGGCCACTTTCAAACCCATTGATTCATATCAGAACGGAGACGTGCCCAATCAGAGCTTCTAATGTCTCCGAAATTATCCGACTGTTTTTCAGGTGTCTTTGCTGTGTGTGTGTACGTGTGTCTCAATTGAATATCTCTATATCTGGAAGATGCTGAGTTGGGTGAGGGGTAGCTTTGATATTGACATGTGCGGCTAACCAATTAGGAATTGCCACAGCACAGTCTGTGACCGTGTTCTCCTCTAATCACCGTGTTTGGGGGAGTGGGACAATGGCTGCTGGTTCTGGCCATGGGTGGGGGGGGAGAGGGAGTATGTTTCTGTTTGGTCTCATAGAAATCAATCATCCACAGTGTGAAAGTGCTGCTGGGCTGGCTGGAATCATGAGTGAGTAAGCTTCTAAACTTCAGGCAGGCAGGCTCTTTATTTCAGTTAAATATTGGCTGGGCTTCCATTGCAAGGAGGGACTCCATCCAATAGATCTGGAGGGCACCTGGTTGGAGAAGGCTGGAGTAGAAACTTCCATTAGCAGCAGTGGAGCTCTGCATCAGCAAAGTAAAGGATAAAAACTCCCACCATAAATGTGCAGGGGTGGATTAACATGTGTATGTGTGTGCGCACGTGCACATATTTGTTTAAGGGGAATAATGGTTTGAGGATATTTTTTTTAAAAAAATCTTAAAAAATCAAGGCATGAATGAATCTGCTACAAACTTGGCAGGCCTAAAGCCCTACTTAAGAACTATCAACATGCTAAGTTTCAATTCTTTATCTTTAAAAATGGTGGCATTTAAAAAAAAACAAATTACTTTTACACCCACAAACATTTAAAAATCCTTAAAAAATCAAGGCTTGAGAGGAACTTAATAGCTATCATTGTGCCAAATTTCATCTCTTTATCTTTAACAATGAGGGAGCTGTAAGCATTTGATTAATTTTCATTGACTAGAGCGGTTCTCTGAAAATGGGCGGTTCTCCGACGGGTAATCTGATGGGGTGGAGTAAGGGGAGCCGCTCTGAAATCAGGACAGAGAATCACCTCAACGCAGCTCTGGCTCGAATTTTGAGGTGAAGACCCACTTTGCACCCCCCCCCAATGCTTATCTGCTCCCTAGGGTGCGGATGATGCCCTAGACATGTTGCATAAGTCCCAGTGGCTTAGGTCCCCTCCACAAGGATTCGCTTTTGCACCCGGTTAGGAGATTATCCGCACTATCGCTGAAGCGCCTTTACGCCTAATACCTCTGCACGAGAGGCGGCGACAAAAGGCACTTCCTTCCCCTCCCCTTCCCTCCCCGCCGCCGCTCCTTGCGAGTCGCGGCGGGCTCGAGCTGCCGAACTGTCCCTTCCGCTCGCCGCGCCCTCCTTGGCGGGGACTTTTCGGGTGGGGAGAAGCAGTGATGGGGAAACGCCGGGGGGGCCACGAGGGGAAGGCGGCGTCCTGGCACGTTTGGCCTTCCTCCTCCTCCTCCTCCTCCTCCCGCGGCGTCCCAGCGCTCCGTGCCTCTGACTGCGGGAAATCGGCTGAGGAGACGGCGGTGCCGCAGAGTGCCTTTCCGGTGATGGGAGGGGGCTGCCAGCCCCGGCCTTCGCCTGGAAGCGCCGCGCGCGCCCCGTCCATGATACTAGCAATCAGACCCACCCCCACCCCAAAAAGCGAGCAGGGAGGGAGGAAGCAAAGCCAGGAGCTGGGGGGTGGGCCTGATTGCTAGTATCCGAAGCTGCTTCTTGGCAGGGGAACGGAGGGGAGAGAGAACGGGAGAAAGCAGACAGCAGTTGGCAGAGGCACCTGGCTTGCCTGAAATTGTAAACTGACGCGACCAAAGGCGGAGAAGGGGGTGAGATCTGACAATAGAGGGAGGAGGAGAGCCGCCTCCGCAGGCACCAGCCTTTTCCTTCCGCTCGCCGGAGCAGCAGCCCCCTCCCATCAAAATGCGCTTTAATGGACGGAGCAAAAAAACCTTGCTATTTAACGCGCATTCGATAACGCGCACAATCGGGGAGATAACGCGCCTCTACGCCCCATTTGCGCTCTGCTGGTGTAGAGGTAAATTTTTTAATGAGACTTCAAAGAGCATTAAACCTCTCTTGTAGAGGCACCCTTAGCCACTGATTACTGGTAGGTTGAATTGCGGGCAGGGGACAAAAAGAAAATAGCCCACACAAAGGCCTTTTTGAATCCAATGTTATGCCATTTGGCCTATGTAATACCTCAAGTATATTCCAGAGGTTAATAGAATTAGTCCTTGGCGACTACTTAGCAGAATGCCTGAACTAACTGGGTGAAGTACAGAGGTGACTACAGAGTGCTGGGCTGTTAGTAGAGCCATCTAAATGTCAGCTGTTTAAATCTCAGTTTTAGATTTAGATTGTGTGATTTCCTCACATGGAATTGTTACAGGCATGGGAAAAGTGGAAGCAGTACAGGTTTGCTAACTTCAACAAATGTGGGGCAGATAGCAAGTTTTATAGGGTTGGCATCATATTATAGACAATTTATCACCAAATTTGTAGAAGTAGTTGAACCTATCGCAAAATGGACAAGGGTGCACAATTTGTAAGAAGTAAAGCCTGCCACAAGTCCTTCCTGGAACTAAAATCATGACTAACTGACTAGTGCTCTAGTATTAGCCTTTCCTGACCCACAAAAGGTTTTATGCTCCATGTATCTTTAAGAACAGCCCCTTGTAAGAGAGCTGTCTGTGGAGAGGCAGGTCCAGAAAGCCAGAGAGGGCTCTAGAAGTAAGAAGGCAGGTGTATGTCTGTGGAGGGGTGGAGTTTCAAGAAAGGAGGCCTAGTTTTGTGTTCCAGAAGAAAAACAAATAAAACATCTGTTGTGTTCCCAAATTGGAACACTGTCTTTTCTGAAAAATAACCTGCCTGGAATAGACAAAAAAGCTATATAACAATCTATTAAATTCTCCAATCTGAACTTCAGGGGTATTCGTATACACAGAACAAGGGAGAGCAGAGAAAGGCCTAGTGGTTGTACATTACCATGCAAGAGAGAAAGATGGATGAAGTAATGAGAACTAGACAGCAGGTGCAGTGCAGTAAATTATCAAAAGAATTAATATTTCCTTGCCAGATGATTGAAGAGACCCAAGTCAATCCACATGCTGAAGACTAAGGCAGAACAAAACAAAAACATTGAGAAGGTACCAGCTTAATATCTAGTCTAGCCTGAAGAAGGGGGAGGGGGGAGAAACTATCTTATTCTCAGATATAGCACTCAGTCATATATAGTACAATTAGACTATGAGCAAAAACCATCCTCAAAATCCTCCTAAAGGAAATGTTATTGGTTTTTAAGCTCTGCCGCCAATTGAAATCAATGTTCTCTTGATTATAGCAGAGGTTTGGACTAACTGGATTGCATTGTATGTGTCATTTGCATGTCTTGTAGATTTACATTGCTATTCCTTAAGGCTCTGGAGATGTTTTGCTTTATTGCTCTTGTCATGATTATGAGGTTCACAGACAGGAGCCTGAAAATACGGATCTTAATAATTGAATGGTGGCTCCTAATTGTGTTTGGTTGGTTTTCATTGCCTTCTGATTGCCTTTCATTTCTCTGTCCTTCTACATCCTTTTGTTTTGTTTTGACAGCAAACTTAAAAATATGATCTTGTATTCAGGGCTCATTTAAGCAGTGATCAGTTTTATTAGCAATGTTGCCTATTCTTCACTTTGGGGTTAAGCTGAAGTTTAGTCTCAGTAGCTTAAAATGACAACCTTTGTCATGGTTGTATCCTTTGCTTTCCCCTAGAAAACTGCACCTTGTCAGAAGGCTTTAAAACATATCAACTCATCAGAAGTAGAAGACTGCTATTAATGTAATGTTGTCAATTTGAACAATGCAGTACTGGGACTTCTGATGTTCCCATGGCTCATATCTCCATTGGTGGGAAACTAGTGACCCACAATGAATGAATGAATAGACATTTTATTCTTAGCAAGTCAGTTCAAATAAGACTTTGTGTACTAAAGACACAGCCCTATGCATATTTAGACAGAAAACTCCCAGCATTTCCCAGACAGCACATAGAACTTTTGAGTTGTATAACCTTTTTCTGTCTAAATATGCATATGATTGTGCCCTTAGTTTCTACACACCGTACACCTTTTTTGTATCTGGTCAAAATGGCAGCTTTAACGGTTGTGATGAACAGGGAATTTCACCAGGAGCTACATGCATACAATTGACACCTGCTGAAATTCTCTTTTCTATCCAACTGTTAAGGATACAGGAGCCCTGTCCTCCTTTTCATATGGTCACCCTAATTGACTCTGATATTCAAAGAGCAATAAGTTTGGCCAAAAGATGTGATATTGCAAGATTGCTTCATTATCTCCAGTGGTGGAGCTCAGCTAATGTTCAATACTATTTCTCCCAAGGGTATTTTAGGCTTTGCAAGAATCATTTTTCTTTTGTCCCAGTAGGTATCAAGGAAGATGACAACCCCCAGCTGGCATTGGTGGGTCGTGGGAAACAAAAGAAATGAAACAAAATGTAATAAATTAATGTGAGGAGGTTTTGCACGGTAGGATATGGGTGTCCTTCCAGTACAATATTTGTGCAAAACTAAAGCAATGCCTATGAAGCTTATCCTGGTCAAGTTCAGCACTCTCCAAATTATCCTCAGCAATGCCCAAGAATGATTCATCATCAGACTTTCTCAAAGGATGGTGCATCCATCACGCCTCCATGAAACCTTCAGCTCATTAGTGATGTTGTGCTGTGCAAGAAATGGTAAAAGGAATCCCAAATGGGAACGCTATTTTGAGAAGGGTTGATATCTGTTCTCTTCTTCTTCCTTATTTCTGACCTCTATTAAAGAGGGCTATCATGGGGCAGGGGGAGGGAGAGACACAGTCGGAAAGAGGAAGAACAATTTTTAAACAATGTATTCAGCTAGGTAAATGTCACCTTCCGTCACCTTTGTGGGTTTGTAGGAATCGATGCTGATAGTGTGTGGAAGCTTTTGTTGATTTTTCGCCCAGCCAACCTTCCTATACCAGCTGGGAAGAAAAGCATCCCACTAGTGCCCTCCTAGCAAAAAGAAACTGTGTTACACTGCAGTCAAAGCAAGAAGAAAGGCTTTGAATAAGGCGAGACATTCGTTAAAATTCTGGATTTGATGGATTATAAAAGGAAGCATATTCATGCTTAGAGGGTTATTAGAAGAACTGAGAATTCATGCTGACATAACTTCTGTAGCAGTATTAATCATCACACTTCAGTAGAAAAGACAGAGAATAAGATTAAAAGGCTCAATGGCAAAGGGGTCAGATCTTTTGCAATACCTACTTTAATTAAAGGTGAAGCGACTGCTGATTGAAATATACAAAAATGTTAACATGCTAGGTGGAAGCTTGCAAAATGTTAAAAGCAATAATAACTGGAGGACGTTGATTTTTCCCCCTCCTCTGTGTTCAGAAAACCCTTTTATTTCCATTTGGAAAAGTGGAAACATCTATTTGCATTCTCGAAAACAGGCATGAGGATTTAAGCATAGCAATACAGATATTTCAAGTTAGAATTCAAAAAGAATGATCCTGCTTGCACAGAAACCATTATTTCTTGTTCGGGCATTCTTGTGTCTTCTCTTGTGTGAATACAGAAAGAGTGGGTCTGAGGATACCTCTAAATGGACAGTATCCGTCGCTGTGGCTTTGGAATGGCCGCCAATCTGAAGCCATCTAGGGGCAAAGGGGCTTTGCCGCGAACTAAAAAAGTCAGGCATTTAGTGTGACTTTTTTAGTTTGCAGCGAAGCAACGATGGCTTCTGCCGTCTGTCGCTTTTTCTCCGCCGCTTCTGGGAGGCCTGCCCAGTCTATAGCGACCATGGGATGGGCAGGGAAGGGGATGGAACAGTGAGCCATAAGCTCACTGCACCACCTCCGCACCGCCTACCTCCCCCCATTCTAAAAACTAAAATAAAAAAACAAATTACGCCTTACCCTAACCTCTACAGTACTCCCCCACATTTTAAGTTAAAAAAATAACAAAATAAAACTTAACCTTAATTTAAAAATAAATTAAAAAACACTTTCCTTAGAGTAGGGGAGCCAATGCTCCCTGCCGGCCCTCCAGCTACCACTGGGCCGCCGCGCGTGCAGCGGCCCCAGCGCCAGAAAAGCAGCCTTGGCGTTCCTTGCGGTGTAGATCACCGGAAGGAACGTCAATGTGTGCTGTGCCACTGGGGAGTCACCACTGCGCTGCGTGCCCGGCGCCATCAAGACACAGCCTGAGTCACAGTGAGGGAACAGGGGGTGAAGGGCACTGAGTTTATCATGCAGTGGGTGGCTCCTGTGACTAAGGAAGAGCTTGACATAGGAGCCATTTTGCCTGAAAAGTCAATCTGGTGACGGTTGAAGGAGAACCACCAATATGGCAGGGAAATGTGCTGTAAGATAAGAAGGGGCATGAGAAGTGAGTCATTTGGCCTCTTAGCTCCTATAAGTTCCTACTCCAAGGGGTACATTGCAACTTGAGCGGCAATGCATTTCTCCAGTAGGCAGCACCAGAGAGGCCAGGGGAAGCAAGGCTGTAGTAACATGAAGGAAAGGCGCTTTTCACAGATTTTAACTCAATCATAATCGGCACTTTAGAAATGGCTGTTAGCTTCACTTTCTCCTGCTTTCAAATTTTTTTAAAAAAGTCAAATTCTTTCTGTTTCAAATAGGAACACAAAAAATATTGGTAAATGAAAGTCTCACCCAACTGCACTGAAAATTAAATGAGGTTGCAATTCTAAGTGTGCTTACTTGAAAATTAATGGCATCAAAAATTGATATGACTTACCTCAGAAAAAAATTGTTGAGGACAGCAGCATTGAAGTGATATATACCACTCTTTCTCCTTCAGAAATCTAACAAATGGGACAACACTTAACCCTCAAACCCAGAAAATGTGTGTTGCCTCTTTTGTGCGCCCTCCCTCAAATTATTGTTATTATCCTGCCGCTGCTTGCAGAGTACTCATGGGATCTCGGAAAGAGACTGAAATCTGAAAAGTCTGCTCTTTCAACTCCATGCAAGCGACACAGTGTGTGAAGCTGAACAGTGGAGATAGGGGCAAGGATGTAGCAATAAAAAGCCTGCACAAATGCTGGGAATACAGACACTAACCAGACATTTGTAGCCTAGGTGGACTCAAAGGTGGCTTTGAGCCTATCCACATTGCCCTTAAAACGACTGATATTCTGTTTAAAAACGTGTTTTTTTAAGTCGTTTCTTTACGTGGTAGGACACACTGAGCAGTATTTACATTTCATAGCGACTGCTTCCTCCGTCCTCAAAGCGTTCAATGGTGTCACACAGGGTTATTTCTTTGTCTCTTCTTTCATTTTTGTTTTGCAGGCTGCTTGAATTATGGAGAAAGAAGTGGGTAGGTCAAGCAGCCTGTAAAACAAAAACAAAAGAAGAAGAGACAAAGAATTAACCCTGTGTGACACCAGTGAACACGGAGGAAGCAGTCACTATGAAAGTAAGTACTGCTCAGTGTGTCCTACCACGTAATGAAACGACTTAAAAAACCATGTTTTTAAACAATATCAGTCGTTTTAAGGGCAATGTGGATAGGCTCTGTGAGTGCCTTTTGAGTGCCTTTTTTTTTTTTACAAAAAGTTGGATATAAATGTCCGAACTCCATCACACCAGTGATTTAGTGCACTCTCGTCATGCTTAGTGTGCAGATTTGCAGCACAGTACTCACATGACGCCGTGCCTGTCCTGCTGACATCTCGCCTCTTCCCCAGCCTTTCCTAGAATGCTAAAAGTCTGGTTTATTTTCCCTAAGCACATTTAATGCTCCCTAAGCCTCTGTGTAGTTTCAAAGGAACTGGGGGCTTGAATGGATTGCATCAGGTCCTAGCAGGGAAAAGCAATCTCTTCCAGCAGCCGGCTCCAAGCCTCAATATAAAACCCAAATCTTGCATGTCAGGCTCGAAAGTGTTTTTTAAAATCATACAATGCTTGAATCTCTGCAGAGACAGGATTGTACTCCCTCGATGCCCCCAAAGACCCAGACTAAAGGGTTGTTCCATTTTTGCCTGGGAGAAAGGAAGTCTGGTTGAAGTACTCATCTGACAGGACCTGACTGGTGAGAGATAGAGAAGGGGAGGGGTGGAGTAGAGTGGAAGAGCAAAGGACCGAAAGAGCTGCTATTCAGGTGAAAGGGATCATAAGCTTGACGCGCTTCTGTTTCAGAGTGAAAGAAATGCAGAGGTGAACCAGGGAGAGGGGAATTAGGTGGGGAAAGGGAAGGGAGTGCATACATGCTCAATTCTGGCATCCCCAACTGCACCGCCTCCCTTGAAGTTGTGCTGTATATTCAGTGTGAAGGTTTGAAGGGGGTTTCTAAGCGCATTCAGCTGAATGTCTACAAACCTCTGTGCAATCAGGAAAGTAATGTATAGAAATGCAATAAATAAAATAAATAAAATGTAATAAATACAATAAATAAAATCAGGAAATGCACACCATCAGGGTTCCTGTTTGTGGGGGAGGGTTCTGAATACATGATCACACTTAAAATCTCCTTTCAGAACTTTCAGGTCTCAAGGGAGACCTCTCAGAAGCAGCGATGATGGCACTCTGGGGAAATTGGTGGTGGGACTTCCACCACCACCCCACCTCTTCCCACCCGAGTGCTTGAATATGGCTAAATCTGCACTTTGATTATGGGGGTTTCTCTGCATGTCTGAACACAATATGGAAATGGTCTGGGACAAATATTTATTTATCATGCATTTGTCTATTAATTTACATCCTACCTTTCTGCCCAACAAAAATGGTACTCAAGATGAAATATAGGACCTGATTTGCATAACGTGTTATAGAAGTGTCCACCCATTGTTTTTAGTGCTCATACCTTGGGGCTATGCTAAACATGACATGGAAGATCTCCCAACCAACATTTTTTTTTTTGCTTTTCCTATAAACAGCTCAGGGAATGTGGTTTGATTTGTCCAAAAGGCCTTTTATGTCTCTCTCAAAACTAACATAACCTTCACTAAAATATCCACTATTTTACAGGTTCCAGGTAATTTCAGAGTAGCTGGTACTGTCTGTATTCCCAAGGTATTGTTGTTTCTTTTGTGAGAATTATTGCATTTTGTTGTATAACCCACTCCATAACCTCACCAGAATAAAAACACTGAAGTCTTGTGCTGGAAGTAAATAAGCTACTTGCTGCTAGTGAAACTGCATTTACAAAGGCCGACTCTGGAGTCTGAACTCCTTGAAATCACTTGGCTGCTGAGTGTAATGTGGTAGGATGTGAGACTAACTTTTCTTTTATTCCTTCTCATCACTGAGTGCTTATATAGAAATTCAATTTATTCCTTACTGTGAAAGGGCTTGCCAGTCTGTTGCATTAAGGAATTTGTCCGTTACATCTTAGACTGCTCTTTTCTCAGCCATAAACATATTAAAATATAGTTCTTGGCATATGGAAGACATAGCAATCTTTGCCTTGAAAGCATAACACACAACTCTTTTTGTAAAGGGAGGCGCTGCCATGAACAGATAGAACTGGGGCAAGCCTCAGAGTTGCTGAACCCCTATTCTAAGCCAAAGCCTGTCAAGCAGGAGCCACAGATGCAAGAGTTCCTCAAATTGGGACCACCAGAGACAGCACCGTCGGAGCCAGATTGCTCTGAGAAAGCCTCCTCCTCTTTCCACCAGGGGCCTCAGGCTATGCCTCTTCATAAGAGCCAGTGTGGTAGTGGCCAAAGTGTTGGACTGGGAGTTGGGAGATCTGGGTTCTAGTCCCTGTAAGGGAGGAAATGCCCTGGGGCAATTCTCCTGTTAGGATGTGCAGAACTCAGAGACACAAACCAGGACTCACGTAGTTCTTTTAGCAGCTTTATTCATCAAGAGAACAGGTTCAGCGGTCTAAAACAATTCTCTACAGCAAGGCCCATCGATGCCAACCCGAGACCAGTGGCCTGCCTCTCCAGTGCGACTAACTCTTGGCATCCCTTCCCCACCAAGAACAGCCCCTTCTTCCCGGTTAGGGTTTTTGTCCCCTTTCCTTGGAATGTTCCCCCTCCCATCCCGGCGCCAGAGCTCATCTCTTCTTCACACCTCCTCCGCTGGCCTTGAAGTTTTTACAGCCTGCGATAGCCCCGGCCTTCCTGCTCTGGAGTCCTTGAATCCCTTATCTCCTCCCAGGTGGCAGCTCAGGGCCGTTTGTCTTTCTAATTGCTACAGCGGTATGTTCCTACTCTAACCAGTCCTCTCAGCTATCTATACTACTCCCCCCCCCCCCAGCCTTCACTCTCATTCTCCAACCAGCGCAGTCTATCTGAACTCCTTTACACCTCCCCCCTTAAGATGGAACTGAGGGGGTTTCGCCCTCCCTACTCTAGGCTCCAGCCTCTTTCTCTCTCTCTCTCTTGCTTCTCTCCATGCACTCTCAGTTCCATCTCCACTTTCTCTTGTTCTCTCTAGCTCCCGCTCTGTTGGTTGGGTCTCCAAGTACTGACGTGACAATCCATCTGCCACCACGTTCTCCTTCCCCTTAATGTGTTTAACCGTGAATTCATAGTCCTGTAAGGCTAAACTCCACCTCAACAACTTCTGGTTGGTGTTTTTCACTCTAGCCAGCCAGCACAACGGGGAATGGTCGGTCTGCAACAGAAAGGGGCGCCCCCACAAATACGGCCGTAACTTCTTAATGGCCCATACGATGGCCAGGCACTCCTTCTCAATAGTAGCCAGGGCTTTCTCTCGTGGCAACAGTTTTTTACTGATGAAGGCAATGGGGTGCATCTGTCCGGTTCTATCTTCCTGCAACAACACCCCCCCTAGCCCCCTTTCAGAGGCATCCGTCTGTAAGACGAACGGTTGGTCAAAATCGGGCGCTTGTAACACTGGGCGTCTCCTCAAACAGCGCTTGAGGCTTTCAAACACTTGCTGGCACTGCGCTGTCCACTGCACTCTAACCGGCTGTCGTTTCCGACAGAGGTCCGTAAGGGGGGCCGCTAGAGCCCCAAAGCCTGGCACAAACCGCCTGTAATACCCGGCCAATCCCAGGAAGGACTGCACCTGTTTCTTTGTCTGGGGCACCGGCCAGTTTTGGATAGATTCTACCTTCGCTTCCAGCGGTTTCACACTGCCCCCCCCTACCTGGTGTCCCAAATACGTCACTTCCCCCAACCCAAATTGACACTTGGTCGCATTTACAGTCAATCCCGCTTGTTTCAAGCGCCCAAGCACCTGGGCAAGGTGTTCTAAATGTTGTTCCCACGTCTGACTGTAAACCGCAATGTCATCCAGGTAAACACATGAAAAAGCCCCCAAACCTCTTAGAACCCCATCCATTAACCTTTGGAAGGAATTTGGCGCAGAGGTCAACCCGAAAGGCATTACTCGGAATTGATATAAGCCTTTCGGAGTAGCAAACGCAGTCTTCAGGGCCGATTCCTCATCTAAAGGCACCTGCCAATAGCCCTTGGTTAGATCCAATGTGGAAATGTACTTTGCCCGTCCCAGCGTCTCAATACATTCTTCGGTGCGGGGCATGGGATAGGAATCGCCCATAGATATCAAATTTAACTTCCTGAAATCTAAACAAAATCTAATTTTCCCATCTCTTTTATTTACTAACACAATGGGGGAGGACCATGGGCTATGGCTTTCCTGTATCACTCCCAGTGCCAACATCTCGTCTACTTCTTTTTGTATAATTTCAGCATGTTTCCCTGTGATTCTATAGTTTGGGACCCGGATGGGAGGATGATTTCCCGTGTGTATGGTATGAGTAATAAGATCGGTTCTCCCTGGCAATCCTGAAAACAATTCTTTAAATTTTTGAAGCTGTTGTTCCAGCTGCATCCGCTGGGTGGCAGTCAAAGCCTCCGAGAACGTTGCTTGCTCTAACCCGCCTTTGTGTCGATACTCTTTCAATAATTCTGCCCTGGGTCCCCCCAGGTCCACCTTCTGCACTCTCACCTCTCTTTCTCTGAACCTCTTCATCATATTTACATGGTAGACTTTGGAGCGACCCCGACCCTGTAGGGGTTTCAACAAATAGTTCACCTCATTCAAACGTTTTTCCACCACCAGAGGCCCCTCCCATCGCACAGCCAGTTTCTCTGGCTTCACGGGTTTTAACACCAGCACTTTCTCCCCTGCCTGGAACGTCCGCAGTCTGGCTTTACGATCATACCATTGTTTCTGCTCTTGCTGCGCCCGTGCCAAGTTCGTCTGCGCGGCCTCCCCCACCTCTCGAAGAATGTTTTGCAGATTTTGTATGTAACTCACTACTGAGGCAGGTTTCGTCGTCTCTCCCCCCTCCCACTTTTCTTTCATCAAAACCAAGGGTCCCCGCAACTCCCTCCCAAACAACATCTCATTTGGGGAAAACCCCAGACTGTCCTGGGGGGCATCCCGGTAAGCAAACATCAAATACGGTAAAGCAACGTCCCAATCCTTGTGGTGCGCCACAGCATACGCTTTTAACATTTTCCCCAAGGTCTGATTAAATCTCTCTACTAGACCATTTCCTTCATGGTGATAGGCCGCCGAGGTGCACTGTTGTACGCCCGCCAACTTCCATAGTTCTCTCAACAGTTGGGACATAAAGCCGCCGCCCAAATCGTGCACCAATACTTTAGGCATTCCTAAGCGAACAAACACAGACATAAGGGCTTTAGCGATCTGTTCTGCAGTAATAGAAGTCAATGGCACCGCCTCTGCATACCTGGTGGCATAATCCACTAGCGTGAGAATATATTTTTTTCCCGCTCTCGTGGCCGGGGCAAAAGGCCCCAGGATATCTACCCCCACCTTCTCAAAAGGGACTTCCGAAATGGGGGATGGCTGTAAAGGCGCTCGAGCGTGCGCCGGATCCCCAAGTGCCCCCCCCACAACGTTTCATGCGCCGCCTCCATCACCCGAGTCCTGAAGTCCCGGGGCACCACCAGTTGTTTCTTCTCAATCCCCCCCCCTTTCTTTGGGCGGAATACCCGATACAACATTCCTCTTTCCCATCTAAACCCTGCCCATCGTCTCCCTCCTCCGGACAGCTCTTTCCCCGCCGCCCGATCTCTACACGGCTGTAATGAGGGGTCTCTCTGTTGCCCTTGTCGAAATCCCGGCTCCTCCGCCTCCCCCACAGTAATTTCTTCGCTAGCCTCCTCTTCTGAGGGTCCCTTCTCCGCCGCCGGTTCTTCGCCTGTCTTGGCTGCCCCCTTCACCCGCTGGCTACGTGTAATCACTGGCATCACAGATGTTTTAAAACATATGTCGTTACCTAACAAAAATAAGGGACCTGACTTATGAACCAATACTGTCAGCTCCCCCCTCCAATCCCCAAACTCTACTTCTATACGTGCCAGCGGGGCTTCAAAGGGCGCTGCCCCATATGGCGTGACCCTTAAGGTCTGTTGGGTAAGTTTTTGTCCCTCCTTCAGCAAACTGGCATGGATGGACGACACATCAGCTCCGGTATCCCGCTGGGCTCTTGTCACCCGCCCATTGACCCGAATTAACTCACAGAACTGCCTCCGGCTCCATTGGAGCTGCGCCGGCGAAACCAAGCTCATCGAGAGGTCTTGGGTCGCTTGTTGCGCCACCCCCACTGGCGGCTCGCTGGTGTCTTCTCCGCGGCTCGACTCTCCAGTTGCTGCCGCGGCATACTCCCACTCCGTCTCTCGCACTTCACCTTCACTCTCATCGCTCCAATTCGACGAGGACGACTCGGGCGCCGCCGCCGCTGCCCGCACCAACGCTCTCGCCGGGGCTGGTTTTTCTGCCCCCGCCGGGTATCTTGCCGCCAGCTTCGGGCAGTCTCGCTTCATGTGCCCCTTCTCTTTACAAAAAAAACACCCCTCCACCGGAGGCTTGACTCCTAGGCGCTGTGTCTCGCGCTCGGCGCGCTCTCCCGCTGGCCATGCCGCCTTCTTTCCCGGGGTCGCTTCTCCCGGGCGCCGACTCTCTCTCTCGCGTCCTCCGCTCCGGCCCCCTTCCGGCTCCCGCTTTCCGAAGGCGCTCAGTCGATCCGCCATCTGCGCAGCTTCTGCGGCCGTACTTGGGTCCTTTTCCCCCAGCCAGGCATCATAGCGCTCCGGGAATTGCTTTGCCAGTTGTTCTTTAACGATCAGCTCCTGCAGTTTTTCTTTATTATCCGCTCCCGCCGCTTCTGCCCAAGTTTCGAAAGCCGCTTTCAGCCGCGTCGCGAAAGCCGTATAGGTCTCCTTCGTTCTCATCGTCAGCTGCCGAAATTTCTTTCTACAATGTTCCGCCGAGAGCGCATATTGCGTCCTCACCAGCTTTTTAAAGTACTCATAATCCGACCGCGACTCCCTCGGCAGTGTCGCCATTAGATCTAGTAGCGCCCCCGATACTTGGGTTCGGAGCAGGGCCATCCTCTGGTTCCCGATCACTCCCACCTCTTCGCACGCCACCTCGAACACTGTAAAAAACGACACTACATCGTCCCCTTCCTTATACGCCGGGAACATCCGTCTATCCAACCGAGGTGCTGTCGGCGGCGCCGGGGTGGCCATTGTTTGCTGGAGGGCCTCCTCCTTCACCTTAGCCCACCTCATCTGTTGTGTCGCCAGCTCTAGGTAGTCTGCATACATCTGCCGGATCCGTCGTTCTTGCTGATCCATCTCTTCCTTCGCGAGGCTCCTTTCCACCTCTCCGCTGTCCCTGCTTTCCGGTAGCGGCGCCTTCGACCGCGCCCCGCCCCGGGTCTCGTCGACCGACACTTCCACAGGGGCCTGTTTCTTTGCTGCTCTTTTCTTCAGCTCCGTCACCCCTCCTGAGCCTTCACCCACGACCCACTCTTCGATGGTCGCCTGCCCGGGCCCCATGGCCCCTCCATCTCCCCCGACTACTGGCAGGAACTGCTCCACTGTCTCAATACCTTGCATCTTCTTTAGTTCTTTCTTGGCCATTTCTGTCGCCGCTTCTCCACTTCGTCACTGTTTGCTTTCTCCGCTTCTGCACAACATCCCACCGCTAAGCCACCATGTAAGGGAGGAAATGCCCTGGGGCAATTCTCCTGTTAGGATGTGCAGAACTCAGAGACACAAACCAGGACTCACGTAGTTCTTTTAGCAGCTTTATTCATCAAGAGAACAGGTTCAGCGGTCTAAAACAATTCTCTACAGCAAGGCCCATCGATGCCAACCCGAGACCAGTGGCCTGCCTCTCCAGTGCGACTAACTCTTGGCATCCCTTCCCCACCAAGAACAGCCCCTTCTTCCCGGTTAGGGTTTTTGTCCCCTTTCCTTGGAATGTTCCCCCTCCCATCCCGGCGCCAGAGCTCATCTCTTCTTCACACCTCCTCCGCTGGCCTTGAAGTTTTTACAGCCTGCGATAGCCCCGGCCTTCCTGCTCTGGAGTCCTTGAATCCCTTATCTCCTCCCAGGTGGCAGCTCAGGGCCGTTTGTCTTTCTAATTGCTACAGCGGTATGTTCCTACTCTAACCAGTCCTCTCAGCTATCTATACTACTCCCCCCCCCCCCAGCCTTCACTCTCATTCTCCAACCAGCGCAGTCTATCTGAACTCCTTTACAGTCCCCACTCGGCCATGGAAGCTCACTGAGTGACTTTGGCCCAGTCATAGACTCTCAGCCCAACCTAACTCACACGGTTGTTGTTGTGAGGATAAAATGGAGACGAGGAGGATTATGTATGCCACCTTGGGTTCCTTGGATGAAAAAAGGCGGGATATAAATGTAATAAATAAAATTAATAAATGAAATAAAAGACAGGAGCTAGCTGAGAGGAAATGGAGAAGCCATCAAGCTTTTCATGTTTACTTTTTGGGCATTTTGTTTCAGGCCTACAAAAAAAATGATGCTCTAGAAACGCTCCAGTAAAGCAGCAGGAGAAGATTAATTACCTAAACTTAGGGCTTTGTGACTCAGCAAAATCTGAGCGCATTGAGGTTTTCCAAATTCTGCTTCGAAGCTCCTTCCACCTCATGTCCATATTGGATTGTAAATGAGGGCGGGGGGGGGGAATCCATGAAAATTTATGTGTGGTTTCACACCCATTTTTCTAAATGCACATATGAAGTGTGTACATTTTTTAAAAATGTATGCATTTCCTCCCCCCTTTACTAAAGCATATTTGTGCATGTTTCCCCCCCCCCCCCAAAGTACAATTTTTTGTTGCACAAATTGCATTGCGAGCTCAGAAATGGATGTACTTCAGACTACAGGTTAAGCCCAGGTCTGAAAGGGAATTTCAGGCAGTGTCATTTGTATGCAGTTAGTCCATAGTGAAATTCCCTCTTCATCACAACAGTTAAAGGTGCAGGCACTATACTAGAGTGGCCATATACAAAAGAAGGCAGGGCCCCTGCAACTTTAACTGTTGTGATGAAGAGGGAATTTCACCAGGAACTAATTGCATACAAATGACACTGGCTGAAATTCCCTTTTCTCTGCAACTGTTAAAGTTACATGAGCCCTGTCCTCCTTTTCATATGGTCAGCCTACACTAGTCCACAATGCCGTGAACCCAACTATTCTGAGGCAATGTGTGTGTGTGGGGGGGGGGGGGGGTGGCACTGCCACACACACAAAAACAGTTGAGAAAATTCTGCAATGTGGCCATTTTCTCAGACGGTAAAAAAGAGAAATCTCAGAATTTTTCTCAGAATATGCCCTCTCAGAAATCTAGTTTCGGCTCCACATACTTTTTCATAACTCTATAGACCCCATGTAGACTAACTTACTTTTAAGTGGTCTTTTATTATTTCCAAACAGCTCAGCACTCAGCCACCTGAGTTTGCTATTAGTGGGAATTATGATGATAACACGGCAGTGTTAATCACATGGGCTGTGCTAAACTTGATATTTTCTGCTTACACTGTCTGAGAAAATAGCACTTTGCTTTTTTCCTCTTCTGTATGAATCCCCAGTTGGTAGGAAGTAGGGATGTGCACAGTAAAAAAAATCGGATCGGAATCGGAACTGGAACTGGAAGTGATGCCTCAGATCGATCGGAGGCTTTCCGAATCGGATCCGATTCCAATCCGAAAATCGGACATCCGATTTTCGAATCAGATGCCATTTTAGGTGTTTTTGCCATAGGCTTGCATTGGGAGAAAGAAAGCTTTCCCCCAATGCAAGCCAATGCGGAAAAAATGGGGGCGGGTGAGTGGGGACCTAACTTCCCCCCTCCCTGTCCCTCCCTCCCACTTGCACTCCTTACCTGCCCGGGCCATCCTCTTCCGTCCGCTGCCACCCACTGGTCCCTTCTACTGAGAAACAGTCTTTGCGGCCTGCCTCTCAGTAGCATGCTGGGTGATGTCATCACCCAGCATGCTACTGTGTTCTGTCTAATTCCTCCCCCCTTGCGCAGGGCGAAGGAATGTCAGACAGCAGTTCTGAATCAGATTTTGAACTGGAACAGACTGGCCAGTTTGTGCCAGGGGGAGACAAGGTTCCCATCGTTTCCCCTGTAGAAAATGTGTTGGCTGAGGGACGTAACCTTCCTGATAAGAAACAGTGTTCGTCTTCTGAAAGCAAAGACAGGAGCCAATTAAAAGATCCTATTTTTCGTAGGAAAATGAAGAGAGCACAGTTCAAAAACCTCACCAGACACCGCTCTGAGAGGCTCCTGGCTCGAAAGAGCTTAGATGTGAATTCCTCTTAAAGTGACTCTTATTTTCTTTCAGATAGATCAACTGCTTTGTTTGCCTAGCTAATTACGCCTTCGGGCAAGACGCTTTCTAAGTTTTTACCTCCTTGCAAAGGGAGAGAAGGGATCATTTGCAAAATAAAAGATTGTCTTTTTCCTAAGAGGTTTCCTTATTGTCTTCAATGGGCGTTAGAGGTTAGAGAGTCATGACATACTGAGAGGCAGGCCATGAAGCCTGTTTCTCAGTAGAAGGGACCAGCGGGTAGCAGCAGATGGAAGTGGATGGCCCCGGAAGGTAAGTGGGGACCTCCCTCTCCCTCTCCCTCCCCCCCACTCGCACTCCTTACCTGCCGGCATCCCATGCAGCCATCCGTTGCTTCCATACTACTGATAAGCAGGCCTTGCAGCCTGTTTATCAGTAGTACGGAAGCAGCGGACGGCAGCACAGAACGCCGGCAGGAAACAGGAGACCTCCACTTCCCTCCCCCCTTCCCCCCACTCACGCTCCTTACCTGCTGCCTCCTCACTGGCGTCCACTGCCGCCCGCTGCTTCAGTACTACTGAGAAACATGCCTAGTGGCCTGTTCCACAGTAGAGCAAGGGTGCGCCAAGTGATGACGTCACCCGGTGCACTGTCACTCTATTGTGGAACAGGCCGCAAGGCCTGTTTCAAAATAGTACGGAACCAGTGGGTGGCTGACGGCAGTGAGGAGACAGCAGGTAAGGAGCGCAAGTGGGGGGAGATGGTCTGTTCCTCTGATTTTTTCCGATCTGGATCAGGTCTTTTCGGATTGGATCAGATCGGACGATCCAGATGATCGGGATCGGAATCAGATAATTTTATCCGAATTTGCCCGAATCGGGTCCGGATCATGGATTGGACCTGATCCACTGCACATCCCTAGTAGGAAGTAAGCATTCTGCAAAACAAATTTACTTACTGGCCATGATTGATCAAGCTTACATATTTTTAAAATTTATTTTACAAACTCTTTATTTATTTCTCATTCATTAATGTTTTCCGAGAGGCCACATAGATTAGTGAGATGGTCCAACCCATTATATAAAATTGGACCACTTTCATTCTTAAAAAACAAAAACAAAAAACAACCCACCCTCATTTAGCCTTTCGGTATTATATTCTGCCCTTCTACATTATTTCAAAGTAAGAATATAGTTGCAGAGTGGGTGGAGGGAAAAACCTTTCTGCTTTTCTCATATATTTATTCTTCTGTGCTGCATGACTGATAAATGGCATATCTAATTATTTCAGATTCTGTAGATTATTTCACACTCCCTGGGCACTCGTTAATTTCAGTGGGATCAGGTGTAATAGAAGGAGGATTGATCTCCTGAGAGGCAACTATATTAGATCTTATGTTCTAAGCAAGTAACAGCCAGCTCCTGGAGCTTATGAGAAAAATCAAAGGTTTCATCAGTGTTCTGTTTAGCAGGTTATTTGAAATTAAGTCAAGCAGGCTGCTACTTTAATAGCACCTTTCTTAATTACACAGCCACTGGTTCCCTAAATATAGGTCCAAGTATCAGGCAGTAGTTAAGCATTCTGATAAGGTACACATATTTACAGCACAATCCTATCCATATCTACTCAGAAATAAGTACAACTGAATTCAGTGGAGCTTACTTCCAGGAAAGAGTGTACAGAATTGCTGCTTTAATTACATTTCTCCATCTTCTGAATCAAACTTCAATAGCTTCAGCTATTGTGTGGTATAGAAACACAACATATAAATAAATAATAACTAGGGAAGATAGCAGAGGGGACAACAGCGTTACTTCTAGTGTGTGTGAGAGTGTGTGTGTTCGTTTGTATAGTTTGTGGATAGGGAAGATGGACATTCATACTGAAAACTTAAGAACAAGTTGGAAAACTATTCCGTGTCATGGATTCAAACAAACCCAGTTAATTCTAGGTTTCTGAATAGGGCCTGCTCTAGGTTTAAGAGGGTCTTCAGCATGAGGACATCTGGTTGCCTGCCTCCTATCATTAGGTCCTGCCATTCTGGCAGATGGGGAAGCAGCTCCCCCTCCTCCTGTTTATTTCTGTCAGACATGAGAGGGACAAGGTGGTAGTGGAGAGAAGGTGAAGAATGGTGAAGACAGTGGCAGCAATAATACTCCTCTGGTGAGCATTAGGTGGCCACCATTATAGCTGCCCACAATAGCAACCACTGTGATGCACTGCAGGTAATTACAATGGTGGTCACCTAATGGAGCACCAAACGAGGGGGTGTCAGTTCAGCAGTGTCAGTTGCAACTGGTCCTTGGCAGTTTCTGAAAAGAGAGAAACAATTTGATAATTGGCCCACTTGTGGGGTGCTGAGAAATATCTGTTAGGGCTTCTACCCCAGACTCCATTTCCCATAATGGCCTCCACTTCTCCTGCTATAAGCCTACAAATAAGCCAGTTAGGCATAAAGTATAGATATGTACTGAATATTGATAGAGTGATGATGATTGTAGTGGAGTTAATAGGTTTCTATAGCCCTGTTCCCAATGCAGCACCTGCAGGTACCAAAATAATATCCACAGAGATCTACCACAGCACCCTCAAAGCTTTTGTTTCTTATCGATCATTGAGAGCCAGTGTGGTGTAGCCAGTGTTGGACTGGGACTCGGGAGATGCAGATTTTAGTCGCCACAAGGCCATGAAGCTCACTGGGTGACTTTGGGCCAGTCACTGATTCTCAGCCTAACCTACCTCAAAGGTTTGTTATGAGAATAAAATGGATAGGAGGAGGATCATGTACACCACCTTGGGCTCCTTGGAATAAAGGAGATATACAAATGTTAGAAATAAATTATCTAATGTTGCCAGTGGCTGGGTAAGCTGTGAAGAAAAGTGCTAGCATCAGCTGCCCACCATCCTTATCTCCCCAGAGTGCCTCTAGGCTTCAGCAGAGTTGGAAGCCCACAAACCACCATCAAATCATAGGTCACTTCTGCATCCACAGATGTGTTTTGTGGCTTGATGGTGATTTAATTGGCATCCTATGCAAAGACCATAAAGGTCTATGAGAATCTGTGCCTTGGATTCTCATTTTGGTGCCATTCCAGCACTATCAAGCGCTGGACTTCTCTCTCTGCTCTGCTCTGCTCTGCTCTGCTCTGCTCTGCAGTGTATAGACACCAGTTTATGCTATGGTACTTTGGAGAGAACAACATTTCTCCTTGTCGTCGGAGTCAGCTGGGGCAGTGAATGTGCTGGACCAGTGCCTGGAGGCTGTAATGGCTGGAGGAGGGCTAATAAACTGAAGCTGAATCCTGATAAGATGGAAGCTCTGTTGGTTGGTGGTTCCCAAGTCTGGGAATTGGGTAAGCAACCTTTTTTGGATGGTGTTGCACTCCCTCTGAAGGAGCAGGTGCGTAGCTTGGGAGTACTCCTAGATCCATCCTTGTCACTGGAGGCCAGGTGGACTCCGTGGCCTGGAGTACTTGGGGTCAGCTTTGGCTGATCCACCAGCTATGGCCTTTCCTGGACAGGGATAACCTAGCCACAGTAATACATGCACTGGTAACTTCCCGATTAGACTACTGCAATACACTCTACATGCGGCTGCCCTTGATGACGACTCAGAAGCTGCAGCTAGTGCAAAATGCAGCAGCTTATAGAGACCATATTACACCAATCTTAAAGGAATTGCACTGGCTGCCAATATGTTTCTGGTCAGAATTCAAGGTGTTGGTAATGACATTTAAAGCCCTAAACAGCTTGGAACCTCGACACTTGAGGGAGCGCCTTTTCCTATACTGCCTGCCCGAGACCTGAGATTTCTCAGAGGAGTCCTTCTCCATGCCTCACCAACGCGTGATATATGCTATGGTGGGACATGGGCGTGGGCTTCTCTGTTGTGGCACCCTGGAGGCCCAACTGGCGCTGGCACTGGCTTTATTTCAGTGCCAGGTTAAGACATGGCTTTTTAATAAAGACTTTGATGGTTAAATCCACATGCCTGCACACTGTCTTGTTTTAACTGGATTTTACCACTTTTAAATTTTGTATTGGTTTTAATCTATTAATGGTTTAATTTGTTTTGGAATTATGTATTTATTCATATATATATATATATATATATATATAGGATTTTATCTGTATGCAGCCCTGAGATCCCTGTGATATAGGGTGGGATATAAATGTTTTAATAAATAATAAATAAATATCGTGCAATGTCAAGGATTTGCTTTAACTCTACTGGATCTGAGTTTATTCAGACGTTTCCAAAAAGCAAAGTATGTGTGTGTTGATCTGTATGCTTTCTCTCTGTGTGTCTGTATGGGCGAGCAAGCAAGGAGAACAGCACCAATTGCACGTCCTCAAAATTTTAAATGTGTCCAAATATTGAGGCCTGAGCTGGAGCCTCAGCTGCTCAATTTGCCAGTTAACTAGTGCTTAGAATTACAGGCAGGTGCCTTTAAAAAACAGAAATAAACCGGCAGCACCTTGTAGCATGAGCTTCTGTAAGCAACACTGACTACGTCTTCAGTTGCATAAAGCAAGAAAATAAATATCCAGTAAGTATGATATCCCTCTACTCCCATGTCCATCTTTTCTTATGTCTATGGAGTCAAACAATGTAAACTAAATAGTCAAAACTTTGTATTGCGGTGATGGGTGGGGCAAAAGGGGTGGGGCAAAAAATACCAGCATATTTTTGCCTAAAGCTCTTACTGAAACCTTAAGAGAGGCATTACAACCTTTTAGAATGGAGGAAATCTGTACATAAGCTAGGAGACAACCAAACAAATGGTGGTTGTAGGGAAGAGGGCCAGATTGGAAACCCAGTTTGGCTGAATCTGAAGGAGGCACTTATGGAAAACAACTGGGGCCACGGTAGCAGGGATGGAAGGAGAAGAGGGGGGCGGTGCTCTCTTCTCCCCCTCCCATCCCCACTATTGTGGTTGTTTGGTGCAAGTGTTTCCTTCTCCCTGAAGGGGCCCCTTCAGGGAGAAGGAAATAAAACGACCGGGGCCAGGAAACCATGAGCTTTTGCTGGGTGCCTGTGAACTGTCTGGTGGCTTAGTTTATGCACCCACCAGGGTTGGGCAAGTGTCCAATGAGTGGCATGCGAACAGGGCTTTAGTAGCAATTGCAAGTATTGCCATTCAGCCATAGTAGATCATATTTATCTCACAAAGCCAAGAATGAAAAAACTAATCGTTATCACCCAATCATTGATCCAATGTAAAAACTTCTTATCCATCCAAGTCAACCACAAAAACATTTCTTTCCAATGTTTAAATCTGGATTTAAGGTCTGAATAAACATGTATAGAATTATCTTGCTAGACTGATAGAATGAATATATATATATATATATATATATATATATATATATATTCCAGGCTAGGTGTGTCATAAGCTGAATGAACTGCATGCATCATGCCAGATGTGCTGGAGGAGGAGAAATAAGTTTAGCAAAACACAAACCAAATTACTCATACTTTACTGAGCAACATGACAATGAAAAGTGTGACAGGAAGACGGAAGAGAAAAGGATGTTTTTAAAATATACTTGATGGGTGTGTCCCAAGAGAAAGACTTTAGGGAAAATTACAGGAAATGACTCAAATGCCAATTAAAGTGCCAATGTTAACGGACCCTTTTGGGGAGAACATAATGTAAAAAGCCATTAAAATAGCTTTTTAAAATGTGAAAATGTCTATTTGTTGCAGTTAGGGGGGCTATTAGTCTCCACTTGATAAATGGGTTGTGAATATATAAAATAATCATTGCAGTGTAAAAATATTACCAGGAAAGTATAATATTTTTATTCTGTTTCATGAAATGTGTTAAGTATAGCCATTATTCTACCAAATTGAAAATGTAGCACTTGAAATCGAAAATGAATGAGAAAGCAACAGATTAGCTGCAAAAGAATATTTAAGATTATTTTGTAAGAAATGCATGTTGGATGCCTTCATGCGTGTGTGTGTATATTTACCATGGATATGTCTCCAATGAAAGGTGTTTTTGTGTTTTAGGTAGGTCTTTCAAATGAAAGGAACACTGAAAAAAACAGACTTTTATTTGTCCACATACTGACAGATTATTATGAAGTTACTTCAGTTGATCCAACTAGAATGGCCACTGGTGCCACTAAACTACAATGATATTGTATGCCTGGGCATTATGGCAAGATTGTCTGGCTCAGCTCTTCTTGCCTTTTACACTTACTTTGAGATGATGCTGAGGCAGGTCTGACCCTAGTCAATTTACTTTAAATCAGTGCTGAAAGACTTGTCAGCAGCTGCGCTCTCCCTCCCACCCATTATAGAACATCTGGATCTTCAGGTGAGAGAAGAAGCATCCCCATCACCTAGGTAGCAGAGCTGTGCCTCCTTACCTCATCTGCTTCCCCTTTTTCCTAATCCAGTCATAGCTTCACTGCTGGGTTGACTGGAGTATGACCCATTTCTAGAGTGAACACTAGAAGTTACAGGTGTTCAGTGGTGAGACCAGGGTACTATGAAATGTGAAGAAAAGAGGTACTGAGATATATTTTTTAAGTGGTGGGAGCCAGAAAGCCCAAAAAGGACATCAGAAAGAAGGCTGAATTTTATATATTGACTGCAACTTAGCCAAGTGTCAGGTTGCAGCCCATTAGACTATAATAGTGAGTTTCTGGGATATGAATAATGGCAGTGTCTATCTACAGGTTTTTTTCAACTGTGGGCCTCAACTCAATGGAACCCATTTGGATTCTCACAATCACGAAAAATAAATAGCCTGAAATGTGGATTGAAAGCAAAAAGAGCTAGATGCTGGCATGTAGAAACAATTGCTGTATATTGTTTGTGCTATTACTTTGCCATTAGTGTCCAACTCCTTTTTTCTGGTATGGGGCTGATATTTAATCACACCATTGCTGATAAACTTGCAAAATGCCAGTTCACAACTGGGGGAAAAAATGAGTAATCTGGAGCAAAACCTGCATGTTCATGTAAAGTCAGACTGCATTCCCTAAATGTCTGATTGTGCCATTCATGGAATAAATAACATAATGAAAGAAATTAATAAATAACAACAAGTGATGAAATGATGGGTTGGATCCAACTGTGCCTGTCCACTAGATTTCCCCTCCTCACTGCAGTCCACTGTGCACCCTCCCCATATCTGCTCCAGAGGGTTGGGGTATCCTTTGGCATAGATTTAGGAAATGTGGGGGGGGGGGCTTCAGAGGGGAGGAGAGGATGGGGAAGTTCCATCATGCAAGAGGAAGTCACATTGTACAGGCAGACTGCTGTTTGTGCAACACTTGGATCCAACTCAATGATTATTATCGTTATTATTGAATGCTAAAGAAAATAGAGCTGTTGCAAAAGCAGCTACATCTGGTTTAGTCAGAAAGGAAACCTTTTAAAAATCTTTTTTAAAAAATATGATTTTACAAAACAAAACAAAAAACAAATCATGAAAGGAAAAACAAAAAAAGTTACGTGCATAGAAATATCAATATTCCATGAAGTACAACATTCTTTAAAAATAAGGGGGGAGATTATGCATAAATTTTAAGAAGAGCAGACCAAATATCCACATATTTCTTCATTTGCGTCTATATACCACCTGTTCAAATGTTGATAGTGTTGTTAGGTCCTCAGTCCATTACATTATGGGAGATGAACATTTATCCTTCCAATGTTGTAATATCAGCCTTTTGGCTGTCATAAGGGCTCAGAAAATCCTTTTACACTGACCATACGTTAACTTCCAAGAAACTGGTAAATTGTTTAGGAGGACTTGTACATTATCCAATATTAAAGACTGTTCCAGTACAAAGTTTATCTGTATTATGAACTCCTCCCAAAAGGAGGCGACTGTTGGGCATTGCCAAAACATATGGATAAAAGAAGCATTAGGTGCATTACATATCCAACAATTATGTAAATTAGACAAGCCCTTATTAAAAAGACATTGTGGAGTCCAATAAATCTGGAACAAGATTGTTTTGCCGAATAAGGCATAGCCTAGGATCCATAGATAGGAAGAAAAGCTGTAGCATCTTCTGCAAGTTCTAATATACATTATCTTTCTTACCATTTCTATTTTGACATGACATAATCAAGCGTGAGCTGAGGTGATTAACTACTGTATACCAACAGTGTAATGCCATAAGTAATAGTGTCACCTTGACGTGGACAGATTTTCTGATCTTCCAGAGATGATAGCTGGCAGGTTTAGCTTCGGCTACCTAAATCATGAGTTCAATATATTTCCCAGCTTCAATTATTTCAATGTTATGTGCATTGCTTGTTCAGCCGCAAAGTTTGACAATGGTCACACTTTCCACAGCAGCATGGAAATTCAGTCAAAAACCTCTCAGCTGGGATCCCAAGAGGTTTATTATTATTATTATTACTGCTAGATTTCTCATGCAATGTCAAAACATTTTATTTGTGTGGTAATGCATTTTTGCTTATTTACTAAGCTTGGGATTTTGGCTTTCCTGCAGTGAATTTCATTGTTATCTGCAGAAATCACCAGAATGCAGATGAGATTTAGCCTACAAAATGGGTTTACCATTAGAGACACTAAGGATAATCTCCGTCGTCTGCTTTCAATTCCGAAGACAGGGATACAAAGGCAAACATATTTAGCAGGTGATCAAACATCTTCATTTCAAAGCAGCATTTCTCTTAATACAGAGAAACTCTTGTGCTGTGATGCATCAGGTGACATGAGGCTACCGCACAGAGATGAGAATGCTCAGCACGACACAGCTGAGGACAGAGCTGATGTAACAGGCCCACAGACAGAGTGAACATGAAGTTCACCTCCAAGCTGGCTGTGCTCATGTGTCAAATGCTCGCTGCAAACTCTAGAGGGAGGGAAGGTATTCCATGCCTTTGAAAATATCAGTGCAGGCAATTAATGTCCAGATCCACATGGAAACCTAGAACTGGAACTTCAGGGAAGTTCATGGAAGCAATGTTCCTTATCAGTTGCAATCCTATCCACACTTATCTAGAAGTAAGTCCCATTGAACACTCGGGCTCTCACCTCTGAGTAGATGTGCATAGGATTGCACTCTTAAGAAAATTCACGGAAATTCTGTGGAAGATCAGGGTCACTCTTGAACAATGTTGGTTGGGTTGTGGGAGGCTGTTGTGGGGAGCAGAGGATTGTGGGAGGCTGTTGTGGGGAGCAGAGGATGGGGAACTTCCTTGAGTTAACTTATCTTAGGCTCCAAATCTAACCTATTTTAGGCTCCAAATCTAATCTATTTTAGGATCCAAATCTAATCTATTTTAGGCTCCAAGTCCAACTTTTGGAAATACCCACTTCTCAGCTGGAGCAATCCCCAGCTGCACCATCACACCGTTTCCATCCCTGCTCTGCACTTGCGTTATATTCAGTGTTTCCTATTCCATTGCCAGGCTGTACGTGCTGTAAACCAGCCTGACCTTGCTTCTGTGAAAATAGAGAGAGGAGCATTTACCCGGAGAGTGCAGGGGATAGAGAGGGTTGCCGTCTGCCTGATTACAATCAGCCCTCTCGAAGTGCTTCTTTATTTCAATGGTTTCTCTCTGTGTTCAGATCCACAATACAATCAAAGCTGAATTTTAACTCCTCGCCTATAACGCAACACCCCTTTTGCATTATTCAGGCTTAATATTTCACTCCGCACCCCTGCAGCCTATCTATGCTCAATGCTCTTCTTCGCCCTGCTGCATTCATTGCCTGGTGGATCTTGTCAGGTAATTACTCCCCAGGAAGGCTATTCACATGCTAACAATCAAAGCATTCAGAGGATGCCAGCCTTTCCCCATCCCCCTCCTCTCGGTGGGGGCGAGAGAAGGGCTTCAGGAAGGAGCCGATACATATTACAGCAATATTCTGTTGGATCACGAGAAACAGAGCGCCTGTCTGTGAGTAGGCAGGCTGGGGGGAGGGGGAGGGAAGAGAGAGAAATCGCTCATTTTGGTAACAGCTCATCGAGCCAATGGGTTGTGAGTAGGGGTGTGCATCGGATCGGATCCGATCCACGATCCGAATCCGATCCGACCCAAAATCGGGAAAATCCGATCCGATCCGATCCGATCCGGACAACCTCCGATCCGATCCGATCCGATCCGATGAGGTCCGATCCGGATCGGACGCCATTTTGAATGCTTTTTCCCATAGCCAAGTATTGTTTTACAAAAACGCCTATAACTTTTTCATTTTTAAAGATAGAAGGATGAAACTTGGGCACATTGTAGACTGGTTAGGGGTAGTTATCTGTGAGAAATTTCAGAAAGATTGGTGCATGCATTTTGTGGCAATTAATTTTTTAATAAATACCCAGGAATGCCTATAACTTTGTCATTTTTAAAGTTACACACATGAAACTTTGCCACATTGTAGGGGGTACCTTGGGACCTATGTGTGTGAAATTTCAGAAACGTAGGTGCTTGTCTTGTGTGGCAATTAATTTTTAGAAAAATGGGTAGTAGTGGGGTAAATACAGTTACGCCTCCCATTTTTTTATTTTTGAAGATACAAACAGGAAACTTGGGCACATTACAGGTACCACTTGCCTTGATATGTGTGTGAAATTTCAGAAACATTGGAGCTTTCCTTGTGTGGCAATTAATTTTTGAAACAATGAGGAAAGAAACACCTATAACTTTGTCATTTTTAAAGTTACACACATGAAACTTTGCCACATTGTAGGTGGTACCTTGGGACCCATGTGTGTGAAATTTCGGAAACGTAGGTGCTTGCCTTGTGTGGCAATTAATTTTTTAATAAATACCCAGGAATGCCTATAACTTTGTCATTTTTAAAGTTACACACATGAAACTTTGCCACATTGTAGGCGGTACCTTGGGACCTATGTGTGTGAAATTTCGGAAACGTAGGTGCTTGCCTTGTGTGGCAATTAATTTTAGAAAAATGGGTAGTGGTGGGGTAAATACAGTTACGCCTCCCACTTTTTTATTTTTGAAGATACAAACAGGAAACATGGGCACATTACAGGTACCACTTGGCTTGATATGTGTGTAAAATTTCAGACAGCTGGGTCCAGGCATGTGGTGGCAAGGTATTTTTGAAACAATGAGGAAAGAAACGCCTATAACTTTTTTATTTTAAAAGTTAGAAGTCTGAACATTGCTCACTTTGTAGATGGGTTAGGGGTAGATATGTGTCAGAAATTTCAGAATGATAGGTCCAGGCATTTGATGGCTATGGAATTTTTAAATTACATGTTTCAAAAAAATTTCTACAGAGGCCAGGTCTTCCCCTCCCGCTTCCCGCGAAGAAAAGGAAACACTCTCTCGTCTCGATCCCTTTGAAGTTGCTAGTAGTATCCATTACAGGGCTCGTGTTTCCTTTCCTCCTTTCACTTTTCAAGCAGAACGGCTGAGCCTAGCTGAGTTTTGCAGCCATGCGTGCAAGGAAGGATCACTCTGGTCTCGATCCCTTTGATCCTTGGTAGTATCCATTACAGGGCTCGTGTCTGCTTTCACTTTGTACTCAAGCAGACACGAGCCCTGTAATGGATACTACCAAGGATCAAAGGGATCGAGACGAGAGAGTGTTTCCTTTTCTTCGCGGGAAGCGGGAGGGGAAGACCTGGCCTCTGTAGAAATTTTTTTGAAACATGTAATTTAAAAATTCCATAGCCATCAAATGCCTGGACCTATCATTCTGAAATTTCTGACACATATCTACCCCTAACCCATCTACAAAGTGAGCAATGTTCAGACTTCTAACTTTTAAAATAAAAAAGTTATAGGCGTTTCTTTCCTCATTGTTTCAAAAATACCTTGCCACCACATGCCTGGACCCAGCTGTCTGAAATTTTACACACATATCAAGCCAAGTGGTACCTGTAATGTGCCCATGTTTCCTGTTTGTATCTTCAAAAATAAAAAAGTGGGAGGCGTAACTGTATTTACCCCACCACTACCCATTTTTCTAAAATTAATTGCCACACAAGGCAAGCACCTACGTTTCCGAAATTTCACACACATAGGTCCCAAGGTACCGCCTACAATGTGGCAAAGTTTCATGTGTGTAACTTTAAAAATGACAAAGTTATAGGCATTCCTGGGTATTTATTAAAAAATTAATTGCCACACAAGGCAAGCACCTACGTTTCCGAAATTTCACACACATGGGTCCCAAGGTACCACCTACAATGTGGCAAAGTTTCATGTGTGTAACTTTAAAAATGACAAAGTTATAGGTGTTTCTTTCCTCATTGTTTCAAAAATTAATTGCCACACAAGGAAAGCTCCAATGTTTCTGAAATTTCACACACATATCAAGGCAAGTGGTACCTGTAATGTGCCCAAGTTTCCTGTTTGTATCTTCAAAAATAAAAAAATGGGAGGCGTAACTGTATTTACCCCACTACTACCCATTTTTCTAAAAATTAATTGCCACACAAGACAAGCACCTACGTTTCTGAAATTTCACACACATAGGTCCCAAGGTACCCCCTACAATGTGGCAAAGTTTCATGTGTGTAACTTTAAAAATGACAAAGTTATAGGCATTCCTGGGTATTTATTAAAAAATTAATTGCCACAAAATGCATGCACCAATCTTTCTGAAATTTCTCACAGACAACTACCCCTAACCAGTCTACAATGTGCCCAAGTTTCATCCTTCTATCTTTAAAAATGAAAAAGTTATAGGCGTTTTTGTAAAACAATACTTGGCTATGGGAAAAAGCATTCAAAATGGCGTCCGATCCGGATCGGACATCTGGTCCGATCCGATCCGACCAGCCTCCGATCCGATCCGATCCGATCCGACCCCCCAGGTCCGATTCCGATCCGCTATCCGATCCGGGGGGTCAGTGCACATCCCTAGTTGTGAGACTGCAAAGACGCTGGCAGCAGTGATCCCATCTTTTCCCACTCTTGCTGCTACACATTTAGTGTTTTCGATCCCGAGATAGGTATAGCAAGTCCATTATTGCCCACTGGTGGAGACACACAGGCATGCAATCTAGCTAGTGGGTGGGTGAGAGAGTATGTTGTATTCATGCTGACCTTATCAGGAATATGCTGCTGAACTACAATAAAGGATGCAGCTACCTAGCAGCTAGAAATCAGACAAATCAAGTTTAGTTCCTGGTTGTGCTTTTTTTAAACAATGGGTTGGCTATCAGGACACTTCCAGAAAGCCAAACATTATGTGGCAGGAATATTATGTCCCCCAAATCCAGAAGGGCACTGCTCTGTTAGGAAGAAGCAGAAATAACGTCTACAATTTGTTTTGGGGCAGGGAGTGGGAAATCCATCTCATTAGGGCATCTTTTGATTAGGGATGCTGGAGGAATTTGATACTGATAGATTCTGATACAAACTGACATGATCTGTGTGCAGTTTGGAACATGGTTATCCACTAACTTTTGCATTTCCTAAGAGTTTCAACACAGTTCTTGGATTAAAAAACAAAAAAGTTAGGGAAATATTTTAAAATTTGTATTTAATTTTTTTTTTTTTTTTTTTAGAGAAAACACATTTAGAAATTATTTTTGATTGAAAATGCATTTTAAAATAACTATTTAAATGCAGAGCAGATTACTGTGCAGGCAGTTGGGCTGTGTGCTGCCTCATGGCTGAATCTGGATCCCAAACCGAAGCAGGCTGATTTGGCCTGCCTTGGTCTGGATCTGGATCAGGCTGAAGTGGATCAGTCTGGGTCAGAAGCGCCTCGGGCTTATTTGGCCCAATCCAGGACAATGGTGAGCCATTGCCCCCGCCCACCCTTGGGACATACCTGACCTGTTTGGCAGCCACCCATTCTCAATCAGAGTCTTGATTTTTAAGGAAATGGCCCTTTATGGCTGCTGTAGTTTGAACATTAGATCTAGCAAATGACAGAGCTCCCATCTTTCTTAAAAATGGCAGCTTTCGTTGAAGACAGGCAGCTGCCAGATGCATTAAGTAAGTTAGGTGGGGGCAGTGGCTCACCAGGTTTGGGGAGGCCAGCAGGGGGGCCAGCATGGAGTCCAATGGACTCGTGTTTGGCCTTGTACCTAGGAACTCACACTATCCGCCCTGCATCAGATGTCTGGATCTCGCTGTGGATCTGGATCCAAAGTGAGTTGAACCAGGCCTGAAGTGGCCTGAGCCAGATTTGAGCCAATTCAGAATCTCCAAATTGGCCTCTGAAGTGGATCACACAGTCCCTGTGAAGCCCTAGAAACAGGGCAGAATGCAGTGCTAGCTCCATATTTTTGAGGGCCCTTAGGCAAGATACACTCAATGGGCCACCTCCTTCAGTGTGTCAACCTTCTCCTCATTGTCACCAGCTGCTGTTGCTCCTCATCCTCTTTCTTATCATTACTACCACTTGCTTGCTTTATAGGCAGAGATCCAGTGAGCAAGTAAGCATTGGCATCTGCTGTTGCTCCTTTTCATCCCCACTGTTACTTGCGCCACAGCAAGAGGCAGATGAACAAGCAGGTTTCAGTGGTGAGGAGGAAAAACAACTCCAGAGAGCTCTTGTCAGTGGAGCCCCTGTTGGGGTGTGAGTCTTTGGAAAAGGGCCAACTATGGCTACTCTTCAACCTGGTCCTGACAGAATGGTCTTATGAATGGACCAATGTGCAAAGCCAGAAGAGGTAGAAGTATTTGCAGGGACAAGAGAAAGACATGGGGGAATGCTTAACCCATTCACCATAGTCTATGTCACACTACTTAAATCCCAGGTAAAAAGATTGAAGAAAAGTTTTAATCTTCCATGAACAAAGTTATAAACCCTTTAAGGGAAAATGGGGAAAGTTTGTACATTAAAAATGCAATAATGTACAAGCTTCTTTACATGAGTGCCATTTGTAAATAATTTAAGTGGCATTGTTATTCATGTACTCAGTTTAACATGCTTTAGTTATTCTTGGCTTGCAATGACTTTCTCTTAAGAAAAAGCTTCCTGGCCATGATTTTATAAAAACTGAATTAAAGCGTGGAATAACTAATACAAAGCAAACTCTGAAAGGGCGACTGCTTAGGGCATTTATGACTAAGCTGGATAAACTGTGTACATGAATGATTCTGGCAGCCATTTGCTTGGTATAAATGTTTCTGAGGTAGCTTCCCTCTGTGGGTCAGCATCAGAGCTACTTAAGAAAACGGTCAATTACCTCTTATCTGGCGTCACTTACAGGCAAAAGTCAGTTGAGATGCTATGGCATATTTTCCCATGGCTGGTTTCACACTCTTTTGTGCTAAATTGGAAGGTCTCATGAAAAAAAGGAAAAGAAAAAGAGGTACTAGGGTTTCTGTGCAGCAGTTTATCTTTCAGATGGCAAGAGCCATGCTTTTTTTCCTTTCCGCCAGTTCTGGTTTGTGTAGCAAGTGTCACCACATAGATCATCTCTGGAGGGTTTGGGTGTATTATTATTATTATTATTATTATTATTATTATTTACACTTATATACCACCCCATAGCCAAAGCTCTCTGAGCCTTAAAGAAACTTGTGCAGTGCCGAGAGCAGTGGCGGGGCAAGTTGGATGAGGATGAGTTCATCCATCCCTACGTCTGACACCCCCAAAAAATATTTTGTCAGGAATCATCCAATATTTCAGAGGTGGGAAACCTGAGATCTGGAGACCAAATCTGGCCATCTTGAAGTCCCAATCCAGCCCTTTGGGAGTCCACAGATGGCCACTTCCACTTTCCCTCGGTCCACCCCTTTCCCTCAGCCACCAATAATTTGGTGGTTTCCTGGCTCTTGTGCATTTTTCCCCCATTCTAAAAGGTTGAAATTTCTCTCTTAAACTTAATTATTAACAGCAAGGACTTTTAAGTTAAAATTAAAATATGCTCATTGTTTTTGTATTTTTTGCCTTTGGCCCTACTCACCACTGGAAAGTGGCCCTCGAGAACTTCTCCAAAATGGAATTTGGCCCTCAGACTGAAAGAGGTTCCCCACCCTTGTGATATGGGATGCTCTAGGTCCCTCATACTGGCTTGGCCGGCAGAGGTGAAATCTATCCCCAAATGGGTGACAACCTCACATTGTTATTTATAGGGGTGTGCACGGACCCCCCGGATCGGATCGGGACCCGGATCGGGACCTCCAATTTTGTCCCGGACCGGTTCGGACAAAATCGGAGGCCCCCCGGACCGGATCGAGTCCGATCCCGATCCAAAAATCGGAAATTTTTGGATCGGCCGCCATTTTTTTCCCCATAGACTTGCATTGCAATGCAAGTCTATGAGGAAAAAATGGCGGCGGGTGGGTAAGGGGGGGCCTAACTCCCTCCCCCCCCCCGGGGCCGTCCGCTGTGGACGGCCCCGGCAGGTAAACCCCCTCCCCCGCGCTCCCTACCCCCCCTGGGGCCGCCTGCTTCCATCCGCTGGCGCCCGCGGGCGCCAGCGGATAGAAGCGGACGGCTCCGGGGGGGGGGGTAAGCCCCCTTCCCCGCCACTTACCTTCTCGGCACGTCCGGCGCCGGCGGCTACTACCAGCGGGCTCCGCGACCTACTCTCGAGTAGCGCGCCGGGTGATGACATCACCCGGCGCGCCACCCTGGAGCAGGCCGCGGAGCCTGCTGGTAGTAGTAGGCGCCGGCGCCGGACGGGAGCCGCCGGGCCGGGCAGGTAAGGGCCCCCCTCCCCCCTCCCCCCTCCGCGCGCCCCCTCCTCCCCCCTCCCCCCTCCGCGCGCCCCCTCCTCCCCTCCACGCACCCCCTCCTTACCTTTCCGGCCCGGCGGCTCCCGTCCGGCGCCGGCGCCTACTACTTCCAGCAGGCTCCGCGGCCTGCTCTAGAGTAGTGCGCCGGGTGATGACATCACCCGGCGCGCCATCCTAGAGCAGGCCGCGGAGCCTGCTGGGAATAGTAGGCGCCGGCGCCGGACGGGAGCCGCCGGGCCGGAAAGGTAAGGGCCCCCCTCCCCCCTCCGCGCGCCCCCTCCTCCCCTCCACGCACCCCCTCCTTACCTTTCCGGCCCGGCGGCTCCCGTCCGGCGCCGGCGCCTACTACTTCCAGCAGGCTCCGCGGCCTGCTCTAGAGTAGCGCGCCGGGTGATGACATCACCCGGCGCGCCATCCTAGAGCAGGCCGCGGAGCCTGCTGGGAATAGTAGGCGCCGGCGCCGGACGGGAGCCGCCGGGCCGGAAAGGTAAGGGCCCCCCTCCCCCCTCCGCGCGCCCCCTCCTCCCCTCCACGCACCCCCTCCTTACCTTTCCGGCCCGGCGGCTCCCGTCCGGCGCCGGCGCCTACTACTACCAGCAGGCTCCGCGGCCTGCTCTAGAGTAGCGCGCCGGGTGATGACATCACCCGGCGCGCCACCCTAGAGCAGGCCGCGGAGCCTGCTGGGAATAGTAGGCGCCGGCGCCGGACGGGAGCCGCCAGGCCGGAAAGGTAAGGGCCCCCCTCCCCCCTCCGCGCGCCCCCTCCTCCCCTCCACGCACCCCCTCCTTACCTTCCTGGCCCGGCGGCTTCCGTCCGGCGCCGGCGCCTACTACTTCCAGCAGGCTCCGCGGCCTGCTCTAGAGTAGCACGCCGGGTGATGACATCACCCGGCGCGCCACCCTAGAGCAGGCCGCGGAGCCTGCTAGTAGTAGTAGGCGCCGGCGCCGGACGGGAGCCACCGGGCCGAGAAGGTAAGTGCCCCCCTCCTCCCCCCCCCCCGCTGTCCACTTTCATCGGCGGGCGCCCGCTGGCGCCCGCCAATGGAAGCGGCGGTGGGCGCCAGTGGGCGCCCGCCGATCCGCCGATCCGCCGAACCGGTTCGGAGCTTTTTCGGACCGGTTCGGATTGGATCGGCCGATCCAGCTGCGGGATCGGAAATCGGATAATTTATCCGATTTCCCACTGGACCGGACTCGGATCGTGGATCGGGTCCGATCCAGTGCACATCCCTAGTTATTTATTTTATTGAAGGTGTTCCCAGATTGGTGTGCAAGAAAGAAGAAAACAATTAAAATACAAATAAATGAATAAATTAATTAAAAGTGTGATCCTGACTTCCTATTAGTGAAGTTCCACTCACAGGACCTTCTGCTAGAGGTTTGTGGGGAGTTGATTTTCATTGTTTCCTGCAATGCACTCTATGTGGGGCTGCCTTTGAAGACAGTTCAGAAGCTGCAGCTTGTGCAAAATGCAACACCCAGATTGATAACTGGGACCAGAAGGTTTGAGCATATAAGACCTACTCTGGCCTGCTTGCATTGGCTGCCTGTATGTTTCCGAGCCCGATTCAAGGTGCTGGTTTTAACCTATAAAGCCTTACACGGCTTGGGACCACAATACCTGACGGAACGCATTTCCCAACATGAACCTACCCGAACACTACGTTCAACATCTAAGGCTCTCCTCTGAGTGCCTACTCCGAGGGAAGCTCGGAGGTTGGCAACAAGAAAGAGGGCCTTCTCTGTGGTGGCCCCCCAATTGTGGAACGATCTCCCTGATGAGGCCCACCTGGCACCAACATTGTTATATTTTCAGCGCCAGGTCAAGATTTTCCTCTTCTCTCAGGCATTTAGCAATATCCGATGAGCCTGGGGTTGTTTAAATAACTTTAAAAAAGGCTTATAGCTTTTTAAAGTTATTATAGTGGTTTTAAATGTGTGTGTATATTGTATGTTTTTGCTGCTTAATTTTTTGTATATTGTTTTTAATTGTTTTAATCTTATGTGAACCGCCCAGAGAGCTTCGGCTATGGGGCAGTATACAAATGTAATAAAATAAATAAATAAATAAATTCTCCCTGTACTGTTACATGAGTGGCATCCAACTCTCCATAGCAGCTTTTAGGGGGCACAGGATGCTACAAAGGGAAGATGGAATTGATGTAAATGGCCTCCCCTTTCTTCCTCCAGTGGAAGCTCAACTGGATACAAGTCCTTTCCACAAGCAGAAGGAAAGCCACAATACTATAACAGTATTATAATGTGTTCCTCCCCACCCATGTCATCATGACCATAGGAACTCAGCTTGGGAACGAGATAAATAGTTTGACTAGATGGGTTTTGATTATTTCTTTTGTCCTGTGATTCTACAACAAGATCAGGATCCATACCTTGCATCACTAGTTATGATACTCAGAGGGTTTGTCATGTTAGTCTGCAGCAGCAGAAACAACCAAAAGTGTTGTAGCACCTTAAAGTTGGCTGTGGAAGTGCAAGGCAGGAAGGCAGATGCAAGTAAGCAAATTGGCAGCGTGTGAAGGGACAGGAGTGAAATGGAGCCAAGCCATGTTCAGCCCCATGACTCAGGGATGCCTAAGCAGATGCACCTCAAAGGGGAAGGGGGATGGTTGCAGTGGTCCCCTAAATGATACAGGGAATGTGAGCACATGGAACCCCTTTCCACTCAATCCCCTCTCCCAGTGTGTACACAAACAAGAAAAGTGTTAATGCTTGCTTTTACAAGGACAATACTGACTTCTGCATATGGTGTGTGGGGGGGATGGATAGCGGGCATCAGAAGTTGCAAAAGTAACGTGGATTTCTATACTCAATTGAGAAAAGTGTCACTGCTGGCTTTTACAGGGACAATAACGATTTGAGCGTATGTGGGGGAGCAGATTTCTGAAGCTGTGAAAGTGCTGTGGATTTTATATAGAGGTTGCCGAGGTAGGGGTCGGAGGCAGCAGAAGTGAAAAGGGGAGGCAAAGCAGTTGAAATGGAAAATGTTTATGCCAAGATGGGGGAGATTCTATCCCAGAGTGGGTGCCCAGTGGGCATATAATGCGGCTGACATCCAATAACATCCCACCAGGCTCCACCCACCAGTTTAAATAGCAGGTAGCATTATACAGTAAAAGTAAATCCGGCTGTGTAAAGAGACTATTTATATCCCACAAAGAATCCAGAAGCAGAAGCCCCAGTAAATTGCGGGATAAAAAGCCTAGTGTGGTGAAGCCCTATGTTTCTGTCATTCAGATCTATGTTGAGGAAGCTAGGCAGATCCTGACAGGGGGCATTTGGGTGATACTTTTTTAAAAATTACATTTCTCCTGTTAAGAAATGTGCACTTTTCCTGTGGTGGTGGGGGGGGGGGGGAGAGAGAGAGAGAGAGAGAGAGAGAGAGAGAGAGAGAGAGAGAGAGAGAGATGAACGGAGCATCAAGGTGGAAACACAGAGAACCTCAATAAGCTTGAATATTGCCCATTCTCTTGTCCTTACTCTCTGTTAAAAATATTTGAAGCAATGTACTGATTGTAAAACATACAATTAAAAATGACAGTTCATTAACACTTTTGTGGTGATTGTTTCTTTTAAAACCTTCTCTGCTCTTTTTAATTCTACTTTTTAAATGATGATTCTGGAAATTAAATACATAATATCTTGAGCAGCAAACAGTAGCAGCATCAAAAAAAATCTCATTTAAAATCAGAACTCATTCTGCATTGAATGCTGGGCTTTTTAGACACCTTTAAAAAAAACCTCACATTCATCTGATGCTGGAATAAATAAAGGAAATATTCTTGGGTGTCTCACAGGATTGGGAACCTAAAGGGTGGATGCCACAATCAAGAAACTTTTGCACACCTTTACAATTCTCAGTTTGGTAAAGTAAGGAAGTGAAGGGATGTGGATGGGTGAAGGTGCTCCCAAAATGACATGATTTTCACCAGAGATAGCCCAAGCAATTTTGTGAAGGATATGATGGTACCCTGTTCACATTGCATGTATGGAACCCAACTGGGTCAAATCTTAGTTCTAAAAGTGATAATGGGACAGCATCTTCCACTACATCTGAGGGCTAGCAGGGGGTGCACACAGCTCTATCTTCCAACTTCATGCCCCCCTCCCCAGAATTCACTGCCTCTATAATGGTAGGGCTGGCCCTACCTATTCCACGCCAAATAAACAAAATGGTACTGCTACCCATATTTCAGGCTCTGAAATATGAAGTGTTTGGGGGGATGGGGGATCAAATTTGGGTGTGTGTAGTTGGTATGTAATTATGCCAAGTAAATTATGAATAATGTCATGTCCTTACTCAATTAGAAGGCCATTTTTAACCAGCATCACTCTTACTGGACGCTATCTATCCCGTTCTCTTGTTGCAAGTGCCAGATTACTTGGTCTACTCTCAGCCATGAAGTGCTTACAAAGTATAAGGCATTTCTTAAGAGTGGTGACAGAGCCTTGAGTACTATAATTTTTGCCATTTACTGGAGGAAGCAATTTTGAGCCCTGCAGCATATATATTTGACAGGAGGTAAGTTATCGATAATATTTTGGTCAATGAAACTGGGATTGTTTCCCTTTAGATGACCCAGACATGATGTCTACATTATTAGATGGCAAGACACCCAAAAGCTGTAAACGGAACAGATCAACAAAACCATTGCAGCTACAGCATCAGGAAACCAAGGGAGAGATAGACCAGCAGCTGCTGGAATGATGAAATGCGCTTGGAATTTTTCCAACCCATTTATGCTTCAGAAATTTTTGCTGATGTACAGAGCCTACTCATACAAATCACAGGAATTAGTCTGAATTACAGAACCTGGCTCTGGCTCCTGAAAATCAGGTCCAGAGATTACCACCCACAGCATAGCAAACTGCTACTTCTACCTACCTGGAATCATGTAAAAAAGCACCATAAGAAGGTCAGTAGGTTTAGTGGTCCAAATAGAGACATTGGCTTGAATCCAAAGGCATCTTGCATGAGCAGAAATGCATATCTGCTTGCACAAGGCAGCCCCACCCAAACCTTTCTATTTTCCCATCCTGCTGCAGCACCCTGTGCCCATCCCTTACCATTCTAAATGGTCCCTCAGCTCTCAGGCTATTGGGGTAGGGTGGTGGGGCTGAGAAAAAGCCATGGAAGCCCCATTGTGTGAGTGGGTTGCCAATTTGTTGGCTGGAAATCAACAAGAGTACACATGGAAATCTATGAATCATTGATTAGCAAGGCAGGATGTTAGCGGTGGATGGAATCTTGCCACTCACTTCTCCTCTTGATCAGCTGGGTGGCAGAAATCCAGATTTTATTACTTTTATTACTTGGACTGTAAAGGCACAGCAGCAAATTTAGCAGCAAATTTAGCAGTTGCTGCTAAATTTGCACGAAGATATGTGTGTGTTGTTGGAAGTGTGGGTGCAACTAAGCTAGCTTCCAAGGGAAAACAAAGAGAAGATATAGAGGACCTACAAGCTTCCTCGACTGTCCTCTGACCAGTGCTAGACTTATACTCTTAGGGTTGCTGACCTCACTTCCTCTTTCTTCATGCTCTTGCCTCTCAGAGAGGAGACATCTTTTGGTCCCCCTCTATCCTGAGTTGGGGACTCTCCTATCCAACATGCATTTCCTTCAATAAAATGCATGCTTTTTATTCCTTTGACCCAGAGTTTCCAGTGTGGTTAATCCTGGGTAAACTGTGCTCCTTCCGACAGGATTTCACACAGCATAGCCTCATCAGGTTCTTGCTCTTCTACTAACATATCCATAACATCCATTCACTAGGGATGTGCATGCCCAAAAATATCGCATTTTATTGTTATCGGAATTTCGGACCAAAAAGATTGTTGTCTCTGATAATATCGTAGGTGAACCATATCATCTTCACGATAATTATCGGAAATACAATATTTAATTTGCAGCCCCATTGTGCCCTATAGAGCTGAATTTTTTTAGAAAAAAATGCCTATAACTTCTGTATTTTCAAAAGTTGCATGATCTGTCAAAAATTCATATAAAATACAGGGGTGGAAGGATTGATCTGAAATTTGGCACATATGTGTAGCAACATGTGCTAGACATGTGTATGAAATTTGAGATTGATCCCTCCAACCCTCGATTTTATATGATTTTTTAAAAAGATCCTGCTACTTTTTGACAGGTCTGAATGAACACATGTGGTGAGCTGTCATTCTGACCTGTCAGAACTTAAACAATCTTTAATAAATTCATATTAAATCGAGGGTTGGAGGTATCAACCTCAAATGTCATACACATACTTAGGCATACCCCATAAGCACTGTGACCAAGTTTCAAGCCTCTAACTTTTAAAATACAAAAGTTATAGGTTTATTTATATGGCAGTTCGATAATCCGATATAATCGGGCTGAAAATTATCAGATCGGATATTTATCTGAGGTTTTTCTATCATATCGTTATCGTTAATTGGATGTCCGATAATGACCTTATCGTATCATTATCTGACATTTTAATGATATGATACACATCCCTAGAATTTACCATGGATACTCATGCAGAAATGTTATTCTGTGTTTTTAGATTGTGCCTTGTTTTATATATTTTAAAATGATTTCATGGTTTTAATTTTTGTGAACCGCCCAGAGAGCTTCGGCTATGGGGCGGTATAAAAATGCAATAAATAAATAAATAAATAAATATGCATACAGTTTGGCCTGAGCTAGATTAGAGCTCTTGCCAATTTCCTAAAGTACTTCCACAAATTACATATTTTATATTATGCTGCCTTTTTATTATTGGAGTGCAATCCCATGCATGTCTAGATAGGAAAAAAGTCCTGAAACTCTCAGTGTTTCCCAGCCATCCATGTTACAGGACTTTTTTCTGTATAAACATGTCTAGGATTGTTCCCTTAATTCTTTTTCTTTTGTTTTATGGGGCTGGAATTCTATGAATCAGGCATATGGCTGCCATATATTTGTAACCTAATAAATACCTAAAAGATTATTTTCTGACTTATTAATGCACAATGTGACTCACAAATTGTAAAAGAAAGCACCCTCGTTCTGGATTAGGGACGGATTAATCTGTATGCGTCAGTGTTCACCCATGTACATTCTGTTCAGTGTCTGAATTAACCTGTGTGCTTTTTTCCCTACACAAAAAATGCATTTAAGCATCAATTTAAATATGCAATTCTAAACTTATTTCTTCTCAAAATATGCTGTTCTCAATGTATTTTCCCCCTCAGAATATGTGTTTCTAAATGTATCTAGATCTGTTTTTAAGATGAAAACTGTGTTGGGAAAGAACATTTGAGATATGCAAAAGCTGGTGAAAAACTAAGTTCCAATCCAAACAGTAGGCTGGAAGGTGTGGATCAAACCAGTTGCTATTGGAATTTACAAAGATCTAATCCCTCAAACATCCTAATTCTGGGTTAGGTTGATTTCGGTTAGGTTAGTGAAATCTAGGATAGGTTAATGAGATCTGGGTTAGGTTACACTATGGAAAGTGTTACCCCTAACACAAAGCACATTGATTATTTCCATTGAATAGCAAGGAAGATGAAAAAGATAATTTAGGGTGTAATCCTATGTATGTTTTAACAGAAAAAGTTCTACAATTCCCAGCATTCCCTAGCCTGCATGGCTGGGTGGGGAATGTTGGGAGTTGTAGGACTTTTTCTGTTTAACCATGCATAGGATTATGCCCTGAAACAGTTTCCCATCTATTAGGAGAAAATCCCTGTAGGAAATGGGTTTGGTTATCAAGACAGGTTATCTGTGAAGAGATTTTTGATTTAAAAATAATAACAATATGGAGAAACAGACATTACTGCATCAGAGGCAACCCATGGGGCCGTTTCACCTTATTGTTGGACAATCCCTACCTTGTATATACTGGAGCATACTCAAAATCACTAGCAGCCATATATTAACTTAATAACTGAGTCCTTATTCACACACTATGTGTGAACAATACAATGTGTGAATGAGACAAACGTGGTGTGTTAGTATTGGCTGCAGCTCCCTGCTGCCAAATGGACATTCATTCACAAACCCAGGTTTGCTATCACTTAACGTGTTGAAGCATCTCAGCTCGCTTTTGAGCATTGATAGTTGTGATCCTGCCCTCTGTCAATTGCATTTACTGTGATCAAGATCAAATGGTCTGGCTATCTGTCACAGGATAAGTGCCCCTTGTTCGGAGAAATTTCATCACTTTCCTCCCAGATTAAGGTCTTGCAAAAGAGCTACTTCCCTGCCATTGCACTTATCTCTCTTTATATATCTGCACTCAGAGGCCAATCTGGTCTATGTTGTTGTAGCTCAGTGGGCATGTCCATAATGTGAACAGAAATTGCCCAAGAGGGAAAACAAACTCCCAGTGCATAAAAAGGGTCTGTGGTTTGAAACAGACAATTTGACACTTAATGAAGGGCTTCACAAAGCAAGTCAGTTGGAATGGTCACTCCAGGGTGTGTTCCAGCATGCCCAAATCTATCTCACTGGCTACATTTGTACTACAGAAAATCAATCCTAAACCATGCCTCTCTTGGTACAGATCATGGACATAAAATACCAAGAACAAAATCAGTCAGCAAAGATCACACTCTGTGTCAACAAACAGGCTATTTATTAATTAAGACACCACCGCATGAGACTTATGAGGGAGCTTCCTGTAGAAATCAATATATTTTAAGATTTATGACACTATTTTGCAAATGTAATATTATCCTTAGGGAGCAATTCTAACCCATGAAAAATATTCAACAGTTGTTATTGAGAAAGGAACCATGTGAGGTTTGTTCCTCAAAGGAAGCAGAGGAGCACCAAGTTTGATTGATAAACCTCTTTTCCATCTTCTGTGGAATATAAGGTCATTAATATACTGAACCTTTTATGACTCCTGTTAACTGTAATTCAATTCCTTATGTAAAGGCTATGTTTTGCAAGTTGAAGAAGTCGTAATACTGTAAACATGTAAATTCAAATGCAATAGAATATATTTTTTAAAAAGTCTTCTTAATCTAAAGATCAGAACCCCTCTCTCTCCCCTAGTTTTATATGGCGTTGGGGCAGACCCAGATTTAAACAAATGAGTTGAGTTTGGCCATCAGTGAGTTCCATCTGCTTGTTCCCAGTGTTACTCGCTTCCTTATCTCCAGCTTGTAATTTATGATCTTCCATTGTTACTATGAATTCCCTTTCCAGCTGATTTGCCTTCTTACAGCTTTGGTTTCCCATAACTTTTCTTCTAAGGGAACCAAAGGCAAAGGAGAATACTGGAAACAAAACCAAGCAACCTAACTGAAACAGATGAGCAGGGATGACAAAATTCCTTTTTCTACACATTTATCAAAGGTACCAGAGCTCTCGTGTCCTTTGCATCTGACCTCCCTACTTTCTTAATACACTGATGTACCAGAGCAGCAGAAACACATGCAGAAAGGAAATAACAAATTGGCTTTCATATGTAGTTGTCACGAAAGTGCAGCCCCCTGTTGGGAGATGCCAAAAGCAAAGATGGTTCCATAACAATAAAACTAAAATATATATTTCCCCTTTCTCTCACATTTATACAAAATCTGAAAATAATATAGACATGGACACCAAAAGTAATTTCTTCTACACATAATAGCAGCTTTAAACATCTTTATATTGAAATTGTTATCTTATGGTAGTGTATGCATGTGGACTGGCTCTCCCAGGAGATAAAAGGCTTGTCATATTCACAACAAATTCTTGAAAATAAAGGATTTGATCCAGAATTTAGGGATGGGCAAACTCATGTGCACCCTGTTCCTGCACTGGTCAACAGACTCCCCCCGCTTGTCTGATCCTGGAAGGCACATGGGGCAACCCACCAAACAGTCCATGGGTGCCCAGTGAGAGCTTGTGGTTTCCTGTTTTTCTGCAACCTGACATTTTGTGCAAAATCGCAGGTTGAGCTATTGATGGAAATAACCATTTGTATAAAATGGCAGCTATAAATTTAAAAAATTGCAGCCGTAAATGTTCAGGCAAACTCAGGGATCCCCCAAGCTGCTGTCTGGGGTCAGGGGGTAGGCTGGTGAAAACCCACCAAGCTTTACCCCCAAAACTGGATTCCACTGACATCCCTAATCCAAATTTAGGCATATTTGGAGTAGGCATATTGAAATCATTGGAATCAAGTTATTCATGATAAAAGTAAGTCTCAGTGCTTTCGCTGGAACTACTCTGACAGAATCTGGGTTCAACCCAAAGGGTTTTTATAGTACTCAATGTACAAAGCAAGCCACTTCATACAAATGGCTAAACACATGATGGAAGTTACCACATGAAGTGAACAGGGCATCCATATAGTAGCAGTAACCAATTCTTTAATCAATATATACCACTCTTTAATCATTCCCTCTACATTCCCTCTTATTCCTATTTTTTAACAAAATGTGTTGTTTGAATGCTGATGCATATTTCCCAGGTTGTATCCTGAGTTCAAAATACTGGGATGAGGTAATCTTTGACCCTGCTCACGTACTGAAATTAGCCGGTAATCATAATAAAATGGTCATTAGTCCAAAACTCAATCCATTTTATTGGGATAGCCATTTGTCTGCATTATCCATAATAATTTGAGCATCAAAATCTTTTGTACTCATATCTTAAAAGCATAAAGAAGCCAGCTGGTAAGAAATGATACAAGACATTAGTCTCTATAATATCTGAAAAGTCACATGTAATTGTGACATAAGGGGACTAGAAGAGCTTCTGAAACAGATTGACAAGAGTCATGTACTGCCCATTTTTTGGTGCTTCGCTTCCTATTTATGCCTTTAAATTATGATGTCAGGTTACAATAAGTGGAAATCAAACAACAGTTGACATTCTAATGACATGTTTATGACATTTTGAGGGCAATGAGGCTGTTACAACATTCACCCACTACTTCAACTCAGGTTGCAACATGGCAACCTGCCACTTTCTATTTTTAAAAGCTGTATTCTATATCTTTAAACTTTCATCTGTTAGTCCTTTAACATGCAAAAGTGGATGCACCTCTGTAACTCTTAAACTAAATGTGGGGGTGGGGGACGGAATACTCTTTGCCTTACACTAGTGCCAGACTATGCCATTTTGGGCCTTTGTTCCTCTTGGTGTATGTTTAATTTTTCGGTCATTTGCTTGTGTGCTCTATGTTTGCAGAACAGAAGCGTGCATCCAGGGCTTGCTTGACATATTTTGCTACCTGAGGCGAAGGACCAGATGCCTCCCCCCTTCCCCCAATCCCATGTACAGAAGTCTACTGAACTGCCTTTCAGTAGATTTACAGGAACACTGGCAATAAGACAACATGCTCCATCATGCCTGAGTAGCAGCCTAGTTTAAGAAAGAAGGACAGAGCAATTTAGGGAGTACAAGGGAGAATCTACAGCCCCTTTCATGTGTGAGACACCATCATGCAGGTATTTTCCCCCAAAATGCAGTCGTTGCTCTGGGGCCATGTGGTAATGAATACACCACAGTATCCACCATGATTATATATATATATATATATATATATATATATATATATTGCTGTTACAGTTTCTGGGTTGTTGTTGTTGTTTTTAATTCACTGACTACATGCACACCTCCAATGATGCACAACAATGGAGGTTTAAAAATAAATGGTGTGGTAATTCACAGTTTTGCTTCTCCATTTGTGTGCAGTCAAAACTCACTACTCATGGAGGAGGAGGAGGAGGAGGAGGAGGAGGCCTGTGGGGGGAGAGGATAAGGCAGTTCCCACTGTTGCCACTCCCATTATTGTTTTCTCCCTGCCTGGGAAGACACCGGTGGAATGGATGAGTACAACTCCCTTGCTGTATTCCTCCTCCTTGGGTTGCCTCCGCACTGCTTCAGCCTTCTCCTCCTCCTCTGCTCTTGCCATCTGGCTAGGGACACATAGGGATGTGCAATGCTGGGGAATTCATTCTGTTTAAGCCCGACATTTCTGCAGTGTTTCCAGTCTAGTAAGCGGGGGGGAGGGCTGCAGGGGGGGGGGCTGTGAGGGATCCTGGGAACATTTCCAGTTTTTTTAATGGGTGCAATCTGCACATTTCTTTACCAGGTTTTGCCATTTGTGCAAATTATAATTTGCACAATTTGATGATGATGATGATGATTTTGAATTGTGAAATGTGTGCAAAAGTTGCCTTTTTAAAAAAAAAAAATCCCAGCTCTTGCGCACTGCAGATGGTCACCTGTCCACTATGTAGCACCTTTTCCCAACCTGTCAGTGGGTAATTTTCAGATAATTTCATACTGACAGCTCAAGAAAAGAGGACCAAATCACCCATGTAGCAACCTGATTCTCAGGGTCTGAAGTATTGAACTCACCCTTGGGGGTATCCTGCTTCCATTGCACATTTGCCCAAGTCTCAAGCAAATGCTTTTAATGCAGATGTAGCCTCCATCCCCTTTTCCCACTCCCATTTGCAGTATCCACAGCAGCACTTCCCAAGCGAAGGATGTGTGTGCAATTGAGAAGTTCTTTGGCAAGTATGGAATATGGCTGTTCTAGATCTGTAATGAATAGTGCCCCTTTTGTTATCAAGAGTGCTGCTATATGCGAGATGTATGTGAGAGAAAAGTATTGGGCAGACCCTGTATTTGGTAGGGGTATGGAACAGCATTCCCCATCCTGCTGCCCTCCAGGTGTTTGAAATGACAAGTCCCAGCATTCCTGACCATGGGACATACTGACTTGCAATGATGGGAGTTGTAGTCCAACACCTTTGGAGGGCACCAGGTTGGGGAAGGGCTGCTCTAAACAAAAAAAGAGAAGTAGGTGGCCCTAAGTTGTTCGTGATCAGTTTTCCACAACCCCACAGTCACCTCTGCATATCATATTCTCCACCCTGTCCTTATAGTTTATCTGCTTTGGGAGAATGAGAATTTCACTTGCACTTTCTGCCTCCTTAGGGAGGATGTGGCGTTAAGGCTTGTGAGCCTTAACTCCCAATTTCCCTGCTTTTTGGTGCTTGGTTGGAATCTGTAGAGCCTTAACATTGTTTTTGTAAACCGTAGGTTTTTTTGTTTAATGAATATAAGCCAACAGTGTGATGTGGCTGGAAAAAAGCACATCCTATTTTGGGCTGAATTAATAGAAGGATAGCTTCCAAATTGCGAGAGGTACTTTTTCCCCTCTATTCGGCACTGGTTAGGCCCCATCTTGAGTATTGTGTCAAGTTCTGGGCAGCACACTTCAAGAAGGATGCAGACGAGCTGGACCATGTTCAGAAGACGGCAATGAGGATGATCAGGGGTCTGAAAACAAAGCCCTATGAGGAGAGACTGAAAGAACTGGGCATGTTTAGCCTGGTGGAGAGAAGATTGAGGGGAGACATGATAGCACTTTTCAAATACTTGAAAGGTTGTCACACAGAGGAGGGCCATAATCTCTTCTCGATCAACTCAGAGTACAGGACGCAGAATAATGGGCACAAGTTACAGGAAGCCAGATTCCGGCTGGACATGAGGAAAAACTTCCTGACTGCTAGAGTAATACGACAATGGAACCAATTACCTAGGGAGGTGGTGGGCTCTCCCACACTAGAGGAATTCAAGGGGCAGCTGGACAACCATCTGTCAGGTATGCTTTAAGGTGGATTCCTGCATTGAGCAGGGGGTTGGATTCAATGGCCGTATAGGCTCCTTCCAACTCTACGATTCTATGATTCTATACTTTTCTCAGGGATACACCCTCCCAACAGAAAACCCCAGGCCTCTAGGCCTGACCTTTTAACCTTTTAAGCCTTTGTAGGTCTCAAACTTTCACAATCACAAAAGTAGTCCGTGAAACAATGGAATACTGAAGAAGAAATAGCAGCAAGACAATGGGTTGGAGGGTGTTGTGTGACTCCCGTCATGTGAGCAAGCCAGATGTTACAATACCAGAAAAAATGGTAATGTGAACGAATGAACAGCTCAGATTGGAACCTTGGGAGAAACGGGGCTGACACACACACACACACACACACACACATACACACCAGGAACCTGCAGTTGCTGCCTATGCTGGCCACCTCACTCCACCTAATGGAGTATCCCCCATATTTTTAAAAAAGAATGGATTGCCCAGAATGAAAAGATGGTAGAGCAAGGGAAAGGCAAATCTTTAAAAGAATCTAAAAAGACCTCTTGAGAGGTAATTGCTTACGCAAAGTTCTGTTGTGACTTAAATGTGAGCAAATGCAGAATCTATCTGATCTTGAACATTTTAGCAGTCTGGCTTATTTTGAACTGCAACACAGAGCATGTTTATTTTTAACATGTAAGCAGAGCAGATGGACTACATCCAGTATAAACCACAATTGTTTTCTTTGATTTCTGTCTTGTCTTTTCTTTTGTAATTTGCAGTTCAGTCCTTGATTCCTCTCTCACACCAAGGCACAGATCACAGGTAATGTCACTTAAGTCAACGGAGATATGATAGCAACCCAGGTAGCACTGAGAACAAAAGGCATGCGGGAATTCAATCTGATGGTTACATTTGTACAGAAGTAGCAGAACCCTCCACCCCCCAAAACCAGTGAATAGATGTTTTATATATTGTAGGATCTGTTTTCCCCCTCATTTCAGAGCAATTTCTATATAATAGGGTTCAACCATGAGCTCAACTTCAGATTGTGCCTTCTACAAAACAAAAGAAAGCAAAGCCAAAACAGCAGCAACCCCCACCCCCACCCAGCATTGCAGGCAATTTGGAGAGAGGCGAGGCAACATTGCCAAAGTTAACAAAAATGAATGATTCAAACGGTACTGTCGTGCCTCTGGCTAACTCTCTAAAGTTCTTGCTCACGACTTCAGGTACACTGATACACAACAATAACAGTGAGATTTCTTTTATTGTAATCACACGGAGTTCAAAGCATAACGGTTTCATTTCTGCAAACACACACTTGAAGCTGAAGACGGACCACACAGCTTTCAGGTAGAACGGCTTAATGAGAACAGCACTCACTCAGGGACTGACATTTAGAGATTAACTCTAGTCCTTAGAGGGCAGGAGCGGCCACGCTGCACTGGAATCCTCTGGAACATAGAGAGACTCTAGGATTAGGCCTCCTAACAGTAGTATATCGGTCAACTGGCAACTAAATCTTCACTCAGCCTGTCAGGGAACGCTGAGCTGACCACGGAAGCCAGAAGCCAGGGAATGAACCTCTTCGACCTAGGGAGCCTTCCCAATTCACGTAGCTTTAGCTCTGAGGAAGGTCCTCTCACAGGTCTCACACACACACGAGTTTCAGAACAGCAACGATCAGCTTCTGCCTCCCTCTGCCCGTAACTTTGGCTCCATGGAGGGAGACAGCAAGCTATAGAACACGAATCCAGAACAGTAATCTCAAGTCCAAATCTATGAAAAGCCACAGTGCACTTCTCATGGCAGAGTTCTTTAGAAGTAATAAGTCTAAACATCAACAGAACATGTATAGAGTGCATCTCACAATTCTAAATCAGAATAGTAACTCACAGCAGTAGCAGAGCAGCAAGAGGATAGACGAGATAATTCCTAGCAACGGAATTACTCTCAGGACCAAGGCAATATAGTGTGGAGGCTGGGCAAATTCTAAGCTACTTTGATAGACAGGGCTTCAGGCCTGTAATCTAAACTCACGTGCCAACAGGGCGGCACGGTTCAACCTCTTCTGATGACGCCACAGTGTGAGGAAGATAGCCCCCACCTTTGCAAAGCATAGTTTAATTCCCAGAGAACGTTCAAGGCCTTCGGCCTACCATTTGAGATAAGCACATACCAGAGAAGCAGAGATACATTTTCTCATGACAAATTGCCAAGTCTTCAGTCCACAATTCACAGGGCCAGCCCTGTGAATTGTCTACGAAGTATCTGACACCTAACAGGTACTTTAACACAATTACTTTGTTGTTTGATATGTATAACAGTATGGACTCTCACCTTTCAAAAAATGTCTATCAAGATGATATGTCTCCGAAAATCACAAATCATTTTTGAGCTTTTATTTTGTTGGAAACCCCCCCTTTAAAGCCATCCAAATTGGTGGCCATCACTACATCTTATGGTAGAGAATTACGTAGTTTAACTCTGTGCTGTGTGAAGAAGTGCTTCCTTTTATCTGCCCTGAATCTCACACCTATCAGCTTCATGGGATGACCTTGGGTTCTAATATGAGAGAGGGAGAAAAATGTCTCCATATCCTCCACACAATGAATAACTTTGTACACCTCTACCATGTCTCCCCTTACTTGCTGTTTTTTTCCAAGCTGAACAATCCCAGCTGTTCTAACTTACATTCATAGGGGAGATATTCCAGCCTAATGATAATTTCTGTTGCCCTTTTCTGCCCTTTTTCCAACTCTGCAATATCTTCTTTAGGTGTGGTGACCAGAACTCTACACAGTATTCTAGGTATGGTCTCTCCATAGATTCGTACAAGGGCAGTATTATATTGGCAGTTTTATTCTCAATTCCTTTTCTAATTATGCCTAACATGGAGTTTGCCTTTTTTTATAGCAGCCACACACTGGGTTGACATTTTCTTCAAGCTGTCCACCACAACCCCAAGATCTCTTCTTTGGTTGGTCACCGCTAGGTCAGATCTCATCAGGTTATATTTGAAATAGGAGTGTTTTTTGCTCCAACATGCAGCACTTTGCACTTGTGACATTGAACCACACCTGCCATTTGGATGCCCACTCTCCCAGTTTGGAGATATCTTTTTGGAGCTCCTCAAAATCCCTTTTTGTTTTAAACACCCTAAATTCTTTGGTGTCATCAGCAAACTTGGTCACTTCACTGCTCACTCCTAATTCCAGATCTTTTATGAGTGTCGTTTCTTGTTTCAATATGATTTGATCACACCGTATGTAGTCAAATCATCTTTCCAGGTTTATTTCTACAGAAATTTATGCAATTTGCCCCAGTTTTCTTTCTCCTATGACACAGCCCTTTATTAATGCTCATGTACATATTGATGAAATACTTTTTAAAAATGTAATATTGATGTGACTGTACACATCAATGCATGAAGATTCTTTTAGTGTAGTTTTTTATTGTTGCACACAGGTACTTTTATGCACTAATAAAACAACACCACCACACCCCCCAAAAAGCAAACTTGATGTGATGCACATACAATTGTAGCAACATTGTGTAGTGTTTTAACAATGTGCAGAATCACGTATGTCTTTATTTATTACATTTCTATATTGCCCAATAGCCAGTTCTCTGTTACCCAAACCCAAAAATCATATTTGGGGGGCGGGGCGGTATTTTACAATCAGTGTCTTGTTCTTCTCCTTGGACTGCATATTGGTGAAATACCAAGAGAAGGTCATGGAGTCTCAGAAACATATTAGTATCTTTCCCATTTTTACATTTAAATTGTGCTAATCTATACTTGAATTTTGACCTTTATTGGTTTTATGTATATTACTGATGCAGCTCAATATTAAATAAAACCACCACCACCGCAAGGCATTAAAAGCTAGTCTACTTTTTAAAATATTTATGACATATTATTATACAATACAAATTTTAAAAGGTTACTACTACTGCTATATTGAAAAGAAACACTTGATTTTCTCTCCAGACTGTTGGCAGCAAATATCTCAGGGCAGATTGGTAAACTAATCAGTCACCAGTTGTAATGACTTTGAGTTGGAAAGTGAGGGCAAAGTGCATAAGGTATCTGAACTGGCCAGTGACTAGAAATCATTGATAGGCAATCCAGTATCAATCAGTCACCGGACAACCCCTGGATTTACTGATTTAACAACCCTTGGATAACCCACTGTCAATTTTAGGGGTATGTGGGGGTCGTTTAACCCTCAAATAACCTCCACTGTCCAAGTTTGGGCAATACAAGTTACAGAAACCCCAGACCTTATGCATTGCAGCTCCTTGCAAGTAAGTTAAGCCATGATGGGGTGTCATGTCATGTGCGAACTGGCCCAGTCTCTATTCAAGTCCAGTTGTGATGAATTATTTTGAAAAAACAGCTGATATGGACATGACAGCTGGATGGCTAGGTGTTCTGACTCTCCCTGTGTTAAGCACATTATGTGCAATTAAATGCTGTAGATCTCTGCCGTCGTTGCACATATTTTACATCTTGAAAAAACTACAACGGGAGATTAGTGTGAAATGACAATTATGTTACCTGAGAATAACTGTAATCTCACTTCATAAATATTTATGAGGGAGCAAATTACGGATATGCAGCTCTTTAGGTGATGAACGACTCCTGCTGTACATTTTCATGTTATTTGACTTTGCATCTGCATTTTAACTAAATGTCACTTCCTCCCTTTCCCTCTGATGAGTATCAGCCACAGTTCAACACTAGTGGTCCAATTATATTGTTAACGCATTTAGGACTATATAGATATACTACTGTGAATGGCTGTACAATGTGCGTTGTTTAAAAATTCAAGCCATTATAGGGCCTATCTACACAGTACCTTGGAATATTTTAAATTGTATTTTAAAACGTTCCAAATAGGCGCGTTCTAAAATGTCTTAGGCCACATTAATGAGTACTCACGTTACAGGAGAAAAAAATCTTCAGTCTTCAAAGTGGTATGGGAGGTCTCACACACTCTTCCGTCTGTCTCTTTCTCTTTCGTTTTTACAATGAGTTTAGGGCAAAGAATTGTGGGAGTTGTAGTTCAGTCACCCACTTCCTCCTTAGTTCTCCTTTCATTCACTAGCTTTCAATGAGTATAGGGCTAGGCATTGTGGGTGTTGTAGTTCACTCACCCACTTCCTCTTTCTTCCCCACCAATCAACTGCTAAGCATTTGGGCGCTGGTCAACGAAGCACCGACCCACGTATCACAAATGGTAAGGAAGGACACATTATTTTACTTAAAACGATTTATTAAAAGTAAAAACCGTTGTATATTGCTGAAGTGAGTTTGAAAAAACCTCAGGTATACATCATTAAAGGGAGTGCGTCATGTGGCCCAAAGAGTTTTCATTACCCTTATTAAACGTTACAAACCCAGTGTGTAGATCGGCCCATAGTTTGATGCAATCCTGTAGTGCCTGGGAAGAAATCCCAGGGGCCATAGGATACTGCCTGCAGAAGGGTGAATTTCTTCTTAGACTTCCTAGATCAGTGACAAAAAGCTCCAGCATGGCTGCTCCAATGGCAGTGGAGGCAAAAAAAAAGGGGGTCATATCAACAATGAATCCAAAGCCCAGTCATTCCCCAGACATGCTCACAGAATAGGGGGAAAGGTACAGAATCCCTGGAGCCTGTGTAATTATTTCCTCTTCTATTGGGAGGATATTTTTAAGACAAAGTAAAGAAAGGAAAAGGGGAGGGGAGGAATAAAAGCTGCCTCCCCTCCCCTTCCAACTTGTCCAGCATAAGCCCAGCAGGATTTAGGGAATGGCATTTCCTCTGCCATGGATTCACCATCACTAGGCTTGCTGTGTGAAAGAGCTTTTGTAAAGAATACATTGATGAAGAGTGGTTAAATTAACAGTGGAGAAAGTAGTTAGGCACAAGATATGGCTGAAAGTCATTCTTTTACAGAATAGATTTAAAATTTGTTTTGATTGAATTATCTTATATAGCTAATAAGGCAAGAGGTTGGATCCAGAATTGTCATTCTGCAAGCAGAATGATACTGCTGGTAAAATGGACCTTTCTTCCACCCTGCAACCCCCTACACACACCCCAAATCTGCTCTGGAGAGTTGGGGTACCAGCTGGATGAGGGGAAGAGGACATTGAAGTCCCTTTCCACCAGTGGTCTCCTTCTGCTGGCAGAATGACAGTTCTGGACCCAACACCAAATGGCAAAGAAGTTCCAATACATACAAAGGGTCATATCAAGTCATGCTTTAGTCCCATAAATCCATGGAATGTAAATTAGTAATGACTAACTTGTCCTGTTGATTTCAGTGGGATTGAGAATCACTAACGTACAGAGTAACGCCTTGTGGGGCTGGGGTAAAAATATAAGAAAAGTCATGCTGGATCAGACCAAGGACCCATCTAGTCCAGCACTCTGTTCACACAGCGGCCAACCAGCTGTTGACCAGGAACCCAAAAGGAGAACCCAAGTGCAACAGCACCCTCCCGCCCATGTTCCCCAACAACTGGTGTATACAGGCTTACTGCCTCTAATATTATGGACCAACCCATGTGTAGAGGGAGTGACAGATCTACCACTTCATCCCAACTCCTACTGCTTTATGTTGCCTTGGACAGAAGGTGCAGGGGCAGTTTCACCGGGCTTTTCAGCCCAGTGGATCCATGTATTTCTATTCCTTGTCCTTGACATCAATGGGTGGTAGATTAGCTATGCCAGCTCCAGGGCTCAAAGAGCTCAGGGGCCCAGATTTGGGAAATGGGATTGCTTTGGATCCTGTGGATCCAAAATTGGTTCCTCCCTGCCTCCACTCCATCCATGGATCCATCTGCCTGCTACCACTGGCAAAGGTGCACTAATGTGCCATTCTTATGCACTTCAGCCATTAAAATTCAGGGGTTAGGATTGTGATTTTAACCTGGCCCTGGATCCAACCCATAGTGCTTAACATGGTTTGGGGGTTTATTTGTTGCAGAAATATTTTCAAACGGCATATCTCAGAGTGTCCTCTACCAACTCAATCCTTTTGAAATCAACATCCTTGAAAATGTTAAAGTCATGTGGAAGTTATGAAAAACCACAATTTTTATTTGGGAGAAACATAGCCAAAAATTTTCAGTGTTCAGCAGTAAACATGATAGCCAAACATAACAGTGGACATCTCTACATAAGGCTTTTATCATGCATTCATGATTGCTCACTCATGCAGGTTTGCAGGTCCTTTACTCAATGTCATCAAACTCCAGGGCCTCACTTTTAAAAAAAATGGGATAAGAACATAAGAAGAGCCATGCTGGATCAGACCAAGGGTTCATCTAGTCAGCACTCTGTTCACACAGTGGCCAGCCAGCTGTCAACCAGGGACCCACAAGCAGGACACAGTGCAACAGCACTCTCCCATCCATGTTCCCCAGTAATTTGTGTATATAGTCTTACTGCCCCTGATTCTGGAGATAGCACATAGCTATCAGGACTAGTAGTCATTGATAGCCTTCTCCTCCAGGAATTTATCCAACCCACTTTTAAAGCCATATTTTATTCGTTGGTTTGGTGTTTTTTTTAGATCAGGGAAAATCTGGCATTTTTTCTAGAAGCATGAATGAAGCACTATAATGGCTGCATGTACTACCACAATTCTGCTATATATCTACTGGTTGTATAATGAAATCTCCGGGGGAGGGGGGAAGCCAGGTGTAAAGGAGCCAACCTCAATCCTGCAAAGAAACCAGAAGCAGAAGCCCCGGTAAAGGTATGGGATAAAACCTTGGTGTAGAGAAGGCCAGAGTAGCCATATAAAGGTTTTAAAGGAGAGGTACATCCATACATAATAAAGTCAGATCTGAGTCATAGCCAGTGAAGGCAGTTACTTGAACTGATGAAGGTGTCATGAAATTAGTGCCTTAGGTGGGTCAGTAGTTTCACATTTGGCATTCTAGGCTCATTGTGCTTAATATATCCTCTATGAGTTTGGAACACCAGAAGAAGTACAGAAATAGAAGTAGAACACGTGTCCCAGTTTCACATAGAATTAAACAAAGCAGGTGATGAGACTAATGCCTGATCCAAAAGATTTTTTTAAAAAGGTCACTAAGACGTCAGTCCCAATGATTTCAATTATTTTAATCTGAGTTCCCAATCTGTAAAATAGGAATTACAATCAAGGCTGTGAGAGCACTGTACTATTTTATGGGGAACATATATATCCAAAGTTTGCCCAAAGGAGTGCCAGAAAATGCTGGATTTGGTCAAATGTGTAAGTTATGCTAACATATATGTGTGTTTCTAATTGTATGTAATGCCTAATTTATTTTGCTAGGGCAAAGAATGATGTAGGACACTGAAGCCCCCCACTTGACCTCTTGAAATATGGCCCATTATATATTTTCCAAAAAATTCCATGGCTTTATTATTTTTCCTTAGAGACCAAAAACGTTTTAGAAAGAATGAAAGAAAGAAAGAAAGAAAGAAAGAAAGAAGCTGGCATTCTTGGGATAGTGACTTTGGTACCTGCTACACTTCAAAATTTGGACACTCAAACATAATTGTGGAATAAGCACACACAACCCTGATTATAATGATGGCAGGTTTCAAGGAGTTATTGTGAGGATACATGAGATAGCTTGTACAGCAGTCTGCCCAGCAAAGGTTCTACAGTGAGTCATACTAATATAGCTTTTTCTTTTGTTTAGCAAGCCGCGGGTGACAGATGGTGTTCCCTCAGGGCAAAAAACAAATATAAATGAGACCTAAGTGGTGTGCATAAGCATCTAATGTCATCCTCTAGCAGTAGCTGGTGGGATGTGCACATTACTATCAAAGGGATTTGTTGCTTTAGTAACAAGTTCTTTAAACTAACTTTAGGAATTATAATATTGTTTCTAAATATCTCTGAAATGTAGGCTTAATTTTTCTCAGCATCTCATAATGAATAATGAAGACATGAATAAAGTACTTCTAACAATTTTCATTAGTACTGACAATAAAGAATGCCTTAGGAAACTTGATTAATTTCTAGTGTGAGACTTCAGGATTAGGATCATATTTATGGTTATCATAATTTTGTGACAAAAACCAGCTCAAGTGCAAAATGTTTCAATTATTTTGTTCATAGCTGGTGAAGTCTCTAATGTTTGACAAATATGATATTTACAAATTTCATCAGTACAGTAAAGGACAACTGGGTTGTCATAGTATTAGCAGACAAATACAGACTAGGGATGTGCAGGGCCGCCAAAACTCGTATAGGAATCGGAATCGGACCTTCAAAAATAAAAATAGTATCAGAAAAATCAGAGGTCTGCTGTATCGGATCAGATCCAATTCCAATATTAAAATCAGATGTCCGATTTTTGTATCAGACGCCATTTTGAATGCTTTTCCCCATTGGCTAGTATTGTGTTTTAAAAATTGTCTATAACTTTTTTATTTTTAAAGATAGAAGGATGAAACTTGGCCACATTGCTGATGGGGGTGAGGTAGTTATGTGTGAGAAATTTCAGAAAGATAGCTCCAGGCATTTTGTGGCTAACAACCAGCCCTGCAAGGTGGGCCAAGTAGTCTGACTTACCAAAAAATGAATCAGCTAGACATCGAGCCAGATGCTTCCTGGGCACAGATGGACACAGATGCAGGCAGATGTAGGCAGACTCAGCTGGCCACCTTTGCCTGCTGCCCACCTGAGTCTGCTGCCACCTTTGCCTGCTGTCTACCTGAGTCTGCTGTCCACCTGAGCCTGCCTGCATCTGCTTGCATCTGCTTGCATCTGTGCCTGCCTGCCGTCTGTGCCCAGGAAGCGTCTGGCTTGATGTATATCTGATTCATTTTTTGGAAAGTCGGACTACTTGGCTCGCCTTGCAGGGCTGGTTGTTGTACTGCCTTAAGTGTGGTTTAAAAATATTGCTTTCCTTGGAGGAGAGGCAAACTTCCTCATAAATTTGTTGAACAAGCTATGTCATGAGTCCACTAGTCCCCCTATAGCCCTTCGGTGAGGTTCCCAACTTTACAATGAAAAAGTTGTATGCATAAAATTCATAGCCACAGAATGCATGGACCTATGGTTCTGAAATTTCACACACATGTAAACCAAAGTGGTACCTGTAATGTGGCAAAGTTTCATGTTTTGATCTTTAACAATGAAAAAGTTGTATGCATAACTGTCTTTACCCCACTGCACCCCATTTTTCTAAAATTAATTGCCACCCAAGGCAAGGGCCTATGGTTCTGAAATTTCACATACGTGAGTCCCAACATACCATCTGCAATGTGGCAAAGTTTCATGTGTGGATCTTTAAAAATAAATAAGTTATAGCCATTACTGGTTTTTAGTAAATACATCATAGCCACAAAATGCCTGGAGCTATCTTTCTGAAATTTCTCACACATAACTACCTCACCCCCCACCAGCAATGTGGCCATGTTTTATCCTTCTAGCTTTAAAAATAAAAAAGTTATAGACAATTTTTAAACACAATTCTAGCCAATGGGGAAAAGCATTCAAAATGGCGTCCGATATTCCGATTTTATCCGATATGAATTGGAGGCAGAAATATCGGATCGGAAAATATCGGATATAGTATTTTTTGTATCAGAATCGGTATCGGATGTCCGATTTTCTCCAATTTTAAAGACAGAAGTTGCATATCAGTCAACACAAACACAATCTATTTAGCTGAAACACCTCAAGCACTGAATAATCAAGAAACGAGAGATCAAATCATGTCCACATATGTGAAGGAGGCAGATATGCCAGGAAATCAGAGCTAATACAAATAAGGGATGCAAGTAAGGGTGGATACTTCTCCTTCATAAATATCTGCTCCAGGAAGGGTCATGTTTTATTCGTTGCTCTACATCACGTACTAATAACTTATCATAGAATAGTAGAGTTGGAAGGGGTCTATAAGGCCATCGAGTCCAATCCCCTGCTCAACGTAACACCCTTCATCTTCAAATCCATTCATTTCTTTCAATTGTTCCATCCAAATTGGCTAGATTGTAATCTTTGGGGATTTAGTATTGCCCTCCACCTTCTTTTCCTGCCTCTGCACTTAATGTCCCAGTAGTTTGGCACATACAAACTAGTCACCTGCTTGCATTGACCCCCCCTTCACCAGCCAAAAAAATTGTTAGACCCAGGATCTCCCCTCCAACTACTGGGGATCTATTGGGTGGAATCCAATGTGGCACTCAGGCCTCCACCAATTGCCTTATGCCCCACCAATTCCCACTGCAAGTGGGACCCAACACTTGCGGAAGGAAGACTTAGCACTTCTGGGGCAACCAGAAATGAGCAAAAGCGCTCATTCTGAAATGGAACAAGTTGGCGGAGCTCCTATAATTTATTTATTTATTACATTTGTATACCGCCCCATAGCCGAAGCTCTCTGGGCAGTTTACATAGGATTAAAAACAATTAAAAACAATATACAAAAATTAAAACAGCAAAAACATACAACATACACACAATCTGTACATTTAAAAACCACTTCAACACTTCAAAAAGCTACAAAAATGAAAAAAAACAAAACAAACCCAGGCTCCTCAGATATTGCCAAATGCCTGAGAGAAGAGGAAAGTCTTGACCTGGCGCCGAAAAGATAATAATGTTGGCGCCAGGCGGGCCTCGTCGGGGAGATCGTTCCACAATTGGGGAGCCACCACAGAGAAGGCCCTCTCTCTTGTAGCTGACCTCCCAGCTTCCCTCGGAGGAGGCACTCGGAGGAGGGCCTTAGATGTTGAATGTAGTGTTCGGGTAGGTTCATGTCGGGAAAGGCGTTCCATCAGGTATTGTGGTCCCAAGCCGTGTAAGGCTTTATAGGTTAAAACCAGCACCTTGAATCGGGCTCGGAAACATACAGGCAGCCAATGCAAGCAGGCCAGAGTAGGTCTTATATGCTCAAACCTTCTGGTCCCAGTTATCAATCTGGGTGTTGCATTTTGCACAAGCTGCAGCTTCTGAACTGTCTTCAAAGGCAGCCCCACATAGAGTGCATTGCAGGAAACAATGAAAATCAACTCCCCTTCAAAGGCAGCCCCACATAGAGTGCATTGCAGTAATCTAACTTGGAGGTTACCAGAGCATGGACAACTGAAGCCAGGTGATCCCTGTCCAGATAGGGACATAGCTGGGCCACCAACCGAAGTTGGTAGAAGTCACTCCGTGCCACTGAGGCCACCTGCGCCTCAAGTGACAGAGATGGTTCTAGGAGAACCCCCAAGCTACGAACCCGCTCCTTCAAGGGGAGTGCAACCCCATCCAGAACAGGTTGAACACCCTCCATCCGGTCAGCGGAACCACCCACTAACAGCGTCTTAGTCTTGTCTGGATTGAGTTTCAGTTTATTAGCCCTCATCCAGTCCATTGTCACAGCCAGGCACTGGTTCAGCACATCTACAGCCTCACCTGATGAAGATGAAAAGGAGAAATAGAGCTGCGTGTCATCAGCGTACTGATGACAACGCACTCCAAAACTCTGGATGACTGCACTCAATGGTTTCATGTAGATGTTGAACAGCATGGGGGACAAAACTGACCCCTGCGGAACCCCATACTGGAGAATCCATGGGGCCGAGCAATGTTCCCCAAGCACCACCTTCTGGAGCCGACCCGCCAAGTAGGAGCAGAACCACTGCAATGCAGTGCCTCCCACTCCCAACTCAGCCAGTCGTCGCAGAAGGATACCATGGTCGATGGTATCGAAAGCCGCTGAGAGATCAAGGAGAATCAACAGGGTCACACTCCCCCTGTCTTTCTCCCGACATACAGGGCGACCAAGGCTGTTTCCGTACCAAAACCAGGCCTGAAACCCGACTGAAATGGATCCAGATAATCAGTCTCATCCAAGAGTGCCTGGAGTTGGCTCGCAACCACCCGCTCCAGGACCTTGCCCAGAAATGGAACATTTGCTACTGGCCTGTAGTTATTAAGATTTTCAGGCTCCAGGGAAGATTTCTTTAGGAGTGGTCTCACTGCCGCCTCTTTCAGGGATGTCCACTGATCTCCCCTTATTGAGAAATGTGTTTCAACTCATTTCAGGGCTTCCTCTGGGAATCCCAAAATCTCTGTTGTTGCACAAGCAGTGGAACCGGCTCATGCAGCCGAATCAGCGAGACCCATTGCTTGCCCAAAAGAATCAGTGGAGTGCAAGACAACCAACAGAGGTACAAGTGCCCTGCTGTATTCTGCCCACAATCTGATTATATATGTATATCTATATTCTCAGAAGAAATCCCCATTGAGTTCAGTGGAACTTACTCCCATCCATTGGAATGCAGTCTAAGAAACAAGGGAAAATGGAAAGAAGAAAGGGGGGAATAGGTGAAGGGATTGGAGATATAAGAGTTGCAGGATGCCGCTGGGATGTTTGATCATGTTTAACAGCCATAAGATGTGATGTAATACAATGCCTAGAAGCATGTGCAGATTCCTTCAATCCTGCATAACTGCAATTCAGTCCCTCATAAGGAATGCCATGATCACCACCAGAGAACCAGCCAGGCTTTCCTTGGAAAGATGTGCATGCATACATAGTCATAGCGGCTCATTTTATATTTTATTTTAAATATATATTACCAGGGTTGACGAGCTGTGTTGTTATAACTCTAACTTATCAGGAATATAGCAGCAGTGTAAAGCATGGAATGGCGGGGTGGGGTGGGTGGGGGCGGAGAGAGAAAAGTGCTCCATAATTGAAGTCACATCTGGCCTTCCAAAGGAGGGTGGGTGTGGTCCGGTAAGACGATTATGTCCAGGGTCAAAAATTATCTGGCTGAGCCACTGGGGAGAAGGCTTAGAGGCTTCAGTGTGATCCTAGAAGTGGATTAGTAGAGCACTGGCAGTAAAGCAGCAAATGAATGTTTGGTAGTTCTGAGCCATTTTCACGGACATTGCTGGAGAAGGCTAAGAAAAGTAGGGCCGGTTATACTGGTAGGTTTTGCAATTCTTCACGAGACTACGCAACTTGGCAATACTGCTAATCTGACTAAGGTCCCCTCTGCAAGGATTCGCTTTTGCGCCTGGTTAGGCGATTATGCGCTTCATCACTGAAGCGCATTTACGCCTAATCCCTCTGCACGAGAGGCAGCGAGAGGCGGCGAAGCGCATTAACAGATGTCCAAAATGCGGTTTACAAGTAGTTAATGCGCATAAGTGCATATTCACACAGTCAAAATGCGCTTTAACGGACGGAGCAAAATAAAACTCGCGATTTAACGCGCATTCGATAATGCGCATAATCGGAGAGATAACGCGCCTCTACGCCCCATTTGCGCTCCGCTGGTGTGGAGGTAAATTTTTTAATGAGACTTCAAAGAACATTAAACCTCTCGTGAAGAGGCACCCTAAAAGGAGGAGGGCACAGAAGGTATTACTCACCATCCAGGGCGCTATTTATCCTAGAACTGGCCTTGCTGTCCACTCTCACAAAGCTGGCTCTACCATTAGGCAGTCTGGATGTCAAAAAATAAATAAATAAAAAGGCAGTAAATAATTAGTTCTGTAATACGTTATTGTAGTATTTTTTTTATTGCCAAGCATGGGGAGATGGGATGGAGTGCCAAAATCATGTGGCTGGCTTTAGGTACTATGCACCTTGACTTGGGGGTAGGGAAGCACTATTTGCCGCTCTGTTGCTTCTTAAGTGAAACGCTAGTTCCATCCGACACAATTGTCATGAAACTCTGTCACTGTCCCTCCCAACCTGCAAAATTGCCTCCCTGCTTGGAAGGACAAATATTTGCAAACTCATCTGCTGGCAGAGCTGCAGAGTTCAATTAGTAGCACTTAAGGCTCAAGCCACAGCCCTCAGAAGCTTTAGGATTTACATGCTAACCCTCTGGCATAAATTTAACCCAGCACTTCTCCTCCCCTACAGAGTTGTTCAGCAGCTGCCATTAGAAATATCATTTGTGATGCATTTAATCTATAAGCCATGCTGAAAAGACTATTTTATGGTCGTCTGTGCCTGGAGCTCTATTTCCCAATGATAAATAGAGCCTAGAAAGCAGAATAATTAGTGCATCATAGTCTGACAGGAGGATTACTGCTGTGACCTGTAGGCATCAAGAGATTAACTGAAACATGTAGAATCATTTTAATTCCTTTTTCAAGTTCCACAGAAGAACTGGAAATGGTGTTCGAGTGCTATATATATGTGCCTGAAAGACATCAGTTCTAAATCTAGCAGTAAAGAAACACAAATATATATTCTAGGGAATAGAGCCTTCCCTGTCTGAATCTCAGCCAATCTTTGCTTGAATTTATGCAAGGTCCCATGGAGCCTCATCATTTCAGTGTAACCCTACATGAGAAACATGCATATTTATACAAATGTCTGATTATATGCTTCCCTGCTAGTTGGGAACCCCCCCCCCAAATAACAATGTACCTCTTTTATGTTGATGAAGGGATGCAATAATCTGGAATTATTTTTATCAAATGTCATTGTGCTCTTGGTAATTTAGACGACTGATAAAAAAAATGTGGAGTATCTGTCTTTCCCAGTTTAAAGTGTAGCATTGTAATGATGGAAGTACACCTGTCCCCCAGTTTACCACTTTTCAGTTTGATCTCTGAACATATATCCAGTCACTTTCTCAGTGTTGCCAAGATGGCTGGCTTGTGCAGAATTGCACAATGTTCTGGTGCAGGAGTAATACAAAGAGGAGAGAAATACACAGGCTCCAAATACATTTAAAAATCTGGGGAGAAAAACCTTTCAGAAGCTCAATTTCACAAAATTGTGAGATGGTGATGAGGAGGAGGCTTGTTCCTTTTTTGGATTACATTGGCAAGATGTATGTTCCTGCGTAGGAATTGTTTATCAGGGGAGTGCATAGTCTGCAGAATTTTTAAAAGCTAAAAAATACATATCCCCAAAGCATTGCCAAAGGTGCAGGTAAACAGGAATTTACATTGCTCATCACTAATTATGCCAGAAACAAATGTATGACGACAAATGGTCATTACACCAACCTAGGCCATATCCCATATTGTATCCCATACAATAGTCATGATCTTAACTTTCTGTCTGCGAACTTAACAGAATTCCTGTACATAGAAAATGGCTTTTCACATCTCATTCGCTCTGCAGCTCCCTGAAATCAATACCTTGGGGTTGGAGGACCTTTGAGAATGGTAAGGAGCTGCAGACAGAGTAAAATCTCTCTCTCTCTCTCTCTCTCTCTCTCTCTCTCTCTCTCTCTTACACACACACACACACACACACTTACATGAACAAAGGAGCAACTCTTAGGATCCAAGACACTGAATGCAGTATTTGGAGGAAGCATTGCATTTCCCCAAGCACAAAATGCCGTCCTTTGATATTTTAGTAAACCTGCCATCTATGACAAAATGGTTAATTTGGGGAAAATATATGAACTGTGTGAACAACAAATGGGAAACAATACATATTTTAACACACAGGAATAAACAGAGAAAACAATTCACTTGAATTCTCTTCCCCAATCCACCTCAAGCAATCTTGATTTGCACAGCTGAATGAAAATAGCTAGGCAAATATCTTACCTCTAGACGGTCACTTTTCCCGGCAGTAGCTTTAGAGTGGTGGCAGGTGGATTACATGATGCTGTCGCCACTCCAAAACTACTATAAGAAAAAGCCCCAAAGCTCCGCTCTAAAAAAGTCTGGCATTTACCCCAACTTTTTTAGCTTGGAGCGGGCTGGGCAAGGAAGGGAGTGGACCAGCAAACCATAAGCTTACTGCAATGCCTCCACAGTTCTTCCCCATTAAAAAAAATGTTAAAAAGTACTTACCTTGGAGTGGGGGGGCAATGCTCCCAGCTGCCCATACAGCTGCCACTGGGCAGGCGTGGGCGCAGTGGCGGCAGCAGCAGGAAAACCCGCTGTGGTGCTCCTTCCACTGTAGATGGGCAGAAGGAACGTCAATGCGGGGTGGAAGAGGAGGGCATAGAAGGTTGTAGGAATGTGAAAAGAGTCTGGAACATCAAGCAATACATACCCAAGTGGGTGGTAGTACTAAGGACTTGATATGTATGCTTCTGTTTCTGCTTCCCTTGTTTTCCTGCTTGTCAGTTCTGGTTGTTATCCATCTGGATAATTAGGTGGTGATGGTGAATGCCAGGTCAACCCTGAAAGTATTCCTCACGTGGAGAGAATAAGGTGTGGCTTGACTGATAATGATGCATAGTTTTCTTTTCATCCGAAGGAGTTGAGAGGAGTGTTTTTATATTGGCTTTTCTCCTTGGAATTATCATATCTCATCTTGACATTGTCATTCATTGCTGTATATGAAGGCAGTTATGTATTATACATAAAAAGTAGATACAGCCATCATGAGGCCATCTTTTAGAGAGCATAAAAGATTATAATGCATAGGGAACTAAAACTTTAACAAATTAAAATACCACATTTCTATGGTGGAAGATTATATTTAACAAGAAAGCTAACTCTCAAACTAGTTTTTTTTTTAAAGAAATTCACAACTCTAACTTGAGTTGTAACTGACTGTAACTGACAAAGACCATGAAATCAGCTCTGATCATAAGCACTTTACATCAGATTGGAACTTGGCTCTTCTGTCAAATTTCTGATCAACTGATAGGTATAGGTATGGGCCAGTAACTACGTTAAACTAGCCTTCCCCAGCCTGGTATCCTCCAGATGTTTTGGACTACAACTCCCAGCATTCCTAGCTATTGGCTAGGCTGGCTGGGATTGATGGGCATTAAAGTCCAAAACATCTGCAGGGGGCAGGTCTGCCTTCAGTTTTAACCTTGGTAAGGTAAAATGGTGCAAACTTATATTAAAACAGGACAGGAAATTGTGATTCCATAGCAGGAAAAGCCAATGTATAATACCTCTACAATACAAAACAAAGTTTAATTTTAAACTCAGATGTTTCCTCCCAAGAAACAACTTGCTGGCAGAAATGCAGTGGTTAAAAGAACAAGCTATGCAATACAGTAAGGGAAAAGAATAAACACACATGCAAGACTGGGATTTAAACTAGGCCACTACTTTATTCAGCTGATCAAAGAAACAACACAGAGAGGCTTTGACTGGAGAGCAGTGTGGAGCCCCTGGCTCAAGTCTGAACAAATCCTCAATTATGGGTAGCTATCCTTAAGTGTGGAAGCAGACAAAGGGTATGCACCACTCTGGTAGACTCCCAGCCCTACTGAATGGCATCTATCCTCACCATCCAAGATAGTATGCCAAGCTAGCAGCTGTCCAGACCTGTGAGAGACTTGCTGTCACTGTTATTTCCCATGTTCCACCAAACTAGGGCCTTCTTTTCCAAACTGGCCCACTTGCATGAAGTTGTGGCAAAATACAAACAATTCTCCATCAAGGAGCTCATCAGACATTAGGAAAGAAAGAACACCCCAGGGAAGTGTGGGGGAAACTTGTGCTGTGCCAAATCCAGCCCCATGCTTCTGCAAAATTCTTCCCTCCCTGCAAAAGAGGCACTGTTTTGCTGCTTCTTTGGCAGAGAGAGGGGAGAGGCTTTTAGGACTTAGATACTGTCGTTATAGCAGAGGTTGACAATGGAGTGTCCAGCGACTCCACGAGTAGGATTAAACTGGATCAGTTTCAGTTGGTGAGTACCGAGGACGTGGACAAGCTGCTTGGACAAGTGAGGAAGACGACTTGCCCTCTCGATCCCTGTCCTTGGCTGGTCATCCAGGGAGGAGATGCAGTTAGATCACACCTACAACATATTATTAATGCATCTCTCAGGGAGGGGAGTTTTCCAACATGTTTAAAAGAAGCGGTGGTACGGCCGCTTCTAAAAAAGCCCTCCCTGGATCCCCTGGATCTTAATAATTACAGGCTGTTATCAAACCTTCCATTTTTGGGCAAAGCAGTTGCCTCCCAACTCCAAGCAGTTTTGGATGATACAGATTTTCTAGACCCATTTCAAACTGGCTTCAGGGCAGGATACGGAGTTGAGACCGCTATGGTCGCCTTAGTGGATGATCTACGCCTGAGCATTGACAGGGGGAATGTGTCCCTGTTGGTACTCTTGGACCACTCAGCAGCTTTCGATACCATCAACCATGGTATCCTTCTGGAACGCCTGAGGGGATTGGGAATCAGGGGCACTGTGCTTCAGTGGTTCTGGTCCTATCTCTCAGGCAGGTTCCAGATGGTGATGCTTGGGGATAGCTGCTCTTCAAAGAAGGAGCTACTATGTGGTGTACCACAAGGTGCCATCTTTTCCCCAATGTTGTTTAACATTTATATGAAACCGCTGGGAGAGATCATCCGGAGGCATGGGGCGGAGCGCTATCAGTATGCTGATGACACCCAAATATATTTCTCTATGCCTTCAACAACATTGTCAGCTAAGGATAGTGTGTCTCCTCTGAATGAATGCTTGGAGGCAGTAATAGTCTGGATGAGGAAAAACAAACCGAAGCTGAATTCAGACAAGACGGAGGTACTTGCTGTCAAAGGCCGCAACCTGGGTTTGGAGGTGTGTCGACCAGTTCTGGATGGGGTTACACTCCCCTTGAAAGACTGTATTCACAGCTTGGGGGTACTCCTGGATCTGTTGCTCCAAATGACAGCCCAAATAGATGCGATGGCCAGGAGCGCCTACTATCAGCTTCGGCTGATATGCCAGCTGCGCCCCTTCCTAGAGTTGGAAGACCTAAAGACGATAGTGCACACGCTGGTAACTTTGAGGCTCGACTTCTGCAATGCGCTGTACATAGGGCTACCTTTGTGCCTAGTCTGGAAACTTCAACTAGTTCAGAATGTGGCAGCCAGGTTGGTCACTGGTACATCTAGGGGTGACCACATTACACTAGTCTTAAAATCGCTCCACTGGCTGCAAATTAGTTTCCGGGCGAAATATAAAGTGTTGGTTATTACCTTTAAAACCCTACATGGTTTGGGACCAGGTTACCTGCGGAATCGCCTTCTCCCGTATAATCTGCCCCGCACACTCAGGTCCTCTGGGAATAATTTATTTCAATCAGCCAGAACTAGGCTGATGAGTGTGACCCAGAGGACCTTTTCTTCTGTTGCTCCCAGACTGTGGAATGGCCTGCTGGGAGAGCTTCGACAACTTAGTAGTCTTCTTTAATTTCAGAGAGCCATGAAGACTGATCTCTTCCGGCAGGCCTACCTAGTTGAATTTTAAGATGTTTTAATAATGTATTAGTTTGATTTGTTTTTAATGTTTTATCTATTTTATGGTCTTTGTATTTATATTTATTGTTGTTCCCCGCCTCGATCCAGAAGGAGAGGCGGGTTACAAATAATAATAATAATAATAATAATAATAATAATAATAATTATTATTATTATACTCTAAAAGCCCTGTCCTTGCTCACAGCAGTGTGGGTCCCTTTACCTAGAAGCTTTTAGCTGGAAAGCAGCTCCTGAATGCTCAGGAAGTGGTGCAAAGTTTCATTGTCTCCTTTGCTTTCTAGGAAGCATTGCCAACTAAAAGTTTCTCTGCTAGGAGTTCTGGAACGCTGTATTAAAGTGTGGGGCTTTTTTTTTTTTAAAGAAACCTCTTCCCCCAGAAATAAGACCCCTCTGCCTCTATCCTACACTAAAAGTTAAATGAAACCCCTCCCTATTCTCTAGCAAGAAAATTCTTCACATTTCTCCCCTCTCCAGCTTTCTTTCACTGGCACACACACAATGGCAAAAATGACAGCCCCAAAACGTTTGGCACAGGACTAAACTTTCCCCCACTCCTACTGGCCAATCAAGACAGGGATATTCCAATTCTTCCAAATATTGGTTTGGCCTCACAAAGCAATAGTTAGTGTATTTAAGTATGTGAAGAACCTCAGTGATTTTAATGAATGCATCTTTTTGTATTTAACGAAAATTCCTTTCAAGCTATTCATAGCCTCTGTGTGTGAGTGTGTGTGTGTTCTTATCCACAAATGCCTGTTTTTCCTACTAAAACACGTCTTTATTTTTGCTTTAAAAAAGAACTCTGCCTTAGCCTCTGTATTGTTAAGATATGGTATCACATTCTTCCACTTGACAGGATTATTAAAGCCATTAATATTCTACATAGCTGCTTTTAACAATGAATTATCTTCTTCATCTTGCAAGCTGAAAATGTGCACATAGATCTGATTCCTCAAGGAAGTGGATATATTTTCTACTCTCTTTTATTCCATAAATAAACCTTGTACAAAAGGACAGGGGAGTACAATTTGTATGTTTAAATCTTAATCAGTATAACACAGAAAAGTAGATACTGTAGGTTGGCAGTGTTCCCTCTCTTCCATTTTCCCCCTAGCCTGTAGCCAGCAAAGTGCCAATGGGTGCCACTACACTAACTCAAAACACTGACTTTCTCCACCCATGTATTTTTTTTAAAAAAAACAGGCTTTTAAATTTAGATGATCATGATCATGATGATTACATTTATTTCCCACCTTTTTTCCTCTTGCGAGGAATCCAAGGCGGCTTTGCATTTTATCCCCACAACAACTTTGTGAGGTAGGACTGGCTGAGGGATAGATCTACACTACTGCTTCGTAGCAGTACTGAAGTGCACTGATAACTGTTGGGGCACAATCCACATTCCATATACCTCTTTCATAGAGTGGCACATTTCACTTCCAAAACAAATCGGATTTACCGGGGTCTCTTTGTTGCAGAAAGGAGACCAGAAGGAGCGGAGGATGTGCAGGAGGTGGACATCATTGTCAAAAGGACCAGCGAATAACCATAAGTCGGCAGTAAGGAACATGTGATAAAACGCTCATCTGATGACGCTCATGGTGTCTTATCCTGCTTTTTATTCCACATTCGTAATGATTTGAGAAAAGGTGTTGATCTGGCCCTGCTGTTTGAACTACAGATTTCATGTTGATAATTTCAGTAGAGGAATGAATTTATACTGTACTATATTATACTGACAGCAAGATTTGGTCCAGTGAATTTACTATTAAGAGAGAGAAAGTAAAAATAGCATTTGAAGAGGCTTTTTAAAAATGAATTCTTCTGTAATCTACATTATACCTAAGAACATGATGGGACTGATGATTCAGGGAACTGCTATATATAGGAATAAACTTTTAATTGAAGGCTTTAATGCCAGGATGTCTTATGACCATGCATGATTTCTCCTGCTGTTTTTCTTGTATGGTATCAGAATGACCTTTTTCAAAACTGCAGGTCTAATACTGTGTCCCCTTAATAGATTATTTGCACTTATATCAGGTTTGTATTCATTCTGATTGCAATGCTTGTTTCTTGTAGTATCTCCATGTAGGGATGAATGAATCTGTCAATTTCAGTTTCTCATTTTTCCCATATTGTGTTCAGTTTGTCCCAAACTTTGAGAAAATACTTTTGCATGAAAATTTGTGTGCATTTTTGTACACAGGTTTATCTAACATTAACATTTTTTGCAGGCAGATTTTTTCCTAATATAATGCATTTGTTACTGTCATGTTTCCTAACACATGTATTTTTTTTAATTGGAGAACCACTGCAAAATTCAGAGAAGCAGGAATTTCCAAGGATAACTTGAGTTTGGGTATTGTTTCGAAAGAGTGTAACTAGGAAAATTATGTGAACTGTAATAATTCCTCCCCCATCCCTATCTCCATATGTGGCAAACCTGCCCAATTCTAATTCCTGTGTTAAAAACATGTTCTGGTTATTTTGTGCTGTTAGCGCTCCTTTTTCTGCCAAGGCAGTTCTTGCACTGAATGCCACAGCAGAATCAATGATCCAAAATGACCTGGGATAAAGCCAGATGCCATCACATGTTAGCAGTAGTCAGTAGTCAGATAACCTTTCACATCACACTTCCTTAACCATAATTCATGCCCTCTCTTGACTATAGGCAAACACGGCACATTCTCTTGCAGTTGATACCAAGGCTCCCACTACATGATCGATTTAAGGCTCTTTCACGGTGCATTACCAATTTTACCTCTACAAGAGCAGAGCACTAACAGGCGGACAGGTGATTTTAATCTCCGATTATGCACATTGTCGCATTCGCATTAAATAGCGACTTTTATTTTTCCTCCACAGTTACAGCACCTTATCATTGTGTAATCAATTTCTGAGAAGTCGCATTAATGATAATAGTGGGCGGACTGTGGTGATGATGTCATTCATGAAGAGAACTGCCCCTTCACTGGGAACACCTCCCAGTTTTTCTTTTAGTTTGATTTCCTGTCTCCTACCTGCCACTTCCTCCTTGTTCTCTGTCTCAGGATGGAATCTCTAGGAATAGCTGACCTAACGTGTACTGAAAATAAAGTTATGTTTAACTCCCCTTCTGGAATATTTCTTTCATGGAGACATGGGGCCAGATGGAGGTGGTTTCACAAGAAGCAAGGGGGGGTTCAGTAAGGATGTGCAGATGATTAGCTATCCACTTAGACAAATCATGTCCCCCCCTTGTTGGGTTCTTGACATTGAGCTGTGTGTGTGTGTGTGTGTGTGTGTGTTGCACATCACCCAAAAGACAAGTAATTACTGAAAAGGGATGAAGGGAAAGGGGGGCACACTGGGGGGAGGGGTTTCCCCTCGAAGGCCAGTTGTTCGCTGGCTGTGCCGCCGCCGCCGCCGCCCGTTTCATGGTGCCGCTTTGCCAAACAATCAGTTATTGATGTTTTTTAACTTGAGGCAGAGGAGGAAGGAAGGAAGGAAGGAGCCTCTCTCTGTCTGTATTGGCATGCATATGTGCATATCTCTCCTCTCTTGCTCGCTCGCTTCTTCTCTCTTATCTGTCACTCCCTCTCTCTCTGAAGTGCATGAGAGTGAGCCAGAGAGGCAGCCACGGCTAAGGCAAAGAGGGGCTGGTCACCTGGCTGGGACTGCAGAGAGACTGTGACAGAAAAATATTTTTAAAAGGGGGCTGGAGGAAAAGGTTGCGAGGCACATTTTCAATGACTTCTGAACAGTTGGGGGGAGTACTAAAAATGGCAAATGGGAACAAAGCAACAGGTAAACCAGGTGATTACTGGCAGGTAGCCCAGGTAATCAAAGGTGGGAGATTCTGGTGGGAGGGGTCAACAACCGGTGGGAACCTCCAGGAAACAGCGCAGTACTTTTGGCAACATTTCCTTGTGCGAGCCTCGATCTGAGCTTCATTGATAAAGCGATTCTCCGCATGAAAAGAACTTTAGTGCCTTGCATAGAGCCCGTCATGCACTTTCACGTCTCTCATGTATAGGTATTAAGCGTAAACACGCTTATCAGGAAATGCGCATAATCGGAGAACCAGGCGTAAAAGCGACCTCTTGTAGAGGGGGCTCAAGTGAATCAGCACGTATCAGGAAGTTCCACAACGTGTATTAGATGTGTTGTATGTGCTTTCCCCGAATACCCACTATACTGCCTATAGTACTGTGAGCTTAAATAAATTTATTTATTTAATAAATAAATAAATAAATAAACCACCTAAGAATGAAGTAGGAAAAAGTTGTTCACCTCAGCTACAATGTATAAATATTCTGTGTACTATACCATTGCTTTCCCATTTTTGGATTGACTCTATCCATGTTTATCCAGAATTAAGTCCACTTGGCTTAATGAAACTTTCATCTGAGTAAATGTAGATAGCATTAGACTCCTGCTCAGCTGTGGAGGAAAACTTGAAAGTGTGTGGTCTTACACAAAGTTCAGTAATTTCAAGTCTCATTGATTTTAGTGGAAAGAAAAGCATGTGCTTAGAGCTCTCCAATTAAAATCAATGGGACTTCAAAGTAAGCGACGTTGTCTGCAAAAAGCCCAATATTAGCCCTCTGTCATTGTTCTTTGTTGTGAAAAGCTTGTTTTTTCATGTTTATTTCAAAATACAATGTAATGTTCATGAACTTTGAAATTCTGAGTCATTAGCTGTGGTGCGTTCACATCCATTCAATTTCTACTGTAAATAGAATGGCAACTTGTGTACAAAAGATGACAAAAGGGTCAGCTGAGTGCAGATTGGTACAGCAAAGCAGGGAACTTCAACCATCCAAGAAGAAAAGGACCAATCAATGATGCAATAGCCTGTCTTCTTTATCATCCAGTTCAATGTGTCTCTCTGTGTGTATTACATACAAATTAGTTCTACATACTGAGCTGAAAGTTCCTGGTGTCATAGGAGTATAACATTGTGCTTGCATATATGATTTCCATGAGGGGGAACTATTTTGGTGAATCTAACACTCAACATGGCACGCATCGGTGCTTTTTCAGGTTCTGCTAATCCCCTACTGCGTGCAACACAGATGGAGGAACAGGTAGCACTGTTGCAGATGGTGCAGTCAGAGAACTGTGTGTGTATGGAATCAGAATAAAAACCTTGTTGCTGTTGTTGTCATCGTTTTAGTTAGGGGGATGAGTTTTAAGGTATTAAATTAATATTTACATTTGACTCCTGTCTGAAAAAAGCTCTGTGAAACCAGAATGCTTTCCTTTTCTTTCACTATTCATTATGAAATAGGAAATAGGAAGAATAGGCTTAGCGTGGGCTAATAACTTTTGGTGTACACATGTTGACTACCTAGATTCCATCCAGCATGTAAAGACATAGAATAGATGAAGGGGAGTTTACATTGCTCCTGTTGATCCAGATTACTACTCAAAAGATAATAATTGTGCTGTAAAATCCAGGCCTATATGCTTTGTATTAGGGGTGTGCAGAGCATCTCTGCTCTGCTCTGAAATTGTGTGTGTGTTTATGGGGGGGGGATGTGTGTTTTTTTTAAAAAATCCTAAAATATCATGGGATAAACTGATCTGCTTTAAACTTGGAATGCCTAAAGCCCTACTTAAGAGCTATCATGCTGCTAAGTTTCATCTCTCTATCTTTAAAAATGACAGAAATGTAAGCATTTTTGTTTTCCATAGGCTATAATGGAACAGCTGACTGTCAAACTTTTGAAAGCTGAGCTGTCAAACTTTTTTAAATTCCTAAAAAACCAAGAGACGAACTGATCTGATTCAAACTTGGAATGCCTAAAGCCCTCATTAAGAGCTATCATGGTGCCAAGTTTCATCTCTTTCAAATAGACAGAGATGTAAGCATTTTTGTTAATTGCAATAGGCTATAATAAAGTGGTTATCTGAAACTGGAATGGAGCTCCAAACAACCTTTGCTCTGCATCATGGATATCTGATGGTTTTAAAACCATCCCCTAATCACACCAAAAGTTTGGAGCTCCATTGGAGGTCCATCGGACCCTCAGATTTTCAGTGCGGAGCCAACATATTACCTAGTGGGTAAAATTTCAGAGGTGAATGGGATCAAAGCCAGTGATGGGCAAGGCCACAGGCAAAAATGGGTGGATCATCCCTTTTCTCCCTTTCTGCCACCCCATTTTCTCTTTCTTCCTCTTTTTGCCCAAGCAGTGGGCTGCCAGGAAAAGCACAGATTGCTCCTGCCAGAAGACAAAACTGATCCCATGCAAAGAACTTTTGAAATTAGGGTGAGGGCTGCATGCAGCCCTAAGGGTGTAAGTTTCCCACCTGCATAAATATAAACAATATTTGAGTAACCCAGTTTCTCCTTACAATGACCTATGTTCGATATAGACAGTAAGCTTATATATACCAGTTGCTGGAGAACTTGGGTGGGAGGGCGCTGTTGAAACATGTCCTGCTTATGGGTCCTGGTTGACAGCTGGTTGGCCACTGTATGAATAGAATGCTGGACTAGAAGGACCTTTGGTTTGATCCAGCATGGCTCTTCTTATATTCTTATGAAATAATTGCAGGATCCATTTAAGCTACTTGTCTGGGGGCTTTATTTAATCCCTATATTTATGGATTTTCAAACAAACACCCCTTGCACATTGAAAGAGGGAGCACAGCTAAACCATGTCACCCATGCCCTCCTCTAGTCACACATTCAGCATGCACACACACACACACACACATATATAATCACCTCCATGTGAAGTGGGATCCTGATTGGCCAAGTGTCTCCCCTTATGTGGAGGAGCTTTCCACACATACATTACGATGCATGTAGGGTCCCTTTTCAACAGTGGTATAATGGAGCCAGGGCTCACAGGACATAGCACCAGCCTTTTTGCATTAGCAGGGACACTGACGTCATCTACTACCTCCCTCAGAATTCCCTGTTCCCTCTAAGCTTAGCAGCAATTCTCACAGTACCTGGAGGGAAATGAATTTTCCCAGCTATAATATATTGTTCCCTGTAGTAAAACAAAGTATTTTGGAGTGGCTTAGTCTTGAATGGGCAATTAATTAAGAGCCATTTCTTTTTATTTCTGTCTTTCTTTTAAAAAAGACGAGTTCCTACTAGGGATGTGTATCGTATCTTTAAAATGTCCGATAATGATACAATATGCTCTTTATCGTGCATACGATTAACAATAATGATACGATACAACTTCCTACAATAATCATCGGAGACGATAATTTTCAGCCCGATTATTTTCAAAGTTAGAGTCTTGAAACTTGGTCACAGAGCTTATGGGGTATGCCTAAGTATGTGTATGAAATTTGAGATTGATCCCTCCAACCCTCAATTTTATATTAAAGATTTATTAAAGATTGTTTAAGTTCTGACAGGTCAGAATGACAGCTTGCCACGTGTGCTCATTCAAACCTGTCAAAAAGTTGCAGGATCTTTAATAAATTCATATAAAATCGAGGGTTGGAGGGATCGATGTCAAATTTCATACACATGTCTAGCACATGTTACTACACATTCATTGAACAAAAAACCTACGGTTTACAAAAACAATGTTAAGGCTCTACAGATTCCAAACAAGCACCAAAAAGCAGGGAAATTGGGAGTTAAGGCTCACAAGCCTTAACGCCACATCCTCCCTAAAGAGGCAGAAAGTGCAAGTGAAATTCTCATTCTCCCAAAGCAGATAAACCATGAGGACAGGGTGGAGAATATGATATGCAGAGGTGACTGTGGGGTTGTGGAAAACTGATCACGAACAGTTAAAGTTGCAGGGGCCCTGCCTTCTTTTGTATATGGTCACTTTAGTATAGTGCCTGCAACTTTAACTGTTGTGATGAAGACTAATTGCATACAAATGACACTGGCTGAAATTCCCTTTTCTCTACAACTGTAAAAGTTACATGTGCCCTGTCCTCCTTTTCATATGGTCAGCCTAAATATACAAAAGTTAAAAATATAATTAAATACTTTTCAATATTAAAGCATTTTAAACATTTTAAATACATAACAATTTAAAAGTCAAAGGTATAGACAGAGGTCCAGATTATTTGCCAAAGCCCTGCTGGAACAAAAAAGGGTTTGTCTGCATCCAAAAACACATCAAGGAGGGAGCCAGTGTAGACTGCAAGGATTAGAAAGAAAATCCATGTGTGTACACTATGCAAAATAAACGACAGCTCAACTGTTTCTAAACCTTATTAGAAAAACAGGGTGACTAGGCCGAAACCAATGTTGTAGGCCCAGAAGCACTTTGAAAGGTTTCAACATTGTACTTAAAACTTAACACCGGCCCAAACTAATTAAATGAAGTGTTTGAAGCTTTCAACTTATAGCAGTATGGACCAAGCTCTTAGAAAAGAGGGAAGGAGCACTGTGTGTGTATGCGGTGGGGGGAATAGAAAGAAAGGTATAGCCACCTATTCCCAGGAGAGATCTGAAGATCAGGTTGTCATGGATCCAGAGGAACCACATCCTGCTTCACCAGGGAGCAAAAGAACAAACTGGCCTTATGAAGATAGCCCAAAATACTCTCAGAGCCAAAGGAATGCATGTTCCAGAAGAGAAAAGAGAAACTCTTCTTCTTCACTCAAAAGGTCTGTGCTATAGAGGCAGCGGCCATTTCACTCACCCACCCCACATTCTAAGGCAGGAGGGAGGGGGAGAGCGATGCTACTGAGCTTGTGTCAGTGTCGCGTTATGAGGGAAGATGGCCACCTCATTGACTTGAATGAGAGGTTAAAATAGTCCTTAAAAGTCAACCGAAGGGAATTGTAAAAAAAAACGAAAAGCTTTCCATCAACTACAGTCAAGTAGGAAGAAGACCCCACCACTGGATTAGTTAATAAGGCTCTAGAAATTATGCAAATTGAGAGCACAAAAAGTCTCAACCAGGAAGTAAATTTTACAAAAACAGGGAGAGAGGTTTGTATTCCTTTTCTACCTTAAACTGCTCTCCTTCCCTCAATCTTTCACCAATCTTCTTGAAATTTTCAGGTAACGTAAAACAAACATTTCTTTCTGGCATCTGTAAATTTCAGAAAGGTTGATGAAACATTTTCGATTTTATGGCTGTTAGAATGACACCCCCCGCAATTATCACTTTAACATGGCGGAATGTGTTTTTTACTGACAGCCCTTAACAATGGAGGCATGGCTGTGCCTCCATTAATATGTGCCAAATTTCAGATCAATCCCTCCACCCCTGTATTTTATATGAATTTTTGAAAGATCGTGCAACTTTTGACCTGTCAGAACTGAAACGATCTTTAATAAATTCATATAAAATTGAGGGTTAGAGGGATCGATCTTAAATTTCATACACATACTTAGGCATACCCCATAAGCATTGTGACCAAGTTTCAAGCCTGTAACTTTGAAAATACAGAAGTTATAGGCATTTTATCTAAAAATAATTTAGCTCTATAGGGCACAATGGGGCTGCAAATTAAATATTGTATTTCCGATCATTATCATGAAGATGATACGGTTCACCTATGATATTATCAGAGACAATAATTTTTTTGGTACGAAATTACGATAATGATAAAATACAATATTTTTGGGCGTGCACATCCCTAATTCCTACTGTAGATAAAATTTCTAGAACCAGTTTGTTAATATGGACAGCATTCCTGCCTGGCTATGGTCATGGTCATGATGAGGGCATGCACTTCACTTTTCTCATATTTGAAAATGCAGCACAGGGGATCCCAGGGGTAACCAGGGATGGGCAGAGACTTTCCCTGGGATAAATGGCTTGTGTAGACATGGCCCTTAATTATTTCCCAGCCACTTTTTTTCATCTAGCTAGAACCCCACCAATCTGAATCAAATTTACCTGATCCAGGAACCATCTGACAATATTCAAAGCATTTGTCTTTCAGAACATCACTAAGCAACTACTACTGTAGTAGTAGTTGCTTAGTGACTGTAACAAAAAGTAGCCTTCAGGCCTACTCAGATACACTGTAGCCTCACTGAGGCCACAGAAAGTAAACACTATGCAACAACAACAGTTACATACAGGGTTTTCTTCACACCCATATGTTCCTGTTCCAGTATAATACTCTTACTTATATCAAGGATATTTTAAATATCTACTAAGCATAAACAGAAAAAAATATTCCTTTCACAAGCTTTTGTAAATACTCCCTAGAATTGGACCTTTCATTACCCCAATCAAATATATAAACAGAACCAGAGGCATGTCATTAAAAATATATATGAAGTACCAAATGCAAAAATAATGAAAATTTGGAGCCTATGCAATTTTTGGATTAAAAACAGAATCCTTTTAAAATGAAAAATATTTCCCTACTGCATACATTTGTTTCTGTTTGTTTTTAAGATAATGATATAATTATTTGCCAGTCATTTTGTGTTTTATACTCCTTATGTTTCCTTGAATGCCTGCCTATGGACCTGAATAAGATTTTACTCACAAATCTTGTAAGAATGTCACCATGACAACTGAATACAAAGGAAGCAAGGTTCAGGGAAAGTGTCTCTAAAAAGGATTCACGTATTAACCTGTCTTGAGCTAAGAAGAAACAAAGTTGTTCTGTGTATTCCATGTTCAAAAATTAACAGAAGGCAATATACATCTACTCTCTATTTTGTATTTATTTATTTATTTATTTATTTCCCTGTGGGCTTCTCTTTATTCTGTAGGCTGTACTGAGGTGGCTTTAGGACAGTCATATGCAATTAGGGAAGCCATAGCTACATGCCTTACGTTTTTATTGAGACCATTATATTAGGCCTACTTTGGCAAGTAATGTCAGATGCTTAACTTACCATTATCTCTCCTGTACAGAAAAAGAAAAATGAAAACTAATAGATTGCCAACCATGACCTAAGGTAGCTTCTTAACATAAAAGTTCCAAATTTCTAAAGTTTGATAGCTAACGGGTTATTTTCCCCTTAGAAATTAAGGCATACATTACAATGGAAAGCTGAAAATAATCTATCCTTTATATATATAAAAAACCCTTACATTTCTAGCCTTATAGTACTGGCTGATGATTATTCATAGTCTTGGGGAAGACATTAAGGTGAGCAACACGTCAATACTAATGTCAGGGTTGGTGGTGGGAGATGGAACTCAAACCATACATTTGGTGAAATAATATTAAATACATGACGTTACTATCATCTCTGAAGTTATGAGTTTATTCCCTAAGAGTTTCCCATGCAGTGCAGAATGCTTAAAGAATGGCCTTGTAGAGGTCCAGGCAACCCAAAATGCCCTCAGCAGCCCAGCCTAACAATCCTAAACTGAAACAGGGGTAGATTACACGAATAAGCATTATTTGGGCCCCAGTTAATCAGAAACTCTGCCTTATTAGCATTCCTGATTTTAATGATGTCCCTCAGAAACTTGTTACATCTCCGCTGCAGGCCTTGCCTGTCAACATGGAGAGGTTACGTGTGAAGGGGGCAGGGCTGGAGCACGCATTCTGAGTCCCCTTTCATGTTTTGAATGCTCAAACAGGACCATTATGTTCATGAACATTCTGTGACATCTCAGCAGCTCTGCCAACAGAAAGGGAAGCTCAGAAAACGGCTCTGGGTAGCCCAAAGCAAAATTGTTGTTGTCATCCTGTCTCATTTAGAAATAATTGAATCTCTTGCACAAGGATAGCATTTTCTTATTTGAGCCATTCTCATCAACATTCATTGAATCAGAATGTCAAAGAACTGGGAGGAACCAAATAATTATGTAGGCCAAACTCCTACAGTTCTTTAAAAAAAAATTGATTACTGTGTTGGTTTGTTGACCGTAAATAAACAATTCATTCATTCATTCATTAAAAAAAAAAGGATAGGAAAACTGAGTGTGCCAGTTGAGTCTGTTGCTCTACTAAGGGCCAAATGAGACTTGGTGAGAGTAGCCACAATTGTTTACTCATGTGTTTGACCTATTTATATATAAAGTAGGGGATGGGAGGATCGTATCTAGTTTAGCTTTAATTAGGCTGACCATATGAAAAGGAGGACAGGGCTCATGAACTTTAACAGTTGTAGAGAAAAGGGAATTTCAGCCTGCATCATTTGTATACAATTCGTACCTGGTGAAATTCCCTCTTCATTACAACAGTTAAAGCTGCAGGGGCCCTGCCCTCTTTTGTATCTGGTCACTCCAGTATAGTGCATGCAACTTTAATTGCTGTGATGAAGAGGGGATTTCACCAGGTACTAATTGCATACAAATGATGCTAGCTGAAATTCCCTTTTCTTTGCAACTGTTAAAGTTATATGAGCCCTGTCCTCCTTTTCATATGGTCAGCCTAGCTTTCATATACTCCAAAAATACACACAGGCCCTTTCTACACCAGACCTCTTGCTTGGGTTGGCCCCTGGCTGCTCCCTGTGAGTGCGAATGATGCACAGGGAGTCCCAGATGGGGGGGGGGGGGGCACGGGATTTTTCCAGGTTTACAGAAACCTGAAAAATCCCAAATCTTCCGCGGTTCCTGGGACCGCGGAAGATGTGCCCACCCGTTCCGGGTGCAGCCGCGCTTACTCATAAGTGTGGCTGCAAAATGGGCATGGAACTGCACCGTGTGGCTCCGTGTCCAGAAGGGGAGGGGTGGCACCAGTTTCACCATGCCCGGGAGGGCAGGGAGGGGGTGGAAGCCCACGTGCGCAATGTGTTTTTCTTTTTAACTCACCTGTTTTGGAGGAGTGCTCATGCACTCTCAGGGTGCCTCTTCACGAGAGGTTTAATGCTCTTTGAAGTCTCATTAAAAAATTTACCTCCACACCAGCGGAGCGCAAATGGGGCGTAGAGGTGCGTTATCTCTCCGATTATGCGCATTATCGAATGCGCGTTAAATCGCGAGTTTTATTTTGCTCCGTCCGTTAAAGCGCATTTTGACTGTGTGAATATGCGCTTATGCGCATTAACTACTTGTAAACCGCATTTTGGATATCTGTTAATGCGCTTCGCCGCCTCTTGCCGCCTCTCGTGCAGAGGGATTAGGTGTAAATGCGCTTCTGCGATTATGCGCATAATCGGCTAACCAGGCGCAAAAGCGAATCCTTGTAGAAGGGACCTCGGAGGTCGGCAACAAGAGAGAGGGCCTTCTCTGTGGTGGCTCCCCAATTGTGGAACGATCTCCCCGACGAGGCCCGCCTGGCACCAACATTGTTATCTTTTCGGCGCCAGGTCAAGACTTTCCTCTTCTCTCAGGCATTTGGCAATATCTGAGGAGCCTGGGTTTGTTTTGTTTTGTTTTTGTAGTTTTTTGAAGTGTTGAAGTGGTTTTTAAATGTACAGATTGTGTGTATGTTGTATGTTTTTGCTGTTTAAATTTTTGTATATTGTTTTTAATTGTTTTTAATCCTATGTAAACCGCCCAGAGAGCTTCGGCTATGGGGCGGTATACAAATGTAATAAATAAATAAATAAATAAATAGTTGGAAAAAATGGTGGCCACAACTTGCGACAGCCAGGGAGCAGCTCGGGCTGTCACAGTGTGATGCAGCTTCAGAGCGCCGATCCCGGAAGTGGCTACTTCCAGGATTGCCTACTCCCAACCCTCTACACTCCTATGGTATAGAAAGGGCCTATTTGTGAGGTGGGTTCTGTGTTACAAATGACCGACAGGACATACAAACACATTTCTAACACAGCAGCCAATTAGGTAGCTTAGCATGAACAGAGAGAATGTTCTTAAGCTTTCCAAAGATGAAATTTTCATAGGCCAAAAGCAAAAATTAAATGCATCCAATATACTATTTAAACCTCCGGTAATTCCTGACCCCAGTGGCCAACTGACTGCATTCCAAAGTCTCATTAATCATAAAAAGTTATATTTCAGCCATGATATGCCATGCCCACATGTAATTATGTCATACAATTAAAAATAAAGTGTTACAATTAAATGATTACACTTTTCCCAGTGAAACACTGCCATTCTGCCTTAAAGGATTCTGGCCAAAAATGCTATAGTACGTCAGTATATATTTATAGGTGTTTGCCAGTGACTTTTCCCTCCTCACTACAAGCCTGCTTCATTAATTTATTGGATGAGAAATAATTATTTGATATGTGATTAACTGGAGATTAGTATGGAACTTTCCCATAGAAACAGATGCTCAGAGCTTTCCATGGCTGAAAAGCATTTTACAATGAAGAAAAATATAATGATATTGTGTCACTTTGGGCAGGGGAAATTGTTCAAAACATTCAATTAGTGAATAAAATGGCTGCTCATTTAATACTTTGGGGGTTATAGAGGAAAAACACCAGTTACCATGTTATAGAGGAAAAACACCAGTTACCATGTTATAGAGGAGAAACACCAGTTACCATGTGTTCATAGAAAAAGCTGCCAAATGCCAATCTACAAGAAATTGTATTGAGGTGGCAGCCAGCTTAAACAATTCAGTATTTCACCCAGTTACTTTAAGGCCTAGTTCATACAGATAGCTGCCAGAAAAATGAACTACTGGAGTACTGCATGAAGCAACAGGTGGTGAATACTGGGGGTAGGCAATGATACTGAAGTGTTGGAATACATTGCTGAATGTGCCACGGGACTTGTGTTGCATTCCCCAAGCTAGCCTATTGCCAGTGTTGAAGTTTCAATTGATAGTCTGGTTAGCTTCTCTACATGGAATTGGGGGTGGGGGAGCATGCCATCTGTTCCTTTGCCTCAGGCAGCAAAAAGTCTTGGGCCAGCCCTGTCAGGACCACCAGATATATTCAGTCCCATATATTTGGAGAAGGGCCATAGCTCAGAGGTAGGGCACATGCTTCAAATGCAAACTGCCCCATGTTCAGTCTCAAGCATGTCCAGGTAGGACAGGGAAAGACCCCTGTTTGAAGCCCTAGAGACTTGCTACCAATTGGTATAGACAATACTGAGCTAGATGGACCAGTGGTTTGACTTGATATAAGGCAGTCTCCTATGTTTCTACGTTGTTGTATCCTTGCTGGACTATAATAATTTGTAAATGTTTTCCTTTGCTGTCACACTACTTAATATGTCTGTACTTCCACACAGATTAAATTCCGCTAATAATAATTGATAATGCTCCTGGATTTTATTTTACATGCATAAGGGAAACTAAGCTCAAATTAAAAACCTCAAAACAGGTAAATCACCAGAGTTGGATGGATATACAGCAATATTCTATAAATATTTTCAAGAAATATTAAATCTATACTAAGAGCCTATCTACACTACTGCTTTAAAACGGGTTATAACAGTTTTAAACCGGTTAATAACCACTGTTGACCGGTTTAAAACTGTTGTAAACCGTTTTAAAGCAGTAGTGTAGATAGGCTCCTAGTCAGAATGTGCAATGACATAATGAAAGGAATGCCTCTTCCAGGGACTTGGAAGGACTCAAAAATGGTGTTGATTAGGGGTGTGCACGGACCCCCTGGATCGGATCGGGACCCGGATCGGGACCTCCAATTTTGTCCCGGATCGGATCAGACAAAATCGGAGGCCCCCCGGACCGGATTAGGTCCAATCCCGATCCAAAAATCGGACACCTGATTTTTGGATCGGCCGCCATTTCCCCCCCCCCCCATAGACTTGCATTGGCGGAAAGAAAGCTTTCCCCCAATGCAAGTCTATGAGGAAAAAATGGTGGCGGGTGGGTGAGGGGGGCCTAATTCCCTCCTCCCCCCCAGGGCCACCTGCTGTGGACGGCCCTGGCAGGTAAGCCCCCTCCCCCGCACACCTTACCCCCCCGGGGCCGTCCGCTTCCATCCGCTGGCGCCCGCGGGTGCCAGCAGATGGAAGCGGATGGCCCCAGGGGGGTAAGCCCCCTCCCCCTCCCCCTGCTTACCTTTCGTGCTTACCTCCCCCTTCCCCCTGCTTACCTTCCCCTCCCCCTTCCCCTGCTTACCTTACCTCCTGAGTAGCGCACCAGGTGATGTCATCACCTGGCGCGCTACCTAGGGGCAGGCCGCGAAGCCTGCTCGCAGTAGCGGCCAGCGGTGGATGGGAATGGACGGCCACCGAAGGTAAGTGGGCCGTGGGGCCCCCTCCCCCTGCTTATCTTCGGGGGACGTCCACTCCCATCCGCTGCTGGCTGCTACTGCGAGCAGGCTTCGCGGCCTGCTCCTGAGTAGCGTACCAGGTGATGTCATCACCTGGCGTGCTACCTAGGGGCAGGCTGCGAAGCCTGCTCACAGTAGCGGCCAGTGGCGGACGAGAACGGATGTCCCCGGAAGGTAAGCCTCCTGCCCCCATTGTCTGCTTCCATCTCGCGGGCGCCCGCCGATGGAAGCAGACAGCCCCGCCAGGGAAGCCTCCCCCGCTGGCCGCTTCCATCGGCGGGTGCCCGCTGGCGCCCGCCAATGGAAGCAGCGGCGGGCAATCCTCTGATCCATCTGATCTGGATCGGGACCTTTCCGGATCGGATCGAATTATCCAGCGGTGAGATCGGAAATCGGATAATTGTATCTGATTTCCCCTGGATTGGATCCGGATCGTGGATCGGACCCAATCCAGTGCACACCCCTAGTGATGATACCCAAACCCTTCAAAGACCCATCATGTGTTGAGTCATATAGACCTATAACCTTGTTAAATTTGGACTATAAAATCTTCAATGCTGCCTTGGCTAATTGTCTGGAGAGGATTATTAACACGTATATCCATCCTGACCAAACAAGTTTTGTCCCCCGACATCAAATCTCAGATCCTATTCCGAAATGATTAAATATATTATATAAATTATATAAATCACCTGTAGTGGATATGTTCTTGGATCCATTCAAGGCCTTTGATTTCATGGAACAGCCATATCTGTTAGGAGTGGTAAATAAGATGAAATTTGAACAAAAATTTCTAAACATAATAGGTAAAATATATAGTGATTCTACAGCAATGATCAGGGTAAACAATGTAAATTCAAACAAAACAGTTCTGAGGCGAGGTAAAAAGCAAGGCTGCCATCTTTCAGCATTGTTATTTATTCTAGCATTGGAACCTCTGGTGCAAAATCTTTGAGACAATCCAAATATTAAGGGGGTAAAAATGCAAACAACATGGTTCTGACCACAGACCAACCACTTCGTTCAGCACGAAGTTAGAGAATTTCAGCTTTGTAGCTGGTTTGAAGGTAAATTACAGCAAATCAGAGATAATGTGTCTAAATTACCCACTATCTGCACAAAACAACTTTCTGAAAGGATCAGGATACCGCTCTGTCATGTAAGTTTTAGGTTTTTAGTGGTCCAAATTACTAGGGAATCTAAATAAATTATGTGAAGTAAATTATAAAAAAAGTCTGAAAGACCATTAGTTCAGAGAAAATAAAGTGGAAGAAGCAGCAGTTAAGCATTACAGATTGCTTAATTGCAATTAAAACAATGTCAGTCCCCCCAAAAATATTTTTATTTCAAACTCTGCCAGTTTGGATCCCAGAAAGCCAACTACAACATTCACAGAGGCAATTAAATTTGTTCATATTTGGCACAATGAACCCCAGGATACGCAAATCACTCTTATACAAGCAACATGAGAAGGGCGGGTGGGGAATCCCAAACCTGACATGTTATTATGAGGCTAACCAACTTAAACATATAATTCCTTTGATGGAGGGAGATACCTCTAAACAGGGGGTGACGGTGGATGGAATAAGGTGTAAGGGAGTTTCAATCAGCACTTGGCCATACTGCAAATACAACTTTTGATTAGTGGAGAGGGTACAGAATCCATTCACACTGACCACATTGGAAGTATGGAAATCGAGGATGGAAATACTAACTCCTTCGCTCTCACCGTTAATTCCGACAGATCACCACCCAGCTTTTGAAGGTAGATTAACAGCAGTGGAAATGGCTAAGTGGAAATCCAAAGGATTTTATCGCCTTATGGATTTCTTTAAAAATGGGCAATTGATCAATCAGGAACAATTGATAGAAAAATTTGGCCAGGAGAGGGTACAGTGGTTAAAAATCGCACAATCATGTGCCTTTCTCTCTCAGCCAGAAATACAAACCGTGGTTACCAGGAACTTGATGGCATTTGAATGGGAGGTGGTGGAATATATAGAAGTAACAAAAGGCTTGACTTCTAATTTATATAAGTAGATAGCAGCTCAGGAAGTTGGCATAAATGACTCACTATGGATGGTGTGGGAAACAGGTCTTGGAATTCATATAGGGGGGATGGAATGCATTGTGGAACAGGTGTCCATTTAAAACAATATCAATCAAAAATAAGAAATTAATGTTAAAATTGACCAACAGATGGTATCTCACACCCAGGAAATTATCAAGGGACATGCCCAGGGACTTCCCCAGAGTGTTAGAGAGAATGCTTAGGCATAGGAACATATATACATATATGGTGGTCCTGCTCTAAGGTAAATAATTTCTGGATATCAGTGTTACAAGAGATTAGCTTGATAACCGGACAATGGGTTCACCCATCTCCACTCCTAGCCTTGTTAAAATTATATATAGGATTAGATAACAGCCTGCTAAGTAAGGAATTAGTAAGTCAACTATTGTTAGTGGCAAGATGGTTGATAGTCAAGCATTGGAAAGATGGTAAAGGGCTTTACATCGATAACTGATATCAGAGAGTACGGCAGATTGCTCTTTTAGTAAAATTGATTCAAAAGTTAAGGATGGTATGAGGACGACTAAATGAAGACAAATTTGAAGGGGTATAGAGGAAATACATTGATTTCATAAATAAAGCAGAGCATGGGAGAACGCCTTCATAAGCATATATAGAGCTATGGAGAACATAGGTCCAGGAAATGAGGCCCCGTTCTATACAAGGGTGAAAGAAAACATGGTCTGTAATAGTGTGATCCAGGGCATGGGGTGGGTGGGGGGAGGAAGGAAGGAAACAAAGTGCCTTAAGCAAGTTAATGATTAATAATATTAAATCCGGGTGGGAATTCGAATCAGAATTGAATGTAAATGTATGACTGATTATATGACCTATGTAACCAGAACTAAAGAACAATTAAAAAAATTAAAGAATAAATAAATATGGGAAACTAATTATATATTCGAATTATATATTAGACACAAGAAATCCCAACAACATCCACAGCTCTATCTTTTAAAAAGTATACACTCAATGACAAGCAGAATTTGTATGTAGAAGCAGTCACTTGTGGTTAAGAATGTTGATCTGCATCAGAAGACAGTATCTTACAGAATTTACAGAAAACTTAAATGATCTTCGTTGTGTGCCTGCAAGAGCATAGTAGCAAAGACAGATGTTGTGTTGACCTCTATTTACTGGAATCTGACAGTTAGTTTAGGCACCATCTGTCACCCATTTGGAATACCCAACAGGGAGTATTAAACTGCTGATGTATCATTATGCCAGGTGTCATAGTTGATCAGCTACATCATTTTGGGTGCAATGAATGGAAATCTCCTTTTCATTCACGATTGCAGAAGACCTCACTTTTAACCTGGCTACCCCTCATTAAGTCATGAAACCTAAGACTTTTTCAGTTGAAACAATGGCAGAAGTTAAAGAAAAGATAATCTCTTTATAGGTTAAGTACAGGCAAGTCAAAACTTGTGACCTACAGATACTTATTAAAACCAGAAGCAGGGAAAATGAAGAGTTATACTACACAGAAGCTGAAGGTGGCCTGTTGGACTAGGCTATTAAGAAAAGATACAATTTTCAAATGACCAAATTTAAAGAACAATACAATGTTCTTTAAAACCGTACCTTCAAACATTTACCATTTCATCTAAGCAGGCTTGCTAAGGGAGAAGAGGACTTTGGGATCATTGGCTGAAACAGAAAAAAAAAAAACAATTCTGGCTCTCCTGGGATAGTTATTGCAAGAAAATAATTTAAGAAGTTTCTTTATTTTCCAAGAGAGCAACTTATCTGTATGGTGCAGAACAAAGACCATATTTCAATGTCAGTCAAGAGAATTCCCTTTGGGTGAAGCAAAACAGTAAATATGCCAGTTTATTATTCTTACATGTCCCATCTCTTAATGATGGAATAGCAATCCTTTGAGAAATGACAGTTCAAAGGACTCCTTGCCACAAATTGATAATATAGTAAATGTAGGAGGCTGCAAAAAGGACTATACATATAACCTATATGTGATATACATATAAAGAGATGGGGAGATTAAAGGGCACTGGGCAAAGATTTTTAAAGGAGTGAAAGTTTCGGGAAAAGGAAAGAGTGTAAGTTGACATTCATTCGTTCAATCAAGGACAATACCTTAAAAGAGGCTACAACACGCAGGTACAGTGGCAGGTTTTTATGGGTACTTGGGGACAGAATGTATACCCCAACACACACTGGCTCAATTCGGACAACACGCTAAGCAACTGTGGGTTGTTAAAGTAACAACCCGTTGCATTGTTAAACGTGTTGTCTGGGTGTAGCCACACAACGCAGTAACAACCCACAGTAGGTAAAGTAGCAAAATTTAACAACTGAGAGAAACAACTCAGTTGCGAATTGGTTGTTGAATTGTCAATTGACAAACGTGTTGTCCGAATCGGAGCGTTGTTGAAATAACAATGGTGAGTTGTTGAGCAAGGAAGATCGGAGAGTGGAGCAGCAAGAGAGGCAGAAAGTGGGGGCCGCTCAAGCACTCTCACAACAGATCCCCGGCATTGCCGCCATAGCAACCAGCTCCTGCAAGCACTCATGCAGGGTGCCCAGTCAGCTACCCAAACTGACAGGGAAGCGCACCAGAAGGGCACTACGGCAAAGGGGGGAGGGGGAGACGGAATAAGTAACAACCCCAGGCGCCCTGGAGCAAGGGGCAGCCCCCCCACACCAAGAGGGAGAACAACACCCCATCCAAAATAGACCCCCACTGCACCGCCACCTCTACCCTCGCATCACCCAGAAGGACGAGGGCAGGGGAAGTGGCGACCAGAGAGCACCCCCTCATCCACCCAACACGGCTGGACAGCGAGCCTTTGCCGGGCCCCGAGAATCCCGTTGGGGAGCGTCGCGCCCGTGCGGAGGCGTCCTGGGTGCGTGAAAGCATCAGTGCCTGGATCTGGCTGCGCTACCCCCACCCCCTGTGAGCATCGGCTGTGGAGTTTCATCTGTGGACTGGCATCTCTCCCTGGCATGCTGCCCCTCTCCACCTCATCCCCTTGGCACGTTCCGTGCTTGGCTCCCTGGGGGTGTGGCCTCGGCCATCCCCTCTTCACCGCTGTGCCTTCCAGCCACCTCCTCCCTTCCCGGGGGCAACTGTCTTCTCCGTAGGTTCTGCCCTGGCATAGTGGTGCCCATGTGCCTTATTGCCCATGTCTGGTGGGGGGGCTGGGGGCTGGGGCGTGGGTGCGACTGTTGTATTGGTGCTGCCGTTCCTCCTGGCTGTCTCTTTGCCCGCGGCTGCTCAATTCTGCCCACTGACTGAGGCGGCCCATGGGGTTTGGGAGGCGTGTCCTGCATCGGCTTCAATGGCGGCACCCATGGTTTTTGGCTGCAGTGCCTTCTGGGATACCTGCTGGAGGACTAACGGAGTTTGGTAAGCGGGGAAAATGGCGGCTGAGCTGTCAGTCAGAGCCGAGTAGGCAATTTGCAACCGGGGTGGTAGCCGATTCCTTGCAGCGCCTGTTGCAGCGTGTTGTCTGTAGATCACCACCTTTTTCAACAAACGTCAGTTGGTAATTCAACAACCGTTGCTTAACGTGTTGTCCGAATTGAGCTACTGTGTTTCCCATAATGTCTTTCCCCCCATACTATTGTGTCTCCCATTGCCACTCACATCATGGCTCCTGTTGGAGGAAGTAAGCTATTTCTTTTTTTATATATATAAGCAAGTTTTTTTATTTTACAGCAAACACACATATAATAGACAACATACATAAAAACAATCTTCATAAGTATACAATGTGTCAATTGGTCATCTTTCCTTTGTACAATTCATTATCATTCCTCCATTTATATAGTTACTCATATTATCATTCTAGTATAACTATCATTTCATCTTTTTATACTATATAATTCATTTCATTATCATTTCTATTGTTTAATATTCTATTTTTTATATCATCCTATCTTTTTTTCCAACCATTGATAAAATAGATCCCAAATCATATAATATTGTCTATCTTCTTGTTCTCTTATTTCAAATGTCAATTTACTCATTTCTGCACACTCCATGATTTTCTTAATTACTTCCTCCTGCATTGGTATTTTCCCATTTTTCCAATTCTTAGCAAATACAATTCTAGCTGCTGTTAACACATTTACAATCAAATATTTTAATTCTTTGTTATAAATTTCAGGTATGATTCCCAGTAAAAAAAATCTGGTTTAAAGTCTATGTTTCGTTTTATCATTTTTTCCAGCCATGTGTGAATTCTAATCCAATATCTTTTTGTCTCCGGACATGTCCACCACATATGGTAATAAGAGCCAGGTACTTGATGACATTTCCAACATTTGTCCGACTTATTCTTAAACATTCTTGCAATTCTCAATGGGGCTAAGTGCCATCGATAAAACATCTTATACAAGTTTTCTTTATAGGCAGTTGACATTGTCATTTTATAATTTTGTGTCCAAAGTTTTTGCCGGAAGTAAGCTATTTCTTATTCTGTGAACTGGTCATTCTCCCTTTGGCAAATGGGAAATTCATGCATTGTCTTGGGTCAGCAGTGGGGCCTCTGTAAGTATTCAACCCAGATCCAGACTTAGTCATAGTCCCACTGAAATTAATGTGGCTTCTCAAAGTATAACTAAGTCTCAATCCAAACTAATTATATGATGATGATGATGATGATGATGATGATGAAGAAGAAGAAGAGGAAGAAGAAGACAAAAGGGGAATTCAAATATTTGCAATCTTCAATATCAAAATGTTCTATCCTACACCACTTCCAGATTTGTAAGGCCATAAAATAGATAAGGGCCATAAACTAAGTGGCCCTTGATATTTCATCCTGATTTCCTTCAAATGTGGCTATTACTTCTCTAAAGAAAAATATGCAACGCTTATTAGATAAATATGACTATGACAGATGTTTAGAGAGTGATAGGAAGATTTTATAACACCACAATACAAGATAGAATTCATTGTCTTCCTACCCCACCCCACCCGGCCCCATCAAACTACAGTGGATGCAAATTTCAAACAGTGAAATATATGTTACGTTATATATATATTTACCAGTTATGTCAATTGTAAAATTTAGATGTAAGTTAGGTCAGGATTTTGTCTCATTTATCATATTTAGCTCAGTTTTCCATTTTGTTGCATAATCTTACTCTACTTCACGTTGTAGTCGCCTTTCAGAAATACAGTTGGGGAAACTATGAGGATTTTCAGATGGGCAGGAAATCGCATTTCCTTACCATTCCTACGGTTCCCGGTTTTCTCACCATAATAGGGACAAGCAGAATCACATAAGGAAGAAAAGGGAAGAAAGCTATGACCATGTGGCCCGTTCAGTTTAGTGGGACAGTGCTCTCTATTGGGCATTTTATAGCACAACTTTTCCTGCATACGGCAGGAAATAGCAACAAATATCACTATAGCTCAGAAAAGCCAGTCTTATTTTGTGACAGAAAAAAGAGCAGAAGTCGTGGGAGATGCACAGGAGGATCGCTGCATCATCAAAATGACCCATGATCATCCAAGTGTGCTATAAAACACTCATCTGAAGAAGCTCAGTGTCCCTGGAAGGGTGATACATCATTACAGAGTGGCTTTTCACAGAGGTATAATGGGGGGGGGGGGGGAATAGTTCCTGATCATGCTAGGAACACTGCTGCTGTTTGTCTCACCTTCATACAGTAGTGTGGGTGGTAGTGGTGGGGAGTTGCCTCTATTATCCTAAATTTTGAAATATGTCACCCTCCAAAATTGAAATCAATTTGTGTCAGCCCTTCAAAGACTAGAGCCATTTTCCTCCCAGCCTCCAGTCCTCATGAAATCAACGCACATACAATCCCATCAGATACCTCTCTCCAGTGTTACTTGAAACAGAGTTAGGGAGAAATCATATGCATGTTTAAATAGAAAAAAGCCCTACAACACTCATCATAGGGAATGCTAGGAGCTTTAGGACTTTTTTCTTTCCAAATATGTGTATGATTGTGCCCTTAATTTACTTAAAGAACCAATGTGCTGCTCTGGTGACTAAGCAGTTGTAGCATGTCTGCTGTTTACATAAGCATATACGCTGCCAATAAAATGAGAGAAGAGCTATTTGCAGTTGACTTATTCTCTGACACATGTTAAAGAGTCTGAATTACATTCCCTTCTGGCCCATCTGTTCCATATATTCCTCACTTGCTTCCTTAAGAACATAAGAAGAGCCGTGCTGGATCAGGGTCCATCTAATCCAGCATTTTGTTCACACAGTAGCCAACCAGCTAGGGACTCACAAGCAGGACACGAGTGCAACAGCACCTTCCCACCCATGTTCCCCAGCAACTGGTATATATAGGCTTACTGCCTCTTACAAGGACAGAAACTAGATATATAATTGGTGCTTCTGAACATCTATGTTTGTGCCAGCTGATTACATATTTATGGAATTGAATGTATGAAAGAGTGATACTGGTTTTCAAAGCTTAATTCATTTTAAATAAAATTTAGCACTGGAAAAAGGTGATAGGTTAACTATCACAACTAAATTCTTTGGCCCTTTACACCAGGCATGGCAGGAGCAGGGTAAAATCCATATAGCATATCAGGATTCCTCTTTTCCTTTCCCCACCCCTTCATCAATGAATCTGTTTTCCAATTTCTGAATGAGGCAGGAACAACACTACTGCTTTATAACAGCTTATAACAGTAATGACAATTGTTGGGACCCCAGATACACTCCATATACAGTTTTCAAACCATTTTCAACGTTTCATATCCTGCTTGGTGTAGATCTGGTCTCAGTCAGATGCAACTGTCATGAATTCAAGATTTTTGGACAGCATATAACATTTTATGGTGGTTAAGTTATGGACTCTGGGTCACATATAATAACTGTCATTTTTTAAATCCCATTTTGGCTGCTATCTTATATCCACACCTGAAAGTAAGTCCTATTGAACTCAATGTGTGTATTACCTAGGCAGACATATATAGGGTTGCACTGCTAATTTGTTCTTTTATATGATCAATACTGCAGCCTTGAGTTTTCAGAAGCTTGAACATCTGGCTTCTGAAAATGGTTGTATCTGCTATTTTTAATAGAATGAATGGATATGTTGTTTACCAGCTTGCTAATGGAGCAAAGAGAGCTGGTCTGTATGAATTAGAAGAAGCCTTAGGCTAACAAAGAAAGATAGTGATTTTTGTATATAGTGGGAAAGAATTTAGGGATGATTAAAAGTTGATGTTGACTACTATTCTATCTCCTTTTGGGGCAATTCAAAATTCAGATTATAGAGTCATCCATCTTGATAAACCCGTTTTAAATAATTCAAGATAAATTACAACTGCATATTTAGGAATTCTTTTCCAATTTCTTCTATTTCTGTGCAGAATGACAGACAAAAAACACACACATGGAGGCAAGTTAATATGTTTTCACTTCCCAAACAGGTCACTTTAATCTCTGCTTTTATATTGGTTACTGCTATGCTTCCACAAACACAGAACAATTTCTTAAAGATGGAAATGCAAATGATCATATTTGATCCCAAGGAGGTGACTACACGGAGTCATGGCACCTGCAGATCCTGATACCCGAGGGCACCTCCAACAGCTCCTGCGAATGGGTTTCCAATGTGATGCTCTTGGGCACTTGAAAAGGTTTTAAAATGTTATTATTATTTCCTTTCTTAATTTATACACGTGGATTTGTATGAAACACATACAACTTTCTAGCAATTACACATGGGCTTCTACAAAAATGGACCAAGTATCCAAATAGGTGTCCATTCAAAAATGGTGTCTATATGCCACCCTTTCAAATACTGAAAACATGGTAAGAGCATTAATCCATCACATTAGATGTGGTGAGTGTTTATCCTTCCAAAGTTGTAATAATAGTCTTTTAGCTGTCAAAAGGATGCAGAAAATCCATTTACAATGATCATTTGTTAATTTCCATGAACCAGGTAAATAATTTAAAAGGGTGTGTGCATCACTTAATATTAAAGACTGGTCTAGTACAAAAAATGTCTGTGTAATAACCTCCCCACAAACAGAAACAACGACTGGACATTGCCAAAATATAGGTCTAAAAGAAGTATAAGCTGTATTGCACCACCAGCAGTTAGCTGAATTAGACAATCCCTTAGTTTTTACTGAATGAGATGCAACATAACATTCATAGACGCTAAAGGTAGATGCCAAAGTGGTGATCCATTGATTAGGTATTTTGTGGTGCTGTCCGCAGCCATATCTATGGGGATGCCTGGCACCAAGAAGATGGCAGTTTTGGCATCAACCTTCTTTGGGGAGAATATTCTATAAACATGGGGCTGTCACAGAAAAGCCCCATTCCCATACTGATACTCCTTGAGCTTCTGTCAGAGGGGGCACACCAAACAAAATATAAAATACAAAGAATATACAAAGTGTGAACCCATTCTCAGAATAAAGATTCTATTGTAGTCAAAACAGCACCATCCAGGCACAAGAGAGAGGTATCTACTTGGGGGATACATATATGCACACACACACACACACACACCTTTAGGAGAAAAGTACAAAGTACAAAAAAAAACCTTTGAAAAAAATAATGGGGAGAGGAATAAAAAAAAGTGGGCATGGAATGCTGACTGATACAGCAGTGAGGGAGGACACAGGAAAATTGGAGTGGGGGGGGAGGGAGAAGAAGAATAGGCTGAAGTATCCTGGAAAAGGGCTTGGCTGGCTAGCTGGAATCTTTAACACCAGCAGCAGTGCACACAGCAACATTTTGTTGCAGGTCCTACTTGCATTTTCATATTATTAAAATGTATTTTACAACATACACTGAAGACATCTGTAAGCTGAAACAGAAAGGCAAGGGGAAATACAGATTATATGTATCCAGAAGACAGCTGGGCTGCTAATTTTAGTGTTGTTATGAAAGAGCACATGTCTGGGCACAGTCTCTTGAAAAGGTAGAACGTAACTCAAGAAAACCTTGTCACATCATCATATCCGCTATCTCTCAAACAATGTTGACATAACTTACATGCAATGTAAAATGAATGTTTATCATTTTCAACTGGAATAACTCAGTAGTTCCCTATCTGAAGTGTGTATGTGTGTGTGTTTTCCTTTTCTGTCAAAGCAAATATTGAGATTGAGCCAGGGTTAATTTCAGTAGTCTTTCAAACGTATTCCTGAACTCTCAATGGACTCTCTAGCCAGTTCCTAAGCTGTGGGTCTTTTATGCTTGGCTTCAGTTGACTGACAATAGTTTAAGTACATCTGGCATGGAGGAGTGTCATTTGCCAACTTTACTTTATAGTTATATAGCCACAAACTGAGGGCGATTAATTTTCTTCTTCAAAGCACTCATTAATATTCCAAGGGCCTCTTCCACAGATTTGGCAAGACAAACATGAGTGGTCACCTAAAGGGCTACATGAAATGAGCCTACTAAAATCTTGGTAAAGACTTACCATAAGCACAGGCAGCATAAAATGGTGATAGAAATTTTACTTTCCACTGCAAAGCCAGGCAGCTCAAGTTGTCAGGGCATTGTAATTGTGTTTGGAGCTAGGACAGAAAGCTTTTGATTTGTCTGGCTCTTCTTCTCATATGTTTGTAGCATTATTTATTTATTTATTTATTTATTTATTTATTACATTTGTATACCGCCCCATAGCCGAAGCTCTCTGGGCGGTTTACATAGGATAAAAACAATTAAAAACAATATACAAAAATTAAAACAGCAAAAACATACATCATACACACAATCTGTACATTTAAAACCACTACAACACCCCAAAAAACTACAAAAAAAAATCAAAACAAAACCCAGGCTCCTCAAATATTGCCAAATGCCTGAGAGAAGAGGAAAGTCTTGACCTGGCGCCAAAAAGATAACAATGTTGGCGCCAGGTGGGCCTCGTCAGGGAGATCGTTCCACAATTGGGGGGCCACCACAGAGAAGGCCCTCTCTCTTGTTGCCGACCTCTGAGCTTCCCTCGGAGTAGGCACTCGGAGGAGGGCCTTAGACGTTGAACGTAGTGTTCGGGTAGGTTCATGTCGGGAAAGGCGTTCCATCAGCTATTGTGGTCCCAAGACATGTAAGGCTTTATAGGTTAAAACCAGCACCTTGAATCGGGCTCGGAAACATACAGGCAGCCAATGCAAGCGGGCCAGAGTAGGTCTTATATGCTCGAACCTACTGGTTCCGGTTATCAATCTGGCCGCTGCATTTTGCACAAGCTGCAGCTTCCGAACCACCTTCAAAGGCAGCCCCACGTAGAGTGCATTGCAGTAATGTAACTTGGAGGTTACCAGAGCATGGACAACTGAAGCCAGGTTATCCCTGTCCAGATAGGGACGTAGCTGGGCCACCAACTGAAGTTGGTAGAAGGCACTCCGTGCCACTGAGGCCACCTGCGCCTCAAGTGACAGAGATGGTTCTAGGAGAACCCCCAAGCTACGAACCCGCTCCTTCAAGGGGAGTGCAACCCCATCCAGAACAGGGTGAACACCCTCCATCCGGTCAGCAGAACCACCCACTAACAGCGTCTCAGTCTTGTCTGGATTGAATTTCAGTTTATTAGCCCTCATCCAGTCCATTGTCGCAGCCAGGCACTGGTTCATCCACAGTGTCACCTGATGAAGATGAAAAAGAGAAATAGAGCTGCGTGTCATCAGCGTACTGATGACAACGCACTCCAAAACTCTGGATGACTGCACTCAACGGTTTCATGTAGATGTTGAACAGCATGGGGGACAAGACTGACCCCTGCGGAACCCCATACTGGAGAATCCACGGGGCCGAGCAATGTTCCCCAAGCACCACCTTCTGGAGACGACCTGCCAAGTAGGAGCAGAACCACTGCAATGCAGTGCCTCCCACTCCCAACTCAGCCAGTCGTGCCAGAAGGATACCATGGTCGATGGTATCAAAAGCCACTGAGAGATCAAGGAGAATCAACAGAGTCACACTCCCCCGTCTTTCTCCCGACATAGGTCATCATACAGGGCGACCAAGGCTGTTTCCGTACCAAAACCAGGCCTGAAACCCAACTGAAATGGATCCAGATAATCGGTCTCATCCAAGAGTGCCTGGAGCAGGCTCGCAACCACCCGCTCCAAGACTTTGCCCAGGAATGGAACATTTGCTACTGGCCTGTAGTTATTAAGATTTTCAGGGTCCAGGGAAGATTTGTTTAGGAATGGTCTCATTGCCGCCTCTTTCAGGAGGCCTGGGACCACTCCCTCTTGCAAAGAGGCTTTAATCACTTCCCTGGTCCAGCCAGTTGTTCCATCCCTGCTAGCTTTTATTAGACAAGTTGTTACTTATTTTGATTTTTAAAAAAGAAAGAAAGAAAGAAGGTTGTTTGGTAATACGAGGCCAACATTTTGCTGAGTGAGATTCCAATATGTTTGTACACAGGGCTAGCGAAAAGCTTCCTCTAGAAAAAGAAATTATGCTGGCAAGTGCACATCAGACAACACAAAAGGTGAATGCTTTATGGGGTAATGATTAATTATGATAACAGGCAAATACATATTTTGGAAATGTGGGCAGTATGGGATATAAAAACAAGTAATCCTGCTTAATTATAGTCAACCACAGAAAATGTTTTATAAAAACCTGTGGCCAACCAGTGTGCGACTCATAAACTGCACAAAGCTCCTAAAATGTTTTAATTTCAGTTCACAGGCAACCATGTCATCATTCTCTTGCCAAAGGAAGTTGCTTTATACAGAGTCAAACCATTGGTCCATCTAGCCCAGTATTGTCCTCACTGACAGGTAACATCTTTCCAGGGTGTCAGGCAATATTCCTTCCTAACCCTACCTGGAGATGCTGGCAATTAGACCTGGGAAGTTCTGCATGCAAAGAATGCGTTCTATCACACTGAACTACGACACCGACACCCCTCCCCCCCGTTTTTTTCTCTCAATCTCATTCTGGTTCAGAAATTAAGAAAGAATTTGATAAAACAAGGGTCCATATACAAGACTAGCAAGTATTAGTATAATTGAACTTAGCAGGATTGTGCATTAGCTCTGAACAAATGTGGAACTGAAGCAGACCACATCAGAGAGATTTGGAAGCCTGTGATTCAGAAGCCTGAAGTGAAGCAGCTCCCTCCATATCTCGCTGAACTGAATTTAGGTCCTCCTGAACCATTATGAATGAATTGGCAGTGTGCTGCAAAAATTGATATTTTCCTTCAAGCTCTCCATATAATAAAAATGGCAGGGAAGGAAACAGAGAAGGGACTAACTTTACCAGAGCTCTCCTTTTTACTTCCAGTCACAGTGCTTATGGGCAGAAATTAATCTGAAGATTATTATTATCATAGACGACAACTGCACAAGCAGGTATGTGGAGTCCCACAAAGTCTCACAACATGAATCAGTGTTCCTTAGTATTTTTCCCTGGCTCCCTGGTATAGGGCTGGGTTAGGATTATTCCTCTGGTTAGGGTTGAGGAGTCATGGCTCCACAGCCAGGTACGGGGGCAGGAGAAGAAGCTAACAGGGCTAAACAGACTGAGTGGACCACCAGGACAGCTTGCATTCTGAATTTTTGTGGCTGGAGGGAAATTCCAGTGGTATGTTTGGGTTAGGATCAATTTTCAGGTTAGGGTTAGGGTTGAGGAGGTATGGTTCCCCGGACAGGAAACAGGGCCATGGAAGAGCCTAACAGGGACAGACAAACTGAGTGGTTCCCCAGGACTGCTTGCATATTGACTTTTCATAGCTGGAGGGAATTGTCAGAGGTTCGTTAGGGTTAATTCTCAGGTTAGGGTTAGGGTTGCGGAGGCACAGCTCCCTGGGCAGGAACCGGGGCCATGGAAGAGCCTAGCAGGGCTAGACAGACAGAGTGGTCCACCATGACTGCTTGCATACTGACGTTTCATGGCTGGAGGGAAGACTGGGGATGGCTTTTGTAAACCTCCCAGAGAACTTTGGCTATGGCGTAGCATAGAAATGTAATAAATAATAATATAGCAGAGGGCAAGACACTCCTTTCTGCTACAGGTGATGCCTGCCGGCAACCTATAATATGGGGGGCACCCACTCCAAACAGGAGCCAGAGAGCATAGTGCAGAGAGGGCTATGTTATCATCTCTACTGCTTCCTCTCCCACTGCTTATAAACCCAGTGATGAGCTAGAAACACTCTGAAAGAAAAAGGACACCCCCTCTCCATCTGAAAGAAAACTGCACAGGGTGGGGTCCTCTCATGGTTTTATAAGCAAGGTTTTATAGTTGTACAAAGCAGCAATATAGGTGTGTGTGTGTGCGTGCGTGTGCAACACAGTTCACAACAGACATAAAGAACAAGGCACATTGTACACAAAAGCTGACTACCCCCCCACCCAATTGTCTTCATTATAGATATTCTAATAAACCCACATAAAGTAAATATATTTACTGCTTATAAAGTATTTTAAATAAAACATCTTATTAACTTTATATTACAAAAGAAGCCCTAAAAAATCTCAATAACTCTATACTACCTATCCCATTAAAAAGGTTTTCATAAAATACCACCCTAATCTTATTAACTTTCCCTTAACTTCCCAAAATCTAACCAAATGTCACATTTCCACTAATTATGACTTATCCTTTAGCCAATGTTCTGCTCATGACCCTTCAGGATTTCCACTTTAGTTATTAACCAACTCTTTTTGTTTTATGTGTACAACATCCTCTATATAACCCAGTAAAAAGTTACAGGAGAGGATAGTAATATTATGATTGGTCAGGGCTGAGGCAGTCCTTCTCCAGATAAACCTTTGGCTCATGATTGTGGAGGTGAAGGAATCCACAAAATGTGCATATAATGAACGAATAATAAACAAATGACACCATTCTAACTGGGGTTGGATTGGGGTTAGGGTAACTAATATTTTTGAGTGACTTGTTTGATGGTTCCTTCATTTTTCAGTTATACCAACAGTGTGCAACTGGTGGCCCTCCAGTTGTTTTGGCCTACAACTTGCATTTTTTCTCACCATTGACTTTGCTGGCTAGGGCTGCTAGAACCTGTAGGCCAAAACATCTAGAAGTCCACAAGTTGCCCACTCCTGACTTATACCTGAATTTCCTCCAAAGAGACCAGAGCAGGTTCTACAAGATTCAGTGGTTTCTTATCCGTGGCAAGACCTGTTCTTTGCTTCAGCAGTCAACTGTATTCATAAATCTTCATATATTTCTCCAGATTTGCATTTTCTGTCTCGGCCCTCTAAATAAACCAAATTCCAAAGTTAGGGAACAACATTATTATACAGACATGTCAGTCAGCTTGTAGCCAAGTATCCAACTTGAATAAGACCCATGTCACCTGTGATGGGTCAACAACTAGATCGGTGGTTTTGATATATAAAAGGAATATCATACAATAGTTAAAACAGAAATGGTTATATAATAAGTTAAAAAACATGTAATCTTAAGTTGTAGACTACAGTCCTATTCACACTTACCTGGGAGTAACCTCCACAAAATAGTGTTACTTACTACTGAGTAAACATGCATAGGATTGCTCTATCAAACAAGATAGTTCAAAAAGTACATCACACTCTTCCTAAGCTTTCCCTCCAGTCCCTAAAACTGTTATTTCATCACATACTTACTAATTTTATATTTTTTCTTCTATCCAGTTCTTATTCCATTGTAGTTATATAAGCCTATATGTTATTTAGACTACAAGTTTGTAAACAGTTGCCTTGAAATAAGTTTTCTTGAACTCAATTTGTTTCTGTGTAGACAAGCACAGGATTGTGCTGTTAGCATCCAAATAGAAAACTGTCCAATTCTTGCATTAGAGCCATGCTTTGTATTCAGCAACTGTAGAAAATATTCCCTTGAGAGGATAAAATTGGGGATTCACTAATAGAAATGTACTCTGAATACACATTAAACACAGAAACTGATGTAAGGATAAACCTATCAGAAAACTGTATTTGTTTCTCAATAATATACATTTTCTCTTCTTAGCTATCTTCCTTTTGCTTCAAAATTCCTTTCTCCCCTTCAATGCTATCAGCAATTCCACTTATCTTTCTTGTCCTGAAGACAAGCAAGATCTCTATAACTGTATACTTCCCACCCTTTTTTCCCTCTTTCTCTCAACATTGCTACTGTCAGAGTGGTTGTCTATGCAAATACCTTAAAAAAAACCCTATGAAATCCTGCTTTAAAATATAAGATAGTATTCATAGGCCTCACACCTGGACTATTTATCTTCAAAGGTCGTTCCCAATGAACTAAAAATTGCCTAACCTTCTGGAAGAAGAAAAAGGCCTGCTATACTAAGATAGCATGTATCTGCTCCTAATTATGTTAAATTCATTTTCATCAAACTGCTTTCAGAGTTTTGCCTTTAATTAATCCCATTCTCTCCTTTTCCAAATCAAGTGTTTCTGCAGCCCAAGAAAATGATCAGAAGTTGTGTGTGCCAAAAATTTCTTCCACATTTTTTCAACCATTCTCAATAGAAATTGTTTTCAAAAAGAAATTAAAGGGAGCAAAAAAATTTGGAGAAATTCTCATCGGTTGGATTCGGGATCATTGTGGCCAAGGAGCGTGTGTCTGTGTGTGACTGCCTTGTTTTTCATTGTACATCACTTTTCCAGAAGCCTGTAGACTCCTTCTCTTCCCACACTTCAATTAATGCTCAGTGGAAGACATCATGAGGTTTTCAGATCAGGATGTCCAGGCAGCCTAGGAGGCTGCAGAGCAATGGAGAGATGTGCAATAGAAAGAAAGAAAAACACAGCACCTTCGTCAACCTCATAGTGATTAAGTAAGCTCAAAAGCACTACCAAAAGAAACTAAAAATAAATTATGAAACGTCTCTTTCATGGGGGAAGAAAACTTTCAGGAATGTGGAGGACAGATTTGGGGCAGCACCAGCTCCTCCTCTTTCTTGGAGTTGGATAACACCTACTACAGGCTTTCAGGGAAATATCAGCATTATAAGCATCTCGATTAGAATCAAAATGTATCCATAATCACCCCTCAGAAATTTAACATTTGGAAGACTCTGGGGAAGGTGCTGAACCCTGAAGAATGATAACTAGAGTTGAGCCAAAATTTACCGGAAACCATTTTCTCAGAAAAAAAAATCTAAAGTTTTTCCTTTCTTACCCCATTAGAGAAGTCCACTTTGCCCAATTTCCTCCAAATTTTCTTCACCATTATTTCTGTGATGGCTGCCTTCCCTCTTCCCCCTCACAATGCCCAGAACAATGCTAGATATTGGGTATTGTAGAAGATGCTAAATAGGGAGGCTGTCAACACAGTTGCTGCTGTGGCCACTTGCATTGGCATGGGGGCGGGGGAGGGAAATAAACCCACTTAGGAAAAAAGAAAGAAGTTGTTCTACAACCCCCACCAACGTTGAGTCCCGTCTGAGAGAAACTATTGGAGAATTTCTTTTCCTGCTGGAGAAATTCAGTGAAATTCCCAAACCCAATTTCTCAGCCGACAAACAGGGTGGAATATATTGAGAGGCCATTTGTGAACAGCTCTAAAAAAAAAGTCAGTCATTCTAATTTAATGAGACTTACTCTCTCTTTTTAATATTTTTTAATTATTTCTAGACAACACCAACTTACAAACACAACACCTAAAAAAGAACAATAACAAATAAACAATTAAAAAAAACACATACAAACACCTAAAAAGAACATACAAAATTAAGATGAACTTCCAATTTTCCAAATGGGGCTTATTCTTAATAATGCATAGGATTGTAATCATAACCTATCATCTGATATTTTATTTTGACTTTTCTCGATTTGAAAAACTCTTATGAACTTTTGGGATTTCTTTTCTCTACTGCCAGTCTCCTCACTGCTTTCTATTTGCCTTTGGCAGGCCTCTGGCAGGCCCCAGAAGACTAGGCTGCTTTTGGCCTAAATATTACAACCTGTTTTGGGGGTAAACCTTCCAAGGCAGTTGTTCTTGGCCCATTTCTGTAAGGACAAAAGATTTTCTGGATGTAGTTTGATTTTCTCCAGGCAAATATCTTGTGAAAACATAATTATGCACACAGAGGATTTCAGCCAAAGCCAGGTAAACAAATTGGAGAGCATACATTTTACTTTATTGTTATGTTCTAGTTTTACATCCCCACAGCTCTAACCCTCCTGAATATGGCAAACAACAGAGTTAAGGAGTCATGAAATTCAATAGCATGAGATTATTTGCCATATTGGACCACAACAACCTGATTCATTGCCATAATGATACATACAGGCATCATGCTTCCCATGCACACGGCATTTGATGCTCTAATTGTCTGCCAATGTTGAATGATTTCAAAACATTTCATTTGAGCTGCCACTAGTTGTATGTTGTCTCTTTGGATTTAAACCTGTCTCATCAAATAGAGTAAGCCTGATTTTGCACACGCCACTTTGGGCAGTGTTGAGCCACAATCCCACTGCTAGTGTGCACATGTGAAACACAGAACTATCATTTTGAATGTTCTTTCATCAAGTCTTTAGATTTATTAACAGTCGCAGAAGCACAGATTTACAACCACATTTTAGTTAGCCGATCTGTGTGACACTCTGCACAGAGCAGAAATGTTTCTTTGCAAAATAGATCTTCAATCTTCCACCTACTTAATTTTCCATGAGATGTTTGTATGCATTTTTAGGGATTTTGCTCACCCCTCCTTCTAATCATAAAATACATTGGAATTGTGAGTGTTCATAATGTTAACTAAAAAAGAGTCAAGGGGATTGTGGTGCAATTGCTATACACATTTACAAATCCCAATTCACTGCTCACTTTGGTGATATCCTCTGTCCCCATTCCCCAAGCCCAAAACAAAGCAACTTACTTTGTGGACGAGAAAGAGTAGAATAGGCTGTGGAGGACTCCCATCAATGCACAAGAAGCCTTGCAGGGCATCTCCTTGGAAGCAAATGACACAGTGCATCTTTTACTATTGGAGAGCATGGAAGAGCTCATAAGCTCGATGATCCCAAGTAGAAAAAGATACTGTGTACCTCATTTGCCACTAAAGGAGTGCCTTGTGCCCCCCTAATGTTTTTATGAAGGGCCTCCACTGCATACTACCCACATTTCCTTCCTTGCGTAAGGCTTTTTTTTTTTTTTAGTGTGGGAAAGGTGAGAGGAGGGCCAGAAAGTCAGGGATCAGCAGAAGCAGGGGCAGATCCAATTCGACTCAGACCCTACTCAAGGGGAGGTTGTGCAGCACTTGAATTACAGTAATTTTAGTTGAGCACCAAGGCTCACACTATTGAGTGTCCTCATTTTTTTTAATACTTTCTTTTTTTTTTTTTTAACATTTTTGGGAACAATGAGGCTTCCCCCCCCCAACCCCTTTTAAACATTTTATCCTGTCTTGCCAGTATGAAAATGACTCCATTTAAAAAGGGAAGAAGGTAAAGGGAAGAAGGCCCTGGTCCTCAATCAAATTTATGTATGCCATATGAGAAGGGAAATATACTGCACATTCAGCAAAAGGTAAAAATCACTGCTAAACTCTCCTGGGTTGTGGATTTGCTTTCCCTGAACCACACACACACACACACACACACACTGCCCCTTTTAGGAATTAAGATGTGGGAACTTCATTTTCTTCCCAGGAGGCCTAACAAGCTGTCTGGGTCTTTCTTTCTCCTATCTTTTGCTATACCACCAATAACAACGCATTTTAAAGATTGATTTTATTTCTTGACAACATCTGCTCACCTAAGTAGATAATGCCGCATATAAGAGATGGGTGAAAATTTTATTCAGTTCGTTTTTGTTAAGAATTGGCCAAAATTTGTGAATTTCTTCATAAACTGAATGGTAAGAACTCAAGATTTATTTATTTATTTAAATTGAATGTACGAAAAAGCAAAATGGACGGATTCATCCATCTATCCCTCCTGTTTATTTATTTATATAAAGAAATTCATACCATATTCTCAAGAATGTTTGCCTTCTAGATAAGGTCTTGCCAGAGGCACATGAGCATGCAACACAAAGAGGCTGGTTACACAGCATATTATGAAACTGTAGCAAAGTCTAATTTCAAGGCACAATGGGTCAGCATCCAGCCAGGATGGAAAATATGTGGCCCTCGTGATGTTAGTGAACTGCAATTCCCATCAGCCTTAGCCAGCATAACCAATGGTGAGGGATGATGGGAATTGGAGATAAACAAGATCTGGTCTGCCACACATTAGACAATATGTGCAAAGCTGAGAATGCCTTGTCTAGGGATGGGGGAGAAATCCACAATAGATTCAAAATGAGTTCAAATTTCTATGAATCCAACATGGGGATTCCACAGCCGAATGGCTTTTTCTGAGTCGAATGGACGTGCAGACTGGTTTCATTACATTCGGGGAAGATTAGTGCAGAGTCGCTAATGTATTGGCTCAAGTGCAAATTAGCAATAATTAGGGATGTACAGATTGCTTGAAATCCATCCTGCATGTGTTTCATGGATTGTGTAGTGTCATTCATTCCAGTGCCCATTCACAGACAGATTCTATTTTCTCCCCGTTATGCAGAAAAATACACAAATAATTTCATGAGGAAGTTCATAACAATTTACATAATATATGTTAGTATGTAACATTTAGCATATTGTCCCACATTCCATCCAACTTTCCCCCATGTATATTTTCCAGCATGCCATATGAGTCAGCAGAAATGTGTATTTTCCTGCAAATAAATTTGCATAAATTTCCAAAGGGTAATCCCCCCCTGCACAATTCTGCTGATGCCATGTGGCCTGTAAAAGCCATTCCACAATGGATTCCGCAGGTCAGATTCTTAGAAATCCGAACTCATTTTAGTCCGTCTCAAATTTCAGCATCACTACCGCTAACACACATTAGCACAAGTGAAACTAAATTCTCATACATCCCTAAAAAAATTAGATTCAATCAAAGATGTCTGACAATATATGAAACATGGATGGAATGGGTTTAATAAAATCTGTACATCCGCTGTTTTCTCCCCCTCTAGCTAGGACAGACTGTGCTGAGATTTAAAACAGGAAACCGATAACATGAGCATTAATGTGCATGAACTTGAATTCAAGAAGATTCTTAGGTAATTCAATGCATTTACAGTGAAATCCTAAACATGCCTACTGAGAAGTAAGTCCTATTGTTTTCAGTGGGGCTTACTCTCAGGTAAATTTTACCAAGTATAATTAGCCTTAATTAACTCCCTGCTTATGGGCCTCCCAAAAGGCATCTGGTTCCCCTAACCATCTGTGGGAAAGAGGATGCTGGACTAGACAGACTTTGGCCTGATACAGTAGGGTTTTTCTTAAGTTTGCTTACAGTGTAGGTGTAATCTCAGTTTTCGAAAATCAAACTTAAATTTCCACCAGAGAAGGGGCTAAAAAGATGAGGATTCTTCAAGTTAGAAAAGAAGGAATCGAGGAAGTATCATACCAAGAAAGTATTGTACCAGATGTTTAAAACAATAATATGGAAATCATAGCAGTCTATTATTTACTTCATGTAAAACTGGGAACTAAAAAAAAAAATCCTGATGAAATCAACTTTCAAATGAGTCTCCATTCAGTGCAACACTAAATGATAAGTGTCCCAGGCATAGCAATTTCCAAGCAGTCTGCCTTGGAACGAATACCCTAGTCTTGGAAGAATGTTGCTTCAGACTGTAGCTGTCACCTTGTCAGTAATAGAGGTCAGTGAGAATGCATGCCCTCAATGATTTTCTTACACTGCTATCTACCTATTGAATATCAGGCCAAATTCAAGATCTGACTCTTTACAGCCCTATATATAAAAAGGGCAAGTGGCTTAAAAAGAATGCTTCATACTGAAATCTTGACTGGCCATATTAGATCCATTTGTTAGAAACTGAGGAATTGTCACCCACAAAATCTGGAAGAACAAAGCAGCCTGAGGCATTATTGATGATTCAACACAATCTCTCTCTCTCTCTCTCTCTCTCTCTCTCTCTCTCTCTCACATCTATCTATAATCTATCTATCACCATTACCATGCCTCAGCAGGTCCATTTCATAAGTTTTTCCTTTATATCAAGGCAAGTTATTTTCAGACAATCTTTTGTGTGCCCCCATTTGGAATATGAGTATAGTGTTAACAGTCCTATTTCAAAAAGGGTAGAATAGAGCTGGAAAAGGGGCAACCAAAATGACCAGAGGCTTGGGGAAACACACACACATACGTGTTCTAGGAACAATTCTACATGATTCCAGAGGAGCATTATAAGGGGGAAAAGGCAACTTCATCACTGTTCCCAGCTGCGACAAACCACTGCTTTAAAAGGAATGGAGGGAAGGAGGTTATCACCACTAGCAAGCAAGTCACTGGCTGAATTCGGATGACACAATAAGCAACTGGGGGTGGGGAAACAATCATCAGCTGTATTTACTATTGTGTCGTCCGAATGCTGCCATAGTCAACTCAGCGCTGATTCTAATCCACACCACAGTTGATTATTTATTACCATGTTGTGTGGGGAGTAACTCCTAGATGAACAACTGTAAAGTTGATTATTACCCCACCATTGACTATCGTGTCGTCCGAATTCAGCCACTGTTTGCAAACATAACATAGACATTTCAAAATATTGCAAGGGGTTTCCAGTCCCTGCAACCAAATGTTGGAGCTGGTTTTCTCACTGGAAAAATTTAGGCTCAGCTCTTCCCTTAATTACCAATGCACATATATACATCACTTTTTCCTTTTGCAATGTTTTATCAGTCTTGCTATGATTATAAGGATAATTGCATGAAGACTATTTCTGCAGTGTTTTACTAGCGTACACTTCAACAAAGCCAGATTGATGATACTATTCCTAATTATAAACTGCTCTGGGAGAAACCTTTAGTCCTGAAAAGTGTTATTAAAATACCTTAAATAAAATAAAAACCATATATACAAAGACTTCTGTGCAATGTTTTTATCAGTTCATAGGGGAGCAATTAATAAAACCACACAAAAGAATCTTGATGCATACATATATAGGATTGCAAACATAATCTTTGACTTCCTCACAGAAGAGGAGGCCGACCTGGCATGCTTCACAGAGACCTGGCTGGGAGATGACAGTGGCCCGACATGGGCTCAGGCTCTCCCAGCTGGGTACTGTGTTAGTGAGCAGGTGAGGGAAAGTGGGGGAGGGGGGCGCGGAGTAGCTGTGGTGTATAAAAACCATCTTAACCTGACCAGTTATCCTGTCCGGCAACTGAATCACATCGAGTGTGTGTACCTGAGTCTGAAGACCAGGGATAGACTAGGGATTCTGTTAGTGTACCGGCCCCCCCGCTGCCTATCAGACTCCCTGGCCGAGCTCACGGAACTGGTCTCAGAGCTGGTGTTGGATTCGCCCAGGCTCTTGGTCCTGGGCGATTTCAACATCCCATTCGAGGCCGGTTTGTCAGGTGTAGCTCGGGAGTTCATGGCATCCATGACAAACATGGGCCTATCCCAATTGGTCTCTGGACCCACACATTCAGCAGGTCACACCCTCGATGCTGTTTTCAGTTCCGAACAGAAGGATCTGTGAGCGGAGGTACTGAATACCTCCAAATTGTCATGGACAGACCATTTTTCTGGTCAGGGTTAGTATCACAGCTACTACCCGTCCCTGCAGGGGTGGCGGACCTATTAAGATGGTCCACCCTCGGAGGCTGATGGATCCTTCTGGATTCCAGAAAGCCTTGGAGGGTTCTATGGCTGGTATCATCGACGATCCTGTAGAAGCCCTGGTCAATAGATGGAATCAAGACCTAACTAGGGCTATTGACACGATCGCCCCCAAACGTCCTCTCCAGCCCGCTTCTAATAGGTCGCCCTGGTATACAGAAGACCTCAGGGAGCTGAAGTGGAAAGGACGACGACTGGAGCACCGATGGCGGAAAACTCGACTTATATCCGACAAGACACGACATAGAGAACATCTTTGTTTCTATGGAGTGGCAATACGTGCAGCGAAGAAAGCTTTCTTCTCTGCACGCATTGCGTCTGCGAATTCACATCCAGCAGAACTGTTCAGGGTGGTGAGGGGTCTAATTCAGGCTCCTTCTCCCCTGAATCCGATTTTAGAGCCTTCGGCAGTTCGCTGTGATGCCTTTAACGATCATTTCTCAGATAAAATCTCTCGAATAAGAGCCGACTTAGATGCCATTGTTATAGCAGAGGTTGACAGTGGAGTGCCCAGTGACTCCGCGAGTAGGATTACACTTGATCAGTTTCAGTTAGTGAGTACCGAGGATGTGGACAAGGTACTCTCGACCCCTGTCCTTCCGGGCTGGTTGTCCAGGGAGGAGATGCAGTTAAATCACATCTACAGCATATCATTAATGCATCTCTCAGGGAGGGGAGCTTTCCATCATGTTTGAAAGAGGCGGTGGTAAGGCCGCTTCTACAAAAGCCCTCCCTGGATCCCCTGGACCTTAATAACTACAGGCCAGTATCAAATCTTCCATTTTTGGGCAAGGTGATCGAGAGAGCAGTTGCTTTTCAACTCCAGGCAGTCTTGGATGACACTGATTTTCTAGACCCATTTCAAACCGGCTTCAGAGCGGGATACGGAGTTGAGACCGCTTTGGTCGCCTTAGTGGATGATCTACGCCTTAGTATCGACAGGGGGAGTGTGTCCCTGCTGGTACTCTTGGACCTCTCAGCAGCTTTCGATACCATCGACCATGGTATCCTTCTGGAGCGCCTGGGGGAATTGGGGATCGGGGGCACTGTGCTTCAGTGGTTCCGATCCTATCTCTCGGGCAGGTTCCAGATGGTGATGCTTGGGGATAGCTGCTCTTCAAAAAAGGAGCTGCTATGTGGTGTACCACAAGGTGCTATCCTTTCCCCAATGCTGTTTAATATTTACATGGAACCACTGGGAGAGATCATCTGGAGGCATGGGGCGGGGTGCTATCAATACGCTGATGACACCCAAATATATTTCTCTATGCCTTCGACAACATCGCCAGCTAAGGATAGTGTGTCTCCTTTGAATGAATACTTGGAGGCGGTAATGGGCTGGATGAGGAAAAACAAACTGAAGCTGAATCCAGATAAGACAGAGGTGCTTGCTGTCAAAGGCCCCAAACTGGGTTTGGAGGTGTGTCAACCAGTTCTGGATAGGGTTACACCCCCCCCCCCGAAAGATTGTGTTCGCAGCTTGGGGGTACTCCTGGATCCGTCGCTCCAGATGACAGCTCAGATTGATGCGACGGCCAGGAGTGCCTACTATCAGCTTCGGCTAATACGCCAGCTGCGCCCCTTCCTAGAGTTGGAAGACCTAAAGACGGTAGTGCACGCACTGGTAACTTCGAGGCTCGACTTCTTCAATGCGCTGTACATAGGGCTACCTTTGTGCCTAGTCCGGAAACTTCAACTTGTTCAAAATATGGCAGCCAGGTTGGTCACCGGTACATGTAGGGGTGATCACATCACACCAGTTTTAAAATCACTTCATTGGCTGCCAATCAGTTTCCGGGCGAAGTATAAAGTGTTGGTTATTACCTTTAAAGCCCTACATGGTTTGGGTCCAGGGTACCTGCGGGATCGCCTTCTCCCGTACAATCCGCCCCGCACACTTAGGTCCTCTGGGAAGAATTTACTCAAGCCAGCCAGAACTAGGCTGGCGGGTGTTACCCAGAGGATCTTCTCTTCCATCGCTCCCAGACTATGGAATGGTCTGTTGGAGGAGGTTAGACAATTGACAGTCTTCATGAATTTAAGAGAGTCATGAAGACTGTCCTCTTCCGACAGGCCTATCCAGAAGAATTTTAAGATGTTTTTAATGTTGTATTTTTCTCTTGTTTTTAAAATTTTAACTGTTGTGATTTTTATGTTTTATTGTTGCTGTTCCCCGCCTCGATCCGACGGGAGAGGCAGGCTACAAATAAATAAATTATTATTATTATTATTATTATTATTATTATTATTATTATTATTATTGTGTTTGTGTGTATGTGTTTTTGTATCAATGCACATTAGTTATGTAGAAGAGGGGGAAATGTGAATGGACTGAAGGATCTAACAGCTAAGGCTTGCACATGCACTAATTCTGGAATTAGTTTTAGAAAATTTTCTTAAACCAGCCTTCAGGTGGAGCAGAACACACAGCAAAACAAACAACAGGAAGATTAAAGTAACAGAACAAGGGAAACCTTCTCATTCCTTAGAGTAAGTCTTATGTGCGGAGAAATGCTTATGCACAAAAAGATTTTTAAAAACCCTTGACCCTAATTGCAACATAAAGTAGTAATATATGTATATGGAGAATGCATTGCACAGCCAGAACTTCATTTGCTTCATTTTCTCCATTGATGAAGAGAAAAGCTGCTTTTCAACAGTGGTTCGTTGCACGAGAGTAAGAATTTCTGCACACTCAGCACTGAATGACACCCTGGCTGTGCATCCAGTTCTCTGTGCTTACATAATTAATTTTTGGATCACGTCCTTTGGGTCCAAGCCACTCAGGGGAAATAGTTGTAGAATAAATAATGGGAAAGATTGCGAGAGATTTGCAATAAAATAAGCATTCATTCAAAGTATTAATAATCCAGTAAATTGATGCTTTAATATAGAATCTTAGCAGACAAAATCTTGTTCTTACGTCATACTGGTTGCATAATGACTACTGGAAATTCAAACCCTGTGGGTTCCCAACTTCGTAGAGAACCTTTTGGGTGAAGTGGTTGCCTTTGCAATTTCGGCAATTGTCTCCACATCAGCAATTCCCTCGCTTGGGGGAGGACAAGGGCTGCTTTATAGTGTGTGCAGAGCGGGTCTGCTCCTCCCCAGAATTCAGGGCAGAGCTCTGATGAGGTGATTCTCCTCTCTGATTTTCAGATGGGGTTCGTCTCGTCGAAAAACTGCTCCGTTTTCAGGTAATCATGCTATTATCGTCAATGGGAATTAACAAAAATGGTTACATCTTCATCATTTTTAAAGCTAAAGAGATGAAACTTGGCACCCTGGTAGCATGCCACGTTTGAAGATCGCTTCATCCCTTGATTTTTAGGATTTTTTTTTAAAAAAAATCCCCTCAAACCATTCCCCTCACCCACCCCATCCACACACACTTCATCTTATCCCAAGAGAGCTTGCAGAAGTTTCAGAAACTAGAAACCACCTACAAAAATACAAGTCCCCTATCTCAATGTGTGGAACAAGAGCACACACACACACACACACACTCACTAACATGGGTAGTATGGACAGACACAAACAGAGAGAAAAGAAAACCCAGCAAAGAAAGCTGGCTCTGGCCTTGTTGGGAGAGAGAGAGGTTTTTCTTCTAGTTCCTCCCCACCCCGCCCAAAATTAGGCACACACTTTTCTCTGCTGCTGGTCTTTCTGAAGTGCAGAAGAAGTCAGGTGTGGGTGGTTTTGAGGCTCCACCCACACCCTCTCCTTCAAAACACAAGTCTAGCATCTGGGATCATTTTCCTTTGGTGGTGAAGGATCCCAGGTATGCTAGATCTTAAGAGGCTGCACCCCCTTAAAGCCAGCGGCCAGTGTCAGGATGGCAGCAGCAGCAGCGGCAGAACGTTGGGCAAGGCTCCCCCCCACATGCCCAGAGGCAGGCCACGCTGGACCAGTGGGGCAAGGGCAGAGGGGGCTTCAAAATGCCCCCGGATAGAAAGGTGCTAGGGATAGCTGATGGAACTTTCCCATTTCTGAGATGTTCAGTCAGCCTCAGCCACATTGTGAAACAGAAGTGCTGCGGCCTCTTCGTTTTTATGTAATTGTAATTCCCCCCCCCCCCCATAAGCAATGTGATTGGAGGGGGGACAGGGAGGAGACTGTGGCTGTATGTTAGCCACAGATGTCAATCGCGAAACTACCCCTCCCTCACCCCTCAGCAACAGCATCTTCCTAATATGGAAGTATTCAATTAGTTGTCCATCAACATAAAACGAGCCCTCACGTCGCCTAAAACACCTTCGGATCCCTTCGGATCCATTTGGGGCTCCAAACGATGTAACCACACTGCAGATTTGTTTTGAAAATACCCCCTAACCACACCGCGATTTTGGGTTTCTGTCAGAGGTTCATTGGACCCCCGGATTTTTGGTATGGAGCACACACCCCTTTACGCAACTGGCTTCGTACATGGCTAGGCTCTACTGTGGTCTGTATTCTAGGTTGGATCCATTCCACTAGTGTAACACAAGAATCGGCCCAAACTATCTATAAATGCAACTACCATCTTGTTCTCTTTTTTGACAAGGAATTTTACAGAACAGAAAGCAAGAGTGAGCATTTTGAAACACTATACTATGCAAATCAAAATGTAAAAAGTTATGCAATTTATTTGAAGAACAAGATGTACTAATGGCAAAACACATATGCATAACAATTAAAAGATATGCAATTAAGCTGTTTTGTCTCCCACAGACTCTTTATAATTAGAGTTCATGCTTGAGAGTACACTAGGGGGTGGGATGGAGGAGAACAGATTTAAAAACCAAAATGAATAAGTCAATTAATGGACACACACAAATAGGATTACTTGCGAAAGATCGTGACTATGCAACTCTCTGCAGACAGTGCAGATTTTCAGGCCACAATCTGAACATACATCTCAAATGGGATTAATCATATTTCAGCATTTCTTGAATTATTATTCCATACTGTACTAGACTCATATAGGACACAAAAATGCCCTTTGATTTTATTCGCTTAATCTGCTTTAAAAAGCAGATACTCCAACTATACAAGTACAATTTCAATGCATTTGAACCCATTTACAAATTCCATCTGGCACACCTATATAATATATAAACACTTGTTTGACAGCGACAGATACAACTCCTATGGCATTCATTTTAAATAAACAGAAATTTGGACAGCGATCCCTTGGGCTCTGCAGAGTGTTTGTAGCTTGGCTCTGACAGCCATCAGACTTCGTTAATTTTCAACACAGATAATCTATTCAAACCAGTTTTCCTTCAGTAAAAATAGTATGGCATCATCATATCCATCTCGGTACAGCGATTCCATTTTCTCCTGGCTTGGTGGAAACAGCGCCTGAAGAAGCCTTACGAAGTTGGCTGTGGACAGCTGCAACCAAGAAACAAGGCAAATGGCGGGATCATAATATTTTTCTATTGTTTGGGTTAGCTTTATTCTGAGGTAATACAGGGAAGCTTCAAGGGACTACAGGTTGGATCCAAGTGGGGCCTTGTGTGCACGGCCAGCCCCACCAAGCCCTGCTCCTCCTAACAACGTGCTGACTGTATACGATCCAGAACTATTTTTACTATCAATATACAAAGGATCTAACGTAAGCCTAAAATGTAAAGATTGGTTGTCATTTTTGCTAATTGCTGCTCGCCAGACAATTACACAGCAGTGGAAAAAAATTGATAATTTGAATTTACCTGCATGGTACCAAAATATATGGTTTGTGGCAATATCAGAAAAAATACCTCATGACTTGCTTTTGATCCAAGGAAAAACAGAACTGTTAGCATTTTATGTTATATGGTGGAGATTCATTCAACATACATTACAACCGGACTTACAGCAATATATGACTGCTTCTGCTCTGAACATTTGGACATTATAACAACAAATGAAGATTACACAGCACACTTATTAATTAGTTTATATGTTTATTGTTCTTTATTTCTTTTCTTTTTCTTGTCTCCACCCCCCCCCCCCCGCCCCAAATTGTATTAACCAAGTTTTCTTTAATAGCTTATTAAATCCCAATTGTTAAGGGACTGTTCTATTTTCTGTTATATTTAAAGGGGGTGGGGGAGAAAAAACCTCTAAATAGTGAAACACCATTCACAATATAATAAAGACAGGACTGGTTTCTGCTCTAAAATGCCTAAAGGTAGCCTGGAATTGGGGTGAGAAAATTAGGTTGCCTAATTTTAACTCTCCTCTGACCTCCCCACCCACGCACCCCTCTCAGTAATTAGCGGCTCTGCTCCCTTCTAAGGAAAGTGTCATCGTGAAGGAGGATTAATCAGGATCAGACTTTCCACAACACTGCCCTGGTTCAGGGTTGGCTATAACAGCAGGCCATTCACTCAGCCCAGTGTGATGTAATGGTTCAAGTGTTGGACTAGGACTGGGGAGACCCAGGTTCAAATCCGCCGCTCAAGCATAAAGTTCACCGAGTGAACTTGGACCAGTCACAACCTCTGTATCAATTCTTATACAAAATGAATTGATCTGCACCTCTTGGGGTAAGGCACATTTTGGAGCTCTGCTGTTTACTGGATTTTGCACTTCTGTAAATATTGCAATGTTGTTTTGGGACAAAATATACTTTTAAATACATATTTAAATGCATGTTTAGACAGAAAAAGGCCTACACGTCCTAGCATTCCCTAGATAGCCATGCTGGCTGGGGAATGCTAGGAAATGTAAGAGTCATTTCTGTTTAAACATGCATAGGGTTGTGACTCTAATGTATTTCGACTCATCTCAACACTCTTTTGAAATGATTTTCTAAAACAAATTATCACAGAGGAAATGGAATGGAATAGAGTTACGGGTAAAAACTTGCAAACTGGAAATAGATAGATGCACCACCCCCAATCATTTACCTGTCCCAATCAAAAGGGTAGCCCAAGTGCGAGGCACCTCTGAAGCATCAAATCTTAAGGACTTTTAAAAGAGGTACATAAGTCATACAAAATTCTTTGTTGCTTCTGAGGCCACTCTAAAGTAAACAATCCTCCATTTCCACACGGGCTGCTCAGGTGTTTGAAGACCTTATCTCTATGCTGTCACAAATGGCCACTTCATTTATTTATTTTGTTTATAACCCATCCTTCCTCTGGTTTACCACCACTCTTTTTATACAAACAACAACCCTTTGAGGTACCTTAAGCTGGGAGATAATAACTGGCTCAGGGTCACCAGTGAGCTTGATGAGTGGGCAAGGATTGAACCAAAGTCTCCCTGCTCCTTGACCAATACTTTAACCACTACACCACACTGGTCTCACTGAAATTGCTTCTATACAGTAGTTAAGTCAGGTAAGCAAGACCTGATAAATGAGCTGATGCGATGACACTGCTTTGGCATCCACCAGAAATCATCAACAAGCCCTTAAACATCAACAACCTTAAAACATCTTTGTTTTGTCATCTGTTTATTTTAAATTGATAGCTTACTTAAATCTTGAAGACGTATGACAATAAGAAAAGTATGGAACTTTCCTAAAAGCACAGGATTTATTTTTCTTAAGGAAATTGGTTAATCCTTACATCTTCCTCATGCCTTTATCCGAGTGACTTCATTTAATTATCTTAGCTTCACATTAGGGTAAGCTGAGGTCAAATAGGGCACCGTTTTAAAGAAAAGTTAAATGCCCAGAAATATATACAATGGGGTCATCATATCCAGGTTTTAAGTAAAAATGCTTCTCTAAACGGACAACAATTATTTTGAAGCTATGCCGCACATCACTTCACTTGCATAACTCACCATTAAGTCTTGTTTTGCAACTTTAGCGTAGATATCCATGAGGCCTTTATCTTGTGGGCAGATGTCAACTCGACCACAAAATGGAGAAACAGTCACTGTTCTGCCCACTGGCAGGATAGGGAGGCCATTGGTCAAGCCACCGTCAATCCATTTCTAACAGAAAATAAAACTGGTTACATTCTGTCAGTATTTAACCTACTTCATTGCTTTATCTTCACACATCTTCCACAAATCTGTTGTCCCAGTGCACACATATGGTCAATATTTTATTCAAAACTGCCTGGGTGCTTAATTTCCCATTACAATTCTTCAACATCCCCTTTTGGGATGCGAATGAGAGACAGTCTTTTTCAGCTATTCCTTTCTGTAAAGGATGCCTTGCACCTTTGGACCTCTAATTTATTTACTTGCTGCATTACTATACTGACCAATAGCTAAAGCTCTTTGGGCAGTTCACAAAATAGAACAAGACATCCTCACACCAGACATCTCTGATTTCCTGATTGGTTGTATTTTCTTCTTAATTCCTTCAACCTCACAACACTTAAGGTGCCCCTCAAAGTGTATTATCTATAGAGTGATACAAGATATATGTATGTTTACTGGAGTCTATCAGAGGGTGACACAGGCTTTATAAGTTTGTTGCCAGCAGTGCATGTTGGAACCAATAAAGCATAATGAGTTCAGTAAGATAATTGAATTCCTAGGTGACCACGAATTAGAACTAAGAAACAGGTCCAAAACAGAGATTGGAGTTCAGAGGTGGCTCCATCTATATTGCTTTTATCATTATTTTAACTTTAAGGATCAATTAATATCCTTAACTGGAGTAGTATATAAAAAAAGACAGGCAACAGTTCATTCCCCACCCATTTCATTTCCAATGTGCTAGGGAGAATGGCAGAATGTCCTATTATGAAAGTCACAAAAATGAAACCAGATTGTTTAATAACTCCCAAATGCCCCTTTTCTTGTTTAAAGCACGTGGCTTCTTGACATCTATATAGTCAATGACAACATTTCAAGAAAGATATGAGAAAAGACTTGTTCTTTAGGTTTAAACATCTGAATCCAGAGGATGAGATGTTTCCATTGGGGAAGGTTTCCCTCTCTTATGACACTAGAACCTGAGACTATCCCATGAACCTGAATGGTGGGAGATTCAGGAAATTCAAAAGGAAGTACATCTTCAGAAAGCACATAGTTAACTATGAAATTCACTACCACAAGATGTTGTGATGTTCACCCATTTTGATGGCTTTAAAGAGGAATTAGACAAATTCATAGAGGAAAAGGCTATCAATGGTTACTAGTCCAGAAGGTTATAGATTACTTCCAGTATCCTCGGCAGTGTGCCTCTGTATACCACTTGCTAGTGAATATGGCTGGGAAGGTGCTATTGCACGTATGTCCTACTTGTAGGCTTCCCACAGGCAGCTGATTGCCCATTGTGTGAACAGAATGCTGGGCTAGATGGAACCTTGGTCTGATCCAGCACAATTCGTCTTTTGTTCTTATGTGACCAAAGCCATGACTGCTGTGCTAGAACCAGAGAGAGAAGGTTGCCAGACAATGGGGACATATCTGGTGTCTCCAACTATAGCAGTTGAGGAGAATGGTGACATTGTTGCCCTGATGACAGGAGACATTTTCTACTCTCTCAAGAGGGAACCATCTCATGAGCTTCTGGGAAGGGATAATGACCATGCACAGGGCAGCAGAGTGTCTACCACTGAGTATTTCTCTGGGACTCAGTTGAGGCAGAAGAGCATGAACTCAAGGAAGGAGAGAGCTTTCGATGATTGAAACCCTCTTCCACTCCTTATCTGTGGTTGAAGCAGCAAACACAGAGAACTCAAATCTTAGGGGAAGAAGTTCTCTCTCCTCTGCAAAATATTTACTCCACTTTCTTACTGTACCCTCAAATGTTCTTCTTAATAATTCAGAGGCTGCTGCATTTTTAGACATTATTTCTAGTAATTCATATATATATATATATATATATATATATATATATATATCAACCAGAAATGATATTGTGAAATAGTGTGTAGTTAAAATCCACTTAAAAAGAAGCACATGAAGCATGAAGGCTAAGCTTAGTGGAATATACATCTACAAGTAAATTCAGGTATCTAAATCTATGTAACTTGGGCTCATTCGTTTTAGAGTGCTATGTGCTGCTTCATGAACCACACGAAGTATAGTCGGATGGGTAAATGAATACAGTTCTATCTTACTCATCTTCTAGACCGTTATTCAGCATAAAGTCCCAGAATTGCCTGTGCTGGTTGTAACAAAAGTCCAGTTTATAGGCACTGCTGGTATTTGGAGATTAGTACCTGCACTTCAGCTGCAAAGGTGCAAAGGGTTGTGCTGGAGCCAAAGAGGCATCCCGTCAATGACAAACAGAAAAATAAGAACCACTGTGAAGCCCTTCATACAAAACACCTGGAGGGAGCTTTGTCTTGAACCATGTATGTGATCTCACATGGTTCTGCTATGTCATATTAGAGACAAAGAAGCCAATGGCCCAGTTTGCAAATAACAACCCAGATTCTTTTTAAAACCAGGGTTGTCATGAACAAGCCAATGTGCTACTTTATGTGACTCGATTGTTCTCACTTGGCTCCTGAACCCCACGACATTCCATCCCTAGGTTGTTCAACATGGCATCTGAACCCAGAACTCTGGCTTGTCTCTACCCCAACAAGCCAGAATTTAACTCTGAAGGCCAGTTTATCTGAAGGAACACCTCCTCTCATATGTGCCTGCCTGGACCCTAAGATCATCTTCAGGGGCCCTTCTGAACGAGCTCCTGCCAAAGGAAGTGAGCCAGGTGGCTACCAGGAGGAGGGCTTTCTCTGCTGTGGCACTCTGGCTGTGGAATGAGCTCCCTAGAGAGGTTCGCCTGGCACCTACGCTATACTCTTTTCGACGCCAGGCGAAGAAGACCTTCTTATTCTCCCAGTATTTTAATAGTTTACCATTTTAGTCTTTTGACTCTACTGTTTTAAATCTGTATTTTAAATCTGTATTTTAATTCTATATTTTAATTCTGTATAAATCTCTGCATTGTTGCTCAGTTTTACCCTGGTTGTGTTTTTATATTGTGTTTTTATACTGTTCGTTTTATACTGTTGTTTGTTTTATACTTTGATTCATGTTTGATGGTTTAAATTTTTGTGAACCGCCCAGAGAGCTTCAGCTATTGGGAGGCATAGAAATGCAATAAAATAAATAAACTCTGGGATCCAACTCTGACTTTCAGGGGAGAGGCAAGCCAGAGTTTCGTGTTTGGATGTCACATAAACCCAGGCCAATAACACTTGCTGCACCCATAGTTGGGCAGATGTAGGGTTTTAGTTTCGGTGTGAGACCACTTATAATTAGGGTGGTCCGATGCAGCAGAGCATAGAGCTCCTGTACATTCAATGGTTGCACAGAAGGAGGAGGAGTTTGGGGAGATACAGCTTTTCTCACTTCTGCAGCACTATAACATGGCAAGCTGGTCCTACTGCCATTTTCTCTTCTACATAAATGTGTCCCAGTTCACATGTTCCTTCTGTGGTTTGGCAGTAAACAAAAGCACACTCACCTCCATGACTAATATCCCACACTGCAGCATAATGTGCAGAAATGTCAATCGTATGGGTCACCTAGATGATGTGATTGATTCCAGCAACAGGCACCAATAAAGGCAGTATGCTGTGTGGGATATGGGATGCCATATTATCCAGGCATCCCATATGATGGGTGCCTTTACATGTGACCAAGGCAACTCTTGGAACACAACAACAGGGAATTGGGTTTTCGAGGCCACCATGCTAGAGAGCCATTGAAGTTATAGGAACTTTATCTTCTGTTGGATCTGATCAGCCTAGTTGAGCTGATGATTTTGACAGTATACATTAAACTGTAACATCCATAACATATGAAAAGTTTAACCAACAGACCTGTCCTTTATAATCCACTGCATTGATTCCTGCATACAGCGGAATGAAACTGCTGGCTAGGAGGGCCTGGAGAAAAACAATTAAAATAAATATTTTGATGTACTAATAGTGCCTTTTTGCTTTCACTAATCTTTATTAAAAGATACCAGTTGAGTAATAATTCCTCTATTTCAATCCCTGTTTCAGACTATACTACTTATATATTTCTATTGGCCAAACAATGGAAAGGGTCACGTGTAATACTAAACCATGGTTTAGCATAACTAAGACAATCTGCAGCAAGCCTTGGACTTGTGTTTTCCCTTCTCCTCCTCTGGTGTGGCCATCAGGCACTGAGAAGCTGCTGCTTCTGTTTTAGATTAACCACATTTTAGGGCTCTCCTGTAACACTAAACTGTGGTTAATCTTAACTATGTTTTCTTGGAATAAGCCAGCTTCTTACTGTCTTGTTTCAACAAACTATAGTAAAGATTAACCACAATTTATTGGCTTCAGACAACATGCCAAGCTACTGTTAATCTAAAACACAAGTGAAAGATTCCATACTCCTTCTCGCAGGAAAACAAGGTGGGGAAGTGTGTGTACCCAAGACTCACCTAGGATCATTTTCATAATGCTAAACTAAGGTTTAGTGTTACATGCAAACCATTCCAGTGTTATTATATGTGTATACTGAGGCATCTCCGTCTCTCTAGAACTTTGGCTATCCAGGGTATCATCAGGTTAATCAAGCAGGCTGTTAGTTGCAGTAATGCTTACAAACAGGTCTGTCTGCCCCCTTCCCGGGATGAGTTTTGTTTCCTAGTTATATTTGAGGTTGGAAAATGGTGCGTTCATCTTGCCTTACTTATTTCAGTCATTTAAGGCATTTTTACCTGGCTCTGTAACTAGAATGGATTGCAGAACAGCTTGCACAGATCAATAAAAACCTACAACAATCAACACAGTCCCGGTCCACAAGCAAGCTTACGATCTAAAATCTACAAAAGGAAAAGGGGATGGGGAGGAAGGAGGAAAACAAGCAAACTCAGGCACCAATTCTTCAAGTTATATAGTGGTTATAATGACCAGCATGAATATAAACAGTTCAGAGAGATGAAGAACTAAATGGAACTGGTCTCTCCATTGAGTCCATGTTCCATCTCTCCCTCTGCTATAGGGACAACCAGCTCTGTCTGCCTCTGCTCTTGAGCTATGGTGTTCCAAACATCCTGTCCCATATGAGTCTTCTCAAACATTTTAAAAATGGGGGAGGGGATTAGCATTACAAAATAAATCAAGGCCTAATTCAAGTGCTCAGTCACTCACTGGTATTTGAAAAGTAACCCCCTTTTTAATAAAGCTATGCTCCAAAAGGTGTGCTGAACCACATCAAGGAAGAGCTATACATATGTTTTTTCAACAGCCACTGCCTTTTCCATCTCCCTACAGATGTTGAGCAAATGATGGAATATCAGTCTCAAAATACTTGAAAGCATTCGTACATTTTGAGATGCTTTAAAGAGGCTCTTCTCTGGAATCCCTCCCAGATTCTATTTGTTCTGGACCACAGCACACGTTCCAGCCCTGCTTGAGGGATTAACGTAAAATAACCAAGCAACTTGTGGTAATCACATACTTTAGTTGTCTAGCTTGATACTTAAGAAGTTGGTCAAGAGGTATTGGTGGAGAAATCAGGACTTTAATTCTGTATCTATCAAGAAGAATTGAGAAGCAACCACCACTTCAGTGTTCAAAATCTTACCGATGAGCTACATAAATTTCAATAGAATAGTTATAAGACTAGACCAGATTTGAGAAACACTAAATTTCATCTCTCAATTCTGGTCGTTTTCTCCCAGAACCTCACAGCAATGTTATACCAAAGTACCTGATCTCTCCTCGCCACACAAATTCCCCCTAATAGCTACTACAGTTGCACGCCATGTCTACACCAGGGATTTATCCCGGGGTCATCTCTGGGTTGTCCCTGTGTGTCCACATGATGCACAGGGGATCCTGGAGACGATCTAGGGATGACCCCGGATAACAGAAACTAGGGATATCCCGCTGTTCCAGGTCCTAAAACGGACACGGAGTTGTGCGGGGTGGCTCCGTGCCCATGGCAGGGAGGGGGGGGCAACAATTTCGCTATCCCTGGATGGCGGGGGAGGGGGGCAGAATTTGGCAGGGGGTCCCTTACCTATTTTGCCAGCTCCTCTTTCTTTAAAAAAATGGCAGGCACGGTGTCCCTTTCCTCCTGGGACATTGTGCTGCCATTTAGACGCTGGGGGAGGATCGCAGAAGCAGTTAAGTCTACGATCCTCCCCCTTCCCTTCCTCTACACGCTTAGGTGTAGATGAGCCCATAGTTTACAGAAGAGGTGGAGAAGGAGGCTGTCAACTAACCTGGGCAAATCATGAGGCACTTACCCGAGATCATAAATATGGGCCCCAATCATACACAAATTCTTGTGGCCTTGGACAGGTGTCCACATTTCATCTGCATCTGCCTTAAGATATTTGTGCAGGTAGCTTCCTACATTCTGTCTTGGCCTCCGCTTATCATGGCGTTTGATATAAAGGGCCCATTACTTACTTAAGGACTGGCGGCTGGCGGCTCTGATGTCAGTGTGGCTGTGAATCCGCTCTGGGTTTCAGTCAGAACTGAACTGCATCTTGGGTAGCTCCTTTAGAGTTCTGACTAGTTCTGACTGAAACCCAGAGTGGATTCACAGTCCCACTGACATCACAGCCACTGGTCTCCACTGTCCTTAAGGCACAACCCTATGCATGTTTAGACAGAAAAAAAAATCCTACAACTCCCAGCATTTCCTAGCCAGCACTGACTTGCGCCCTCACTTACTAATTTACTCTCTCTTTTTCTCATATATTCACACACAGATCGTGAGAGGGTTATTATTCCTTAAGGAATAAATAAGGCCTGTTTGTTAACATTTTCGGAATTATTAGGTCACGCTGAGCTTTCTTTAAATGTGTCAGCAGTTCTCTTAAAGCAATGAAGTTATACTCAAGTGAATAGAATGAAGAGTTCTCAGGCCATTGTTAATAAAACCCAAACACATAGGCCCTGGAGACAGTCGTGCGTTTTCATTTATAGACGTGATATGCAACTCTCCTACCTTAACAAGATCCTCCCTGGAGGCAAAATTTGAAAGCAAATGATTTTTTCCATTTTTAGCGCTTGTGACTGATACAAAGAGGCGATTTTCTGCTATCTCATGAGCATTGGGAGGGAGAATCGAATCAATGAAGCCCCTACAGAAAAAAAAAATAGAATGATAAACATTAGTCAGGCTTAATAATTAAACACCTCCTAAATAATTTAGGAGAAAAAGAATGCTCTGTTTCCCCACAGTTATTACAACAAGCTGTCTACACAAACTCTCTATGGGGTTCGGCATGAAGCCAAATTTGGAAGTATATTTGTGGAAATACTTACCTAAGCTTTGTCATGACATCATAGCCTGGGGTCAGTGCTCCAAAATATAGTTTCCGAGTATCTTCTGCAAATTCATACATATTTTTTGTACATTCCTGAAAAATGTTTTCCCCAAATTACAGTGTTATACTCATGTATGAAAACACAGCTTCATCAGAGTTAGATAAATGCTTAATATAAATATGTTAAATAGATTTAAGTAGTCTTTAAATGTTCCTGAAAAAAGAATAATCAACAAAAAATACGGATACACATCACACCCCTGTATGGTCACATAGGCACAATGCACATCTATTTATCATGCGCACAAAGGTTTTCCCTTTCATGAAGGATAATGGAAAGCCCTATGCATCAGGCTTGCTACATGTGGCAGAGCTACTGCATTGCTACCATTATGGATAAACAAAGTGGAATTCAATTTGTGCTCATCTTAACCATGGTAAAATTGCTGAAGGGGGAAAAAATCCCACCCTGCCTGCGTTTAGAAGTCACAATAAGCCATAGTTCAGGGATAAATCACCTGATGCCCTCAAGGTGTTTTATGGTACAATGGCCATAATATCCGACCATCGTCAATGCTGGCTGGTGCTTATCGGCATTGTAATCCAAAACATCTGGAAGGTGCCTGGTTGCCTATCTCTGCCACAACTTATCATGACAGGAACAAACCTAGCCTCCCAGCAGGCTTGCATGCTGCCTCCTCCCCTAGGTTTGGAAGACCGGACAAGCTGCAGTTAACCAAAAAGGAAAGCAAACACTTCTAAAATTCGTCTCATAGCTGTGCCAGAAAAAGAGAGGAGAAGGGGTAATGCAAATACTCCAGGGAAGGCTCAGTTCATTCCCATAATGATAAACTATGGTTTATTCCAATGTCTAAATGCAGCTAATCTCTCTCTCATCCATCAATTTCTTATAAACCCTGCAAAACTTATTTCTCATCCTTCTCTCTTTCCCTAAATACGTTCACTAGCTGGAAAGTTGAGTAGAAATAGCCAGACTATTTTTGCCATTGCTATCGAATCCCGAATATTTAGGACTTGCATGATAAGATTAATCTAAAAGACACTAATTTTATTTCCATTTAATTAAGAATCTATTCTTTAAGTTTACTCAAATATTTTCTAATAAATGGAATTCTAACCAGTGAAAAAAAGCAAATGTTGAACAGAAATCATGATCAGATCCTTTACGAGAAAAGAATATCCTTGAAAATAGTGAAAGACTCATGGAGGTGTAAATCACAGAAAACTGTGGATAACCATTTTCAGTTATTTTTAATGCTAGAGACTAGACTTAATTTACGAAGACGAATGCTCATAAAAAGGCAGAAATCAGCTTAAACAGCTGCAGAGAACATATGGGCTATACTCATGGCAATGGAAATCTAAGAGAAAATTCGTTAAATAGCAACGATCCCCACCAATGACTCGCAAAAGCTTTTGAGAGGTGTGACCAAGGAGATTGGCAGTGGCCATGGGGAAAAATATGGTTCAGGGAACCAAGTGCAGCAAAACATTTTTTTAGACCAAATGATAGGATCAGCAGATAAATCCTGATCAGATATAAAATTTTGACGTTGAGCTTCAATGAGAACTGGCAGCAGTATTGAATCGACAGAAAGGGGGGAACCAGAAAATGACTACATTATTCTATAACATCTTAAAGAAAGTGCCATTTGTTTGTACAGTGGTCATAAAAATGTTTCACTGGGAGAAACACCTCACCATCCACTGCTGATTTCCACAGAAATGGTTTCCACAGATATGCAAGACTATGAGGCAGAAAGCCAACGAAGTCTGCCGAAATAAGGGGAAAGTTTGGGGATATCCCAACTTGTAATTCTCACGGCTATAATGATGGCTTTTATTCATGCCACTAATTTTCTCGATAGTTTTACTTTCTTATTTCCAGATACGAACTGGGGGAAATGAAAATTAAGAACTGCACCATTATTCACTCTTTCCATTTTTTACCCAGAGAATGTACCTATGCTGGCTATTGCCAATTATACTTGCTATGGCTGCCAGCCTGTTTTAGCTTTGGCACGAAGTAAAACACATCTATAATAAACATTTTAAAGACTGGGTTGATAGAATTTATTAGAGTCCCAGGCTCAAATTCTCCTTGTTAACTACATGATAAATCTTCATAAACACATACTCCGGTACACATTATAGAATAATTGAATAAAAATTTAAAAGTAATTGCATACTTCTTAAAACACACACACACAGACATTCACCAACACTGTCCATTTCTTCACATAGTATCTTGCAATACACTAAATATGCAGAAGATTTATAGCAAAACTTAAGAATATTTTCTAAAATTCTATCATTACTATCAAATGTTTTATCTGGGATATGCTATTGCTACAACTTTAGTTGATATCATCTAAAATGAGTAGATTTAAGCTATCGTTTCAAGACTACATGTTCCTTTTCCAATTACCTCTAGATTTTCTGGCACCGTTAAAAGAACAGTGGCAATCAAAGATCCCGAAGAAGCTCCTGCAAAGGCCTTCACAACCTTCAATAACTTCTTACCATGTATGCAAAGAGCAGATGCTGCCCCCAAGTGGTATATCCCCAGAAACCCACAGGCTGCAAATGACAAATTGAGATGTTTCATTTTTGCTGTGGAAAGAAAGTTTAGAATGGATTATTTAAGAGCCCTGCCCCCACCCTTCAAACACTACACTCTGATGCATAACATAAACTTAAAATCACCAGGACTCTGTGAATTTTTAAAAATTACAAGCCACCCCAGGTTCCCAAAACACCTTTGATTATTAGGTCTGAGATCCTTTGAAATGCAAATTAACAAAATGTTACATAATTTTAATTTTTCTAACCAGAACTTTCTTCTTCATCTATATAAAAGTACAGTCAAAGTAAATTTTAATTTACTGTAAAATTAAATTATGACCAATATCTCCTACAATCTAGCTGCTTATTTAAGCAAGTGTCTGTTTAAAAGTACTCAGAACTTTTGGTCAATTTCCACATTTTTTAGAAATGATGATACTGGCTAAAACACTTACTTTTCTAAGCTACCACCATAATTTTAGCTGATCATCACATTCCCTTTAAAAGTGTATGTTGAACTTAACTAACAATGCAATCCTATATATGTCTACTCAGAGGTAAATCCTTCTGAGTTCAATGGAGCTTACTCCTAGGTAAGTAGGAACTGAGACACTTACCTGGGAGTTAAGCTCTTTACTTCTGAGGAGAAAAGCATAGGATTGCACTATACATTTGGGATCCAATACATAGCTTCCTGGGCATAAGCCCCAATGGAAACACTGGGACCTACTTGCAAGTAAACACGCACAGGATTGCTCTTTCGAAAATGCTGATAATGCTTCATTGGATCCTAAAAAGCTACCATCAGAATCTGGGACAAAATTATATTGAATATTTATTTAAATTTTAGGGGGAAATGCATATGTTACAGTCTGCATGAGAAAAGCCAACATTAACCAGATCCTGGAAGTAGTCATTAAACAGACCTAGAGAAGGTAGCCCCACCCTTCTGCTATCTCTCTCTTTCTCTCTCTCTCCGGTTAATATTTACCAATACAAACTGCATGATATGACATCACCACATTACTCTTTTTCCATCCCTGCATGAGGCAGCCAATTAAGTGGAACGGTGGCAGTGAAACTCACAATATAATGACATTACATCATGCATTTCACATTAGTAAATATTACCAGGACAAGAGAAAGTCTGCTATTTCCAGAATGGCCATAATGTATAATTTCAGCCACACGTTTAGGCTACATAAAACAAAATAGTTTAGCATAAAAAGAACATAGGAACACAGTAAGAGATGGTTGGCTACAAAGAGATTTAAATAAAATATTGCAAAAAGCTCAAACAAATCCGAACAGAATGAGCATCGCTGCCACCTGAAAAACACCTGAAATTTCCTAAATGTCTGGACAAGAGTATTGTAGATCTCCATTTCAGTATAATTAGGCTGACCATACAAAAAGGAGGACAGGGCTCCTGTAACTTTAACAGTTGTAGAGAAAAGGGAATTTCAGCCAGTGTCATTTGTATGCAATTAGTTCCTGGTGAAATTCCCTCTTCATCACAACAGTTAAAGTTGCAGGGGCTCTGCCTTCTTTTGTATATGGTCACTCTAGTATAGTGCCTGTAACTTTAACTGTTGTGATGAAGAGGGAATATCACCAGGAACTAATTGCATACAAATGACACTGGCTGAAATTCCCTTTTCTCTACAACTGTTAAAGTTACAGGAGCCCTGTCCTCCTTTTCATATGGCCAGCCTAGTATAATATTTCAGATTGTTTCTATATTTGCATGACATTCAGTAGTTGTGAATTTTGGTGATGGCACTAGATTCACATTTTTGTTAAAGGGAACAGAGAGTTAACATTCCTACTCTAATTCATATGAGTTTAAATTACCAGCAAGGAAACGTAAAGAAATTGGGATTAAGACAAAGAAATAAACCACAAGGGGGAAGGGGGGAAGAAAGAGCATTTGGTTTCCACTGCTCTTTCAGTTTCCAGATACCATTAGCTCAGAGAATATAATAGTCTTCAAAACACATGTAAATCTAATTAAGTATATCTTTATATTTCCTGTAGCTGAGCCTGCTGCTTGCATTACCAAATCCACTCGAATAATACGCCTTTAAAAATGTATCATTCTCCTCATGTAATCCACTTATTTCGCTGTCTTCTTTTGTTTGCGATTTTAACTTCAAAAATGTAAAATAAATGCAGAAACTAATAATTTTGGTTCCACTGTGTTTTCAAGATTAATCATCTACACATACATTAATAATATCATTTTAAGCGTGCTCACAGCACTCCAATATCAAGGGGGAGCATAAAATATTATTTTACTATACTTGTAATATGAAATGGTACAAACGTATCACATGGGGCCTTTTATTTGTATGCCTGTTTTGTTCAGAAGTCTATTATGACTACGGTAACCCAGGGCAGAATCCAGTGGGTTGTTTCTGTCCCTGCCGATTCTCTTCTGCTCACCAATTCCACTGCGCAAGTGGCCCCCACTGCTTGCACAATGGTAATTCAGCACTTCTGGGGCAACCCAAAATAAGCAAAAATGCTCGTTTCTGGAAGGAGGCAAGTTGGTGGAGCTTCCATGAGCTTTTCCACTTGGTTCGGGGCTTGTCCAGGGAAGAACTAAATATCCCTTGTGTAAATGGTGGGTCCCACCTGTGTAACAGAATTGCGGGAACCACTGTTTGTGGGTTGGATTCTGCCTAGTATTTCTATGAGCTAAGAAGCTGCAATTAGGTGAACATGAGAAAAAGATAAGAAACCTTGAAAGCTGGGCTCAAATCATCCTACCAACCTATTTCTATATGGAACCATGAAGAGTCAAAAGATCAGATAATAGCTATTAATTACATTTTTTATAATTATCAGAAGCTGTAAATATTTTTTTTCAATATTCAGATTTAATAGTTGTATATTCATTCAGGCAAAAAGCAACTCATAAAATTATAAGTTAATAGACATCATTTTTTGAGAAAGGAAAGACAGACTGCAGACCAAATTAACAATGTAACAAGCAAGTAAAGTGATATGTAAGAAAGAACTAATTGAAGAATATGAATATTTTATGTAGATAGGTGTGGGGGGGGATGAGACAAGACAAAAAAGAGAGAGTCCCACAGAGGCCTATTTTTAAAAAGAAAGACAGCAGAAATATCACTTGAAAGAATTAAAGCTTCATGTGCTCTGCTCTCAACACTGTAGCCTATTATGTAATAAAAAAGAGAACAGAAATACTTTATGGGCATATTAAATAGTCAGACCCTGGTTAGACACAATGCTTTACTTCAAAGGCTGTCCTGTCAACAAGGCCCAATTCACACGTAACATTTTTTAGATGCACAGTCCTGCCTGAAGGAAGATTCCTCCCTGATCGGTGAAGAGTCTAGGAGAACCCCACTTCCTGTGTAAGCTGGGACGTTTCTAGTCCTGTTTCTTCAGCTTCAGAATCTGATTCTGATTGATAGCCTGAAACTCCAAGGGGAAGAGGCCTGATCATGACAGCTACTTTATGGGCAAATTAAATAATCAGACCCTGGTTAGACACAATGTTTTTACTTCAAAGACTGCCCTGTCAACAAGGTCCAATTCACACATTACATTTTTTAGATGCACAGTCCTGCCTTGGAATGGATTATTTATTTATTTATTTATTACATCTTTATACTGCCCATCAGCTGAAGCTCTCTGGGCAGTGTCCAGTTAAACACCATAAAAACAACAATATAAATTTAAACACCAAAAAGTTAAAAAGGCAGTATAAAACAAGCTACATTAAAAACCAGGGAAAGCCTGTGTAAAAAGGTATGTCTACAGGAGGTGTTTAAAAGTTGTAATGTTTTCTGCCTCCCGAACCGCACGAGGGAGGGTTTTCCAGAGGGTCGGTGCCACTACAGAGAAGGCCCACTGCCGAGGTTCTTCATGGCGGCATTCTGTTCGTCTTGGAATGGCCAGTAGGGCCTCTTCTGAGGATCGTAGTTGTCATCCAGGTATATATAAGGGAAGGTGGTCTGCTAGGTATGCTGGTCCCAAGTTGTTTAGGGCTTTGTAGGATAACAGCATAACCTTGTATGTGGCTCGGTAGCTAACAGGCAGTCAGTACAGTTCTTTTAATCAGCTGTCATAACCAGGCCTCTTCCCCTTGGTGTGGGGGAAGGAGTTTCAGGCTATCAATCAGAATCAGATTCTGAAGCTGAAGAAACGAGGACTAGAAATGTTCCATCTTACACAGGAAGTGGGGAAGGTGATTCTCCCAGGCTCTTCGCCCGTCAGGGAGGAATCTTCACCAGACCTTATCAGTGAAAACATTAACAACTCGCAGTTTGTGGGAACTCAGGAATCCTCCGAGGGGGAGGGGACCTCAGAGCTTGCCGATCCTAGGGTCCATTGTAGGTTCAAAAGGGCAGAGCTAAAGGTAGGCAAGCCTCTCGGCCAAAGGCTTCTTCCAAGAAATCCTCCTTGAAATGAAAGGGCCTCAGGGAAAAGACCTTCTTCCTTTTTCTTGAAAGAACAAATGTCTCGCTTAGTTTAGCCAAGTGTTAGTCTAGAGGAAAGTTCCTAGGCTTTAAACTCTCTTGAGGTGCAAAGATATGTTTATTTACTAAATAAAGCTTTGTGGATTACTTGGCAGACTTCTTTATTGTCTCGCATTTCGGCAGGAGAGCAAGGAAACACGACATTACTATACATCTGAAGCCATTGCTACAATGAATGAATGAATGTGCTGCTGCTGCTTCTACATCCATCCCAGAATACCTCAAACAGAATCAAGAATCAAAATAATATTGAAAGGCTGGAACATGGGCCGAAACCAACAAGATGAAATTTCAAGTGATAAACACAGAGTCCTGCAGAAAAGGGTAACTGAAATGATCAAGTGGCTGGAGTATCTCTCCTATGAAGGACAGTAACAGCAGCTGGGATAGCTTAGCTTGTTCAAAAGGAGGATAAGGGGAGACATGATAGAGCTGTATTAATGGTGTGGAGAATGTGGATAGGGAGACATTTTTCTCCCTCTCTCACAATACTAGGACCCAGGTCATCCCAGGAGGCTGATTGGTGGGAGATTCAGGACAGATAAAAGGAGTACTTCTCCACACAGAGCATAATTAAACTATGAAATTCACTACCACAAGATGTAGTGATAGCCCCCAATTTGAATGGCTTTAAAAGGGGTTTAGACAAATTTCTGGAGAGGAAGTCTATTAATGGCTACTAGTACTGATGGCTATGTGCTTCCTCCAGTACACCTATGTACACCAGTTGATGGGGAATATGGGTGGGAGGGTGCTATTGCAGTTGTGTCCTGCTTGCAGATTCCCGGTCAACAGCTGGTTGGCCGCTGTCTGAAAAGAATGCTGGACTAGATGGACCCAGATTCAACAGGAACAATAAGGCTGCAATCCTATGTAACAACATAAGAACGTAAGAGCTGTGCTGGATCAGACCAAGGGTCCATCTAGTCCAGCATTCTATTCATACAGTGGCCAACCAGCTGCCCACAGAAACCCACAAGCAGGATATGAGTGCAACAGCACCCTCCCGCCCAAATTCCCCAGCAACTGGTGTACACATATCTGGGGAGAACAGTGAAATATATACTTATGTACTCAGAAGTAAGCCTCATTGAATTCAATGGGATTTACTCCCAGTTTAAGCATGTATAGCAAGGGTTCATCATCCTAGTGCAGTCCGCTGAGCTATGGAGACCCTGCACACTTTCCTCTACAGTCCAGCTCATCAGTTTTAAGTGAGTAATAGTGATCTCACTGGAGGCTAGGAGAGGCTTTTGTCTCTCCCAACTGCCAGGGATCCCACCTGCAAAAACACTATTTTTCTGCTACTGCTAGTGGCAGATAATAGCATACTCACTGGAGATCACTGAGGGTTCCCAACCCCTCTGGATCCCTAGGTTCCAGCAGCCAGGTAGGGGAGGTTTAACCATCCCCATCTCTGAGTACTGACATGTGTGTTCGTGTGTGTGTATATGCAAGGGGGATGCGAGTGTCTGGAGAAGGGGGAAAGCGGAAGAGTGTCTGTGTGTGTGAGAAGTGGGTTTATGCATGCATGCGTGCACACAAGTGGCTCCCAGCCCCACATCAGACACCGGATGTACCCCTCGGGGGCAAAACCATTTTGATTTAAAATATTTAAATTCTGAATTTTAACTCTTTTTTTCCCCTTTCTTTTTATTGTTCATTGCTTGGGAATCTTATTAGATATAGAGCAGTATATAAATCTTGTAAACAAATAAATACGGTTATGCATCTCTGGTGTATAGGACTGAAGCCTGCCAGCCACATGATGCATGTCTACTCAGAAATGAATCCCACTGAATTTGCTGGGACTGATGCCCAGGTAAGGGGGTATAGTGTTGCCTAGGCCACATTCCCATACTCATTTAACTGGGAGTAAGTCCCACTGAAATCAGTGGGACTGACTTCTGAGAAAACATATATAGTTTTGCATGGCAAGTTTTACTGAATTCAGTAGAACTCCAAGTCGAATTGCACAAACCACAAACACCTGGACAAATATTTCAGATGTCCTTAATCATGGGAAAGGGGGAAAAATGATATGCATATGCTGCAGAATTTAGGCATTTGTTTTATTTAGCCCTCTCTTTAAGGAGAGGCTGTTTTGTTTTTTAAGTAATTTAGGGTGCAATCCTAAACGTGTAGATACAAAAACATGTAGGATTGCGCCCTTACTTTTTAAAGGCACCTGGAGTTCTAAGAGTATTTAATACCTTCTAAATCATGCTGTCTTCCACCATGTGGTGCTATGGATGCTTTGTCATAAGCTGCTTTGTTTCTCTTTCCGTTGACAGATGTTGCCATATCCATCACCACCCATGTATTCTGAACGTGGGAGACCGACACATGCAGGAAGAAAGGTAACATTTCAGAACCCCAAAGAAAAATACAATGAAGTAAGGAAGTCACATCGTATATTTTAAGTGTTACTTTTAAAAAGTATTATTAAAAAAAAAACCAATCTGCAAAAAAGTTGAAAAGTTTCCTAAGTAAAGACGCACTCTTGCAGGCTGTACTCCCTTCTGGATGTTTTTACAGTATGTTAGTATAAAAAAACATTTTTTTTCTGAAGTAAACAGTGTTTACAAGACTGTAACATGCTACATTAGTTGTACGGATAGGTCATAAGCACTGATGAACTATGCGTAGAGGGTTGGACTCGATGGCCTTATAGGCCCCTTCCAAGTCTACTATTTTATGATTCTATGATTCTAATTACCCCTCACTGTCATTCAACCAGGCCAATCCTAAGCCTGTATATTCAACGCAAAGAAGTCCCAATGATATTGATGGGACTCGGTTCCAAGTAAGTATGAATATGATCACAGCCCGAAAGCCCAAGCATATTCATATTTACTTGGAAGAAGCATCACCAAGTTCAAGTCATGATCATAAAAAATGTACATGCATGTGATGCCACCTTTCCATCTTCCTGCATTTCCCTTCTCAAAACTCAGCTTTTTTGCATAGCCTCTAGCTTAGGATGACCAGATAAAAGCCAGGTCAGGGCTCATGTAACTTTAACAGTTGTAGAGCAAAGGGAATTTCAGCCAGTGTCATTTGTATGCAATTAGTTCCTGGTGAAATTCCCTCTTCATCACAACAGTTAAAGTTGCAGGGACCCTGCCTTCTTTTGTATATGGTCACTCTTTAACTGTGGTGATGAAGAGGGAATATCACCAGGAACTAATTGCATACAAATGACTCTGGCTGAAATTCCCTTTTCTCTACAACTGTTAAAGTTACATGAGCCCTGACCTGGATTTTATCTGGTCACCCTACTCTAGCTTATTCTCTTATAGTGCAATCCCATGCAGATTTACTTGAAAGTTACGCCCCACTCTATTCAATGAGGCTCACTCCCAGATAAGCGTATATAGGTTTGCAAGCTTAATCCTTATACCCAACTTTAACCAAGCTGTACAGAATTTGCTTGCACTATTAAATGAGTCTTTCTTTTCACTTGAAGGCAAGCTTGTATGCACAGCACAGCAATACAGAACTAGGTACATACTTACACTGCATGTGAAAAACACACGGAGAGCTTGGAAAATGCAGAAACGATCAGCATCACTCTCAAACTTCTGGATTTTAAGGAACAGAGTACTCTGCAGTGCAGCCTGCTTGAAGTAAATCCATTGTCTTGGGATTCGATAGATGCTTTTGGTAGCCCACATTCCTCTAAATTTAGATAATAGCAGGACAAGCTTTAAAAAGATTCATCTTGCTGTCCCCCAACAGAATGAATAAGGCACATAAAGGATTGCCTGGCAATGTTATTGAGGAAAACAGTGTTATAGGCATATTTATTTCAATCTTGAGGTTACCTGGTTGAAAAATACAAACAAACAACAATAAATAGTTGTCAAGATGTTGCAAACTAATGAACTAACTGTGTAGGACGATCAACATAATTAAAGCAGAGGGCAGCAATTAAGCAAAACAGCAGTTTCAAGATCGGGAGCCCAAACCTGCTTGGGATGAGATGAGTATAACACTGATGGATAGATTTTTAGCATATACAGTGAAAGACCCATATGCACTGTTTCTTACAGGCCTGAAATTGCACACGCGTAAGGCAATGACAAGGAAGGACGTGTCTTTTAAACCAGAACATTTCAGTGTGGTTCTGGATCTGGTTTTGGAACAGAACTAGACTTAGTCAAGCTAGTGGGGCTGGGTAGAATGCTACTTACTTAGTTCTCCAGGACCTCTTAACGTTCAACACCATCTACCATAGTATCCCTCTGAGTTTCCTGGCTAGGGTAAATAGGACTGGGAGGCATAATATTACTGTTGGCTCCAAACCATCCAAGAGAGGAGGATCCAAATGGTGGAGCTGGGGAACTTATGTTCCATCCCATGGCTTTTGCTTCTAGGATGCCTGAGTTCCATCTTTTTAATGTCTATATGAAGTTGCTGGCAGATGTCATTTGGAAGTTTGGGCTAAAGTGTAATCAGTATGATAATGACATACAGCTCTACCTCATATAACTACCTACAAATCTCTAAGCAGGCCATAGGACTCTGGAATAGGTGTCTGATGGCAATTCTAGGTTGGTTGAGGCCTAACAAGCTTAAGCTTAATCCAGGTAAGACAAAGGTGCTCTGGGTAGGATCAGTCTAGATAGAGGAGTCCAATTAATGTTGGATGGGGCTGCATTCCCCTTGAAGGATCAGGTGTGGATCATCAGGGGATCTCTTGGACTTGACACTATCATTGGAAGGTGGCAGGTGGCATCGGTGGCCATGCCTTTTATCGGTTTCAGCTAATTTGCTACCTACTTCCAATATTTGGAGAAAGTCTGCCACAGATATCCATGCAACAGTTACATTAAGACTGGACTACTGCAATGCACTCTACTTGGGGCTGCAATGGAAGACAGTTTGGAAGCTTCAACTGCTACAGAATACAGCTGCCCACTTGTTTGTGGGGGCAAGTGATTGAACCAAATAACACTAATACTATACTGGTAGCAGTGGTGGCCAGTGTGCTTCCAGGCCCAATTCAAAGTTCTGGTAATTACCTTTAAAGGGCTTTGGATCAGGTTATTTGAAGAACTGCATACACCCATACGAACCTGCCTTGCTATTAGTATCGGCTACTAAGGCCCTGCTCTCTGGCCTGCCAGCAAGGTCTATCAAGATGGCATGCCCAAGAGACAGGACATTTTCAATGGTGCGTCCATTACTGTGGAATTTCTTGCTACAAGAAATTCATTTGCCTTCACCCACCCACCTTCAATTTCTGTTGTATACAGTAAGAACAGAATGTATTGCTGTAAATAACTGTATGGACTATAAAGAAAGGCAGTAAATGCAGTATGACAGAGGTAGGGTGTTTGTCTATAGACTCTATATATCCTGTTGTGTCTGCGCAGTTGTGCCCCGTTGTTTATATGATGCAGCTGCCAACTAGCAGTCACATTGTGCTTTTCCCCGTGAAACTGCACTTTTTCGATGCATTGTTTTACCACAACTATTTACATTACTCTGATGTAACCATGGCTGTTTGTCTGTCAGTGGTGGCTTCAGTTCAGATTAAGAGAGTGGGCGTAGTTAGGGGCAAATCCCAGTGCAGAGTAGGCATGACAAATGCAGGGCAGACTTGACAAGCCTAGTAATGTCCATCATTACAACATTAAGATCTGGGGAACAAAAGTAGGGGCATAACTTATGAATATTGCATAAGTTCAATGAACTGTAGCAGCGCAGATGCACTGCTACAGTCTTTCAAAGTTGCGCCGAGCTGCCAGAAAATAAAACAAAAAACAAGTTTTCGCGTTTTTCAGTCCTCCGATATTTACCGCCTATTACTACCGTCTGACAATGGGGGTGCAGTTTTTCCTGCCTGGATAGCCCATGCTCCCTCCTGCCATATAACTTTATTGCTGCTGCTTCACAGCAGCGATGCTATGGGGTTTGGGAGGAATGAGTAGGCAAAGCGATGTCATATAGATGGCCCCAGGAACGTACCTAGATATGCTGCTATCAACTTGCAAGTACATATCACTGGCATGAGGTAGCTTGCTTTTAAGATGTTGAATCCCGATGGATGGCAATAGTTATATTTTTATTATCAGGCACCATTATAAAATTTCATTAGAACGTGCTTTAGCACCTTTCTAGGTCCACCTGCCTTATCTGACATATCCATATATTTTATTTATCACATATTTCTATCCCACCGTTCCTTCAAGGGGAGCAAGGCACCATACCCAATATTATCTGAATGTATTCCTAGATAGATTAGGCTAAAAAAGGCAAGTCAACCCAGAAAGCTTCATGGCTGAACAGCCATAAATATTGAGACGCATGCAGGGCAATCCGAATGTACTCAGATGTAAATCCCATTAAGTTCAATGGAACTTACTCTCAAATAAGCATGTACAGGATTGCAGCCTAATAGTGTACCCTCAAATACATCATCCACGACAGAGCTTACTTCCAAGTAATGTGTTCATGATCAGGGTGTCCCACTTTAAAAATCATAAGTACTGCCAGGAGTAACACAAACAACATGGTTGGGAATGCACACTTGCACCATTTTAAGAATGCCGCACCGAGGTTTAAGAGAATATTACAATGACTTTTCATCTCCTAGGGCTGCTTTTTTATCTACCTCTTTATCTACTGTTTAATAGGCAGACATTCAACATGTGAACTGTTCCTAGAAAATGTAGTGAGAAGGAAATTGCCATGTATCAAATTGATGCCTGTCACACAGCTTTTGAAGGCACAGGAGCCCTAGGAGAATAAGAAAATAGCAATGCTATCATAACTGTGGGTTGCAATGCTATTGTGTGATAACATGTTTAGAAAAAGTGGAAATCTGATCAGCCTACTGCCTATTATTTATCTGTAGTCAGTAGACAAAATATAGCAATAGAAAGATTTGATGCCAAGATGCCTCAGTCTTGAACACAGCAAGTGCCCATTAGTGTCAGTCACAATTGGTTATTAAGGCATTACTAACAAGGACCCAGACTGAGCCAACATTGCAGAGATTTAAGGCATCATAATTTACCACTTATTTAGCTAAACCACCCAGCACTTTTATCCAATGCTAACAAATCTAATGAGCATGGTCAAGTAACTGAATTTAAATCATCCTCACCACATTGATCTAGCATGCTGTAAAACTGGCAGAGCGCAGGCGGAAAACAGTTCCCACTTGGCAATAATCCGCCTTCTCCGTTTCTTTGAAGTTTCCCATCTGGAACTCAAGCATAAATTCTAATCTGCTTGACTGCTATAGAGGTCAGTGGAAGAAAGCTGGTGTCTCGGAATTTTAAGATTCCTGTTAAGAAGCCAGTGCTACACCTATTCATGATCTTTAAGCCACGCCTCCAGCCTATTAAACATCCCTGCCTTCTGTTCTGAAATGAGAGTGGAATTACTAAGAACATGAGAAGAGCTATGCTGGATCAGACCAAGGGTCCATCTAGTCCAGCATTCTGACCAGTGGCCAACCACCTGTTGACAGGAAACCCACAATCTGGACCTGGGTGCAATAGTACCCTCCTGCCAGTGTTCCCCAGTAACTGGTGTATACAGGCTTACTGCTTCTGATACTGGAAGTAGAACATGGCCGTTAGGACTGGTAGCCACTGATAGCCTTCTCCTCCAGGAATTTGTCTAGCCCCCTTTTAAAGCCATCCACATTGGTGGCCATCACTACATCTTGTGATTACAAATTCTATGCGCTGTGTGAAGAAGTACTTTCTTTTATCTGTCCTGAATCTCCCATCAATCAGCTTCATGGGATGACCAGTTCTAGTATTGTGAGAGAGGGAGAAAAATGTGTCCCTGTCCATATTCTCCACACCATGCATATTTTTGTGCACCTCTATTGCATCTTCTCTTACTTGCCATTTGTCCAGGCTAAACCATCCCAGCTGTCATAACCTCCAGCCCCTTGATTACTTTAGCACACAATTGTGTGCATGTTTAGACAAGAAAAAAAAAGTCCTACAATTGCTGGGAATTGTAGGACTTTTTTCTGTCTCAACATGCATAGGATTGCACCCTTAGTTGCTCTTTTCTGCACTAGCTCAGCAACTTCTTTTGGTTGCTTATAAAGGAGGCAGTTTTCCTTTTGCTTTCCATTAGGCGCATCGATGCCCTCTTAATAAACGAAAATATAATTGCTTAAGTTTGCTTGTTCGTCACAGTCCATTGTGAACCAGCCGGTATACATGTGCGAAGGGTGCACAGTTCACTGGAACAAACGGGCGTAGCTCCGTGGGGCAGCGCAGGCTTTGGATGCATCAGGCCCTTGCTCCAAACCCTAGAGTATCTCCAATTACAGGCTCTCAACAGGATTGGCAAAATTATCTAAACCAAGGCCTCGGACAGCCGCGGCTAGCCAGCAGACGGTGTGATGGGGATATATAAACCAACTGATTCAGGGCAAAGTATCAGCAGCGCCACAATCCCTGTCCCTACAGTTAGATCCCAATAATCGCTTGGGGAAGACCTCAAAAAGGCGCCCCCCCCTCCCTCCGTGCCGAGCAACCACTCAGACTCACTCCCACCAAAAGCCACAAACAAAGAGCAGCACCTACTTAGCCTCGAGCAAAAATCCTTTAGAGCTCGCTCCCAAGACAGTGGCTGAAATTCAAGATCCCCATCCCCAATAGCAGCTGTCACTCAAGGTTAAAAGAGAAATTGTCCTTAGCCCGGCGCCCTCAGTATCACCACGGGGGGAGAAAAAAGAAATATTACGGAACTCCTTGTATCTCCCTATGTTTCCTCCCTTTGGTCTCGTCCCACCTTCCTTTAAGTCCCTCCTCTCTTAAGAGAGCCGCGGCTCGCTCTACGCGCGCTATATTTACTTAGAGCGATCGGCAGATTCCACACGCCTGTGCGCCCTTAAAAAGACACACGCAGACACGCTACCTTTGCGATTTGCTTATAGTCCCCCGGTGTATCGCTTACACAGGAGTTTTTTTCCTTGTGATTTTTATAAGAGGATTTTAAAAATCCTCGCAACAAGAGGGGGAAAGGCGGGATATAAATGTAATAATAAACAAACAGCCAGCTCTGGGAAATAGGATGACTATTTAGGGTAATTAAACAGAGATTCTGCGTCCTCAGCAGGCGTGTGGAAGAAAACGGGTTAAGAGTGGAACTCACAGCGATGATGTGCTAGGGAGGGAGCACATAAGCAAGCTCTTAAATGAAATAAGGTGCATATGTAATCATTGTATTAGGGATTTAAAAAAAACCCCTCAAAAATAGAGCAGTTGCTGCTAGTTCTTCATTTGTCTTTAACTTTTCACAAACTTGGCTCCCCTAGAAGATGGGAACTGTCACCACCCATCCTATGGAATTCCCTGCCACTGGAGGTCAGGCCTGCACCAACTTTATATTCCTTCCAGGGCCTCCTGAAAACGTCATTGTTCTAGGAAGCCTTCCCTTAATGAACAATTGTGGTTTTATTTGCACTTTGCTTCTTTTAAAGGTGTACTTTTAATGTGTTTTAGTCAGTTTTTATTCTTTTAGTCTATTTGTCCACTGCTCCACAATTCTTGAATGGGGAGCACTATATAAGTGTTGTAAATAAATAAAGAAAACATCTGGGAACCAGAGGTTGGAAAAGGCTATCAACTGTCAGAAACAGAGTGCTGGAACTTTAGTCTGGTGTTCTCTGATGCTTTTGCTTAAATGATTTTGACTGAACTACTCATATCTACCCCAGCATTTTTGCCATGCCACAACCAGTTCCCTAGCCCTGATATATACAGGATTATAGCTGCAGGAGAGTTCCAGGTACACCCAGTCACCTTTAAATATATCACATTTGCTGGCCCATTTGTAAAAGAACATGCAAATAATTGTTGACCCAGGCAGGCATTCCATAGGCATGTGAAACACCTATCTACACATGCAGCTTAAACACTTTGAAAACGTTTTGAAAACTGTATATGGAGTTTGTCATGGGCCCCAACAGTTCTCAAAACTGTTATAAACCGTTTTAAAGCAATAGTATAGATAGGCCATGGTGTATGTGGTAAGTGTTTGTAAACATGACATCGTAAATGTACAATGCTTACATAGACAAGGACGTTACCTGTTGCCCACATCCTGAATAAATCAAGGCAGGATCTACACTACTGTTTTAAAACGGTTTATAACAGTGGTGACAACTGTTAGGGCCCAGGACACACCTCATAAACAGTTTTCAAAACGTTTTTGAAGTGTCATATTGTTACAGTAAATAATCGGAGACCAGTCCAAAGTTCCAGTTTCAAACAGATAACCTTTATTTGCTAGCAAAGACCACGGTCCGGAATCGTTCCACAGACTGCAGCCCCCCCCTTTGGGTGACCCAGTCTCTTATACATTTCAAGCAAACAGGAAATATGCGTGTCATACAGCAGGATAATGCGTGCGCAACATCAGCAGGTATTTTTCTATATATGGTCTGGAACGATCTGTTACTTCTTACTGGGTCAGGTCACATGGTCTGTGGTCTGTGGTCGGCTGCCTGCATGCAGTGACAACAGCATAGGAGCTACTTATAAGAGAAACAGAGAGGAAAAGAATGGGGGGGTTAAAATCAAAATGGAGTCACTTTGGTCAAGCTAGCTGACTGGGGTCAGTTAGATGGGAATTCCCCTACATTCCCCCCTTTGAAACTCCGTTGTCTATTTACTAAGGAGTTTCACTATCTTCATCTGCCATTGGTACAGGGTGGTAATCGCGTAAAGCTATTAGGTGGACAGCTGTGCGCCGGTCTGCTATCTGTTCCACCATTCTGCGAAAACTCTGTAACAATAAAGGCATTAAACAGGGCAAAAGGATACAAACCAAGAGTCCTACAATAACCATCGCTATTATCCCTTTTAATCTTCCCATCGATGTGAACCAGGATCCCAGTCTTTCTGCCTATTCAAATCTTTTCCAGGTTTGCACGGGAACATGAGCAAGCTTAGTTATTTTACTGGTGATCTCTTCAATAACTTTTCTATTATCATCAATATGCAGACAACAATTGGTAAGATTAAATTTTCCACATACCCCGCCCTCAATAACAAGCAAATAATCAAGAGCCAAGCGATTCTGATACACAGCATTTTGCAGTTGGGTCTGGGTTTTGGATAGGACATTCAGTACTCTTGCAGTTTCGTATGATTCTGTTAAGCATATAAATGGGGGTTCTGTACCCCGACATTCTATCTTGTGCCAGGTGGCAGGGCCATAGTACTGAACAATCCTCTCAGGTGGCCACTCATTTATACAGCCTCTGGAGCCCCCGGGGTATGTCTGGGGACAAATATACTTGTCATTATGCGTGTATTCTCTCTCCCAGCTCAGGTCCCCGCAGGACTGTGGCCACTTGGCATGGCGGCAAGGGTCTATTGTTATGGACACCTGGGTAGTGGGACTTTTCAGGGGCAATTTCTGGATCAGGGTTCCCCATTTCTGACTATCCCTGACTTCTAGATACCACTGGGCTGGGGTTTCTTTTGGGTTACCTGTGTGCAGGCGGAGTAAGTGACGTTCTGAAAAGTGCAAGGTTGCACTTTGCCTTTACACTGGCATCTGTTTGATCTGGTTATGCAATTTGACAGTCTTGATACATGACTGACAGGGGGCGACGTCACCTGAGGCTGGGGCAAGGATTAATAGGAGTATTAATACTGAAAGTCTTTCAGGAGTCTTCGGGCGGTGTCCACTTCCTCTATCCAGGATGGGAAGGGATGCAGCGCCCCCAGTTACTTCGCTCCCACGGGCACCGGCCCTGGGGAGGCTTCTCCCGGTAGGCAATTTCTTCAGCATCATGTTCAGTCGGTGTTGCTTGGCAACTTGCCATTGGTTTGTATGGGCAGCTGCTGCTGCTTTCACACGGCTCCAATGGATCCAGATGGGGTTCTTTTAATCAGTAAAACTGTTAAGGGGCCATCCCAAGTTTTTCTTAAAAGATTTTCCTTATAACTTTTGACATGTACTTGGTCCCCGGGCTTAATAGACCAGTTCATAAGGGGTCAGTCCATTAGTCCTTGGTGTGCAGTGCATATGGAGCAAGGCAACGGGCAGCATGGGCATCTATTTCGCCCTGGTTTCTGCACAGAGTTTCTCAGTGACTTCTGCTTTTGCAGGCCAGCCTTCCATCCAGCTAGGGAAAGTGCAAACGGAGGAGCTTGTCTGCGCAGAGGCTGGCCAGCTTGTCAATGTACATGGTTTTCTCGATGAGGTGACGGAGAGCTTCTTTGCCCAAATGGCACTGGTGATGCATGTGAAACACGGATGTCCTGGCTAGGCTTCTGAGTACCCAGATTCAGTCATCTGGGAGGACATTAATTCTGGCTAAGGGCTTCTTTCTTTTCTTTTTCATTTTAAGACACATTTCTGGTAAAAGGATGTGGTTTCAGCGTAATACTCTGACAGGAAACGGCCTTTACTGCAGTTTCCTTTTTGATTTTGCTCTGCAGTAGATAACAGCTACTTTTGCTGGTTTTCAAACAGCCTGGAGGAGCTTCTGAATTTTTGTAGAATGGACGATGTTTTTTTTTTCTCTCAGCAGTCAAGAATCTTCGCTCTCGGTATAAAATCAGGTATGACAAAACTGTTTCTCTTTTCCGTTACTAGTTCTGCTTTCTGGGCAGACGCCTGGGGGACTGGTAAGAGCAATCTTCAGGTCTCGGAGGCTGTGGGTGGCTTCTGTTGTCTACTCGAGCAGGGCTGACTCAGGTAGGTTGGTTTTCAGGAGTTCATAGAGGGGCTGTGTCAAGGCTGCATAATTCAGGATTCAGATGCAACAATAGCCGGCCATGCCGAGGAAAACTCTGAGTTCCTTTTTGCTGTTGGGCTGTGGTACGCAGTTGATGGCTTGGGTTCGGCTGGAACTTGGGAGGCGTGTGTTTTTTCTTGAATCACGCTGATGTCTGCGTCCTTCTGTCTTGGGACATAGGCGGTGTTGCTCTGGTTGGGGTCGGGGATGCCTTCTCTCTGGCCCCGTTCTGTGGCTGCATTTTCGAGATTAGCCTGGGTCTGTAGTCTCTGTTCAGTTGTCAGGAGATATCCCATTAGTTGTTGGATATCAGTCCAGGTTGGCAATTATGTCTACAAACTTCTCGGGCTCTTCTTCATAGGAGGGTCTGTGGTTCTTCCAGTTCAGGAGTTCAAGAGCTCAGTTCAATTCATTTCAGGAGTTTAAGAACTCAGTTCAATTCAGGCAGTTCAGTTCAGGAATTCAGGAGGAGAGGGGGTGTAGGCAGTGACGGTCTGGTACGTGGACACATTCGTGGCTGGGTCGGTGACGGCAGGAACAACGGTGGGACTCTCACGGACAGGGAAAATTCTTGTCTCGGTGCCTGTGTTAGCAGCCAAATTTCTGAGGTGGAGCCGGCTGGTGTGGCAGGGTCCGGAACAGGCGGGTCAGTTTCTCAACTCTCACATCAAACAAAGAAGTGGGGTCTACAGGTGCAGAGGTGACGGCTGATGGCTGGGCAGTGGAGTCTTGGGACATCGGAGAGGGAGCCAGGATGTCTGGTCTGGACCTAGGGACGTCTGGGACATCAGGAGGTGGCAGTCACAGGAGCCTTGCGTCTTGGGGTCTTTTTACTTGGTTCATCATGATAAGGGCTGCATCTTCGGCCAACTTCTTGTGCCTATGGTGGGGGGTGTTTGGCTACTTTCAACTAGCTCTCTGTGCATGGAATGTCCTCTGAACTGAGGCCCCCCCCTTTCTATGATGGCAAGGTTATAAACTCGGGAAATATAGGGCTCAGAGAAAGTACCTTGGGGGGCCAATTCTACAAGGGGTCCTAGAGTGGGTCATAATAACATTTTCCATAGCATCTACATTGGACTTAGTCTGATCAAAAACTTTACTGAAATGCTTAATCATCAGGTTCAGTGGGGTCAAAAAACCTCCCTCCATCCTTTTCTGACTAATACACAGTATAATCAACCAGACAAACAGTACACAGAAGGGCAGTCAGATTGACAGGGAACCGTCTGACTGTAGGAATTGGGGGAGTCAGGCGGCTGACACAGAGGAATGCAATCTCTTCACTACCAGCCCATGCTGCCGGCAATTCAAGACACCCAGAGGCGTCCCAGGGCTACTGCCCAACGGTCAGCAATGGAAATCAGGCAGTCATACACACATCAAACATCCAGGACGACACCCGTCCTCCCAGACCTCCCAGTTTAAAGAAACAGAAACAGTTTACCGTTACGGGGAGATGATCAGGCTCCCCCTTCGACTCTACTGAGTCGGTCAGTACAGACAGAACGCGCGTTTCCAGTTACGAGGGTTGATCAGGCCCTCCTTCGACTCTACTGAGTCGGCTGATACAGAACAGAACAGGAAGTTTCCCCTTATACTTGCCTGGTTCAGATGTCCCAGCGCTGGGCAGAAGGGTATCTGCACTGAACTTCCGCTCGGTCCGTTTTTGTTCCGCGCTGTCCCCGGACCTGCCACAGAACCTGAATGGGCACCAGCTAAAGGCTGGAGGCGCGCTCCCAAGGAGGGCCACGGCCAGCCGGGGGCCGCGGGGAACCAAGCGGAAGCGGGGGAAATCTCCCTGGTAGGGTTCTCCGATTATCAGGCGGGTCTCCCAGTAAGGGATGGATTCCCGGCCAATGCACCAAAATGTTACAGTAAATAATCGGAGACCAGTCCAAAGTTCCAGTTTCAAACAGATAACCTTTATTTGCTAGCAAAGACCACGGTCCGGAATCGTTCCACAGACTGCAGCCCCCCCCCCCCTTTGGGTGACCCAGTCTCTTATACATTTCAAGCAAACAGGAAATATGCGTGTCATACAGCAGGATAATGCGTGCGCAACATCAGCAGGTATTTTTCTATATATGGTCTGGAACGATCTGTTACTTCTTACTGGGTCAGGTCACATGGTCTGTGGTCTGTGGTCGGCTGCCTGCATGCAGTGACAACAGCATAGGAGCTACTTATAAGAGAAACAGAGAGGAAAAGAATGGGGGGGGTTAAAATCAAAATGGAGTCACTTTGGTCAAGCTAGCTGACTGGGGTCAGTTAGATGGGAATTCCCCTACAATATCCTGCCTGGTGTAGATCTGGCTCAGGTTGACTCTGTTGTAAAGGAAAAAGGAGGGAGCATGGCTGCAACACACTTCTCACTTGGAGAGCTTCAAAGCTTCAGTCCCACTTGTATTTGAACTACTGAAAGGTTGAATTCATAAATATTCCATCTTTGATGTAGATGAAAATGTGCATCTCTGTCTAGTTCACTAGTTGAACATGACCAGAGAGCTTGATCAGAGCCTTAGAAACAGTATCCGTTTCTAAAGGTTTGCAAAACAAACAAACAAAAAAACCTCAAAGCTTTCAATATTAAAAAAAACCATCCAAAACAGCAGCATTCTGGAAACTATTGAAAAAGCAATGACTGCTACTTGGGCTTTTTGCTAAAGATGCAAGACAGCTCTGGATCCCCAACAGGACCAGAGGTGAAGAAAATGGTACCACGCTGATAATATTTTGTGCTACTGGAAGAAAGGGAGTTTATTGACATAGCAAGGCTTTGAAGATGAAATAAGACTGCAGAGCTATTTATATACAACATAAACAGAATCTATGTACGCTGAGACTGGAAATCCAAAATATGGATTAAAAAAACAAAACAGGTGATACGGCAAATCATGCAGATATAAAGTCAGTGCAAGGAAAATGAAGCAGACAACAATATATATTGATTCAATTTAATACTGAATGGGTCTTTCTTTCCTTTCTTCCTTTTTCCTGTTCATAAACATTTTAATGAAAATTTACTTGTTTACTCTGGCCTTCCCCTGGCTATGTTTTCTCAGACTGGGTTGTAACTCCAATTGTGTGTTGTAGGTTTTGCCTTATGCTGGTGTCTGCTGTTATTACCACATCATTTTTCATTATATTGTTTTTATTATTGTTGTATGCCACCTTGACTGTACTAACATCACCTCTGATTTTTCTGGATTCACTTTCAGTCTCATCTACCTGACCACAGTTTTGAGACACTGATTCAGAATAGCAGCACCTGGATGTTTATTACCTGAAATACAGAGCTGGGTGCACATGCTTACTGATGAGACCTCACTTCAAAACTGAAGATGGTCTCTCCAAGTGGCTCCATGTAAATGTTTAACAAGATCAGCACCAGCATTGATCGCTGCTGATCTCCACAATCCATTTTCTGAGGGGATGAGGCAGTCTCTCCAGTGTCAATCCTCCATGTCCAGGTGGTTAAGAAGAAAGGAAACACTGGAGAACCAAACCAAACATCTGAACCGAAAATTGAAGTTGATGTAAACAAATAGTATGTTTCACTGTATCCAAAACTGCTGACAGGCCAAGCAAGATCAACGAGGATTGTATTATCTCTGTCAAGCTCAAGAAGAATATCATCCACGAGAGCCATGAAGGTAACATCTGCCCTGGGATTAGGCCAGAAACCACATTGGAATGGGATAAGGTAGAAAGCGTAATTAATGTATGTCCCAACCTGGACATACCTGGACACTATGATCAACATTTGGGGGGCCCTTCTGTGTGCCATCTCCAAGGGAGGTGTGGAAGGTGGCAAAAAGGGAAAAGGCCTTTGCAGTGGTGCTCCCCCCCACTATGCAATGAGCTCCCCACAAAGGCCCGCCTGGCACCAACATTATCATCCTTTCAGTGCCAGGTCAAACTTCCCTCTTCTTCCAGGCATTTGATGACATATGATGCCAGTCATTTAAATAGGTCTAGTATTTTATTGAAACTGTATTTAGCTGTCTATAAATTGTTTAAAATTTGGATATTCAATTTTTTATGCTGTATTTTATTATCTTATGAATTGTTGTAAACCGCCCAGAGAGCTTTAACTAACTAAATAAATAGGAATGCCTTGTTTGTTTGTTTTTGCCACATTTCTGAGGAAATTGAGGTTTGGCACAAGCCAAAATTGTTCATATTTACCATGATCTGCAGTTCCATGAAGCATGGGTGAAAATAGGGCTTTTGTTCCATGCTCATTTCCATGCTGAGGAATGGCTGAATACAAACAGTGAGAAAATCCCAATGTAATGAGCCTTCTCCAACTCACAGAAAATAATAGAAAGGGGCTTGTGTGCATCTGATTCATAGTGATTGTCTTGGCATGGGAAAAAGAACCCCAGTTTACGAAGATTATTTTTTTAAAAAAATAAAATAATCGTTGCTTAGAATTCATGTTCACTATTTATCAACTTACATGTGTTTTAAGACATTGTTACCTTCTAGAGTCATGTGGATTAAGTGAGCTGCTAAACAGATGTCATAATATTCTGTCATTCGTTATTGTTATACTATGTCAGGCCTTTTGCAACTTGCTAACTTGATAACAGAATATCAAAACAGTTTTGCTACTCAGGAGTTCATGAAACCTCAAAGGTGAAACCTGTTCTAAAAATACTTCTCTCCCTGTAAACATGCACTGAAATGTGGAAGGCCTTCCAGTATAATTTTCCATTTTATAGCAGTTTTTAAGTGCAGGAAATGATGCACAGCTAGTTTTGGCAGAGAATTTCACTATGTTCATGGACCTGAATAAAGCTTAATGCTGTAATATTTGGCTGCTTATAGGCAATGGCAATCAGATTTTCTCCTTGGGCTCTTTATTTATTCCAACTAATTCCCAAAGTTTTATTCCAGCCAGGAAGTGCTAACTGTAGGAACCAGGAGTGAAATAACGGTTCTGTAAAATATACCATATGTGCTGATGCTAAAATTATAAAAACATGTAATTGCAGACAAGTATGGAAGTTATAAACTGAACAGTAGAAATTATCAATAAATTAATAAAATTGATCAAACCCTCATTCTCTAAATTTTATAGTGGGGAGAATATAAAATTATTTCTTGATTAAGCCTCAATCCTATGCACACTTGGGAGTAAACACCACTGAACAGCGTTGAGACATACTTCCAAATAATTATTGCATTGGGCTGCACAAATGTAATCGTAAACATATTACCTGGAGCAAATCCCAATGATTGCAATATGTGGTTTAACTCTGAATAAACATTGGATCAGACAGTAAGCATGCTGGAATTATTTGATAAAATCTGGTTACAACACAGTTTCTTCTTTAAGGCTTCATCTGATCCTTTTATTTATTTATTTTCTTCAAAAGCGATAGTGTGAATGAATAGGGATTCATATGTGTAAATTGCCCACATTAAAAAAAGGCATTAAAAAAAACAAGGGTCAGTCCCACACATGTTACATGTGTATCCAAAACAGGGCCTGTGTTAAGGTAGGCATGTGACATGTGTACCACAAGTCCGGAGACCTTGTTGAAGTTGATTCATTAGAAATAGTTTCAGAAAGTCAATATCTCTGCAAGCTTATCTCTGTCAGAGTTTCTCAGGAGAGTAGCTCTCTCACTCCCTGTCATGGCCTTGCAGCTGTAACACATTTCCCTGGGAATTTGAGTATGGTACAAAGGAGGGGGGCACTCTTGGAAGCTGTCACTCAGATTGTAGCATCATCTTAGTGAGTGGAGCAATCCCACCCTGTTGGCACATGGGCATGGTTTACAAATCAGAGTACCTGACTATCAATGGCTTTGAATAAGCCAGTAAGTAAGTAAGTAAGTAAGTATAATAGCTGGAGCAAAGCAAAAGGGCTTTGCTAGAGATCATCTTTCGACACAAGGCCTAAAATCCTTCATGTTTTGGATTCCATCTCCGTTTAAGTCTTTGAAAGCACTCTGCACATAGACACTCTTGCTATTTAGACTTTAGATATTTAAGGACTGTGCCATGAAAAATACTGTGAGGTTTTTCATAGACTTGAACTTGCATTTGCTGTGGATTTGCTGGCATTTGCCAGGAGTGCCTACTATCAGCTTCGGCTGATTCGCCAGCTGCGCCCCTTCCTAGAGTTGGAAGACCTAAAGACGGTAGTACACACGCTGGTAACTTCGAGACTTGACTTCTGCAATGTGCTGTACATAGGGCTACCTTTGTACCTAGTCTGGAAACTTCAACTAGTTCAAAATATGGCAGCCAGGTTGGTCACCGGTACATCTAGGGGTGACCACATAACACCAGTTTTAAAATCACTTCATTGGCTGCCAATCAGTTTCTAGGCGAAGTATAAAGTGTTGGTTATTAACCATGTAAAACCATGTAAAGCCCTACATGGTTTGGGTCCAGGTTACCTGCGGGATCGCCTTCTCCCGTATAATCCGCCCCGCACACTCAGGTCCTTTGGGAAGAACTTACTCAAATCAGCCAGAACTAGGCTGACAAGTATTACCCAGAGGACCTTCTCTTCTACCACTCCCAGACTGTGGAATGGTCTGCCGGAGGAGATTAGACAAATTAGCAGTCTTCATGAATTTAAGAGAGCCATGAAGACTGCTCTCTTCCGGCAGGCCTATCCAGTTGAATTTTAAGATGTTTTTAATGATGTATTGGTTTTTATTTGTTTTTAGTATCTCATCTATTGTGGTCTTTGTATTTTATATTTATTGTTGTTCCCTGCCTCGATCCAGAGGGAGAGGCGGTTATAAATGTGTTGTTGTTGTTGTTGTTATTATTATTATTATTATTGGATGTTTGTGACCCGACTCAGGTGGCAGGGAGTTTGCCAGTGCTTGCAGTAGTATGAAACTTCTGTGCTTGAGGTTTTACCTTCCCTGTGATCATGCTTACCCCGGGTCAGCTCAGCATTCAGCAGGCTGAGTCTGATTAGTGCATGATTAGTCTCTGCCTGACTCTGTTAGCAGTGAACTCTCCCAGAGCTAACACATGTGCAGGGGAGTTCTTGTGCCTAAGTGCTTCCCTCCCCTGGTTAGCTCAATTTTCGGCAGGCTGGGTGTGACAATTAAATGTCTTCCCTGCCAAGCTCTGGTGGCTCAGAGCATAAGAGTTTCACCCACCCCATGATCTTGTTTAAGCTTTGGCCACATCCCCTGAGTTGCCAGCGTATGTGGAGTTTAGAAAAGCTCCCTTAAGATAGTGTGCTAAGCCTTTCAAGAATTCCTCCCTCCCATGTGATTGCTTGAAAGATCGTATCAAGAATAGAGCCTAAAGCTTTTTTTAAACCACCATTTAGCTTTAAGTGTGTGCTTTAGAGTCTGTAACCATTAATCACTTACCGTGAGATTTCCTCAATAAAAGAAGTGAGTGTGAAATGAGTGTCTCGTGTCAGTTTGTCAGCACGTATGAATGCCAGAGGGAATGGGCATGCACACGACAGCATGGTTGGACACTTGCCAATGGTCCAAAGCCCAGCATGGACCCACTGACAAGAGCCCCCTGGACTTGCTCCTCAGCTTCATCATTCAAATCTGTTTCTTCACCTGCCTCTTGCGTTGCCTAGATAACTGTGGTGGTGAGAAGCAGGAGCAATAGATGCCACTGAATACTTTATCCCTGGCTCACTACCTGTCAAGCAAGCAGGAGCAATGGTGACATAGAGGATAACAAGCTAGAGCAGCTACTGAGAATGCTGGTAAGAAGGTAGGCTCAGTGAGAGAGAGGAGTCACTGAGGTGTCTTCCCCAAGAGCCCTAAAAAACTTGGAGCCAACACTGATCCAAATGCTGGGATTGTGTATTCATTGGTTTTAAGTGTCCTAATAATCAATTTAACTAGCAGCTAGATCCCATGGCTGTGCTTTTTCTGTGATTAAAAACAGGGTGGGCAGACTTCAGGTTTGTGGGATCTGCTTTGCTTTTTGTTGGAACCCCAAGATCCACCAAATGGAGTTTGGTGCAAAAGACTGAGCCTAAGAACTTGTTCAAAATGCCAGAAATGAATGTGTGTCATTTATTTATTTATTTTTGCTGTTGTTAAATAATTGGGAGTCAGAAATCCTTGCTATTCTACTGCTAATTACCCAGCAATCTACCACTAGATCCAGAGCTACGTTGTGTCCACCCCAGATACAATCCTAACCCTAAATAGACTCAACTTCTAGTTAAGTATTTTTAGTGTTGCAAGCCATACCCCCCCCCACCCCACCCCTGGATTCCGTTGACAGGCATGTTGAAAACAGATATTTTCACTTTTGGCCTTGAAGGACTTTAATAACCAGGCCAAGGCTGCCTTGTATGGAGCTGCTCTGGATTTCATGGCCTACATGACAGCCTAGGACCTGCCTCAACTAATTATATCTGGCCTGACATATGGATCAGAACATAGTGTATAGGTTATTGTATCCTCTGTTTGGTTAGGAAGAAATGATCTATGATAGGCTGACCATATGAAAAGGAGGACAGGGCTCCTGTAACTTTAACAGTTGTCGAGAAAAGGGAATTTCAGCCAGTGTCATTTGTATGCAATTAGTTCCTGGTGAAATTCCCTCTTCATCGCAACAGTTAAAATTTGCAGGGGCCCTGCCTTCTTTTGTATATGGTCACTCTAGTATAGTGACACTGGCTGAAATTCCCATTTGTGACTGACAACTTTACCTTCCATTCATGGAATGACCACCAGGGCCTGGTATCAGGTTCCCAGCCAACTTGAGCCCAGAGAGACCTCTTTGGAAGAGAGAACTGGGGTTTGACAGCTAACCCTTATCCCACAGATGATAAGGGGCAGCCTGAAGGATCCCATCACTGGGATACCTTGCCTGTAGCCCCTTTGACTCCATCCCAAGCTCTGTTTTGGTTCTGGACTTTCTTCCCTTGTCCTGTGGCTCTCCAGAACACCAGTGGCAGTGGACCACGTAGGAGACTCAGATTTGAGATTGGAGTGCCCACCTGGCTGTCAGAAGGTCTTTTAGTTAAGGGCTACTTGAGTGAAGGAAAAACTCCTAGCTTCCAGCGAGGATGCAAACCCAACTGCAAATGCTGAACCAGGATGAGAAGTAGGTGGCAGCATGTATGCATATCCAAGGTTTCCTCATAGATCGCTGCTTGATTAATGGTTGCCACTGAACTCCTTGCTCCAACCATTTGTTGGCTTCCACATTATAATTACTGGAAAGATCTAAAACTTCAGAAAATGTACTGAAGCAAGGTTTTATTTTGGATCCAATCTGAAATGAAGCTTTGAGCCAAAGCATCACCCTATCTAAATCTCTGAAGCAGGTTTTGAACTGAAACTTTTTTCTTTAACACAGGGGTGGGTAACTTGTGGCCCTCCAGATGTTTTAGGCTACAACTCCCATGATATCTCAGCATTGGCTATGCTGGCTAGGGCTGATGGGAGTTGTAGGCCCAAACATCTGGAGGGCTACAAGTTGCCCAGCCATGCTTTCCCACCTCCTTGAGAGGAAAAAAATAGTTTTACCGAGAAAGAAAAGTTGTTTAGAGGCAAAGAAACATGTACCAACTCTCTTGGAGAGAGCTTGTGTGATGTTGGCCTGTAATGAAACCATGTCTTTTTTTTTTTTTTTTTAAGGAGAAAGGAAATATTTGTTTTCCTTCACACTTTCAGAGCTTTGTCTAACAACAACCCTTAAAACAGAACTGTTCAGGTGAAATGATTGATGTGTGTAGAATTTCTTCTTTTTTCTTTTAAGATAGCCCACTCTTACATTATCAGGTAATGGAATAACTGTCATGGCACTCTCTTGATATTCAATAGCCACTCACTTTTGCCATTCAGTACTATGAAATACACGAAGGCAAAGTACATATTTCTTGTGTTTTTATTTTCACACCAAGACAACATTTTTTGGTCTGTTATCATCAATGAACAAAATAGATTTGGTCTCCTGAATGTTTATTCAGGTAGATACAGCCCTTCTTGAGAATTTTGGATCTCTGTTTAAAAGTTATAGTTGTAAAGAAAATAGATGCTTTTGGGTGATATTTTTTGTGGTCTTCCCAGGGAGATAAAATAATGTTCTTAAAAGAACACAAAGACTTCATTTTTACATCATAGATATGAAATGAACTTAAATAATTACTGAACTTGGGATCATGTATACTGTTTCCTTGCAAATCTAGGGGATAAATAGACCATTGTGTTTCTTATTGTAGAAATCAAGACACAGGTTTCTAAACATGTGATATGTCTTCTCTGTACTGGGAATGATTAATCACTGATCACAAAAAGCTAAAACGGAACCAGATATTTATAAGAGTGCATATCATCCATCAGAAATAATTGCTCCGAAAAGAGTTTATTAAACAAAACAGCTAAAATGGTTAACATAACTAAGGCTGAAATTGTATGCACACTTATATGGGAGTAAAAACTATTAAGGCAAATGAGATTTGCTTCTAAGTAAACATATATAGGATTGTGCAGTAAAGTAAATATCCAGAAGATGAAGGACAAAATAACCAAAATATGTTAAAATCTAGTTCTGTGTAGCTGACGGTCTCAACAGTTGTGCTAAATAATATCATGCTGCAGTTTGCCCAGAGGCAAATTTACACCAGCTGCATGGAAGTCATTTTTTCCATGAGTAGTTCCAGTACAACTGAATTACCATTTAAAAGGAAACCCTTTACAGTGCACGGGACTGCAATACCTGATGGAACTTCTCTCCTGACCTGAATGTACCTGGACACTACGATCAACATCTCGGGTCTTCCTCCAAGTGCCCCTCAGAAGGAGGCTTGGAAGGTTGCAACAAGGGAGTTGCCTCCTTGGTGGTGGTCCCCGGACTATGGAATGAGCTCCCCACTGAGGCCTGCCTGGCACCAACACCAACACTGGAATACGATGGGGCACCTATGTCAGCTGTCTTGAACAGGTCTGTTATTGAATTTGAACTGAAATTGTTTTCAATTATTTAATTGTTTTAAATTTTGTATCTTAAAAATTAGACCATTTTTTATTATGTTTTATAGTGTTTATAATGTTGTATTTTCTGTACTTCTTAAGGATTGTTGTGAACTTCCCAGACAGCCTTGGTTATTGGGTGGTATAGAAATGAAATTAATAACAATATTTCTACTCAGAAGTAGGTCTTATTAGGTTCAAAGGGACTTACTCCCAGGTAAGTGTTAGGATTGCAGTTTAATTCAACAAATCAGCTGCATCGGTCCTCTTGACTATGAGACAAGCACCTTTCTGGGATGTTCAGCGACACTTCTGTAGGAAAGACTTACACAATCGGGCTGAATGTGATTGGGGGATGTAAATTTTATCTCTGCTGTGCAGTAGCAACTTTCTGAAAAGTAGCTCCCCTGCAACTAGGATAACGTTCGAAAGCCTTATGTCAGGTTGAAGCAGATGAAACAATTGAAATGCACAGAAGAACTGCACTGTCTGCCTGTTAGCTACCAAGCCATGTATAAGGTCATGTTATTATCCTATAAACCTCTAAACAACTTGGGACCAGGATACCTAGCAGACCACTTTCCCTTATACACACCAAGATGACATTTAAGATCTTCAGAGGAGGTCTTGCTGATAATTCCAAAACAATAGAAAGTCACCAGAAAGAACCTGTAGTGGCAGCCACCTTCTCTGTAGTGGCACCCACCCTCTGGAAAACCCTCCCTCATGCAGTTCAGGAGGCGGAAAATGTAACATCCTTTAAATGCCTCCTGTAAACATATCTTTTCAGACAGGCTTTCCCTGGGCTATAACTTATTCTGGTTTTATATGGTGTTTTTAATTTTTAAAGTTTTAAATTTTGTCTGCATGTTATGGTTTTAATTTTAAACTGCCCAGAGAGCCTTGGCTATTGGGCAGTATAAAAATGTAATAAATCAAGGATACATTATCAGATTTCTGTTGCAATATAAAAATGTACCTACTTTCCACTTTAAAATGATTATATGTTTATATGGATTTGCTTCACAGATTCCCTTGAGGACACTCATATAAATCCATAAATATTTTTTAAAAGCCAACCGTGGAACAGTTGAACAGTTCGGAGAAGAATACCCAAGAACAATTTCTTTAAGAAGTAGCATCCGACATATGTTATGGGAGCTCAAGACTTAAATCTGGTGTGAAAAAAGAATCAGATGCAGTGAAATATGACTTAGCATCTTATGTGAACTATTCCTAATCATGGTGGCTACAGAACCACAGTTTAAACACTCCCACTAACCATTTGCTGCAAAATGGTTAGCAGCCTAACCATGACTTAGTGTGTTGTCTGAACAGGCCCAGTTTGGACTACCTCAGACCAGCTTGTCAAGGACAATAAACATTTTCAGGAAACAGGTTGAATCAAAATCTGGCAAGAGGCAAAAATTAGTTGGTGTGAGATGAGTTGCGTTGCAGACGATTCCTGTGGTCACACATGGTACATCCTACTTCCTTTGACAGCCTGCAAAATGGTGTAAGATAAAGCACTTCCACTGAAAATCAAGATGATTGTTTCCATCTCCTCCCACTCTTCTCCTCTGGCCAAAATAGATTCCACTAACTGTGTAGCTAATCACAGTCATATATGAGGGTTAAACTAGTTGTTACTTTAATTGCATAGCATGCAGCTGAGACACTTCTTTTACTTGAGACTAAATGTGCAGAACCCAATTCAGATTGGGACTAGGGTGCATGCATAGAGGAGGATAAACCCACTACCACCTGTTTGCTTCCCAAAATTCTGGGCTCCTCCATGCCGTGTGGGGATTAAAAGAAAAAGTCTCCATTAATTTTATTATTTTTTCAACCCCTGCGTAGAGAGGGGTGGGGGGTGGAATTTTAGGAAGCAATGGGCTGTACATTGGTCTCGACCCAAATTGGAGCCATGTGGACTTACTCTTGAATAAAAAATGGCTCACCTACATGCTATGCAATTAATATAATGGGTAGTTTGACCCTAAGCTCCAAGCAGGGAACACACCCGTCATATCAAGGTATATGGAATGGGCTGCATTGCTGAGAACTGAGAGCATGTGAGTAGAAACTGACCTCCTGGGAGCCAACAGAGGTCTCATCATATGTCCTATTGCCTGCTCTGTGGCGTTTCGGTAGTAATCCTACTTCTCCCCAAGCCCCCAAATCTTTTAGCTTAAAATTATCAATGCTGGCAGACTATCCAAAAGGTGGCTCCTATGGAGGGTGTTCAAGTCTTTTTTTTCAGAATGAGACTTAAACCCCCTCTCCCCCATCCCACCATCTTTTTTTCCCATGGTGTTGCTGTTTTCCACTGCAGTGACCATTGGGTGGAGTTCCTATTTCTACAACTATTGCTTTCTACATGTGTTTGTTTTGTTTTACTTTGGTGCTGGCTATTTATAGGATCACGACTACATTAGTCTGGTGTAGTGGCCTCTATCGTAGTAGGACCATTATGTTCCTGTGTTCCTCAGCAGACTTGTACCATTGTACTTATTTCTCTGTTCATGCTCTATTTTCCCCCCTATGATGGGAAACCTCTTCACAGAGGTTAAACCTATATTGTTCCTCTCATTTTAGGAGGCATTTTTACTGTTTTCTTTGTCATCTCTCAGCAACCAGCCATTGTTTGCTCTTAAAGTTTGTCTATCAAAGTGCATAACATTACCTTTTACCTGAAATATATTCTCTTGTAGTTCAATATTTACTGACATTCTTTGCAAACACCTTTCATCTAGGTTTCTAACTCTCTCCTAACCTTATAATAAACTCCCAGTACAATTTTGCATAATTGATCGAAACAAGTAGGACCTGCAGCCAAACGTTGCAGTGTAGAGTGCATCTGTTCAAGGTGCTAGCCAGCCAGACACTGATGTTACAAGAGCAACTGCTGCTCCCCACTGGCTCGGTGGCCATGTGTCCTCCTTTACAGAGGACATTTGAAGGGCTGACATTTAAGGGCACTCCTCTGTTTGAAGGTGTCCTTTGTATGAAGAACTATCTGGTCCAAATCTGGTTGAAAGATAAAGAACCATAAGAATGGATAGCAGGGACCTTGAACTTGCCCATCAAGAGTAAACACCTGGGCTGCAGGCTGAGCAGGCACACAGGGTCACTTGGGGGCTGCCTATACAGCGGCGGGTTGCCACTGTGATAAGCAAACCCCCATGCTTTTGCTGTGTCGGGGTGGCAGCAGCTAATCCCAGCACTCAGCAAAAGCACGGGTTTCCAGCGGCCAGGCCTGCCCTCTGCCTGGGTGGATGGTGATCAATCAGGGGTCGCCATCTGCATGGCCACGCCTCTGTATCACGGATGGAGCAAGGTTAAATGGCAGAAGGGTCATGTTCACCTCACTCCATCGTGAAAAGTCGGAGCATCTCTGGATGGAATTGGGGTGGCTGCTATGCTGTATAATTGACACAGCACCACCATGGAGCCACCTCGGGGCATCTGGAACGTATAGACAGCCCTTTGTTCACAGTCTTCCTCGCTATTGTGGATGTACTGTATTCCTACTTAAATTATAGTAATTTCTAAATTTGTGCATACAGACACACCCACACACATTAGCATATGCACATTTTATGTATATCTATGTCCTCTTTTGGGGCGATACATTTCCTCTTTTGAGGCTATATATGAGTGGCCACCCTACCCCTCAGGACATAGATCTGCTAGACCTCTGTTAGTCACTGTAAACAATTAATTTGGAAATTTGGTTTCAAATACTGACTCTTTGTGGACTCAGAGAATGCCCTTAAGCAAGTCACTCTGCTGGGTTCCTCCCCCCCCCCCCAGCCTTTGTTACCCCACCTGAAAAAAAGGGAACAATGAATCTGTAACAGTGTGACTCTGGGCACAATAAGTACTCCCAGCACTTTTATTCTTTGTATTACAAGCAGAAACAGTTCTGGGAAATTACAGACAAACTGCAGGAATTTTATTTTTCAGTAATTATATCATATGAAATAAAATGATTTTGGTATAGGGATAAAACAGCAACAGCCGGAAACATTTAAAAAAATCCAAATGGCACCTCCCCATGTTGTGGCAAAACATAACAACGTATTAAACAATAGACAATATATTGCCCTTGAATGTTGCTCTAATAGCTGCTACTTGAAGGAAGCCAGTTCGCCATATCTAAAATGGTAGAGTTGCTCAGCATTGGGCAAAAGGTGGGATACATAATAATAATAATAATAATAATAATAATAATAATAATGATAATAATAATAATAAATAATAATAATGGTGGGGAAAACTAAAATGAAAACAACAAAGCTTTCCATCATCGGCCCAATGCAGTCCACACCCAGCACCAGTCAGGTAGTTGAAACCAAGTTTCCAAATTAATTGTTTACCGTGACTCAACATGAGAGTTCAAATAATAACTTTAAAATTAGCACAGTGAATTAAAATAATAACATCCTCTTAAGAATTCAGCTAGGCGTCATGCTAATTACCACTTATTCGCAAGTTTGAAGTCAAGGCCTTTTGGCTTAGTAAATGTAAAAAAATCTAATTTTAACACTTCCCATGGTACCAAGGGAAACATAGATTAAAAGGCTACAGTTGCTGCTGCCAAGCATGTTGTTGTTTAACAGGCAAATTAAAACCCTGGGGAAAGCTACTGTTTTCTCTCAGATACTGATTAGATGTAAGTGTATTTAAGTGCTGATTCGGTGTAGTAGTGGCTACAGGCAAGAAGGAAGGAAGATAGCAGCAGAAGATACAGAAAGACCCTCACAGCTAAAGCCCATAACTCTACTGTGCTAAGCCAAGAAGGAATGGAATGATGAAGTGGCACAGGGTGACCACCTGAGTGCTAATGCAACAGGAGCTATCAGTATTAAGGCTGATTTTTTTTTTAATTTTAGGTTTTAATGACACCTGCTGAAATTCCCTTTTCTATACAACTGTTAAAGACGCAGGAGCCCTGTCCTCCTTTTCATATGGTTACCCTATCTGATTGCATTGTTTGTTCTGTGCTTATCCCACCTGAAAAAGATTTCAGTTATAAACCACTTTTTATACCATTTGATGGACGTCCAGCTTCTTTCTCTCTCCTTGCATTGTTATCCCTTCAATACATTGCACCTTTTATCCTCATGGCATTTCTAACTTTCTGTATATTGGTATAAAAAACAATGATGTGATTGATGATAACATGTAATTATTAAATAGGATGGAATAGAAATGCAGTGTGTGTTATAACTGCCTTATATGTTCTTATCAAGACTGAAGTAAAAAGAAAGATTCTAGGCTGACACTAAAGAAATAGCAGTGTTTTCATAACAGTGACATAGATCCTGGATTCCTGCTGCAGGGGGCACTGTACTGCAATAAAAGAGAACACTGGGGGGAAAAACATGCAGTGGTTTCCCCTCTATGTATTTAGAGCACAGACGCATCGGGTTTTGACTCTCAGTTCTTTTGTTTCACAGCTTTGTACTGCTAGCTATAGTGAAAATACACTCAAAACCCTTTTCCTCTTTATTTTCTATTCTGCTGTGTGATATATGTAAATAGAAACAAGAATGAAGCTATGGTGTTTCTAGGAAGGAGACAAGATCAGTTCAGGTGGTAGAAGACAGGAATGGAGGAAGGACCATCAGTCTTATGTGATGTGTGAGCAGGGCTGACAGAGTGTGGTAGCTGAGTTTGTGTGTCATGAAAGGGCAGCAAATTGTTAATTATTTAGTGACCCTGTTCAGACAATACTTTGGGCAACGTAGTTATGCTAACCACGGTTAATGTGGTTATGACTAACCACGCCTAGTGCTGCTGCCACATGATCACTGAAACCCACCCCACTGTGTGGTTTGCCTAATACACCCTAACCATGTATCTGTCTGCTGATACTAGTAGTCCTCCAACAGCTCCATTCCACATCCCAGCATCCCTTGCAGCACACACGGCCTTGGGTAGCCATGGCTTGTAGCCATGTTGAGGCTATGGCACTCACGAGCACCCACTACAGGACCTGCCACAGCTCCTAACAGCCATAACGAGAGCTGTGTGCTCTGTCCCCACCTCAAGATATGTCCAACCTGGTGGCCCCTGTACAGTGGTGTCATGTGTGAGGATGTCAGGTATTATTATTGTATTTATTATTTTTACTCTCAAGGGGAAGCATTTCTGAGATTTTCTGCCTCAGGTGCTAGAATAATGTAGCTTGGGGCTCATCTTGGGGTCACCTTAATTTGGGGTAGGGTGGTGCCATGTGCTGTTCTGCCTCAGGCAGCAAAATGTCTTGGGCTGATCCTGTGTGTGAGTAGCAACTCTCTGAAACACTGAGCAAGTCTTATATGGAGGAAATCATTTTGACATACTCCTGTGAGGTTCAGTATCAAAATTCATCCCCTGTAACTAGTTTCTGCTAAAACTCTGTAAACTTTCTATGAATATGACGATTAAACCCTTTTTCTTGTCTTTTCTTTTTTGGAGGTTTTTATATATGCGTACATAAATTTGTACATATCCATAGCAAAGAATGCATATGAAATATTTATATATGAAAATCTAACTTTCTAGCAATTATACATAGGTTTAAACAATAGTGGATCAGTTATGCAGATAAGTATCCATTTGAAGGTGGCGTCTACATGCCACTTGTTCAAGCATTGAAAGTATTGTAAGGTCCTCAATCCATTGCATTATAGGTGGTGAGCTTTTATCCTTCCAATGTTGTAATATCAGACTTTTAACTGTCAAAAGGGCCATTTATGCTGACCATTCGTTAATTTCTATGAAGCAGATAAATAATTTAAAAGATATACATCAGTGAATATTAAAGACTGTTCCAGTACAACATTCATCTGTGTAATTACCTGCTCCCTAAATGAAACAACTACTGGACAATATTTGTCTAAACATGCATAGGACTGCGCCTTAATAGACCTATCTAACATTGTTAAGCAGTTTATTACAACTGACCAAAGCAAAGTATTCAACACATTAATCATGTATTATATTTGATCTTAAAGCTGTTGCCTTTCCATTTCAGCATGTATACATTTTGCAAGCAAGACGATAATTTTGTTTTATTAAATCTGCCTCATACAATTCATAACTTTATGAACCTTTATGAACCTTTCACCCCAGCTTATCTGTTCTTATCTAAAAGCTCCAACTTTTGGGGGGTGGGGAGGAATAGAAAGTGTTCTGTAGCAACCTAAAGACTCTTAATGAAAATCACCAGTGAATAACTCTCAGAAGTCCATAACCCCACTTCAAGCACATTAGATATCACTCCCAGAGCAAAGCTAAATTGAGCAAGGGAATAATTAAGCCAGAGTACATAATCATAAACAAATACATAAAAATGAGACAAATGAAATTAAACTTTATTATAAAAAGACGAGTGGGTAAATATCTACCCAGTGCCCTTTCAAATCCTGGAGTGGGGAAGAAAGCATACCTAGCTCACCTTGATTAATTCTGCACTCTATTCAGCTATTGTGAGGGTGAAATTTGAGTTTCATTGTTGGCTCATGATGGAATGAACTAATTTCATCATTCCTCAGATATATCTCTCTCTGGAAGAAAAAAAAAGAATCCTAACCTAGGAATGATTAATCTAATAAGACTTTATTTCACACTAAGGATCTTTGTCTTGATGTGGATGGGATCAAACAGTTATTCAAATTCTTCTGCGAACTTAGCTTCCAAATCTTTATGAAGTAAGTATAAAGCTTTCAGTCTTGCACTATCTGTGTCCTTTGGGTAAAGAGAGATGAAGCATTTCTGTTAAATATACAGCACCTGTATGACAGCATCTGAAAATAACAATACCTTATGGAAAATTTGGTAAATGTTCTGTGGAGTCACAGAACATTCTCATGCATTCTATAATAAAAAATAGGCTGCTGAGATACTTTTCACATGTTTCCAGTGTGAATAATCTGTTATGGTTTATTCACACCAGAGACTGTCACATGTTTATTAAGAATGTTTCTTGATATAGTAGATTGACTACTGGGGTTTGTAATTCTTGCATCTACAAGAGATATAAGATCAATCCTCTATAGAGCTATTCACTAGAGTGGCCACTTGCACATCAGCAGCAGATGTTAAATATGTTTATTCAGAAGAAGTTCCCATTGAATTCCACAAGACTTACTTCCTAGTAAATTCACTGAGGCCTGCAACAGTAGTGTAATATTTTTTTTAATTAGAAAAGTAATAAGCAGAGATTTCCTACGGACTGCACTCTAAAATGTAGTTCAAAAGTAGGAAATAATACATTCTGACCAAAGCTCTGTTTTGGTTTAGGTCCCTAGGGGGAAAATGCTAAGCATGGTTATAAAAGTACCCCATCATTGAAAATATATACATACAATTGTTATAAAAGATTTATATGATCTGAAGAGAAACCAAAGTATAAAATGGATAATCTTACATTTGTTTTTCTAACCAAACTTGCCACGGTCCAATACAGAGTTAAGCATTATTTATGTCTATTGATTATTTCAGGCTTAAACATGCTTAATTCTATGTTGGGAGTGTGGTCATTGTTTTCACTTACTATGGAGTGGCATTAAATTACTGGAAATCATATGGTTGTCCTCTCTGTGTTCCTCCTATAAAACTGAATCTCAGTAATCATCTAATGTCCCATCTGTCTGAAAAGTCTGCTGGCTCTTCATTGCCTAGAAGCTATTAGTGGCCTAGATGAACTCTGGTGAGTTTAAATAGTTCATCTTGGAGAAATAAAAGTGAAACCCTGCCCTGCAAAATATGAAAGGACTGGATTATAAAGCATTATATACTGAGTGGAATGATAGGCATCTGAAAGTCTCTAGGCCTAAATAATATTAATTTCTCATTAATTTGCTGCTGTCTGGCAAAAGTTCTATTTTTTGTTGTTGCTTCTGGGCAAGCAGGTTTGTAATCAGCAGCATTTTCTAGGTATATCTTGTTCTTCGTCTGAAAACTAAAAGATCATTAATAATCCATGAGGGTGACTTATTTCTGTTGAATTCAGTGTGGTTTACTAAGGTCCTCAATTAATTTAATCTGTGGGTAATAGTGGCAGTGATAAAGGAAGTGTCATCTTGAAATGTCATTCTGAACCTGAGTAGATATCTCTTTCTCTCTGTTGAAAGATATGCATATTTCTTGCATATATTTTACAGAGGAAACACCTGTTTAGTCCAACCATGTGAAGTTGTAATAACACATTTAATATTCATGTATACTTTACAGTGTACAATTAAAAGAGTTTCTTGCACCATGTTCTTAATAAAAATCTATGTAATACAGCAAGATATTAGCTATAGACTCATGAGTGCATCTAGAGCCACCCTTGTATAGCTTAAGCAAAAAAAAATTTAGGCTCCAGGGAACCAATTATCTTGTAACATCTAGTCAAAGCACCCATCAATTCTTTGGCCTGTACCAGTCCCCTTTCTTTACTCTCGTAATTTGGGTATGGAAAGAAGACAAGTAAGTAGCTAGAAGTCCCTGCTTCTTGGATTGTAATTCCCCAAGGACAAAGTATTCTAGTTAGAAAAGAATATCTATCTTCATCACTCCCCTGCAATACAACTTGATAAGGGAGAGAAGTATGGTGCTTCAGAAATATTACTTGACTCCCTGGAGAAGCATCTTCCCAATTATTCTGTGCTGTTGGGGGTCTGACTACTCCAGACTGAGGACTGGGAAGCTGAATTATTAGAGGCCACAAAGACAAGCTGACTGAAGAAAGGGAAATATAGAAAGAATAGGAAGTTGAGAAGCAAGGTCTGGAAGGAAGAAGCAGATGTCAGAGGAAAGTGGGGCAGGAAGATAAAGCAATCAATAAGAAAGGAGATATGTTTCACAAAACCTAGGATAGATGCAGTTCACAAGAAGGTAGCCAGGGAAATGAACTTGGAGGAGAAGCAGTGGGGCTGTAGTCCAGGAACCAAGGAACAAGGAAGACCCCAAAAGTGGGATGGCTAAATTTCACTTAGTGATTCATATGACCAGCCCAATAGTTGGCTACCGGGATAGAGGTAGGGCACATTTCCAGGTTGTGATGAAAGAATTCAAAAAGAATGTTCATATATAGGGATGGAAGGTTGGTATTGTTCCCTATACAAGCAACAGAAAAAAATAAGCTTGGAGCAAACAATACAGAATTATGCAGATTGTACTTTTCCTGGATTTGTTTGCTGTTGCCAGCTCTCATAGCCCATGTCAACAAAGGTGTCTCAGAGCATCTCCCTTCATTTCAGTTTCCTTGAAATCTGTGTCACTTTACATGCATTGTAGAAACATCCTTTTCCTGTGTATATAGTATCTTATTTGGAGTGGCAACCACTGCATCTCCTCCCTACAGGTACGCATTATCTTCTTTTGGGGAAATACATGAATTCCACTTCACACAGGATACTGCAAACACAATGTGTGACTATCATATTCATCCTCTCCCACACCATTTTTACATCTTTGTTACACGTAACAACAAACTGCTTACCTGTCTTTGTTTCCAAAGAGGCCTGAACCAAGTTTCATCCATCTTATGAAAAAGAGCCAAAAGATACCCATTTCCCTCAGAAATGGGACACGTTTTACCAGGTGTTGCAGCTAATTGCCTGAAATAATGAGATGCTATCCAGGAAGAATAAGTTATAGCAGAAGAGTTCCAATTAACTGATAAAGACCAAGGTCAAGACCAAGGAAAGCTACTTCCAAAAATTCCTTGTCTCAAAAACTTATCCAAAAAGGTTATTTCAAATATAATTAGTTAATAGCGATCCTGAGAGCTGGCAGCATCTCAAGGAGATGAAGGTCTGCCTAACCTAAGAGGATAAAAACAGATGTTAAGCCAATAGGACTTTGAATTTGGTCCACTCCTTGAAGACACCACAAGAATAAAAATATTCTCAGGAGGCCCCTTATCCCTAGATGACTTACCAGCTACCTTGAACATAGAATCTTTGATAATTATATTGGTAATAATTAGCTCAATTGGTCTAGTAGTATGAATTGTGTTCATGTGGTGAAATTGCTGCATTAGGAAGATGCCCAGGGATTGGATTTTGGAAAGGTTTTCCCCATCAGTTTGACCTATTCCAATCAAAGAAAGATTGTTTTTTCCTGTTTTCAAACACTATTTGTTGACCTGATTTTCACCAGGGGTGAAAATCAGTAGAGAAATGTTTTATTATTCAAATGTACAAAATGCAGTTTGCTGCAAATATAATGTGACTTGGCCAGTTTCACACAGATCACTGTGCATATCCATTGTAAATTCCTCTATGACAGTTTATTTTCGTCCATGAATAGCCATTCATATGTTTGAATGGTAGAATACAAGCCAATTCCTAATGCTGAGAAGTCACCATAGAAGATCCTGTCAGGTTTAAGGCCAATTTCTGTAAACCACAAAGCTCTGAAGCAATGGACACTGTGTCTTTCATACCATCCGCTATTAGCATTGCTAATTCTGCTATTTGATACTCCGTTCAACTGATCTCTGGATTGAATGGTGTTATGTTTACACATTTTTCCATATTATGTTTTCTTTACCACCATGTTCCATTTTGCCATGGGAGTTCAGACCTGTTGTGTTCTGCTATAAATATTTGACCCTTCATTCTCTCATTTGTCTGTTTTCCCCTGCTGAGCCATTGCCTTGTCTTATAAAAGTCAGTCAGATTGAGAGAGGCCTGTGAATGATAGCCTGTCAGGGGCTGCTAACCTCCGTGAGCTACACAGCATTTTCCCTCAGCAGGTAACATCCTGGAAAAGCGATAAGCGTGACAGGTTCAGAACAGAAAGGGCAGTCCTTATTTTTACTTTAAAGGAGCAGTGAACCTTTTTTATTGCCAGTTTGTTTTGTTTTTGTCGTTTTAACATAGATTGATATCAGTAAAAAGAGCCAATGTGTAGGGTACCTCTCCTGGGTCATTTCAGGTTAAGCCCCAAATCTGGTTGTAATGATAACCTTCAACAGATTACAAAAATAATAAGCTTTCTAGCATCTAAAGCATTTCTGACTCTTAGGCATATGTGTGCATTGCATACCTTACTCCAAGAAGCTCAGAATGGTGTACACTAGCATTTCCATGCACCATTTTATCCCCTCTGTAAGTTAGGCCTGTCATTTTCTCTCTGTCCAACCACACCCATTAAACTCCATGGCTTATTTGGGTATTTGAACCTTAGAAATAAATCCTGGTCAAAGTATAACAATCTATCTATAACACCACCTTGTCCCTTAGTACTATTAACTTTTATTAATTAACTTTGTTAATAGTAAAGCTACAAGCAAAATAACCATTAAATAAACTAGATTTCAAATGTGGCTTACTCCAGTTTAAAGGAAACAGTTCACTGTACATGAAATGTTAGAAAATTGTTATTGAAGTGTATTAATTACAAGTTACCAAATTATTTAATGGACAAGGCTAAAGCAAGACTTCCACAGTGCCATATTTTGACTAACAAAACTAGTAGTATTCTGTTGCTCAGCATCTGTGATGAGAGAGAGAGAGAGAGAGAGAGATCATTCCCATGAAAAGTTGCTTTTTATTACTGATCAGCATCTATGCCACATACTTCAACTTTTTAATGTCTTAGATGACTCTTGGCTACTTAAAGTAAATAGCAATAGAAAATTCTATTTTTTCTGTGCATAAGCAAAAGACAATAGAGATTTACCTTGAAATCTGGCCCTTCTCTCCCTGATCAGGGAATATGCCAGCAGATGCCAAGGGAGAAAAACTGGGAGCTTGGGAGCTTAATACCATCATAGGGGCTGCAAACCAAAGCAAAGACAAAAAGTAAGGAGTGTCGGTAGAGGAGGCCCATCCCTGAGAGACAATACAGAGAGCCTATCTACACTACTGCTTTAAAATGGTTTATAACAGTTTAAAACTGTTATAAACTGTTTTAAAGCAGTAGTGTAGATAGGCTCACAGGTTCACCTTGATATGTTTTCCCCCAAGCTTTGTGAACTGAGTTACAACTCACCTATAACAAGAGGAGGGCAAATGCGTGCACATGAGGGAAACGGTGTTGTAGAACTCTGACTTCTTAAACATATAAAGGCTTTGCAAAAGTCTCAAAACTATTATGCCTAATAACTGAAATAACTTGTGGAAAGTAACTTGGAAAGTGTTTGACACCTACAGTGGGTATTATTTCTCCAATTTTTCATCTGTGTCATTCATCCAACAATATACTCTTTATTCCTTTTCAAAGTGAACACAAACTCTACCAGAGTCAATCAAGTTGGGGAAATTTACTGCTTCTACCACTGTGTACAGACACAGACACATTCTCACTGACACAGAAAATGTGATTATATTTACACTACTTCATGAAGAAATATACATGATTCAGATTTGCCTAGGATTTCTTAATAAACTGAAGACAATCTCTGTAAGTGGCAAAGAAAGTAAAGGCTGCTCTCTGGGCTAAAAATAGCAAAATTCTACTGAAGGGAGCATCATTCAGTTCTCAAACCACTTTTGGTATGGCCAGCTGTGATTTTTGGCATCAACAGGAAACATGCACAAATGTTCATTTATGAATTCATGATTTATCACAAATACCTATTCACAAAATTCAATATTTGTGTTACAACCACCATTCCTAGGTACTGGTAATATCTGGCAAGGAAAAGGGAAACAGCCCCAAAGTTGCTTTGCAAACTTAAGTTTTATTCACCTACAGCAATGTTTAAGACTAGTGAACATAAAGGAGTAGAAATAAAACAGTATATATAGATTGAGAACTGATTCACACTGTACTGAAACCTTTACCCAAAAGGCATTCCATAGGAATGGACATTGATATAGAAGCTTCTTTTTGTTTTGCTTGATTCCTTTAAAAGTGCAATGCTCTTTCACTTAAGGTTGCTTTGAGCATTATGATAACCTGATAACAGCTCATGTGTGAGTAATTCATCCATTTCTTTTTGGACTTCTGATATATCATGTAATGAGATGTGTAAGGGCTTTTCTACATGAGGCATTTATTGTCCTTTTGTCATTCCCTACTCACAGTTGTTTACGGGTCCTGATCTCTTCCGGCAGGCCTACCCAGATGAATTTTAAGTGTTTTATTGGTATTTTATTGGTATTTTAATGATGTATTGGTATTATGTGCTTTTAATCAGTTTTGTGTATTTTATATTTGATGTTGTTCCCCGCTTTGATCCGGAGGGAGAGGCAGGTAATAAATAAATATATTATTATTATTATTATTATTACCCTCCAGTTGTATTTCTCTAACCAGCACTTTCAGCAAGTTTTTTTTTAGAGCAGTGAAATGTGGCATTGAACCATGAAAGTGAAAGAAAGTGCAATTTCCTCTTATGTATTTGTGCTATTCTGCTAAACCACAGTGCCACCTAGAGGTTATATAGCAGAAAAGCAGGAAAGGAAACACTGTAGTGCTCAGATCTCAATTCTACAATGAAACCAAAACTAGGTATAGTGGATTAATAGCCAAATAACAGCATTGTGTAGAAAATCGCAAAAACTGCATGAGTGAAAGTCTGTCATTGCTTGATAATAAATTCAGCTGTCCTTAGCTATAAAACTAATGGCAATTGATTTTATAGTCAAGCAATGATATGCAGAAACCTATTGATATATGCACTACATATAATAGAATGGTTTATCATGCAGTATGAACCTCCTGCAACGGTGTAGTCATATTATGGGCCTGTAGCAGTGCAGGGCAAACTATTCCAACAGATGTCATGGCCAAAGAATATACTGATGGAAAATGTGGCTTCTTCTGGGTGACTAAAGTGACTCTTATGCCTAAGATTGTCCAGAAAGGGCTTTTCTTTTCTTTTTTTCCTCCTTTCTTTTAAAAGTGCTTTCCAGTGTTGACTTTAGATGCTTTTCAACTGAAGCCTCTGGATTGGAACTCATTTTTGAAGGACTTACAGCGCTGAAGATGGAAAGCTGGAAAATGCTGATTGGTTCTGAAATTGGATTCTGCTATGGGGCTCCATCACACCAGCATTTTATCGCGCTCTTGTCATGCTGGTTTGTGGTTTTATAATGCGGTACTCACATGACGCCGTCACTGTCCTGCACTCATCTTGCCTCTTCCCTTCCCTTTTCCATCTTATTTTGGAGCGGGGAGAGTCTAGTTTATTTCCTCCATGCAGGATTAAAGCTCCCTTCCACCCCGTGTATTGGCGTCCTCTCTTTTTTTCTTTTGTTGAGTGTGTGTGCTTTGAACGTGTGCTTGCTGATGAAAGAGGAGGGCAGGATGGTTCTCCTCCTTCAGCACATGGTGTCGAATGAACTAAGCTGGTCAAACGAGCTTTTGCTGCTCCAACCCCACCCTCCTTGCCTCTTTGCCTGTAGAAATGGCACCCAGCCGATGCTAGACAACAAACCCAGAACAAGTGGGATGAGACTCACACATCCATCACCCAACAAGAACCAATGGAGAGGGAAGGAAAAGGCACAGGGTGGGTGGGCGCAATAATGGGAGAGCAAACAAGTGAAAAGAGAATCCCCTGGTATTGCTACAATCATGAAATGGACCAGCATTTGCCGCACTAAAGAAACAGAGGTCAAAATCGCAGATGCATACCAGGGAAAATAAGTAAGTGTGATGGAACTCATAGTTTCTTTGTAAAGGTAGCTGTAATGATTCCTTCAAACTTTAGCCTTACTCTTTTGTGTCATGTGGTATAGAGGCTATGTAGAATAATTCATTCCACAAAACTGAATGCTCAGTAGTGATACTTTCCAAAAAGCCATATATAATTAAATAAATCTCTAACAAAAATGTGTCCACAATAGAGCCAGAACACTAAGATTCAACAGTATGACATGAATGATGGCATACTGACAATTCAATTGCTATAATGAATATATAATCTGTTTTTAAAGCACGTTGACTCTTTTCCAGATGAATCAGCTGTAATACAGGAGGCGACTGTTAAATCTCTCAGTAGTGTTGATGGTCTTGCAAGGACTGAGATGCCAAGTTCTAGTCAAAATAGTATTTTTGTATGTTTATGTATAGGAGGAGGAGGTGTCTTTAGCCAAAAAGTCTTGATTTCTAAACAGAATAATAATTGCCATGTGTCTACCTTTCACTGCCACATATTGGTTAACCTTGTTGAGCAGGTTAGTTGGAAAAATACTGGTTTAATATATCACAGGCAGTGACCTGACCAAATGACCTATGCTGATCAGATGAAGAATATCAATTTCTAGGATGATTAGAAATAATTAAAAGCTTTACAGCTGGGCCACCTTGTTGTCCAGCGGCTGCATTTTTGACTACCAAGAGTTGGCATGGACTGCAGGTGAAAGTGCACTTGCCCACATAGCGGACAGACAAATTATTTGTGTGTGTGTTTGTTCATATAAAAGGCCAATCAAAAGCCAAATAATAGAGCTAGGATTATGTGTATAAAAGAAATTTCAAGCCATTAGATAGCCCAACCAAACAAGGAAATAGGGGCAGGAAACAAACATTGCATAAGTGTGTGTATCGATTGATTGATTGATTGATTGATTGATTGATTGTGCTCATAGTAGCTGTAGACCTAAATCAAGGGGCCAGCTAAGAGTTGGATGTTTTTCTCTTGGGGCCAAAGGAGTATGTGGGAAGGATCAGAAAAGCAAAGGGCAAACAGGCAGGGAACAAATAAAGAGCCCAGGCAAGAGCTGATATGGACACAAGGAGGCAAATATACAAAATAGAGGAAAGTGTTTAAGGCACACCCAGAGAGCTCTTAACTGGATATGATGACAACGATGTTAAAGAAACATTTAAGAGAAGCTTGTTTCTTCTAACAAAAAACGCCAGCAGTGGTAGAAATCCTCTTGGTGACTCTTGAAGAATTATTGTGGGGACGGGGGAGGGAGGGGTCATTATAGGCAGTTGCCAAATTTTACCTCACAGCCCCCCCCCGAATCATTCTGAGGGGGCATTGTGTGTGTATAGGGGGAACATGGCAGCTGCTAGGAAGCATTCCCTGAGAAGAGGTAGACCCCCAAAAAGTTTTAAACAGAAGGAAAAAAGGACTGGTACTACTGCCTCTAACAAGTAAGCTTCCCTGAAATGTTTGAATAATTTATCTTTCCCACAAAAACAACATGTGGGTGTTGCTGGGTGAGAGTGTCCCACCACCCAAAAATCCATTCCCTGCAAATGGGGTAGTGAATGTGGGATGGTCATTTTCATCCAGCCCTTGGTAGTCCATAGGTAGGTATGATGGCGAGATGTCTCAGGCTGCTTCTGTTTGATTACCTGGAGGTGCTTTAAATATACTGTTATTTTAATGTTAATCATTTATAAGGTTGCTTCCTCTCAATATGTGTATCAGGGTGGTGGTGGTGATCAGGCAGGTAAGGAAAATAATGGTAATGGTAAAATATGATACTCTCTGCTTCAAAATCAAAACAAAATTAGTACGTGTCATCTTAAGGCAGTCCCATATACAAAATAAGCTGAGAATTAAAAGTGGTGTTTTAAAATATAAATAGCTATATTTTTGACATGTAGCACATAACTAGGTATAAGTCAAACAGCCATATCGTGACCTCCTCAGTGGGAGAGGCCAAGATTCAATCAACAACAAATTTAGATTTCACTGAAGTTTTTGAAAAGGAGCAACTCAACCACAGGTTCCCCACTTCTTTCGTAAGAGCATTTACGATATCCAAATAATAAGTAAAAGCTAAATCTAGTCTAGACTGTTTCCTTATTTTAGACAAGTCCTAGCAAAAAACAGTTTTAGCTAATCCTAGCCCTGTGGAGAATGCGGCATCCAGCTGTCTCGACTTCAGCTCAACTTCTTTTGTTCTGGAGAGTGCAGCCCTTTCCACACCAGGCTTTTTGCCTGGGATGGCCCTCGGCTGCTCCCTGTGAGTCCAAATGATGCACAGGTAGTCCTGGGGGGGGGGGGGAAGGGATTTTTCCAGGTTTACAGAAACCTGAAAAATCCTGAATCTTCCGCGGTTCCCAGGACCACGGAAGATGTGCCTGCCCATCCCGGGTGCAGCTGTGCTTACTCGTGAGTAAGTGTGGCTGCAAAATGGACATAGAGCTGCACCGTGTGACTCTGTGGCCATCAGGGGAGTAAGTGGCAGCAGTTTCGCCACCCCCTGGGCGGGCGGGCAGGGAGGGGGGTGGGGGGCTGATCGTGTGCATCGTTGTTGTTTTTAAACTTACTTTTTTGTGGAAGGTGCTCCTGCGCTCTTCCCGAGTAGGGCAAAAAAATGGCCACTGTGATGGCCCATGAGCAGCCTGGGTCATCGCATTTTTTATGTGCATTGGGCCAAAGAACCCGGAAGTGGCTACTTACGGGTTTGGTGCTGCTCTACACCCCTCTGATGTAGAAAGGGCCTGTCAGTCTTCTGCACCACTGTTAGAAGCCTGATCTGGTTTGATCTGCTATTCTAGACTTCTGATTGCTTAGACAGGGGGCTGTTTATGACACAGCAATGATTGCCAAGCCCTTCACTTTCTGGATTCAGTCTGCTTTATTCAGCCAGTTCTGCTAACAAGCAGGATACCAGCTTAAAGGGTACAAATGGATGGAACCTAGAGCATGGTGGGAAGAAACACAGGTTGAGTTGAAATGCTTGCTCATATGTTGGTTCCAGGGGCAGCTCTAGGGGAGGGGGGGAGGGGGAAATACCTCCCCAAACAAGGAGCTTGCCACCCCACAGTGGGGACATGGAGCTCCCCCCCCCCCAATTGCTGGACTCCTGTCATTACTTGAAAGAAAGGCATTTTTCATATATACAAGTGTGTTCAACTGTTATCATATCTGTAGCTCTTCTACATTTCAACTGCAACTCTTAAGCCAATAAAGGCTACGCATTTTGTAGCTACTGACATACTCTTCAAGATGCCAACAGGGATAGGGGTAACATCGGAAATGCAGGAGACAGAATTAAGTTAATTTATTATTTTCATACAGCATGCCTAACAGTAAAAAAAAAATAAATCTAACCCAAAATTAATATTTTTTAAAATTAAAAAGAGTTTTCCCTTCTGTGGTATAGGCCTAAAGTATGTTTTTTCATTTATTTCAGTAATAATGTTTAGAGTGGAAATTTTAATGTGAAATACACCACTAATTTTCTTTCAGAGAACTTAATACATGGGATATATCTCACCCATCTAGAAATATACTTTGGCCCTTCTGTGCCCCCCATTTCCCCCCCCCCCCCGACACCGCTGGTTGGTTCCACCTCTGATCACCTCTGATGACATGACATGCTTGCAAAACAGGACATTTAATGGCCAAAGCAGTCATGAGGTTAATTGCATAAATGACTGTTTCCCTGGGTCTGCAGAACTGAAGAGAAGTACACCCTGGCCTAATCTACTGGCAACTGAGAGGCTGCACCCCTATCTCCCAGGAAGAATATCATAGCAAGGGGGACACCAACCTGACTCCATACATCAGAGAAGGGAGAACTGCAGGAAGCTTGCTTCTCCCTTCCATGCCAGAAAGAACATAAGAACTAATGCCAGTTTTCCCTTTCCTCTTGTATGATGTTTTCAGGTTGCAAACCTGAGAAAAGGAACTGTGTTATTATTAATCTTACAATCTTTAAATAAATAAAATGTGTCAATTTATTTCTTATATACACAGCAGCCAAGTGAGAGTTTAACTTCCGTTCCCTTCCAGGGAAATTGCCTTTCCAAAGCTGCTATTTACATTTCAATGGAAACTTCTCTTTGTTGGGACACCAGCAGAGAGATAAATAATTAACCTTTCCTTCACCACCCCAATGATACTGCACAGGGATCCCCACTGCTACTATTTTTACATAACAAAAAAGGTGCACATTAACTCCATTCGCATAATTGTTAATGTCATGTTTAGTTTAGCCCTGAACTCCCATAAAAGTCAAGGAAAAGGCCGAGTTGTCCACCCCCAGTATCTCTTCTGTTTCTGCCTTCATAAACCTAATGGAAGCTAGATTTCTGCCTAACTCTATAGCCAAACACAAAACATTGATGACACGATAATCATTGGTGGGTTAAATAGTCAAAGATGGGTTAAACTGTCAACAGTTGGTTATTGTGTCATCTGTTGGGAATTTTTTAAACCATGGTTGGTTTGTTGGCTGAAATAACCAACGCAAATAACCATTGCTGTGCAGAGTTGATTATTTGAACAACCGTTGGTTATTGTGTTCTGTGTCAGGCACAGCCGATTATTTTGTCGCACATAGTTGGTTATTTTCGGTGACTACAGAGTCCCCTGGCAAGAGTGACCAAAGCGGTTGTTGCCACTCTAGTCCAGCTGACAGAACTCACAATGACTGATGACATACCAGCAGGAGGACTGAGGAGGAGAGATAAGGTGGGGAGTGTCAATCAAATACACCATTGACTAATAATCAACTCGACGCTGGCCTTAATCCACACCACGGTTGATTATAATCATTTAGGGTGGGGAGTACTCCCTCGATAATTAACTGTGGTGTTGACTATTAACCCACCATTGACTATTGTGTTATCTGAACACAACCACACGGAGAGCTAATACCATTCTGATCAATTACACACCATGCTACTAAAAGCTAGGGATGTGCATGGCCGAAATTATCATATCGTATTGTTATCGGAAATTCCGACATAATTTTTTTTGGGGTCCGATCATATCGGGGGGTACCCAGATTTGATCAGATCCAAAATCCGATAAATATCGGAAGTTCCGATATGATAACAGTGTTTTCCCCATAGGTTTGCATTGGGGGAAAGAAAGCTTTCCCCCAATGCAAACCTATGGGAAAAAACACTGGGCCGGCACTCCCTCCATCCCCCCACTCGCACTCCCTTTCCCCACTCACACGCCTTACCTGTCACCGCCTCTGCCTCCGCCATCACCCCATACTACTGCTAAACAGGCTTTCCAGCCTGTTCGTCGGTACAGAGAAGCGCCGAGTGATGTCGTCATCACTCGGCGCGGCTCTGTACTGACGAATAGGCCGGAAAGCCTGTTTAGCAGTACTACGGGGCAGCGGCAGGGGTGGCAGGGAAGGCCCAGGTAAGGAGCGTGAGGGAGGGGTCCCCCATACCTGGGCCTTGTCTGCTGCCGTCCACTTCTAGGAACTACTGAGAACTAGGCTTTGCAGCCTAGTTCTCAGTAGAGCGCCGGGTCGCTGGGTGACTTCATCACCTGGCGCACCATCATTCTACTGAGAACTAGGCTGAAAAGCCTAGTTCTCAGTAGTTCCTAGCAGCGAATGGCAGCAGACAGCAGCGGACAAGGCCCAGGTAAGGAGCACGAGGGGGGAAGGAGGGGTCCCCCTTACCTGGGCCTTGTCCGCTGCCGTCCGCTGCTGTCCACTGCTAGGAAGTACTGAGGATTTGGCTTTGCAGCCTATTTCTCAGTAGAGAGACGACGCGCCAGGTGACAGCATCATCCGGCGCACCGTCACTCTACTGAGAACTAAGCCGCAAAGCCTAGTTCTCAGTAGTTCCTAGCAGCGGATGGCAGCAGACAAGGCCCAGGTAAGGAGCGTGAGGGGGGAGGGAGGCCTTGTCTGCTGCTAGGAACTATTGAGAACTAGGCTTGCGGCCTGGTTCTCAGTAGAGCGATGATGCTCCAGATTATGTCATCACCCAGCGTGCCAGCGCTCTACCGAAAACTAGGCTGCAAAGTCTAGTTCTCAGTAGTTCCTAGCAGCGAATGGCAGCAGACAAGGCCCAGGTTAGGAGCGCGAAGGGGAGAGGGAGGGAGGGCCGGCCCTAAATTGGCAGTCCGATAATCCGATATGTCCAATAGTTATCGGACATATGGATTTCGGATTCGATCAGATAGGGTCTCCTGGAATGTGTATCGTTATCATTAATCAGATGTCCGATAACGACCTTATCGGTTCGTTATTGGACATCGGAACGATACGATACCCATCTGTCGTATTTACGCTCTTAGTATAGGAAGCCTGCCAACTCCCTTATCTAAGAATGTCTGGGAAAAATTCCAGGCCTTTAATGGTTTAAAGGGTTTATTTGCAATTCCAAAATCCAATTACCAATAGCCAAGATCACGCCAAAAGTTCAGTCCGTCCGAATGTCAAGCCGAGGGTCAAACCAAGTATTAGAGCAGTCCAAAGTCCAGAGCCAAAATAGGCAAGCCAGTTGTTCAGTCCACAGATTCCGATTCAGGAGTATGCCGGGTGTCAAGAGCCAAAGACGACGGTTATTCTCAACGGATCTTAGCTTCTGCCTTCTTTCTCCTTTATAGTTGCTTGAGCCTGTTCACAGCTGCATGCAATTCCTTCATTATCTTACTTAAGGCTTGCGTCAGCTGTGCTCTGTTTTCTCAGTCTCATGCTTCGCCTTGTGGGCTTAGCTTTCTCCGCCCGTTTGAGCTGCCGCCTTTGCTGGGGAGTTACTGGACAAACTCCCTCAGGCCCCAAGTCCTCCTCACTAGAAACGGGGTGGGAGAGGGTGGCCTTCCTGGGGCTCTTCAGAGGAATCTCCCTGCTGTTCCTCCTCCTCCGGTAAGTCCTGGGGAATGGGTAAAGCTGCAGACTCTGCCACTTCTTCCTCCTAAAAGGAAGATTCTTCAGACTGCCTCATGACAACATCCCTACTAAAAGCAGCTTACAATTATTTAGGAAACAACTGAGGGAAAGGGGCAAAACTTGCTGAGAATGTTTGAAAATGGATGTCAGTAATTATTAGGGGTGTGCATCGGATCGGATCCGATCCACGATCCGAATCCGATCCGCCCCAAAATCGAGAAAATCCGATCCGATCCGATCCGATCAACCTCCAATCCGATCCGATCCGACGAAGTCCGATCCGGATTTTTTAGATTAAATCTAATTTTTTAGATTAAAAGTTATAAACGTTTTTCCACAGAGGCTGGGGCTGTCAATTGCACCCTCCCGCCTCCCCGGAAGAAGAAGGAAACACTTTCTCTCATCCCTTTGATCCTTGCACGCTTGGCTGCAACTGAGCTAGTATCCATTACAAAAGGAGAAACAAAGTAGCACTTGGCTCGTGTCTGCTTTGATACTTTCACTTACTCAAGCAGAACGGCTGAGCCTAGGATCACTCTCTCTCGCTAGGATCGTTACAGGAGAAATTTTCTACAGTCTTCAAAGTGGTGTGTGCAGACCCCTTGCCACCAAATGCCTGGACCTATCATTCTGAAATTTTACACACATATCAAGTGAAGTGTTCCCTGTAATGTGCCCATGTTTCCTGTTTGTATCTTTAAAAATAAAAAAATGGGAGGCGTAAATGTATTTACCCCACTACTACCCATTTTTCTAAAATTAATTGCCATACAAGGCAAGCACCTACGTTTTTGAAATTTTACACACATAGGTCCCAAGGTACCACCTACAATGTGGCAAAGTTTCATGTATGCAACTTTAAAAATGACAAAGTTATAGGCATTCCTGGGTATTTATTAAAAAATTAATTGCCACAAAACGCATGCACCAATCTTTCTGAAATTTCTCACAGATAACTATCCCTAACCAGTCTACAATGTGCCCAAGTTTCCTGTTTGTATCTTCAAAAATAAAAAAGTGGGAGGCATAACTGTATTTCTCAATGGGAAAGTGCTTTCCAATGATTTCCTATGGGCAAGTGCTTTCCAATGATTTCCTATGGGCAAGTACTGTCCAATGATTCCCTATGAGTAAGTACTATCCAATGAATCCCTATGGGCAAGTGCTGTCCAATGAATCCCTCATTGTTTCAAAAATTAATTGCCACACAATACAAGCACCTACGTTTCTGAAATTTCACACACATAGGTCCCAAGGTACCGCCTACAATGTGGCAAAGTTTCATGTGTGTAACTTTACAAATGACAAAGTTATAGGCATTCCTGGGTATTTATTAAAAAATTAATTGTCACACAAGGCAAGCACCTACGTTTCTGAAATTTCACACACATAGGTCCCAAGGTACCACCTACAATGTGGCAAAGTTTCATGTGTGTAACTTAAAAAATGACAAAGTTATAGGTGTTTCTTTCCTCATTGTTTCAAAAATTAATTGCCACACAAGGCAAGCTCCAATGTTTCTGAAATTTCACACATATATCAAGCCACGTGGTACCTGTAATGTGCCCAAGTTTCCTGTTTGTATCTTCAAAAATAAAAAAATGGAAGGCATAACTGTATTTACCCCACTACTACCCATTTTTCTAAAATTAATTGCCATACAAGGCAAGCACCTACGTTTTTGAAATTTCACACACATAGGTCCCAAGGTACCACCTACAATGTGGCAAAGTTTTATGTGTGTAACTTTAAAAATGACAAAGTTATAGGCATTCCTGGGTATTTATTAAAAAATTAATTGCCACAAAACGCATGCACCAATCTTTCTGAAATTTCTCACAGATAACTGGCCCTAACCAGTGCATAATGTGCCCAAGTTTCATCCTTCTATCTTTAAAAATGAAAAAGTTATAGGCGTTTTTGTAAAACAATACTTGGCTATGGGAAAAAGCATTCAAAATGGCATCCGATCCGGATCGGACATCCGGTCCGATCCGATCCGACCATCCTCCGATCCGATCCGATCCGATCCAACCCCCCAGGTCCAATTCCGATCCGCTATCCGATCCGATCCGGGGGGTCAGTGCACATCCCTAGTAATTATTGGACTGTAAGAGACAGAATACATTTTCAGGTAAGGTTATAAACTTTGACAGTTACAGTGTAACAGCCAACATGGTTGGGTGTTGTAAAATGGCAAAGCAAACAATACTTATGACATGTGGTGGAGTTGCTATCAGTGGGGAAGTACAATATTGTCCGTTTACAAATAAAGGAAGTGGAAAACCATTCCCAAGCACTGGCCAAAGTTGTTTAGGTGTGCAGATGTTGTCAGAAATTATACATCTGTTGCTGAAGGACAGAAATGCATTGCCTTCTGCACTATCACTCTATCCTGAGGAATGCTCAAATGTCAACTTTTGAAAGCATAATAAAGAGGCATGTAGGACCTCTGCCCATATAAGCAGTGCATTTTATAAAGACTCACAAACACAGTTTTTTAAAAACCCTGCTATTTAAGTCATTTCCTGGCCCTTTCCTTTATGGTACTTCAGGTTAAATATTTATTAACTTACATTTTCCCCTTCCTTTACACAGCAATGACAGTGTCATGCACACTACTATGAATTTTGTTTCAGCTTTTTCACACTGTGAGGAGAGCAGGAAAATGGACAATTAAAATATGTGTTCCCTCTCCCCAACTCAATTCCTTTTGCCAATCGTTCTAATATCTAAAGTTTCTGAAAGGAGCAATATCCATCGAAGAAGATGGCAAAATACATTTATTTTGTTCAGCAGTCAGCACTGTCACTGCCTTACTTGTCACATTCATACTTTAGTCCTTCATGGAAGGTTTCTTTTCTGGCAGCTTGAATGAACGAGTTCATAGCCCTCCTCATCTCTATATCCTTGTTTTATTAAGAAGACATTCAGTTCCTACACATCCAAGAATTTGCTTTATGGATTCCAAGAGCACTCATAGCAGTACATCAAAAGGCCAAAAACATCTTTAGAAATACATGATGGATGCCAGCAAGACTAAAAAATGGTGTCCAGGTGCAGAAATACAGTAAACTCAGGCAGAATTTTTAGAGAAAGAAATATGATTATTCATTTTATACAGACACACTACCAGACTGGCATAATTTCTGTTAGCAACCTTAATGAGCTACATTCTAACACAAAGTAGGAATGCCATTGGTTTTAAACAAATTAAACCCATAATCTTCCATGAACTAGTAAAAGAATCACAACTTTTTGGAATAGCCTGATTCAATTTGGCCTAACATTTAAAAACATTTAAAAACACATCAGTAGATACTGTGAGGGCTAAACTAGGCACTACATTAAATACATAGCATGCAGCTGGTCCTTACCATTTATTTTAACTTGAAGTAAGCAAATTCAAAATCTTACCACCCAACAACTCCCCCTCTAAATTCACCTTTCCCTAAGAATGTTGCCACTGGAGCTCGGCAGCTTTTCACCAGCTCAGCCTTCCAGACATTGGCTTGCAGATCCCAACTCGGCGTGCACCAAGTTGGGCAAGCTCTCAGTTCCTCACTGTTCCATGAGCTGCCATGTTTCGCAAAATCATGAGTAAGCTATTTGCTGCAGATATCACCATTGTGCACAAAATGGCAGCTGTAAATAGCGCTTTTTACACAAAATTGCAGGCATAAATGGACTATTAGGTCATTTTAAAACTGATATATTTTAAAGTTAAACCAAAGAAGGGTTGAGGGGGTTGTTTTCTTTTTTGCTTAAGCCATGTAAGGAATGGAAATGGCTTGGGGTCAGGTATCTGAAAGGCTACCTCCTCCCAATTTTTACATTGACATTGCTGTTGAATCAGTTCCTTACAAATACTACTACTACTACTACTACTACTAACAATAGGCTGACCATATGAAAAGGAGGACAGGACCCATGTAACTTTAACAGTTGCAGAGAAAAGGGAATTTCAGCTGGTGTCATTTGTATGCAATTAGTATCTGGTGAAATCACCTCTTCATCAAAGCAATTAAAGATGCATGCACTACTAGAGTGACCAGATACAGAAGAGGGCAGGGCCCCCGCAGCTTTAACTGTTGTAATGAAGAGGGAATTTCACTAGGTACAAATTGCATACAAATGACACCAGCTGAAATTCCCTCTTCTCTACAACTGTTAAAGTTACATGAGCTCTGTCCTCCTTTTCATATGGTCAGCCTAACTAACTAACTAACAACAACAACAACAACAACAACAACAACAACAACGGACAGTTGAGAAGCAAAAATGTGGACTATTTATAAGCATTGACCTGCAAATTCTACGACTCAACACTATTTATTACTGAAAAATGTCTTGAAAGCATATTGTAGTTCATTAGCAACATATGTGTAATGCTGTGCAGTTAAAATGTACAAACAGCATGGTATCCCCACTAGACTTGCTAAATAGCCATCCAGTAGACTTATAAGAATGACAAAAGCTTTGCCTTATATCAAAAAAGTAATGGAAATTCTACTTATTTCTTGTTTGAAAAATAATCTCTCCAAGACACTTTTGGATAGAAAAATGTGTATAAGATTAAAATATAGATAGGGTACCCATTCATGAGCCTAAATCTATTTCAGTCATTGGATGTGATGTTAAATGAAACTACTTAAATGTTTCCATTCAACCTTTGTTTAGTTTTCCACCTTGTCTTTTCAAGCAAACACTAACAAAAGGATTTAATGTCAGCTATATTGTGTTTATTTCTTGGTAACTTCATGTGGAGTCCTTCCAAAAGGATAAAATGCTACAATTATATCACAATTATTTTAGTCTCTTTCATATCAAGAAAGAAAGAGTAGGAAATTTAAATAATGGTTTGGATCCAGGCTACATGTGTGTGGATCCCCACCCATGGGACTTTCCCACTAGATGAAGGAGGGAGGTGATTTTTGCTGATTCCACTTTTCCCTTCAGTCCCTATCCCCCAGCAATCCCCTATGCCCCCCCAAAAAGGTGCTTTGGAAGATCGGGGGAAGTGGCACTGGGAGCTGCAGAGGGTAGAGAGGATCAGCAAAAATAATGACTCCCTCCCTCTGCCGCCACCTTCAGTGAAAACCTCCTCTGGATCTCAGGTCCTGGAATTAGCCCTTCCATTCATGGAGGGCAAGTCCAACCAATGAATACATTTGGGTGATCTATCATCATCATCATCATCATTCTTGCTGTTGTCATCATGTTTGGAAACCACAACTAGTACAAAACACAGCAGCCAGAATGCTGACAGAACACAGAACACCTTTGTCGAAAGAGCTTGTTGTCCTATTTGTTTTCAAGTCCAATTCAAGGTGGATGTATAGCCCGAAACGGCTTGGGGTCAGGTATCTGAAAGGCTACCTTCTCCCATACGAACATGCCCAGAGCCTAAGTTCATCAGCTGAGGCCCTGCTATATGCCCTACCTCCTAGAGAGGTTAGGTTGGTGGGGGACTCGAGACAAGGCCTCAGATGATGAATGTCCCTTCTGTGTAGCAGTGTCCCTGTTCTTGAGCTCCCACAGCAGAGCAAAATTCTATGGCAAATGTCCAGGATGCCACTTGGCAAAATAAGCAGGGCTTCAAAACACAGGCAGGCTAGTTTATCACATTTTGAAGGAAGTGAAGTCATACTCTAAAAGTAGTGTTTTCGCATCTAATAGGCTGACCATACATCCGGTTTCCCCCAGACAAGTCCAGAAATGGGGCACCAAAATGGTGTCCGAGGGGAAATCAGCATATTTTGTCAAAAGTCTGGGAATTGCCGCCTTCCCAGGGACCATCCCGGGCTTGTCATTGGCTGGCACGGTCAAGCAGGCCAAGAAAATCCCTGGATCAGCCCAGGGGAGGGGCTGGAAGTCACGTTTCGGCGCGTCCAAATCGTGACTTCCAGCCCCTCTCCCAGGGCCATCAGGGGATTGTACTTTCCCTGCACAACAGTACAAAACTTTTAAATACTGAAGATAAATTTGGGTTCTTTATGGAAATGGTGAGACAAAAATGTTTTAAAAAATCAATCAATCAACCAAAGTTTTTTAGTATCATCTGGGGGTGGAGTAGGGAATGTAGGTCCCTGGAGAACACAGGGAAGTTCTCCAGTGCAAGCTACTATGGCCTCATTTAGTTTCTATTCATTTCAGTGGACGTAGACAGAAAATATCCAGGTGAATTGTGCCCTAGTTTAATACTAGGGGTGTGCACGGACCCCCCGGATCGGATCGGGACCCGGATCGGGACCTCCAATTTTGTCCCGGACCGGTTCGGACAAAATCGGAGGCCCCCCGGACCGGATCGAGTCCGATCCCGACCCAAAAATCGTACATTTTTGGATCGGCCGCCATTTTTTTCCCCATAGACTTGCATTGCAATGCAAGTCTATGAGGAAAAAATGGCGGCGGGTGGGTAAGGGGGGGCCTAACTCCCTCCCCCCCGGGGCCGTCCGCTGTGGATGGCCCCGGCAGGTAAACCCCCTCCCCCGCGCTCCCTACCCCCCCTGGGGCCGCCCGCTTCCATCCGCTGGCGCCCGCGGGCGCCAGCGGATAGAAGCGGACGGCTCCGGGGGGGGGTAAGCCCCCTTCCCCGCCACTGCTTACCTTCTCGGCCCGTCCGGCGCCGGCGGCTACTACCAGCGGGCTCCGCGGCCTACTCTCGAGTAGCGCGCCGGGTGATGACATCACCCGGCGCGCCATCCTAGAGCAGGCCGCGGAGCCTGCTGGGAGTAGTAGGCGCCGGCGCCGGACGGGAGCCGCCGGGCCGGGCAGGTAAGGGCCCCCTCCCCCCTCCCCCCTCCGCGCGCCCCCTCCTCCCCTCCACGCACCCCCTCCTTACCTTTCCGGCCCGGCGGCTCCCGTCCGGCGCCGGCGCCTACTACTTCCAGCAGGCTCCACGGCCTGCTCTAGAGTAGCGCGCCGGGTGATGACATCACCCGGCGCGCCATCCTAGAGCAGGCCGCGGAGCCTGCTGGGAGTAGTAGGCGCCGGCGCTGGACGGGAGCCGCCGGGCCGGAAAGGTAAGGGCCCCCCTCCCCCCTCCGCGCGCCCCCTCCTCCCCTCCACGCACCCCCTCCTTACCTTTCCGGCCCGGCGGCTCCCGTCCGGCGCCGGCGCCTACTACTTCCAGCAGGCTCCGCGGCCTGCTCTAGAGTAGCGCGCCGGGTGATGACATCACCCGGCGCGCCATCCTAGAGCAGGCCGCGGAGCCTGCTGGGAGTAGTAGGCGCCGGCGCCGGACGGGAGCCGCCGGGCCGGAAAGGTAAGGGCCCCCCTCCCCCCTCCGCGCGCCCCCTCCTCCCCTCCACGCACCCCCTCCTTACCTTTCTGGCCCGGCGGCTCCCGTCCGGCGCCGGCGCCTACTACTTCCAGCAGGCTCCGCGGCCTGCTCTAGAGTAGCGCGCTGGGTGATGACATCACCCGGCGCGCCACCCTAGAGCAGGCCGCGGAGCCTGCTAGTAGTAGTAGGCGCCGGCGCCGGACGGGAGCCACCGGGCCGAGAAGGTAAGTGCCCCCCTCCTCCCCCCCCCCCGCTGTCCACTTTCATCGGCGGGTGCCCGCTGGCGCCCGCCAATGGAAGCGGCGGTGGGCGCCAGTGGGCGCCCGCCGATCCGCCGATCCGCCGAACCGGTTCGGAGCTTTTTCGGACCGGTTCGGATTGGATCGGCCGATCCAGCTGCGGGATCGGAAATCGGATAATTTATCCGATTTCCCACTGGACCGGACTCGGATCGTGGATCGGGTCCGATCCAGTGCACATCCCTATTTAATACATTAAAAAAATCAGTGTCTAGAATTAATGTTAATAACAAAGTAACATGCCACCTCGATAGCTTTTTAACAAATAAGGTGGTATATAAATGTTAGTAATAAAATAGATTCCAAATTTCCTAACAGTTTATTGTTTTTAGAAAGTTATAGACCTATTTGATTGTGACAAATTGTGATGACAATACATCTTGAAAGTTAAATCAGTTTAATAATGAACTCAAAGTCCATCAACAGAGTTGTATTCCCCCTGTCCCTCTCCTATTACAAATCATCCATCAGGGCAACCAAAGCCATTTCAGTGCAAAAAACAGGTCTGAAGCCAGATTGAAATCAGCTTCCTTCAAGCATGCCTGAAGTTGAACAGACAATACGGAGGTATATATCATTACTCTAATAGAAAACTTAGTGGTTTAGTGCTTATTAGTTTGGAAGAAAATAGGACAACCCAAAAATATGGGAGTGGTTTCTGCGTAAGGAATTCTCTAAGTACACAGGAGTATATAAGTTAGTAAATTAAAAGAAGATTATTGTTTTTAAAAAAGAATACTAAATGGCCCAGCATGCACTTGTGAGTTTCCAGGACTTTCAAAATGTTGATTTTAATTCAACCTAGAGTGGAGGGAAGGGATATGAAGGCACCAGAAGTTGGGCAAACTTTAGCTCTTTTCAGAAGTTCAGAATGCACATAAAGTAAAGGTGTGAGGGGGTGTAGCATGCTAATCACATCCCTTCTGTTATTATTCTTGTCACCCTCTACATGTCGAGGGTGACTTTCTGAATGCCATAACATTTTAAAAACAAACACATCCTGCAGAACATGGGAGGAGGAAGGAAGGAGAAGAAAAGGAAACCACTCTCCAGAATATCTCACTATATTGCTGTATAGAATGCTCAGGTTCCTTTTTGCAGGTGGAAATACATTGCTTTTGTTACAGGTCTCACTTGCAGAATTTCAAAGATGTGCGTTACAATAAAACTGAGGACATGAAAATACTGATTAGAATTTTTTATTCCAACTTTTCAGTGGTAAGGGCTCCAACTGGCATTTTTCACAGGATCTGAGAACCCATCATAGCATTTGTTTGACTGTATGTGCCACTCTGAAGGGAGCAGGAGGAGACAGGACTATAGCTTGCAAAGGAATGTAACTTCTTATGATGCCTAACACAACATACCCCACTGAAGTCTCATCACTGCTAAGGAATATGTAAACATTTGGGGTATTTCTCTATCTCATACCTATATTTCAGGTGTATCCATTATAGTAGGGATGTTGGAGAAATCCGTAAGTTCAGATTTCTATAAATCTGACCTGTGGATTCCACAGCAAACCAGATTTTTCTGAGTTCTGTGGATTCTGTGGACTTGCAAACCAGTTTTTGGTTTACTTTGGGGGTGGGGATTTGTGCAAATTCACCATGATTGCCATGATTGCACATTAGCAGAAGCTGAATGAAATTCTCATACATTCCTAAAATAAATCCAATTCCATCAATGATGTTTTCCCAATCCACAAAACACAGCCAGAATGGATATAACAACAAATTGTATATCCCTACATTATAGTCTTATATTTTAGTGCCATTTGGGGCCTTTGGGCCTTTTTTGCCTTTTTGGGCTTGCAGTGTTAAAGTGTTAATAACAGAATTTTGAGCATTACTGAGCATGTGTATGCATTTTTGCTAGTACTAATGTAGGCTGACCATATGAAAAGGAGGACAGGGCTCCTGTAACTTTAACAGTTGTAGAGAAAAGGGAATTTCAGCCAGTGTCATTTGTATGCAATTAGTTCCTGGTGAAATTCCCTCTTCATCATAGCAGTTAAAGTTGCAGAGGCCCTGGCTTCTTTTGTATATGGTCACTCTAGTATAGTGCCTGCAACTTTAACTGTTGTGATGAAGAGGGAATATCACCAGGAACTAATTGCATACAAATGATACTGGCTGAAATTCCCTTTTCTCTACAACTGTTAAAGTTACAGGAGCCCTGTCCTCCTTTTCATATGGTCAGCCTAACTAGTGAGAACTATTCCCTATGCATTTGGGATTAGGAGAAAATGCTTCCAGTTCAAAGGTAAACTCTTGCAGCTAAGTTTAGATATACAAGATAGGTTGTCCCAAAGGATAGCTACATCCTGAGAGAATACTTCAGAGAAAACTCCGATCACGTTTCACAAGAAACAAAACAAACAGGAACATTACCTTTATTTGGTTTGGGAATTTTGAGTACATCCATCAAACTAACAAAGTTAGCTGCTTTTACTGTTTTAGATGCAAATTATATACAGTGACATCCATAGGTAATCAAATATCTACTAGGGAAATTTACTATTTTTCCCCCTGTGGCAGATGATAATAATATGATAAAACTGGGCTGGGAGGAGAGAAACATAGTTACATTCTACATTCCCAGTGTGCTTTCAATGAGTTATGTTTCAAGAGAGACAACGAAAACTTAATTATTCTCAACAGTTCACTTCATCCTGGCTGTGAAGGCAGAAAAACAGAATTGGAAATGGTGAGTGAAGGGGAGAAAGAGAGCTAATAAAAAAAGCCACACCACTTCAGCCAGATTATAATTCTATCATGAGTTATCGGGTTAGAACATATTTCTAGAGTTCGGTTGATTAGCCACAATGCTATAGACCCACTACACATTCTTATTAATTTAACTACAATTACCACTATTTGTAAAAAAAAAATTCAGAGAACTGATATAGCAACATCTATTACACTGTTGGCAGGAATACTTGGTTAGCTTTAGTCAGGAAAAATAACAGTTTGGTCTCAGGGTGTGAGTGAGGAGTCTTCAATAAGGATGAAATAAAGACTGTTGCATATAGAATTCTTTTGTTTCTCAGCTGTTCATGTTCCATATTGCTGAGCAGTGAAATTAATCCTTAGGCTACTCTAGTACTAATGAGGTGATTTATTAATATATTCATTTATTAATGTTTTTAAAAAATAATAAAATGTATTAAATAAATGCATATTCTATCAAAATAAATAGTCTGTGTTGTTACATATGAAAGAAAATAATATTTTACACTGAAAAACAAGGAATATTCTACAATAAAGAGAAGAAAATGTGATGAATATTGTCCTATTTGCTTTGATTATTGCAAAAAATTCAAAAAAATTAATTGCCTGTTGTCCATTCTATGATCTGATTCAATAATCTAATTTTGATAGGATTGCAGTCTTATTTAAAATATTGTTGTGTCACTTTTCTAAAAAGCTCAAAGCAGTTTACAAATGAAGTTATTAAAACAATTACATTTCTGTAAAATAACAAATGATAGAATCACACTAATCATCCATTGATATGAAGTTATGAGGAAAGCAATTGAAAGCACTAGATTCATTTGGTATCATGAAATATTTGCTATCAAAATGAGAAAATAGCTGGTTTGGTCATTTCAGTGAAAACAATGTGGCCTCCTCATTCAATTTATTGGAGGAGAGTCTCGGCTATTGGGTGGTATAAAAATGTAATAAATGAATAAATCTATCCTCACAACAACTTTCTGAGTAGGGTTGCCAAGCAAGTCTAGCTTGTTTCTCTCCTGCTCCTTTTAATAGTGTCATGATATCCAGAAATTAGCAGCTGAAGCTTTTCATAACAAAGAGGTAAATATTTTCACTTGCTGCTTGCTAGGGATTTGTCAGAAGCTGCTCACTTGCAATGATGGGACTTGTAGTCCAACACCTTCTGAGGGCACCAGGTTGGGGAAGGGCTGCTCTAAACAAAAAAAGAGAAGTAGGTGGCCCTAAGTTGTTCGTGATCAGTTTTCCACAACCCCACAGTCACCTCTGCATATCATATTCTCCTCCCTGTCCTCATGGTTTATCTACTTTGGGAGAATGAGAATTTCACTTGCACTTTCTGCCTCCTTAGGGAGGATGTGGCGTTAAGGCTTGTGAGCGTTAACTCCCAATTTCCCTGCTTTTTGGTTCATGGTTGGAATCTGTAGAGCTTTAACATTGTTTTTGTAAACCGTAGGTTTTTTGTTTAATGAATTTCATGGCTTTGTGTAACGGATGACTGGATATTATTCAGTTGACAACCAAGCCAGCGTCAGCCAGAATGTTATACCATCTTGACATCCAATATAAAATCAAAGCTAGTGTTATGTGTTGAACTCACTTTTAACATTAATAAATCAACCAAAATGCTTGCATCTCCCTCATTTTTAAAGATAACGAGATGAAACCTGGCATCATGGTAGCTCTTAAGTAGGGATATAGCTATGCCAAGTATGAAGCAGATCCGTTCATGCCTTGATTTTTAGGAATTTTTTAAAGTTCAAACAGAAATCTCTTTGGGGACCAGGACCTTGAGCAGTACAAGTTTAAAAAATGAAATTAAAGATAAAGAGATGAAACTTGGCACCATGGTAGCTCTGAAGTAGGGATTTAGCCATGCCAAGTTGGAAGCAGATCTTTTCATCCCTTGATTTTTAGAAATGTTTATAACTTCAATTTAATTTTTTTAATTAACTAAAATGCTTACAATTCTATCATTTTTAAAGATCAAGGGATGAAACTTGACAGCATGGTAGCTCTTAAGTAGGGATTGAGCCATGCCAAGTTGGAAGCAGATCTGTTTATGCCTTGAGTTTTAGGAATTTTAAAAACTTCAAACCCAATTCTCCTCTTTGGGATCTAGGGCCTTGAGCAGTACATTAAAAAAAAGAAAGTAAAGATGAAGAGATGAAACTTGGCACCATGGTACCTCTTAAGTAAGGCTTTAGCCATGCCAAGTTGAAAGCACATTGGTTCATGTCTTGAATTTTAGAAAAAATTTTGAAGTCAAACTTTTAAAAAAAATATCCTAAAAATCAAGGCACGAACCAATCTGCTTCCAACTTGGCATGGCTCAATTCTAGGGTGACCACTAGGGTGTGGCCTAGTGGCTAAAGTGTTGGACTGGAAGCTGGGAGATCTGGGTTCTACTCCCCACTTAGCCATGGAAACCCATTGGGTGACTTACTCAAAAGTAAGACCCATTGAATTTCCTTGGTTCTTGAAAAGCAACACACTTGCTTTTAGATTTGCCAGTCTCAGCATTCTATGTGCCTGCTCTGTCTGTCCCTATAGTTTCCTGCAAAGTCCAGCCAGGGGAAGCCAGTAAATTAAACCCAGGGGTGGAGGGTGGGATTCCCTCAAGTTCCTGTGACAGCAGGTGCTATAGAACATGGACCTTCCAGGAGTGTTGAGGCTGGATTTCTGGCAGACCCAGCCAGACAACTTTATGGCCTGTTAGTCCCTGCATTTGGTAGCCTGCAGAGCACCTGCCTCATAAGGCAAATGGCCACATGAGAACTGTTATTATGGCCTGCTACTTTGTTTGTCTTTAGTAGTCTGTGGTCCAGATCTCTTCAGAAGGGGGAATAGTGTTTTGTGGTTGGGGTCGGTCTAAATTATCTCCAGGGGTCCCTTACTCAGTGCCTCTGATAGCAAAGAGATTGAGGATTTTCCCCAATTCTGTTACTCTTGAAGTTACTAGGCCTGTTGAAAATAGATTTTATAACATAAGCATGAAAACAGTGAATACCCTTTTAAACTTGTTAAACCCATGAAAACATGCCACACAAGAAGTCTTAAGATATGAATGGTTTATAAAGAAAAGTAAATGCAAAAGAACATCAGATGCAGAAGTGAAATCTGAAACTTTAGTAGTAGTAGTAGTAGTAGTATCCTGCCTTTTGCCCAATGCTGGGCCTCAGGGCAGCCTTACAAAACTAAAACATATACAGCTAAAACCTATAAATAGGAATATACTAGGCTGACCATATGAAAAGGAGGACAGGGCTCATGTAACTTTAACAGTTGTATAGTAAAGGGGATTTCAGCCAGTGTCATTTGTATGCAATTAGTTCCTGGTGAAATTCCCTCTTCATCACAACAGTTAAAGTTGCAGGGGCCCTGCCTTCTTTTGTATATGGTCACTCTAGTATAGTGCCTGCAACTTTAACTGTTGTGATGAAGAGGGAATTTCACCCGGGACTAATTGCATACAAATGACACTGGCTGAAATTCCCTTTTCTCTACAACTGTTAAAGTTACATGAGCCCTGTCCTCCTTTTCATATGGTCAGCCTAAATATACAAAAGTTAAAAATATAATTAAATACTTTTCAATATTAAAGCATTTTAAACATTTTAAATACATAACAATTTAAAAGTCAAAGGTATAGACAGAGGTCCAGATTATTTGCCAAAGGCCTGCTGGAACAAAAAAGGGTTTGTCTGCATCCAAAAACACATCAAGGAGGGAGCCAGTGTAGACTGCAAGGATTAGAAAGAAAATCCATGTGTGTACACTATGCAAAATAAACGACAGCTCAACTGTTTCTAAACCTTATTAGAAAAACAGGGTGACTAGGCTGAAACCAACATTGTAGGCCCAGAAGCACTTTGAAAGGTTTCAACATTGTACTTAAAACTTAACACCGGCCCAAACTAATTAAATGAAGTGTTTGAAGCTTTCAACTTATAGCAGTATGGACCAAACTCTTAGAAAAGAGGGAAGGAGCACTGTGTGTGTATGGGGTGGGGGTGGGGATAGAAAGAAAGGTATAGCCACCTATTCCCAGGAGAGATCTGAAGATCAGGTTACCATGGATCCAGAGGAACCACAACCTGCTTTACCAGGGAGCAAAAGAGCAAACTGGCCTTATGAAGATAGCCCTAAATACTCTCAGAGCCAAAGGAATGCATGTTCCAGAAGAGAAAAGAGAAACTCTTCTTCTTCACTCAAAAGGTCTGTGCTAGAGGCAGCGGCCATTTCACTCACCCACCCCACATTCTAAGGCAGGAGGGAGGGGGGAGAGCGACGCTACTGAGCATGTGTTGCGCTATGAGGGAAGATGCCTGCCTCATTGACTTGAATGAGAGGTTAAAATAGACCTTAAAAGTCAACCGAAGGGAATTTTTTAAAAACGAACAGTTTCCCACCAACTACAGTCAAGGAAGAAGAAGACCCCACCACTGGATTAATCAATAAGGCTCTAGAAATTATGCAAATTGTGAGCACAAAACTCGCAACCCGGAAGTAATTTTACAAAAGCAGGGAGACAGGTTTGTATTCCTTTTCTACCTTAAACTGCTCTCCTTCCCTCAATCTTTCACCAATCTTCTTGAAATTTTCAGGTAATGTAAAACAAACATTTCTTTCTGGCACCTGTAAATTTCAGAAAGGTTGGTGAAACATTTTCGATTTTATGGCTGTTAGAATGACCCCCCCCCCCCAATTATCACTTTAACATGGCAGAATGTGTTTTTTACTGATGGCCCTTAACAATGGAGGCACGGCTGTGCCTCCATTAATAACAGGACAAAACCAATTGCAGTCCCTGACAACAATCTTGTATTTTGAGGTATTGGCGGTAAGGATCCCCCCTCCCTCCCCACAAGAGCCAGGGGTCAAAATTTCATTGGGTTTTTTTTTTTTTTTTTTGCAATATCTATCATATATGCATTTTAAGGCTTCAGCGCTATGCACACCACAGAGTAAGTCCTACTGGGCCTTACTTCTAAATAAAGTTTTATAGAATTGGTCTAAATAGCTGCCAAACCCTGACCAGAAGAAGTCCTAACAAGTATTATCTGATTACCATGTTCAAAGATTATATATATATATATATATATATATATATATCACTTTCACTCAGTCCAATATAGACTAGAATGCTTAAACTTGAAATAATTATATAGTTGCTTATATTGGCATACACTGACCTGTTTATTGCTTATTATTTATTGTTTATTATTTATTGTTTATTGAAATTCCCAGGATAGTAAACATGTAGGTTTTGGTCTCAGTCCCACTGAAGTTGACAAAAACATAATAATACTCATTGACCTACATAAATTCCATTCAGAGTTCAAATAAACTCTTTGCAAGTGTAATGAAATGCCTCCTTTGATGAGGTCTATTTAACAAAACTATCTTTTCTTTAATGTGCTTTTAGAAACGCAGGTCCAGGCAGGAACCTACTGCTTTAGTAGTTGTACATTTGAAGAAAAGATGGATTAGTTCTCAAACAGTAGAGGTAGGTGAGCATGTTCTAACTGTGGGTGGTGTGGTAATTAAAAGTCACCAAAACTACACTCCCTGACAGTTCATTAGACAAAACAGTATGTAGAAAGTGTCTTGTCATGTCTAATTACTACAGCTGCTTGCAAACCAGGACATCTGCTCCTGTGAAACCAGCAGGAAGCATTCATCATAGGGAAGATTCTCTTACTAGTTTACATTTATCCTCCTGCATGATTTAAAGCACTTGAGTCTGATTTGCATCTTTAACTTGACTGGGGAAAGATTTGAAAGATTATGTTAGGAAGCCTTAAGAGAAAATACAGGAACATAAGGAACTGTCCTATACCAATTCAAATTGCCCTATACTAATTCATACCATTCAGGTATGCTTTTAGGTGGATTCCTGCATTGAGCAGGGGGTTGGACTCAATGGCCTTATAGGCCCCTTCCAACTCTACTATTCTGTGATTCTGTTGATCCATCTAGCTCAATATTATCTACACTGACTGGCAGTGAGTCTCCAGGAATCCAGGCAGGAATCTTTCCCAGCCCTACCTGTTATTGAAAACAATTGAGCCTGGAACCTTGTGGATGCAATACATGTGTCTTACCACTGAGCTATGGCCTTTGCCCGAAGTGTGTTGGCATTTAGCTGAGTTGCAGCAGCTCAAAGCCGAAAACCAGAAAAGCCTAATCCTGAAATCAATTGTAAAGATGGCAAACTGACATGGAACATTTTGATTTGAGTCAACAACAACATGTCTATCAGTATATATTTATTTGTCAGATACATTTCAACAGTACTCAAATACTAACCTGTAAAATATTTTAATTACAAGTGCTATAACACGTTGGTAGATCAAGTGAAGAAGAGCTATTTCCTCAACACCTACAATTGTTCTGAGGGAAGACATTGTGCATACTTCTGGCAGTAATGCCTATTTTTCTGCCTAAGTTGGTCCTACACAAATTGTGAGCCACCAACCATGTATCATGCTCAACAATCCTACTGTTTTAGTTTTCCTGCAGGTTTAGCAAGCCCCTGGTAATCTCCCATACAGGTTCATGACCCGTATGAACCAGACAATGTAGTGTTCTTACTAAGAGTGTGAGCAGTGAGCCAATATGTCCCTGATTCTAATCTTGGCTATCACCATGAACTTTCTGGATAGGTGGCCTTATGCAATCCTCTATTTTTCTGAGATAACACTCCATTTGCAGTGTGGGTATAACTAGGGCGACCAGAGAAAATCCAGGTCAGGGCTCATGTAACTTTAACAGTTGTAGAGAAAAGGGAATTTCAGCCAGTGTCATTTGTATGCAATTAGTTCCTGGTGAAATTCCCTCTTCATCACAACAGTTAAAGGTGCATGCACTGTACTAGAGTGACCATATACAAAAGACGGCAGGGCCCCTGCAACTTTAACTGTTGTGATGAAGAGGGAATTTCACCAGGAACTAATTGCATACAAATGACACTGGCTGAAATTCCCTTTTCTCTACAACTGTTAAAGTTACATGAGCCCTGACCTGGATTTTATCTGGTCACCCTAGTATAACACTGATTTAGAATTCCTGAGAGCCAAACTATACATTATGCTAATTGTAGAACATGTAGCTGAAGGTTGTCTTGTCTTTTTACTCTCATGTAAGTGTGCATGGCCCCAATTTGGATTGGGACCATGGTGCTCTGGAAGGAAGGGTTAAATTCCACCACCGTTTTTTCCCCAAAATCCTCCCCACAAAATTCAGGGGGGGGGGGTTAAAAAAAAGAAAAGGGAGCCTCCATTGACTCCAATGGATGCTTTTTCCTTTTTATTTAAACTCCCCCCATGGGGGAGGGGAATTTTAGAGAAAAGTGGTGGGGAGAAAGGTATACATAACATGTGGCATCTTTTAAACCCCTCCTAAAGACACACATTTTCACGCTCAGGCTTTCCCTGGGTCATAAGTAAACGAATTATGTAGTTGTTTTTATACCATGTTTTAATGCTATGCTTAATACTGTGTTTTTAATATTGTATTTTAATGTAGTGAACCACTGTGAGATTCTATTATATTTATTTAGTGGTATATGAATGTTACAAATAATAATAATAACAATAATTAATGGAGGCACAGACATACTGACTTGCAATGATGGGACTTGTAGTCCAACACCTTTGGAGGGCACCAGGTTGGGGAAGGGCTGCTCTAAACAAAAAAAGAGAAGTAGGTGGCCCTAAGTTGTTCGTGATCAGTTTTCCACAACCCCACAGTCACCTCTGCATATCATATTCTCCACCCTGTCCTCATGGTTTATCTGCTTTGGGAGAATGAGAATTTCACTTGCACTTTCTGCCTCCTTAGGGAGGATGTGGCGTTAAGGCTTGTGAGCCTTAACTCCCAATTTCCCTGCTTTTTGGTGCTTGGTTGGAATCTGTAGAGCCTTAACATTGTTTTTGTAAACCGTAGGTTTTTTGTTTAATGAATAATTATGTAGTTTGACCCTTAGATAATGTATATGGCACACCGTGCTATATAAGGAGGGGCAATAGCTAGTAGATCACATGTTATATACGCAATAGGTTCTTTCTTCAGTCCACGGCATCTCAAATTAAAAGGATGTAGGTAGTAGGTCATGGAGAGACCCCCTTACTCGAGACGCTGGGGAGCCACATACAGGCTGCCTCTACAAGAGGCATTTAAAGCTCTTTCAAGGCGCATTAAAAAAATTACCTCTACAAGAACAGAGCGCAAATCGGGCGTAGAGGCGCGTTTTCTCTCCGATTATGCGCATTATCGAATGCGCGTTAAATAGCGAGTTTTATTTTGCGGCGGGAGGAGAAGCGCATTATCGCTATGTAAACAGTAAATTTCCGCGGCTCCGCTCGTTTGGTCCTGCGAAGCTTCACATGTGAACAAGGAAAATGCGCGTCCCATAAAACTGGTAATGCGCTTAATCGTCTTCGTGTGTAGGTATTTGGCGTAAATGCGATTATGCGCATAATCGGCTAACCAGGCGCAAAGCCAAATTCTTGTAGATGAGGCCACAATCAAACTAGACAGAACTAGTCTAGATGGTCTGACTCAATAAGGCGGCTGTATATATTCTAAACATTTTTCTTGATGGATCATACTTTGTACAGCTCTTGTATAAACTCAACCACTGTCTATTCAGGCTTGTAATTTCCTGCAGTACTGGAGAGAATTGCAAGGGCAATCCTTCTTCCAAAGTGGGAGAACAGCTGTGACAGGGTATAAAGATAGGGGAGTGAAATAGTTTCACCTACTCATAAAGCCTGGGGAATTGGGAAGGAGTCAATGGAGCTCAGATGTGCTACAGTAAGGGCCTAGGATAGATATTTAGAGCATGGCTGATCCCTAATATGAAGCACATATGCAAATTCTGTGTATGAATCCTTCTTACAAATCACCTTGCGGCATTCAGACACATTGCCTCCTAGTTACCACATATATTTCCCTCAAAGCAATTTTGTGTTTTTTTTCCACTGTTGCTCCAACAACCACATCCCTTGACATTGGATAGTGAATTACTGCCAAGTTAAAAAGAGCATTATGAACCAAACCATGTGGCTAATCCATAATTCCCTATAGCTACCTAGGAATTAATCCTTATATTATTGTGTCAGTAAATTCACTGCTCCCTCTTCGATGGAATTAATGTCCCAAGCAGAGAAATGTATTGAGTGTTTTATAGATCTGGAATTGTAATATACCTAAATCCTTTGCCACGCAAACATGTGAGCCCTGTCTAACGATAAATTAACTATTAGCACCATTCAGTCACTTGGACTGTACCAGAACAGACAATGAAGCACTGGAAAAATTGCTGGAAGTGTACATAAGGATATCACTGTCTAACAAGGCAGCATCAGCCTGATGTTACTATTGTCTAGGCATTCTGGCACCTGAACATCACTGTACATTAAATGCTCAAAAAATCCCACAGGAAGATATTTAAGAAGCTTCTTTGTACCAGCCGTCTGCATGCAACAAGCCATGCTTGTGCTAAAATTCATTTTGGTTTTCAGGGCATTTGCTTTATGGTCATACTGGTAGCATTTCTTGCCAAGAGGTACAGTTTCAGAGGATGCAAATATTTTGTGGGTATCCCCACCACCACCAAAAAAGAGGAGGAAATCACCTATTCCTGTGAATTCCCAATCCTCCCACTTCCTTGCCAAGAGAAGAGGAAGAATATTTTGCAGTAGATTGTATTTCAGAATAGGGGTGTGCACGGACCCCCCGGATCGGATCGGGACCCGGATCGGGACCTCCAATTTTGTCCCGGACCGGTTCGGACAAAATCGGAGGCCCCCCGGACCGGATCGAGTCCGATCCCGACCCAAAAATCGTACATTTTTGGATCGGCCGCCATTTTTTTCCCCATAGACTTGCATTGCAATGCAAGTCTATGAGGAAAAAATGGCGGCGGGTGGGTAAGGGGGGGCCTAACTCCCTCCCCCCCCCGGGGCCGTCCGCTGTGGACGGCCCCGGCAGGTAAACCCCCTCCCCCGCGCTCCCTACCCCCCCTGGGGCCGCCTGCTTCCATCCGCTGGCGCCCGCGGGCGCCAGCGGATAGAAGCGGACGGCTCCGGGGGGGGGGGTAAGCCCCCTTCCCCGCCACTTACCTTCTCGGCACGTCCGGCGCCGGCGGCTACTACCAGCGGGCTCCGCGGCCTACTCTCAAGTAGCGCGCCGGGTGATGACATCACCCGGCGCGCCACCCTGGAGCAGGCCGCGGAGCCTGCTGGTAGTAGTAGGCGCCGGCGCCGGACGGGAGCCGCCGGGCCGGGCAGGTAAGGGCCCCCCTCCCCCCTCCCCCCTCCGCACGCCCCCTCCTCCCCTCCACGCACCCCCTCCTTACCTTTCCGGCCCGGCGGCTCCCGTCCGGCGCCGGCGCCTACTACTTCCAGCAGGCTCCGCGGCCTGCTCTAGAGTAGCGCGCCGGGTGATGACATCACCCGGCGCGCCATCCTAGAGCAGGCCGCGGAGCCTGCTGGGAGTAGTAGGCGCCGGCGCCGGACGGGAGCCGCCGGGCCGGAAAGGTAAGGGCCCCCCTCCCCCCTCCGCGCGCCCCCTCCTCCCCTCCACGCACCCCCTCCTTACCTTTCCGGCCCGGCGGCTCCCGTCCGGCGCCGGCGCCTACTACTTCCAGCAGGCTCCGCGGCCTGCTCTAGAGTAGCGCGCCGGGTGATGACATCACCCGGCGCGCCATCCTAGAGCAGGCCGCGGAGCCTGCTGGGAGTAGTAGGCGCCGGCGCCGGACGGGAGCCGCCGGGCCGGAAAGGTAAGGGCCCCCCTCCCCCCTCCGCGCGCCCCCTCCTCCCCTCCACGCACCCCCTCCTTACCTTTCCGGCCCGGCGGCTCCCGTCCGGCGCCGGCGCCTACTACTTCCAGCAGGCTCCGCGGCCTGCTCTAGAGTAGCGCGCCGGGTGATGACATCACCCGGCGCGCCATCCTAGAGCAGGCCGCGGAGCCTGCTGGGAATAGTAGGCGCCGGCGCCGGACGGGAGCCGCCGGGCCGGAAAGGTAAGGGCCCCCCTCCCCCCTCCGCGCGCCCCCTCCTCCCCTCCACGCACCCCCTCCTTACCTTTCCGGCCCGGCGGCTCCCGTCCGGCGCCGGCGCCTACTACTTCCAGCAGGCTCCGCGGCCTGCTCTAGAGTAGCGCGCCGGGTGATGACATCACCCGGCGCGCCATCCTAGAGCAGGCCGCGGAGCCTGCTGGGAATAGTAGGCGCCGGCGCCGGACGGGAGCCGCCGGGCCGGAAAGGTAAGGGCCCCCCTCCCCCCTCCGCGCGCCCCCTCCTCCCCTCCACGCACCCCCTCCTTACCTTCCCGGCCCGGTGGCTCCCGTCCGGCGCCGGCGCCTACTACTACCAGCAGGCTCCGCGGCCTGCTCTAGAGTAGCGCGCCGGGTGATGACATCACCCGGCGCGCCACCCTAGAGCAGGCCGCGGAGCCTGCTAGTAGTAGTAGGCTCCGGCGCCGGACGGGAGCCACCGGGCCGAGAAGGTAAGTGCCCCCCTCCTCCCCCCCCCCCCCGCTGTCCACTTTCATCGGCGGGCGCCCGCTGGCGCCCGCCAATGGAAGCGGCGGTGGGCGCCAGTGGGCGCCCGCCGATCCGCCGATCCGCCGAACCGGTTCGGAGCTTTTTCGGACCGGTTCGGATTGGATCGGCCGATCCAGCTGCGGGATCGGAAATCGGATAATTTATCCGATTTCCCACTGGACCGGACTCGGATCGTGGATCGGGTCCGATCCAGTGCACATCCCTATTTCAGAATGCTTCCTGTGAGGGCTGTCCCAATACTTTGCTGCCTGAGGCAAAGGACAAGATGGTGTCACCCCCATTCCAAGTAATGTTGAATCTTACTTTAACCCTGGTGAGGGATAGAATTCTCCACTGTTCCTAAGGGAAGCAAGCTATCTTAGGGAGTGCAAGGCAGGCTGCATGGTACAGTCAGCTCTGTCCTCCAGTACAGCTAGCTGAACTGATAGCCAGTGTAGCTGGTACAAAATAGGTGTAAGTTGATCTGAACATCTTGTCCTCAGCAGCATCTGGGCCAGCACATTCTGTACTAGCTGAAGCCTCTGGACTGTATTCAAAAGCAACCCCACGTGGCATCAATGGCAACTTCATATTTGGGGCAAATGGGGACCCCCTGCCTGTCTCCACCCATTGGTGGCAGAGAGATCCCTCCATACAACTAGATACATTTGCTCCACTGCTTCCACTACTCCTCCAGCAATCTCAGCAGAATATTGAGCATCTGCCCTGTCCTTTGGCCCACCAGCCCCAATGGGAACCAGACGCCATTGTGTAGCATGATATGTTATAGTTCTTAATGGGTAAAAGGGACAATAGGAAGGAGGATTGGAGGGGCTATCTCCTCTGGGAGAGACACTTCAGTTTCTGCTTCAACGTGGTTGCTGGTCTTTCTTTCATACTTCCTACTCTCCATATAAAGTAAAGTCTGGATGTAACCAGTGTATGAGTGGCTGATGTGAAATCTGCTGCATTCAAATAGGATTGCAGATGGCACAGCAATCTCAGCTGGTAAAAGGCAAAAGGTAAAAAGCTTTCTTCTCTGCGCGCATTGCGTCTGCGAATTCGCGTCCAGTGGAACTGTTCAGGGTGGTGAGGGGTCTAACCCGGGCACCTTCCCCCCTGAATCCGATTTTAGAGCCTTCGGCGGTTCGCTGCGATGCCTTTAATGATCATTTCGTAGATAAAATCTCTCGGATAAGAGCCGACTTAGATGCCGTCGTTATAGCAGAGGCTGACGATGGAGTGTCCAGTGACTCCGCGAGTAGAATTATACTGGATCAGTTTCAGTTGGTGAGTACCAAGGACGTGGACAAGCTGCTTGGACGAGTGAGGGGACGACTTGCCCTCTCGATCCCTGTCCTTCATGGCTGGTCATCCAGGGAGGAGATGTGGTTAGATCGCAATTACAATATATTATTAATGCATCTCTCAGGCAGGGGAGTTTTCCATCATGTTTAAAAGAAGCGGTAGTACGGCCGCTTCTAAAGAAGCCCTCCCTGGATCCCCTGGACTTTAATAACTACAGACCGGTATCAAACCTTCCATTCTTGGGCAAGGTGATCGAGAGGGCAGTTGCCTTTCAACTCCAGGTAGTCTTGGATGACACTGATTTTCTAGACCCATTTCAAACTGGCTTCAGGGCAGGATACGGAGTTGAGACTGCTATGGTCGCCTTAGCGGATGATCTACGCCTTAGTATTGACAGGGGGAGTGTGTCCCTGTTGGTACTTTTGGACCTCTCAGCGGCATTCGATACCATCGACCATGGTATCCTTCTGGAACGCCTGAGGGGATTGGGAATCGGGGGCACTGTGCTTCAGTGGTTCCGGTCCTACCTCTCGGGCAGGTTCCAGATGGTGATGCTTGGGGATAGCTGCTCTGCAAAGAAGGAGCTGCTGTGTGGCGTACCGCAAGGTGCCATCCTTTCCCCAATGCTGTTTAACATTTATATGAAACCGTTGGGAGAGATCATCCGGAGGCATGGGGCGGGGTGCTATCAGTATGCTGATGACACCCAAATATATTTCTCTATGCCTTCGATAACAGCGTCTGCTAAGGATAGTGTGTCTCCTCTGAATGAATGCATGGAGGCGGTAATGGGCTGGATGAGGAAAAACAAACTGAAGCTGAATTCAGACAAGACGGAGGTGCTTGCTGTCAAAGGCCGCAACCTGGGTTTGGAGGTGTGTCAACCGGTTCTGGATGGGGTTACACTCCCCCTGAAAGACTGTGTTCGCAGCTTGGGGGTGCTCCTGGATCCGTCGCTCCAAATGACAGCCCAGATAGATGCGACGGCCAGGAGTGCCTACTATCAGCTTCGGCTGATACGCCAGCTGCACCCCTTCCTAGAGTTGGAAGACCTAAAGATGGTAGTGCATGTGCTGGTAACTTCGAGGCTCGACTTCTGCAATGTGCTGTACATAGGGCTACCTTTGTGCCTAGTCCGGAAACTTCAACTAGTTCAAAATATGGCAGCCAGGTTGGTCACCAGTACATCTAGGAGTGACCATATTACGCCAGCTTTAAAATCGCTCCACTGGCTGCCAATTAGTTTCCGGGCGAAGTATAAAGTGTTGGTCATTACCTTTAAAGCCCTACATGGTTTGGGTCCAGGTTACCTGCGGGATCGCCTTCTCCCGTACAATCCGCCCCGCACGCTCAGGTCCTCTGGGAAGAACTTACTGCAGTCGGCCAAGACTAGGCTGACAACCGTTACCCAGAGGACCTTCTCTTCTGCCGCTCCCAGACTATGGAATGACCTGCCGGAGGAGACTCGTCAACTTAACAGTCTTTTAGAATTTAAGAAAGCTATAAAGACTGTTCTCTTCCGGCAGGCATATCCAGTGTAATTTTTAGAATGTTTTTAGGATGTTTTAGGATGTTTTAATGCAGTTTTAATAATAATTGTCATGTTTTTAATTAGTTTTATGTATTTTATCATGTTGTTGTTCCCCGCCTCGATCCAGACGGAGAGGCGGGTAAGAAATAAATGGTTATTATTATTATTATTATTATTATTATTATTATTATTACTTGGTCGTTCACAGGTAGTGTGACCCCCATCTAGAAATGTTTGAACACCTCTATCAAGATCTGCCAGCTTTCCCACCCATAGCATTCCCATTTTGTTGGGATTATTTTTCAGGTTGGCTGCTCTCATCTATCCCAAATCAGCTTCTGGACAATTGTTCAGGAATTCTACAGCTTCCATGGTATCAGTTAATGGAAATGCAAGATAGAGCTGCATGTCATCAGCATACTGATGAGACTTTAGCCCAGTCCTCCAGATGACTTTCCCCAGTGGCTTTTTAACATGTAGGTGTTAAAAAGCATAGGGGACAGAATATTCAGTAGGGGTAAATCAGGAATTCCCCAGCACCACTGACTAAGTAAACCCAATCAAGAAAGACCAGAACCAGGTTAATACCAAGTCATCCAGGTCAACTGTGGCCAGGCAACCCAGGGATGTCCAATGGTACTGAAGGCTGCTGAACTGCTCAGAAGAAACAACAAAGTCAAACTTTGTTCACCCCCTATCTAACAGGGTCATATTCCCATTCCCACCCCCCACTCTGCCAGGGTGACCAATAATGTTTCTATACATGATCAGGTCAGACAGATTCAAACAGATCTAAATAATAAATGTTGTCCAAGACACTCCAGTGCATAGAATTGGGATGCCACCACCCTATCCAGGACATTGCTGAAGAATGGGACAGCAGATATTAGGTGGTAATTATCCAGGACCATAGAGTCCAGGTTTGATTTTTTTTTTCCAATAGAGGTATCACCACTGCCTTTTTAAAGGAAGCCAACCTGGCACTATACCTCCATTCAAGGAAGCATTCATCACTTCAAGGTTCACACAACGAACTAGACCTCACAGATTTTATTAGTGCAGAACTGCAAGGATCCAAAGAACAGGTGGAAGGCCTCAGTACTTTCTGGTCTGCATGTTTTCACACTTGTTCCCTTTCAATGCAAACATCAATGTAGCTAGCCCAGACCACAGGATGTTCAGTTTCCAAGATGTAGTGCACCATAGGATTTGTAAAGTTTTTTTCCATGGAACCATTGCATTGTTATGAGGACAAATGCAGATTCCAAAGTTGCAATGTTGCATGGGACTTAAAGTGGAATAGAAATTTAAACTGTTGAATTTAATTTTGTATTAAGATTAAGTCTAGGCTCAAGACTGGAACCTGACTCTTATACTATTGGTCAGTGATGGCTCCAGGTTTTTAAGGGTCCTTGGCCAATATATGCTCATTGGGGGACCTCCCTCGGGAAGTCTACCTTCTCACTGCCGTAATCATCAGCTGCTATTTCTCTTTTCCTTTTTCTCATCATTGCTGCCTCTCACTTGCTTGATAGGCAGAGAGCTAATGAGCAAGTAGGCAGAAACATCTATTGCTCCTCCTCCTCACCACGACTGCTGTCTGGGCCAGAGAGGGAGGCAGGTAAACAAGCAGATTGCAATGGTGAAGAAAGGAGCAACTCCAGGGAGCTCTTGTCAGTGGGCCCTTGCTATGGTGTGTACCCTCGGCAGGTGCCTGACCATGCCTTCCCTTGATGCCGGCCATGCTATTGCTTACACCCAAGCAGCAAACGCTTCAGATTTTATATTAAGAAATGCATTCTTGCTACTTATAACACATCTCTTAAAAAAAAGAAAAGAAACTCTGTATTTCCATGAAGTTACTGCTATATGCCACGTTGCCTTTAACTCCCTCTGCAAAGTGAATGCACATAATGTTAAAAAAAAAACTGACGGAAGAAAACCTTCAAATGTATTTTGCAGAAGTGATATTGTGGTGAAATCATCCCTTTGTGGTATGAAGGTAAATAGTTATTGTATGAGATTTTATAGCAGCAAAGTTTGGATTCCAAGATGTCACTTCATGACTGAACCTTTCCAGGTGATAGGGGTAATGGCACAGTAATGGGAGGAGGTAGAAAGGAAGGAAGTAAATTGCACAGGGTTTTCTTTTATTGTTATTATTCTCAGTTATTGTAGTCACTTAACCTTAAGCTTGAGAAGGGTGGTTATAATTGACAGCACTTGGTGATCTCTGAGGAACATTAAACTGTTAGAAGGTGAAACATAATGGAGAGCTGCACTTCAGTGCCTTTTTGTAACCTTGCTTTATTCCACACATTTTTATCATATAGCAAATTTGGAAGATCTTGTAAAATTTCAAACTTTTTCTAAATGTAATAAACTCAAACAACAGCTAATTTTATCTCCATTACATGGTTGTTAAGGAATTTATGCATCGAAGGAAATGTTAATATGTGACCAAAACAAACAATGTGTAATGTAAAAGTGATTATTAATAATAATAATTCAGGCATGCACAACTGTAGTGCTCTTCTGTGAGTGAAATTCTCATCCATCACCTTGTTTGGAATGCTAATGTCCATAATGACTAATTGGCGTCATAGAAAACTGCAAAAAGATGTGGTGCAAATTATATGCTTGTCTGTAGACGATTGTTTCACTCATCACCATCACATGATTTAACATTCAACCAGTAGAAAACTATACCTGCTCCCTCCCCCAAAGTTCTAACATTATACTAGCCTTTGCATCTTCAGCAATCCCTCATTTGGACTGTGGCTCATATGTTGACCCTGCTGATCTCCCAGTCTGCAGAATGTCAGCATGGGGAGGAGCATATTCCCCATGGGACCAGCGGGTGTTGACCTTCACAACTGATTACCTAAAAAACCCACAGCTTTAAATGCCCTAAATGCCATTTCATACATTTTTTAAAAAAGCCATCTGTTACCACATGCTTTCATAGTACATATTGCAATATGTAGAAGAGAGAGAACATGTGATAAATATGAACCTAGGACCTTGGCCAGTTGTGGCTCCTGGGTGAGGATTTACCAGATATGTGCCTTTTCTTTTGTGTTAGAGTGGTCACTGATGAGACATGTGGTGTACAAATGGGAATTCATCCTGCCTATTTTTAACAGCTAAAGCAGAGGAAGTGGGGAAAGCAGGTTTTCCTTGCAAACCAGAGCAAGCCAGTTGACAGTCTCCTTCCTAACAACACAGGTTCCATGTCAAATGCAACAGGATATTAATTCTTGGTCCATTGTACTTTACACTTATTTAGTGCATCTAGTCCCTATGAGGAGCATTGCTTATGTTTACAGATCTCAAGTTCTACTACCAGTGAGGACATGACACAACTAGGTACAGAGAAATGTAAATACTTCATGTAAGCCCTCCCTTGTTTTCCCTCTTTACCATATATATATATATATATATATATATATATATATATACACACACATATATATTCTCAATCTTATTTTAGAGATGAACAGTCCAATCTATTTCCAGCCTATGCCACTTTCAGATGTGTTCTTTCCTAAGTCAGTCCCATTTACATGTATTGTGTACTAAAAATTGAGGGCTTCCTTTAATATTTTCAGGGGGGGGGTCTGTTCCTTTCTTTCTTTCTTTCTCTCCCCCCCCCCACTTTTTTTAAACAAGTAATAGCCTCTCCAAGAGGCTAGAAAGTCTAGGTGCCACCATGGCCACCAACCAGTTGTCACCATGACCACCAGGTGCTGTTTCGAAGCCACAAATGACCCTGCAAAAATGGGATATGAAGATTGCTGTCCCTCCCAAGCATATTGTACCAAAAATATGGCTGCAGTTGGCTTAAATAATAAGGGGAGGGCAATGGCAAAACCACTATTGCTATTCTCGCTGGGGAGGAGAGGGTGACATGCTCTTTACCTAGGTCTCTAATGTGAACTATTCTGCAGGCAGTTGAGATTTCCTCGGGAGATGGACTGAACCCCAGGTCACTGATAATCTCTTTCTATACACATACATGCTGTGAATGAAGACTTTAGAGGTTATAATACCTGGACTTTTATATAATGTTCTAATTCAAATGTTGCAATCAGCCATATTTTTTCTCTTTTTACAGTTCATAATAACGATCTACCTATGGCTGAGAATACCATAGGAGCATCAATGAACCTGGAAACATTTTTTTTTAATCTTCTCTCAGTTGGTGCTAGCTATTCTATCCATTTCTACTGGGTCACAAGTTCCACTGATTATGTAGTAGACCACAGGTTGGAGATGAAAATATTAAATAGGAAGAGCTATTGGTAATAGAAGGATAACTAGCTCACTCCCCATTCTCCATTGCTTCAGCCCTTTGGGTACTATCCCTTCCATGCTCCAGCTTTTTTTTAGGGGGGGCACCCCTTGAAAATTGAAAAAATAAGCAGCCAGCTATAACTTGTGAATTTGCACTCTCTTCCAATAACCACAACATTCTATCACCTAATAATCTTACAGCTATGAGGTTGGGTCAAGAAAATCTTTTTAAAATTCTGGAAATTCATAATTCCTATAAATTAGGGATATGCATCGTATCAGGTCCGATGTCCGATTCCGATTAAAATCGGAGGATATCGGGGATCCGATACCAGATTCCAATGCAATCCCGTGGAGGTCTGATTTTATCCAATCCGATTTTTTTGGTGTCCAATTTTAATCGGAAAATCAAACCTCTATTTTAGATGTTTTTGCCATAGGCTTGCACTGGGGGAAAGAAAGCTTTCCCCCAATGCAAGTCTATGGGGAAAACACTGGGCCGGCCCTCCCTCCCCCCTGCTTGCGCTCCTTACCTGCCGCCACCGTCCGCTGCTGTCCGCTGCTCCATACTACAGAGAAACAGGCCACAAAGCCTGTTTCTCAGTAGTATGGAGCAGCGGGCGGCAGCGGATGATGGCGACAGGTAAGGAGTGCGAGGGAGGGGTCCCCCCTTACCTGCTGGCATCCCGCGCTGCTGTCTGCTGCTTCCATACTACTGAAAAACAGGCCACAGGCCTGTTTCTCAGTAGTATGGAAGCATCGGATGGCAGCGCAGGATGCCAGCAGGTAAGGACCGCAAGTAGGGGGAGGGAGGGAGGGAGAGGGAGGGAGGGAGGTCCCCCCTTACCTGCAGCCATCCCGCACTGCTGTCCACTGCTCTGTATTACTGAGAAACAGGCTTTGTGGCCTGTTTCTCAGTAGATCGACGCACCGGGTGATGTCATCACCCGGCGCATCACTGTACTGAGAACCAGGCCGCAAAGCCTAATTCTCAGTAGTACGGAGCAGCGGGCAGCAGTGGACGGCAGCGCGGGATGGCTACAGGTAAGGAGCGCGAGGGGGGAGGGAGGGAGGGGGGAAGGCCACCATTTTAGGTGTTTTCCCTATAGACTTGCATTGGGGGAAAGCTCTCTTTCCCCCAATGCAAGCCTATGGGGAAAACACCTAAAACGGCAATCCAATATCTAAATTGGAACTTCCAATTTTGGATTGGATTCGATCCAATAACATGGACCTCTGATTTTTCCAATCTGATATTTTACAAAATCTGAAGTTCTGATTCCGATACCAATACGATTTTTGGGGTCCGTGCACATCCCTACTATAAATGTAAGAAATAAAATCCATTTATTGTACTTAGCTGTTTGATTTGAAATTATTACTATACTACACTTTTTCCTGGTCAGGATTATTTTACTCTTGGTTTATTTTCTGATTGCGTAGTTGTACATTCATTCCAAATTCACACTTACTACTATGTTTAAAGGACTGCACATTTCCACTTAGAAATCCTTTAATCTTTGAGGTTGTCACAAAATAGACCAAGTGAACTCATTTTTCTATTTTCAGCCATTTTATTCTTCTGGTTTAATGTTAAGTATTAAGTATTTAATAGAAGTTCTTTTTTAAAAAAAAGAAAAAAGGATGGCTGATTCTTCATAAATAGGAAAAGGTTATTTTAATCTCTGCTAAAAATCTCAGATGGGGAGTTGCGAGTTTGCAAATTGCAAAATGGGAGCTTAAGCTACTCAACAAGCCTACAATTTAACCTTCCAATTTGTTCTTAATCTTATTACAGCCCCTGAGGATATATTTTCCATAAAGGCAATTGAAGTTTTTGAACTTATCAGCAGGACGACTAAAACAATCTTGTGGTGAGCAGCGTAAAATAGCCATTGTAAGAATTTTGCAAGGGTTTGAAGTTTAGGAAGAATACCCACATTAGTGTGTGTCAAACCTGTCACTCAAATTCTCATTAGTTTCAAGGTCAAATGATCTGACATGAATAATTTTGTGCACAACTGCCCTTTCTTTTGAACACTATAGGAGCTTGACATCAGTATTTTCTTTAAGCTGTCTTTGAAAGCAAGAAGAAATTGGAGGGTCATTTGCAATTTGTAGCAATAAAACTACATTCATTCAGAAAAACAAAAATAAACTATAACTTTCCCTCCCCACGTGAATTTAGCATGGCAAAACCTAAAGAGCATCAACACAATGAGAATGACAAGTGTCATCTTGTTATAACTCTAAATTCAATATTATGTAGACAGTTTATCAAATATAAATATTAGTTTTATGTAACAAATCATAATGGTTTACTATCTTTATTTTTTAAAGATTTTTTTAAACTAGTCTGAACTGCTGAAATTGTTTTATATTTCTAAGTGAAGGGGAATAAAAGAATAATATTTACTAATCAGTATTGTAAAGGTGACTCATGATTCAAGGACATGATCCAGACCAAGTGAAGCATGCTGACTCTTAACTGATTTCATTCGGAAAGTTAAATGCGTGATTACGGCTGCAATTTATATGTGTCCACCCAAATGGAAGCACCTTTAGGATTAATGGAACTTCTCCCTGGTAAGTGAGTGTAGCTTCAGGCTAGCAGCTTATACACACTTGAGACTATGCCCCATTGAATTCAGTGGGACTTAATTCTGAGTAAACATGCATAAGATTGCACTGGAAATCTCCTCTAGAAATCAAGAGGACTTGAAGAGATTGTAGTGATAGAATCCAACAGTTGCCAGTAGAACATCTGGGGTTCAGTATCAAACATATAAAAACATTAGTCTGTTGACTCACTGAAATAGTAACTAGCTTTGCAGTCCTCAACAATATGCTAAAATCCACTATGTGCTAAGGAAACATTTCAAAATATAATCCTAAAAGCATGAGTTTCAGTCCAATAATTCTTGCAATACTAAGAGCTCTGATGCATTGCTTACATGGAGCTCTCCCATTCACTTCAATGGAGGGTCCAAAGTCTGGAAAGGAAGTATTGTGCATGCTGATCTTATAAGGTCAGAAACAAATCATAAAGCAGCACAGGAGCATACTCATGGGCTCTGAATTCAATGCTTCTGCCACATCTAAATTCTATTTTCTACAACAAGAAAACCCACACTTGTTGCCTAGGACACACAGGGCTGGCTCAACCATGCCAAGAAATCACTTGGCATACCAATTTTTAGGGGTCACACTAACTTTTTATGTTAAACTTCAGAGCCTTGGACTACTTGAGATTACTAACAAGAAATGCAAATTTTTGAAGCTAAATACAGCCTTTCTAATCAGAGGGAGAGTTGGGAGAGTTAAGGCGATCAACATTGAAATGTAAGCCTTAACCTGAATGACCATATTGATAATATGCCTGTTTGCTGGCATGGCAGGTTTTCCAGGGAATTCTGTCACCCCAGCAAAATCGATTGGCACTGCACTAGAGGTAGCTTTTACTAATGTAACATAATTTATGATAGCACTAGTGCCAAATAGGATACTGCCCCCTTTCACTTGGTTACTTTGAACTTGATGAATTAGCTGAAATGCATGATTGGACTCCATGGTCAACCACATGGTATTGTGTTTGAGTTGTCATTAAGTGATATCAACGTGACATCATTGGTGACTGGCATTATTGGTCCCCATTCTCCTTGCCTGCCACTTTGCTTGCCCATTGTTTGATTGACTTTTATTGTTCAACATTGCCTTATTTGATAAATCTCACTTCTTGTATCTTAATGGAACATGTTATATAGAAGAGATAATACATTGTAACCGTTTTGCCTGTTCTAAATTGTTTGGGGCCAAGCAATCCTATGGAGGGGGACTAATCTTTTGCTCTGTTTTTAACTCTATTTGTGGAGAGGGATTGTCAGAGTAATGAGAGAGTCTAGAATCATGGGGATACTTATCTGCATAATCATGCTCCCCAAACATCCTAAACCACCCTGTTTTTGGTCCTAACACTGGCAGTGGGACAGCCACAATGGCGGAAGCTGTGCTGCCATTCAGGGAAGATCTCTGGCACTGGACCACCCTCTTGGTGCTGCAGAGAGATGTGCACAGTATCCCATGTCCCTTCGGCCAGCCACACTGGATCCCTAAAAGAACACAACATTTTTGTAGGAAGACTTCACCGTTACAGTTTGTGTGTGAGTTAAGGAGGAAACTGAGCAGCATGTGTCATGAATTCAACATGATTCTCTAAATCTCCTTTTTCTTTTCCCAGGAGATCCCTCCCCCAACTGAAATAAAGTGATACTTTGGGAAAGTTTAAAATAAAGGGAAAAAGGGGAAATAGTGTGGGCTCAAGGGTTAGTTTTAGACTTTTGATTGCATCCAAGATCTTATAGAAGCCTTATTTTTCTTATATACCCAGATAAATAGACTTAGATAAGTCTCACATAATATGATAGGATTTCCATTACATGGAAGAGCATTTTATTTTATTTCATCTGTGTTTTGAATATATGTGGTCTTGCTATATCCTGTATCTGTTTCATAGAAATAGATATTCCATAGATAAGAGTTCAGAAAAATAATAATCAAGAATGTTGTGTGATAACACATGGAAGGCACAGATAAGTCTTTGGGAGTGAGTCTGCGTACAATTCTTTGGAGAAGTTTCTACACTTTTATCCGTGTTCACTGAATAGAAAAGCATTAAGTTAAGTAAATTGGAAAGTCTATTATTAATTGTTCATACCTGACAATATATCTCTGCTAGTCTATCATTTCTCACAGACCAATTGGCTTGCTTTTTGTTCCCCACTTTCCACCACAGTACTTCTGCCATTTTGCAACCTTTCTTTCTCTTTCCAGCAAACCAGTATCTTCTTCTCCTCCAGAGATCTTAAAACTCCACTCATTCAACAAAGCCTTTCCCAAACCATTACTGCCACTATCTCAAATCCATCTGGACTATGCTATCTGAAATTATCTTGTGTAGCATTGCTAGGCCAACTTCAACCATGTTAAAATTAATTCTTGTTTGACATATCTTTGAGCCCTCCAGATATTTTGAACTACAATCACCATATTCCTGACTATTGGCCTTGTTGGTTGGGGCTGATGAGATTTGTAGTCCAAACATTCTGGAGGGCGTTAGGTTGCCTAGTAGCCTACCCCTGCTCTAGGTGAATGAGAGTAATTTGCCTCAGCCTACTTAGTGAGTTAATGGCAGAAGCGAGATTTGAACCAAGGGTCTCTTAGGCAGAACTCTCATGTAATCTGTACCTGCTCTAATAAAGTGATGATAAACATACGAGCAGACATGTGGTGCTTTCAAAAATAAAAAAGTCGCAAATCTACCTGAAGCACGGAACCAAGATTTATGTCTGAACCCACATTTTATTCAGTGGTCTGCATGCCTGATATTTCAGCTGCAAAGTTGGGCTCACCTTGTGCAACAGCTGAAGAAGTAGCTGTTGTAATATGTCATTTGTCTCCATCCTTAGTGCCATAGTTCTGTGTAATAATTGGTCCGAGTGACCTTAGCATCATATCCTAGTCAATTGTCTGAGTCAATAATACGTTTTTGGTGATTAAACTCTGCTGCCGAAGCTATTTTCAGGCACTTTAAGTCAATGTATCGGGGGTGGGGGGGATGAAAGACATTTCTAGATGTTCCGTATTTGAAGGTCTGTCCTTCAGGTCCTCTCATTGTCTGTTGTAATAATTAATATTTAGATCTCCTATCCTCATTAGGCACATCATTCATTTCGACATAGGTTATAATATACCTTTAGTCTTCTGGATATAGTGGGGTGAAAATAATGTTAATAAATAAATCCATAAGCAATTTAGCTCCCAGTTTAGCTTCACAGAACACGGCAGGGCAGAAGAGCAGTGGTGTGTATTTTCCTTTATCTTTGCAAGTTTGAACGGAGAGCTGCAGAGAAGGAGGTTGAATTAATAATTTTATATGCACATTGAAGGCATGTTTATTGAGGAAAGAGGATAGGTTGACTGACAGGGTGCTAAGAATATTTGGTTCACAGGACTCCAATTAGTGTAATCCATATATGTGTTCAAAAGAAAAGGGCCTTTAAAAAAATGTCAGTCTTGTTTGTTCTGGAGTGAAATTTAATTTGCTATGCACAGAGGAATGTAAATTTTATTTCAGCGTGAGCTTGACATTGTTTTAGAGTTGTGGAATCAAGGTATATAAAAAGAGGCACTGAAACATCCACTGTGTGACAGTTTTAGACCAGATGTATATTTTATGTGTGAGAAGTTCAGTAGCTGGGAGCTGAAACTGCTTTGTTTATGTGAAATACAAGTAGAAGGACAGTCTTTCGCTGCATGGCTGTTTTATGTTAGAAGGATGGGAGAAATTACATTCACTTCAGGTTTTGACTGATAATGATTAAGCTCAGGGAGTTAGATTACTGATTGTTATTTCTTTATTTTAAAAGTATATGCCTTTGAGATGCAGTTCAGAAAGCAGGAATTTTTTGTTAGCAAGAAATATTTCACATGTAGCAAAGATTAACCATGTGTGTTTTGGTTGTTTAAGTTCTTGCTTTAATTCCTGAGATTAAAAAACTGTAATTATGGTTCATCCTGAATGGATCAAAAGAAAGGGATTTAGTATAGGGCCAGGGGGGGGGGGGGGCTGCAACAAAGTGTTACAGTGTGGAGTGCTTCTACTTAGGATTGTAGCCACTCAATACCATTCAATTTCTGCTCCTTCCTGGTTTTCCGGATGGGGGGGAGAGGATCGTCCAACACTCAGGATTGAGACAATTGTGCATAGAGAGCAGCTGTTCTGAACTCTCTATAGCAGGGTTGCAGAACTTGAAGTTTGGGAAACCCAATCCAACCCTCCTGGAGTTCTCTACATGGCCACACCATCTTTCCCCCAACCACCGAAGATTGGTGGTTTCCTGACTTTTATGCAGTTTTCCCCAGTCTAAGAACTTCTCTATATTAAGCAAAAATCCCACAATCTCACTGAGCTTTCTTCTTCTGGAGACTTCCCGGTTTTACAATGGGCTCCTTTAGATAGCAAATGAGATTTGGAATTGAAAACTTCCTTTCTCTGAAATGTTCTCTATGTTCAATGGAACAGCGTCATCTAGTGGGTGAATAAAAGTGCAATGCCGGCATTACACACTGCCAATATAGTACCATGAACTGTTAATACAGCTGATCTCCAAACTTTTTGAAAGTGGGATAAAGGGGGGAAAGTGCAGGAGACATCCTGAAGTTTGACGACGTCATGCAAAGAACCCACAAACATCCGTCCATGACCAATCACGAGCATGCTATAAATCACTGTAGAGAAGCTCTAAAAGGCTGCAGTAACTCTCCTAAGGCTTAGTTACTGGAGTAAGAGCTTTAAGCTAAAATATACTGGATATTTTAGTATTTTGGCCATGCCCCATTTTGGAATACAGCCCCTGAGATCTTTTCCAAAATGGAATTTGAGCCCTTGAGCTGAAAGAGTTGAACCCCTTTCCCCTACAATCTGCTTTCCTTGTGTGAAAATCCACATTGGGTCTTGTTGGTATGTGTTTGGGGGGGGGGGGATAAATTATGTGTCAGGAGGGAAATAACAGAACAGAGCTGCAGATCTTTTTATCTGTGCACAGGGTATTGTGCATATCAACAAGTGTCATAATCTGTTTCTGACTGTTTGCATCTTGATACAGATGCAAATGTGTATCACATCAACATTATTCCTATGGCAGTATGCATTCACAGCACCATAGGCACCTCCAGATTTAGGGGGGGAGGGCTGAGAAGCCCTCATTGGGCCCACCTCTCCCTCACCACCATCACTACTGCCCATTCATTTCCCCCCTTTCTCTGGACCCAATCCATAAAACCATTTGGAGAAGAATAGAGCAGGTGGAGGATGCTGCCTATGCTTCCTCATTTTTTTTCAGTGCTTTCTGAAGAGGGGCAAAGATGGGTGGTGAGCAGCCAGTGACAGTAGAAAGGAAGAGCAGCAAAAGGAGGCGTCTCCAAGGCTGGCAGCAGAGCTGGCTTTCTGAGGACACTTGGGAAAGATACCCTCAATGGGGCCCCTCCCTCGGTAAGTCTATCTTCTCACTGCCATTGTCACCAGCTGCTCTTGCTCCTCCTCCTCTTCTTTCTCATTATTGATGCTACTCCCTTACTTGACAGGCAGAGAACCAGTGAACAAGTAGGCAGGGGCAGCTGCTGCTCTTCTTTTCACCAACGCTGTTGACTGGGCCAGAGTGAGGAGCAGGTGAGCAAGCAGGTTGCAGTGGTGAAGAGGAGGAGCAACTCCAGGGGGCGCTTATCAGTGGGCCCCTGCTAGAATGTGGGGCCCTGAGCAGGCGCCCAAACATCCTTGACACCAGTGGTAGTTGGCAGTAGGCTCCCTGCAGGGGTGTGGGACTTAGTAGGTGCCAGACAATGTCAGCCCTGCACAGCACTCTTGTGTGCATGGCTTCCTCTGGATCAAACCCATTGATTTAATTTTTTCTCATAGGCAAGCACCCAACTGTTTAATTTTTTTTCAACTTGAAGATTTGGCCTGTCATCATATTTCCAAATAGGAATTAAATTGGATTTTGAGGGCTTCCTCAAGATTAGCCAGGATATATTTGATGTTGGGAAATATAGGAAAAACTGTTAAGATCCATAGTATGCAGCTGAAGACACTGGACACAATCCAAAGGCAGATTTTAAGTGTACCCAAGTGCTTGTGAATGTATTGTGTCTCCGTGTTTCCATTTTTTATTTCTGAGAGTCAGCTCTCTATTTCAAAAGTAGGAGTACTGCTATTATTTACCCTTCCCTCAAGTCCCAAGTGATTTTGGGCATATGGAGACAATCAGAGGGTTTTTTTTTCTTCCTAAAGAATTCAACAAGATTTAAAATAATGTTTTCATGTGTGACAATTATGTGCTTTTGCTTAAAATCAAATACACATTGGCAGAGATATCCACATTATTTACAGCATTTCCATCCCAAACTTCAGTCCCTCGGGGCCCCTGGGGTGACTCAAAATAGCATAAAAGAACAACAGATTTTTATTATTTTCATATTCATAACTATCAAGGAATCATCAGCAAAGAAATATGGGCTAACAAACACACATCATTGATGTAATAATTAATTGTCATTGCCAACAGGAGGCAGATACCATATCTTTATTAATTACAGGGATCTCCAGTGCATAGTAACTTATGAACCATAACACCCAACAGTATGGTTCCATACAATTTAAGGCATGAGCTAAGAAGAAAGGCCTCTTGCAGCCTACCTGATATAGGCAAGTGTACCCTGGTGCAAAGTGCTTTGATTTGAGGAAGGATCTGTCAGAGTGAGGCAGATTACACTGGCTGCTTCAGAGCATTGTGCAGCATTTGCTACAGCAGGAAAGAAAGTAGCTGGCATGTCTCTCTGGAGAGCATGTCTGTGCCCATCCAAAGACTCACTCTTTGAGTGGACACATTGCCAGGATGTCTGCACAGTGGGACAGGCAGTCTCCATGGCTACCATGCCCACAATGCCTCATTCCAAGGAAGGACCCATTAGAGTGAAGCAATAGCAGGAAGAGGGAGGCATGGTGAAAATGGAGAGAAGAAATGAAGGATGGGCAGTGAAGGAAGAGAGGTAGTGTGTATCCTGCCTGAGGTGGGAGGATATATTGTGCCAAACCAGACAAGGGGGCCAAAGGGTATTCAGTCAGGATGAGATGTTTGTTGGATTCGCACCCTTCCTCTTAAGATGCCTCAGGATGTTGACCAGAATAGTCTTGACTTAAATCCCTCCCAACCCACATTGACCTGCCAAGCATGACTACAATGTAGCACCAATTAAACCAAATTGTAAAACTTCACCTCATTGGAGTGTAGAGTAGATGAAAAAGGGTGCCAATAAAGGCAACTTCCCCCACACCCCAAAATTCCTGCTTGGCCTTGAAAGGTAACTGCTTAGCCATAAAAGAGTGGTGGGTAACTAGGTGGGGATGCCATTTTGCACTGTTGATGGAGTTGGGAGGCACTTCCCTTTTGAGGCAGCCTGTGCTTCCTTAACTTCTGTGATGTGCGACATCAGAGAACCCCTATTCAGGTGTTCTAAACCTGAATAGGGTAAATATGTGAGAGGAGGGTTCCATCCCCACCTCTCCCCCTTGTCATGTTTTGTCACTCCGTACTCGTGAAGACTGACAATCTGAAAGAGAGCACCTCCTCTACCTGTGGGGGCTCTCCAATGATCCGCAAAGCAGATTATCTCGGTTTGGGATCGTATGCAGAGCCCCCATGGATTACCCATGTCAAATTCAAATTTGCCATGGGTTGTTATATTGGAAACCATTAAACCAGTTAAAGTCGAATAAATTATGCCTATTGGAAAACAAGCTTAAAATGGCATATCATATGGGCTTGGAATGACTTTCTTATTTATATGAGTGTAATTGCTTCCAGAAAGCTCTGGTTTGGCAAGAGCAGTTTTGCTTTACTGATCAGCAATGGCTACCATCACCCTCATGCTCAAAAATCTTTAAAAGTATATGAAGGGACTCTGGGCTTTTTATTAGTATTATTGGTTGTGCTTCAAAAAGGTATCAGAATAATTCCTCAGGTGATTTTATGACATTTTGAGCACCCTTAATAAATGTCACAATTGACCAGCGTGTTAAACCACTTCTGAAGGCCTTGGGGACTTAAAGTTGACATGCCATGCTGCAGATAAGCCATTAAAATGGCTTTATCTATTTAATCTCCATGGAATGAAGTGAATCAGGTAAAGCAGCGGTGTTAAATCTCAGGCCCATGGGTGTGGCCCCCCAATTTGGCCAACTGCAGATTCCCAAATGGCCATGCCCCCTTCCTCTGACCCCCATCCTCTTTCCTGTACTGCTGATAGTTTGGCTGTTTCATGGGCTTTGCATGGTTCTTTCCCATTCTAAAAGGTTGAAAGGCCTCTCCTTAGGCTTAGGTTCTGGCCGTAAGAGCTTTAAGCTGAAATAGGCTGGGATTTGTAGAGTTTTGCCCCTGCCCCTTTTGCCTTTGGCTCCATCCATTGCTGGAATGCAGTTCTCACGGGTTTCTCCAAAACTGAATTTGGTCCTGAAAGAGGCTGAACACTGCTGAGGTAAAGACACAAGTGTCTTAACTGTGGTCACCACCTAGAGTTAATATGTTAATTATGGTAAGGTGCTCCAGATAATCCAGTGCATCCAAAAGGTACACTAAGAAAATGCAGGCATGGACTCCCGTTCCTGTCCAATCTTGCTAATATCCACGTGTGCAGTGGGATTGCACTCCTTGGCACTTAAAACAATATAACATTGCTGCTTTCTTGACATTATAAGCACACACTGGCTGAATTCAGACAACACATTAAGCAACTGAGGGGGGGGGAACAATCGTTAGTTGTGTTGCTTATTGTGTTGTGGGGGGTAACACGCCGCTCACAAACTACTGACGGTATGCTATTCTGCCCAAATAAACAACTGAGGCTGAATTCGGACAACACGATAAGTAACTCTACTGACAGTTGTTTCCCTACCCCTCCGTTGCTTATTGTGTTGTCTGAATTCAGCCACTGAATCCTTTATGTACGCAATTCAACGCTAGATTGAGTGCTCATTATATAATCACTGCTAAGATATTGCATTCTTAGTACATTAATTATTTCAGTTCATTTCTGTATCACTGTGTGCAACCCAGAACCTGGCAACGTTAATATAATTAGAACAAGTGTGTGTGTGTGTGTGTGTGTGTGTGTGTGTGTGTGTTTCTGTGATTCTGATCATGAAAACATCTCACCACTAGGGATGTGCACTGACCCCCCGGATCGGATGGCAGATCGGAATCGGACCTGGGGGTTGGATCGGATCAGATCGGAGGTTGGGCGGATCAGATCGTATTCCGATCCGAAAATCGGATGTCCGATTTTCGGATCGGACGCCATTTTGAATGCATTTCCCCATAGTCTAGTATTGTGTTACAAAAACGCCTATAACTTCTACATTTTTAAAGATAGAAGGATGAAACTTGGGCACTTTGTAGATGGGTTAGGGGTAGTTCTCTGTGAGAAATTTCAGAAAGATTGGTGCAGGCATTTTGTGGCAATTAATTTTTTAATTAAAACCAGGAATGCCTATAACTTTTTCATTTTTAATGTTCCACACATGAAACTTTGCCACATTGCAGATGGTATGTTGGGACTCATGTGTGTGAAATTTCAGAAACATAGGTGCTTGCCTTGTGTGGCAATTAATTTTAGAAAAATGGGTAGTAGTGGGGTAAATACAGTTACGCCTTCAACTTTTTTATTTTTAAAGATACAAACAGGAAGCTTGGGAACATTACAGGTAACACTTTGCTTGAAATGTGTGTGAAATTTCAGAAAGCTAGGTCCAGGCATGTAGTGGCAAGGTATTTTTGAAACAATGAGGAAAGAAACGCCTATAATTTTTTATTTTAAAAGTTAGACGTCTGAAAGTTGCTCACTTTGTAGATGGGTTAGGGGTAGTTAACTGTCAGAAATTTCAGAAAGTTTAGTCCAGGCATTTGATGGCTATTTTTTAGATTAAAAGTTACAAAAGTTTTTCCACAGAGGCTTGGGCTGTGTCAATTGAACCCCCCTCCCCCGCCTCCCCCGCCTCCCCCTCCCTCTTTTATCTGTCAAAAAACTCTGTGTTGTTGTAACTTTTAATCTAAAAAATTCATATCCACCAAATGCCTGGACCTAACTTTATGAAATTTCTGACAGATAACTAACTACCCCTAACCCATCTACAAAGTGCCCAAGTTTCAGATGTCTAACTTTATAAAAAAGTTATAGGTGTTTATTTCCTCACTGTTTCAAAAATACCTTGCCACTACATCCTTGAAGGCTATGCTTCTGAAATTTATCACACATGAGAACCAAAGTGGTATGTCTAATGTGGAGAAATTTCACAGATGGGCACAGTTTAACTGAAATGGCAGTGAAAGTTGGGTTTGCCCATTGAATATCAAAGTGGTCCCACACCTTGCTTGTCTGTCGCTTCTGGGGTGACACAGACAGCCCGCCGGCGCCTTCACTCTGTGGTGTCACCTCAGGAGCAGGGGAATGAGTGGAAGAGAGGACGGATTCTGGAGAGCGAGACTCTGCTGTTGCCTGCTCTTCCTCTTGCCCCACATCAAAGTCCTCCTTCACATTCTGAACCACGCTGACTCCCACAAGGTCTGGGAAAAAATCAATCAGCGGGTTCTTCATGGCCACTGCTGCTCCCAGCACCTGGTAGTTCAAAGAGTGCCCTGCAGGCACTACTTTGAGTTGCCTCTGCCTGCTTCTGCTGCCCCAGTGGAGGACGCCTCAGTTTAACAGGGGGCGTGGAAGAAGCCTGCCTGCTGCTGGTCCCAGCAGCAGCAGCGCCGCGCCCAGAGCGGCCTCTTCCAAGTGCTGCCTTAGCAGCAGCACCCCTTTGTGTGCCATGTTTCATTATTATATTATTTTTATTATTATTATTAAATAAGTAGTATTATTATATAAGTAGTATGTGTGCTTTGCCCATAGTTTTTGTGTTTGCTATGTAGCAGCAGACTACACAGCCCAGCAACAAACACACACTCACAAGCAAGCAAGCACACACACACAGAGAGAGAGAGAGAGAGAGAGAGAGAGAGAGAAAGAGAGTATAGAAATATTTTGTTATTATTTGGGGGGGGGGGGTTCAGAGAGAGAAAAAGAAAAAGAAACACACTCACTCCCAAAGACAAACTACAGATATTTTTAAGACAAACGGACAAACTAACAAACAAACAAACGTACTATACAATAGAGAAAGGAAAGGAAAGAGAGAAAATTAGAGAGAGAGCACAAGGAAAGCTGAAGAAAAAGACCAGAAACTCCTCAAATCCTCCAAATTCAAAATGTCTCACTCCCACCAGCTCCAAACAACACCACTCCTTCCTCCAACTCAATACACCCCACAGAGAGCCAAGAGCAAAAGCCTGATAATATAAACTGGGTTTTCTACTAAGCCCTCCTCCAGCATTGCGATTGGAGGCTGAAGAAAGTCTTAACAGGATTGGGTGATTCAGTCATGTAGTCTAAGCACAATTGGTGGATCAAGCTGTCAAACATACACACACAGCCTTCCCCCCCCTTACTGAAAGTTTAAAATAATAAAGTTTAAACCTTTGTTTGCCACTAAAGTCTTGCACCAATTTATCTGTAATTTTCAAAACATGAGGGGACATAGATACTATCCCATGTCTGCGAGTTTCAACTGTATACCTCTTAAAACAAAAAAAGTTACACTGCAAATTCTCTTTCTTGGCTGTAAGTCCCATGTAAAACTCCTTAATAAACCTTTGTTTGCCACTAAAGTCTTGCACAAATTTCTCTGTAATTTTCAACACGAGTAGACACGAATACTCTCCCATCTCAGCGAGTTTCAACTTTCTACCTCTTAAAACAAAAAAGTTACGGCACATTATTTTTCAAAGCCCAAAGTAAGTTTAAAATGCCATTAAAAACGATCCAATCCGCCGATTTTTCCCGATCCGGATTGGACCTCGGTGGATCGGATCGGATCGGAGGGTTGGTCGGTATCATGTTCACCAGGACTTTTTCTGGGAAACCAGCCAGCAGAGTGATTATCAATCCGTTCTGGGAATGCCGCCAGCAGGATTGTTTGGAGTTGTTTTATTAGAGAGATTTAACTCCTGCAAAGACTGAAGTGCTGGGTCTTAGCAAGGTTTCACAGTTTCCAGTATCCACAGACCAGTTCAAAAGCCAGGGGGAAAATCCAGATAGAGAGAGTCCAAGAGCCAATTCCGAAGTCAAGGGTCAGAGAAAGTCCACAAGCCAAAGCCAAATCCGTAGTCAAAAGCCAGTAGCCAAAGCAGGAGTCCACAAGCTAGGATCAGGAAGAGAAGCTAGGCAGCTTTCACGTTGGTTGTTCCTAGCAGAGAAACGTCTTGCACTCTGAGGCTTTTTAAGCAGCTTCTCAGCCTGGCCTCACCCATCCCCCAGCTGTGCCTTATTATTCTGCTTTAGCTATGTAAGCTCAGCGTCCACCGTGCCGCGTTTCTGCAGTGGCAGACTTCTTCTTGCCGGCCGGACCTGCTCTGCTCGCTTTAGACGCCTCCGTTGCTGAGGACTTGGAGCCGCCATTCTTTGCCTTCAGAAACTTCTTCCAGGGAGAGAGGAGGTGGAGGAGGATAACTTTCCTGGGACTTCTCTACCTCTTCTGCCTCATGGCCCCTCTCCTCCTCCGACGCTGCCTCCGATAGACTCTGAGGCAAAGAATCTGCAGCCCTGGGTGAGTCAGCTTCATCCTCTGATGAAGATTCCTCAGGAGGGGCCATGACAGTCAGATTGGATCGGTTTCTTCCGATTTGGGGGTGGATCGGATTCGGATCATGGATCGGATCCAATTCGATGCACACCCCTACTCACCACATACCAGCCTGCCAGACAACTTTACATGCAGAGTAACAGCATGGAGCACAATAATGAGAAAACTTAAAATTTCCAACTGTTGTTATTAGTTGGTTACCTTTTGTTTTAAACACAGCAAATGGAAATTAATAAACAAGGGTCTTGTAAGCTAGTTGTACCAGAAAATGTAAGCAAGAGGAAGGATTGTTCTGGTTTTACTTTTATATTTTGGTTTAAAACTTCCATATTTTATGCTGTACCTTCTGGTTTTAATTTTTGTGAACCACCCAGAGAGCTTCAGCTACTGGGTGGTATAGAAATGAAATAAATTATAAATAAAAAAGAAGTGTGTGTGCGCGCGTGAATGCATGTGTGGCCCCTGGGCCACTGAGTCTGTATGACTGAAAATGTGGCGCATCCCCGATGTAAACTGTAGAAAAGACTTGTGAGGATTCTTGAAGCCCAAAGTTTATAAACACATTCCAGTATGCCTATATATACCAGTTGAAGGGTTGTCAGAGGATAGTCTTCTGTTTGATGGGCTGTTGACTCCAAAGCCTGTTTAAAGATAAAGGCGCATAAGAATGGAGGAAGCGCAGGGCCCTTGAAGATGTCCATCTACAGTTATTTACCAGGGCAGGATCTACACTGCTGTTTTAAACCTCTTTAAAGCACTTTATAACAGTAGTGACAACTGTTTTGGAGTGTGTCGTGGGCCCCAACAGTTGTCAGTACTGTTATAAACCACTTTAAAGCGCTTTAAAGCAGCAGTGTAGATCCGCTCCAAGTGACTGAGCAGGCACACAGGCCATCTGGTCACAGTTTTACCTGCTATGGTCAGATGTATATATTTCTATTTAAAGTAAAGGAGTAAATTCTAAATTTGCATCTATACATATAAATGAGCATGTGCAAAATTTATGAAAATTGGCATCCTCTTCTGTCCTCTCTTTGGGCAATGCCTGAGTGGCAATTTTGTGCTTAATCCCCTTGCCTGCTAAACAGAGGCCCTTGGGACTGGATGTGAGTGCAGAGGATCCACCTGTATGGATAGCGCTGTCCCCCTTGCCATGAGTACACGGAAAGGAAGGAGTTGATGACCTACAACCAATGCCATGCCAGACCCTAACGCTTTCACCCACCCAGTAGAAAACTCACTGTAGCCTAAGCTGATTATGCATGGTTATGGAGAATTATGCATAGTGTGGAAAATGTTGATAGGGAGAGATTTTTCTCCCATTCTCAAAATACCAGAACCCAGGCTCATCCCATTAAGTTGGCTGGTGGAGATTCTAGACAGATAAAAAGAAGTACTTCACACAGCGTGTCGTTAAACTATAGAATCACATGATATGGGGATGTCCACCAATTTGGCTGTCTTTTATAGCAGGTTAGATAAATTCCTGGAGGAGAAGGCTATCAATGGCTACTAGTCCTGATAGCTATGTGCTGTATCCAGTAGCAGAGGCAGTAAGCCTATGTACACCAGTTGCTGGGGAACATGGGTGAGAGGGTGCTGTTGCACTCATGTCCTACTTGTGGGTTTTCTCTTGACAGCTGGTTAGCCATTGTAGAAACAGAATGCTGGACTAGATGGACCCTTGGTCTGATCCAGCGCATGGCTTTCTTATGTTCTTATACTATTTTGCTAGAACTCAGCTATAATGGGTTCCAGTATAATATGCATACCATGTGCAAAAGGCCCTTGCTTAATGTGCCTTTTAGTGGGGGTTACATACTCTTGCACACCCTGATGAGTTCTAGTAGGTGTGCATATCGCAAAGCCAGCTGTGGGCGAATGAACACTATAAAAACCTGTAGCTTTATTTGTTCAAACACATCATTAAAAGATACACTGTCCTGACAGCTGAAAAACCCAAGTTCTCCCAATGGGTGGAAGCAGGAAATTTAGTTTTCCACTGACCCACCACAGGGATGTTGCTGTTCTGCAACAGCACCTCCCTGTTTGAATGATCTGGGTTTGGATCTAATGAAAAACAAAAGACTGATCATCCATCTTCTTGATATGTGACGGATGAAAGAATGACAAATTGAACAGAGACAGTTGGAGGTTCTTTATATCATTCTTGGCTGCACAGCTGATCAGCTTGCCAAGTTACAAAAGGAAAACAAAATATTTTCCTGCCAATGCTAAACTGCTTAAGTGTGTCTAGAAATGGAAAATACGAGACAAAACGAAATGAATATCAGACTATTGTCCAAGATTGAGTGGACGATTCAGAAGCTTAAAGCTGCATAAATTTTGAATGATTAATTTGAATAGAAATCATTTAGCCATATTTTTACTTACATATCAGAATAGTTTTGGAAAGCATTTACCGATGTTGTGAATTCTAATGCTCCGCAGATCAGTGTAATGTCTTCCTGCAATGCTGGAGACAGTCTGTTTAAAAAAAGAATTACTGGTACTTACAACAACATTATTGTAAGATCATAAATCCTACTGCTCAGCAAGTAAAATATAATATATATGATGTGGACATTAACAAAACTGCCTTTTGAATAAGCCTTTAATTCAATCTACCTAAAGTTTTAGCATTTTTATTTAACAGCACTAAAATGAAATTGAAACATTTGTGTACAGCTTGTGCATTTTGGTGTGATTTATTCTCTGTAGAGATGGAATATTAAGCTATGCAAAGGATTTCTGTTTTTCAAAGATAAGATCCAATATGTCCCATCCTAATAAGATCCAAAATGCAGTACAAAATCAGTACAATGGATGAATGAAAGAAACCACAAAGGATAAAGTGTTGACTCAGGAGGTGAGGAATTGTCCCAGGAGAAATGTTTTAAAGATTATTTTTAGAAGACAAATTTTTGGGAAACAATGTATTATATCCAAGACTGTCCTTCCAGTCATGGAAAGCTGCTTGATTCAGCAAAGGCTTCTGTTAATGAAAGGTGGAGGGAGGTAATTTTTTGAAATTCCCTCGTTCACCTGCAGTCCATAACACCATCTCTTCTGCTGCCCCACAAGACCCCACAATCCTTTGGAGCAGATGTAGTGGAACACATTTTATTTATTTATTTTATTTTATTTATTCCATTTATATACCGCCCCATAGCCAAAGCTCTCTGGGCGGTTCACAAAAGAGCAAACCTCTGGATCAAAGAGCCTACCATGAATGGAAGGACACAATCAGGCTAACAATGGGTACTAGTCCTGATGGCTATGTGCTACCTCCAGTATCTGAGGCAGTAAGCCTATATACACCAGTTGCTGGGGAATGTGGTGGGAGGGTGCTGTTGCTCTGCGTCCTGCTTGTGGGTTTCTAGTCAACAGCTGTTTGGCCACTGTGTGAATACAGTGCTGGGGCCTGTCTTGATGAGGGGTTTGCCCCAGGGTGGCTCTACAGTGGCGGCAGGTCATTTATATAGTGCAGCCACCATCACAGAGCCATCCTGAGGCACTCCCCCAAAGCTCCAGGTTAAAAAAGTTGGGGACTTGCTGCAACTTTTTGCTGTGAGCAAGGTGCTGATGCTCATTTGCTGTCAGTCGCCTTCCTCCAGGTTTGCAACGGAGGTGTGGCCCAGCTAATGACCACCCCTTATTGGTCACAATCGGCCGGGGGAGCCGAATGGCTTTTGGACCACCTCTACACCTCCGCAGGCCTGTGGAGCTCTGCATTAAAACAAAAAGTGATTTTTTTAAAAAAAATGGAGCGAGGCACGGACTCCCCCCCCCCCCCGTGACTGCTTTCTCTTCAGCAGTGGGGAAGAGGAGGAGGGAAACAACCAGGAGGGTGGAGGAACAGAGCACTAGGGTGGGCTGCAGCCCTGTGAGGTTTCAAACCCTGCATTTGCACTCCTTGCCATAGGGATTACCCGGGAGGAGCGTAAGTGTGGGATGTCGGATCACAAGACACCAGTGCAAGACACCAATAGACATGGCCCTGGACTAGACAGACCTTTGGTCTGATCCAGCATGGCTCTTCTTATATCCTTAGATATAAGCCAATTAGATTTAAAATTAATAACCACAAATTCCTTCAGTTAACGTTTACACACTCAAATTGCTTTTACTGTCCAAACCCCACTTCAGCTAATCTATCTCAAAATTGGCTAAATCAAATTCCACTTCATTGTTGTTATTGCAACAGAGTCACCTATTTGTTATGACATAAACTGTTGTGAACCCAGCGCCCATTTTCTAGACTACCTCATTACAGAAAGGGAGTTTTCTTTAAGTTTGTATTTATTTATACTTGATATTCATCAGACGTGGTTGCCTCTCAAAAGTGGGTCTGATTATATCTCATAACCATTTGATTAGATCTCGTATATTTGTGCTCTGTACAGTAATGTGATACACTTACCTACAGCCATCTCTTGCATTACTTAACCTTTTGGTGTCATTTTGTGTGTGTGTGTGTGTGTGTGTGTGTGTGTGTGTGTGTGTGTGTTCATTCTCTCTGCACTGCGGGAGTGCCTCCTTTGTTAAGCGTGAACCGGGAAAAAGCATTCCACCATGTTAAAGGGGTAATTGGGGGGTGGTCATTCTAACATTCATAAAATTGAAAATATTTCACCAATCTTCCTGAAACTTACATGTGCTAGAAAGAAATGTTGGTTTTACATAACCTGAAAATTTCAAGATGATTGGTGAAAGATTGAGGGAAGGATGGCAGTTGAAATTAGAAAAGAAAAAACCCTCTCTGAATCAGAATGATTCTGATAATTATGACTGGCGATTATATATGTCATGGATTTTTGTAAAGAATAAGCCCTTACTAAGTAATCCAGTGGTGGTGTCTTCTTCTTCCTTCCTTGTAGTTTGCGGAATAGCTTTTCTTTTTTTAAAATTCCCTTAGGTTAATTTTTAATGAATGTTTTTTCATCTCATTCAAGTCAATGCAGAGGCCTTCTCTTCAGGCATAGCACAAGACACGCTAAGTAGCGTCACTCTCCCCTCCCTCCTGCCTCAACCAGATTAGAATGTTAAAAATAAAATGGCCGCCTGCCTTCTCTAGCCTTAGTGGAATTCTCTTAGTTATTATTCTTTATGATTGTTGGGTTTTCGTTTAACCACTAAGCAGCCTGGTTTCAGACCCTACTACAAGGAAGCTATGGAATTGAATGGGACTGAAACTTTAGTTCATAAACAGGCCTGGCTTTCTGAGAAGCAGACTCAGCCTGCTTCTTGCCTCCCTTTTCAGAGAAGAAGAGTTCTCTTTTCTCTTTTGGAACATGCTTTCCTTTGGCTTTGAGAATATTTTGGGCTATCTTTTCTCTGGATCCATGATAACTTAGTCTTCAGAGCTCCCCTTGGAATAGGTAGCTATACATTGCTTTAAAAAAAAAAAAAAACCTTGCCCCCTGCCCCCCCCCCCCAGATACATACACAGTGCTCCGTTCCTTTTTTCTAAGAGTTTGGTCCATACTGCTATAAAGTTGAAAGCCTCAAACACTTTATTTAATTAGTTTGGGCCGGTGTAAGTTTTAAGTACAATTTTGAAACCTTTCAAAGTGCTTCTGGGCCTACAATGTTGGTTTCGGCCTAGTCACACTGTTTTTCTAATAAGGTTTAGAAACAGTTAAACTGTCGTGTATTTTGCATAGTGTTCACATGTCTTTTCTTTCTAATCATTGCAGTCTACACTGGCTCCCTCCTTGATGTGTTTTTGGAGGCAGGCAAACCCTTTTTTGTTCCAGCAGGCCTTTGGCAAATAATCTGAACTTCTGTCTATACCTTGGACTTTTAAACCATTATATATTTTAAATGTTTTAATATTGAAATGTATTTAATTATATTTTTAACTTTTGTATATTTCTATTTATATGCTTAAGCTGTATATGTTTTAATTTTGTAAGGCTGCCTTAAGGCCCAGCATTGGGCAAAAGGCAGGATAAAAATAAATATAAATATAATAAGAATAATAAACCTAATAATAACAACAACAATAGTAATGTTTCACATTTCACTTCTGTATCTGATGTTCTTTTGCATTTACTTTTCTTTATAAACCATTCATATCTTAAGGCTTCTTGTGTGGCATGTTTTCATTGGTTTAACAAGTTAAAAGGGGCATTTGCTGTTTTCCTGATTATGTTATAAAATCTAATTTCAACAGGCCTAGTAACTTCAAGAGTAACAGCTGGGGGGAAATCCTCAATCTCTTTGAGATCAGAGGCACTGAGTAAGGAACCCCTGGAGATAATTTAGACTGACCCCAACCACATAGACTACTAAAGACAAACAAAGTAGCAGACCACAATAACACTTCTTGCATGGCCATTTTCTTTATGAGGCAGGTGTTCTTGCAGGCTACCAAATGGAGGGAGTAACAGGACATAAAGTTGACTGGCTGGGTCTGCTGGAAATCTGGCCTCAACACTCCTGGAAGGTCCATGTTCTACAGCACCCGCTCTCAGATGAACTTGATGAAATCCCACCCTTCACCCCTGGGTTTAATTTACTGGCCACCCCTGGCTGGGCCTTGCAGTAAACTATAGGGACAGACAGAGCAGGCATTCACAGCACACATAGAATGCTGAGACTGGCTAATTTAAAAGCAAGTATGTTACCTTTCAAAATTCAAGGAAATTCAGTGGGTCTTACTTTTGAGTAAATATCTAGGGATGGAAATGCAGCCTGTGCAAGAATTGAGCCATGCCAAGTTGGAAGCAGATTGGTTCATGCCTTGATTTTTTGGATTTTTTAAAAAAGTTTGACGTTTAAAAAATTCCTAAATATCAAGGCATGAAAGGCGTGAACCGATCTGCTTCCAACTTGCCATGCCAAAAGCCCTACTTAAGAGCTACTATGCTGCCAATTTTCATGTCTTTATCTTTAATTTCATTTTTAAAAAAACTTGTGTACTGATCAAGGTCCTATACCCCAAAGAGGAGCTTTGAGTTTGAACTTTAAAAAATTCCTAAAACTCAAGGCATGACCTGATCTGCTTCCAACTTGGCATGGCTAAATCCCTACTTAAGAGTTACCACAGTGTCAAGTTTCATGTCTTTATATTTAAAAATGATAGAATTGTACGCATTTTGGTTAATTCCCCTTGGCTATAATGAAGCGGTTATCCAAAAGTGGAAAGGAGCTTCGATGAGCACATCTCCGCACCGCGGGTATTCAATGGTTTTGAAACTATCCCCTCTCCGCTCTGAAAACTCAGAGCCTCATCGGACTTCCGACGGACCCTCGAATTTTCAGATGGGGCGCACACTCCTAATAATTAATATAGTAAACTGTAACTTATTCCAATATAGGATATTTTCCAGTATCATCCTGTGTGCTTCCAGGATTAATCAGGGATTTTTAATTCCAGTAGAACAATTTTTCAAGTTAAGGTTTCCAGCCACGGCCAGCATGCTGGGCGTGGGGAAGAGGTTGTGGGTGGAGAGGGAAAGAGGGCACATGGAGGCACGCCATTGGATGCCTCCAAATTTGAACCAGCAGGGAAGGGAGGGGCCTGCGCCCATATAATGGGCTGCAGCGCCTCCCCGCCACATTCTTCGTGGTTTTTGCTCGGCGAGGAGAGAAGGAGCCAGGAAGAGGATCACGCAACGAGGGACAAGAGGACCTGAGCAGGACGACGACTTCACAGCCCTAACGCTGACTCACCGACAGCGCTCCGTCGGGCCCAGAGGGGACTGCAAGTCAAAGGCGGGTCAGGCTGCTCAGCGGTCCACGGCTAGGTTTTCGGCCGCGGTCCGTTGAGCAGCATGCGAACGCCAGTTCAAGGCTTGTCTGGGGGCTGGTTGAAGGTCCTGGGGCTTGAGTAAATCATTCAGCGTGGCCGTGCTGCAACAGATAGCGAGCGGCAAGGAGCCCAGGCGCCCACATGGCGCAGTAGGCAAAAGAAAGCAGAGGCCTAGAGTTCGGGGCACCCACCTCCTCCACCATAAAAAAATTGCATCACGGGGCTATTTTATGATCTGAGTACGAAGGGAGGGGAAAATTGGTTGAGTGGTTGGCTACAGGGAGGTGAAATATAGGGCAACTGGGTTTGTCTGTCCTTGCTCATCTTTACCTGGTGGCTATCAATTATTAGGAACAATTTTGTGCTTTAGCATTGTTGTTGTTGTTGTTGTAATTAATATTATTAAATAAGCAAGCGTTTAGGATTAAGTAAAAACAAACAAAAAAACCCAGTTATTTGGGACAACTGAGTAGCACAGTTATAGTTATAGTTGGATCAGTAGTACATTAGAATCATGCCACCCAAGAAAGGTGTGGGTGGGAAGAAAGGGAAAGGTAAGGCTACTAGACAGCCTCCCAAAAGATTGAGGATACAACATGAATCTTCTTTGGATGAGGCAGTGGGCTGCAGGCAGTGGAACGTGATAAAGGCATGGGACCCTCTAGAGGTTCTAGTAATATTACAGCAGAAGTTGGGGGACACCACCAGACTAGAAAAAAGAAGCTGGATCCATTCCTGCTTTCTGTTTTAGAGCACTTGGATGCAATAGAGGCATCATCCAGTACTCAATCAGCACAATCAGATCGTGCAGTCCCAACTGAAGAGCCACCTAGAGCTGTAGCAGTGACAATAACGGAAGGACAAACAGATTCCACTCTCTCACCTATGCAGAACACTGATACGGCAATATCTGGAGGCCCAACCGTGACTCGTACAACAGGTGAGATAATTAATAACACAGCACACACACTCAGTTTCAGTTTGGGAAATGCACATCCCTGGGGTTGGCATCCTTGGCTGGCCGGGATGGGTTGGCCGGCAATGAACATGGGGGGCAACATCAATACCGGACAAGGGAATGATCAGCCCAGGCCATTGTGTATGCAACAGGATAGGCACAGAGACAATAGGAACATAATACAACAAGTACCGCACCTGGTTACTCCTGTTACAGAGGCTCCTTTAGTGGCCATAGCGTCTTCGCAAGAAACAGATATCGCCATCAGTGGCTTCAGCATGTGCTGTGGTGTGGCAGGGTCCAGCCAGGGCTGCAGTATCTAAAAATCATGATGCAGCTTCAAACATTAGTGACCCACTTGCGGGAGTTAGCAGAGAAGCCATGCCTATTGGGAGCACTGCTGCTCCTTTAGGTTATCACTTTTTACAAGCCACGCGGGGAAAAAATTGGAAGGGAGAATACGTTGATGTATTCTCTCTGCTTTTCTATGAGGAGGAATCCAGTGAGAAAGATAAAAATGCTGATAAGGACGTTGAAAAGCTGAGGCGTAAGAAAGTAGTTAGAAACTGGGCCAATTGGCTTGCTGGTTTTCTAATTTATATGGGCGTGTTGCTGCAACATTTCCCAGAATGAGGTTGCATCCTTACTATGTATTTGGACATGATTTACCGTGCATATACCGAAAACGAGGGAGGGCTTGGCTTGCACATGACCAATCATTTCGCCGCAGAGCTGCATACAATTTCTCACTGCGATGGGACGCTAAAGACCACGCTCTTTCACTACAATTTATGACCCCTGCCTGGCCAGGAATTGGGGAGAGGGCTGATAACGGACATTTGCTGTCCAAACTAGGGGTGTGCCCTGGATCAGGTCTGATCCACGATCCGAATTGCCCCTAGGTAGCACGCCAGGTGATCATCACCTGATGATGATCAGGTGATGATCACCTGGCACACTACCTAGGGGCAAGCCGCAAAGCCTGCTCACAGTAGCGGACAGGAGCGGACGGCCACGGAAGGTAAGCAGAGGGAGGGGGAGGGGGCTTACCCTCCCGGAGCCGTCTGCTTCCATCCGTTGGCGCCCGCGGGCACAGCGGATGGCCCCGGGGGGGGGGGGGTAAGGAGCGTGAGGGAGGGGGCTTACCTGCCAGGGCCATCCACAGCGGACGGCCCCGGGGGGAGGAGGGAGTTAGGCCCCCCTCACCTACCCGCTGCCATTTTTTTCTCATAGACATGCATTGGGGGAAAGCTTTCTTTCCCCCAATGCAAGTCTATGGGGGGGGGGGGGGAATGGCGGCCGATCCAAAAATCGGATGTCCGATTTTTGGATCGGGATCGGACCCAATCCGGTCCGGGGGGGCTCCGATTTTGTCCGATCCAATCCGGGACAAAATTGGAAGTCCCGATCCGGGTCCCAATCCGATCCAGGGGGTCCGTGCATACCCCTAGTCCAAACAACATCCCATTCCTACATTTAAAGGGAGAGTGGGGCAGGGGGTTCAATCCCGCCTGCCTTGCTAGGAGTTCAGTGCCAGAGGCTTCTGTAATCGCTCTCAATGCCAGTTTAATCACAAATGCCCTGTTTGTAGCGGATCACACTCCACAACAAACTGCCCCAGAACTAGGGGCGGCAGAGGTAGTTTCCGGGATGGACAAGGAGGAAGGAAACCTGGCGGACAGCCGCCACCACCAAAAGGGCCCCAGCCCAATTAAAGTAGAGTCACTTTGCCGATGGTTAAAAAAGTACCCAAACCGTATAGATGCAGCTTCTCTCGAGCTGGGATTTAAGGAAAGTTGTCACATACCTTTCTTTGGTCCTCAAGCTTCTTCATTTGCAAAACAACATAAATCAGTTTTATTTTTGGAACACTTAGTTGAAGAAAAAATAAATAAGGAGGTGCAGACTGGCTGTGTTATCGGGCCCTATGCACAACAGCCTATACCCAACTTGTGGGTTTCTCCATTGGGAATAATCCCCAAGAATACCGGTTGATACACAACCTGTCATTCCCACATGGAGAGGTGGTTAAGATTATATCCCCAATCACTTAGCCTCGGTGCGTTATACATCATTTGACACCGCAGTCAATATGGTGCGCAGGAATGGACGCGGAGCATTGATGGGCAAATGAGACATCAAATCTGTATTTTGCATATTGCCCATCAATCCAGAGGATTTTCATTTATTAGGTTTTCAGTTTAAGGATAAATTTTATATTGATAGGGCATTGCCCATGGGCTGCGCTATCTTCTGCCCTATGTTTGAGCGTTTTGGTACATTTCTTGATTGGGCCCTGCGTTCGAAAACTGGCTCACATGAAGCACTTCACTACTTAGATGACTTCCTGTTTTGTGGCCCACCCCAGTCAGACCACTGCACATGGCTGATGAGGAACTTTGTGTCTCTAGCCGAGGAATTGGGCGTTCCATTAGCGCAGGAAAAAACTGAGGGCCCTGCCACAGTTCTGATTTTTTAGGCATTGAGATCGATACAATTCAGCAGTGTTGTAGACTGCCCCCAGATAAATTAATGTCACTCAGCATTAAACTCAGGAATGTAGAAAAGACGAATAAAGTGACGCTTAAACAACTACAGGAATTAATAGGCAGCCTCAATTCACTTGTAGGGTGGTTGCTCCTGGAAGGGCATTCATTCGTCAGCTATGTGGAGCATTGAAAGGCATTTCGAAACCACACCATAGATTGTGGGTGAAACAAAACATGCGTCAAGGTATCAGAGTATGGCTTCAATTCCTTGTAAATTACAATGGAGTATCTTTTTGGAGGCAGGATTTGCTCATTGAGGCCGAAATGCAAATTCATTCCAATGTTTCGGGCGCATTGGGTTTTGGTGTCATCTGGCAAGATAGATGGTGTGTGAAGAAATGGCCGAACACATGGGTTTGATCCGGTGTGTGCCGTGATTTGACGTTTCTAGAATTCTTCCCCATACTGGTAGCAGTTCATGTATGGGAACAAGAAATGGCGAACATGGTAGTCCATTTCTGGTGTGATAACCAAGCGTCAGTGCAAGTTATCAACATCCTTTCATCAAAGAATCCCAGGGTTATGCACATTGTCAGAGCTTTTACATTGCACTGCCTGAAACATAACATACTGTTTTGTGCTAGGCATGTGCCGGGTTTAAATAACCCTATTGCTGATGCTTTATCGCGCCATCAGGTCGACAAATTCTGCAATCTGGCCCCCTGGGTTCGACAGCTACCGGAAAAAATGCCACCATCATTATGGGAGATTGGAGGACTGAGGTAGAACATGCAGTTTGGAGTTCCATTGCCCCTAGCACCAGGGCATCCTATCAAAGAACAGGTAGTGAATTCATAGCATTTAGGGAGGGACTTCGACTTTCACAGGTCTGGCCCATACCAGTGGAGCACCTATTACAATTCTGTGTTGCGGCACATAACAAAGATCTGGTAGCCAGAACGATTGCCGGGAAACTTGCTGCCCTTGCCTTTATGGCAAAGATATGGGGTGTGCCTGATAACACTGATGATTTCAGAGTTAAAAGGGCTTTAAAAGTTTGGGCAAAACTTAGCCCATCTCCACCTGATCAGAGGTGCCCATTGGCACCGGACACGCTAGCGAAGCTTAGATGGATCTGGCCGTCTATATGTAGGAACAATTACGAAGTCTTGCTGCTCCATACCGCGGCAGTTACTGCATTTTTCGGTGCATTCCATATATTGGAATTGGTGACTTCCTCTAAAAAAGATAATTCAGGATGGGCACTGCACTACGCGGATGTGCAGTTTAAAGTTCAGGGCATATGTATCCGTTTAAGGCATTCTGAAACGGACCAAGAGGCATGTGGTTCTACTATTCAATTGTCACCTGCACCTAGACCTGAAATCAGTACAGATTTTACAGGCTTTTATAGTGGCACGAGGCAACACTAGAGGCTTCCTTTTTTGTTACCAGGATATGACACCACTGACTAAATTCCACTTTTGGTTTTTAATGAAACGTGCATTGCTGGCATTGGGGGTAGATGCATAAAAATTTGGTACTCATTCCTTCAGAATTGGAGCGGTGTCTACAGCCGCTGCAATTGGATTCTCACCCAATCAAATACAAGGAGTAGGTCGATGGAGATCCAAGGCATTCAAGTCATACATCAGGAAATGGTAGAAATAATTCATGTTGGACTTTTAATGATCTCTGTATGTTTATTTTAGCTATGGGGGCAGGACGTGACCCAGTGAAGGTGATCATATGTGGCCATAGTATAATCTTCTGGGCTGCTCGGAGGGCGAGCAAATCATGCGTGGGTTCCCAGTTTGGATTGAGCCAACAAGCTAAGCTTTTGTGGCTCGGACGATGCGGTATGCATTGGGAGCACCTCCTACCTACCCTCTTTCATCAGCATGTGTTTCCTGGGCACCCGCAAGTTATTATCATTCACCTGGGCGGTAACGATTTGGGGATATTGAAAGGTAAAGCTCTTATTTGGCAGGCCAAAGTGGATTTTGAGATAATCCAACAGCGATGGCCAGGCATTGTTATTATTTGGTCATGTATCTTGCCCAGGATCAACTGGCATGCTGGTTCAGACCATAAGGCTTTGGAAAAGGCCCATAGAAGAGCGAACAGCAAAATATTTAATCATTTTAATAGCGTTGGGGATTTCAGTATTAAACATCCCGATATAGTTAGTTCATGGAGGGAGCTGTATAGGCAGGATGGTGTTCATTTGTCAGATGCCGGAAATGATTTGTTTTTACAAGATCTGCGAGGAGGATTGATGGATGCAATGAGCTGCAAATGGGGGGTGAGCGACTAGGCAAGTGGCCTGATGCTACCCATGGTAGGTGGCGGGCATCGGGAGTAAGGATAGGATTGGTGACCATTCTTAGGCACCGTTATTGGTGATTGGTGACTTCCGAGCCCTCAGCTGGGAGTCATGCGGCACCAGCTGAAGAGATAGGAGTTGCCTCTGAGGCCAACCATATTCACTCACTCAGAGTTGTGCAACATGAGGGGAGGTGGCATCGGAAGGCCTACCTACCCCAAAAGGTAGGTAGGCGGTGCCCAGTTTGATATGAATGGTTTGGTCGATCCCGTTGACGGCCAAGACGTTGGCCAAAGATAGGATGCCTGCTTAGGCCTCCATCATTCTTCGCAGAATAAGATAAAGAAATAAATGTGGCCCTGTTTAAAACCAATTTACTGGTATCGTCTCTTTATTCCGTCTTCCACTCCCGCAATCGCCAAGTACAGACACAAAACATGAAATGTTTCTTTTTCCTTAGGCAGTCATAAAAAGCTTTTATCTCTGGACACCAGCTGTTGAAAAGTTCAAATGAGACCCCCTCAGATTTCAAGTGAGAGAGCATAATTTATGGGGCTCACTTATTGTTTTGAAAAGTGGGTGCAACACATAACACTATGATTGATTGATTGATTGATTGATTACATCTCTGTACCACCCAATAGCCGAATCTCTCTTGGCGGTTTACAAAAGTTAAAACCATGAAAACCATTTAAAATATAAAACAAACAACAGTGCAAAAACATAATATAAAATGCAGTGTAACAACACAACCAGGGTAAAACTGAGCAGCTATGCAGAGATCTATACAGTTTTAAATATATATATTTAAAACAGCAAAGTTAAAAATTAAGCTGATAAGCTCTTAAAATACTGAGAAAATAAAAAGGTCTTCACCTGGTGTCTAAAAGAGTATAATGTAGGTGCCAGGTGAACCTCTGTAGGGAACTCATTCCACAGACGGGGTGCCACAACAGAGAAGGCCCTCCTCCTGGTACCCACCTGCCTCACTTCCTTTGGTAGGGCTCATGGAGAAGGATCCCTGAGGATGATCTTAGGGTCTGGGAGGAGGCTAAAATCACTAGCTTTGATTTGATATTGGATGTCAACATGGTATAACATCCTTGCTGATGTTGGCTTGGTTGTCAACTGTATAATACCCAGTCATCCATTACACAAAGCCCTTCCCCAACCTGCTGCTCTCCAAAAGTGTTGGACTACAACTCCCATCATTGCAAGTCAGTATGTCCCATGGTCAGGAATGTGGGACTTGTAATCTCAAATAACTGGAGGACTGTGGGTTATGATATGCAATATGATATGCAAAGGTGACTGTGGTATTGTGGAAAACTGATGATGAACAACTTAGTACCACCTACTTCTCTTTTTTTAGGGCATCTCCTCATGTTGAGAGTTGCAACCCAACACATCTGACGGGAACCAGGTTGGGGGACACTGTTCTAGAACAAGGGCAGGCAGAATGTAGCTCCCCAGATGTTTTGGAATTCAACTTGTAAAAGCCCTTATCAGCATGGGCAGTGATCAGGAATGCTGGGAGTTGATGTCTAAAACATCAAGGTGGATCTATTTTCTGCCCACATCTGTTCTAAAGTATGATGTTTTCCAGCATTAAGATATGTGATCAATCAAGGAACTACAAAAGGGCTGCATCACTTTAAATGCCACATATCTGGAGAGCACCAGGCTGGAGAAGGTTGGTTTACACTTGAATCCTATACATGTCTTCTCAGAAGTCAGTGCCACTGAGTTCATTAGGGCTTACTCCCAAGTGGTATAGAATTGCAAACTAATCTCATTTGAAAGGAGTACAAGACAGCCAAACTAAACCTTTTCTGCTCCTCTGTCACTTTGATGAGAAGAGGGATTGTGGAGGGATTGTGGGGAGTGAACAGTATATTTTGTATAAACACATTTTAAGAAAAAAGCATTGGTTCTTTGAAGGGCAGGATATTGACCAAAAGTTTAAAGTTCCTGGCACATGCTCTGGTTCTACATCTGTAATGAATAGTGCCCCTTTTGTTATCAAGCATGGTGCTATATGAGAGATCTGTGTGAAAGAAAAGTACTGGGCAGACCCTGTATTTGGTAAGGATATAGAACAGCGTTCCCCCCTCCTGCTGCCCTCCAAATGTTTGAGATGACAAGTCCCAGCATTCCTTACCATGGGACATACTGACTTGCAATGATGGGAGTTGTAGTCCAACACCTTTGGAAGACACCAGGTTGGGCAAGGGATGCTCTAAACAAAAAAAGAGAAGTAGGTGGCCCTAAGTTGTTAGTCATCAGTTTTCCACAACCCCATAGTCACTTCTGCATATCATATTCTCCATCCTATCCTCATGGTTTATCTGCTTTGGGAGAATGATAATTTCACTTGCACTTTCTGCCTCCTTAGGGATGATGTGGCATTAAGGCTTGTGAGTCTTAACTTCCAATTCATCTGCTTTTTGGAGCTTGGTTGAAAACTGCATTGATTTAACGTTGTTTTGTAAACCGTAGTTTTTTTGTTTAAAGAATATACTATATATCTGTCCACTATTGTGACTGTTTTATGCATCTGGTTGTATTGTGGCCCACAAACTTATGCCAGATTAAGTTTGATAGATTTTAAATTGCCACAAAACTCTGAGTTGTCTAGGTTAAACCAAGATATTCTCTACTAAAAGATAATAAAGAATTTGGTTTTATTTATGTTGTCTCATTATATGTCTTTCCTTTTTGAAAGTTCTGTTTATTCGTCTTAATATTTGCTGGGATTTAGGATACTCTCTGTAATAAATAGAAATAGTCAAGGTTGCATTCTCTCAGGCTACTAGAGGGGATATTAAAGAGCACTACACATTGTGGTAAAGAAAGTACTGGAAGACCTACACCTTGTGTGAAATCATTACAACTATGGAATAAAAAGCAGGATAGAACACTACGAAAGTGGTATATGGAATGTGGTTTGCACATTCAGTGCACTTCAATACCACTATAAAGCAGTAGTGTAGATCTAGCCGGTGTCAGCCTGTTTATGAGAGACCAGAGAAAGAACGCTTTCTTTTTTAAAATATATATTTTTAAAAAGTCTGATAATGTCACAGAGTTATACTGGTACAATTATTATGACCCTGTTCAGACGACACACTAAGGGCCGATCTACATACGAGGTTTTTGACGTTTTATAAGGGTTATGAAAACTCTTTGGGCCACATGACGCACTCCCTATGACGTTGTATATCTGAGGTTTTTTAAAACTCCCTTCAGTTATATACAACGGTTTCACTTTTAATAAATCGTTTTAAGTAAAATAATGTGTCCTTCCTTACCGTTTGTGATTCCTGGGGGCAGTGCTTCGTTGACTGGCGCCCAAATGCTTAGCAGTTGATTGGTGGGGAAGAAAGAGGAATAATAATAATAATAATAATAATAATAATAACAATTTATTTCTTACCCGCCTCTCCGTCTGGATCGAGGCGGGGAACAACAACATGATAAAATACATAAAACTAATTAAAAACATGACAATTATTATTAAAACTGCATTAAAACATCCTAAAACATCCTAAAAACATTCTAAAAATTACACTGGATATGCCTGCCGGAAGAGAACAGTCTTTATAGCTTTCTTAAATTCTAAAAGACTGTTAAGTTGACGAGTCTCCTCCGGCAGGTCATTCCACAGTCTGGGAGCGGCAGAAGAGAAGGTCCTCTGGGTAACGGTTGTCAGCCTAGTCTTGGCCGACCGCAGTAAGTTCTTCCCAGAGGACCTGAGCGTGCGGGGCGGATTGTACGGGAGAAGGCGATCCCGCAGGTAACCTGGACCCAAACCATGTAGGGCTTTAAAGGTAATGACCAACACTTTATACTTCGCCCGGAAACTAATTGGCAGCCAGTGGAGCGATTTTAAAGCTGGCGTAATATGGTCACTCCTAGATGTACCGGTGACCAACCTGGCTGCCATATTTTGAACTAGTTGAAGTTTCCGGACTAGGCACAAACACCCACCATGCCTAGCCTTATACTCGCTAGGATATGACAGAGGAACAAAGGAGGAAGTGGTGACTGAACTACAACCCCCACAATGCCTTGCCCTAAACTCATTGAAAAAACGAAAGAGAAAGAGACAGGGCAGAACAGTGTGTGACTGCACATACCGCTTTAAAGACTGAAGACTGTTCTCCTGTAACGTGAGTACTCAGTAATGTGGCCTAAGACGTTTTAGAATGCACCTATTTGGAACGTTTTAAAATACTTTTAAAAACATTCCAAAGGACTGTGTAGATCGGCCCTAAGCCATGGTGTTTTGAGCTAAACATTATGGCTTAGCGTCTTCTGTGAACCATGACTTAGCATCTCATGTCAACAATTCCTAACCGTGGTGGCTACATAACCATGGTTTAACCACACTCACAACCCATTTGCTGCAAACGGGTTAGCAGCCTAACCATGGCTTAGCGAGTCTTCTGAACAGTCAGTTAGCAAAAAAAGCACAAAAGAAGATTATAACCTTTATATAGGACTCTGAATAATAAGAACAGCAACAACAACAAAAATATATCCTACAAGAGCAGGAGTCATGAGCCTACATTCAGCAGTTTCCAAATGTATGAAAGCAGGAAATGCAAGTTGCTCACATTCCTTGTTGCTTCTGCCAGTGTAAATGTCTGAAATCACCCTTATTCCTGTCAAACCTGGAAATTCAGAGCTAAAAGTTACATGAGAGGACATCTGCTTGCACAAAGGGAGTTTACCTACTCAGCTGCCTTCCAAATCTGCTCTGGAGCATTCCCCAGTGTGTGGGGGTGCTTTGGGGGAGGGGGTGCAATTTGACCTGCCAGTGGTGCGAATTCTGCTGGCAGAAGGGCATCTTGGATATACTCCATCTCCAATCCAGAGATAAGTTCCATTTGAGGAGCTTCAGTGTACATCCCAAGTTTCCATGTGTGCATGCACTTTCCTGTGCATGAATCCCAGCCAAAGACCTTAACCTTCCACTTCTACCATAACAGTTTAGGATTTTTTTACCTCTCCACCCAAAGCAATGGATTTTTAGGACAGAATCCTTGTTTACTAGGCTTCACCACCACTAATCATAAGCATTTTCTGGGCAATTTGAGCAAGTCGTATCATTCACCTTTGTAAAATGCAATAGCTTGTCAGCAAAAAGTCTGAAACTGTTCCATCAGATTTTGTCACCAAGCCACTGCAATAGGTGGAAAGTCACAAAAATGTCAGAGTGGCTATTAAAGGAATGAAAGCAATCCAATTTCTAACCTTATATTAGGAGTTTATATATTGTTCTATGCTGGTGCCAATATAGTTAAGGGATTTTCTTTATTACAAATTTCCCCAGACTTTTGCTTGAAATGAGTTTTGACTGAACCCAGATGTTTTTGTCCTTCAGCATTTACTGTTTGAGTCCATGAACGATTGTCAGCATATCTGGAAAACCAGTTGGCACAGATCTTCGATATATGATACTGGTTTAGGGTTATGTATGGCAGAGTTCACAGTTTTATTTAATTTTTTACTAGTGCCTTCTTCAGGTGTTCAAACCCCACTATCTGCTGCATGTAAACCCACCACCATAATCTGTAGTTTACTCTGAACCTGTAGTTCACGGGTGCAGAACTATTTGGGGCCTAAAGGTCAAATTCAAAACTTGCAAGGGGGTCAAAGAGGAGCTGATCATTTCAGAGGTGGCGATTGGACCATGATCAATGGCAAGTGACCAGGTGACATCAGTGAGGAGACCCAGGAAACCTCTGCAGGCCACATTGGAGATTCCGACAGGCCAGATTAGGCTTGAGAGCTGGGGATTCTGCAACCCAGGGGCTATCTTCATGGCGCCGGGTTGGCACTGCCTCCCTCCAAAACCATGCAGTTTTCCTGTCCCGGGGTGGCGGCGGATAATGCTGATGCCGAGGAGGGAATGTGGGGTTTTCAGCAGCCATCTGTGTACCGGAGCCACCACCCTCTTCTTGGTGGAAGGCAAGCAGTCGCCAGTCATCTTCCACCAAGGACTGCCCCCAGATTGGCCCTGGAGCGACATCAGATGGCAAAAGAGTTGTACTGACGTCACCCCCTTTGAAAAAGTCAGAGTAAGTCGACTTTTTCAATGCTCAACTTCACAGGAAAGCTCCATGGTGGCTGCGAAGCTGCGACTGTGTCATATAACTGATGCAGCACAGATCCACAGCCACCACGGGGCTTTCCACAGCTTAGTTAAATCCCATACAGAACTTTAGTCGCCCCCACATGCATGCACTGCCTGTCCTAGCTATATATCTTGAGCCAGTTTGAGGGCATTTATATTATTGATTTATCAAAATTTTATCCTAGCACTCCTCTAAGAATGTCTTGGTGGCATACATGGGGGTTATCCTAGTTTATCATCACATCGGTTTGGCTGAGAGGTAGAAACAAGGCCAAGATTACTCAAGGCTCGTGCCTGACCACAGATTTCAACCTAGGTCTCCCCTGTCCGAGTCCAGGGCAGGTTCTACACTATTGCTTTAAAATGGTTTATCACAGTAGTGACAACTGTTGGGGCCCAGGACACACTCCATATACAGTTTTCAGATCGTTTTCAAAGTGTCACATCCTGCTTGGTGTAGATATGGCCCAACATTCTATCCACTATATCAGGGGTAACCAACTTGGTGCCCTCCAGATGTTTTATGTTACGACTCCCATTAGGCCCATCCTAGGCTGACCATCTGAAAAGGAGGACAGGGCTCATGTAACTTTACCAGTTGTAGAGAAAAGGGAATTTCAGCCAGTGTCATTTGTATGCAATTAGTTCCTGATGAAATTCCCTCTTCATCACAACAGTTAAAGTTGCAGGGGCCCTGCCTTCTTTTGTATATGGTCACTCTAGTATAGTGCCTGCAACTTTAACTGTTGTGATGAAGAGGGAATTTCACCAGGAACTAATTGCATACAAATGACACTGGCTGAAATTCCCTTTTCTCTACAACTGTTACATGAGCCCTGTCCTCCTTTTCATATGGTCAGCCTACCCTATCCAACATGGCCAGTATCAGGGTTTATGGGAGTTGTAATCCAAAATATATGTAGAGCACTAGGTTTACTCCTGAACCACACTCAGAGGTGGGTAGATTTCAGGTCCAAATAAATTACTCTATTTTTTAACTAGAATCCCAAGATCCCATAACCAGAATCAGGTACAAAATACACCAGGACAGTAAGAAGGCCTTTCTAATACCACATCTTGCCAATCTCCTACAATTAGTACAGAGGTCTACCAGTAAATACTGATCTTCCTTCTGCCCACCCCTGCACTATCTTTTTTATTTAATTTAATATTTCAACATATAATAACATAAAATAAACATAATACATAAACAAAAGCCTAACATCTCCCTCCCGTGATCCCCAACCCTTGAGACCTTCAATGCTCTAATATATTATACACTTTTCCAAAATTGCAACGATTCTTTTGAAGGTGTACAACCTCTCCCCTTTACTAAAACATATTCTATAAATGATCCCCAAATACTTTCAAAATCATTCTTTTTGGATAATCCCATCCTAACTTTAATTTTACATGTTACTCTATCATTAATTGCTATATCCCACACCCCGTTATACCATTCTTCTATAGTATAATTCCCTTGTATTTTCCAATTCTTAGCTATCATTAATCTAGCCGGTGTCAGGAGGTTGTTTATCAATTCTCTTGTATTTTTATTCCCATATTCTTTATCAAACATTGATAATAAAGCTAAATTTGGACTTGCTTCCACTTTTTTACCCAGTATTTCACTGCCTGCACTATAAACATGCTAGATTTCACTCCAGTGTCTCCCAGAATGACTTCACTCTTCACACCATGCCTCCAATTGCACAGTACAACACTGCAGATCCTCTAACCTAACTGGAAACCTGTAAGAGGAAAGTTATTCACTGAATTCACTAAGTTGCATATGAAATTCAAAGACATGACTTAAGAAGATTGTTTCCTAAAATATTCTTTGAGCATGCAGGTGGTCCCTAGGTTGTTAAAAGACTCCCATTATTCTTAAATTACAACAAAGATAACAACCACAGCTGTAAGAAGAAGTGGGCTAAAAATAACATACACTGAATGGTGCTTTGAAACTGAGGGTAGTTTCAAAAGCAGTTTGTGATATGGCTCTATCATCTGCTGCTCAAAGGAGGGGGGGGATGGAATCAAAAAACTCATTTTAACTCTGCAAGCCCTTAGGTAGATTTACAGCGGTTCTTGAAATTCCCGGTTACTGTAATGAAATGGAAACTTCAGTGGGAATATAACATCAGGCGATTTGTTAGAATAAAGCATGCCTGTACACACACATGCGCAACCTCTTTCACTAAATGAGCATCTGACCATCTGGAACTACAGCATAAATTCCCCAAAGGCAGCGAAAATGGTGATGAAGCATAACGGAGCTTATTCTAGGATTCAGGGAAATATATTGTGTGATATGATGGGTCATCATCTGTAGCACAAAAGGGTTGAAAGTGGAACTAATCACAGCAAAAATATAAAACTGCAACAACAACAAAAAACAGTTCACACAGTAATGATGCTGCTGACCTGATTTGGAATAGGAACATTTTTTATAGAGAGAGTAGTATAAAACAATTACTGTTTTATTTCTATTCAATATGTTGCCTTTTGTGATCACATGATCTGCATAGAGAAAGAAGATGGTTTTATTATCCCCTTTGGCACAAGCAGAGGTAAAACGCAAACCAGAGTCTATATTGTAAACTTTAGTGGGATTTGCAGTTCGGTAGTTCTGTTGATCCAAAGTTTGTGGGAAAAGTTATATGAGGTTGGCATCCTGTGTGAAGTATAAATACATTATGCATGCACCCCCCCCATTCAATTCAATATTAAATTCATGTTTAGGTTTGCACTTCCCTTTGCCTGACATATTGGTAAGTGTATTTAATGTTCACAAGGGGCCGACAGCACTGGCTGGAAAGACGGATTGCGCAAGCTTCTGCCACACGCAGCTCTATTGTTTCCTGCAAATCCTGAGCTGTATGACATTCCAGAAGTTCTGCTTCTTGGTCCTTTGGACTCTTCAGACATGTCTTGGAGGAACTGAACCCTTGGAGTCAACATCTGCCACTAGCCAGGAAGATCACAGGCATCAGCCTTCCCCACCCTGTGCCTTCCAGATGTATTGGACTGTAACTCATATCATTCCCAGCCAGCATCGCCATTGCTGGCTGGGAATGATGGGTATTGCAAACAGTCCAAAACATCTGGAGCATGCCAGGTTGGGAAAGGCTCGGATAGATGCCATGACTGCACTGGCCCCTTCAAGGCCTAAGATGCTGGAATACGGGCAATCACCTCTGCTGAGAACAGAACTGAATTGGTCTCCCCCATGAGTGCTCCTAGAGAGGTTTCCTATGAGAATCATGAAACTAAGCAGAAGGACCTGGATTTCCTTATTTCAAACTTTTCTGAGTTGTCTTTCTGCATACACTGAAGATGACAACTTATTGGCCGCTGGCTGCTGACATCATCCAGGACAGCCATCTACGTGTTGTTGTTGTTGTTGTTGTTATTATTGTTGTTGTTGATGGTTGTCCCAGATATAATAATGAGTATTATAATTATAAATTAAAATATGTATGTATTATTAATAATAATAAGAATTCATAATACTTTTATACAACTTAATATACTAAAATTCCTAAGCATTCTGCATTAAAAAAACAATCAAACAATATAAAAACAAGATGAAACAATATATCATTAAAAACATTACAACAAGATAGCAATCAACACCCTACAATCTATCGCAGGGGTAGGCAGTATGATCCCCATGGGCATCAGTCCACCCTTGGGCACCTTCTTTGGCACTTGTGAAATGTCCCACCGTCCCGCTTCTTAAGACATTAACAAATGTTCTTACCAGAATTTAGGATTGCTTCAAAGCCAAGTGACAGCCTGCAGCTATTGTAGTCTTCATTTCCCAGGAATGCCTCTGGGCCACACACGTGGGCTCAGAGTTTTTTTTAGGAAATGAAGAGAGCAGATGGTAGACTTCGGGGCAAGTTTACTTGTCCTTTGTACTTGTTGGTGTATGAAGGATAGCCACCACTTTTGTAAGTTTGCTTAGTCAGTTTTCAGTATTTGCATTGTATAAGATTGCCCTTGATGAAGGAGCTTTTGTCTCTGCAATGCATTGAGTACAAACAAAGAAGTTTTCCTTCGGTACCTTTGAGAATACATCCTCTTTTTGCATTTCCTTCAGTTTGGGTTGCCTCCCTTGTGGTTTTTGTTTGTTCTTTGTGACTAGGCACGCCTCCCATGGCAGTCATCTTGTGGAGTTGCCCAGGACAGTTCCTCAAATTGCCATATGTGCCCATGGGCCCCAGAAGAACTCCTGATCTATGATGTTGGCTGGCCTCTGCCTCTGTTATCATGCTCTGATAACATGCCCTAGCGAACCACATTCCTATGCTTTTAGAAATAGTTTGCTTTATGCCCGGTAACGTAATGGTGACATATTGAATCAGATGTCATTCTTCCTGCTGAGGCTGACTCATTATCCTAGAAAGCTTTCTTCCCTTTTAGAGGTGTACTAGAGACGAGAATAGTAGAAAACACAGTGATCACTGAAAAATGCAATAGAAATTCCTTTAGCGCTTAATGAAATGTAAGTATTCTGCTTGAGGCATCTGTTGCTGTTTCTCATTTATGATAGGTCCTTATAGGTTATGAATCTATCATAGGTCCCGCTTACACCTATGACAGAGATCATCACCAGCCCTCCATCTCACTGCTGCCCATCTGTGCTCCATTTGTGATGCATTCCTTAACCTCAGTAGTGCAGTTGTCAGACTCCCTGCTGCTTAAGGGGCTTTCAGTTTACTCCCTTTCCCACTATGCCAGGGCTTCCTCCTAGAATAAATAGCACCCTGGGTAAGGAGTGCCTTTTGTGCCCCACCAGTTCAGTTTTGCAGGGCCACCCAGAGGATTTATAGGGCCCAGTGCAGGTGTGATGTCCTTCAAGAATGGCATTGCTCAAAACCTTGATTTCCCAGCCACTGTGCTACAGTTTGCACAACCCAAAACCTCAAAAAGCCACATTTTGAGCAGTGGCCACGCGCAACACAACACAGCAGAACTATCCCATCTTTTAACTTATAATATTTTTGGGTTGTATAGCAGTTCCTATCTTTCAGTACATGTTCTTTATTTTAAAATATCCATTATTTTCTTCTTTTAAACTAATAAAGAAAAGTTATAAATAAAAACGGTATCCAGCTGAACCTCTTACAGCTTACCGCTTTATATTATTATTGTTATTATTGTTGTTGTGGTTGTTGTGCGTATAGTGTTTAGAATATTTGAAATGCTCGGTAACGTTGCCTCAAAGTAAAGTTGTGTTCCACTGATTTTTACCTAGCGCAAATGACATCAAGGTGGAAATTGAAAAAGGAACATACTTTACAGCTAATTGAAGGTAGATCATTGAACTTAGTATCCAAACACCCTGTAGAACCTTGAAAGAAAGGTTACAGAGTGTCTTTAAACGAGCGTTTTATAGCATGCTCGTTACTGGCCACTCATGGATATTCATGGGTAATTCTGACGACGCCATCAGCCTCCTGTGCATCTCCCACTCCATTTTCTGGTTTTACTGCTAAAAATAAAACCAAAGAAAACCCGATTCTTCTGGGATATATCAACATTTGTCAGGTTTTCTTGCCATGTGCAAGCAAAGTTGTGCTATAAAATGCCCACTAGAGGGCACTGTCCCATTCAACTGCATTGAGGCTGTACAAGCCATGTGGTCGCTGCTCTCTTCCTGGTGTAATGACAACTTGTTGCAGTAGCGGTAGAGAAGCAGGAAGCAGGATCACGGTAAGGGAACATGACTTCCCCCTCTTTTAAGGAGTTCACAGACACTGGCTTTTGCCACCCTAGTTCACAGCAGCTAGTACATTCAAAAAGCAGCCACTGAGATCACCTTGGTGCCCCCCTGCCTCAGCTCAGCTTAGTGCCCCCCTGAGCTCTGTGCCCTGTGTGACTACCCAGCTCACCTTTCTCTAAGGCCAGTCCTAACTTCCTCTACTTTGACCCAGGAACTCCAGTCAAAAAATAGCTTTGTTGCAATCAGACTCAGGTGTGGAGCCAGGGCACATATTTGCCTTACTTTGCATAATGTTGTCTTAGGGTCAGCCAACCCAAAGCATTTTGTCACTGCCAGTGGTTATAACAGGTGATCTCCATAGTGCAACTGTAACTCAAGAACACAGGGGCAATTTCCCAGTCATTTCCTGCTTCATTGGTAGGTGCCATGCTCCAATGTCTTTTGCAATCTCATAGAAAATCTTGGGCAGACTCCCTGGATATAGCACAATTCAAAACGTGCACCTCAAGTTGTTCCATGACAACTTTGGATGTCCATCTACCATAATGGAAAACAGTTTAGGAAATAACTGCTGAATGGGAACCAAAGGAGATCCTATATGTGTAGTGAATTGATCTGACCACTAGGTGTCATTCTTTGCCCCACCATGGCAACAGAGTAAATATTCAAAGTATGTTCAAAGTAGGTGAACCTTGTGATCTCAGAAGCAATCTATTGATTAGATAAAAATACAGATGAGATCAGGTACAGAATAGAAATTTATATAATATTTTCTTACTGAAAGACATTAGCCCTATTCAGGTGTTCAACTTCCTGAGTTAAATTAACACCTGAAGGGTGGGGGAGAATGAAGACAAGTGCAGTAGCATCGCCCCCTCTCCATTGTCACTCTTCATTAGTTGGAGGCAAATGTCTGTAAGCAGAGAGCCATTTCTACTATCTAGAATCACTGTGCAATGTCAAACCCTGAATTTTCATGGTTCAAACTGTTATGGAGAACGTACATGAGTAGAGAAGTGTCCCCACTTTAGGGTGACCAGATAAAATCCAGGTCAGGGCTCCTGTAACTTTAACAGTTGTAGAGAAAAGGGAATTTCAGCCAGTGTCATTTGTATGCAATTAGTTCCTGATGAAATTCCCTCTTCATCACAACTGTTAAAGTTGCAGGGACCCTGCCTTCTTTTGTATATGGTCACTCTAGTATAGTGCCTGCACCTTTAACTGTTGTGATGAAGAGGGAATTTCACCAGGAACTAACTGCATACAAATTACACTGGCTGAAATTCCCTTTTCTCTACAACTGTTAAAGTTACAGGAGCCCTGACCTGGATTTTATCTGGTCAGCCTACCCCACTTCAGGCGTTATTCCCCACAACACAAGGAGGGTGAAGGGAATGGCATGGAGTGGGTTGTTTTGGCCAGCCATGCTTTCTTTGAGGAATTCCATTTCACCCCTACCCCCAGTTTTCAACTTCTCCCCTGTGCCTGCAAGCAAGCAACCCAGCAAGCAAGCAAGCAAGCCATGGGTCCTTAGGGTGGCTGGTGTATAGTTAACAACACAAAGTTAAGCCATCATGCCAGGTTCAGACATCATGGCCATATCCACATCATGCATATGTACCAAGGTCGTCTCTAGGTCATCCCTGTGCGTCCAAATGCCACACAGGGGATCCCGGGTTCAACTGAGGATGACCAGAGATTTCCCCCAGGATAACTGCAACTGTGGATTTCCCAGTTTTTCCATGGTCCCATGGAAGCAGCCAGTGTGGTGTGGGCTACTGGTTCCTCAAACAGGCACAGAGCTGCATAGGGTGGCTCTGTGCCCATGGGGTGGGGTGGGCAGCATTTTCACCATCCCTTGGATGGCAGCACCGAGTTCCCCATTTTTTTTCATTTTTCTTTTTTTTTACTTACCATTGCGCAGGATCTAGGCTCTCCTTTAAAACAAAAAAAAACCCCGTGCCACACCGGAACGTCCCTGTTGGCTCCTGGGACAATGCGCTGGCATATGGACATTGGGGGAAGATTGTGGAAGCCGGAAAGCCCGAGATCCTCCCCCCACCCCATGTCCTGGAAGGCTCATAGGTCTAGATGAGCCCCATGACAATCCACTCTGAAACAAAGAAGGCTGACACAACCACAACCACAACTGGTGGGTTGCCATGTCGTACGAACCCAGGTCAAGGCCTTTACATATTCAAATGGTAGTACTTGTTTTGTTTTTTACAATTCATTTCCAATAACATAGTCTGAGAAGAAACAACATTTTACAGGCTTAGAAAGTTATACCATGACATTAAGTTCTCAGCAGTGGCAATTTCTCAGTGGAACTAATTCACTGGAAAATGCTACAAAACATGGTATGAAAATGATTGAACAAAACATCATCATCATCACCATCATCATCATTATTATTATTATTATTATTTTGTTCAAAGCTTAATAGGCAATGGCAGCTAGCAGTTGAAAACAAGGCACAACCTTCTACTCCAAGCATGCATAAGCCTCTACAACAGGAGTGCAAAACTTTAGGCCTGGGAACAAATCTGGTCTTTCTGTGATCCCTGTCTGGCCTTTCTAGGTTCTCCAGATTTCATGGCCCTTGCCTCTGGCCCCAGCGCCTTTCCCCTGACCATGGATCATAGGGTGGTTTCCCTGCTTTTGTGCATTTTCTCCCCATTCTAAAAGGTTGAAACGCCTCTCCTAAAGCTTTGTTACTGGCACTAAAAGCTTTAAGCTAAAATATGCTATTCTTTTTGGGCTCACCCCCTCTGCCTTCTGAAATGCTTCCCCCTGCTCCCACCAGCACCAGCACCAATAGGGCTTCTCTGAAGTGGAATTCAGCCATCGGCCTAAAAGAGGTTCAAGAGCCTTGCTCAACAAAAACACTTGTGCACTTCTCTGAGGTTGTTGCCTCTACCATTTACATTATGGATGGCTTCTGTATGATTTTATTTCTCAAGTCAATGATGTTCCTAGAAAATAAGTCGGTAAAAGCCAGCATTTATTTCTGTTCAGCAAATTGGGATGAGCAGATGCAAATGAAGAGAAAATTCTGTCGCAGGCCATAACTGTGGAGTGGGGCTTTTTGGAGACGTAATGCTTATAAAAATAGTTTCAATGCAAAACAGAGCATGCATTTCATTTGCATTAGTGAACCTCCAAGTGCTAATCTCAAGAGATAAGTGAAATTACAGTTGATTGCATCCAAACTGGCTGTTGTGCAGCATTTGTCAGACAATCAAAAGGAACCCGGCATCATAATATGGTCTTGTGCAGAAGCTATTCAGGGGTTAGGAAGCAAAGCTTTAGGAATTTGGGGAGTGGGGGGGGGAGAGATTATCAAGGATAAAAGGATGATCCTTCGTATCAGGTTTTATGGCTTCATATATTGCGTAGATTCAATCTGAAGATTATGCTACCCATAGATGCAGCATGACAGAAGACAGAATTAAGACGATGATGCATCTTTCTGCTTCATATGACTGAGCAAAGGAAATGTGTCTCACTGAATAAATTTGTTTCCTTGACTTTTTAAAAACAGAAATAATGATATAATTTTATGACCATGAATACCATTTCTGAGTATATAAGCTATTAAAAAAACCCAGCAACATTCATATGTCAGGCTATAATTGGAATGACAGAATCATGGAATTTGAAGAGGTCCTCAAAGGCTCCCCACTCCAGTCAGTCCCTACAGACCCAATATCCTGAACATTAAGGATATCTGTCTAAGTTTTTTATTAATATAGGGAAAGCGATTCAACAGCCTGTCCAGGCATCTGATTCTGTTGCTGGCTGCTCTTTAAGGCAGGACTCAGTTGCACATATTCATTGCTTCACATGTTTATGTGAACACTCCAGCTAGGACTTCCATAGTACCTTCTGGTGGATAATTATACAAATTATGCTGCCTTGGAGTCATTGGTGCATCTAGCCCAGGGGAACACACTTTATGGGCCACTTACACCCCCCCCAAGGACTTAGATGCAGCCCCTCCAAGGTCTTAAGTGCACACATCCCCATAGGTGCCCTAGCCCTCCGCCACTGTCAAATTTTCCACTGTGTCTGCTGCACATTCTGGAAGAGAGGACAGGCCAAACCATGTACCTCACTTCTCCAGGGTTTAAAGATTAAACTCCACCTTGTCTTTGTGCCATTCTCATGAGCTAGAGAACCCTGGCGTACTGTGTTCTCTAACTGATAGGGGTGGGACATGAGTAGAGTGACCATATTGTGGAAACCAAAAAGGAGGACAACATGGCCAGCCCCCAAGGGGGCATGCCCACCAACATGTCCGGACCCCAGGAGGGTATGTTCAGCCCCAAGGGGGGAGGTGCCCACCTGAACATAGCCTTGGTCACATGTCTGATTTTACAGCAGACAATTAAGACAAACCTGTTTTACATAAAATCTTAATGTTAAAATCACTGAAATAAAGAACAGGTGAGACATTCAATGTATCTGAAATTAACTTCACTCACCCCTACTTTTGTAGCTTTTGCTGTATTTTGAAGTGTTTGCTATACTATATGTTATATAGTCTCCCCTTCCCTCAAATATATTTTCTGACTGCAAATCCTTCACTGGATGACCATAATCTCACCTTTCCTAACATGTAATACATTTTCCCCATCACCTTTCTCATATCCATATTCATGGCTTCAGCATATTGCTACCACTGAACAATTGAAGCAGTTGACAAGTGCAGAAAAATCCAGTACAACAAACTAGCAACCTAGCATTCAGAAAGAGTATAAAATACTATTACCCTGCAAACATCAGCCATGGAACAAAATGGACTAAAGGCTTGTTGCAGTCATTCTCACTAGCAACTCTTAGCTTGTTTCAACTTTTAGTTTATCAATGAGAAACTAATCTAAAAATGTGTCATTATACCTCTGGTTCATTAGCCATGTAAACAAGACCATGCTCAGTAGCAGTGCAAAGAAAGGGCAGAACAGATGCCCAGTATCACAATGCTAGACACAAAACAGGATAATTGACAATGGAGGGGGAAAGTTGTTAGGAAGGGGAGGGTTCTGCAGTTGTGGAGCAAGTTGTCAGTCACACACAAGATAAACATCGTTTGCATAGTTTATGAGTCTTCAAGGTGCCACAAGACACGTTGTAGCTTTTGAACACAAAAGAACAATAGATGTCTCTACTTCTTCACATCTGTTCACCTTTCTCTAGCAAGTGCAAGGCCCTTCTGTCAATGAGGACTATGCACCCACCAGAGCCTGGCCTCATGGTTCATGCAACCAGCAGGTGCACTGCAGAAAAATGCTTTCAGAGCCTAAGAGAACCAGTCACACTCAAACAAGCCAAGCCACATTATGCACACACATATTACCTTGCCCCCTAGTCCAGATGTTGCTGCTCACATCCCTTCTGTGCAGCAAAACTACTTCTGTCCCCCTATCCCAGTTAAGGAACCTGGGCCAGCTTGGAAGAAGCAACAGGTGAGGAAGGCCTCTGGCACTCCATTGAACATGTCAGCAGCCAGTGTGCCTGCTCACCCCTTGCAATTAGCCTCACTGTCTACAATCTCTCTGCCCACACAGGCAGCAGCTTACAATGGTAGTGTTAAGCAATTTTGGATGCTGAATGTAATGGTCTTACAGCCTCCTTTATATCTTAAAATGCATTACTTCACTTCCACATTGCACAACTGCTACATTACTGATGCTTCAGCAATAATAATAATAATAATGGCAACCCTATTAAAAAAGTATGTTTCCACACTTGTGCAGAGTTTCACATTTTAAACTCACTTAAGGTGAATCCTATCATAACTAATATCAAGGTATAATCAATATACATGCAGCCATAATTGGTCACATAGGAAGGGACTGACATAGGGTTCAGTGGAGCTCCCTTTCCATATCCCCCCTACTCATCTGGTCCTTGGTACACATACAATGCAATTTCATATCCATTGCACAGACCACTGGGCCTGTGTGCATCTCCCTTACACTTGTTCAACTATCACTTCCCAGGAGACCTAAGTGTTAGCGGGGGCAGGAGAAACAGAGCTCCAATGAGTTCTATACTGATTAATACCTAGCTGCATTGCTGCATCTATAAGGGGTTAGATGCCTTAAGATTACTTTTAAGCATTATAACAATATTTTGATACCCAACATGCTTAAGTAAAATATTCGAAGAAATGTGGCCAATCTAAGGGAAAAAGGACACACACACACACACACACATTTTTGAGGACCACACACCTTTAATGATCCCCTTTTCTTGCAAAGTTTAGAGCAAAGGTCTTTTAGTGATAAACTTTAATCTGCTTCTAACGCAGTTTCTGTCAGTTGTATCAGAAATGCTGTAGTTCAGCCAGCACAGCGGCATGGGGAGAAGTTCCACAGGGCGAGGGGGTGGCCTCCTCTTCTTTTGAGAGCTGCTGGAAGGAGCATTTTCTTCTTTGGTGCACGTACATGTGCCCTGCCTCTTCCCGAACTCTCAAGTCTCGCAAGACTTCAGACAACTCATGGTGTTTGAAGTCTCACGAGGCTTCAGACAACTCATCCCGGAAGATTCGCGAGAGTTGAGACTTCTGGGAGAGCTGCAAGGAAGATGACTGTTCCCCCCCTGTCCACACCAATTGGGACCTCTGAAAGGGCCTCTTAAGAAGTGTGCAGATCAGCCATGCCATTAGCGTAGCTGGGAAGATATCTGCATGCACAGATAACTTCCCAGCTATGCTAACAGCATAGCTGATCTGCACCCTTTATGGAGGCCCAGAAGACCCACGCCTTGCCCCCCCAGCCCACACCAATCAGGACCTCTGAAAGGGCCTCTTAATGCAAGCATTAAGAGGCTCTTTCAGAGGTCCCGATTGGCATAGGAGTGGAGAGAAGGGCACGGGTCTTCCGGGCCTCCGGAAGTGTGCAGATCAGCCATGCCATTAGCATTGCTGGGAAGATATCTGCACAGGCAGATACCTTCCCAGCCATGTTAATAGCATGGCCAATCCGCACACTTCCGGAGGCCCAGAAGAACCACCCATGCCGAGCTCCCCACACCATTCGCGATCTCTGTAAGGGCCTCTTAATGCTTGTATTAAGAGGCCATTTCAGAGGTCTCGATTAGCACAAGTGGGGGGAGCAGGGCATGGGTCTTCTGGGCCTGGCATGGTTGATCTGCACATTTTGCTCTGCTCCCTCCGTCTGCGCACCTTCTCCTTCAATATCCTAGTAAAGCTCCAATACAAAAGAACAAAGTGTTAAAGAAGACTCCATTGTTGGCATAGACTCTCACCACTCAGGCTTGATGAGGAGGGTAGCATAGCCCATGCAAGGTATCCCAGGTCTTGTATTCTTCCAAGGTCACACTTGCCATTCAAACCCACCTGTTAGGAACCAATGGAACATTATGTCTCCATTTGTTCAGCTGCCCAACCAGACTTTTGGAAAATGATTTGCTTGTTGGGAACTGTAGTTCTGTGGGGTTGCATCACAGGCCTGTGCAAAGCCAGGCAGGAACTATTGAAATACCGTGACCTTCTTGACTTCAGGATATATGTCTGTGTCTGCACATCTGTATATGTGTGTGCATGTGTATGGTTCCCAAGCCAATATCACATAGGGCCCTCAGGGCCAAAATAGTTGTGCACACCTAATCTAGTCCATTATTATTTATTCTGGCCACAGTGACTTCTGAGTCAGTGGCAAAGGTCTTTTTCAGCCCATATCAAACATCCTTTGAAAGGGCTATGGTAGTTGGAACACTAAAAACCATGTCCTCTACTTCAGAGGGCTAAGCTAGATGATATTTTAAATGTGTGATTGCGTTTCTGGGTGGTTGAACCCAGACTTAGCCATGGTTCGAATGGATCCATTGAAATCAATGGGATACGTTAGTCATGACTCACTGAAGTCCCCTGATGTCAATGTGAGCTGGAATCCTAAGCATACTTACCTGGAAATAAGTCCCATTGAACTCAGTAAGATTTACTTCTGAGACAACATGCACAGGTTTAGTGTGTGTGTGTGTGAGTGTGTATGTGTGGATAGATAGATAGATCATTTATTTTGGTCCTGACCTATATTCCCTTCAAGCTTATTTGTGCAAAGCAAAGCATAAGCTTGATTACAAAGAAACCATAGAATGGACCATGAAATTAGATTGATAGAATTATCAAAAGGAACACTTACATCACACCTGTAAATGTAAACAATACCACTAACATCAGGGTTGGCACATGCAGCCCATAGACCACGTGTATTCCCCCATGGTCTTTTCTGGGGGGGGGGGGGGGGGCTGCCACCATCAGCACCAAATTTGCCATTGCCACAGCAGCAGCATCCACACACAATTTTGCAAGGAAACAAGATGTGTGGGGAAGGAGGATTGTGGTCCCTGAAGCCTCCCAGGAGTTTGATTCTACTTGTAAATAAGGTGCCCACACACCTTTTCCCCTTTCAAATCACATGTGAGAATGCTCTGTCATGGTAATTTTGATGGCAGTGGGGGAGAGGTACAGCCTATTGAATTTTCTGGGGCAGCCCCCTGACCCCCAGAAGTTGCCCTGATTAACATATATGACAATGGAGGAAGCTGAAGAAAAGCTGAGAAAATCGCATTCCCTTACTGTTGGCTTTGAAACTGCATCTCTTCCGCTTCTGTAATGACCTGCAATTACACAGAGGAACAAAGCAGGAAGAGAAGCAACCACTTGGGCAGTTCAATGTAGTGGGACAGCGCCTTCTAGAGGGCGTTTTATAGCGAAACTTCTGCATACAATAGGAAATGACGACCAATTTCACTATAGCACAGAAGAATCATGTTTTGGGAGGATTATTTTGAAATTTTAAAAAATGGAGAAAGAAGCAGGAGACTAGCAGGAGATGCACAGGAGGAACACGTTGACAAAATAACCTGCATAGATCCATAAGTGGCCAGTTGCAAGCGTGCGATAAAACGCTCATCTGAAGAAGCTTTAAGTCCATTGACTTAAATAAATATATTATTATTATTATTATTATTATTATTATTATTATTATTATTATTATTGCAGTAGTTTCTGGTGACAATAGGAAAAATTTCATGGGCGGTTTACTCTGTAAGCTCCATTCAGAATGGAGTTTACTATTTATTTTCTGTTGCTACACTTGTAGATATTCTTGAACTATCCTTTGAACAATGCACAGGCCTATAATAGAATTCTTCTTCACCTGGAATTGTTCGAGCAGAGGAAATTATTTTTCAAATAATTATGCTTGCCTGACAATTAAAATTTTGGCAAATGTTCATCCATCCATGACGTCTGGAGATGTCTGGAACAGACTTTTTTTTTAAAAAAAAAAAATGTTGCTTAGTTTTCATCCAAGAGTGCCTTTCTGTGAATATGTGGCTGACGGATGTCTTCATTTGCATTATGATTTGCCAAGCAACAGGAGAGTATGGCTGATGCAGGACCCAAATCATTGCTGCTTCTTATAAAGACCTAAGAAATCATCAAGCCTGGAAGTTCCACCTCTTTCATTCAAGAACAACAAGATGCATGTTTGAGATCCTGCCAAAATGACATCTTCACAGCCACAGATGTAGAAGCCTTATAGTTTCTCAAGTTTCTTTTACTAATTAGAGCCTCAGGCAATGCATGGTTTTTCAAAGTATTGATGTAAATTTTGCTCCAGTACTTTTAGAAAATGTGACTTTTTAAATCTACACTTTCTTCATCCGTTCAGGATCAAAAGCTATTTTGATCCCCAGCAAATATCTGTAATGTAATCTTTGTAAGAGGTTGTGAATCATTTTGAGTTTGGAGAGTCTAAATGATAACATTAATTTGCTTTTCGGGTCCGCTTATCTTTAGTGAGTGTAGCAAATTGTCTATTCCTTTTTAAAAATGGGTACTGATGATAGGATTGCTTAATCTCAGAGCGATCTCTAAAAATAACATGATTTCATACCTGGTTAAGGGGAACTGTTGGTGCATGAACAACTTCTGAAAGGGAAAGGCCAACTTTTTAAAGACTTTACACTATACTATACATCTACATAAGGCCAGCATGTAATAATGACAGGCCTTCAGCTGAAGTACCAGCTGGAGGAACTTCAATTAATTAGTCCATATCTAGTCTATTATCCTGAACAAGCCCTGTTTCAAAATGTCAATTGCCTCAAATCTACTAAATGAAAAGGAGAGGGGTCGTTGGGTGTCATACACATATTAGTGACAGCTTGGCGCCTACATTCCTGGATAACCTTACCAAGCAGTTTCATGTAGATGATAAAAAGCAAGGGGGGTGAAATAGAACTCCATGGAAACCCTAGCATAATAGCTATAGGGCTGAGCAGTAATCCTCCAGCAATGCTTTTGGAATTCACCATCTAAGCCACCCACTACATTATAGAACTGGAAACACTACATTACAGTGCCCCCACATTCCAACAGTCAGTCAAGGAGGATACCATGGTTGATGGTATCTGAAGGCCATGGAGAGTCCAAGAGAACTAACAATGTCACACTCCCATTCCTGGCAAAGGTCACCTTACAGGGCAACCAATGCAGTTTCTATTCTAAAAATAGTCCTAAACCAGATTGAAATGGATGTAGAAAATCTATTTCATCCAAGAGTACCTGAGGTTGATTAGTGACCACTTGCTCAGACATCCAGGAACCTGTTTCCCATCTTCTAAGTCTAGATCATTATTCCATATCTCTATATAATATCATCTAGTCCCTCTTGGTCAGGAGTAGACAATACATGACCTCATAGGTAACTCCCTAAGGAGAGGATAAACAGTGTCCTTCCTCTGAGATGTCCTGACCAAGAATAAATGAGCAGATCCACAGATGTCTGACTGATCTTAATCAACACTTCTGTTGACAAAAAAACCTGTGAGATTCATAGTATTTTTTTTTCTAGGAGATAATGACAGTTTGTACTTTATACGTTTATATACACCACTCCTACGAATTCTATAAAGAATTGGCTTTAAATAAGTGGGAAAGATGGGAAATATTCAAAGGGAATGGTGTGGACATTCAGCTTGCTGAAATCACCAAAGCTACTGTGTATACAATAGCATAATACTTAGTTCTTTCTGGTTCCTTATCCTTTCTTCTTCTTTTTTAAGAACACCAAAAGCAAACAATGCAAAAACATTGCAGCATCCAGAAAGGCATGCTTCAAATGCCTTATCCCGAACTTAAAATGTTTGGTTTAATTCACACTTGGAATTTATCCCCAGCGAAAATACCTCTTTAGACTGCTTTGGCAGGGAATTAGTGGGAACCTAATGTCATACGTACACAAAAGACTGATATATCCAATGGCAATATGTACTGGACTATATTCATTTCATTTCCCTTTTTTACCAAACAGTTTGGAATCATTTATGTTGGGCAAAAATAGTCATTTCAGTGGAGTCATGGGGATGGAGTGTTACTTTTGCTTGTACATACATTCTGTTCATCCAAAAATAATCTGTAGCCAGATGGTGGGGGGAAGCCACATAAAAGCCAGAAAAAGCAGACTGACATTATTTCTGTAAGAAACAGTATTAGCAGTAGAGAGACTACATGACACAAAACAAAGAACCCTTTGTTCAACAAAGACTCTATGCTGATATTGGGAGGGTTCAAATGGCTGAATGGCTCCAAAGTGGCAAAGATCCTGTAGCTTGATTTTAACTTTACTTCCTCTAATTCTTCTCCCATAACAGGGAGGAAAATAAACAATTAGAGAACACGGTTTAGGACCTAAACCGTGTTCTCTAATTGTTTATTTTCCTCCCTGTTTTTTGCTACTATTTAATTTGTCAGTTTTCTCCATTCCTTAACTCAGTCTCTTCCTTTATAAATTCCTGCAATCTACTAAGAATCAGCTATGTCTCCTGCAGCATTTTGCATTTGTGTCACAGAATCCTTGGCAGTTTTATGCAAATTTACTCAGAAATTATCCTAAGAAAGTTCAAGAATGTTTACATCCAAATAAGTATGTGTAGGATTGCAGCTTTGGTCATACTACTGAGCTTCCCTACCCAATAGTTTTCCAGTCTTCTTAGTCCTATACAGAAAGGAAGTAAAATAAGCCAGAATCAATAACTCTCTGTCAAGCATGAAGTGTAAATATGGTTATGAACAGCAGTCGTTCTAAAGATGGGAACTATCTAGTCACGTGAAATGCCCACTTATATCAAAAGTACAAAATCCTGTGATTTCCTCTACATGGACATATTAACTGAATAACAGAACATGTGGGCTATACTGACTGAAGTATAGCCCACATGTCTGAAATGGAAAGTGATTTCTGAATAATCAGTTTTTTAATAGGTACCATTCTTCTTTGTTAGTAATCATTTAGTTTTCTTTCTATTATGCTATTTTATTATACTATGTACTTATGTACTTTACATGTAACATTGATCCTCGTAAGAGCTATATAAGATAAGCTCTCAATTGCTTGGATCCTAACTTCTCTTCAGTGACTGGAACAGTTTCCTGACTTCCCCTTCTCTCTACAGCCTCTTACAACAACAACAACCCCTCACCCCAGGCACATACACGCACATTTACACATTAGAGTTGCAGGACCATTGTGAATGGTGTCGGGAATGTTGTGAGTGGCTGCAGAAATAAAAGGGAATTGGCAGAAATCCTCCCCCTTGTGCAAACAGATGAACAACTTAGGATCCTTAGATAGAAGAACAGCAATATGCCTAATGCCACTCTTAGAACAGCTGGGGAGTGGGGGGACAATTAGTTCAGCTCACAATTTAATGCAAAAATAGCTAATTCTGCACTATTGAACCAATATGCGAACTGAAACTCAGTTATCCTTTAGAATCAGGACATTTATGAATTTTGTAATGGAGTTCTCCAATAAAAATATACACAAAATGTGTAAAATTAAATCCACAAAAAATACCATTGGAGTAGGAAAATTACTTGAAAATGTATATATTAGACAAAATTGCATACAAAAATGCATGCATTGGGGAAATGTGCACAAAAATGTGTACAAACATTCATGTACGTGTTTTTAAAAAATCTCAGAGTTCAGGACAAATTCTCAAAGTTTGGGACAAACCAAATTTAAGATTGTAAAAAATGAGAAATTGAGAGAGATCAGCATTGACAGATCCATCCATTTCTAGGTAAGAGCAATCCGAGACAAGATATTACCAACTGGACCAATGTTCTACTCATTCAGGACACTGTTGCAACTGTTTTCTGGTTAGTGATGTTAGAACGGCCACTGAAACATTACCCAAAAAGAGGACGTTTATCATTCTAAAAAGAGGACAAAAGAGGAAAGAGATTTGCATATAATTTGCATATATTAATTTATGTGTATAGAGGCAAATTTGGAAGTAATTACTATCATTTAACCAGAAATACAATACATCTGACGAGAATGGGAAAGACTGTGACCAGGTAACCTGTGTGTCTGGTCAGTCTGCTGTCCAGGTGTTAACTTTATCACCATTGAATCAAGGGAAAGGGCTATGTGCAAGAACTAGGATGTTTGTAGGTAAGGCATATATAGACCTTGTTCAGGACTGTATTGGTTTGCCCAAGTTTGTAGTACATTCAGAGACTACTGGCTGGAAAAGAGAAATTTACATGGAGGCTCTAATGCAGCTGCTCCACATTCTAGGTATGAGGACAAAAATGTTTTCAAAAACTGGCCCAGTTTCTCCTTGGATTCTATCTTTCAAAATTCATAGAAAGAACTTAAATCAACTCGAAATAGATATTCTTGCATACTAATTAAAATGTTATTGTTGGGGGAGGGGACAAGTTCTGTAGTGTTTAGAGTCAGTGCTTTTCCAAAGCAAGCAATGAATGCATGTTTTACCAGCTGTGACCCATGCACAATTCTCCATTGTTTGCCCCAATCCTCAACTCCCAAGAAGACTCAGGAACTATCAGAGGAATTGCACATGATTTGATTGTCAGATGTTCTCATCAAACCAGCTTCAACAATACTTGAACTAGGTTGACCTTGATGTTTATCAGCTAATGAGATTGGTTATGTAAGTGAGAACATATAAATATGACAGAAACAGCCAGCAGTATAGTTGTGCATTTCTCTGGTGGACCTGGAAGCCAACTGACCAAGTGGAGTGAAAAATGCACAACTACCTGCAGGGTTCTTGTTAGTAATACTTTACTAGATTAGTTGCTTAAAATAATTTGCGCCTTAAAATACATTTGACAAAAACTGTGTTTAAGCTTTTTAAGCAGTCCTGCTTGCTGCATTTTGATTGATGCATAGAAGATGCCATGCATTCTTTCATTAAGTGGTTCTGAAAACTTTCCGGGGGATGAACTTCCTGAACTTATTTTTAGTGTCTATTTAGCAAATAGGACAGGTGTTCTTTTTAGAGCTGTCAATACATTTTTAGTTCAATAATAATGGCCTTTTAACTGATTGAATATATTTGCATATTCCAAAACTTTAATTTAGATTGCTTTCCTGGGATATTGAAGGACATTTGGAATGAACTAGCTCGCATTTAACAGTCCATATTAGAGAGAAAACAATTGATATGTTTCTCATTTTCTATTACAGAAACATATCCAAATCAAAATACCCACAAAAATAAGCAAGCATAGCCTTCATTTTCAGCACTACCCAATTAAAATTAGTTAATAGCTTGATTATTTGATAAATATACAGAAGAAACTGAGTCATGTTTGCAGCCCTTTTTACACCTGCATAAGGTAGGGTGACCAGATTTTGGAACCCAAAATCCTGGTCCCCCCCTGCCACCCAAAACAACCCCCCCCACCAAGCCACCCCCCAAAAACAACCCCCCAAGCCACCCCCCCACCCAAAACAACCCCCCCACCAAGCCACCCACCCCCAAAAAACATCAGCCCGGACCTACCGGGTTCTCTTCCGCTGCCGCCCCCGTCGGGTCCGCCACCCCCCCAGGTCCACCGCCACCGCCGCTGGCGCCGGGTCTTCCTCTGCCGCCACTGGGTCCCCCGCCGCTGGGCTTGTAAGGCCAGCGGCCGCACGGAAGGGACGGGAGAGAGCCGGATCCGGAAGTGACGTAATCAGCCCTCCCCCGCCTCTTCCGCCATCACGACTAGCCCCGACGAGGCCAGTGGCCGCGCAGAAGAGGCGGGGGAGGGCTGATTACGTCACTTCCGGATCCGGCCCTCTCCCATCCCTTCCGCGCGGCCTCTGGCCTCACGAGCCCGGCAGTGGCGGTGGAGGACCCAGCCGCGGCGGACCTGGCCGCCCCAGCAGGTAAGTGGCCCGTGCCCCGCGCCTTGCGCTCCTTACCCGCAGGGGTGTCCGCTTCCCTCCGGTGCTCGAATCTACTGAGAAACAGACTTCGCGGCCTGTCTCTCAGTATCGCGCCGGGTGATGACATCACCCGGCGCGCTACTGAGGGACAGGCCGCGAAGCCTGTTTCTCAGTACATTTGAGCACCGGAGGGAAGCAGACGCCCCTGCGGGTAAGGAGCGTGAGGCGCGAGGGAGAGCACTTACCTCCTGGGGCGGGCGCTTCCCGGGCTCCTCCGCCGCCACCGCCGCCGGGTCTACCGCCGCTCCTCGCTTGCTGCCACCGCCGCGTGAACCCCTGCCACCCCGGTTTGCCCCACCGCCCCCCGGTTGGGCCGGTTCGCCCCAGGTTTCCCGGTTAGGACCGGGAAACCCCGAGCCATCTGGTCACCCTAGAAGGTGGAGAGCCAAACAAACATAGCATTGGTAGTTTTATATGTTTATCATATGTAGACTTCATGGAGAGTCAAATCAGTGTAATCCAATGTGAGCAGCACACTTGTTTATTCAGACTTTTTATTATCGTATTTCATTCAGCCGTCATTGATTCATCTCCCATTTGATTAAATTAGGCTGAATAGTGATGATTTTCATTTTCAGTTGTTGCATTTTGGTCACAATTTATTTGGAACCCTATTTCAACAGTTTATAAAGTCATGTCAGTTCCAATCATCTAATTCAAAGTTCATTTCAAATATTTATTTATTTATTTATATTTATTTATTTATTACATTTGTATACCACCCCATAGCCGAAGCTCTCTGGGCGGTTTACATAGGATTAAAAACAATTAAAAACAATATACAAAAATTAAAACAGCCAAAACATACAACATACACACAATCTGTACATTTAAAAACCACTTCAACACTTCAAAAAACTACAAAAACAAAACAAAACAAACCCAGGCTCCTTCAGATATTGCCAAATGCCTGAGAGAAGAGGAAAGTCTTGACCTGGCGCCGAAAAGATAACAATGTTGGCGCCAGGCAGGCCTCGTCGGGGAGATTTGTGTATCATTTTTTAAAAAAATCCTTGCCCTGCTCTACACTTTTTTCTTACCCTGACTCCTCTTTTGCTTCCTTACCAGTTGTCCCCTAAAGTCACTTTTAATCAATTAACTGAAGGATTTTTCATTATCTATATTTCAACTTTCTTTAAATCAAGTCTGTACTGAGGGAATCTTTTTGCTCTCCATGGAGAAAATGTCTGGTCTACTGAAGTCAGATATCTTGGATTATGAACCATGTGTCATACCCCTGAAGAAATTGTTTGAGGCATGCTTAAGAGACAGCTACAAGACCTTGCTTCAACCTAAGTATCTCTGTAGTCTATGTAGGCTTTGGAGGGGGGAGTGATATTCTAGCAAAGCAAGTCCAATTGAGTACTTTTAACCCATCAAATCACCACTTCTCTAGCATAGTTTTGTTCACCCTAAACACTTCTTGTTCAATGGTGTAACACTACAATCACCATTCAGTGGTTATTCTACTACAATCTACAATTATTTAAAAGTAAAGAATAACAAGAGCCAACCATCCATAATGCAATAATGTTCCCAAAATGTTTCCCAAAATAAGAAATATCAGGGATAATCTATTGGTGATCAGACTTTACTATGAAAATGGATACTGAACCAAACCAGTTCTTTATTATTAGAATGGGTTGGATCCAAAGGTACCCTAGCATGAGCAAAAGGAAGTTCCTCTCCATGATTCCTTCTGGTGTTTCCTCCAGTTGTAGCTACATTCCATGATTTTTCAGGCTTTCTGGACCTGCAAGAGTGGTTTGTGGGGTAGGGGAGCCAGGGAGGAGGGGTGGAGCAGAAATCCACCTGCAGTTGTTCAAGTCCATCATATATATTCTCTGTTTTCTCCAAGTTTTAATTTTTGTTCATTTTTGTCATGTGAACTTTTAATTTCATTTATTATATTTCTATACCACCCAAAGCTCTCTGGGGGCATTACAAAGATTAAAAGGCCTTGCACATAATATAATATTGTACATACTATAAAAACATTTACATACAAACATATAAAGAGACAACACACATATTGCCTGGGGAACCAACTTCATATGTTTGAAACCATGTAATCTAAAAACCTGTTGTATGTCAGAGAGTAGTCGACTCATGAGCTCATTAAACCTCGACTTGTAAAGTCATGGTTAAATTCTACCTAAGCAATTGCTTGGGTCCAGAAATGTCTTGTACAAGCAGAAAGACACTTCTGCTTGTGTCAGGCAGCTCTGCCTATTTATTCCTATTTCCCTGTACCACTGCAGTCCAGTCCCCCCTGGACTTTCGTTCACTATTGCAGAGATCCCCTCAATGCTCAGGAGTGGATTTGGGGTACTGTGGTGGGGAGCCAGCAAAGCCTCATTGCACAAGCGGAGTTCCACTCATCTGTCTCTGGATCCAACTCAATGACTTTAGGCCTGGTTTTAATCTTTCAATTTTTCATACATATCAATAATGGTTTGGGACCACAATACTTGATGGAGTAGCTGTCCCAATATGAAGTTACCCATTCACTTTGCTCGTCATCTACGCCCTTCTTCAGAATGCCTCCTCTGAGGGAGGCTCAGAAGGTGACAACAAGGGAAAGGCCTTCTCAGTAGTGGCTCCCTGATTTTGGAGCAATCTCCCCAATGAGGGCCACCTGGCACCAACATTGTTATCTTTTTTGGAACCAGGTTAAATGAAAATGAAATAAGTCTAAATCTCCCTGTAGTGTGGATTCTAAATTTGAAAATCATCCTCCCTTTCCACCCTCAGGATTTTCCCAGATTTGTTCTGGTTTGTGTTCTATCCCGGGTGTCAGGGGGGATTCTCTGAAATTTTCTATAATGTGCTGTAATGATACACTTTTCCCTTTTAGACCACCATTAGTGTGGCGGGGGGAATGATGCACTTTCCAGGGGCACCTATTGGAGCAGTGGGGGGCAGGAATGACATGCTTTCCCCTCCTCCTCTCCAATCGGGGCCCAATTGGGAGTGGAGGAGGGGAAAGCGTGTTTTCTGGGGCCTCTGGAAAGCATGTCGTGCACAACTGCCACACTAATGGCAACTGTCAATAGCGTGGCGGGGGGATGATGTGCTTTCCAGAGGTCCTAGAAAGTGTGCTTTCCTGCCCCCCGCCTCCACTAGGTGTCCTCTTTTTTGGTTTCCCAAATATGTTCACCCTATGTAGCCACCACTACTGGTGGTAACCGTTTCCCTCAAAGCAAGCCTAGCTTCTTCTCAGGAATGACCCAAGCTATTATACTGCCTGAGGCAGAACAGGAAATGGTGCACCTGACCCACCCCTCACCACCAAATCAAGGTGCATAGTACACAAGGCGAACCAATTATTTTGGTACCTGAGGCAGAAAAGCCCCATCTTTCTCTCCCTCTTTAGCAGTAATAATTCAACAACAATACATTAAAAATGAATGATTTGCTTCCCTTTCATGAAACCTCAAATCAGCTGCCAAAGGCAGTCGCCTCACTCTCTAATAATAGGGTGGGCCCTGCTTTTCCTTGTTAGAGAGAAGCAGAAAATAGGTCCACTGGCTCATTTCATTTTTCTTCATGGAGGTAGCTGCTTTCCCCTGCCAACTGTAGGCAGCAGTAGCACCTAGCTGAGTTGAATTTTTTTAAAAAATGTGTGGTTATAATGTAAAATGATACAAAAGTTAGGGTTTTGTTTTTTGTTTGTTTTGCTTTGTTGGTCTTTCCTGTGGTGTTAGATCTGAGATGGCTTATTAAAGAAAAAGCAATCAGGAAAAGAATATGCATATGAGAACCAACCCATAGAAAAATTAATAAGAGTGTCTTTCTAAAGCTCATTTCTTTTCTGGAACAATCTCTCTGGGACTGCTTTGGCATGTACATATTATTTTCATTTCAATTCATTTATTACATTTCTGTACTGCCTAAAAGCCAAAAACTGGCTTAAGGACAGGCAAGAGAATAGGTGGGATTTCACATCTTACGATGGATTTTTGAGGGAAAACATGTGGTTTGAAGCTGTGGAGGCTGGTGGCTCCTATTTCAGTAGGGCAGTGAAACTGCTTTGGGTTTCAGTCAGAACTCTAAAGAAGCCATCTCAGTGCCGAGCCCTATCTTCAAAATGGGTTCAACATCTTGGTCAGCTCCTTTAGAGTTCTGACTGAAACGCAGAGAGGATTCACTGCCCCACTGAAATAGGATCCACCAGCTTCCACTAGTTTGAGGGATAGGAACAGCACTCTCCAAAACCTTTAACTTCTACTTTAGTGCCGTTTTGGTGCTTGCTCACAGCTATTATCTTCCCAGCTTACTGCTGCTTGAGCATCATTTCTAGAAACCTTTTTGGATAGAGAATATTTATTTATTTGTTTATTACATTTATATCCTGCCTTTTTTCCTCCAAGGAACCCAAAGTGGGGTACATAGCCCTCCTCCTCCTCCTCCTCCTCTCCATTTTATCCTCACAACAACAACCCTGTGAGGTAGGTTGGGCTGAGAGTCTGTGACTGGGCCAAAGTCACTCAGTGAGCTTCCATGGCCGAGTGGGGACTAGAGCCTGGATCTCCCTACTCCCAGTCCAACACTTTAGCCACTACACCACATTGACTCTCTTAGAATATGTAGTGAACATGATGATACTACAAAACCAATCAGATTTGGCATCTGGTGACATCAAAGAGGTCAAACTGTCTAGCACTAGTGATGCCAGAATCCACATTTGAGTGCACATCAAAGTAGGCATTTAGTTGCACAACTCATTCACAGCAATATAATGCAGCTAGATAATATCCATACCCAGATGTATCTCCAAATGCATAACAAGACCAACATTCCCTGTTTTGTGAAATAAATAAATAAATAAATAAATAACACCACTCCTACCCCGCCCCATTTTGTTTTTCTGCACTGTGGAAAAGGAAACACTCAATTGATTGGCAACAGGGGTGAGTTTCCTCTCTTCTGTGAATACATTTGTGCCCTTTCAAGCATCCCTTAAAATTTACTGAACATGGAATTTACTTTTTGAGAGGATATCCCCCCCCAAAAAAAGATTTCAAATGCAAGTGCAGCCCTCCTGACCATATGGAAAAGATGACAGGACTCCTGTATCTTTAAAAGTTACATAGAAAAGGAATTTCAGCAGGTGTGATTTGTAGCACCTGATGAAATTCCCTCTTCCTCACAACAGGAGCCCTGCCCTCCTTTGCATTTGGTCACTTTACCTATACAAATGACACCAGCTGAAATCTTCTTTTCTATACAACTGTTAAAGATGCAGGAGTCTGGTCCTCCTTTTCATATGGTCACCTTACTCAGCTCTAGATTAGATCCATCCGTGGTTTGAATTATGTGTAGCCATTTTTCAGTAAAAAAAGGCAGAGGCAAACAAAGCAATGGTGTGTTTTGTTTTTGTTAATACATTCCTTTTTACATTGGTGGATTGGAGCAAATAAATTTTATTAGTTTAAAGTGGGTGTTTAATGGTTTGCATACTCTTCAGAGTACATACTATGAAGGCACAAAAAAAGAAAGGAAAGGGAAATCTAATTAGTCTACTTCCTTACTTGCAGTTGTTTAAAACGTTTCATTTCATAAAGTTTAGCATTAAACAATCAAGTAATTTATTCATCCTGCTACAAAGAGCCGATTGCTGAGTAGACCACATCAAATTAAAAAAAAATGGTCCAGGGCTCCTTGGATTTACCCTTCACTTCAATGTTTTCCATGCAACTTCTTACCAAAAAACATGAAATGACACCCATAAAATGTAAGTGTTAAAACACATAAGCCACTTAGCCAAGCATCAAACAAAGTACTTCAAACATTTTGCTCTTTGTCTGTATTACTTATGCTACCTTTTCAAGTTTTCAGAAAGATTTGGAATTTTATGTGTGTCATTTTTTTAATGAAATATTTTCTTTTTGTTAAATGGATTCCAATTCTGGACCATACCACACTAAATATTAGAAAAGAATGTGTGTGTCGGTGTGTGTGTGTGTGTCGGTGTATGTGTTCATGCACCCTTTTTGTGTTACAAATGTTGATACAGCAAGTCCTTTCTCTTGAAAGGTTTTTCTAAGCACACCTGGACGTAGAGTAATTAAAAAAAAAAACTGATCAACTGGAAAACAAAATCACATCATGCCAGTTGAAGGGTTGCCTTCGGTTTGTCAGATGATAGGTTTATTCAGGGCCATGGGTGTTGTTAGGATTTTTTTTAAGGTTTAAACCCAAATGAACCAAACTAGTCCCTTAAATCTGAAAAACAAACATGCTTGAGCTGAAATTGCCTTTGTCTTTTGCAACACTTAACCCATGTTTACGAATGAAGACATGTGCTGACAGGACAGACTTTTGTGAACAAGTAACTGACTGTTACAAGGATGGATCGAAAGTGATGTATTTGCCTAAGCAAGGTCAAGCTTTTGCAAACACAAAGACACACACTTTGAAATTTGGAAGATAATGCAGACAGCAGCAACATACTTTGGAAGAAGCTGAAGTTCTGATGGGAAATGACAGTTTATTTGTGTATACAATGTAAGTGTTGAGTGGCACAAACATATGTGATTGACAAGATCATTACTTACACTTGATGGAGAACAATGAGGGAGACCGAATAGCTTCTTTTGCTTCAGGAAGCTCTAGAAAGGCTTCAGAATCTCATCTGACAATTCTACATGTTCCTAGGAAGGCTTAATCAAAAGCCCTATTTCGGTGTTTGTGAAACAGGTAAATTCACCAGGCGGGTGTGTAGTTTTCTAACAGAAGAAGAAAGACTTACTGGTACTTTATAGAAAAAACTTTATTGATTAACTTGTGAAACATTCAGTTACTGTCCTGCATCCAGCTCTGCCCTTCTCTAGCCAAGAACACCTTGTGTTCTAAGTAGTCCAAACCAGTTCCTTGTTAACGTTACTAAATGCATAACAAATCTTAAAGAGACATTGCACTATTCCCACAGCAGGCACCTGATGTTACATCACCATGTAGCTCCACTCAAAGGCATCCATGTGTATAGCATGAACATCTGCACTGGGGAGGCCATGCACATACAGGTGTGCGAAGGCTTCCATTAGGGTGACCAGATAAAATCCAGGTCAGGGCTCCTGTAACTTTAACAGTTGTAGAGAAAAGGGAATTTCAGCCAGTGTCATTTGTATGCAATTAGTTTCTGGTGAAATTCCTTCTTCATCACAACAGTTAAAGTTGCAGGGGCCCTGTCTTCTTTTATATCTGGTCACTCTAGTATTGTGCATGCACCTTTAACTGTTGTGATGAAGAGGGAATTTCCCCAGGAACTAATTGCATACAAATGACACTGGCTGAAATTCCCTTTTCTCTACAACTGTTAAAGTTACAGGAGCCCTGACCAGGATTTTATCTGGTCACCCTACTTCCATGATATTCAGAAGACTGTGCAATCAGGGTTCTGTATTGTATGAAAGCCTCCTCATGTTCAAAAGCCTCCCCCAATGCAGGTGTTCACACTGTAGAAATAGACACCTTTGAGCAGAGCTACATGGTGATGTGGCAGTGGGAAGTGGGGCTACTCACAACAGCCCTGTCCTTGCTTGCATAGTGAGTTTTACCAGTTTCAATCATGCCTGAATAGGACTACTGTATCCCTGCAAAAAGTGTTCCCAGGAGTGCAAGATGTTACATAGTAGCTGGCCTGGTTGACAAGCCTTTTTATCTGAGGTCTCATTGACCGGCCTTGTGGCATATAAAAATCTTCATAGTTTTGGTGTGTAAAATATTGCATACCCAGTTGCCATGGAGAACTTCATTTTATCAAGGCTGCAGTTCTCTGATAGGTTACTTAAAAGAATGGCACTGCTAAACTCAAAGGGATGACTTTAAAGAAAGCAGGAATCAGGTGTTCCCTCACTATTGGCCTGGAAAAAAATACTTAAGAGTTTTCTCCCTTTAACATCTAAATTTCCATTTTGTAAACTTGCTGTTTAAAGCTCCCTGAGACAGAAGTGTCACCTGCAAATCCCCAGGGTGCTAGCCTACAGGATATATTTCTGAGCTTGGACTCAACTGTTTCTTCAAAAAGCACTTAATGCTGGCTTTGTTTAGGGTGACCAGGCAGGATCTACATGTTGTCCTCGATGCACCCTCCCTGCGCCACAAGCCGCTTCAGAGCGCTTCACCCTGCCTAGTGTGGCTCAAGCCCGTGCCGCCGCGGCTGCCGCCCTTTCATCCAGGCCGGTCCCGGGGAGGGAGGAGGGAGGGGGAGGGTTGTAAACAAAAGCCAGCAATTGGGAGAGGGATTTCCAATTACTAGCTTTTGTTTACAACCCTCCCTCCTCCCTCCCTGGGACTGGCCGGGATGAAAGGGCGGCGGCGGCGAGAGCACAAGCAGAGCCTCCGAGGCTTGAGCCACACTAGACGAAGTGCAGCGCTCCAAAGCGGCTTGTGGTGCAGGGAGGGCGCATCGAGGACAACGTGTAGATCCGGCCCAGATAAAATCCAGGTCAGGGCTCATGTAACTTTAACAGTTGTAGAGAAAAGGGAATTTCAGCCAGTGTCATTTGTATGCAATTAGTTCCTGGTGAAATTCCCTCTTCATCACAACAAAGTTACAGGGGCCCTGCCTTCTTTTGTATATGGTCACTCTAGTATAGTGCCTGCAACTTTAACTGTTGTGATGAAGAGGGAATATTACCAGGAACTAATTGCATACAAATGACACTGGCTGAAATTCCCGTTTCTCTACAGCTGTTAAAGTTACATGAGCCCTGACCTGGATTTTATCTGGTCAGCCTAGCTTTGTTCCCATGTCAGTTATGTGGGCACAGGCATGGAGACAATGCTAGATTTCAATCACATCCGAATAACCCCAGAAAATTATTCAGGGTAGGCTGAACATATGAAAAGGAGGACAGGGCTCATGTAACTTTAACAGTCGCAGAGAAAAAGGAATTTCAGCCAGCGTCATTTGTATGCAATTAGCCCCTGGTGAAATCTCCTCTTCATTACAACAATTAAAGTTGCAGGCACTATACTCGAGTGACCAGATACAAAAGAGGGCAGGTCCCCTGCAACTTTAATTGTTGTAATGAAGAGGAAATTTCACCAGCTATGAATTGCATACAAATGACGCCTGCTGAAATTCCCTTTTCTCTACAACTGTTAAAGTTACATGAGCCCTGTCCTCCTTTTCATATGGTCAGCCTTCAGGGTAAATAAACTAATTAAGGTAAGTTCTGAGGTAAGTTTTATCCACTATCCATGCTGGTTCCAAGTTTTTGAATACCCTTGGGAAGTCACCTTCAATGGCCCCTCTCAGTGGGGAAGTTTGCACAATTGCAAGGTGCTTAATCAGTAGCTTGTTAACCACCCTGTGTGTGCTGGTTGTGTGCCAGTTGTGTACCAATCAGATTTACTTAATTTCCCTCACTAGCATTGGTTTTTGTGATGTATGAACCCAGCGAGAATGGGTGAGGTGGTTAACAAAGTACCCAGCAACCCTGAAACAGGCCACACGCAGGATGGTTAACAAGCCACCATGGTTTATTAATCACCCTGTGGTCCTATGAATCAGGTCAATGACTCAACCTTCTCACCACCATTTTCACCAGATGCTATTGTGCATCATCTTCTTTTTCATCATTGCTACTACTTGGTTGTTTAAGTGGGACTAAGGAGACTTTTAAGAAGATTGGGTGAGATTTGCAAAGAAGAAAAGCTAGTGATAAACCACTCCAAAACAAAAGTGGTGTTTTTTTCAAGGAGGAAGCGAGTTCATAGGTGGTGGCTGGATGGAAAGCAAATTGCCCAATGTGCAAGTTTTAAATATCTTGGGGTGTGTTTTTCTTATAATGGTGGCTGGAAAACGCATATTAATACAATGAAGTTGGCAGCTGGGAGAACAGCAAAAGCCATATTAGCTTTTGGAAGACAAAAAGGTGGCTCAAGAGTAGCTCCCACCCTGAAGCTATATGTTGCTAAAGTTCTCCCGCAATTACTCTATGGGGCTGAGCTGTGGGGAGTGGGGTTTGCAACAGCTATGGAGATAATACAAAACAAAGTCCTGAAAGAGCTATTGGCACTTCCTGTTGGGGTGCCGTCTGCCCTCTTAAGAATGGAAGTGGATCTCCCCTCCATTAAAGCTAGAATACATAAGAAAATTATTCTATATGGGAAAAACCTAATAAGTAGGGAAGAAAATAGTTTACCTAGACTATGTTTCGCTGAGCAGTCTGTGAAAGGAGGGTGGGCCCGAAGTTGGAGGGAGTTGTCGCAACTCTACTTCACGGAGGACTGAGACCTGCTAGCGTGTGATAACATGGATATTAGAAATAGAATTTTTGAGGTTGATACCCTTGGTAATGTACAAGCTAGTCAGCGACAGGCCTTTTCACCATGGTTTAGCCAAATAAAGGGGGAACAATATCGGGCACATTATTTGCAGGATTTAACATTCCCGATGTTGAGGAAAGCATTCACTGCCCTTCGGTTCCAAACAATGCCGATGGAATACTTGGAGGGAAAGTATAAAGGGATACCATTTGGGCAACGGATTTGTATTTGTGGGTCGGAGGAGGTTGAAGACTTAGCCCATTATCTGTTGAACTGCCCTCTATATCAAGGAGCGAGGGAGCGTTTTTTAAAAGAGTTCCTGAAGGAAAGAAGGGGTCTGACACCAAAGGACCTCATCCTGGACCTACTAGCAGACTATAATGCAGCAAACTCAAGATTGGTGGCCAATTTCGCATTAGCAGCTCAAAAAACCCGTCAAATTTTTTTGTTACAAAACGGTATAGAGTGTAAAGGGGATGAGTTAACATTAGCCAAATCGGCGGGATTGCCTGTTACTTAGAGCCCAAAATGGAAAATGCCTGGGGTATAGTGGGAGGAGGGTGGCATGGATGTTTTGATGTGTAAAATTGTAAAGGCCATTGGCCATATGCAAATAAAGTTATCTATCTTTATCTACTTGGTTGTTTCACATGCAGAGAGCCAGTAAGCAGTGGCATCTGCTGCTCCTCCTTCTCACCACCACCATTGTCCAGGCTACAGCAAGCAAGAGGTGAATGAGCAGGTTGCAATGCTGAAGAGGAGTAGTAACTCCAAGGGGGTCTTGTCAGTGGCCTGCTGCTGGGGTGTGGGACCTCAGCAGGTGCCCAACTATATCTACCCTTGATGCTGGCCCTGTATGCTGTATGTGCTCACCAGATAATCTCTCAAACACAGATGATCTCACAACCACAGAAGAAACCCTCTGACTATTTGATTTAAATAACAGAATAGTCGTCCTCTATCAGATATGAAGAAACAATTATGTCTCCGAAACAAAGCACTTTCTACTGAGCTGAAGAACTAAAAAAAAATGACAAACTAACCTCATCTGGAGAAAACTGACATTTCTTCTTGACATTTAACATCCTATATTCTGCTGACATTTCAAATGCTTGATCTTTTGGAAGGACAGAAAGCTTTCTAGTATCTTTCCTTGTTTTAAGAACTATCAAATGAAAATCCCCAGCCCTGTTTTACAGTCATTCAGTGGTTTTCAAATTACTCTTTTTGATTATCTGAACGTTGCCATGAAAACATTGCATCCATGCCCCCAGATTAAAGAGACAAGACACATGTTCTTGGTGTTTTAAAAGCAACACATTTATTAAAACTTATTCAGCCAAAACGATCTGCACCAGGCAAGTAGCCTAGCAGAAATAGCTCCCTCTCTCCAGTGTGGGTTCCCTATCAGACTGTGGTAGAGGAGCTTCCCTCATGTTACTCTAGTCTTTCTAGGCAATCTCCCCAGGCTCAGGACCAACGGCTAGCCTTTCACCTACCAAGACTCCTCATTGACCACCTTGAAATACCAAGGGGGCCCTGGCCACTACACACACACACACACCAGACTTCCTGGTTTTGTTCAGGCAAATCAGGCAAACGCCAAGTGGAGGACCTACCCCTGCCCCTTCTAGCCTCACAGCCTTGAAATGGGCAGGTCTGAGGAAGCCTCCCTTCATCTTTAAAGATGCCACGGTGCCCACTGAATGTTAAGTTTGGGTTTCTCTCCCCCCCTTAAACCCCCAGTGTACCTGTCAACCCAACCTGTTATGATATCCAACCTGCAAGCAGCCTCAACAGTAGGTCATGGTGGCATAGGTGGTGGTGGGGAAACGTTGCTAGCCACTCGGCCAATCTGGGCCAGCAAGGGAAAAATCCCTACTGAGAAGTTTCTCTAAGGGATTCAGAATTCCTTATGACAGCCCCAGTGAGCACCATAGATCAGGTAATTTGAAATCCTTACTGAACATGGAAGATATTGTTATGGAGGAAAAGTTGTTGAAAATGATAAGATCTCACTCAGATCATTTGTTCCTACTTCGCAATTTCTCTCTCAGTTGTAGTATTCCGAAAAGACCAATACAGGAAGAAACTGTTATGAATGAGCCATTGCTTAAACTAATCTATCAAAGCAAGTTGGAAATGCTTAATGTAAAGTAACTATACAAAGGAATATTTTCAGATCTTGAGAAAATGGCTTGTGATGCTTTCAAATGAAAAGTTATAGAAATGGATTCAAAAGTGGAGATGTAGCACTCCATGCTGAACTTTGTTAAATAGTGAGCTGTTTATCCTGAGAACCCTTAGGGGTAGTCTGGGAACATAGGCGTGCATAGCACATTTCATTAGGATGTGCACCCAAGGATTATTTTTTTTAAAGGCAAACATTTATTGAATACTCAAATCATAAAGTACCTATTTTTTATTCATTTATTAAGCACTGTAGACACTGATGCCCTACTTCACATTTGGTTTGCCTGACCAGGGAGGGCCATTGCGGTGGGGTATTGGTGGAGCTTTGTGGTGACACTGGCCGGAGGAGGGACTTACGAGTCCCCCCCTCCTGGCCTCTTTGAAGTGTGGCTCCCTGCAGAAAAGCTCCTGGCAGAACGATTCCTTTTCACTCTTGCTGCTGGAAGCAATGGCGTGCTGTCAGGGGTGGAGTCAGCGAAGCAGCCAGAAGGCAGCTGGAGGACCATTCATGCTACAAATGGATCCCCCTCTGGATCCCCACTCGTTGGTTCCCTCAATTTGGTGCTTATTGCTTGAAACATTAGGGTGTGCCTGGGCACACCCAGCACATCCCTTGCACACACTTATGGCTGGGAAGTAAATGATGACACCAGAATTAAGAAATATTGAATAGATTTTCGTGCCAAGCTGAATTTTCATATGGTTTGATTTTCAATATAAACATTATTTTTTCAATGGGAAAGAGGATGCATGTGAAATATTCTTCCCTTCCACTCTTTTGTGCATTTTATCAGTCCTTCTCATAGCCATTGTTTTTTCCAACCTGCTCTGGCATCAATGTCATTTTTGTTACTTGAAATAACATCTTAATACTATGATGTCATGGCACCATGTAGCCAGAGCATAGCTTTCTCTGTCTCTGGAAGTTCTCCCTGCGATTTTAGAATCCTGCTTCTTGAAATAAAATCATGACAACCATTAGTTAAGTATTTATAACTCCATCCAGTTTAAGACCAGAGTTAAGGCTATCTTATTTTGGCTCAAGCTCCACAAAGCAAGGAAAATGGAAGCTAAGGCTGATGCCTTAACTGAAGTGCCCCGTGATCAGTAATGATATTGTGTGAAGTCACAAATTGGGTTTGCTTACAACTTACTCTCCAACCATATGTGTGCCATTTTTGGAGGAAAGGTGAGATATGAATGAATGAGGAACTGAAGACTTTTTTCACTTTTTTATTATTATCCAAGAGGCTGTAATTGCATGGAGGGAGACAGCTGTCCATGTGTTAAGAACAATGTCTGTAATGGGGAATCCTGCTGAATGTGTATAGGCTCTCAGGTTTCCAGATCATGGGAGAGCCCACTCACATTCCAGCAGCTTTCCCCATTCCAGACATTTCTCCAACACATGAGCAGTGAGCATGAGGCCAGTAGAATATGGTGGGAGCAGGACCACCAGGTACGACTCTCCCAACTTCCTTCATGCAGCTATGATCATGTGGAAGGCATGATCTGAAGGCACATGATGCAGCCACCGTGCTGAAGCTAGGTAGGTTTTGTCAAGAGAACGTGAACCGTTCCTTGCCATGGCAGGGTGTTTCCCTTCCCGCCACCCAGTTCCCCAGCCAAAGCTGGTTTGAGCCAACGCTGGAAATAACCACACAGAATTTAGGGACCAAAGCAAGTTTATTCACACTCTACTCTAAGTTAAGGCCTTGGTCAAACAAAAGGGATTATATACGCAATATAGCAAAATAAGGGTTAGGGGTTTGGGAGGGAAAGGAAGGAAGGGGGTTAGAAGGGAATGAGGTAGGTTAGGTATTAGCAGCACAAACAAGCAAAAGCCATAAAACCATTAGGACCCCAATCAATCAAACACACTCTTAAAAGTGCTAAGCAACCCCAAACCGAGCAGGCTATAATACAATAAAATTCTAACTAACACCCGACTTAATCCGGCCGAACGGAGATCACCTTCCAGCAGAGCCTCTGCCCCGAAGAGATGCCGACCCCCACCCAAACTGTCGTTTTTCTATCTTCTCCCGGGCGGGTCTCCTCGCCAAGGAAATCAGCCCTCCCTAATTCCTTCCAGCTGAAGTTCGTTAACAACATCCACCTGCTTAACCTTGGCTGGTACGGCTTGAGATAACCAGCCCAGAAACTATGTCAACATTCTGTTCCTCTATTGCCCTCCTCCCTTGAGCTCCAAGGTTCCCACTTTCGGCATCCCGCCCAACAACTCCCCTTGCAGAGCAGTTCATTTTCAAAAGCTATGTCCTTCACAGGTTTAAGTCTGGTTAGTGTTTGGATGAGAGACCACCGTAGGATCCCATGTACACCATGTATGAAGGAAAAAAACCTGGGGTGTAAATAAATAAAAGGGCTTGAAGATTTGAAGCAGGATTTCCTGCCTTCAGCTTCAGCACTTTAGCTCCCATTCACTTTGTATGATGTACAAGGCAATTGGCAAGCCTTCTGTTTTGGTTGTCTGCTTGGGACAGGTGAGATGTAAAGTACCTGGCAGGCCATAAGGTGTGGCCATGTTTGACTTGCTGAGTCTCAAGTTCAGCAAACTCACTCTAGCCACTAACGGGCGTAAAGAGGGTGGCGCCAAGGGGGCAAACTATCCAAAGGCCTCATGAAGTAAAACAGCTCCAATGTATTGGTTAATTTTCCAATATCAACAAACAGAACAACAACATCAAAAATAAATAGTGACAAAGAAAAAAAACATTACATGTACAAGAATATCATTATTTTTCATCAGGTATACCATCCAAAAAAAGGGGGAAGAGTTATGATAGGTTTCAAGAAATGGTCATGTATTTATCTACTTGCAAGTTGCGCATATATATCACCCGTTCAAATGTTGATAACATTGTTAAGTCTTCAATCCATTGCATTATGGGAGGTGAGCATTTAAACTTCTAATGTGATAATATAAATCTTTTGCCTAAGGTTAGTGAATAAACAAGATGTCACCATCCAAGCTTTCACCTTTGACCCGCAGGGCGCTGGCCTCCAGGGTCAAATAGGAACCTATTCCCAAAATGTCCTACAAGTGAGCTACAATGCTTCCTTGGTTGAGGACTGTAAGTTGGCTGTAAATACAGTACTGTGAATTATTGTATAGGATTTTGGAATGTTCCAAGCACTTCAAGTTCACATATATTATTTCAGTAACACCTATATTTAGACCAGTATTATCCCCATATTGAACATGCTTGGCTGAGAGACAGTGAATTTTTTGACACAAGGCACTTATTGTGCTCTCATGATTTCTTACTCATGGTTGTTTACATGCTCTTTAGATAACTTTATGATCTTCCAGTTTCACTCTTGTTTTTTAAGAGCACTTCCCCAAGTTTTTTAGAGCAGGGAGAATGGAGCATTATTTCTTAAAGCAAAAGAAAATGTATTTTCCTGTTTGTGTAATTGTGATATTCCACTATAGCACAACAACACCTAGAGATGTAGCAGGAAAGCTCTTTGTGTAGAACTCAGATCTCAATTCTGCATCAAAACTGAAAGTAGACAGTGATGAAAAGCCACATAGGCACAATCCTATGCATGTTTAGACAGATAAAAGTCCTATAACTCTCAGCTGTCCTCCAGCCAGCCATGCTGCCTGGGGCATGCCGGGAATTGTAGGGCCTTTATCTGTCTAAACTAGGGATGTGCACTGACCCCCCGGATTGGATCGGATAGCGGATCGGAATCGGACCTGGGGGGTCGGATCGGATCGGAGGATGGTCGGATCGGATCGGATGTCCGATCCGGATCGGACGCCATTTTGAATGCTTTTTCCCATAGCCAAGTATTGTTTTACAAAAATGCCTATAACGTTTTCATTTTTAAAGATAGAAGGATGAAAACTGGGCACATTGTAGACTGGTTAGGGATAGTTATCTGTGATAAATTTCAGAAAGATTGGTGCATGCGTTTTGTGGCAATTAATTTTTTAATAAATATCCAGGAATGCCTGTAACTTTGTCATTTTTAAAGTTACACACATGAAAATTTGCCACATTGTAGGTGGTACCTTGGGACCTATGTGTGTGAAATTTCAAAAACATAGGTGCTTGCCTTATATGGCAATTAATTTTAGAAAAATGGGTAGTAGTGGGGTAAATACAGTTACGCCTCCCATTTTTTTATTTTTAAAGATACAAACAGGAAACATGGGCACACTACAGGGAACACTTCACTTGATATGTGTGTAAAATTTCAGAAAGCTGGGTCCAGGCAAGGTGGCAAGGTATTTTTTGAAACAATGAGGAAAGAAATGCCTATAACATTGTCATTTTTAAAGTTACACACATGAAACTTTGCCACATTGTAGGTGGTACCTTGGAACCTATGTGTGTGAAATTTCAGAAACATAGGTGCTTGCCTTGTGTGGCAATTAATTTTAGAAAAATGGGTAGTAGTGGGGTAAATACAGTTACGCCTCCCACTTTCTTATTTTTGAAGATACAAACAGGAAACTTGGGCACATTACAGGTACCACTTGGCTTGATATGTGTGTGAAATTTCAGAAACATTGGTGCTTTCCTGGTGTGGCAATTAATTTTTGAAACAATGAGGGAATCATTGGACAGTACTTGCCCATAGGAATCATTGGAAAGCACTTGCCCATAGGGAATCATTGCATTGCACTTTCCCACTGAGAAATACAGTTATGCCTCCCACTTTTTTATTTTTGAAGATACAAACAGGAAACTTGGGCACATTGTAGACTGGTTAGGGATCTGTGAGAAATTTCAGAAAGATTGGTGCATGCGTTTTGTGGCAATTAATTTTTTAATAAATACCTAGGAATACCTATAACTTTGTCATTTTTAAAGTTACACACATGAAACTTTGTCACATTGTAGGCGGTACCTTGGGACCTATGTGTGTGAAATTTCAAAAACGTAGGTGCTTGCCTTGTATGGCAATTAATTTTAGAAAAATGGGAAGGATCGTTACAGGAGAAATTTTCTACAGTCTTCAAAGTGGTGTGTGCAGACACCTTGCCACCACATGCCTGGAGACTTTTAAAATAAAAAAGTTATAGGCGTTTCTTTCCTCATTGTTTCAAAAAATACCTTGCCACCACATGCCTGGACCCAGCTTTCTGAAATTTTACACACATATCAAGCGAAGTGTTCCCTGTAATGTGCCCATGTTTCCTGTTTGTATCTTTAAAAATAAAAAAATGGGAGGCGTAACTGTATTTACCCCACTACTACCCATTTTTCTAAAATTAATTGCCATACAAGGCAAGCACCTACGTTTTTGAAATTTCACACACATAGGTCCCAATGTACCACCTACAATGTGGCACAGTTTCATGTATGTAACTTTAAAATTGACAAAGTTATAGGCATTCCTGGGTATTTATTAAAAAATTAATTGCCACAAAACGCATGCACCAATCTTTCTGAAATTTCTCACAGATAACTATCCCTAACCAGTCTACAATGTGCCCAAGTTTCCTGTTTGTATCTTCAAAAATAAAAAAGTGGGAGGCATAACTGTATTTCTCAATGGGAAAGTGCAATGCAATGATTCCCTATGGGCAAGTGCTTTCCAATGATTCCCTATGGGCAAGTACTGTCCAATGATTCCCTATGGGCAAGTACTGTCCAATGAATCCCTATGGGCAAGTGCTGTCCAATGAATCCCTCATTGTTTCAAAAATTAATTGCCACACCAGGAAAGCACCAATGTTTCTGAAATTTCACACATATATCAAGCCACGTGGTACCTGTAATGTGCCCAAGTTTCCTGTTTGTATCTTCAAAAATAAAAAAATGGAAGGCATAACTGTATTTACCCCACTACTACCCATTTTTCTAAAATTAATTGCCATACAAGGCAAGCACCTACGTTTTTGAAATTTCACACACATAGGTCCCAAGGTACCACCTACAATGTGGCACAGTTTCATGTATGTAACTTTAAAATTGACAAAGTTATAGGCATTCCTGGGTATTTATTAAAAAATTAATTGCCACAAAACACATGCACCAATCTTTCTGAAATTTATCACAGATAACTATCCCTAACCAGTCTACAATGTGCCCAAGTTTCATCCTTCTATCTTTAAAAATGAAAACGTTATAGGCGTTTTTGTAAAACAATACTTGGCTATGGGAAAAAGCATTCAAAATGGCGTCTGATCCGGATCGGACCTCGGTGGATCGGATCGGATCGGAGGTTGATCGGATCGGATCGGATTTTCCCGATTTTGGGGCGGATCGGATTCAGATCGTGGATCGGATCCGATCCGATGCACACCCCTAGTCTAAACATGTATCTGTTTGCACCCAGAGATGGGTAAAAATTGAGGTAAGAACTGAAAAGGAAACTTTCCATTGCTAATACTCTTACCCACTATCTGACATTATTTCCAAAGAGAGCAGTTGATATGGGATAGAATATTATTTTCACATATGTGGCAACTAGAGGCAAAGAGATTGATGTAAATGGTAAGAATGAAATCACATTTGCTGTTCTTGAACAGATCACATTTCTTTCTTTCTTTCTGAAGACAATATGGGAGAGGTTCCTGATGAACTGTGCCTTTAGTTAAAAGGCTTTTAAAAAACCAACTGATTTTTATTTATGGATTTTTAGGCCACCTTTTAGGATACAATCCTCAAAGCCCTCACAATTTTATGGCGTACATAAAACATATATAATACATTTCAAATAACAATCTATTAATAGAGACAGCAAAATAAATAAATAAATAATAAAACAGCAGCTTAAAAATGTAAACATGGATTAATTTCAAGTTTTAATAAAGGCAGAATTTAATCTCCAATAAATAAGTCACTAAATTTCATTAAAATCCTATTAGAAATAACTCAATAATGTCAAAACAGCTGCACAAATATACTTTAACACAAGGAAGCCCAAAACAGTTAAGCCATGCAAAGGTTTGTGATGATAGGCCAAACACAATGAGAAGGGAATGAGTTGCATAACCTCAGGACCACTACTGAGGGGCAAACTACATATTATACTTCTTGTGCAGCATATAGCTGCTGCTGCTGCTGCTGCTGCTGCTGCTGCTGCTTTTTGATAAATAAATTGTAGGCTGGCCATTATCCTCTTTTACTGAGGACAGCCATCTAGAGGATTGTCCTCGATTTGAATTGAAGCTGTGCCAAAAAATTTGACCATTCCATTTTCGTCATTTCATGGGGGATGGGGGGGATGACAACTCAGGCAAAAGAGGCTGAGAAATTTCTCCTTGTGGAGGGGGACAGTGTTTCCACATACTTTTTAAAAAGTATCCAGTTGTTGCGGGGTCTTCTTTCTTTGTTTTTATTTATTTTTTAAACACCCCTGGCATTTTCAGGAACTCAGGGCAGGATTTACATTACTGCTTTATCACAGTTTATACCGCTTTTGACAACTGTTCGGGCCCAGGACACATTCCATACACTGTTTTCAAACCATTTTCAAAGTGTTATATCCTGCTTGGTGTAGATCTGGCCCAAGAGTTCTTCCTGAATACTTGTTAGAGAGGGTGAGATAGGCTGACCATATGAAAAGGAGGACAGGGCTCATGTAACTAACAGTTGTAGAGAAAAGGGAATTTTAGCCAGGGTCATTTGTATGCAATTAGTTCCTGGTGAAATTCCCTCTTCATCACAACAGTTAAAGTTGTAGGGGCCCTGCCTTCTTTTGTATATGGTCACTCTAGTATAGTGCCTGCAACTTTAACTGTTGTGATGAAGAGGGAATTTCACCAGGAACTAATTGCATACAAATGACACTGGCTGAAATTCCCTTTTCTCTACAACTGTTAAAGTTACACCTCCTTTTCATATGGTCAGCCTAGGTGAGATCACTTGGTTTCCAATAGGCATTCACTAAGATCTGCTGAACTCCTCCAAATGCTGGGGGAAAGGGGGTGTTTTTAAAAAAAACTAAAAAATGAAGGCCCTTCAGCAACCGGCTACACTTAAAAAGATATGTGGAAAACCTGTCCCCCTCCCCAAGCAGAAAATTCTACATATTTTCTCTCCTCCCTGTGTAAATGGCAGAAAAAACAATGCCCCTTTCACATGGAGACAGAAAGTTCCCGAAGACCCATCACTGTACACTGCTTTCAAAGTAAGATACCCAAGCTCCATCTGCATGCTCTGCAATCAGTGTAATGTGTAGTTTGGCCTTGAGAAGTAGGGGTGTGCAATGGATCGGGTTCGATCTGATCCCCTGCCCCTGGATCGGCCAATCCAATCCGATCCGATCCAAAAAGGACCCGATCTGGATCGGATTGGAGGATCGGATCCCCCCCCCGGCAGTTCTAACCTGCCCAGACCATCTGCTGCTGTCCTCTGCTGTCCGCGGGTACCAGTGGATGGCCCCAGCAGGTAAGAACTGCCAGGGGGGGCTTACATGCCAGGGCCATCCGCTGCCATCCGCTGGTGCCAGCGGGCGCCAGCAGGCGGCAGCGAGCACCAGTGGACAGCCCCGGCAGGTAAGCACGGGGGGGCTTACCACCTGGGGCCATCCGCTGGTGCCTGCTGGTGGCAGTGGACGGCAGCGGATGGCCCCGGGAAGTAAGAACCACGAGGGGGGAGGAGGGAGGGGGGCCCACTTACCTGTCAGTGTGTCCTCTTCCTTCACCTGCTGGAGATCCATTGAGAATAACGCCACAAAGCCTAGTTCTCAGTAGATCTCCGGCAGGTGAAGGAAGAAGATGCCCCTGCAGGTAAGGAGGACCGCGGGGGGGGGGGCTTACCTGCCGGGCCCGTCCGCTGGCACCCGCGGGCACCAGCAGACGGCAGTGGACGGCCCCAGGAGGTAACCGGGGGGGGTAGGGACAGGGAGGGGGGAGTTAGGCCCCCACTCACCCACCCGCCGCCATTTTTCCCCCATAGACTTGCATTGGGGGAAAGCTTTCTTTCCCCTGATGCAAGTCTATGGGGAAAACAAAAATGGCAGCCGATCTAAAAATCGGATGTCCGATTTTTGGATCGGCATCAGGCCTGATCCGGTCTGGGGGGCCTCCGATTTTGTCCGATCCGATCCGGGACAAAATTGGAGGTCCCGATCCAGGTCCCGATCCAATCTGGGAGGTCCCTGCACATCCCTATTGAGAAGGCCCTGTCTTTTGTGAACACAAACCAATATTGATCTTATGGGTGAGCTATATAATGTCAGGGCAAGTTCATATGGGTCTAGGTGGTACTTCAGATTATATGGGCCCAAACAGTTTAGGGATTTAAAGAACATTTATTTGGCCCAATAATACACCAGCAACCACTGCAGCTGGTACAGGATCAGTGTCACCTGTTCTGATCACTTATTCCCAACTAACAACTGGGTGGCCACATGCTGCACTGGTTGAATTTTCCAAACTATGCACGATAAGATACTACTTGCCCTGATGTAGTTAGAGCAAGTATACATGTGCAAAAGCAGACTTTCACCATGAGTATTGCCCAGATTCCTAACCCTATCCAGTGGCTTGGATCAAGCACCATACCCTGGTCCAATAGCCAGTGATAGTGCCAATCAGCAGTTCAGAGTGGAGAACAGCAAGCTGGATTTACATTTCCCTGTTCCCCTTTCCCACAAAGTAGCCCATCAATGATGTTACTGGTACATATTCTAACTGGGGCTCTATGCACACAGCCCTGACTACAGTATTCACACACATATGGTTGAAGATAACTGTGTTCAATATGGCAAAAAATAATAATAATAATAATAATAATAATAATCAAGAGGCAAATATTTACATTTCTTCTCATCTCAAAAGTACAACATTGTCATTTGTTCTTTCTGACACAATATTTCACGTTCATGTGCAGAATGTTGGAAATCAATCAGAAGAGTGCATGCATGGAATAGCTGTGTCAAATGTTGTGTCAAAAAATGCCATTTGCCAGTAACTTTTCCAAGATGATCCCATAAAAAGGATCCAACAGGAAATACACATTCAGGCTAAGAAACTGGAACAAAATCTGGAATGTATCATATACCTTTTGGGGGGGCAAAGCCATTTACAAGGTGTCTCCTCTTAGCAATGGTTCTGCTTTGCATCAAATTAATAGAACGGCTCATTTTTAAAAGTTGTGACCATATGTTCTCAAACTTCTTAGGAATAGCTACATTCAGTTCTATCATCTTAAAGTTTCCTGCCTGACAATTATTCACATGGTAGTGCCAAAGCATCTTTTAAGAATTTTCCTTTTCCTTGTTAGTAGGATTTTAGTGTTCTTTGCTTTACTTTTTGGCTTTATGTTTGCAATATACTTTCTATTCCAAGTGCGAGTTGTTTTACTAAAGTCCTGGCACCTTCTAGATTGAACATTATTTTTATACATTGCTGTTACAATTCCATTAGCCTGGAGCTTTTAGGTCCTACTGCACTCAGGAGGTCTCATTAGGATCTGAAAATCATCAATCAGATCAAGGAGGCCTGCTTATAGCAGAGCCCCAAGTGTGTATTTGGACTGAAGGCAGAAACAAAGCTGTCTGCTTGGAAAATTGCATAATCCGAGCAAATCTGTTGTCTTTTAAGTGTCCTACAGTGCACAAAAGCTAACCTTTATGTAATGCAGTTTCACAAAGGTTGGTGAATATAATCACTGTTGCCAGAAAGGAAATGCTCAGTATCCCCCCATATGGTTTTGGTTACCAATGTTTAAAAGGTGGCTAATGGAGAAATAAGTTAGATGTAGATTCAGAAAATGCAGTCACAACATTTAAATGCTGAGGGCTGTTTGCAGCCAAAAACGTTGTTGACCAGTATACTGCCAAATTGCTCCGTGTGTGCTAGGAATATAATCAGAAGGAGCTTGATGTATAAATGTGGTAGGTCAAGTCAATTCTTTGTAGACGCTAAGGTAGAAAAGGTACACACATTGGCTACAAAACACAGACGTTCATGTAGAGAAATCTGGAATAATTTCTGTGAATAGATACATAACCATGCCCTTGCTGGTTAAGCACCGGATGCTCTTTTAGGCAGCCCATGCGTGCATTCGCTGTGGTACAGATTAAGCAGGAACTGAATTCATTGTGTTCTTGCCACACCTTGGTTGGTGCCTTTCATGCATGGGTAAAGTGGCATGATTATTGTTGATGGATCTTGGTTTGAAGTTTATAGGGATGCTATGGGAGCAAATGAAGGTTTAACTACATCAACTCTAGTTTCTAGTCATGCATTTCTCCCTTTGTTGAGGGGAATGATAAGACTGACCCACATTATGGTGGGGGAACACTAGTATAGTGGCCGCCAAGTCTAGTAGGACTATAGGAATGCACACTCAGCTATATTTTTCCATGACATCTGAATTGGGAGAGACCGTGTACATCCTGAACTGGTGTCTGAGTTGACAGTTCCCATGTCTGGGAATAGGAGTGTTTGCCTGGTTTTGATGGTACTGCACTCCATCTGAAGGAGCACATCCATAGTTTGGGGGTGCTCCTGGATTCATCCTTGTCTCTGGAGACCCAGGTGGTAACAGTGTCCCGGAGTGCCATTTACCAGCTTTAGTTGGTACGCCAACTACACCTCTTCATGGATAGGGATAGCCTAGCCAAGTGATCCATGCACTCGTAACCTTGCATTTAGACTACTGCAATGTGCTCTATGTGGGGCTACCCTTGTGCATGGTTCAGAAGCTGCAGCTTGTGCAGAATACAGCAGCTAGGGTGCACACTGGGACACCTCGCTACACTCACATAACAATTGTGTTAAAAGAACTGCACTGGCTGCCTATTCACTACCAGGCCACATACAAGGTTATGTTATTATCATACAATGAACGAAACAACTTAGGACCAGGAAATTTAGCAGACTACCTTCCCTTATATATACCCAGGTGACACTTAAGATCATCAAAGGAAGGTCTTGCTGATCATTCCAAAACAACAGAATGTTACCGTGAAGAACCCCGATGGTGCAGCTTTCTGTGTAGCAGCACCTCTGTAGCAGCACTCTGTAGCAGCACCTACCCTCTGTAGTTTGGGAGACAGAAAATGTAGTATCTTTTAAATACCTCCTAAAAACCTACCTTTTCACCCCTGCTTGCCTTGGGCTGTAAATAAATTAAATATGCCACTACATTTTTCTGCTCCTTAAATTGTTTTTACTGTAGTTGTATTAATGTTGTGTTTTTAACATTGTACCTAAATGTATTTTAATATTATGAACAACTGAGAGATTTTACTATGTTCAGCAGTATACAAATGCCAAAAATGAATAAATGAACCCCATCTTCTTTATTCCTCTTAACTTTATGCCTAAACTGAGTTTAAAAAAATAGAATGCTTTTTAAAGTTGCATTCGTTCATTCAAGAAGTAGTAAAAAAAAAACAAACTTCAGTATTTGATTGAAATCAGAACCAGCATCATCTTGTCATGGTTTGGTCTTCCTTATTTTTTGGAGAACCAGATGGTTTAAGGGAGTGGTGTGTGAAGAAACTCTCTGCATTTATAAGTTGGTCAGTTTGTAAGAAACTGTTGTTTATCTTGGTTAGCTGTGAAACAAAAATCTGACAAAGTAAATAGAACACTGGAAGATCTTGCCTTTTGGATTCCATTCCAAGCTGCTTTAAGTTTCTTCTCCAACCTTTCCAAAGTGTGTTTCCTTGGGTGAGAACACACTGGAAAGACTGGAAGGTCCAGTTTACTTTGGTTATATCAATTATCAACATTAAAAACATCCACAAGAAAGGTTGCTATCATGGACTTGCTTCCAAAAGGACTATGAGGTGTGGCACTGACTATCAATGCAAAAACAACAAAACAATGGCAACAACAACAACATTTGTAGGTTTTCCTAATGAAGATATAAGAATGAGCCAGTTGTTCAGAGGCAAATATATTTCAGATTCAGTCATGCACATGCCAAAGTTGCCATAGCCTCTCAGTAAAAAAAAAAAAAAAAAAAAAGAGGGGAAAATACAATGCCACTCATAACATATACAGAGCTGCCAACATCAGATTAGGTTTTGCATCTATATTGAGATTCTACTGAAAAGAGCATGAACACGTTTTCAGAGAAGGGCAATCTAATGTGGGTGTTGGGAGGAGAAAATTGCCTACCTGAAGAATTCATGTACAAAATAAATTGTCAAAATACACAGCAATGCTATATAAGAGCTTGCCAGGGATAAGCTATAGAGCTGTCAGAAGTAAGCCAGGAACCAGGATATGATACAGATTGGAGGGACATAACAGAAATATATAGCGCCAGAAAAACTTTGTTTGGGAAAGGTTCCATCCCAAACAGGAATGTTATTACAAGCATTCCTGTCCAGGAGCACCAATGGCAACTTGGTTGGGTGTGGTCATTCTAGTGCCTGAGAGTACTTTACAGTAGGGATGTGTATTGTATCATTACGATGGCCAATAACGAACCGATAAAGTCGTTATTAGACCTCCGATTAACGATAATGATACACATTCCCTCAGGCCCTATCTGATCTGATCCGAAATCCGTATGTCCGATAACTATCGGACATATCAGATTATAGGACCTAGGGCCGGCCCTCCCTCCGCCCTCCCACTCACACTCTTTACTTGGGCCTTGTCCGCTGCCGTCCGCTGCCGTCCACTGCTAGGAACTACTGAGAACTAGGCTTTGCTGCCTAGTTCACAGTAGACTGCCAGCGCGCCTGGTGATGATGTCACCCGGTGCATCGTCTAGGGTGACCAGATAAAATCCAGGTCAGGGCTCATGTAACTTTAACAGTTGTAGAGAAAAGCGAATTTCAGCCTGTTTCATTTGTATGCAATTAGTTCCTGGTGATATTCCCTCTTCATCACAACAGTTAAAGTTGCAGGCACTATACTAGAGTGTAATACTCAAAAAAGGCTAAAGGTTGCAACTAATTGTTATGAAATAATGCTAATGCATGCACCCCTTATTCAAAATGGTCAACCTAAATACTAGCTAAGTTAAATGCAAATTGCAAACACCGTCTGAAACTCCCAACACACAGTAGGTTTCACTTTCTTGTCTGTTTATAACAACAGCTTGAAAACAGCAGTTCTTTCATTACATGTGCTAACAGCAGTTCAAAAAACATATTTTTTATAACTTATATTCTCATAATATTTGATATCACCAGTTTTATAACAGAATTTTTTTCATTACATGTGATAACCACAGTTTGATAACCACAATTTGTTTAGTTTCAAACAGTAATTTGTTTACAGTAATCGTTTTTTGATATCACCAGTCTGATAACAGAAGTTTTTCTATTACAAGTTTGTTAATCGCACTTGGTATACAGCAATTGGTTTATCGCACTTGGTATACAGCAATTAAGGTACTGAATATTTTTTCTCTAATTGAGCAGATAACTGGTAATAAGGACTTGTATACGAAGGTCCCAGTATCTGAAACGTACCCTGGGAAAGTCTGGTGCCTACATGGGGGTGAGTGTATTCACTATAAAATTTATGAGTGGGGAGGACTCGAGGTTTCATTAACGTGTGTTTGATATTATATTAAAGCATGTTCATTATGTTTACAGAATGCTCAATAATTAAAGAAATGTTTCTGAAGAAGAGTTGAAACGAGATAAATACCGGATACTCATTAAACTAATTGCTGTATACCAAGTGAGTGTATACTCCCTCCCTCCCCCACTCTCACTCCTTACCTGGGCCTTCCCCGCTGCCACCGCCCCATAGTACTGCTAAACAGGCTTTCCGGCCTGTTCGTCAGTACAGAGACACGCCGAGTGATGACGACATCACTCGGCACTTCTCTGTACTGATGAGCAGGCCGGAAAGCCTGTTTAGCAGTAACACGGGAGGGGGCGCGGCGGGGGCGGCAATGGTTAAGAAGCGTGAGTGGGGGGAGGGAGGGAGTGCCAGTCCAACGTTTTTCCCCAATGCAAACCTATGGGGAAAAACACTGTTATCGTATCAGAACTTCCAATATTTATCATATTTCCGATCCGATCAAATCCGGGTACCCCCCGATATGATCGGATCTGAAATTTTTTTATGTTGGAATTTCCGATAACAATATATGATATGATAATTTTGGCCGTGCACATCCCTACTTTATAGACTTTCCTGGAAAATCCCAATGCACAAGCAAGGGTTTCAATAAACTTCAAAATGAGTTCTATTATTATTTTTCTCATTGCATCATCTGTCTTGCAGCCAAAACCAAAGAGAAACTGCTGCTAGCAAAGCTGGAATTAATTTCTTGTGCTTTTTATCATATAGGCCAATGCAACATGACTGGAGGCAATTGGCTGTGGAAATGACCTTTCTAACTTTTTTTTTCTCCTGAAGTTTGCAGTGCTCAGAGCATGGAAGACATTGACTGTTCCAACCATTTATCTGCATTTGATAGTGAATAGAGCTGGCAGAAGATGTCGTTTTAGTAGAAGCTGATCAAAATCTTTACCCAGGAGGTTATGCACAAACCTTCTCTCTGTAGAAGAAATGTGTTTGCATCTTTAATACATGGTGTGCTTTTATGTATATTTTCTAATTAGAGGTAGATGTGGAAATGGAGACCAACAAAGGAACATGTATGACAAAAAAAAACAGTAAAAATATTTCACAATGTTTGAGGCTTCACCATGATAAATCCTTGTTTCACTGGCTGGAGTTAGTGAAGATAACTTTCATAGAATTGTGTCTTCAGCCGAACTGTGCAAAACCCAGAAGTCAAATTGTGTTTTGAAATCATAGGAGTTTAAGAAGAGCTATGCTGGATCAGACCAAGCCTCTGTTTAGTCCGGCATTCTGTTTATACAGTGGCTAACCAGCTGCCCACAGGAAACCCACAAGCAGAACAGGAGTGTGAAAATGCCCTCCCAGCCACGTTCCCCAACAAATCCATTTCCTCCTTTCCAAACCATGAATTTAAATCTAAATCTCCGTACGCTTCACCACATTTTTGAGATTGTCAATTGCTCTTTTTAATTAGATCCCTGATGTTTCCATGCATGTTTATTTCACTCACATTTGCACTGCACCATGGACATTGTATGCTAAAGGCTATCTAGGATTTAAATCAGTGATTTTCTGGGTTTTGTTTTAAACACTGCAGCTAAGGTTTTGTAATTATAGTTAGATTCAGATTGATTCCATAACATTGTTGTTTAATTATTGCTATTGCTTGAAATGATCTTTTTTTCCCATTACATTGTTGTTGTTGTTGTAAGCCACTTTGTGGAGGCTCATCTTAAAAAATGGGATATAAAAATGTAAAGAAAGAAATAGAATAAACTACACCATAATTTGCAGGTCCATGATTGGATCGCTAGTCTCCTTTAAAAAAAACACAGAATTGTGGTGCTGGGGGAGGAAGGTTTATCCCAGGGGTGGGGAATTCGGGGGGCTTCTTAGATGTTTTGGCCTATAGCTCTCATCAGCCCTATCCAGCACAGCCATAGTGAAGGATGATGGGAATTGTAGGCCAAAAACCATCAGGTGCCTACTTTTCCCTCATGCCATTTTCCCAACATAAGTGCTTCCCTTCTGGTGCTATTTGGTCTGTAGGGAAATCATTCATGCACCCATATGTTTTCCCAGAACAAATAGCAGCTAGGGGAAGTGAGGATTTATATCAAGAAAATGGTAGAGGAGAAAGGTTTAATTGCCTGTCTCCCAGTTTTGGCAATAGCATCATGGTCTTGATCCAATTCCCACACATACACACTAGGAGCTCCATCAGATGGGTGTTTTATGGCATGCTCGTTACTGGTCACTCATGGATTTTTGTGGTCCCTCTCATCTGCCTCCTGTGTGCCTCCCACCCGTTCTAGCCTTCTTTATGCCACAAAAAAACCCACCTAAGTAAGTCCAGCTTATTTTTAGAAATGGAAGCTGCCTATCACCTGCTGTGTGCAGGAGAAGCAGCGCAATCAAAATGGCCCACTGAATGGGCCACGCAAGTTGTTTACTTCCTCTTTCAATAGAGGAAGTAATGAGAGACATACGCACAGGCGGAGAAGTGATTGTACACAAACACAATTTCCCCCTGTGTGATGACGCTCTCAGTGAAATTTAGGAGTCAGTCAATCCAATCATGGATCTACAACACATCATCTAGTTTGGCCCTTTGTTTCTTCTACTTCCTACTCTAAAATAGCAGAAGATTCTAGCGGAAACAAAACAATCCATTTACAGAGACACAAAAATGTATTTTGTTCCAAGCCTCTGATCTACAATAGAAATGTCTGCATAAGTAAGCTATAACATTAAAAACCTTCCGAATTAGATTATTTCCCATCCCCTAGAAATGACAACCACAACATCATCAAATTCTAATTAAGCTGCCATGGTAAATCATGTTGTAAATGACAAACAGGAAGAACTTTTATAATAACCTGGATAATCATTTGGGTATAGCCAACCTGCTTTGGGGCATCATTTTGTCAGAGCCTTCAGAGCATTGTTAAATGACTATGCAGCCATTTAATTTCAGTGCTTAGTTCTATTTGTCAAAAGAACATTATGATCCTCTTCCTTCCCTGTACTGTTTTCCTGGGATCCAAGTGGGAAAATGGGCATGATCAGCATTTACATTCCCCTGCAGGGTAAAGAAAAGTGGGGAGGGGAAGCCACCACCAAAGAAAGGAGATGTTCCAACTGAGTTGGAGCATGAACTTCCTAAGCAGCTGTGTACATGGGAACTTGTTTGTTTGGATTTAGTTAGGTATGATTAGGCCTTCCCTTTCTGTCAATTTGCAGGATAAGATGGCTGGGGGGATGGCGAGAGTATGGCGATTGTTAAAAAGTGTTAATTAGAAGTAAAAGACGTTAAACTGCTAAAGAGGTGTTAAAAAGCAAGTAATTGGCTCCAATTAGATGTGAGAAGAATTAAAACATGAGGTGCTTGGTAATCTGTCAGATCTACAAGGAAGGTTATGCTATCCAAATGTACTAAGACATCTTCACACCAGAACACTTTTTTTGAATTTTGGTATTTGTTTATGATCCCCACATGTTGGCCAGTAAAACTTTTCAGCACAAATCCTCGGAAATTGCCTTCACGCTCAGCCTTTCATTTCATTCTACTTTATTGTATCCTTTAAAAAATAGGAAAATGCAACATTGGAGTGTTGCAAGCAAATTCAAATTAGCAAAATTTGCTTGACCAACTTATCTCAGTTTCACCACCACCCCAGCTCTATCAGAGTGCTCTAGAACAAGCAACACCTTGCATTAATTGAATGGTTTGCACTTGTGCGTAAGATTTTTCTCTCTCAAATGCCAGCATGTGGGCATCTGGATTGGGGCCCAGGCATGGAAGGTAGGAGGTCTTTGTCCCTGCCATGTTCCCAATCTGTGATTTGCATGGGGGAGGAGCTTCAATTGGACTGTGTTCTTCTGACTTCACTACAAAACCGATTGGTGATCATACCAGCAAATCAAATATTGGTTAAAGCCCACAAACCCATTAGCTTTGCCCTTCCCCCGCATTCATTCACTTGCTCACACACACATTTCTCATTTTCTGGTTCTGAGACACTTTGCATACACAGCTGGAAACATAGAAAGGGGGAGAGACGGGAGTGCCCGAGTGGGAAAAACCCAGCTTTCCACCAGCAAACAACACAAACATCATTTGTGTTGGATGATAATAAGGAAAGCAATTGTTTTCTGAGGATTTACATGATAATCCAATGAAATTATTTCCCTAATTTCCAAATCCATTTTCTTTGCTTCCATATGCCTAGCAATACTGCCAAATTGTCTAGTAAATTTATAATAGTTCACCATTTACTATTCTTTTTCCCAATACTGGATTATCTGTAAAGTTTCTTTCTTCTCATTTTCTTGCTTTTTCACAATTAATATAATTTTCATTACTCTGAATAGATTGTATTATTTGTAGGTACACCATTTCAAAAAAATAGAGCACTATCAGATTTCTCAACAAAGTAGGCTGATGCATTGTGAATATAGGACATTTTCAGTCAATTCATTTCTCTCATATTGCCAATAGCTATGTCTCAATAGAAGGTAATGATAATTCTACCTTCCAATATTTCTCTATAACCAATTTTTTCTGCTAAAACAAATAATTCACCACCTATGTGCATGGATGATTACCAACTTCAGATAACCTAGCAAAATTATTGGTAAATCCCTTGGCACTATAACTTCTGTAACTTGTAAGAGGATCTCTTTCCTCCCAGAATTGTTCATCCTTCAACCACTGTCTACACATGAAGGAGAGGTGAAGATACCACAAATAATCCTCTCAGTTCAGGCAGATGAAAAGTGTTTTATACCACATCAATGGTATGTGACAGGGAGATGCCAGGATATGGTTCAGGATATGCAGCTCAATATATTACAAGGAAGTTTGCATAGTGGAAAAGATGCAGAATATGTTGTCTCTTCTTCCTGTCATTCTTGGGTGACAGGAAAAAATAAATTGTTGCTTTAAAGGAGGATTAAAAGAAAAAGGAGTACAGAGGAGCTGCTGCATGGATAGAATTTGTTAATTCTCTAAATACACACACTATGCGAAAGGGCAGGAAACAGACTAGTATAGGTCTGAATGCACAATGCAGCAGGAGGAAAGGTATCATATGATGCCAAACCATTCTAAATCATTCTAAATGTAGGTGGAGCAGGGAAGGTTAATGAGGAAGAGTGAAAAAAAAGATGTGGTAACTTCTAAAGGCATCAAGAAATGACAGGGGTGAGTGGGAAGGAGATAGTAATTAAAATGACTTGAGGGTTTTATATTATATGTATATATATATACATATACATATACTATAAAATGAACGGAAAATGAATGGAATGTCACCATGAAGAACCACGACGGTGGGACTTCTCTCTAGTGGTATCCATTCTCTGGAAAACCCTCCCTCATATAGTTCAGGAGGCAGAAAATGTAACATTCCTTTAAAAGCCTCCTGAAAACACATCTTTTCACACAGGCCTTCCCTGGGCTCTAACTGTTGCTGGGTTTATTTTGGTTTTACATGGTATTTTTAAATGTTTCAAGGTTTATATCACATTTTGACCTGCTGTATTTTATGGTTTTAATTGTGAACTGCCCCAAAAGCCTTGGCTACTGGGCAATATAAAAACGTAATAAATAAATAAATAAATAAATAAATAAAATATTGCTACACCACCATTCCAATCATGTTGCCCTAAACATGAAGCCATATCTATTAACTGTGCTACAAGAACCTACATGACTGGAAGTCTCTTGATTTCTGTTCTGAAGTCCCAGTCCTTGATTCACAGAGAAACACTGACTAATTGGATTACACAGATAGCTGTGCCATCTTTAGTCATTTGGTACGTGTGAATGCCAAACTTGGGAAGGGCTTCAAAAATGCACCATGCTGCCTTTATACTAACGTATGTGATGGCTAGGGGTCAAATCTTCATGGAAGGAGCCCTACACTTTTATATCTGAATGTATATAGGCTTCATTCAGACTGATGTTCATTGTGCATTGGCTGAGGTGCATGGCTGGCAGACGCATCAGCCTCTAAGGGACAGGGCTAGCCAGGGTCCTTCTCAGAAGCCCCTTAGGGCTCTCATGTTGTGCAGTGTCTAAATAAGACAGTAAGCTATGAAACAGGACAATTCTGGTTCAAAATCTCAACTCAGCAGTGAACTCAGCAGGTGACTTTAAACAAACCTTGATCTGTCAGGTGTCCAGACACCGCAACTGAAATAATTTCAGAGAGAAAGAGTAATACCATCCCACCTTACAGAATTATTATAAGGATTGCTGGGATAAGATTGTGTGAAGCATGATTAGAGCATACCTCTCCTTTAACTACATTCCAACGGCCGGCCATGCCACCATCCACATGCCATGCTGAAGATCTGAAGCAAGAGCCTGCTCCATGGGCACAGGCTCACCTAGTGATGTAGAACTCTTCATGTTCAGGGATCTCAATCACACAGGGAGAAACAGGCTCCCTACCTCAGATTTTTTGGCACCAATGTATTGGTGGTGGAGGCAAGGCTGCTAAGGGACATGACAACAAGCCAGGACCAATGGGTGTAGTCTTACTTTCTCTTTACATGTGATTTCAATCATGTGGGAGGAAATGATTGAAGGGAATTTGTATGAACACTCTAAAGCACTATATAAATGCCATTATTTAAAAAACTTTAGACACATAGTACATGTTTTTCTCATCTGGTATAAAACCACATTTACTGTTCCAAATTCAAAGGCCTGTATTTAACTTCCTTTGGTCCAGTTTGTAATCTCCAATCAGACCTTACAATGTCTTTTACCTGTGTCTCAACCAGGAGCCTGATCCTTAAAATCATTTGAGCTTATTAATACTATAACTTACAAATCATTTGGGGTGCTCTCAGTTTCATGGTTACAAATTAAAGGGTAGGCGTCCTAATCACATGGGATTAAGTGCAGATGCTTTGCATCATCCATAGTTTTTATTCTGCTTGAAGTCTGACTTGGGTATTCCAATTCCCTTGTTTGAAGACAAAAAGGCACAGCAGAAGAGAAAACGTATATTTTACTGCTCACATGTAGGTGGTGCAACCAATTAATCATGGGAAAGAGATGGAGACAGCTAGACTGGCTGAACTACAATCCAAATGTCCAAAACGAAACACCAAATTGGCAAAAAGGACTGGATCTTTCATGCATGTTTGTGGTCAGTGCTGATACGTTTGCTTGAAGGGAATATCATAACTATGCAATGAGACACATTAGCAGTTAATATCAAAAGAAAATCAGTTGATTCCAGAGGGGATTCACATAATCATTGGACAGAGCCAGAGACTGTAAGATGTGGTTTTGAATGTTATGACAAATATTTCCCTTGATTATCATGTTTAAACTATTAGGCAAAGTCTAACATGGATATATTTGCAATACACTCTGTCCTCTGCAGGCCTGAACTGTCTCATTTTATAAGACCACCATTATTATTATTTTTTGAATTATTGCTTTATTAAAGTGTCTGCCTGTTACTGAGGGTTCCAACAGATAAATGCATGCCAAGTATTTAATCAACAAACTGCATCATATTTGCATCCGTTCCATGTTCTTATGATATCTCTACTCCATGAAAATAACAGATGCCAGCTCAGCAGGAGTCGGAAAGGAAGGAATCAATGGAGAATTCCATTAACAGAAGAGCTTCCTCTATTTATTATCCAACTTTCAGCTACGCATGCTCAGATGTTCAATTCCTTTCAGCCACTGCTCTTTTAGTCCAGGTACTCGTTCTGTGTTTATTATTTTATCTAGATATGTGATTAGTTTTCATGTTTTGATAAGGGTTTGTAAACTCCAAAAGCCATTTGGGCCTCAGGGGTCACCGTGGTTAATAGCAGAAGTAGAAACCTGAGAATGGAACTTTTCCCTTCCCTCTTTTTTCTTTATAAAATTTAAGTCAGGTTTCAGGGTGTGGATTCAGATAGATTGTCCAAAATGGTTTGCCACAGGTATACCAATTGGCTTTCACCCCCTTACCTGCTAGCGGTAGGACTTGATAACGCAAGAGCAATCATCAAGCAAAGATTAACAGATATAGACACCCAGGAGTTCATTGGGGCAGCAAGGGGCCCCTGTTCACCACAGTCATTGGGGATGTCAGTGCTCCTTAGTAAAGAGGGATCACAATATCTAAGGTGGTTATCAATTCCCAAATATAGGAAGACCTTTACGCTAGCCAGGTTTAATGTTCTCCCATCTAGGGTATTGGAGGGCCACTACAAGGGAATTCCTTGGCGCAACAGATGCTGCCCCTGCAAAGACACCGAGGTCGAATCTATAATACATGTTTTATTTTTTTGTAGGTATTACCAATCGGCCAGGGTAGACTTAATTTGGCCAATTACATAGTCCCTCTCAGGGTGTCCTTCTGAGGCCCTAACAAGTATTTTGCTCCAGGGTCCAAATAAGCGAATAACGGAACAGGTAGCTAAGTTTCTGGATCTGGCTATTCGAACCAGATCATTAGCGGATGATTAACATTCTCACTATTTATAGTATTTATTTGTAGATTTATTTGTAGTCCCTTTTTATACCAGCTAAGTTGCAAGCATCATGACTGTATGTTATATTTGTTTTGCCTTTGGTCTATTGACTGTAAATAAAGGCTGATGATGATGTAATGACCACAAGCCAGAAAATGTGTGTGTGCGGGCATGCATTTGTTTTCATTGATTTGCACATAGAACATGGGTGTGAGCCTGTGTTTGAAGCACAGGTGTCTCCTTCCTGCAGATTCATCCAAGCACCGTTCCCTGTCCCAGCCAGACATCCTCGGCAGCATCCCAGGGTCACCTTGCTCTCAAAGGCACAGTTGGTAGAAAGGACATGTTATTCTCATGCTGATTGTGGAGCGCCAGGTACAAACTCTGTTTCCAGTCGAAGGTTTTTATTGTGCAATCACCCTGCCTCATTCACAGAATTTTATAGCAGCAGGGGGTGTTTCCCCTCCACACACACACAGGTGATGACATTTTCCATTTGTAACCTTCTCATGTTTGCCCCTCACTGCTTCTAACCTTTTTCTTACACCCCCCCCCCCAAAAAAGTTGTGGAAACGATGGACTGCCTTCCACAAAAGTTGTGGAAACAATGGATAGAACTAGGAAACAGCCATTTGGAATATTCAGAATCTATTTGCTGCTAAAAAGTCTTGTCCTATGATGGCGTTGATGCCTTTGACCCCCTTGGAGTTGCTAAGAACTGTATCTGCACACAGGATTTGACCTGAGGGCCAAACAGCACATGATCTTAGCCACGTGTTTAAACTAGAGTGATGAATTTGACTCCTTTAATTTTGGAGAAAAGACAGCTGGAGGAATGCAACCCTATCCAACACTGTTCAGCTTGCCTGCCTCTATAAGGTTTGACAGATTTCCCTGACCACAGCACCTCCGTCTCTCCTGGATTCAGCCTCAGCTTGTTAGCATACACCCATCCCGAAACAGCCTCCTGTCCAGGGTTTCCACTAGTCCCTGCGACTAGTTGGTGGGAATGAGAGGTAGAGCTTTGTGTCATCGGCATATTGCTGACACCTTAGCCTAAACCTCTGGATGACACCCCCCAGCAGCTTCATGTAGATGTTAAGAAACATAGGAGACATGATACAACCCTGAAGAACCCCAAAGGTCAATGGCCAAAGGAGTCTCCCAGTCACCTGGCTACATCCCTCCAAAAAAGACTAGAGTCACTGTAACACCATGCCTTTCAGGCCTACCCCAACCAGTTGACTGAGAAGGACATCATGGTCAATGGTACTGCATCCAGTTCTGGGCACCGCACTTCAAGAAGGATGTACACAAGCTGGAGGGGGTTCAGAGGAGGGCAACGAGGATGATCAGGGGTCTGGAAACAAAGCCATATCAAGAAAGACTGAAAGAACTGGGCATGTTTAGCCTTGAGAAGAGAGGACTGAGGGGAGACATGATAGCACTCGTCAAGTCCTTGAAAGGTTGTCATGCACAGGAGGGCCAGGATTTCTTCTCGATCATCCCAGAGTGCAGGACACAGAATCAAGGGCTCAAGTTACAGGAAGCCAGATTCTGGCTGGACATCAGGAAAAACAGTCAGGAAGATTTTCCTGATGTCAAGCCAGAGTCTGGCTTCCTGTTACTTGAGCAATACGACAATGAAACCAATGACCTAGGGAGGTCAGGAGGCAGCTGGACAGCCATCTGACAGGGGTGCTTTAAGATGGATTCCTGCATTGAGCAAAGGGTTGGACTCGATGGCCTTATAGGCCCCTTCCAACCCTAATCTTCTATGACTCTATTATTCTATGTCCTGAATGTCTTGCTCAGATTAAAATGAAGCATACATGTGATCAAGAGGTACTTTTTTTTCTGCCACAGTGGTCTTGTTGAGGATTTCAGGTTATAGTTTATTCTATTCATATTTTAATGAATTTAAGCGATCCTGTAGATTTTGTAAGGTAAACATTAGTGATGTGTAGTATGCTTTCATGTTGCTCATCAGATCTGTTTTGCTGATTAGCTTTCATTATGCACTACAGCAGGCATAGAGTAGCTCAAGCTCAGGGGCCAAATCCAGCCCTCGTCAGGTCCCATCCAAACCTCCAGGCTTCCCAGACCACATATCATTTGGTAGTTTCCTGGCTTTTGTGCAGTTTTTCCCCATTCTAAAAAGTTCAAATGACTCTCCTAAAGCTTAGTTATGCCAGTGTGGGGTAGTAGAGTATTGGACTGAGAGTTGGAAGATCCAGGTTCTAATCCTCACTCAGCCAAGGACATTCATTGCCTTGGGTTCCTTGGAGGAAAAAAGGCAAGAGATAAATACAATAAACAAAATAAATAAATAAAAATAAAAGCTTTACAATCAGCAGAGGAGGCCTTGCTGGTCATTCCAAAATGGATTGAATGTTGCCATAAAGTACCCAGGTGGTGGACCTTCTCTGAGACAAAGCAACAATGCTCCATATCTTTTCATGTTTGGAAGTAACTTGGATCCAATGCATTTAGCCAGATAAGACTATGACCCTTTCTATACCTAAGGGTGTAGAGGGAGGGAGGGAGGGAGGCGATCTGAGACTTACCTGCTTCTGGGATCATCCTTAGCTACTAAACGGAAGCGCGACATGGATGTCATGCCCACTATTTCTTTTAAAGCAACAGAGGAGCCCTGGCGTGGCGGAAAAGGTAAGGGATTCCTGTGCCTGCCCACCCCGCCTTCCTGGGGATGGTGAAAGTGCTTTCCCTCCCACCCCCAAGTGCTTTCCCTCCCATCCCCACACAGCTCCATGCCCATTTCAGGCCCTGGGGTGGCAGAAAAAACGAGATACCCCCATTTTCCATTTTCCCGGGGTTATTCCCTAGGTCATCCCTGGTTGCCCCTGGGATCCCCTGTGCATCATGTGGATGCACAGGGATGACCTAGGGATGACCTAGGGATAAATCCATTGTGTAAACATGGCCTTTGGATATAATTCACACCTATAACTCACAGGAACTTCTTCATTCTTTGGATTTCTGGTTCAAAAGTGAAGAGAGTAGGAGGCACCATGTTCAAATGTTCCAGAGCAATCCTCCATGTGGACTGTGCCATCTGCGCTGATGCCATGATTTCCCCAATCTTCAGCATTGGAGATCTGCTGAAGCAGAGATCAGCGCTATTGCTGTGTAGCTTGCAGGAAGTGGGTGTAAAACCACTGAAGAAGCCCTGAAAGTATCAAAGGCCCACGTGCTATGGAATTGAGTGGTTCACTGCAACTTTTATGGAAAGAATCTTTGATTTGATTCCCCCTTTTTTTTACTTTTGAGAGAGCAGATATTGAAGGTGTTCTGCTCTAGACAACTTTATTTACCATGGGTCCTGTCACTTGCAGATAGAGAACCTGTTCTCTGAATCTTGATATGATTCAAGAATACAAACTACATAAAGACAGAAAGCGAATGGTAGACTACCAGTAATCAAGAATTCACTATGTAGCTGTTGAGTTCTACTTAGACGTTTAGCAGTTAAGTTCAGTTTACTCTGCCCTCCCTAACTTTCTATTTGCGTATCTATTATTTATTTATATCCCACATTTCAATGACAAAATGGCTATCAAGATGACTAACATTAACATCCAGATTAAAAGCAAAAACATAATAAAACGTACGGGTGTGCACACCAAAAAATATTGTTTTTTTATCATTATCGTCATTTCGGACCAAAAAATTTATTGTCTTCATTCATATCGTAGGTGATCCGTATCGTCTTCACGATAATTATCGTTAAAAAATGATATTTTTGCCAGAAAGAAAAAAATGCCTATAACTTCTGTATTTTAAAAGTTAGAGGCTTGAAACTTGGTCACAGTGCTTCTGGGGTATGCCTAAGTATGTGTATGAAATTTAAGATCAGTCCCTCCAACCCACATGGTGAGCTGTCATTCTGATCTGTCAGAATGGAAACAATCTTTAATAAATTCATATAAAATTGAGGGTTGGAGGGATTGATTTCAAATTTGGTACATATGTGTAGCAACATGTGCTACACATATGTGCCAAATTTGAGATCAATCCCTCCAACTCTGTATTTTATATGAATTTATTAAAGATCATTTCCGTTCTGACAGATCAGAATGACAGCTCACCAGACCTGTCAGAATGAAAACGATCTTTTAAAAATTCATATAAAATCGAGGGTTGGAGGGATCGATCTCAAATTTCATACACATACTTAGGCATACCCCAGAAGCACTGTGGGCCACCTTCAAGTCTCTAACTTTCAAAATACAGAAGTTATAGGTATATTTATATGGAAGTCCAATAAAACGATAAAATCGCCCGAAAATTATCGTCTCCGATGATTATCGTAGGTTTTTCTATCGTATCGTTATTGTAACTCATGTGCACGATAAAGAGCATATTGTATCGTTATTGTAAATTCTAACAATATGATACACATCCCTAATAAAACATAACATAAACACAAATAGTTAAAAAGAACATAATTAAAACACAACAGTGAAAGAAATAAGCACTACCAACCAATTAAAAACTCTTTCAGCCACACTTCCGCCTTAATGCTAAAAGTCTTCCTAAATAAAAATGACTTTGCCACCAGCAAAGAGAGATGCAACCTCTCTCTCTCTCTCTCTCTCTCTCTCTCTCTGTCTGTAAGTGGGTATAAGATTGGAGCCTAAATCATTTATAGGGCACAGGCTTGACCAGTTTGTTTTGAACCAAATGCCATATTCTTTGATGTGATCAGCATGGGTAGTCTTGTCATGCAGATTATTTGGATGAAAGGTTGGCAAGAAGACTTGAATGCATTTGTAAATAGATATATTAATAATGTTGTGGGCTTTATTTATTTTTTATTAGAATTATCTGAAGTTTATAATTAAGATATTGTCAAGGCTGAACTACAGAGCACTATTAAAATGGATACTAGCCCCATGCTAGTATCAGACAAAAACGTCATTACACATTCTTCCCTGACTGTTCGATGTAGTCAGTCCTTTTTCCAGCTTGTTCTTTAATCTCCAGTTCACTGGGAGAGCAACTGAAGCAGAGCCTTAATCAGACTCTCTTGTACCCTCTGCAAAGATGTGTGTGTGCGTGTGTTTGTGTGTGTGTGTTTATCTCAATAACAGGTGAACTTAGCGCCTATCCCTTGGAAACTTTGGGGGATTGAACTTCATCATCCTCTCAGACCTCCATCACACCAAATCCCCCCTCCCGATTTGCCTCCGTTGTTTTTTTTTACCTCTGAGGCAGAAGTGTGTCAAGCTATGATCCCTTTCACCAGAATAGCTGCTCTTTTACTCATTTACTCTTCGGCTCCACTCCACTCCACCCCTCCCCTTCTCTTTCTCCCTCCAGTCAGGTCCTGTCAGATGAGTACTTCAACCAGACCACCTTTCTGCCAGGCAAAAATGGAATGACCCTTTAGTCTGGCTCTTTGGCGGCATCGAGGGAGTACAATCCTGTCTCTGCAGAGATTCAGGCATTGTATGTTTTTTAAAAAGGCTTTCAAGCCTGGGATGCAAGGTTTGGGTTTTATATTGAGGCTTGGAGCCAGCTGCTGGGAGAGATTGCTTTTCCCTGCCGGGACCGGATGCAATCCATTCAAGCCCCCAGTTCCTTTACAGCTACACGGAGGCTTAGCATGCATTAAATGTGCTTAGGGAAAATAGTCCAGACTTTTAGCCATCTAGGAAAGGCTAGGGAAGAGGTGGAGTGTCAGCAGGACAGGCACAGTGTCATGTGAGTATCGTGCTGCAAATCCGCACACCAGGCATAGCGAGGGTGCACTAAATCACTGGTGTGATGGAGATCTCAGGCCCCCTCCACAAGGATGCGCTTTTGCGCCCGGTTCCGGGATTATGCGCATTATCGCGGAGGCGCATTTACGCCTAATCCCTCTGCACGGGAGGCAGCGAGAGGCGGCGAAGCGCATTAATTCATGTCCAAAAAGCGCTTTAGAAGACGTTAACGCGCATAATCGCTTGTTCACACTGCGATAATGCGCTTTAACGGCCGGAGAAAAATAAAAGTCGCTATTTAACGCGCATTCGAAAATGCGCATTATCGGGGAAATAACGCGCCTGTACGCCCGTTTTGCGCTCCGCTGGTGTGGAGGTAAAATTTATAATGAGCCTCTAAGGCTCATTAAACGTCTCGTGTGGAGGAGGCCTCAGTCTTCTGTTTTCTTCCACAAGGAGGGAAATGGGAATGGATGGAGAAGGAGCTAAAGATTCTATCCTACTCCCATATATGCCACTGCATTTCCACTTTATCCAGACAGCTGGAATCATACATTACAATAAGCACAGGGCTGTCACCAAAACTGTCTGTCCTGGGCTTAGCTATCTCGCTTCCCCTCTATAACACGCAGTAAAACGTACAAGCATGTGTGGAGAACTAGGCTGCAAATTTGTTCATTAACACCCTGACCATCCTGCCTGTTCCTTTCTGGGCTTTCACAGAACACAATACCTATGGTTTAAAAATACTTTTAGCTGCCACTGCTCTAGATATTTTATTTCAAATTCTCTTATGTAAGAACCAAAAAAGAATCCTAGTCTATATTGAGCAGCCAAAAAGTCTACTAACATAGTATTATACTCTGAGCCTAGTTTACAAAGAAGATGCAGAGTATAAACCAGACACAGCCTTTTGTTAGGAACTCACACATACTAATGAACAATTTTGCCCTCAACAAAGATTAACCCCTAGGGCAGGAGCAAGCATGGGTTGGTAGCAGAAAGTATCCAATACACAGGGTTAAAATTTAAAAGTAAAATTGAAGTTCTTAAAGAAAGCCAGAGTTTTACAGTAAATTAAAATTAAAAAGGAAGAAAACTTCTAAAAATGGCAAAACGCACACACACACACAAAATACAAGATAACTAAGGCATTTTTATTTACAATCTGTCTAGGTAGTCGTTTCCAAATACGATCCTTCAAAACCTTTGTTCCATGAAAAATCTCCTTGTTCAGGTCATTTTCAAAATTTCTCAAACATGGAAGCAAGAGAAAAAGCATGGAGATCCTCCCATGAGCAGAAAATAAACATCAACTATTGTCTCTGGATGGGGGAAATTCCTTTGAAATTCTAGGCTTCATCTTATAAAAGATGGATGCGGAGTCAGAGTGAAAGAATGAACCACATCCACTTTTGACATGTACCAATATCCATATTGGCAATAGCTAGGCAGGCCTGGCTTATACAAGCCATCAAAAAATATTACTTTATCCTTTGCTTTGCTATTTGTGCAGATCAAAGTTACAACACTGAAGTAAGGACACTTAAGTTCTGAGCAATCAGCTATTTCATACAACAGAATAGTCTTTGAATAAATGCCTTTATGACATTTTACTGGGCACTCAAAACTCTTTAGTAGCACTTCAGTAACAGGATGCAACAGTGGTGGGGAGAGAGATCAGAGGCTTCTGCTGATGGATAGCAGGGCTTGATGCACAAAGCCAGTAATGCACAGCTGAACAGATGTTCATTTGAAACATTCATGTAATGTGGTCAAGAAGCAGGTAAATTTTACTGAAAGATATGGAGGAGGAGGAGGAGGAGGAGGAGGAGGAGGAGGAGGAGGAGGGAGAGAACTTGGCAGCCTTGTATTTAGCATAAGGGCCCCTTTTTGCGCCCGGCATGCCTGGGCGCGAAAAGGAGGTTGCGGTGTGGGTGTGGGGACGGGCGAGACTGGGGAGCCTCCCATTGGTGGGCTCCCCAGTGGTGCCACTGCGGCTGGGAGGGGACTGTCGGAGTATTTATGGTAATCACCCCTCCCAGCGGCCTCTCTTCTTCCGTCTTTGTGGCTCCCTCCCTCCCTCCCTGTAGGCAGTGTGGGTTTGCTGGTCGCTCATTAGGAGGGCCAAGTAGGAATTTTTTGCTCATAATCAGCTTTATGTTATGAGTCTTTTTGCCTACTTCACACTGTAAGACAGGTAAGGAGAAGTAATTAGGTTGATCTGGTTACTATTGTTTCGGTTACAATTTAATGGCAGGTTTTGCGGACATCCGGAGCGTTTCTTAGGGTCGGTGAACATTCACAGGCACTGTTGTTGTGATGGGTAATGCCTGAGGCCCCTCAGATGTGAGCTTTACGGCGGCAGCTGGAGGGATAAGGGTTACCTTTGAGGCTAACCTGTCTCACCCACTCGGAACTACACGGCATGAGGAGGGGTCGACACCGGAAGGTCCCCCTTCCCCAAAAGGGGCAAGCCTGGGGGGTGGCGTTTGGAATCACGCCACCTCTCAGGTGGTGAATGGCTCGCCCATTGTTGAGTGGATGTCCGCATAGGTTTCCCATACTGCAGATCTATAATAAAAGTGATCCTGTTTTAAAATCCATTTTCTTGTCTCGTCTCGTTATTTCACACCCTACATTTCCTGCAACATGTAATTCTGTCCTGAACTGAAGCCTGTTCTTTCTTCAGAGGAATGACAGAGAAGACCTTTTATTTTTCCAGCACTGATTTACACTGCAGTCCTATACACACACATGCTTGAAAGTAAAGCACATTGAATAAAGCAGAGCATGAGACCAAAGCTTTTCTTTCTCTTAGGTCTATCTCGTCAGATTAAAAATGCAAAACATAATGGCTTGGATTCTAAAAGCCCATGTTAACCTGAGGAAGAATGTTTCAAGATTCCTCCTTCCCACTCCTTGTGTCCACCTCTGCCTCCCAAAGCCTTTTGGGAATGTCTGGGATCCTCCTGGATAGGCTGACCATATGAAAAGGAGGACAGGGCTCATGTAACTTTAACACTTGTAGAGAAAGGGGAATTTCAGCCAGTGTCATTTGTATGCAATTAGTGAAATTCCGTCTTCATCGCAATAGTTAAAGTTGCAGGGGCCCTGCCCTCTTTTGTATCTAGCCACTCTAGTATAGTGCATGCAACTTTAATTGCTGTGATGAAGAGGGGATTTTACCAGGAACTAATTGCATACAAATAATGCCGGCTGAAATTCCCTTTTCTCTGCAACTGTTAAAGTTACATGAGCCCTGTCCTCCTTTTCATATGGTCAGCCTACTCCTGGACAATGTCAAATGGGGCACAGTAGGCTGGTGAGGGAAGGAGAATCACCAAAATTTGGCAGAGCTCTGCCTTATTATGCAAATGTTGGCCTTTCCCAGCAGCCCCTGGGTTATATCCCACATTATTCAGCAAGGCCTCTAGAGAAGCTTTTCAAAGGGTGCCAGTGGGTGTAAGGAGAGAGAAATCTTTCTTTGGTTACCTTATCTTAGGAATATATATATATATATATATATGTGTGTGTGTGTGAATATGATTATTAATGGAAAAAGCAAGCTATATTTTAAAAAATAGCATTTCTAAAAATGTGGAAATACAAATAGCAGATTATCAGATTTTAAGTCCTTCAAGACAGAACCAAACAACTAAGGGTTTGGAGCTTGGCCATAACTTGACCTATATAGTACCATCAAATTCTGTTTGGGGCCTTTGGCTTCTCAGAATGAATTAATATAAAATAAATATTGGCAACTTACTTGGTTCTGTTTATGATATTCTGTTCCTCTGTAGACTAGCACAGACCTTCAGTAGATTCTAATCTTTAATACAACCATCATATTTTTAACCTACATAGCAATAACAGAGTCATTATTTATATAGAATTTAGTCAGAGAAGGATAGGGGGAAGACAATTTGATTATTTCCATAGAAGTCTTCGCTTCTGGCAATATTCTGCTCTATAAAGATTGCATTTTGCAGTCAAATAACAGACAGGATCCATAACACAGACTATTTACCTGTTTGCGTGAAACCACGTAAGCTTTCACACAAATTATGGTTGACACTGTGGCCAAAAGACCATTATTTTGTCTGTTGTAGCCGCATAGCATGGAGCCTCTGGGGTTTGGCTCTTTCTTCTGGGCGGATGCGCAATGCTGTCAATTCTTTTCAAACCAAGAGTTAGATTAAACAGCAGAAAATGAGTAAAACTCAAATAAGAGGCTGTAAACTTCACAAGCAGCGATTTATTGCAGCCATGTTGTGCTGAACATTGTTTTAAACTGCATGTTTTTAAACATTGCTTGAGCCGGTTTTGCAGACAGCTTCCTTGCCTTGGCACCCGGACATCTGTTTTTAATAGAACCACCGTTTCCAATTGTTTTTAGAGAAAATACTAGAAATAAGACAGAAGATGGCCTGTCTCACATCTAAGTATGTAAGACAGGGAAGAGGGAGTCTACATGGTGGTCATCCCAACAATGGCAGAAACACGGTTATCATTATTCAGGAAACTTCTTTCTGCTTCCCCATGAAATTCGGACTCCACAGAATTCTGTTGAAAAATGGGTCCATTTAAGTGCAATTAGAAGAGCTAGCATCCAAAAGAACATTGCAGAAAGAGAATGCTGTTGCTTCCAGGAGATTATTTCACTAAATCCAGTCTGCTTGGCAAAGGATCCAAAAACATTTAGATCTGCTTGGTCTACAAGTAATTAAAAGCAAAGCTAAAGTTTTATGATGGGAAAAGGGGAGATGTCATTATTTATTAGCTTATTAATTACCACTGGTATTGTTTGTTTCTATTTTCAACATACAGTTCAACTATCTAGTGAGTGCAATAAAATTATAATGTGGGAAACAGCCCTAAAGACAAGGCTCACATTTTTTTCTAAGGGGTGTGGGTTTTTTTAGTCTCGTCTCCTCCAATGCTTTATGTCAAGGATGCAAAATACATTTGAGGCTGATACAAACATGGCCATTGCACCACGATTTTCACAGTAATGCACTTATACTTATTTATACCTGGTACTAGAAATACCATCTATTTCCCATATGAGTCTAACACAGAGATGTGGACGGAATCCAGTTGGGCGGTTACAGCACCACAGATGCTGTTATGCCCCACCCATTACTGGTGGAAGGGAGATTTAGTTTTCCAGGGCAATCAGGAATGAGTGAAAATGCTTGTTTCTAGAACAAGGCACATCAGTGAAGTTCAAGTTCAACTGACCTGTCCCAATTGAATGAGCATTTCCGTTCATTTCATGGCTTCCTCTGGGAAACACTAAATTGCTGTTCTGCGAGTGGTGGGTCCCATTGCTTGCACAAGAGAATCAGAGGAGTATAAGCACCCCGCTGGATTCAGCCCTGGGGAATTTCCAGCTCATGGGCCTAACTCAGCCCATGGAGGTTCCCCATCTGGTATGTGGAGGCACACTTCCTCCAAAAACTGCCCCTTGGGTAAAAGAATCCTCACTGTTATCTATGATCACAGATTGGCGATAATGGGGGGGATTCAGATCCATGTACCACTCATCCCAATCAGGATGATGAGTGGTATGTGAAACTAGTGACTCCTCCAAGTGCTAGCTGAGTCATTTTCTCAATACAGAGAGAGGCACAAAGCTCTATGCCTTTCCCTGCATAGAGAAAAGCAAAATGGATAAGGGCGGAATTGGGAGATGTCAGGAAAGGGAAGAGCTTTGGAGGAGGGTCTTCCTGATGTCTTCCAGCTGATTGGATTGGTCCAGGGGAAATCTGGGCCCTGGACCCAACCAAGTTCTGGACTCCAGTCTATCATATTGCACAGCAAGTACTACCTTCATTTCACAAATACTGGAGGGTGCAGTGCTTTTGTGGGCATGTCATACAACCCAGCTGACCCACATAGAAATCAGATAACAGTGATTACTGCAGCTGCATGAAGGTATAGATATAGATATATATGTGAACAATCTTACTGATGTGGTAACAGTTACACGGCCACTACATTGACCTGAAAAAGAGCAATTGTGATGTGGCAGCTAGTGATGGCTATGTTGTTCTGCATTTGGTTAATAATAAATGTTATTGGCTGCTGTCTTCATTCCAATTCCTTTGCCTTGTGGTTATTATGTACTGTTTATAATTCAATAGTTCAATTGTTCTTTTAATTCTGTAAACCACTTTGTATGTTCATGCGACAGAAAAGTGGGGAGGAAATAAAAATATATAATCTGAACCAGGTTTAATTTTCCTTTCAGCTATGAAGCTGGGTGGCCATGGGCAAGTCAACCTGAGCTTGATTGAGGAAGGGGCAACAAATAAATAAAATAAAACTGTGCTATGTTACTGGAGGACCATGTGCACATCGAACCTTTTTAATGCAACATATTTCACAACAGCCTGATTGAAACAACAGCATGTTTGGGAGAAAAATGTTCTTGAGCATCCACCCAAATCAATGAGAAAACTAACTCTAACTCTTGCTGGAAAAGAACTTTGAAAAATCACACTTCCACAAGAAAGAAAGTAGGGAAATTGATTCTCCATCACCTCCATTTCTTTTTACTGTCTCTTCTTTTGCATTTCATACATGGGTTTTTGTTTCCTATCAGACTTTCCATCCTTTCAAATTTGATGCTTATACTGGTTTCTTATCCGGGCATGTCAAAAGACAGCTGGTTTCTATTCCATACACAAGTCCAATTTCATCACATGAAACCAGACCATGACAAAACTCTTGCGTTTTAGACAGATCTAGTATTCAGAAGTGAGTCCCCTCAGATCAGTAAAAGTATACCATAGAATAGCTATCAATAGAGCAGGCCTACTTCCTTAAGCAGAGACATGTGTTACACTATCTGAAATTTAAAATTTTCTATGTCCATTTCTTCCAGAAGGTGTATTGTTTTCGCATTTCATTTCACACTACCTTTAGCTAAACCATTTGTCATGTTTTAATTAGTTTTATGTATTTTATCATGTTGTTGTTCCCCGCCTCGATCTAGACGGAGAGGCGGGTAAGAAATAAATCGTTATTATTATTATTATTATTATTATTATTATTATTTCTGTATGGCTTTCTTGTCTGCATAGTTTATGTGTTAAGTCACACAGTAGGTATGCAAGAATGTTCCTCCTAATCAGTTGGAGCTAGTCACTTAACAATTACATTTGTAAAATGAATAAATGCTCATTATATAAGGAACCCAAACAAGCTGTGATTTAAAAATCCATGGCATGTAGCCATAGAGAAAGGGGTGCAATTTGCCATTCATTCCTCAAGGACCTTGAAATCAAAAAGTTAAGGTCTCGACTGAGTCCCAAAATACTTATCTGCTTGTGCTTGGGCAGTTCAGTTCCTCTTTTACATCTCATAGCTAAACCATTTGCAGTCAAAGAGGCAATCACACCCCTGCTTGCAAACATTACCTAACATCAGAGCAAATTAGCCAATGGTATCAAAAGAGTGGTCAGAGACCGAGTAGATTATGACGCTGAGGGGATAGGTCAATTAGGGGGCATTTGGCATGGAGGCTTGACACATCCTATTTGCACTGTCAATCAAGCTAGAGTTATGGGGATTGTAAGGCTTGGAGAAAAGAGATTTGGGGGCACCCTCCTTCAATCCAATATCCTCCAGCCAAAGCAATAAACACAGACTAGAGGGTTTGGGGGTTGTTGGGTTTTTTGGAAGAAAAGGTTGTGCCTTCTGGATGGATCATCATTGCCGTCTCTATTTTATATTGTCATTGTCTGACTGTCACATTCGTTTGGTTATAGAAAAAAGTGCATAGTGCAAGCTAAACTTTTCAACTCACAAAGGGTGAGGCCAGTTTTGTTCTGTATATTAAACTCAGCATCCCTGCTTTGTTTTATGGCTTTATTTCTTCTGTATTTATATATTTCAATTTCATTATTTTGCGATTCATGAGGGAGTGAGCAGAGAGGCCATATGAACTCAGATCAGAAATAAAACAAGACCACTTGCAAGTGAGAGGATTTTTATTTTGATGATTCAATATTTTACAAGATGCAAATTCTCTCAGAGGGAATAAGACACTTTCCCCAATTCCAAAATAAGCCCTTTTCCCCTTCTGCCAGCCCAAAGTGCTAAGCATTGCAGTGCTTGATTTCAAATGTTAATGGTTTTATTTAGATATTATTTTAAGCTGAAAATCTAGACATAAACATAAGTATCTTTATCGGTTTCTTTGTTCAAGCATTCCAAGTAGGAATTATTGCAAACTGTTCACATCACATTTTGATTTAGAACAATATTAATGTATGTCTCCAACATTTGCCTTTTCCTCTTCACTACCACCAATACCATCTTGGATCATTGGACTAAAACAATAATTGATTACAATTAAAACAAATAGATCCAAAGTGACTGCAAATGATGGGGCATGTAAACTAGATCACATCTGACAAACCTGAAACCAGTCACAGGATTTTGGCTTGGTAAGAATTGGATGAGAATCATTCTCCTTTAGGTGATAATCCTGTGTCTGAATTATATCACTTCAGTTGGGTAGTTGACATGGTTGAACGTTCTGCCACTCAGAATAATAATAATAATAATAATAATAATAATAATAATAATAATAATTTATAACCTGCCTCTCCCTCCGGATCGAGGCGGGGAACAACAACAATATAAAACACAAGAATCACAAAAGTTAAAATTTTAAAAACAAGAAAAATACATCATTAAAACCATCTTATAGGAACAAACCAACATTCCTATATGTAGAAAAGAGTGGGGGTTTCTGCCATAAGCTGCTTCCTGGTATTCTAGTTTTCTACATTGAGGTATTTATAGAGCAATCCTATCTTCACTGGATGGCTGGGACAGAGGTGCCATTCCACCAGCAGGGGAGCCACAAGTATGCTTGCAAAAGTGGTATGCCCTGAAACATGGCATTCCGTGAGAGAGGTTCCCATGGCCTATTTGTTCACTGTAGAGTAGGGATGTCTACTCTAGGGATGTTGATCAGAATTTACACAGTTTGTACCTTCTGGACTAACCATGGACTTGAACACAATCTGAGGTCAAAGCCCATGCATTTCCAAGCTTGCAATGTGATTCACAGAGCAGATTCACAGTTTGAGAGTGTATGTACATTTGAAAAATGTGCATGAAAAAAGTGAATATATTTGGGAAATGTGCACAAATATGCTTTGATCAAAAGGAAAATAATGTGAACATTCATTGATGTATACATTTGGAAAAAATACGCATGAAAATGCACAGATTTTCATGCAAAAAGTCAAAAACAAAGCTCACAATCTGAACCAGAGTTGAGATGGAACGAGTTTTGAGATGAAATTGGGAGAATATCAGCGAGGTTGAGTTTTGCTGGTCCACACATCCCATAGAGACACCAGGAGTGAGCCCCCCCCCCATCCTACACCAGCCTGCAACTGGTGTAAATAATAGTTTCCAGATTGGAACCAATAGGGGGATTACAAAATACAAAGATAGATTATTTTAAGATGTTGATACATGAATGTTCACAATATAGTGAGGCTATTGGAGGTCCTGGCCAGACCAAGAGCCTATCTACACTACTACTTTAAAATGGTTTATAACAGTTTTAAATCAGTTAATAACCATTATTAACCGGTTTAAAACTGTTATAAATCGTTTTAAAGCAGTAGTGTAGATAGGCTCCAAGACTAACGACAAGGGGTGAGTCTCTTCCAGATGTAGGGCAAGGTTATTTTTTTCTGAATTAATGTCAAATGGGAGTAGATGGAAGTTATCTTAAGATCCCATTGCTTCCTAAGATCCCAGTCTGTAGTGCAGCACTGAGGAGCTAGCATGCTCATAGCCTTCTAGGCAATGCTCAAATCCAGAAAGCAGACAGTCCACAGTAAATGAAGCAGTGGTGGTTGAATAATCTAGTGAGGGTGCAGCAAAGGCAGTGCAGTTCAGAGGTATCTACGTAGAATTTGGCAACCAAGGGAAAGACAAAACTGTTGATAGCAAGGTGATCTTACAGTGAAGAAAGCTGGAGGTTAGGACAGGGGCCATGACCAGGAAGAAAAGTGGTAGAGATAGAGTATAGTATTGTAAGAATGACTTGATGAGGGCTTGTCATACAGATGACAGGTACTTGCAATGCCGCCACATTTTTATAGGAGAGAACCAATAAGACGATTCCTTTTGGCAATCCAATGATCATTCAATATTCCCTGGGGTGTGAAATGAGGAAGAAGATGTAGACATGAAGCCGCTTTCTAGCTGTGCCTTAAGGTTGTCCATGAAATACACCACATCCTTAAGCTCGGACAGATTCTGTTGTTGTTGTTTTGTAATTTATATTTTATTTTTCAGGCTTTTACTATATCTTATTTTGATAGCATAACAATCCCTGACATTCAAGTCACATTATCAAACTTTTTTTTAAAAAGTAGCTCACTTTTCTTTTTTCTTTTTTCAATCTCCAGTTACTCCTTTAATTTTTTAATAATTCCTTTGAGATTTACAAAGGTCTCCAAAGTATTATGTTTTCTTGGCAGGGAATTTCTCTCAAACTCCCACAGCTCCAATTCTAAAACAACACTGATACTTTTCCTGCTGTTAAAATATTCTTCTTGGGTTTCTTGATTTTTCACAGTCAATTGTAACATTTATGGGGCTTGTTATAAATAACATCAATTTGCTAATATTCAACCAGATATGCTGATGAGCTTAGATTGAATTGTTTCAAGATTCCAAGATTTTCAACGATGTTGGTTGGCTCCAATTTAGTAATTGGTTTGTTTTCTTTGTTAAGAAAATACCATATGTTCCTTGAGGTGAATTTCCATGTTACTAAAAATAGTTCGTCTAGAATTTTCTTCAGTGCCCCCTGGTTGCTTTAACAGGTGTTGTTATTGACATTCTGTTACCTAGGCCATAATCCTACATACACTTACCTGGGAGTAAATCCCACTGAACTCATTGGGGTCTTGCTTCTTAGTAGGGATAGGGGAACACTTTAATATGTATATAATATCACACTTTCAACCAATGTGTGAACTGAGTTATTCTTTGATATTTGCACTTCTCCAAATTTTGCAACAGAATTTTCAAATCAAAGAATATACCCCAAAATATTTATATTATGGGAAAGTTACACAAAAATGTGCTTATTAGTGAAATTAACATTCAATAATGTAACATATCGGGAAAATTGCATAGAAAAATGCATGTATTCCAGAGCAGGTGATACTAGATATTGAATTGCAGATTACTTTCTTCTCCACTTGAATGCACAAAACAGTAGCTCTGTCTTGACTGGAAAACACCTCAAGGGACATGAAGCAATCTATAGTTGTTAGCCATTACTTAGCATTACTTTCACTTCCCTACTTATGCTCAGTGCATTAGAGTTCAGAAGGAATTGGATTTTAATTGGAAAATTGTTCAAACCCACATTATAACTGTATTATAAAGAAAGGTTGCACTCCCAAATAGCAATCAATTTTGTTCTGGTACACAGTTCAATGACGTATTGCCAGGTAGGTATTGGGATGTCCTTACCTCTGTGAATGGAAGGTGCATCCACATAGTGTTGGAAGAGAAAACAACATTTCATTCCAGCTGTAGGCGCTTGCACCTCAGAGGCTGCCACTTTAGAGGCCTCCAACCTTGGCTGGAGGGAGCTGCCATTGGATGGGGAAGCTGAACCCACTCACTCCCCCCCACAGTTACACAAACAAAACATGGTCTGTGTCACTTTGGATCCAGTTCACTGGCCTCAGTAGTAAACAAAAGTACTAGTAGTTGCAGCTATATACAGAGATCCTATTTGTTTAAGGCTCTATGGAAATAACTTGCAGCCTGTATTTCATTTGTATAAATGTGTATGTGTGTTTTGCCTTACATAGTAAAATATGATGGCATTACTCAAAAGGCCAGACTATCCTGAGGCTTCTAAATTAATCTGCTGTGCCCTTAACCTGCAGCTAAATCTAGATAAATCTATCCAATATTAAATACTAGCCAAAGGGCAAGCAGAAAATCGCATTTGGATTTATAGGAGCCATTGACAAAAAGTTTTTTTTACAAAAAGATGGATTAAGGAAAGTTGATTTATGTCTTACAAAAATATTCTCTTCCAAAATGCTTCCCTGGAGCAGTAGTCCTTTAAACTAGTGAAACCCGAATTGACCTCCAGTTGTAATAATCTTTATTTAGAAGGCAAAGAAGAACTCTATTTCACCAAAGGAGCAGCATTCACTATGAAAACCTGAGCTATAAATCAAATCGAGAAGGGTATAGTGTAGTTAATAATATTGGAATGAAAAAGAAAAAGAAGTGCTTCATGGATGGAACCGAGTGAGATTCCATTCTGGTTGTGGATCACCCTCCATTTTGGTTCTAGTTCTGTCTTGTATCCATGTCAATATTTAGAAGTTACCAGAGCAGGATCTACACTAGTTGCTTTATAATGATATTGAAGTGCACTGACGACTGTTGGAGCCCATGACACATTCCATATTTCCTTTTCAAACTGCTTTCAACATGTTATATCCTGCTTGGTGTAGATCTGACCTAGGTTATAAAACTGGCATGTGCCCGAGAAATAACAAAGGCATCAGACATGTAAGACTTGGAACTCACAGTTCAGTGGTCTCAACCGTTCAGGACTTTCTGAAAGAAATATCAAGGCCAAGATGCTATGGCAGTATGCACTCCTAGCAATAGTGGAGGAGATAATAGAAGTGGCAGAAAAAGTAGAAGAACCAAATGGGGAGGGGGCCACCATTCAGTAATAGCGCATATGCATGGTACAAGATGTCTGGTTCAATCCCTGGCATCTCAGAACTGAGAAAGACCCCTATATTATCTGTGTTGATAATATTGACCTAAATGGACTAACAGTCTGACTCAGGGCCAATCTACACCTACAGCCCTTTCACAAGGGAGGAGGGATGATAGCGCTGGTTCCCTGCTTCTGCAATCGGTGCTCATGGGGCACACGCCACCAATGATTCCCTCAAGTGAAGGAGAGCCATTGTGGGAAAATGTGTGCCCCATTATGGTGGTTCCGAATGTATAACGGCAGAAGTGGGAGGGACTAGGCACAGGATTTTGTTTTAAGAACTCCTGAGAGATGCACACCAACACAGACACACACAACACAAGGAGGGATAGGTATTGTGTCGAAAACGCTCTGCTGCACAGGGATGGTTTAAAAAAAAAAATCAGCGATGAAATATGCCAATGCCCATGCACACGACCCTGACAGTGGGTTGGCTGTTCGCTGAGCCAGGAGCTTGTGCCAAACAGCAACAGCTTCACAAAGGGGGGGGGGGGGCACACCAGCCACAGACTTTGGGATTGTATCAAGAGAGCCAAAAAACCCGTGACCAATCCAGTCAGCAATATTCCTGAATAACTGAGGGGTCGGCCCAAGATCACAGCGGGATCAGCTGTGCGTCATGTGGCCCGGTAGGGACGACTTCGATATTATTCTGGAATAAACAGCTGGTGTAGACATGGCCTCAGTGTTCTTAAAAGAATGTCATTTGGATGGAGATACCTAAAATAGCTTTAATGAGATCCTGGTCAATTGTGCCTAGACCTCCAAGGAATATGCACTACGCCTTTTTCCAATGCAGATTTGTGTGGCTATGTGATTTCCCCATCCCACCCTCTTTTGCATGTTTTGTGCATCAGTTGTGGATTAAAGACTGCTCCACATGCACTGGCACACTTACCTCCACCTCTCTAGACCCCTTTGGTCCACCTTGTCATTACCTAGCCACTATCCCACCAGAAAGATTGGCCACCAGCCTCCATTGAATATTCTCAATGTGATATCCAATGTCAGAGAAGCAGACTTCTGCCCATGCAATGGAATTCCCCTCCCTCTTCTCACTCCTGCCCCATCATGCATGCCAAATCTGCTCCAGGATCCCCAAGCTCTCCAGAGCAGTGTTTTAGGGCATGTGAGGTACTGCAGGGAGGAGTAGGGATCCGTTCCAGCAGTGGTAGATAGCTTTCTAAATAGTCACTAGATATCTGCATATTTTACACTCAGAATTGGTATTTGCCATCCAATTATTTGATAGTATGTGATTTACATTTGTCTATGTTTGATATGTAATAGTTGCCAATTTTTGGCATTTCAGACAGCTGATACATCCAAAATAACCAATGGAATTGCCAGCGTTCAGTGAAGCATTGACTTTAAACACACAGTAATGCCTCCTGCAGGCATCTACTAATAGTCTAAGCATCCATAAAGCTCTCACAATCTATGCTAATTAGCCAATGAAATTAACCCACCCAAGTCTATCTTTTATGTTAAGGTATCTGAAGCAAAGTGAAAGTGATGTGATAGATGTGGCATTTTCAGAATAGCAATCAGTGCAAATTAGCTCATGGCTAATACCTTTTAATTGTCATTGGTTTAAAATGGTAGCATTTATTAATAGGATGTGGACAGAAATGCTCGAATTCTAAATCAGTATGATTTACAGGCCAATGGAAAGGATAAACCCATATATTTATGACAATTAATGTGATCTGATCACATCACATCTTTGCAGGAAAAATTAAAGGATACCAAATGAAACAGACATTGCCTAGATCCATTTTGTTCTATAGTCACTATTAGCCATTATACAGGTGTCTCCAATATTTAACTAATCAGTTATTTCTTTAAGCCTTGTGGAAATGACTATCTACGATATGTATGGGTGACATTCTTTCCATGGGCTATGTGTGGCTCCCATTCTTTTTTGTGCTCCAGTGCCCCCCAAATTGCTGAATTACCACCGAATTTTGGTGGTGCGCAATGGTGATGTACCAACAGAAGGTTAAGCCTTTGGGAGCTGTTCTGCACCCTTGTCTCATGCATCCTTAGACAATGACATTTTGTGGGAAACAAAAACAGTAATTAAAAGCATGCATTTGTTGCACTGATTAATATACACATGGACATTTTGCATCATAAGTGTTGCTGTGGTGCTTATAAGCCTGCCTGCATTCCAGAACTTCAGAGAGAAAAAAATCTGTTGAGGTCAATCTAAACAATTAGACTGAACCCTATTTTTCTTTATTTTGTTCTAGACATGGCCCATCCTACCATTAAGCAGAGTGCACTGGATACCTCAGGCACAAGTTTTGGGGTGTTGGTAGGAAATAGTGTGATCATATGGAAAGGAGGACAGGGCTCCTATATTTTTAACAGTTATATAGAAAAGGGAATTCCAGCAGGTGTCATTTGTATGCATGCAGTACCTGGTGAAATTCCCTCTTCATCACAACTGTTAAAGCTTCAGGAGCCCTGCCCTCTTTTGTATCTGTTCACTCTAGATTAGTTCCTGCAGCTTTAACTGTTTTGAAGAAGAGGGAATTTCACCAGGAGCTGCAAAAGTAATAAAAATGCCCACTGAATGGGCCATGTGGTCTTTGTTTACTTTCTTCCTGTGACAATTGTGAGTCAGAAATGGGGGTGGAGAAGTGACGGTAGGGAACTGTGATTTCCCCCCACCCCATTTGATGAAGCATGTGTTTGAACTAGTAATCCCATTTCCATCCCAAAACCAAGATTGCTCCCCCAGTTATATGGCCTAAAGAAACCAATTTCTTTAAAGAAAATTTAGAGCTCTTACACCACTGTCACCTTGCCTAGAATTAAATATTTAAATCGTCCTCATTATGATCCTGCCTAGCCAATTCCTGTTCATTCTGTACTCGTGTGTTTGATCTTTATTTGTTAAAATTATGAGTAAAAACGATGGCCTTTCTTTAACTGCATCTTTCTCAAACTTATTCTATTGCATCCCAATAGACCAATTTAACAAGATTATTTTGAATTCCAGCCATGCCCTTCAGTGTTTGCAGTCCATCCTTGGTTTGAGTTCTCTATAAATTTAATAACTAGTCTTTCTAATCCTTTCTATTTATCCAGTCTATGAAAGAAAATATTAATCAATGCCAGGCCCCAAAGATCCTTCTGTCAAATGTTTTATTTTTCTCTTCCCATCTGTTACCACCTGCACAAGTATGACTTTTAGTCAATTGCATGCCCATGGTGCTCTCTTTGGCTTAGATTTCCCTTGTTCTCAGAACAGAATGTAATAAGGACGTGCCTGAAATCTTTATATGGCTCAAGTTGCTGCATGTGCTTTAACATTCACTGCTATGCTTCAGCTTTCCTTTGTTTATTTAGTCAGTGAATAAAACAGAATCCATTTCACCCACAAATCCTACTTCTAAACCTGTAATATGCAGCATATTGCTATATATTGCTGCATGAAATAAATGGACATTTCTAAAATCTGCCGTAAGATCTTACCAGGAGAAGTTTAAGCAAGCAGGCAGTGAAAACCCAAATAAAGTGTCGTAGCAGGCAGAAATACAACAGGAGAAGCTTAGGTGTCAGAGGAAGACTGTACTCAAGGGCTGGGCCTGATTGTGAGTGTATTTGGCTGAAGTGGAGGTTTAGGGAATTTGGCCTGAGGTAAAAGAAGTAATTAAAGTCTTGTATTAGTAACTCTGTTTTTTTATTTCTTAAGAAGCAAATACCAAGAATGCTTCTTTTCACAAGAAACATTCTTGTGAAAACCCCAAAATAAATATTAACATCCCCTTCTGTACAAAATATCCCTTTAATAAATTAACTTGTCTAAACTCCATCTCATCTCTAGTGGTGGTGCCCATCTCAATATAAGAGCTTAATCACACCTACATTTTCCCCCCAGTTTGCTTCTGCAGGTTCCCCCTCCATTTCTTATGCAAGTCTAGCATTTTGATTTACATGTGCTTGGTATTGCTGTTGTACCTGCAATACCTGCAATACCTGCCTGTACCTTTCAGACTTTGCCCATTCAGGGATACATCGAAACAGAAACTAAAAAACCCGACCTCAGAGCGAGAGAACAGCACAACGGGGACAATGTCATGTGAGTCCAACGCTGAAGAAGTGGAGCAAAGTCGAGGTGGGTGTGCAACAAACCTCACATGTGATAACAGCCTACTACTCTTATACCAACTACTAGGAGGTTTTTAAGTATTCTAACAGAACTGTTGGTGGCAAAAAGGGGTCAGCTTGTGGAACTCTGATTTATAGTGGCAGCGAGCTCCTTTGGCCCAGAGCTATAATCGTTAGTTATTAATAAGAAACCCTATAGATGGGATTGTCCAGTAAAGGAGTAGTTTCCCCTTAGGTGGTGGTGATGCTGGAGAGAGCAAATCCCCCATATGATCATAGCACAACCTCCTGAAATCACACAACTCCCCGCTCCCTGTACCTGTTCTTCACTAGCCACATATGGTTCTCCCACATAGAAGGAATAGCTTAATATCCAGTCTGTGGACTTTCAGATGTCATTGCACTACAACACCCATTATCCCTGACCATTGGTGATGCCTTCTATGGATGACAGGAGTTGGAGTCAAAGATCCCTGTAACTCTTGCATGCTTACATGTCCTTATCCTCATGGCAAAATAGAGAGATAGCTACAGAATTTATGCAGACATTTTTCAGCTGAAGAATGTTTCCCTTGTTGTACCCACAGGAAAAATTAACCATAGAAGTATGGCAAGGATTTTTCACCTTATGGTTGCATCAAGCTATAAAATAAACCAAGGGATTGGAGAGAGCAATTCAATTCCCTGTGTATCTCAAGTAAAGCAGTCTTTATGATGTGGTGAGAAATATATAGAAAGTGATACTGCTATGTCTTATTGTATTTTTATACTGCTGTTGTTTTATATTTTGAATGGTTTTTATGGTTTTAATTTCTGTAAACCACCCAGAGAGCTTCAGCTATTGAGCAGTATAAAAATGCAATAAATAAATGAATAAACAAACAAACAAACAAACTAGTTCCAGGTTACTCACTTTCCTTCTTTTCATAGGAAAGTCTTGATGGTACACTTGGTTGGTAAGTTTCAGGTTAACCAACTGTCTTCTACATGATATTTTAAGATTAGTAATTAGTTTGGAAGGAATTCTCTTTTTCACTGAGACACAATTATATCCCATAATAAAAGTCAGTGCCAAGTTACTAAGGGACACAGAGAATCTAAGAAAACTCTGAGCCCATCACATTAAAAGCATACAAGAATGTTATACACAGACTGCTGAACACAAATGTCCAGCATGTTCAGTTGTTGAGTTTTAATTGTTGCCCGAGAAGGTAATAACTGAATGACACTTTATCCTGAAGGTAAAACAACTGCAAAAGAAAGTCAGATGAAAACAAAGTTTACAGGACCGCACTGTTCCTGTTGCTCCAATTTACAGAAAAGACAATGATGGGTAAATGATATACTGCATACAATATAGGTACAACTGCCATAGAAAGCCTTAGTGAGAGAGTGTTATCTGATGTTCGTGAGGAAGAAAGTCCCTCATGTAACAACTGATTGATTCAGGAAACAGCTGCCATAAAAGCAGCTTGAAAGCAAAGAAGGTTGTAGCACAAAACCAACATTAGAGGCATTGTTCAGGCAAAAACTTCTTCCAGTTGTGGTATCAGAGACATTCACAGCATCTGAGGAGCGAAAAGCAAACACCTGGGTTTGTGCACTCCTGCTGGTACAGCTTTTAAATCTCTGCCCAAATATGATCTCAGTACTTAGACTATCACTGAAGCACAAGTAAATTGTGGATTCTTCTGAATGCTAGAATTTAAAATCAAACTATTCAGTTCTGTGTAAGGATAGGTGACATTTTATGATCAAATCCTAGAACCATATCTCAAACGAAATACAGTGGGGCTACATCCCTTAACCTTGGTGTACAATGTAATGTATAGCTCCATGTGTGCCTTCAGCACCATGGGCCCTCTTGCACTTGAAACATGTTAGGCGTGTTATTTTAAAGAGTGTGAAACATTATTAATCAAACAAGCACAATATGGACTGGTATGATGTCATTGTGCTGATCTGAAAAATAAAAATCCCAGTAACTAAGGCTGTTACCAAATGTAACTGTTTAATAAATAGTCGTCCAACCATTTGTATGTGTGTGTACAGCTCAGTTCCTTGACATTCGTATATTTGAGTTGTTCTTAAAATTAAAATGCCTCTGTAAGCTTAGACAAAACGGATGCATTTTTTAAATTTAGTTATATATTACAAACAAATAGAGATGTTTGAATCAATGCATTCAAATTTATCATCTGATAAGACACAGATCAATCCTGGGTTAGATCCAGGATCTGTCTTCTGCAAAAAGAAGGGACCTTCCAGTAGCAGAGGCAGAATGCCTATGTACACCAGTTGCTGGGGACATGCGTGGGAGGATGCTGTTGTACTCGTGTCCTGCTTGTGGGTTCTGATCAACAGCTGATTGGCCACTGTGTGAAGAGAATGCTGGACCAGATGGACCCTGGGTCTCCCCATTCAGCAGGGTGTCCTAACTCTCTGTGCAACATTCTCAGAGGTCTGGAGGGCCTGCTGTGGAAAGAGGGGGTGGGGAAGTCCACTTCTGTTAGCACACCTGATCCAATGTAAATGTGGATCCAACGCCATGCATGCAAGTCATGCATCACAGTTGTGAATGGACACTCCAATGTTGAACAAATGGAGAAGGGTGCCAAAGACCTACAGATACACTTGGAAGCCTTATTCTCATCTCTATGAGGTTCCTGAAGCTTTTGCCTCTTATTTATAAATGAGCATTTGCTGGAGCAGCCAATGCTATGTTACATATGTCTCCAATGTTTCCAGTCTGGATTATTTTTAACACCCGAACAATAATTAGAGACTCTGCTACATCTCTTTTATTGTCTAATACATGTTCTTTCACATTATAGGCCATGTGTGAAAGTATTTCCGACAATGTAGTTTTGTTTCACATCTTGCGTTTTATACAGTTTCATTTTTATAGTGTGTTTGGTTAAGCAAACACAATAACATGCTGACTGTTAACACATGAAATGTATAGACACTACAGCAAGATCTTCACAGGCCATAACACTTTATAAGTTCCATAGATGAAAAACAGACAAACCTTCCATACCCCCAGCAGTATATAATGACCTCCATGTGCAAAAATATATAGGCACTACAACAGCAACGCTGAAGATTTTGCAGATCTTTAGAAAACATGAAAGGGTTAAAAATGGGGTCTCCATGTTAATATGCTGGAGGACATAAGTCTATAAGGTAGCACCTTCTAGACTTACTAATTTATTGAACACACATACCTATGTGTGTACGATATTGTGTCTAATATGTGTGTACTTTATTGCATAAAGTGGACACAGAATGTGGATACCTACACACAGGGGTTGAAGAACAATAAAGCCGAACCAAAGCAACACTGTGAAAAATAAAGATTACAGAAATAAAAAGAATGCATCCTGATAGTGGATAAGTGTAAAAGATTTATGTTGTGTACTTAAAAGAAAAGCATATTGTTGTTTTTCCAGAATCTGATCCTGGTTACATATTCTGGTTTGTAAACAGAAGTTAAACCACATTTCTTAGATTGAATGTCTTGGGAAACAGTGGATTAACAAGATAGGATAGAAATGACTAAGTGTGTGAGAGAGTTGCAGGGAATGTGCAAAGCAAAGAAGGAGCACACAACTCATTCTTGGATCATTAAACCATGGTTTATTAGTCCCATCCATGTTATGATTTCTCAGCCAGTACAGGTCCTGCGACCTCCTCCATTTAGCTGAGTGAGCAGCTTATACTGTGTGCAGAGCAGCCTTTTGCCTTCTACTCCCAGCCTACATTTCTGATATAATCTCCTGCTAGCAAGATTTTGCCCTTGCCTTTTGTAGGCCTCAGCCTGCTGCTGGTAAATTGGTGAGGTATCCTACTTTACAGAGGACAGTCTTCTGTTTGAAGGCATCCTCTGTTTGAAGTTAGCACCTGGACAGTAGACTGAGAAGGCACTCAAGATACCTGGTTACAGATTTTTCCCACTATGGTACTGTATGACTATTTACATTATAGGATTGATTTCTAAATCTGCATCTGTACATATAAATTAGCATATATAATTTTGTGCAACCCTGTGTCCACTTCCCCCCTCATTTTTGACAATGTATAACTGGTCACCTTACCTATTGGGGTACATTTCACAGAGCTCTTAAAGTTACATTTATAAAAATGCAAACTAAGCACTATTATCAGTTTCCAATCTTGTATTGCATTGAGAAAGACAGTGAAGCTACCTTTACAGATTATTTGATCCCCCCCAAAAAAAACACACACAATGAAACAAAAGAAGACAGATGTTAATATAAATTATGTCAGGGAAGAAAACTGAAAAGTTTTTTTGGTTAGAGTCACCAGGTTAAAAAAAAAAATCAAGACTTTTATTGCAAAGGATCCTTTATATCACAGGTTAGCAGGAGTACATTAAAATACATGGTAGATGAAGGTGACAGGTACTTTTAACTGCATGAATGGGTATGCCTCTTTCCTGTTAAAAAAGCCGTAACAATTTCCTTGTGGCTCAGCTGGTATCCAGGTTTGGCCCACCTGAGGGATGGTGCTCTTAAGACATCTCTTAAAACTGGATATCCAACACTAATGAAATTCGTCAGGAAGTCAGGAAAGAGATGTGTATGAATAGAAAATAAGAACTTTATCTTTGATGCTTGAAATCCTAAGTGCAACCTAGTTCTGTCTCTTTCATACATTGCATAGGCAACATGTTTTTTTCCTTGCATAGAACTGCGCTTAAGTTTGCCACAAGGTTAAAAATAAGTACTCCCCTGTCAAGAAACTATTTTCTAAAGCAAGCTTACTAAAGTCAATGACACATTAATGAACATTGTTTGACATGGGATGCAAAGGAAATTCTCAAGGTCTGTGGTTGGTTGCAAACTGTACTATTTTGCGGTACCCAAAAAACTGAATGTTTTTGACCATAATAACTTCTGCAGAAAGCTAATATATCATAATGGTGGGGCAAACAATTTTTTTGCCTTGGCTGCAGCTGATCTACAAAATATGAATACTGATGACAATTGAATTTAGCAGTTGGTAACTTGCTGAGGTGGATGTCCAGCTATATGAAGAGTTGGTAATTTGTAGAGCATTTTACCAATCCCCCCATTTCTCTAGATTTCTGGTTAGCATTAGGGGTGTGTTCTCCACCTTGGAATTATCTGATAACCACAAACATCCATGGTGCATTTGGTCTTCCAGTGTGGGGATTGGCCACTTCTAAACCAATAGAATAATTTCAGGGCAGAGACATTCCCAATAGGAGCTTCTAACATCTCCAAAATTATCCGATTGTTTTTCAGGCTGTGTGTGTGTCAATTGAATATCTTCATATTTGGAAGATGCTGAGTGGGGTGAGGGTATATTGACATCTGTGGCTAACCAATTGCCATTAGCCACACTTATCTTTCTGTCCCCCCTCCAATCATAGTGTTTTGTCCTCCTTGCCTGTCATCATTTTAGCAGGAGAGAAATGAGAGAGAGAGAGAGAGAGAGAGTTGTTGACAGCTAGGCAGCCACTGTCTCTTGGTCCGCTAATATTTCTAAGCTCTTTCTCCTTCTTAAAATCATTATAACTCCTAGTGTGTTGTGTTTCTGTAGTCTACTCCATCCCCACTGAAAAATCTTTTTAAAAATCCAAGTCTTCTAGTCTGTGAGTGTGTGTTTGTTTGGTTTATCACTCCTATTATTAGCATTGGCTAGCTGGGCTTCCAGTCAAGGGTGGGGCTCCCATCTTCATCCTCCTCCTCCCTCCTCCCTCTCCAAGTCCCATAGCTAGGCTGACCATCTGAAAAGGAGGACAGGGCTCCTGTAACTTTAACAGTTGTAAAGAAAAGGGAATTTCAGCCAGTGTCATTTGTATGCAATTAGTTCCTGGTGAAATTCCCTCTTCATCACAACAGTTAAAGTTGCAGGGGCCCTGCCTTCTTTGTATCTGGTCACTCTAGTATAGTGCCTGTAACTTTAACTGTGGTGATGAAGAGGGAATTTCACCAGGAACTAATTGCATACAAATGACACCTACTGAAATTCCCTTTTCTCTACAACTGTTAAAGATACATGAGCCCTGTCCTCCTTTTCAGATGGTCAGCCTACCCATAGCCTCCTCCCATATAGGAGGAAGCTGTTGTTGCCTTGACTCACTCCAACATGCCAGTGCTGGGTATGTGTGCCTTGCCTCCTTCTCCTACTCATCCTGCAAGCCTCTGCTCCTGTCCAGTGTCCTCTCTGTAGATGGGCATGCTGTGTGCTTCTGTTGTGGCATTTATTAATTTATATTTATTATAGTGCTAAGCACTTTTAGTGTTATCCAACTGCTTCATTTTCCTTTCCCTCTCCCTCACCATACAGATCAAGGCACAAGAGGTGCCTGATAGGACATTTGAGTTTGGAGCATGCAGGGATTTGCTCCAAACTTGGCATACCTAAAGCCCTCTTTAAAAGCTGCATGGTGCCAATTTTCATGTGTTTATCTTTAAAACTGAGGGAGTTGTGAGCATTTCTATTACTTCCCATTGATGAGAATATAACAGTTACCCACAAATGGCACTTTTTTTCACCAAACCATCCAGCAGAGTGGAGAGAAGGACCCACTCCAGAAATCGGGGCAGAGAGACACCTCAACGGAGCTCTGCCCTGAATTTTGGGGTGCAGAAGGCCCGCTTTGCACACTCCTAGTTAGGATGCAGGTGTTGTGGTGAAGTATGAGTAGATGCTACAGATAACTAACTTCCCTTCTGGCTATATGGACACCGTTATAAGTTATTACTTGGTAAATAGTTGGCTTTTTCCCCATTCCCCATGTCCTGCAGATTGTGTGAGAAGAGCTTACTGACTCTCCAATAAATGAGCAGTGGAAAAAGAGAAACAGTTTAATTCCCTAGACCTTTTTTCTACATGTTAGGAAATTCTGCCAGGCTAGACTCAGAGACCTGGAGAGCTGGGCTTGCTGATAAATTAGCAACAAACAGTGAGGTTGTCTTTAAGGTTATACATTTTTGTCCTCAGGCAAAAATTTCATTGAAGCTCTAGCTTTGTTGAACGAGTATGGAGGTGCTTCCAGATAATATAATTTATTACACGACACACCCTGCCTTTTCTGACTCCATCACCCTGCCTCATCATTTTCTACTTGTTGCCCTCTGTGTTTTCCCACCACTTCTTCTTGTCTCTTTCCTTATCGCAGAACATCAGTTAAGGGACAGCTGCAAAATGCCATCTGGTTGCTGATCCTAGAATATGAAACATATGGCTGAACGGGAGTTATGGAGTGAAGCGAATGAGAGAATACAATGGCAATGCCACTAAAAGAGGACCTCTGTGACAAGTTCTTTCCCATCCACATAACCTTTAGAAATGCTCACCATAAGACCCAACTCTGTAAACATTCCCACCCTCATTGCACACGATAGCCTGACAGTCTTGGGTGGGGAAACTCACTTTAGGGGGGTTCCCCATCCCTGACATTGAAACAATGCATGAAGAGGATTTGTGGAGCTTCACAAGACTAGTCCCCTATGCACAATGGCCATGCACTGACCACCACCACCACTCATGGCAGAAAGGTTTCCCCACTCACCCAGTCAGGATTCCCTCTCATGTATGCAGAAGTTTTACATGTGTACAGAAATGGCTCTTTTCCACACCATCCAAATGCATGGACAGTAGGAGGCACACTTCAATAATGGGGGCAGAGCTAGCTGGCACAGCCGCATGACCCTCCTCTAGAGTTGTTTTAACATATTGGGGGGAGGGAGTCATGTGAACATCCCAAACCGTATGCAGTATGTGAGCTTTCCTAAATGCCTTTTTGGTCCCGTAGGCATGTTTAGAAATTTGTGAAAGTGCTTTGGGCACCACCACAAAATGGCTTCCCTGGAGGATGTGGCCTGGCTAGCCAAAAGTGAGCTAAAAAGGGGTGGGGGAAAGAAATAGTGAGACAAGAGGCTTGGAAGAACAGGAAAATAGCAAGGCAAAGGGGTAGACGGGAGAGAAAGAGCAAGGCTAGAGATCAGAAGGGGGAAACAACTGAAGAGTGGGAACTAGAAAGGCTAGAGGTGGGAAAGAGGGGAAATATCATGGCAAAGAGGTAGGAGAGAGAAAGAGAAAGGCTAGAGGTGAGAAAGGGAGAGAAAGAAGACTGTCCTAACATTTAAAAGGGTTTTTCTTAAAACAATATTTTTAAGGGGAGAAGGGATGGGAAAGCTTCATGAGCACTGTAGGAAGTCGCCATGGTGCCAAGTTGGGGAGCCCTGGGGGCTACCACACCGAGTTGGCACTGCCTCCCTCCAAAACCCTGCAGTTTTACTGGCCGGGGTGGTGTCAGCTAATCCCACCACCAAGGAGGGAGCGCAGTGTTTCTGGAGGTCATCCGGGTACCAGAGCCACACACCCTGCCCTCTTCCTGGTGGAAGACGACCAATCGACAGTTGCCTTCCACCAGGACTGCCCCTAGATCAGCCCTGGAGCAAGGTCAGACAGCGGAAGAGTCATACTGACCTCGCTCCCATTGAAAAAGTCAGTGTTAGTCCCTGACTTTTTCAAAGCACAACTTCATGGGAAAGCCCCGCAGTGGCTGTGAATCTGTGGCTGCATCATACAACTGATGCAGCACAGATTCACAGCCACTGTGGGACTTTCTCTGTGTATAGACAGCCCCCTGGTAAATGTAACAGGCAAGTTAGAAGTTGTCTTGGTGTTAACATTTTTGAGAAGGTTAAATGTCTGCTTTCTGCTCTCAAATAAATGTAACCAGATTTTTATTCAATACATTTTAAAACTGCTAATAATCAAAGTTTTCTGGGTGGTATACAAATTAAAAACATAAAATAGAATGTAAAAATAAAACAATGATAATTTAAAAAAACAGGATAAAACCAACACCAGCACATAATAAAACTAATGGAAAAATCAGAAAGAGGAATAAAATGCTGCAAAGATCCGAAAGCACTAAAAAAAACCTGTCTCTAAAATACCTGGGAAAATAAATTTAAAAATCTTTACCTTATGACAAAAAGATCATACTGTAGGAGCCAGGTGAGTTTCTCTGGGGAGGGCATTCTACAGATAGGGCACTGCCACTTTAAAAGCCATTCTTTCTTGTAGCCACCCTCCTTGCTTTATTTGGTGGTGGTGCCTAGAGGATGGCCTAAGATCTTTTAAAGCCTGGAGATGTTCCTCTGATTGAAGGACACATAAGAAGTAGGCTGTGTAGGGGCCCCATCATTGGAAAACTCTTCATCTAAGTTCTATTTAGGGTGCACCAAATTAAAAATGTCTGGTGTAGTTTCCCAACTCTAACTTTGAACAAGGTGGGTTGGATCCAGAATCTGCCTTCCTTCCTTTGACAGATGGACTCTGTGCGTGGAATGTACTTCTGCTTGATTTTCAGAAATGCCCCTTCTCCCCCTCTGCACCACAGGTCATCCCCTTCAGAACAGTCCCTGGACCCTCTATGTAGCAAATTCATGGAATGCCATGAGGAAGATGGGGTGGGGAAGCCTGCCAGCCCACTTGTGTGTGCCTAAATCTGGATCCAACCCACTGACTAGAGGATTGCCTGTTCTCACATGCATATACCCAGATCTTAAGACCTACTTGCCAGGCTTTCTTTGGGTGCCCCTGCTGGGTGAGGTGCAGCAGATGCCTTCTGAAGAAGGGCTTTATTGAATGGTAGTTCCACCAGGTGAAGCTATGGAATGCCCTCTCCAGAGAGACTGGCCTGGTGTCGACCTTGATTTTATTGCGGCACCTGATGTCTTTTTATTTTATTTTCCCAGACCTTTTAATCTGCTCCAGGTGTAATCATTGCTATTTGTTTTTATGCTGCTTTAATATGTTTTATATATTGGCCTGTGCCACCCAGAGAAGTTGGTTATAGGGCAGCATATCAATGCTACAAGAAACAAATAAAATGAAACATAATTGAGTAGCTGTGCAGAATTCCTGAGTTTGAGGCTCACTGGCAACATCAGTGTTTTCTAAATATAGCCACAAAGATTGGGGCTACTTTCAATTTTATGGTGGTCAAAAGAAGAAGAAACCAGCAAGGTGGACCGTCTTCATTGCCTTCCCCATCTCCTCCTTCTCTGCTGATTCACCAAACAGGAACTGGGCCTTTCCTACCCTCATAGAGGCCATTCCAACCAACTTTGAAGGAGGAGGAGGAGGAGGAGCCAGTGAGATGAATTGTCATGGTTGCTTTCTCCATCATCAACTTATCCTCCCTCCCTATTCTTTATTTGTTGTGCATCAATTCTTTTTTTTTTTTGCTAAAGGGTGGGGTATAAACACTGTAAAGTAAATAAATAGATACATTAAAAATAGATTAATCAGGATTATAATTATTATTTGTGTGACAAATTTGCCTCTTCTATAACCATTATATATTTAGAAAGGTAAGAATTATATGAATTTTAAACAAGTCAGATTGTTCCAGCATATCCCACTGACATGGTGTGAACAGATAAAAGTGGGGGAAATGCATAATTCCACAGCTAAGGAAGATGTACAGAATATACCACTTTATTACCCAGCAATAATAGGGATATTTTAGTCTCAGCTTTGATGTTCAAATGTGTCAGTATCTTAGCTATTCAGACAGCTGATAGCTTAATGCCTTTGGTTCATTATCATTAATTTTCAGTAATAGTCTTTTTCTCTTGCAGTATAATGAGATTCTTTCCCTCATTTAAAGTAACTTCAAACCTCCCACTCTTAATCTAAAACTTCAGGCAGCTTCAGATTAAAGGCGGGTGAAGCGGGATATTACAGTGGGGAAGGTGCAAGGGTGAACATTTTGTTAACGTTTCTAAAGAGAAACAGAAAGTTCGCATCTGCATTCTAATAAGGATATTGTTTTTAAAACCACCTGCTTTCACACTGCATCATCATAAGTAAAATGATTTTAACACTCTGGGACACATTGTGATCATAAAGCCAAAGTGGAACCAATGTGATGCCAGGTAATTTTGTAAAATCATTGGGGAAATCATAAATGTTTTGCACATGCCGGACCTTACAGGCACAGGGGAAGCTCTCAGGGTCTTGTATTAGTAATTATGTTCAGTAACCAATAGTTCAGTTCTGATCCTAGAATTACTGTGTCACAAAAAAACAATTTCAGCAATGATCCTAAGCACGTTTCATTACAAGCAAAGATACAGAGCGTTATCAAATGGAGGGGAATCATGTTTTCTTACTGTCGCTTTTCCGCACTTCCTCATTCTTCCCGGAGGGGAAGAGGAAGTCAACAAAGACCATCTGGCCCATTCAGAGGCTGTTTTTATCGCACTGCTTTTCCTGCACACATCAGGAGATCACAGCACATTCTGGTTTGTTTTTTTAAAAAAAAAAGTTGGATTAAAAGGGATCTATTTTGTAATGGAAAAACTAGCGGAAGGAGCGCACGGGAGGTGGATGACGTTGTCTAAAGGGCGCACGCACATCCGTAAGTGGGCAGTAGTGAGCATGCAATAAAATGCTCGTCTGATGTATCTCATTATCAGATTTACTTCCACGTAAGTATGTTGAGGTTTGGGATACCACAGTATCTCAAAAAGTGATATGAACTGTGGTGACACAGTATGCTAGTATCTGGAGACAGAAAATCAACTCAGAAATCAGAAATTCATCATTAGTGAGTAGGTTATTTTCCCCTCCCCTCTTTTGCCTTGGCCTGTTGAAAGCCACATCATAGCAAACGGGCAACAACAGGTGGTGATGGCTAAAACCAGAGAGCTGTGCTAGAGCTAGGAGACTGAATCAGAATAACAACAGACAAGGTGGGTGGAAGTCAGCTGAAAACAAGGTCTATTCAGCTTGGCCAGCTCCTAGGTAGAGTCTTTGTTCCAACAGCCTCCAGAACATAACTGATGCCTCTATGAAGGTGAAGGCTTTGACATCTAATGATGTGGGGCTTCCTTGCCTTAGTTAGTACTAATTAACCTGGCTTTTGCAAGCTTTCTTGGAGAATCATCCAAGGAATAGCGTGCTTTTTTTCGCAAGGTTATCCAACAATTTTGGTACATGAATGTTGATCATACAAAGCACCTCAATGTATCCTATTAGTCCTCCTCCCAAAATACCACACCTGGGAACATGAGAGGAACTTAGCTCTAGATGGGTGATAGCAAGAAACAATAAACCCAAACAGAGTGAATGCTGAGCCAAATAAAATGGCTGACAAGACACAGTGGAGGTTGGCTGCTCTGATTTCAGTAGGGCTGTGAATCCACTCTTGTGTCTCCATCAGAACCAGTCAGAACTGTAAAGGAACTATCCAACATGATGAACTTAATCCCCAAAATGGGCTTCTCACCTTGGATAGCTCCTCAGATAGTCTGGTCATGCAGCCTGCTTTTTAATTCAAAGAGTTTCACAGCTATAGCTGGGAGTTTAATCAAAACGAAAGTGCTGTCATTAAAGGATTTTTCTGCATGGACCTGCAAAGCACTCTGGTCATCCTGGACTCAAACCTGAGATGTGGGCAATTTTGTTTTACATGCAGAATCATGTCTTCTAGCAGTCCTAATAATTTGCCTAGAGCAGTATGTCTATGCCCTTTATCAAAAGAACCATTTTAAACTTCTTTAGGCAGAATGTTTTTTTAAGTACATAAGGGCTCAGGTTCTGTATTATGGGTTGTATATGATGTTAGTCCTACTTAGAACAGATCCACTGAAATGAATGGGGCTTATGTTGGACTAAGATGGGATACAACCCTGTATTTTCATATTGAGAATTTCCATATTGAGAATGAGTCTGGGGCCTAATCCACACCAAGCAGAATAGAGCCCTATGAAAGCAGTTTGAAAGTGGTATATGGCATGTGTCATGGGCCCCAACAGTTGTCAGTGCACTTTAATACCGCTATAAAGCAGCAATGTGACTCCTGCCTCTTATATACCACTTTCATAGGGCTATATTCTGCTTGGTGTGGACTAGGCCTAGATTTTCTGGGCAAAAAAAAGCTCCTAAAAGCAAGGAACATTGTAAGCACTGTTCTGTGTTAATCAACTTGTGTGAGTAATGAACAAATGTGTATTTTTAAATTGTGATAACCTTTGGTTGATGATGTGATGTCCCAATACCTGATGCGGGAGATGACTCACCTCACCTTACCTAATGGTAGTCCTGTCTGACCAAATACTATTTTATATGCAGCTCAAGGGGAAAAAAAGAAATGGGGGAAACACCTCATTTCTTAACACATGCTGAGCCAGCTATTAAAATTTTTAGAGAGTATCTGTTTTCATTCACTCCTCAGCACCTTCATACCTTCAGGCAAATCACAAATCCCAGATCTATATTTTAAGAAGTGGTCTCCACAGTGATGATGGATGCAACACACCTTCTCTATATAGTACAACAACAACTGGGTGAGAAGTGACACAATTCTTTTACCACACATTGCACGCAATAAACCTTAACTTCAAGTAAATGTAGGCCATAAAACACTAGTGATGGGTTTACCAGATGGTGTGGGTTGTTAGATTTTAATAGATATCTTTATTCTTTTAGGTCGTTTTCTTTATACCCTTTCTCATAAATCTAAAACAAAAATACTTGCCTAGTGACCAGCAACTTGTAGATGATCGATGATTTTACTATACCTGAAATGTAATAAAGCGTACACAGAGATCAATTGATATGTACAGTACCAAGAAAAGGCAGAGTAGCAGAATTCTGTGGATAACCTTTCATAAATTAAGTGCACTAGAAACTTCTAAGAACAGGGGTCAGTAGATTAATGTACTCTGGATTTCCACTGCACAACTGGGCATGTGTTAATAGTATAGCCGTTACTATTTGTGAAGGTTGCCAAGTAATAGCGCACAATTCACAATGAAAGTAAAGGGTGTGAGAAAATAAATCTGCTGGGATTTTATCATCATTATTTTGGCTAATTATTTTTGTTTTATTAACAAGGGTGTTATTATTTTAGAGATCCCACTTGAGACATCTCTGTGTCATGTAGTTATTTCACACCCAAAGCTTTCCAACATAATCAGGCTTTCCTTCATTTTACACATTTTTTGCAGGGGATGGGTGGGAAGGAATAAAACCATTAACCTCATTACTGACCTGCTTATAAAATGAGATTAAATTCTTATATTGTGTTTGGAGAAACCAAGGAATTTATAGAATTTACATGCTGATAGTAATACGTTCTGCCTGAAAGCACAACTGGATGGCATAAAGATGGAATCGCTTTTCTAATTAGTTAACAAACAGATATAAGATAACAACCCTGTTAAGGAGAGCATTTAAATAGATGTATAAATCCTAGGGGTTAAAACTAACAAGGTAATTACACTGGAACCCCAGAGACATACATTCCAAAGATGTGAACTAAGTGGTCCAAATCCTCCCTCACTAAACTAGGGAATAAGGATGCAGAAAGACATTTTGCAACTGCTATGTCCATGCCCAAGGGAGAGATTTGAAGCCTTCTGACCAAATCAGGTCTGTTCCCCCCTTTTTTCTAAGTCATTATAGTCTTTTGGCTCTCTTATGCCTGTACCCGCAGTATTAACACCTCAGTTTGATTATTTGATTTGCACTTCGGTACTGTAAAAGAAATTGTATTTTGTATTTATTTATTTATTTTTACAAAGGAAAAAATAACTATTGAGAAAACACCAGCTTGTCCTGGCTGTTTGTGCAGAAGGATTTGTATTTGCCTTCATCAGAGCAATCCTGTTAAATGCATCGGGGCATTTTGCTGACACAATGGCTGAATTCGGACAACACAATAAGCAACTGGGGGGGGGGGGAAACAATCGTCAGTAGTATTGACTATCATGTTGTCCAAATGCTGCCATAGTCAACTCAGCGTTGATCCTAATCCACACCACAGTTGATTATTTATGACCATGTTGTGTGGGGAGTACCCCCTAGATGAACAACTGTAAAGTTGATTATTACCCCACCATTGACTATCGTGTTGTCCAAATTCAGCCGATGAGTGTGTTCACACATAATGCTAAACCAGGGGTGGGCAACTTGCGGCCCTCTAGATGTTTGGACCTACAATTCCCATAATCCCGCACCATTCCCTAGGACTAATGGAATGTGTAGGCCAAAACATATGGAGTGCCACAAGTTACCCTCCCCTGTGCTAAAACCATGGCTTAGCATTAGACGGATGAGTCATAGTGTACGTTGGTCTAGTGTCTTCCCTCTTATCTCTTTTCAGCTCTCCAGCTGCGGAGAAGAGATCAGAAGCTTCCACAGAGCCACATGTCCAAACCCTAAATGTCAGTGTTCACTTAAGGTTAAAGTCTTAAACTATGGTTTAAGATTGCTTGTTTCAACAAACCACAATTAAGATTAACCACAATTTATTGGGTTTGGACAACACAAGTTGGACTTAATCTAAAACAGAAGCCCTGGAAGAGTGCAGGTTTAATTCTATTTTAACTTTTGTAAATTTATATTTATATGTTTTAACTGCATATATTTTAATCTTGTAAACTGCCTTGAGTCACAGCCCTGGGAAAAGGCAGGATAATAATAATAATAATAATAATAATAATAATAATAATAATAGACAGTGTCATCATGAAGCAAACAGAAAAACTGAAAGGAAACCTTCACACCTGCTACATAGACTATAAAAAGGCTTTCAACTCCATCCCACACAGCTGGCTGAAAAAAGTATTCAAAATATACAAAATACATCCCTCAATTCAAGGCCAGATCTACACCAAGCAGGATAAAACACTTTAAAAACATTTTGAAAACTGTATATGGAGTAGGGGTGTGAACAGACCCCCCGGATCGGATCGGGACCCGGATCGGGACCTCTAATTTTGTCACGGATCAGATCGGACAAAACCGAAGGCCCCCCGGACCAGATCGAGTCCAATCCCGATCCAAAAATTGGAACTTTTTGGATCGGCCGCCATTCCCCCCCCCCATAGACTTGCATTGCAATGCAAGTCTATGAGGAAAAAAAATGGTGGGGGGTGGGTGGGTGGGGGACTAACTCCCTCCCCCGGGGCCGTCCCCTGTGGATGGCCCTGGCAGGTAAGCCCCCTCCCCCGCGCTCCTTGTCCCCCCCGGGCCCGTCCGCTTCCATCCGCTGGCACTCGCAAGCGCCAGCGGATGGAAGCGGACAGCCCCGGGGGGGTAAACCTCCTCCTCCCTGCCCCCTGCCCCCTGCTTACCTTTCCTAGCCATCCGTTCCTGCCCAGCGCTGGCCGCTACTGCGAGCGGGCTTCACGGCCTGCCCCTAGGTAGCGCGCCAGGTGATCATCACCTGATCATCATCACCTGATCATCACCAGGTGATCATCAGGCGATGATCACCTGGTGCGCTACCTACGGGCAGGCTGTGAAGCCCGCTCGCAGTAGCAGCCAGCGCCGGGCGGGAACAGACGGCCAGGAAAGGTAAGCGTGCCGTGCACCGCGCCCCCCTCCCCCCTGCTCCCTGCTTACCTTTCCTGGCTGTCCACTCCCGCCCTGCGCTGGCTGCTACTGCGAGCGGGCGTCACGGCCTACTCCTGAGTAGTGCGCCAGGTGATGTCATCACCTGGCGTGCTACCTAGGAGCAGGCCGCGAAGCCCGCTCGCAGTAGCAGCCAGCGCCAGACGGGAACGGACGGCCAGGAAAGGTAAGTGCGCCGTGCGCCACGCGCCCCCCTGTCCCCTGCTTACCTTTCCTGGCCGTCTGCTCCTGTCCGCCGCCCCCTGCCCCCATTGTCCACTTCCATCGGCGGGCGCCCGCTGGCGCCCGCCAATGGAAGCGGCGGTGGGCACCAGTGGGCACCCGCTGATCCATCCGAACAGGTTCGGAACCTTTCCGGATCAGATCGGATTGGATCGGCTGATCCAGCGGTGAGATCGGAAATCGGATAATTTATCCGATTTCCCCCTGGACCGGATTCAGATCGTGGATCGGATCCGATCCAGTGCACATCCCTAATATGGAGTGTGTCATGGGCCCCAACAGTTGTCAAAACTGTTATAAACTATTTTAAAGCAGTAGTGTAGATCCTAACCAAAACTTTCTGACAAGAATCATGGAGACAATACACCTAACAACAGACAAGGATCATATACAGAGAGGGAAAATAAATATCAAATGTGGCATATTCCAAGCTGACGCATTCAGCGCTCTATGGTTATGCCTGTGTCTCAATCCAATATACAACATCCTTAACAACACCACATATGGCATCGACATAAAACACCAAAAACAAGCAAAGCACAGAATCAATCACCTCCTATACATGGATGGCATCAAAATCTATGCTTCAACCTTGACACAGACAAAAGGCCTTTTGCGAATCACTGAGGAACTGACAACAGACATGAAAATGGAATTCGGGAATGGAAAATGCAAGATGCTACACATAGAAAGAGGAAAATGGAAAGAAGAAGAAACAGCAGAAACACTAAATAATGAAGTATTATATCACATGGAAGAAAATGAAACATACAAATACTTAGGTTTCCAACAAAACACAAAAATCAATCACTCCACAGTAAAAACTCAACTAAGAATGCAATATGAAACTCGCCTATCACGACTCCTAAAATCTAAATTCAACTCTAAAAACATTTTCAAAGCAATACCTATGCAATACCCATTCACACATACTCATTTGGAATCATACACTGATCACACACTGAACTCGAAGAAATAAACAGACTCAATCGCACCGAAACACAAAATGCCACATGCTCCATTCCAACTCATGTATTGAAAGAACAACAACAAGCAGCTGGAAAGAAGGAGGAAGAGGTCTGCTAGACATTAACACAATGCATGCTAAACAGATAAAATCACTCAGAGAATTCTTCCACACTAAAAACACCCCCATTCATAAAGCCATAGTAAAAGCAGAAAAAAAATACACCCCACTCAACCTAGCACTACAAAACAAAGACCAAACATGCCTACTCACATTCACAGAGAAAAAAGAAAAATGGGCACAAAAAGCACTCCATGGGAAGCACTACAACATAATACAAATCCCACGAGTAAACAAAGAACAATCGTACGAATGGCTCAGGAAGGGTGAGCTATTTCCAGAAACAGAAGGATTCCTATTAGCTATACAGGATCAAGTTATAGCCACCAAAACTACCAAAAATACATCATAAAAGATAATTGGAACAACAGACCTATGCAGGAAATGCCATCAATTCCAAGAAACAATAGACTATCTAACAGGAGGATGTAAAATTCTGGCAGGAATGGACTATACGGACAGACACAATACAGCTGAAAAAATAATTCACCAACAACTGGCCATCAAATTCAACCTTATCAAACAACCTACACCATACTATACATACTCGCCCAAAACAATGCAGATAATAAAATATACTGGGACAGAACAATTCATACTGACAAGACAATACCTTGCAACCGACCAGACATAAAGGTCATAGAGAAAAAAGAAAAAAAACCCACATACCTCATTGACATAGCAATACCGAATGACAAAAATGTTGTTGAAAAGGAAGAAGAAAAGAGAGACAAATATACACCAATGGCCATGGAAGTCAAAGAACTAAGGCAACAGGAAAAGGTCACAATTATTCCATTAGTCACCTCAGTCACTAGCATCACATCAAAAAATTAGACAGAAAACCTTCAGAAACTGGGCCTACCAAAATACATCCACACCAACATCCAGAAAACAGTCATACTTAAAACATGCTCAATTGTCAGGAAATTCCTGAATCTGTAAAAGACAGCATGACTTGGCAAAACCCGTCATGTCGTCTAGAACAACCACCATGAGCGACAAAGAGATACAATAATAATAATAATAATAATAATAATAATAATAGAGTGGATGGGATCATAAGCCTGTGGCTAACATAGGGTCACTTTAAACTATGGTTTAGTGTTACAGCCAAGCAGTCATCATATAGTAGTCTTCCTCGAGTATAATGGCAAATCCCTTATGATGCTTTCAGAGAGAATTTTGGAATGGGAGTGTGGGCAGGGTGGACACAAACTGAAATAAATGCAAAAATCTAAAGTGAAATGTTTTTAAAATTAGAAGTAATAAATAGAAATTTATTTTACTTTACAAAAAAGCAATACAATGCAAATGATAAATAATAGTAGATGTAGTAAATTTTAGGGGTGTGCACGGACCCCCCGGATCGGATCGGGACCCGGATCGGGACCTCCAATTTTGTCCCGGACCGGTTCGGACAAAATCGGAGGCCCCCCGGACCGGATCGAGTCCGATCCCGACCCAAAAATCGTACATTTTTGGATCGGCCGCCATTTTTTTCCCCATAGACTTGCATTGCAATGCAAGTCTATGAGGAAAAAATGGCGGCGGGTGGGTAAGGGGGGGCCTAACTCCCTCCCCCCCCCCCGGGGCCGTCCGCTGTGGACGGCCCCGGCAGGTAAACCCCCTCCCCCGCGCTCCCTACCCCCCCTGGGGCCGCCTGCTTCCATCCGCTGGCGCCCGCGGGCGCCAGCGGATAGAAGCGGACGGCTCCGGGGGGGGGGTAAGCCCCCTTCCCCGCCACTTACCTTCTCGGCACGTCCGGCGCCGGCGGCTACTACTAGCGGGCTCCGCGGCCTACTCTCGAGTAGCGCGCCGGGTGATGACATCACCCGGCGCGCCACCCTGGAGCAGGCCGCGGAGCCTGCTGGTAGTAGTAGGCGCCGGCGCCGGACGGGAGCCGCCGGGCCGGGCAGGTAAGGGCCCCCCTCCCCCCTCCCCCCTCCGCGCGCCCCCTCCTCCCCTCCACGCACCCCCTCCTTACCTTTCCGGCCCGGCGGCTCCCGTCCGGCGCCGGCGCCTACTACTTCCAGCAGGCTCCGCGGCCTGCTCTAGAGTAGCGCGCCGGGTGATGACATCACCCGGCGCGCCATCCTAGAGCAGGCCGCGGAGCCTGCTGGGAGTAGTAGGCGCCGGCGCCGGACGGGAGCCGCCGGGCCGGAAAGGTAAGGGCCCCCCTCCCCCCTCCGCGCGCCCCCTCCTCCCCTCCACGCACCCCCTCCTTACCTTTCCGGCCCGGCGGCTCCCGTCCGGCGCCGGCGCCTACTACTTCCAGCAGGCTCCGCGGCCTGCTCTAGAGTAGCGCGCCGGGTGATGACATCACCCGGCGCGCCATCCTAGAGCAGGCCGCGGAGCCTGCTGGGAGTAGTAGGCGCCGGCGCCGGACGGGAGCCGCCGGGCCGGAAAGGTAAGGGCCCCCCTCCCCCCTCCGCGCGCCCCCTCCTCCCCTCCACGCACCCCCTCCTTACCTTTCCGGCCCGGCGGCTCCCGTCCGGCGCCGGCGCCTACTACTTCCAGCAGGCTCCGCGGCCTGCTCTAGAGTAGCGCGCCGGGTGATGACATCACCCGGCGCGCCATCCTAGAGCAGGCCGCGGAGCCTGCTGGGAATAGTAGGCGCCGGCGCCGGACGGGAGCCGCCGGGCCGGAAAGGTAAGGGCCCCCCTCCCCCCTCCGCGCGCCCCCTCCTCCCCTCCACGCACCCCCTCCTTACCTTCCCGGCCCGGTGGCTCCCGTCCGGCGCCGGCGCCTACTACTACCAGCAGGCTCCGCGGCCTGCTCTAGAGTAGCGCGCCGGGTGATGACATCACCCGGCGCGCCACCCTAGAGCAGGCCGCGGAGCCTGCTAGTAGTAGTAGGCGCCGGCGCCGGACGGGAGCCACCGGGCCGAGAAGGTAAGTGCCCCCCTCCTCCCCCCCCCCGCTGTCCACTTTCATCGGCGGGCGCCCGCTGGCGCCCGCCAATGGAAGCGGCGGTGGGCGCCAGTGGGCGCCCGCCGATCCGCCGATCCGCCGAACCGGTTCGGAGCTTTTTCGGACCGGTTCGGATTGGATCGGCCGATCCAGCTGCGGGATCGGAAATCGGATAATTTATCCGATTTCCCACTGGACCGGACTCGGATCGTGGATCGGGTCCGATCCAGTGCACATCCCTAGTAAATTTCTGAAACCACAGCATTGAAAGGTTTAGAAGATTTTATGACACTTTGTTGCTAATAGTGGCATTTACAGTGTCACAATTTACAATTGCATACACACAATTTTATAGAGCAACACATGTTCCACATTATAAAATGAATGTGTGCATGGTGCAATGTTGACCCAAGCTGTTTTCATGGTCAGGGAACTCATGCATCATTTTGTGGTGGAGGCACATTAAACTAGCGGGAAGCCGGAATGCATATGTGGAGCTGGAGAATCAACCAATTGTTTATCTATCTAGCCAAGAATTCTTTTGACAAGCCTATCACTAGTATTGGGAAGGAATGCTATATTTGTTTGGAGTGGATGTGGAGGTCAAACCTATTGGGAGGGCTTTATTTTCACCCCAGAGAGGCTTCTGATGTTAATGATATCCTTCACACACAGTTGCCCTTCTGCAGTGGGTAATCTTCTTTCCTAAATATTGTATCTTCACGAGCTTGTACTTTACATAACTGGAGTAATATGTCCCCTAGATAACATGTATTGGTATGTGTTTGACCGAACCATCATTTGTAATCCTAATTTAAATGGTAAGGAAAATGTTTATGTAGAAGCATCCATGGACACTGTGATGCATCTCAGACAAGTTGTTTCTCTCTGTAGACAACGAACATAGAAATCTATAATGACTATATTCCCCCACCCCCCGATTACTAGATGGCACACTGAAGCAATGCATCTGGAGCAAAATAATGCAGAGGGAAGTACAAAAGTTGGGGAGGAGGGTGTGAGATCTTCCAGAGAAGCTTCAGCAGTTTTCTATTTTGCTCATAGACAAACCAACCTAAAGCTTAATAAAAACAACAGCAATATTTGCACAAAATTTACAATGCTTCAGATCAATGTGTTTCCCACTGCAAAAAAAGGAGGATGCAAGAATGAAACAGTCTCTCAGAATTTGCTTAGAACAGGCTTATCTATTCTTTTGACCCTAAAAAAAAAGGATGTGACCTGGAACATTCAAAATTTCATTAAAGCAGATGGTTTTTGTTTGTAAGTTTTGGTCATCTTGATGAAGCAGCCCTTCTTTTACTTGTGAGTAAGTCCTACTAAACTCCATGAGAGTCATGGAGTTGCAAGGATGGGTTAGGCCATCTAGTCCAACCCTCTTCTCAATACAAGAAATCCATACTTCTGAGTAAACATGCAATTGTATCAGACCACACTTTAGGACCATGAATGGCAACCATCCCCTGTGGTGTGTATTTTGTGTGGTCTGCAGCAGCCAGAAGCAAACAGCAACAACACTGGCAATAACAGTCCACCAAACTGATAACCTCAAGATGCTCAAGAGACATCATTGACTGAAAACATGGACTCCTCCTTACTGGAGGGAAATAGCTGTTTATTTCAGTGACTTAATGGGGAAAAAAGTAGTCGCAAGAATTATCCTGCTCAGGGACATCAAGTATTCAAGCGGCCTTCCCCAACCAGGGGTCCTCCAGCAATCCCATAATATCCCTACTAGTGTGGCCAATAGGAATTATGGAAGTTGCAGCTCAACATATTTGGAAGACACCAGGTTGGGGAATACTGCATTAGAGGGTGATTGACATGCTACTCACTGCCCATGGTTGACACTGAAAACTCTGCCCAAGCACATAATTAACATAGTGGGGAATAATGTCTGAAGGCCTTTACCATGTGCATCAGCCTAAACATGTGGAATTTTTGCATGTCAGAATTGCACAGTCTTAGGCACCTTAATGTTTTTTTTTTATACCTTGTACTTTAAAAACTAAAATATATTTTTTCTCTCAAAAAGAAAAAGACGGCAAAACTGGTATAAATTCACAGCATTTCTTATAAGAAAAGTTACACATATTTGCAAAGGTAAATTTCCAATAGAACTAGTGACTATGTACCCCTTTTTTGGACTGACTCTAGTCCAGTATTCTGTTCACACAGTGGCTGACCAGCTGCCCACAGGAAACCTACTAGCGGAATGTGAGTGCAACAGTACCCTCCTGCCCATGTTCCCCAGCAAATGGCATACACAGGCATACTACCTCTGATTACTGGAGGTAGCATATAGCCATCAGAACTAGTAGCCATTGATAGCCTTCTCCTTCAGGAATTCCTCTAACCCCCCTTTTAAAGCCATTCAAACTGATGGCCATCACTACGTCTTGTGGTAGTGAATTTCATAGTTTAGCTATGCTGTGTGTATAGAGAAAGTGCAACAGTGGATGCATTTTCAGTATGTGAATAATAAAATTATAATCATAGAGTTGGAAAGGTCCTTGGAAGTCATATAGTCCAACCCTCTGTTCAATGCAGGAAATACAATGGATCAGCATCCTGACAGATGGTCATCTGGCTGCTTTAATATCTCCACCAAAGAAGAGTTCACCATCTCCCAAGGCCATCTATTCTAATGAAGAACAGCTTGTACCATTAGGATACTCCTCTTGATAGTTAACCAAGGTCTGCTTCCCTACAATGTCCACCTATTTGTTCCAGTCTGGCCCACAGAGAATAGCAACTGCTAGCAAGCCTGGCTAGCACTCCATGCAAACCAAGAACAAGAAGATTCCATGCCTTTCTTGTCCTCTGGTTTGCTCTGCCATCTGTTCCCTTCTCCTGAACTCATGTTTAACTAGGAGAGAATCTAACATTAATTAAAGGAGTGAAGTGCATTTCATGCTCACTTTTTCAAACCCTCTGTTCATTCACTTACGAGCATCATCAGATGAGCATTTTATAGCGTGCTCATTACCAGGCACTCACGGATTTTCATGAGTTCCTCTCATGATGCTGTCCACCTCCTGTGTGCCTCCCACTGGTTTCCTACCCCTTCTGCCATTTTTTTCATAGTACAATAGTCCAAACAAAATGCGACCCTTCTGAGTTTTAATGAAATTGGTCGCCATTTCCTGCCTTGTGCAGAGTTTCGCTATAAAATGCCCACTAGAGGGCACTGTCCCAATACACTGAATGGGCCACATGATTGCAGCTTGTGCCCCCTTTCTCTCCTGTGTGATTCTTCTAGTCCCTTTAGTGGAACAGCATCAGGAAGCAAGAGCAACAGTAAGGAAACACGATTCCCCCCTCCTTCTGATGATCCCCTATATCTCCTTTCCCATCCCTCCCCACCACCCCATGTTACCAAAGTGATTAATAGGATGAAACGGGGCCAAAACAACAACAACAACAACCCCTAATCTTGCTGTCTCTGTTCATCTTCTTTTTGTGCTGTTATACTGATGCACACACATATTCATTGGTAAACACTGAACAAAAAGAATTTTCACACCATTGTACATTCCATCCAATAAAGATTGCACTTTTGCAGTTTTTTGTACAATCACTTCAAGACTGCCCTTTTTGCAGTATTTTAGCAATCAATACACCCACGTGTCTTGGTTATGTAGAAGGGAGAAGAGAGGCACAGGAATTTGAAGAACTAAAATTTGAAACAAATTGCACATGTGGGGTGCTCTGTACAAACTTCAGGAAGAGTAATGAGGAATTCTTAGTGCATCAGTTCAACTTCAGAAACACAAACTTCAAGCTGTTCTGACCTTCAACAGTATGTGTTCAATGAATGCATGGCGAGAGAGTAGGATTACAACCCTTAGCCCTTCCCTCAGCGTTGGCACACTCAGAAGACGGAATGAACTCGGCTCTAGGCATATACAACTGCATGCACATAGGTTAATTCACATTTATCAGGATACCTTACAAGATCGGGGCCCTTGATTGTCCATGCAGAGCCTACAGGCATATATTTGTACATTCACAGAGCTCTATTCATGCCTTCTGCTGAACATGTGGAGAATGAAGCATAGGAACATAAGCTACCTTATACCAAGTCAATCCACTTTGTTTGGTAAAGTCTGTAACAGCTTTCCTCAACTTCAGTTCCCACCAGCCCCAGTCAGCATGGCCAATGGTTAGGAATGCTGGGAGTTGTAGTCCAAATTAGGTTGGGAAAAGTTGGCAGTGGATCTTTGGAGTTGCAAGACATGGGTCTTTCCCATCCCTACCTGAAGATGACAGGGATTGAACCTGGCACCTTGTACATGTAAAGTCTTGGGGGGGGGGGGCAGGGCACTGGTGGCCTTCACCCATGATCCTTGAATGTGACAACCTGTTTAATGTAATTTTGAATTTCAAATTCCATGTAGAAATTCAGATGTGAATACATTTGGAACCATTCCTAGTGTAATAAACTGGAATACTAAGGCTCCAGCAGCCTCTGCATCTCACAGAATTCCTTAGCAGACAATTATTTAGGAAAAAATAGGATGGCAAATTTGGAAATGATTGTCCTAAAGCTTCTTGCTATGATAGTTAATCTTTGACTTCCCTATTTTACCATCGAACTAGATATGGAGGTATTTCAAAGTGAACTACTGTTTCTTCCTTTTTTCCATGACTCAAATACTTTTATTTTCATTTATTTCAAAAAAGAATATATAGCAGTCCAATAACATCAGATAAAGTTACATTTTTGCTAGATGTTGTTACTACCACAATATCCTATTTAAAGTGTGTGATTTACCATATAAAACTTATCAAAAAATTAATTTACTCCCAGCATAAAATAAAGTTCTAGTGCATTTTAAAGCTTATTATTTCAATACCTAATAAAAAGACTCAATTTCTTAATCAATCAATCAATCAATCAATCATTTTGCTGTCCCCTTTACTTCCCTTCCTTTTATCATATTAGCAAGTTTTGTTATGTAAGCCATGACTCAAATTCTTATGTACCATATATCAATAGATGGCAAATTGATCTTTCTCCATCTAAAGCTTATAGTCCCTGTTCAGCTGAAACATAAAGTCACGGTGGTTAAGTATTTTGAACTAAACATTATGCCTTAGTACATCATGTGAACCATAACTTAGTGTCTCATGTGAACCATTCCTAACCATGGTGACTACATAACCACAGTTTAAACATGCTCACTAACTATTTGCTGCAAAAGGGTTAGTGGCCTAACACATGGCTTAGAATCTCGTCTGAACAGGCCCATAGACATAAATGGCATGGTTAAAAAATCTATTTCAAAATAATCTGATGGTACTACACCTGTGACATAATAAAACAAAGTACCCAGTTTAATGGTAACTGATATTCCATTATATTTTCAATTTCAGTTATTACAGAAATCCAGTAATTTGGGAGGGGGGGTATCTAGAAAATATTGCATATTTTTGTTCTTCCAGGAAAGTATCTTCAGCATTTATCTTCCACCTCTTCGTAATAATGTCTTTAGGTCATATTTCAATACAGCAATACTTCACATAAAACCAATTCCTTCTTCTCACTCACAGCTACTTGATGACAACAAAGCTCCATTGTCTGTCTTTGAAACAGAAAACAAAAATTAAAAAGAAAGCCCAAACTAATCTGCTAATACTCACGGGAAATATAAGCTCAGGGGAAATATAAAGGACAGAATGCAGCTCACCTAGCAGTCAGATTCAGAGAGGTATTTTATTTCCATTGTTTTTAAACTGAGGACTTATTGTTATACAAACCACCTCAAAACATTCAAAAAAATTTGAAGAAACCCAGGATTTACAAAATGTGCATCTGCTATTGTTTTTTTGTTGTTGTTGTTTTTAAAGTGGTCTGTTGTGCTGCTATGGTGACAAACATGTCCAGCAAAACCTGAGAAATGAATCAGTTTTACATTACTTCAGCTGCCAAGTGACAAAATGTCAAGAAGAAGGGGAAAGATACAGCCATTGTTTGAGGTTGTTAAGTCTCCACTTAAGAAATAAAGTACTTTTTATTTTGTGAAATTTTGTCTGCTTTGAGAGAAGATGAAATTGCACTTTACAATTTCCACATTATCTGGTGAGGGAAAATGTTAGAAGAATATTAGATAAAATATCTACTTACGTCTTGGATTTCTTTTTTGGTTAATTAAGAATGTGTTCCTTTCATTGGGTGGAAAGGGAGAATAGAGTTATTTGTCATTATCATTGAATGTTTAGAACACACAGCGCAAAATCAATGGAAGTCGTGAATATAATTTAGAAACAATAGCAGTAGGTGTTTCATTTCTAGATTAGTACGGATAGGTACCAGTTTTCATGTCTAATATTATTTTGGCAGATGGAGGCAACATTATAAAGACAGCCAATGACCATTGGGGAACCACATATAAGAAGTTAGTATAGTATTGTTTTTAAATACTATGCTCAATTTTATGTTTGTCTCTAGCACCCCTCCTCTTTCCACATATGCTGACAGTACACAAACACAGTGTACTGATCTAAAATATATTTTTAAGTTCTGACAACTGAACTTTCATATCTATCCTTAAACTTATTTTAAACTTTAAATTTATTCATTCATATTTATTAATATTTAAATAAATTTGTTTATTTTTTAAAGACAATTCGACCCTACAGGTGAGTCAGCAATCACCGAGTTAGTAATAGTACAGAGCACACAGTTGCATCAGCTCTGGATTTCTGCTTTTCATGAAACTGAGATGAAGCCCAACATTGATAGGATGACTGAGAGCCTCTGAATTTTGAATAATTCTATATGTCTTTGGGGAAAGCTGGATAAAAGCAAAAGAAAAAAAAGTTGGAGGCTGGTGGCTCTGATGTCAGTGAGGCAGTGAATCTGTTCCAGGTTTCAGCCAGAATCAGTCAGAACTCTAAAGCAGCTGTGTAAAATGTGAAGCAAATGCAAAGTAAGATGGATAGTTCCTTTAGAGTCCTGACTGGCTCTGACTGAAACTCGGAGTGCATTCATCACCCCACTCATAGTGGAATCTCCAGTCTCCATTGCACCACATGGAGAGATAGCCATCAGTAACCTCAGGCCACATGGTGACTATTATCCTGCTTCTGCTTCCCTGCATTATGGCCTACTTTGCTAGATACCTAAGTGATTGAGGGATGATGGTAATCATGCAGTCACAGTACCGTATTATTGTGTGGTGATAATGCCCCAGGTGTTCATGGGAATCCATCTTTAAATAATCTTATAAATGAGGATCAGAGTATGTTTTATCAATTGCCTTTTAGTAAATATGCTGTGAAAACACTGTTGATAATAGGGGTGTGCACGGACCCCCCGGATCGGATCGGGACCCGGATCGGGACCTCCAATTTTGTCCCGGACCGGTTCGGACAAAATCGGAGGCCCCCCGGACCGGATCGAGTCCGATCCCGATCCAAAAATCGGAAATTTTTGGATCGGCCGCCATTTTTTTCCCCATAGACTTGCATTGCAATGCAAGTCTATGAGGAAAAAATGGCGGCGGGTGGGTAAGGGGGGGCCTAACTCCCTCCCCCCCCCGGGGCCGTCCGCTGTGGACGGCCCCGGCAGGTAAACCCCCTCCCCCGCGCTCCCTACCCCCCCTGGGGCCGCCTGCTTCCATCCGCTGGCGCCCGCGGGCGCCAGCGGATAGAAGCGGACGGCTCCGGGGGGGGGTAAGCCCCCTTCCCCGCCACTTACCTTCTCGGCACGTCCGGCGCCGGCGGCTACTACCAGCGGGCTCCGCGGCCTACTCTCGAGTAGCGCGCCGGGTGATGACATCACCCGGCGCGCCACCCTGGAGCAGGCCGCGGAGCCTGCTGGTAGTAGTAGGCGCCGGCGCCGGACGGGAGCCGCCGGGCCGGGCAGGTAAGGGCCCCCCTCCCCCCTCCGCGCGCCCCCTCCTCCCCCCTCCCCCCTCCGCGCGCCCCCTCCTCCCCTCCACGCACCCCCTCCTTACCTTTCCGGCCCGGCGGCTCCCGTCCGGCGCCGGCACCTACTACTTCCAGCAGGCTCCGCGGCCTGCTCTAGAGTAGTGCGCCGGGTGATGACATCACCCGGCGCGCCATCCTAGAGCAGGCCGCGGAGCCTGCTGGGAATAGTAGGCGCCGGCGCCGGACGGGAGCTGCCGGGCCGGAAAGGTAAGGGCCCCCCTCCCCCCTCCGCGCGCCCCCTCCTCCCCTCCACGCACCCCCTCCTTACCTTTCCGGCCCGGCGGCTCCCGTCCGGCGCCGGCGCCTACTACTTCCAGCAGGCTCCGCGGCCTGCTCTAGAGTAGCGCGCCGGGTGATGACATCACCCGGCGCGCCATCCTAGAGCAGGCCGCGGAGCCTGCTGGGAATAGTAGGCGCCGGCGCCGGACGGGAGCCGCCGGGCCGGAAAGGTAAGGGCCCCCCTCCCCCCTCCGCGCGCCCCCTCCTCCCCTCCACGCACCCCCTCCTTACCTTTCCGGCCCGGCGGCTCCCGTCCGGCGCCGGCGCCTACTACTTCCAGCAGGCTCCGCGGCCTGCTCTAGAGTAGCGCGCCGGGTGATGACATCACCCGGCGCGCCATCCTAGAGCAGGCCGCGGAGCCTGCTGGGAATAGTAGGCGCCGGCGCCGGACGGGAGCCGCCGGGCCGGAAAGGTAAGGGCCCCCCTCCCCCCTCCGCGCGCCCCCTCCTCCCCTCCACGCACCCCCTCCTTACCTTTCCGGCCCGGCGGCTCCCGTCCGGCGCCGGCGCCTACTACTACCAGCAGGCTCCGCGGCCTGCTCTAGAGTAGCGCGCCGGGTGATGACATCACCCGGCGCGCCACCCTAGAGCAGGCCGCGGAGCCTGCTGGGAATAGTAGGCGCCGGCGCCGGACGGGAGCCGCCGGGCCGGAAAGGTAAGGGCCCCCCTCCCCCCTCCCCCCTCCGCGCGCCCCCTCCTCCCCTCCACGCACCCCCTCCTTACCTTCCCGGCCCGGTGGCTCCCGTCCGGCGCCGGCGCCTACTACTACCAGCAGGCTCCGCGGCCTGCTCTAGAGTAGCGCGCCGGGTGATGACATCACCCGGCGCGCCACCCTAGAGCAGGCCGCGGAGCCTGCTAGTAGTAGTAGGCGCCGGCGCCGGACGGGAGCCACCGGGCCGAGAAGGTAAGTGCCCCCCTCCTCCCCCCCCCCCGCTGTCCACTTTCATCGGCGGGCGCCCGCTGGCGCCCGCCAATGGAAGCGGCGGTGGGCGCCAGTGGGCGCCCGCCGATCCGCCGATCCGCCGAACCGGTTCGGAGCTTTTTCGGACCGGTTCGGATTGGATCGGCCGATCCAGCTGCGGGATCGGAAATCGGATAATTTATCCGATTTCCCACTGGACCGGACTCGGATCGTGGATCGGGTCCGATCCAGTGCACATCCCTAGTTGATAACAACTACCTATCGAAAAAACTCATTATTTTGTCAATATTTGTGATAACTCCACAAGTATTTTACTTCAATAAAACAACAACAACAACAACAACAACAACACAACAACACTGCAATATTGGTAAGAAGTTGGCAAACAAGTAAATGCAGGTGGTTAATTTGTTAAGAGTTTATGCTACTTGGCAATGACTGCAATCCTATGAACTGCGGTCCTTCACACATTGCAAAGTTAAACTATGGAATTTGCTACCACAAGATGTAGTCATGGCCACCAATTTCAATGGTTTTAAAAGGGGGTTAGATAAATTCCTGGAGGAGAAAGCTATCTATGGCTACTAGTCCTGATGCTATGTTACCTCCAGTAATCAGAAGCAGCAAGCCTATATACACAAGTTGCTGGGGAACATGGCTGAGAGGCTACTATTGCATTCATGTCTTTCTTGTGGGTTTCCCACAGACAGTTGGTTAGCCACTGCGTGAGCAGTATGCTGTACTAGATGGACCCTTGGTCTGATCCAGCATGGCTCTTCTTATGTTCACAGTTAGGCTACCTAAATCTCACTGAATTCTACCTGTGTGCAGAATTGCAGCCATTAATTGATTCTACACTTTGTTCTACACTCAGTTATTGGGGGGTGGGGGGATCAGAGAGTAGGATCCAGCCTAGGTGACTTACACTTAGGTCCTATTTAAATCAATGACACTTAAGTGCTTCATGACTAACTTTTCACATTGATTTCAATGGGACCTAATTGCAAATAACTTGGGCTGGATCTAACTCAATAAATTGTTGATCATCCATTGATAATCTATGTATTTTAATTTTAAGAGTACATTTTGCAAATGAGCAGAGATGTGATTTTGGTTTAAAACTGATTTATTATTTCAAATTCCACAAGCTGGATTTTAGTTATTTAATTTTGACGACATATGCATCCTGTCTAGAAAATGAAGGCCATGATCTAGTTAAGTACTTTTCAGTTCCATTCCAGGACATGTTTAAGCATGTGTTGGAATTCTCTCATCAAACTCAATGGAATTCAACCATTGGCTGGATTGTACCCAATATATATTTGCCCACAGATAGTTTAACATAGCTATTTCCATTTCCATTGAACCATCACATTTCAGCATTGTTGCAATTGAGAATTTATAAAAAATAAAAATAAACATACTACATTTTTTAAAACCTCAAAACACATTGTTTGGTTTTAGTTTCAATTATTGGCAAATGTTTATGAAGGTTTTGAATTCAATCTGATCAAATTACTGTTATTCAGTCCCTGTGTGAGCATTTTCAAAATTACAGATGTTATTGGTATTGATTGCCACCAAAAAAATATGTGCATGTATGTTCAACTTTTAGCAAATCAGTGTGCATATACTTCTGCACCAGGAGAATTAAAATATTTCTGGAAACAAAACAGAGTATATATACAAAATAATTGTTTTGACACTACACAGCAAGAATTTGCCCAATACTTCAGTTAATAGAGCAATAATCCTTGGAAGTAATTTAAATTATCTAGTCAGTTTATTAAAATTGTCAAAATTAGTTCTTAAGCCAATACAAAAACAGCACACATCAAAGAAAAGTGTTAGAAGATAGTGAGTATATGATGAAAGGCATCTATTAGATATGAATACTTCCAGAATCTTCATTCTTTAGGATTTAGAATAATAATTAAGGCAGCAGTCCTATGTACACTTGTGAATAAGTCCCATTGGGCTGAATGGAGCTTGCATCTGAGTAGACATGCTTGAGATTGCACTGTAAATGTTCAGAACTACCTTAGAAAGCACTACTTGATTTTAGAAAGGGATTAAGTCAGTTGCATATAGACAAAATATCTAAATGTATCAAAAGAACTATTTCCTTTAAAACTTTCCTTACATCATTTTAAGGGGCTATATATCCACAGGACTTAGTTATGACTAAGTTATCTAATCAGTTTCAGTAGGATTTAAATTTATTTTCTCCAAACTTGTACATCATTTTTCCCTTTGACTGCCGAATGGCATGGTACTCTTTCCAGCATTTCCTGTAATATTTTCCATATATATATATATATATATATATATATATATATGATCTTTCCACTTGTGTGCTGTGTGATGCTAGCCTCCATCATGAAAAGACCCAGGTATGATTCAAGGGACTAAAAAGAGGCACTGGCTGCATAGCCATATCAATGTGGCGTTATCAGGTGAGATTAGAACCATTTCCAAACACATTCTTTTTAGGGAGTGAAAATCAATCTGGTTTGTCAATGAAGCATCCAGACAACAATTTCAGACAAAAGTCATTATTACAGAAGCTGAATTCAGTGCATTGTTAGATATCATTTTAGGCCAAATTATACAACTATCAAACTTGGTTCAGAATGCAGAATTGAAATCATTTGACTCTTTCTCTTTGTTATGATGCCTTCTATTGGGCTCATTTCTAAAATAGTGAGCAAGATCATGTGAGCATGGAACTCTATTCATTACCAGGAATGCCACCAAATTTCAGAATTGGGAAGGGATTCAAAAATGAACCACCCACTCATCCCCCATTCAGAAATAATGAGTTTCTAAGCAAATATTCCTATGAATTTTAACTTTGTTATAGCAGGCCCTACCATTCAACAGGTGACAGATGCTGAGGGGAAAAAGTGGACAGAGCTGCGTGTGCCACGTGACCTGCTCTTTGCCCCCAAAAGTAGGCCTCTCCTCTTAGATGCAGTAGAGAATTCTGTTCCATAGCCAATGTTGAAGCTTCAATAGCAAGCCCAGTTGCTTTTTGTACATGGCATGGGAGAGCTACTATCTTGTCCTTCACCCCAGGAAGCAAAATAGCTTGGGCCTTCCATGATACTACTAGGGACCATATGGAAAGGAGGACAGAGCTCCTATATCTTTAACAATTGTATAGAAAAGGGAATTTCAGCATGCAGCACCTGGTGAAATTCCCTCTTCATCACAACTGTTAAAGCTGCAGGAGCTATACTAGAGTGACCAGATACAAAAGAGGGCAGGGCTGCTGCAACTTTAACTGTTGTGATGAAGAGGGAATTTCACCAGTTGCTGCATGCATACAAATGACACCTGCTGAAAATCCCTTTTCTATGCAACTGTTAAAGATACAGGAGCCCTGTCCTCCTTTCCATATGGTCACCGTAGTAGTATCATGGAAGGCCCAAGCTATTTTGCTTCCTGGGGTGAAGGACAAGATAGTAGCTCTCCCTAGGGACCTTTCCTTTATTATTCCCCAAAACTTTACTTCTAGCAGCAAGGGTGAGAAGTGGAAAGCTACTTTTACGATCATCAGTTGCCTGCAAGAAGAAGAGAGCTCTGCTGACCTGCTCTGTTCCAAAAATTAGTGTTTCTGCTCGTTTCCAGGTTTCCTTGAAGAAGCAATTTCCTCCGCATGCACTAGCTGTGGGTCACATGGGGCAACAGAAACAACAGGAGTGCAGGAGCAGTTCAAGCAGCTTCCAGCTGATCATGCTATAGGGCTAATGAAAACATGAGAATCCTTCTCTTATCTTCATTGCTGGGAGATAAAGAGAACGGCGTGGAGAGGTCTCATGGCAGGGGAAGTAAACTGGCTGAAGGGAAAGCTGAAAATAGGGGATGACTGGTAAAAAAGCTTTTGCGGGGGGAGGCTAGGCCAGGCCTTTTCAAGATGCTGGAAAACTCTTGGAAGGAGCTTTTCCTAAGAACTGTCTGGAAAAGCTTGGAAAGAATCATTCCATACCATCTTGAGATTGGGAAAATTCTCCTATTTTCATTCACTATGCAAAATTGAAAGATGGTAATTTCTCATCTCTTCTTGTTGTTTGCCCATCAGTCATAGAAACAAAATAGTCAGCTTTTTTTTTTACAGCACCACCTATATTTATTTTCAGTTGCCATCACATGTTGATGGAGTTAAGCAAATGAGCAAGAAACTAGAAGTCCTCCATTCTAGCTGCAACACATATATGAAATTACTTGGTGGCCATTATCCCTTAACCTCAGCAATTCATGTGAGGATAATATTGGCCTATGATAAAGAATTGTTGTATGGATTACTGAAGTTTTTATTTAAAGCACTTTATGAAAAAGCACTAAATGTATTATTGTTGTTACTTCTCTGACTTCACAAATAGAAATGCCTGCCGTATTCAAATTGAACACATAGGAAATTAAAAACTAGGCACATTTCTTGGCAATTTCCCCCCCTAACTATGAGGTGAGGAGAAAATCAAAGTAAACTTAAATTTGTTCTCAAATATAATTGAGGGGCAGAGAAAATGAGCAGGCAAGAAACTCAAGAGAAAGAACAATAAAATTCCTTGCTTTCAATTGTTTTTGCTTGCTCTACAAGGTCCAGAGCCAACAGGTCGGCATGTTCATAAGGATTCAATCTAGTTCTGAGCACAGTGGGGAGCTTACTTGATGGCTCTTTGAACTGAGATTAATAGCTTAGCTAACCCTTTTTGATCCTGCCATTTTGAAATGCTTTTAGGAATAGCCGAATGAACCCACTTCCCCATATAGGCCTCCTTTACCCTTTACTTCATCACGGCTTTCACTTGTTTCATTTCTATGATTAAAATGGCATGGATCCTGCACTATTTGAAATCCCACCATGCTAATGATAGCATAAGGTTTCGGTCTTCTCTTTCTATTGAACTGCCACTCTGAATACTTCAACTAGTCATAACTCATAAGTAAAGATATTGGTATGTTTCTATATAGATTTTTTACTGCTTTTGGCTAAGAAAATAAAGGTGGTGAATTATATCTGTCCCTTGAAGCAGAAATGGCGAAACCAGAGTAGTGTAGTGGAAAGTAGCAGAATGGAGTGGTGTAGCGGAACCAGGGCTTGCAAGAACACAACACTGGCACTTTGGTATTATTATTAGCAGGGATGTTAGCGTCATCTGCGACCCTCCTCAAAATTTCCTGTTTCCTCTGAACTTAGCTCCAGTCTTCACAGTAGCCGGGCAGGGAAATGAATTCTCACAACCACAAGACATTGTTGTGACACAAAATATTTTGGGGTGGCTTGGTCTTGAAGGGTTAGTTACAACACAATGGCTCTATAAAAGATGTGTTCCTGACAGAGAAGAAAACTGCTAGAATTGCTTTGTTGATATGAATCCACACAGCTGTCTGCATTTTGGCATCTCCTTGCAGGCATGGCTGTGTGGACAGTCATGGTGAGTGCCTGCACTTCAGTATTTATCACTGCATCACTGCTCATGAACAATTTGACTTGGTCCTTTAGCATGTAAAAGAGAAAGAGAAAGGAACAAGCAGTTCTCTCTCTATATTGGGGCATGGGGGTCACATCTTTTAGCCACATACTGGAAGGGGGGTGTCTAGATGCTCTATTAATCCCATAGTGGCTGCACAGTGGTGCTGCATTTTTATATGATGCAGCCACATGGGACTTTTACCCCCCGAAACTGCGCTTTTTTGCAGTGTCATTTTACTACAACTTGTCCAATTGCTCCGATGCCACCATGTTGTTCTGTTGTTCTGTTCGTCTGTCTTTGGTGGTTTCGGTTTGGGGGCATTTTTAGGGCCAGATCCCAGTGCAGGGTAAACCTGGGAATGCAAGGCAGGGGGCGGGCTTGGCAAGCCAAATGGCAGCCGGTGCTAAGGTTTTCCCTGGCCAGATAGCCCTCCCTCCCTCCTGCCATCCAGCTTTCTCAATTCCACCTTGCAGCAGTTTTGAGTGAATCAGCGTACAAGGCAGCATTGTATAGACACACTTATTGTGTCCACAGACCTGGGACCCTTGGAAGTAGGAATCTGGTTCCACACAAAACTTAGGTGGTAGACATTTATTGTAGTGCTCCTTCTTTGCAGGCAGCTACAGGCAGACTGGCCTTGGCATTGCCCGCCTGCTACAAAACCTGGAATGGATTATCTGTGCTTAATTGCAGGTCATTCATAAATCCTGGCCTGGCTCAAAGAATGGGCCTATCACAAACACTACATCCCTCCTTTCCTTCAAATATGAAAAACAGCAACATAGCTATAACGTTAGAGTATCTGAACAACAACAAAACTGCAACTGTATAAGGAAAATATACAACTAATGCACATATTAAAAATGCACATGCAAATCAAATTAGGTAAACAAGAACAATTAGCTCAATAGTTCACAAAACAGTTTTTTATGTAATATAGTCCTGCAAATAGCTTGGAGCACGGCGGCTGGTCCTTGTTGGGTAACGTTGCAAGTTCGAATCTGAAACTCTAAGAGTTGCTGGATCTGGTGCTGCAGGAGTGGTGGATGGGATGGGATGTTCACTCTGTGTGAACTGATCATCATCACAGTCAGGTCTTTGGGTCTGAGGGGTATTGTGAAGTGGTTTAATGTGTGAAACATTCCTTGTGATTTTATGGGTACCCCTCTGTGCAGTAACCATCATGCCATTTATCATTGTGATTTGATATGGTGCAGGACAGAAAGGCATTGAAAGTTTGTTTCGAGGCTGGAGATTCTTAACAAGTATCATGTCCCCCACTTTGAATGGTACTACTCTGGCTCGCCGACGCTGATCAGTGTACTGTTTCATTGCAAGTTTTGCCTTATTATCATGTTGGTGCAGATGGGCATCCTTGAGTGGGACATCTATTTGAGGTAGCTTTGTCCACACCTGTCTGCCAAACATTATGGTAGCTGGTGCCACACCAGTGGAACAATGGGGGGTGGTTCGGTAGCTGCGGAGAAATTGAAATAATTCTTGTTTCAGATTTGTTCCCTTTGCTGTAGCAATCTGTAAGGCTTTCTTCAGGGTCCTCATAAATCTCTCAACCTCCCCATTTGCTTGTGGCCAATGAGGTGTAATTTTCCGATGTTTGCAGGCTTTGAAAAGGTGGTCCATTGTCACTTTTGACAACAGCAGGTATGCCATAAGAGGAGAAAATTTTGTCTAATTTTGGAATGACAGCATTTGCTGAAGTGGTGGTGACTGTTTCTACTTCTGGATAATGGCTGTAATCGTCAGTAACAACCAAAAGATGTCCTCCAGCAGGGAGATCACAGAAATCAACACTGACTTCCATCCATGGTGTTGAAGGAAGAGGAGAAACATGCAGTGGTACAGAGTGGTTCTGTGGGATTGCTGCTTGGCACAGTGTACAAGATTTTACACGCTGTTCAGTAAGGTTATCAATTCCAGGGAACCAGACCTTTTCTCTGAGCAGTGCTTTGGTTTTAACTACCCCTTGGTGACCTTCATGGGCCAAATCAATTGCACGATTCCATAGAGAACGTGGAATAACCAAACGAGTACCTCGAAGGAGGAGGCAATTCTCTGTGATGGTAAGTTCACCCTTTATATTAGCAAATGATTGGATGATTGCTCGTGCTTCACAAGTCAGATGTGCTAGATTATTCAGAAGATCTTTCCACCAACCATTGTGGACAGTCTGGATGATTGTCTGTATACACGTGTCAGCTTGTGTAGCAGACAGTCTCTATTTCCTGTAGAGAAAGAGCTTTAGGAACAGCATGGGAAACAAGGAAATTGACATGTGCCTCTGCTTTGTTTGTAGCTGTGTGGTTGGCAGCTGTTTTAAATATGGGATGCCTAGAAAAATAATCAGCTGGATTGTCTTTACCTGGTCGATACACAACTGTGTAGTTATAGCCTTGCAATTTGAGCATCCATCGCTCAATACGAACTGGTGGTTGAAAGAATGGATTATTAAACATGGGCTCAAGAGGCTTGTGATCAGTTATAACTGTGAATGGGCACCCATATATGTATAAATGAAAATGAGAGCATGCCCAGGCTACTGCAAGAGCTTCCCTCTCTGTCTGAGAATATCGTTGTTCTGTAGGAGAAAGAGCTTTGCTGGCATATGCAATAGTAGAAATGTGGCCATCTTGATCAACCTGTGTGAGAACAGCTCCTAGTCCAACAGGGCTGGCATCCACCACAAGTTCCATCTTCTTGCTTGGATCAAAGTATGACATGACTATATCACTTGCGAGTGCATCCTTTAACTCAGTAAAAGCAATCTGGTGTTTTTCTGACCATTCCCATGTTTGATCGTTTTTAGTGAGATCCCGGAGAGGCTGTGAGATTGTGGCTAATCTTGGTATAAATCGGCCGCAATAGTTTGCAAGGCCTAGCAAACTGCAAACTTCAGTAGAATTAGTAGGTACAACAGCATTATGTATAGCCATTACTTTTTTTGGATCTGCCGAAATGCCATCTTTGGAGAAGACATATCCAAAGAATTCCAAAACAGGTTTTTTGAACTCACATTTACTTTGATTTAATGTCAGGTGTTCCTCATGCAGTTGTTTTAAAACTGCTTCAAGTCGAATATCATGTTCAGTTGATGTGGTACCAAAAACCAGGATATCATCACTTACACTAAGAACTCCAGGGAGTCCAGCTAGAACTTCATGGATAACATTCTGAAATATCTCTGCAGCTGAAGAAATGCCAAAATTGAGGCGCTTGTAGCGTCAAAGGCCAACATGAGTTGAAAAGGTTGTGATATATCTGGACTCTGGATGGAGCTCCAACTGGTGGTAACCAGATGTAAGGTCAAGTTTGGAGAAGAATTTTGCCCCATTCAAATCTGCAATGATGTCATCCACAGTGGGAGTAATGTGTCTCTCTCTTGATGGCTTGATTGGGTAAGCGCATGTCCACACAAATCCTGATTTTTCCTGGTTGCTTAGGCTTCTGGACAACTACGATTGGAGAAACCCAAGGAGTAGTACCTTCTACTCGCTCAATAATGTCAAGCTCTTCTAGGTGTGTTAGTTCTTCTTCAACTAGTTTTCTGATGTGGAAAGGAAAACTTCTATGTGGTAATGCCACTGGCTGAACATTTTCATCAATGTGAAGTCTTGCTTTCTTTTTAGCTTTCCAATCCCTTGAAACATTTTTTCATAGGTTTGGAGGCTTTGAGTTATGCTAGCAAAATGTATTTCTTGTATGACTTGAATTAGTCCTAATGCACTAGCAGTCTTGTAACTAAGCAGTGTATCGCTGCCATAGGCCACCACATACAGTGGGCTTGTAACAGTGATGCCCCTGAAAGCAAAAGTGGCTCGAAACATACCAGACACTGATAATGGTTTTGGGGTACCATAGGCATGTATCTTTACTGCTGTGTTCTGAAGTGATGGTTTCTGAGGGAATGCATCATATACACACTGAGCCATCACATTCACAGATGCACCAGTGTCGATCAAAACTTCAGTCTTATGTCCTTGTATACAAATATGGCAACGTAGTAGACAATTCTGTTTGGAAACACTTGTTTGTGTAGAGTACACTGTGTAAACATATGCATTGTCTTCCTCTGAAGGGTCAGCCTGAAGAGCATTTGCTTGGTCTTGGTTGTGAATGCTTGGTGTAAGCTGTGGTGATCTGCAGACTCTTGCATAGTGGTTTCTTTTTCCACAGTTGTGGCAAATTGTACCTCTGGCAGGGCAATTGCCTCTATGAGAATAGGATCCTCCACAGTTGTAGCAGGTTGCCTGTGCTGTCTTCATGGACATTTGCTGGGCTTTAGGAGATTGATTGACATTGCCACCTTGAGGATGTGTTCGCTGATTCCTGTTGAAATGCTTCTGGAGTGCATGTGCAGTTTCTATTTGTGCAGACTGACTCCCTTGTTCTATTAGCTGAGCATGTGTTTCTGACATTTCATTTGCTCGAGCAGTGTCCAGTATTTTGGTGAGAGTCATCTGGGGTTCTCGCAAAATTTGCCTTCGAAGTTTGGCTGAAGAGCATCCCTGTATTATTTGCATCCTTATCTCGTGATCTGTGTTTGCAAATTCACAGGATCGCGCCAGATGATGTAAACGGGTATGATATTCATCAGTATTCTCTCCTTCCTTTTGGTGTGCCTGCCGAAAGGTGTACTGTTCAAAGTCTATATTTTTGTATGGTTTAAAATACTTGGTAAGAGCTAGCTTTGCCTTTTCATAATCATCACTATCTCCAGTCTCAGACAGTGTTTTGAAAATTTGGTGTACTTCACTGCCTGCAAAATGTAGTAACATTGCCCTTTTGGTGGTAGGGTCATCTTCTTTCATTGCAAGAAATAAATTTTCCAAACGTTCAAGCCAAAGTTCCCATCTAGGCCCTAATGTGCTGTGAGACTCATGTATAGGAAACTCAGGGAAAGAAGGGAACATTTTGAAATCAGGGTTAAAATTGTGAAGAACTGACAGGATTCTGAAGAACTAGGAGGATATCTGTTACTTCTGACTGAAGGTTTTGCTCTGTTTCTTTTAGACAAGAAACAAAATGGCTGCTGCCACCGTTTTTCAAGCAGGGCTATGATTATGCAATTCATAAAATGGCTACTTTTCTGGAAAAGACTGAGCAGCCTGTCCTTTTGAAAACAGACAATGTCTTTTCGAGGGAACTGCTCATTTGTCTTAGACAGCTTGTGTTTTACTGGAAGGAAGATTGGAAGAAATACCTGGCTGTATGAAGAACTCTTAGTTTCTGTCCTTTTTTTGTTGTTTTGTTTGTTTGTTTGTTTTCTTTCTTTATATTGGGTTTCTATCCCACCTTTGTCGCCAGTGTTGTGTCCACAGATCTGGGACCCTTGGAAGTAGGAATCTGGTTCCACACAAAACTTAGGTGGTAGACATTTATTGTAGTGCTCCTTCTTTGCAGGCAGCTACAGGCAGACTGGCCTTCGCATTGCCAGCCTGCTACAAAACCTGGAATGGATTATCTGTGCTTAACTGCAGGTCATTCATAAATCCTGGCCTGGCTCAAAGAATGGGCCTACCACAAACACTACATCACTCTGGGACTGGGATTCTGTTAGGGTTTGCCGAGTCCACCTTCAAAAAATGAAATGCAGAGCACTGGATATACAGCTATTCTGCTCTTCCTGGTAAAGACAGACAGGAAAGAAAATGAGGGTTGGAGCATAGCAGGAAAAGGAATCAAAGGGTTGCATCCAGACTAAGTTAGTTGCACTTAGCTCCCATGAAAGCCAATGAGACTTAAGTCCTGATGATGTTCCATTGATTTCAGTGGGACCTATGTGCAACTGAATTAGTCTGGATCCAACCCAATAAACCAGATGTGCAATAGTTGGAAGGATTGTGGTCCAAGCTAGAGAAACAAGAGTGCAAGAGCAGCAGCAAGGGGAGGAACTGCTACATGGTGGGGAAGAGAAGGAAGGATAGAGAAGCAACGGTTGTTGGGGTGGAGGCCATAGCTGAACATAGTGCAACTCTTGGAGGTCTCCATCATATGAGGATTTCAGTAAGTCTCAGTTTAGTTAGAAAGTTTATCATCCATGCTAAAAAAAAAACTTGGGTTGGATCCATATTTAGTCATTTTAGAGGAAATCCTCTGAAAGCAATGGGACTTAAATTACTTATGTCTAACTTGAGCCCCATTGATTTCAGTAGATCTACTCCAGGCTATTCCAAAGTAACACTCTCCAATTGTGTGATGGTATGAGTTACTAGCAGTCTTACCAGGGACTGCAATTAAAATCTCCTGCATTTGGTGCATTCACAAAATGGATTTATTTATTTATTGTACTTATTTGTATCCTGCCTTTACCTCAATACTGGGCCTCAAGGCAGCAATGGAGGGTTCTGCCTCATCATGAGCAGCGTATTGGTTAGGCTGACCATATGAAAAGGAGGACAGGGCTCCTGTATCTTTAACAGTTGCAGAGAAAAGGGAATTTCAGCAGGCGTCATTTGTATGCAATTAGTACCTGGTGAAATCCTCTCCTCATCACAACAGTTAAAGTTGCAGGCACTATACTAGAATGACCAGATACACAAGAGGGCAGGGCCCCTGCAGCTTTAACTGTTGTAATGAAGAGGGAATTTCACCAGGTACGAATTGCATACAAATGATGCCGGCTGAAATTCCCTTTTCTCTGCAACTGTTAAAGATACAGGAGCCCTGTCCTCCTTTTCATCTGGTCACCCTAGTATTGGTGGAATAACATACTGAAGAAGGGGCTAGGCTCATGAATCTGAGCATGCAAACATCCCCTATCATGGGTTTAGACAATTCAAACTGAAAGGAAGAAGAACTATTAAATGCCGTGATCTCTTAATTATTTAAATAGCCCTTGGTTATCATTCCCTGCCAAACGGAATAACACTGCCTTTGTAAACTTCTTACACTTTCCAGGCTTGATCTCATTCAGTTCATAATTGCTCAAATATTTCCTTCCAATCCTTGGCACAATCTATAATGAATGTAAACCGCCCAGAGAACTATGGCTATGGGGCGGTATACAAATGCAATAAATAATAATAAATAAATAATATGCTAATCCAAAACACAATTTGTAGGTTTTGACATTTATATTTATTTATTCAAAATAGTTTTGAATGTCTCTTCATTTTTACTGATATTTGGGCAGTGTACCAAAGGGAACGGGCAAACTAATCATACCATGATAAAATACAATGGGTAATATCCAATAGTGGCATAGTATCAGAGGCAGTTGCTGGGGAACATAGGCAGAAGGGTGCTATTGCACTTGTGTCCTGCTTCTGGGTTCCCAGTCAACAGCTGGTTGGCCACTGTGTGAATAGGGTACTGGACTAGATTAACCCTTGGTCTGATCCAGCATGGCTCTTCCTATGTTTACAGAAGCACAGTGTCATTAGCACAAGCAGTGCACTGCCATTGGATACTACCCAATAATGCAACAATAACAACAACAAAACCCATCCAATCAAATAAAACATATTTCATCAACAACAACATAATACAGCAGCTAAAAGCAACTGATGTTTATGTTGATGTGAATCTCCAACAATTGAATACAAGTCAACATTAAACATTTTATTCTACATTGCTCTTGTTTCTATACAACAACCTTTGCAATGTGCTTAATGTCTGAAATAAGAGGATCATATCCAAGATGGAATACTGAAAGATTGGTGCATTGGGACTCCAAGAATGAGTCGTTTTTCATTAAATCAATTGAAAGCCTGCAACTGACTTCAAAGGAAGCATAATCAAGCTGGTATTCCTATAAGGATCCCGGTCCTGCAAAAGTTTCTGAACACTCTTCATCAATAATCATTACTATAAAATGAGTACTAGATCAGACTAAAGATGGAATGAAGTTTCATATTCCTGCCCCCGCCTTCACATACACACACACACACACACACACACAATGACCAAATATCTGCCTTTTTTCAATCTACCCTTTTAAAAATGTTGTTTACTTGTGTTTTTGTCAGCATGTATCTGATCAGTAGGTGAATTTATAAACATTCCTCTTTCCAGCCAGATGATGAGCACTGATTTTTAAAATGTAAACAAGAAAAGAAAAAAAAAGATTTTCACAGATACATTTCTTTTAAATATTCTGTATATGCTTTGATGGCTTTCTTGAAATAAAAGGCAGAGCAAATGTTTCAAATAACTGAATCTGTGATCAGCATTGGAGCAATTTAAAAGCCTCTTCTCTGATAACCAAATGATGGGCATTTAAATATATAAAAGTCCAAAAGGGCTATTTGAATAAGGCAATGAAGAAGCAGCAGTAGATGAAAATATAACTGGGAATAAGTTGATACTTGGTTTTTATTAATCTTTTCACCAGGGTGAAACACACACACACACACACACACACACGAGAGAGAGAGAGAGAGAGAGAGAGAGAGAGAGAGAGAGAGAGAGATTGGTAAATTGGAAAAATGTTTATTCAGAAAGCATTGCCCTCATTCTGTATTGGTTTGTTTTCCTCTAGTGGTATCAGTAGTAGCTTAGATTGATTATGTAGCGTTATGATACCACCTTATTCTTGTTTAGCTTGAGATCATCTACGTGTGTATTTCAAGAAGTATTGTCCTCATCGAACATTCTCATATTTCCCAATCCTGTTGGGTGCCATTGTTCATCTTAGCTGCTGTTCCTATTTCCCACCATTGTACTATTGGTTATGTCTTCTTTCTCCTCCCTCCATTACTCACATGGTTGGTCACTGCTACAGGGATCATGCAGTGGAGATCATGACATCACAATGCAAAATAGTCAGTCACATTTGGCTAAATGCTGATGTCATTGAGGGCTAGCAAAGTCAATTTATATAGTGAAGACAATGCTTCCTGTATAGATGCCTGATCAAATCCAGGAAGAAGTCCAACAAAAAAATAACATAAAGGGGGAGGTGGGTTTTGCAGATTGTTGGAGTGGGGAGCTTTCTGGCAACAAGCTCTTCAGGTAGAGGAGGATAGTGCTCAACTTCATAGCAGGTCTAGCTGTCCACCAATGCTTAGCACTAGTTGCATACCTCTACCAAAATTTGTTCTTTACAGGATCAGACCCTATCTACTCTTGTTACTGCTCAATGTAGATAGCATCATTGAAGCCCACATTGCTCACCACAGAAATATGCAGTCAAGATATTTGATAGCAGATTAAAAGCCAATCAAGTTAAACTATTTAAAAAACACACATCTCCGATATCTTTGAATCTTAATTCACTCCCTGTGCTACAATCCCTTCGCAAATATTTCTCTCTGAGATACATTTTTCATTTTGAGTGCTTTCAGATTTCTTGCTATTTTTTTTTTATTTCTCTATCCCCCAAAGTGCAATATGATCTACACTGCATAGCACTGAACCCCCGATGTGAAGGCAAGCCTCAGCTTAGGAGAATTGGGGTCCAAAAATGCAAGAAAAGGGGGCAATATTTAAATGAGACAGCCAGGCATACAGATGACCAATGCATTAAACTGGAAACACTGTGTATTATCACAGAATATTTGCTCCAATCCTCACTCTTTCCCAGATGCATATTCATTACCGTACGTTAAAAAAGTAAAAGTTTGTGGGCATGTTGATAGCAGCAATAACATAATGAACACAGCCTAATAAAAAGAGGAAAACAACAGGGGGAAAATGTAGCAACAAACTACCTATGACAACAAGGGCTATGACATATCCATCAAAGTAATTCAGTGTATTATACTTAGGGATTTCACGTAACTGTAAAGGCACTCTGATAATCTTCATTTCCTTTGAACCTGGTTAGGGATCTGCATGGCAGAAGCATCCAGGACCAATTTTATTATTTGTGAATTTAGTAAATTGTTATAGCAATCTGGACAAATGTTCAGCATTTGCCCAGTTGAGCATTCCAAACTCCACTGAAGAAGCCAACTGCTATCCATTTTGCCAATCAAAAACAGCTTTGTGAATTGGCTGTAAGTACTTCAGGCCGGCTCATCAGCCAGCAGCTTCTTGTTCCAGGCTCATTCTCTTTTTACATTTTCAAATTTATATTGGTTTTATAGGCTGACCATATGAAAAGGAGGACAGGGCTCATGTAACTTTAAGAGTTGCAGAGAAAAGGGAATTTCAGCCAGTGTCATTTGTATGTAATTAGTTCCTGGTGAAATTCCCTCTTCATCACAACAGTTAAAGTTGCAGGGGCCCTGCCTTCTTTTGTATATGGTCACTCTAGTATAGTGCCTGCAACTTTAACTGTTGTGATGAAGAGGGAATTTCACCTGGGACTAATTGCATACAAATGACACTGGCTGAAATTCCCTTTTCTCTGCAACTCTTAAAGTTACATGAGCCCTGTCCTCCTTTTCATATGGTCAGCCTATTTTATGACAATATTACAGCAGAAATGTGGCTTCATGGCCCAGCCCTACTTGCCCTCAAAGAAAAGCCTTTCCCACCCTAACTGCAAATATCCCTTAATCTGTAGAGGGTCTGAATAAAGGAGAAATAGAGAAGGAAATCAATGAGCAACAGAGAAAAAAAGGCAGAAAGAGAAAACTAGGGAGTAATGAAAGTAAAGTTATGTAGGTATGGTCCATGGTAGACAAGGGAAGCAGGAGAACCATGAAGGGGAAGAGCTAGAAAGAACTATGGCTGTCCTATCCCTTGTTTAAATGGAATACATAAAGGGTGATGCTAACTATCTGGGAATCGAGATGGCAAAATAGCTAATACTGTGATGAAGAAAAGGTATATAATTTGAGACACTGGTTAAGATAAATGGAAATTACACAGGTGAGGAAAATAAAGAGCAAGGGAAAGAGAGAGTGGATAGAGGGTTCGTCTAATTTCCGCTCATGCAAAGGATCGTTTCCTTTTCCTCCATTCCCCCTGCAGCCCCATGTACCCCCTGAAAAGCCTCTCCACAGCATTGTGGGGGGACCTGCAAAACATTAACTGGGTTCACCCAACACACTAAGCCATGATGGTTTGTTTTCTGTCAGAACCCATCATGCATTCGTATGTCATCTATGGAATATTTCTGCCACCCATGATGGCTTAATCTACCCAAACACCCCACTCTGAGAACCCATGCACTGCAGAATAGGCTTAGTAGGATGTTTGCATAATCTATGATGTATAGTGGTTAGCAACCCATCAAAGCTTAGTGTTATGTGTGAACCTAGCCATTAGTTGATTCGGACAACACTTTAGGCAATGTAGGAGGGAATAGGCAACTCACAGTACGTTATGCTGCCGGTACTCCCCAGATGACATGTTGCCCTGCCCCCTGTCGAGCGGCTGAAACTCGCTTCATCCTTCCAGATGGCCATTGCTCTGCCCTCCCTCCTCCCAGGGCTATCCCATCAGCCATTTCAAGTTCTGCCAGCTGTAGAGGAGCTGCCGGGGCGCTTTCAGCTGCTCCTGCCAGAGGACTCTATGGGCTTCTGAAATAGCGCACTCAACACATGAAATTAAACAATGGAGCCCACCACACAACACAATAAGCAATGGGTCTCCAGAAAAGCAATGGAGCAGCCCATTATTTTTCTCCGTTGCTTAATTCGATAAAATAGTGCACCGTCAGTTGTCTGCTTCCCGCCAGACGACAGGATAAGTAATGCAACAGACGATTGCCAAATTAATCAACCATTGCTTATCGTGTCATCTGAACCCAGCAGTTAACTTATGGAGCTGCATTGTGAGGGGAAATCATGTACGTAGTGCAAATGGTACAGGGGGCTGCTAAGGGGAGGAGAAAGATCTGTTGCATGAATGGCCTTGTGGTCACACAATGTTGGATATAACCCAATGTTGATGCAAAAACATAAAGTAATGCTGGTTGAATTTTAAAATCTCAGGAGTATTTCACATGCTAAAACAACAAAACATTTTTTATTTTATTTTATTCTAAACCCTAACATATCGTCTTTGCATGTTTGTTGTCTTTTTTCCTGTTCAAGTTCATTGGTTTATGTTTATTTTTCTTACCAAACTTACTCTTTATCTAAACCTTTCTAAATGTTATCTTGAAGACATCCTACAGTCTCTCGTCTCTCCACTTGGCATTCTGCTTGCAGCAATAATCCAGACAATGTTTCAGAGACTTTTCACCTTAAGCTTTATATGCTAAAAGGAAAACAAGCAGTAGTGTTTATTCATTAAACAAAAAACCTTACAGTTTACAAAACCAACGTTAAGGCTCTACAGTTTCCAACCAAGCACCAAAAAGCAGGGAAATTGGGAGTTAAGGCTCCCGAGCCTTAACGCCACATCCTCCCTAAGGAGGCAGAAAATGCAAGTGAAATTATCATTCTCCCAAAGCAGATAAACCATGAGGACAGGGTGGAGAATATGATATGCAGAGGTGACTGTGGGGTTGTGGAAAACTGATGACGAACAACTTAGGGCCACCTACTTCTCTTTTTTTTGTTTAGAGCAGCCCTTCCCCAACCTGGTGCCCTCCAAAGGTGGACTACAACTCCCATCACTGCAAGTCAGTATGTCCCATGGTCAGGAATGCTGGGACTTGTCATCTCAAACACCTGGATATGCAATTTGATATGCAGAGGTGACTGTGGGGTTGTGAGAAATGATGATGAACAACTTAGGACCACCTACTTCTCTTTTTTTAGAGCATCTCCTGATGTTGAGAGCTGCAATCCAACACATCTGATGGGCACCAGGTTGGGGAATGCTGTTCTAGAGCAAGGGCAGGCAGAATATAGATCTCCAGATGTTTTGGAATTCAACTCATAAAAGCCCCTATAGCATGGGCAGTGAGCAGGTATGGTGCGAGTTGATGTCCAAATATCAAGGTGGATCTATTTTCTGCCCATATCTGTTCTAAGGTATGATGCTTTCCTGTATTAAGATATGTGATCAATCCATGAACTACAACAGAGCTGCATCACTTTAAATAAACTGTCTAAACCAAATGAAGCAACAATTAATGGATCTTGAATCATCCCAGAGTGCAGGACACAGGAGAATGGGCTGAAGTGACAGGAAGCCAGATTCCGGCTGAACATCAGGAAAAACTTCCTGACTGCTAGAGCAGTATGACAATGGAACCAATTCCCAAGGGAGGTGGTAGGCTCTCCCGCACTAGAGGCATTCAAGATGCAGCTGGACAGCCATCTGTCAGGTATGCTTTAAGGTGGATGCCTGTATTGGGGGTTGGACTCAATAGCCTTAGAGTTCCCTTCCAACTCTATTCTATGATTCTATGACCCCCACAGGCCAGATGACATCAGTGGGTATGACCATGCACAGTGATGTTTTCACTCTGCCCTCAACCATTTTGCCTTTCTCCGTGCTAAGCTGGAGTTCCCTGCCTTTCTCAGCATGGTGAAAAGAGACTCAGCCAGCACTGGGAAGAACAGCCAATTCCCCCAACACCAGCTGAGTACCTCACGCATATGCCTCATTATCTCTGATCTCAGATTGGAGATTACAGCAGACATTCCTCCAGAGGCCAAGCCCTACTCCCTGGAGAAACCCAAAGAGGCTGTCAGGGTTTTGCTACATCTGAACCAGGCCATACAGGATTTGAAGCTGTGGCTGGGCTGCAGATGAAGCACCTGTAGTGTGCAGGGAACCCCTCTAGGATTTTCCCCCTGCTAGAGAAGTTTATTTGTGTCCAATATGGCTTGTTTGTATATCTGTAAATAAAGCAAATATTACAAATGCACCATGGACCCCCAGTGCTCTCTCATCCAAAGGAAACAAAACCCAGTAGAATTGCCTAAATATTTTCATGTCACACAAACTGTAAAATGCTGGGTAATTAATGTCCTTCCTAAGGATTACAAAATATCCTTTTTTTGAATAGCTCATGCCCGCAACACCTGGAATGGAAGTAACAAACACCAAATATCCCTGGCAGAAAACCAAATGGAAATTTGATTACAGTTCTTCCACTACTTTTTTAAAATGAGAATAAGAAAAAGGCTTTTATGTGGCTTATTTTTAAAAAACCTAATTATCACTAGATTCAATAGCCTAGTAGTCTTTTCCAGACGCATGACTGCCAATAAGGGAAACTTTTTTTTTATACTGCCCAAGACTTGATAGGGGAGCATCCATCACATCCTTGAACAAAAAGTTCCAAATTTGCCGTAGTCATTTCGTCTCTTGGCATGTATTCACTTTCTAGGCAAAGGAAAGACAGATGAACACGGACACAATTGTTTGCTAATCACTAGGGGTGTGCACGGACCCCCCGGATCGGATCGGGACCCGGATCGGGACCTCCAATTTTGTCCCGGACCGGTTCGGACAAAATCGGAGGCCCCCCGGACCGGATCGAGTCCGATCCCGACCCAAAAATCGTAAATTTTTGGATCGGCCGCCATTTTTTTCCCCATAGACTTGCATTGCAATGCAAGTCTATGAGGAAAAAATGGCGGCGGGTGGGTAAGGGGGGGCCTAACTCCCTCCCCCCCCCCGGGGCCGTCCGCTGTGGACGGCCCCGGCAGGTAAACCCCCTCCCCCGCGCTCCCTACCCCCCCTGGGGCCGCCCGCTTCCATCCGCTGGCGCCCGCGGGCGCCAGCGGATAGAAGCGGACGGCTCCGGGGGGGGGGGTAAGCCCCCTTCCCCGCCACTTACCTTCTCGGCCCGTCCGGCGCCGGCGGCTACTACCAGCGGGCTCCGCGGCCTACTCTCGAGTAGCGCGCCGGGTGATGACATCACCCGGCGCGCCACCCTGGAGCAGGCCGCGGAGCCTGCTGGTAGTAGTAGGCGCCGGCGCCGGACGGGAGCCGCCGGGCCGGGCAGGTAAGGGCTCCCCTCCCCCCTCCCCCCTCCGCGCGCCCCCTCCTCCCCTCCACGCACCCCCTCCTTACCTTTCCGGCCCGGCGGCTCCCGTCCGGCGCCGGCGCCTACTACTTCCAGCAGGCTCCGCGGCCTGCTCTAGAGTAGCGCGCCGGGTGATGACATCACCCGGCGCGCCATCCTAGAGCAGGCCGCGGAGCCTGCTGGGAGTAGTAGGCGCCGGCGCCGGACGGGAGCCGCCGGGCCGGAAAGGTAAGGGCCCCCCTCCCCCCTCCGCGCGCCCCCTCCTCCCCTCCACGCACCCCCTCCTTACCTTCCCGGCCCGGTGGCTCCCGTCCGGCGCCGGCGCCTACTACTACCAGCAGGCTCCGCGGCCTGCTCTAGAGTAGCGCGCCGGGTGATGACATCACCCGGCGCGCCACCCTAGAGCAGGCCGCGGAGCCTGCTAGTAGTAGTAGGCGCCGGCGCCGGACGGGAGCCACCGGGCCGAGAAGGTAAGTGCCCCCCTCCTCCCCCCCCCGCTGTCCACTTTCATCGGCGGGCGCCCGCTGGCGCCCGCCAATGGAAGCGGCGGTGGGCGCCAGTGGGCGCCCGCCGATCCGCCGATCCGCCGAACCGGTTCGGAGCTTTTTCGGACCGGTTCGGATTGGATCGGCCGATCCAGCTGCGGGATCGGAAATCGGATAATTTATCCGATTTCCCACTGGACCGGACTCGGATCGTGGATCGGGTCCGATCCAGTGCACATCCCTACTAATCACTACATTAAACTACTTAGCTCATGTATTGATTGTACTAAAACATTATTCTGAAATTCCGGCCATCTGCTGCTTTGCCTTTTAATGTAATAGTGACATCATCTAATTGGCATTTCAGGTCTTAGTTAAAAGATTCACCATTGTGATTACAAGAAAGGCACCTGATTACCCGTATATCAAGTAATTACCACTTGAGACAGAAGATGCAATGCTTGGACTTTTTTCTTTCTTTCTAAACATGCCTGTGGTTTGTTACGCATAGGTTAGGGCAGTGATTCCCTAACTGTGGGTTGCAAGAGGGGCAAAAATATGCCATAAAATCTTAAGCCACCATATGAACATAAGAAGAGCCTTGCTGAATCAGACCAAGGGTCCATCTAGTCCAGCATTCTGTTCACACAGTGGCCAACCGGCTGTCTGTGGGAAACCCAAAAACAGGACATGAGTGCAACAGCACCTTCATATAGGCCATGTCCCAATTTTTTATATGCCAATCCTTGTTAGATGAGAGTGTAGCAGTGAATGCATCGTTCATGTTCACGTTACACACAGAAGACAATGGCAGAGGTAAGATCCCACAGGATATCGATGAGGGTAAACTCATTCCTCTCTTTTAAAGTGTGGCAAGGCTCTATGGAGATCGTGGCATTCAGTGGGCTTAACTGAAACTTTGACTATGGCCTCCATCACACCAGCGATTTACTGCACTCTCGCCATGCCTGGTGTGTGGATTTGCAGCATAGTATTCAGATGATGCTGTGCCTGTCCTGCTGATACCGCGCCTCTTCCCCAGCCTTTCCTGGAACGCTAAAAGTCTGGATTATTTTCCCTAAATGCATTAAATCCATAGTAAACCTCCGTGTAGTTTTAAAGGAACTGGGGGCTTGAATGGATTGCATCAGGTCCTGGCAGGGAAAAGCAATCTCTCCCAGCAGCCAGCTCCAAGCCTCAATATAAAACCCAAACTTTGCATCCCAGGCTCCAAAGCATTTTTAAAAATCATACAATGCCTGAATCTCTGCAGAGACAGGATGGTACTCCCTCAATACCCCCAAAGAGCCAGACTAAAAGATCGTTCCATTTTTGCCAGGGAGAAAACTGATGCAATGCCCAGGAGGCGATTCTGTAGAAGCACAGACAAGTATTATTATTATTATTATTATTATTTATTCCATTTATATACTGCCCCATAGCCAAAGTTCTCTGGGTGGTTTACAAAAATTAAAAACATTGAACATTAAAAAAACCTCCAATATACAAAATTTAAAACCATAAAAAGCATAAAAACAGGTTATAAATACAATACTCTGGATTGATAGTCTAGCTTCCCCCCCCCCCCCCAGTATACCCCCTGGAACAAAAAGGGCCCAAATGTCTCTGATTCTACTCCTTTTTCCCTCTCCCCGGACAAACTATGAGCAGCAATATCATCCTACACTGGAATTCCTGATGCAGCTCACACTACAAGAATGGAGGGATTCCAGAAGCATCACCATTGCTCAGAAAATACCATCCTAGCCGTGAGCTTTGAGGCCAACCCAGACATGTGGGGTGTCCACAAGTATGTTAAACACATATTTGCCATATTCACATATAAGGTGAGGCTGAGAGTCTACTCTTTACACAAAATGGAGCGTACATGGAAGAGGAGCAAGATCTGCTTCTCTTTCCCACTCAAGTTTCCTTAGCTTTTATCCAGTTTTTTGCCATGCATGGAGATGACCCACACTTCTAGTTTGGGCCTGAGTAAGTGGGCAAAGGAGAGCAGAAGAAAGCAACACAAAGGGCGTCATCAGATGAGTCTTTTATTGCACGCTCATTCCTGGGCAGTCACAGATTTCCGCAGGTCCCTCTCACTATAGCATCTGCCTCCTGTGCGTGACAACACCCACCCACCCAATAAGTCCATATTATTTGTAAGGATGGAAAGTTGCCACTATCTCCTGCTGTGTGCAGGAGAAGCCGCGCGATATACACGACCCCTGAATGGTCCACCTGCAATTTTTACTTCCTCTTTCCTCTTCCTGAAAGAAAGAGAAAGTATCGAGCAACAAAAGCAGGGGTGGAGAAGCGATGGTAGGGAAGCATGATTCCCCTCCCCCCCCCCAGTCCGATGGAGCTCTAACTGGGATTTTCTAAAATATGCCACTTTCCCGTTGTTCTGGAAACTGATTGAGAATATATGTAACTTTTTGAGTATCAAGCAGTTTATGCTCCCAGTTTAAATTAACACACACAAAACCTGTGTCCCAGCTATCAAAAGTGTGGGAAACACTGCATCAACAAGAGGCCCGGGAGTACGGTATTACAAAGTGATAAAATCAAGATAGTCAATTTATGCATCATTAGGGTGACCATATGGAAAAGGAGGACAGGGCTCCTGTATCTTTAACAGTTGCATTGAAAAGGGAATTTCAGCAGGTGTCATCTGTATGCATACAGCACCTGGTGAAATTCCCTTTTCATCACAACAGTTAAAGTTGCAGGAGCCCTGCCCTCTTTTTGTATCTGATCAAGAGAGCAGGGCTCCTGCAGCTTTCACTGTTGTGATGAAGAGGGAATTTCACCAGGTGCTGCATGCATACAAATGACACCTGCTGAAATTCCCTTTTCTGTACAACTGTTAAAGCTACAGGATCACTGTCCTCCTTTCCATATGGTCATCCTACCTTACACAAAAGATGATTTAGTAACAATTATGTACAATCACGTGCAGGGCTGCAGAATGAGGCAGGGAGTGCAAAATTCAGCTGAAAATTTCAGCAGCCCCCACTCCCTTTTGAAGCAAGTTTCTACTAGCTTTTATGGCTACAACGGTCTATCTAAGTGTGCAATGACAGTATCTGCTGAAATTGCTGGAATCCCTTACCATGAAAAATAAAACCAAGGAAAATTCTATGCAAAATAGATTGTAAGAAATAAGAGAAATGATGTAAAGTTGCTCAATTTGTATAATTTATAATAGTTGCAGAACCCAGCTATCCTTGGTGCATACTTTTTATTTTGTTTTTACTAACAGAACATACACTGCCCTGATCACAGGCTCCTGCATTTATAACCACCTCCTCATTCATGGCTCAAACACAATAACGTGACAGAAGGGAATAGCCACTAACTACCTGACGATTGTGCATGCTAAAAACATGCAGTAGATGTCAACACTTGTCTTTGCTTGCAATGACCTTACTAGATGGGATGGTACTATCCACCCTTCTGCAACTTTTAGCATCCTCTTTGGCAATATGGGGATAATTCTCAGCCAACTGAGTATGTTGCATAGTTACTGTGCATTATCCACATGAAGCATTTTTATCTCTCTCCGGCTGCAATCCTATGCACACTGAGCTGAGTAGATGTTCCATTGAGTACACTGGGTCTTACTTCTGTGTAAAGATGCACAGAATTGTTCTGTAATCTACCATACATATGCCTATTATTATTATTATTATTATTATTATTATTATTATTACCAATAATAACATTGGCCCAGTAGCTCTTGCTGTGATATTGGGAGTGGAGAGAGACTCCAAGCTATTCCATGAGGTCCCCTGAACTCTTTTCTTCCAACCTTTTATCAGATATGGGTGGTGGTGGGGGATTAATAATACATACTCTTCATCCACTTTGATTTCTTGTGGGAAGGGGGAAGTCCAGTACAAGAATCTCTGTCCCAAATCTCCTTTAACATTATTTCGTTCTACACATATACACACCTGGGAGTACAAACACCTGGCAGTAGGAACTCTGCCCATGCTCAGACTCACCCAATCCTGGGTCAGGGCTTTTGCTGCTGTATTTTTGGCAAGCAATAAGATGGTACCTCTACTAGGAGAGAGCCTCCTCTGTCACACAGCATGGGCAGCACCCAAAGGCTGCTTCTGTCCATGTGCAGAGTGCTCTTCACCCCATACAAAACAACCCTACCTACCTCACCCAAGCCTGGGTTAATAGCCTCCATTAATTATCAGTTCAGAAGTATTATTTCACAACTCATAATTTGTTAAAAATAGTATTCTTTTAAAGAAAGTCCCTTTCTTCTACATGCATCTACACCTTCAGCATAGAATCACTCTGAGCCTGACTCTCTGGATATTTCTTTCCATAAGGCTTAAACTTTAAGGGTCTTGGGTCAGGAGCTGCTACCCCAAAGGAAACTTTGCCAGCACAGAAGTAAAAGTCTCTGTTGTGAACTATATTCTTTACTTTAATTTAAGAAGGATGTACCAGAAGGATGTCCACTCCCATCAATAGTTTCCTCACAGTTTCCCACTGAGAAGTAAAATTAAAACACAGGAAAATAAAATAATTAACAAAGGTAGTTTAAAAGTCCATCCAGGTGGGATGTAGGAATATTCTCTCTTCCCCCCCCCCATTTTTTTTTACAAATGTGGAAATAATTTCATACACACACACACACTTCCCTCTTCACACTTACAGACACACAACAAAGACATTCCCCCTCTCAAACCCCTACCTGAGCCAGCCAGCTTTTCTTTTCCCTCTTTGAAGTTCGTTCTTTCCTTCCTTCCTTCTTTCTCTCACCCTCACCTCTCCAACATTTTGGGGAAAGATAGGGCCGAGCCAGGGCCTTGGCAACTGCAGCCTCCAGCTGCTCCAAGTATCAACCAGCCGCTCCGTTAAGTTGTGGGAAAGGCTCGCCCGCTCACCTGCTGTGACCTAAACTTTTGCCTCAAGTTGCCTCCATCATTGCCAGAGCAGGAAGAATGTTCTTTGCAAAGAGGCGGCAGTTCCCCCCTCCCCCTCCCTTCTGATAATAAGCTCTGTGGTGCCGTCTATACATGCGTTGCACTATGGATTGAAGGGAAGGAATAAATATTCTTTAAAAATCAAGGGTAGGGATTTTTAAAAAAAGGAAAAGCATTCCACCAACTAGACTGAAGGGAGAAGAAGACATCATCAATGGATAAAGCAGTAAGTCTATAATCCCCCTGGAAATCGTGCGCACAGATAGTCGCAACCAGGAAGTCATCTGACAAAAGCAGGGAGACAGGTTTGTATTCCTTTTCTATCATAAATTGCTCTCCTTCCCTCAATCTTTCACCAATCTTCTTGAAATTTTCAGATAATGTAAAACAAACATTTCTTTCTGGCACCTGTAAATTTTAGAAAGTTTGGTGAAACATTTTCGATTTTATGGCTGTTAGAATGACCCCCCCAATTATCACTTTAACACGGTGGAACGTGTTTTTTACTGACGGCCCTTAACAAGGGAGGCACTGCCATGCCTCCCTTAATTATAGGCACTGTGTAATACTTGCAATCTCTTTCCATCTCTCTCTCCCTCTCTCCCCAGTCATTATGCAGAAAAGTCTCGCAACCATTTTTTTTCAAATAAAATAATTCATATTGAAAATTATGTGCTAAGATGGTGGTTGTTTCTTCTTCACATGGATGTAGGGTGACCATATGGAAAAGATACCAGGGCTCCTATATCTTTAACAATTGTATAGAAAAGGGAATTTCAGCATGCAGCACCTGGTGAAATTCCCTCTTCATCACAACTGTTAAAGCTGCAGGACCTATACTAGAGTGACCCGATACAAAAGAGGGCAAGGCTGCTGCAACTTTAACTGTTGTGATGAAGAGGGAATTTCACCAGTTGCTGCATGCATATAAATGACACCTGCTGAAATTCCCTTTTCTATGCAACTGTTAAAGATACAGGAGTCCTGGCCTCCTTTTCATATGATTACCCTAAATTATCACAACTGTTCATTAAGCTACTTGCAAAAAAAAAAAAGTGTCAAAACCTGGTTTAAATAGTTTTGAAGACTGATGGAGCACCTAACTTTAGAACTACAGATTTTTAAAAGACCTTTTTTATTTTCCTGGTATTTTTTAGCATCCTAGTCTTTTAGCTCTGCTGTTTTAAATCTGTATTTTAAATCTCTGCATTGCTGCTAAGTTTTATTCTGGTTGTATTTTTATGCTGTGGTTTTAAGCTTTCATAATTCATATTTTATGCTGCACCTTGTGGTTTTAATTGCTGAGAACCTCCCAGGGAGCTTCGACTATTGAGTGGCATAGAAATGAAATGAAATTAATTAAATAATTAAAAGAAACAATCTAATTTCCATTGGGTAATATTTAAGAGGCTGGGAGGTATGGACACAACTGCAACTCTATTTCTAAGAGATGTGCACCATTATAACAGAAGCAAGTTGCAATGAGTTCAAAGATTACAATGTGTAGCTGCACATACTTGAAAGTAAGCTCCCTTGAAATTAAGTGGGTGTTATATCTGAGTAACTAAGCATGCATAGGAACAGGCTGCACATCTTTGACGAAAAAGCTTTCATGCATTTGATACATTACGTTCTATTAAGATAACTAGGCTGGTGGGCAGAATTAATTCAATCCAGATATCTGAATTCAAATTCCTGCACAGGTCACTGTGTACCCTTAAGCAAGTCACTGCCTCTTATACTTTGGTTCACATTAACAGCGCGATCCTATACATGTCTGCTCAGAAGTAAGTTCAACTATTTTCAATGGGGCTTACTCACAGGTAAATGTGTATAGGATTGCAGCCTAAGAGTCTGATCCAATGCTTTGGCATGCACAGAAGCAGAGCATGGGATCAGGCATGATCAAAGCACCAGCTCAAAGAGATTCTGCTTCCCTCTTTGACCATATTGAAAAATAGCCCTGCAGTAGATGGTACCTTGGGAGGGGGGAGGGGGTCAAGATTTTAACTCCAGCAAAGAGGAGTTCATATGTTAAAACAAAGGGGGGGGGGGGAAATGGGAAGGATTTTTAAAAAATAAAATGGAGGTCACCTTACTGCAGTGTCAATGAGAATGGGAGGAACTTAGAGTGAGAATATCATAGGAATTTGCCTTATTCCAAATCAGGCTGTTGGTCTCTCTAGCTCAGTACTATCTATGCTGAAAGACAGGAATTCTCTAAGGTTTCAGACAAGGACCTTTCCCAGCTGTACGTGAAGATGCCAGGGATTTGCATCTTCATGTGCAAAGCATGTGTACTGCCAGCTGTGTTATGGCCCTTCCTCAGATCCATGTTCTATTGCAGCTGAGGGGCTCATATAAATCTGACCATCTGAAAAGTAGGAAGCACCATCACCTTAGTGTGCAGCATCAAGACAAATTTATTTATGAACAACTGACTCCCCAGATGAACTGACTCCTCCATCCATCCCTTTCATAGGCGTGTGCAAGAGGTGTGCAGGGTGTGCTCAAGCATACCCTAATGTCTCAAGCAATCAGTGCCAAATTGAGGGGGCATTGAGGAGGGATCCAGAGGGGGATCCATACACAGCAGGAACAGTCCTCTGGCTGCACTCTAGCTTCTCTGCCGTCTCGCCAAAGAACTTCTTCCCCCAAGAGGGCACTGTTGCTCCCAGAAGCAGGAGCAAAACAGAATCGCTCTGCTGGAGCCTCTATACTGGGAGCGGCACTTCAAAGTAGGGATGTGCACGGCCAAAATTATCGCATTGTATCATTATCAGAAATTCCAGTTAAAAAATTTTTGGGATCTGATAATATCATAGGTATTCTGTATCGAATCGGATTGGATATCCAATAATTATTGGATTTCCTATATTTAATTTGGAGTTTTTTTGCCTTATAGAGTTGTTTTTTGAGACAGAAATGTCTCAAAAAGCTTCTGTATTTTAACTCTAACTTCTGTATTTTGAAAGTTAGAGACTTGAAGGTGGCCCACAGTGCTTATGTGATACGCCTAAGTATGTGTATGAAATTTCAGAACAATCCCTCCACCCCTGTATTTTATATGAATTTTTGAAAGATCGTGCAACTTTTGACAGCTCTGAATGACAGCTAACACCACTTGCATTCAGAGCTGTCAAAAAGTTGCATGATCTTTCAAAAATTAATATAAAATATAGGGGTGGAGGGATTGTTCTGAACTTTCATACACATACTTAGGCATATTACATAAGCACTGTGGGCCACCTTCAAGTCTCTAACTTAAAAAATAGAAAAGTTATATAAAAAAGTATTAGACAATAGACACATACACTTTCCTTAAAGAACTTAAATGGGTGTAACTTTTTATTTTAAAAGATTGAGACATGAAACTTGTTGGACTTTGCAGATGGGATGTTGCTAGTCCTGGCTCCCCAAGTTGCATGTCTCTATCTTTAAAAATAAAAGAGTTATACGGGGTCCCCCAAAAGCCCCACCCCCCTGTAACTTCATTATTTTAAAAGTTTGAAACTTGAAAAAATTTCCCCAGTGCCGCTTGTCTATTGCTAGTCATGTGTGAAAAAAATTCAGAGCAGTTGCTCAAACCCTCGATTTTATATGAATTTTTCAAAAATTGTTCTAGTTGACAGCTGGTTGACCGGGCCTCCCAATGCTTTCAAAGTGCCACAATCATTACAAACTTCATATAAATACAGGGTTGGAGAGATTGATCTGAAATTTGGCACATATGTGTAGCAAAGGAAAGCGTATGTGTCTATTGTCTAATACTTTTTTTTATATCTTTTCTATTTTTTAAGTTAGAGTCTTGAAAGTGGCCCATAGTGCTTATGTGATATGCCTAAATACGTGTATGAAATTTCAGAACAATCCCTCCACCCCTGTATTTTATATGAATTTTTGAAAGATTGTACAACTTTTTGACACCTCTGAATGCACATGGCTTTAGCTGTCATTCAGGGCTGTCAAAAGTTGCATAATCGGGGCGTGGCTATGAACGCGACGGGGTAAAGTCATAGATCCTCATTGCTCCTTATAAAAGCTTTGAATTAAGCACTAATTCCTTACGGAAGAGTCTCAAGAGAGGCATAAAGACATGTTATGTTGACAGGGAAAGGCTGGAAGTGATTAATTATCCGACCGGGAGCTGAAAAGCGACAGAGCTTGATGGTTGTTAAAGTGAAACCAGGCGCTTCGAGCTAACAACAAAGAAGGAAGACGTCGGTGAGGTAATTTATTGACTTTACGAATGATATAAGGAAGACCACTTGAATAGTTTACTGGGGGAGAGTTTTGGACTTGAAATAGAACAGTAAACTGGCAGTTTGGGCTGACTGGCTGTGGCAAAAAAAAAAAGAAAAAGTAAAGGAGAACCCAGATGGACGGAGAGAGGGGATAATTTACGAGCAACAAGGAGTGATGTTATAAGAAGCTTTATTCCCACTCCAGCCTGGGTTAAACTTGTTAAAAGAAAGTCTGTTAGTGTCTCTGGAACTGATTGATCTCTGGAGGGACAGAGGAGGGGTTGTAAGAGTCGTCAGCTCTTGAAGGAGAAACGAAAGTGAAGCGGCCATATTTGAGGCGATTTATGGACTTATAAATGAGGATTTAAGGCAGACTGGCTGAGTAGGTTACTGGGGGAGAGACTGTTGGAAATAAAACTGATTATTGAGAAGATGATTAAAGTCAATCCCCAGTGAACTTGTAATCCAGTCTGACGTAAACAAGAGGAACAAGCAGACAGGGTGGGGGATAATTCATGAGAAAGAAGGAGGGACGACAGAAGAAATCTTCTGCTCCCACCCCAGCCTGGGTAAGATCCTCAAAAGAGCGCGGTTCGGATCGTACCTGGCAGAGATTGACGCGTCTGGAGGAGCAAAACATGCCAGACATTCCAGATAAGAAGACAGCAAAGAAGTCGCCAGTAAAAATTCCATCTGCAGACCCAGTTGTAATTCCAAAGACTACCAGAGGAGGGCAGCCAGACCCAATGGAAGAGTTAAAGGTGGATATAAAGAAAATGCTTGTTGGGCTTGAAGAGCGCTTGGCCAAGCGCATTAAAGACACGCAAGAGGAACTTATGGAGGGCTTAACACAAGTGGTGAAGGATGTTGGAGTGCTGCAGACAGACACAAGAGCTCTGGCTGAAACTTGCAAGAAGCATGAGGACCAAATTTCTCAACATGAACAACGCATTATCGCTATGGAGGATCGGGACAGACGAGCAAATCTGCGCATAAGAAAATATCCGGAACAAGAAAGAGAGAATTTAAAAGATTTAAGAGATACAATTCTGTCGTGGTTAAAAACACAATTTCCGGAGGGGGCCTGGGAGGAAGATGATCTTGAACGGGTGCATCGAGTTGGTTTCAAAGGCAGAGGAGTGCTTCCAAGAGACATAATTGTTAAATTTGCAAATTATTAGGGATGTGCACTGGATCGGACCCGATCCACGATCCGAGTCCGGTCCAGTGGGAAATCGGATAAATTATCCGATTTCCGATCCCGCAGCTGGATCGGCCGATCCAATCCGAACCGGTCCGAAAAAGCTCCGAACCGGTTCGGCGGATCGGCGGATCGGCGGGCGCCCACTGGCGCCCACCGCCGCTTCCATTGGCGGGCGCCAGCGGGCGCCCGCCGATGAAAGTGGACAGCGGGGGGGGGAGGAGGGGGGCACTTACCTTCTCGGCCCGGTGGCTCCCGTCCGGCGCCGGCGCCTACTACTACTAGCAGGCTCCGCGGCCTGCTCTAGGGTGGCGCGCCGGGTGATGTCATCACCCGGCGCGCTACTCTAGAGCAGGCCGCGGAGCCTGCTGGTAGTAGTAGGCGCCGGCGCCGGACGGGAGCAGCCGGGCCGGAAAGGTAAGGAGGGGGTGCGTGGAGGGGAGGAGGGGGCGCGCGGAGGGGGGAGGGGGGCCCTTACCTTTCCGGCCCGGCGGCTCCCGTCCGGCGCCGGCGCCTACTACTCCCAGCAGGCTCCGCGGCCTGCTCTAGGATGGCGCGCCGGGTGATGTCATCACCCGGCGCGCTACTCTAGAGCAGGCCGCGGAGCCTGCTGGAAGTAGTAGGCGCCGGCGCCGGACGGGAGCCGCCGGGCCGGAAAGGTAAGGAGGGGGTGCGTGGAGGGGAGGAGGGGGCGCGCGGAGGGGGGAGGGGGGCCCTTACCTTTCCGGCCCGGCGGCTCCCGTCCGGCGCCGGCGCCTACTACTCCCAGCAGGCTCCGTGGCCTGCTCTAGGATGGCGCGCCGGGTGATGTCATCACCCGGCGCGCTACTCTAGAGCAGGCCGCGGAGCCTGCTGGAAGTAGTAGGCGCCGGCGCCGGACGGGAGCCGCCGGGCCGGAAAGGTAAGGAGGGGGTGCGTGGAGGGGAGGAGGGGGCGCGCGGAGGGGGGAGGGGGGCCCTTACCTGCCCGGCCCGGCGGCTCCCGTCCGGCGCCGGCGCCTACTACTCCCAGCAGGCTCCGCGGCCTGCTCTAGGATGGCGCGCCGGGTGATGTCATCACCCGGCGCGCTACTCTAGAGCAGGCCGCGGAGCCTGCTGGAAGTAGTAGGCGCCGGCGCCGGACGGGAGCCGCCGGGCCGGAAAGGTAAGGAGGGGGTGCGTGGAGGGGAGGAGGGGGCGCGCGGAGGGGGGAGGGGGGAGGGGGGCCCTTACCTTTCCGGCCCGGCGGCTCCCGTCCGGCGCCGGCGCCTACTACTCCCAGCAGGCTCCGCGGCCTGCTCTAGGATGGCGCGCCGGGTGATGTCATCACCCGGCGCGCTACTCTAGAGTAGGCCGCGGAGCCTGCTGGAAGTAGTAGGCGCCGGCGCCGGACGGGAGCCGCCGGGCCGGAAAGGTAAGGAGGGGGTGCGTGGAGGGGAGGAAGGGGCGCGGGGAGGGGGGAGGGGGGCCCTTACCTGCCCGGCCCGGCGGCTCCCATCCGGCGCCGGCGCCTACTACTACCAGCAGGCTCCGCGGCCTGCTCCAGGGTGGCGCGCCGGGTGATGTCATCACCCGGCGCGCTACTCGAGAGTAGGCCGCGGAGCCCGCTGGTAGTAGCCGCCGGCGCCGGACGGGCCGAGAAGGTAAGTGGCGGGGAAGGGGGCTTACCCCCCCCCCGGAGCCGTCCGCTTCTATCCGCTGGCGCCCGCGGGCGCCTGCGGATGGAAGCGGGCGGCCCCAGGGGGGTAGGGAGCGCGGGGGAGGGGGTTTACCTGCCGGGGCCGTCCACAGCGGACGGCCCCGGGGGGGGGAGGGAGTTAGGCCCCCCCTTACCCACCCGCCGCCATTTTTTCCTCATAGACTTGCATTGCAATGCAAGTCTATGGGGAAAAAAATGGCGGCCGATCCAAAAATTTACGATTTTTGGGTCGGGATCGGACTCGATCCGGTCCGGGGGGCCTCCGATTTTGTCCGAACCGGTCCGGGACAAAATTGGAGGTCCCGATCCGGGTCCCGATCCGATCCGGGGGGTCCGTGCACACCCCTACAAATTATTATAAAAAAGAAAAATTGATGCAAGCAATCAGGAAACAACCTCAACCAATGATTCAAGCAACAGCAATTGAGATTTTTCAGGATCTTTCCCCGCAGACCATCCAGTGGAGGAAGAGTGTCAAGATATGTACAGCAGCATTGAGGAAGAAATCGATAACGTACAATTGGGGATATCCAGTATTTCTGAGATTTGCTTGGTGTGGGAAGCAAGAAAGAATAACATCGTGTGAGCAAGGAATTCAGCTGTTGGAGAAGTTGGGCATAATCGATCCCAACGACCCGGGAGAAGTAGTCCAAGAAGAAGGAGCGGTTGGAGGGGCTAGTCAATGAAATGGGATCAGTGGGGAAAGGGGAAAGGAGTGGAGGATCGGACTTTGCTCGGAGGGTTGGGCCGGTTCCCCCCCCCTGAAGAGTTCTAAAATAATTGGGACCAGTGCCCAGAGGTCTGGTGAGCAGGGGGGTAAAAGGAGGGTAAGTGTAGGGGGAGGGAAGGGAGGGGGGGTGGGGGGGGATACTGAGGGTCTGTGTGGGGGGAGGGAGGGGAAGGGGGGTATGGGGTTCACCGACCGAGATCAATGGATACATATGGTTGAAATTAAGAGATGGAAAATAAATTGAGATGGGCAACGTTGAATGTTAAGGGGCTAGGAACGGTGGTTAAAAGACGAAGAATTGAAACAATGTTGAAAAGGGAAAAAATTGATATAATCTTCTTGCAGGAAACTCATCAGACAAAGGAGGGGGTTAATGAGTTGCGAATGAGGGAAATAGGAGTGTATGAAAAGTCATGTGGTACTTCCAAAGCGAGAGGTGTGGCAACCATAATCTCGAAGAAATGTGGTATTGACATTCAAAGTGTAAAGAAAGATAAGAATGGAAGGATCCTTATAATCTACTGTACGATGGAAGGGGAAGAATTTGTGTTGATTAATGTCTACGCTCCAAATGGGAATCAAATGGAATTCCTTAAAGAAGTGTTTGATATGGGGGGAGATTTAGGGAACAAAAATATTGTGATGGCAGGAGATTTTAATATGGTAATTCATAAAGGGAAAGATAGGGATAATATTAATAGAGATGCTAGAGGTGGGGGGAAGACGGAATTAGCTAAATTAATGGAGGGGAAAGAATTAAGGGATGTATGGAGAGTATTAAAAGGAGAAGAGAGGAAATATACCTTTTACTCACCTAGATTTAAGAGTTATTCAAGGATTGATTATATATTTATATCAAAGAATATGCTATCAAATTTAATAGATTGCGATATAGGAGTAATAAAGATCACTGACCATGCATTAATGTCGATGGAGATGAAGAGGAAGAAGGATTATAAACAAGCAAAGAGATGGAGAATGGATGGAAGAATTTTTAAAAATAAAAATATAGTAGAGAAATTTAAAAAGGAAGTACAGGAAATATGGCAGATAAATGAAAAAGGAGTTAATGCGCAAGGATTATTATGGGATACAATGAAAGCAGTAATAAGAGGGATGTGTATTAGGGAAATGTCCACACTTAAAAAGCAACAGGAAGTACGTAATAAAAACGTTGAAGAAGAGATAAGGAGACTAGAGGACAGATTAAGGGAGACTAAAGATAAGCGGTTATATGCCTTAATTCAAGCTAAGGAAAAGGAATTGGAGACAGAAGAATTAGAACAGGTTCAGAAGAACTTGTTGTATTTAAAGAGAGATTTTTTTGAATATAATAACAGAAATTCCAAAATGCTGGCTAGATCCACGCGGTCAGAGAAGGCTAAGAATATGATAGGGACAATTAGAGATAAATTAGGGAATAGATGTAATTTAATGAAAGATAAATTAAAAAATTTTCAGGAATTTTATAAAGAACTATATGCATCAGAGGCGGTTACAAATGATAAGATACAGGAATATGTAGAAAGAAATTGGAAAATAAGACTGGATGATCAAGATAAAGAGAGTATGGAAGCCTTGGTTACTGAGAAAGAAATAGAGGGAATTATTGCAAAACTAAAAGGAGGTAAGTCTCCGGGGATTGATGGACTGGGGCCGGAATTTTATAAAATATTTAAGGATATTTTAATACCTAGATTATTAAAATTATATAATAATATAATAGAAGGAGGAAGGACCCCGCCATCTTGGGATCAGTCCATGGTTATTTTAATACAGAAGCCAGGCAAGGATATGACGGATCCAGCATCTTATAGACCAATATCTTTAATAAATCAGGATGCAAAAATATTTTCAGCAATAATGGCTAAAAGAATGGGTTCATTTATTTTTAAATATATAAAAAATGATCAATGTGGATTTATTGTTGGTAGGAAAATGCCAAATTTAATTGGGAGGGTTATAAATACAATAAATATTATAAAAAGAAGAAAGTTAAAAGCAGGATTAGTAGCTTTGGATATTTTCAAAGCCTTTGATTGCGTGGAATGGCCAGCGTTAAAAATAATAATAAAAACGTTTGGGTTTGGAAATAAATTTATGGGAGTGATTAATCAGATGTATAAAAATAATAAAGTGGAAATAATGGTTAATGATGGGTTAACGCAACAAATAAATCTAGCCCGAGGAACTAGGCAAGGATGTCCACTTTCGCCGATTTTATTTGCAGTAGTTATAGAAATTTTAGCAAATGTAATTAGGGAAGATGATAGATTAAAGGGGATAGGTAGTAATGATAAGATTAAAGTAAATATGTTTGCGGATGATACGTTGCTGACATTAGAAGATCCCCTTGAAAGCGGGGATCTGATTCAGAAACATCTGAGAGAATTTGGGGAAATTACAGGATTACAAGTTAATTGGGGAAAGTCAGAAATGATGTTGTATAATTATAACAAGGAAGAGATGGAGAAATGTAAAGCTAATTTAGGATTAGGATATAAAAATATAATACGATATTTAGGAGTTAATATAGATAGAGAATTAAATAGACTAGAGGAACTTAACTTAGTAAGGTTAAGGAAAGAGGTAGGGGAGAAGTTACAGATATATAGAAAATTAAAACATTCTTGGTTTGGTAGAATAGCGGTTATTAAAATGAATATATTACCTAAGATTAATTTTTTGTTTAGAATGTTACCTATTAGAATATCAGCGGCTGAGATTAAAAGTTGGCAAAATATGATTAATGCTTATTGTAATGGGGATAAAAGAGCTAGGATAAATAAGGGGTTATGGTATAAGGCTCAAAAGAAAGGAGGTCTAGGACTTCCGAATATTAAGAATTATTATATTGCGAACCAGTTAAGATATGTTATTCATGCTATTTTAGGGGAACAAGACATGGAATGGTTAGAATCGCAAACAGTAAAGGTGGAGTATAAATTACGAAATATATTTTTTACTAAAATGCAAAAGAAAGAATTCAAAGTACTGGACAACCCATTGTTGGAAAATATATTAATGATCTGGGAGAAGTATAGAGGGAAGTTGATACCAGGGGAGTCTCCGCTTGCCCCAGTTGTAGTAGTGGGTAACTTCCCAAGTGTATTAAAATCAGAGATAGAAGGGAGTCTGAAAGAACTAGATATTATTAAATTAAGGAATTGGATGGAAAAGATGAAGGATAGTGAGCATATTAAAAATTTATTTAAAGGACAAAAGCTAGCGTGGTTCAAGTGTTTGCAGCTGTTAAAATGGACACAGGATTGGACCACAAAGAATAAGGAATGTAGAAACAATACTAGATTTGAAGATTTAATTGAACAATCGTGGGATAAAGAAGAAGCTAGAGCTAAGAAAGGACTCACTAGTGAGATATATAAAATATTAATAGAGGAAGAAATTCAGGACTCACTTAAGGTCATAAAAGAGGTTTGGGAAGAAGATATAAGGGGGAAAATTAATGAAGATAATTGGGGGAGGATATGGAATGGAAGAATGTTAAAGGTATTGTCGATTAGAATTAAGGAGAATTATTATAAGACAGTTTGGAGATGGTATTTAACACCTGTTAGATTTCACCAGATTGATAAAAAATTGCCCAAGAATTGCTGGAGGGGGTGTCAGGAGGTTGGGACATATTTTCATATGTGGTGGAGCTGTGAACAAGTACAAAAATTTTGGGTAAGGGTTTGTAAAGAAATAAGTGATATAATTGGAAGTAGGTTGGAATTAAACCCGAAGCTAGCTCTACTAGCAATATGGGATAGTAGGAATAAGGATGTAATAAATAAAGAATTGGTAAACAACCTCCTGGCACCTGTTAGAATACTGATTGCTAAAAATTGGAAAGGGCAACGAAGTTATACAATAGAAGAGTGGTATAAAGAAACTTGGGATTTAGCTTTGAATGATATGTTGACGTGTAAAATGAAAATAAAGAGGGGAATGTCCAGGAAGAGTGATTTTGGGGAAATATGGACGCCCCTTTTGAATTACGTTTTAAGATCGGGGAAGGGACAATTGCCTTCAAAAGAATCATTAAAATTTTGGAAAGAGGATGAAGGATAATGAGACGGTCTCGGAAGGGGGGGGGACCACGGGGGGTAGTTGAGGGGGGAATTGGTTTTATGTTATTGTATGTTATATTATTGTTTATTTGTGTATGTGTTTGTTGGAAAAATTAATAAAAATATGAATCAAAAAAAAAAAAAAAGTTGCATAATCTTTCAAAAATTCATATAAAATACAAGGGTGGAGGGATTGTTCTGAAATTTCATACACATACTTAGGTGTATTCCATAAGCACTGTGACCAAGTTTCAGATCTCTAAATTTTAAAATACAGAAGTTATAGCTTTATTTATATGGCAGTCCGATAATCTGAAAAAATCCGATATAATTGGACTGAAAATTTTCGGATCCGATAATTATTGGAGGTATTTCTATCATATCGTTATCGTTAATTGGATGTCTGATATTGCCATTATTGGACCATTATCGGACATCGGAACAATACAATACACGTCTCTACTTCAAAGAGGCCAGGGGGAGGGGCCCTGAAGGCTAATATTGCCTCGTAAGCCCCTCCTCTGGCCAGTGTCACCATGAAGCCTCACCAATGCTACAGCTTGAGGAGTGTCACCTCATTACTCCCACACACCTGCAATGGCCTTCCTGCAGTCAGGCAAGCCAAATGTGGAGTAGGGCATCAGTGTCTACTGTGTTTAGGAAATGAATAAAAATAAATGTCCTTTCAATAAAAGTTCACCATTTTAAAAAAATTCCCTGAGTGCACGCCCTAATGAAATGTGATGCGCAAGCATATGATCCGTTTCCTGGAGGTGAGGTGGTGTGGAGGGTAGGTGTGGCCAGGCACCTGCCAAGGCCCCACACCATAGCAGGGGCCCATTGGCAAGAACCCTCTGGACTTGATCCTCTTTTTCATCATTGCAACCTGCCTCTCACTTTGGCCCAGACAATGGGCCAATTTTAGCTGTGAGAAAGAGGAGCAGTAGATGCCACTGCCGGCTCTCTGTCTGTCAAGCAAGCAAGTGGTGACAATGATGAGGAAGAGGAGCAATAGCAGCTGGTGACAATGATGGTGAATATATAGACTCACTGAGGGAGGGGACGTTGCCCAGGGGCCCTCAAAAACCTGGAGCTGGCGCTGCCTGAAGGTGAAGCAGCTTTTCTCTGGACCCCATTAGAGCTCAGTGAAGCTATTCTACACTACAGTACTTCTATTTCATCTTTTATTGATCCCCCCCCCTGTTAACAACTGAGACTGCATCACAAGAGACTCGAGCAGAGATATAGCACTTGAATAGTTCATATTTTAGTGACTTGTTTTTTAACAATCTCCTGTGACTATGTGAAATATTAGGCATTATGTTGTATATCTAGTGGGTTTGGAATGGTTTCAACCCACCAGATTGGTTTGGAATTACGTAACCATTGAGTTTGAAACTGATTAATTTCAATCTCATTTTTGATCCATATCCTTTTCCCCAAGTTGTAAACACTTGAGTTGAAAAGCACCTGGGGGAGAGTCTGATACTTTAGAGGGATCAACGGATCCAATCTGTTGTTGCTCATTCTTGCATGTAACTTTAATTTACCTGGCCTGATCAAATGCCTTGGAAATGAAAAGTAAAACAAAGTGAAACTTGTTTCTCTCGACCTTAGGTGATTTTGATAGATACTGATGGTGTTTTCGTCCAAGGCCCATAGTGCAATACTAAAAACCAATACACATCAAGTTAAGTACTGAGGCAGTAATAATGTCTTTCACAGGTAATCCTGCTGAAGTCATTGACATAGCTCAGAAGTAATTGATTTCATGGTTACAAATTAAATTCCTTTGTTTCTTGTGCTACTCGACCCCTAAATGAGCCCAGAAACCTACTTAATGTAGAAGGTGAGTTATTTTTTAAAAAAACAAATAAAGAAGAAAGTAACCTTGAACATGTGCAGTGTGCCTTTTCTCTCATCGTTGGGTCATGACAATCTGTCCTCAGCACCTATATCTGGAATGTGGTAGCTCAAAGACGTAGCACCAGTCCTATTAAAGAAATTAAGCACAACAGCTTTTGTCATTGAGTTCAGAAGAGTGGAAAGTAGATGAGACTGTGAGGAAGATGAGACAATGGGAAAGGGACACGTATGTGCATAGTGGTGCAAATACACTTCCTTATGGATGATGCACATCCTTGGCAGCACCTCTGTTGGATGCATGTGTAGGACACAGAATACCAAGTCAGCTGATTTGACCATGTATTGCCTCTATGCCTGTCAGTGGCTATCCAGACTGTCAGGTAGAGGTTTTGAACATTACCTGCTACCTGATAATTTTAACTAGAGATGCTAGGAATTGAACCTGGAACCTTCTACATATGAAGCACATGCTCTGGTACTAAGCTATGAATCCTCCCCATGTATTTTCAGGTATACCATAGACACTGGAGGATAGATCTAAAGAATACTCAGTTGGTCCTGGAGCAGTGATAATATGTTGGTCATTTAGATCTACTGCTATTGGTGGTGGAAACACAAATCTTTCTTATCAAAGAAGTTTTCCTGATGAGGGGGAAATTATCACAGAGTGTTTCTGAATAGGATTTTTAAAAATAGTATATATTCTTGGGTGCAGGATTAAACTTTAAGGAACTAGCACTGAAGTTTTATATGCTAGGCAGAGAAAGAGAGAAATGGTATCAACATTTTAGTGCCAGCACCAAATATTTAATTGTCCCATTGACTTGGTTGAAGAATATAGTTTATAGGCTTTCTGCATCCCCAAAGGACTAAAACAGTATTTTATGATTCCTTCTTAACCATGCGTATGCGTATTGCCTGTAGTTTTATACTAGATCTGCGTCTAGATAAATTAGTTCAGTAAGTCATTGCACTTTTTAAGCAGTTTCTAGTCAGGATGTGCAGTGGATTGGGTCCGGTCCACGATCCGGACTCAATCCAGGCAAAATCGGATGAAATTATCCAATCCCGATCCCGATCATCTGGACCGTCCGATCTGATCCGATCCGATCCAAAAGGATCCGATCCAGATCGGAAAAAATCGGAGGATCGGACCTCCCCCCTCCCCCCACTCGTGCTCCTTACCTGCTGCTTCCTCACTGCCGTCCGCTGCTTCCATATTACTTTGAAACAGGCCTTGCGGCCTGTTCCACAATAGAGCGACGGCACACCGGGTGACGTCATCACTCGGCGTGCCCTCGCTCTACTGTGGAACAGGCTGCAAGGCCTGTTTCTCAGTAGTACTGAAGCAGTGGGCGGCAGTAAATGGCAGCGAGGAGGCAGCAGGTAAGGAATGTGAGTGGGGGGAGGGGAAGGTCCCCCGTTACCTGCTAGGGTCCCGCGCTGCCATCCACTGCTTCCATACTACTGAGAAACAGGCCTCAAGGCCTGCTTATCAGTAGTACAGAAGCAGTGCACGGCAGCACAGGATGCCGGCAGATAAGGAGTGCAAGTAGGGGGAGGGAGAGGGAGGTCCCCACTTACTTGCCGGGGCCGTCCACTGCCTCCTGCTGGTCCCTTCTACTGAGAAACAGGCTTCACGGGCTGCCTCTCAGTAGAGTGCTGGGTGACGTCATCACCCGGTGCTCTATTGAGAGGCAGGTCGTGAAGCCTGTTTCTCAGTAGAAGGGATTAGCGGGCAGCCGCAGGCGGAAGTGGATGTCCCTAGTAGGTAAGGAATGTGAGGGGGGAGGGGGAGGTCCCCACTTACCTTCCGGGGCCATCCGCTGCCGCCCGCTGCCGCCCACTAGTCCCTTCTCCTGAGAAACAGGCTTCGCGGCCTGCCTCTCAGTAGAGCGCCTCCGCTCTACTGAGTGGCAGGCCTCGAAGCCTGTTTCTCAGTAGAAGGGATCAGTGGGTGGCAGCGGACAGAAGAGGATTGCCCCGGCAGGTAAGGAGCGTGAGTGGGGGGGGGAGGGACAGGGAGGGAGGAGTTAGGTCCCCACTCACCCGCCCCCGTGTTTTTTACATAAGTTTGCATTGGGGGAAAGCTTTCTTTTCCTACGGTGAAAACACCTAAAATGGCGTCCGATCTGAAAATTGGACGTCCGATTTTTGTATCGGACGTCCGATCCGAAAGTCGGACGTCTAATTTTTGTATTGGAATCGTATCCAATCCAATCCGAGGGACCTCCAATTTTGTCCGATCCAATCCAGGGCAAAATCTGAGGTCCCGATTCCGATATGATTTTTCCTCCCATGCACACCCCTAGTTTTTACACCATTAATTTTGTTTCATGCTTCACCCCACCCTACCCCAACCTCCAGAGATAGGAGGTCTAGGGCAGGTTCCATTTCCTTTAGAGCAGGAGAGGGCAGAAGGTAGATCTCCAGAAGATTTGGATTTCAACTCACAGAAGCTCCTGCCAGCAAAGCCATTGGTCAGGAATGCTGGGTGTTGGTGTCTAAAACATCTGGAGCTCTATTTCCCCATCCCCCGGCTTTAGAGTGCCTTTGTAATCATTGGCTCATTTACAAATGGAGTGGTAAATGGGCCAATTGGGGAACACCATTGTTTGTCTACTCTGTACTGATGTTTTGCTGAGGGTGTGGTGTTTACTTGGCTCCTTGGGTACCTCTTCACGGGCACTTTGCCTCGCAGTGGCTTCAAAATACCGGCAGTTAGGTTACATGATGCTGCCGCCAATTTGAAGCAATCTAGAGGCAAAGGCCCTTTGCTCCGCGCTAAAAAAGTTGGGCATTTAGGCCAACTTTTTTCAGAGCAGAGTGGGCTGGGCAGGGAAGGGGATGGAGCAGTGAGCCATAAGCTCGCTGCACTGCCTCCGCTGTCCCCCCCCCCCCATTTTTTTTAAAAAATATAAAAGCCACTTACCTTAGAATAGGTGGGCCGCCGCTCCAGCCGCCCCTCCAGCTGACACTGGGCAGGCGCGAGCACGGTGGCGGCAGCGGCGACAGGAAAAGCCGCCATGGCACTCCTGCCATGAAGACTGATGGAGGAGTATCAATGCACGGCTCTCCGACTGCTGCCACCGCTGCGCGCCATGAAGAGGCGGCCCTTGTTACATTTTAATCACAACGACCTTGATTGGTTCTTCCAGAAAAAGGGTATAGAAAATGTTTTAAATTAAATTAATAAACACACTGGCAGGAAGTGCAGTTATGTAAGGAGGCTACCTTAGTGAGCACCCTGATGCATCCTGACACACCTGGATGGTGAAAGGTCACTGTCCCAACCGAGATCTCATTTATGTATTTATTATTGTATTTTTAATCGCCCAATGGTAAATGTTCTCAGGGTGGAGTGCAAATGGTTAAAAGAAATAAATCGCTAAAAGAATAAAACAGTGTGCAAATAGTTACAAGAATACAATGCAGTACAATAAGAACACAAAAGGAGCCATGTAGGATCAGACCAAGGCTCCATCTAGTCCAGCATTCTGTTCAGACAGTGACCAACCAGCTGCCCGCAGGAAACATACAAGTGGGGGGTGGGTCAACATGACGTCTCTTTGGTGCCTGTTTATGATAATATGCCTATATTCGTATTTACATCTAATAGAGGTGGACGAGAGCCGTTAAGGCGAATTACAGGCATCATAAAATGCACTTTACAATTGTTTATATGCAAAGTTTCACTGCAGAGTCGGTTCAGGGGTGTATGGTTGAACGTGGGAAAACTGACGAAAGCACCGCCCTGTCAAGAGGTACCCCAGGACCTGAGTGCAACAGCACCCTCCTGCCCATGTTCCCCAGCAATTGGTGTATATAGGCTTACTTCCTCTGATACTATGCCACTATTGGATATTACCCATTGTATGTTATCATGGTATGATTAGTTTGCCCGTTCCCTTTGGTACACTGCCCAAATATCAGTAAAAATGAAGAGACATTCAAAACTATTTTGAATAAATAAATATAAATGTCAAAACCTACAAACTGTGTTTTGGATTAGCATATTATTTATTTATTATTATTTATTGCATTTGTATACTGCCGCATAGCCCTAGTTCTCTGGGCGGTTTATATTCACTATAGATTGTGCCAAGGATTGGAAGGAAATATTTGAGCAATTATGAACTGAATGAGATCAAGCCTGGAAAGTGTAAGAAGTTTACAAAGGCAGTGTTATTCCGTTTGGCAGGGAATGATAACCAAGGGCTATTTAAGTAATTAAGAGATCACGGCATTTAATAGTTCTTCTTCCCTTCAGCTTGAATTGTCTAAACCAATGATAGGGGATGTTTGCATGCTCAGATTCATGAGCCTAGCCCCTTCTTCAGTATGTTATTCCTTGAATCTCTTATACAAAGTGGTCCACCAATACGCTAGTCATGATGAGACAGAACCCTCCATTGCCGCCTTGAGGCCCAGTATTGGGGAAAAGGCGGGATACAAATAAATACAATAAATAAATAAATCCATTTTGTAAATGCACCAAATGCAGGAGATTTTAATTGCAGTCCCTGGTAAAACTGCTAGTAACTCATACCTCCTCTGTCGCCAGTGAATATCATAGGCGATTATCATCCTGCTAAGAGTTTTCTGCAGACATCTCTTACCAACCCCCTGAAGAAGGCCTTAAAAAAACAACATAGGCCAAAACGTGTTGGCAGTTTTCAAACCAGACCCAATCCAAAGAGGCTCGCATAATAGATTAGCAATGAGTGTTTCATTCACTTACTAGAAAAGGGTCTCTGAATGCATGATGGGAAAGTGTAGGTGTTGACACTCACCTACCACTTTGACAATTTACACTGTGAGTGGTTTGTACTTTGTATGCACCTGGTGAGTATGATCCTTGCTCTTAATAAAAGCATTTGTATTTTCTGCTTTCGTATATGGAGGGGCTATTCTGATATGTGTTCTGGTCTTATATTTTTACCATTATTGTTATATGTCAAATGCTTAAAACAATACAGTATGCTATACAATGATTAAGTTCCTGCTGGAATAGCTTCCAAACAAGTTCCTGACACCATATTTTATTTCCGCTAGCTCAGAATCAGTCATTAATTACAGGTTTCTAAAAACAGTTTTAAAGTTTAATAGCCCTTTTATGGACTTCTTGAGCATGCTCTTATAAATTAACACTAGCTTAGATCAATGTACAGTCATATGTTTTTAGTAAGTTGAACTTTTTAAAAAAAAATGGCATATGCTTTAATTCAAAGTGTTTCATCTCCCTGCCAGTCAGAATTACCATTCACAGTCTATTCTCATGTGGAGCTAATGTCTCCTCATTTATTTTTTAAAAAATGAATGTGACCTAAAAATCATTTTCACTTATTTGATGCATGGGGCTCTTTATAAAATATGATTCTTTAAAATTAAGAATGAATCTATATTTTTCCAATGTAACTTTCATAACTGACATACCAAAAAAATGATTTGCTATAATAAGCATTAATTCCCATTTTGCGTATGCCTTCTATTGGTCCTGCCAAATTAAGCCAAAACGATATTGATTAAGAGCAGACACAGAAATGCGGAAAAAGTCCTCGAAATCTTGAACACCACCCCTCAATAGTGGCAATGTGAATGTATTATTGTAATGAACAAGCAATGTAACAGTACACCAAAACACTCCATAATCACCACAGAGAAATAACACAAGATAATATTGGATAACTTATGAAGCTTTATATTATTTTTATTAAACATACTCCTATGATAGCATTCAGCTGCAGTGCACACACAGGGCTCTAACACACACATCGCACAAACTGCACCTATTCTCCAACATCACAAAAAGCACAACACAGTGGAGATATATGCAAAGTGTTTTCCCTAGCAATAAGGAACATCCAACCACATCCTTCTCATGCGCCCATATCAGAATTTGTCCGATCTTTGAATCATAATGCCTGGTGCAGTGACCTTTTTTGCCTCCATAGGATTTCTGTTGCACACTGAGTGCTGCCCCAACAAGATCTGCTGCAATCACTTCCATGGTGAAAGCAGCTATACATCCTCATCCCTTTACTGCCCCTCCATTAAAGTGAATAGGCATCCTGTGCACCCAAGAATTCTTATTTTTTTCAGTTGAATAAACCATTGACACCACATCTTGAAAGTCAAATATCATTTCTTCCATTTTGTGGTGGGAATTGTCGGATGTCACTTGCTGCTGCAAATCTACCTGTGTCTCTTCCTAGTCGTCAGATGCTTCCATTCATTATTAATGTAATTGAGAACATCAGACATGCAACAGTTATTTTACCATGTCACAAAAAAATCAATGAATAAGAAAACTTATGAATCTGAGGCCAATTCTACTGAGAGGAGAAGAAATGGCTTGCGCAGGCAGGTTTTTAAAAAAGATAATCAAATAATTATGTAAACACTATAATATCAATAGCTGTTGGGACTAGATGACCTACCTTTAGTTACTTTTCTGCCTAGTCTTTTAAAAAATGTTTTAGCGTTATGCACCTGTCTTGTGGATGCTCTGATCTGCCGAGATCACACATTACTACATCCTGATACAATATTCTTCAGTTTCCTGGACAAAGGGCATGCTCAAGGAAATGCTTAATACTACTGATTTCAAGGGATAAAAATCAGTCATATCATGCAAAACCTTATCAAGAACATGACATTTTAGAAATGTTGGGGATGGTACATCTGAAAATATAAAGTGGGCATGGCATAAAGCTGTGTTTACAAAGAAATGTGTCATTCAGGGTGCATTACTCATGTTGTGAGTGCTTAATGGGACCACTTTATTTATGTAGGAAGAAGGCACTGCACAGGCTCCTCATCTGGTTTCCTTTACAACCTTTTTAGTAAACAGCACCTTTTGCTCCCAAAAGAAGCAGCTGAAGAATGGATTTTCAGTGGGAAACTAGATCAGGGGTCTAATCCAGATTTGGAATACACTGCTGGATCAGGGCCCCTCATGCCCACTGTTCCTTGAAAAGAATAGTGACTGTAGAGTCATAACATGGCAGTAGTCTATTTCTTTTAATGGACAGAGATGATATCCAGTCACTGCTACCTTGTATATGACATGCAACTCACACACACACACACCCATTTTTTCACCCATTAGGTTGATATTAGAGAAGAGACCTTCTGTATGCATCTTATCTATGTGTAAATTCCCTCTCCTATTTCTTCTGAGTTGCACTTCCACAGATACTCCCAGGAGAGAACAATCTTTCCATCACATTTTATAATTAAGAGATAACAGTGTTTTCAAGGAGGATTTCCCTTGAGGTACATTTGTAGAAATACTGAGCTCTTAGTCATGTGCTATAGAAACAAATGTAGAGGGAGGGGGGATCCAGCTAAGAGTCCATAAGTCAGAAAAAATGATGTACATAATGAATGGGTTATATTAATGAGTGGATGCCAAATAACTACAGCAACCCATCCAGAAAGATGGGATAGCATATCAAATTGGCAATTTCCATATATGTAGGAATGCTACGAAAATGTCTCAAGTGTAACTCGTATTTAACACAGCTTTTTCTAATTAATCTAGACTTTTCAAAGAAAAGAAGAAAAAGAAATCGAGTATATATAGCCCATTTTAGTGTTCCTTTCTCAGGCTGTTTTTTTTCTTTCAGGGTAAACTAATGAATACAATTTGATGATTCTCTGCACATGCTATTATTGGTGTTCAAAAGTTTTTGCAATATCTGGGAACCATCTACCTGGGACATTGACACTGTCAGAGGAAAGACAGTTTTCAAAGGCCCATGGTATGCTTTGACAACAAAGCGTAGGACTGGCACAATGTCAGCTGGAAAGAGTAGGAAGATAACTTTGGAATGTTTAAGTTTATAACCACAGTTTTGCTTGATGGTCTCTTCATTCTACATCAGAATCATGCTTTCTGCCAGCTGAATTAATGATACCCACTGGTGTCTCTTCCTTATAACTTCTTCCTTTGCAGTGGCATGCCCTGTGTAGGCTTCTCATCTGGTGCCTCCAAACCAAACGATGTATTAGGTATTTGAGTAACGCAAAGGATTTTATTAGGAAACAAATAAAGTATTTGTTTTCAGGACTCTACATTTCTTCCTATTAAAATGCATTTATTCACTTTAAAAATTGTTTTCATTCATCTGAGAGATGGGGAGTACAGTGCCACTTATACTACATCTAGCATATCAAGGCAGAACTGGGGAACGTGGATGGGAGGGTGCTGTTGCACCATGTCCTGCTTGGGTCCCTGGTTGACAGCTCGTTGGCCACTGTGTGAACAGAATGCTGGACTAGATGGACCCTTGGTCTGATCTAGCATGGATCTTCTTATGTTTATATTCTTATAAGGTAAGAGCAGACCCAGCATGCCTTTCTGAAAGCTCAGTTTTCAGCATGCATTACCTCAGACCAAATCTACATCTATAAGCCCTGCTTTTAGAGCTGATCCAAATGTCCTGTTTCTGATGTGGTAGAGTCCTTCTCTAGTTCAAGGCCAACCCTAAATACACTTATTGATATCATTCCCCACCTCAGAATTCATGTAAGGGATTCATAGAATCATAGAGTTGGAGTAGGCCATTTACTCAAACCCACTCGATACATGGTTGTTTGATAAAATATTGTATAAAAAACACCCCAAACATATAAAGCTTATATCAGGAAGAAGACTAGGCTGAAATCATAAGTTTTCCACATGTAGGAAACTTTCTCATTCATACAAGAAAATTAATAGATTCCTGGGTGATATAGGGCCTTTCTACATGAGGCATTTATTGTGTGCATGTGATTCCCACTCACAATAGTTTTTGGGTGCTTTACCTGATGCCGTCATCCTCAGGGTCTCTCCCGTGCTTTTTAATCATTATAGCTGGGGGGGGGGGGTTCTAATGAGGATTGTTTGTGAATGGTGGCATGAAAACCTGGTGTATTTGCACAATCCTGCTATATCACAGCACCACCTAGTGGTTGTGTAATGGAACATATAGAAAAGCAGAGAAAGAAAACTCCTCGGGGGGAAATATGTGTAAAGGAGCTGATCTTAATCCCACAAAAATCTAGAAGCAGAAGCCTTGGCAAAGTGGCAGGTTAAACGCCTCATGTAGAAAAGCCCATAGGCCCTCAAGAACTATACCATGTGCCCTGCTTAAACATTTGAGTCATCTCTTTGCTTTGGAAAAAAAATAACCAGCCCTTTCCTGTCTGTCAAATGGATTCGGGGGAAATGCCAAATCTTTGCACAACTTTCCTTAATCAGTAGATCCCATTGCAGACCTGACCATAAACATGTGTAACTGTGACCACTTAAAAAAAATTAAGTGTTTGTAATGGTTTTTCATTTCCATGTGCAAATATATTTGAGTAGTCTGAAATCAATAAAATTGCTTGATATGGTTGCAGTTAGGGATGTGCATGCCCAAAATATTGTATCGTATAGTTATTGGAATTTTGGACCAAAAAATTATCATCTCCGATTATATTGTAGGTGAACCGTATTGTAGCGTATCGTATTTCCGATAATTATTGGAAATCCAATAATAATAATAATATATTTATTTATCACCCGCCTCTCCCAACGGATCGAGGCGGGGAACAACACCAAACACAAAACACAAAAACTGATTAAAAGCAGATAAAACCAGTACATCATTAAAATACCAATAAAACACCAATAAAACACTTTAAAATTCATCTAGGTAGACCTGCCGGAAGAGTTCAGTCTTTATAGATCTTTTAAATTCCTGAAGACTAGTAAATTGGCGAATCTCTCCCGGCAGGTCATTCCACAATCTGGGAGCGGCAGAAGAGAAGGTCCTCTGGGTAACGGTTGTCAGTCTAGTTCTTGTTGACTGTAATAAATTCTTCCCAGAGGACCTGAGCGAGCGGGGCGGATTGTATGGGAGAAGGCGATCCCGTAGGTAACCTGGACCCAAACCATGTAGGGCTTTAAAGGTAATAACCAACACTTTGTACTTCGCCCGGAAACTGATTGGCAGCCAGTGAAGAGGTTTTAAAACTGGTGTAATGTGGTCACCCCTAGATGTACCGGTGACCAATCTGGCTGCCATATTTTGAACTAGTTGAAGTTTCCGGACTAGGTACAGAGGTAACCCTATGTACAGCGCATTGCAGAAGTCGAGCCTCGAAGTTACCAGCGCATGCACTACTGATTTTAGGTCTTCCAACTCTAGGAAGGGGTGCAGCTGGCGTATCAGCCGAAGCTGATAGTAGGCACTCCTGGCAGTCACATCTATCTGAGCTGTCATTTGGAGCGACGGATCTAGGAGCACCCCCAAGCTACGAACACAGTCTTTCAGGGGGAGTGTAACCCCATCCAGAACTGGTTGACACACCTCCAACCCCAGGTTGTGGCCCTTGACAGTAAGCACCTCCGTCTTGTCTGGATTCAGCTTCAGTTTGTTTTTCCTCATCCTTGAGAATTGATTTTTGAGTCAGAGAAAGGCCTAAAACTTCTCAATTTTCCAAGTTACAGGTTTGAAACTTGGTCACAGTGCAGACTGAGTGTTGCTAGTCTTGTATTCCAAATTTTAGAACAATCGGTGGGAAGTAAGCTTTCAAATACACTGTTTCAGGTGGCTGAAATGTGGTCCTTTTTCAAGAGACGTCGTCGTCCAGTACTCATGGGCATCTCACAGATGGCCTTGAGGGGACTCATCTGTGCCCAATTTCAAACGCACAGCTGCAGGCATTACTCCAAAGTAAGCTCTCAACAACATGCACTGTTTCCAGTAATGCACTCCATGCTGTTGCTGCTGCTGAGACTTATAGGTATATTTTTATGAATACAATGAACTTTCAAAACCTGTGGATAAACCTAGGCAGTGCCTTCCATATGCAGTCATAAAAGTAAAATGTGTTAATCAGAAGATGGTGAACTGCTGCTGCCTTGTCTCATTGATTAGGCCACGCATGTCTGCAAATTAAAAGGATTGATGGGTAGGGGAATAGCATGGGTGTTACATTGATTTTAGAGCCAGCTTTAGCAGGCAGGGCCTCATTAGGCCAGGAGCTAACTCTGCGGTGCGCCAACTGGCAGGATCCCACAAGCAGCACCGCACAGACAGTCAGGAATTATGGGCATTACATTTATATTTATTTTAGCCAGCCTTAACAGACAGGGCCTCATTGGGCCAGGAGGTACCCCAAGTAGCGAGGAAACCTGGAGGATCCCATCAAAACAACCCTCACACACTGCCTTGACCTCATCATGCTTGAAAACTTAAAATGACCCAGTCTGCCTGTCATCCCAGTGCAGGTAGGTGGGCATTTCTTCATGCCAGAGCTGCACACATTGGCTGGAGCAGTGGCGAATAAAACTCATGTTCGGGGTAGGCACTTTGCCAAATTAATATAAATCACGTTCAGGGTACAGGTAGGCACTTTGCCAGGGTAGAGGTAGCACTTTGCCAAATTAATATAAGTCACATTCAGGGTAGAGGTAGCAACTTTGCCAAATTAATATAAGTCACATTCAGGGTAGAGGTAGGCACTTTGCCAAATTAATATAAGTCATGTTCAGGGTACAGGTAGGCACTTTGCCTGGACCAGACTCTCAAAAAGAAAAAGAAAAAGGAAATGCATGAGGGGGATGCTTCTGCAGTCCCTCAGTAATGAACTTCATGACCCAGGGATGTAGTGATGAAAAATAATAATATAGGAATCTCTCAACTCAGGCTCCCTATAGCAGTCCCTCCAGACTGGAAACATTGGCTGGGGCAGTGTGTTTCAAAAAGAAACAAAATGTGTGAGAGGGATGCTTGCTTTTGCTTTGCAGCCCCTCACTAAAGCAGTCCCTCCAGACTGTAAACATTGGCTGGAGCAGCGTCTTTAAAAAAGAAATAAAAAGTGTGAGAGGGAGAGACAGCCACCCCAGAACTGCCCCCAGCAGCAACAGCATCTCTCCTGGACCCAGAGCCACCTCACCAAAGTACGCCTTAGAGCCGCATTTCATACTATTACAAAGTGATTGAAAATGAAATTATTATTTATAATAACAATCCTTTGCAAACAGTTTGTGTGCTGCTTTGACCAGAGATTGTGTAGTGTTATCCTGTGTAGCAGGCTACAGGACACACCAGCACACTCACAGTCAATCAAGCAAACACACACACCCAGAGAGAGAGGGAGATAAATTATATATATATATATATATATATATATATATATATAGTTTTTTTAAAGAAAGTTAAACTGGGAAGAGGACAACACACACTCTCAGTCACAGTACCCTCATTCATGCTAACCTATCCCTTCAATCAAACCAACCAGAAAACATATAAAAATTTAAAAACTATAACTCAAACACACACAGCCAAACAAACCTGAGACACAAAGATGCAAGACTGCAATGAATCTAACAATTCGTCACCAAGTAACTATAAGACCCAGGAGCCAGGACAGAGCTCCAACAAAATCCACCCTTCTCCTCTCAACACCTAACTCCCAACACAGCTGGAACACCAAGTGTGGGAGTTTTATGTGGGGATATCCTCCTCCAACATTGTGATTGGAGCCTGCTGGAATCCTTGCTGCACGATTGGTCACTGTCTCATCAAGCACACCCCACCTTCTAGTTCCGTCCATGTGGTGGCGAAAGAGAAAAAGACTTCCGATAAAATGATAAAATACAATAAATATCATAGAATTTGTTATCGTCTCCGATAATTATCATAGGCTTCCCTATCGTATCGTTATCGTTGGGTGTATGCACAATAAAGAGTGCATAGTATCGTTATCGTACATTTTAACGATACGATACACATCCCTAGTTGCAGTTCCAAAGCCACTTACAAGTATTTGCCATGGTTGGGAGTATTATTTACTAAACACTAGTTTCAGAGCTATGAAACTTAACTATTATCTGATTTCCATCCCAAAACATTGCAATAACTCTGTTTTTCTTTCAGATCGTTTTTGTTTACTTTTGTTAGCTAAAAAAATTAGTGACTTATTAAGCAATCAAGGTTGGATCATAGAAAGATTCTTCCAAACAGTAACTAGAAACCTCACATCTAATTTGCGGTCTCATATAAAATGAACTGATTGCAATTTTATTAATGATTCCTTCATGGTTACACATGGAACTAATAAAAACATCGGTTAAATTTCTTGGAAGGTTTCTTAAAGCATTTTTGAAAATCCTTTATTTTTATTATTTACACAAAAGCACTTTGAAAATGATGGTGCGACTAACCATTTGCAGTCTCTCCTCTTCAGCAAGTTACAAAAACAAGTATATTTCCCTAAAGCAATATTTCGCTTTCATTTTTTGGAGGACTTGTACAGTAATGTTGTCTTTTGCTTTCAAAGCATCAATGAATATACCTTGTATATACTTAGAGGTCTGCTTGAGAACCTACTTTCATGAGATTAACCTTTACAAGACAGATGGCCAACATGCAGTCAAAAGGCCCCATGTGGCCCTTCAGGCTGGTTTTGCCTCCACCAAAGTAAACATCCTGGAGCATCAGGCACTCCTGCCCCAGTCCTCCAAACATCTGTTCACTGGGCTGAAAGGAACTTGATGCTGCAGGGAAAGAAGGTGTGCAGGGATGACTCATAGTGCACCCTCTTCCTCTCGACAATCACTTTAATGGGGACAAAGTTAAAGCATCCTCCCCATCACAGTGATCCCCGTGTACTTCATTTCCCTGGAGAATCAGAGTCCTACCATTAGGCAAAGAGAGTTAGCCACCTCAGATGGCACATTCTGAGAAACAGCAATAAAGTGTTGGAGAACACAGTTATAGATAATGCACCACCTGCCCTGAACTCCGTAAGTTCCCTTGCTGCCTTCAGGTATGGCGGAGCACACTGTCCCATTACCAGTGTTGAAATAAAATCCAACAACTTCTGGTCAACTTCGGTATGTGTAATAGAGAGGGGGTGTCATTCTATCTGCCTTCGGCAGAAAGGTATCTTAGACCAGCCATGTCCAAAGGAGCTCACTAAAATGAAATTGAATAGTTTGTTACAATGAAGAGCTTCCACATAGTCAGCCAGGAACAAGATAATCATTAGGGATGTGCACTAGATCGGACCCGATCCACGATCCAAGTCCGGTCCAGTGGGAAATCGGATAAATTATCCGATTTCCGATCCAACAGCTGGATCCGCCGATCCAGTCCGAACCGATCCGAAAAGGGTCCGAACCGGTTCGGCGGATTGGCGGGCGCCCACTGGCGCCCGCCGATGAAAGTGGACAGCGGGGGGGGGGAGGAGGGGGCCCTTACCTTCCCGGCCCGTCCGCTCCCGTCCGGCGCCGGCGGCTACTACCAGCGGGCTCCGCGGCCTGCTTCAGGGTGGCGCGCCGGGTGATGTCATCACCCGGCGCGCTACTCGAGAGCAGGCCGCGGAGCCCGCTGGTAGTAGCCGCCGGCGCCGGACGGGAGCGGACGGGCCGGGAAGGTAAGCAGGGGGTGCGTGGAGGGGAGGAGGGGGTGCGTGGAGGGGGGGAGGGGGGCTCTTACCTTTCCGGCCCGTCCGCTCCCGTCCGGCGCCGGCGGCTACTACCAGCGGGCTCCGCGGCCTGCTCCAGGGTGGCGCGCCGGGTGATTACCCGGCGCGCTACTCGAGAGCAAGCCGCAAAGCCGGCTGGCGGTAGCCGCCGGCGCCGGACGGGAGCGAACGGCCCTAAAAGGTAAGCAGTGGCGGTGGCGGGGAAGGGGGCTTACCCCCCCCCGGAGTCGTCCGCTTCTATCCGCTGGCGGCCCCAGGGGGGGAGGGAGCGCGGGGGAGCGCTTACCTGCCGGGGCCGTCCACAGCGGACGGCCCCGGGGGGGGAGGGAGTTAGGCCCCCCCTCACCCACCCGCCGCCATTTTTTCCTCATAGACTTGCATTGCAATGCAAGTCTATGGGGAAAAAAATGGCGGCCAATCCAAAAATTTCCGATTTTTGGATCGGGATCGTACTCGATCCGGTCCGGGGGGCCTCCGATTTTGTCCGAACCGATCCGTGACAAAATTGGAGGTTCCGATCCGGGTCCCGATCCGATCCGGGGGGTCCATGCACACCCCTAATAATCATGCTGTTAATCTCTTCTTAGTGTTCACTTCCTGCATGGGCTGTACCTTTGGTAGCTTCATCTCTTGCACATTATTTCCCCATTCTTGGGGCTTTTTGCCTGTTTGCTGCTCTTACTTCCAGTGGCCAGCGCCTAGACTACTAAAGGCTCTTTCTTCTCTACTACTGAATGCAAATCCCCACAATCCAAGTCCATTAGCTGCTCATCCATTTCATGGGTTCCCTCAGCCACCTCCAAAAAGAGTACTCTGAAGCTGGGTTTTCAGGAACAGCCCTGATCTTTTGTAGTGGCTGATCAAGCAAGGTTCTCACCTCTTCCCATTGAGGATCCGGTCCTGTTGGTTTTCCTGACCCCAGACCTTAATTATTGCTTTGAGATGATGGCCTTGCTGTTGCAACTTGTTCTCCAACCTGTTCAGCTGTACAAAGATTCCATCTATGCTTTTGATTACTCTTGTCTCTTCCATTCTGGCTCATTCACACTGGCTTAGAGTTTCTCTCCAAAAGAACACAATTCCACTGCTCACACCCCTGTCACTTTACTCTGTGATGCATAATTCCAGGGATTTAGCAAAATCTAGTTTCCTTTCAAAAGAGGTCACTGGAGGCATGTAGCAATTTGAAATATTTGGGTGTTGTTGTTTTTTACAAACTTACAGGTTGGGCATAAATGGAGACAGCAAACTCTACCACATCCAATCTCCAGAGAGTGTCACCTCCACTCTGTAAGAGCTTATAGAGCTGAAAACTCAGTGCTTCCCCTCTCTCTTAATCTGTTTTACTCCTCCACTCTCACTTTCTATCATTTCTTTTCATACAGACTTAGAGCGCTGTTGTGCTTCAGTTTGAGGGATTAAGCAGAAAGTAGGAACAGCTGAGTCTGGGAGTGTTTGGGGAGTGGCCCTTCACAGGAACAGGCAGAAGCTAGCTGAAGGCCAATGCAGCTGACAGCAATTCCCAATCACCACCATCCCCATAAAAGACATGCCAGTACTCAGAAGTGACGCTGGAAGCAATTAGTGTTTTTGGTGCTTGTATACCAGCTCTTTGATCTTGCTTGGATATATCCTGACCTTGGACTAGACTTTTGAGTACTCTTTGGCACATTCCTGAACCTAGTATTTTGACTTGGTTTCTGATGGATACTTTGGCTTTTGACCATGGACTGTTTATTGTTGTTTCCCTCCTGCTTACTGAGTTTAACTTCAGTGATTTATGGCAAGTGTCATGACAAGGGGAAAATCACATTTGCTTACTGTCACTTCTCTGCCTGTGTGTTTGTCCCTCATTACTTCCTCTTTTGAAAGAGGAAGTAAACAACTGGCATGTGGGCCATTTTGATCCCTCTGCTTCTCCTGCACACAGCAGGAGAAGTGGCAACTTCTGTCTTTAAAAATAAGTTGGACTTACTGGGGTGTTGTTGTTTTTTTTGAGGCTCAAAGAAAGCTAGATGGGGTGCTAGGCACGTGGAAGGCAGACAACATCGTGAGAGGGACCCATGAAAATCTGTGAGTGCCCAGTAACGAGCATGCAATAAAACACTCATCTGATGGAGCTCCTGGATTAAGCATGTTTAGCAGAAGGTTTGTCTTTCTACTCCATTCAGAAGACTTAAGGAAGATCCAATTATTGAAAACAATCAGCCAGCCATCTTCTTAACAGGAGATGTACCTGGCAACTTTGCCATTAGGGAAATATCAGCTATCCTTCTGGCCCCATTAACCCACTCCTCCCCAAACCCCCAATCCTACAATAGTCTAAAAACTTTATATGTATCAGTTTCCTTCCTTTCTTTACATGCTTATAATATACCAAAAGAGTTAAGCCTTGAGAAGCCAGTCTACTTTAAAACATGTGTGTGTGACATGCTAATTGATAGCCCGAACTGGTTCATTTCTTTGGTTTTGGTAAAGAGCCATTGAGCTGGTTAAAAAATTATTTTCCTCAAGAGACATCAGCAGAGAATTCAATCTTTTTTGTGAGGTGTTTGCACTTAGTTTGTGAGCCAGAAGTTCATTATAAGTAGACGCAAGATTTCTGTAATGCTTTATAGCATCTAGTATCTCACGTATAGCTGAAATACTAAACCAAACAATCATTTTAAGTCAGCCTCTGAAGACACATGGCAATGAAACCTTTTGTTTATTCCACAAGCGTGTAGAAGTCAACGTTTGGGCCATTTGTGTTATTCCCATCCATTTTCAAAATTGAGATAGGAACTGGGCATTTTAAAATTACTATTGAAAACAATGGTAGAGTGTATGTTTAGCAATAAAAAGTAAGAGACTAATGACTGAAACCATAACGACGAAGAGTCATTAAATCCAACAGCTCTTTTGGCATAGGATTGTGCTTTTCATTGCCTTTGCATTCCAGGGTGGGAGGTCCAATTTTGTAAGATTCGATACCATCTGAGGAGTGAGGAAGAAAACAAATTGGGTTTTGGCACAAGTTTTGAATCTGCACTGACACCCAAATGACCACTTGCAAAAGCCTTCTCCTTGCTAGCCAATTGCTTTGTAGATGTGGAATTGCCTCCGGTCCCAGGTCCTAAATGTCACTTGAGGCTGGTTTCTGAAGTAATGCCATTTGGGGCTGGAAAAGAAGGTTGCGTCCCCCCTTTTATGATACAGTTGGCTTGTGTACAGAGTGACCTGTTCACACATAACAACAAGGCTTAATAAACCATGGTGTGAGCAAGCTGCCTTCTGATGCATTCAGCCCATTCCTTATTGCTTTGCACCTTTTTTACACATGCATACAAAACAACCAGAAAGTGAGAGTTTTGCATGTGTCTGAATTCAAGATTATGCTTAATACAATAATAATAATTCCATAAGTCACATCAGTCACTGACATCACATCAAAAGCTATACAGAAAACCTCCAGAAACTGGGCCTACCAGAATACATCTACATCAACGTCCAGAAAGCAGTCATAATTAAAACATGCTCAATCGTCAGGAAATTACTGAATCAATAAAAGACAGCATGACTTGACAAAGCCCGTCATGTCCATCTAGAAAAACCTCCACGAGTGAGAAAAAGATACATAATAATACTAATAATTTATATAGTGCTTTCTAACAAAGCACTGTACATGAGATAAAATTGGTCAGGAATTTACAAAACTGGAATAAATACAATACAATACAAATACAATAATTCTAATAAAAGACCTTAACTGAAATTAAAAGAATATAACACAAAAACCTCAAAAACCCATATAAAATGTGTCGTGGCCACCACAAAAACTATCAGCATGCATTATCTCAGGAACAACCAGCCAACCCCCTTTATTCAAAAAGAAAGGTTTTCAAACCTTTCTTAAACACCTCCAAATTCTTGGTCAACCACAATGGCAAGGGGAGTGAATTCCATAGCTGAGGGACAAGGTCCTGGAATGCATGATACTGGGACACCATGATCCATGAGGTAGAACAGGTCAGGAGGGCCTGACCCATGCATCTGGTACACACTGGCACAACAGCGACTGTCTATCCATAGCATATTTAACAGGGCAATCCTGTACATGTCTACTCAAAAGTAAGCCCCATTGATTTAAATTGGACTTACTCCCAGATACTTGTACATCAGTTGGCAGCCAAATGGCACAATATTATGGATGGAACCATCAGATTTGTTTGAGGTTCATTCTTTCTTGATATTCTTTACTTGAAATCAGAGGCTGATAACTTGCTTTCTATCTTCTTAGGGTGCAACACCATGCATTTTAAACAGAAAAAAGTACTGCGACTCTACCAGTATTTCCCAGCCAGCATGAGTATTGTAGATTCCCCCCCCCCATCTAAACATGCACCTTTGCTTTTTCTGGACCCCAGGTTTTGGGGTAGTAGGACTGGTGGTAGGGTAGTCACTTAGGCAAGATCTATGCCAAGCAGGATATAATAATTTGAAAGCAGTTTGAAAATGATATATGGAATGTGTCCTGGGCCCCAACAGTTGTCAGTGCACTTCAATACTGTTATAAAGCAGTAGTGTAGATCCTGCCTTAGACATTGTCAAAAAAAAAAAAGGAAATGCATTTCCAGAAAAGAAGGCAAAGGGCACAATTTGTTATGCAAACAGATTTGCATAACATTTAATATATTAATTTATATGTATAGGTGCAAACTGAGAAAACAAAATCCTACAATTTAATTAGAAATGCAATGCCTCTGACCATAGTGGAGAAGACTGGGCCATGTGGGCCTGCCCAGTCAGCCTTGTCCAGGTATTGAACTGTTAATGGGCAACTTCAAGCCCCCTGTGCTCTGTCCCTTCTTATGATTTTTTATCTTCAAACAGGCTTTGAGGTGGACAGATCTTCAAATAGAGGACTCTCTTCTGTAAAGTAGGACACATGGCCACTCTAACTGGGGTTGACAGGCTCAGCCTCAACCCGACGCTGCCTGGCATTGCTTTCCTGATAAACAGGACCAAAATTGTCACTATCAATCTGTGCTTGATAGTATTATTGGCTCACCTACACTTATCCACTTAACCTTTCCTTCAAAGGCCCAAATAAAAGCAGTGGCCTGTTTAACTTCTAGTCTGAGGTAGCTGGCTTTCTTTTGGCTTGGGTTACAAGATGTTTTGATTTTAATAATAATAACAACAACAACAACAATAATAATAATAAATTATTTCTTACCCGACTCTCTGTTTGGATCGAGGCGGGGAACAGCAGTAAATATAAAATATGATAAAATACATTAAACTGATTAAAAAGATGGTACACATTATTAAAATAGCAATAAAACATCATAAAAACATCCTAAAAACATTCTAAAATTCCACTGAATATGCCTGCCGGAAGAGATTAGTCTTTATAGCTTTCTTAAATTCTAAAAGACTGTTAAGTTGACGACTCTCCTCTGGCAGGCCATTCCACAGTCTGGGAGCGGCAGAGGAGAAGGTCCTCTGGGTAACGATTGTCAGCCTAGTCTTGTAGTAAGTTCTTCCCAGAGGACCTGAGTGTGCGGGGCGGATTGTATGGGAGAAGGCGATCCCGGAGGTAACCTGGACCCAAACCATGTAGGGCTTTAAAGGTAATGACCAACACTTTATACTTCGCCTGGAAACTAATTGGCAGCCAGTGGAGCGATTTTAAAGCCGGTGTAATATGGTCACCCCTAGAAGATATGAAAATGTCAATCAAACGCTTGAAACATGTATATTTTAAATTTCAATATTTGATTTGTTTAGGATTACATTTGCTTATAACTCAGAGAGCACCTCTCTTTTTATTGTCACCCACTTCAGCTTCAGATCTTGTATCAAGGTGCTGCTCCAAGTTTCAGCTTCGCATAAAATGAGGACTGTCATGGCATGGAGTAGGGCCTTTACATCAAAGGCCCCTGGGCTGTTTAATGAACTCTTTGTTGGCCTTCTGAAGGAGGTGCAAAATTAATCTCTTCTGCATGGCCCTTGTTTCAGCTGAAAACAAAGTGAGGAAAGCATCCAAGTCAACTAAAAAAAGAGAGAAACAGGTCCTCAGGATGCAAAAGGATTTATTTGTAGGGAGCCCTTTTCCAAATGTTCTTTAGAGAAGCTCCATACAAATAAATCCTTTTGCATCCTGAGGACCTGTTTCTCCCTTGTTTCAGCTGACTAGTTCTTATTAGTACTTTTGGTTGAGGAGCTCCTTTTATTTTCTCAAATTTTGTACTGTACACACCCTTGAGCACTGAAAAGGAGGGTAGTAAATGGTTTTAGTTAATGTATAATAAATATATATATCAACAAAGGTATTGACCTATTCAATTCAAGGTGCTGAATTTAACCTTTAAAGCCCCAAACAGTTTAGGGCTTGGCTATCTAAGGGATTGCCTGTCTCGCTGTGAACTTCCCCAGGTATTAAGAAATGGAGAGGCCTTTTAGAGGGCACCATTAACAGCAGAGGTCCATTGGTTGGGCAGGCATGAAAGGGGTTTCTCTTAAGTCACTCACAAACTGTGAAATGCACTCCCTCAAGAAGTCCAGTTGGTCCCCATTCTCTTTGCTTTTAGAAAGGGGGTAAACACTAGGGGTGTGGAGAACAGGTCTTCTCTGCCCTGAAATTTAAGCAGAGCTCTGATGAGGTGCTTCTCTGCTCCAATTTTCAGAGTGGCTCTGTCTCTCCACACCATCGGATTACCCCTCGGAGAACCGTCCTGTTTTTGGAAGAAAACGCAAGCAGATGCAATTGAACACTGGTGTCTGTCTATGGTCAGGTATATTCAGGGCAAGTGAAGATGTCAACAAAACAATCTCTCTCTCTATTGAAACCTCAATGTGCCACCCAGCAAAGCTTTTCAGTGTTGTCTGGGGCTTATTACATGCTGGCCCTAAGGACACTGTATATCCATCAGAAGCCCATTTTGATGTGTTTGCAAAGCACATCTAAAATAAAGTCTCTTACATCTGTCAGGACTTAGACTCCAGTTTTATAGCAAGTGAATCAGAGGAGCATCCAGAGCACAGTCCTGCCCAGTTTTGTTGGATGAGTTTCACTTAGTACAGCTTGAGGACAATGACAAAGAGCTTTGACAGGTTCATGCACTTACCTCCGTGCTGAATCCTTGCCCTACTTGGCTTATAAGGATCATCAGGGAGGGAACAACTGGATGGGTTGGGGAGGACTAATGCCTCTTTGCAAGAGGGAGTGGCCTCAGGCAACCTGAAATGGCTGGCAGTGAACCTACTCCTGAAGAAATCCTCCCTGGACTAGGAAGATCTCAACAACTTTTGGGCAGTGGCAAATCTTGCTTTCCTGACTAGGTGATGGTCAACCAGTTCCAGATGCTCTTGGATGAGACTGATTATCTCGATCCATATGAGTCAAGGTTCAGACCAAATTTTGCCACAGAAGCAGCCTTGGACACTATGCCAGGAGAGGGAGAGGGGGAGTGTGATCCTGTTCATTCTTCTGGCTTTCAATACCATTGACCATGGTAACCTTCTGAGACAACTGTCTAAGCTGGGAATGTGGTGTACTATGTTGCAGTGCTATTGCTTCTCCTTGGATGACTGGATCCAGAAGGTCATGCTTGGGGGAGATTGCTTGTCCCTGTGGATTCTCCAGTATGGGGTTCCACAGGGTCAGTTCTGTTCCCCATTCTATTTTACCTCAACATGAAACCATTGGGTGGGATCATCAGGAGTCTTGGAGTGTGTTGCCATCAGTATGCTGATGACATGCAGATCTATTTCTTCTTTTCATCATCATCAAGTGAAGCTGTGGACGTGCTGGATCAGTGCCTGGCTGTGAAAATGGACTCAATGAGGGCTAATAAACTGAAACTCAATCCAGACAACATAAAGATAGAGAATGTTCAACCTGATCTGGATGGGGTTGCACTCCCCAGAAGGAGCAGGTTTATAACTTGAAGTTATTCTGGAAGCTCAGGCGCCCTCAGTGGCACAATACACCTTCTACTGCCTTTGATTGGTAGGCCCGAATACACTCCTATCTAGACAGGGATAACCTAGCCTCAATAGTCTAACCTAGTTTTTTATTGTGAGGTTTAAAAAAATGGTGTGGAGGACCATGTAAGCCGCCTCGGGATCCTTGCAAGAGGATAAAAGGTGGGATATAAATGTAATAATAAAGATAATAATATTAAAATATAACACCAATTCTGGCTTGTTTGCAAAAGCTGCCTGTACATTTCTGATCCCAATTCATGGTGTTGGTTTTGATATATAAGGCCTTTCCCTGATTGGGACTGAAATAACTATTAGAGCACCTCTCCTGGTATGACAGTCATCTGACGCCCTCCTCCAGGTGCCTTCTCCAAGGGAACATCAAAGGATGGCTACAAGGGAGAGGACCTTTCCAGAGATGGCCTCCCAATTATGGAACACTCACCAGAGGTCCACCCAGTGCCAAAATGGTCATCTCTATGGTGCCAGGTTAAGACTTTCCTCTATTCCCAGACATTTGACAGCATATGATAGGGGTTTTAATAGATGCAACAACTTCTTATGGTTGATTGTTAAAATTGTATATGTATATAGTGTGTGTGTGTGTGTGTGTGTGTGTATGGATGCTTGTGCCCCCACCGATTCTCTTGTGCCCCACAGATTCTGTTGCACAAGCTATGGGTCCTGCCAATTCCATTGTGGAAAGTGGGACCCACCGCTCGCACAACAGAAATTTAACACGTTCCAGAGGAAGCCCCAAAATGAACTGCTCATTTCTGGATCGGGACAGGTTGGCGGAGCTCCCTTATGTGGGCTTTGCTGACCTGCCCCCTTCCAGAAATGAGTGTTCCCGTTCTTTTCTGGTTGTCCATGGGAAATGCTAAATCTCCGTTCCACAAGCATGGGGTGCAAGAGAATCATAAGGGCCCCGTTGGATTCTGCCCATTATGAAAACCACTCAGAGAACTTTGGCTATCAGGTGGAATAAAAATGTCATAAAATAAATACGCAAAAGTGGGGCTGTATGTACTAGCTTCAGTCTGCCACTGTGAGCTTGCTGGCCCCTGACCCTATGCTGTTCACACATTAGAGGAATATTGGAAGGGGGGAAACCTGCCAAATGTATGTAGGCTGTCCTCATCAATAGCAACCTTGATCATGCAGGGTTATAGCTTACGAGAACAGCCTACATGCCTTCAACAAGCTTTCCCCATTCAGACCCTCCCCTAATATATGGACAGCATGGAGATGGGGCTGACATGGATCACAATGGTGGGGAGGGGCTAGTACACACAGGTCCACTGTCTCTAGATGCAGTGTTGCCAAAGATGACATCAAGGACAGGCATGGTGGGGCACCTGCTGAGGGCCCATACCCTAGCAGGGTCCCACTGACAAGAGCCCCTGGATTTGCTTCTCCTCTTTCCCAGTGCAACCTGTTTGTTCATCTGTCTTTTGCTTTGGCCCTGTCCATGGTGAGAAGGGGGAGCAGTAGATGCCACTGCCGCCTCGCTCATTGGTTCAGACAAACTAGCAAAGATGAGTGAGGATCAGAAGCAATAGCAGTTGGTAACAATGGCAACAAGAAGGTAGACTCGCTGAGGGATGGGGCCCACTCAGGGTGTCTTGCCCAAGAGACCTCCTCTAAAACCAGTAGCTGGCACTGAATGTTACTCACATAAGACTCCAGAAAGACCATATTTTGGAACTGACACTACGACTTTGATTCATCAGCTGATAAGTAAGATTATGAAGTCCTTAGTGATCCGTTTGCCTAATTTCTAAAAGCAGGTAAGCAGAACCACAAGTTTTTCAATCCTTGTAGCCTTAGGCAACACCACCTCCACCAGCAGCAGAACCTTTGCATAAATCTATAAAGCATCAATTAATAATAATAATAATAATAATAATAATAACAATATATTTATTTCTAACCCGCCTCTCCCTCTGGATCGAGGCGGGGAACAACAATAAATATAAAATACAAAGACCATAAAACAAATAAAACATTAAAAACAAATAAAACTGATACATTATTAAAAACATCTTAAAATTCAACTGGGTAAGCCTGCCAGAAGAAATCAGCCTTCACAGCTCTCTTAAATTCAAGAAGACTGATAATTTGTTGACTCTCCTCCAGCAGGCCTGGGAACGGCCGAAGAGAAGGTCCTCTGGGTAACACTCATCAGCCTAGTTCTGGCTGATTAAAGTAAATTCTTCCCAGAGGACCTGAGTGTGCGGGGCGGATTATATGGGAGAAGGTGATCCCGCAGGTAACCTGGACCCAAACCATGTAGGGTTTTAAAGGTAATAACCAACACTTTATACTTTGCCCGGAAACTAATTGGCAGCCAGTGGAGTGATTTTAGAATTGGTGAAATGTGGTCATCCCTAGGTGTACCAGTGACCAACCTGGCTGCCATATTCTGAACTAGTTGAAGTTTCTGGACTAGGCACAAAGGTAGCCCTATGTACAGCACATTGAAGAAGTCAAGCCTTGAAGTTACCAGTGCGTGCACTACCATCTTTAGGTCTTCCATCTCTAGGAAGGGGTGCAGCTGGCATATCAGCCGAAGCTGATAGTAGGCACTCCTGGCCATCGCATCTATCTGGGCTGTCATTTGGAGCGACGGATCCAGGAGCACCCCCAAGCTGCGAACACAGTCTTTCGGGGGTGGGGGGGTGTAACCCCATCCAGAACTGGTTGACACACCTCCAAACCCAGGTTGGGGCCTTTGACAGCAAGCACCTCCGTCTTGTCTGGATTCAGCTTCAGTTTGTTTTTCCTCATCCAGCCCATTACTGCCTCAAGCATTCATTGAGAGGAGACATACTATCCTTAGATGACAATGTTGTTGAAGGCATAGAGAAATATATTTGGGTGTCATCAGCACATTGATAGTGCCCTGCCCCATGCCTCCAGATGATCTCTCCCAGTGGTTTCATGTAAATGTTAAACAGCATTGGGGAAAGGATGGCACCTTGTGGTACACCACATAGCATCTCCTTCTTTGAAGAGCAGTTATCCCCAAGCATCACCATCTGGAACCTGCCTAAGAGATAGGACTGGAACCACTGAAGCACAGTGCCCCTGATTCCCAATCCCCTCAGGCGTTCCAGAAGGATACCATGGTCGATGGTATCAAAAGCTGCTGAGAGGTCCAGGAGCACCAACAGGGACACACTCCCCCTGTCAATACTCAGGCTTAGATCATCCACTAAGGTGACCATAGCAGTCTCAATTCCGTATCCTGCCCTGAAGCCAGTTTGAAATGGGTCTAGAAAATCTGTATCATCCAAAACTGTTTGGAGTTGGACGACAACGTCCCTCTCGATCACCTTTCCCAAAAACGGAAGGTTTGATACCAGCCGGTAGTTATTAAGGTCCAGGGGGTCCAGGGATGTCTTTTTTAGAAGCAGCCATACTACCGCTTCTTTTAAACATGTTGGAAAACTTCCCTTCCTGAGAGATGCATTAACAATATGCTGTAGATGTGATTTAACTGCATCTCCTCCCTGGACGACCAGCCAAAAAGGACAGAGATCAAGAGGGCAAGTTGTCCTCCTCACTCGTCCAATCAGCTTGTCCACGTCCTCGGTACTCACCAACTGAAACTGATCCAGTGTAATTCTACTCACAGAGTTACTGGACACTCCATTGTCAGCTTCTGCTATAATGACGGCGTCTAAGTCAGCTCTTATCAGATAGATTTTATCTGTGAAATGATCGTTAAAGGCATCACAGTGAACTACCGAAGGCTCTAAGATCAGGTTCAGTGGGGAAGGTGCCTGGGTTAGACCCCTCACTACCCTGAACAGTTCTGCTGAATGCGAGTTCACAGATGCAAATTATTTACAGGAAGGCCATATCTGTGTAACAAAAGAAACAAATGAATAAGCTTTTATGGAAAATTATCTTGGAAATCCGCAGTCTTAAAAATCTTCATGATATTTAACAGTTATATCATCACATGACTACTTGAACCACAGAAGAATGGTTTGATCATACACTGAGACGGTATTTTGTGAACTTTCTTCTCGTTTTCATATCTGAAGACAGATTCTTGGACAAATCCACCAGTAACAAAATTGACTTGTGACTTCTTGAACGAATTTCCCCAAACCAAAATATATAAAGGGCTAATATATCGAAACCTTGGACTATGAATTAGATCTATGGAATCACCATCTAGGTCTTCATTACTAGAACACTCATGTAGAGGGGGGGGCAAATGGGGGAGGGAACAACTCACTGCTGGCTAACTAGAATTGCTGCCAGTACATCTTTTCTATGAAGAATAACAGAGAGCCCTCTCTGGTGATTCCTGTCCTCGTATAAGGAAAGAAACACAATACTCCATATGGTACTTGAATAAAAAGCTGAGGATGGGGTGGACAGGATAAGGAAACTTTACTGTTCCCCCCAACCCACATCATTCACAAATATTTTTCTAGTGCTGTGGTACTGTAGCAAGATAAAGCACAGCATCCAAAGATAGATAGATAGATGAAGATAGATAGATAGATAGATAGATAGATAGATAGATAGATAGATGATAGATAGATAGAGATGGCATGTGCATCGCCTTGGGTCAAAGCCCCAAATCCAAGTCGAGGTGGGCCGATTTGGCCTGCCTCAGCCCAAATACAAGGTGGTACTGGGTCGGCCTGAGGCACCCCAAGGCCAAAATGGATCAATTCCAAAGGCCTTGGGGTGTCTCAGGCCAATTTGAGGCAGTGGTGGCCCGCTCCCCTGCCTGCCCACTCAGGAAAGCTAGAGGGAGGCCCACCATGAATCCATTGGACTCAATAGACAACTCCCTCCCCTCTCTCCTCCCCTCCTCTCCATGCCCAGTCATCTTCAAACCCTCTTCCACTGCCAGGACTTACCTTTCCATGTGTCCTTGTCCCTTAGAGTCATGATGGAAAGATAAGGTTCTTTCGTTTTTGTAGATTTATGGTCATAAACTAGGGAAATGGCCCTTTACAGCCACCATAGTTTGCAGTCATAGATCTATAAAAAACAGTGAGCCCTCTTCTTACCTTTACATCGCAGCCCTAAGGGAGGAGGACACACGAGAAGGTAAGTCGTGGTGGTGACAGCTCTGGGAGTGGAGGGAGGGATGGGGTTAGGGAGTCGAGCAAGGGAGTCTAATGGACTTCTCATCAGCCTTGTGCCATGCTTTCCTGGTGGACACACAGAATCCTGCAAAGGTTCACCAACTTTTTGAGGGGCAACGAACCTTGCTTTGGTACTGAAGCAAAAGGGAAACCTCAAAGCAACCTGAGTCCAAAATTCCAAAACAGCCTCTGAGGTGAATCTGGGGGCTGTGTACAGCCCAGATAGATAGATGATGGATAGATAGATAGATAGATAGACTAACAGCATCACTCAGTATCTTCATTTTATAATCTCACCCCTGTACTGACAGTGCCCTCTGATACATGTCCACTCTGAGGTGAATGCCATTGAGTCAGTTCAATTGGGCTAGGAGAGTGTGTATATGATGGCTTCCTCTGAAAACTAGCCTGTCACCCATCAACTCAAGGAAACTGGAACTTATGCCTCATTTAGATATATTACCTATGTGGTATGGTTTATCATCATCTCTGTAATTGTTCCTTATGGATTTAATGGGCATCACAGACATGGTACATCACCATGAAATCAATTATAATCATGTGGACAGAAGCTTTATGCCAGGGGTAGGCAACTTGTAGGCTTCCAGATGTTTTGAACAGACATGTATAAGATTGTCCTAACATCTGGACTTGTGGTTACTTGTAACTTCACTCAAGTAATTAGGGTTCTCGTTTTGTTAGCTTTCTTAAAGTTAACCTGGGATTTATTTTACTAGTTGTTTAAAGAATATTGTACAATATATTACATATTAGTCATACTTCCTATGAAAAAGTAATGCATGTGTACATTTCAACAACTTGAAAGTTCACCTCTACTTTGGAAAGAAATTAATATTTGTTCAGTGAAGGGAGCTATTTTAACCCAGGTTTACATAAAACTATTAAGGCAGTGCTGAAGCCCCAGCATTTGCATAGAAGAAAAAGGCAAAATAAATCAGCAAGAACTCAGGTGAGTTCATCCAAGCAGAAGTAAATGAGAAGCAGTACCTGTAAAAAAAATAGCTAACTCAAAAAATGAGGAGCTATGGGCCTGAAAGGTAGAACTATTCCTTGCATAATCAAATGGAAAGTGGCTAGGGCCAAGAAATGAGTCGATACCTTTTGTTAATATGGATTATTTCCACAGAATTGCAGGCTCCAGTGCTGTCTAAAGTACTTGAATCAGAGCGCTGTTTCCTATGTTATGCTTTGGCAAGAAAGACATGTCCATGTTCGGAAATGGTGTGGTCTGGAAAAAAGAAAAAGGAACAGTACATTAACTTTTCTAACAAGATCTGTGCTCCACCCAGCAGCAAGGAAACTTGGAGTGTAATGATGTCATCTCACGCATTCGGTTTGGCTACACATTTTTCTAGTATTAAATATAGAGTTTTACAGGTTTTCTTGTATCAATCCAGACCTTTCTATTAGGCCAGGGTGATGAAACAACAGAAAATCAAGATACATTAATTCACTCATATAACATCCCAGGGGTTCTTAAATATTAAGTGCAAGAAATAATAATATTCCTTGAAAAGATTATCTACAGTGTAAACTCATGCCATTGTTGTTTTTACCAGTTTAATGGTCATAGCTTCCCATAATATAAAGAATTGTGGAATTTGCAGTTTGGTGAGAAATCTGAGGATTTTCTGTTAAAGAACCTTTAGTAGTATACAAGTTCCATGGTTCCCTTGGAAAAGTTTGTAATTTAGGCATAGATTAAGAACAAATACACATGTGTATTCCTTGTCTGTATTGTTGTTTGGTCCATATGTGTAGTTTTGGGGGCTGCCTATACGTGATGAAAGCTACCACACAGACATCCCTGGGCTTCCTCCCGAAGCTCTGAAGCAAAAACATTGGGGACTTAACCTGGCTTTTTGGTCCACAGGCTGGTGAGGATGGCACATTGCCATCTCTTGCTGTGCTCCAGGGTCGCAGCGGAGGCATGGCTGGGCGGATGGCAACCTCTGAGTGGTCGCTGTCCAGCTGGGCAGGGGGGAGGGGGCAGGCAGACAAGCTGGTGAGCCAAATGGCCACCAGAATGCCCCTGTGCTGCCTCTGGGTGGGGAGAAGAGTCTACCTTTTGATGGAAGGAAAGTCCTCCTTTCCCTTGGCTTCAATCCCTGTGAGGTAAGGGGGGAAAGCCAGGGAGGGATGGACAGCAGCAGCGGCTCTCCCCCTCCCCCCCGCCCCATGATCCATATAAACCCAGTGCTTGCTCCTTGGCATGGGGATAATGTGGTGCAACACCGCAGGAGCGAAAACACAGGGTTTGGTGTCTTGTGTGCCAGTGCACCATCATCAAGACAGTCCCCTAGTCTGTACTGCTGTTTGGCCCAGGTGTGTATTCCTAGTCTGTGCTGCTGTTTGGGTCTTTAGCACAAATCTAGACCCGGGGAGAAGAAGGTAGATGTGGTATCGAGCTTCCTATACTAAGATAGCTCTTGGACAGATGTCTTTCCCATCACTTCCTACCTGATACTTTAACTGGAGATGCTGGTGGTCGAAACTGGGATCTTCTGTAGGCAAACCATATGCTCTATCACTGAGAATCCCCATGTGAGTACAGTAATATTGCTGGTTGGAATCGACATATGCAGCCCTTGCTGGTCTATACATGCCCTCATCCAGTATGGAAGTCTGCTTTCTATCTCTGTGGACAATGAAATCACCACTCTGCTTTGAAGAGCTGTTCTAACTCCTAGGTAATGCAAGCATTTCTTTATAAGAGCTTCACTGTTTCAATAAAACCTCAGAGGACATTAGGGTTGCAATCCTAGAACACTAAAAAGTAAGGGACACTGAATTCAGTCGGATTCTCTTCAGAAGAAACTTGCATATCACGGGACTGTAGATCAGGGATTTGTGCCCTCAAATCACATGTAAATAATTTCCAAAGAGTTTTTCTTAGGATGCAAGCAATTGTAAAGAATATTATTCACTATACCTTTTGGGAATGGATTTGATAGAATTAGTACAACCAGCTGTGTCCTTATTTTATTATCATTTTTGTTTTTAAAAATGTGCTGAATGTAGCCAATTCAGAAAATAATATCGATGCTGATGTGTTTTTAAAAAAACCAGGGTGACAAACAGTGTTAGCTTAGCTGGTTGTAGCTTATCACATCTACAGAAAACCATGCTAACAAAGCCTGTGGATTCATACAAAATTGTCCTGGACTGGTGTATTCTAGAATTTTTTCCCCTTTGTGTAAAATTTAACCATGCAAACCATTCATCTCATCTTAATAATATGCAAATCCTTTATTTCAGAGAACTGACCCAAGAGATAAAAGCTAGAGAGATTAATCTCTCATAAATTCTTAGTCTGTTTTTACTAATACTGCACAATTTACAGCTCTATGAATATGCTGAAGTAACATTTGCAACACATCACACAGCATGGCAAAGCCAGGTGCACAGCTAAATGAATGTCAACAAATTCATCCCCTGACACCCCTTCCCCAAATTAATCTATTACATTTGGTCCAAATAGGGTATCATATAACTGCATTTTTTCATCTTACTCAGGTTATAATCCTATGGACACTTACCTTTGATTTTTTTTTTTTTTTTTGTAAATAATTTTATTATTTTCAACATAATGATAACATAAAATACATACATAACCCTCGACAATCCCCCCCCGTGTACCCCCCCACCATGAGACCTTCTCTTAACCTTTTATTCTATCCAGAAGTTTATCGACTCTTTTGAAGGTGTTTGTCCCTTCCCCGATCTTAATACATATTCCAAAAGGGGTCTCCATATTTCCCCAAAATCATTTTTACCGGACATTCCCCTTTTCAATTTCATTTTACAAGTTAGCATATCATTCAAAGCCATATCCCATATTTCTTTATACCATTCTTCTATTGTATAGCTTCCTTGTCCTTTCCAATTTTTTGCAATCATTAGTCTAACAGGAGTCAGGAGGTTGTTTATCAATTCCCTCTTGTTTTTGTCCTCTTCCCCTCTATCCCATATTGCTAGTAGAGCGAGCTTCGGGTCTAATTCCACTTTACTTCCAATTATTTCACTTATTTCTTTAAATACCCTTTTCCAAAATTTTTGTACATATTCACAGCTCCACCACATATGGTAATAAGTTCCAACCTCCTGGCATCCTCTCCAACACTTTTTAGATATTTTTTTATCAATCTGGTGAAATCTAACCGGTGTTAGATACCATCTCCACAATACCTTATAAAAATTCTCCTTAATTCTGATCGATAACAATTTTAACATTCTTGCGTTCCACAACCTCTCCCAGTTATAATCCTTAATTTCTCCATTTACGTCTTCTTCCCAAGCCTTTTTTATTACTTTAAGTGAATTTTGAAAATCTTCCTCTATCAATAATTTATATATCTCACTAGTCAACCCTTTCTTAATTTCCTTTCCTTCTTTCCTGCCTTTTGACTCTACTAATTCTTCAAATCTTGTATTGTTTCTACACTTTTTATTTTTCAATTTCCATTCCTGAGTCCATTTCCCTAATTGTATACATTTAAACCATGCAAATTTATGACCTATCAATAGCTCTTACCTTTGATTTTGAGATTAATTTTTTAGGAGGAACTGATGTGGAAAGTGTTTTCCTGTACTAGAAAGTTTGAAACTAGTTAGCTTACCAGATTTGTGAGAACCTTAGATTCTCAGGTGGTTTGCTGTACTGTGTTTTATCATATTGTTCATTTCATTGATACCAATTTTTAATTTATTTGTTTTTAATCCTGCAAGCCTTTCTAATAGAAACTGGGTCTAAACTGCAGGCCTCATAGCCACAATGTACTTTTTGTAGTTTTATGTGTCCTCCTCAACATTTTGTACTAAAACTCAAAAGCGCATGCACTCATTTTATTTATTTAAAGTGATCTTTTTAGGCCACCTTTAAGGGTGAAACCCTCTCAAGATTGCATAGCAGATAAAAATACAAAAACATATAGAAACACAATAAATACACATTCAATTAAATGCTATAAAAACACCCTGGCCAGATCTACACCTTGTGTCAAATCCTTATGAATGTGGAATAAAAAGCAGGAAATAACACTATGGCCTCATCTTGATGAGCAGAAAGCCCCGGGGTGGATCCGCAGTGGTGCTAGGTCATTTAAATAACGCAGCAGCCATTACGGAGCCATCCCAGGGCTTTCCCCTGAAGTTCCGATTTTTAAAAGTTGGGGACTTACCCCAATTTTTTTCACTTGGAGCAAGGCAATGATGGCATCTGCCATGTGTCGCCTTGCTCCAGAGCTGCAACGGAGGTGTGCCCCAGTCGATGGTAGCCCCTGATTAGTCACCATTGGCTGGACAGGGGAAGGGGGGCAGTGAGCCAAATGGCCACTCCGCAGCCCACCTCCACAGAGCAGCGGAGCATCACGGTCAAAGAAAAATGTAAAAAACTAAGTAAAGAACTGTAGCGAGGCACTTGCACACAGGGACAGGGGGAATGGGTAGCCCAGCAAGCCGAATGGCCTCTGGGCTGCCTCCATGCAGCTTCACATTAAAAGAAAAACGTTAAAAAAAAAATTAATGGAGCGAGGCACGGACTCCCCCCTCCATGACTACTTTCTCTTTGGCTGTGGGGAAGAGGAGGAGGGAAACAACGGGGGGATGAATGGGGCACTAGAGGTGGCAGCAGCCCCTCCTCCTCCCAGTGAGGTTTCAAACCCCACATTTGTGCTCCTTGCTGTGGGGATTACCTGGCAGGAGAGCACGTGCAGGATGTGGGGTCTCAAAGCACCAATGTCACCTTGTATAGACACAGCCTATGAAAGGGGTATATGGAATGTGTATTGTGCCCCAACAGTTATCAGTGCATTTCAATACCACTATAAAACAGTAGTGTAGATCTAGCCTATAACAACACTAATAAAACCTTCAGCCCACAGATAATGAAAAGGCCAACAAAAAAAGTGGGTCTTCAGAAACCCTGAAGGAAGCTGATTCCAAAGGTGTGGGGCCACCACCAATAAAGCCTTCTCCCTTGTACTCACCAGCCTTAAAGCCCTTGGGGCAGGCAGCTGGCAGGGGTACAGTGACAGGTCTTAATAAACGTATTGCCTCACTGTGGATTTGGCCATTTTTTGCCTCATGGACCAGCACAACTAACTTTGTTTTTTTATCATAATTTCTTGTTCAAGTGGCCTAAAATATCACAAGCAATCAAACAACTTACAAAGTAGGCGTATACCAATATCAAACCTATCCATAACTGTCAAAACTATGTAACTATATCTCATGACTTTAAGGACATTGTTGATATGATCAATGTGTAACTGCTCTTTCACTCTTAGCTGTCTGACAGATAGGTTTCAGATAAGAATTATTCACTAATTATCAATCCAGATAGCTTTTTTTCTGCCTGACAAATATATCATTACTTCATTAAGTAAAGTTGTGGATTTTGCTATAATTCCAATTCTAAATCACCTGTGCATATTTTGGGACAAGATTTGAGTGCAGAGATAAGAGTACAAAAAGGATTATTGAATGACAGCTCAAATTATAAGTATTTGAGTGCCTTTGACACCACAAATTAAGCTTCGTGGGGATTAGTTAACTATGAATATTTCCCTCCAGAGGGGATGTTTTTTGCATTGTTGCAAAAAAAATTCTTCCTCTACCTACTGTTTCAGCTTTACTTTGGTTGTTTTGATATACCTAAATTGCATTCTACCCACTTTAAGCCCTGACGTATTCATGCGACCACCTGAACAGGTTTTCTGTGTAAGGGTTAACACTGTCCAGGAACCTTTACCAGAGCCAAAATTACATGTTATGCTAATTGTGCAGACCCAGCCTGTGACCCACACAGCCTCTTGGGGTTCCCCAGGGGGCAGTGCTTAGGCTCTAAGCTAGGCTGATCATATGAAAAGGAGGACAGGGCTCATGTAACTTTAACAGTTGCAAAGAAAAGGGAATTTCAGCCGGTGTCATTTGTATGCAATTAGTACCTGGTGAAATCCCCTCTTCATCACAACAATTAAAGTTGCAGGCACTATACTAGAGTAACCATAAAAGAGGGCAGGGCCCCTGCAGCTTTAACTATTGTAATGAAGAGGGAATTTCACCAGGTACGAATTACATACAAATGATGCCAGCTGAAATTGCTTTTCCTCTACTACTGTTAAAGTTTCATGAGCCCTGTCCTCCTTTTCATATGGTCAGCCTACTCTAAGCCCCACCCCCTGGAGGAATCCCTCATAGGGAATCCTCTCACTGCTATCTCTGATCTCAGATAGAAGATAACAGTGGGGATAACAACAGGCAGAATTCCCAGATTGGAGATAGAGAAATAAGGGGTGGCAGTCACTGGGATTCCCCCATACCAGGAAAAGTGGTATGGGGTAGGCAAGCCCCTTCTCTTTTGTGTGCCCCACCTCCATCCCACAATGGGGACATTCAAAGAGGCTGAGGCCCTTTCCACACCAGGCGTTTTGCCTGGGAAAGCCCCTGGGTGTAGAGGGAGGGAGTACCTAATACACACCATTGGAACACAGGGACCAGCCAGCAGCCATCCCAGGCAAAATGCCTAGTGTGGAAAGGGCCTGAGTCTGCTTTCCTCCTCTGTCAGAGAAGCAAAGGTGAATCAGCCACTTCTCCATCACACACCCCACCTCCTTCACCCATTGAGGAAAGGAGTTGGGGCCCACAAAGCCAGCTGGGTCACCTCTGACTCTTTTCTGGGGGAGAAGTGAAGGGGACTCAGCTGCTTCTCCCCAGGAAAGAGTCAGAGCTGATTCATACCAAACTATATCGACCCATGTCAGACAATGGTTCACTGTAACTGTGAATGTGAAACAAGTGTTGAATTATGAACTTATATGAAATGGCCTTTTTCTGAAAATCCCACTGATATCAAAGGAGAAGCATCTATGAGTCTAGGGTCACAATAGAAATGTAGTTCTTAAAGGTAATTACATCACAAGAGCTCTTGACCTCATTTCCAGCTTCAAACAGTTCGACCAGCATAAACGTGTGGCTACTGTTTACAAAGACACATCATGGACCAGCTGCTATAACAACTTCAGTACGCTCTTCTAAGCAATATGATCTACTCAATTTCCGTAGCCACCTCATATGTCTCAGGAATAGGAGGGTTTCAACTACAAGGGTGAAAATAAACTAACTGTAGCCGGAACAGCCCAAGGGATGATTTAGGTTCACAGAAAAATAAACGGTTATTTAGCACACTTGTCTGATCTTGTATGAGAGAGCTGCAATGCTCAACGATGTCTCAGCAACATGCTGCCTTATAATTATGTATGAGAAACTTTCATATTTTTTCTTAATCCATGCAGCACCAATGTGTCCTTCAGAATGCTTGGGTTCCCCACTATATAAAATATTCATCTTAGAGAATAGAACAGATCACTGAAATGCACTTCTAATGAGGACCAGTGTGGTATACACTGTATATTAGACACTGAGATGACTGATTTAACATAATTGGAAATATGGTAATTCTCTGGTGTTTGAGATTATTAGCATGCTTTCAGAATTTTTGATTTGTGACTTAGCAAAGCACAACCAAATTTGCAGCCATTTTTGATCTTTGATGACCATGTCACTCCTACTGGAACTCTGAAGAATCTGATATGATACTAGGACTATGTGTCAGATTCAGCTGTATCCAATATTAAATCAGGCTGATTTGGAAAGATTCGGAAGATGTCCAAATCAAAGCAGGGCTCCTTTGTAGTGGAGCAAATCTGAACTTTCTGAAAGTTTCATTAGCAATTCAGAAATTCAGTGGGACACAGAGGTGTAGGCAGTGTGCCTGCAAATATTGATATATTTCTCCCCCAGCTCTCCATATAAGGAAAATGCTGGGGGGGAGGGGAAAAGGAGAAGGTGTATTTTTATGATGGACATAGGGATGGTGGAAAGGCTAAGAATCCAACCTGTGGAATCTGCTGCGAACCAGCCTCCCCAGGCTGCACAAAGTCCATGGACTTCCAGTTTGTTTCCCCCCCTAACTTCCCTGAAATGTCCACAAATTTATTCACAGGAAACTACACAAGTTTCTCCTGAGATATATGCCATGCTGGAAATATATACATGAGGAAAGTTGAATGGAATGGGGGACAGTAAGCTAAATGTTATGTACTAACATAAATTATGTCAATTGTTGCAAACTTCCTTATGGAATTATTTGAGAATTTTTCACATAACGGAAAGAAAAAATTAATCTATCTGTAAATGGACGCCGGAACAAAAGACACCTCACAATTCACAAAACATATGCAGGATGGCTTTCACAAAATCTGGACATCCCTAGGAAAGCTCTAATTTCTAACTTCTAATCACAGTAAGTGGTTTTACCAGGGCTCTTCAATTCAAGTGTTTTGGGGACAGTATATTGAAGTAACATATTGCAGGATTATTCCAGGCTTCAGTGTTTTTTGCTAATTCTCTCTCCCAGGAGCATGAACATTAAAAGAGGCTTGATGATGCCTGTAGGACCTGACAGGCTGTAGCATTGGGTGCTTGCTCCATACCTGTCATCCACCCCATCCTGTGCTTTTCTGTGAATTTGCTGCCAGTTGAGCAGAATGCAAAAAAGACTTAAACACTTTTTCATACATCATAACTTCCTTGTGCGTGCAGTAATCCTTCTGAAATTTTGCAAGTTTCTAACCTAGGAATACTTCTAGACTGACCATATGAAAAGGAGGACAGGGCTCATGTAACTTTAACAGTTGTAGAGAAAAGGGAATTTCAGCCAGTGTCATTTGTATGCAATTAGTTCCTGGTGAAATTCCCTCTTCATCACAACAGTTAAAGTTGCAGGCACTATACTAGAGTGACCATATACAAAAGAAGGCAGGGCCCCTGCAGCTTTAACTGTTGTGATGAAGAGGGAATTTCACCAGGAACTAATTGCATACAAATGACACTGGCTGAAATTCCCTTTTCTCTACAACTGTAAAGTTACATGAGCCCTGTCCTCCTTTTCATATGGTCAGTCTAGATACTTCTATATGGTGTGCCATTATCATATGAATGTCAAAAAATTGCAGATGGGGAAAGAGGAGGTTAATCATTTCCCCCACAACACACCCAAATTTGAAAACTCACCTTCCACACAAATATCTTCATCTAGCCTTCTGAAATGATATCCCATTTTATGAAATAGAACAAAAGTTATTGATTTTCAGTGATAGTCAGTGGGAGGCACAAAGCTCCAGAGTTCCAGATAAAGATTCGGATTCAGGCTCCAAGTTTAATTGGGCAACCTCTAAACCATTTCAAAGAAAATTGTGCTGTTTTCTGAATCATTTAACCAAATCTTGTGTTCAGTGTCCATCCCTATTTGATGCAACAGCTCTCTAAGGAAACAAAAGTGAGTTTGTTTGTTGGCCAAATAAGCTGTTTGTTGGCTTGTTACTATTTTCTATTAATATATGTGAGCAATTTCCACATTAAAGCACAACTACTCACAAAAATTACCCACAAGTAAGAATTAAACATCTTGCTGACATACAATTATATTTAATGTGGGCAGAAAATTTTGGTCCAGCTTTTTTTAATCATTTATGGCCGTGGATGAAATTGAATCCCACATCCCCAAAGATTGGGAGGGATTGATAGAAATATTCCTCACAGTCGTTTCCATGGGGAACTGGCTGGCACAGGAAGAGGAAATGTGGCTGAGACTTGGGAGGCTACAAACACCATAGAGCCACACCAGCTGTGACCAGTTATTTTGGGGGTTTTATAGTATAGAAAAACCCTTCACTGCCTCATCTATAATGTAAGATAAGCCAAAGCCCCTCAGCCAAAAAATGTTGGGGGATCTTCTACCATTCCTCTCAAAATCAGCAGAAATGTGCCCCTGTTTCCATGGGGGGAGAGGTGAATGGCTCTGCAAAGAAAGGGTCACTTTCAGTTCAGCATAAGTTATTTGAAATATTTGCGTAATTTTGGGGCATGGAGCTTCCTTGTCTGAATTAAGATTGCAATTGAACTCAATAAGTCTGATTACTTCTGGGTAGACATTATAGAATTGTGGTGAATAATTGAAGCTCCAAGAAACAGAACATGGTTTGGGAAACGCTTTTGAATAAACACAGACAGCTGGTAAACTTTGCTTCAAATGCTGGCTAACAAAAAGGTGTGTGATACCTAAAGGCATAATAATCCTTTACCAAGAGAAGCTGGAGCCAGACTAAGGTCCCCTCCACAAGGATTCGCTTTTGCGCCTGGTTAAGTTATTATGCGCTTCATTGCTGAAGCGCATTTACTCCTAATACCTCTGCACGAGAGGCAGGCAGAGAGAGGGGAGGGGGGAGGAGGGAGGTAGGGCGGGCGGGCGCCTGTCTCTTTAAGGTAGGTCCCTGCGAGTTGTTATGCTGGGCAGCGAAGGAACTGACGGGGCGATTGAATGCTCCGGCAGCCGCGGTCGTGTGTCTGTGGTCCCCCCTCCCCCACCGGCGCCCTAGCGGGAAGGATTGGGCAGGTGCTTGGTGACATTTTCAGGGCTGTAACCCGGGGACGTCGTCTGCCGGAGCGAGGCAAGGAAGGCGGCTCTCTCTCCCTTTGCGCAGACGGCGGCGGCCCCTGGGGGACGAGGTGGCGGCGGTGCTGCTGCTGCAGCTTCAAAGCGAGCGACGGAACGGTCCCTGCGCCGCCCGCCTGCAGGATTTACCTGAAAGCCAATCTCTAGTCCAGCTCCTGGGGCAACGGGGTCGAAAGCCAAGTGGCTCCCTTTGGAGAGAAGCGGGTCCTTCTGTCCGATCCAGCCTCCGCCTGGACAGGCTGGGCGACACATTTTAAAGGCTCCCCTCCTCCCGCTTTCCTCCCTTCTGCGCAATCCTGTTCTTTCCGGGCTCAGGGAGGGTGACATAATTTCCTCCTCCTCCTCCTCCTCCTCCTCCTCCTCCTCCTCTCATTCAGCCTCCTGACCGCCCGGCTGTCAGCTGTCAAAATGCGCTTTAACGGCCGGAGCAAAATAAAACTCGCTATTTAACGCGCATTCGATAATGCGAATAATCTGATGTTTAAAGCGCCTCAGCTCCCAATTTGCGCTCCTCTCTTGTAGAGGTAAAAAATTTAAAGCGCCTTGAAAGAGCTTTAAACCTCTCTTGTAGAGGCACCCTAACAAAAGGTATTCTTTGAGGCTATTTCAAGCAATGTTCTTCTCTGCATGAACAGTCTTGATTATCTCTGGCCTCCTCCACACGAGACGTTTAATGAGCCTTGAAGGCTCATTAAAAAATTTACCTCCACAAGCACGGAGCGCAAAACGGGCGTACAGGCGCGTTATCTCCCTGATAATGCGCATTTTCGAACGCGCGTTAAATAGCGACTTTTATTTTGCTCCGGCCGTTAAAGCGCATTTTCGCGGTGTGAACAAGCGATTACGCGCATTAACTGCTTGTAAAGCGCTTTTTGGACATGAATTAATGCGCTTCGCCGCCTCTCGCCGCCTCCGGTGCAGAGGGATTAGGAGTAAAAGCGCCTCCGCGATAATGCGCATAATCGCGGAACCGGGCGCAAAAGCGCATCCTTGTGGAGGGGGCCTCTGAAAATGCATTCGCATGGTGAATTCTAACATGCAAATCTTGGGGGTTTCCACATGGAGCCCTTTTTTAAGGCAGTATCTCTACCGGGTTTTGTTACCTGCAGTTTTGTAACCCACAATCCACACCACCCTTTTTCTTGGTGGTCATAGTGGGATTTTGCATCCCCAGAAGAAGGGTGATGCATGATAACATGTGTCCTGATGTAATTTCTCTATCCCTTCCCTTTCTCCTCCCGGTTCTCTGTACCCCTCTCACAGTACTTCTTCATTCTGGGCATGCACATTGGTGAGCGTAACTTGCCTGCACATACTGCTTTTCTAAGATTTTTTTAAAAAACTGAAAGCAAGGTATTTCAGAATGCCATAATTTAGAAATATGGAGCACACAGCAGGTCTGCTAACTATATTCTCATTTTCCCAACAAACACGACTACTGGAAAGGGGGCCTACTGGCAGGCAGCTGAGCACAGGCTGAGCGGATTCCCTCCTCCCTGCTTCATGAAAAGAAAGCCTCAATATCACTCATCACAAATTTGTTTCACACAATTTTATTTTATTTCTATTTCTGTATAGTCCTTGTGCAAGCCTGTTGTTCAGGAATATATATATATATATATATATATATATATCCACAAAGTTAAGAAAGCAATTTCAGTACTGTGTTCCAGGAGTAAAGCAGCAAAAAAAACATTTGAGTGGCTGCTAATGCCGTTTTGAAAATTTCAACAGTGATCATATCACTTTCCTTTTTAAAGAACTGAGCAGATTCCCTATCGCCCTCAGCAGCACATCACTGCTATGTCAAAAGAAAGCCCTGGTCCCTCCCCACTGTATCCCAAGCACCAGAAAGCTGACTCACACAATTTATTTATTTATTTATTTTATTTTTTACATATAGTCCTTGTACAACTCTGTTCTTCTGAAATACCACTAACAGACAATAGGGGGGAAAGCGGTTTCTTTCTTCTTTTTTGTTCTTCTGCAAACTTTGGGTTCCTACAAGCTGATACCTCCTCCTTCTTCTTAGTGACCTCATTTGGCTACATTCCTGTTGGCTCTCACCAGCTGAGATCATTGTTAGAGGGAGTGGTGCCAAAATTTCTGAGAACTTTTAAAAAGTGTCCTGTAAATAAATGTATTAATTCAGGGTGAGTTTTGGGGGGGAAATTTGTGAAATATAGCAATGAATGAAAAATTAACACAGAAACTTAGAGCCTATAGAAGAAAAAATAAGAGGGATACATTTAGAAGAGAATAGTTTGCATATATAGATTATATGGAAAAAGAGCCAAATAAGAACAATATTGCGGAAGCATATAAAAAGTTATGGGACTCCTGAAAAGAAAGAAGAGAAAGAGAAAAATTTGGAAGAAAAGAAGAAGAGAACAGAGGCAAATTAACCAATAAAAGAGAGGAAGAGGGAGGGGGAAGTGGGTAATTAATAGTAATGATGTTAAAATAGTGGATGAATCATGTAAGATATGTAAAAACGAAATAAAGATGTATTTACAAAAAAAAAAAAATCAGGATAAGTTTTGCAGGCCTGTCACAGAACCTGATTTCCTACTGTTCTAAACCAAAGTGAACTACAAAAGCAGGCAATTTCAGTTCTGGTGCTAAACACATTGCATTCTGAGAGTAAAGCAGCAAAAGAAATAATTAATGAAGCAGATGCTAATGCCGTTTTGAAGAGCTGGAGGGAGCTGCAGGAAAGCAAACAGGAAAGGAGGGGCATCTCCAACATGTCATCCATCTTCTGTGGGAATAGCTCCTCCCACCCCACTTCCATTCTGCATTTTCCTGTCTCCACCATCAAAGAAAATGTGCAGCCCTTCTGCTCTGTGCCTCCTTAATAGATTTTCCACTTCAATCAAAAAGTTCGGAGAATTGCTGGGGGTGGGGGGGACAGGTGGATTACAAAGGGACAACATTATCTGGATCATCCATAAATGTGAGTGAATGAGCCATGGTGATTCCACAATAAATCCTAACCTGGAAAAGCCCCAAGGCAAAGATTATGCCTGTATGACAACCGGGGACGTGAAGCTGCAGAATGTGTCATCTGAGTCTCACAAAATTGCTACCATAGTCCATCTCTGTGATTGCATCATTCATAAGTTATGATGTTTGTCTCCCTGAGTAGAGAGACAGAGAGAGAGAGAGAGAGAGAGAGAGAGAGAGAGAGAGAGAGAGACTGTACTGTGTAAACCACTGCTTATTTTGTATTTTTCATTATCTGGGGAAAATATGTCACCATCATACATAGGTAACCGAGAGATGTGCTTCTTGATTAAAGGCCTTGGAAGAGTGAGGAAACTAAAAATTATAGCTCTCCACTAGTTGAATACTATGTCATTAATTTATACAATAAGCATATCCCCCAACCCCTGCAATCTAAGGAGCCCCAGTATTTTCTATAGCCTTGACATTTTAGCCAATCAATAAATTCTATGCATTATTACAACTTAAAGAATGAAGGGAGGATTTTAGTTAACCACTCTTGAGTAAGGATTTATGCTGCTGGAGATTTGCTCAATAAAATAAATCCCTGAGGCATGAGATATCAGTGGCCTAGCTTTCACTAATAAGGTTGAATTTATTGCTGTGATGCTGAGCAATATACTCATTTGTATGATCAAGAGGTGGGGGGGGAGGAAGAGTTTTCTTTTACCTACACTGTACAGCTAAGGAATCTATGTTATTTGCTTTCCAGCCTGGCAGATCCCTTCAACTGAAAGCAGTTGGGGGGGGGGGGGGATTAGCCATGTCAGCTCCAGGCTGGTATAGCTGAGCAGCCAGGATAGGGCGTCTCTAAAGGAAACAAAACAGTTTTGAGTCAGTGGATCCAAAGCCAGCTCCAAGCTGCCTCACATTGAGCTCCATGGCACCAGAGATTTATCGCACTCTCACCATGTCTGGTATGTGTTTTTGCAGTGTTGTACTCACATGATATTGTCCCTGTCCTGTGCTCATCTCGCCTCTTCCCCTCCGTTTTCCATCTTATTTTGGAGCTGCGGCTATGGGGCGGTATACAAATGTAATAAATAAATAAAATAAATAAATTTTCCCCCTCCATGCACAATAAAGCCACTTCTCCCTCCCATGTATTGCTGTCCTTGCATTTTTTGTTGGGGCGTGTGTGTCGAAGGGTGGTCTTTCTGATAAAAGAGGAGGATGGGGCGATTCTCTGCTCAACTGCTTATCTATGAAGGGGGAGGGAGAGAGGGTGCCCTGCAGAGAAGGTGAGTGAGGCTGCCACCACCCATGCCCAGGACTCGGTCCCATTCAACTCTATGGTTCTTACTCCTGAGTAGGCATGTCTAGGTTTCCTGACCAGAACAATGTCAGCTTTCTCTTGCCATGCCAACATTGACCACAAACTTCTCCCAAAACTAACTGTAATACTTTCTCTTCACTTAAATTATTTAATATGATCTTAGGGGAAAGCATATTGTGTTGTTTTACCATAATTGTGCAGTCTCAGGCTGCCATTCTGTATTTGCGCAGAAATAAATAAATAAAAAAACCTGCAGGGGAATGGAGAACATACGGGGTGGGGCAGGAGATTTCACCAGCATAGTAGAGATACAGGTGAAAAGATACATGAGCTGAAATAGCGCAACAACGCACAGATGTGAAAGTGCCCAGTGCTCAACTCGCTAAGGAAATGGAGGGAGAAACCATAGACAGTGGACACAAACCAGGGGGAAAAAATAGGTTCGATGGAGCCCATCGGCAGCATCCCATTTCAGGGCCCTATGTGTGGTGGGAAAATCCCTGGTGGTAGCTTTCCACCCAAGGAGCTCTCCTTGGTGATAGGACCCCACATTCCTGGTGGAGCTCATCTCCACTGCTTAATCCTAACCACCTCCAGCAGGCAACATCAAGTGAGTTAGGGTTGCTGTTGTGGTGCTTTTTATATTAATTGAAGCATGTACCCTATCTGAGCACCTTCCTATCGACCATTCGCCAAAATAACACTTTCAAAAAATAACATATGAGTGTAAGGGAATTTACTGGATACTGTTTTCCCTTGGAGTTCAACTTAAGTGGTCCATACATAAGGCTTTTTTCCTTTCCAAAATATATTAAGAATAGTTTATTGTTTTACATTAACTATAAGCCAATTGGTACATCACATTTGCACTGCCATATTCCAATGGAACATTTGGCAGAACATTTGGTCATTAGGGTTTACACAAATCACAAGATTTGCTATGTACCATGTGTTTGAAGAGTAGGAAATGGAGAAGGGGAGAAAACTGCACATTACAGTATGAGGAAAGGAAGCAAGGTTACAGTGTTGCATGCTGTGAAGCTGGAAGAGAAGAGGGAAAGTATCTTGGTATTGCTCAAAAATGTTGAGGGGCTGAGTTGAAGATGATTAGTCTCTTGTACATGGGACTATACATTAGGGACATAGGAAGCTGCCTTATACTGAATCAAACCATTGGTCCATCTAGCCCAGTACTGTCCACACCAACAGGCAGAGGCTCTCCAGCTCTACCTGGAGATGCTTCAGTTTGAACTTGGGACCTTCTGCATGCAAAGCATAGGCAACTTTGCTTAACTTCTGAGATCAGGTGGGATTGGGTACTTTCAGGGTGGTGTGTCTGTAGATTTATGTTTGATGAGGTTGAGGTTATCTGGATTATGGAGTTGCTACCTAGCAGTCTTCTATTTTCCTTTAGACAAGATAGCTGCAGGGAGCTATCTCATTGATTTTACCTGCACAATTCTAAACTACTATCACACACACGCTATCCATGGGGCTGCCTTTGAAGAGGGCTTGGAAAAGACAATCCCACAATAGGGCATCCAACCTGATAACAGAAGCAGGCCAATTGGAACTTGTAAACCCAGGTTTGAAGGCAATGGCATTGGCTGCCCCTTTCTGGACACAACTCAAGGTGGTGGTTTTGATCATTAAAACCCCAAACAGTTTGGACCAAATAGCCCAAGGTCTTCTGTTTGAAAGTACTTGAACATTCAGGTAGGTTCAAGGTGTTGGTAGTGCAGTGGATGTTTATGTGGCATAGGGCCTTTCCAGTTGTTGTTGTTGTTGTTGTTGTTGTTGTTATTATTATTATTATCTTTATTTATATCCCGCCTTTTGCCCAAATAGCACCAAGGTTGTGGGAGCTCCCTTTTGGAGTTTGTGCTTCAACCCTGTTAGCTTTTAGACAGCCTGGCCATGGTTGCACGTATTCTGGTAACATCCCACTTAGATTATTGTAGTGCATTGTATATGGGCTGCCCATGAAGACTACTCAGGTCCCCTCTACAAGATTTCGGTTTGACGCCCGGTTGCCTGATTATGCACATATACGGAAAAGCGCATTACTCCTATTACCTATTCATGAGAGGCGGTGAAGCGCATTATGGGCTATATGAAATGGAGAATCGTATGTTTACATGGCCATAAGGTGCTTTAACTCCCGTGGCAAAATAAAACTCGCTATTTAAGGCGCATTCAATAATGTGCATAAGCGGAGATAAAAAGCACCTCAACCCCTGATTTGTGCTCCGCTCTTGTAGAGGTAAAATTTGTAATGTGCCTTGCAAGAGCTTTAAATTAGGGGTGTGCACTGGATCAGGTCCGATCCACGATCCGGATCCGATCCAGGGGAAATCGGATACAATTATCCGATTTCCGATCCCCCCGCTGGATCGGCCAATCCAATCCGATCTGATCCGGAAAGGACCGGATCCAGATCGGAATGGATCGGAGGATCGGCGGGCGCCCACTGGTGCCCACCGCCGCTTCCATTGGCGGGCGCCAGTGAGCGCCCGCCGATGGAAGCGGACAGCAGGAGCAGGGGGCTTACCTGCTGGGGCGGCCGCTTCCCTCCAGTGGCACCATTGGAGGGAAGCGGCTGCCCTGGCAGGTAAGCAGGGGGAGGGGGGAGAGGGGCCCACGGCCCACTTACCTGCTGGGGCTGTCCGCTCCCCTCTGCCACTGGCCGCTACTGTGACCAGGCTTCATGGCCTGCCCCTAGGTAGCACGCCTGGTGATGTCATCACCTGGAGCGCTACTCAGGAGCAGGCTGTGAAGCCTGCTCGCAGTAGCAGCCAGCGGCGGAGGGGAGCAGACGTCCCTGGAAGGTAAGCAGGGGGGAGGGGGGCCACAGCCCGCTTACCTGCCGGGGCCATCCACTCCCCTCCGCCATTGGCCGCTACTGCGAGCAGGCTTCGCAGCCTGCCCCTAGGTAGCGCGCCAGGTGATGTCATCACCTGGTGCACTACTCAGGTGCCCCTGAGTAGCGAAGCCTGCTCGCAGTAGCGGCCAGCAGCAGAGGGGAGCGGACGGCCCCGGCAGGTAAGCAGGGGGAGGGGGCTTACCTCCCCGGGGCCATCCACAGCGGATGGCCCTGGGAGGTAAGAACCGTGAGGGGGGAGGAGGGAGTTAGGGACCCCCTCACCCACCCACTGCCATTTTTTCCCCATAGACTTGCATTGGGGAAAAGGTTTCTTTCCCCCAATGCAAGTCTATGGGGAAAACAAAAATGGTGGCCGATCCAAAAATCGGATGTCTGATTTTTGGATCGGGATCAGGCCCGATCCAGTCCAGGGGGCCTCCGATTTTGTCCAATCTGATCCGGGACAAAATTGGAGGTCCCGATCCAGGTCCCGATCCGATCCGGGGGGCTCCGTGCACACCCCTACTTTAAATCGCTCTTTTGGAGGCACCCTCAGAAACTACCATTTTTACAAAATACAAAGAAGAGATTACAGATCTCTGCACTCACCAACAGTGATGTATTGGTAAATGTTGAAGCTCAGGCACTCATGATAGTCACACCCCTAAGGAGAGTGTAAATATCAAGTAGCTGTGTCGATCTATGTCAATAACCCAGTTCTAGCAACTCTTTTAATCTCCACAAGCAGATCCTTTGAAAAATGAATGGCTAGTATCCTATTGTGTATGTGCACTCGTGGGAGTGACTGCTCATGCACTGGGGCTTTCACTCTTCTAAAAATAACTCAAAACTAGCAGGAATGCTAGAACAGAGCAAGTCAGTGGAGCAGGTCAGACTAGCTTTCTCTTTATTATGCTTTATTATGGGCAGTGAAGGCTATACTGTTCTGTTGGGCTTCAAATGGTTTCTAATGTTGCTTTCATATTTTATTGCCATGAACATTCTGGCTCCTGTTTTCATTGAATTGTTATGAAGTATCTGTGTATGTGTTTTTCTGGTTTTATTGGGGGGGGGGGGGGTTGCCTGAATTTTGTGTATAACCTTGCATATCCAGTGGGTGGAGAGGCAACTTATCAATAAGTTACATTAATAAATTACCTACTCTTCCCCTTCCCTTCAACTGTGGGGCATTTCCTGACTTATGTCAGAAGAAGACCACAAACATATCATATGTCCTAAGGTCCAAAGAACCTATAAATAAGTTGCCCACATCTTGCAAAGCTTTCTTCTCAGTTCATACCACTCATAGTCATATCTGTACAATCTGTCATTTCAAAGAGGCACATCAACAGACAACTTTAGATGCCTTTCAAAACACAAATGCAAGAATGTGTTGTTAAAAGCAACTCTTAGGATCTAACTGTAAATGAATAAATGAAACAAGCAGTAGTAGTGTATAAAGTTGCAATGCTGGTATAATTTGCAGCATTAATGGTATCTAAAGCATGTCTGACTAGTTCAGAAATCTAGCCCTTAACTCCCCACTCAAGGAAGAAAAACCAGCAGAGGAAAGTGATGTGGAATAGATCCCACAAGGGCATATTTGAAGTCTGACCACATTACTGGCTGAGAACTTAATCCACACCAGTCAGTTATCAGTCACAAATCCACTGTAATTGCTCAGACAGTATAAAAGGGATTTATATGTCAGTAGCCTGAAGGTCTCAGTTGTACTGAGTTTCAAGAGTTCATTAAAGAACCATTTCATATTCCTGTCAATCTGTCATTTATTTCAGGTGATTGCCATACGGCAAGGTTAATCCAAATGAATATAAAGGCCTATGTAAGAAGATTTCGTTCATCTCTGTAGCTCATCGGCTTGAAGAGTTATTGCTTTGGTAATGTAAAGCATTATAAATGAGAGAATGTTAAGGAGACCAGATCTAGAGGCCTTTCAAATCAATAGTTCATAGTGGCAGTATTTTTTAAACAATATATTGTTCAGCTGAGACCTAATTTCTCCCTTTGCCATTAATGTCTACAAAATGTCAAAAACCACAGTTTGTTTTACATTACAACCAGAGAGATATCCATCCTTCAGAATTTGTACATACAAAGTACATGGTGGAACGCAAAATAAAAAAGAATTTGATATTATTGGTTATTTCAGGAAACGTTAAATAAAAGCTTCAGGAGAAAGATTCCATTTAAGTCCCCTTGTGAGGAATTGCCTTTCTGTTGATTTCTCTCTCTCTCTCTCTGCAGTTTCTTATTACATGTAACAAAGAATGAAATTATGAGAATGCATTCCAAAAACAATATTTTATCTATTATTTTCTAGTCCAGATGCTATGTGAGAAGCATAAATGGAAAGAATGGAGAAATTCAATCAATCTACCCCGGGCTTTGATAGAGTTTCATGTTTTTACTTGGAATGCTTGAATCATGGAGAGTTTAAGCTGGTTCAAATTGTTAGAACAATACAAGGAGGATCCTCTTCCATGAAATAACTGTTATACTTTGAGCTCCCTCCTACTCTTTGACAGCTCAAACAACATGTCAACCATTTAAATGGGTTTGCTTTCATAAGACCAGTACACAGCCAAAGAAAAGAACTAGGATTAGTGACAAGACTGGAACCAATCATATCCATGGATTTTTCCACGTGCATGCACATGCAACCAAAAATCAGCATACATGACAATACGTACATGTGTTTATGTTTGTACACAAAATTTCTTTCGGATTATAGAAGGAAAGGAAGACATTGAATTGAGCTTCATTGAAGCTCAATGAATGCCTCCTCCCATATGTACCTGCCCGGACCCTAAGATCATCTACAGGGGTCCTTCTCCATGAGCCCCTGCCAAAGGAAGTGAGGCAGGTGGCTACTAGGAGGAGGGCTTTCTCTGCTGTGGCACCCCAGCTGTGGAATGAGCTCCCCAGAGAGGTTCGCCTGGCGCCTACTTTGTATTCTTTTTGTCGCCAGGTGAAGACCTTTTTATTCTCCCAGTATTTTAACAGTCAAATTAACTCAATTTTAATCCTTGCTGTTTTAAATTTGTATTTTAATCTGTATTAATTCCTGCTGCTTGGTTTTATTCTGGTTGTGTTTTTATATTGTATGTTATTCTGTGTTTTTAGATTGTGCCTTGTTTTATATATTTTAAAATGATATCATGGTTTTAATTTTTGTGAACCGCCCAGAGAGCTTCGGCTATGGGGTGGTATAAAAATGCAATAAATAAATAAATAAATAAATAAGCTGATATTCGTAAATCCAAGATTTTGTACCTCTCATTAACTATCAAGGTAACAAAACAAAAACAAAAAACTAAATAGCTATAACTTTTTTCTTTTTTTGCCAGAATTAAATGATGTTTTCATATGTAGAATTAGATGGGATTACATCTGTCAAAATAGTTGCAAGTTGTTTTGTGCTATGCGCCCCTTTATTTTTAAAGGAAACTGCTGATAGCCTTTTCATTTCTTAGCAAAATTGATGTGTATTGCAGAGATAGTTGCTCCTTTTGAAAGAATCAAGCCTTCGAAGTTTCAGATGAACAGGGCTTTCATGCAAGTATTCATGTTATATTCAAAGCCAGCCCTACTGTTAGAGTGAGTTGCCTCTTAAAACAGCCAATTGGTATATCATGAAAAGGTAGCGAGTTGTTATTGTTGTTGCTATATTTTTACTGCCACTGAAGGGGACAGGTGTTTATGAGATTTTCTGCCTCAAAATAACTTGGCTGGCCTTGGGTAATATGCACCTTGACACTGGGGGAAAGGGGAGGGAAGCTACCATTTGCCATTCTGCCCCAGGCAGCAAAATGTCTTGGGCCCTGATTATATATGTTCTGTAATACAAACCTGAAGTAGGTAGGAACCCAATGGACTACTTAACAGACTCTTTCAAATTTGGAAGCATGCCTGTGAGTCCATACAGTTTTATCTTTTCTCAGTTTTAAAATGCTCACACCCACAGTATTGAGCTTTGTGTAAGTTAAACTCTTTCTGGCATAACTGCAACATTTTATGCTTTCATACATTTTTTGTCCTGAGGCAAAACAGTAGATATTGAGTAACTGCCAAAGCACAACTGTCATTATTATTATTATTTTTTCTAGTACTTGAAACCTTTGTGATCTGCCACTCAGGAGTGATACCTATTGAGTTCATTACCAAATGCTTATTGTTTCTAGATAGCCATTTAAAAAAACTGAGTTAAATTTGATTATTTAAATTTAAATGCATAAATGAAGGTCCCCAAAAATCAGATTTAAAAACAACAAAACAAATCCATTTTCATTACCGAAGTTGTGCAAGAACTAAGGGCTCACCTACACCTACCAGCTTTCCGGTATGCGGGGAGGATCCCAGGCTTTCCCGCTTCCAGGATTGTTCCTCAGCATGCACACACCAGTGCAACATCCAGAAAGGAAAGAGGGACTTTCCGGTGTGGCATGTTGTTGTTTTTTAAGAGAAGACACATTGTGCAATTGCGCGGGTGCGATCTAGTGCTAAGGTAAGTTTTTTTTAAAAAAACAGCACCCCAACGCCCTGAGACTCATCCAAAGGATGCAGAAAATGCTGCCCCCACCCCCAATCGGTGTGGAGCCCCCCCCCAAACAGCTCCATGTCCTTTTCCTGAAGCCCCGCTACTTGCAGGTAGGGCCCGGTAGCAGGCGCCTCGCCACCCTCAGTCCTCGGGGCTGTCCCGGGACCATAGGAAAAACTGGGAAAAACACGGTTGCAGTTATCCCAGGGAAAGTGAGAGGTCATCCCCAGTTGACCCCGGGATCCCCTGTGCTTCATTTGGATGCACAAGGACAACCTCAAGCTGACCCTGGGATAAATGGATGGTGTAGACATGGCCTAAGTTTTAATTTATGACAAGCTATCACAAGTTAATAGCCCTTGATTACATCCTTCCACATGCAGATACAGAGGGACTCTTCAGTGGTCGAAATTAGGTTGTTGTTGAACCATAAGTTGTTTGTTAGCAGGTTGTCTAAACCGAGTACATTTTCTGAAGAGTTGTTTGTTAACCATGTAGTGTGGCTCATTAACAACCCTGAACAACCTAATAACAAACCATGAGTTCTCAGTGTAGCTTGTTCAAGGAAAATAAGCCATACTGCATTATTAACAAGCAAAAACCCTGCCGAAAATGTGCTGGGTTACATCAACTCACAGTTCAACAAACAAGCAACTACCCACTCTAAACTGCTGAGTGTGGATTAGCATATTGTGCAAACCCAGTCAGAGCTGCCACCTCTGTGGTCAACATGTATCAGCAACCCATGTCATGGAATGGAGGAATGGGAGATGAGTTCCTCTCTAGATCACTGACCAGTCCAAATTCAATATTATTTAAGGGGATGGGAGAACTGTACATATTTTAATCTGTAAAGATGCCTCGAGTCCCAGTATTGGGGAAAAGGCAGGATATAAATATAATAATAATCATCATCATCTAGGGTGACTAGATAAAATCCAGGTCAGGGCTCCTGTAACTTTAACAGTTGTAGAGAAAAGGGAATTTCAGCCAGAGTCATTTGTATGCAATTAGTTCCTGATGAAATTCCCTCTTCATCACAACAGTTAAAGGTGCATGCACTATACTAGAGTGACCATATACAAAAGAAGGCAGGGCCCCTGCAACTTTAACTGTTGTGATGAAGAGGGAATTTCATCAGGAACTAATTGCATACAAATGACACTGACTGAAATTCCCTTTTCTCTTCAACTGTTAAAGTTACAGGAGCCCTGACCTGGATTTTATCTGGTCACCCTATAATAATCAATACAGATTTGCACTCCATTTTTGTGCTCATTTGATTATACCAAGTATAGATTGCATGGAGAAAGCTGTTTGATTTATCGCTATAAAGACTCATTTTAAAAATACAAATTTACTAGGAAAGTAGCAAATCTAAATATCATCATACCCAGCACATCAACAACATAGTAAAAAGGAAGAAGAAACACAGAGAATATGGGAAATTGCTGTTCCAAAATATAATATACAAAACTATTTTTCTATGAATCTGTCTATTCATGATTCATTCAGACTCCTCAAAAGATAAGCCAATTTAAACAATTTAGCAATAGTCCATAACCTCATGCACTGTACTGATACCAAAGGAGCATTTTTCATGTTCCAACTAGTTGACATATACAATTTTGCAGTGGTCAGAAAAATAATTCCCACTTTTCAGTCTGTTTCAAGCACAATACCCTTAAAGCAACAAAACAAAATTGCCCTGTGATCTTTGGGTGATACATAACCTGTTACTTCATTGATCAATACAGTAATAGTTTTACAAAATCCTTGAATGACTGGACATGTCCCAAAACTATGGCAGAATCTCACATGGATAGCTGCCCATCGCCAACATAGGCCTTGTGGAAAGCTGTACATATAATTCCATCTATGTGCCATAAGGTACAACTGAATGTATATTTGTTACTTTAAAAAATTTTTAAAATCAAATGAAAATAGTCCAGGGGAGGGTTTTCCCCTCAGATCCATTCCTACACTTCCTGTGTTGCTGGGTAACCTACACCCTGCTCCCATTTCTTAATAAAATTACAAGCTCAATCAGATAAATTTAGTGACAACAAATGTATCTTGATTATCACACTTCTAGAGCTCTCTATGCTAATTCATGATTGAAAAGGAGGTTCTCTCATAAATCATTTCCAAATGAGGATTAAAGTTAAATGCCTGAAGTGGAAACACTGAAACATTCGTGTCTAACTCATCACTTAATAACAACAGTCTCATCATGTAGATAATAGAACGCTGTCTGAGTAATATTTATTGGACCAGAATCTCTACCTATAAAGCGGAAAATATGTGTGTGTGATGTATATCTGGAAATGTTTACCCACTTCCAGATGAGTTAGAAACTTGAAATGTGGTATGCTGATAGGTCTGGCTGTACAATGTACCAGAAAAATCTAAAAACACAGAATTTGGGGGTTTAAGTATTTTTAAAGAATGTAATAAAAACCAGACAGAACTCCCAGCATGCCTTGGGTGGGAGGCCAGACTTATTGCACGCAAAACATTTCAGTGGGGACCTGTAGCGCAGCAAGCCTTTCATAAGTTGAAAGGACAGTTCATATCAGAACCCATTCTCCAACACCCCGATCCACAGACCCCTTTTGTGGTCGAGACAGATGCCTCAGATGTGGCCATTGGGGCCGTGTTGCTTCAGCCCACTGATGACAGGGAAATCCCATTACCCTGTGCCTTTTACTCCCGCAAGCTCAACTCTGCTGAACGAAACTACACAATTTGGGAGAAAGAGCTACTGGCTATCAAAGCAGCTTTTGAGACTTGGCGACATCTGTTGGAAGGTGCCAGTCATCCCATAGTTGTACGCACTGACCATCGGAATCTGGAATTCCTACAGACCACTTGGAAACTCAACCAGCGACAGATCCGGTGGGCCTTGTTTTTCTCTCGTTTCCATTTTGTAATTACTTATATTCCACGTTCCCAGAACTGGCAGGCAAGACGTGCTATCCCGGAAGCCAGAATATGCCTATCCTCAACTAGAGTCCTGCACCCTGAAAATTTTGCAGCAGCTCAGACGGTCCCCAACCGGTGGTCCCAGCTGCGAAAGCAACAGGCCCAAGATTCGTTTGCACTGGCTCGGCTACAGGAGCTTGCAGAGTCTGGGGGAACCAAGTCTTCTCCTTTTTCAGTAGAGAATGGGGTCCTCTACCACCATAACCATCTTTATGTGCCCCCAGGGTCTGTTCGCATGGAGATTCTACAACAATGCCATGATAGCCGGCCGGCAGGACGTTTTGGGCTGTACAAAACACTTCATCTGGTGACTCGTGAGTTCTGGTGGCTCAGAGTTCATGCTGATGTGGAACACTATGTAGGGTCTTGTACAACTTGCCACAGAGCTAAGCACTCTGCAGGGAAGCCTGCAGGACTCTTGCATCCTTTGCCCACACCTTCTGGTCCCTGGAAAGTCATCTCAATGGACTTTATCACAGACCTCCCTCTTTCAAGGGGGTGCACTTCCATATTGGTCATGGTGGATTTGTTTTCTAAAATGGGCCATTTCATACCATGCTTGGGAACCCCCTCAGCAAAAGAGACTGCTGATCTTTTCCTTCAGCATATCTTCCGGTTGCATGGTCTGCCTGAGGGTATAGTCTCAGACCGTGGATCTCAGTTTACTTCACAGTTTTGGCGAAACCTGTTCCGGCTCTTGGAGGTCAAAATACATCTCTCCACAGCATACCACCCTCAGTCCGATGGCCAAACGGAGCACACGAATGCTACGTTGGAGCAATACCTCCGCTGTTATGTGAACTTTCAACAAGATAACTGGGGGGAATTGTTGGCCCAGGCTGAGTTTGCTTATAATAACTCCATTCATTCTTCCACTCAACAGACTCCCTTCTTTGCAAATATGGCTACCACCCCCAATTCTTTCCATCTCCAACGATGTCCTATCCTATCCCTGCCGCAGATCAGCTGACTCAGGAACTTCAAGCCATACACACCATGCTCAAGGAGCAATTAGACCTGGCTAAACAAGCCTACAAATCAGATGCGGACATCAAACGACAACCAGGCCCCGGGTTGAACGTTGGAGATCAGGTGTGGTTGTCAACCAGACATCTAAAAGCGTTGCAACCCTGCCGGAAGTTAGCTGCCCACTTTATAGGACCTTTCCAGATCACAGCGCGGATCAACCCAGTGGCCTTTCGCTTACAGCTCCCTCTGTTGTTGCGCATCCACCCCGTGTTTCACCGATCACTTTTAGCTCCGGTGCAGCCGACACATCCTCTCAGTCCCAAAGTTTTACCACCACCACCTGTATTAGAGGAGGAGGAGTACAAGGTGGCAGATATTCTAGATTCACGGGTTCATCAGGGACGCTGCAGTATTTGGTGGACTGGATGGGTTATGGGCCTGAGGAGCGCACCTGGGAAGATGCCTCTCATGTACGTGCTCCAATTTTGGTTCGCAGGTTCCATCGCCAGTATCCCGGGAAGCCGAAGCCCTGCGGTCCCTTGAGAAGGGTGCCTGGGGAGGGGAATAATGTCATGGCTCCATCTGAAGAATCTTCCTCTGAGGAGGAAGAAGTTCCAGAGACTGCAGCTTCACCCATTCCCCAGGACTTACCAGAGGAGGAGGAAGGGCAGGGAGGTTCCTCAGAAAAGCCCCAGGAAAGCCACCCTCTTCCACCCCCTGTCTCCAACGAGGAAGATTCTGGGCCTGAAGAGGTTCGTCCTTTAACTCCCCAGCAGAGGCGGCGTCTGAATCGTGCGGAGCAAATTCGTCGAACAAGACAGAGTATGAGATTGCAGAAACACAGCACAGCAGACACAAGCCTTAAATGAGATTGCTTAAGGAATATGGAACAGCTGGGGAAGGGGCGAGTACAAGCTCAGGCAAGACATAAAAGGCTCAAAGGAGGAAGCAGTGGTTTCGTTGGGAACAACCGACGTGATCAGCTCCTAGCATTCCTGCCTGCTTCCGGCTCATAGACTGTGGATTGAATACCCGGCTTGACTTTGGATTGTGGACCCTGGACTTCCTGAATATCTGGCTTGACCCTTGGCTTTGGCAATTGGACTTCTTGAATATCTGGTTTGACCCTTGGCTTTGGCAATTGGACTTCTTGAACTTTCTGGCTTGACCCTGGACTTGGACCCTGGACTTATGATATCTCTGACCCCTAACTTCATTGGACCCTGAACTGGGAATCTTGGACATTACTGTCTTACTCCGTAAGTTTGGCACTCCATGCTGTCTTGGGGTTAATCCCTTGAAAATAAATCAAAACACAAACCATTCAGTTTGCTGGCTTTCTTCCCGGGCATTCTTTAGATAAGGGGTTGGATTGGCCGGTTTCCCAGAAAGGAATCAGGTGTAATACGACAGAGCAGCTGATTTTAAATAAAAACCAGGTCACTATGAGCAAACCAGGTCACTATCTCTAAATCCAAACTCAGCTCCCACTTTCTGACTTCTCACTAACTGGCTTTGTTCTCATTCTACCTGACTTTCTCCAACTTCCACTAACCCCACCCACCATTCCATTCTACTACTCACAGCATGCCTTGGGCAATTTAATTTGTTTAAAAGTTAACTCACAGGCCTAGCATCAGCCTACTACTTTAAGATGGTTACATTGCAGACATATAGCTTAGGGGCACGAGCAACGCCGGGTATAACAGCTAGTCTTTCCAAAAGAAACATCTCCCAACTTCTCATCTATTTTATAGTACAAGATATAGGCAAAAGGAGACAAATCAGAGCTTAGACTGCAATTCTAAAATCCTTACTAGACAAGAAGCCCCATTGAACACAGTAGTGGGACTTCTGAGTAAACATGCATTTAAAAAAAATGCAGGATTGTGCTGTTAAACTTGTACCAGATAGTATGACCACATCAAATAGAGGCTATCCATAGTTTGACCTATCAGACCTTGATCTGCAGAAAGGCCTAATTTCCCCCCATTGGAAATATATACACTAATTTATAACAATATTATCAAGAGAATAATAAAAAAAGATCTTTGCTGGATACGGACAAACTAGCCCCGTATTTTATTTCCAAAACTAACCAGTCAGTTGCCTTTTATACCATGCAGTAGGATGTGAACATTCTGGCCACACCTAAATGGAACTCAGGAGTTCCATTTAGATTTCACAGATAGTAGCCACTGATATATATGTCATTCCAGTATGTCATTTAATCTTTTTAAATAGGGTAACCATATGGAAAGGAGGACAGGGCTCCTATATCTTTAACTGTTGTATAGAAAAGAAAATTTCAGCAGGGGTACACCTTGGTGAGGGGAAAGCCCTGGGGTGGATCCACAGTGGCGGCAGGTATTTATATGAAGATAACGCCATTGCAGAGCCACCCCAGGGCTTTCCCCTGAAGCTCTGGTTTAAAATAGTTGGCTCCCTACCCTGACTTTTTTTGTTCGCTGTGAGGCGACAGCAGCATCTGCCATCTGTCGCCTTGATTTGGAGCTGCATTGGGGCATGCCCCAGCTGGTGCCAACCCCTTATTGGTCGTATCAGCTGGACAGGACAGGGGGCGGGCCAGCAAGGGCTCTCCCTGGAGATTTGCATTGAAAGGAAAATGTAAAAAATCCCAATTATGACATGTAGTGAGGCACTGGGTTGCCAGGCCATGGGGAAGGGGTGCCCAGCAAGCCGAATGGGTGCTGGGTTGTCTACGTGCAATTGCACAATTACTCCCCAGTTGGGGGGAGGAATTTAAAATGGTGTGTGGTGCGGTTTCCTTACAAACCCCGCATTTGCGCTCCTTGTCATCAGGATACTCCTGGAGGAGGGTAAATGTGTAATGTCGAATCACAAGCTGCGAATGCGACCTCGTATAGACATGGTCTAGGTGTCATTTGTATGCATGCAGCACCTGGTGAAATTCTCTCTTCATCACAACAGTTAAAACTGCAGGAGCTCTGCCCTCAATTGTATCTGGTCACTCTAATATAGCTCCTGCAGCTTTAACTGTTGTGATGAAGAGGGAATTTCATCAGGTGCTGCATGCATGCACATGACACCTGCAGAAATTCCCTTTTCTATGCAACTGTTAAAGATACAGGAGCTGTGCCATCCTTTTCATGTGACTACCCTATTTTAAATATATCACAAATATGATAAAACAGCCAGCAAAACATCAGCACACATGATAAAGAACCAACACACCTTGTTAATGAACAAGTAGTCAACAACAGGCATTTGTTATGATTCCATTATAATTTCACAGCTTGGCCTTGGTTTTTATTATTTCAGCAATAACTCTTTCCTGACTTTCATTGTGCATGTGATTTTCACAGGCTTGGATTCTCAGTTGCAAGGCTGTGTGTGATTTCTGCCACTGTGAAGTGAAGATCCAAATGCCATTCTGTTTTCAGTTTCCCTGGTCTTAATTAGCCACTGATGGATAGGGGAGAGTCTATACTTTTGTTTCCCAAACTTTACTATCAGGAATCTAGCCACAGCAAAAATACAATGTTTGCTTCCCTACTTCTTACAATATTTAAATAAGCCACTAAAATAATGGCACAGGTCAAAGGAATAAAGTCATCTAAGAATGTATATATAAATCACTTATCACTTGAGGCCCAGGTTGCCTCAGTAGCTAGGAATGTCGTTCCAACTCCATCTGGTTCAAGCAGCTATAATTGTGCCTGGAAGAGAGTATTATTTTGGCCAGAATGGTTCATGTTCTGGTAACCTCTCAAATGGATTCCTGTAATACAGGGATGGAGACATTTTTATTCAAACAAGCCTTTGGCATGTAAGCTAATTTCTTTTTATTCTTTTACTGCTGTGTTTTTAATGCATTTGCTTTATTATTGTTTTAAGACAGTTTTTATTTTTATTTTTGCATTTTATTATCGTCAGCCACCATGAGCACCATTACCTTGGTAGAAAAGTGGAAAATAAATCAAATAACTCAAAAAATTAAAATGAAATCTCTGATCTGCATATTGTGTTTGGTTCCCCATTCAACCCACCAACTTCTTCCCTAAGCTCTGCTCCCTCTCCTGACACAGAAAAAAACTTATCTCCAGTCATCAGCTGAAACTTTTCCCCACAGGGAAGAGTGGATGGAGCCTGAGGAGAAAGCTGCTGGATGTTATAGTCCTGTTTACTTCTGAGTCTTGTTGTGCAGAGGCTTGTCTTGTGAGTACTCACGCAAAAGCTTACCCTGCTTACTTGTGTGTACACATGCTGAGGATCTTTGCTTACTTGTGAGTAGACATATAGATTCATAGTTTTGGGGATGCGATTTGAAAGTGCTGTTGGATGATTTAATCCTGCTTACTTGTGAATAGACATGTAGAGTTTAGTATTTGGATACTCTCTGAAAGTACTGCAGTGTGATTTAATCCTGCATGGTTCTGAGTAGACATGTAAATGCTTTGCCCTATTTACATCTGAGTAAGCTTTGCCTTTGGCCCCACCCATAGATGGAATTTGGCCCTTCAGACCTCTTCCAAATTGGAAGTCAGCATTTGGGCTGGCCTTGAAGACTATTTGGAACTTTCTGCTAGTGCAGAATGTGTCAATCACAATTGTAACTGGTACTAGGACTGTGCACAGATCTGGATCCGGATCCTGAATCCGGAGCGGATTGGGCCAATCTGGACCTCCTGGTTCCAGTTCCGAACTGGGTCAGGGGAGGTCCAGATCGTTCCAGATCAGATCAGGCCCGTTCCGGATCAATTCAGCCGGCACCCGGAGACCTGGAAGGCTGGCGGTGAGTCCACTGGACTCACCACCCTCCCCCACTCACCCTCCGCTGTTCATGCTGCCATCCGCCACTGTACTCTGGTGACCACTGTACTGAAAAGCAGGCCTCGCGGCCTGATTTCTCAATAAAGTGACAGCATGCTGGGTGATGATGTCACCCAGCGTGCCAGCACTCTACTGGGAAACCAGGCCACGAGGCCTGCTTCTTATACAGTGGACAGCAGCAGAAGGCAGCGCGGACTGCGGCAGGTGAGTGGGGACACCCCTTCCCTCTCCCTCTCCCCCTATACCCAGTGGCGGATGGCAGCACAGATGGCAGAGGGTGAGGGGAGAGAGGGGGGGAGGGCAGTGAGTCCTTTTCCCCATAGACTTGCAATTCTATGGGGAAAGGAGGATCAAACAGATCTCGATCCGGGGACCCGAATCTGGTTCCAGATCTGGTTCCGAACCGGATTGGGGGAGGTCAAGATCAGGCCGGAGCGGATCGGCCCGATCTGGATCGCCCAGATCTGGATCCAGATCCAGTTCGGGTGGGGCTGCACAGGTCTAACTGGTACAGCCAGGTGGAATCATTTCAGACCAATTTTAAAGGAGCTGTAATGGCTGCCTCTGCTTCTGGGCCAAATGTAAGGACACACTCCATATATAGTTTTCAAACCGTTTTCAAAGTGACATATCCTGCTTGATGTAGATCTGGCTGCATGAGTGCCTCTTCCTGCCCATCCTTTAAAATCATAGACAGGGAGACCTTCTCCAAGTCCCATTGGCACTCTGTGTGACACCAACGGGAAAGGCATTTTCTCTTGCAGTCTCCCAAGGTCCCATGGAGGTGCAGTTGGTGCCATATATATATGTGTGTGTGTGTGTGTGTGTGTGTGTGTGTATATATATATATATGCTATTGGTTTGTCCAGGCTTTTTAAACTAGTTTGTTAAATTGGTTAAGATATATACTTTTAAAACCCTACAGGAATTTACTATCTGTTTTACATTACAAAAACTTCCATGAGAGATAAACTTCTTTAATTGTGTGTGTGTGTGTGTGTGTGTGTGTGTCCTCCCTAGCTTTGTGTGCTGAAAAAGAAAGACACATTACCTAATTTACTGACCGTTTAAAAGCTAAAGATCAATGAAGAGGAAAAATATTGATCTAATAGTTAAATAGAGGCCTTTCAATTTCCGTTTTTTTCTATAAAATTGTGAGTTGCAAGTAGCCAAGGCCCAAAATGTCACCATTCAATGTACTTGCAAATTGGTATCATCGGGTGTTAAAGCAATTGAGAAGCTGAATTTACTCTAGGCAAAAATGAAGATGAGATTGTTTACTCCAGTTCTCATTGCTTTGCCTTCAGCTTCCATTTTGACATCAGTACAAGGCATCAGAATTAGGGGTTGGATCCAGACTTGAGGTGCTTCCAGATGATCCCTTTATACTGCAATTGCCCTGCTTCAGACATGGAATTTTATGGCCCTCCAGACAATATCTTCCATTTGCAACCTTCCTGTGTTTTCCCACTCTTTCTTCTGTCTTTTTCCTTACCATAAAAAAATCCATTAAGAAGGAAAAGATACAATGCCTTCTGATTTGAAGTGCTGGGAACCCACCATCTGGAAACGCCTTTAGCCATTCTTAAGAGTAAATCCACTGAAATCAGTGGGAGTTAAGTTAGTCCTGACTAACTTGTCCTATTGATTACAATAGAACTAGCCTAGGCATGACATAAGTCTGGATCCAACCAAATTCCTACCAAAAATTGACTTCAGTTTTGTAATACCTTTGGTAATTTCAATTGTATTTATTTCAATGGATCTACTCTAAATCTAGCTAAGTCTGGATTGAACCCTAGGGTTCCTTCCAAAATCTAGCTTCACTTATTGTGTCCTGGGGTGGATATGTGGATGTCTACTCACCATCAATTTCCCTGGTTCAGAGGTGGAGATCCTTGTTCAAGCAGCTGAATTCTGAAGACAAATTCATACCTGCAGCCAAGCTTGGCAAACCCCCCTTGTTGTATTCCTGCAGGAGAAACTCAGTTGGCCCATCCCTAAATCAGATTCTTTTTCAGTTAAGAACAGTTTTGATCCAATACTAATTAAAGACCTATCTAGTCCAGCATTCTGTTCCCACAATGGCCAACCAGATGCTTTTGGGAAGCCCACAAGTAGGGCATGAGAGCAACCATCCTCCCCAGCAACCAGTCATGGAAATATAGCTATTATGGAGGCCCCTTTAAATAGTCATGTGTATTACTTCTGTTGTAAAGCACACAAGTAACATTGTCTGCAACTCCTTTTACATTTCTGATACATTAGAACAACAACATAACTGTTTGCCAACCCTGCTTAAAAGAAAATACTCTGAGCAAAAGCAGTTTTGCATTTTAAACTCACTTAAATCACAGCACCATTGGGGCAATGGGAATACAATGGAGTTTACTTCTGCTGCACTGATGCCCACCTCTGGGTACTACTCTGGGTAGTCATTTGGGCCCTCCTGGGCTGCGGGGCCCTGAGCTTTGCCTCCAAGATCCACCCCTAGGTGCACCATGGCCAGCAACTGGTATTCAGAGGCAGGCTGCCTTTGATCCTCGAGGTAGTATATAGCTGTCATGACTTGTAGCCATTTGGTACATAACTGGACTATGAAGGGCAGTGGAGGCTGGTGCTCCAATATCAGTGGGGCAGTGAATCTGCTCCAGGTTTCAGTTAGAACCAGACCGAACTCTAAAGGAACTTTCCGAGTGCTCTGCAGTGGGGCAATGAATTGGATAGGTTCTTTAGAGTTCGGACTGGTTCTGATTGTACCTTGAGATTTTAATTTTTGTGAATGGTCCAGAGAGCTTTGACTATGGAGCGGTATAGAAATGTAATAAATATATAAAACTGCAATAAACACTAGTCGCCAGTGTTAATAACACAAGACAATTTTCTGCAGACGTTGTTACAACTCCTTGAAGAAGGCCTAACAAAGCAAGAGGCCAAAACACGTTGGACTTTTCTCCAATAAATTCGTTCATAGCATCCTGAGACTATTCTTTCTTTTTGTGTTCATCTTGGATACTCACCCGCCTTGCACCATAATTACAAAAGAAATAAAAAATAAAATTGCCAGTATCATACTGCCCTAATAAAAATCTATGTTGTGGCTGGAATATTTTATACAATTCTGCCTCACCTGAGTTAGCAGTGACTGAACAGGGAACGGATCCTGTTGTGGGGTTAGTTCAATGAAAATGTTGAACCAGTGTGCAGTTGCTATGAAAAATGCAAATCCCATGTTGGAAATCATTAGGAAAGGAACTGAAAATAGAACTGTCAATATCATAATGTCTTTATACAAATCTATGGTGTAACCACACTTTGGATATTGTATAGAGTTTTGGTCACCACAGCCTCAAAAGGGATATTGTAGAGCTGGAACAGATCAGAAAATGACAACCAAAATGATCTGGGGCTGGAGCAACTCCCTATGACAAAAGGTTGCAACATTTGGGGCTGTTTAGCTTAAGACAAAAAAAGCAAGTAAGGGGAAATAAGGTAATGTTTTTACAATTTTGCATGGTGTGGAAAAGGGGATGGGGAGAGTTTTTCTACCTCTCTCATAATACTAGAAACCGGGATGATCCCATGAATCTGAATGGTAGGAGATTCAGGAGAGATAAAAAGAAGCATTTCTTCACACAGTACATTGTTAAACTATGGGATACACTACCACAAGATGTAGTGATGTCCACCAACATGGACAGCTTTGAAAGGGGATTGAACAACTTAATAGAAGATAAGGCTATTGATGGTTCGGCTATGGGGCGGTATATAAGTGTAATAAATAATAATAATAATAATTAATAATAATAATAATAAGTTGCTTCGGGTATCAGGAGCAGTTAAACCAATGGCTGACAATATGAGCAGGAGAGTGGTATTGAACTCGGGTCCTGCTTGCAGGCTTCCCATGGGCATCTGTGGAAACAGAATGCTGGACTAGATAGACCTTTCGTTTGATCTAGCAGGGCTCTTCTTGTGTTCCTATACCTAATCCACATGTGTTATGTCCATAGGATTGGCAACCCTGGAAAGGTAGGATCCCTGATTGCACAGAACAATTTTGAGGTGCTTCTGAATGCATCCTTGCAACTTATGTTGGAGATGGGCTGCATGTTTTTTATATCTCTTGGGAATTTGACTGCTGTTTATATGTAACATGTTTTTCAGCCCCTGTGACATAACTGTTTATTTCTCCAGCTGATATCAGTGACAAAAAAAAACCCTTTGTTATAATTTATAAGGATTTATGTGATTAATCATTCTACTTCAAAGTTACTATATTGCCTTCCACAGAGGCAACACCTATTCATGAAAAACAATGCAAGCTTTCATCTTTCTGAGAATTCTTAATGATAGTGCATAAAGTAGGAATGACTAGTTAAATCAGGAATGTCTAGTTCTATCCCGTAGTATTGCTTTGCCTTTGTGCATCTCCGTAATTGATGTGTTGATGTCTTCCATGGTAATGCCAGCCAGTTACCACAACTTACGACAAATCCCATTTTCCTTTGTAGCTTGCTAGGGGCATTATTTTATGAAAAGAAAGAAAATAGTTTGCAATCTTAACATTTCTATAACTCTGGGGTGGATTTGTCAAATGCATGACTTTTAGGTAGGAGCACTGAATGGAATTTCTGTTTGGTGTGGATAAACAGGGCTAAACGAGAACATTCAAAGATTTATTCCAGCTTTGTAATTTTTCCAAGACTATGGAGAAGAATGTTAGACAGCAAATCCTTTCAATCTTTTGAGGGAAATTAACCAGCCATAAATATGTCCTTATTGCAAAGCTTCAATGCATGCTTCATCAATAGATCAAATTCAAAGCTGTTCCCTAAAGTTGGGGTGATTTCAGCTGGCATTAAGAAAGAAGCCCTTGCTATATTAGTCAGCAAATAGGTTTTAGTACTCACGAAATACAAGATATTCCAGAAATTATTTGTACATTATTTTCTTTTGTTTATTCTGAGCTGCCTACAAAGCAACTTAATTGGGTAACTCTGAGTATTATTAAAATGGGGGAAATGTGTAGCATCTCCGCTCATGCTAATCACATTTCTGTGGTGTAATGGTTAGAGTATTGGGCTGGGACTGAGGAGACCTGGATTCTAGTCCCCAACAGGCCATGAAGCTCCGTCAGTCTCTTTGGACCAGTTGCTGACTTTGAGTGTAACCCACCTACCCTTGTAATGGTATGACAAGAGAAAAGAGAATAATAATTATTATTATTATTATTATTATTATTATTATTATTATTTATAACCCGCCTCTCCCTACGGATCGAGGCGGGGAACACAATACACATACAAGCATAACAAAGTTTTTTTTTAAAAAAAATTTAAAACAAGAGAAACACATCATTAAAACATTTAAAATTCATCCGGATAGGCCTACCGGAAAAGAACAGTCTTCACGACTCTCTTGAATTCGTGAAGACTGTCAGTTTGTCTAACCTCCTCTGGCAGACCATTCCATAGCCTGGGAGCCATAGAAGAGAAGGTCCTCTGGGTAACACTCGTCAGCCTAGTTCTGGCTGGCTTGAGTATGTTCTTCCCAGAGGACCTAAGAGTGTTGGGCGGATTGTACGGGAGAAGGCGATCCCGTAGGTAGCCTGGGCCCAAACCATGTAGGGCTTTAAAGGTAATAACCAACACTTTATACTTTGCCCGGAAACTGACCGGCAGCCAGTGAAGTGATTTTAAAACTGGTGTAATGTGGTCACCCCTAGGTGTACCGGTGACCAACCTGGCTGCCATATTTTGAACAAGTTGAAGTTTCTGGACTAGGCACAAAGGTAGCCCTATGTACAGCACATTGAAGAAGTCGAGCCTCGAAGTTACCAGTGCGTGCACTACCGTCTTTAGGTCTTCCAACTCTAGGAAGGGGCGCAGCTGGCGTATCAGCTGAAGCTGATAGTGGGCACTCCTGGCCGTCGCATCAATCTGAGCTGTCATCTGGAGCGACGGATCCAGGAGTACCCCCAAGCTGCGAACACAGTCTTTCAGGGGGGGTGTAACCCCATCCAGAACTGGTTGACACACCTCCAAACCCAGGTTGGGGCCTTTGACAGCAAGCACCTCCATCTTGTCTGGATTCAGCTTCAGTTTGTTTTTCCTCATCCAGCCCATTACCGCCTCCAAGCATTCGTTCAGAGGAGACACACTATCCTTAGCTGACAATGTTGTTGAAGGCATAGAGAAATATATTTGGGTGTCATTAGCATATTGATAGCACTCCGCCCCATGCCTCCGGATGATCTCTCCCAGCGGTTTCATGTAAATGTTAAACAGCATTGGGGAAAGGATGGCACCTTGCGGTACACCACATAGCAACTCCTTTTTTGAAGAGCAGCTATCCCCAAGCATCACCATCTGGAGCCTGCCCAAGAGATAGGATCGGAACCACTGAAGCACAGTGCCCCCGAGTCCCAATTCCCCCAGGCACTCCAGAAGGATACCACGGTCGATGGTATCGAAAACCGCTGAGAGGTCCAGGAGTACCAGCAGGGACACACTCCCCCTGTCGATATTTATGACTACATGTCATTCAGTGTTGGTACAAAAAATGTATTATTTTCATATGTATTTATTGTTCATTGATTTTGTTTTAATCCTTTAAATCAAGGGCATCAAACTTCTTTCAGCCTGAGGGCCAAATTCAATTTCAGAGAAGCTTTTCAGGGGCCATTTACCCCTGAGGGGTAGGCCCAAAACAGGGCCGGCTTTAGGGGTGGCAAGGCTGGATGGTTGCCTGGGCAGTGAGCTAAGGGGTGTGTGTGCCAAGCAGAGCTGAGGGAGGGCACCAAGCTGAGTTCAGTGGCTGTGTTTTTTTATGTACTATCTAGGTGGCAAAAGCAAGTGTCTTCCTATCAAGGTTTTACAGATCGCTTGGGTACAAGCTACAAAATGATTTTCCTTCTGTTAATTTTAAAGTATGTTTCTTTTTCAATTTCCGCCTTGATGTCATTTGCACTAGGTAAAAATCAGTGGCAAAAATCAGTTTGAGAGCTCGAGGGTTTGGCTGAGAGATCGAGGGTTTGATCAATGATATTTTTGATGGCCATCACCCCTGTACCAGGCCCCATAAATCCTCTGGTTGGTCCTGCAAAACTGACTATGGCACTCCTTACCCAATTGGCACTGGAGGGAAAGGGGATGGGGAAGAGGGACCATGACTATCTGGGGGACCCCAAAGGGCTGGATTGCGACACCACACAGGCCACATTTGGACCATGGGACTGAGGTTCAATACACCTGCTTTAAAGGTTATTGGCTTGATATCAGAAGCTAGGCTTCCTCCCTTGCTGCATCCCTTTCACTTTCATAACATCTTCACTTTCTGAAGTTAACAGTCCAGCTAATATTCTAGCTCTTATTACATGATGGTAAGAGAAATGGAAGAACAAGGCCCTGTCAGTTTAGGATTCAAAATTGTGCAGGGAACCTCCACGAGTTTACACTATTGTTTTAAAATGTATTTATATTTGTTTGTGGAGGAAATTTGCCAGGAAAAGTAGAAAATAAATGCTTAAAACTAAATAAATATAGGATTTCAGCCTTAACCCAGTTCCCACATAATGGGTAATCATGGGTTAATTCACTCGGGAATTGCTGGGCATGAGCTCCTTTCTTCCACACTCAGTTAAGAACCTAGGATTGCCCTGTTTGTAGGCTGTAGGAATGACATTCAAACCCGGACATTCTGTGTTATTTAGGGATTAAACTACCTAGTGCTAACCTAGTATTTGTTGTTGGGTTAACTCTAGGTTGTTTAACCCACAAACAACCAAGAGTGTTCAGATTTGGACATCATGCTAACTACCTATGAATGGGGTGATAGTAGGATGTTAATTGAAAGCTGAAGGTAGGAGCTCACCAGAGGCGGCGCACTCGCTTGATCCCACTCATGCCCAGCAATTGCTCATTACATAAAACTGGGTCTGCATATACGATATCCCTTGCCCAGACCAACCTACAAAATACCAAACAGAACCCTAAGGATGCAATCCTTTGTGATCCTCCACTGATACTCATAAGCCACCAATGCTATTGGGAGCCATGTAATTTTTTTTTTCTGAAGCGTTGTGGACAGGGATGAAAGGAAACTGGAGAGGCCTCAGGATATGGCATAACCTGGCCTTTCCAGTCCCCTTCCCACACATAGGAACACCCCTTTATATCCACTCCAAGATTACTTTTGTAACCTTGGAGAGGCAGCCAGCATGGTTCTCTCCACCCCAGCTGTGAGGGAGAGGGAGCAGGGAAGGCGGAGGGGAGCATGGATTCCTGGGTCCAAGGCACTGCCTCTGACCTTGGATCCATGATTCTGAAATATCCTTGGGGGCATCGGATTGCTCCCTAACATGAGCAACTCAGTCAGCTGTTTATCATTCCTTTCCTATTTCAGTAGCAACTTCCTCCTAAATATTCCCAACAGAGAAGCAATTGAAAGATCTTGCTGTGGGCTCTCAGTGGTAACTTTATGTTCAAGATTCAATAGACAGATAATCACACAAGATGGTTGATTTTGCTGTAAGAAACAGACACACAAAAGGGGATGAATTAACTTTGGAATGAACTTCACAGAAACCCATGCAGCCGCTATGGCGTTGCCCTGAAGTTGTCCAACACCTGTGAAAAAGCCCTGGTAAATAAATAACTCAATCAATTAGCCTTCTTCTCAGCAATGCCTCATTTACTGAACAGCTGTTTGTGTCCTTACAAGAACAGACAGCAATCAAGTACATGTCAATTCTGACAGAGAGCAACTGCAGTGATTTGCATGGCTGAGAGGCAGCACTCTCATTATGTGAAGTAAAGGGATGGTTGCTCTATGGGTAATATTGGTTCTATGAAGTATCAAGGGTTCTTTTTTCCCCTTCTTGGGAGGTTAAAGAGGGGCAAGCATTAGTGGTTATAATTACATTATTAAATACTGCAGACAGGGATACATTAAACGCCTAGGTAACAGCTGGATAAATTCTATGGAAAGCATCATGACCACAACTTTGGGAAGGATCCAACACACTTAAAAATGCTGTCACTGCAAAGCGTTAAGACTTCCTGAATAGGACAAGCAAATGGTTTGCCATAATAACTTGAGAGCACCACACCACTTCAAAAAGTATCCTTGTGGTGTAATATTAAAACAGGAGCACATGCAGATTGGATGATTATGCCTAGACCAGCCTCCCCCGACCTGGTGATCCCTTGCCAAATGTTTTGGATCACAACTTCCATCAGCTTTAGCCAACATAGCCAGTGGTCAAGGATAATGGAAGTTGTAAGTCAAAACATCAGAACTGGCCTAGACTGAACTCAAGAGTTCAAAATCACACGAATGCTATAGTGTTAGGGTGACCAGATAAAATCCAGGTCAAGGCTCATGTAACTTTAACAGTTGTAGAGAAAAGGGAATTTCAGCCAGTGTCATTTGTATGCAATTAGTTCCTGGTGAAATTCCCTCTTCATCACAACAGTTAAAGTTGCAGGGGCTCTGCCTTCTTTTGTATATGGTCACTCTAGTATAGTGCATGCACCTTTAACTGTTGTGATGAAGAGGGAATATCACCAGGACAAAAGACACTGGCTGAAATTCCCTTTTCTATACAACTGTTAAAGTTACATGAGCCCTGACCTGGATTTTATCTGGTCACCCTATACTACAGGGCCTGCTCTTCCCTGCAACTCCAATGAACTCAGCTTGGGATGCATGCAGTTCTGTGTGCATGTAATGAGATTTTATATTTAGATTCATCCGGGTTTTCATTCAGCCATTGTTGCTGTGTGGCACCTCTTGATTTCTGCACTTTAAGTTCCTGTTTAAAGGCACAGAAGAAGGGCAGGCCTTTTTTTCTTGTCAAGTTGGGGATAGTGTTGTCAATATCAGCAAATACATGGGGAGTTAATTGACAGATGCCCATTACCTTCCTTCTCCTGTTCCACCCCCACTCCAATGGGATTTGGACAGGTTTTGGTCCTCAAAAGGAAATCAAGGTGAAGAGTTTTTCTATGGAGAAAGCTATAGTATGTTTAACCTTTGCAGGTTTATTAAAATGTTTTATTTTGATTTGCCCCTCATAGATTCTAGTTTGCATATCCAAATTTACAAGGAAATGAACAGACACAGTACATATCCAATAGGCTGTTTGATCAGCAATCTGGCTATCTGTTGCAACAGAGATGCTACAGTCCTATGTAAACTTACTTGGGAGAAAGCACCATTGAAATCAATGGGCCTTACTTCTGAGTAAACTTGCTTAGAATTTCGCTGTAAGTTAGAGTGCAAATCCATGAGTAAATTACAGACTGGCATGCCCACATGTAAGTAAAATTACTCATGGATAGGCATGTTATTTAGGGTGATCAGTTGAAAAAGAGGACAAGGCTCCAACACCTTAAATGCTTGTGTACAGAATTTTAGCAGGTGTTTGCTTACATGATAACCTAAATCTACTGGCAAACCTCAGGGTAATTTGCAGTAAGCCAACAAAGATTTCTGACTCCCAGTTTTTTAATAGCAACAAAATGACTCTTCTCCCATCCTTATTTGTATTGCTGAAATGAAGAAAGCTTGGGGATAACTTGGAATGGATGTTTGTTTGGAAGGTATGTGAGTTACGTTTAATTTCAGTCTTCAAATTAAATTCTTGGGCTCAGAATTCTTCAATTCTAAATGTGTGTCATTTGAATCAGGTTCTAGCTGGTGGATCTCAGGGTTGCAGTAACAAAAAAAAAAAGACCCCACAAACCTGAAGTTTTCCCTAATACTATTTCAACCAGAAAGTTTGAAGAGGACTATACTTATTGTGATGAGTTTCCAAGCATTGTGAAAAACATTTCAGGAAAATTAGTACCACTTTAACATTATGTTTACTTATTTGAAATAAAACCCAGAAAGGAGCCACCCATCAGGGATAACACAGAGAGTGAGGTGCTATAGATTTCTCCAGCTGCCTGAGGTATGTTCTGGGAAATCTGATGTACAACAGCTGGTGCAAACAAGCGTATCCCTTAGGTATGGAACATTCATGGAAGAGAAGGAAAACCCAATACCTCCATTATATGGACAAACGTCTGATTAAAGGGTTATTATTCCATGTTGTGCATTAGCTATACAGAAATTCAATATCGTACCCTGATGCATTGCTGCTGCGTAATGTTTTGAAAATGTCCTATTTATTGTGTAATTAACATAGTTTTTTTGTCAAGCACAGGGTGGATGACTCACTTTCACTCTTGGGTGGTCAACTAAATGGGAACTATGAAAGGGAGGGATTTTAGCAGTCTCTAAAGAAGCTCCATTTATTCAAGCAGCCACCTTCATGGTTTTAATTACACATATGAGCACTCTGGTGTGTGGGTGCCATTTTCATCCATTAGTTTCCCATACATTTTTGGTTGATATCAGTCACACAATCACAAATAAACATACCCCAAAACCAAAGAGAAGTTGATTTGAAATAGTGTAGTTAAATCAGTCTCTCCACATAAGAAGTCACTTCTTGCTGGTAATTCAGTCATGTCACTTGAATGAATCCAAATTAGTATCTTAAAAGAATAAGAGGAGTTCCATGCCTTAAAACAATTGGAGAGTCAAAACTAGCTTAAACAGCTGACTGTATTGTGAAAGGATGTTGATTTGTAATTAATAGCACTGTCTAGATACATGCCAAGAGGGTTCTGCAGTAGGGATGGACAAATATATGATGATCAAACTGGATGAGATCTTCTAAATTCCTTCCTGAAGCTTGTTTTGCCTTTTCCATGTTTTGAACATGGGTGTCTTTTCTTGTTTCCCTGATCAGAAAAAACTGTGCATTTTTGACTGGGAAAAATGTGCAGTTTTAAAAGTGTGCACTCAAACTGCATACTTTCCCTGTTATAGGTGAATAATAAATACAATAAACATGATTCTTCAGCAGAAAGTACTTTTTACTACTAGGGCTACCACAGTTGCTATTTACTTTTTTTTTGGGGGGGGGGGGGTCAAATCACCAGTGCCACCTATTCATTTTGTCAAACTTTGCAGTTGTTTGGATGATCTCAATGGAATTTACTCCCAAGCGCAATTAGTTCTGTGGCCTAAATAAATCTATATAACAAATGTGGGAAGCCCAGTTCTGTTTCCTCAAATCCATTTCAAATGGGTGAACATCTTAATGGTTTACTTATTGTGCACTTGAATATGACGTTTTGATGAGCAAAAAGAATGGGATTTGTGCTTTTCATTAAGACACGTGTTCTATGCAACTCAACGTAATGAACATTTTACCTGAGGTGTGGCGTCTCTTTTGAAAAAACAGTCTACGGTGCTCTTCAAAGCCACTGCACTGGCGTGAACCCATGCTTGTCAGTAAACTTTAATTAAATTAGAGAGAAGCTGTTCTAATAAATTTCATCATGAAGTGTTGTGACACATGCTTGCCAGACCTTGATGCTCTTGTTGAAAAGCTGTTTTGAATAAACTTGAAGAGAACACCTAAAATACTTCACTTGCTACCAAGTAGCACCATGAAATAATTAGACACACCTCAAAACATGACAACTCATTACGCTTCTCGGGGGATGGGGAGGGATCAGACAGGTGAAATTATTATATGAAATAAATAGTCTCATTGCTATTTTAATCCTGTCTGCTGCACATTAGCTCATCTGAATTACCTGCAGCCATCCTGATATACTCACATTACACTGGATCTGGACATGTGCTGCAACTACACTGGCAGAATGGCCGATGTAGCCAAACCATGCTTGTTGTGGGAGGGAGGGAAGAGAGGAAACACACAATTTTTTAAAAAATGACATTAAAATGCCAGACATTCTCCCAGTGTCCCTGGAAACATCACCAAAACCTACCACCCAGGGACTGTGCAGTTGATGATGGCCACATGACATCCACACACAGAGGGAGCCAATGAACTTACAATGATGGGAACATGTCCCCAGCATGCACCTCTATATAATCACACAACATGCAAGAATATTACCCACACTTTGCTCCTTTGCCTAGAGTGACAGATACAAAAGAGGGCAGGGCTCCTGCAGCTTTAACTATTGTGATGAAGACAGAATTTCACCAGGTGCTGAATGCATACAAATAACACCTGCTGAAATTCCTTTTTATATTCAACTGTTAAAAACACAGGAGCCCAGTCCTCCTTTTCATATGGTGACCCTACCTTTGCCTGTTGGTGAGCATGCTAAGGACCACACCAGCCTGAAGTAGATGGTTTCATTGTGGAAAAGGGCCAGGATTGCATTGTGATATAGTCGTTTCTTGATATAAACTCTACAGGAAGGAAGGATGTACTGGGGAAGATGTTTCTCTGTATGTTACAGAGGGCATAGTGACAAGCAGACCAGAACACCTAAAAGGGATAGGCTCATCCATAGAAGTGCTGTGAGTGACAATACCGGACTCCAGAACTAATTTAGTGCAAGGAATGTGCTGTCGTCCTCCAGTCATATGTCCTGAGCAAGTGTGCTGGTGCTAGGTTGGATCCAGGATATGCCTTCCACAAGATAAAGAGATATGCTTGTGGAAGATCCCTCTACTGAATCTTTAGGGGTCCCCATTTATCCCCATGCCATGGATCACCCAATTCAGCAGGGACTCTTGACTGTTTGTAGCAACTTCAGGGGGGATAGAGGGGCCGTTGTACGAAGGAGAGAACAGGCAAGACCATTTCCATCAGTGCAGTTCATCCAGCCTGAATCTGGATCCAACCCATTATTATTATTTTTATTTTTATTATTATTATTATTATTATTATTATTATTATTATTATTGTTGTTGTTGTTGTTGTTGTTGTTGTTTTTCAGCTTCTACCATAGTGCTATATTTGACTAGAACTAGCTTCAATTGTAACTGTCTCCTTTAAGTCTGCAACCTTAGCTATTTTGGCTCCATAATCATTTTCCTCTCAAATGGCTCTGGCACCATGCAGACCATATTATTAGTTCAGGAAGTGGCTTGTGCTACTATTCTTATACTCAAAAAAGATCAAAGAGTTTCTACTCATCATTAGGTTACCATTCATCTCCATAGCATTAACAGGATGTGGGTTTTCCCTCCATCTTGAAAGACTGTGGTTTTGATTTTGCCTCCCACCTTCCACCTACAAAGAATATTGCTCTGGAAAATACTATCCACAGAATACAGGGACCTGCCAAGGTTTACAGGAAACTTTCATTCAACGAATCAACCCATCAAATATGTTCCTCTTTTAAAATGATGTTGAAATGAACACTAAGGAACAGAATCATATCTGAAAGGACACTTGCCCAAAAAACCCCTAAAAATCTTATTCATGGACAAGTCCCCAAACTTGGAAAATCCTGAATTCCATTTTAACCCTAAAGATTGTCCATAGATAATTGACACTTTTCTTGGATAACAGAGCAATACCTATCCAGATCTCTATATAAAGAACAAAAAGAAACTTGCAACACCCATTCAGGGAATGCTTTTTATTCAGTCATGTCTTTTCAGTTGTGATCGTATACTCATTTTTCTGGGAGCAAGCCCCAATGAACTCAATTGGCTTTACTTCTGAGTAGTTGTGGATAGGATTGCAGTTATTCATCTTTGATGAGCCAGCACACTAAAACATTCTTTCTCCCTATCTCAGGGATTGTTGGATTAGGTGGTAAGTATGGATAAAATAAGTCAAGAATGTTCAGTTCCCTTCCAAACCACACACTCTCTCAAAACTCCTGTTATAGCCAAGTATTGGGGGAGTTTGTGTTTTAGTGTCAGAGCTAGCTTAATTTTAATAGAAGTTTCTTGTGCCTTTATTCAGATTTAAAAATGAATTACTTTCAGCTGTTCTCATGTCATACAAACACCCATGTTTGTTCGTTTTAAAATCGGTGTGGGTATTTGAATATTTGACCTTTGCATGTACACTTTTACTCACTTTCTTCAATAGTTTGGGATTGGAATTCTCAAAAATCTTAAGAAAAAGTATTGCCTCCATTTAAGGGAGGGGCCATCGCTCAGTGTAGGGTGAGTAGAGTAGGGTGACCATATGAAAAGGAAGACAGGGCTCCTGTATCTTTTACAGTGGTATAGAAAAGGAAATTTCAGTAGGTGTCATTTGCATGCTATACTAGAGTGACCAGATACAAAACAGGTCAGGGCTCCTGCAGCTTTAACTGTTGTGATGAAGAGGGAATTTCACCAGGTGCTGCATGCATACAAATGACACCTGCTGAAGTTCCCTTTTCTATACAACTGTTAAAGATACAGGAGCCCTGTCCTCCTTGTCATATGGTCACACTATGATAGAGCACATGCTTTGCATGCAGAAGGTTCCCCATTCGAACCCCGGCTTCTCCAGGTAGGGCAAGGAAAGAATCCTTCCTGAAACCCTGGACAGCCACTGCCAGTCTGTTTCAACACTACTGGGCTAGATTCCAATGGTCTGACTCCGTGTAAGGCATTTTCCTATGTTCCTCTCATTTCATTGAACTATATGAGGTATTCTGATGTATGACATCAATAAAAGAAGCCAAAGAATATGTCTGCATGCTTTTCAACTGCAGTCAAATGAACTTTATAACTTTGGTGTTGTCTCCACCCATTTTCATCCTTGTGCAAATGTCAAATCCAGTACTTTGATTTCATTCGCACACACTATTACACAAGGCATTTCCCCCCCACAAAATCTTTTTACGAGGTATTTCACAAACTGTTTCATAGGTTGTTGCACAAGCCATCCCATATGACATTGTACAACTGATTACAATACCATTAAGCTAGGTTTTGATAGTGTAGTCATCCTTCTAGTGGTTGTGCAACTAGTCGGACCACCTCAACTCTTGTAATTTTTCTGTAAGCCTAATATTGCACATAACTCTTTAAAAATGTACAGTTACATTTCCTGATTGATCTATTGTGGAGTGGAGGTGGATAAATGAAGAGACAAGACACAAGATATGGGTTTAAATAGGGCCACTTTATTTACAAGATCCGCAAAAGGAGAACCTATAGAGGCATCCGTTTGGGCCTTTCCTAGGCCCACATCCTCAGTCGGGCGAGCCATTTTGGACCCATGAATTGGTGAGGTGTGAATTGCCCTTTCACGGGTCCCCCAATTGGGTAGGGAGACCTTCCGGTGTCGCTTCCCCCCGTACCGCAAGGTTCCGGGTAAGTGAGAAAGGTTGGCTTCAAAGGTAATCCTTATCTCCCAGCCAGGCCGCGGGGCTCAAAGCTGGGAGCCTCAGGAATTACCAATCACTGCAACTTAGGCTGCCTCTACAAGAGAGGTTTAAAGGTCTTTCAAGGCTGATTAAAATTTTTACCTCTACAAGAGAGGAGCGCAAATTGGGGGCTGAGGCGCTTTAAACTTCCGATTATGCGCATTATTGAATGCACGTTAAACCACAAGTTTTAATTTGCGACGGCAGTTAAAGCGCCTTACCGCCGTGTAAACATGAGATTCTCCACACGTCAACAAGTTTAAAGCGCGTTTTGGTCATCCCATAATGCGCTTCGCCGTCTCTCATACAGAGGTATTGGGTGTAAATGCGCTTCCATGAATATGTGCATAATCGGGCAGCCAGGCGCCAAAGCGAATCCTTCTAGAGGAGGTCAGTGCCTGTAAATGCTCACCAATCTATATTCCGCTCTGGATGCCCCTACCTTACTGCCAAATCGGCTTGTGACAGTTTTTACAGCAACCAGATTAACCTAATTAATTCTCCCAAACTGTTTTACAGTATGAAGTAGGCTAAAAAACTCATGAACAACTTAGTCCATGAGCAAAAAATTCCTACTTGGTCCCAAAATTGGCAACCAGCAAGCCCATACTGTCTACAGGGAGGGAGGGAGCCACACAGGAACAAAGAGGCAGCTGGGAGGGGTAAGGACCCTTAAATAGGGCTTGAGCCCCCTCCCATCCGTGTGGCACCTAATCTGCCCTCCAATCAGAGGCAGCCACTTGTATCTTCCTCCTCCTGCCTGCAAATGCCTCCCCATGCCCAGGCTGTGCCGGGTGTGGCAGAAAGGCCATTGAGGACCAAGATAGATTTTTTTTCCCTCTTTTAAAATACTAGAACCGGCGGTCATGCCATAAAGCTGATTGGTGGGAGATTCAGGACAAAAAAGGGAAGTACTTCTTCACACAGCACATAGTTAAGTTATGGATTTCACTACCACAAGATCTAGTGATGGCCACCAGTTGGGTTGGCTTTAAAAGGGGGTTGCATGAATTCCTGGAGGAGAAGGCTATCAATGGCTGCTAGCCCTGATGGTTATGTGCTACCTGCAGTATCTGAGACAGTAAGCCTGTGTGCACCAGCTCCTGGAGAAAATGGGTGTCCTGCTTTGTTTGTCCCTGGTCAACAGCTGGTTGGCCACTGTGTGAACAGAATGCTGGACTTCTGGCACTTGTTAAATTATTATGTTCTTACACAGAAACATGGCACTTCTTAAGTTCTTATGTTCTTACACAACAGAAACATATAGAAACTGATTAAAGCTAGTACCATTTCAGCATTACTATCTTGTAGAAGAAGTGGGGTTAAAATCAATATCAGTAATTTCAACCCAGGAAATATATATTTCATTGTGACTAATATAGGTTTATCACATTCATACCTAGGTTAGTGATGCTATCTATTTAGAAAAGGCAGGGTTCTGTTTGCCTTTCCTACCACCTTTCAATTTTTCATATGTAATTATTCATCAGGATCACCCAAAAATACTAGTTTAAATTGTACAAGCTATAACTTGGTGACTGCATAATTGAAAGTCAATATGCGCAATATAACCCAGGATTAGGAAAACACACAGAGAAATGTAAGGCTGACAGGAGCACACTCCTGTGGAAAGAGATCAGACAGTGAATGCAAGCATGCAGTCAAGGGAGGTACACAATCCATTCCACTCCACTCCTGGAGGGGGTTCAAGTAACAAACACCTGGTTACGTCTCCTGTGTTTTCTTCTTTTTATAGCCTTCAAATGCTGGAACCTGTCTGAGGCACACACCAATGCCAGCCAATCTGGCAATTAGCACAAGTGTTACAATAAAGCCATGTGTCTCTTCTGCTAGCTCCTTTTCCAACTGCAAAGGTGGGGTTTGGCACAAAAATATATAATCTCTTCCAAGAAGCTACCTTTCAGGGTCACTGTGTTCATTGCTGCTCAGTTGCAATCACTGCAAATGGGGGGGGGGGAGGTGAGAAGGAGTAAGAGGCATGCTGCCTGATATAGTGTCAGTGACATTTTCCTGGTTCATAACCTATTTCTCCCCAATAGCTTTCCCTCCCTCCCTCCCTAAGATCTTTGAATACCACCACCCAAATAATCACAAGGTCACTTTGCAAGGCCGATCACAGCACCTTTATTCAATGCGTCCCAATCTGCAACAAGCTATGCCTCAGCCCCCACCTTATGGGGAGGATGTAATGGGTGACCTGGCACCTTTCACTTTAAAGTTTTGTTTTGCTTTTTTCCCTAGCTGGAGTTTCTAGGAATGCAGCTAAGTGTTTGAGAGAAGGAAGCTTGAAATGTGAAATACCTTGACCCCAATTTTCATAAGGTAAACCCCCCTTCAAACTTGATCTAACTCAAATTGGGACTTGTATAGGGTGACCATATGGAAAAGAGGACGAGGCTCCTGTACCTTTAACAGTTCTATAGAAAAGGGGATTTCAGCAGGCATCATTTGTATGCATGCACCACAACAATTAAAGCTGCAGGAGCCCTGCCCTCTACAAAAGAGGGCAGGGCTCCTGCAGGTTAACTGTTGTGATGAAGAGGGAATTTCACCAGGTGCTGCATGCATACAAATCACACCTGCAGAAATTCCTCTTTCTCTACAACTGTTAAAAGTACAGGAGTTCTGACCTCCTTTTCATATGGTCACCCCACTCTTTGGCTGAATTCGGACAACACGATAGTCAATGGTAGGGTAATAATCAACTTTACAGTTGTTCATCTAGGGGGTACTCCCCACACAACGTGGTAATAAATAATAAAGTGTGGTGTGGATTAGGATCAGCACTGAGTTGACTATGGCAGCATTCAGGTGACACGATAGTCAATACAACTGACGATTGTTCCCCCCCCCCCCCGTTGCTTATTGTGTTGTCTGAATTCAGCCTTTGAGTGTTTGGTTGGAACATTTGTACAGACTGCTTTTAGGGCAAAGACAGACAGGATATGCTAGCCAGCATAGCCAATGATAAGAGCTGACAGGAGTTGCAGCCCAACTGTACCTGGAAGGCCATGCATTTCCCATCCCTGACTTATACAATCACTTTTTAAAAGGGCTCCTATAATCATAGAAATTGTTAGCTCATCCTAACTGCCCTGAAAATAAACCAGCCTGTTCAGATGTTCCAACTGAACACTTGAGGAAGCTCAAGCTCTTGACAGAACACTCTTGACAGAACACTCAAATAACTTGATTTAGCCACTTGGTATAAGTCAAGTGATGAGTTGTTCCAGAATTGCCCCCCCCAAAAGGCGGGGTTGCTGAATTTGGACATCCACCACACCACATATTATGTTCTTTACAGAACTGCATCCTAAGGGACTGACATGCCACATCAATTAAAGGAGTTTTGGACTGTGTGACCTGCCCCAATTTATGTCCCATAAGGCTGGGAGAAAACTAATGGTACTTGCACAAATGGACCATTTTCCTTTATTTCTCTTCCCCACCCCTGATTTTAAAAGCTGTTGCATCAAATCTCTGGACTCAAGATTGTTTAAAGAACAGTTGCAAGGGAATTCCTCTGAGAGCAAAACTCTCAGGAAAGCTACACACACACACACGATCACAAGCCATGTGTCCAATTGCATCAAGTGACAAATTATGTTCTTTTCCTATGGTTGATGAGTCAAGACTCAGTTACCTTGCACGTGTATTCTTTTGTGGTGTTATGATAAAATTATGTGTTGGTTTATGAATAACAACTGAATACAATGGTAACATATTCAGCTGCTGACAGGGCTGAGAAATGGGAGCCTGATTTTCACTCCAACACCACAAAAATAACACCTCTCTCAAATGAAATATTAGCAGATGCTTCATCAATAATGCAGCCCAAATCCAATTTGTAGCCACCAGATGATGAAGGATTGCAGCAACAGGGGAAGGGTACATCATCCAAGGAATCTCAATGACTTTCCTGCTGTCAAGCTCTGCAGAAAGCCTCAAAAGTACAAAGAGGAGGTGCCAATTTTGTTTTTACATCAGGGGTGCAGAGTCTCTGGCCTTCATGCCTAATCCAATTGGTGGAGACTCCACATCCAGCCTGTAGAGGCCTGTGCCACTTCTGCAGACATGTCCAAAAGCAATTGTGTTCCATGTAACTGGGCTGGCAGAATAAGACTTCCCTGCCCCTCCACCCCACGGCAGCCTCTCTATCTCCCTGAAAATGCTACACAAAAGGTTAGGGGATCATGCTAAATGGGACAGCCTCCGGTGTGATGGGAAGGGAGGATCCCTGACAATTGGACAGAGGTACTTTCTGTTGGAGTCCTTCCATCCACGGATCCTGGGCAGATCCTGGATCCTAGCCAATTATCTGTGTTTGGTAACCTTGACTGGGCCACATTTGCCTGATGCAGCTCCATGAATGTTTGAAGACCCTGTACTTGCAACCACAGCTACAATGTATGTAGAAACACCAGTGTAATACCTGTCTACAGCATGCAATTGACATGTTTTCTGGGTAAAGTATAGCTTCTCTGACTGATCATTTCAGCTAGGGGAAAATAGGATAGGGTTACATAGGATATCTCATCTTATCAAGTCATACAGTGGACCCCAAAGTGTTTGAGTAATGCCCTGCTCTATGCCAGATTGAAATTCATAAGTTTAGCCTAATAACAATGAGCAGAAGATGGTTGCGATCGCTGCCAGAGATTAGAAGCTGACTGATCTCATGAAATGACTAAAACCCTGGTGCCCTCCAGACGTGTATAGACAATGTCCATGCTGGCGGGGAATTATGGGAGTTACAGTCCAACACATCTGGAGGGAAGGCTGCCCTACAAACATATTTTAAATGTCTTTTGACTGGGCACTGTGACTTTAAGCAATTCGGAGTTAACTTCATATGCCAGTTAACATTGTACAAGCTGATGAGATTATTCCAAACAGGGATGCAGTGTTTAATCATCAGATAGGATGAGACAAGAATTGAATTATCAGTATTTGTGATAAGAATATTGCAGAGTCTATGATTTGCTTGTCTGAAGTGGAGATTTTAACAATTTTAATCAGTGCAAGAATATGTTAGCAGGCTGTTATGTCACCATGTAATTTTAGTTCTAAAGATTACTATTTGTACATGCTAACCCTCACGTAAAAAAAGAAAAATCCAATAAAGATGCAATTGAAAGTTTTTAAGAGGTACATTTTATTTTATTTTATTTTTAAAAAACTCCAATAGCAACTATGGGTAGAATTCAACTAGTCCCCTTTGTTGACAGAAGCCATCATTGTACATGGGTGCAGTCTAAAGTACCATTTCCCCTAAGAGCATTTCCATATTGCCTATCCAGGTGTAAATATCAATAGGAAAAGAGCATACACCCAGGTACATCATCGTGCAAGAGTTTATTTTTCTTCCAAACACATGGCAAAATATATGGAATTCTAATTTTTGTTCCTTACAGTTTTAATCTTCATTGTTGTTGTTTATTTATTTATTTTTATTTTATTCCATTTATATACCGCCCCATAGCCGAAGCTCCTATTGTCTATATTTTACATGTTCTCTGGCTTTGTCACATATTGCACTTATCTGCACATACAAAATGGAAAGTTTTCAAAACAGTTGTTTTCCATTGCAATAGAGCTAGGGATGAGCAGTTCTGCTCCATGACAGTGACCCACACAAGTTTGGGCACAAATCTTTGTGAAAATGTGTGATATAAATTGGTTGTGGTAGCGATATTTTACTGAAACATGGTGAAATATGCAGGCCTCAGGGTCTAGCAATAGTCCGCTTCCTCATGTCTGAATGGGTGTACTGTCTTTCAGACTCTTAACCTTAACCCCTTTTTCTTGGAGCTAGAACTCATGGTAAGTTCAAATTTCATCAAGCCTTGGAAGACCCTCTACTGTGTGTGTGTGTGTGTGTGTGTGTGTGTGTATGTGTGTGTGCGTGCACACATATGTTTACATCTGCTTTGAAATAAAGCATCTTTAGGTTTTTGGATAAACTTATTTTTAAAAAGAAAGAAAAGAAATCTAAATGCAAATATATATATATTTCATAGTTGTTTATGTTTTAAAATAGGATTGTATAGCATGGTATACTGTGACTTCATATTTTAACTTGCCTGCTTTAATCACTGCCCTGTCTTTGAAGGGGCATTTAATAGTACACTTCCCAAAGAAAATGAGATGCTGAAGGAACGATTTGCCCAATTTGTAAACGTATGTTTTTCTGTAGGTATTTTCTGTTATCTACTATAATGGAGCCACCAGTAAGCAGGGCTGTGCATTGCTTCAGATCCAAATCCCAAATCCAAGGTGAATCGGGGTGAATCGGAGGGCTTTGAAACAGATCTGAAGTGAATCTAAATAGATCTGAATCGGTCCAAAGCAAATTGGCATGGTCCAAATTGATTTGGATTGATTCAGACCTGTTTTCAAGTGCAGACAGCCTGTCTGTGCTTGCAACATTTTTTTCCTAGAGTAGGGAGAGAGAGGAGTTTGGAGGGGGAAATTGGCTGTTAAGTGACAGCTTCATCCCCCCCAATCCTCCTGAAGTCTCCCAATTCTCTCCAGCAGCCTCCAGTCACAATGGAGAAGGAGGGTTTATGGACAATCATCCTTACTAGTTTAGGTTTCTAATTGGGGTGTGTCTTGGGGCATTAATACTTGGATCTTCCTTGAGCCTTCCCCATTCTTTCACTGTTATCTCTTGCCTCGATTTCTCTTTCTATGTGTCTATATATATATATATATATATATAAGCATTTAGTGTGTTTGTTCCAATTCTTCCCCTTCCTCCATTTTTTCCTAAAGAAGTAGAATTTACAAGTTGATTGCACAATTACCATTGCACCAATCTGTCTGAAATTTGGCAGACATGATCATCCCCACAGCATCTATAAGGTCTCCAAGTTTTATGCTTGTATCACGAAAAATAAAAAAGTTATACACATTTCCATTTTCCAGTACAAGTCTATAGGAAAATGAGAAATCTGAATCTCAATTCAGATTTGGATCCAAAGTGAGTCAAAACAGGTCTGAATCAGTCTGAAGTGAATCGGACCCGATTTGGACCCTCCAAATCGGGATCTGAAGTGAATTGGGCAATCTGTGCACAGTGCTACCAGTAAATGGCAAAGGAGGTAGCCATTTTGAATTTCTCAGAACTCAAAAAAAAAAAAACACCTCAAAGAATAGCATTCTGGGAGAAACAAAATGGTGTCTGCTTTAATTATCTTCACTTAAAACAGGAGTTCACCTCATCCCTGAAATATAGCCGAAGGGAAACAGCGAGTTTTGAGGTGGGTGAAACAGGTGTGAAACAGTCTTTTTCATTTGGGTACAACTCTATCAGGAACTGACATACTAGCTGGCAGAGAGTCATCTGGATTCCCCTGTAGTGGGCATGCTACAAGGGCAGATGACTTCAGGATCTCCCACAATAGTTTTGTTAGGGATCTCTAAAAAAGTATAATCAACTGAAGAATGGTGTGTTCAAAAGTACACATTTTATGACCATATCAATTACATGAGGAAAACAGGTTCAGAATAACTTTTCCCTACCTCCGTTTTACATTAACCGGATAGAGCAACTATGAGTCTATGCTTCAGTTAAAATCGATCTGCTAGGGAATGCTGACATTTTAGAGACTCCATGTGTTGTAAAATAATCCTAGTACATCTATCAGCAGTTAATTATCTTTGGACAGCTAATCAATTTAATTCCTATCTAAATATTTCAGGTTTCTTGGCTTATTAATTTCTCATCTACTTTAAGTATTAACCCACATACATATAATTCCCAAGACAGCAATCCTAAATCCCCCAGTGGGAAATAAGTAATAATTTAACTTAACTTAAAATGAAAATGGCTAAAATACTGACAGCATAATTATCCCAAGCTAGGAAATGTAGTACTGAAATACAGTTACATAGATACAGATAATGAGATGCTCCACATTTTGCCTAAATGCAAAGGTATATATACATTTAAAGTTTGAAAAGTATATTTATTGTAGACACAATTAAGATAAAGTCTTGCTGAACTGTGAACTACTATCTTGGATCAGACTTAGTCATACTCAGAGTAGACTCACTGAAATCAATAGAACTTAGTTAAGGCTAAATTAAATCCCACTGATTTCCATGGGTCTACTCTAAGTATGAGTAAATCTGGATCCAACCAATATATTATATTATATTATATTATATTATTATATTATAATTTATTTATTTTATAATAAATACATTTGTCCTGATTGCCCAGCAACAGATAGAAACACTAATATGGGACTCAACTGGATAGGAACCCTGGAGAGGGAGATCAAATCCCTATAGACCCAGATGATACTCTCTTCCCACCACCAGTCATCAAACCTACGTTAGTGGTACATTATGAAGCTGGGTAGACACAGCTGAAGAAAAGAAGCTTCTCCTTGCTCACCCATCCAAATTTTGGTCATGGAAGCCACTCATCCTGGATCAAATCCTGGATGACAGCTGACCTATAAACTAAAGTATTAAAGGACATCATATTGTACTTTGGATTATGACAACAAAATATACTGCCATTACTTACATCTAGACATATTGTAAGAGGTTTTGTTAAAGATCCTGAACATCACAAATGTTCAGATTACCAGCAAACATAAAATAATAACAGAAATATTTGCTGGCTTTCAGGGCAAATTCCAAGACCACTACAGGATTTATTTTAGTTCCTAACTAGTTTTCTTTGCAAACTCACTAAATATATTGTCCCATATTCAATATAATTATTTTTACGGGAGAAAAGAAAATGATCACTAAATGGAGGTCTCTGACAGTGGATGTACATATCCTAGTAGCATCGATTTTAGTCTTATGGAAAACCTCACATATTACATGACCTACATGTTCAGGGACAGCATTATGCCTACAAATCTGTCAGGGAGAAAATGAAATTAAACATTAAAACAGTATTAGTTTTAAAATCTCGATCCATTAGATCGGATTAATCTTCTCAAAATGAACGTAATTGCTATTGTCTCAGTGTACCATCTGGGCATGGGAGGCTGGAGGGCAATCCCAAAATTAATCCTAATCGCAATGAAAACAAGAGGAACACTACAACAAGGACAACAATCATTTTGTTTCAGAGAAAATTGCAGGCACATATTTTGTGTCCGGCGGTAAATGACTTTTAACATTTTTCACCCCCTGTACAATGGCTTCGGTACACGTATCAGGCACACCACGGCCTGCTTCATACATGACCTTTGAGGAATAGTTGCTGCCATGAAACTGCTCTGCAATGCTTCTCTTCCACACCACATTTGTAATGTATGGATGCTGCACATCATGTGAGCAGGCCAGATTACATAGGTAATTTGCATAGTATCAGCAGCACCCTTGGGCAAAGAAAAATATCCCATTGAATCAAGCTATCCTGTGAAGCAGAAACAACCACAATCCTAAAGTGGAATTACACAAGCCTTCCCCTACACACACACACAATTTTATCCTTGCAATGACCTGTGAAGTAAATTAAGAACATGGGGAAATTGGAAACTGCTTTATATTGGATCAGACATTGGTCCACCCGTGTTATCGACATTGAGGGGAAATGGCCCTCCGGGATATCAGGCAAGATTCTTTCCCAGCCTCACTGGAGATGCTGGGGATTGAACCCGGCTCCTTCTGCATGCAAAGCAGGTGTTCTAGCTCTGAGCTATGGCCCCTCTCTGCCATAGGAACCTAAAGAAATCTCTCAGGTTGGGCAGAGAGATAGTGATTTGGTCAAGATTACCCAGTGAATTTCTATGCTGAGCAGGGATTTGAATCCAGGCCTCTCCAGTCCTAATTGGACATTCTAATCACTACTCTACATTGGTTCTCTATATGGTATGTACATATGGAACCTTCCCCAGCATAATGGAAAATGTGAGAAACACTAGTTGAAGAGAGTTTTATGTAACAGTTAAGAACATAATGGAGCTTTTGAATAAGGCATTTATCCTAAGAAACTCACATATCCATTTTTCTTCACTAATACATGCGCTACTTTTCATTAATTCCATCTCATTCAGATTTTGAAGTAGTGATTTCCTGATCCCTGATTTAAACAAACCTAATAATATACTCTTCTAACATATAGTGCATCCATAAAATATATTAAGATTCTGCTTAAATCCTACTTCTTGGTACTTTCACAGTGTAGTTTCTTAGTGAACAACTTTGATGAACATGCCAGTAAATACTGCTTTGTGTAATAAGAGAAATCACACACATTTTATGCAGGGAACATTCTTCAAAGAATGAGTCTAGACGGTGTTTTACCGTCTTGCTGCCAAACATTGCAAATCATTTAACTATGTGTCAACTTTGTCTATGAGTATTTGGCTATTTCTCTTACTTCTTACAATCAGCAAAACAGCCTTGATTTCATAGTAGAAAACACATTAAATTGCAACTGTATTCTTAACCATTCTATGCCTCAGATGTACTACAGTTAATTTTTCAATGCAGTTAAAAAGTTATTTTCCAGTTGACTGCAGTGACAGAAACCCTTCTAGACTGTTATCCATTAATGTGTTAGAATAGGGTGTCTAGTTCTTATGAAAGTGATAAAGCTATGTGGAATGCACCACTTCATTGTTTCAAGGCAAGCAGGCAACACCTGCAGTCTGATGTGCTGACCTATGAGAGCAAAGTCATTTGGAGTTAGTTGGGCTTCAGCCTAATTGCTGGTGCCAAAGGGCACTATTTTGCCTCCCTTTTACATCTCCACATGATCACCTCCATTTTGGTCTCCATTTTGTCTGGAAATGTTATCTGGCCAATTTGGGCATGATGTCTTTCTGTTCCCATCAACACTGTCTATTGAAATGGAAAGTGTGTCTTAGCTCTCTATACACTGACTGATGAACTCTTGAGAGAGCGAAAACCAAATTTCCCCCACTTCCTAATACATCCAATACAAAAATTATCACACATCAATTGTCTACTGAAAGTCCTGGTTTCTGTGTGATCTTCCAGGTAGTACTGAAACACACCCAGCTAGAGTTGAGAATCTCCCTTAATCAAGAAGGATAGTGATTTAATCTTCCTTTTTGCATACACCCTAACCTTGTATTATTTTGTTCCCTTTCTATGACTAACTGGCCACAGACCTTAGTGTCTTATACTGAGTTAGACCAGTGGTTCATCTAGCCCAGTATTGTTGACACTGGCTGAATTCGGACAACACGATAGTCAATGGTGGGGTAATAATCAACTTTACAGTTATTCATCTAGGGGGTACTCCCCACACAACATGGTCATAAATAATCAACTGTGGTGTGGATTAGGATCAGCACTGAGTTGACTATGGCAGCATTCGTACAACACGATAGTCAATACAACTGACGATTGTCCCTCCCCCCCCCCCCCCCAGTTGCTTATTCTGTCGTCGGAATTCAGCCACTGACTTGCAGTAGCTGTCCAGGGTTTCAGGCAGGAGTTTTCTCAGCACTAACTGGAGATGCAGGGGATTGAAACTGGGACCTTCTCCATGCAAAGCATGTGCTCTGCCCCTGAGCCATTGGTCTTCATTTCTGGAGAGTACTCCTGTGACATCAATATGTAATATAGTTTCTTTTCCACCTCCTCTCAGATCCATTTTTAAAATGGCAGTTCACCATCCAGTCAAGGCTACTGCCAGCCAGTCTGGTCTCTCACCAAAACAGCTGGTTGGAGCTTCTGGTTATTTCTGCCCCCCCCCTTTGTTTGCACTTAAAATCCAAACCATGGCTCCAAAATTTGGATGAGAGATCAGATTCACAGTCCCAGCAATTACCCTAGGCTCAATCCAGGCTGAAGGAGAGTCAGGAGATCCCTCACCCCCAAGTGTAGGGACTGCATGGCCCTGGGTTTATTATATTCCAAGATCTGGCATTAACACCACTACTGCCTTTGGGGCAAATCATAAAGAAGGAAAGGCATAACTTGCTGCCTCCCTAATATCGTTCTTTCTTGTTAGTTTACCATCCTGCCATGGCCCAGAACTGGCATCCCTCAGAGACTGAAGCCTCCAGTGACAGTGACTCTGGGGAGGCATGAAAATCAGTTCCTGACCCTTTTGAAATGGAGCCCACTGCCTCAGATCCCATGTCTTGTCCACACAACCCCCAGGAGATGCTACTACCCTCAGATTCTGAAGAGTGGACTTCAGACTCCTCTAGCAAATAAGGAGACCTTGGAGAGCAGTCCCCAACCTGCTATGCCCTTCTCCAACCTTCATTCCCTAAGAGAAGTCAACACTTGCTGGAATAGGCTGCTAGCCCTTTAAAAGCCAGATGCGGTTACCTGAGGGGGTGGAGTTTCCAGAGAGACTCGCCTGGCCTGTCTATAAAAGCCTGCCAGTTGCTCTCAGACTCTGTTGAGTAATGTGCCAGTTTGATAATTTCAGGAGTGCTGACCGATGTCCTGAAACTTAATCTTAGTTCCAGATGCAACCCAACCATCTTGACTACACTGAGCCTCCACACTTTCCCTGTTTATAGATTGGCACTCTGGATTGGTCCTGGAATTCTGAGAACAGACTAGCCATTTAATGAGCCATCCTCATCTGGTTCCAATGCTAGATCCTAACCTGCATGGAATTATACTTCCTGATCTTCCAACTGAGGGCTTCCCATAGCCTAGTCTAGCAGAACCTCAGGCCCATACAGGGCCAGCCCTCTCATGAGGTGGAGCGAATCACCAGCCTTAGGTATCTGTGTAGGGGAGTGGCAGCAACCCACCAAGAGCATGTCCCACTGCTGGGTGTGCTGGAGAGTTCTGCTGGTCACTCTCCCACTGTGATATTTGCAGCAGTATGAGAGCAGGGCCAGCAGGATGCTCTGGAGATGCTACCTGCCTGGAACACCCATTCTAGTGCCACCAGGGGAGCAGCACCTCCAGAGAACCCTGCCTACAAATGCTGCAGCAGGAGAGCAGCCAGTGGGGCTCTCTAGAGCAGTCACACATCTCAGAGAATCTCCGAGTGTGCTGGAGGGTGGGCAGGCTCTTTATAGGGCCGCAATGGCCAGTAGAAGAAACCAGCACAGCTCTTTAGAGAGCTGGCCAAGTCCTAATACATGTCTCTGAGGATGTTCTACTCATTAATGGAAGAATGCCCAGTGCAAGTATAGAGCAACTCATAACAGATAAGAGGGTGTGTATACACATTTTGTGTAGAGCACACAGTTGTCTGCACACATGCACATGAGCTTGGGTTTTGGCCAAATATTGCTCAAAAAGGGACCTTTTAAAGAATGTGTACACTTAAGACATGAAATAGTGCAAACCTCACATTCTGCAGAATTACATTTTTGTGAAAAGTAAGTTGGGTGCTTTGTAAATATATTTATTTTAAAGTGTATATGCACAATTTGTTTGATTTGATGCAAGACAATTGGTCTTTGCAACGAGTTTTGCTTTCAGATTAGGTGAAATTCTAGACACGTAATAAGTACAGGCCAAGCTTTTATATAATGAGATTCAGGATCTTTCCCCTCCCCCACCCCCATTCTGAAAGCACACATTCATAACTGAGATTTTGAACTGTCTTTCTCTAATCCCCATTTTCCAATATGGTATTTGTGAGAGAGACTGTCTTTGCCTACGCTGCCGTGGATTTTGGGATATGTGCTAAACCACATATCCTATAGTAGATTCTGGCTCTGTGTTTCACAATGACCAACAATTCCACTACTCACAGAACATTTGGCCCAGGATGAGAGTCCTGTTGGGAAAAGTAAATCCTAAAAAGGTCAAATAAGCATGTTTTTATCATTAGTATAAGTGAAAGAGCAAAGGTGAAAAACTAACTGCTCCCTAATGACATTCTTGGAGTATGATAAACTTCTGGAAGGAATTCTGTGTGAGACACAAGGGCCATTTAACCTATGCAATCCCTGTTCACTGTTGTATATCTAGCCACTTCTATTTAGAGTCTGAATTATTACACAAAACTACTTATGGTTCTCCAAAGTCAGTGGGCTGGATCCAGACTTAACCATATTTACAGTAGACCCATTGGAATAAATGGGGCTTAAGTTAGTCACTAAAATAAGTCCCATTGATTTCAATTGGTCTGGATCAAACCCAATGTTCAGTGACAAATCAAAAGCAAGAAAAAATGACATCAGCATGACTTGAGAAATGTATATCCAATATAGAGTTGGTCAGCATCCATTGCATTCCTCACTCTCTCCCCATCCAGCCTCGCTCCCTTGTCTCGTTATTTCTCCCTCCCTCCCAGCCCTTAGCCTTACTCTTTTCCTTCTTCTCACCCCTTTCTGTCACTATTTCTTCCTCCTCTAGCCCTTAGCCTCCTCTTTTTCTCTCCTTTCTCGTCCCTGTCTCTCATTCTCTCTCTCATGCCCAGACGCAGCACCTTCCCTGGAGGGGCTCTGATAACAGAGGTAGGACCACTAGGTAGGCTCAGCAACTCTGCTGAGCCTGGAATCGAGGTAGGCAAAATTATTGCTTTCCTTTGGGGTGTGGAAAGGATGAGCAGAGCAATCCTATGTAGATCTACTCAGAAGTAATTTCCACTGAGTCCCATGTAAGGATTGCAACTTTAAATGGGTATTTTGTTGTGCTGCTCTGGGGTCAAATGTGTGGATTTGTTTTGGAGTCCAGACTCTTCCTCTGCTTGAACTCAGTTTTTGGCTGAATTACTTTCTTTTGGCTAGCCAGACCCCCATGACTGGCCACATCCTTCATCATAGCCATGTTGTGGTGGTGCCCACAGCTGTTTCTCAAATTCCCAAAAGTGCCCACCAGTCTAAAAAGATTAGGGACCCCTGCCTTAAAAAAAATGAAGCACTTAAAAAAAATCAAACCAAAAACTGCATAGATTTAAAGTCAAACCATACTGTGCAAGAATGATATACTAGTGCTTGGGGCAAGACTGCTACCTTGAAGTAGGTCCCCTCTACAAGAATTTGGTTTGTCCGATTATGTGCATCTTCTCAGAATCAATTTTACAGCAAATCACTATACGCGGGAGGCGGTTAAGCGCATAACTGGTTGCCTTACCGGTTGTACAAAACGCGCTTTAGAGGTGTTTAATGCGGAGAATCGCTTGCTTACATGGTCATAAGGCACTTTAACTGCCGCGGCAAATTAAAACTCGCTATTTAACGCGCATTCGATAACGCGCATAATCGGACAGAAAAAACCGCCTCAACTCCCGATTTGCGCTTTGCTCTTGTAGAGGTCAAAATGTTAATGCACCTTGAAAGAGCTTTAAATCGCTCTTGTAGAGGCACCCGTAGACTCTTTAGAGAAGATGCTGAGGCCACCTCATTACTTACTTTTAGGTGCATTTGATACCACCATTTTTATTTAACTTGGCATTTTCATGTTTTCCCCTAGGATAGCATTGCTGTTTTATTTCTCTATCACTGCTGCCTCTGCTGCTTCTTAGATTTATTTTTAATGCTATTGTTTGGCTGGGAGGAGGTTGTCTTGATTTGTCATCATTTCCCTTGAGTACTTTGGGTAAATAAAATACCTCTTCTCCATAGGACATTACCACTATTTGGCCAGTGCAACATTGTTTAACTAGTTTAGTACCTTTCCAGATTATCACTTTCAAGCAATGCACTGTTACTGGTTTATTTGCGTCTTCCTATGCGCAATACAGCTTATAAGACCGACTTTACAACAAGAACTGTTGCTTCCCACTGTCACTGAGCACAGTTTACAAAAAAAAAAAAACCTATGCGAACAAGGGCAAATTTAAAAACAAGCAAATGAGGCAGGCTTGGGGGAAGGACTGAGGTTGGGAACATCTATCGCAGGCTGTTTACCCAATTATCTACACAGCAGCTGAAACAAAAATAGTATAAAGAGTTCAGCTTTACTTGTGAAGCTGGCAACATTGACTTGAGTGACCAACATTGGCAGTAAGTTTTTAAAGTCCTTGGCCCCACTGGAAATTTATGACACTAGCACCCATTCCACAAACTCTGTGTGTGTGTGTGTGTGTGTGTGTGTGTGTAAGTGATTATAGGGATTCATGAAGATTTCATTTGATCTGCCTTTCAAAGTGAACTAATATAATTCACATCTCCCAAACTAATGTGCAGATCAGAGCACAGCGCTCCTTTAGAGTTCGCATGTCTCCAAATACTGCAAAACAGTTCACAGCTCAAAAAAGCATTAGCCTGTTTATTACAAATATTTTGGAATCTTTTCTTTGAGATAAAATATGAGAAAATATGCTAAAAATATGCATTTACATTCTAATTATGTACACATCTTCAGCAGACCGATTCAGAAAAAAGACAGAAGAGACTTAGGAATGAATACCTGTGATGCTGATATGGACCAGAAGCGACTGTGATCAGATCCATGTCTGCAAATGTATTATGTTGATTCCCCCACCCCCCATTATATTAACCATGGCTTTCTGTATTATATGTGTAAGTCACTTCAAGACTGCCTTTTGCAGTGGGAAACAACACATACATTTAATAAATTATTATTATAAGATGTGGAAAAATCATACATTCAGATCGTGCAGTCATGAAATGAGTTCAAATACAGTACATACTAAGGTATTCAAAAGCTGAACAAATGGAAAGAGTGCCGAAGATTCTACTTGCCTGTGAAACCATTTGGTCTAGGAATGGTTCTGCAGGCACAGCCACTCGCATAAGGGGATTTGGTGGCTTGTTGCCTTGAGGGCTTAAATTGGGGGGGGGAGTCCTTAATGAAGACCACAAGTCTCTTCACCCTCTGATGTCATCCAGTTTTAGTCTAATTGTGCCCTCCCCTGTATAGCTTTCTAAAATAGAAGCTAGGGTGACATTAATAAAACTTGGGGAGCTTCCCCCCTCCCCTATAATTTGAGCAGTAGCCATGCAAGTGCCATATATGGTGTTTCAATACATACAGCAAGAATCAGTAGAGGCTGATGGTTCTGATTTCGGTGAGGCTGTGGATCCATTCTGAGTTTTTGTCAGAACCAGCCAGAACTGTAAAGGGAATTAGTTCCTGGTGAAATTCCCTCTTCATCACAACAGTTAAAGTTGCAGGCACTATACTAGAGTGACCATATACAAAAGAAGGCAGGGCCCCTGCAACTTTAACTGTTGTGATGAAGAGGGAATTTCACCAGGAACTAATTGCATACAAATGACACTGGCTGAAATTCCCTTTTCTCTACAACTGTTAAAGTTACATGAGCCCTGTCCTCCTTTTCATATGGTCAGCCTATCTGAAACAAATGTGTGAAAGGTTTCTTCCCTGAGATCAAATGGGAGTTCATTTTTCTTACTGATGTCTCCACCTTGATAAAGAAGCTGATTTTCAGCAAGGCCATAACATGAATCCAATAATATTTTTTGAAAGCCTCAAGAAAGACCTCCTACGCGGTGGAGGTTTCTTTTTGGTGGTAGTGTTTGTTTGCTTTGCTCCACTGTTGTGTCAGTGTGTTTAAATCATGCATCTTGGCATGTTTTACACCCATTTTGTTCTCATTTATAATGCACTGCGTTGATGCTTTCTTTGTTCAAAATCATGACTGGTATTGTGGAGATCAATCACTGCAATCAACTCATTTCCTCCAATGAATCCTGCTGGGAGGCTGTGACATCTAAATTATTGTTGTAGTTCCAAACATGAAGTTCACATCAATAACAGCTGTATGGCTTAAAATGATACGTACAACAGCACAGCAAACCAATGGCATTTTACAGGGATTTCTTCCTTCTCTTTCCCTAAATGAGGTAAGCCTTCCATCTGCTTTATCAATGAAAAGGGATTGGCTGAAAGCCCCTCCTGGAAAATGATAGCCTTGTGGTTGCTGTCCTCCATGGTCCAGTCCATGAGTGTGGAACCTTAGGCCCAGGGACCAACTCTAGCTCACCTTGGGTCTCAATCTGGCCCTCCAGGATTCTCCAGATTGAGGACCCAACCTATTTCCCTAACCACTGATCATTTGGTTGTTTCCTAACTTTTGTAGCCCCCCCCCCATTCTTGAAGGTTGAAATGCTTCTGCTAAAGTTTAATCACTAACAGTAAGAGCAATAAGCTAAAAGGTACTGGTATTTTTTGCCCCACCCCTTTTTCCTTTGGCACTTCCCACCTCTGGAATGTGGCCTCCGAGAGGTTCTCTGAAATGGAATTCAGCTTTCAGGCTGAAAGAGGTTCAGCACCCCTGCTCTAGTCACATCCAGGTTAGACTACTGCAATGAGCGTTATGTGGGGCTGCCTTTGAAGATTGCAATTGGTCCAAAATACAGCTGTGTTGGCTGAGACTGGACTGTTGGAACAGATCTCGCCAGTTTTAAACAAATACACTGGCTTCCAATCCGTTTCCAAGCCCAATTCAAAGTATTGGTTTTCATCTTTGAAGTCCTCTAAAGCTTGAGGCCCAGGCATGAGAGGACTCCTTCTCCCACATGAACTTGCTTTCTTGAGATGGTCTAGGGGTGCGCGCTCTGCTCTGCAAATCCAAAGGTCTGTCAGAGGTCTGTCAGAGGTCCAATCTCGTGGAGCGGATCATGGACAGTTTTAAAACTATCATATGTCCTCAAAGCGGAGCAGCGCTCCATCGGAGCTCCAAACCGCCTCGTAGATATCCAACCATTTTTTAGGCTTTCTGAGGCTTGTATTTAGTCACTGGGAGTCAATGAAACACTTCTCCATATAAAGAAAACACTCAGGTTTTGAGATTGACATAAGTGGCTAACCAATAGCCACAGTGTTCTCCCTGTTCCCCCCCCCCTCCAATCACAGTGCTTAGGGGGACGGATTGCAAATGCTGTAACCATTTGTCCTTGCCCTCCAAGTCATTCCTTCTGCTAGCTCTTGTAGCATCAGGAAGGAAGGAGGAGAAAGTCAGTGAGAGAGAGAGCTGCTGCTGTTACTGCTTGCTGTTTGCTGTGTGCAGTCACTGTGTCTCTGCTTTTCTTTGGTTCTTGTGGGTGTGCTAATTCTTCTCCAATCCCCAAGTTCCAAAGCACCACCCCACCCCACCCCTGTGTGTGTGTTCTTGGTCTATCCTACTACCCCCAATATATATATAATCTTTCCAATCCTTCTGTAAATCCCAGTCTGTCTATCTCAGTTAATGTAGTCTTGTTGTGTGTGCGTGTGGTCCCCTCTACAAGAATTCAGTTTGACGCCTGGTTGTCCGATTATGCACATCTTCTCACAATCGCTTTTACGCCTAATTCCTATAAACGACATGCAGTGAAGCGCATAACTGGCAGTATGAAACGTGCTTTAAAGTGGCTAAAATGCGGAGAATCACTTGTTTATATGGTCATAATGCACTTTAACTGCCGCGGAGAATTAAAACTCGCTATTTAATGCACATTCGATAATGCGCATAATCAGACAGATAAAGTGCCTCAACCCCCGATTTGCGCTCCGCTCTTGTAGAGGCACCCTGTTTCTATCTAAAATCCAAGTTCCTTCTAAGCATCTTACCCACCCCACCCCCTTTGCTGTTATTGAGCGTGTGTGTGTGTGTGTGTGACAGAGATGTAAGCATTTTTGTTAATTTTCATAGGCTATAATGGGCTGTATATTCCAACTTTTAAAAAAAAATCCCTAAAAATCAAGGCATGACTAGATTTGCTTTCAACTTGACATGCCTACATCCATCTTTATCTTTAAAAAATGACAGAGATGTAAGCATTTTGGTTCATTTCCATTGGCTATAATGGGGCAGTTATCCAAAACCAGAGTGGTTCTCCGACAGACAATCTAATGATGCAGAGCCAGAGAGACACTCTGAGAAGCGGAGCAGAGAACCTGCTCAACGGAGCTCTGTTCCAAATTTCAGACCTGCTCTACACATCCCTAATATGGTCCCTGTCTGGAGCCATTCTTCAGGTGTACAATTGGCAGAGATTAGGTGGGTGATGACCAGACAAAGAATCTTTTCAAGGAACCCTACCTAGCTTTTTTATTATTTTATTGCATTATTTTAATTTATTGTTGCAAATGCTGTAAGCCACCTTGGGTTTTTTTAAAAATTGAAAGGCATGATTTATTTATTTTGTTCATTGATTTGAGTTGTGCCCCACTATTCCACCTAGAAAAAATGGCACTCACAGCATTTTAATGATAAACGTGTTTTCATTTAAAGCAAACAAAACTAAGAACAGAAGAAGAGCCTTGCTGAATCAGACCAAGGCCCCATCTAGCCCAGCACTCTGTTCACTCAGTGGCCAGCCAGCTGTCGATCAGGAACCCACAAGCAGGACACAGTGCAACAGCACCCTCCCACCCATGTTCCCCAGCAACTGGTGTATATAGGCTTACTGCCTCAGATACTGGAAGTAGCCTTTGTAATGATCACTAAAGGATGGCATAGCCCATTATTCCCTGTAGCCCCACCCTTGATGTCAATCTTTAATCAGCTTTTTGGATGGTCAGCATTTAAACTAGAGAAAGAAGGTGTGTAATAGGAAGAACTCGTACGTTCCTTCATACTAGTCTAGGAGCAAGTTCAAAAGTATGTGATTGCACTGCAGCCCAAGCCTTCTGTGTCCTTCTGTCATGACCCTGCCCAAGAGAAAAAGAGACCCTACAACAAGTGTGGGGAACTTCTTTCCCTCTGTTGATGGCCATATACCCTTTGGGGAGGTGGGGGAATCTGTTGGAAGCTGTATGCCAAGGTGACAAAACCAGCACTAGACAGGGCCAGAGCCAAATTGGACAAGGCTAGCCCTTTTCTTCCTATTTCTGCCCAGAGCTGGATCAAAGGTCATGATGGGCCCTGAGGCTAGCAAGTTGTGGTGGGACCCTTCTGTGCCCCAACACTGAAGTCATATATGACATTTGTGCACATAAATGAATACAGGGAGGGAGGGAGGGAGAGAGAGAGAGAGAGAGAGACCCACAGTCAAAGGAAACAATTTTTTGTATAACAATAATGTTCATTATAGAAATCATCTTCCATATTTTCCTGGAAGCAACAGATGCTAGTACATTGTCCATGGTAGAGAGCTCTGATAAAAACACAAGCTCCTCTTTTCACTTCCCCCTTTGTACAGCACACAGACAAAGGAAACATAAACGCACACATAAATTCTCTCTCTCTCTCTCTCTCTCTCACACACACACACACACACACACTACAGGAAGGGACAAACTAACTGCCTCCCTCAGACATGACAGGCAAACAGGACAGGTGAGAGACAGGCAGGCAGAGCTTGCCAAAGCCTTTTTGCTGTCTCAGGTGGACCAACAAATGACCCCCCCCCCCCATAACTCACTAGATAATCTTGGGCCAGTGACTATCTCTCACTCTAACCAGAGTTGTTGTGAGGATATAAATGGGAAAATCTTTAGCTCCTGGAAGAAAGACAGAATAAAAAATGTGATAAAATAAAGCCAAAAAAAAAAACCCTGAAGAAAAAGGAATACTTGAAATACATAACTGTCTTACATTATATTACTAACAGTTCAAAATAAGTCTCCTTAGCATGTTAAATGGTCATGGCCTTACTGTGCGCACACATTTACATGGATACCCAGTAGAGACTAGTTGCATCCAGTATGCCACATGGGGAAAATTCATCCCTGTACTGAGGAGGAAGCCACGTTCTGAAGACTGATGTTAACTCCGTTCCATGAGTGGAGCCCTTCCATCCATTGAAGGCAGATCCTGGATCCAAGCCCTCATATGCCTGGTTTACTTTTAGAGCTTTCTTTAATGTCAAATCCTCTTAATACTACTATTGCTGCTGGATTTCCCCCATTCATCTTTTGTTCATTTTCCTGCTTGAATGGTGGAAGCTGCTTTATGCTGACTAAGGCCATTGACCTAACTAGTCCTAGATAGCTTATTGTGACTGGGAGCAGATCTCCGAGGTCTCAGAGCCAGAAGTCTTTCAAGTATTGCTACCCAAGATCCTTTAACTGGACATGCCAAGGGTTAAAACCGGGCCTTTGGCATGCAAAGTATGTGCTTCAACATTGAACTATGATCCCATCCATTAGACTGGGCTAAAACAACCCAGCCCTGTTCAACCTATCTAACCAAGAGAGCTGTACCACGTGTTATGTCTAACACTACAGCTATTTAACATCTGTCAGCAAGAATGTTCTAAAAACAGTGTGTGTGAATGTCCCAAAGTGAGGTATCTTAATCTGCTCCCTTGAAGTAAGGTAACATGCCTGAATAATATATTGGGTCAGTATTGCCTGCTCCCTTCCATTAGCTAAGAAACCTAATTTGCCCTTGTAGATATTGTTCAACCATATTCAGTCATCTGGTGACAGAAGCCTAATCCATTGATTATATTTATCATTTTACCCAGTTTGCAAAAAGTTGGAAACACTCAAAGCAAAAAAAAAAAAAACAGCATGACAATTTGAATTTCGTAGCCTTTATTAATTTATTTATTTATTTATTTATTTTTCTTACACAATTTGGGGAAGGTAGTTGCTCTCTGTCTTTCTGATATATCTCCTAATTTTTTTTTCTTAAAATAGAATGCTACACATCTCATTCATATGATTATAATAATTACCTGATCAATAGCCCTATTCAGTTTTTAAATCCTGTAGAAGGAGCTGGAGACATAAGACCATAAGAAGATCCATGGTGGATCAGACCAAGGGTCCATCTAGTCCAGCATTCTGTTCACACAGTGGCCAACCAGTTGCCTATGGAAACCCCACAAAAAGGGCATGAGTAGAATAACAGCCTCCCATCCATGTTCCCCAGCAATTGGTGTGCATAGCATACTGCATCTTATACTGGAGGTAGCATATAGTCATCAGAACTAATAGCCACTGATAACCTTATCTGCCATTTGTCCGATCTCCTTTTAAAGCCAACCCAATGGGTGGCCATCACTAAGTTGTGTGGTAGCAGATTCCATAGTTGAACTATGTGCTGTGTGAAGAGGTGCATCCTTTTATCTGTCCTGATTCTCCCACCAATCAGCTTCATGGGATGACCCCAGGTTCTAGTGTTATGAGAGGGGAAGAAAAATGTATCCCTCTCCACTTTCTCCACACCATGCATAATTGTCTACAATTTTCCCTGTACGTACCTTTTTTCTAAGCTAAATAATCCGAGCTGTTGTAACCCTTCTTCAAAGGATAGTTGCTCCAGCCTTTTGAACATTTTAGTTGCTCTTTCCTGTACTTTTTCCAACTCTACAATATCCTTTTTTGGTGCAGCAATGACCAGAACTGTTCACTGAATTCTAACCATAGTCACACCCTAGATTTGTATGATGGGAGCATGATATCAGTTTTATTTTCAATTCCTTTCCTAATTATGCCCAACATGGAATTTGCCTTTTTCACAGCTGCCACACAACTGGTTGATATTTTCATCGAGCTGTCCATCACATCCCCAAAATCTCTCTGTTGGTCAGTCACCACTAGCTCAGATCCCATCAGGTTATACTTGAAATGGGGGGGGGGGGTTGTCCCAGTGTGCATCACTTTACACTTGCTTACATTGGACGACATTTGCCATTTGGATGCTTATTCCCTGTGGGAACACACTTTTTACATTCCTCTATGGTACAATCTACCATTTATTCATACTCTCTGCTTTCTGTCCTTTAACTGGTTACTGATCCACAAGAGGATCTCTCCTCTTATTCTATAACTGCTAAGTTTGTTCTGTAGTCTTTGGTGTGGGACATTATCAAAAGCCTTTTGGAAGTCCAAGCAAACAATGTCTACAGGATCACCCTGTCTATATTTTTTCTTTGTTATTCTTAAAATAGAATGCTACATCTCATTCAGATGATTATAATCATTACCTGATCAACGGCCCTATTATTTTTTTAAATCTTGTAGAAGGAGCTGGAGACATAAGAGCCATGATGGATCAGATTAAGGATCCATCTAGTCCAGCATTCTGTTCATACAGTGGCCAACCAATTGCCCATGGGAAACCCACAAGTAGGGCATGAGTGCAACAGCACCCTCCCATCCATGTTCCCCAGCAACTTCTGTACATAGGCATACTGCATCTTATATTGGAGATAGCATATAATCATCAGGACTAATAGCCATTGATAGCCTTATCCGCCATGAATTTGTCCAATCCCCTTTTAAAGCCATCACTGTCTTGTGGTAGCCAATTCCATAGTTTAACTATTTATTGACACTCTCAAAGAATTCCAAAAGGTTAGTAAGAGGGGACTAACCGTTGTGAAAATCATGTTGATTCTTTCCAAATGACGTTTTCAGCAGGACATGTCCTTCTATATGCTTACTAATTTTATATTCCATAATGCTTTCAACCAATTCACCTGGAACAGACATGTGCTCTGGTTCTGCCCCCTCCATTCCAAACCTCCCCATGTTGATGGGGAAGGTCTATAGTGATAGTGTAAATGGGCTTAAGTGAACATGATTATAAAGTTTCACGTGATCAGGAACCCTGCCTCATGATGGTTCTCAATCACGGAGAGCATTGTAACATGTTCATTTGAACATAGTTACATTTCCTCTACAGACTTCTCCCTTCAACACTGGCAGGGCAGAAATAAAGGGAGCATGGGCAGCTCACTGTACATGATTTTACAACTCAGTGACTGAATAGGACTCATGTGAACAGCACATTACAAGACATAAGAGGAACTTAACAATTTAAAATTTGAAACAGTAGGCTTAGGAAAGAAGACGGAACCATGGGGTAAAATGGAAAAGAACATGCATTTATTTTATTTTAAACACTCCAACTTAGTTACAGTAGCTATGGGGACTATTGGGTGCTCCATTATCATATACTAATTTTGAGATTTTGCTCTCAGTATTCAATAAACAGAATTTTACATAATTGTTAAATAAATATGCTGGTGATTAAGAATGGCTGAACACAATAGTAGATATTTTACACTTTGTCACTTTCTCACTTGTACAGACATTGTCCAGGTGACCAATTTCAATCTCTCTCTCTCTCTCTCTCTCTCTCTCTCTAATTGAAACCAATAGGTTCCATTTGGAAGTATTCTAAGATTCCTTTCATCTTTATTTCTGAAAAAGTGTGGCCCAAACACTTTTTTTCTTTCTTTTTTTAGGCGAGTACATAATTCTTTGGAAACCATTGAGCTAATTTATGAAAGCAAGCCCACTGTTGGGAATGTGCTTCACGTCTAGAAGGCTTAATGATGCTGCTTTCTGTTTTTCTTTTCTTTCTGGAAACAATCAGTCACACGCATGGCAGGAGGAATAGGCCAAACCTTCAAAGAAATTCCCTAAACACAAAGTTTTGTTGGTCTGGTGGGTAGGAGATATATATGGAGCACAGCAATGTGTTCGGTGAAATGTTGGTCCTTAGATAATTGTGTCAGAAAAATTCCAAATATCAGTTGAATTGCTATTCAATACCCTAATAAAAGTCATATGAGAATACTGGGCACATAATGCTGGAAGGCAAATCAATAACTATTTGTCTTGCTATGCAGTCTGGTATGCCTGGGTATTATGTTTTTCTCTGGAAAATACCACCCATTAGTTGAGCTTGTGCCTGGCATTTTGCATTGAAAGAATTACATTTCCTTATACTGGGTCAGACCGTTGGCCTACCTTGTCCACTGATGCATACTACTCAATTTGAAAAGATTCTCCAAAGTCCTGAGCAGATATCATCCTACAGCCAGTTCAACGCATCTGGAGGACACGAGGTTGGGGAAGGCTTCTGACTAGACTCTGTAATGAATGTAAATATGCTTCTGAAGTATATATAGGGCCTCATTGCACATTCTCTGTCCCAGCGCCAACATTAACTACAATGCCAAATGTAAGTGCTTGAAACTGGAGGCTCTCATATTCTTGTAACACAACATATATTAGAAAGGTTTGCATGTCACTGGGTGAAAGGGATTAATGGGTGTGAAAAATGTCAAATGAAACAAGATTACTGCGCATGTGATACACACAGGTTAGGCAGGAAGATGGGGTCTTTGTTGGGTCATATAGCTAAAGCTGTCCTTTAAGTTTGACAGCTGGATGACAAGGTAGGAGCAGCTTTCTGTTCTGCCCTCGAAATGAATGTACTAATTAATTGGTCTTGAATTTATGTACTTTTGAAATGCTTTCACATACTGCTAAAAGAAAGTATTTCTTTAACGTGTAATGTACTGGAAATTGGACAACAACAACAACAACAACAACAACATTTGAGGAAAACCCGAGTTGAAAATCTCATGTGATATCAGCTATTGTATAGCTATTGTACAATAAACAGAAACTACCAGAAAGATGTGAAATTTGAGTTTGCCTGGAATTCTGAAATACATCATAACACTAGAGATCATGGAGCACGATTCAACTTATAATAAAACATACTCGAGTCTCCCAAATTAGGGTATTATGGTTACCCCAATCTGGTGAACCATATAAAAAATTGAGTTCACATACATGGATCTGTTCTGAGCAGAGAGGGGGAAATTTCGAGCAATTGGCTCCCATATCTAGTAATGAGATTAGCAGCCTCTGTAAATCCCTGTATCAGATTGGGACTAACAACAGACTGCAGCTGAATATTTTACTCAGCTGCAATCTGTTGTTAGACAAGGAAAGGTGCAAGAGAGTATCTACATTCAGCTTTAATCAAGGGGACAAGAATGTGTACATTTCAAAGATGCACACAATTGGTGTGTACATTTGGAAAAAAATGCACAAAAACATGGATTATCATCCAAAAAAGAAAAAGGGAAAGAAAGCTTGCAATCTGGAATGAGCTTCGAGATGGAATTCAGCATCTGTGAATTTTGCTGATTTGCACATTTCTACAGATCCACCCTTTCTCTGTACACTCCTGGCCTTCCAACCCATTTGGTTTCTGTGAAGGAAGGGACTTGCCTTCTTCTGCCTTCTTCTGCAGCCAGCAGAAGTGTTGGTGGGGCGGGTGTTGGGCCCTTTCGCCGAGCCACCCATCCCCAACTTGAGGGTGTCCCCATTAGGTATAGTACCAAAGAAAGCACAGGGTGAGTTCAGGTTGATCCACAATCTATCATTTCCCAAAGGAGCTTCGGTCAACAATGCAATCCCGGAGCACCTTAGCTCCATGAAATATGCATCTTTTGACTCCGCTGTCCACATGGTGCGCAGGAACGGGTGGGGAGCTTTGATGGGCAAGTGTGATATCAAGGCGGCATTTCGCCTCTTGCCTATCAACCCCGCGGATTTCAATCTGCTTGGTTTTTGTTTTCAAGGACAGTTCTACATTGATAGGTCCTTGCCAATGGGGTGCTCCATTTCCTGCGCTATGTTCAAGAGATTCAGCTCTTTCTTGGAGTGGGCCCTCAGAGACAGGACAGGGGGACAGGAAGTGATTCATTACCTGGATGACTTCCTGTTCTCAGGGGCAGCTGGGAGTGGCCATTGCGCTTTTCTGATGAGGGAATTCGAGGTTCTCTCCGAGGAGCTGGGCGTCCCACTAGCGCAGGAAAAAACAGAAGGCCCATGCTGCACTCTTAAGTTCCTGGGGATCGAACTAGACTCCGTTCAGCAATGTTGCCGCTTGCCTACGGACAAGTTGGAGGCACTGAAGGAGAGGATGCTGTGGATGAGCCAGGAAAGGAAAGTCTCCCTGAAGCAGTTGCAAGAACTGGTGGGCCATTTAAACTTTGCCTGTCAGGTAATTGCGCCAGGCAGAGGTCAAACACTGTTTGAAACACAATCTCTTGTTCAGAGCTTGCCACATACCGGGCCTGAGCAATGACAATTCGGACGCTTTATCGCATCATCAGGTGCAGCGGTTTCGGCAGCTGGCTCCCTGGGCTCGTCAGACATCAGAGGTCATGCCACCGGGTCTTTGGCGGATTGGAGGTCCGAGGTAGAGCGGGCTATATAGCAGTCCATGGCACCTAGTACCAGGGCATCGTACCAAAGGACAGGTAGGGAGTTTGTGGAATTCAGGAACTTGGAGCACCTGTATCATTCCCATACCAGTGGAGCATATCTTGCTATACTGTGTGTCACTGCGTAGGAAAGGCTTAGCAGCTCGCACCATTGGGGGCAAGCTCGCCGCCTTGGCGTTCTTTGCACAGGTGAGAGGGGTACTAGATTCTACCACTGACTTTAGAGTGAGGCGTTCCTTACAGGGTTGGATCAGGGAATCCCCTAGGAACAGAGACATTAGATCCCCGCTATCCCCTGAGACCTTGTTAGGTCTTAAGGGGTGATGGCCGTCGTTATGTACTTCCAGCTATGAGGCAGCGCTATTTCATGTGGCATCGTTAACGGTGTTCTTTGGCACTTTTCGGATTTCTGAGCTGGTGGCCTCGTCACGGGGTGACTTATCTAATAGGGCAATTCAGTTCAGTAATTTGCGATTCATACAAGGTGAAGTCCACATACAGCTTCGTAAATCAAAAACTGTTCAAAGGGGACTAGGCATGGATGTTAGGTTTTTTCAGGCCCCTGTGCAGGAGCTTTGCCCAGTTCACACACTGCAAGCTTTTGTGGCTATTCGGGGTGTTAGTGCTGGCTACCTATTATGTCACCAGGATGCCTCGCCCCTAACGAGGTATCAATTTTGGAAGGTGACAAGACGTGCTTTAATAGTGCTAGGTTTGGGAAGTGTACAGTTCAGTACACACTCTTTTCGGATTGGGGCGGCCTCGACGGCAGCCGCAGCTGGTTTTACACCTTCTCAGGTCCAAGCTATTGGCAGATGGCGATCCCCGGCTTTTAAGACCTACGTAAGAAAGTTCAACACTTAAGTGAATTTCGGGGATGTTTAACTGCCTCATGTTTAATTGTAGATCTCCAACCAGGGCACGGCTCTATACGTGTGGTCATTTGTGGCCACAGCATGGTCTTTTGGGCCAGCAGAAGGGCTTCCAGGTCCAGTTTCCGTTGGCAGCTGAGCTTGAGTCACCTAGTCTCCATCCAGTGGCTCGGTCGCTGTGGCATGAGGTGGGAAGACCTCCTCTCTACATTGTTACAATGGACAGCGGTGCAGGCTCCCCCGCAGGTTGTGGTCATACACCTGGGGGAGGCAATGATCTTGGACTGCTAAAGGGCAAAGCCCTCGTGCTGCAAGCAGCAGCTGATTTTCGCACGTTGCGTGCACAGTGGCCTGGAGTCCTGATTGTTTGGTCCTGTGTGCTTCCCAGGATCAGATGGAGAGAGGGTGCGCTCCCTTTACGTCTGGCACGCTCCCTGGCGATGGAGTGTGCCAGACGTAAAGTGAATAATGAGATCTATAGGGAGCTAATTAAACACGGGGATTGCAGTATTAAACACCCTTCAATTTTGCGCACTCGGAGGGAGCTATATAGGAGAGACGGTGTACACTTGTCGGAAGCCGGCAACGACATTTTCTTAACAGATCTGCAGAGGGGTTTGCAGGAGGCGATCTTAGATAGGTGGGGGGGAGCGACTAAGCAGACACTTGTCACCCCCTGTGGCGGTTAGGTGCGGGCATCTCGAAGATGGGGAAATACTGGCGAGCATTCTCAGGCACCATTGGTGGTGATGGGTAGTACCGGAGACCTATGGCAGGGAGTCTGTCGGCACCTGCTATTGGGTCAAAGGTTTACCTAGGAGGCCAACCCTACTCACTCCCTCGGAGCCTTGCGGCACCGGGACGGTGACAAAGGAAGGACTCCCTACCCCAGAGGGGGAACCCATGCGGTGGCGAGGTGCAGGGCGCCACCGCAGGGGTTGAGAATGGGTTGCCCATTCCTAGATTATGGCATGATGGTGCCATGGGACGAGATGCCCATGTAAGAGTTCCCCACCTTTGCAGATCTTTAATAAATGTGGCCCATGTTTAAAACCCATATATACTGTGTCGTCTCATTATTTACTCGCCTCCGTTCCACAAGTGATTCCACTTATTATCAGAGCATTAAAAGTAGTTTAAGTATAACTTTCATATTTTCAGATCACTTCATTTGCAGGAGCAGGCTTTCTGTAAGTTTCCTCTCTACTGTCTCTTTAATGCTAGACATCACTAACTATGTTCCACTTGTATATTAGTACTAGGGGTGTGCACGGACCCCCCGGATCGGATCGGGACCCGGATCGGGACCTCCAATTTTGTCATGGATCAGTTCGGACAAAATCGGAGGCCCCCCGGACCGGATCGAGTCTGATCCCGATCCAAAAATCGTAAATTTTTGGATCGGCTGCCATTTTTTTCCCCATAGACTTGCATTGCAATGCAAGTCTATGAGGAAAAAATGGCGGCGGGTGGGTGAGGGGGGGCCTAACTCCCTCCCCCCCAGGGCCGTCCGCTGTGGACGGCCCCGGCAGGTAAGCCCCCTCCCCCGCGCTCCCTACCCCCCCTGGGGCAGTCCGCTTCCATCTGCTGGTGCCCGCGGGCGCCCACGGATAGAAGCGGACGGCTCCGGGGGGGTAAGCCCCCTTCCCCGCCACTGCTTACCTTTCCGGGCCATTCCCTACCGTCCGGCGCCGGCGGCTACCGCCAGCCGGCTTTGCGGCTTGCTCTTGAGTAGCGTGCCGGGTGATGTGATCACCCGGCGCGCCACCCTGGAGTAGGCCGCGGAGCCCACTGGTAGTAGCCGCCGGCGCCGGACGGGAGCGGACGGGCCGGAAAGGTAAGGGCCCCCCTCCTCCCCTCCGCGCGCCCCCTGCTTACCTTCCCAGCCCGTCCGCTCCCGTCCAGCGCCGGCGGCTACTACCAGCGGGCTCCGCGGCCTGCTCTCGAGTAGCGCGCCGGGTGATGACATCACCCGGCGCGCCACCCTGGAGCAGGCCGCGGAGCCCGCTGGTAGTAGCCGCCGGCGCCGGACGGGAGCGGACAGGCCGGAAAGGTAAGCGCCCCTCTCCTTCCCCCCCCCGCTGTCCACTTTCATCGGCGGGCGCCCGCTGGCACTCACCAATGGAAGCGGCGGTGGGCGCCAGTGGGCGCCCGCCAATCCGCCGAACCGGTTCGGAGCCTTTTCGGATCGGTTCGGACTGGATCGGCGGAGCCAGCTGTTGGATCGGAAATCGGATAATTTATCCGATTTCCCACTGGACCGGACTCGGATCGTGGATCGGGTCCGATCCAGTGCACATCCCTAATTAGTACATAAACCAAGTTATTACAAAAATACCATAAGCCTCCAGTGATCTGTCATTCCCCCCCCCCCAAAAAAAAACTAAACCTGGGTAAGAACTGTCCCTGGAATGTCTCACTGATGGGAAACGTGTGTGTGTGTGTGTGTGTGTGTGTGTGTGTACCACTGCTATGCTGGTGCAGCACTGGTGCAGGCTGGTTCAGGGTCTGACCAACAGAGCATCATGACATTGGCCTATTGGCATGTTTTGAAAGACAAGTCTGGCTGAACTATTTGTTCTTTTTCTCTCTGTGTTCACATCGTTTTCTGCTAATGCAGCACTGCTGCCTTCTACGTCAGCCTTCCTGTCTCTTAGAGCAGCTGTGACTTTGATGCGTCTGTGAAGGAAAGCAGGAAGCCCAAGTAGATGCTTCGCAGTCCTTGCAGAAAAGTCAAAAAGCCCAGCAACTGGAGCAGAAAGAAGAGTCAGCGAAGCAACAATGACAAATCCTCCTACAAAATCTTTGGCAACTCCATCATCACCCACCAGTGACAAGAAGTTTGCCAATGGTATCCAACGTTCTTATTTGTGCGCCCTATTCCTCTGCCTCCATCATACTGCTTGAATTATTTTTCACATGGACTCTGGGTCCCAATGAAGGCACAGTCTAAACTTCAAATTGTGACAAGAAACATTTAAATGAGTGGATCTTGTGGTATTGTTATCACACATTGCAAGTTACAGAAGAGAACACAAGTACTGTCGAAGCCCATTTTCTGAGCAAACAAATCCTTGCTTAATTTGTTGCTGTTCAAGCTCATATTGGGAGAAAAAGAATCTTTCCCTTTTTAGCACAAAGGCAGTTGTTTTGACTTCTGTATGATTTGACTTGTCTAACTAAATTATCCATGGCATTCTAGCACATTTTTCACATGAGGTTTTTATTGACCAGTTAATGCCAAAATGGGCGTTTAATTATCCCATAGCCAAACATTTGTTTCTTCTGCGGAGATTTTATTTTTAAGTCACTTTTTTAAAAAAATCACAAATCTGGTAGCTTCATGGGTGAGAAATAATTTTACAGCTGTAGAGATAAGTTAACCTACAAAAATAAATACCCCACTAGAATATGACAATTAGCTACAAAAAATAGCCTGACTGAAATAATCTAATAAAGGCTTCAAGAAACCATGACTGGAAAAAAAAACTTGAGTCGTTCCAAGAACAGAAATGTGCTATTTAAGCTGAAGTCATACCTTGGATTGCAGCAAGAGAAAGCATCTCAAGGCAAAGTGAATGGAATCTAAAATGCATTCCCTTTTTAAGTAGCATTTGATATTTAACATGCACACTTGCTATTGCTCAATTCCCTGGGTGATTTTAGGATAATTATTATCAGAAAAGTCCAAAACAAAAAGACCATTTTCTATGTATGAAAACAAAATGCAAATTATTCATGTGAGACACTCCCCTCCCCCACAAAAAGGTATGAAATGATTGAACACATATTTTAGCTCCTGAGGGACAAAAATGCAGCAAAGATTTAAAGTAGTGTCAGTTTTGTGTTGCCTGATATTATCCAGACACGGGGAACTTAAATTGCTCTGGCTATCTGGCTATCGGGCTGCCTCTGTGTTATTCATTCACATCTCTTAAGCCAATGAACAGAAAGTGGGTTCTTCCACAGCCTAGATCATGTAACCTAAGAATAATTTGTAGGCCCTGCACTGTTTGCTAAGCTATAGGTGACAATGATACCTACCAGTTCAATGTTGCTTTCATACTTATGTACAAAACTCTAACTTGCATCCCAGAGAGATAAGAAGACATTCTAGCTGCTGCAATTAATAAAAAAAACATGTTAAGTGCTGAGCAGGGATATGATTTTTACCAGAAAACTGGGAGTATCATATTACTTTACTAACACAGGACATTGTCACATGATCGTCATCTCTTAACTTATGTGTGTGCATTGATACAAGATAAGTTTCCCCAATGAGGCTAAGTGAACCTGAAAAAAATCAAAGTAGTCATAAAAATAATAATTTAAAAAAAGCACACAGATAAAAATATATTTCGCAAACAAGTTTGAATGCATATATTTAGGAAAATTACAAAGTAGTCGGAGGTGATTGGTAAACAGCTCTATTGAATTAATGTGATCATTTCAGCCAGATTTTTCAAATATGATGCTTATTTGACATGGACACAAAAAAAATCCAAGAGTAAGAAGAAACTTATTGTTGGGAAGATATCTAATTAATCCCAGCCAATGTTGTTAAATTAGGATGGCCCATTCCTTTCTTTACTAATATGACGGTGATAAGTAATTAACAACTGGGGTGTTCATAAACTGCAGAAATCACAAACCCTATTTGAATAAAATCAAAGATTGTGCTTCCACATATTTAGAATGTCAGAGTTGAAGTATTTACCTAAAAAGTTAGATCTACATGGGGATTCAGAATTTTTTGTTTTATATCATTTGGGTTTGTGTTCATTTATGTTAACATGTTACTTTTATGTAGTTATGTAGTTTCCTTTGTTAAATGTTTGTTTTATGATGGCCTGATGATAGAAACAAATTTGATTTCATTTCGAAGCAACCCACCAAGACCAAAGTAACAATCTTGTCTGCTATAGAAGTGGTTTCAATTGTTCCATTTTCAGGAAACCCATTCAACACTGATGTCCCTCCTAAGGAACCCAACACATGTGGCATAGAATACCTGCATGATGGTGTACATTTGTACCACACTGAGAACTAGCCAGAGCTATTGAGTGTCAATTTTGCTAAAAACAATAACAACAACACAATACCATGCACAGGAATATACACATTACTCTCATGTGAATGTGTGACAAAGAAAGCTCAGTCATGCTAATCAAGCTGCCTTTTAGTCGAGTCTGTATGCCATTATTGATCTTTTCACTGTGGAATGATTGATAAGCTTCCATAAAAGTCCCAGAACACAGCTTGAAAACCACAACTCAAGAGGCAAATGAAGAGAAACCCCTGCACAGTTTTATTTTTACTAGTGGGTTTGGCCTTTCCAGAATATCTAGCTCAATCATGACCTTATTTATTTTCTTCAGCCACGTGGCTTGGAAAGTGGGCATTTCAGTTGGGGAGATCATGTTTGAATTCTGCCTTTCTTGTTCTCTTCATAGATTAATTTTGCTGCTTGCCATTCACTAGGGATGTGTATCGTATTGATGACCAATAACGATAATTTCCTTAGGTGGCCCTATCTGATCGGATCCGATATCCATATGTCTTATAACTATCGGACATATCGGATTTTCAGACCGCCACTTCAGGTGTTTTCCCCATAGGCTTGCATTGGGGGAAAGAAAGCTTTCCCCCAATGCAAGTCTATGGGGAAACACACTGGGCCGGCACTCCCTCCCTCCCCCCACTCATGCTCCCTCCCCCCACTCGCACTTCTTATCTGCTGCCACCGCCACCGCCACCACCACTGTCACCGCCGGCGGTCCATACTACTGCAAAACAGGCTTTCCAGCCTGTTCCTCAGTACAGAGACGCACTGAGTGATGACGTCATCACTCGGCGCGTCTCTGTACTGAGGAAGAGGCCGGAGAGCCTGTTTAGCAGTACTACGGACTGCCGGCGGCAGGTAAGGAGCGCGAGTTGGGGGAGGGAGCGCAAGGGGGGGGGGAGGGAGTGCCGGCCCAGTGTTTTTCCCCATAGACTTGCATTGGGGGAAAGCTTTCTTTCCTCCAATGCAACCCTATGGGGAAAACACCTGAAATGGTGGTCCGTAATGGATCGGAACTTCCAATATTTATTGGATATCGGATCCAATCAAATCCGGATACCCCCAGATATGATCGGATCCGATATTTTTAATATCGGAAATTCCGATCCTATTATGATTCCAATATTTCTGGCCATGCACATCCCTGCCATTCACTGTTTCTTGTGAGATTTACAGGGCAAACACATACATGTGAAACTTACTCCAAAGTATGTCTGTAGGTTTCAGTCTGGGCAGAAGAATCCTATATACTTGGGAGTGGGATGGATCTGCAGTGGAACCAACACCACATCCAGAGACCTGGCAACTCTCAGTGTTCAGAGCAGGAGGTGGGAGGGGGCATTTTTCAGTTCCTTTGTGCTGTTGTTTTATGTTTCTCTTCCATTGAAACCAGTGGGAGAAAAGTAACTATGCCAGCTCTGGGGCAGTTGTAGTTTTGGGCCTGTAGGAATGAAATGGCTTAGGATCCTGTGGATCCATGGCCACCCCTGACATACTTTGTTTTGGCCCCCATCATCTGCAGAAGACCATGGGCAGGTCAACCCTGTCAACAATGGCAGAGCTTTCTGTTCCCACTTTGGGTAGGTTTCCACACAGAGAGAAGGAGGTCCAAAGCAACCTACAGACCCTCAGCCAACCTCGCAGAAGGCATAGGATTGTTCCTGAAGTGTGCTTCTGTTTTAATTGCTTTTAACATATTTTACATATCAACAAGGAAGGACCACAAAGTTTCTGTTCAGTGTATCATGCTCACTTTTTGAAATTATTACTGCATTCAAACATGTTGCATTATTTCCCACAGGATATAACACACTGTAGTTGCCCTGATGATTGCACAGTGAGCCTTGTATTCCAAAGCAGCAAACATGGCTTCTAGACTTTGAAAGGAATGCTCTTATCTATTAAGATAGAGACAGTTCATATCAACCTCATCTAAATTATAACCTGCCATGGGAGGTCCAGTCTTTTCCAAATTGAGTGTGGAGGTGAACCCAGATACACATATTTCAGTACATAAATTCCAGCCATTTTCCTCTGTACAACCCAGAAAGCTCTGTTTGTTCTCATCATCAATAAATCTTATATGCATAGTAACCCTGTGCTGTTGTTGTTTTCATTTCCCCACTGGACCTTCACCATGCCCTTTCCAATCTGAATAAAGCCAAAGGTCCCTCCTACAGAGATTTTTCCTCATCCCCTTTTAAAGCCCTACTTGTGGGGGGAAACAGAATATTCTCTGAGGTAGTATCACATTCATAGCTTTTACTTCTCCAGCTGGAAGAACAGTGGCTGCAAACCCACCCACAAATGTCAAGACAAGAAGCGTTGCCTGTTAACAAAACCAAAACTGGGGCAAATCCAACTGTTTCCTGCAAAATTTACTCCTGCCACATCGCCTGGAATTATACATATCTATTATATTCAAAAAGTCATGACTGACTACAATCCATAGTTTGGTTCCTTTCATTTTCTTTCTATTGTACTATCCTTGGACAAAAGCCAGTATTTTGGCTTAAGACTTTTTCATGATGAGATTGGGTTTATTCCAGGTAATAAAAATATAGCACCTATAAATAACAAGACTAGAAATTTCCTCCTCCATACATACACACACCGAACAGTACAGTTCTAGAGAACAGCAGCAGCAGCAGCAAGTCTTGTCTTTTCAATGAAATAAAATTCATTTGGTTTGGTACTACATACCACTGGCCATCCTCTAGTTCAAGGAAACCAGATCTAGAAAGTGTTACTGATCATGCTGACACACATAAAGTAGGTCAAGTGATCTTTTGCTGGATAGCTTTTGATACTAATACATGAGCTTCTATTTTTAAATGGAATTGTTGGGTTGATTCAGTTGGCTGCATTAACCCAGTTTCATTTTACATCAATTTTCCCAGCTTTCAGAGTCGTTGAAAGGAATTTAACAACGGTGCTATTATATACCATTTTAAATGAAAACTCAGCATAATATAAAAGATGCAATGCACATCAAAACATCCACTAAAACTGTTCAAAATAATAATTTCTTGTGTACACGTGGGATGGTCCCTTGGACATTTGGTTGGAATTAATGTTAGGCTTACTGATATAGAACTGCTGTGCCATTTAGCATCACCAATCATATAGCTTTTGGTTGTCTGAATCCCAACTTTTATCCGGCAGAATAAAGAGTGAGAGAATATACGTGTGCAAGGTAATTTACTTTGGGGGGGGGGGGAATATGTTAGCAGCAATGTAAATATTCCATAATTACTTATAACCCTGTTTTGTCTCTTTATTTAAGAGATTTATGTTCAGGTATGCATTCTGCCTGATGAAGTTTCATGAAACTCTTCACATACTTATGTTCCTCCAATAAAAGGCATAATTTTTCCTGCTTTGTGTCTACTTTTTCCAAAGACCCAACAACTCCAATAATGTTGGGAAGAACTAAACAGTTCTAATATATTGAAGCCTATTGTAGCTTCACTACTTGAAAGAACTGCTGGCACTCCCCCCTGGGGTACCCTCCCCTTTACTAAGATTGGAAGTTGACTTGCCTTCCATTAAGGCAAGGATTTTCAAGGCAATCATACTTCATGGGAAAAGACTGATGCATTTTGAGGACAGCAATCTGGTGAGGCCTTTACTGTCCTCCATTTGGCTGTCACAGAGACAACTTGTTTTATTGTTGTGGTTGTAACAACCTTTGTGCCATAGACAAATAAAACGTATCTATCTTTAGCTTCACTAGCATACATTAAGATTATTGTAAATAATTGGTTGTTTATTGTTATTTTCATGCTTCATTAGGCAGGAAAAAATCCAATACTCTAATGTACTAGACTCCAAAACAACAACAACAACAAAGAAACATATCAAAGCACTTGTAGAACTCCCTTCTTGTAGAGATAAATAGGGGAATACAACTGTTCATAGTGTCCATATGCCAATAATGCATTTAGCATGTTTGGATTAAAAACAAAACAAGATCTGCCAATGGCTTACATTCTAACACAACACAATAAATGAGAGATATGAAATTATAAGGAAAAGAGTAGAATCACAGGTAGTTCTACCTATCTTTGATGTGGTCCTAGATATACTCACAAAGAGTAATACAGATAAGTTAAATCCTTTAGAAAATGTAATCTGTGGCATAGTTTTGGTGCGGCAAAGAAAGGTAACCAAACTATTTTAGCACCACCATACATCATGCAATCTTAATTCTGCATATGCATTCACAAGATTTTCAATGGTCCTGTATGTTATCATTTCAGTTCCTCTAGGAATGTGCAGAAACAAGCTTCCACTCATGCATCCCCAAGTTTATGGAAAACTGCCCAGGCAAAAGACTGATTTATTGGCTTTGGATCCTATATAGAACTTCAGTTAAGACTCTGGAACAAAGAATGGGCAGGTGGATTTAGACTTCTTCCAGTCTACTCTTCTTACTGACCTGCACTAGTCATAATGTTCAACTGAGCATGCCGAACCTTAGCTCTGAGCATGCATTGGCATGGAAGACTGCAGTTATAGGAAGCCGCCTCAATAATTCTACTTATTTTTATTACAATTATTGATATGCTGCCTTCAGGAAACAAACCCTACCAAGGCAGATAATGGCTCAGTTCAGACAACACATTAGTTGATGTAGTGTTTTTAAGGGACACTCCCCACGCAATATGTTCTAACTCCACGATTGTGTGAGTGTGGGCTACTAAAGAGTTGAGTAAAAGTCAATGTGGTGTTTGAGTGACAATACACAATACCTCTGCCCTCTCTCCTTCCCCAGTCCTCCCGATGGTATCCCTTCAGCCATTGCTGCTAAAAAACAATCCTGGTGGCTCTTCTAGGGCGGCGCTCACTCCTTTTGCCGCTCTTGCCAGGGAACTCTGTAGCCAGTGGGAAGTCTACTCAACACAATGGAAAACTCCACGGAGCCTGCCACACAACACACAACACAATGGTTGTGCAGGAATTCTCCTTTGTATAGCATGGATATTCTGCATGGAGTGTTTTCCAAAAAAATATCCTCCACCGTTGTGCAGTTTTCCCTCCAGACAACACATTTCTCAACGGTGGTGTAAAAACTCCACCGTGGACTTCTAAAACCACCGTTGAGAAACATGTTGTCTGAACTGAGTGAATATGTAACATAAAAATAATACATTCACAATAAACAATTAAAAAAATAAAAATAAAATTTACATCATAAGGATCCTTCCCACAGGACAATTGGTGATAGATGGCCCTGGTGGTAGGGGAAGGAAAATTCAGCTGGGGCAGGCCTGCCTCTCTCCCTCTCCTCAATAATCAATAATGATACCCAGACAATAAGAACTACATGAGACTAAATCTCTGTATAGAAGAGTAGTTTATTACTTCAACTTATGTACAAAATCTAGACATTAAAATAATGAGAAACAGAGCAGACTATTTACAATTTTTTTACAATGTTTTTACAAGAAACGTTATTCTCTCTAACATCACACACACACACGCACACACACACACAAATTAACCTTCTTCTGTATAACATATATAAATAAATACTGACTTTTAAATGACTGTTATAAGAACATGATTTCTACAGCCAATTTACTTAACAGATAAGTAGCTCTGTCATCTTCACACTACAATATTATTACATAAAAAGGAAAAAAATATTTTTACATATAGAACCTCTGTTAATTATTTTATAAATTGTACCTTACCAATATATTCAATAGAGGTAAATACAGTCATACACTTCATGCCTATAACTGAGTTATGAGTTTCGGCATGCAAAACCATATAGGTCCATCAACATCTGTAGGTATTAACTTACTTTTATTTTTAAATAAACATTTGATTTTTTTTAAAAAAAAAACATGCAACAACTTATAAGCATCATATTCCTAGGTCACAATGTACAGGTGTTGATGATATTTATAGTAACTTGTGCATCCACAGGTATTGATCAAAGATTTAAGAACACTCGACAACAAAAACAGGATCAGTAAAAAGGATACCGTAATCTAAAAATAAATAAGTTAGTATCACAGCTCCTTTTATAACCCTTTAAAAAAAGGGTAATGTATTGGAATTAACTATTTAGGTCCTGATCCTATATTCTTTGAAGGCATTGAATATTCTTGTAACTAAACCCCTTTCCTGCACAGACAAGCACGGTGTGTATCATGATACAACTCAGGGATTTCAATATTTAAGCATTCATATGACTGCTTTTAGAGTCTACCTAGTATGGTAGTCAACACAGAAATCAATGGAGGTTTCACTCTCTATGTTCAGGGATGCTTACACATGCTTGTATATGATTTGATTTCTCAAGACATTATTGCTTGCAGTGGACTGTGCCAACCAACTCCATTGAACAGTGTTGTGTTGGCTGTAATTGGAATTGCTGCATTTAATCTGCAAGTAATAAAATGGGGAAGATACAGGTGAGCCATCCAAAACATTGAGACACTGGGAGCCAATGGACAGTATACCAACACACTACCACAACGGGGAGTTAGCGGTTTAAAAACAATAACTAGAAACTTGTGGAAATACTCATTTCCAAAATAGGGCAAGTTAGCAGAACTTGCAGAAGGAAGTTTGGCCGCCATGTCCAGGGTTGTTTTTTGAATGGTTAGCTTTCTGTTGCATAAGCAGTGGGTCCCACTGTTAAAACAGAATGAGTAAGAGTCTAGCATGAGTATTGAGTACTGCCGTGTGTGTGTGTATGTGTTCCCTGATCTATTTCCCATAGATATGTGTGTGTATGTGTTCCCTGATCTATTTCCCATTAAGTGAGATATTAAGGTATCAACACACCAACTCAGTGTTTTGATATCTTGAAGCTCACCATGAGACCTGTTTCCATTGTCTTGAGTGATAATCAGATGATACAAAAGCTATGTTTGTAGCACTGTGATAACTGCTTCATACATGTAAGTCTACTTGAAACTCCTGAAATGATTAACATGTGTGAGCAACAGTGGTGTAGTGGAGCCAGGGCTTGCAGGGACACAGCACTGGGACTTTTTGATTAGCAGGGACATCTTCCCCTTGCTTCAGATTCCCTGACACCTCTGAGCTTAGGTGCAATCCTTAGAATAGCTGGGGGGAGGAATTAATTTTCCCAGCAACAATACATTGTTCCCTATTGTAATACAAAATATTTTATAGAGGCTATATACTGAATACACAATTAACACCCATTAGCTTTACGAAAGACCTGCTCCTGCTAGAGATGAAAACAGATAACGCAACTGCCTGAATTTCTCCTTGGGGGTATGGGTTTGAGTATTGCCATGATGAGTATCTGCACTTCAAAATGTACCACTACATCACTGGAAAACAAACAAGGAACCATGTCTGCATATGCCTATTAAGGAGTGGGTGCTTTCAAAGGAATAATTCAAGGACACCTCTGCCTTTGCTTTCATGTCTCTATAACACTAATATTAATATGGCCTCTCTTTTCCTTAAAGAAAGCAGTATATTCTTATTCTTCTCTATGAACAGCTTAAAATTACTGGAAGAATCCTCTTTTCTAAAAAACAGAACAAAAAAACGGAATGCATCCAGCTTCTTCAAAAGACCAAACACATAGGTATGAAGAAAAGTGGTACAACCCTGTAATTTTCCACTAAAGGTAGGGAAAGGGAAGACTCATTGTTTTTTCTAGGACTTAACACCTAAATCAGAATTTTATATTAATTAATATGCGAATTATAGTTATAAAGGTGCAGGGTATTTAAAAACTTTCCCTCATCAACATTAAATCACACTCATAAAGCAAAACAGACAAGAGAAAAATGCTTAGCTATAATGCTGAAAGTGTGACCCAGAGCTGCAGTGCTGAAAGAAAACCTGTGGAAATTGTTTAGGCTAACAAAGTTTGAATACGGTGCTCCCTCTATATTCCAGTAAATAAGATTTTCTTCTTTAAAAAAATGCTGGGAATCCACAGAGGTGTTGTTTAGTTCAATAAAATGACATCAATATTTGAATAACTAACAATGCAAGCCATTCTATAACCATGACCCTGAGCCCCATATGCATGGCAATTTTCACATGATGTAATCTTCTCTGGGAGTGGACTTCCATACTCAGTGAGGGAGCAGATTGCACAAACATTCTTCTGCATGTATAAAGATGCTTCCTTTATTGAAATGAAAAAGAAAGCCATTGCTGCCTGGGATGCTCAATGCACACACTGCTAGATACAGGTGAATATTTTTGGTTGGCTCTTAAGCACCGGAAAGGATAACTATAATGCAAGGATAAATAGAACCCAAGTGATACACAACTAAAGAATTAGGTCTTTTACCAAAGATCTGAACTGCATCTTGAGGTTCAATCTTTTTTTTATGTCTTTGCCTCAGTGGGACCCCCTCTAGATGGATTCCGTTTGACGCCTGTTCCTCCGATTATGCGCATCTTCTCGGAAGCGCTTTATCGTAAATGCTTGTATGCAGGAGGTAATTGAGCACTCAACAGGTGACCTTACCGGTTGTTTCAAATGCACTTTACAAGTCGTTAATGCGGAGAATCGCTTGTTCACATAGTCGAAATGCGCTTTAACGGCCGGGGCAAAATAAAACTCGCTATTTAACACGCATCTGATAATGCGCATAATCGGAGAGAAAATGCGCCTCTACACCCGATTTGCACTCCGTTCTTGTAGAGGTAAATTTTTAATGCGCCTTGAAAGAGCTTTAAATGCCTCTTGTAGAGGCAGCCTGACACTGAATGGCATATGGTCATGATCCACAATCTACTTAAGACAGACTACTTTTACTTCAGTTTCTGTAATCTGATTTTAACTATTCCAACTGGTTTAAGTAATTTGTGGCTCCCACTGTGAAAAACCACTGACAACATTAATGCCTTTTATTTGGCAATAATACTTCCAAATTAAATTCTGTAATATAGCTATTCTAAAACTGCAGGTTTGGCCACATCTATGTCACACCTAAAATGATTATTAGCATTTACATCTGAATGTCTTGAAATTGGCCATCCACAAAATTAGCATTATTTATTAAACTTTTGATTTTATTTCAGTGAATGCATTCACCTTCTGCCTATGTAATCTGGGATTTGCTGCATTCACATGTGAATGCCAACATTCATTAACTCTAGAACATTGAGTGTAACATATTGACTAAGAAAATATACCTTGCATTTCTTCTATCTATGTTGTGTGCAACCATGGACTTCATAAAACCAATATGGAATTTGTGTCACCTAAGTTCTGTTTCTTATGAAAGCTAATAACAGGACCAGATTTTTATATATACATGATATATATAAACTGTTAACAGCTTAAGAAATGTTGGTTTACATCTATAGGTTAAAAACTTTGCATAATTAAAAAAAACATACACAAAGACGTATAAAGACTGAGAAGACTGTGCGTGTTCTACAATGTACACTATGATGCTAGTAAATCACTATACTTTGATATTCTTACATTTTCATAGATGTCGAATGTTTCAATTACATGAATACAGTTGATCGCTGCATGACATACTTCATCCTAGAATTGGTACAAACATGCTTTCCTCAGTCCATATGATGTAGGTATCTCTACTCAGTTCATACAGGGTAAACATCCACTAGAACATAGATCATTACAAATTCCAGTACAGATGCATTTTTCTGATCTTCTTGCAAGAGCTCAGTTTATATTCTTTCCCAGTTAGTTGATATTCCAATACAACTTAGTACTTTTCAGGTGGTGGCTTATAGTGATGGGGATGATGTTGCTTCAGATGAGGCCCTAAAAAGGAGCACATTGGTAAAATAACCATAATTTATAAAAACCAAAACTAATGTTGGTACATGAAAATACATTATATTGAATTCATCACAAGAATATATAAACAGTTTTATTAATTGTAATAATTCCATGGAAGAGGGCATATATAAATGTACAATGTTCTCTTCCATGAATGGGAAGGATGGTATATATGCAGGCTACCCATTGCATACACTGACATTTATTGAGAAACTCAGCCATGCTGACATTCACACATTATTTGAGCATCTAACATCTTGTCTAAACTATGTTATTCTGGGAGGCTTTTTAACAACATGAGGCAGAAACAGAAGATTCCATATAGCAATGTGTGTATTACTAGTCCCTGAAGTGATTAATGTTCATAACCTACTGAACCTTTTGTTTGATCCCAGCCAGAGTATGCCCAAAGTCATGAATTCCTCTGTGTTCTTTGGCTGTACCCTATAAACTGCCCTTGAGTCTAGACCCTCACTGTGACTGCAGGACCCAGTGAGCAGTCTGTTGCACTGACCCATGATTCTGCCAGGTTCTGCTGTTCTGCGGGCATGCTGATCCCTTCCTGGCACCCTTCCTAGCACCATCCCTCCCACGATAGGCTCTGAAACTGTCCATTCTGTCTCTCATGTGTACATTCCTGTGCCAATACACTCAAATTTTCCCCATTGTGAACAGGCCTCCAAATACCACTGCTCCATTACTATAGTGCATTTCCTGCTCTTCTTTTGGCAAATCCCCATCCCCCATCTCCATTTCCTCTTGATCTATTGCTGCTAGTAGGAAATATATGGCCACTCTATGACAGTAGTGAACTAACCAATCCTTTTTTTCCTATCACTATTTGCGGTAAAATAAAAACATGTAATCTTTACACTTAAGCTTTGCCAGTGTTTTTGAGCTAATTTTTCCACTGTATGTAGCACACTGTACAATCTATCCCGTGGGTGCCTCTAACCAAGATCCCACATGCTGCAGCTCAGTGGTAGAGCACATACCTTGCATGAAAAAGGTCCCAGGTTTAATCCCCAGGACGTTCACATTGAGCTGGGAAATATTTCTGTTTCAAGCCCTGGAAAGGTGCTGCAGATCAGTGGAGACCCCCCCCCCCCAAGCTTGTGTCCCCTAGTTGTTTTGGACTACAACTCCCATCATCAGCCACAGCCAGCATGGTCAATTCAGGGATGATGTAAGTTGTAGTCCACAACATCTGGAGGGCACCAGGTTGGGGAAGGCTGGTTTATATAATAGTAAACTAGATGGACCACTGGTCCATCTGGCTCAGTATTTCTATGTTTCTATTCTGTCATGGAATATAGCTTTCTATATTCCATGACAGGATCCAAGTACCTTCTGCTAACCTCTCCACCACGGTTACCCCTTCTCTTTGCTCAAAGCTTACTGAAGTGATGAAGGACTTGTAACTGGGCCTCCACTACACTTTAGAAAAGTTAAAAAGCTAAATAACAAAACATTAGCAGCATACTGAATACTAGAAGCCTGGAAATTATCCCAGGGATGAGAATTAGATTTAGCAGAATGAAAATTCAAGTCAGCATCCTGTGCACTAAAAACTCTGGTGAATGTAGTTCTTAATTCCGATGTCCCTATTAGAAAACTACATTTCCCAGGGTTCCTGCTACCTTAGACTAGCCTTCCCCAAGCTGTTGCCCTCCAGATACATCGGACTATAGTCTATAATTCTAATTTCCCATGGCTCATCTATGCTAGTTGGGGATGGTGGCAGTTGTAGGCCAACACATTTGGAGGGCGGCAGGTTGTGGAAGGCTGCTCTAGAAACAATAACATTTTAAGGGCCCATGGAGGTTCCGTCACCAACCTTCCCTGTGCTGGGAAGTAAGGTAAACTTGGGAGACGTTAGAAAGGAGAATTAATGGGAAAGGCTGACAATAGAACAAACCAATTTTGTGCTGGACCTAAACTTGTGAGGAGTTGAATTTGAATTTGGAATGCATTTAAACAGTTCCAAACTGAAATATGAGTTTGCAAAACCACCCACACCCATACCCACTGGAGGATAGCTCATTACATATTCCTGACTTCAGATGCACTCCCTATTTTAAAAATCAATGGTACTTTGGCAGTGTAACAAACCCTTGAACTTTTCTGTATTCTTTATGAGAGGGGGAAAAAGAAGAGCCTTTCTAGACGTATATGCCTCAATCAGAATCTTTTCCTGTAGGATGTCAACACTCACTGTGTGGAGGCGTCAGCAAATCAGGTGTTCGGAATGACTTTATGGTAGCTGGCCCCTCACCACCTGTTGTCAGCACTTGGACTTCTAAGCGGTAAAGAGTTGATGGTCTCAGGTTAGGCACTGTCAGTACGTAGTGATCCTTAAAGGAAATGGAAACAGTTATTCCAAGTGAGATTAAGCATTAGCTAGATTGAAGATATTCATTATCATAGTGTGCACACAACTGTCCCCTTGACTCTCTCCCCCCCCCCCCCATCCCACACCACAGAAGTAGCAAACACTTACTACTGGCAGTATTTGTGACTGGGAAATAATGCTGTTGGGTAAGCTATTCTGTCTGCTCTCTGTCGTAACCTCTGCCCAAGTGACTTGGAAACCTGTCATAGGTTGATGTAGATTTGCTTTTGATATTTTCCAGGAAAAGTGGCCAGTAATGTTGATGTCCTGAACAATGAATGAGGCAGAAAGATTCTCTGGCTTTGCCAACACTTTTGGGACAACTGGAGCTGCAAAACATACACATACCACCACCACCACCAAGCATGAAAAAATATGTTAGCATTTCTATCAAGATACAGAGAGAGAGAGAGAGAGAGAGAGAGAGAATGGCTTCAGCTCTGAAGATTATATCCTGTTTCTCTACCTCGTTTTCCCAGCAAATCTTGATTTTTAATGCTATTTAAAATACCAAACTTGGCAACGTTTGTGTACTATACTCATAGGTCAGATTTTTAAGGTCTACAGCACAAACCGTCTGAATAGAATTAGTGAAATCAGCAAATGCTTATTACAACCAACTGAGAGATATAGAACAACTTTCTCTGAACATTCAATCCTTTAGACCTGGGTCAGAGAAAGGATACCAAACCAAAAACTTTATTTACAGTCAACAGACCATCTGCCACGATATTCAGCTCACTTATGTACATAACAGTATGGAAAAAGACATAATCAAACATTAATTTGGGATCTGCAGCAGATCGCAGTACAGAGAAATTTAGATACTTGAAGGGTGATATACTTATTAGTACCCTGAAGGAGATTAATAGCAATAGGACAGGAAGAAAAACTTGTACAAGATGGACACACTTTGTAATATTATTTATCTTCCACACCATTATCATCATGTTTCTCCTCACTATTGATTCTTTTCCAACATTTTGTTTTCAGGTTAAGCTCATTCTCACTCCTAAAGCTCTCAGTGGTTGGCCTTTCCTTCCTGCATTACATTTCGGCCTGGGCTTTTCATTTATCTGGCTCTTCTTGTTAGACCCAAGATCTCTTGCTTGATCAAACAACTCTGTGTCTTTGCTCTTTCTTCTGCCCACATCTAGAATGCCTTCCTGAATACAGTTATCATTCTTCTTCTGACTTCTCTCTTTACATGCCCCTCTCTTAAATTTCTTATTTCTCTGCTGGTTACTATGTACTATTTAAAAGTTTAATTAAAAATGGCCTTAAACCAAGATTTCCTGCATTGATAGAAAAGTGATCCATGCACAGGAATCTGTTTCTATTGTCCAGTTCCTCTTGAGGTATTGAGGTAAACAGATGGTTTTAATTTATATTCTGCCTTTCAATAAACTGATTTCCACATATTTACCAGCTTGGAAAAAAAATATTGTGATATTCATGTTTCCTTTCCTATCTTGTTTCTGATTCTGCTTCTGTTAATGTTTTCTTTATTTTTGAGATTTTATGCGGCTTTGGGCAAAGATTTATTTATTTTTCTACCTTTTTACCTTTGGGCACTAAACAATATATACATTTATAACCTGTGTTTCGCAAGGTATTCAAGACATTTTGTAGTACCGCGTCTGCTAGCAACAGTAGTTTTCTACACAAAGAAATTGCCTTCTACACAGTTAAGGACAATGGCTCGTTGATGGCAAGAAGATCATAATTGTTTGTGTGTGTGTGTGTGTGTGTGTGTGTGTGTATATATATATATATATATAATATTCATATTCTAACAAGCCTAATAGTATCTTCTGGAATGATCCAGCATTTGGGTCAGGTTTATATTTCATTTCTTTCCCGAATCTGCAGAATGAGCCTAATAATCTTTTAGATAGTGATCTTTAATGTTCTTTATATTTATATTATTTCCAAAACAAGCTTTTGAGTAAGGTAAGCTGAGAGATAGCAGGCCGGTTCACGCAACACAACAGCCCACCATGGTTTATTTAACTCACAGTGAAGCTGTGGCACATGCATGCAACCATTTTGCACATCCAGCCCCCTCTTGGGGTTTGCCATGCACCAAGAACCTGGCAAATGTGTATTATGCAAGGATTAAACAACACTCATATAACTACAGGAGAGACCATGAGTTAAATAACCTATGATGAGCTGTACTGTGTTGTGTGAACCAGGTCAGCAACTTGGTCATTGAGCTCAGTTAGGGAGTCTAATTCAGTACTGCTTGCTCTGGCAATAATCCTGCATGATGGTCATTCACAATTTGTAAAATGAACTGGTGTTAGCATGACTGTATCTAGTATCTCATAGCTTATTCTTCACTGGTGTGAAAAAATATTCAGATCTTTTTAGAGAGTAACTATTGGCCCAGTTTAGATTATTATATCCTGGCTTAATAACCCCTTGATGGCATATCTGAATGCAAAGTGGAAATTTCCAATTAACCCATAATTTATTCTTTTGCCTGAATTTGGAAACATTGGTTACCAGCTTCAGAATAAGCTAGGATCATGAACCAACTTTAAACTGCAATTTAGGAACCTGGCTTGTTCTGTAACTGGCAATCCTATTTATTTATTTATTTCCCCACCTTTCCATTCCCCCCAAAATGTGCTTAAGGCACCCACAGAATACTGGTTCAGAAGCTATGTTTAGAGACTTTCTATTTTAAATTACTGCTTGCATGAATGGAAGAGCAAAGGGGCTGTGTGTTCAGGCAAAAGGCTCATTCATATCATGGCTTAATAAGACAAAATATATTTATCCAAATACAGCCATGGTGTAATAATGTTTGCCACTTTTGAGACTCTGTGCTCTAAAACACAGCTAGAAATTCAACAATTGTGGCTTTCCCCAAAATGAATATACAGTGATGGGGGAAAGCTGAAACCGGTTGTGAAAGGTTCAGTATCTGCTTCAGGAGAAAAAGTGGCAGCCACATTCATTTTGATGTGCAACATGCCTGTGTACTTCTGTTACATACAATTTTTTGTAAAATATGTGTTGACTATTCCATCAAAGTTAAAATGACATAAATAAGAAAAATTAAACTTGTGTAAGCTGGTTCCCTTGTACTTGTTGGCTGTACTAGAATTAATATTTGTTAAGTATTAACACTGAGAATTTCTATTTATAAAATGTTCAGATAATAATAAAAGAACATCCTGTTTAGACACTGGTGTTTGGATATCCCTCTGTTACAGCACTCCCCAGTAAGTATTCTGAATCTTTTTGGGAGCCATTAGAAGTACTCATACACTCTACTTACCTCCTTCTGTAGGACAGCTAATGTGCTTGTGCTTTTTTCCTTTAAGATCAGAACAAGGTGGAGTAATAAAGTTAATACTTTCAGTCTTCAACCGGCCTTTGGATTTCGATGGCTGGACTGTAACTTTGTATTTGCATGAAAATGACAGGTCCTGAAGAATTATATAATTTTCCTACAAAAAGATAGTTTATATACCAACCTGTTTATTATATATATTTTTGCTACGTTTGTGCTCAGATTAAATGCATACTTCCACCCCTACTCCAAAGAATCTATGCCACATATTCTTGTTTATCAAAAACATAAATGGATTACAAAAACTTACATTATAATGAATCATTTTTATCGTATAGTTAAGTTACCTATTCTGTTCTATTCTATTCTATTAAACTGAAGATTGTTTGCTTGCCCTTATCCAGACAAGAACTGTCTCCAAATACAAGTTCAGTACTTATATTTATTTATTAACGGGAGGTTCACAACAATTAAAACATAAAATACAAGACAATAAAATACAACATCAAAATTTAAAAGTTTAGAACTACAGCCTAAGAATAAATATAATAACCAAATAGAACCTAGTCAAGGTGAAAAGATTTAAATTACAATGCCAGTTTTAAAACAGAACTGGCATACTAAAATGGCTGGGAAAATAAAAAAGCTCTTCACCTGGCACCAAAAAGAGCATAGTGTAGGCACCAGGTGAACCTCTCTGGGAAGCTCATTCCACAACTGGGGTGCCAGAGCAGTGTTTCCACTGCTTCCCTAGAATCGGATGATGGAAACAAGAAGGTAGAGCTGAGTGCTATCAGGATATTGATGACCCTTCAGCCCAAATCACTCGATGATCTCAATATAGGTGTTAAAAGGCATGGAGGAAAAGATGGATCCTTGTAGCACTCTGCAAGCCAAAGGCTTCAGGATGGAACTGTAATCCTTCACTGCCACAATCCAGAACCGATGGAAACCACTGTAAAACAGTGTCTCACTGAAACATAGGCAAACTGGACATGTCTCTACCCCCAGATGCGTACAATATAAAACAAAAGGGAAACAAAAGACGAAGGGTTTCAATGGAAAACTGCCACTTTTACGGTTTTAGGCAGCGCCCTGTGGGGCGCTACAGACTACAGGAAGCAATCGGATCTTAAGAAGATAACTTCCATATCCTTTATATGCATTTTAGGGCCATGCTTTTGTTTCCACATCCATTTTTTTTATGATGGGAGCTCCAACTTACGTATGTTACACCACTGGATTTTTCAGGCCCTTTTGTTTCATTGTGCAGACAAGACTCTGGGAACCACTGGACATGATATCTACTCCTGCTGCTTGGATCTAAATAAAACAAAATAGAAAATATTATGTGATTGTTAAAGTCTTTTTCAACTTTTCTTTAAAAACCATTTTGGCACATCTAGATTTATAAACAGGAAAATATAATACCTGACAGATATTCCACATTCATGAGGAAAAGAAGGGAAAATATGTCCCAAGTAATTTCACTCATCTCATAACTTAGTAAAATGCACAGCTAAGCCAACGTAAAACAGATTTAGATGAGATGAAAGCATAAATTCTTACTTCCAGAAAGATCTGGGAAATGATGCATTATCTGTGTAACTGTCTAACTGCTTATACATACAGAACATTGCAATGAAACTGCATGGCACCATTCAGAAAGTTACCATTTATGATATCAGTTAATTTTCCTTAACCCGCTGTCTGAAAATGTCTTAGATAATGTCTGCCAGATATGGGACGACATCAAACATACCTATTATTAAAGAACGGATTACAAAGTTATGGGATTATGCTACAATCGTGGGCCAATTATCTAAGGGTGCAATCCTATCAGGATTACTGTCAGCCTCTGAACAGAGAGTGATGGGAATCCTATGCAGAGCAGGAGCAGCATGAATGTGATCTTTGCCGCCGTGCTCCAACAGCTCTGCAGTTTGCTAATTTGCTAGAATGGTGTTTTCGCCCAGTTATCAAGGGCTCTGTGAAGAGGAAGGAACGGAGGCTGGGGATAGCTTGCTTCCCCAGACCCCTCCTCTCCCCAACAGAACTGTCCCCTTTCCCTTCCCTCCAAGGGGAAGGGGTGAGAAGCTTGGATTCCAAGTGGTGCCCTCCAACCTCAGATTCAGGAATCCAAAGTTCCTATGGCTTCTCCCTCCAGCTTCTGTTGTCTAAGGGCCATACAACTGCTCTCTAATTTATATAAGAGTGTGAAGGGGGGAGGAACTCAAAATTGAATTATTATAATTATAATAAAAGAATAAATGCTGTTTATTCCACCAATTTACAACGTCATGAATTTGTATTACTTTTTAAACTTATTGTGAATATTTTTTCTTTGTATTTTGTTTTAAGAATAAAGGGGGGCAATGTCTCCTAGTGCAAAAACAAAAGTCTTAGATGATGGTTAAGATGATAAACTATGGTTTATCATGATGAGAATGAACCTAGCTTCCCCTTCTACAATTGCAGTGTGATCACAAGTTTGGAAACTTTCACTTCAGGTTTTAGATTAACTACGGCATGTTGTGTCATTTGAACCTGACAAACTGTGGTTAATCTTAACTATCGCTTGTTTGAAAAAAGCCAAATTCAAACCATGTGTTATCAACGTAACTTGTTTCAAACAAACCATGGCTGTGACTAATTACAGTCTGTCAGGTTCAGACACAAGGCTAAACTCTACCCCCATCCCCATGCTGTGCTGGAAGACAGGAGAAAGAGGAACATCCAAACTTGGAAGGATGCTAGATCTTTCCCAGAACAAAAAAACTAGTCTGTCTTGACATCCAAAATGCAGCCAATATCTATCTTCATGTTGACAATGGACAGTTTTAAACTAACTCATTTAAAGGTTTTACTTCCATTGACAGTTAGCAAATAATCCTCCAATAATCCTTCTAAGATAATGTATTAAAAGTTAAAATGTCTTTTAACTTTCTTTGTAAATCTTATACAAAAAATTAAAAAGCAAAGAATGCATATTTCAGAACGAGCCCTGAAAATAATCACTTATTACAACTCCTGGTCTCATGCATGTAAACTGCAATATATGGGTATTTGCCACATTTATTATTATAATAACAAAACACACACATTAACACTATCTATAATTTAATAATCAGCTAAAATTAAAGAACCAGGTGAACTCATGTTGAAACATGTTTTAAGCTATCATACTCTTATGAGCTACTGTCAAGAAGAGATGACTGTAATTGTGGGTGCCTTTGGTCAGACAGTATTTCCTCTGCATGGCTGTATCCCCGGGACCATTCATAGAGCTATTTACAGAAGACTGAATCAGCTCTATGAATTTGACTAAAATTAAATTTTAATGTGGGTTGAGGGTTCTTAATCAAAATTGTTTTATGTTGTATTATAATTGTTGTTATAATTGTAATGTTTTTAATGTTGTATTTTTTCTCTTGTTTTTAAAATTTTTTAACTGTTGTGATTTTTATGTTTTATATTGTTGTTGTTCCCCGCCTCGATCCGGAGGGAGAGGCGGGCTACAAATAATAATAATAATAATAATAATAATTATTATTATATTATTATTATTATTATTATTAAGCGCCACAATGCCAGAAATGGCAAGGTGGTGCTATAAAAATGTTTTTAAATGAATAAAATAAGTAAATAAAGGAAGAAGGAGGAGAGGAATTAGAGAAAAGCATAAAAATACAGGACATAGAACCAGTACAGAAGTAGAAAAGTAGTGTGTGTTTTTAATTTTCTAACCATTAGGAAAATGCTTGAAGTTTCAACTTATGTTTAGAAATTCATCCAATAACATCTTTAATACTAAATTCAATTATATAAATGCCTGTTTGTTTGTTTCCAAGGGATTTCCATGTTTCTGTTCTCCTAGAAATCTTTCCCATTTTGTAGACCAGGTGAATAATTTCATCGAACATTATTTGTTATTACTGTCATTTTTATTTATTTTCAATTTTTGCAGATAATTGCTCTTTTCCTCATTTCCTTTTGCTCCTGAAGAGACCCAGCTAAAATAACTTTCAAACTGAAGATTCTTTTTCCGTATTTCAAATAAGTGGATTCTTAGGGTCATGTCTGTAAAAGCCTCATCAGGATATATGGAAGTAGTGTCAATGAAGCAGTGTAAGGAGGTCAGAGTTAAATAGTTTAATGCCACATAGTTCCTTTAAATCTGGCATAAAGTTGATATACTTAATCAAAACCCACCAAAATCATCCAGCCTCTGTTATAATTGTAATTTCATGACAGATTTAAAGACACTACAATTTTCAATGCAAAAAGCTCTTTCTGGTTAGTGGCTACAACTATGAGAGCCATTATAGCCGATGAAAAACACAACGAAAAACCAGAAGATCATCTATAAGCCACCTACTTTTAAGTTAATCACTACATTGGGTTGTTGTGCAGGTAAATTCAGGCTGCTTTGCAGGTAAACTGGCCATTCCAAGTAACAGAATGTTACAACAACAACCACCACCACCTTCCTACATCATACTGGTTTGAATTAGCCCTTATGTTGCAAAGCGGAGCCATGATGTCCAAAGGAAAGGCAACACCCCAGCTACATCATTAAGCACATAAACACCAATGGTTGTTGTTGTACCAGTGCAAGGGATGGAAAAGGTGCCCAGCATCTGCACATGTAAGTGGAGTGGGGGCAGGAGCATGCCCTACAAGTAGACTCAGTGCCTTGGCTCCTAAAATTGAGCAAAAGAGTTCATCTCGGTTAATATCACAGCACTAGTGTATAAATCTAAAAGAGATAATCTATCTTTCCCACTGGCATGCTCAAGGCAACTGAAAAATCACCACTGAAAAATAATATCAAATCGGCTCATGTGATCCCGGTAAGTTTATGTTATTTACCAGTGGCAGAAGTTATAAAAAAATAGTTTGATTTTGACATTAATTAAACTTAACTTTAAAGTTTCTCAAAGTTTTTTTGAACAGAAGGAGAGAGTTCAAACTAAGAGGTTATTTCAATAAATAGAAGGTCTGGAACTATAGCACTGTGCATTGAGACTAAAAATTTGCATAAAAGCTGGCACAAATAGTTTTAATTTCTTCCTTAGGTGTCTATTGCCTGGAACAATTTTCATATTCTATATCTGTTATCAGCAATGGCATTAAATTGATTTGTGTCATTCTCCATGACAATGGAATATATTCAAAGTATGTGTTTCTTATTTGCACTCAACAGATTCTATTCGATCTTCAATGTCAACATGAAAGCCACATGCATCTCAAGTTGTATTTAAAGCAAATAATGCTCACAAACATAGGAAGGGAAAGTCCATCTGCTAATGCCCCAGAAGTAAAAGAAAAATCAAATGATGTAAGCTATGGCAGAACAAACATTTAGGGAAAACATTTTAAAGGTGAAAGAAAATGCTGTGGGAGGTGGTCAAAAATTCCTTCCTCACTAGTTTCAATAGGAGTTTAACTAATGTTTAGTAGTTTCATATTACTCCATATCCTGAACACTGTGGGCTACTTAATAGGCATTAGATCCTGAAAGGAGAGGCTGAAATTGCATGTTACTGTTGTTGTTGTTTTAAAGGCATTGCATGTAGTGATGCAGCATGGATTTTTTTGCAGTGCTTCAATTTTCCATGCAAAAATTTCTACTTCATAAGTTCATTAATATAAGTGAATGTATGCCAAATACAACATTAGGCAAGCTTGGCAGTTTCAAAGTTGCAATTATTGTTCTTCAGGTGATTATACTTATTAAGGATGTGAGAGAGTGTCTGTCTGTCTGTCTGTCTGTCTGTCTGTCTGTCTGATGAAATGCATGTATGCCTCAGAGTGAAATGGAAGTAATAAATAGTGACAGTGAAACTGAATGTGCCTGTGAAGAAACTCAGGTAAAACTGAGGAGTCTAACTGAAAAGTTGCCAGAGGACACGTCTTCGTGGGAGGCTGGGGAGCTTGAAAAAGACATCTGCTAGGAAGAAGAACAGCTACAAGACCAGGAGGCTGAGCTGAGAGCACTGTGAGGCAAATGCTAAAGGATGTCTGCAAGTGGGGAGAGGAAGACTCTTAGAACAGCCTTTGGAGAAAAAAAACTGAAACCTGAGTGACAGCTGGTGGTGGTGGTCTGAAGACTGAGCAGCTGTTGGACCACACTGAAAACTTCAAAAGAAACCTGGCAAACAGCGTTGAAATTTCCAGGTGGAAGTCAAACCTGACCAAAAAGAGGACTGCCATTCAAGCTTTCTTGTTAGGCCTGTGGGTTAACTGGGGTGGGGTGTGATAGAGGAATTAGCTTAAATTTGGTTAAGGATAGGAACTGGGGCTTCTAGCATCTGACAGATGCTAAAAGTAACTGTACAGAAACCCTGTGTAAAAGTAATAACTTTTAATAATAAGCTTTCTTGTTTTGTTTTTAGTGAAATACTAACGTTTCTTGGACCTGTGACCTGCTTTGTCTCATGCCTAATGACCAGCTACTTTAAGGGAAAGGGTATATCCCTACCTATAAAGCGGAAAGTATGTGTGCGTCATGTATGTCAGGAAATGTTTACCCACTTCCAGACAAGTTAGAAACTTGACACGGTGATAGGTCCAGCTGTACACTGTACCAAAAAAAATCTAAAAACACGACTTTTGGGTTTTAAAGTATTTTTAAAGAATTTAATAAAAACCAAGGCTTATGCCTACAACTCCCAGCATGCCTTGGGTGGGAGGTCCAGACTTACTGGCCTTTGGTGGCCATTGTGAGTGCATGGGTGGGTTGGCACTGCGTGTCTTTCGCAACCCCAAGATTGGTCTCGAGCAGTCAACCCAATTCCACATAAAAGGAAACAACCCACATAAATGGACTGCGTCTATTTGTGGTGTCTCCTCCCACCTTCTGCGTGGCTTTACAATCATAACTAGATACAACAGTGTGACTTTAATGGGCCAAATATGCTCAAAGGCACCCTACACTGATATACTATTTTCTCAAAATCTGGGGAAGTGCATGTTTGGCCTTCACTCTTAGGAGAGAGAAGGGAGGAAAGGGAGGCACTCCGTGCATGCCTGATGAAGGGGAGAAGTACATGGCTGGCCCCGGCCCTTCTCTTCAGGCTCCTGATGGAGCACTTGGTGGGTGAGAAGCACAGGCCGATGCAGTCTCAGCAGGACTTGGCTGGAGCTGAGTGATGTTACTCCTCAATGCTCTATTGATGAGCAGCATCAGCAACAAGAAGAGGGAAATGCCTCTCAGAGGACTCGGGCACCTGTGGGCCATGAAAGACATGCTGGGAGGTGTAGTATTGGCATGTAGAATGGCTAATTGTAAATAAAGCATGAGTTAGTAAGCCAGGTCACTATCTCTCAAACCTTCCTGACTGTTAGAGAAATATGGCAATGGAATCAATTACCTAGGGAATATCACACTAGAGGCATTCAAGAGGCAGCTGGACAATCATCTGTCAGGGATGCTTTAAGGTGGATTCCTGCACTGAGCAGGGGGTTGGACTCGATGGCCTTATAGACCCCTTCCAACTCTACTATTCTATGATTCTATGATTCTAACTCACTGGCTCAATTCGGACGACACAATAAACAACTGGTGTGGGGAAAACAATCATCAGTTGTTTTGACTATTGTGTCATCCGAATGCTGCCATAGTCGATTCAGCGCTGATCCTCATCCACACCACAGTTGATTATTTATTACCATGTTGTGTGGGGAGTACCCCCTAGGGTTAGGGTTAGTCAACCCACCATTGACTATCGTGTCGTCCAAATTGAGCCACTGTCTTTGTTCTCATTCTACCTGACTTTAACCAATTGCCACTAGCCCCACCCACCATTCCATTCTAGTCTCAGTTATCAGTCATTCCTCCATTCACACTTGGTATAGTCAGGCTTTTACATAAAAATCATGAATTTTATTCAGTAATTCCTGCATCTATCTTGGAATGTTGTGGTTTAGTTACGACAAAACAAAACAAAAACCGCAGCATAAAAAAACTCATTAAGTTAAAAGGCCTTGGGGGATAAAATTCACTTGGCACTGGAAAGCCATGAATGCAGTCACTAGGCCAGCCCGCCTGGGAAAAAGAAACCCATAAGCAGGGTGCCACAACTAAAAAGGCCCGCTCTCCAGTTGTCTCCTACCACACCTCAGATGGTGTTCAAAGACTAACACATTATTCAGGGAAATAAGCAAATACCTACAATTCCCAGCATGCCTTGGGCAGGAGGGAAGACTTACAAGGCTTTGGCAGCCATCATCTGGTAGTGGTTCACCCTCCTGGGCCTGAAGGGAGAGTGCTTGGGGCCAGCTGCCTCAGTTGCTAGGCCCTATCGAGAGCAGGAGGGCAGGAGGGTGCAGTTCTGAGCCCATTGCCAACGGCAACCAAGCTAACCATCAGTCAGGCAGCAGGCTGGCTCCCTCACAGCCTACCTATGGGCACTGATTGAACAGTACAGTGTGGACTGGCTTAGCCAGACTTCACTTCCCATGAGTCTCAGCAGAAGGACTCCCATTGGGCAAGTCAGGCACCACGGTGAAAGGCATGCCGGGAGTTGTAGTTTTCGTTTTCTGTGGGGACAAGGAAAATCATGGTGGCTGCTTTAAGGCAGCCCTGGCCATGCGTCAGGTGTAAGAAAGAGAAAAAGAAACAAATTTAATTCATTTTAAAGCTACCTCACAGACCAAGCATCAGCTTACCTTGCAAGGTTATTGTGAGGGTGAGAGAAGGGAAAAAGAAACAAATGTAATTTGGTTAAAAGTTAACGCACAGGCCTAGCACCAGCCTACTACTTTAAGATGATTACCTCGCAGACATATATCTTAGGGGACCTGAGCAACGCCAGGTATATCAGCTAGTGTTAAATAAAAGGGATGCAGTTTAATTGTGGCAGTGGAGGGAAAGGGAGGGATTATGCAGTGGAGAGGGGATGATTTGCCCTAGTGTACAGGCCCCCATCCCAAGACCAAGTTTTCCACAGTGTCCAACATCCTCAATGGAAGAGAGTTGAACTCTGTTGAGATAGATGAATGATTGTCAGCGTATCAATCACACATATTTTTGGGTTGCTAAAATGTAGTGTGTCAATTTAGTGTGTACTTTTTATAGCTTTGTTTTCTAAATACAAGTAAAATAAACATGTAAAATGATATCTAATGGATAGGAAACCTGTGACTCTCCAGATCTTTTTGGACTACAGCTGCCATCAGCTCTAGCCAGCATAGCCAATGGTAAGGCATGATTTGAGCAAAACATCTGGAGGGCCACAAGTTGCCCACCCCTGCTCTCGGATATCAGAACATATTCCGATGCAAATTGAAAACTTTCCTTTGCAACTGAACCTAACTTGCATTGGAAAATTTTCCAATGCAAACTGATTTTTTTTCTATGCAAATGAACTCTATGTAGAATAATTTAATTTTCAAGAAAGTTTTCTAATTCAAAATAGTCTGGAAAACACACAACACTGATTGCATGAGAGAGAGAGTTTTGCCAAAATGTCTCTGGAAAGATTTTCCAGACGACCCAAACAAAAATGTTGGTGACTAAACCCAACATGATTAATTCCATTTTATTACTATCCATATATAGTAATAGTTGCTTTACTAAATCACAGACAACCAAAATGAGCAAGCAGAAAATGTTATTAGTACAACAGAAATCAGATTTAGTCATGGAACTTCAGTGTAGATGCCTATTCCCCACAAGATCTGTGGATGCATTCCTACACTGTCATACAGAATATGAGAAGGAACTGTTTTCTATTCTTTGAGGTGCTCCACAAACACCCTGTTGTTAAAATGGTTTATGTACTTCAATTGCTTAGAAAAAAAATATCAGAAAAGAATATGGCTTTTGGTTTCTTTAGCAGAAACAAAATGAACGGGTAAGCAAACTTATTGATTCTACAAAAGCAAAAACATTCCTTTAAAAGGCATGAGCCAGCAATCCTTACTCAGGGGAATAGTCTAATTAAAATCAGTTCTCCTGTCCTCACCTTCATTATTAGTGTCCATATACTTTCCCCACACACACACACACAATGTTTATTATTTCAGTGCTAGATCATATGATCACAACTGCTTATGTATGTAGTGGTCCTAGAAAAGCCAATCCATGTTGACTTCTAGGTGCTTCTAATGTGTGATGATATATCAAAGAGTTAAAATGTTTTGCACAATAACCCCTAATAAAGCAGTATGCAGTAGCATGGCATAATGAACATAGGAAGCTACCTTATACTGAGTCAGACCATCCGGTCCATTTAGCCTAGAATAGGCGACACTGACTGACAATGATTTCAGTCAGAAAGTTCCATCCCTCCTGGAGATATCAGTGATTGACCCTGGGACCTTCTGCATGCAAAGCATGTGCTCTACTACTGAGCTATAGCCCCTCCCCATGAGCAACCTTTGCTCAGTGGGCAGAGCACAGGTTCAGTCCTTGGCATCTGCATCTGAAGGACCTCAAGTAGCAGGATTGGGAAAGGGGTCAGCTTTTGAGAGCTACTGTTTAGGAGAGACAATGTAACATGGACTATTGGCCTGATTCAGTATTTTCAGTGGTGCAGCTGCTTATTACACAGGCACAGCTGTAGCACACGAAAAGGCCCTTGGTTAATTTCAGGAAAAGTACTGTTTGTTTAGCTGTGGTTTTGCATCTGCCACATCAACGAAAGTGTTGTATACAGCAAGCAACTAAATAGCTGCCCTATAACTTATGATATAATTACACTGTTGCTTTTGCTAAACCAATCAGACCTTAACTTATTGATTTACTGATTAGCTAAGATACTTTATCTTTGCTGAAAACAAGACTGGGTTTTATCCAATATATACCAGTATGGCCCTACATTGATTAGGTATGTGTGACAGCTGTTGTGGTCAGTGGTAGATTCTGACTTCATTAAAAAATATATCCAAGACCAAGCTTACCATCTGCCCACTACAAGAATGCAAACTACCACAATAATCATTTGAAAAATTAATACTGAAGTACTCATTGTACACAACACTTGTTTATGACAAATCACCTTGGCTTTCTTAAGTACACAGTTGTGTATGAAGAGTGAAAAAGGTATTATCAACTAGCAGCACCTTTGATCTTTCCAGGAGCATTTGTTCCAGCTGCTGAGATCACAAAGTTTGTGCCAGTCACTGCCAGTGACTTGTCATCTTTGCATATTATTTGTGTCAGCAATGCTCCCATATGTCGTAGCTGTGTCTCTGCTCCTTGCCCGAAACTGAAAAGGTCATGTCCTCAAACCTAACAACCAGATACACATCCTACAAAACTCTTATGCATCCTGCTCAGCAGGGAGAAATAAAGTAGATTCATCCCAATTTTCTCCTCACCCTTCTACCTTCCTGAATTGAAAAATGTTATATTTTATTTTATTTATTACAATATTTATATACCACTCTCCATTCAGGATTTCAGAGCGGTGGACAAAATAAAATAGAAAAAAAAACAGAATAAAAACGCATTAAAAGTAGATTTTTAAAAGAAACAAGGTGCTTGACAATGTGTTGCAAACAAAGTTAAAAACAGCTATTTCTAATTAATCAATCTTGATATCTCTGGCCAGCACCTCCTGTAACATTAAGGAAACAAATAATGGAGTATTTCCCCTCTGCTTGATCCCTATAATAACCATCCATAATCTGGGACTACATGGCATGAACAGTGTTTCTGGCATATAAATTTGATTGCACTTGATGGACAAGTTAGCCAATGTGTATTCTTTAGGTTTTTCCCCCCCATGCTATTTCCATTTTTTCCTTTCCTTAGGAATGAAGTTGTTCTTATAGAAACTTCAAAGACTGTTGACCAGGGCTCATCTACACTTAAGGGTGTAGAAGGAGGGAGAGGGGAGGATCACAGACTTACTTGCTTCTGCAATTCTCCCCCAGCATCTAGACAGCCACGCAATGTCCTGGAAGAGAAGAGGGACGTTGCAGCCGCCATTTTATTTTATTTTTTTTTAAAGAAGAGGAGCCATGCGGCCCTGATCCAGGTGAAAGATAAGTTTTTAAAAAAGAAACGTGCCCAACCCCCCATCCCAGGGATGGCGAAATTGCTGCCACCCCCCACGGCTCTGCGCCCGTTTCAGGCCTAGGAAGTGTGCAGCATACTGGGATATCCCTGGTTTCCGTTATCCTGGGGTCATCCCTAGGTCAGCCCCAGTTGATCCCAGGATCCCCTGTGCATCATATGGAAGCACAGGGATGACCTAGGGACAACCCCAGGATTAGTGGTAGGTGTAGACATGGCCCAAGTCTACTTCATCTTCTCCACTGCCATATAGACCACTATGTTATGCTGCAAATTCAAAAGCAGTGAGAAAGGGCGGGGGAATTGGACTTGCCTCCCAGTGACAGTAGTCAGCTGTTCATTGGTCTATCCTGATAATTAGACTGTAACCTCTGGGTGTTTCTCTCTGTTCAGGGTGACGGTATAAGATATGTGTGGCAGCCAGAGGTTTAGGAGAATTGGCTCCACTTATTCTGCCTGGCAGGGTTGTCGTATGCATGTACCCTATAACAGTGTGTAACACATTCACAGGCAGCCCTCACTTGACAGAAAAAGCAATACCTGAGCCAACCTTCCTTGCACAACCAGTTATTTAACCATAAGAAAGATAACCAACTTCAACAGGTAAAATGCTTGAAGGAAAACATCGCATTTTTTTCCCACAAGCAGATTTAATTACGTAGCACATTTGTTTGCTTTTCCATGGTCTCTGTTTTATTTTATTTTTTTCGTTTTACCAAGCAATCCAGCTTAGCTGGATATCCCACATAGCTCAGGATTCTTTCCCTTATCTTACATAAAGTATTCTTTGCTTTGTGCACTAGACAAATATTAAGACGAATAAATAAAGCTGATGCCAAGTTTCGCTGCGCTGAATAATTTGTTCTTTAACAGTATCAAAGGAACGGACAATTTGACTTTAAGACAAATATAGACAGCTACTTTCTCACTTAATGTAAAGGTAGCCTGACACAATAATCTTTTTAAAGGAAGAATTCTAGGTGAACTGAAATAGAAAGACGAAATATAATTCCTGCAAAACATTTACAAAGCTAAAGCCACTCTGAAACTATAAATTTACAACAATTCACATGTCTGCAATCCCTCCTTCTCCACATAAACCTCTGACCATACAGACATTCTGGTTACAACACCCAGCCAGCCTTTCCTACCTGCACTATCTCCACCCACCAACCTATTTTGGTAACGTCTTGCTTGATAAAGAGATAAAAGCTTGCACATTTTTTGTGATCTTCGAGTTGGCCTAATAAAGGTATTGTGCTATAAGAATTCTGGGACTTTTCTCATGGCTAATATCTTTGGTGGGAGGGTTTAGCCCATGATTTGCTAGGATCACACACCACTGCCACAATTCTGAATATACAATCTTTGGTTGGTCCAACTGGAGGTTGCTCTGTGACATGCAAACCAAGATACTATGGATAAATCATGGATTAAACAACACAAAGTTAACCTACAATTGTAGTTAGCCCATAGTGTCTGGGTTTGCATATCATGGAACAACCTTCAATCAGGCCTGTTTGAGGAAGCATATTCAAAATAGTGGTGTACATGCCGTAGCAAATTATGGGTTATTTAATCCATAATTTGCTGCCATTAGATGTGAAAAGGGCCATTGACTCAATGAACTGAAGCTATTAGGCAATGAAGCTACCATTACAAGTACACAAGTGGTGACCAACACTACGAACAGCCATGTACTAGACCTTCCCCAAACTTGACATAATAAACCATTTCCCCAAACAATGCTGTACAAATGGAGAAATTGGCCCATAAAGTTTAACCTCATCAAAGGCAATGAGAAGAAAAGATATAATATTTGTCAATCTGATGGAGATCACTCATGAAATGTTAAACTCCTATTAAAATAGCCATGTCTTACTCTTTCTATGTCAAAATTGGTAAAGACCATCCTCAAACTGACCAGTCCTATACTGCCACATTTCAAATCAATCTATTAAACCATTTTCTGAGTATAAGCCACACAGCCCTACTGCCCTATAATTTCCGGTTATAATGGCGGGATGTTACTCACCCTTAACATACAACCACAACTGTGGTCCTAGAATTTCCTAATCTTTTATACAACCTGAGACATGGGTTTATTCGTTTTAATACACATCCTGAGATGCATGCATGCATGCACATCCTGAGATTTCAAAATGTGATTGGGATTTTACAGAAAAAATCCAGTTTTGCATTCCTCAAACACTTTAAACATGTATGGCATATTGGACTGAATGCTAGACTTGGACCTGGTCACCAGGAATTCAATCCCAGTTCAGTAATCAACTCCATTGGTGGCCTTGAAGAAGTCACAGTCTCCTAGATCCCTGCCTGTAAACAGCAACATTAATCAGCTACAGCTCATGGTAGGGAAGGGGGGAGATTTATTTTAAAAGTTAAGGACATTGCATATTATGTAATGAGTAAACGTAACATGTGCTCAATGAAATTAATATAAGATTCATATAAGAAAAGGAAGATTAACCCTAACCTTATTTCAGAACCCACTAAGCCATTATACCTTCCAAGATTAACCCACAAGAGAGAATGGGCAGCAGATTTATTTATATCTTCATGGAAAACTGATCACAATGCGCATAGTTCATTAATATAGCGATACTACTTTAGCTCTATGTTCCTCTGGTATTGGGAGTGTTAGTCTGCAACTACACAGTATTCTTGCCTATTTTTAAATGCCCCTTCACAGCATGCTGTTCTACTAGTTGGACATGCTCTGTCAGAAGAAATAGATTCAAAGAGTTCACAATAGTAAGTTCTATAATCACTTTTTTTGGTCAGATGTAAACACTACAAAAGCCCTGTTGGATGATGACACATCTATCTTTTCCCTAGCAGCAACCAGCCAGATGCTTCCAGCAGGGCAGAAAAACAAGAGCTCCCCTCAGTAATTTGCCCATGTCACCTGTTATCAAGAGGTAGCATACCTCTGACTATGGAGGTTCTATTTCACTAACATGGCCTATAATTTCCTTTATAAAATTTTGAGTTATGATTAGTTTTTGATAATTAGTAAAGAAGCTGATTTTAGTGAACAGTTAAATGTTTTCTTTTCCTGTAAAAGATCAGCATTTTGATACTATAGCTCTTTAGACCAAGTGACTTTTTAATTTGTCAAGTAGCCACAGAATTTCTCTTTTCTTCCCTTTATCTGTCTTAGTTCTTCAGCAGTGTCCCACATCTTCTACAGTGATAAATGGTTTTTTAAAAAAAAAATCTGCTTGTCTGCATTTTCCCTGTCTTCCAAATCATCATGCAGATTTTCCAGGTTTTGAGGCTATTTCAGATCATATCTTTGCTTGGATGTTTTTGTTATTTGAACTCCTGAATCCAAATCTGTCTATACCTAGGTGATACACTTTAGATTTGACCCTAAACCCAAGGGGAAGAGCCAAGATGTACATATTTTGTATTACTGCTCAAAATAAATTTGAAATTGCTTCCAGTTTCGAAAGATAAATGAGATACATGTTTGACCCAATAAGGACTTGACCTCTAAATTCAATCAAAATTAGTTAACTGTAGATCAAGAGCAAGTTTAAACTGTTAAAAATCAGCCTAAGCTTAGCATTAGCTATTTTGGCTTCCATCTTCGTCTTCGAAATTAGCACTAAAGTATATCACAGACAGATATTGATTCAGCAGGTCAAATAACAAACAATAAAAAAGTATTCCATCGAAATAGCCTCAAAACACGAAAAATCTCCCTGGCTATATAGTTTTTATTTGACACAATCATCAACCTGGATGTTTCCAGCTTCTGAACTATTTAAAAATAGTTTTATTTTAACATGAATTTTTTCTCAAAATCTTTTCTGCTTGTCGTTTTGTTAATTTCATTTTGTTTTACAAGAGTTTGTAGTAGTACTGGGCAATCCCCCCCTAGGCTTATTTCAGATTGGGATTGACAATTTTGTTCAAAAATGAGAAAAACTAAGAAACAAAACTTTTTTTTTTTGTCAAGAGTTCAAAACTGACTTATACCTGCCATGCCCAAACTCTGAATCTACCAAAGAATGTCAGGTGTCATGACGAAGACAGACATCCCTTCCAGGCAGAGTTACCAAGAAAGAAGACAGCTGCCACTGCCAAGGATGGGGAGGGAGAGATTTTCTTCCTCAGTCAAAACAACCAGATAGGCGGGTGGAAGGGATCCAAGCCAGAAAAGAATTAAATGAGCTGGAACACTCCACTCATACTGAAGGCAAATACCTAGACTTTTGCATGTCATGCTAAACAATAGCGTCACACAACATAGAATCATAGAATGGTAGAGTTGGAAGGGGCCTATAAGGCCATCGAGTCCAACCCCCTGCTCAATGCAGGAATCCACCTTAAAGTATCCCTAAAAGATGGCTGTCCATCTGTATCTTGAAGTCCTCTAGTATGGGAGAGCATGAACAAGCTGAAGGGAACCTCAGTCTCAGGCACTCCCCTTGTCCTCCTCCCATACATCTAGGAAGAGCAGTTTGGAAACTTCTGCTCCCACTTTTGTTTAATCATGGCATGGCACAGCATTCAGACCAGCAAACTGTGGTTAACATAACTGCAATTTGTTTGAAACAAGCCAATTTGAAACCTAGAATCCTTATCAAACCACATACTGTGAGAAACCAGCACTCATCCTTCTATATTTGGACAACTGGCAACACCATGAACCTATCTGAATTAAAACTTCTTAATAATGGAAGTCAAGTGAGAGTTTTCCACCAACCTTCTGTCTTTTTCCAGTAGACTTTCACTTGAAGCTGATCATCTTGATAAAAAGGCACTCCAATTTCAAGAAGGCGAGCGGGTCTTCTTCCTTTGAAGGATGGGAAAGCATCAGCTGCTTTCCCAACTGTAGATATCTGGTCTTCTGCAAGACAAAATATTGATGGAAAGCTCCATGTTTTCATAGATAATTAAATTGAATCACTGGATATTGCAAAGTATTTCACTAAGTATAGCCTTCAAGGAAAAGTACACATACTTAAAATGTCCCACTAAATTATAGTTCTCAGGGTTGTCTAGCAAAAACTGTATGAAAACTGGTGGATACTATGCCCTAGAAATCAGGTATTATTGGTACCTGGGCAGGTGGTTGATTCTGAAGACCTTTATATGTTTAGTGTTAAGCTCTTCAGGGAGACCGTATCAGATTTCCAAATCAGGGGGAAGATGGTATGTACATTCATGTTTACAAGCTCTTGCAAACCTTTGTGCTCAATGCACAAAGATCTATATAGACGCATGAGATGTTGGGAGCAGGAGAGGGAACCCTCACCCTACCACACTTCTACCGCCCATGTGTGAAGGCTGAATCCCAGCACAGGACTTGTATCACACACTCATAACAACTTTTAGGAGCAGTCCAGCCTCATAACGCAGAGGTGGACTTCTGCCCCCAAGCCCAAGAATAAACCAGAGAAAACATGCTCTCTCTTCAGAACATTCTGATGGTGTCATCCAATCCAATATTTTGTCAAAGAATCCCTATAGATATAGATTACATATATACCCCCAATGGAGTCTGAATGTCTATAAATCAAACAATACTACCATTTATTGCTACATTATCCCCTTTATATAGTTCCACAGAAACAATGAAGAGAAAAGAATAAATCCAAATAAAACCCCCACGTTTTTTCTGAGATTCATTTCCTTTCTGTTTCTTTTACAAACATGCACACACACAAACACACACACACACACACCAGCCACAAACACTCGTGGAAGATCATTATATATATTCTGGCAGAAGAAAATCGAAATGAATTGCAGTCTTTATGAATTCATAGGATTCAGATAACCCAACATTCAAGAAACACAGTATTTGGCTAAATCTGATACAGAACAATGCATAGAGCCAACCAAAGCAGTAGTCAGTAAAATGATAACTTTTTTCTACAACTACCAACTCAAAAATAGGAATTAACTAAACTTTTATCTACAACTACCAACTCAAAAATAGGAATTAACTAAGCTGGAGCAGAATGTGTGAGGAATAAAATCAAAGATTAATCAAATATCTAACTTCACATAAATATAATCCCTGCTATTTTCTGAGAAAATAGGAAAGATTAGACAACCCTAAAGCAATGTTTTTAAAGCTAGTTGTAGTGATGGAAAGAAAACGAATGATTTGTTCTGCACACCAGAGAGGAAATGGCAATGAGATTTTAGTGAGGTTGAAATATCACAACATTTAATTAATACCTATTAAGCTAAAATCTTGCACAACGAGTCACAATGGGTAATTCCTATTTAACCTATTCTCAGGCAATCTGCATGTCCATAATTCCCATGAACTAATCATTTAAACAAAGCATTATGGAGAACAGCCAATTTAAAACACTCACCACCACCCAGTGACTGCCCAATGTTATCCAAGAGTTGAAATACCAGCCACATTAGTGTCAGGATAACAACAACAACAAAAAAGGCTCTAGCAAGTCATGAATAGTCACCAACAGATCAAATTCTTGGTGACCCTGCTTCTTTTCAACTGCCAATCCAAACTATAAAACACTAATCATAAGGGGAAAAAACTATCAAAGATGAGGCAGATAATAAACTTCACAAAAATATAATCTGTGTCGGGTGAGGAAGGAGGCTAACAGAACCAAGAAGATATTAGAGTATGTCCCCAAGCAGCTGAAGGGATTAATTTAAATCTAGCTGTGGTAAGAGAAAGTAAGAGGTGTCCTTGAAGTGAACGTAAACTGATGAAACCACAAAACTGACACAAGGAGATTATGGTAATTGAATCTAGATCGGCAAAGATTTTGTATGCTGTAAATTGAGTATGATCTGCAGCAGGGAACGGAAACTGCTAACTATAAAAAAATGCTTAGTGAACAGAATACATACAAAAGGAAACTCTACTGATATCTGACTTCACACAAACATACATATGTACACACACACACACACACACACACACACTCACACAGAGAGAGAGAGAGAGAATGAATGAATGAAACAAGAATACAATCTCTGAGCTATACTAGTCTAGTTATTATTTAAAAACAGGATGCTCTGCTGCAAGCAGATTGCTAAAGAACTGAGAGCATACACAATAAAATATCATTCAATCATGTAGCTAAAGTGTCTTTATTATATTTCCTAACAAAGATATTCCCTCAAAGAAGTGTCAGCAGTTTTTAGGACTTCTTTCTGAAAACACCACTTACTGTTGTTAACAGCCGTCTGAGTAGAACTAAAGTAGAGAGACACTTTGGCACTTTTCAGGCGTACTTGACCCCAGTATGTTACTGCCTGCAATTCCACCATGTAATTACTGTTGGGTTGGAGGCCTTCGAGGACTACATAATTCTGGGACTATAATTGAATAAAATACAATTGCACAGATCATTTATGGATTTACTCATACTTTTGTCATTTCAGCAGTTGCTTGTTTTATTAGAGAAAGGAGATAGTAGGTAAAATTTTGATGTCTTCTACATCAGTTTTGGTAGGTTCAAGAAAAGATACACCACCCTGTGATATGGTAAATCAATGGTGGCATATACATATTTTAAATAAATAAATGATAATAACTGTACTTACTATAGTCTATTCATTTAATAGAATAATTAATTTATGTAGGTTAAATAAAACTACACAAAATTGGTTAAAGCAACAACCATCATTTTATCCACTCTAAATCTCTAATATCACTGCCATATGTTTTAACATGAAAATCAATGAGCAGGCATTCTGCTTTTGTTAACAAGCAGAGTCATCCAGATTTCAAGAAACTTCATATTTAAGTATTTTAAGTATTTCACCTAGGAATCATTTACAAGTAACAAAACTGGTCCTCGCATCAAGCCAACAATGGGACTTACCAAAACCATATCAGCATTTACAAAAACAGTAATCTCTGTTAAAATAAGGTAGTGCTATAGTTACTTTTAGCACTCTATGCTGAAGGAAACAAAAGCATTTCTTCTTCCTACATTCCTTTTGCTGAACCACCAAAATTGAACTATATCACACAGCAGTAACATTTGCACTTGAGACCGGAAAAATTTCCTCACTACCAGAAGGTATTTGTATTTCTTAGGGTGTCAATTCTGTCTTTGCGGATATACACATTGAAGACTAATTGCCAAGAATTGGGTCTTGCTACTAGTATGGTCATACTAGTATCAGGGCACCCCAATTTAATTGAATGTTGAATTCCTCTGTACTCAGCAAATGACTGGTACATACCTCCTGTTGTCTTTTTCATATATCCTGCCTTTTGGTGTTACTCTAGCAAACTAACGTTGGCTTTAAAAAAAACAAAAAAAAACACCAAACTGTGCACTTCAATGGATTTCAACGTATGAAAACTTTTGCCAAAATGTGAGCATGCTGGGTTTTCACTAGGGTGCTACAGGAGTACAGGACCCATTGTAAATATAACATGAGTGACTTTTTTTTTTGAGCTAACAATGGGCTAAATGAGAATAGATATAAGCTAGTACTATTCTATTGCTTTTTTGCTTTTCCCATGTTTACACATTAGGGAATATAGTTTCCTATAATTCAAATGCCTTTATTCATTCAGTACATTAGAATTATGCAGGATGGGGGTTGATATCACCTTGGGCATTATAATAACTACCACCACCCAAAATTCACTGCAATGTGTGGCCTATAAGTGGCCAACATGTGAAATTAAACAATATATTACTATTTTCCATTAAGACAACTTAATATCTCATTGGCTTATGGGCGTCTTCTTAAGTAAATATTATTTGGTCCCCCTTTTTATAAGAAGTCTAAACATCCAAGTTCTTTCTCAAATCCTTAAAAGGAAAGACATTGCATATTCGGTCAACGTTAGCAGGAAATTAGTCATGGAGTCTTGACACATACATATATTCCCAGTTCTTTTTATTTTTAAAACTTGTTACCCCTTCTGTAGTCTTCCTTCTCTTCTTTTTAGCTGGAACAAGAGACTTGCTGTTGACTGTCCAACTCCAAAAGACTTTGTAGTGATGGACTGGGATGTCAGGTTCCTCTGGGAGATCCCAAATAATCCTGATATTTACACTCCCATCACTATTCACAGTAGAGTTGGCAATTCGGAGATTAGATGGGGCCGATGGTGCTGATGGATCTGGGGGGGGGAGGGGGAGGAAGCAAGAAAAGTAAAGTTAAGATGGTATTCTGAGTACTTAATGCACATAATAAAAACCTGAATATACAGATATATATCCAAGTGCCATGTACAGAGTGGCAGGGCAGGCAAACAAGCAGATTACTATGATGAAGAAAAGGAGCAATTCCAGAGGGCTCTGGCCAGTGGGCCCCTGCTGGGTGTGGGCCCTCAGCAGGTATCCAGCCCTGACATAAAGCTCCTTGATCCACTGGAAGCTTCCATAAAAGGAAGAGGGCAGGAGATGTTGCTGTTATTTTCAAATTTTCTTGCTTCTGCAGCTTCCCACACAGTTCAAGAGGGACTCCCAAGCATCTAGAGCAAATTTGGGGTGGGTGTAGGAGGCTGCAGAGCTAAGGGGGACGTGCAAAAATCACCATTCCTCTTTCCATTCATGGAAGCTTCTGCTCTTCGTTGAATGTTGTCCCACATTGTTACAATCCACATTATTTAAAAACATATTTCCATACAATATATTTCTAAATCATGTTTTTTAAAAAAAGAACTATAAAACAAGCATTTTCTTAAACTGCAAATCAAAAGGAGTCATCATTTAAAAGCTAGATGTATTTAATTGGACATTTAAAAATGACATTGACATTTGTTTATTTAATGCACAGTTCACTTGAATGTTTTTATAATGGTGAACAAGATGCTAAAAGAGCTTTCCAGGCATGTTAAGTTCATCAGATAAACCCCAAGATAAATGATCTCACTGAAAAACTCTCTCTTTTACAATATACAAGCTGACACAATTGCTATTAAGGAGGACAGAACTTCCTATTTAAGGATTAGCAGATATGAAATAATTAATCATGAACAGAGAATTTCAGTTGAATGTGTTCCCATTTCATCACAACTCACTCAAACTCCTTTTAGATTGTAAACACTACAAATAACTTCATTTAAACTTCTAAGCAAAACAAAAATGACTCACATGATGCAAAAGATTGTTTCTCCATAGATTATCAAAATAGTTTCGCTATCTTAAGAAAATATCCTTTTTCCCCATTCAGGTAACTGGTGTATATGTTACTGATCACAAGGCATTGTATATGCAGATGGGGGGTGGGGGCGGATCTACACCAAGCAGGATATAACACTTTGAAAATGATTTGAAAACAGTATAAGGAATGTGTCATGGACCCAAACAGTTGTCAATACTGTTATAAACTGTTCTAAAGCAGTAGCATAGATCCTGCCCATGTCAATGCCAGCCCAAGACATTTTGGTGCCTGAAATGGAGACCAAATGCATCCTACACTGCTAAGACTGACACTTTAACAAGTCTTGTTGCACCAACTCTTTCTTCCATCTATCCTTCATCCTGGTGCTGCCTGAAGCAGGTCACTTCACCCTGCTGTGTTGCAGGGTTGACCTTGTTTTCAAAACATTTATGTTTATTAAATTGATGTAAATCAAGTCATCTCCTTTTTTACATATATCTATCCATGTTGTTTGTTAACAACCTCTCACACAAAAAGCCTGTTTTGCATCACAAATTTACAAACTATGTAAAATTAGACATTAATCAGACAGAAATCCATAGTACGTTTACATAGTTATATTTGGAGTTAGGGATCCAGTCATAGATTGTTAAATCTGTTCCGTCCGTGTTTGGCATATTGTCAGGCATCTTTCATTCCATCATCTGCTCATTGTGAGACTCTGATTATTATTTTTTTACCAGAATTTCATTCCACTGGTGCTAATTTGCATTAATGCTAATGTACACTTGCACTAATCTGTATCAGTTAATGCAAATTAATGTATTTGTACAAGTGCACATTAGCATGAATGTGCACTTGCATTAAATGCATTAGCCCTAATTAGGAATGGGGGAAAGACTGATGTTCAAGCTTGCCAAGATTCTCCAAACGTCAGCTGGCTGCTACTTTCATGTTGGATAGCTGTTCATTTCGTGCAAAATGAACAGCTATCAAACATGAAAGTTGCATAAACAATTCCAAAACTTATGCAAATTTCTCCCATAGACTAAAATGTGTGCATTCAGAGAAAGTTGTACATTTAAAGGAAGTTGTTGAACAGTTAAAGACATTTTTCAACATTTTTCAAGTACAGATTTTGCAAATGTGAAGGCAAGTTTGGGAAATTCTGAACATTTTAGGAGAAAATACGCTCCTGTTTGCATTCGGGATTGTGAACAGGACGAGAGATTTGCGAACAGAAATGAAATTCTCACAGATCCCTAGCACTAACATGAATTAGCACAAACACCTCACAGAAGTGAAAAAACAGTACATAAGTCCACAGAATTCACATGACTTCTACAATCTATGGGTCAAGGTTCCTAGAAATCCAAAATGATTTGAATCCAGTGCAGATTTCTTCTACATCCCTAGTTGGAGTAGATCCATATATTTATATTATATATTGTTTGTCTTATGCAAAGGCCACTGGCCAAAAGCAATAAACTTGACTGACTATATTATATTTTGGAGTAGACCTATAGTTATATTTGGAGTAGAAATCAATGGAATTTAAGATTATTAAGTCTCCAACCTAATCTAGTTATGATTCTAATCTAAGCACTGCAATCCTTTGATGGCAAAACCCAAGTATGCAATGTCCATATAGGTTCAAAATAAAAATAAACTAGACAGAAGTTGGAGGTAGAGCAAGTATTCTTTGTGTTTTTCAACGAGTAGCAAGAGGAAATCTTGGGTCACCTATAGTTTCTTCTCATTTGTTTGTACTTCTGCTGGAGAGTAAGCTAGCTTTATGCCATTTCAATTTCCCAGCACATTCTGGTTCCCCCCCTCTCCTCACAGCCTGCTGAAAGCATAGAGGGAAGGCAAGCAAGGCAAGGGACAAGCTTCCCCAACACAGTACCCTTGGAGACCTACCACTCTCCATGTGATGATACATTAATCCGGTTAGTCACCGTTCCTCTCCAAATCTGTTCCAACAAATCTGAAGGGTGCCATGTTGAGGAAGACTACCAACACTCCATCTCACAATTTTCCTTGTTTGTTTGTGCTCCTGACATTGTCCACTGAGGCCCTCCTACCGTTCTGATTGGCCAGCAGAAATGGAAAAGATGAGAGGAGGGAGAGAACCATTCTAACTGGAGCCAATATGAGAGTATGTTAACTCCTAGGATAGGTGAGAAGAGCAGACAGCCTGTGGTTTAGTGGAATGGGGGAGCAAAACTGGGGTAGTGAGAGCCAGAAGGGCAGTGGGGAGAATTAAAAAAAAAAAGGGTAGCCTGTTCTGTGGATGGGGTTAAAATATATGCACTCTGTGACATATAACACAAAGTAATGGTTTATTTAGCCCATGGTTTGTTGCCCTACCCAGGACTTGTGTCTGGAAGATGATCGATTGAACTTTGGTTTGTTTTCTCAATCCTTGGGTCGTTTCTTTCTCCTTCATCTGATCCCAAATGCATTTGCGGAGCTGTAGAGTGGCTTTTTTAACCCACAATTTGCCATTACATGCGAACCCAGAATTCAACTACCCATGAGTTAGCATTATATGCAAAACAGGTCTGTTCCTTGTCTGCTGCGTTAAATTTGGAGCTCTTCCTTATGCATACAGTGGGTTTTCCTGATCTGCTGTTAATTTGCAGTGCATTTTTCCGCACGCAGTGATACTTCCCTGGGGGTATGGGAGGAGCTTCAGTAACTACTGCTTCCTGGACTTTGCATCCTCATCCTGAATGGTGAGTGCTATCATTCTTATCAGGTAGCATGGGCTGGGGGGAGAAAGGGACACTTGTGTGCATGTGTGTTCACACTAGCCTGGTTTGTACATAATGTCAACTTAAGAGTATGGGTTCATTATGGGTTGGCTCATCGGTTGTTCTTGAATCATGGGTTGTTGTTAAATGCAAATTGTGCACTATGACTTAACTATGGGTTGTTAACCATGAACACCACAGGAAGAGAACCCATAGTTTGCTGTTGGCTGTGAACTCTGGGTTGTTCATACTTAACAACCCATAGTTAAACTATATGTGCAGGGTTTGCACATAATAACAACCCACAATTCAACAAACTGTATTCAGCCTGTACGCTGTGAACAGGTCATTAACGGAGTTTGTGGGTAATTTTGAATTGTTTTATTATTTTCTCTAGCTAGCTCCTCTAACTATAACACCTATCCACCAGCAATAGGCCACACAACAGATGCAGAGGCCCAGACCCTGCTCATTTTTCAATCACATCCAGCAATACACTTTGGCATTCTGTGTAGGAGAAAAAAGTTTGCCACATTTTCACCATTTCGAAGTACTGTCTCTTTTGTCTTCTTTGATATGTGGTGCCTCCTAACCCATTCCCTATGGCACCTTTTTTGTGATGACAGCCATAACAAATTCCAAATGTGCCTACTGGCTCCAAAAGGTTGGGGACCCCCAGCACAGAATGATTTAGGGAGAGCCAAGACCATATCCACCAATAGAAAAGGACTATAGTATCAACAAGAGGTAAACTAATATAGCAAAAGCAGTATGTTGGGTTTTCATCTGTGTTGTTTATTCAAAAAGACTAAATCTCTGGGCATAGTGTTGCATGCTCTCTTACATTCAAACGTTTGTGCCAGTATATAAGGCTATACAACTGACTCAGTGGCTCAATTCGGATGACACATTAGGCAACAGAGGAGAGGGGGAACAATCGTCAGTTGTGTTGCTTATTGTGTCATTTGGAGGGCAACACACAATGCACACATAACTGACAGTACATTAATGAGGCACTTTAAACAATGGAGCAAAATAACGGGCTTGCATGTTGTTTAGCCCGAAGCCCCGTTGTTTAAAGTGTCATCCGAATTCAGCCCCCCCGTTTCCGTGGACTATTCCATTTCGGAATAGAGTTCTGCTGCCTAGAGCAGCCAAAAACCCCCGGCTGCTCTATGCAGCCGGCAGAACTCACGGTGCCTGCTGGGATACGGCTGGAGAACACAAGGAGGAGAAGCTGCAACCAAAATGGCCACTGCAAGTTCGTAGCAGCCGGGGCATTTGCCGGTGCCGAGCAGAGCTGGCTGCAGCATGTCGTCTGTGAAGCTCCTCCTGCCTAACGCACGGTCAGTACATTATTTACCCCTCCGTTGCTTAATATGTCATCCGAACTGAGCCTATATTAATGTTTGTTGATAGACCCCATCCTACTTGTGTGGCTAATCTTGCAATTTGGTTTTCAATAATCATCAGGTTTTCAGCTTACACATTTGTCCCTATATTTGGACAGACATATCTGTGTGCAGTTGAGGGCGGTCATCATAGTGCAAAAAGCATCCACAACTCAAGTCTGTGTGCTGCTACTGCTTGCTACATTGTAATATGGTTTTGTCTAGATTCAATTATATGCGAAAGAATGAGAAATGTAGCTATTTGGGCATTCACAGATGGATATTTGTGTTTTGTAATTCAGTTCTTGGTGGTCAGTCATGTAGCTAAGGCAAACAATAAACACATGTATTTTGGATTAGCTAACAGATGCGCCGTAATTGGGAACAAGCTTTGGATTAAACTACATGACAGACATATCGCCTCTTGCTTCCAGACAGGAGAGGCTCTTTAAGTTAAGATTGACATCATAGTTGCAAACACTGTAAATACATTTGTCTCTGCCTTATCTGGCCAACAAATATCAAACAAACTACGTTCATGAACTATTTGTATCTTTTCCTTAAACAGAAAGGAGAGTGACATCTTAAAATCAGGTTTCCTATTCATTTTTTGACCTAAACTTGACATCAAGGTCTCATAGAGTCAAACCAGGTTGGGCTAAGGCTGTGTTAGGCCAATGATCTGGAATAGTCAACGAAGGCCTCTTCTGCTCTTAGTCCTACTGTGCTATTGTTATTACAGCCAGTGGAACTGTGGAATGTGCCTTTTTTTTACCATATATACTGATCTAGGGCTCTCTCCAATACTTTCAAGGCAGGCATGAAACAAAATCCTTTATCCCACTGCCACAAGCAAAGACATCCAAAGGCGGCTTTGGGTTCTCCCTTATCCTGGAACTAAGTCTATGGATTACTGACTCTTTCCCTTCATATTCTTCCTCAACGAGATCCTTAGGGCAGTGTCATTTGAAAATTAAAGTTCCTCAGTCTATGCTAAGATGAGGCTTCCCAAAAGCAAACTCTGCCTGCAAGACTTATCTTGAGCTTGTGAGTTAGTTTTATTTTACTTATTTATTTTTTATTTTACTTATTTATTTTTTTAAAGTCAACTATTTCCCCAGGATAATGACAAACAACACTTAAAATACAAATAATATGGATACTGATTACACAGCAAAAGATGTGAGTGGGGAAAAGGTCAAAGGGCAGTCTGACCCAAAATTCTATTGCTGGGGTGCTTCTGGGTGTAAAGTTGAAGATTTGTATCCACACTAAGGCATGGTACATAACTGAATGTGTTAATTTGAGGGGACGGGATGATCTCTTTCATCACTTCTAATTAGTCCATGCAGGGTGCTTTGGCCCATACTAGTTCTTGACCTATTGACTCAGCTGACATATTGGTACAGGCCAAGTAGTCTGCAGATCTAGATGAATACAGTGAGTACACAGTATCCCAGTCCAGGGACTCTTTTCATTTCCCCACTAGCGTGTTAAAATGCCCGGTCATATTCGACACAAACTATGCTACAGTGTTCTGGCCCACAGTGGTGACCAGCCAACTCTACCCCAGGTGGAGATTAAGTGGGTACAGGTTTGAATTGAGGTTGCTTGGAAGAACTCCTGATAACAGGCCTCCACAATGGCTGGCAGAGCTCAGCTCTGGCAAGTTGTCTTAGCTCAAATTAAATCCTCAACACAGGTAGTAAGGGAGAAGAAGCTGGACTCACTCCAAAACAAAGCTGTGGCCTCCAGCTGTCACTATCGTCATGGTGGTGGGCTGCAGCTGGGGCTTTGCTGTGCAACATGCCCAGCCACCCAAGAAAGGAACCGCTCCCCATTGCCTGGGGAAATCAGGTGGGGAATGTGCCCAGGAGCTGAGGAAAGTGGGCCAGGGTTGGCAGTGAAGGTGAGGAATCCTGGGAAAGAGCTAAGGGAGGCATGCACAGGAGATCAGGAACATTCACAGGAGCTGAGGAAGGCCCACAAGGCTAGGAAATCACGGGACGGAAGTACAAAGTGCACAAGGGTTGGGGAATCCCAGGGAGTGAGTGGTGGGGAAGGTGTGTGGCTGCTAAGGTAGCAATGGGGAAGAAGAAAGCCAAGAGAAGCCAGAGGGACAGGGGACCACCAGGATTAGAAGCAGTACGCCAGTTGCTGGGGAACATGGGTGGGAGGGTGCTGCTGCACTCATGTCCTACTTATGGATTTCCCACTGTAAGCTAGTTGGCCACTGTGTGAACAGAATGCTGAAGTAGGTGGGCCTTGGTCTAATCCAGCATGGCTCTTATGTTCATATATTCTTATGAGAGGGTAGGAAAATCTGAGAGAGAACCTGGAGGAAAAAGGAGAGACTGGGACAGAAGCTAGAATCCAAAGGGGTGGGGGAGAAAGGGAAAGAGAGAAGCCAGAAATCGGGAAGGGGGGAGAGAGAGTGAAGCAGCCAGAAAAAGCCAATGAGAGAGAAGAGCATCCAATGAAAGGTAGAGAATTAGCAAAATAGAGATAGAATCCAAAGAAAGCAGCCAGAGAAAGAATAAGACCCCCACACACAGGTTTCACAATCACACCTGCACACACAGAAAAGGGGAAGCACTCCCAACATGTTGTGATCGGCCATGCCCTCTATGGCAATTTGTGGTGGTACTCAATACACTTTTTCAAACTGTCCAATGGGCCAATGGGCCCAAAACTATTGTCTACCCCTGTTCTATGCTGTTGACCAGCTGCAAGTTCTTGCCTTGTAGAAACATAAAAAGAGATGATGTAAAGCAGAATCACTTCTGCATTTGGCCCAGGTGGCCTGAGAATCCTTGACCTGCCTGAGGCCGCTAAAATCACTATTGGAATGTATCACATCTGGATGCATGTTAATGATGCATACTTAAGTGGTGAGAGGAAAGAAAATAAATGAATTCACTCCACAGTGTATGCCATAGGGGAAAGTACATAAGGATCTGGAAAGCTCATTTTCAGCTATGTATATAACAGCAGGTTTAGCTATAATTCAAAATCCATTTACACATTAGATGAGACGGATTCTTTTTTAACTTCTAATTTAAAAAGGATCATCCACTGCTCTTTTTAAAACATTTTGTAACTTTAAATTATTGTAAATCCTGAACCACAGACAACTTTCCAACTATTGAATAGTTTCATGGCATATGCAAAGGGACAGTTTTGCCCACTGGAACTGGCACAAACAAACCAGCTGTGCAACAATATAAAAAATTCATTGTTCCCATAGGAGAACACAGAAAACTTTATTGCTATAAATGGGTGTCTGTTCTGGTTTTACAAACACTCTGTGTATGTGCACGATTGAAATCACATGCAGCATGGGCACTTATTTCCTATGAAAACAAGACTGTCTGCTTTACTTTTCATAATGCTAACATCCTTCATCCTAAGAAAACCTGCATTGAAAGGTTAGTGTTTACGACTTGGGTTTTTTGGGGGGAGGAGTTGTTTACTGTTTTTGTAGAAGTACTTATCTGCTGCTTATTATAACATATTTTTGCCAAAAAGTGGAAAAAGAAAGAAAAGACAGCAAACACTATCAGGGGCTTATTGAATGTAAAATAAGGAGACTGTCTCTTCTCCCCTTACAAAAAGAGGCTGACACTATTTTCTCGATCCAGTGAACAGAGCTCACCTACAGATTCATATTTACCCAAATCATTGTGCACACATCTAGAAATGTGTTCAAAATTGGACAATAGGTTACAGAAACACATGCACAGCCAAAGTTCAGAAGAAACCTGTGTACAGAACTCTGAACAAACCTGTGCAGTAAATACCGTTCACCCCAAGCACAGCAGAGGTTTCACTACTTTCTGCTATTTCTATGGTTCTCTGGATAAGCACAACTTATGCTTAAATCCCATTACATTTTAGATACTGGGGTTTAGATACGCACTTAAGCCCCTTTGAGTCTGTCGGCATGATTTCTGCACATTTGCTTGGAGAAAGCTTGGCAGGGGTGGAAGGTTTCTGCCATGTGCTCTTTGCCCAGGCAGAAAAGGCAAAGGGAATGCCCGTCTGTTGGCAGGAGTTTATTCCGACATTTCATGCACTTGTGAAATGGGGCTTTTAACACCATGCGTGGCCCCTGTAGCCATCAGGGGATCACCAGAAAAAGCGAGGAAAGGAGAAGAGAAAAAAACATTTTTGTTTTTTTGTAGAGGTTATAACTATAGAGAAAAGGGAAAAGAAGTGAACAACTGAAGACAGTCCTCAACAAGACAAAAATGCTGTAATGGAACTGGAAGATCCCTATGAGGCACCTCTAATGGCAGTCGAAAGGGAACTGAGGGACTGGGTGGGAACCCACCTAGGGATGCATAGTAGGCAGTGGGGGAAGGGTTCCCGCCAAAAACAATTCTCAGCTTTAGACGTTTTCCAAACCAAGGCTCCGCGCAGGTGCAGAGCCCATAATGTGTGATGCACAGAGACCAAATAGAAGAACTGTAAGTTCTCATTGAACCAGTAAATCAAGTTCTGATCTCAAGTTGGTATCATTATATAAAGCCTTTGTTGGTAGTAATATATGACAACCCAGTGTCACATGTTACTGGCCACTGTAAAGAAGGTAAACTCCATGTTAGGCATAATTAGAAAAGGAATTGAGAATAAAGCTGCCAGTATCATACTGCCTTTATATAAATCTATGGTTCAACCACACTTAGAAGACTGTGTACAGTTCTGGTCACCACACCTAAAAAAAGATATTATACCGCTGGAAAAGGTGCAAAAAAGGACAACTAAAATAATCAATGGGCTGGTACATCTCCCCTATGAGGGAAGGTTAAAACATCTGGGATTATTTAGTTTGGGGGAAAAAAAGGTAAGGGAAGACTTGATAGAGGTGTAAAAATTATGTATAGTGTGGAGAATGTGGTTAGGGAGATGTTTTTCTCCCTCTCTCATAGTACTAGAACCCAGGGTCATCTCATGAAGCTGATTGGTGGGAGATGTAGGACAGATAAAAGGAAATTCACTACCACAAGATGCAGTGATGGCCACCAATTTGGATAGCTTTAAAAGGGGGTTGGATAAATTCCTGGAGAAGGTTATCAACGGCTACTAGTCCTGATGGCTATGTGCTACCTCTAGTGTCAGAGGCAGTAAGCCTATATACACCAGTTGCTGGGAAACATGGATGGGAGGGTGCTGTTGCACCCATGCTCTGCTTGTGGATACTAGGTTGACAGGTGGTTGGCCACTTCGTAGACAGAGTGCTGGATTAGATGGACCCTTAGTCTGATCCAGGATGGCTTTTCTTATGAGAATCTATTGAACTATCTCATAGCTCTTTGTCAATCTTATTAAAGATATCATTTTAGATCCATAAAGATGCATTTATCTTAAACATGTTTCTGAATCATAATAGGAAGTACAAAACAGTTGCTAACTGTAGATTTCAGCTTGCTTTTCAACTTAAGATGTTACTCAACAATGTCCAATTCTCCAGTTTCCGTAACATGTATTTAATATATAATGTCTATAATATTATCAACTCTATCAATATTTCTATCTTTTATTGACGCCTCATCTAATAGGAGTGACTCCTATAATCCTTGATTAACCATGGAGACATAGGCTACAATCCTATTCCCTGCTTCCTGAGTGTAACACCAGCTGAACTCAATGGGACTTACTTATGAGTAAATATATAAAGGATTGTGCTGCAAAATGCTTCTATTCTAGCTAGAAGTATTATTGTCCGTTAAATTAATATCATCAGAGTCTTACCGTAACAGAAACCATGTTTAACATTATTTTTAAAGATCGCTAGAAATGCCATTTTCAAACATGTCATTATCTTAGCTATGGCTCTGTCAAAGCAACACCAAATTAATTTTCATTCTCACATTATTGATGGTTAACTGGATAATTGTGTTATCTATAAACTGTGCATGTACTATTGATTTTGAATTTTATTCTGTACTGATATTTTAGCTTATTTGTTTTTGTTAAAGTTTATCACCGAATATATTTACTAGTTTTAATCGGGGGGTGGGGGGGGTGGGGGGGTTGGTTTTTTTAAAAAAAACAGCAGATACAATTCCTCGAACTCCTAAGAATTTCTAATTGAACTGGGATCATTTTAAAAAGAAAATGAAGTGTGGGAATTAGTGTTCTCATCATGAAAAGAAAGGAAGGACATGAAGTTCCGATGACAAGGCAGAGCTTTCTTACTCCCAGACCCTTCACCCAATAGTATCCACGATGTAGTAGCAAGAGTAGATTCTGTCCACTTGTACTGCATTCTGTTCTGTGGCAATTCAGAGCTTCCTGACACCAGAGGAATGAGAAACCTGTTACCAGTTCCTAGTGTCTACTGATAAGGCATAGGATCTTTTCAGAACTATACACACACACACACACACACAAATATATGGCATTCACTACATGAACAGAGGCCTACTATGGGGCAACAGCATCATGTTTTTAATTGAAAAAACATATTGCAATTGTGAAACAGGAAATGTATAAACAGATCGAATACCAGCAGCTAGACAAAATGTCTCTTACAATAACTGGAGCTTTTGAATATGCATATTAACAAAAAATAAAAACATTTTGTGGTGCCTTACATAAGATTTTATTACATGCACCCCTCCCCCTGAATCATCACCATTTCACAGCAGATACAAAACTATGAGACAAGACCAGCTTCCTGTTATGAAACATGAAAAACGAAGAGCTATTTACCATAATTTGAATTTTGTTTTAAAAATAAACAATTTATTGTAAAATTTAAATGCAAGAAAATAACTACTATCAGATTGCTTTACTGTGGGTGTGATCATGAGTCTATTCAAGGGTAATTGTTTGTTCCTTGTGGGATTTTAATAGTGCTTGTGTACAAGGCTATACATTAAATGTGTTAAATAGATTGGCCAAGTGGAGTAAGGAAATGTCTGTTATCATCCCTTTTGTGTGCCAACAGTACAGCTACATAGCAGAACAAGGGGAATTTAAATGGAAGCAGAATATTGGAACATACAGATTACATCCTATGTAAACCGCCCAGAGAGCTTCGGCTATGGGGCGGTATACAAATGTAATAAATAAATACGTACATAAACAAGACTAGCACCTCTCTATAAGAACTATTGTAGCAATACAACAGGGCCATTTTGATGCATGAGGCAGAACAGAAAATGTTGCACGCTCTCACAAGTGAAGGACCATAGTACCCAAGGCCGGCCAAATTACTTTGGCATCAAAGGCCAAAAATTCCACAAGTGTCTCTCTGCCTCTTTGGTAGTGAAAAATATGACAAATTAAATAACTAATCATTTGATGCCCTTAAATCACAAGCGATATATTAATTAAGCTGCCTAACTGTAGTGCTGCCCCAGTGCACTGTACATTGCACAGACTTTTTATATGTACATTTGAGTTTTATATGAACACTAAGGAATTACTTATACAGAGACAGCAGTGTTTTACCTTTTGAATCTTGCTTATTAGCTACCTAAAAGAAACTGGATGACTCCTGTCAGGGACTAGATTTTCAAAAGTGGGGGAATCAACCATTTTTCATATCAGCAGTCTTAGGTGCAATCTGAAATCTGCAGAGCATCTAGTATAACTGAATTGAATCATCTGTTGCCTTCTCCTACATTCCATCTTAAGACTGTAACTGAATGCAGATACTACGGCTTCAGTGTCAGCCAGATTTTTTCCTCCTCCCACTTTGTTTACTATCTAGCCTAATGAAGATATAAGGGGAATTTGAAAGCTTGCTTACTATTTTCTGACATTTTGGTTGGCCTAACATATTCCCCTACTCTGGATTTTGGATTTTTAACTGTTATTTATTTACTTCTTTGGAGGACTATTTTCAACCAAAACTGTCTCGCAGTGCAGTTTATGGAGATCAATAAGAAATTCCTGTCTTCAGATTCATGGAACAACATAGCTGCCTTTGTTTTTTTGTACCTGCTAATCTAGTAATTCTACTGATTTTAAAACTCAATTGTTTATTACACTATAGTGTCTCTAATTCTTTTTTTAAAATAGACGTTTCTCAAACTGAAAAAAATGTATCTTGAATTTTTCTGGATCTTTTATTACAGGTGAAAACAGGTGCTTGTATCAGAAATAGGGCTCCATCATATACACAATGTTGCAATATGGTACAAATACTGTGTCTCAATGAGCCCTATATGTAGTACATACATTTATAAACAAATAGGGCAGATGATGTGCAAAACTTGTTTCTTGTTTCTTAAAATGAAGGCAGAATCACTACCAACATCATGAGTTTGAATACAAGTCAATCAGTGTTGTACAGCCCAGCAGATAACACAGTCTCAGATCTTTTCATGTTTGATGTTCAGTGTCACATACAAAAAAGGAACCTCAATTGTTACTACTAATGTTGAAAGAAACTGAAAGGGGTGAGTCATTCATTCAGAGATCTATTACAGGACAAAACATCAATGGTATCTTTAATGTATGTGGAAATGTCAAAAAAAAAACTGAGCCTATTTATTAGAGAAACAGCTTAACAGAGGATGAATCACCTGTTGGAAATTTACAGCCTCAGAAACATTAAGAAGACTGAGTTGCATTCCATCTGCAATCCAGCTAAAGGTGGCTGTGAAATGCAGGAAATTAACACTAACCTTTTGAAGAGCGGTAGTGCTTGCTGGGAGCTGTGAAACCTCTTGTTCCATGCACATTAATGGCAGCCACTCGGAACTGGTACCACCGGCTGGGTCTGATGTCAGACAGTTGTACTCTCTCATCTGTGGTCTGCAGAGGAATTTTTGGTTAGCACTCTGACTTCTTTTACTTTCAGTGTTAGCTCTGTAATCACATGTTTGTCTGTTTTATGCTTTGTTTATTTACTTAGGAACAGGAGTTTTCCTTTCACATCAGTGGAAGCTGTTTTATACCAGATCCAATCATTGTCCATGTAGCCCAGTATTATCTACTCTAACTGGTAACAGCAGTCTCCAGTAGGATTTTCCAATCACTTGATCCTACTTTTAAGCTGGAGACACCAGGAATTGAACCAAGGATCTTCTGCATGTGAAGCATGTGTGCCACAATGGAGCTATCCCATCCTTACAAACTTGTGAGCCATAAGTGCAGGTTGGATCTGTGTGAACTAGTTTATCTCATATCATTTTGTATGTTTCATTCTCCAGGATTAATGGCCAGCTATACTTTTCTCCTCCATAGATTAATGACCAAAGTTCATTAACTGACAAAACACCAAGAATGTGTATTTGCAATAGATGGCAGCTTAACTTAGCAGATTTGGGCCTATCCTGTCTAGTAGATGATGAAAGCGTTTTTTCTATCCTATCTTCAACTCATCATCAGTGAAATGGAAGTAGGACTAATCTACCCCACAGTTACTGCTGCGATAGATATGCCTGTGGAATCTATCCCACAGAATTATTGCAGGATAGGGCAAACACACACACATTGAACATGGTATTTATGAATTAATACCAGGCTTAACAATCACACTCGCCATCTTCACCATGGCAAGAGATCAGGTAGGCTCTGCCAAGTGAAACAAGTCAAAGGCTTCCTCCCCCACAGAGCTTGGGGAGGGGAGGAATGGACCCTGACCCTCCCCAGCCTCAAAGTTTAGCAGAAGCCCGGGATTTGTATCGGCTTAGTGCTTTCTGAGTTAAAAACAAGCCTCCATATTCCTGCTTCCAGCTCCAAGCTGGAAACAAAAGCCTGAAGCATATGGGCTTGCCTCCATGCCTGGCAGGCAGACCACCTGTGAGGTACAAGGGCAACGAACGCTGATTTGCCTCTGCCTTAGAGCTGGAAAGGAGATAAGTGTCTTGCCTGTACACCTGCTGGACACACCAAGTGCCTGTCAAGCACAGAGCCAAAGCAAGCCCCCAGCCCCATTTCAGTTCTGAGCTGATTGGGGCAAGGGCTTATTTTCAAATCCAGCAGTACCCACCCACCCACCCACCCACCCACCCAACCATCCTCTACAGATTCAAACATATAGCTGAAGCGAGGAGCTGGGGCTTTCCCCAGACCTTGTACTACTTTTCAAAGGTGCAGCACAACTGCAGAGACAAGACTCCATTCATCAGAGGAGGGAGATCCTTGTGGGTGACAATTTTGGGGGGTTGGCCACCAAAGCCAGTCCAAAAAAAATTTCAACCTATGATTAACACAAGTGATATTAAGGAAGAAGGGGCTGAAAAGAATATAGATTCATGTAGAAAGGGCTAACCTGTGCCACTGTTTGCCAGCTGGTAGCATCATCTTCACTGGGATGAATCCCATAGTTCCATCTCCTTTGTACCACGTACAGCACAGGTTCAATTGAGATATTGAATTTTGAAGACCACTTAATTTCCAGCTGTCCAGACTGAAGCTCATTGAACTTTAATTCTTTTCTGGGTTTCAAAGGGACACCTGAAATACAGCAGATTGATAACAAGAAGCAGTGTGCAGGTAGATTTGTTTCATACTGAAAGTAGCCATGGATCAAATATACCTTTTCTACCACTCAATGTAATGAAGCCCAACGAGACCTAATCTTAGAAATGTTTGCTTTACCCTAACTTCATTTTCAGGAAAAATATGCCAAGCATGTCCCAAATAGAATGGACACTCACACAAAAACGTATGAGGAGCCAAACTCATTCAGCCATAGGCTATCTTACCATATTTGACTAAATAGGATTACTGATCAAGATCATATAATGAAACCAGCTATTTATTTCCTCCAGGTGATCCCTTCTGTGAAGAAAATTAAGTGTGAAACAGGCTGTACACAGATCTATGCTACCAGTGGCAAGCAGCCATTTCTGTCATTATGGAAACTGAAAAAAAGCATTGCTATGCTTGTAAAAATGGCTGCTGGCTATTGCGTTTTGTGCCTGTACATAATCAGGTTTCATACTGATGTTTCTCTTTGTGATTCAGGAGATGGAAGGGTTTGCATTGGAAAAATGCAGCCAACTTGCATGTGAGAATCAGGGACTGAAAGAGAAGCTCATATATTAGGAGAGAAACAACTGTAAAATATTTTTAAGTGACACATATTTGCATGCCCAAAATTAAAGGTGCAGTCTTGACTTCAGAAGAACTCAGTTCTGCAAGAACTACACATTATGATAAACATGAGGATGTCAGTGACACGGTGATCTGATATCGGGTTCTCTCCCACTGCCCTTCCTTACCCAATCCTCCCCCAATACAAACTTACCCAAGCCTCTCAAAATATGATTCCCTGCCCCCTTTCTACATCATTGGCTGCTACTGTTGAGGAAGTGCATAACATTGTGATCCAAGTTCACATGTAGGTTTACTACATGTTTGCAAAAAAAAACAAACCCCACCTTAACATGGAGCTACAGGTTTCGGCAGCTGTCTATGCTTTTCATAACATGTCATTCTGTTCTGAGAGGTTAGTGCTGGAATTGTTTTACATATCCGAGTACATTTTCTATTTCTTCAAGCAACTGCAGACCTGTTGGACTATTGTTAGACATTTCTGTGATCTACTTAAATCATTCTCAGCATGGTTTATAAAGTCAATAAAATCTGAGGTTTATTTTTCCAACCTCTACACTTCCTTGGATAAACAAGAGATCTTTTCAAGAAATCTAAAAACAAACTCTTCCCCCAAAGTGTTCCAATTACACAATCTATTTAGTAAATACATGTGTGCGCGCACACACACATTCACAGAGAGAGAGAGAGAGAGAGAGAGAGAGAGAAAGAGAATAAACTATGTCATCCAAACCTACTGGCTCATAAGTTTAATTCTACCCATAAATGAATGGTCATCAGTCTACATGTAATATAACTAATATTGCTAAGTATGACAATTTGGTTTTCTGCATTTAAAAATCCTTGTTTAATTATCATGTACAATAATCCTATAGTCTTCATACTATAAAAAAAAACCAACCACCTTCCATCTGCTTTTCATTAGGAATAGTTGGATTCACTTGATTGGAACTAACTTAGCCCCTATGGTGGTTGTAATTGTGTGCAGATGGATCTTATGAGTTCTAACAAGTAGAGCACAGCACAAGTGCATTTTAGAATATTCCAGTACAACTAGAATCATTAATTTCATGTTCCAGGTGTACATTTTCGGTTTAGAAATGTGATTTTTATTATACAAAAATGTTCATGTCCATCACTGCAGCACAAATAAGACTTCTGAACTCCAAAGTGTTTGGCATTTTAAACAAATTTATACATTTGGCCTTTTACTGGGGTGATATCGGAGGGGGGGAGATCTTTATTTTGCATCCAGAGTTCAGCACACACATTGGTTGTAACCTTAACTATACTGAAACAGACAGGCACAAAACATTGATTTCAAGAATGTCAGGAACATCCTGCTTGGCTTCCAGTGTAAAGACTTATCGATAAGAAAAAATACGTAATTTTAAATAGCTACAGCCCAAAACAGCATCAGCAACAACAAAATGACAAACTTGTTAAAATGCAATTATCCACTATGTAACTTTATACTGACATAGGTTATGCTGAACTGCCATTAGAGACAGCTTTCAAAAACTGAAAGGCTTATTAGGTTAGATTCTAAATTTAGAGACTGGGAACCTGGAATACACATAGAACTCTCCACACAATTGGAGACCTTCATGGTATACATTCAAGTGAACTTGAGTAGAACTCCTACTCATAGTTAATACACACTGTTCATACTTTATGCCTGAATGCCTATTGGGCGGTATAGAATGCAATACATAAATAAAGCAGAGAATTGTAATATCATGGATAGGATATCCTGAGTATCTGAAAATTGGTGAAAGTCAGAATTCATTGCTGAAGACAAACCTAGAGAGTACATCAGTGAATGCTGACAGTCCTCAAAATTCACCAGTGTAGTTCTAAAAAGTAGGGAAATGAGTGAAATTCAACACTGTGTAATCCTTCAAGTCTGTTTCTAGTATTCAACTCAGTGTCCAAAAAGAATGCTAAACTAATATATTCACTATGGCTGCTCTGGCTGGACTACCCCCACCCCACAGGGCTAACTGACATCATGACACTGTGGGGAAGAAGAAACAATGAGGCAGAAAGGAGCAGGTAGAAGGAACATCAGGGTCTGCTCCAGTTGGTCTTCCCCTCCTTCATGAGATGAGAGTGGGGAGCAGAGAATTAAAAAGAAAGAATTTTACTTGGTTTTTAATCCAGTTTGTCGCATTACCCGAGTAATTAAGCTAATAGTGATGCATTATGTGGGCGGTGTAGTCAATTCACTGCTATTAATGATTAATGATTAATTGTTTTTATTGGAAACTATTCATACATTTATTTTATAATGTATTATAAAATACTAAGGGTATAACAAGGTACTTAAGCCGATTTGGCTGTTATTTATTTATTACATTTATAACGCTCCATAGCCAAAGCTCTTACTCCCTACAAGAGAGCCTAGCAAGTACAGTTTGTGAAAGAATAATCATTCTTTGTCAGGGTTTCCCTATTTATTTAATTTCTATCTTGTGTTTTTAACAAAAAGATGGCTCTCCAGGTGATTACAAATAAAATCCTGATTTAAAAAATCCTTAGATGTTTATGAAGATAATGTAACTATTTTGAACAAAAATGCTTGGTATTTAATGGAGTAATTGCAGTGTTAGCCAGGGAAAACATCTCCATGAAATATGAAGAAGGCTTAACACTGGAGGTACCTCTTTCATAGGTAGGTATAAAAGTAACCCCATCCTTCCCTTAACCATGGTCAAGGGATCAGGAATAAGCAGTGCTGTTCCACTCTCTCTTTCCCCAAGGACTATCATATTATGCACGAATTCCTCTACCCAGCTTTACCAATGGTTTACAAATTTGGGTTAAGAGTGTTCACTCTTAACCCAACTTTGCAGCCACTGTCAAACTTTTATTTCAATTCATGATTAAGAGTAAAGCCTGGTTAACTCTGCTGCACACATAATGACTAATCATGGAAAAACAGATGTGCAAGAGGCACTTAGATGGGGGAAGGAGTGTGTGGTCCTATACACCTACTTGTGATTCCTTAGCTTTGCCTAAGGAGCTGGCCGCATTATGGACCCTCTATTTCATTCTCCAAATACACACATACACACCTTTTCCATTCCCCGACAAACCAAGTATTCCTGCTCTAAAATAAAAGGAAGCTGTAGGATACTTTCTTCTTAGTCACTGCTCTCTCACTCACTTTCACTCACTCTCTCAAAAAGGCAAAAAACAATCTCTACCTTTGTACAGATTTTTTGGTACTTGGCATGTATGTCCACATCCATTAGAACAGCATTTTTTCACGCCAGAGCATTCACTGTCAGACTCGCAGCTTTCAACACAGGCAGCCGCAAAGCCGCTAGCTTTCTCGGGTGCTGGGCAGTCTCCTTGCTTCACCGACAGGATGTACTTGAGGAATTCACAACTAGTTAGGCATTCATAGTTCTTCTTGGGGAAAAGAGGCTGAAGGGAAAGCAAAACAATTGTACAAAGCCTTCAGGAGGAAAAAGAAATAATGCTGAAATATTTTCAATATATTATTGCTGGAAAGATAATTCAGGATGACACTTGAGGATTCACATAGCTATCTAGTGCTTCTAAATACTGACTGCAATATATATATAATCTTCCACTGAATTAGCCACCTCTGCCAGGTCTTCCACATAAAGGTTGCTAGAAAGCTGGTCAATAGATTAAAAGCAATTTGAAAACAAAGAGGACACATGAGACATTACAAGCAACATGGAAGCTCTTTTTTTTAAAAAAAAAGTCCTTCTTCCTAGTTACACCTAGTACGGGTGTAACTAAATTATTCTGTGCATTTCCCCATCCTCGCTACTGACAGCCAATGAAATGACACAAGAACAGTGAATAGTGTGATGTCATCATGTTAAGCACACTAGGAGCTATTAGGAATAGGGAAGGAAATTGCATACAAGTATTTTCATGTCTCTTGTATGTCTAGTTCTGCTCTCTCAAATTTATTCTCTGGGTATCCCTTGGGCTGCTCCTAGAAGTAAGCTCCACTGAACTCCATAGGACCTGCTTCTGAGTAGACACGTATAAGATTTTACTGTTAGTATAATTATGTGTGTACATCTTGGGACATCCACAAATCATTGCAAAACTAAGGGACATGCTGCAAAATTTGATATCTGAAAAATCTTAGATTTAATTTAAAATATTTTTTGAATTTAAATTAATTTAAATAATTTAATTTCAAAGGGAACCAGATGGTTGCAAACTGAGTAAAATATGCAAATAGCAGAGTTTTGAGTGTGACTGTTTCAATGTATATCAAGGGGTTAAGAATTCTCTCCAATTGATACTACTGAAATCCTTGTGCGCTTTCCTCTCTTGAACACCCTTATTCAATACCTAATTCCACCTAGTTCTCCTCAAACATATTTTAATTTTTTTAAAAAAATGTAGAGAATATATACACAAATTTTTATTACACTTCGCACAGGAATGTGAATTATATTCATACACAAGTAACAAAACCCAACAGCTGCTTTTCCTAGAAAAGGAGCTTCAGGAGGGAGATCTGAAACTGAAAAGCTGAAGGGGAAGGTTAGATTTATTTAACTTCACAAGCATGTGCTTGGAACTCTGCAGGAGTAAGTAACCAGGAAGAAAAAGATTAAACAACTTTTAATGTTCCAAATCCCATCTATTGTAGTATTTCCCCATGAAAAGCAACCATCAGGATTTTTTTTTAGTACACATTATGCACAAATGTGTGTTAAGGCCCTTAGTACAGAGTTTGATTATTTATTTATTCTTTCCCATCATTTCTCACATTTACTCCCAGCCAAACACACATTTAAAAGTCTTCAATAATATTCCTCAACCATTTAATATTGGAATAGCATCTACTCCTAAACTATAATTCGGGAGACCCCCTTGCCAGCACAAAGATCTCCTGCATTGTACTGTAGGAATAGATGCTATACATTTATTGAATAACTTATGAATACTATTTCACTACACGCCAACAACACAATGACATAAGAGACTAATCCAGTTTGTATGATCTGCAAACTGCCATGGTGGTCTGTGGTGCATTATGACACATGCTGAGTGGTTTTTGAATATTCAAGCTGTGGCCAACCCCTTAATGTGCCATCTGAACCTGGGCGGGGTGAGTTGTGTGAGGGTCAAGCGATCTTTGCATTACACTCGAACAGGCCATGGGTTATGCAAGAGTTGTTTAACCCTCACACAACTCCCTCCACCTGGGTTTAGACAACAGCAGGAGCCATGGCCACATGCACATGCCACAAGCTATTTGATTGTGCAACCAGCCTATAGTGCCAGGTTGTCCCCCAGATGCTACACTGTGACAGTTTTGATTAGCAATGGAACGTGGCCATCCCGACACAGTTGTAAAGTCTACAGTACTGGAAATTTCCTACGTATATAAGAATAAGTGCTATACATGAAATATATGAATTAAGATGAATTATTGAGCAATATTGTTTCCCTACTGTCAGGGCTGGGCCATAGGTAGCATAGTGGAGTAGCCACCCATGGATCCCCATTTCCAGATCAAATTAAATAAATGTGGCACGATTTTCATTCCATACAGTTGTGTTGTCGCTGTATTGTCTCGCCTCCTTCACTCACAACAAGCTGCCACATGAATTTCAGTGGCTCATCACAAGGGCAGCTATTCACAGATCCCAGCAGCTCCCACCAACTTCATACCAGCAATGCAATTACATCAGAAATTTTGTCACGTTGTCACCTGAGTGTGACGCTATAGCAGCTTTGAGCTGCAAAGCCTAGCAGGGCTGAGAAGTCTAGCATTACTATCCTTGGAAAATAGAACCTGTGGACGCACCCTAACCGTACTAAATTCATTTTCATTTCTGGAATTCTGACCGTAGCTAAACAGTTGGTTGCTTTCAAATATCATGCTGAATAAAGAGAAATTGGCAATTAATTTGTGATTGCAGCTGACAAGGGCAAAGGTTGATCAAAACAGAATGCATCTGATATTTGTGATTTATGTCTGGGATGACAGATGGGCAGGTGTACATGCCTGAGTATTCGCTTATATAAAACATCACAAATTTTCAGCTGGTTAATTAAAAAAAATCGTTTATAGTCCCTTGAGGCATAAGATGCCTTTGAAGCTCCTCTTCTTAAGCCTAGTTCACAGCTTATTTTTTCAGTGAACTGTTAAATGTGCAACTTTTTACTTTCAGCAGTTTAAGTTCCAAGTTTAGAATTGAACTCAAAATCACGAATTAAAGAGGGATGCTGTAAGGAAGGAAAGATCAGCCAAGCCCAAGCCGTTGACCTCACTCACTATAATTGGGAAGTTTCATTCTCCACACTCAGCCAATGAATTTTACTCAATAACACCTCACAAACCTAAAATCTTTTTGTTATGTTTATAGCTCAATCGTGTCAATGTCATCATTATCTGGTATGATTTTGGAAGGGATATTTTGAGCCTTTTTTAAAAAAAGAGAGAGAGAGAGATAAGTAATTTGCAAACCCATATAAAACCACATTCTATAAAACTTCAAACCTTTCTTTTCATATACATCTAAATATTTGATTCCTATGAGTACAAGTTTAAAAATAAATCCAAAGATTTACCTTTCAATTTTTTTAAGTGATTCAAAAGAAATATACTCAGAAGACAACATTATTTCTGTTTTATAGTCCCAAAGTCCAATATATACATGCTTCAAGGTTTACCAGAAAGGAAGCGTTTAAATACAAGCTGCATTTTATAGAAATGCAACATAAGCATCACCTAGGACGATCTGCTAGTACAAGTGATAGGCAATTGGAGATCTGGGCTCCCAACCCAGTCCACAATTTTCCATGCAGCTTCCAAAATAAGCTGCTGATCTCCACAGGAAGCCCACCAACATACTCTGTTCTACCAACATACAGTTATGTAGCTCAGTCACTTTTCATCCAAACTAAGACACAAAGACAAAAAATGCTTTAATCTCTTCACTTTCATTATCAAGAGAAATTTTTGCAGATGTCTCTTTTTATCATACACTGGTAGGAGTAAACCTACGTCCCCTAGACAGTGTTTTGGAGGACATAGGATTGTTTGGTTTCTTGTGAGCTGGGAACTTGCGCTCCCACTTCCTCTCCTTTCCCCTCATAGCCGGCACACCGAGAACCATGCCGGCTATCCCCCATGCTTGCAAAACAGAGTGCGGAGACAGGGGAACAGGAGGCATTCCTGTAAAGGCACCTTGAGTCCCAGTATTGGGAGAAAAGTGGGATATTATTATTATAATTATTGTTGTTGTTATTATTATTATTATTATTAACAACAACAACAACAATATTCCTGGGAATGGATAGGGAAGGAGACTGGGGTGGCAGCCATACAACAAATTCTATGGCTGCCCCAGCTCCCTTCTTTCCCCAAAGCCTCTGCTAGATGGATAAAAACATTTGTTTAACTTAAATGCAGAGTAGGGGATGTGAGGTGCCTCTGAGTTCAGAGACTTACGATTAGCCAGAGTCCCATTGATTTTACATCATTAGCTGCATAATAACTTGCACAAAAGGACACAATTGAGCAGCTGGAATATCTAAAGGAAGAATTCAGGAATAAAAATACCCTCCGTTCAGTTTTACACCAGGGGTAGGCAACATGGTGCCCATGGGCATCAATGTGCCACCAGAAACTTTTAAAGAAATGAACCCATTTTCTTAGCCGCAGCTGGAATTGCTATGAAATACGTTTGCATTGGCGTTGAAAACTGTGGGTTCAAAGGGGATCGAAGATAGTTGGGGCTCAGACCCCACCTCTGCCTTGTACTCAGTCTTTGGGACAGGTTACTTTTCCTTTGCCCTATGCTCAGCCCAATTATGCAATAAGGTTCAAAGGAGATATGATCACATCATTTCTAGTGCTATCTGGTGAAGTATGTTGAAAAGAAGCAAGTTCTACAATGGAAGTTGGCATAACATCTCTATGATCTTATGACATTCCAGCTTATCTTCCATGGATAGGTACTACGCTCATGTGAGAAGAAGACCTTATCCATCATAACTAGTCTGGGCTGGCCATTTCAGAGAGACAAATAATCAACATGTTGTGCAGCTCTAATACAGCAAAATTGTAGTTCATGTCTATTGGATCTATACCCAGGTATAAATCTTTGCTACTTACCACTTTTGCTAAACATATGTGTACCATCCACAATACGTGCATTGTGTATTTACATCTGTATGAAACTGCACTAAAGGGTAGCATAAGTAGCTGTGAGAATATCTGTATTGTAGCCAATTTGAATGTGTTGCTTCTGACACTTCGTAGCACTTAGGTCTAGACCACCTCAGGAATCACTTCAAAACATCACTTGTTTGAAAGTACACTCACATCAAAGTCTTCCTTCATGTGGAAAGCTTACACATCAGTGAGAAGACTTCCAACCAAGCCTTGGCCCAAATGTCTGACTTCTAGACCTGCAAGACATTTTGGGGTGCATGTGCTTTGAAACAATCTTCCAAGTGTCACATGGAGGATTGTCACCACATTTGATTGTTAAGCACATTTGAATCAGCTGTCAGACAGTCAGAAGTTTGTATGTTGTCTTGACCATTAAATCAGGGGTGGGAAGTTTCTGGGCTTTTGTGAGATCTACTTGCCTTTTACTAGAACCTCAATATTCACAACTGGAGCCAGGCACAAAATAGTGGCTCAGCCGGACGGACACAAACTTATAATTAAGGATCATGGTACATGGTACACCTGCTCAGCCCAAGAATTTGTTTTCAGTACTATCAGCTTTTCATAGAAAATCTGTTCATTTCCCCCCAAGCGTTCTTCATTTCAGCAGCTAAATTTGAGAGGATAAACTGGTAAACAATTGGGGAGTCAGAAGCTGTTACTGATGTGGTGCACATCACCAGAGGTCTACCAGGTAATTCCCAATCTATGCTCTTCCCATCCCTGCTTTAAATGCATAAATGCAAAAGGGAAAGAGTGTGGCTATTAGAGCAGCCAAATTTATAATTTACCATGTATATAATCATGCATATAGCTACAGAAGACCAAGAAAGAAAACACTGTCTAAAAATATAACAATTTGATAGCAAACGTTGAAATAATTATTGCAGCATTTTAAAGTCAATAAAAATCATTTCAAATTGTCTAAGTGTTAATCAATTATACTTTTGATCATTTACAACAGAGGACAACAGAACACATACCCTGTATGTTAAAGTTAGTTGTCATCAGTTAAAACCCTTTTAGTAATGCAAATGAAACATACAGTCTTTCAAGACTGACATACCTCACAGAAACTTTGGCAATGGTTTTTCTTCAAGTCCCAGGATTCTTTGCAGGGCTCCAGACACTAAAAAGAATCATTGGGGAAAAAAATGTCAGGAAGAAAGAAGATGCCACAGCCTCAATTTGTTTAGCCTACAGGATTTCGGAGATTTGTTTATTGGAAACATTAATAATAGGAATTTTAATCATAGTTTCTCACTGCAACAGTAACAGACTAAAGACTGAAGATAGACATAATGTTGAAGGACTTCACAGCACTATGAACTGACCACCTATTCAAACAACTTGAAATTATGTCTAAATTTATCCTGAACTATGATTATATTAATGTTCCCAGTATTTCCTACTCCATCTGTTTTGTTTGCCCACATTCTACTTCCTGGGAAGCTCAGGAAATTAGATGGTAAACAGCAAGTAGTGAAGTAGTTCAGGAATGACAGCATCCCAACACTGGCTTTCCCTCCCTAAGAGGTAGCCCCCAGGCTCTCCAAAGGAAAGGTGATGGAGGACAAGAACTTCTCTCCTCATTGTATAACTTCACTAAATGGTATTCAATACTATTTTGTGGGGCAAGCTGCTGCTAAATTGAAGCAAAACCAAACATTTCAAAAACTATTTAGAATTTCAGCTGGCCCAGAATGGGGCTGGTTGTTACAACAGCTGCACTACACCAATCTGTTTCAAGTGCTGGTTATGACCTATAAAGTCCTATATGGCTTGGGACTAGGCTACCTGAAAGGCCACTTTCTCCCATACAAGCCTGCCAGGTTCCTAAGATCTTCTGGACAGCTGTCTTCAGATGCATGTTTGGTGGCAACCTGAGTGAGGGCCTTTTTGATGGCCACTTCCAGGCTATGGAACTCCCTCCCAAGGGAAGCTAGGTTGGTCTCTCTCAGCTGTTCTTCCACTGGCAGCCAAAGACTGCTTTATTTAAGAAGGCATGAAGCCTATAAGTGGGTCTGGTAGGTAGCTGCTATTTAGGCGAACTCCACTTTTTCATGACACCTTCTTGAGAAATCTTTCATTCCTGAATAGGATTTTCATAATAACAACATCTTAAATGTTTGTCTTACTTTTTATTTGTGAGAATTAAGTAAAGAGTCCTGTCTAGTTATTTCCTGATTTTTTAAATCATCCATATTGATGATATTCTTAAGGAAATAAACTCTAGAGGTTATAATAGGGAACTAATGAAAACACAATTAAGTGAAATGACAGTGGTGCAAATCTGAACTGCCAATGTTCAAACTACTTTTGATTCATGAGCACCACCCTTTGGACAGAACTGAGAAGGGGAAGTTTTATTATTGAAACCTAGCGCCAGAATTCAATTAGTTCCAGCTAAGGTTTCTTTGGTGACATTATCATGAATACTGGGAATCCAGGCAATGCTACTTAAAAGTATTTGGTGACTGAAAAGCCACTTCAGAAAAAAAGCCAGACTTAGGATTTGAAATGGTCAGTAAATTTGTAGGGTGAGATATACGATTGAATTTCATTTGCTTGGTTCATTCATTATATCCTTACTTTTAAAAAATGATGCAAGTATTCACTTTTTACAGAACAAAAAAAAAAGAGGCAGAGCATGAGCATTGATGGTAGAGGGTCTATGAAAGGACTGTTTTATTACAATTGTTATGCAGTCCAGTGTCTTCTGTTTTTATTACTTGACAGCCTGTTGTTATACAGAAGGCATATACCAATGCACAAAGTAAAAGGATGTGACAATTGTGATAAAGAAACAGCATATTCTAGATAATGCCATCCTTCACATTCTGAATAGAAACTGCTCCTATAAAATACATAGTTTAACATATCTTTCCAACATGGAGGATCTACAATTGTCTGCTATGTTCTTTTTTCCAGTCAACCTAAGGGCACTGAAACCATCACATCACCTTGAAGAGTTACCTGTGAACGTCTGAAACTTCTCCTCCTCCATATTGTCTTAAAATTGACCATGCAGACATTCTGACAACATCCAGTCAGCCTTCCTCCCTTCCAACCCCACCAACCTACTTTTTGTAATATTTTGCTTCATGAAAATATCTGGAGATCTCGAAAGCTTGCACTTTTTTATGATCATTAAAAAGTTATTACACTATATAGATTTGTTGTAGGGCTCGTGTTGTTTGTTTACTCTATGGATTTGTTTTATATATATATATATATATATATATATATAAGCAAGTATATTTTTTTAAACTTTTCAGATACTTATGATCTGCAGAAAATGTAAAATAAAAAATACAAAAGTAATATTTTTCAACTCCTTGTAAGATTCAATTACCTTTTCACTTTGTTGTTATTTAAAGTCACCATTATTGGTACTTCAATTAAGCCAGTAGGAAACATACTTAGCACTGAACAAGAAGTACACAGAACACAACATTTATTTAGTGTTTATTCTCTTGGAAATGAAAGTGATCCTAGATGTTTTGACATATCATTTTGATGTAAAAGATACTTTTAAAAAAACCTATGAGAGAAAAGTAAGAAGCAATACCACTGCAATTTGGCAGGTTATGCATTCCAAGTTGTTACAAGTGGGTGGCTTCAGATAACTGTACACCATCTTGTTGAAAACACCACCTAGTTACAATACCAAATGTTTGTCAGAACATTATCGCTGCTCCTTTTGACAAAATCAAAATAATGGTTGCTACTTTGGGGGTTAAAGAAATTGAAACTCATTTTAGTTATTTAGAATTGTAGAGCCAACAGATTATTCTCTTCTCACATCTTTTGCAGGCTCTCATGTACACACAACAAAATACTTCTGCATGGTTTCCACTACAGCGCTCTGTTTCTACAGACCACCAAACAAGCAGCAATGGGGAAAAGGAGAGACTGCTTTTGTCTAAACTGCTACTAGACTTTTTTGGCTTCCCACTTTCCTTCTAGCACTACCACAGCCTCCGACATCATTGACATAGTCTGCATTGCTAAATAGCAAGAGCTGTAGGACTTTTCACTTCTAATTTCACGCTATAATAAGATGCAGTGATTGTTTCACTGTGGGACCTGAAAAGCCTTTCTTTGTCAGGCTAGTTTGATGGTCAGGTTAAGTACCATATTCTGGCAGTGGGCATCTGTTTTTCTCCAGGCAAGGACAGTGGTGGGAAAGAGAAGGAAAACACAGGAAAGAGGTGCAATATCTTTAAAAATCACCTTCCTCATTAAAGAAAGTAGGACTATTCTGGCCTCTTAACACCAATATTAGTGAAATATAAATAAAAATGGTTTTTCCTTTATGAGCCTACAGATCAGTTAGATTCTACTATAAAATAGGGGTCAGCTATTTTTGTTTTAATCACGCTCAGCACATTTGTTATGTTTTTGACTGTTAGCAATATTGACTGTTGTTAACAGTCCATCAAAACACAAACTGATGTTGCATGATTTCTTGCTGGAAGATTCAAAGCTTAAAATTTATATTTCTGTTCCATATCTTGTAGATGGATATAGTTCTTGTAATACGAATTTGTTAAAGATGTATGGCTTTCTACTAAAGGTCCTTTCTCATGTTACTTTTGTGAGATGGGAGCGAGTGTATCATAGTTCGTAGCAATGCTATGAAGACAACATCAAAAGCCTTAGGTCATATGGGAGAATTCTATGATTAACTTCTTTGCTACATCTATACAGATCCTACTAGAAACTGGAGCAATACTGGCTCAGGAAGGAGCTATGTTGTGGTTTTCAAATCTTTCAATGTGACCCAAGTCTTCTGATACTATTTTTGAGTTGTGGATGTCACTACCACACAGCTCCTTCCCACACTGCAAAGTTAATATCACAAGGAGCCCCTAAGTATACGTGACTACACTTCATACTAATACTGCTTTCGAACCATTTCCCATAGACATTCTATGAGATTCCTCAAAATATTATCAGGAGTTCCTCAATGAGAGGACCAGAAATGGAGGGGAAATGTCCCTCAAAGACAACTTGACCACTGCTACCAATCTTCCTCCCTTGCAGCATGTAGCAGCAGAAGAGTATTATCATGTAGTCACGCATCAGGAACTTCCACAAGCCTGAATGTGGTCTGTAGATCATGGTCTAAAATTCTCTGCAAAACACTAAGGTTCCATGACAGTCAATCTAGAAAGTTTTCTTGATCAGAGAAAATGTGAAAATCACTCAATGGTCTAATACCATTGAGGATTATACAAATTGGTACATAGCCATTGGTACATAGCCATTTGTGGGTTGAACAAATTAGCTCTTCCGACCTGCTTTTATTTGCTATCATCCTTGCATATCAATGCAGTATTAAATACAAGCAACCCATCAATGAGTAGGTAAGCCTTTCAAACAAAAACCTGTAACATCCCCAGGGAAATTATTTGGATAAATTTTATGTATAAGTATAAAATGTTATAGCAATAAGACCAAGAATGAAACCAAGCAACCTTAATTTGAAGTGGCGGGGGAGGAGGATTAAAATATCCTAAATTCAAAACCATACCATTTTATATGAAAAATGGAATGAGCTTTAGGGCATATTCCAGTTCAGACCATGTGTAGAAAAAGTACTCACCCTTAAGGTACCCCAATAGTTAATATAGGGTGTCAAAATATGAACTGTTAGGTAATGTTTAATCTATCAGATCTGAAATTTCATGATAAAACAAGAAAATGCCATTGGGAATAATTAAATGAAAACCAGAATGAAATCACTTCCATTAACTCATTTCCATTCCATGTTTAGCATTCCATGTTTACTGCACAATTCAGTGAAACTAACTTCTTGGCAAAGATGGTTTCCTAATAAATGATTGACTAACTGGTCAATGACCATTCCATATAATCACTATAGAAAAATGGTGTCAACTTCATTAACTGGCGAAGTGTCCAAGACAGGAAAAGATTGGACTGTTTTCACCTCCAGTCATCTGGCTGTGGGACATTTTGTTTCCAGGCTGGAGAAGAGGGGACACTGTTAGTAGCAGCAGCCACCAACTAGAGAAGCAAGCAAGCATCAGAGGTGGCAAGAATCACACATCAGCATTCAAATCCCAGGCATACTAGAGTCAAATGCAAGGAGTAGAGGGCAGACATTTTTGAGTTCCCTTTTTATGTTGTTTCACTTAGCCTGTGCAACATTTAAATGGTCAGTGCCCACACTAGCTGGGGGTGATGTAGATTGTAATCTAACAGGTTGAGGAAGGGTGCTGTAATCTATGTCGGTGTTCAGCAATATTCAAATACTGTCAAAGAGAACTGTAGACAGTGAAAACACACAAGTTCATTTGACCTTGTGCCTAGTGTCAGGAACAAGCCCTACAAAAGCATTTGCAGAAGCTGGTGGGCAAATGAGGTTCACCAAGTAGAGGATTATGAAGGGCCACAGAAGAAGAGAATGAAGAAACAGATGAAGCCATAGACAATTTACATAAAAAGAGAAAAGGTAACAGGACAAAGCTGAAAACAGGAAGGATAAAAACACAGGTTGGAACTCCAGAGCAAAAACTAAAGCAGTCTTCCTTAACCTGGTGTCCTCGAGATGTTTGGGGCTTCAACACCTATCAACCCCAGCCAGCCTGGCCACTGGTCAGGAATGCTGGGAGTTGACATCCAAACCATCCAAAGGGCACAACATTGGGGAAGGCTGAAATAGAGCATCAGGCCAGGTAAACATTTGCTCAGGCAAAGGCCTGGATTTAACCTGACACGTCACCAGTATGCAATGTGCAGTCAAGCTTGCTGCAGTAAGGATAATCACAAGAAGAAGCTACAGGAGGAGTGTTAGCAGGAGGAGTGTTAGCAACAGCAGGTTCCTACTTTGAATTTGCTCTAAGAGAAGTCAAGCTTAAGTTTTGTTTAAGAAATCAAGTTTAAGCAAACTCCAATCTTGTCAACAAATAATTAGGAAGAAGCAGCCCTGGCAATTCACAGACCCTGATCAGACAACACGCTAAGCCATGGTTAGGTCGCTAACCCTTTTGCAGCATATGTTTAGTGAGTGTGTTTAAACCGTGGTTACGTAGAAACTCTGGTTAGGGATGGATCACACAATACGCTAAGTCATGGTTCACACAGTATGCTAAGCCATAATGTTTCGCTCAAAATGCTTAACCACTGTGGTTTAGCGTGTCATCTGAACAGGGTCAATGTGACACTAATCTGTCAAAAGATAACTGGTCACACTTTAGGCACAGGGTCGTTTTTTAAACCTATGCATCTCTTTAAAATCCTCTAAAGCCCAATACATTTTTAAATTAATAGCAGTTTTCAACAATTATAGCTGGAAACAAGATTTGTCATAAAATATCCACATTTGAGCTACAATTATAAATTTGAATTACACTGATAAGAATAACTGTTAAACATTTCCAAAACCACTCAAAAGGACACCATGAAGAGTTATGAGATATAATACCCGTAACTAATTCTATAACCAATATCCCAAAGGAAGAATGTTTAACTTCCTAGCCATGATGCTTATATTTATTTATGCAAACTGTCAAGTTTTAAAGATATCAGAACAAATTTATCACATGCATAAATCTAAAAGAGCAATATTTTTGCACTCAGAAATACAAACAAAATCCTTAAATGTATTGCACGTTCCCACAATATGACGCTTAGCCAAAATGGCAATTAAAAATACTAAGCAGTATGGGAAAGGGGGCGAAGCCTTGTTTCTATAAATATAAACCCATCTTTTGTAAAAGCAATCTCTACTTTCTAAGTAATAAAGGCACTCATAATATGTCTACAAAATCATGGAAAGCTTCCATTGCTCATCTGTTTTGCTTTCTAATTTAATAAAGATGTTGCAGAATTACATTTCATTTTTTTTAAAAAAAAATACATGCCATTTCGAATGAAAGCAAATTGTAAGGAACATCTTGTTATTTTTAGCACTGAATAGGAATGGAATTTCATGATGAAGAGATGGCAGAGGGGAGTCCATTGCAATATTTCACAAGCTTCATTTATCCTCTTCATTTGCTCCATGCAGAAGCATTTCTTCAATGTTATTAGGAATGTACATTCAACAAAGTAACTTCCAAGACTTTTTGTTTTAACTATCATGCATGCACTGTTGTATGTTTATACGGTTTCCTAAGAACTGGCTCCACATTGTAACTTGGGTGCATTGTAGCTACTTTAGGGTGACCAGATGGCCCGGGGTTTCCCGGTCCTAACCGGGAAACCTGGGGCGAACCGGCCCAACCGGGGGGCGGGGGGCAAACCGGGGTGGCGGGGGTCACGCGGCCGTGGCAGCAAGCTAGGAGCGGCGCCGGTAGACCCGGGCCGGTGGCAGTGGTGGCGGAGAAGCCCGGGAAGCGGCCGCCCCCACCCACCCACCCGCGCCGCCCGCCCCGCGCTCCTTACCTGGGCGTCCGCTTCCCTCCGGTGCTCGATTCTACTGAGAATCGCGCCGGGTGAGCGGCAGTGGCGGCGGAGGAGCCCGGGAAGCGGACGCCCAGGTAAGGAGCATGCCACGGGGCAGGTGGGGGGGTGGCCGCTTCCCGGGCTCCTTCGCCGCCACCGCCGCCTGGTCTACTGGTGCCGCTGGGCTCCTTCGCCTCCACCGTCGCCTGGTCTACCGGCGTCGCTGGGCTCGTAAGGCCAGCGGCCGCGCGGAAGAGGCAGGGGAGGACCGATTGGATCCAGCCCTCCCCCGCCTCTTCCGCGCGGCCTCTGGCCTCATGAGCCCGGCAGCGGCGGAGGAAGACCCAGTGGCGGCGGGGGACCTGGGGGGGGGGTGGCGGAGAACCCGTAGGCCCGGGCTGATGTTTTTTGGGGGTGGGTGGGGTGGCTTGGGGGGTTGGTTTGGGTGGCGGGGGGGACCACTGTTTGTAGGCCAAAATTATAATGGTTTGGATCTAGATTTAGGCATACCCAGCTGTTTCCTCAAAGTTTTTCTTCTCTCCTCCCTACCACACCCATCTAGTTTTCTTTCTTTCTTTGGGATTTGAGATTTTTTTTCACACCAATCTATGACCTACTTTGTCTGCTTGGGAAAATGCAAGTCTTTCCCTTTCCATTAATATTCTACATATTACGAACATCTGTTGGATGTTGCCTATGACATGAATGGTTTCATCTAAAGCAAATGTTTCTTCCTTTCTCCTCCCATCCCCCACTGGCCTATGCCATTTGGTAGCTTTTAAGACTATTAACACAATCTGAAGCAGGTTTACTTAGAAGCAAGTCACACCCATTTCTGTGGAACATCCTTCTTTGTATGATGCTTTAGATTTCAGTTTAGGATTGCAGCCTGTCTATGAATGGATTACTGTATTAATTCGTACATACATAAAAGGTATACAAGTCCAGTGTGAACTACTTTATTAGCCTGGCCTGGTGCGCAGAGCTGGGGCTGGATGTTATGTTATTTTTCTTGTTGTTTCTTCTGTTATTGTGGAGTGCTGCTGCTACTCTTTATAAACTTTTCTTTAAGCAATTTGCTTTCCTTGTATGTATGCGTTTGGGGTTTTATTAAATTAATAGAAGGCCAAATGAACTGTCTTTAGCTGCAATTTAAATTCAGTGGGGGGAGGTAGATTGGATTTCATATCTGGCAGCATTGATGAAATTAGTTTTCACTTATTTTCCATAAATTCCTTGAGTACTGATTTTTATTAATTAATTGGGGGGGGGGGGTTAAAACTATTATTAGATTTGCAATGGGTGAATATGTTGGGGTATGTGAGTGTTTATTTTATTTTTAGACTTGGTTAAGTCTGTGTAGTTGGTTGGTTGGTTTTTGCCTTGGTGCATGTGTGGATTTTTATTATTTTTCCTTTGGTGAGTATGTGGATGAGTGTTGTATTTTTAATGTTATTTTATTGCCTTGGGTATTTGCATGTTTGTGTGTAGATTTATTATGTCAATTACTGTTATTTTGCCTTGTGTGGGTGGCTGATGATGATGATGCCTTTGGTGAGTGTGGGGGTGGATTTTTCTTCCCCCTCCCCTGTTAAGTGTATGTGTGTGTGTGTGTTTTAAAAATTGCCTTAGGGAAGGTGTGGGGTTCCCCCACACACACACACTTTGAGTGAGTGTGCAGGGGTGTGTAGATTTTATTTTTTATTGCCTGAGTATGAGGTGTGTGTGGATGATGGTGATGATGATGACACAAAATTGGGTGGGATCACTAATACCCTGGAAGACAGAAACAAACTTCAAAATGATCTTGATAAACTGGAGCACTGGGGCTGAAAACAGCAGAATGGAATGTAATAGGGATAAATGCCAAGTTCCACACCTAGGTAAAAGAAACCAAATGCACGGTTACAAGATGGGGGATACTTGGCTGATCAATACGACAAGCGAGAAGGATCATGGAATTGTTGGAGATCACAAGCTGAATATGAGACAACAGTGTAATGTGGCTGCAAAATAAGCAAACACTATTTGGGGTTGTAATAATAAAAGTATAGCTTTCAAATCGTGTGAGGTACTGGTTAGGATTAGGGTGCTGCATGCATACAAATGACACTTGCTGAAATTCCTTTTTCAATACAGCTCTTAAAGATACAGGAGCCCTGTTCTCCTTTCCATATAATCACTCTAACTAATTTAATAATTGTAACTTTTTCCTGTTACCATAGTTCTTTAACTTCCATAGCCAGTGGTGTATATTTTTCTTTCTTTTCCTCTTCCTTTTCTGCAACATTTTTGTCATTAGGTATTGCTATGTCAGGTAGGTGTGTTTTTTTTCTTTTTTGTTTTTGACTGTCATGTCTGGTTGATTGCAAAGTATTGACTTGTCCCAGAAATGTTCTGTCCAAGCAAGGTAATAAATGAGTGTGTAGCATGGCTTGGCTTGAGTGTGTCTGAATCTCCTAGGCTCTGAAAGCGTCTTTCTGGAGAGCACCTGGTGGTTGCATGGTCCACGAGGCCAGATTCTGTGATTGCATAGTTGTCCTTGACAGGTGGGGCTTACAGTTGACAGAGTAAGGTGAACAGATGTGAAGAGGCTGCTATCCTATATTCATTTATCTGGGAATAAGCTTTATTGAAATCAACGGGACTTATTTCTGAGGTTTCTTTTGGCAGGTTTTTTTGGGTCCATGATCGGGATTTCTGTTCTCTGCATACTGAGGCAGTGCAAATTCAGGAGATATTTGGATAAAAGGAGGGAAAGATCCTTGTCTAGCATTGTGATAATGGGCATCTGTTCTGGCCTTTCTTTGTATTGCTACGGTCTTGTTTACATGGCTAATGAACCAGAGGTATAATTACAATTTTTTAAAATTAGTTTCCCATTGATAAACCAGAAGTTGAAACAAGCTAGGAGGTGCTAGTGATAAATGTCTGCTGCAAGCCTTTGGTCCATTTTGATACATGGCTAATGTTTGCAGGATAATATATTTTATACTTTTCTGAATGTTAGGTTGCTAGTTTGTTGTACTAGATTTTTCTGCACTTGTCAAGTGCTACATTTGTTCAGTGGTAGCAGTATGCTGAATCTGTGAGTATGGATACGAGAAAGGTGATGGGGAAAGAGTGTTAAATGTTAGGAAAGGTGAAGGATTTACAGTAAGAAAAGTTATTTGAAGGAGGGGGAGACTGTACCACACATAATATAGCAAAAGCTTCAAAATACAGCAAAAGCTACAAAAGTAGGAGTGAGTGAAGTTATTTTCAGATGTATTGAATGTCTCACTTGTTCTTTAATTCAGTGATTTTAATATTAAGTTGTTATGTAGAACAGGTTTGTCCTTCATTGTGTGCTGTAAATCAGACATGTAACCAAGGCTATGTTCAGGTGGGCACGACCCTTGGGGCTGGACCCGCCCCCTGGGGCCGGACATGTTGGTGGGCACGCCCCCTTGGGGCGGCCATTTTGGACCTGGATTTTGGTTTCCAAAATCTGGTCACCCTAAGCTACTTCAAGTCACTGCAACCATTGGCTTGCAGAAAGTGGCAAGCCAGTCATCCCATGAGGTCCTGATTTTTAACCAGCGAATGCTGTACAACAATATGCAAAAAGCCTAACCCTGTACAAAGGGCTTGTGCACACATGACTGGGTACATCATCGGTAGGGAGCCAATGCACCAAGTTATTACAAGTAGGTTTTTACTAGCCCCCAAACCCTCAATGACATTGTGATTGACTGATTTGTGTCCTTTCCTATCTCATGGACTCAGGATGGCTCACGGTAATTTAACATTTAAACCAAGTTTATAGTTTGGAGAAACAACAAATGACATGTTACAAGATTGGAGGGGGGGCAGGAGGAAAGAAAAGATTAAGATCCTTTTGCATGAGCATAAGGCACTCTGCTTTATGGGGATGGCGGTCAATTCCCCCTCTTACCCCTCTTACTGTCTATTGCCTCTGTGCTCCCTAAAGCCACTATGCAGGGACCCAAAAGCCTGAAGTGCCAGATTTTAGGGATAAAGGTGGATAAAGATGGAAGAAACTGTATGACCTCTATGCAAATAGGAAATTTTTCTGCTAACCCAGCAGGATCTCTTGCAAAAGGTGCCAGTACTCTTATTAGTATACTAATGCTTGTTAATGGAAGCAGTATGTGCTTAAGCACATGTACGCGGTTAAGAAAACTACACTTTGAAGACCTATGCAAGGGTGAGTAAATAATGGAGCAAACACAGAAACTAGAGGAGGAATAAATATTTTGCAACAGAAAACCTGTGGGTCTTGCATTCCTTGATAACAAGAACCAAGGGAGAGCTAGGGCTCCTGACACTCCATCTCTTAGGAATGAGATGGAGTTCCACCTCAAAATGGACAGACCAGTGCAGGCACTACAGGGACAACAGCAAGGATACAGCAACAAAGGTTTTTTACTTGATTGGCTCAATTATGTCTGTGACAGAAACTGTTACAGCTACTGTAAATAGCTTTATCAATCTGCTCAAAGCAGTTACAGGATGGGCTGCATAACAGCCATCCACTTATTTGCATAAGGATAAAGAAAGGAAGCTTCTTTACCTCTTTTCGCAAGGAAATTATGTTCCAGGCAAATTTACATATAAACCAGTTGATTAGCTAAGCAGTGTTTGAGTTTCAATAAAAAAACTGTATCTAAATGCTACTTCCTTCTATTAACAAGATTTAAAGTTGTCCCAATCTATAATGCATAATTGTCACATATATTAATTATTTGGTCAAGTAAAAACAGATTGCTCAATCTACAGCTGTTAATCACTTATACAGACTCAAATTAGCATTCACAGCCTGCATTTCACTAACAACAGGCTTTCAAGCTGCAAATAATTTGTAATTCAAAAACGGCCTCTGGTCAATAGACTGAGCATGTGAAACATGCTTTGCACTTAAAAAGTCCAAGACCTGTTGAACACTCAAAGTATTAGTTTTTATGTTCTTTCGGTTAGTGAAAAACAATTAAAATCACAGTTCAATCTGCCAGGAGTGTGGGATTAATCTCAAAATAGCAAATTTATGTGTGTTAATTAGATGGTATCACTTTAACTAAGTTGTCTTCAAAAATCTAATTAATATCTAAAATGCTCAGTACTTAAATTATGTATATTAACATTCTTACCAATATAATTGTGTGTGTGCATACACACGCATGCACACATCCATACACAATGCTTTAATCTGTGAATCTACTGTTTTAAGCAATCACAATTTGAAGGAGTTGTATGAATATGCATGCATCACACCGGCTAGTCTATACTATTCTTGGCATATAGAAAGATACTTCTCTTGGCTGACATTACTGAAGAATATCTTTCTTTGCTTTGGCATTCCAAATGAACTAATGACCAACAATACAATTTACAGCTGCAGAATTTCAGTCATTTCAGACATCTCACAACTTTTGTGATATTACTACTAGCAAAGAGAGCACTACAGACTACAAAAACTATCTCAGGAGAGAATGACCCACATATTGGTCTTTTAAGCTACAGGACAACACCACTGACACTAACAGTATTGCTAATGGGAAAATAAATCAGAACGCCTATTTCAACCCTCAAGAAGAAATCCATTTCAAAGTGATCTGACCTGGAAAAAGTTGCCTCTTCAAATTACCAAGCTAAAAGCAATTATGAGTATTTCTGTATTTCAGTGCAAGAGCTACAAATCTTAGAGCTGAAAGAGTTTATATCAAACTCCAGCTGCTATACAAAAAAAAAAAAAATTGAAACACCCAGCTCATATTCTGGTGAGAACAAACAAGGAAAACTTAATAGAACTGACATCTCCCTATTTCTGAGAAGGTACAATAAATAAATGCACAAGTTGTAGTACCTAGAACCCTAAGTTCATTTACTGAGCATCTACCAGAGCCAAATTTTAACACTGACAATGATGTTAATACTTGGATCGTCGCCTGCTCTGTTCGAGTTATTCAGCATCCTTTAAAATTTAGAGATGACTGACAAATTACCTGAACTTCTAGATCTTTCATCAGTATTGATTCATGAAATGATTGTTGTTTTTGTTTAAATGACAGGAAAGATGGGTATGAATAGTTCTATTACCTAAAAGGGGCAGGGAACTGGACTCCAACTCCCATCAGCCAGCATGGTCAATGGCCAGAGACTTTGGGAGAAGTCTGGAACACGGCAGGTTTCCCACTCATTATATACGTTAGTCATTAGGTGGGACCAGACATAATTGTATCTGGGAGGAGTCAGTAGTTTTCTATGTCTGGTCTGTTCAATTTTAAGAAAGAACAGTCAAGTTCTTGCTCAGCTTCCTGATTGGTATGTCCTCTAAGCCTTCTATTACACTTACTTTCAGGTAAGTGTGCATAGGATTGCAACTATAATCAAGCAACTGATAGCCAGACAAATATTTGATCCTACATTTCAGTCTTTTGCTAGCAAATGCAATAGAACCAATATTAATTAAATGATATTCTTCTCTGTAGAAATGCTAGCATAAATTCAATTTAAAGCCCTATGTTAGTATGCATGTAGAATTTTTAAGTAGTACTTTACCTATGCACCTTTGTAGAATATAGCATAACAGTATACCATAAGGATGTACAAAAACTATACACTGCTATATAATTAAGCATAGTCACAGAAATAAGGCAAAGGCATACCAGGCTGGTCATCATGAGGCACATTGGATTTCATGCCCCAGGTGTGAAGGAGGAGGATTACAGGTATGCCCCCACTGCATCCCCACCTCTGTAAAAGGACAGTGGCTAACAGGAGCTGTTGCTCCACCAAGGGTCCATCTAGTCCAGCACTCTGTTCACACAGTGGCCAAACAGGTGTTGACCAGGAAACCACAAGCAGGACACAAGTGCAATAGCACCCTTCCACTCATGTTCCCCAGCAACTGGTGTATATAGGCATACTACCTCTGATTCAAGGCATACTACCTCTGATATAGGAGGTAATATATAGCCATCAGGACTGGTGGCCACTGATAGCCTTCTTCTCCAGGAATTTGTCCAATCCCCTTTTAAAGCCATCCAAATTGGTGGCAATCAGAAATTCTTCCTTTTATCTGTCCTGAATCTCCCACCAATAAGCTTCATGAGATTACCCCCAGGTTCTAGTATTATAAGAAATTGAGAAAAATGTATCTCTATCCACTTCCTCCACACTATAAGTTTGAACACCTCTATCATGTCTCCCATTTGTAAACTAAACAGTTACTTCCTCCACATGGGGAGGGAACTCTGGACCTACTTCCTATCCACCCCATTTGTAGCTTCCAGGGGTTCTGCTCGCATGACAGCTGTGATAAGGGTAACACAACCACTCTCAGGTAGCGGATCCCCTGTGACACCAATCCTCCCATTCCCATTTGGGACACATAACCAGTTTTTGGAATAGCGAGCACTATAACCTTGGATCAGGATGTCTGGTTGGGCCATGACCCCATGCGTGCAACCATCCGTGCACAGCATCCTTTGTTAGGCTCGATGGAGGGCTTTCAGATCAAGCTTGAATCGAGCCAATATGCTAACATACAATGGTTGAGAAAATGCAGCTTGCATTCTGAGTGCCTCCTGCTCACCTTATTTCAGCTGTGTTGATCAGTCCACTCCCTCAGTCTGCACTCATTCACCAGGGTGGCAACAATTAAGGTTTGCTTAAAGGAAAACCCCTTATCTTGCAAGTCTTGCCGACTCTCATATAAGTTGGCAATGTTAGCCTCGTGTCTTGATTGTCTTGCCCTGTTTATTCCAGGCTTAATTTGAAGGAAGCTAATGACCACCGGGCCCTGGAGAGGACCCAGAGAATAGTTAACAGTGAAACTTCCAGGAGTTATTCAAGCATGGCAATTTATTTACCTCATGCAAGGTTTTCTTTTGGTTTCAGAATCCCAATCCAAGCATCATGAAGGGCCCATTTCTCTCGCAAAGCAGAAGTCCTTCTGGGCTTTCAATAGACAAGCTCTAGGGCCGTTTCCTGTGGTACTACCCCCTAATAGCAAGTTTATTATAGAGCCAACACAGTTAGCCAGTGCAGCAGGCCGCACGGTGTTAAACTCTCAGTTTTAAGGTTTAAAACCACATTTATTATACTCACATAGGGTTACACTCCATGTCCTGCTGAACGTTGGGTATGTTGTATGTTTTATCATCTTAGAGTTGGGGCTGCCACATCTAGGGCTAGAATAACATCCTCTAGATGGAGTATCCACCTCTCTGCTGAGACATGGCAGGCATTCAAGGGTGTGTGGTCTTAGCATTGTGTGCATTATGATGGCCAGATTGCACAGCGGCTAGGAATCATATAGGGGCATTCAGCTTTAGGGTCTTGATTTTCTGCTGGGATGGAGAGGGACCTCCTTTGTTTGGAGTTTTCCCTATCGTTGCAGCTCCCAACTATGGGGAAAACAGTTCTCTAATCTTGTTGTGTATTCTTCTGCGACAACAGTAACAGTTCAGACATCTACACCGACCTCATATAGTCCAGGGATAATGACATTTTTATTATTGCAGCATAACATCTGGTTATTAATATGAAAGACTGGCTTTAGTTAACATGCTGATGCCGGGTTGCACCAGCCAGTACAAGGGTTCGTGAGCACCCCCACCCCTCAGGTAAGAGCATATCCAGAGACCGGCAAGGAGCACGTGGTCAGATTTGTGAGCTGGAGCTGAATAGGCCATGACACAATCCTTAGCCACCAGCACTATGCCCCCTGATCCTAAACAGGCAGGGATCCCTTGCCTTCAAAGGGACAGACATTTAACCCCCAATGTTGAGTCTTTAGCAACGTGGCCTGTGAGATGCAACTATCTGTTCAAACTCACCTTGTGCTATGCCACAACCATATCACCATTCTTGGGTGCATTGGAGTGTCTGACCAGGAGGTTTCAGCCAAGGATAGTGCATATGGTCAGGACCCTTCTGGTTTGAGATGTTGTGTCTCCCAAGGGTGCAGTCCTTATTACGCTTCAGTGATTAAGACCAACCAACGAGGCAAGGCCTCATGAGTGTGAATTGCAGCTCTGGTGGCCAAATTTTGTCCAATTCTTGCTCAATTCTAAGAAAGGTATTCACCTTTGTAGGACATGCAGAAGCCCCCCCCCCCCCCAATTCTGGCAAGGTGGGCTTAACTAAACACCATTTGGGAAATTTAAAGTTTGCCTGGCAACAGTGTTGAACTTCACAATGAACAGAGTGCAAGCTGTTTGCAGAACTCAGTCCAAGTCCTTTTGCGCATATGCCCAGACATCCTTGGAAAGTTCGAATAGCTCTTGTCTTCTCAGATCACCAAAGACGCGCAGCTAACACATCAACCTTTGGTTCACAGTTATGAATTGGCTGGTGTACTAACACAGAGCAGCTGATAGATATGGCACTCATCACGTGAGCCAGTCCACATTGTTCCAGCGTGACTTTGTTCATTGCCCCACCCCATAAGGGTAGCTGTGCATGATGGGTGGAATGAGGTAAGGGCCTGAAAGAGAAGCCTGGGAGTTACAGGCTTTTGCAGTTTGCTGGATACTTGCCAGCATTGGCCTGGGATGGTGAATATGCGTTCTTGCCGGATTCCCAGAGTGAGCTGCGGAGATGGCATGTACCCACTTGGGTGTCGGCCCTGAACTGCAAGGTGATCCTGCCGATTCCTAGCCAGTGCGGGAGGAACAGCATGGATCACTGGTGCATGTACTCGTAAAGAGGCGAGTATTTGGTCTTGCCAGATTCCCAAAGTGAGCTGGGAAAATGGCAGGTGCCAACTTGGGTGACAGCCCAGAATTGTGATGTATTCATGCTCAATTCTAAGAAGGGCATGCACCCACTTAGGGGGTGCCCGGGAAAATTTAATACAGAGTTGGAAATTTATAATGAATTATTTATACATGGGGATACCTGGCAATTGTAGAAGCGCAGAGGGAGTGTTATAGTAAAGACAGGGTACAATTGTCGGACCTCGCTAATTGCTTGCACTTGCTAGATCTGCAGAAGGGCCTGCGGGAAGCAATCCTGTGTAGGTGTGGGGAGAATGACTAAGCAAGAGGCTTGTCGCCCCCTGGGCAGGTATGTGTGGGCATCTTGAGAGGGTTAGGGTCAGTGAGCATTCAGAGGCACTGTTGTGGTGATGGGTAATGCCTGAGGCTCCCCAGCTGCGAGCCTTGCGGCCCAGCTGATAGAGATAAGGGTTACCTTTGAGGCCAACCTTCCTTACCCTCTCAGAGCCCAGCAGGGGGTGACCCCAGAAGGCCTCCCTACCCCAAGAGGGACAAGTCCATGGGATAGCGAACTGATAGGTGCCACTCTCAGGCCATGAATGTCTCACCTGATAAAACAATGGCATGAGGCCAGATGAGAGGAAATGCTTGCTTAAGATTACCCTTTCTGCAGATCTATTAATTAACGTGGCCCTGTTTAAATCCCAATTTTGTGTCCGCCTCATTATTTCCCACACTCCACCCCATTTCTTCCTACAGGCTGCTCTAGTGCTCTGTCCTCCCCTCTCCTTCTAATGGGCTGGTAGGGGAAGAAGAGGCCAGGTGCTGTTACTGGCAACAAAGGAGGGAGGCTGGAAACTGAGCCTTATGGTGCCTGCCTGTTTGCCATAGCAGTAGCATGGTTACTCTCTCATTCCAGTTTCACCTTCCCACCCACAGTTCATTTAGGCAGCAACAGGAGATGGGGATGAGGCAGGGAAGAGTGGAGTCAGATATGTGAGTTTCTAGATCCATTTGCGCCACCCAATATCCTTCAGATGTGGGTATTCTATGAGGTAAATAATCTTGATTTTTTTTCTCCAGACACATTTTCCCAAACAGATTGTGGGATCTACAGTTTGCTTGAAACTGGTGCCTCTTTCTTAATGACTTGGATTTTTTACAAGGTGTTTGAAAGGAGTATATAGAGGTTGTGAAGGAGTTGGTTGGGAATGATTCCAAGTCTCTTGTGGGCTTTTCTGACACCATCTTTCACATATCCTCCTTCTCTTGCTCTGTGAAACTATCTCTAGCAGTAGTGGCTGACCTGAAGTGCAGTACAGGTGTAGGGGATAAGGGAAATATCTTGTTATCATCAGCAAACACTATTTTCAAGAGCCAATCTTTTCCAAAGAAAGTAGAACAATTATTTACCACCAATTCTTTTTCAACACTAGTCATGGCTGATCAAGCCATATTTTTGATGTTCACAGTGCTCTTTAAATGGGCAAGGAGTGCTCAAGGATACCTATTTTATTAAAACATTTGTATCCTGTCCTATATCACAGTTTATATCATAATTCTTTGCAGTAGCTTTTCCAAGGAGAAGGGCTGTAGCTCAATAGGAAAGCATAGGGTGTGCATGCTCTGCCATCTTCATGTAGAGTCTGGAAAGACTCCCGACTCTATCTGACACCCTGGAGAGGAACTCCTTGTCAGCATAGAGTCTTTGGGCAGTGACCCAAACCCCATCACTGGTATGCGGAAAGGGTTCCCCATGCCTGATACAGACACTGAGCTAGATCAAGGGTGAGCCGCCAGATGTTGATGGCCTACAACTCCCATCAGCTGTAGACAGAATATCCAATGATGAGAGATCATGGGAACTGCAGGCCAACAACATGCAGAGGGTCACAAGATGCCCACCCCTCAGCTAGATGAACCAATAGCCTGCCTTGTTACTAGGTAGCTTTCTATGTCCCTTAAAAGAAGAAAGACCAATCCCATTTGGGCACACTCTAAAGCAAATCAGTCCTTTAAAAAAAAAAACCAAAAAAGCAGCATGAGAATCCATACAAACTTTGATTCTGTCAGCACATAGGCTACATAAATGCATGCACCCTAATCAAGCATTTCTGTTACTTCAGGACAGGTGCAGTATAGCTTAAAAGAGAATAAGACATATATTAATAGTGGTTGCAATAACAGAAAAATGCCCTATTATTAAAATGCATTTGGCTCATCTCTGTTTCAATCCAAACACGCAGGTTCATTAAGAGTATGCCAAAGGAGGAAAGGAGGAAGAACTAAAATCAATGACTTGCGTCCCAATTTTTCAGATTGTGTTTCTATCTGTATTGTGTCTTCAAAACTACCTACTCCTCTTTCAGCATCTCTGGCTTGCATTTGCTGAATGCTTAGAAACATAAAAAACAAAACGGCACTAATAAATTGATCTATGGAAATTCATCTACGTCACAAAAAACAATTGCAAAAAACACCAGCAATAGATAGATTGATTCTAAGCCATGTGTCATTTTCTGATTACTAACTTTAGTATATCAGAAACATCTGTGAATAAACCTCAGAGACAGAATTGTGTGTGTTGTATGTGTGACACATCAACAAGTCCTAAGGTATGGATAAGAGCTGTTCTCCAAATAGAGCATGTAGCAACACAAATTTAAAAAGCCATGGGAGACAAAACATTCATATCCATTTCCCTTACTGGCCAACCATTGAAGCCACTGATGCTGCCAAGTGGTCAATAAATTGTTCATAAAGGAAGTTTTCTTCTCTATAGCCAAACCAGAACAGTCTATAACTAGGTTCAGATGATCACGCAGGGGGAAGAAGCCATTGTGGCTTCTCCCCTGCCCCCACATGCAACCACTATTTGCATAAGCCTGTGATACAGTGTGGGTTTAGTGTGTCTTCTGAACCCAGTGCAGGGTGCAACAGGGGTGGCTTCATACCCACTCTAGAATCCACATCATGCAGTAGAGGTTTCAGGGTGGGTACGAAGCCACCCCTGGTGCACCAGTTTCGGACAACACACCAACCTGTGCTGCATTGCAGGGGATTATGCAAATGGTGGCCATGCGTGCAGCACGTGTGGGGATGGAGATAGAAGCCATGATGGCTTCTTCCCCCTGCATGATCATCCAAACACAGTCAATGGCTCAATTTGAACGACACAATAGTCAATGGTAGGTTGACTAACCCTAACCCTAGGGGGTACTCCCCAAACAACATGGTATTCAATAATCAACTGTGGTGTGTATTAGGATCAGCGCTGAGTTGACTATGGCAGCATTGGAATGACACAATAGTCAAAACAACTGACGATTGTTTCCCCCACACCAGTTGTTTATTGTGTTGTCCAAATTGAGCCTATGTTTCCCCTCTCCAATATTCCAGACACACAGAGCAGCTCTGCAGATTATACCAAAGCAGAGGTTATAGGGGAATGAGTTAAACTTCTAGAGTGGCAGCCAACTAATGTCCCTCTGCCAATGGAAAGAATCTGTCGGCAAAACAGGGAGGTGTAAATTTTGGTGACAAAAAAAAACTGCTCCTCAAAAAACTGCTCCAGAGGACATAGTGGAATGCAGGGGACATGGGAAATTACCAAAAATCACCCCCCTTTCCATTCTGTTGATGGATGCCTCCCACTACTTGGACACTGCCCCTGATAACTACAACATAAGAGCAAACACTGAAGCTCTTATATTTCTCTAATATTCTAATATTCAGAAGTTTTTTTGCACAGCAAAGCTGACACAGCTTAGGAACAGAGAAACATTTACAGTCATTAACCATCTTTTGAAATTTTAAAAGTCAAAACCTCTGCTTGGCACTAATATTTGGAAAACTACATGACAAAAAGCCATTTATCCAGAAAAAGAGATCTATTCTAATGCTCTTCTGCTGGCTGCACATTTCCTGTTATTCATGGAACAGTATATCTAATTTCAATTCTTAGAAAATTTCCATCCAAAATTTATCAGTAGCCTGAAAGCTTCCAACTGCCACTCCAAATAAATAAAACAGAATCCAGATTTACATACCAGAAATATTTGCTAAGCAAACACAAACATTTGATCCAACATTTGACTGCCATCTTGCCATATGTTATGAGCTCAGGGGAAATGTGGAATTAATCAAATAAGTAAATAGGACAATTTGTATTTCATTAAGCTAACAAAGAGGCATCATATCATAGCAAACTACCATTAATATATACCATGGCATTTCTGAAATATTAACTTGGTTCATGGTTCAACCCTTGGCATCTCTATTTAGGGCTAGGAAAGAATCCTATTTGAAACCATGGAGAGCCTCTGGCAGTCAAGGTAAATGATACTGGGCTAAATGGACCAATGGTCTGACTCAATATAAGGCAGCTGTCTATGTTCCTGACTTCAAAACCTTCCCCACCCATCCAATCTAGAAAGCAACAGTAAAAGGAAAGAAATGTGGATGTGAGGAAGAAATGCTTCAAGGTACAGAGGAAGAAAAAGTGACACAGTGGGGAAGGGAGTATCTCTCTTGGTCTTCCCTCTTGGTCTTCCCTCCCAGTGTCCAAACTTTATTTCAGGTTGTCTTCTTCTTGGGACATGTCAAATGCTCAAACAGGCAAACCTTTCTCATTCCCATTTGGAATCTTCCAAGAGACTTCTTCCAGTTTCCCTGATGCTGAGTCCAAGTTAGAACCTTCCCTCCAACTTCTTTCAAGAGCTTCTCTGAGCCCTTCTGCGTTGGGCTAAGATTGGATCCAGTTTCAGTTTTCCCAAGTCTAGCCTCTACCTTAGAACTCTGCTTTGCCTCACCAATTCATGAGTTGGGCTAGGGGAACATTTGAAGGACAAGTCTTCCTTACAATACAAGTTGCATGTTTAAGTTATGTACCAAATTACTTCCCACTGTAATACCATATTCCCAAAAATATGTATTATGTCCAGGTTCTCAAAATTCAGTACCCCTTAATCAAGTTGGAAGAGCAAATAGTGAATGCATCAAACACAAAACTGACTCTAGAGTAAGATAGCCCAAATTCTTTATATAATACTTATAGCCTTATTCAAGTCCATTTCTTTAATGATTTCACCTTGCTGAGATTTAAACAAACTGCTTCCATGAGAATATCTGCAGAGCAGTAAATGTTTCCAAGATCAAGAACTTCCAATGACTGCCATGAAAGATTTGCAACAAGCAAAGAATAAAGAATTTGCCATTTTTGGCGAATGAATCCTCTGAGTCACACAAAGGCGATTCCACCCAGCACTGAAGAAATATATTAAAATTTATTTACAGTTCAGATTGTTTCAGCGTAGTTTTAAATTTATATATCTGTAAATGAAAGATTTACAGGTTTCCTTGAACTAGAAAGAAAAAATGACACGTGTATTACAGTTTGGACATTCATCAGGGAGGGGCACATAACTTTTCAGCAAAGGAATATATTAGTCAAGGAGAGGAACACTTTAAACTCATAAAACACAAACCAGTAAAGTACTTTGTCTAAATTACATATCACTTTGCATATTTACTTTTAGTCAGAATAACCATTTTGTATTATAGCTTCTTTTGTTTTACTGGAGAATAAGATGTGATGAAAGAACAAATTCACAAAGCAGAAAATGTTAAAATAGCAAAACCTGTTAATCCTACGTGAACAATGAAGGATGGAAACTAGAAGGGGTTAGGACATGGAAGAAGAGGAACGCTAGTGAAAGAAATGCCCCCCTGTTATTGACTAAAAGAAATATATGGAAGGAAGGAATCAAACAACCCCCTAATTGGCTTTATGTAGTACTACTCCAAAAGCATGACAGTGAGCGCAAAAGCCATGGAAATTGCATTACAGAATGAGGAAGTGAAAAATATTGGACAAAAGGAAAACTTTCCATATCTTTAGATCCTTACTGAAGTTGTATTTAGAAGCAGAATAATATGTGCTTAGTTAATTAAATATCCAATTGCTTAGATTAGATGACCCTCCTGTGAATAAGCAAATTATCAAATGATGAATGATGATTAAAATGCAAGAATCACTGACATATCTGTGCAGTAGGTTTTTAGAATCCATTGAAGCAAGCAATGCAATCTGCTCAATATTTTAAAATCTCTTAAGAGAAGCCTGATCCCCACCCAGCCGAGTTGGCTTGGAAGGGGGTCGTTTTTTACGAAGGGTAAGGAGACAGGAAAGAGATTCATATGCGTGCCCAGCACACGTTCTGCCTCATGCAGGGCTACCTTTGTGCCTAGTCCAGAAACTTCAACTAGTTCAAAATATAGCAGCCAGGTTGGTCACCAGTACACCTAGGGGAGGTATATCTAGGTATAGATACATTAATTATTTTATGGATTTATAAACAGTATACTGCTGCTGATAAATGCTTTTCTTGGTGGTAAGAGCTAATCAGAGTTATTTGGAGAATTCAGAGTCCATCAGTAATGTCTTCCACATGATGGCAAGTTCCTTGAAGGCAGACAGTTAAATAATAATCTTAAATTTTAAAAAAAGATTCTGTTGCAAAAATTGTGGATATCTGAATTTTTAGAAAACTTCAAAAGGCAAAAATAGACAAACCAAAACCAAAACTAAATACTGAGCTCTCCCAAGGTTTTAGACTTTAATGTCTCAAACATAATTGATCAGCATTAGGAAACACAAGCAATCCTATGCATGTCTATGCAGAAGTAAGTCCCATGGAGTTCAATGGAACCTATTTCCACATAAGTGTGTATAGGAATGCAGCCTAAGGGCACAATGCTATGCATATTTAGACAGGGAAAAGTCCTACAGCTCCTAGCATTTCCCAGCCAGCAATGGGAATTGTAGTACTTTTTCCTGTCTAAACATGCATAACAGTTAATCAGTTAATTTTGTCCATCAGAAAGAACAAACAAGTGATAGCAATTGTCTCAGTGGCCTTTCTATATTATTCCAAGATCTTGAGAATTTAGTGAGTGTCTTTTTTGCTGTCTTTCTTTACAGCAAGTGGCATTAGCTTGTGAATAATACAACTTCAATGTAACACAGATAAGGCTTTTCTTACTACAAGGCAAAGATGCCAGGGCAGATAAAATTACATGACATTACCTTGAAAAGTCACAGAAGAAAAAAACCTTGACAACTTGACAGCCCTTCCAGGCTCTGTTTACTGTTCTTACAGCTTTCATAGTAACTGTGATCCATAATCAAACAAGGTCACAGTGTCATGTTATCCACACGCTTGATAGAGTATAACTCAATGTGCAAATTGGGTACAACAGTGGAGCTCATGTAACTGCTGACACACAGGATGCTTGACTTCAGTGACACTAACATCCTGAAGAAGGACTAACTGAATAGCCTCCATTTTACCAACCATGAAAAGAAGTCATGTACAGTAATCACTTATTAGTTTATTTATTTCAAAATATTTTATGAATTATCTTTCAGGGAAGTTATCCTCACAACATGGTAAATAAAAACATATAGTATCATCAAATGTAAATTCCTATTACACCCTTTTAAATGAACAGTAAATAGTTCAGATTAATAACAACTATTAATAAAAAGTGGCTTGAAATAGAAATGATTCTTTTACAAGACATCAGTGAAAGTACCATGTGTACTGACTTTAAGAAAGCCATAAAGACTGATGTCTTCCAGCAGGCCTATCTAGTTGAATTTTAAGAGTTTTATTGTTATTTTAATAATGTATTAGTTTTATGTTTTTAAAGGTTTTATGTATTTTATATTATTTGTATTTAATGTTGTTCCCCGCCTCGATCCAGATGGAGATGAGGGTAAGAAATAAATCTATTATTATTATTACTTCCTGGGCAAGAGCACTGTGTAAATATAGAGCCACCACTGAAAAGCCCCTGTCCCCAGTACCTGTCAGTTTAATCTCTCTTATCAACAGTCTAGCAAGCAGGGCCTCTGAGGCTCTATCTTACAGCATGCACTTTAGAAGGCTGGGACTTCTAAGAAAATAGAAAGGAAGACTTGTTCACATAGTAAATATGGTTCTGATAATACACCTCTTCAATTGATAGCTGCTTCAGGGAGAGAGCTGCTGTGCCATCAAGGGTGAGCAATTCCACCTGCTCCCCTACCCACCCACCCCAACGCCTGGAGATTTTAAAAGCAAGGCTGGAGCTGAAGTTTGGGAGGCGCTGCTTCAGGGGGAGAGATGTTATTCCAACCAAATTATTCTTTTTTTTCCTTTTCTGTTCTGTTTTGCTGAGAACTTGTATTTAGTATATTTTAAGTATTATTGTGATATTGTTGTTTAGTATATTGTTAAATATTGTTAAATATTGTTATAGTATATTGTTGAATATGTTTTGCAATATTTCTGCTGTAAACTTGCATTTTGTAAACCGCCCAGAGAGCTTCGGCTATGGGACGGTATATAAATGTAATAAATGAAATTAAGTAAATGAATAGCATGATTATATTGTGTACAAATTTACATGCTAAGTGTGGAAATGCAGGCTGAACTAAAATCAGCAGACTAATCACAGGAGCAAAAAGGTCAGGGGAAGTCCTGACACATTTACAACCTTGGCTTTGCCGTGACAGATGTCCCAATCACATTAAGCTTCTTGTTCCAAGAAACACACATTTTGTTATGGTTTCTAATTAAGGTGTTAAACAGCTCTATGTCCAATAAGCTGAAATCATTAACCAAGTGAAAGTAGTAATAAAAATTCTGAAACTGTTGTAAACACCCAATTTTCTATTTCATGAAGCTGTGCAGAACCTCATATAATCATATACCAGTGTAACTTACCAGTGGGCAAGTTACTTTTCCATTTGTCTCACAAGTTTGCCTTCTGGAAAATGATTGTTTTGTGATCAGCCATGCCCACCATGGCACCCATTTTATGAGAGCACCTATGACACTCTCAAAATTCCAAATGCGCCCAGCAACCTAAAAAGCCTGGGGATCCCTGTCCTATGCTATATGGTTAAATGAGGATAAAATGGGGATTAATACAAATACACTCCCCTAAAGTAATTTAATGAAATGGTAGGATACAAATGTAATCATAATACTCCACATTTATACAGCATTTTAGATGTTCAAAGCACTTCACATACATTAGCTGTATTTGGATATCATACTAAACCAGCAGTGGGAAACATGGGCCCCTCAAAATGTTAGTGGTCAGCAACTCCCATAAGCTCAAGACAGTATAGCCAATGGTGAGGGGTGAGGGGTGTGGGGAGTTGCAGTCCAACAACATCTGCAACAAGGAGGAGTTTGAAAGCTTATACTTCAGTTTTTGCTTAATTACAGCTTGTTGTGTTGTCCAAAGCACCAAACTGTAATTAATGTTAATTATGGTTTGTTAAAAACAAGCCAAGTTGAAACCAAGCTATAGTTAAACAAAAACAACTGAAAACTCCTCATGATCACACTGCTGGAAGACGGGAGAGAATACAAGCACAAATCTCACCTAGGCTAGTTCAGATCATGCTAAACTATTCTTTAATTACACCTTCCCCAATCTGGTGCTGGACTAATATTTTGGACTATAACTCCCACCATCCCTGAACATTGGCCAGATTGGTTGGGGCTGATGGAACATGTGGTTCAAAATATCTGGAGAGCACCGGGTTGGGGAAAGCTACTTTGGTGTGACATCTGACCACACCCATTATCTTTTTGTATTCTTTATCACTACCTGTAATGTAGGTCAGTATTACTATCCATACCACAGAAAGGGTGGTTAAGAAAGTGAAAATGACTTGTCAAAGACTACCTAGCAAGTTCATAGCTAGAGTAAGATTTGTACATGGGACTTTCCCGATTCCTCCTGAGCTCAGTTTCTTAGCTACTATATTACACTTGTGACAAGCATACATATTTCTATTGACAAAACAGTCAATTCTGCAATTATTTACCCATCATTGTGCATAAGGAACAAGATTCTATGAAAATCTATTTTTAGCAGCATCTAATCCAGCACATAACAACTACATAAACAGGCTTACCAAAGATAACAACAACAACAAAACAGGTGTAGCAACATGTCTTCCATAACTTTGGCCTGAAAGGCCACATCTGTGCAGAAACAAATGCCCAAAGTACCAGAAGAGAAACAAATGCTCAAAGTACCAGAAGTTTACAACCAATGCTTAAAGGATTTGCTCAGAGTAGATTAATTATATGATCCCATAAAGCTTAAGTCTTTGCTGAGGACCAAACATGACAGGAAATAAAACTTTTATATTTAGAGTTGATGTATGTATTATGCTATGGGGGAGGGGAGAGAATACAGAAACTGCTTCCTCTCTCCCTTATTAAATTCCAATTTCAGTAGCAAATTTTACATGATAGAGTATTTGATTTGCAAATATTAAACTGATTAATAAGTTTCGTTAGGGGATTTTCAGGCAACAGCTAAATATTCAAACATGATGCTATTGTCTTGCAAATATTTTAGCCATAATAATAACACCAGAAATTTTAATACACAGACAGAAAGTATACCCAAGGGACCGCTGCTGGAAGGGGGGGGCATCCATCTCCATGTATGCACTAGATACACTTTCAGGAATACTTAGCAAATCTGTAATTTTCCCAAGAATAGGTAACAAATGGATGGATACTGTTTTCAGGGATTTAAAATAGTAGGTTGTCCATTGTCTCTTTTCCATCTCTTCCAACTATAACTTCTCAGTAAATGCTTTTAATGAACTTTACATCCATAACTGCCACCCAGTGAGTGAAGGGGAGTTACAGATATCAGACAGCATAAATATTAACAACCATTAAGCAGACTGATCCCTTCCTGCTGAGTATGACCAAACCCCACAGCAACACTTCTGCAACCCAAGAATAAGAATAGATAGCTTCCAGAGAAATAGTAGATCAACACCCATCTTTTTTAAAAGGAAAAATGGTGGTGGTGGGTATGTTTTTCATAAGACATTGGGCCCATACAGATGGCCTAAGCTGAACTATCCTGGGGTGAACACTTGCTCTTCTCAGTGTAGCTTGGTTATCTGTATCATCGTGCCAAGAGAAAAGGAGCATTTTCACCAAGAATTTAGTATTCCAGAAAGTAAGACACATTTGGGCAAACAAAGGACCACAAATGAATTATTCCTTAGCTGGCTTCTTTTACAATGAGCCTCATTTTAGGGCCAAATTAGATATATTAAATGAGCCTCTGCATTAAGCACGCATGGTTTTTAAAAATGCAAACAGCATTAGCTGGGAGGGACTAATAGACATAGGGGTACTGAGGATTTTAAATCCTTTCTTGAAGCAATTATTTGCACCGTGAAGAAATCCCCCATTGGCTCTATTTTCAGTAAAATAAGTCATGTCTTCTAGATACAGATCAATGTGTGCCAAATGCAGTTTTTATTATTCTGGATTAAATTTATATAAACTACGCTATAAATTAGCAGTCTGCCTCCACCTACTAAACTACACAGCTCTGGCATTAGATGGGATTAGTTAATTGACAAAAATTAACACATCTTTATATCCAGGTAGCCTATACCTGACAGCTCTTAAAGAAGTCAAATGTGGAATTGTTGATCTTATAACAAAAATATACAACTTGGTACTAAAATCAGCCTTCTTACCAGACAACCAGAAGCTAGCCTTTGCAATATGTTTTTGAAATTATAGGTCCATTAGCTTAATGTTCATCTTGGGTACATTAGTGAAAATCATCAAGATAAAACTGTTAAGCATAAAGAAGGTCATGCCTTAGTAGGGGAGGGGGGAATTCAGCATGGCTTCTGCAAATGGAAGTCCGGCTTCACCAAACCTTTGGAGGACCAACCTTCTCATGAATAAGTTTTAAAAAAACAGGGAGGAAGGAAGCAGAAGTTGGAATAAACCTACAACTGCCACTACTGAAGGCCTCCAACCTGTACTAGAAATAAAATAATATTCTTTTTTGTTTATTCGTAAATGATACCAATCAGGTAAGCACAAAGGAAGCCAAGCAAACAGCAAAGAGTTCCAAAAGGACCTCTCCGAACTATGATGCATTGTAACAAAATGGCAAATAAGGTTAAATTGTAAGTAACACCGCAATCTTAGCTCCCCACCTTCCTCCGCTGTTGGTTGTTGTTGCATTTATATTCTGCCTTTTTTTCCCAAGGAACCCAAAGCGGTATACATAATCATCCTCTCCATGTTATCCTCACAACAACAACCCTGTGAGGTAGGTTGGGCTGAGAGTCTTTGACTGGCCCAAAGGCACCCAGTGGATTTCCATGGCTGAGTGGGGACTAGAACCCAGATCTCCCGACTGCCAGTCTAGCTCTTTAAACACTACACCACACTGGCTGGAATGGGTCAGGATGTACTGGAGATGGCCCTCCATCAGCTTCTGCCTGGTTGGGTAAAAAGCTACTGCCACTTGTCTTTTCTCCAGCAGCTGCTGGTAGAAAGCCCCAAATCACAAAATTTCAGTGGTGGGCTGCTGATAGAACCACAGATCCTCTGGCTGCCTCAGCTAAGCCAGCCTGAAGCTGGCACTGTGAAAATGGGGGGGGGACCCCACACAAGCTGGCACAAGCTGTCAAAAAGTGGTGTGCAGCAATGAATCTGCCACTCCACTCCTCACCAGCATCACAGGATTGCTTTGCCCATGTAAAGTGATACACATCAGGGCAAAAAATTCTAGCTTTGTATATAAACTGATGGAACCCAAAATGGAGAGTGTGGCCAGGAAAGAGATCATGACATGACTGCATTTGAAATACTGGCCCCGTTCAGACGACACTCAGGGCTTTGTGGTTAGCTTAACCATGTTCACATGTTCACATGTTCATGCTAACCACATATGGAACACTAGCAGATGACACTGTTAACCCTTTTGTGGTTAAGTTTTCGTTAATCCCACGCTAGCCACAAACTGGTTGATGGAGCATGTGGGTCTTCCAAGTTATCCGCCCCATATCCCAGCAGCTCTAGTGCTAGGGACCCTTTGGACCCCATACTGTAGTGTGTAGAAATTAGAAGACATCGCCCTGACTTTCACTATGACAGGCAGATTTGCCATATGTTTTCCATATACGAGAATTTCTATGCCTGCTATATCTCTACAGTCATCACAGGGGAGGTGGAAGCCTTCCGAGATGGATGTGCTAGCCATGTCATCAGGCAGCGCCATCACAGTAATCAGAACCTGTGAGGTGTAATGGCTCTTCAACATGGTAGGAGAAATGGATGCTTCGTATGGGGAAATTGCAAGCAGGGATTTAAAAAGTTATATAGTAAGCACGCTCCGCTATGAAGAGCAAAAATTGCTCCAAAAAACTAACGTGAAAGCATGAAATGGCGGCCGCAACGAGTGTATCAGTCAAGCCGCAGTCCAGAGCAGCCATAGAGCCCGCCGGCTAGAGCGGCACTGCTTAGTCAGGCCGCTCGGCACTGCTTAGTCAGGCCGCTCTGAACTGGAAGATCTATGTTTTTAGCCCATTAACCACAGACACATGTCAGACGACACTTTTAGCCATGGTTAGTGCTGCTAACTATGTTGCACAACATGATTAGGGAAGCTGACCACATTGTGGTTAGTGGCGGCACATGGTTAGGGAAAACACATGTCAGACACCGTTAACCATGCTGCCCTAGCCACACTAACCACAAAAGGGTTAATGGCATACTTAACTGTGTCGTCTGAATGGGGCCACTGTGTATAGTTTTGTTGACCTCATCTCAAAAAGTAATACTGTAGAGCTAGAAAAGGTGCAGAAAGGGAACCAAAATGATCATGGGCTTGGAACACCTGGAAGAAAAGCTAAAGTATTTGAGCTTTTTAGTTTAGGTAAGAGGCAACTAAAGGGACATGATACAAGTTTTTAAAATTATGCAATTATCTTGTTATTCACTTAAAAGTGAGCCTGTTGTGTTAAATGCAGGCTGCATCCAGGTAAGTATGCATAGCATTATAGAGGATTGCAATCTAACATGGTTTTGAATAATATATATTATGTGGTAAGAAAGCTTGGATAAATTAAGCACAATTTCTGGAGGTTTTACATCTCTGTTCCCAAAACCCATTAAATTCATACCTCCCCAACTATGGAGAAAATAAATACTGGAAAATGAATAATACTTACAAAGGTTAGGGAGAACTGGATGACTGGAGACATAGGAAGGCTTCTAAAAGTTTTAAGCAGTAAATCTGTTACTTACTTTGAAATAGACTTAACTGTTAATTTGTCTAGTGTCTCAAAGCACCGTCTGTCTTTAAAAGTGTTTGATCAACTCTCCTTCGGCACTGATTGAACTACTGTTAGATGCCACTTAATCAACTGCTTTCTAGATGGCAAAGATTTACAGCTGATTAGCCTGCATAGTTCAGTTGCTTTTGCTAAAAGTTCTAGGAAAGGATTATTTTTGTGCCCAAACAGCTCAAAAGAAAGCGAGGGCTTGCTCAGAATCTGCAGCATGAATATCCTAGATTCCCAACACAGTGTTCACTGAAGCAGATAAAGCCATGTTAAAGAAGCATTTAGTGCTTCAAAATGCCAACCTTAGTAAGTATCTTTTTGTGTGCACTTTTTTAAAAGCCTCAATGCACAATCTCACCCCACCCCACTTCTTATGCGTTCCTATTGAGCAGGAACACATAAACCATAGCTGGGGATGTAAAACAAAGCCCCAAATGTTTTCTTAGGAAAATTCAACAAAGTTTGTTACTTGGTTCTTCACAGTGGAACTATTCAGAAGCTAGTAATGATTCCCTTTGGTGAAGAAAAAGCTATAATAAGCAATGAAAACTTTAGCTTTGGCTGGTTAAGTTCAACAATTCAGTTATAAACTGAGAATATAGTAATTAGGTGACTACTTTCACCAAACCAGACAGATAATTTGCAGTAGAGAGAAGCAAGACAACGTCATTTTCTCTGTGTAAATCCCAACCCAGAATTATTATAATCTCAGTGGAAATCTGGATCAGTAAATAAATGTGGGGTGCTACAAAACACAAATACATGAATCCTTCTTGCTGAAAAATGACTCCCTTACCCTCCTCCCCCATTGCAATGGATACAAAAACTGCAAGCATAAGGGGCAGTTGATTTGGCAAGCTCAATTCTGCTAGATTGCCACATTCTAATGCAATTTACAGCCTTACCCTAAAAACATTTGAAGTCAGTCCCATTGATTTCAGAAGTATTTATTGCAGACATATACTTGAAAGGATAGATTGTATCTGCATGTAACAAAGCAGTTAAAAATGTAAAAGAAAAAGACTGTCACAAATGTATAAAACATTTAAGCTGGAGTGGGAGGAGGGTCATCTTTTAAGGGTAGATTAAAACCAGCCATTTCTCATCTTGGCTAACTATATCTTGAGTCAGGTAGGCCCAAAAATTTCGGTCTTCTAAATGATTCAAAAGTGATAGATAGATATGAGAGAGAGAGAGAGAGAAATGTTCAAATTAGAATACATTTGGGAAGCATACTTCAGCTTTTCAAATCAAGCAGCGATTGACAGAGTCTGAGTCTCACTTCTTATTGGCTGATGGGATTCTTGCATTTTGTTAAATAATCTAATACTGATGTGGATAGGATTAAAAAAAACTAGATACTTTTACAACAGCAGTTCTGTCCTTTTGTGTGTTCCACAATAGGCAAGGCAATGATTTTTGGCTAAACCACAGTTCCTTCTGGTTTTTGCAAAGCAAATTCTTCTATATACTCATCATCCACTTATCATTTTGCTGTGATAGAGCTAGCATGTGATGAAGCTAACATGTGAAAATTACCTAGGAGATCGTCGATATATATTGAGAGAGTTCATTTCTCCTACCTTATGCCAGGTTCTTTCCTTTAAGCCCAGGGGTGGCAAATCTGTGACCCTCCAGATGTTGTCAAATTCCTATCAGCCCCAGTCAGCATGGCTAATTGTCAGTGATGTAGTTGTGGTTCAACATCTGGAGGGTCACCACCCATGTTTCAGCCCATAACCTGACTTTAAAGACAGGGAAGCAACAGATATATGCTTGGGTATATTTTCAAAGCCAAAATTTAATCTAAGCAAATATATCCTAAATTCTATTTCTATTCATATTACCAGACTCTTCATATGTACATTCTTCACAAAAACATATCGGTGCTAAGTTTTGACATAAATTAGTTTTTTCTTTTCTTTTAATGAACCATAAAAGAAAGAAAGGTGATTTTTCCTCTGTTGGTATAAGGCTTAATTTCAAATGCACTTCTTCCCCACTTTCTCATGGATGTTAGTATCCAGTATTGCATCTTTTTAAAAAAAAAAAAGCAAAGAAAAAAAGAAAATAAATACAACTGTTATACAGTTTTATATAGCATAAAGAGATGGCCATTCTTAATATTTCATTGTATTTTTTAAAAGTGGAATGTTCCCACTACTGCAGCCAAACAATCCCCTCAAATGCACACTAATATGTTTGATGGATGTTTCTCAGCATGAAAACATGGAATACTTACCATAAGAATGAGAGTACCATGGGGTAGGGCAAATCACAACATGATTTCAGACTGAGTTTGATGCTGGAGGCACAAATGAAAACTGTGCACTTTTATTTCAGTGGACTTTGACAGATGGAAGGGTGCAGCAAATCTCTAATTGTTTAGATCATTAACTCATCTTTCCACCTGCATTCTCTCTGGGAAGAACTCAGTTGGAAGCCCTGAAGAGCAGGGCACAGAGAGAATTTTTGAGTGTGAGCTATTCTACTAAGAAATTGGACTTGTTTTCCAAGACAATCTCTTATGTGGCTGCTGCATTTGCATCCTTAGTTATCTTTTCTTTCACAAAATCCATTCTATTCTGAAGACGCCAAATGGCCTTTTGGCCTTGCTGTTGGGTCAATCAATCAACGACTACTGTCCATGCATTGTAGACACCGAGAACAAAAAAGCAAACAAGCTGGATTGAGATTCACGGTGCATCATGAACCCCCACTTATTTGCAGCCCTTGTAAATGTCACTCCATAGGCATTCATAAATTACGCTTTCTGGTAATTTGGTTTTCCATTGTGTTCTAATTGTGAAACTGGAATTTAAAGCTATAAAATTATAAGCATTTAGAGAACACATCTCAAAATAGCCTTGTTTCTTATAAAATGCTTGTCTCACAAAAATCTAATACAAGTTTAGAGTATTTCATGGCATCAATAAGTTGTTCCCCAGTGTTCTTTTACTACAATGGACTGGTTAACACATTAGGGTGGCCTTCCCACAGCAATCTGCTGCTTTCACATGATTCATTTGTTCATGTGATTGATGTAATATATGGAACTGGTAGCTCACAGTTCTCAGCACCAAATAAAGATCCTGTAGCTGTGTCCTAAACTACTGGCTCAATAATGTTACTTAAGTGGATGAGCAAAAATAAATTAGCCAGACATAAACAGGTTCTTAATAACAATTAATACTATGAACAGTGTCATAATTTTATCTCTATACAGTTACACAGACTAAGAATCAAGACAAGAAGAGAAACAGCAAGTAATTACACGCAATTTAAATATAATCAACTTATTGTACCACAAATATTGAGGAAGAAGTGATTTAGAGGTCCATGCTGACAGAAGGGTGTGTTATGCACAGAAGCCTGGAGACAGTCATGCAGCACAGAGATGTCTTATTAGAAACTGGCCAGTGGGAATACACACCTAGAAATATTAGTGGAGTGTATAGAATGGGGACAGCCTGACATTTGTCAAGCAACAGATAATTAATGAAAGATGATAGTTATGCAGATCTTTGAAGGTGATGACAAGAAGATTAAATCAGTTGTGGTACAAGACGGGGGATGAATAACTGGATTCAAGAACGGGAAATCAAAAGATTTAAGGCTAAATGGAACAAAGTGTGGGCATAATTAACTTTTCTTCATTTAGAAAATATCTCATTAGGCAATATAAAGATACCCTTCAGAACATTCAATGGTTCCTTCTATTTCACAAGCAGCCCCATAGCAACATTCTGGGTTCTGTTCTTTACTTTGAAAGGGGCAATACAAAAGCCTAAATTAGTAAGCTAGCAGTTATAACACGGTGCTGGTGCACATGTAGATGACCTTTTCCTAAGCATTACCAACCAGTTGCAAGTGAGACTGACAGCCATCTTCATAAAGAGTAAGAATTAAGAGGTCAGAGAAAAGACTAGACTTTAAACCCAAGTAGTAGAACCCCACATGGAGCACCGCTTGCAACAGGCACTTCTCTCACACACCCAAGCCAAAGTGCAACCCTTAAATCATACACGCAGACCAGGGTCCACTGTGAAACAGCCTTGGAAGACAGGTGGAGGAAGTAGGTCTTAGCGGGTGCATGTCCTGTTAGAATGGGATTTCCTTCTTAAACGTTTTTGCTTTCAGGAAAGATTCAAAAAAAGCTGTTCCCATCCTTACTCCAAGGTTTTAAAGAGCTGCGCACTTTAGGTCAGCTTTCCCCAACCTGACAATTGGCCATGTGAGTTGTAGCCTAAAAGATCTGGGGGGCACCAGGTTGGCAAAGTCTGCCTTAGATGAACAAACAGTTTTTCTTCTGCTGGGGTATATTCCTGCATCCTCTGAGATATGACTCATCTCCTATACTGAGTAGATTCCCCCAGGACCTAACCAGGTACAAGACTTTTTTATTTCAAGGCTTGGAAACTATAAACAGTGATAGGGTCTAGGAGGCCCTTCCTTTTAATCCATACTCCCAAAGTAGTATTCATCTTTCCATGTGCCCTACGGCAGAGATGTGTGAAAATTATATTAATTTAGGGCTCTATCTTCTCTTCATATCACAGTTAAAAACAACAGCCAATTATCTCTTTTCCTAACCACTGATCAGGGATTTTCCTTTTTATATGAAGTTCATTCTTGGCTCTTCCACCTTTAATCACCATAAACTGTCCTCCTGCCTTTACCGTTAGGGATGTTGGAAGAATCTGCAATGGATTCAAATGTATTTGAATTTCTATGAATCTGACCTGCAGATTCTGCAGCAGACTGGATTATTCTGAGTCATGCGAATTCCGCAGACTTTTGGGGAGGGATTTGCACTAATTCACATGAGTGCAAGTTTGCAGTAGCATATTAGCATTAAGTACTAATGTGCAGTTGCTCTAATACGAATTATCAATAATAAAAATTAGTACAAGTAGAATGAAATTCTGGTAAAACAAAACAAAACAGGATGACAGAACAAAAGATGCCTGGCAATCCACAAAACACTGATGGGATGGATTTAACAAAATCTACACATTTTCTATTTAACAGTTCTTTCTTTTCTTAGCCTTGCTTAGTTCTACATGGAAGAAAGGTTTCTGCTGCATATATCAATTTTAATTCTATTCCTATTGATTTATTTGCACAGCCTGGGAGCCATACTTGCATGGCCTGGAATACAGAAGTTGCTTGCAAGGTACAGTTTGGCACCTTGTCTTCACTTGAGCATTTGTGCCAAGGAGCATTTCAGCTCAGTGCTAGGCTGTGGCCTACCAAACACCGTGACACTCTTTCTGCAGTGGAGTGGAAGATGACTTGTGGTATCTTTCTCTTGCACCTGTTTCAGAAATATACTTTCCTTCTTGAGAAGGATGGTGAAAACTGCCAAATAAAAGCAAATAGATTTTGCATTCAAATCACTTGCAGAATAACATGTGAAAGTATAACTAAAACATGAGAAAAGCTAATACCATAAGTGAGATGGGGAGGAATCTCGGTTTTATTACTGCTAACCACTGAATTCATAAATCTAAAATCTGTCTGATATAGGGACATTGTTCTAGGGTAGAAGCACAAAATCCACAACTGAAATTAAGGTCAGTCAAGCCTATTCTATTCCTTAAGTCTCACTAAAGTGGCAAACTGCTGCCACAAAAACCTTCAAGAGTTCTCTCCCATTAATCAGGAGTTAAAGGGATATTAAGAGATGCATGCCTAAATCTCTATACTCCCTACTAGGAGACTACTATTCAAGAAGATCATCTAGAGCAGTGGAGATGTTGAAATAAGGTTTAATGGATAAATTCACATGGCCATTTTTCCCCCTTCCCTATGCCTTCTACCATGCTGTCCCCTACCCCCAACTATTTCCTTTTTATCCTTACTGGGACAATGAGTGGCACTAAAACTGGGCTTGCAGGTGCCCCACACAAACTTACTTGCTGCATAAAGAATAGCCAACTTGTAAATATTCATGTTCCCATATCAGCCACTATGACCATGTTCCAGAGCCTCACAACATGATTGAAGAGCTCCACAGTGTAGATGGTTCTATTCAATTTAGCCACACAAGAACAGAAGAAATAGAAAGGGAGGTGGAGTCACACTATAAGTTAAAATACTTAGTCCTATACAGAAATATGGGAGGATGAGCCTGGTATGGCTTCAAATAAATGGGGCAAGGAATAAAAAGAACATGTTAGTTGGAGTCTATTACTGACTACCCAATCAAGGAGTAGACGATGATGAAACTTTTGAAAAGCAAATTGCCAATGTTTCAAGGAGGTGCAATCTAGTAGTAATGGGGGACTTCAATTATCCCAATATCTGTTGCGAGACAATTCTGCCAAACGTGGCCCCTCCAAGAAATGAGTGGCTGATAACTTTCTCCTACAGAAAATGGAGGAAGGAACTAGAGGATTGGCTATCATTGGTTTGATTCCAACCAATAGAGATGACCTAGTGGATAAAATGGCAGTTACAGGAAGTCTAAGTGACCATGTCATACTTGAACTCTTGATTTTAAAGGAAGCAAAAGCTGAGTTTGCCATATTCATACTCTGGATTTTAGGAAAACCAAATTCAATAATCTCAGAACGATGATAAGTAAGGTCCCATGGCAAGTGACCCTAATGGGAAAAGGAGTCTAAGATGGGTGGGAAGCACAATTACAAACAATTTCAACAACGAAGAAAGGTAGAAGACAACAGAAAAAGCCAATATGGCTCCACAAAAAGCTTAGAGATGACATGAAAACAAAAAAGGACACATATTGGAAGTGGAAGGAAGGCCAGCCTACAAAAGAAGAGTACAGCCAGGTAGCACAGAAGTGCAGGAATGGCATCAGGAAGCTAAAGCTGAAAAATAATTAAGCTTAGTTAGGGATGCTAAAAGCAAAAAAGCTTTCTTCAGGTATGTGCATAGTAAAAGACAGAGGAAAAAAATGGTGGTTCAACTGCTCAATGAGGATGGCAAAAATGATAACAGATGACAAAGAAAAGGCCAAGGGCTCAATTTCTACTTTGGTTCAGTCTATGACACCCCTGGCAAATATGAAGTACAAGCTGAAGGGGCAGGATTGAAGGATGAGATTGATAAAGAAATGGTCAAAGAACACCTACTTTCTTTGAATGAGTTCAAATCTCCAGGGTCTGATGAACTACATCCTAGAGTAATAAAGGAGCTGGCAAAAGAACTGTCAGAACCATTGTCTATCATTTTTGCAAAATCATGGAAGACGGGTAAAAGGCTGGATGACTGGAGGAGGGCTAATGTTGTCCCTATCTTCAAAAATGGCAAAAAGGAGGAACCTGGGAACTACAGACCAATCAGTCTGACATCTATCCCTGGGAAAATTTTGGAGCAGATTATAAAGAAGTCACTCCATAAACCAGCATGGATTTGCCAAGAACAAATCCTGCCAGACTAATCTGATCTCATTCTTTGATTGTGGACTGTGGGAATGCTGTGGACATAATGTATCTTGACTTCAGTAAAGCTTTTCACAAAGTGCCCCATGACATTCTGATTAGCAAACTAGCTAAAAATGGGCTAGATTGAACAACTATTAGGTGGAGCCACAGTTGGCTACAAAACTGGACTCAATGGTGCCTTCTTAAACTGGAGGGAGGTAATGAGCAGGCTACTGTAGGGATCAGTCCTGAGCCCAGTGCACTTCAACATTTTGATTAACAACTTGGATGAGGAGGTGCAAGGAATGCTTATCAAAATTGTGCATGACATAAAATTAGGTGGGATAGCTAATACCCTGGAAGACAGAAACAAACTTCAAAGTGATCTTGATAGGCTGGAGTGCTGGGCTGAAAACAACAGAATGAAATTTAATAGGGAAAAAGACACCAAATGCAGTGTTACAAAATGGGAGATACTTGGCTCAGCAGCACTACAGAGAGAAGGATCTTGGAATTGTTGCAGATCACAAGCTGAATATGAGCCAACAGTATGATGTGGCTGCAAAAAAAGAAAATGCTATTTTGGGCTGCATTAATAGAAGTATAGTTTCCAAATCACATGCGGTACTGTTTCCCCTCTATTCGGCACTGGTTAGGCCTCATCTTGAATACTGTGTCCAATTCTGCGAACCGCACTTCAAGAAGGATGCAGACAAGCTGGAAGGGGTTCGGAGGAGGGCAACAAGGATGATCAGGGGCCTGGAAACAAAGCCCTATGAGGAGAAACTGAAGGAACTGGGCATGTTTAGCTTTGAAAAGACTGAGGAGAGACATGATAACACACTTCAAATACTTGAAAGGTTGTCACACAGAGGAGGGCCAGGACCTCTTCTCAATCAACCCAGAATGCAGGACATGGAATAATGGGCTCAAGTTACAGAAAGCCAGATTCCGCCTGGACATCAGGAAAAACTCCCTGACTGTTAGAGCAGTATGACAATGGAACCAATTACCTAGGGAGGTATTGAGTTCTCCCATTCAAGATGCAGCTAGCTGGTGAGCCATCTGTTAGGTATGCTTTAAGGTGAATTCCTGCATTGAGCAGGGGGTGGACTCGATGGCCTTACAGGCCCCTACCAACTCTACCATTCTATGATTCTATGAAATCACTGACCACATAGCAAATTATTGTGGCAACACCATATGGTTACTTTTAATGTGTATTCTGCCGCCCACCCCAAGTCTCTTTTCAAGAATAAGTTGGTAAGATGATGCCCAGTATTTTATTTCAATTCAAGCTGACTTTCTCCAGTGCACATATTAAGTTGTCCTTAGGGTTCACCGTGTTTCAAAATGTGTGCAGTCAATCATGGTGAGTGATCAACTATCTCACCATCAAAATATTCTTCATCCCAGCAGTGACTAACAATAAATTTCTCTTCAGTAGTTATTCATGGAGCAGATGTGAGCTAAGAGCCAACAATGATCAATTCTGGCATTCTGGTTTCTGCATAGACATATGTCCATAATTAGCAAGAAAGAATTAGAATACGGTTGGAACAAACACACAATCTTAGTTAACTAAATGACTGTCGAAAGGAATAAAAAGGTTGTCTTAAATCTATGTTAAATAAAATAGTACTCTTCAAGGTATGTATCTATGTGACAGTGGCCAGAATTGATGTTATTTTTAACTTTTGCTCTGCTTTAGATTCTGGTTACCTTTTTCTATTTTTCTGTTTATTTCTCTGTTCTAAAGACTATTCAAAATTCAGTTTATTTTTACACAATTGGCATATGTGCAATATCAGCTTCAATAATTAGCTAAAATGGGAAAGTATCATCGCAATGATGAAAGGATATGCCAACCTTTCAGCTTGTTTAAAGGATTTAAGGATGTGGCAACTTAACCTGAAGAATATTTTCCCTATAAAATCAGAGAAGTACAATATTGAAGAACACATGATAGCATGAAATCATTCTTACTGCTTTGTTATTATAATTTTATTTTGTTTTTAACTAGCACAAATCATTCTCAAAAGCTTTAAGTAGAAAGTAGGCTATGAAGCTCTTGCAATATATATATATTGCATTCCAGTTCATAACCTATTCATCTCAGTGTTAGTTATCAGTCATGAGGGAGTGTCAGGCTTTGTTGCTCTTCATTGCTTTTCATGAAATTAAGTTTTGTTAGGCCTCACTTAAAAAATCAGTCCTTATTCCAGAACATCACATGGGAATTCACATGATGGATATTCATTATTTCACAAAACTACAGCTTCACGCAATCCAAAAAGGAAACATCAGTGTTGTACAGTACGTCTTAAATATTTTCTGTCCCGAAAGCACATATATGACTGTTAATCCCAAATTAAAATGGACCCATGTAATCTAATGGAAGTAATTGCCCTGAAACCATTATTTTAGTGCCCTCGGACTTTAAAAAAATGGAGAAATAAGGATTCCATGTTGAATTTCTTACATTAGCAAATAGCTGCTTTGAATTTGACCACCATTTATTATAGATACCTCAGAAAAGCAACTATTAAACAGATCTCAGCATGCTGCAATGCATGGCATTATATCACAATGAAATCATGGCGATCTAGGCTAAATAACCTTTTCCAGTGGAATCAAATGGTTATTAGCTCACTCGCAGTCTAATCTTTGGAGGGTCAAAGAGTCAGCACACTCACACAATAAGGCAACAGTAAGGTCAACATAAATCTCCAGAGGAATTAAGTTTTAAGGAAATTAAATTACCAAATAGAATAAAATATTTGGTGTCAAAGTAGATCTTGGAATATTAAGGAACTTTTTCCTTTTTAAAAAACAAGATCAGCTATCCTCCTTTTTTGAAAAACAAAGATTATAGAATAATGTAGAACAAGTATCATTAGGCACATTTTAGCTGTTGTAAAATTAACTGGCACAATCCATTGTTAAACACTCTTCAAATAGAAGAGAGCTGTGATATGCCATTGAAGTCAATGGAACTTAAAAGTGATGTTTTTTTAGTCGTATAGTGTTAATGACTTCATTCATTAATACTTAGTAAGTAATTATATATGTAGTTGTTAACAACTCACACATGAAGATATTAGCATTTTGCTATTCTAGGAACTGTGTTGGTGGGGGAAATATATTATAGTGCCTAGAATTGAAAAAGAAATATAGCAACCCATACAGAAATTGATTATTATACCATAAAGTACAGTGCCTTATAATTATTATATATCTTTTCTTTCTTTTAAGGTAAAAAAAGTCATCATACCTTCGAACATTGTTTGTGATTCTGGCACCAGACCAAGGAACCATTATTCTGGAGGAGAGACAGAAAAAAGATTAAAATTATTAGTGATATATTTTCTTGAAAAAGTAACAACTATTCCTTTTCAGCTGGAGTGGAAAACTCAATTGGCGTAGGCATAACACACAAGGTAAATGTAACTTCCTCTCCATCAGTGCAGCAGAACTTTGCCATTACATGGGGTGTTCAACCAGTGGATCTCATGGATAGGATTGTACCCTAAGGTGGGTTTTACTTTCCCAAATATTTACGAAAAGAAATGTATTTATACCTTTCCAGATATTATCCTCAGAAACACATTACATCTTCAGCTGTTAAACAGTCACAAGTTAAAATGTAATGTTCTTATGGTTGGCAGCTACTACCCATAAATTTACCTTAAGTCTATTAAAACACATGTATAAGAAAATGTGAAACATAAAACTTGTGCAATGCTTATGAAAGGGCAGGAACAGAAGAAATAAAAGTTTAGGAGGATGCCATAAATAACATACAGTTAACAGGAGTACTTTAGCAATCTCAGAACCAGCCAAGAATTTATTATTTCCTTCATCAAAAGCTAGCCAGCAGTAATGTTAAATAATATTTCATGCACTACTTTCAATTCCTTATTCCTTTCTTCTTCATGTGACAGAAGAGAGCAATAATTGCAATAGCAGAGTAGTAGTAACTAGCTGCATTATTTTCCAGTTTTGTGACCTCTTTTCACTAAATCAGATTAAAGACTCCTGTTTTGGAATAAATACATTACCTGGAATATGACCACACATTAAATACTCATAGGCTGTTTTTCTCCTATTGAAAGCTACTACCCTACAAGTTTTTAATACAATTTCAAAATGCAAATTATTTAGCAAAATTGTCTGCTCATACACTAGTGTAAAATTATCTTTAAGGAAGCCATGGCTGTTCTAGCCTTTGTAACAGCAGGGTCACTAGACCCATTTGATTCACCAAAATCTGGCAAGTACAATTTTTACTGTATATATTCCACACTTCACAAAGGATGTTATATATACGCACACACACAAGTTACTTGAAAAAATTATGCCTGTTTAGTTGTCATTATGTCACTGGTTCCAATACTGAGCAAATGCCACACTGACTCCTTTTTGTAAGCCAGCTAAATATACTAGACCATAGCTAATTAGCCAGTTGTGGTGGGTGGTTCGTCTGTCCGGCTAGGTTCTGGATGGGGTTGCTCTCCCCCTAAAGGATCGGGTCTGTAGTTTGGGGTGCTCCTGGATCCAGAACTGTCACTTGAGGCACAGGTAAACTCAGTGGCATGGAGCACCTTTTATCAGCTTAGGCTGATATACCAACTGTGCCCTTATCTGGACAAAGATAGCCGGGCTACAGTTATCCACGCTCTGATAACCTCTCGTTTGGATTACTGCAATGCATTATAAGTGGGGCTGCCTTTGAAAGAGGCCCGGAAACTTCAACTGGTACAAAACAGGGCAGCCAGACTGTTAGCGGGGACTGGCCAACAAGATCACATTATGCCAGTCCTTTTCCAGCTTCACTGGCTGCCGGTCCAGGTCCGGGCCCAATTCAAAGTGCTGGTATTAACATTCAAAGCCCTAAACGGCTTGGGGCCAGGTTATCTGAAGGAATGCCTCCTCCCATATGCACCTGCCCAGACCCTAAGATCATCCTCGGGGGTCCTTTTCCGTGAGCACCTGCCAAAGGAAGTGAGGCAGTTGGCTACAAGGAGGAGGGCTGTGGAATGAGCTCCCCAGAGAGGTTTGCTTGATATCTACATTATACTCCTTTAGACGCCAGGTGAAGACCTTTTTATTCTCACAGTATTTCCACAGTTCTTCAGTTTGATTTTTAACCTTGCTGTTTTAATTTGTATTTTAAATCTGTATTAATTTCTGCATGGCTGCTCAGGTTTTATCCTAGTTGTGCTTTTATACAGTATTTTAAATTATGTTTTCATACTGTTGTTTTATATTTTGAATGGTTTTTATGGTTTTAATTTTTGTAAACCGCCCAGAGAGCTCCAGCTATTGGGCGGTATAGAAATGCAGTAAATAAATAAATAAATAAATAAGCTGTGTTCACATTGCAATCCTATGCATATTTACTCAGAAGTAAGCCTCATTGTGTTCAAAGGGCCCTACTGCCTGGTAAGCGTTCATATGATTACAGCCTCAGAGGTGTTATGACCCCTAGAAAATATACATGGAGGCTTAGACAGGCAGGAAAAGTTTAATGCCATATTTGCATATAGGGTTGCTAATGTCTGCTTTTCTAACCAGACCGCCCAGTATTTGAAAGGCTGCAGGGGAAAGCATTCAGTTCCCATATATGTAGTACCAGATATAGAGGAGATTAGACAAGGTAGTGGCCAATAGCTCCAATTCCAAGCCTGCTGTGGGGTTATTGTTGCTCCCCACTAGCCTCTCTTTCGCTGATTAACAAGTAATGGAAGTCATTTTGATTTAAACTTGCTCATTGCATTCTGGGATATGGAGTTCTCTTCCTATTTCCATCTTTCCCTTTCGCTTCCAAGCTGCAAATCTTTTTTTGGCTGAGTGGGATAAAAATACTTTAAATAAATAAACAATAAATGGGGGTAAAGTGCACTGGGGATAGAGAACATTAAGGAATGGAAGAGACCTTTACACGGAATGCATTAACATGGTGGTGCAGTTACTGCTTCCTAACTTGTAGCAACAGGGGAGACAGCAATGCTCTCCTATCATACAACTCTGCCTACCCTGGTACTCATGCAAGCAGTACAGGGTGCCTACCCTGGTACTCATGAAAACAGTACTCATGCACAAGTACAGGGTGAGGAGGGAAGGAAAATATATACAAAGAGATGAATAAATGGTATGTGTGGTGGGGGAAGACAGAGAGTATATGGGGCAGAGGTGCAAATTAATTTTAAGAATTTGGGGGTGATTTCACTAGAATGTTAACTAGTTTACCTTCTGTGACATTTAAATTCTAGTCATTAATTTTCAATTTGCATTATATGCATGTGCAAATTATATTCAAATTAGTGTCCTCTTGTCTCCTGGTTATTATCCTCTATTTTGGCAATGCATAAGTGGTCACCCTATTTTAATAGAAAGTTTGGGATGGACTAGTCTGCGATTACGCAAGCTAATTTGAAATTGATTCTTCATAAACACTACAGAGGTCAATGCATCAAATTGGCAAGTGACCAGGCTTTTGCTATGGCAAAGTGGCATTCTACATTGTGGAATTATTTTCTTCTAGATAGCTGCTACATCCTCATTTAATAAACATATCTGAACTCAATGTTATTCAAAACTAGTTCTAGAAGACCTACTAATTAATGGTTCCCCTTAGTATATGTTTCCCATTTTTTATCATTTATCCTTTTAAGAAATATTTCTAGGTGGTTTAAAATGTGGCTGTATTTTACTTTTTTTATGGAAAGTGCAAAGAATGGAAACTGTCAGGAGATGATGCTATATACACTAAATTATCAATGTAAGTGTGTTACCTTGGATTAAGCAGACCGTGTACCTGCTTAAATAATGATACTAAACCTTTAACCATAACTAAGGATTGAGAGCAGTCCATGAAATTCCATTTCACACAAATTCCCTCTGGCAGCCTAAACGAGAGGTGAACAGAAAGTAGATCTCCAGGTATTTCAGATTTCAACCCCCCCAACACTCCTCACCATTGGGCATTCTGAAAACAGCGTCTTGGAAATGAAGTCCCAAAACATCTAGAGATCTACTTTCAGCCCACACCTAGCCTAAATTATAGTCAAGATTTATGTCAGCAGCCACCTAAAATGTTGGTGAATGAACTAGTGTACCAATAAAGTATTTAAAACCAGTTACAAAACTTGTTTGAAATCCTTGTTTCAATCCTCATTAATTGCAAACCATGGTTAGCATTCATCATGGTTCAGGTCAAAAGTCATAACCATATTTATGGCCAGTGGGAAAAGGCCAAGAAGGAATTGTACATGGAGCAGAAGGGAAAAGCACACAACCCCATGTCCATCTTCCCTATTCATGGGTGTGTTATATCCTTTAAACCAATTTAGTATCTGTGGTCATACGGGAAAAAGTCCTGCTATGGCTTGTTCACATTTACAGTGCAATTACCCTTCACACCCTTCTGCAGATCTGTTCCTTTCTGAGGCATGTATGGTCCAATCAAACTTTAACCACCTATGTATGCCCTTTTCCACTTTTTTTAAGTGAGTTGCCACAAACATAGGAATGACATTTCCATGTGGGCATCAAATTAACTTGCAACAAGCAAGTTAATGCTGGGTGTCAATATTTCTTTTAATACCAGACTTGGCATGCCTATTAGTTTGGTAATGAACAGGCTACAGATTGAAAAGGTAGTGGCTTCCCAATATTCAGGGCACTCCCAGGTATGCAGGTATATTTATATGTAAAAGAAAAAGTCCGAAAAGACTGGATTTTATCATGACCCATAAGGTTTTTCGGAGAAAGTATGGAGCAGGGGTGTTGAATCTCAGGCCCGTGGGCCAAATCCATCCCTCTGGGGTTCACTAGGTGACCACACCCCTTCTCCATCCCCTATCACCTTTCTCCTGACTGCTAATGTTTTAGTGGTTTCCCAGTTTCCCATTCTAAAAGGTTGAAATGAAGACTTCATTACTTGCTGTAAGAGCTGTAAACTAAAATATGCCAGTGTTTGGGTGTTCTGGCTCTATCCCTTTTGCCCTGCTCCATTTAATCTTGGGCCTTGCCCACCACTGGAATGGGGGGGGGGGGGGCTGAGAGCTTCTCTAAAACTGAATTTGGCCCTCAGGTCAGAAGAGCTTCAACACCCCTGAAATAAATAATTAGTCTACTCAACAGCTACAGCATCCTGGAAAAGGAGGAATTAGAGTGAGGAAGGATGTATGCCATTTTGTTTTTGAAAATCCCCTTCCATACACTTTTTTCCATTCCCGCTTCCCAGAACCCATCCCTCCCCCACTTCGTGGCAATAAAGTTTTCAGCCCATTAGCACTACACAACATGGAAGAATGGCTAAAGACATGTGTGTCCTTTTTCCCTCTCCTCTCCCTGAAATCTCTCCCCAGCACACACCAGTCCCAAACAGTGGTACAAATTCCTAATCCAGGCTGCTTCCAACCCTGTTCTGGAATGCTACTATTAGCCACTAGGAAAACACTACTTCATGATGTTACAAGTCCCCACTTGTACACTTCTATTAGCAACAGCAAGCATCAGATTCCCAGCAAGCAAGTTGTACAGATCTCCAGGACTGCATCTGGCCCACAGCTTCTAATCCAGCAAGAAACTTTCAGGCCAGGCTTTCTTTCTATCTCTTTCATACATAGCCACAGGAGAGTACTGGTCAAGGACCCTAGTCCTACAGGTGAATTGCTCATTCAGGAGGCCATCCACAGTCATTAAAAAAACATTAACATTGACAAAATAAAAGCCCTGGCAAATCATTCGGAGTGAACAAGCTAGCCAAACTCATAACAGTATTATTGCCTAGTGCATGGATATATATGTGGAATACACACAAGTCTCTAGGCAATGCACAAATGGTTTAAAAATTCATTCAAGGCCTTCTCCAATACTGTTCTTTTCATAACCAAGAATGACAGAAAATCCATTCTCAGGAATATGGAAGAAAATCCTTTTGAACATGGAGCAACCTCCTTCTCATCTGTTTTATTTCATCCCAGTGCCCAAGGACAAAGATTTAAATTACAAAATCATGAAATATGTTTTGTGCAAGCATGTGATGATTTGATGTTATTTGACAAAATTGATCGTGGCAAATGGAGAAGGTGTACCATCCAAATCTGAAGCTAAAGGAGAACAGTAGGTAAAGATGCATACAAATGACAAGTGATCCTGATCTGTTTCGAGCATTCCAGACCCTTCTTTAGTGGATGAACTAACTAGAAAAGTGGATATAGTTATCAGAATGTGACTTGGACAAAAGGAGTTTAATTATGATCCACTACTCTGTCCCACTTCCTCTCCTTCTTAAAATGTAAGTCTAGCAGTATTTCTGAAACTATTGTCTGGGACACTGATAACATAGATTTCAGGAACACTGTTATTCTTAAATTTCCAGGCAATATAATAACTTACACCTGGATGGCACGGGGGCGGGGGGCAGCAGAGAGATTAATGCCTTTATAAACTCAATTTAGGGAGATTTTTGCCTATTTAAAAAAAAACTTCTGTTTGGGGTTTTGACTTTTTTATTATTAAATGCCCTCCAATACCTTCATTATTATCCTATCCACCCCCACACAATGAACACTGCACATGTGTTCTCTTGATTTCCACTTTTTGTAATGAGTTTCTGCTGAGTTCCTAAGACTACTGTTCTGTGTTGCTCCATATTACTATCACATGAAAATGGCAGGTTTTGGAAGTTCACAGAACTTGCTGCCCATGCTTACTTCCAAGAGATTCTTACTTATAAGCTGGGTTTTTCTACTATGCTTTTCTGCTATGTTTGAGTAAACATGGAGAACAATAGTTTGGGGAATGCTTTGTGGTGAACATGTGTATGTTCTCAACATGCTGCTAGGTTCAAAAGACTGCTTTACTGTGTAGTTAAGAGGGTATTGTCATTCCATCCTCTCTACACTCAGCTAATGCAAGCATGCTCTCTGCCTCTCATTATCCCCTTTTAAAATGGGTTGCAATGAATCATTATTAGATTATAATTAGTGGAAGATGATGATCTGTGACTTGTGTGTATTTCCTCCACTCACCCCCATTGTTTTGCTCTTGATTCTTTCTGCAAAGGGGGTTGCTGGAGCAGAAGAATGTGAGTCTAAATGACTACTTTTGGGGGGGTTGCATGGAACTCCCTCCCCCCAGCTTTGCATTCATGACCTTAAAGTTCATGTGCTTCAGTTTACCCTTTCTATGGTATGGCCTGTTGGGGATTTAAAAGAGTGTTCTGCATCTGGTGGCCTCCTCCAATAGCCCCAGTGGGCACCAGGGGCCACTGCCAAAGAAACAGCATTCCACCTAGGTTTAACATACGAAACACTTTCTCTCACCTGACCTTAAAAACCTCGCTGGCACACTATTCTGTTTTTTCAAGAGCTATCTCAACGAAATTATGACATCAAGTTCAGAATTTTATGTAGCCTTATATCAGCTGTTCAAAATGATACAACAGCACAACTTGTAGACCAGCCACTCCCTGAAGTTACCATGCCAATACTATTGATAATATTCTAATTTATTGCTATTGCCAAAACTGGGCTGACAACTGTTACCCAGAGGACCTTCTCTTCTGTCACTCCCAGACTGTGGAATGCCCTGCCAGAGGAGATTTGTCAACTTAACAGTCTCTTTGACTTTAAGAAAGCTATAAAGACCAATCTCTTCAGGCAGGCCTACCCAGTTGAATTTTAAGAGTTTTATTGGTGTTTTATTGGTATTTTAATAATGTATTAGTTTTATGTGCATTTAATCAGTTTTATGTATTTTATATTTGATGTTGTTCCCCGCCTCACTCCAGAGGGAGAGGCGGGTAAGAAATAAATTTGTTATTATTATTAATTTATTTGAAAATCAGCATAATTTTCAAGTAAAATATGGAAATAGATGCAGAACTTTACCGCAAGCATACATTCACACACACACCACTTCATCAGCTGAGCTGAGCAGTGGGAGGAGAAGGCACAGAATGCAAAATTTAAACTTCAACTTCCAGATGTAACATACTCAGGCACATGGCGCTGCTCAGATGTTTACTAGGAAATAGCTGGGCAGCAGGATATAGCATTAAGAAGGGACTCCACAGCATTTGCCCTGCTGCTCAATTGTTCTCTAATGATACAGGTAAAGGGAGGGATTCTGGGAAGTAGGAGGATTGGGGCTTGGCAGATGGCTGGTAGGCCAGATGGGAAGGCCCTGTGGCCCACATCCAACCCATATTCCAGAGGTTCCTCACCTCTGGGTAAGCAATCTTCAAAATTAACTATCTTTCATTCTACATACTGATTCCAGAAAATACCCAAGTACAAGCTGTAAAAACAAGGGATATGGACAATCTTTCAGGCATCTACTGAAATGTTCTGGAGTTTCCAAAACATTTCTGCTATAATTTATAGAACACCACTTGACAGCAAAATTCAATTATATTCTATATCGGAAATGAGATTAAGGCACACACAAAAATGAAGTCAGACTAAATGCCATTATGAAATTGACACTATAACTAATTTCATGAGAACTTTGAAACACTTATACAAGTATGGGGAAAGCCCTGTTCAGAACTGTCTTTAAGCCTACACTTAAACATGGCTCACATGTATTTGTTTGTAGATTATTTTATTAGGATACAAAGTGTTTCTGTTCTTCCACATCATATGAGGCTTTGAGAATCCCAAGAGGCATACCACACATTCCCCTAACTACAAGCAGTTGAAGCACAGGGAAACACAAATAATCACAGGAGGCAATACAAAGCTAGATGGACGAATGGTGCAATTAGGTTTAAAATAGCTTCACATTCACATTAACTTGGGAGTGTTTAACGACTTTCTGGAGTAAGACTGTGCAGGTCTAGATTTAACTTTGCGCATTAAAGATGCAGTGGGGATAAGTGATGCCTTGGTCATCATACAGTATGAACTGGGGGCTTTAGGCAGAAAAACACTGTAGAATTTGATACATCATTCAAATGAAAACAACAGTAACATTTGGGTATCGTCCATTATCAAGTCTTACTGCCCTACTAATATCTTCTAGTCTAAATTTATTTTCTCCTAAATTAATCTCGTTAAATTTTACACTGAATTTTAATGTGAGTCACTTACACAAATGAAATAAACAACAGACAAATAAGAGCCAAGGAAGCTATGGGATTTCATATTTTAACAAGCTGCTTTGGAAAGGCATAAAAAGTAGGAACTAAACTGAATTCATATATATTGTCCAGAGCCAAAATTTAATAAGTGAATTCACATTAGTCAGTCAGAGATTCCCTGATGCCTGCCCTAAGCAAAGAAGTTTAGAAAGCCAAGGTTTCTTCTTAGAAATCTATTTTGGATTATTTCCAGAGACTTGAACTAATCTATGAACACAACTCAGCTCTGTATGGAAACATCTGTGTATCTAACAGCTAATTAACATACTATATAATTTATTAGGTAGAATTCTTTTGCCTATTCTTACTCAGGTGCATTTTGCTACACTCAAAACATCTGATTTCCTTCTAATGGAAGATCACACTTGTATACATGGGCTCAGAATACTGTGTTCTGTTTTTTATTACTTTACGAACAATGGTCTACAGATTGCACAGCTCTAGATTCCTACAAAAACCTAGTACACTTGAAATCTATGAAAGGCCCTCCAATAGCACCTAAACAAACATTCCTATTTTGTCTAGAAAGTGGTGGAGAAATGTGATGATTTTCTGCTTCCATGATGCTGGTTAAATTGCATACCATTTCAAATGGACACTAACTACAAGGTTTCAGTAATTTATAAGGGGCAGGACAGCTCTAGCTGTGATCTATATGGGGCAGGACAGCTCTAGATTCCTACCAAAAAAAATCTAAGGGATAGATCCAGATGGATTTCCCTGCCAGTTCTCCATTCATTACCTCCCCACCCCCATCACAGTTCTTCTAACTATCACAGACCCATCCAGGAGAGAAAAACAGCAAGGAGAGATTACAGGGGAAATTGGTGAGTGGTAAGGATTAAGATTCACACAATACATATACTTTTTATTTTATTCATTAAAGTATTTCTGTAACTCTTTTCCCAAAACCTCAAACCTGTGTGCAACAACAACACCCCACACAAAAACAGAATATAAACAGTGACCATGTTCCCGAAAAGCCAGGATTCTAGAGAATGCTGGTTTCTCATTCACAAGCTGTAGTTCCTGCTTGGCTCCTGCTACCAGGAGCTAAACTATTCAGGACTTCAAAGCTTAGTGTGTTGTCACCCAACTCTGTTGTTTTAAATCATTATGTATTTGAAATCTGCAATGTTGCTAGGTTTTATTTTGGTTTTGGCTTTTACATTGTATTTTATCATATTGTCTTTTTATGGTTTTAATTGTGAACCACTCTGGCTATTCAGCAGTATAGAAATGGAATAAATAGATGAATAAATAAATACCAGCACTTCTAGCTTGTTGCTCCTTTAGAATCCAGGAATTGTAAAACCAGCAAGAAATTGCTGGTTGAGCCCTGGATTTGGATGACATGCTAAATTTTGAATTCCTGGTTGGTTTAGCCAGTTCTCCTGGCTAGAAGAGCCAGCACACAACACGTGAATGGTAAGTCAGGATTATCCAGCATTACTGTTGTGGGCAATAGACAGTTTTTAATTAAAACCACAATACTATCAAGCCAACTATCTCTAGCAAATGCCTCCTGCCATTAGTGTTGTAAATCAAACATAGGATTGGGACCCCTATATATAACTTGTAACATGGGTTTTGCCCATACTATATCATGGACCCAATACAAATGACCAACTTACCATATGGTGAATATTTTCTACCACAGTTTTGCTTGTCTATATATTCATGAAAATGTGATGCCTTTTCCCTATTATGCATTCTAATGACCTGTAAATCTTGGGGAACCTAAGGTTCCCCCATATTTGGAACTTAGTATTTCATCTGTCTATATTAAGCTTCCATAAGGAATATATTACTCAGAGCTAGAAAGTTCCTGCTTTTTCCTGTGGTTTTCAAACTTTAAGAATTCAAATTTCTATATAAAGTGCTGTTCATATATTTTGAAAGATATACATATTGGTAGCTTTTGTTAGGTACTTTTAAAATTTTACTTAAGTGTTAATGTTATATTTAAATTTAAACTTTATATTTAAAAAAGGAACACTTTTTAAATATAAAGTTTTAAAAATCCTACTCACTTTCTTTGCAGACAGAAAACTGACAGTATTACTACATTGCACTGCATTTAATACACAACCCCCACCCTCAACATGCGAACCTAGCCACCAAGGCTAGAGTTAAATAACCCTCAGGTAACCCTCAGTTTGTTGTAGGGCAGGGTTGCATATTTAAAATCTCACCTGCATGCACCACAGCTCACTGTGGGTTAATCACAGTGAGTGACCTGCACGAACAGGCTCAAAATGTCAGTGACAGGGGTGAAGCCTCTCAGAATACTATAAATCCAGCCATGATCATCTGATTGCTGCACTTTAGCACAGATTAAGGAATGGACAAACATCCCCAAATTTACCACTTCATCCATGATCAATGTCTTCAACTTTGAATTAACACCTTAAAATACACTCTGGTTTAAGTAGAATTTTCTTCTGTCTCACAGCATCTTATTTTTTAGATGTGAGCAATAGTCACCATCTGTTGTTTTTTTAAGGCTATTCTTCTGATGGAAGTGGATCTCTAACACATCCATAAAACAACTGAGAGGAAATAAAATTAACACACTGCATTGGATAAGCCACTTTAGACTGTGCAGGCCTTCAAATCACATTCTGTCTCATAGGCCTATAAATTCAAGCACTTACTCCAAGAAAATCATAACTGTTCAGCATCTGGGAAATTGGTCTGGTTTTTAAGCCATTATCCAGGTTTATAAGGGTTCCCTCTCTGATACACATATTAAACTAAGGGCACAATCGTATGCAGGTTTAGACAGGAAAAAAAGTCCTACAACTCACAGCATTTTCCAGCCAGCCATGCTTTTTTCTGTCTAAACATGCATACGATTGTGCCCTAAGGGTCTTTTAAAATGTTCTTCTGATTACTAATTAGAAAGTAATCCTAACTATCAACTGAAGGCTGAGTGAGTGGGATTAGGATACTGTAGGAACACTGCTTCATCAGCAGACAGGTTCTCTACCAGGGGGATGGCACATCCACTGCAAAGGCTATATGCAGACATAAATCTATTGCTAGTGTTCTGGGCACATTCCAGGGGCAATGGAGCTCCTGTGGATCTGTCATATCCAAAGCCCCCTTGGTTCATTGGCATGCCCCTGGATTAGGACTCAAACCTATGCCAGACCTAAGGATGGCGTAGGCATTTTCCCTCCTATGGGCTTCAGTAAGAAGGAAAATTGTAGGGGGGTTGGACAGATAAACCACTGGAACAGAAGAGTAATACTGCTCTCCCCCCCCCCACCTGCTGCCCTGGCAGGGCACTAGATATGATGCTGCCTCTGTGAAGGATCTCCCACCCCGATACATAAAATATCCTCAGTAATTTTATTTAAATAAGGGATGATTTTCATAATATTTAAAATTAAATGGTTTACCTTAAATACTATTTATACTATACAAATTGCCAAATAAAACTCCATCACTATACAAATTGCAAAATAAAAATCAAGGTGCATCACACATTACAAAAAAATATATAAACAGAAAAAATCTGGAGAGTTTAAGCTTTAAAGACCTGCATTATGTTTAATCAATGCATATAATCCAAAATATAAAAAAAACAATTGCTGTAACCAAAATACACATGCTGAAGATGGGTCATAAGAACTGCTGTTTCAGCACAACTATACAAACTGATACATTAAATCACTGATGCAGGCAATGCAAGCAGAAATATGCCTATTTCTAAATTCTACTATATAGGGAAGGAACAGATATTTTAGTTGGACTTTCAAGGTCAGGAATGCAAAGCATAGGAACTAATACAGAAGAAAAATCTGCTCTCCTAAACTCTGCAGTGATCAAGGTGACAACTAGTCACCACTAATCTTTACACTCCAGATTGCAGTGTATTTAAGAAAAATGTTATACATTACTTTTGGCATGCCATGATATATGCTCATCCATGCCATATATCAAGACATACTAAATCCCATTTTACAGATAAGGAACCAGGCTAAGAATGAAGAAGCAAAAAACCATGTCTAGTAAGACAGCAGACCAAACTGGCACCAAGCACAACCCCATCAGAAGACTCAAGGTTAAGAGATAACCAGTGGCAAAACCTACAGCAGTTTACAAGTTATGAATGAACTGACCACACAAAAACTGGGAAATCGTTTTTCCAACCATAACATCCGGCCCCTTTTGAAACCACAACACACCTTGGGCAAAGGGACAAGCACATGTATGGCAAATGATGACGGGCAGGAGCCCATTAGGATGCACACTTGATTGTTGAACCACAAGTCTCTGGGGCCTATAAGTACTCAGACCTATAAGATATTATGCATCCAAATCAGAGTTGTCCCCTCATTTCATGTTGATTAAGCATCCCTGGGTGTCTATTCCTGTTGCCTTCTCTATACCTAAAGATAAAGCTGCTTATAGTCCTGTAACAGTGAAGGGGATATCAACCTGAGTGCTGGCTAACAGAAGAAGTTGGGATATAGAGAGAAAGCCAGCGATCAACCGTACAAAGCCTAACAGTTTATCCTCTATTGGGCTGCACCACCACTGCAGGGGTTAGAAGTCCCTATAGCCCATACCTCTTGTCCCTCTCCCTGATTTTTCACAGATTTCCCAATCTTGTGCCATCACCAGAAGCTGCTAGTTGCATATAGTACTGCAGGAGCAGTACTCACTGTAGTTGCTAAGAGGCTTCAACAATCGGTTGATACATTGTAGTTGAAAATGCATCCCCAGCAAATTGCAAGCCACTTCAAATGTATCCTCAGCCACTGATAAACTATTAACATCAACAATGAGCCAATACCATTTGTAGCTAGTGACTGGAGCTGCCTGAAATTAACTCCTGCCCTGGTACGGGCAGGTAGAAATGGGGTGGAGGCTGAGGTGGAGGGGGGTTGCCCTTGCTGTGCTGCTGCAATCCAATTGGGACCAAACTGTTAACTTTTTGTTGTCACACACTCAAGACTCCACCCCCTGCACCAGCCACACCCCACCCCTGAGCCCCCTCCACAGGCATCACCTCCTGAGACCCCACCCTGCAGACCTAGTCATGAAACCCCCATATCCCCCTCCCAGCCTGGAACCCCCACCCCCATCCCCCTCCACACACACACTGCACCTCCTGCACTTTCTATTGCAACCTTTAAAAACAAACAAACATTGGCTTTGATAAAGAAAAAATATGAATCAACCACCCTTCTGCAGGGGCAGGGCACAGTACTTTGAATCCCTCCTCTCTGCTTTAAATCTTGATTGACTGACCTGGACCAAGCTGCACTGCTACGGGGCCCCTTTAAATCCACCCTCTCTAGCTGCATGCCGGAGCTCAGCACGAACGTCCCGAAGCCTCCAACCTACTTCCCTCAAAATAAACAGAGTTTTTTGGGGGAAGCTCATTATCTCCCCCAATCCTTGACTGATCTTGCTGGATTTTGACCTTGCTACTAGTTAACCCATTTTCTCCCAGCTTGGCAAATTTGGCAGCTTTCCATCCAAATTTCATAGAACAAGTGGTTGGTCATGACTTTTCACTCTTTTTTTTCTTAAATTTTCACACACAAAAAATATACTACTAGAACTCCCCGCGGACCTATATATCAAAGAATCCATCCTTGAGGCCTTATATGGGGGGTTAATCCTTTTACCCATATAACATCCAATAATATGCTTTGTTGTGCACCAAACCCAGCTAATCCTTTGGAAAATTATGTCGCTATCTACGTTCAAAATTTGGAGTAGGTCAGAGCTTAGTTATGCCCCAAAATGGATTTTTCCCTTATGTGAAAAGCACACAAAATGGGGTTCACAATCATAACTATAGGTGGCTTGACAGAGCCACCCACAATTACTTAACTAAGTCCAACTAAATCAAGCATAACCAAGAATAACTTTTCCTGATGATGCAATTAAGTAGATAATATAAAGTCCCTGTTGTGTTTTAAGTATCTGGCAATGCATTTACCTGCTCCTTTAAACTTCTCCCTGTTACGTTTTTTCAGAACGAAACAGGGAACCAGTAGGTGGCTCCAAAAGAGAGCTGCATGGCCATCTACTCTAGATTATGAGGGGAAATCACATTTCCTTACCGTTGCTTCTCCACCCTCCATGTTTTCCCTCATTACTTCCTCTTCTACTCCAAGGAGAAAAAGGAAGTAAACAAAAACCACGTGATCCATTCAGGGGCCATTTTAATCGCAGCACTTTTCCTGCACACAGCAGGAGACCACAGCACATTTTTTTTTAAAAAAAAAAAAGTCGGATTAAAGAAGTCTATTTTGTGACAGAAAAATGATCAGAAGGAGTAAGAGATGCACAGGAGCGTGCAATGGAACACTTGTCTGATGAACCGCTGAAGCAATTCCCCAGAGTCAGATCAACAAGATAGAAAAATATGAATAAAGTCACAGGGGGTATTGCAATATGATTCACTGCAGAGGAGTGTTTAATAAGTTTATTTCATACCCTACAGAATACCACAAGTTACTCAAACCCTGGAAACAGGGGGATCAATTCCAACAGCTACAAATGAAGACCACAGTCATAGCTGTATTCTTAAAAGCATTTGATTTGTCATGTGAATATCCTAACTCCTGCTCTTCCCCCAATGGGCTGAAGACATGGCAGTTATCCCAATTTGTATACACATCAACCTTTTTTCACAAGTTGGGCCTCAGGTTACCCAGTGAACTTCAGGGATGTCCAATAATAATATTTTAACAACCATCTGATGCAAAAGTAGACAGGAGTTTCTAAAATCACAAACATGCTACATCATGCAACTGTCTCATGCAATAGAGAAAGACTCAAGTCTGTTTATATGCAACACAGATTTACCTGTCTTTTCTCCCCATACTTCACCATCATCCCCTGCTCTGCAGTTCCAAACACGAATTACTGTTCACAACCGCACAAGTGTACTTTACTACTCATATCACACTAAGCTTTTCTGACCAGTTATAGGACACACACAGTTCAAGCCTGTTTTCACTAGACTGATTTATGTTGAGGAAAAGTGTGCATGTTTTGAACCATAAAGAACAGCTCTGACAAACAACGCTTCTACACTATTCCCAACAGATGCTGGGCCAGTAAAAAGCATCATTCAGCCTACTTTAACTTCCTTTGAGACCAGCTTAGTAACTGCCATCAAAGCAAAGCCTCGATACACTAAATCAAAGTCTGGTACAGATGAATCAGAGTTCTCTTAGGACAGAACACACATGTCTTGTATTTCTTACTAAAAGACAATTGCTCCTGCTGTTCAGCTATGCCAGGGCTTGACTTCCTTTAAAATCTGAGACAGGTAATGAATTATTATGCTGTGGAATCATTTACACTTTAAAGACCTCCTGAAATTGCTATAGCAAAGTAGCAGTGGTAAAGTCATCTTTGTTTTCATGACAGAACAATGCAGCACACACCTGCTTGACCTGGTCATCTCTGGCACATCTCAAATAGTGAGGGCATTAGATGTTTAACATATCCCCTTCCTCTTCTTCTCTTTTCCCAATTAAAAGAGAACAGAAAGCTTAACATTTATTAACAAGATCACTTTACTTTTGTACATTATTGTTGTTTCATGTCTTAGAAGTATTTAATGCCCCGTAATTTGGATAGGTTGCACTGTGCTTTCACAGGTTAGGGTTAAAGTCAGTGATTTGCAGAAGGGTTGGGGGGGGGGGGGGGAACAGCCAGTTATTAAGTCTTAACTGAGTAATTTGCAGCTTATTTCACCCCAGCTAATTAAAATGTAATCACTATTGTTTGGCAATGTGCATTCTGTCAGCAGTTTTTACTTCAGAAAGAAATCATGCCAAGAAAGCACACACATAAAAAGGCCTTTCACTAGAAACTGGCTCATGTAAATTGCCTCCTTTAGCCAATGAAACTGTAAAACAAAAAGAGTTACAACCAACTGACAACAGTAAAAAAAAAAAAAAGAATCCCCTTTCAATATAATTAACTGGGATGAATGAATTCCTGCTTTTGATATATCTCCTGAAGAAAATACATGTTCATAGATGGCCATTTTTAGTTTTAAAATCCAGCACATCCTTATCTATTTGGATTTATTACCCACTCCCATTGTACATGTGTGTGTGTACATGTGTATGCATACTCTTGCATGTGCCACACATATACAATTTATGCAGACTGCATTCTTGAAACAAAATGTGCTTTTGCACATTTTCCTTCCTTCTGGTTCAAATGGATTGACTAAGAATAATAACCTGACTGGGATCGGACAACACGATAACTAACGGTGGGTTAAATAGCCAACAGTTGGTTATTATGTCATCTGTTGGGATTTTTTTCACACCAAGGTTGGTTATAAAGCCAAAATAACCAAAGCAAATAACCAATGCTGTGCAGAGTTCATTATGTGAACAACAACCAGTTATCATGTCGTGTGTTGGGCACAGCTGACTACTTCATCACACACAGTTGGTTATTTTCAGTGACTATAGAGTCCCTTGGCAAGAGCAGCCAAAACGGCAGCTGTCGCTCTAGTGCAGCCAGAAGAACTTGCAATGGCTGCTGGGATACCAGAGGGAGGACTGGGGGGAGAGGGGGGAGATGTGTCAATCAAACACACCATTGACTAATTATCAACTCGACGCTGGTCTTAATCTACACTATGGTTGATTATAATCATGTCTTAATCCACACTATGGTTGATTATAATCATGTGGTGTGAGGAGTACCCCCTCAATAATCAACCGTGGAGTTGAGTATTAACCTACCATTGACTATTGTGTTGTCCAAACATAGCCCCAGCTTCAAAATAGGCCTTGTCCTGGGCAGAAAAAATTATAACATCCTGCAACAGATAGTCCTTTGAATGTGAATTCTAGTCTTCTGTAGGATAACAGGAAGTATGAGGAGTACATACATTCACTATCTAGTCCTGATTTGTTTTGATTTGTCTTGCACTGCTGTGCTTTGGAATCAGCATATATACGTTGCCATAAAGAGCTTCTTTAAAAGGTTAACAACTTTCCCAAATGGGATGGAAGTCCACTTTCCAATGGAAATCGGAGGATCCATTTTAACTTATTAAATTCAGGAGCAAGATCTTTTTTTTCCCTAGGTCTCTTAATGTAATTTCAAATTCCCAAGCAAACAATCGCTTGAAGAGTTTGTTATTTTTCAATATATTATTTTACATTATTTTAGATATTTGTATTGTATTTTATATTTTAACTGTCCTATGGCATTTTAAGTTTTTAACTGTTTTTAATCCACCCAGAGAACATTAGTTAATGGGTGGATTAGAAATTTAACAAATTAATCTGTGAGAATCTGAAACTCCATAAAAAACAAGAATAACAAAAAAGAAGAAGCAAAGTATGATGTATTATGATAACTATTCTTTAGTAATTTGATAGACGATTCTTGACCCGAACAGGTTCAGTTCAATCCAAAAAATTGTTGCTTACTATTTTCCACTGAGTTCAGCACAACTTTGTCTCAAGTAAGCCTTGCAGCCTAGTCTCATTTTACTTTGCCATTTTGTCAATTACTACTCTCTATTGCATTGCTTCTATACTTCATCAAATATAAGTAATCATATGTACATAGTAGTAACTGAAAATGAATTTCTGCTTGGACCGAATGTCAAAGCTTAACTAACAGAAAAGTACCCATTTTGATATTCCCATCAATCAATAAGGCCCAAGAATCACTAGGCTGGCACCCTCCAGCTGTGTTGAACTACAACTACCATCATCCCCATCCTGAATTATGGGAGCTGCGGTCCAACACAGCTGAAGGGGAAAGCTGTTATGTGTGATAGTTTCTCACATCCCAGCTGCTTTTCCATCCTCAAAATAAGCTTATGAATGTATAATACAACTAGCCACTCTAATTACACTCCCCCCTCAACACAAACACACAAAGTTACAGTGCAAATGAATAGTGTGCGTATTTTGAGGATACATTTCAGTATGTCTGTATCCAAAACAAAGTAATGGGGATGTAACAGGATTCTTGTCTTATATCAGAGTTCTTAAATCACTTTGTAAGCAATATATACTGAACTCAAAATGGCTTTAGAATTTATGGATATGAACAATATGTCCATGGTAGTTTTAAGAGAAGCCAGGGGTTAAGTCACTAAATGGCAAGTATAATCTACACCTAGATTACAACTCACACCTGAGTACCACTGATATCTACAGAGCTTAAATAGACTTAACTGGATATAGCATTGTAGCTTTACAACACACACCACTGCAGCTTCCCAAACTCTTGATTGAGCATTTTGCAAGAAGCACAGCATGGCCACAAATAAACCCTATTGTTAGACAAAGTACCTTATTCCCTATCTTGGCTATCCCAAAGCCGAGCATGCAGGATGAACATCCAGAACAGTTAAGCTGATTCTCTCCTATTGCACAGACTTTCTTCCAGAAAGGGAAAATGATCCAAACAATAGCAACAGGTTCATACATGTGTCTATGGCAGAGTTTAGAAGTCCATTAAATATTCTTCTAAGTAACTTCTGTGCAGATGCATGCTTGCATAGTAGATTTTGAATATGGAAAAATATAATTAGGCTGTAAACCTATACTCAATCCCCTAGAAGAAAGCTCCACTGAACTTCTACAAGTTTTCAGTGTTAATCTTTCATGGCTCACAAAGGCTGTGCTAATCCAGACTTTTAGACTAACTGTGGCTCCAGCACTTATTGCATTTTTGTACAACTAAAAGCGGTAGATTAGCAATAGCAAAGGAAGCCTGGATTTATTTATCCAGTGTCCCACTCACCTTCCACAAAAAGTGTCTAGGTGCCACTACATCTATTCTGTACAAATGTTTTGCAACTCTATATGATAAAACTATAGTAGCATGTAATGTCTGTTTTACGATAACGGAATAGATGGATCTTTATCTTTTTTCTGCTGCACCAAAGTACATTGTTTTATATGAATGAATTTCTGGAGCAATCAAACCAAGAGAACTCCACACAGATTTCAAAAGATCTACTTTTCCAACACACAGCAATTCTGCAGATGAAGCACCTCTGCAGAATCATCTGTTACCATCTTGTTTTTACTTCACTTCCAAAATATTGCCAAAACAGACCATACAAATGGCTATCAGGAGTGCATAGACACCCCAACCTTGCCATGCAGTGTATTGATCTTCATCCCATCTCCCTTTATCAGCTACTTATTCAGACTCAAACACACCAAGGGAGCCATTTGTTTCCCTTCTTTTTCCATGCAATGCAAAAACATGACATTCATGTGAATGCTCAGAGAGAATTATTCCATCATATCTGCCTGTGGCAGAAAGCACAGAAGCTGTAACTTACACACCCAATGTTATCAAAATAACTGCCAAAGACAGAAATGCACAGTAAATGGCACACCTGCAGAGATCTACAGAACAAACTAACTTTTTCTCTCCTTGCCTTTAGGGTCATCTTTTTCTAGGCACCCTTGTTTTCAGAATGTACAGGCCAATCCTATGCAGAGGCAGGCAGACGGTCATAGATTTCAATGGAATTAGGCCTTCTGAGCTCTAAAAAAGTGTTTGGCAAGTTATTGTAATGAACTGTTCTTGGCCAAACAAGTAAGTCAATCTTTTCAAGTCGTATTACAAAGACACAACTGTAGAATCTAGGGATGTATTCAACGAAACACATTAAAAAAAAAACTTCAGACATCTGCCAGTTCTCTCTCTCTCTCTTTCTCTCTCTCTCTCTCACACACACACACACAGACGTATCAGTAACCATAAACTGAATCTTTGATCTGGGATTGGGGGTGGGGAGGGAGAGAAAGAGTAGATATCCCCTATCTTTTCAGGATTCTATCCCTCTATCTTCAGGATTTCTATATTTCAGGGTTGTATCCCTCTATCTTTTCGGTAATTTATAGATTCAAACAACACTCAGGAACACACTGGCCATGTAGTATGTAAGATGCTTACCAAAAATCACACCCTTCTATCACAGGTGGATTAATCCAGAATAACTATCATTCTTTCGTTACTCACAGTTACTATGCACATAACTGCATAGTAACTGTGAGAAAGATTAGTAACTTCTGTATCTTTCTGACAGATGAGAACACATCCTCATTTAGCGATCTTAAGTATGCATCCATACTTCCTGAGCAACATACAGTTCTATGCCTTATCATAAGTAGCAAGGAAATGCCACCAGTTCTGCACTGACTGTTACTAATGTAAATGAGAAACACAGTCCACCAGTAAACATACACTGTAAAAAGCTCTTTCCCCATTATCTAGGGGAAGGGGTGTGTGAACGTTACAGGGTAAATAACTTGCTTTAACAAGTGCAATCCTCAACATGTCTACTCAGAAGTTCAACTGGATTTACACCCAAGTAAATGCATATAGGGCTGCAAAGAGTGCAATCCTATGTGTGTCTACCTGGAAGGAAGCCTCACTGAGTTCAATCAGATTTACTCCCAGGTAACTGTGTCTAGGACTGCTGCCTAAGAAATATTTAGATTGCTCCTTTATACTACATATACAAGTTTACCCAGTTTAAATCTGAATGACTTAATCTGGAGTGACTACCACCTCCCTATTCCACAGTTAAAACAACTTGAATTAGAAGTCTCACTCCACCTTTAGAATCCCATATATATAAATTAGGCTCTGATGCTTGTGTTAATTTAAAAGGGGGGATCCGGTCAACTGAACTGTCGCTGTCTGCTATCGTTAATGCGAATTAAAATCGCCACATCTCCTATAAGCCGCGGGTTGAAAGAGCAGAGAAACTTATCCTTGTGTCGCCACCAGGGCCGGCAACACGAAATAGTCAAAAGGAGTTAACTTCGGAGTAACTCATCCGCGTCAAGGGATGCGTAAGAGTAGCAGCCCGGTGCAACCGGGTTTACTTAGAAAGAAAGTTCAATCGATTCCACCGGGGCTGATTTCAAAGTAAGCACGCTTGCTTGGCATTGCAAGCCCCATCAAACGCGTTGAAAAAGCAGCAAGTGCCGCGGAGTTGAATGGGATTTACACCCAAGTAGGGCCTCTGGAGTCCGCCCGACCTGGCGCCTTCTGACTCGGGAGTAAGTCACGTCAAGATGAACGGGATCTATTTCCGAGCAGAACGCGCGTTAGGATTGCAGCCGTAGGCACATGCCCCGACATCTCACAAGAAGTAGTGATCCCCAATCTTGGCGTTTCATTGCAGCAGTGACTCCAGCATTGCGCTCACTAAGGCTGCAGCCCTATACCTGGGGGGTGAGTCCCATTGAACTCAACAGGACTTACTTCTGAGAGGCGCGTACAAGACTGCGCTATTAACCGGGGCGGAGGGGTCATGAATACTCTGCCCGGGCGCTGTTTGTTTTTGTTGTAGTTTCGCCGCCGCCGCCGCCTCCTCATACCTGGAAATGCTTGAAGAAGGCGGAGATGCGAGTGATCTGCAAACTGAGGCACCTGGAGGCGCATCTGGCTCCGTAGACGCTCGCCGCGGAGAAGGATTCGTCCTGCCTGCGAGCCGCCGCCGCCGCCGCCTCTCCAGCCCCGGCGGCAGAGCCAGCCAGGCAGCTCCAGGAAGCCGTAATCCAGAGGAGAAGGGTCAAAGGCACGCCGGGCTCCTTAAGCCCCATGGCTTTGTGTGCAAGCAGGGCGCGGGAGAAGGCGAAGGCAACCCCGAACCGCCTCAAGACGTTCCACACGCCGCGTGCCGCTCCGTCGTTTCCCTTCGCCAAGGAAAAGCGAAGGAGGCAGAAAAGCCTCAGCGCGACAGAAACTCGGAGAGGAGGAGGGCGCACGGAAAAAAGTTCAATCATTCAACTCTCTTCAACCCCCCGCCAGTCTCCAGTGCGCAGCCCTCCCCTCACTCCCAGGAGGGGGTGGGGAAAGGGTGACAGAAGGCTGCGCGATTGGCTGCGGGAGACCTGAGTGATAGGGCGGCCGGGAGGGGCGGGCGGTCAGACCGCTGGCAGGTCGCGCGGAAACAGGCTGAGGCGGCGAGAGGCGTTTGGGGTTAATAACTTTTTCTCACGTGTATGCACAGCACGCTGGGCGGGCCGTGGCGAAGGTCCTCCGGAGTGCGCCCCTCTCTCCCTTCAGCCGGGCAGGAAGAGGGATGAGGGCGCCCCGCCTTGTGCCGCGCACCTGCTTGAAGTCCCTTACTAGTGGACTGGGAATGAAGGGGCGAAGTCCCCAGTGTAACAGGTATGGTGGGGAATGGCGCGAAAGAGAGAAACGGGTTTCCTCAAGAGCAGGAGCTTCCCCCCCCCCCTCACGTCCATGGGGAATACCACCTGTGTCCCCCAGGCTCTTTCGGTTGCAATCCTGTGCAGAGTTAGAGCGTCTGCACCTCTGCTGACTTGAGGGTGGAAGCACGCTCCTGTTAAGTGCGCATGCTTAATTCTTTTGAACAGACACACCCGGCCAACTACTTATGCTCTATGTTGGTATTAGGGTGGCTTCATAAACACAAAAAAGTTTTGGGTGTAGCTTCAAGTGGCACAGCTGGGGAAAACCTTATGAGTGGGTTTGTTAGTCAGTAGAGCCAACTTTCTCCAACCTGGTATCCTCTGTCCGGTTTGGACTTTAACTCCCATCTGCCCCAGCCAGCATGATCAATAGGAATTCTGGGAGTTGAAGTCCAACGCCTGCAGGGCACAACTTGAGGAAAGCTGGAGTAGCCAATGGGATGGTGTCAAAAGCCAGAACAGAACGGGCCGGAACGACCCCTATATATATATATATATATATTTTAAAAAACCCATGCCAAACAGAGTAGCATGTGTTGGAAACACTTGAGAACAATATTTTAGGACTAAAACCATTGCAATATTATATTACTATTAACCCCATAATTCCCAGAACAACATCCGGAACAGAATGGATGGCCGGAACAGGCACTTCCAAATGACTGAAATCAACCAAACCCACCAGGCACATGTAACTCCATGGCAGGGATGCAATAAACACCGAAATTTCCACAGAAACCACATTCCAATACCCGTTCCGGCCATGGTCCATGTTGTGCAACACAGGTCGGAACCGCAACTTCCCAGTGAGCCAACTCAACCAAACTTACCACTCACACATTATTAGGTGGGACAGATACAATAAGCCACAAAACAGCAACGAAAACCACATTTCGATACCCGTTCCGGGCCATAGTCCATTTTGTGCAAAACAGGCCAGAACAGCAGCTTCCAAGTAAGCCAACTCAACAGTCAGACATTACTAAGTGGGACAGATTTCCTAAGCCCAAAAACATCCACAAAACCCACGTTCCAATACCTGTTCCAGGCCTTAGTCCATATTGTGCAAAACAGGCCAGAACAGCAACTTCCAAATAAGCCAACTCAACCATACTCACCACTCACACATTACTAGGTGGGCCAGATACGATAATCCACAAAACATCCACAAAAACCATGTTCTGATACCTCTTCCGGTCCTTTGTCCATATTGCGCAAAACAAGCCGGAACAGCAGCTTCCCAGTGAGCCAACTCAACCAAACTCAACAGTCACACATTACTAGGTAGGCCAGATATGATAAGCCACAAAACATCCACTAAAACCACATTCCGATACCCATTCCAGGCCATAGTCCATATTACACAAAACAGGCCAGAACGGCAGCTGACAAGTGAGGTAAGTCAACCAAACTCACCAGTCACACATTACTAGATGGGAAAGATATAATAGCCTCCAGAACTTTGATGAAAATCGGGTTCTGATACCCATTCTGGGCCATAGTTCATATTCCACAAAATAAGTCAGAAAAGCAAATTATAGAATCATAGAATAGTAGAATTGGAAGGAGTCTATAAAGCCATCGAGTCCAACCCCCTGCTCAATGCAGGAATCTACCTTAAAACATCCCTGACATGAGTAAGTATGGCCCGGAACTGATATCAGACTTTCCATGGAACATGGTTTCCATGGAAAGTCTGGTGCTTCTTGCATCCCTGCCATGGAGCTACGTGTGCCTAGTGGGTTTGGTTGATTTCAGCCATTTGGAAGTGGCCATTTCCAGGCCATCCATTCTGTTCTGGCTGTTGTTCTGGGAATTATGGGGTTAATAGTAATATAATATTGCAATGGTTTTAGTCCTAAAATATTGTTCTCAAGTGTTTCCAACACATGCTACTCTGTTTGGCATGGGTTTTTTTAAAAATATATATATATATAAAGGGGTCGTTCTGGCCCGTTCCGTTCTGGCTTTGACACCATCCCATTGGCTACTCCAGCTTTCCTCAAGTTGTGTCCTGCAGGCGTTGGACTTCAACTCCCAGAATTCCTATTGATCATGCTGGCTGGGGCAGATGGGAGTTAAAGTCCAAACCGGACAGACAGAGGATACCAGGTTGGAGAATGTTGGCTCTACTGACTGACAAACGCACACATAAGGTTTTCCCCAGCTGTGCCACTTGAAGCTACACCCAAACCTTTTTTGTGTTTATGAAGCCCCAGCCAGCATGATCAATAGGAATTGAGGTTGGGGAAGGGCTGCTCTAAACAAAAAAAGAGAAGTAGGTGGCCCTAAGTTGTTCGTGATCAGTTTTCCACAACCACACAGTCACCTCTGCATATCATATTCTCCACTCTGTCCTCATGGTTTATCTGCTTTGGGAGAATGAGAATTTCACTTGCACTTTCTGCCTCCTTAGGGAGGATGTGGCGTTAAGGCTTGGGAGTCTTAACTCCCAATTTCCCTGCTTTTTGGTGCTTGGTTGGAATCTGTAGAGCCTTAACATTGTTTTTGAAAACCATAGGTTTTTTGTTTAATGAATTTCATGGCTTTGTGTAATGGATGACTGGATATTATACAGTTAACAACCAAGCCGGCATCAGCCAGAATGTTATACCATCTTGACATCCAATATAAAATCAAAGCTAGCTTTATGTGTTGAACTCACTTTTAACATTAATACATCAACCAAAATGCTTGCATCTTCCTCATTTTTAAAGATAAAGAGATGAAACCTGGCATCATGGTAGCTCTTAAGTAGGGATATAGCTATGCCAAGTATGAAGCAGATCCGTTCATGCCTTGATTTTTAGGAATTTTTTAAAGTTCAAACAAATCTCTTTGGGGTCCAGGACCTTGAGCAGTACAAGTTTAAAAAATGAAATTAAAGATAAAGAGATGAAACTTGGCACCATGGTAGCTCTGAAGTAGGGATTTAGCCATGCCAAGTTGGAAGCAGATCCGTTCATCCCTTGATTTTTAGAAATGTTTAAAACTTTAATTTTTTAAATTAACTAAAATGCTTACAATTCCATCATTTTTAAAGATAAAGGGATGAAACTTGACAGCATGGTAGCTCTTAAGTAGGGATTGAGCCATGCCAAGTTGGAAGCAGATCTGCTTATGCTTTTGAGTTTTAGGAATTTTTAAAACTTCAAACCCAATACTCCTCTTTGGGGTCTAGGGCCTTGAGCAGTACATTAAAAAAAAAGAAAGAAAGTAAAGATGAAGAGATGAAACTTGGCACCATGGTACCTCTTAAGTAAGGCTTTAGCCATGCCAAGTTGAAAGCAGATTGGTTCATGCCTTGAATTTTAGAAAAAAAATTGAAGTCAAACTTTTTTAAAAAATATCCTAAAAATCAAGGCACGAACCAATCTGCTTCCAACTTGGCATGGCTCAATTCTAGGGTGACCACTAGGGTGTGGCCTAGTGGCTAAAGTGTTGGACTGGAAGCTGGGAAATCTGGGTTCTACTCCCCACTTAGCCATGAAAACTCATTGGGTGACTTTGGGCCAGTTGCAGACTCTCAGCCCAACCCATCTCACAGGGTTGCTATTGTGAGGATAAAATGGAGAGGAGGAGGATTATGTATGCCGCCTTGGATTTCTTGGCGGAAAAAAGGTGGGATATAAATGCAATAATAAATAATAAAAAACTGTCAGGATTTCCCCAGATTTCTCCTGGTTTTTGTTCTATCCTCAGTGTCAGGGGGGATTTTATGCAATAGTCTATAATGACCTTGAATTACACACTTTCCCTTTTAAGGCCACCATTAGCGTGGCAGGGGGGAATGACATGCTTTCTGGAGGTGTGTCATTCTCTCCCACTGCTCCAACCAAGGCCTTGATTGGAGCAGTGGGGTGGGGTGAGAATGACATGCTTTCCCCTCCTCCGCTCCAATTGGGGACTTTAAGGTGGCCCCAGAAAGCCATTTTCCTGCCCCCCCCTCAACTAGGTGTCCTCTTTTTTGGTTTCCCAAATATGGTCACCCTACTCAGTTCTTGCACAGGCTGCATATCCATCCCTAGATATTTACTCAAAAGTAAGACCCATTGAATTTCCTTGGTTCTTGACAAGCAACACACTTGCTTTTAGATTTGCCAGTCTCAGCATTCTATGTGTGCTATGAAGGCCTGCTCTGTCTGTCCCTATAGTTTCCTGCAAGGTCCAGCCAGGGGAAGCCAGTAAATTAAACCCAGGGGTGGAGGGTGGGATTCCCTCAGGTTCATCTGACAGCAGGTGCTATAGAACATGGACCTTCCAGGAGTGTTGAGGCTGGATTTCTGGCAGACCCAGCCAGGCAACTTTATGGCCTGTTAGTCCCTCCATTTGGTAGCCCGCAGAGCACCTGCCTCATAAGGCAAATGGCCACATGAGAACTGTTGTTATGGCCTGCTACTTTGGCCCCCTCCACAAGGATGCGCTTTTGCGCCCGGTTCGGCGATTATGCGCATTATCGCGGAGGCGCATTTACTCCTAATCCCTCTGCACGGGAGGCAGCGAGAGGCGGCGAAGCGCATTAATTGATGTCCAAAAAGCGCTTTACAAGAAGTTAATGCGCATAATCGCTTGTTCACACGGCGAAAATACGCTTTAACGGCCGGAGCAAAATAAAGTCGCTATTTAACGCGCATTCGATAATGCGCATAATCCGGGAGATAACGCGCCTCTACGCCCGTTTTGCGCTCTGCTGGTGTGGAGGTAAAATTTATAATGAGCCTTCAAAGAGCATTAAACCTCTCTTGTGGAGGTAGCCAGAGTTTGTCTTTAGTAGTCTGTGGTCCAGATCTCTTCAGAAGGGGGAATAGTGTTTTGTGGTTGGGGTCAGTCTAAATTATCTCCAGGGGTCCCTTACTCAGTGCCTCTGATAGCAAAGAGATTGAGGATTTTCCCCAACTTTGTTACTCTTGAAGTTACTAGGCCTGTTGAAAATAGATTTTATAACATAAGCATGAAAACAGTGAATACCCCTTTTAACTTGTTAAACCAATGAAAACATGCCACACAAGAAGTCTTAAGATATGAATGGTTTATAAAGAAAAGTTAATGCAAAAGAACATCAGATGCAGAAGTGAAATCTGAAACATTACTAGTAGTAGTAGTAGTAGTAGTAGTATCCTGCCTTTTGCCCAATGCTGGGCCTCAGGGCAGCCTTACAAAACTAAAACATATACAGTTAAAACCTATAAATAGGAATATACTAGGCTGACCATATGAAAAGGAGGACAGGGCTCATGTAACTTTAACAGTTGTAGGGGCCCTGCCTTCTTTTGTATATTGTCACTCTAGTATAGTGCCTGCAACTTTAACTGTTGTGATGAAGAGGGAATTTCACCAGGGACTAATTGCATACAAATGACACTGGCTGAAATTCCTTTTTCTCTACAACTGTTAAAGTTACATGAGCCCTGTCCTCCTTTTCATATGGTCAGCCTAAATATACAAAAGTTAAAAATATAATTAAATACTTTTCAATATTAAATCATTTTAAACATTTTAAATACATAACAATTTAAAAGTCAAAGGTATAGACAGAGGTCCAGATGATTTGCCAAAGGCCTGCAGGAACAAAAAAGGGTTTGTCTGCTTCCAAAAACACATCAAGGAGGGAGCCAGTGTAGACTGCAAGGATTAGAAAGAAAATCCATGTGTACACTATGCAAAATAAACGACACCCCAACTGTTTCTAAACCTTATTAAAAAAAACAGGGTAACTGGGCTGAAACCAACGTTGTAGGCCCAGAAGCACTTTGAAAGGTTTCAACATTGTACTTAAAATTTACACCAGCCCAAACTAATTAAATGAAGTGTTGGAAGCTTTCAACTTTATAGCAGTATGGACCAAACTCTTAGAAAAGAGGAAAATTAAAAGAAAGGTATAGCTACCTATTCCCAGGAGAGACCTGAAGATCAGGTTGTCATGGATCCAGAGGAACCATACCCTGCTTCACCAGGGAGCAAAAGAGCAAACTGGCCTTATGAAGATAGCCCAAAATACTCTCAGAGCCAAAGGAATGCATGTTCCAGAAGAGAAAAGAGAAACTCTTCTTCTTCACTCAAAAGGTCTGTGCTATAGAGGCAGCGGCCATTTCACTCACCCACCCCACATTCTAAGGCAGGAGGGAGGGGGGGAGAGCAACGCTACTGAGCGTGTGTCAGTGTTGCGTTATGAGGGAAGATGGCCGCCTCATTGACTTGAATGAGAGGTTAAAATAGTCCTTAAAAGTCAACCAAAGGGAATTTTTTAAAAACGAAAAGCTTTCCATCAACTACAGTCAAGGAGGAAGAAGACCCCACCACTGGATTAGTTAATAAGGCTCTAGAAATTATGCAAATTGTGAGCACAAAAAGTCTCAACCCAGAAGTAATTTTTACAAAAGCAGGGAGACAGGTTTGTATTCCTTTTCTACCTTAAACTGCTCTCCTTCCCTCAATCTTTCACCAATCTTCTTGAAATTTTCAGGTAATGTAAAACAAACATTTCTTTCTGGCACCTGTAAATTTCAGAAAGGTTGATGAAACATTTTTGATTTTATGGCTGTTAGAATGACCCCCCCCCCCAATTATCACTTTAACATGGCAGAATATGTTTTTTTACTGACGGCCCTTAACAATGGAGGCACGACTGTGCCTCCATTAATAAAGGGGTTGTTCCGGCCTGTTCCGTTCCATCTTGTACACCGTCCCATAGCCAATAGTGAACTAGATTGGGAGTAGGGAACATGTGTCCCTTGTTCGACTGCACTGCCCATCATCCCCTACCATTGGCTATGCTTGCTAGGGTTGATAGGAGTTGCAATACAACAGCTGGATGACCACACGTTTCCCACCACTGAACTTGATGGACCAGGCACACTTTGCCCAGTGGAACATTTCTGCACTGAAGCAAAACCTCATGCAAGCAAAGAAGAAGCTATGAAGAATCTATTGTTGTTCCAATACCATCAAAGCATAACCAGACACAACCACCTGTGCATACAAGTGTTTATTATACAGCACCCAACATAAGATTCTATTCCCAAAGTGTTATTCAACAGTCTGATTATTACTTGCTGATTCATAAGGCAGGAAATCCAACTGATTTCAGAGGGCATATTCCCAAATAAGTATGCCTAAATTGCAGCCTAAGACTGAATTTACATACATGCATTTACAGCACAATCCTAAACATGTTTACTCAAAAGTAAGGTCTACAGTGTTCAACAGACATGTCAACATGTATATAGGATTACAGCATTAATGTCTATAAATGTTCACAGACTCTTAGAGAAGACAGCTACAACAGCAGAATATTTAGAACTCTGGTTTTACATTCCTTTTGAAATTTCAATTTTAATTTTGAAACATACAAGAACAGTCAAATATACAAATATGTAAATACATATATTGTCATACAAAATTAGTATGAGCATTTTCATACAAAATTAGCTGAGCTACATGTAAACTACTGATGAAAGTAACAAATACATAAAGCTTAGTAACCTAAAAATAGACCAAGTTTTGTATATAAAATCAGTTCCTAGTGTGCATATACACTACAGGTTTTGCCCATCAGGCCTTCCTTTGCCAGAGTTCTGCTGCACTAGTGTGAGTCCAGGCAGGTGTTCTTTGTGATGTGTACAGATCTTGTTGCATTGTCTTTGTCCAAATTTCACATTTCTATCATTGACATATGCTCCTGTGTTTTGCTTTGGGGTAAACATAAATCCTACATAGAGTAGACACATTGAAATGAATGGAGCCTTAGTCATTGCAGGATTGCAGCCACAGTGATTTTTTATTTTATTTTATTACATTTTTATTTTATTATAACATTTGTATCCTGCCCTATATCACTGGGATCTCACGACAGTGTACAGATAAAATCAAAACAGTGTAAACATAAATATACACAGCTTAAAAAGTATTAAATTGTTAACAAATTAAAACTAGTAGAAAACTTTGTGCGACCATGGAGAATTTAGCTCTCAAAGGCATTAATAAAGACCCATATTTTAACGGTGCCAAAATGAAGTCAGTGTCGGCTCCAGCTGGGCCTCCAAGGAAAGAGTATTCCATAACCAGGGTGCCACAACAGAGAAAGCCCTTTCCCATGTCCCACTATATTGTATGTTTCGCATTGGTGGGATACAGAGGAGGGCTCCTCCAGCAGATCTCAAATCTTGGGCATGCATGAATAGGGAGAGGCTCTCCCTCAAGTACTGTGGTCCCAAGCTGTTTAGGGCTTTAAAAGTCATTGCAAACACCTTGAATTCTGACCAGAAGCGCATAAGCTGCTAATGCAGTTCTTTTAAGGCCAATGTTATATGGTCTTTACAGGATGTTCCGGTGAACAGTCTAGCTGCTGCATTTTGCACTAGCTGCAACTTCTGAGTCATCTTCAAGGGCATTCCCATGTAGAGTGCATTGCAGTAGTCTAATCGGGACGTTACCAGCACATGGACTAATGTGGCTAGATTGTCCCTGTCCAGGAAAGTACACACAAACAACAGGGTGCTAACCTTAACCAAAATCCTCAAAACAAACCAAAAAAAGAAAGTTAAGGGGAAAATATGTAATAAATTTTAATACTTAATAAAATAATATATTTATCACCAAAGAAAACTAATAGAAATACATATGTATAGTAACAAAGTAAAAACAAGGCTCTTATGATTCTGGCCAAACGCATTTCGACAATAATGTCTTCTTCAGTGGCCCAATCACTGAAAATAAACAACAAAGATAATAAGACATTTAGTAGTGCCCCAGATGGAGGAATTTTTTTGTCTTTTCAATATATAAGGTTTTTTTACAAATAAACAACCCACCTAAATGGTTTGAGTAACAGGCAAAGGTTTTTTCCAGCGGGGCTGATTTATATATATCCCCAATAATGGGATTGTGTCACTCCCCACATTTGGTGTATATGATGCACCCTGGAAGAAATATATACAAAAAATAATAATTAAATGCCCAATTAAACTTTAACTCCACAGGGATATACATCCAATTCCACCAATTAAATCCCCCGTGTAAAACCCTGAGGCGAGCAGGAGGGCCTTGTCTCCATGTCAGGGTTTGAGTTAGCGCCGGTGGACGGGGCTGGCCCCGTGGCGCTGCCGCCCGGGGAGACAGTGATAGGAAGAGGCGCCCTGCTGGGAATTACAGATAAAAGAGTATCCCGAAAGCATGCTATTCTGAAGGTAGCTGGCAACCAGCTTAGCATCAAACCGGTTCATGTAAATCCTTGCTTTTATCAGCCAACTGAAAATGGCCAACTGTTGCCACTGGATATAGATAAATGGCACCAACTGAGTCCAGGCGATAATTTTTCCCTTTTAGTAGACAAATATGTCTTCAGGGTTATCTTCACTCCCTCAGAGGTGGAAAGTCTGCCAAGAGGCTTATTACCATGCAGTAGGCAGAATTGCAGCCTTTCCGTAGAAGACATAGCAAATCAAACTTCCTCAGCACTTCAGCCAACCAAGATGCTTCGCAGACAGTCTTCTGAACAGCAAACAATCTCTTCCAGCAAGAGCCAACTTCTGGAAGTACATTCCCTATTAGAAAAAGCAACTGAAATCCCAAAGAAGTTTTCCACTAGCATTTCAAAATCCAATCTTTGAACCACCAAAGGTAGCTGCACCTAATCTAAGTAGAATGGGAGCTATTCCTGTGATGATTCCAGCACAAAGCAAAGATGGTTCTATAGTATAGTATGTAATTCATTTATACTTTCTACAGTTCAGTAGCAGCATTGATGATTAACTTGTTCGAGTTCTACACTTTTAAATATACACAGAATTGATCTTAAGCAACAAGAAATGTGTTTGGTTCACCAGCTTTATATTAATTTTTGACCATGTACACTAAAAAAACCTTTTGAAGAAAACATCTGTGACTAAACATAAAATACTGGCAATATTTAAATCCCATATGGGTTGCTAAATAAACACAGGTTTGAATTTTTGACATTAAGAGATACTGAATTGTATGACATGTTGTGTTGGTTCTTCCAGGGTGCATCATATACACCAAATGTGGGGAGTGACACAATCCCATTATTGGGGATATATATAAATCAGCCCCGCTGGAAAAAACCTTTGCCTGTTACTCAAACCATTTAGGTGGGTTGTTTATTTGTAAAAAAACCTTATATATTGAAAAGACAAAAAAATTCCTCCATCTGGGGCACTACTAAATGTCTTATTATCTTTGTTGTTTATTTTCAGTGATTGGGCCACTGAAGAAGACATTATTGTCGAAACGCGTTTGGCCAGAATCATAAGAGCCTTGTTTTTACTTTGTTACTATACATATGTATTTCTATTAGTTTTCTTTGGTGATAAATATATTATTTTATTAAGTATTAAAATTTATTACATATTTTCCCCTTAACTTTCTTTTTTTGGCCTGTCCAGGAAAGGCCATAGCTGGTGAATCAGCCAAAGCTGACCCCAAGTACTTCAAGCCACGGAGTCCACCTACACCTCCAGTGACAAGGATGGATCTAGGAGTACTCCCAAGCTACGCACCTGCTCCTTCAAAGGGAGTGCAATGCCATCCAGAACATGTTGCTTACCCAATTCCCAGACTTGGGAACCACCAATCCACAGAGCTTATTTCTTATCAGGATTCCGCTTTGGTTTATTAGCTCTCATCCAGACCATTACAGTTACTAGACAATGGTCCAGCACCTTCACCACCCTAACTGACTCCAACAAGGAGAAATAGAGCTGATCATCAACAGCATACTGATGGCACCCAACCCCCAAAGCCCTAATGTCCTCATATAGATGTTGAATAGCATGAAGGATAGAATAGAACCCTGTGGCACCCCATAGCTTAAAAGCCATGGGGTGGAACAGCAATCCCCAAATACCACTCTCTGGAATTGGCCTTGCAAGTAAGAACTGAATCACTGTAACACAGTGCCTCCTACTACCATCTGACAGAGCCGGTCCAGTAAGATACCATAATCAATGGTATCAAAAGCCACTGAGAGATCCAGGAATATCAACAGGGTAGCACTCCCCCTGTCTTTCACCTGGAGTAAGTCGTCGGTCAGAGCAACCAAGGCTGTTTCAGTGCTGTGCCCTGGCCTGAAAACAGACTGAAATGGGTTCAGATAATCAGTTTCCTCTAAGAACATCTGAAGCTGTTAAGTATAATCCAAAAGTTAAAACCCAACATAAATCCTACTTAGAGTAGACCCTTTAAACTGAATGGGACTACTCTAAGTAGGACTTACGTTGGATTTTAACTTTTGAATGATACTTAACATCCATAAAAACATCACTGTAGCTGCAATCCTATAGCTACTTACCTGAGAGCCTCATTCAACTCAATGGGACATATTTCTGAAAAGATTTACATAGGAATGAGCTATGTCTGCCTCAGAAATTCAGCAAAAGGAATTCCTTCATTTGCTCAATCCTGTGAGCTGCCATATCAGCGTGGAAGCAAACTTAAGAGTCATGTGGCAAGAGTCACTCTGACACCCAAGACCAAAGGCAGGCTGAATGCCAACACAACAATTTGTGTTCAATATCTCAAGGGGATGCAAGAAAATTGGGCACCTTCCTAATGGCCTTTACAGCTCCAACAGTTTCTGGAAAGGTCACATAATTCTGCACTTAGGCCCCTCTAGAAGAGGTCGCTTTTACGGCTGCTTCTCCAAATATGCACATTAACTTACAGTCGAGTTTACACCTAATACCTATATATGAGAGGTGTGGAGGCGAATTACAGGCTCCATACAATGTACTTTAAAGTTGTTTACATGTGTTTAATCCCATTATCAATTAAGCATATAGCGATGCTCAGACGGGGAAATGTTGACAAAAGCACCGCCCTGTTTCCTGGTGGAACTGCCCCCTCAGTTTCCCGCCCACCTGAATCTCCCGAGTTTGGTTACCTGCCATTGGTCACCTGGTTCACCTCTTCCTTTGTGTCCAATCACCATTTGTGGTAGTCCCCCCCCCCCGCAACTGTTCAGGAGTAAATGGAAATGCAAGCCTATGCTGGAGCAATATTATCTGCGACCGGAGGCACTTGGGCCAGGCTCGTACGGGATGGGACAGGAGAAACCCCCACAGGACACTCCCCCCCAATGCTAGCTCCAGGCGCCCCTTCTCTCCCCCTGCTTCGCAACCTCCTACTAGGCACATCTGCTGCTTCAAGGGCAATTTTTTGTGAAGCCTTTCCATTACAATGTTGCATTTCGCACTGATGTCCCAGTTCCATACAAACTTCCCATTATTCTGCCTGTCTCCGGACCCCAAGATGCCTGCACAGTTCGGTTCTGGAATGCCCAATGCTGAGCGGTCCAGAGGGCAACCTCGCCATCCCAGCAGGTCTCTGCGTTGCAGAGGTGTGTTATTGGGCAGGCAGGAGTACTGGGCGCTGCCCACCCAAAAAAACTTGACTGGCACTGATGTCTCTTTGTCCCCTCTTCCCCTGTCTCCTCTTCCACACACAGTGCAGCTGTACTTGTTATTCCGCTAGCTGTACTCAAGAGACAGAATGGTCGGTTGCAGCTGCACCTCCGTGGTACGGAGCACTCATTGTGTGTCCTTCAGCATTGAATGAGAAGACTCGAGCGTATTGTCCAACATACCAACCGGCAGTGCCATTAGAATGACCAGGCAGGGACCCCCCAACGTGTGACCCCCCAACTTGTAAGCAGCAGCTGTGATGTGGTGTCTGTGGACCGACATTCCTTCCCATATGGTTCACTGCATTCCGCCCATTCCCGTGTGTTTCCAACCTGCGCTGTGCCTTTCTGATTACTCCACCCATGCTTTGCAATGGACTTGTGCCCACATGTAGCCATTTGTAGAATAAAGATATTGCAGTGGTATCTCAGTACTAAATGGTCATTTTGGTCCGATACACCAGACAGACACACACACACACACACACACACCTTCCCAGTAAAGCAATGACAGAAGGGAGTGATGGGGAGGATTTGCCTTAGTGGATCTCAAATTATGCGCACATCCTTATTCCAACCCCCTTGCTTCCTGTAGAACCAGTTCCATGTGAGTAGTCCCACGTCTCGACGAAAGAAAGATTCCAGAGGGGTTTTAAAAGAAACTTTACTTTAAATACCGGTACTGTCAGCCATTACTAAACAGTCCATCAGAAGAAGAAGAAGAAGGATGTAGGGAGGGAGGGACGGAGGGAGGAGACAGGAAATGACCAAGCACAACTGTGGGAGGTGTTCCCGCCAAAGGGGTAGTTCTTCATGCGTGACATCACCACCACAGTTCGCCCACTATAATTGTTATTGCGAATGCTCAGAAGTTGATTACACTAACATGAGGTGCTATAACTTTGGAGAAAATTAAAAGTCGCTCTTTAAAGCGAATTCAAAAAGCGCATTAACGAGGATAAAAATAGGCTGCACGCCTAATTTGCACTCTGTTCTTATAGAGGTAAAACCATTAATGCGCCGTGCATGAGCCTTAAATCGATCGTCTAGAGGAACCCTCAGTTTTGCCAGTGGTTCTCTCTGGCATTTGGCAGGAATATGATGTTGCAACAAATCCAGCAATTTTAGTTCCTTTTCTGCTTGGTGCAACTGGACTGCACTCAGGCTGTAAAAAGGAAGTGTCAATAGATAATCACTTAGTGTTCTGATCTTAAATATATTTACTTGGAACTAATCCTTATTGATTTTTAGAGGGGCTTACTTCCAACAAGTATGCTTATCCCAATTTCATGCTTAATGTAGCAGGTGAAGCTTGCAGAAAACCTCAGTGTGTTGTTTAAACATCAAGTTTTGAAATCATTAAGTCCAGTGCCCTTAGGTAGAAACTGCAATATTTAAAATGCCAAACATCTTGAGCTGATAAAAATTTGACTAATATTATGAAAAGAACTATTTATGAATAAGAACTACTTTTTATGTTTAGCTAGTATAACTAGTGTTCATACTTTCTCGGTTTATTTAACATGAACCAGAAGAGATATATTATAGCCTGATGCTAACTGAGGGCCAAACAGAAATTACTTTAAATATGTATCTAGTAACTACATCTTTTTATTTTTTAAAAAAAAACTCTAGAGTAAACATGATGAACAGTGTGTGGGGTTGAATGCAAAAGGGGTAGGACCAAGATATTTTCGGTTAAGGCTGAAATCCTATGCATGTTTAGACAGGGGGGGAAAAGTCCTACACCTCTGGCTGGGGAATGCTGGGACTTGTAGCACTTCTTTCTGTCTAAACATGCATAGGATTTCACCCTAAAACCCTTAAATGCTACTAAGATCTACGAGAGGTATTTCAACTCTTTAGAACAGGAGAAAAACTGCACAACAGCTGGGAAACCATGAAAACTTCACTATGCTACTCATCACCTAGTTGCACACCCCATATAATCTAGGTCTGGCCAATTCTATGGTGAGGATATTGGACTTAGAAAATGTGTATTTATGTGACCTGATATGCACAGAACAACAGCCCATCATGGCTTAATTTACCCCTGGGAGCTGCTGTGTTGTATCGAGCATCCATAGGCAACATTTTTGCATGATGCCCAAGGGTGCCCGGCTTGTGTGGCTTGTCATGTCATGCAAACCCAGGTGACAAGAGTTGTTTAGGGTTAGATAATCCTCAAATAACCCATGGCTTTTTATTTAAAGGTTATTTATAGGTTTGCATGACACAGCAAGCCAAGCACCCATGGATTCCCAGAAGGATATGACAGTCTCTGAAGGTAAATTGACTCACAGTGGGTTGTCATGACATGCAGTGTATCAACACTGACAGCAGAGAGCAGCTTGTAAACTATCAGCATGAGGGCACTATTAGGCTGACCATATGAAAAGGAGGACAGGGCTCATGTAACTTTAACAGTTGTAGAGAAAAAGGAATTTCAGCCAGTGTCATTTGTATGCAATTAATTCCTGGTGAAATTCCCTCTTTATCACAACAGTTAAAGTTGCAGGCACTATACTAGAGTGACCAGATACAAAAGAAGGCAGGGCCCCTGCAACTTTAACTGTTGTGATGAAGAGGGAATTTAATCAGGAACTAATTGCATACAAATGTCACTGGCTGAAATTCCCTTTTCTCTGCAACTGTTAAAGTTACATGAGCCCTGTCCTCCTTTTCATATGGTCAGCCTAGGCACTATGCATGTGCAATCCTCAGGCTTCATGAGCTTTGGAGGAGAAGCCGAGGTTTTTAACAATATTTTCTTTCATATTTTTGAAGTCTGCCAGTATGCATATGCAAGGAACCTTCTTGAAAACTTAACCTCAGACAGTTCTGGTGGACGGGGAAAAGAGAAGACCAGCAAGACCATGATACGAGGTATCCTGAGCCTCTTCTAGCTTCCTTCCCTTCCCCTCCAAAGCACCCACTACTAGAGGGGCTAAAAAGCCAGTCTAGTGAAATCTTCAGGGTGGGAGGACAGGGAGGTGAAGATCGCCTCCAGCAGTCCTCCTGCCCTGCATTGGTTGATCAGACAACTCCACATTTGGAGGCTTCTGATCACCAGGGGGGCAATCGATAGGATTGTACCCTTAGATTGACAGTTACACATAGGCTGACCATATGAAAAGGAGGACAGGGCTCATGTAACTTTAACAGTTGCAGAGAAAAGGGAATTTCAGCCAGTGTCATTTGTATGCAATTAGTTCCTGATTAAATTCCCTCTTCATCACAACAGTTAAAGTTGCAGGGGCCCTGCCTTCTTTTGTATCTGGTCACTCTAGTATAGTGCCTGCAACTTTAACTGTTGTGATAAAGAGGGAATTTCACCAGGAACTAATTGCATACAAATGACACTGGCTGAAATTCCCTTTTCTCTACAACTGTTAAAGTTACATGAGCCCTGTCCTCCTTTTCATATAGTCAGCCTAGTTACACAGTCTTCACATTCCAGAGGGTTAGCCATATAAGTCTGTGGCCGCAAAATAGGCTAAGAGTCTTGTGACATACAAATTTATTATGGCATAAGCTTTTGTGGATGCAGGAAATTATCCTGTACATTGAGATCAAGAGACTACCACTCCAATAATCCCCAACCATTAGCCATGGAGTTCAACAACGTTTGGAAGGCCACAGGTTACCCACCCCTGAGGGCCATTTTATCTGCAATGTGGCTTAAAAAACAATACAAAAAAACAGGATTTTAGAATGGTTGTGACTAGGCAGCATGTTCTTCCCCACACCCTAAACAAAAGGTAGCTTCAAAGAAAGGAGTTCATCTTTGGCATTTAAGGTGTCATCTTCCGACAATGAGATGAGTTACCCTTTATGTCTTACCTTTGTGCCCTCAACCCTGGAAGTTCACAGGTCCTTATTGGATTGCCTATTGCTTTTAGGGTTTCTTATTCTTTTAATTTACAAACATTCATATTCTCCATATCAAAGGAGTCGCCCAAGTATGTAGAAAACTCTGTCTTGTTTTTGGGTGGCTATATTTCGCTTCCATACCGATAGATACTCAACCACCAGAGTTTGCTATTAGAGGGAGTGATAAAGAAATCTAGTAGGCTTAGTGAAGCAGATGAAGGTTACAGAAGACCTACAATTCTACTCAGAGTTACTAAGGAGTAAGTACCACTGAACATGGCGGGACTTACTCTTTTCTGTTGAACATTTTATTAATGAAACTAAAAGAAATAGATGAGGTAATTTGCTGCAGGATGTATCACACCTTCCTAACATATTATATCTATCTAATCTAACACCCAGCCTATCTACGCTACTGCTTTAAAACGGTTTATAACAGTTATTAACTGGTTTAAAACTGTTATAAACTGTTTTAAAGCAGTAGTGTAAATAGGCTCAGAATTAAGCTCATTTCTGGAATATATCAGAATGGATTTTATATATACTGGAACACAGCAGTCATTTCTTCAGTATTAGATGTAACCTTCACTATTAATATGTAATGCCAGAGAACTGAAAAAACATAACTTGTAGTAAACATAGAACTAAGCATACAATCTGTAAAGATGAGCATGACATATAAAAGTTGCAGGCCAACCCTGTGTACGTTTACTCAGGAATAAGTCACACTGTGGCTACAATGTCATGTGCATTTATCTGAAAGTAAGTCCCACTGAACACAACAGGAGTTAATTCTGAGCAAATATGGATAGGATCAATTTGTTAGCACAACCTGTTTACAGTAAACATGAAGTGCTTTGGAGTTCAGGTTGCTCAAAATGCTAGTTTTACCAAAAGTAGACTAATTGGTATAAAATATGTTTGTTTTTGTTTTGTTTGTGTGGCCTGGATTCAAGGGAGGAATCTTGGGGTTGTGGTGGACAGTTCGATGAAAATGTCAACCCAGTGTGCAGCCGCTGTAAAGAAGGCAAACTCCACGTTAGACGTTATTAGAAAAGGAATTGAGAATAAAACTGCCAGTATCATGCTGCCTTTATACAAATCTATGGTGCAACCAAACCTAAAAAAAAGATACTGTAGAGCTGGAAAAAGTGCAGAAAAGGGCAACTAAAATGATTAAGGGGCTGGAGTATCTCCCCTATGAGGCAAGATTATAACAGCTGGGATTATTTAGCTTTGAAAAAAGGAGGCTAAGGGGGAGACCCGATAGAGGTCTAAATTTATGCATGGTGTGGAGAATGTGGATACGGAGACATTTTTCTCCCTTTCCTATAACACTAGAATCCAGGTCATCCCATGAAGCTGATTGGTGTGAGATTCAGGACAGATAAAAGGAAGTACTTCTTCACACAGTGCATAATTAAACTATGGAATCAATTCACTGCCACAAGATATGGTAATAGCCACCAATTTGGATAGCTTTAAAAGGGGGTGGATAAATTCCTAGAGAAGAAGGCTATCAATAACTACTAAACCTGATGCTTATGTGCTACCTCCAGTATCAGAGGCAGTGAGCCTATGTACACCAGTTGATGGGGAATATGGGTAGGAGGGTGCTGTTGCACTGTGTCCCTGGTCAACAGCTGGTAGGTTACTGTGTAAAAGAGTGCTGGACTTGGTCTGATCCAGCATGGCTCTTCTTATGTTCTTATGAAGATGTAGTGTTCTGTATGCACATGGGAGCTTTAGCTCCTGGCCCAAATCCCAAAAGTATGAGGATGTAGCTGTCCTGAATCCCACCTACAGAGAGTTTTAGGAGAAGTTATTCCATTCCTCCAAATGGAGAATCCAAGGGTAGACCAAGGGTAGAACTTCTTAGGTCTTGAGTATCAAGGATGGAACCCAAGACAGAGTCTACCACCAACTTATGGATGGAAGTTTGGCAGAATCTAGCAAGTCATGAGTGTTCACTTGCTTTCCAAGCCCCAGTACTGGTTTCCTGATAGAACAATATTTTTTTGGTTAAATCAATAAAATACTCGTTGGCCTCTCTAGTGATTTGAAATCTTGCTTCCATGTTTTGCCTTTAGTTAAGCGCATAATCTAAAACTATCCCACAGATACCTGTGTTTCACACTTCATCACTGGAATGAAACTTAACTAAGCCAAGTTGCGTTGCTCCCATTATTTTATTTTAAAAGATTTCTTTTTTAAAGAAAATCAAGTTATCTACAAAATGGTAATGAATTTACCTGAGGATTTGAGGTCAGCTGGCTACCTCAAAGATTTGAAGAATCATCACATCTCCTAATTAATATAATCATAAAAACTGCTTATTCTTTCACAATTTTGTTTGGAGATTATCAATAACTAGTAAGTTCTCTCCCACATCACCATAGGCCTCTATGTTCTGCCTGCAAACTCACCTAAATAATTTTAAACTGGCTTAAAGCTTTGTTATTAATATAAAAAAAAGCTTTACCCTAATACCTACAAATGTGCTAAGCAATTTATAGCACAATCCTATACAATCCAATATTCCACCCATTGAGTCCATTACAGCATTAGGCATGTATATAATTGTGCTGTAAATAATGTGGGCAGGAGGCAGGGGAGAGATGGCTGCCTAATTTATAACTTAGCATTGTGAATCTCACTACAGTCTTTTCCCCACTTAGGTCTGTTAAACTTTGGTACTCCATTCACATGTTCCCAATAAATTCCTAGGAGGACCAACCTTACCATAAAAACACCACACTATTGCCATTTTCCTTCATCCAATCTCTGTGTACCTTTTTTTTAAGAGCTCCTGTCCAGTTCTGGAAGACAAGTTCTAGACTTAATTTTTCAATCATAAAAACACCTAAAATCAGAACTGGCTCTTAGGAACCCAAGAATGAATTTGCACCTTGGGTATGTCAGAAGATTTTGTTTATTTTTCTTCATTCAAAGCACTGTGAAGCCTCCAAAACAAGCACCAACAAGACAGTAAATAGTTAAAGTCTTTAAAACTTAAAATAGAGAAGACGAATGAAACCCATATGAAATCTGAATAGCAGCAATGGGATGCAACAAAAAAGTATCAAAAGCCTCTAACACCACAATCTGAAACATATTTACCGGGAAGTGAGTTCCACTGACTTCAGTGGGGCTTACTTCTGTGCAAGTGAGCATAAGATTAGAGCCTAACAATGACATTTCCAGCTGTTGTTGTTGCAGTTTATACCAATCCACTAAACATTTAAAAGGAATGTTTGAAAAGCTCTCCAACATCCAACTTTTCACCATTCCATTTAGTTTCTAATCAACAATATCAACATGTTTCGTATCAGTAGCATTGCTCTATTAATACAGGTTGTATGACATTAAAATGAATAGATAGATACGACTTATACTTTTCTTACATTAAAAATCTATAGGAAAGACAGAGAATCCTTTATTCATTTGAAAATGTGTGGATGTTGGGCTTATGCAGTTGGTTGTGTAAGAAAGGTCATAGTTACCAAGATCATCAGTCTTGCTTTGAATTTCTTTTAAGTCGGAGCTTGGTTGTTCAGACACAAAAGACTGCCTGTTCAATGCCAATAAAATGAGATTCCCACATAAAACGTTGCCTTCCAAGGAACCCTAACACCCAATCCTTAAACACATTTACATGGAAATAAGTCCTATTGATTTCTGTTGGACTTACATCCATGTGTGTAGGATCAGGTTGTAAGAAATGGTGAACATTATTTATACTCCAGACCTTAGTCAAACATTAATTTAGGGCAAAGTCTCTTCAATTCCAGTGGAAATTATTTGAACTTGTGACATGTTTGAATTCTGGGAAGTTATTTTCAGTGATAGAGTTAAATTGTGGAAAATGAGCAGTAATAAGAAAGGGCAAAGAGCCTCTGGGCACATACAGAGTGAAGTTCATTTACCATCTCAGAATGATTTACATGTGTATAATATAGCTATGTGCTAAGCATGTGTACAGAGAATTGGCATTGGCAGCGGCTTCCCTTCACATATACGAATACTGACAAAAACATATTTGTTGACTTTTAGCTGATGAGTAATCATATCCAGCCTCCATATGTCTGATTTATACACTGAGTGAATACAGATGGCTATTTACCAAGTATTGTTTTGTTTTGTTTTTGTAGTGTTCAAGTGGTTTTTAAATGTACAGATTGTGTGTATGTTGTATGTTTTTGCTGTTTTAATTTTTGTATATTGTTTTTAATTGTTTTTAATCCTATGTAAACCGCCCAGAGAGCTTCGGCTATGGGGCGGTATACAAATGTAATAAATAAATAAATAAAAATAAAAACCTATCCCAGTGCATTTAACTGTGTGTGTAACCAAGTGATAAGCAAGTGGCCTGTAATATCACAGAAGCATGGCTCACAAGAAATATTTCCCTATTCCTTCACTTCTAAGATGTGTAAGGGAAAAGAAAGCAAAGCAAACAAAGATGCAAAAGGTCTTTTACCAGTGTTCATATAGTATGGTTAGGTACCACCCTGCAGTAATTTGTATCTACCATCTTCCAGAAAGAGATCACAAACAGATGGCTCAGACATAAAGCCAAACCACAGTGTAGTGCAGGGATGGGCAACATGCGTCCAGTGGGCCATATGTGGCCCTGCAGCCCCTCACTGCAGTCCCTGTCACACACACACACCAAATTAAATGTACAAACAAAATGGCATCTGGAGCTGCTATGGAGTGCCAAAAGGGTCAAAATTAGTAGGTCTGTGCAGGATCTCCCCAACCTGCTTCAGAGGTCAATTCAGAACTTCTGAATAGCCCTACATCTGGAATGGGTTGGATATTTTGGTTTCCCAGGGTTTCCATTGGATTCCCACCCCTTCATTCCTCCAAACCACTAGCTGCTGCCCCTAACTGTGGGACTTATCTGACCCACCCACTCACGCCTGGCAGCTGTCTCTCCTCCAAGACAGCTGCCATTTTTAAAGAAGATAGCAGCTCTGACTTTTCCTAGATCTAATGTTGAAAACTACAGTCGCCATCAAGGGTCCTTTCCAGAATGGAAGTTGCACACCCCTGGTTTAGTGCTATGAATGAGCAGTCAAAGAGCTTCAGGCTCATGCACTTTTTCATCTCCCCCTTTGTCACTTTTCATTCAATGACTGTCTCCTCATTTTCTAATCATAGTTTGCTGTTTTATCTGGGCCCCATCTACACAGGGATTATGTGCCTCACACATAATTATGACAAATGACATTTCCCCCTCTCTGCAGTAACTCTGAGTCTTCATGCTGTAAATTCCACATTTTTGCAAAGGCCCCCTCCACAAGGATGCGCTTTTGCGCCCGGTTCCGCGATTATGCGCATTATCGCGGAGGCGCTTTTACTCCTAATCCCTCTGCACCGGAGGCGGCGAGAGGCGGCGAAGCGCATTAATTCATGTCCAAAAAGCGCTTTACAAGCAGTTAATGCACGTAATCGCTTGTTCACACCGCGAAAATGCGCTTTAACGGCCGGAGCAAAATAAAAGTCGCTATTTAACGCGCGTTCGAAAATGCGCATTATCGGGGAGATAACGCGCCTGTACGCCCGTTTTGCGCTCCGTGCTTGTGGAGGTAAATTTTTTAATGAGCCTTCAAGGCTCATTAAACGTCTCGTGTGGAGGAGGCCAAAGTTGTTTTGTCACGGTTTTTCCCGTTGTGGTGGCTTCAGTGTAGTTTGGGATTCTATGTGACCTCAACTAGCAATACTGCCTTTGGTGCCAACCGGGTATGCAGCACTGTTAGGAGGAAGGGAAAGTTGTATCATATCTGGAGGAATGGACCTGCGCATGATCATGCTATGTTTTTCCACAAATAAGCCTTAAAGTCAGTGTGTTGCTTTGAGATTACTTTTGTTCTTTCGAAATCTCCCCTTCTGCCCTAAAAACAGCATGTTAACCATGTCTATTCAGAAGTAATTCCCATTGACTTCCATTGCACTTATTTGACACAGCATGGAGTGGAAAGGAGGGTGGGGGAAGCCTGATGTTTTAACTCTGGTCTTTTCCAGAAGTGCAGACCTTCTCATGAGTTTAATGACCTTAAAAGGTGGTCGTGCTTTGTTTTTCCCCAAATAAACCTTCAAAGGTTCCACCCCTTTGCACTATAGCGTTGTAGAGGTAAGGGGGGGGGAGAGAAAAGGGTTGCCTCCAGAGAAGGGTGGACCCTTTAGAGAAGAGGGGTGGATATAGAACCATCTCCCTTCTCACAAGCTATAGGAAAGCTCAGGACTACGCTCCCTCTGACTGCTTGCCTTAAAGCCAGCCAGTTGCTTTGGGATGACTTTTGAAATCTCCACTTCTGCCCTGAAAACAGCTTGCTAAACATGTCTATTCAGAGGCAATTTCCACTGACTTCCGCTGCACTTACTCAGCACAGAGCTGACAAGCTTTTCCAGAGGAGCACATGTTTGGATAATGTTAATAACTTTAACATGCTATGTTTTACCCAAATGAGCCTTCAAGTCAGCCGGTTGCTTTCGGATGACTTCTGTCCTTTTGAAATCTACTCTTCTGCCCTGAAAGCAGCCGGCGCTGTGACTTCCACTGCACTTACTCAACTTGGAGCTATGGCAGGGTGACCATATGGAAAAGAGGACAGGGCTCCTGTATCTTTAACAGTTGTATCGAAAGGGAAATTTCAGCAGGTGCCATTTGTATGCATGCAGCACCTGGTGAAATCCCCTCTTCATCACAACAGTTAAAGCTGAAGGAGCACCTGACCTCTTTTGTATGTGGTCACTCTAGCTATACTCCTGCAGCTTTAACTGTTGTGATGAAGAGGGAATTTCAGCAGGTGCTGCATGCAAACAAATGGCACCTGCTGAAATTCCCCTTCCAATACAACTGTTAAAGACACAGGAACCCTGTCCTCCTTTCCATATGGTCACCCTAGCTATGGTGTTGTTGTTTTTAAGGAAGCTTGTTGATGCCGTGAGGCTCACCCACATATGCCCAAACTAATGCCATTTCTCCTGCAGTCTGCCATGCAAAAGTGGTTCTGTTTTACCTGTTGGGTGGGTATACATCACTTTAATTGGCTGTGTGTGCTATGGGAGAAGTAACGTTGGAAAGCGCATCCATGTAGATGGGCCCATGGTTTGCATTTGCCATGCAAATCAGGATTTGAAACAGGTGTTCAGTCCTGATTTTTATTGCAAGTGCAAGCCATAATTTCCCAGTTCAGATTAAAAGACAAACTAGGGTTTGTCTCTAACCAGGGGAGGAATCATCACATATAACAGGAAGAAGGCGTACAGAAGCCCCAGGCTCTTTGCTTGCTTGTATGGCTATGAACCATGTATAGTATGACATCTAAACCATTCCAATGATCCAGTTCAAATGTCACACCAAACCATAATTTGTGCTAAACCATGGCTTAAGCGTCAAAGCATTCAGGCAAACCATGTGTTAGAACTACTTGTCTGCTTCTGTTTCCCATTCCAAGGGTGCAGTGACTTTCAGTGGGGAAGTAGAAGCTGTAAGTAAGATTTGTCAAGGAAAACATTACAGCAAACCACATTTTGACTTTCTTAAGCAACCACAGTTTTGAATAATGGCTGAGTTGAACCAGAATGTGATTTGACTAGGGTGACCACATATCAGGAAAAACCAAGACATGTCAGGATTTTTGGTAACAAATCTGGGAAGGGGGGGATTATGAAATTTGAAGAAAAATCTGGATTTTTCCCATCCTTCCCCCACCCAAATGGCAGCTCTACTTTATAGTCAATGGGAATTACCAAAAATGCATACAGCTCCATTATGTTTAAGGATAAAGAGATGAAACTTCGCACCATGATAACCATTCAGTATGGCTTTATCCCTGCCAAGTTTCAAGCAGATCTGTTCATCCATTGATTTTTAGCAATTGTTTTTTTTAAAATGGAGGTTTTTTAAAAAAAATAAAAATATTTTTTTTAAAAAAACATCATTTTTAAAGATAAAGAGATGAAATTTGGGGATGTGCACGGACCCCCCGGATCAGACTGGGACCCGGATCGGGACTTCCAATGTTGTCCTGGATCACCATTTTTGGTGTTTTCGCCATAGGCTTGCATTGGGGGAAAGAAAGCTTTCCCCCAATGCAAGCCTATACAGAAAACATAGCGGTTGGTGGGTGAGTGGAGGCCTAACTCCCCCCTCCCTGTTCTTCCCCCCATTTGCGCTCCTTACCTGCCAGGGCCGTCCGCTGCCATCCGCTGCTCTGATCTACTGAGAAACAGGCTTCACAGCCTGCCTCTCAATAGCGCGCGAGGTGATGATGTCATCACCTGGCATGCTACTGAGAGGCAGGCCGCGAAGCCTGTTTCTCAGTAGATCGGAGCAGCGGAGGGAAGCGGGCGCCCCAGCAGGTAAATGGGGCCCTCGTCCTCCTCCCCCCTCGTGCTCCTTACCTGTCAGGGTGCCCGCTTCCGTCCGCTGCTGCAATCTACTGAGAAACAGGCTCATCACCCAGCGCACTACTGAGAACTAGGCCGCGAAGCCTGTTTCTCAGAAGATCGCACCAATGGATGGAAGCGGGTGCCCCGGCAGGTAAGTGGGGCCCTCCCCCTCCTCTCCCTCATGCTCCTTACCTGCCGGGGCGCCCACTTCTGTCCTCTGCTGCAATCCACTGAGAAACAGGCTTTGCGGCCTAGTTCTCAGTAGAGTGCCGGGTGATGATGTCATCACCTGGCGCTTTAATGAGAACTAGTCCGTGAAGCCTGTTTCTCAGTAGTTCGGAGCAGCGGAGGGAAGTGGGCGCACCGGCAGGTAAGTGGGGTCCTCGTCCTCCTCCCCCCTCATGCTCCTTACCTGCCAGGGTGCCCGCTTCCATCCGCTGCTGCGATGAGAAACAGGCTCATCACCTGGTGCTCTACTGAGAACTAGGCCATGAAGCCTGTTTCTCAGTAGATCGCAGCAACGGATGGAAGCGGGTGCCCCGGCAGGTAAGTGGGGCCCTCTCCCTCCTCCCCCTCACGCTCCTTACCTGATGGGGCCGTCTGCTGCCACCCGTGGGTGGCAGCGGACGGCAGCAGATGGCCCCGGCAGGTAAGCCCCCTCCTCCCCCTTGCACTCCTTATCTGCTGGGGCTGTCCACTGCCATCTGCTGCCCCCTTCTACTGAGAAACAGGCTTCACAGCCTGCCTCTCAGTTGTGTGCTGGGTGACATCATCACCCAGCGCGCTACTGAGAGGCAGGCCGCGAAGCCTATTTCTGAGTAGAAGGGGGCAGTGGACGGCCCTGGCAGGTAAGGAGCGTGAGGGGGAGGAGGAGGTCCAATCCGATGCACACCCCTAATGAAACTTGGCATCATAATAGCTCATAAGTAGGGCTTTTTTTAAAAAAAAGTAGGGCTTTAAAAATATATTTTTTTTAAAAAAGGCACTGGAGCCATACCCTTCAAACTCAGGTTGTCAAACCTCATCTTTGGGGTCTTGCACCTTGAGCATTTTCAGCCCTTGGCATCAAGGCGATCCTGAAGGTTTAGCTAAGAAGCAATGGGCAAGCATGGCACCTTTCCTGCTGCAGATTTGGTGGACAGTTGGGCACTTGGAGCTCAGCAGAGGTGAGGCGTCCACAGATCAAAATGTGGAGAGGATACAAGTGCGCAGCCCAGCTGGACCATTGGGAGATTTTGGAAGATTGATTGTTTGTGGCTGGAGGCTTTGGTTTGGCTGCAATGATTTAGAGAGAGAGAGACAACAGAGGATGCACAAACAACGCAGCAACATCTGTTGTAACTTAGCCCCACAGTGCTGGCATGCAACACAGGGCATTAGAAAGAGGGTCTCAGAGTCGCATGTTTGTGCAGGAAGTAAACAGGAGTTCAACGTCTGGATGTGAAAAGTGGTGCCAATGCACAAGCCTTGAGAGGCTAATGTATATAAGTGTGAAGTGTGAATGGGCAAAGTAGTATCTGCCACCCACAACACCCACCCTAATGTAAAATCAGACATGTGACCATGGCTATGTTGAGGTGGGCATCCCCCCTGGTACTGGACATGCCCCCTGGGGGCAGACATGTTGGTGGGGGAATGCCCCCTTGGGGTCTGAACATGTTGTCCTCCTTTTTGGTTTCCAAAATATGGTCACCCTAGTAGAGGGAACTCCAGAATCTCTCTTTTGAGAAATAAAACCTGGAAGCAAACAGGCTTGGGATTACAGTTTTGGATATTGTAGTGCAATCATTGTGTGAATAAGATAGTTGAGGAAACACCCAGTTAAACACAAAGGTGCATTTATAAGTATCTATGTACACTTTCATTGCAGTGAAAGGGATTAAGCTATAAGGTTAACAGAACACGGATTTGGAAGCAAATCAAACGCATAGTCTTTACATTTTTTGCAATCCTAAAAGAAAAACATTTTTTATTCTCACGGAAGTACATTCAACCTTTTGAAGCCACAAATAATAGAATTAGACATACATTAAGCAAACAAATGTATCCTTTTGAACCATCTCTTTAACAGTTTAGTCACAATTTTGTTTTGAGTTTTGATATTAGAAATTCACTTCTTTGCCATCACCCATTTTAAATGGATTGTATGTTTAACAGTATTGTGTTATGGCACTATTCTGATGTTTGTACTGATACACACTGAAAAAATATTTAAAGGTAATCCGTAACTATTTTGAATCTATTGAGAGGATATTACTGCTGAAGAAAAATAACAGTTATTCAGGCCCCAAACAAGATAACATAGAATCTGGAGGGGGGATGGTTTCTAGTGCTAGAAAGCACGAAAGCATTTTCTGCTAGCACATATAACCCAGCTTTCCTGAAAAATAGCTTTAAGAAAGTCTTTGGGTTTTTTTCTACAGAAAACAGTGCCACATGCTGGTAAAGTGCAGCCATTAAAAGTGCATACAATATATTATTCAAAAAGCAATTGTAACTGAAGGGTAAAGTAAGAATTCAGTTGCAAATATGTCTAAAGTAATCATGACTTAACAGGGAATATTAACAATAAATCAACCAAGCTTTTAGCTTGGAGGCCAAATACTTGCAGTGCTTAAAATCTTGAATAGGTTACTGGCGGAAGAAGCCGTAAGAGTAGCACCTGTGGAATGTATGATTTATACATACTACAGCACCCTAATCCTACGCATGTTTACTTAAAAGCCCTAATTTTAGCTCAGTGAATTAAGTGTGTGTGGTGCTGCAATCAACCATAATGCATTTCAAAAATAGGGGTAGAATTTAGGGTGATCAGATGCAAAGGAGAACAAGGCTAATCTGCACTCTTAATAAAAATGTAGAAGAGGGGAATTTTAGCAAAGACAATGCTTCTTACCCTGCATCACATATGCAACTGCCAAAATCCCCCTTCTGGACAGCTATTTGACATACAGGCACCTTTTCTTATTTTGCATCTGGGCACCACCATTGCATTAAAGTTTCCAAAGTGCTTATGGTGAAATTGCACTGTAGAATTGTATGAAAGAAATAACATGCCAGACAAGCACCCCAAAAAAGAGAACAAAGGAGGTCACTAATTTAGATGCATGGATGCAAATTTAGAAATAACACCTATAATTTAAATAAAAATACAATGCTGCCCACCATAATGGGGAAGACTGTGCCTAGACGACCTGTGTAATGGGGAGCTTGCTCTCCAGTCATACGGGGTTTTTTTATCCTTAAACTAGTCTTGTTCAAATAGAGGACTGCCCTCATATAGCCCTTGAAATAGAAGACTGTCCTCTGGGAGCTCTTCAAATAGAGAACTGTCCTCTGTAAAGTAGGAAACGTCCCCACCCTATGTCCTGTTTCACCTTTTTGCATTCTTTTTTAGTTTCAGTATGTGGATACATGAAGATACAGGAGGAAAGGTGAGGTAAGCTGTATTGGCTGAGGAAAAAGGAAATAAGGACTGGAGAAAAGGGTGGATTGTTACGATTTCTTATGTTGCTTTGTAAAAATTTAACTCACTTATAATGGAATAAATACTCAGACATGGTTTAAAAACTAGAAAATCACTTTTAAATTCTATTTTATCCTACTATTAAATCTAGAAATAAATACTTCTTACTGATATCATAAAATGCATGTACTGCAGGATGCACAATGATTCCAGATTTTGACGGGCATTGTACAAAGCACAGATGTTCCATAAAGTGCATGACAGTATGTCTGAATAACTGTGCAATATAGATTTATGTAAAAATTCTTGAATTTGGAAGACTGTAATGGATCAGTTGTTCAGAAAGACAGATGGCAGCTTTTAACGATTTTTTTAAGCAGTACTTTGTACACCTTAAACATCACTTATTTTTTTACCTGCTACATTGACCAAAACTGCCAAATAAAGAGCTACCTGGTTACCTGTTTGATGTGCACATATATACAAGCATAAACCGTGTCATCCACAGTTGTGCAAACAAGTTACAAGAAATGCAGCATAAGTATTTACATTGCCAGTGATGAAACACTTAAACACAGCTTATACACCCACTCTGCTGCTGTAAAGCCAAGTGCTTAGGATTCCATCTGCTCCTTTCAAACTATTGCATCCTTAAAGTGATTCTAGAAGAGTGATTTTGTATATGAAGATTTATCATGGCATTTTCAGGTGGTTCTGCCATTTCTTCAGATCTCCCATTGTTCCATTGCCTGGTTGCAGTATAGGGTAAATGGCTTTCCATAACATCCAAACAGCTCTGTTTTCCTATGGTCTTTGCCTATTTATCGGAGGACTCAGAGTTACCTTAACAAATATGTGTCAACAGTATGGAACGATGGGAACATCTGCAGGAGGGAAGAGTTGGCAGGTGAGGGTGTTTAAATCCCTTTCACACATTCACACACCCAATCTACCAATTCCCTTCTCCTGCCAAATTTATTTGCAGTCTTGGAATCTGATTGGAGAAAATTGAGGGCAGACACCTAAAAAGGAGTTGTTGGGAGAATTAGGGCAGGGGGGTGAATAAATGCATTCCATGTATTTATAAAAAGTAAAACAACTATATAGTACTATTTGCAAATCAATCCTCCGCTTGTCTGCTAAAGCTAGAGCTTTGCCAATACATCACTAGATCCATTCTCCCTACATCATCTAATACAGCCTTCCCAAACTTGGTGCTGTCCAGAAGTGTTGGGCTACAATCCCAGCATCCCCTAGCTAGCCATGATGACTTTCCTGTATATGTAATGTGGTTTTTTCACAATTTATTTTTGTTGTTATTGTTCTGTTTCTTTGATATTCACAATAAAAAGGGGGGAATGCTGGCTGGAGGATGCTGGGAGTTGCAATCTGACACCTCTAGATGACACCAGGTTGGGGAAAGCTGGTCTAATGTGTGTGTAGGCATCCCAATACCTTGCAGAGGGTTTGGACCAGTGGAAGCTGGTGTCTCCCATTTTAATGGGGCTGTCAGAATGGGTTCACAGTCCCACCAGAATTGGAGCTACCAGCTTCCACAAGTTTGGACTACAGTTGCCATAATCCCTGACCATTGGCATTGGGGCTGATGAGACTTGGAGTCCAAAGCATCTGATGGAATCAGGTTGCCTTCCCCTGATCTAATGATTACTGAAAACTGATCCTATGTCTACAACAGTTACCTGGAATAAGCCCCATTGAACATTGTAGGAGTTATGCAAAAAAGCATACACTGCCAAAGACAAGTGAGGTCCAGGTAGGCATATGTTATGCAAATCTGTGTCCTCCTTTTTGGTGATGTATTTCCTCATTTTTGGCCACCTCTGGCTTGTTTCCTTCTGTCAGCCTCCCTAGAATCTTATCAGCTGCTATTCTCATGCTCTGAGGAATCAGTCGGAAATTGCCTGTCTCAGTGTGTAGCTGAAAGAATTATCACACCACAAGAATATTTGTGCATTATTATTATTATTATTATTATTAGGATGGTGCTTTAGAGTAAACAGTTTAGTGTCCTCTGACCATCCTTCCATCCACTGCTATCCAATGGGGAAGCAAATGGGAGCCAGGAAAGCATAAATCCCCTCTCCTTCAGTGCCACGGCCCTAATCTGAATCAGAGCTGTGCACGCTTCCACTGAGGTAAAAAAAAAGGCCAAAAAAAAAAGCCATAAGGTCTCGTATGTGTCATTTGAAGAATGTGTAATTTGGCATTAATTTCATTAATTAATGAAATTAATTAATTGCAGGCTTGCAATTATGCCAGCCACAGCAATTCCAAAATATGCCAGAAATTATATAGATACAACGCAAACTTCTTGGTGATGAACAGTAAATTCCTTATTTTCTAAATATCATGCTTTGCAGTCATGAACTAGGGAAGGAACAGCTTGAAAGATGATCACCAACGTGTGTGTATGCGTGCATATGTATTCAGTATTTTCCCTGTTGACAAGTGTAGAGGCTGGGTGGGAATGTATAGTTCTGTAGGCACACCTGTCTGCAAACCAAAACACAGCTGCTGGATCTAATTTAGTCTAGCTTAGCAGTGTCCAATTAATATGTGTGTGTTTTCAGAAGAAGTGTCGCCATGAAAATGACACCTTCTCAATAAATGCTTTGTTCCCTGTGTAGTTGCTTTCTTTGGCTCAGATTCTGACAGCTGTAGACAAGTTGAAACTACTTTAACATCACACATACCATAGTGGGGTAGTTTGCTTAGAATAATTCATTTCTGGCACAAATGTGAACATGAGCAAGAACTAACTTTGGCTAAACTAGAGATGGCATATTAAGGGTGTAATCATCTGATTTGATCATTAAAATCCTACTGACTTTCAGGATTGTAACCATTGTCAAATGACATTTGCGACTATGGGTTGATTCAGGAAACTTTTTTGACATGTCAACTCCATGGTGAAGTTCCCATTGAGGGATTTGGGGGCAATGAGAGGGGGAACATCACACATCACAGATTTATGGCTCCTCTAAATGAGCAATTTATTGCACACTCATGATTAGCCACTCACAGAAGTTTGCGGGTCCATTACACTAAGTCGGCAACAACCAGGACATTTTCTGTGCTATCCCCTGGAAATACCAGTTTTAAAAGAACAACAGAAAATGTGGTAATATCCTGAAAAAGTGGGATTTCCCAGTGTGTAAACTCGGTGTTGCACAATAATTCCACCATTAGATGGTGCTGTCTCATTAAAGTGAATGGAAGTGAACGGAGCACACAGAGAGCCGAAGTATTCAATTAAAACTATGTTGCTTCCTGTGTAATTGAACCACTTTCAACGCCAGAAAGAAAGCAGAAGCAGAAAGCCCTAGTAAGGTGGCAGGATTTTTTTTAAAATGTAGAGAAGCATTTAGCTGTTCCACTGCAGTGGTGGGATAGCAATGTTGCAAGGCTACCCAGTGTCTTGAATAGAAATGTTTAACTCAATTATTAATTTATCTAAAATATTGGTACCTCACCTTTCCATTCAGTAAGACTTTTAATGTGGCTCACATAATTAAAATAATTAAATATAAAATCTAAAACTCTACCAGGAAAACGAACCCTTCAAATGAATAAACAGGAATTAAAACAAAAAAAACATATCAAATAAAATGCTTGGCTAAGGTGTTTTACAGCTAAGACCACCACTGAAAAGGCTCACTTCTTGGTTGCCATCCACCTTCCCTGGCAACCAGGGATTGGGAGTGGGAGTTAGGCCTTAAAGGATTAGCTCATGGAACAGGCAAGCAGGCTTTCAGATACAGTGGGCCAGTTCACACAAACAACATAAGTCACTCCTACAGAATATGGTATATTCTGTACAATGGTCTTCGAAGGCAGCCCCAGATTCAATACATTGCAGTAATCCCACTGGGATGTTACCGGATAATGGCATGGTTATATCTGGCCTCTTAATGTATGTCATCTGGTTTGCAAAGATAACGATGCTGTCACAGGATAGGTACAGGCCATGAGCAAGAATAGGACTCCATTCCTAAGCTTTCCCCCTGCCTCACCATGCCCCTATCCTGCCCATATACCCTTGTTTTGCCCCTACAGAACATACAACGTGGCAGCTATATTTTTTGCCACTTGTACTGGCAGTGCTCCATCCACCTAAAGATTCTGCAAGCAGTAGCATCCTGATTGTGCAAGGGTATCATTACACCAGCATAATTCTTTTTCAACCAGCATAACTTTGTGGTGGTGGCACAGGTGCATTGAGGATCAGTGCTATCCTGCCTAGCATAACCCAAAAATAGTATTATTTGACAAGCCTCACCGGTAAAAGTGCTCAAAAACCAGTAGGAAAGAGATAGTCTGCTAGCAAATGCAAAATAGTGGGCCTATTCAGATGACACCTTAAACCCTACTGGTTAAGGCTTTTGATTAAGCAGCAGGGTTTAAGGTGTCTTGTGCAATGCGTTTTGTGAAACTCTGCTCACTCATTGACCATAGTCAGACCATCTGTAGCATGGTTAGCGGCTCTAACCATGGCTTAAAGTGTTGTGTGCAACAGCATTGTTTGTGGTTAGTGCTAACCCCAGAGAACCAGTTTCCCTAACCACAGAGCCTGAAATGTCATCTGAACAGGCCCAGTGTCACACATAATTATTTCACACCACTTCTACCTGATCTCTTATCTCTCAAATTTCTTACAAGGAACACCGAAAGGGTACATTTAACAAAACTGATTGGCCCTGTCTTTGCCCTTTCTACACTGGAGGGGTGTAGCGGGCTGAGGGTGGGGGATCCCGGAAGTAGCTACTTTGGGGATCAGCGCGCCCAATACACACCAGGAAGTGCAATGGCACATTCTTCCGCAGTCCTGGGAAGTTCTTGGGACCACGGAAGAATTGGGATTTTTCTGGTTTGGCTTTTCCCAGAAAAATCCCGTGCCCTCCCTTCCACCCCTGCCAGTCCCTGTGCATCATTTGGTCTCACAGGGAGCAGTCTTGGTATGGAAAGGGCCTTTAACAGAAACAGTGTAAGATTTATTAAAATCATGGTGTAAGACCTGAAGGCTTGTGACCTCAATTTTCTAAATCAGGATATCAACATACAAAATTATTTTCTTCAATCCCAGAATGTTCTACACTAGACAGATGTCACCTATCCTACACAAAATGCAATATTTATTATAAGAATGAACTTTAAAACGATGCTTTAAAAAAAATTCAACCCACCTTCCTTATGTTTCTACTCCTTATTAATGTTTAGATGAATATATAATATATGAAGCTCTGTCTTAGCAAAAAGCTGAGGATATTCAAAACAGGAGGGTTGTTTTCAGTTTAATCACATATTTCTTGCTTTAATGTTGTGACATCCCTCAAAGACGCAGCATTCTAAGCAGCCCATCTTGTCCCCCACAACAAATATGAGAGCCCACTTGTGTTCATCTGAGTATCAGGACTTTAACCCCAGTGACCTCAAATACCACTCTGATTCCTCCTTGGCTACCTCCAGCCCTTATTCAGTTTCCTCAGGCCTAGCAGAGAACCTATCCTTGGTTCTTTGGCATCTGTGAGGTTTAACTGTGTCACTAGATCCTTTCAGATTTTTTTAAATTTACTATTTCAATCACTCCCTCTATTTTTCAAGTTTCATGAGTTGAGTGCTAATCCTTATGTATCCAAAATGGCACCACCCACACAGAGCAGGGTGGAGGGGGTGGAGAGGTGTAAAATGGGAGACAAAGCAGGGAGATTGGAAAAAGAATGATATGTAGGAGAGGGGAAGGGAAAGACATGAAAATGTGGGGTTGTGTAGGGCACTAAACTGAATCAATCCATGCAACATTTCCTTATATTCCCCACTTGTAGTTCTCGTACTCCCAGAGTAACATGTACAATCACAATTCAGCACTTCTTAGTTTACATGTTTTTTTAAGTCCGATGTAAATGTACTACTATAAACCAAATAGGCAATAAATCAGCTACATTGAGGTGGATTGAAAACTACAGTGCAACTAAACAATTCTCTTGAAGAGTGATCTGTTGCTGTTGTTGCTGATGTTGTAGTTTTAAAGGTAAAACTAGTGGTAGGGGTTGGTCCATATTGGGTCCACAGTACTGGAGCAGCAGGGCTTAACTCTTTCCCATCGTGACAGTTTCTGGTCTAAACCGAGTTCCCAACCTTTTTTTCCCCGTTGGCAAAACACCCAGTACCTTAAAAATCAATATGTTGTGGTTTCAGTGTAGCGAGCAAAAAAGCAAAGTTTTTGTCTGAATTCCAGCCTGAGCTCAAGATCAAGTCTGGATAATATGGAAGCCAAGTGCAGGCTACATAAAGTTATCTCTGGGTAGTGGCTGCTCCACATGATAAGAAATGTTGTGCATAGTCCATGGTTTGACTCCCTCTTACTGCCAGACTTCTGTGAGTTGGGAGCATCTTGTAGTAGCACAAACACAAACAATGTCTCCCCAGCAGTCTGATACACATAATAATAATAATAATAATAATAATAATAATAATAATAATTTTATTTATTTCTTACCCACCTCTCCCTCTGGATCGAAGCGGGGAACAACATTAGAAGCAAATGATATAAAATACACAAAACTGATCTGACGCAAAAATGGTGCAGTCCTGATGCAGAAACAGTTGCACATGGTCTGGATATGGCTGTTCTGTGGTGCATAGGAACACTCAGCTCATTACCATGAAAGACAATGGGTTAATTCATGCTCCAGTTCATGTACCTTGAAGTTTAAATTAGAACTGTATGCCATTTTAGCCAACTTCTTCTGAATGGACATTCAGAATAAATAAATATTTATTTATTAATGTTTTATAAGACCTACAAAATTGAAAAGAGAATAACAAGCTAAAGGGAAAATTGCCAAATGCAAATAACGCACATCTAGCATTTTCACAGTTAAATATCCAGGGGGTGTTTTTGTTTGTTTGCTATCCTGGAGCATCATTTCTGACAATTCATCAACCGTATTTTCTTGTGAACATTTGCGGATAAACGGTGCAATCCTAGGTAGATGCAAGTGCAGAGGTGGGTATTGCACTCATGGCCTGCTTGTGAGCTTCTCACAGACATCTGGTTGGCCACTGTAAGAACAGAATGCTAGACCAGACAGGCCTTTGGTCTAAATTAGCAGGGTTCTTCTTATGTTCTTATGATGTGTTCTTAAGGGCTATTCTAGACGAGGCTGTTAATCAGTTGCTAATCTGCTGCATCCACTTTCGGTTTTGTCACAAAATTGAGATCGGAGCACTACACAGTGTTTCCTTTCTTGCTTTTCTGCTACATAACCTCTAGGTGGCACTGTGGTATAGTGGAATAGCATAAATTCACAAGAGAAAATGGCACTTTCTTTGATTTTCACAATCAAATACTGCATTTTCCCTGCTCTAAAAACTTAGCCGAAAGTGCTGCTTAGACGCAGAAGTGAAACTTGAGGGTCATGACATTGTCTAAAGTACCAGTAAACATCTGTGAGTCAGGAATGATGAGCACACAATATATAAATGCTTCATGTAAAAAGCTCGAAGTCCCAAGTAAGTGGGTATGGCATGGTAGCCAAACTGTATTTTCTTGTGACTTTTTTATACTGTTATATATTATAATTTTGTATTTTAATATCATGTATGTTTTTATTATAATTATCATCTTTTGATGTATATGCTTATGAAAGCCTCAGCTTTCTGGTTCTATAATTGACTTTTCCCTCTTCTTTCTAATCAGCTTTCATGACCAGGGTAATCTAACCAGGCCTAATCAGGCCTGTTTTATTGCTCTCAATAAACTGATGTATCTGGCTAGTTGAAGCAACATGGCCACAGGGATAATATATGAACATATTATTAAATATTATTCATCAGTTAAAGCACTTTTCTTACAATTGTTTGCCCAGGGCCATCATCAGGGATTGACATTATTGACACCTGCCAAGGCCCACACACCTGCAGGGGAACTGACTGTTGACCCTCCAAAGCCTCCTGGCCCTGTTGGTCCTATTTCTTGCTGTCGATGCCTCCCTTCACTAAGAATGCAAGCAGTGACTTAGACGAATCGATGGAGCAGCATCCTCCACTTGTCTTGCACAAGTTTGGGCAGTTGCATTGATTGGGCCCAGAGGGAGAAGGCAAATGAATGGGCAATTGTGACATTCTGGTGAGAAGGTAGATCCATTCAGAGATGGGGTTGTGCTGAAAAACTAGAGCCAACATGGTTTGCCCCATGAACCCTGGCAGGAAATAAACTTGCTCTCTGATTATGACTCATAGACTGGATCAGATATGTTGTTCAGCATGTTTGGGTAGGAGAGGGAGATTAATAGGTGGATGGCTTTCTCTTAGGCGGGGGCACGGACTGGCTTGCCTCTTGGTAATTTCCTACTCTACAATTATATAATTTTCCATGAAATATTGCTGCTACTACTACACAAATGCATTTCAGATCAATGAAAGCGCACATATGCTTAAGATTACATAAGTATTAAGGTGAAGTTCTGTATCGGAAGCAGTTAGTTTACCTAGCTTATCTCTTAGTGGTTGGAAAGCATAGAAAACTAAAATGTAGCACCATGCCAGCATTCTTAAAGCTCAGCATCACATTTGAACAAGCAGCTTCAGGTTTACTAAACAAGGATGTGCACTTGTGTGTAAATCGTAACCCGAAGAAGATGTTTGTGGTTGAATATGCAATTTGTGTTTTCTTTGTAGTACATTTGTTCAGACATACTGAGGCTCCCAGAAATCACACCGCTGCTCAAGTTCAAATTATGTTCCAGCACAAAATTTATTCCATACATCAAGAGCAGCAAGAGCAGTGGCATTTAACCAGAAGAATGACATAGTGGCAAATGCATCGTGTGACTTATGTATTTAGTAGTCATAATTCTTTACCTTCCAGAGACATTGATTTGTAGAACCCTATATATTGGGTCTTTATATCACCAGCTGTTCATTATCGTTATTCAGATTAACCATGTTTTTTTTTTCCTGCACATTTGCAGTTGAGGTTATAAGCTGAAACCAATTTATTTTTTTAAAATGCTGGAAATGTTTTGGGTACGAGACTGCTGAATGTTCAGGCTAGTGCAGTTCCAAAATCAGTTTAAGTTGCCAGGGCTTAACTTTGCCCTCCTTCCAAAGGAATCTAGAAGACCTCCTGACAAAGACCTTCATACACTTGTCATTAAATCTCTCAGAGAGAACCAGACATAAATGGGTGTTCTTGAATATCTTCAGAAGACATATAAACATTACTCAATGATGGGTCTATGGAATTTGAAACATTTAAGAAGAGAGCACTATAGCAAGTTTATATTGTTTTGCTTAATCAAAGAATTCCAAAATTGAAGAAAGAGATAAGACAAAACTCTTCAAACGGGAATAAACTCAGCAGAATTGTACTCTCCAGGTACAAAACAGAAAGCTAAGAATTCTCTAACAGCTTTCCATGAGCTAAGGCCCCATTAATTTAGGAAGAGGGAACATGCAACCCTGCAGATGTTGCTGGACTGCAAGTCCCATCATCCCGTACTATTTACTAGGCTGACTAGGGCCGATGGGAGGAGTTGCACACAGTCATCTGGAGATCCGCACATTCGGCACCCCTACTGTAAACTCAACTTATTTCATTTCTTGCCCTGGAGGAACATTCTGGGTGGCATCTCCATAGCAAGTCCAAAATGCTCTCCCGCCCATTGAATCTTGATAGAAACTTCTGATTGACTAGAATTATTATGGTTCGCTTAATTGTCTATAAATGAGAAGGCTGATGCAGAACTAGTTGCTTGGTGAGCAGATGTTCATCTACTCCTATTTAGATGCCCTCATCACTTGCCATTCTCTAGATTATCGGGGGGGGGAGCGCTAGGCTGTGGTGTGCCCCTGGACCTTAACCCCAAGATCCACCCCTAGTTGCACCACTGTTTGCAGACATGACAGCTCTTGCATGAGGTTTTATTCCTGAATAGACTAGCTTGGATTGAGTGGTGCATTTTTCCTATTGTTAAGAATTACATCTGTTCTTGGCCCACCTTATGCCCTTAGCCCTGCCCACTGCTGGAATGCCTGCCCAAATTGGAATTTGTCCCTTAGGGCAAAAATGGTTCTCCACAGCTGGCTTAATGGAATCTTGTGATGGGCTGCCGGGGCTCACTGACGCATCCCCATCTCTCCCTGTCACTTTTGAAGCTAGGTTGAGGTGGGTGCAGGAAACTGCACCCACATATGATGGGACTGTGGGGTGCTGCCCACTTGCTTGCCGGCCAAACATCATCTGGAGCCACGATTGCAGTGAACTGACGAGAGGGAACAAGGCTTCCCAGGCTGGAGGGCCATTTAAACAGCCTAGTGGCAAGTAGTTGGGAGAAGTGGAAAGATGGAAGGAAAGGGGAAATGAGAAGATAAATGAAGAAAGTAAGGTGAAGGTAACAGGACAGCAGTCAGAGGTGGAAGGAGGGAAGGCAGCCAAACTGGGAAGGCATGGGGGAGTGGGTGGAAATAAGCCACTGCAACATCAGCCTGATGTACACTTCCAGTGTAACAAGCTGAGAAGAGAAAAAGCACCTCGTTTTCTGTAGGGAATGTTTTCAAGATGTCAGGGGGAAAGATCAACGGATCAGATTACTGCAGAAGTAAGGTCAGAGTTCCTGGCAGGAGTGAAAAGTTTGACAGAGGTCAGAGTTGCTGACAGAAGTGGCACATGTGAGAGAAAGTGAGATTAGGTAAGGATGGGTGGCCTGTTTTAAACATTATCTTCCAGACATGGCATCACCTACAGAAGCATCCATTTGTACCAACAGAAAAGAGACAACCCTCTCTCTCTCTCTCTCTCTCTCTCTCTCTCTCTCTCTATATATATATATACCTCATTTCATCAATTCTAAGACACACTTTTCCCCCCATGTTTACATCTGTAAAAACGAGGTGCATCTTAGAATCGATAGTGACTTAGAATTGCTGGATTTCTCCCGCGTTTTGCGGAAGGCACTAGGGCTCTGCATGCCCCCTGCAACTCGCCCTAGTGAGTCCCGAGGGACCCCACAAGGCCAGTCAGAAGTCCCCCCTCCCCACTTACCTTGATTGCTGCTGCCTTGGCCTGGGAAGGCTTCAGTACTGGGAAGTAGGCTGCGATTTCGCGAGATCTCGGCCTACTTCCCAGAACTGGAGCCTTCCCAGGCTGAGGCAGCAGCGATCAAGGTAAGGTAAGGGGGAGGGGGGACTTGCAGGGCCCTAGCCCTAACCCTCCCCGCTCACCTCCATTGCCTTCACCCACCGTCGCTGCCGCCACCGCTGCTGCTCCGTGCCACTGGCAACGCTTGCCTCGGTCTGGCAAGGCATCGTTACTGGGAACTAAGCCGGATCGTGGCCTAGTTCCCAGTAATGACGCCTTGCCAGGCTGAGGTGAGTGCTGGCAGCAGCGTGGAGCAGCTGCGGCGGCAGCAGCAAGGACGGGCGACGGCGATGGAGATGGAGATGAGGGGGGAGGGGGGGAAGGGCGGAAGGGGTGCTGAAATTAAGGTGCATTTTAGAATCGACGCAAAGCTTTTTCCCTGTTGGTGGCCATGAAATTAAGGTGCGTCTTACATTTGATGGCGTCTTAGATTCAATGAAATACGGTATATATATATATATATATATATATAATCACAAAATTACTGGACAATGGCATTTAGAGAGTAGATTCAGAAAGCAAGGATTTACAAAGAAATACCACCCCAGTTAGGAATTCACATTGGATTATTTTCTTTGATGGGGCTCAGCATCAGTTCAGCAGTCCTCCATGTTTTGGCTTTCCAGACCAGCAGGCATGAGCTGGTCTCATATTGAACCTCTTCAAATAATGACCAACTCACAAGACCAACGATGAGTTCTAGCTATGCAACTGGTTCAGTGCTAGGGTGACCATGTGGAAAGGAGAACAGGGCTCCTATATCTTTAACAGTTCCATAGGAAATGGAATTTCAGCAGGTGTTATTTGCATGCATGCAGAACTTGGTGAAATTCCCTCTTCATCACCACAGGTATAGCTGCAGGAGCCCTGCCCTCTTGACCAGATACAAAAGAGGTTAGGGCTCCTGCAGATTTAAATGTGGTGATGAAGAGGGAATTTCACCAAGTTCTGCATGCATACAAATGACATCTGCTAAAATTCCCTTTTCTGTGCAACTGTTAAAGATACAGGAGCCCTGTCCTCCTTTTCATATGGTCACCCTATCATTATAGCCAGCTGGGAGGCCAAGCGGTAATTTAATTGATTGATTGTACAATCAGAGAATGTGATGAAGGATGTTGCAAAAGTTGCTCATCTCAGTGTAGGCTGGAAATCAATTCAGCCACATGATGTACTAGAAAGCCACTTGGCCTTATAAACATACTGTAATGTGCACTGGACTGGCTATGCAGCAAGGGTTGCTTTTGGGGTCACGTTAACTTGCCATTACACTGCTTTTTGTTTTATATTGGGGAATGATCACACAAAGAAATCCCAAACCAAATTAATAGAGAGAGAGAAATAACTATGGCTGTAATCATATAAGCACCTACATGGAAGTAAGTCACTGAAATCACTGAGGCCTACTTTTGAGTAGATACGTATAGGATTGCATTGTATAACTTCATTTGATGAAAACAATTTTTAATCAGTGAAACTGAGAATTAAGGGCAAACTTATTAATTCCGTAAGCAATTTGGGCCCTGATTTGTTCCTTAAAGAGTGAATGAAAGGGAAAAAATATTAAAAATAAAATTTCCTTCTAACCACAAGGGATAGTTTTTCTTTATTAAATTGTACTATCTCATAATTCCATCAATATCTTAAAAGGCACTGGTTTTGCGGTATTGACAATATGCACTTTCATTTAAGCTACAGTAATTCATCAATCAGTTGATCAGATTCATCAAAAAGCACATGATTAGTCAAAAAAGATGCAATCCAATGCATGTTTGGACAGAAAAAAGTCGTACAATTCCCAGCATCAGTGCCCTAAAATTACTTTGGTTTGCAACCTTGCTTGAAATGCATGCTGTAGTGTGATAACTTGTGCTGTTCTGAAAACCTAAGTGAGGGGGGAATGTCTATTGTGCTTCGTAATAGAAGTTTACTATTTATGAAATTCTTTATAAAATAAATTTATCAAAATATTTTGCAATTTAAGATTATAAGAACATATGAACAGTCATGCCGGATCAGACTAAGGGTCCTTCTAATCCAGCATTCTGTTCACACAGTGGCCAACTAGCTGTCGCCTGGGAACCCACAAGCAGGACACGAGTGTAACAGCACCTTTCCACCCATATTCCCCAGCAACTGCTGTACATAGGCTTACTGCCTCTGATTTCTGGAGGTAGCACATAGCAATCAGGACTGGAAGCCACTGATAGCTTTCTCCACCAGGAATTTGTCTAACCCCCTTTTAAAGCCACAAAATTGGTGGCCATCACTACGTCTTGGAGTACTGAATTCCACACTTTAATTTTATATTGCTGATTATTTTATTGTTTATTAATTTAAAACATCATATTAATAATGATACAAATAAAACACCAATAAAAGACGTGGCAATATAAAATTAATAAATATGCTGACACTGCATCAAATTGAATATCAGATCCAACCCTATGTTCCTATGAGAATTCAAAGTCCATTGTGGGAGGAATATTTTTATTCGTTTATATTTCAGCAAATAGTATAAGATAGTTTCTGGGTATTTGAATGTTTCCTCATGAACAACTGTGGAAGAGGAAACAGTATTATTATTATGCCCAGTCTCATTCACTGCTTTTTCTCAAAGGCTTCTGTTAGCAGTTTGTAAGTAAAAAGACATCACATTTGGCCTCTTGTCCTTTTGAGTATTGGATTTCTTTAATAAGAAAATCTATGTCATAACAATTCTTGGCCCATGGGGAAAGGTGACCTTATATAAAACTATAAATGTCAACTTCTGGCAAGATTTTCTTTTAAGCTCGTGTTGGGGGGAAAGAGAGCACTATTTCATGTATTAGACGTTAGAAAAAAGGCACTAGCAGCCTTTTTAACTTTAAACTAAAGGTGACACTGAAGTGGGAGCTCCCATAACCATCTCTCTCTACTAGACAGCCATGTCTGATTTTTATTTTCTACAAGGAAGTATGCCCAGAGAGAAATACACATGAAACAATATTAAATCGGAATGCAAAGTCCACATCTATTTTGCAGGAAAGATCCACCACTACTCCTAAAGGCGAAGACAGACAGACTTCCTAAAGTGAGGCAAAAGTAGATATTTGAACATAAATTCTGCTGCATTGCAAGGTCTTCACCCTAAGTCAAACCACCAGTATGGTGTAGTGGCTGGAGTGTTGGACTGGGAGTCGGGAGATCCGGGTTCTAGTCCCCACTCGGCCATAGAAGCTCACTGGTTGACTTTGAGCCAGTCACAGACTCTCAGCCCAACCTACCTCACAGGGTTATTGTTGTGAGGATAAAAATGGAGAGGAGGAGGATTATGTACGCCACCTTGGATTCCTTGGAGGAAAAAAGTGGAATATAAATGTAATAAATGAAATAAAATAAAATAAATAAATAAATTGTAGTTCCTACTCTGTTCCAAGTGAAATGAGACTTAAAGCCTTTTGCTGCCCAATACTGTCCAATAGAGTGACCATATACAAAAGAAGGCAGGGCCCCTGCACCTTTAACTGTTCTGATGAAGAGGCAATTTCACAAGGAACTAATTGCATACAAATGACACTGGCTGAAATTCCCTTTTCTCTACAACTGTTAAAGTTACATGAGCTCTGTCCTCCTTTTCATATGGTCAGCCTAATCTATAAGTAACTCTGGCTCTCCCTGACAGTGGTTTAGGCTTCCACCATGGATCACTGGCCTAAAGAGAGAGAGAGAGAGAGAGAGAGAGAGAGAGAGAAAGTCCTAGGGAGGAAAAGTTTAGCTGGCGGAACAGTTCAGTTGAGAATGTCAACTAAGACACCAGGTGGCAGTGTTTCCATTGTTCAACAGCAAGGCAGAGAGAGGGAGAGAGAGAGAGAGAGAGAGAGAGAGAGAGAGAGAGAGATTACTAGCAATAGCATATAAAGCATTCATTTCCCTTTGATAAAAGGACATCATGATGGTTTCCAGAATAGCTACAAGAAAGCCTAATAACAAAATGTATTTCTCACCCTATACCATTATCTATCAGGAATGCCTTCTTTCTTTGGTAATTTCAAAAAAAAATATACACACTTTGAGCATTTTTAAAAGATATTTTGTCTAATCATTTTTTCTAAAATACAAAAATCCTCACATATCAAGCATGCAGTCACAAAACACCCTTTGCTCATAGAAAACAGTCATAAAATAACACACAACAAATTAAATAAATTAACAAATAATACAATTTAAGGATGACTTAATATCTAATAAAATCTTTCACTGGCCTTTCGGCCGCAATAAAGGAATTGAATTGATGTAATAAAATCATGCAACAAAGATAAAAAAGTGATGCTGTTTTCACATATTAAAGTTACAAAAACAATCTGTTATGTTTCAAAAGTTATTTTATAAATGTATACATAGGGCAGCTTCGTAAAGACAATACATTGTGGGAAGATATTACGTCTGTTGAAATTCAGTCCCAGAGACCCTTCCCAAATTTCATCACTCTGGTCTATACATTCTGAAGCCAAATTGTTCAAATCCAACCATACAACACACCATATTGTTGCCCCATGGCATAGGGCAGTAATTTCTTGTGGGTCTCATTTGCTAAAAAGACACATATATTCGGACTTGTCTGCTGATATCTAGGGATGTGCACTGGATCGGATCCGATCCATGATCCGAATCCGATCCAGGGGGAAAGCGGCACGCTTACCTTCCAGGGACATCCGCTCCCGTCCGGCGCCGGCTGCTACTGCAGGGAGGGGGCTTACCTGCCGGGGCCGTCCACAGCGGACGGCACCGGGGGGAGGGAGTTAGGGCCCCCCTCACCCACCCGCCGCCATTTTTTCCGGGCAAAGTATAAAGTGTTGGTTATTACCTTTAAAGCCCTACATGGTTTGGGCCCAGGCTACCTACGGGATCGCCTTCTCCCGTACAATCCGCCCCGCACTCTTAGGTCCTCTGGGAAGAACGTACTCAAGCCAGCCAGAACTAGGCTGGCGAGTGTTACCCAGAGGACCTTCTCTTCTATGGCTCCCAGACTATGGAATGGTCTGCCGGAGGAGGTTAGACAAATTGACAGTCTTCATGAATTCAAGAGAGTCATGAAGACTGTTCTCTTCCGGCAGGCCTATCCGGAGGAATTTTAAATGTTTTAATGATGTGTTTCTCTTGTTTTAAATTTTTTAACTTTGTTATGCTTGTATTTGCATTGTGTTCCCCGCCTCGATCCATAGGGAGAGGCGGGTTATAAATAATAATAATAATAATAATAATAATAATAATAATAATAATAATTATAGACTTACATTGCAATGCAAGTCTATGGGGGGGGGGGGGAAATGGCGGCCGATCCAAAAATTTTCGATTTTTGGATTGGGATTGGACTCGATCCGGTCCAGGGGGCCTCCGATTTTGTCCGATCCAATCCGTGACAAAATTGGAGGTCCCGATCCGGGTCCCGATCCTATCTGGGGGGTCCGTGCACACCCCTACTGATATCACAGTGCTAGAGAAATCATGAGTATTATGAATGAAACCAAATTGGCTATAGCGGGGGGGCCCAGACAGTAGATCTCCAAATATTTTGAACTTCAACTCCCAGCATCCCAACTGCGTTTCACAGATCATCAGGTGCCTTTTCTTCCATTGTCCACTTGTTAAAAACTTCACCTGAAACCAAGAAAAGAGTTTCAAAATGTAGAAGTAACTGCAATGCATATTACTAATGCATACTATTAACCTTCCAGTATTACTGTAATACTAGTAATTTCCCTCATGGGTTACCTTCTTCCAACCCTTTAAAATGAAAGAGAAAATGGGCCTGTTCAGACAACAAGCTGAGCCGTGGTTAGGCCGCTAACCCTTTTGCAGCAAACAGTTAGTGAGCAAACAGTTAGTGAGTGAGTTAGGTTATGTAGTCACCATAGTTAAGAATGGCCACACAACACACTAAGTCATGGTTCACATGACACTCTAAGCCATAATGTTTAGCTCAAAGTGTTTAACCACCATGGCTTAGCGTGCCATCTGAATAGGGTCATTATCATATGACAGGGTGGCCAGATAAAATCCAGGACAGGGCTCATGTAACTTTAACAGTTGTAGAGAAAAGGGAATTTCAGCCAGTGTCATTTGTATGCAATTAGTTCCTGGTGAAATTCCCTCTTCATCACAACAGTTAAAGTTGCAGGGGCCTTGCCTTTTTTTGTATATGGTCACTCTAGTATAGCGCCTGCACCTTTAACTGTTGTGACGAAGAGGGAATTTCACCAGGAACTAATTGCATACAAATGACACTGGCTGAAATTCCCTTTTCTCTACAACTCTTAAAGTTACATGAGCCCTAACCTGGATTTTATCTGGTCACCCTATCATATGATGACATTGTGCCAATACCTGGCTTGCAGGCATACCTACTACTATATGGGCTTCCTCACTGTAGATAACCCCACTAACACATGGATGCCCAGAGATGGGGCCCATGCCATGCCCAACATCAGGGGCAGAGACAGGAAATCACAAGAAGGCTACAGGTGGAAGCATCTGAACTCCCTATAAAATCCTATGCTTGAAGCAGGGAGATTGCACAATAAAAGCCTCATCTCAAAATACAATTATAAGTAAAAAGTTGGCAATAATAACTGCAACTCTGGAATATCTTTTGTGGGTAATGATAGTGACATACAACCTTTAGCAACTAGGATTACCTCCAAATCCTGAGGGATTACTCTTCTATAAAACTTTTCCTATATTCAATATAGTCCACTTGTACTTTTCACAAGCAGCATCCTATTCACTTTATCTAAAATCCCAGGATTTAGGCCCAAGTCTCAACAAATCAGAACTTTAAGAGGATGGATAAAATCTTCCTCCCTCAACTTCTATTGAACAATATTTCTCCTTTGTTTCTAAGGATTAGGAAAAAATATTTATCTAGCTGCTTTTAACATCATTGGATATACGTTCTTAACTTGAGCCCAGCTGTTGAATCCTTCGCAAATTCCTCATCCAAATATCCAGAGATGCAACAAGATGCAGAAAAACCTGAAATATACCCGAATCTGGTTCTGTTCCACTGAGCCAATTAAAATGAAGAATTTGTTATGTATTTTGTTTTTTGTTTTTTATATCTGTATGAATCCTTTTTGACAAATGACATCCTAGATGGCTTAACAAAATTTCACGAAAACAACCATCATAAAAAGAAAAGAGCAAACAAAATAGAATATATCATTATATGAAAACATTAGTTGAAAAGCAGTCATTCAATAATTCATCAGTCAATAAACCCAAATTGCAGACCAGAACAAACCAAATCAGGCAGACAAATATAATGAAACCAAAACCAAACCACCAAAAATTACTAACCAAAAGACTGAATGAATAAGGAGAGACTTCTTATTTTATTTTATTATTTATTTGAAGTATTTTATGTCACACCTCAGCCAAAAAGGCTCTCAGAACAGCATATATATGATCAATTAAACAAGATAGTCATTTCCCACAGTCTAGACACACAAGGGAAAAGGTTCAGGGAGGGAAGGGGGGAATGAATTAGGGGGGAAATGCTTAAATGGTTGCAAAGCATGGGAGAGACCCTGAAGGATGATGATGTCATGTAAAGTACCCACATACTACCATGCATGAGGAATCACGAGCACACAATTAAAATTTCATGTAGAAAGGCTCAAAATGTGAGAGAGGAAGAAAGGAAAGTGCGGCCACCAGGGAGTGGGACATCTGGAAAGGAACACCAAATGAGAAGCTAGATGTTTTGGACTACAACTCCCATCATCCCCAACAAGCATGGCCAATGGTGAGAGGTTATGGGAATTGTAGTCTAAAACATCTGGAGAGCACCAGATTGCCTACCCCTGCAGTAGACTGAATGAGGTGAATGAGACGGCAGCATTATGAGATTGTAGAATGGGTAGGGCTGGCCCTCCCATGAAGTGGGGTGAGGCTCCCACCTCAGGCAGCGGAGCAGGAGGAGTGGAGAATTGTAAGCTCACCCACCACCACCTGAAGGACCTGACACCGGCACTGCATTCCCACTCCAGTTGCTGTTGCATTGCCACTGTCACCGTCCACTCTGCAGACCCTCTCAGAGTGAGCCAGCAGGGTCTTCAGACAGTTAGCCATGTGCAAATGCCTGGCTTTGAAGACTCCTTCCTTAAGCCCAGGCATTTTGGGAGGAGTGGTGTCCCTGGAGATTGCCCATAGTGCAGGTGATCTCCAGAGACACCTCCCTCAAAGTTTGGATGACTATCTGAAGAGCTGACGTGGCTGTTCAGAGAGCTCAGCTATTCTGCAGAGTGGGCAGTGGCAGTAATACGGTAGGTAGGCAGGAGAGGAAGGAGACCAGCCAGGAGGAGGGAGACAGATACAGCAGGGAGGAGGGAAGCAAATGGGTGTGCTGGTGGGGAGGAGGCAGGCAGGAGGGAGGGAGACAGATGTGGCAGAGGAGAGGAAAGGGATGGAGGCAATGGTGGCCAGTAGGCTGACCATATGAAAAGGAGGACAGGGCTCATGTAACTTTAACAGTTGTAGAGAAAAGGGAATTTCAGCCAGTGTCATTTGTATTCAATTAGTTCCTGGTGAAATTCCCTCTTCATCACAACAGTTAAACGTGCATGCACTGTACTAGAGTGACCATATACAAAAGAAGACAGGGCCCCTGCAACTTTAACTGTTGTGATGAAGAAGGAATTTCACCAGCAACTAATTGAATACAAATGACACTGGCTGAAATTCCCTTTTCTCTACAACTGTTAAAGTTGCAGGAGCCCTGTCTTCCTTTTCAGATGGTCAGCCTAGTGGCCAGTGACAGCACATGTGCTTTCCTACCTCAAGTGGTAGGAGAGTTTGTGCTAGGCTGACAATCTGAAAAGGAGGACAGGGCTCATATAACTTTAACAGTTGTAGAGAAAAGGGAATTTCAATCAGTGTCATTTGTATGCAATTAGTTCCTGGTGATATTCCCTCTTCATTACAACAGTTAAAGTTGCAGAGCCCTGCCTTCTTTTGTATATGGTCACTCTAGTATAGTGCCTGCACCTTTAACAGTTGTGATGAAGAGGGAATTTCACTAGGAACTAATTGCTTACAAATGACACCTGCTGAAATTTCCTTTTCTCTACAACTGTTAAAGTTATATGAGCCCTGTCCTCCTTTTCAGATGGTCAGCCTAGTTTGTGCCAGCTCTGAGAATAGACTGTTTGACTTCAGAGTGCAGGTGGGGGAAATCACATTTTTGAATGCTCCCTAGGTAAAAGCCTTGCTGTGATTGTAAAAATAGTCCAGTAGGGAGTATGCCAAGGCTAAAATCCTTTTCCATGATATCCTGGTTTTTATTTGAGGAGATTTTTTTAAAAAACATGGAAGAGGTTTAACAAAAGGTATTCCCTGCCTGAAGTGGTATAGTCCACTCCACAACCTCAGAATTCAACCAACTCATTCTGCTACATGTGTAGAACAGGCTTAAGTTGGAACCCCCGCATAGCCCTGTCACAATTTCTGTTAGTTTGGCCCAAGTTTTAACAGAGCATTTAGTGTACAAGGGTTGGAAAGCTGACTAGAAGTTCTTTGACAATGAGCATACCCCACTAACAGCATTCCAACCCAGATTCCTTTGGTACTTCACTTTGAAATCTTGCAACCGAAATGTTATGGGAGGGAATCTTATGGCAAATGTCAAGACGGTTTTGAAATGTCAGAACTGAATACTTGCGCTCTGTCTAATCCCAGCCTGTTTGCCTCCATCTTTCCTTTTGCCTACACATCCATTTAAATCCCTGTAACCTTAATTTACAAATAAATGAGATGTAATTACATCTGTTCCATTTGTTCTTCTGAAATAATTTCATGAAACATTTTAGCCTTGATTTTTGCTTCATTGAATTTGGTAAACTAGCAGCTGTTTATCTTTGCTTTTTTAAGTCAGCAGACTTTATTGCATTATTATTATTTCATCTCTTTCTCGCTCGTGGTGGTTTTTCTAGATGGACATGACAGGCTTTGCCAAGTCATACTGTCTTTTACAGATTCAGGAATTTCCTGACAATTGAGCATGTTTTAAGTATGACTGCTTTCTGGATGTTGGTGTGGATATATTTTGGTAGGCCCAGTTTCTGAAGGTTTTCTGTATAGTTTTTTGATCTGATGCCAACGACTAAGAAGACTAATGGAATAATTGTGACCTTTTCCTGATGCCATAGTTCTTTGACTTCCATGGCCAGTGGTGTATATTTGTCTCTCTTTTCTTCTTCCTTTTCAACAACATTTTTGTCATTCGGTATTGCTGCTATTAGTATTATTATTATTATTATTATTATTATTATTATTATTATTATTATCTTTATTGCTCCTTGCTTAATTCCTCAACAGATGTTCTATATTTCTAGTTCTGAGGTATGAAAAATTGGTTAAAATACTGCCGGATTCCATTTCAGTCATGAGAGCAACTGAGGACAAGATATGCATTTCCAAGTCCATGGATGTAAGTCATTCAGCTTTCACTTTATACATTTTATTACATAGATTTTAAAGCTGCAATCCTACACCCACTTACCTGAGAGTAAACACCAATCAACGGAGAAGATACATATATGATTGTTCTGTAAATGGCCTTTGTTCTGTCTGTTGTCTGAAAAGATCATGAAATTCTGGTGTGACGGTCTTAATGGTAAGAGAAAAATATTGTACAACAATGGAAGAATTTTGCAGGCGTTTCTGAACTGATATGGCAGTGGTGCAGAATCTCAGGGCCAGGGGTCTAATCCAGTCTCTTTAGGGTCTCAATCTGGCCCAGGACTTTTCCAAGAGGCCACATCCCTTCCCCTTTGCCCGAACCACCAATCGTTTGGTTTTATAGCCGAGAGCACACTGGAGCCTGACACCATTCGTCTATCTAGCCTGTTATTGTTTACTCGAGGGGTAGGCAACCAACCTGGTGCCCTCCAGATCATAACTATTACTCCCATCAGCTCCAGTTGTCAGGGTAAGGGATTATGGGAATTGCAATCCAAAACATCTGGAGGGAACCAGATCTGGGAAGGCACAAGGTTTTTGGGAGGGATGGGGACAGTAGACTTCAGTCATTCAATACCTGAAGACAGCTGTACCCACAGGTGGTCTGTTCAGGCATTTGTTAGATGTGCATCGATTGGAATGGAGCCAGCTACTACAGTCTGTCATGTTCTATGGCCTTAATGTCCCCTCCCCCAGCTCAGAAGAGGACTCCAAAGTGGAGGAGGCATCATCCAGTGAACCATTGTTTGATACTCCAGGGCCTTGCAGGCCAAAGGCCATGGCTGTGCCACACTCTTTGGATTCAGAGAGAACCCCCAACCCCAATGCAATCCTCACCACCCCCATGCCAGAGGAGGCAGTAGATGCAGAATTGGACAATGGTCCCTTAAGAGACAGACAGCTCTTCAGAGGGGATGGACTTAACAGCAGGCCCAGATCAGCCAGCTTTCAAAAAGCCTCAGGAGACTTCTCCATGTTGCTGAGACAACAGCTATTCCTGTGTTAGTTCCAGTCAGCATAGAACTGCCTAGGCTTTTGAACCTGTATAGCTACGTGTAACTCTATTTTATTGGATGTGCCATGTCCTTTAGCAAGTACCACTGCTTCAAATCAGTTCAGGGAACTGTGTGCTGAGCTAGATGGGATGCTGTCTCCCCCCCCCCCCCCATGGAAGAATGGCAGCTAACATAAGAAAAAAGCTTATTTCTTCTCCAGAATAAAGTGAAGTGATTATCTCAAGAAGGTATTTACTGTTTAATCAATTTCTGCTGCCATTTCCATTTAAAGATGCATATGCCTATCCATTCAGTTGGGCTCCTCTCTACAATAAAATGAATTTCTCATTTTGACAAATTAAGATTGCCAAGTCAACAGGTACAGATTGCTGAAGACAACGGGCCTGTGCTAATGGAGGTGACTGATTATCTTCTGAAGAATTGTCTGCTTTTTTCCTCCAGTAATAACAGGAATAATTTGATTAGATTCTTATTCTCAGTGTTCATGGTTTGTTTTTCTTGAATGCTATAAGTTATTGCCTGTGGCTGATAGAAAAGACATTCATCCTGGCTCTTCTGGGTGTGGAATAAATTGCAATTTTCAGAGAGAGAAATTCATTGAAAGTGCTCGCTACTTAAGTTTCCCCGATTTCCATGACAAATGAAGCAATTATTATATGCCAGCTACGCAAATAGTAATTCATCAGCATTTCAGCTTATTAATTCTGACATTTGCCACTCTGTAGAACATATTTGTCACATTTTATTGCTTGTTGATGAAAAAAAATCAAGTGTGATTCTCTCAGTTCCCTTTGAACTGCAATGTCAGTGGAAAAGCTGGAAAGTCTATCACTGTCTTGAATGCTAACAAAATAGTTCATTTCATACAAGGGCCAGATCTACACCTTGTGTCATATCATTACAAATGTGGAATAAAAAGTAGGTTATAACACTATGAAAGCAGTTTATGGAATGTGGATTGTGCCCCAACAGTTATCAGTACACATCAATAGCGCTAGAAACAATACTGTAGAAAGATCTTCAGATGGGGAGGGGATCATGCTTCCCTACCATCGCTTTGCCTCCTGCTTCTGTCCCACAATAGGGACAAGCAGCTTCCTCTTCTTCACATGGGGAAGAAAGAGGAAACAAGCAACGACCATGTGGCCCATTCAGTGGGCGTTTTTATCACACAGCTTCTCCTGCACACAGCAGGAAATGTCGGCAAGTTTCGTTATAACCCCAAAAAATCAGATTTGATGAGGCTCATTCTGTGATGGAAAAAAGAGCAGAAGGAGTGGGAGACGTGTGGGAGGAACGCTGCATCGTCAAAATGCCCCACGAAGAACCATGAGTGGCCAGTCGCAAGCATGCAATAAAATGCTCATCTGAAGATGCTCTAGATCTAGCCTTTAGTTCTGAATATGTCCTTTAGTGCCTCATTCCAAGATGTTGGATGTCATTTAACCCAGAAGAGCTTTTTTCAAATGCTCCCCAAGAAAATATGTAATGAATGGACGAGTTCCTAATTGAGCCTAATTGGTGGAGTTTGCCTATCAATAGTTACTATGCTTAAAAATAAATAAATCAATATCTTGTACAGTATCTCATTTTCCTGGATGTTTTACCTTACCTTGCATGTTGGCTTTTGCCCCCTCTCACTGCAATCTCCTGCATTCCCATTGGTCATGTTGTAAAGATGCAGGACAGTTTGTGGCATTGTTCTCTCTTTACTTGCTCTACTGTTTAGAAAAACAATTAGATGTATCTTATACTTTGTATAACAGAAATGCTGGAAACAATTGGATGTTCACCTGGGAGTTTGAAGGAAAGGTAGGTTCAGAGGCAAGTAGGTCATCATGGCCCAATATCGTATAGCTGGCTCTTGTTGTTTATAGGAACATCTATACCTAAGAACATCACAAGAGAAGCCTAGCAAAGAATAGTCCGTGCTTTGATACTCCAGCAACAGTTTAGAAACTGGTTTGACTTATAATGCCATCTAGTGATGAATGATGACATGAAAAATAAATAGAATTGATGGTGCAATCTTGGAGATTTTATTTGACCTATTGGATACTGTGTTAACACATATTGGATATATTAAACCAAACCTATGTTATGACAAACAGAGGCACTTGCCAGGTGCCCACATTATGACCTTTTTATTTTTGCAGGCATTTTAGAAAGTCATTTTAGTGCTTTTAGATCTTTGCACTACTATTTATTATCCAATGTTGGTTTTACGTTGGGCTTCACCTGTGATGTTATACTTGATGTTTTAGTTTCTTTTTTTTATTATGTATTTTATAAGAACTTATTTGTATACCACTCAGAGAAAATATGGATATAAGAAATAAAATAATTAAAATATAAATTACAGTCTATACATTTCAAAAGAACACCTTTCCAAATAAAGTCTACATTGCAATGGAACAAATTACTCTTGGTGGCAACTTAATTAACCATGGTATCTAATAATATGGATATATGTTTAGCTCTTCATAAAGCCCATTTAAATACTATCTTGGTATTGTTCTTGGTATTGTTCTTTAGCAGTTATTCTCTTTTCTAGGGATTCACCTGGATACTAGCTATTGAATGAAAAGAAACAGGACACCTTTGTCAAAGTGTGCAGTATGGTAAAATGTTTTCAATATCTAAATCTTTTTTCTTTTCTTTTTTTGTCTAAACATAGCACTTATTCAGTTTTGTACATGTGGATTTATCAGGATATGATATCAGCAATCTATTATATTTTGCAACAGGAGTGATCATCTCCACAAGATCACACAATAATACCAATGTTAAATTTCCCAGAGGTAATCCATTAAAAGGAGAGCTGTGCAAATACCATTACTGAATGACACTGACCCCCAAAAAGAACAGAATGTTTGCCCTTTATCTGATTTTAGCAACAATGACTAACACAGAGACTAATTCCTGAAAGAACAGGAAAAGCTGTCAAGTAAAGGTAGCCTTCTGCCAAGCTCGGAGAGAATATTGCAAAATATGTTCTGATTTTAAGCATTGCTCACACCTTCCATTTCTCCTTCTACTTAATAATATCTTCTTACACTAGATGGCACTATAATGCACTGTACTAAAGCTGAACGAGGGTGGGGCAAACAACTCTACGCATAATAAAAATACACATAATTTTGAAGGGTACCTGTATACTAGGACAAAATAATAGATGTGTAAACATTCCTTTGTTTTCAGTATATTGTGAACTGCGGATGCCTCTTCCAGTCCATGACTGAGGCCCAGATTTATGTTTGATCATAGGGAAATCATTCATTCAAAACAGCCTTCATGTGATATCTTAACCTACAGCCATGATAACATATGCTGCTTTCCACATGATACTTCTGCCTAGTATGTTGGTGTCAGCTATCTAAATGAACAGGCCACAGTAGCAAGCTACACTACCTGCTATAGGGGTGGCAGGGAATAAGTTAGTGTACAGATCTGTCTCAAGTAACCTCTGAAGATGGATGTAATACAAAAACAGAATTCACAGCAAATCCTCAAATTTCAGCGGAGGGCTGGCATCATCCCAGATTAATAACCAAAATAACAAATGTGTTTATCAATAAATTGAAAGGTGATTCAGCCATCAATCTTGCCTCTTCTCTCATGTTTCCTATTGGCCTTCTGCCTTTTTAATTTTAATATTATTCAAATATCCATGTGTTTATTCAAATTCATTAACTGATTCATTCATTCATCATATTAACTTTTTATTTTACAAGTGAACTCAAGATTGGGAAGAGGTTTCTAGGAGGCGTTACCTGGTCAGCTGGCCCAACAGAGAGCTTTTACTTGAAACTTGCAGAACCAATTCAACTCTGGACAGGACCAGACACGTTTCACCTGAACATGGTGAGGGCACTTAAAGAGTAGGGCAGAAGTATCCGTCCACAATGGTAGTATCCGTCCACAAACATTAAAGTCAAATAATTTTCTTACAAAGTTATCACATCTACATAGGAAAAGTTCCTGTACACCATACTAGGTGACAAAAACCACACATGGTCAGTGCCCAGATGGGAAATCAGCAACTGAAACCCTGTAGCCACATGGGTAGGCTGACCAGATGGCCCGGGGTTTCCCGGTCCTAACTGGGAAACCTGTGGCGATCCGGCCCAACCGGGGGGCGGCGGGGGAAACCGGGGCGGCAGGGGGTCACACGGCGGTGGCAGCGAGCGACGAGCGGTGGTAGACCCGGCAGCGGTGGCGGCGGAGGAGCCCGGGAAGCGGCCGCCCCAGAAGGTAGGTGCCCTCCCTCACGTCTCGTGCTCCTTACCTGCAGGGGCGTCCACTTCCCTCCGGTGCTCGAATCTACTAAGAAACAGGCTTCGCGGCCTGTCCCTCAGTAGCGCGCCGGGTGATGACATCATCACCTGGCGCGATACTGAGAGACAGGCCGCGAAGCCTGTTTCTCAGTAGATTCGAGCACCGGAGGGAAGCGGACGCCCCTGCAGATAAGGAGCGCGAGGCACGAGGGGGGGCACTTACCTGCTGGGGCGGCCGCTTCCCGGGCTCCTCCGCCGCCACCACCGCCGGGTTCTCCGACACCGCCGCGCCGCCGGGTCTGCCGCCGCCGCCGGGTCCACCACCGCCGCCATGTCCTTCGCTGCCGCTGCCGGGCTCGTGAGGCCAGAGGCCGCGCAGAAGAAACGGGAGAGGGCCGGATCCGGAAGTGACGTAATCGGCCCTCTCCCGCCTCTTCCGCGTGGCCTCTGGCCTCCTCGGAGCTTGTCGCGATGGTGACGAGCCCGGATGCCTGCGCGGAAGAGGCGGGGGAAGGTGATGATACCGCGGTTGTGCAACCACTCCTCACCAGCCTTTTCTCCTTTTGCACCTGGCCTGGGTGCCTCCACAAATCATGGCTCCCCTTTAAGAGGGGAACTCAGCTTATATTGCTGCATGTACACAGTAGCAAAAGCCACAGCATGTACATGCAATAAAAGATATGGACATTTGTCAGATATTAGAGTTATATAGTCCCTTTTCTTCAAGAGCTATCCATGGAGAAAACCATCTTGGATAAAGTGGCCCACATAATTAGAGAACATTAATATTATTTCAGAAGCTTATAAAGAGGGGGTGGGAACAATTTCAAAGCCTGGCAAATGTGTGCGCATTGGTATATAATTTCATTTCTCCTTCAAGGCAGTGATGATGTTCTCTGACCATGTTATTGTTTAGTGTAAATTTCACATGATTCCTTCTACTACACTACTGATGTGAATGTCATTGCTTATGTTACAAAACAGTGTGATCCATAAACAAGAGGAAGGTATCAGCAGGTTTGAGAGAACACCAAGGTTTGTATAAAAACAAAAGTTCTTTAGAAAAGAATGTGAAAGAATCGCAGAAGCAGCCCAATGAGGACTGAGTGTGCTCAGTAGCTATGCATTCCAGCTGACTGTTGTGCGAGGCGGCGGGGAGAGGTGATGGAAAATATTCAACTGATACGCCAGCTGCGCCCCTTCTTAGAGTTGGAAGACCTAAAGACGGTAGTGCACACGCTGGTAACTTCGAGGCTCGAGTTCTGCAATGCGCTGTACATAGGGCTACCTCTGTGCCTAGTCCGGAAACTTCAACTAGTTCAAAATATGGCAGCCAGGTTGGTCACCGGTACACCTAGGGGTGACCATATTACGCCAGCTTTAAAATCGCACCACTGGCTGCCAATCAGTTTCCGGGTGACGTATAAAGTGTTGATTATTACCTTTAAAGCCCTACATGGTTTGGGTCCAGGTTACCTACGGGATCGCCTTCTCCCATACAATCCGCCCCGCATGCTCAGGTCCTCTGGGAAGAACTTACTACAGTCGGCCAAGACTAGGCTGACAACTGTTACCCAGAGAACCTTTTCTTCTGCCGCTCCCAGACTGTGGAATGACCTGCCGGAGGAGACTCGTTAACTTAACAGTCTTTTAGAATTTAAGAAAGCCATAAAGACTGTTCTCTTCCGGCGGAGATATCCAGTGGAATTTTAGAATGTTTTTAGGATGTTTTAATGCAGTTTTAATAATGTGTGTCATGTTTTAATCAGTTTTATGTATTTTATTATATTGTTGTTCCCCGCCTCGATCCAAACGGAGAGGCGGGTAAGAAATAAATTATTATTATTATTATTATTATTATTATTATTATTATTATTACTATTATTTAGGAAGGGGGAATGGAAACCCTGTTCAGGTGTTTGCCTTCACAGGGTTCCCTTTTACGTGGAGAGGGGAGCTGTTATCCAGACCTTGTCCATTCAAGACAGCAAGGTCCAAACTGAAGAAGGTGGGGCCAGTGCACCCAAAGACATAGGGGGTGGGGCCAGCATGAACCACCCCAACTCTTTACACACTTTAAGCTTTCAGGCGTTCAGGCAAATGCCTAAACCGAGCTGGAATGGAATGGAGTATCACGAAGAAGGGCTGACTGACTAGAACAGTAAACAGGAGCTCTGCATACTACAACATCATGTTGTAGGTCCCACGTGTTTCTTCTAATATGTCAGTCTGGATCAGTATGAGTTAAATATATGCCTATCAGGGACTGCTTTTTCCTACAAAATACAGAAGCTTTTGCTTAAATAGCATCTGATTTCAAAATCAAAGAATACATAAGATGTCACATTCTTTGGTGACTCAAAGTAATAAACAGTCGTTGCCACAGCATGGACTGAATGTCTTGGACCATCGGTTGATGCTCTTCTCTTTAATCTCGAGCCTTCTTTTCCTTCCAGAAACTCCTCTGTCAACCCCCAAAGTATCAGGTTCCTCAAAGGTTACCGGGTTTAGTGCAATGCAGGCATGAACCCAATCAAATCAAAGCCGAATCATGGCAGAGGTCATAGCAGACAGCCAAGCAGTAGCAAATGATCCTAGAGAGCAGATAATCAAAATGCAAGTCAGAAAATCAGAGATGGGTAGAGTGTAAATGTGGAATGAGGGCTTCCAGGCAGGATGAAAATCAGAAAAGCCTGTACTCATGCATGAAGGAGAGGCCCTACCTATACCATCCTATGTCCCACTCCCGAAGTCACACACTTCAGCATTCCGAGCCCCAACATCCATGCAGCTGGTGTGTCACGTGAAAAGGGGGACTGCTGTGCCAAATATGAAGATGTCTGGGCTTACAGAGCATGTAATATCAGGGGCATAGCTCCAGTGATGCAGCTAGGTAATTTTAGCACCTGAAGCTAATTGTCTTTCTTTAGTTGGTCATGCATATCACTTCAGTTTTGAAGCACAAAACTAACATTTCTCTTAAGAACATAAGACGAGCCATGCTGGATCATATAAAGGGCCCATCTCATCCAGCATTCTGTTCACACAGTGGCCCACAAGCTGCCTACGGGAAAACCACAAGTAGGACATGAATACAACAGCACCTTCCTGCTCATGTTCCCTAGCCTCTGATGTACAGAGGCAGAGGCATATAACTTTCAGGACTAGTTTCCAATGACAGCCTTCTCCTCCTTAAATTCGTCCAATCCTCCCCTCCCCTTCACTGCCATTCCGTGCTTTATAACTTCTTCTTCTACATACCTGGTATCTTAGGCTTATCTTAGTAAAAACAAACAAACAAACTCTTTTTGCCAACCCCAATGAAAATGGAATGCTCTGAGCATGTGCTATTTACTCTCACTTAAATCATAGCACCATCAGGACTAGAGGAATAGAATGGAGCCTGCTTCTGCTGCACATTTACTTGGGAATAAACACCATTTTGTTGCTGAAAATAATACTATGTTTTAAAGTAAATGAAACCAAATGAACATCTGTAACCATGTATATGTCTGGACAACCCCCTAACAATAACCTGTTTTAAAACTAGAAGAAATTATGCTGTGGTGAGTAGCATCCAACCTGAGAGGCCCTATCATGCATATGCTGGGCCTATTTTCCACTAACCCTATTCACCTGCCACTCCTTGAGTGCTCATTTGGAGGGACACTGGGCGACAGGGCCTGGGATGTCAGCCCCAAAGTCCAGCCCTAGCTTCACCAGTTCACAATTCTGCTCCTTCTTCCACATATAGATTAGATGGGTGTAAATGAACTATATTTGAGGAATCTGGGGTGCATTTACATCCTCACATTTTGTAGGTGTATGCCAAAGATGTTCAAACCTACACAGAAACAGGTAGAGAGTGAAAGAAAGCACGTGTTTGGAAACAAAACACATGTACCTGAGAGCTGTGACTGTACTTTACCTGTTGAATGTACACTCCCTGACAAACTTGATATGAACGCTGAGTAATGTGTAAAATGGCCCCCAGACAGCCTTTCAGTGCCGTGCTGCTATAGTAGAGGAAGGCAAACACAAAACCCTTTCCTTACTCACATCAAATCACTTCTTTAGATCTCCATTCCAGAAATTCCTGCAGCTTAGAACCAGCATACCTTAGAAGTCAAACTTATCCCTGATCCTTTCAAAGGTCATTCGTTTGCTCAATGGAAGATTAAAACAAAAATAAATCCCTTCAGGAGGCGAAAGACATGCTTATGTAAGGTAATCCAGCGGACACCGAGTAAATTGCATTCTCCTGGAGAGGATCCATCCTTTGAATACCAAATACTGAACATGGCTCACTGCCCAGGTGTAGAACGAGTGCCAGTTCTTAGGCAGGACATTGATATGCTTGGTGCTATTTCTATGGTCTGGCTGCCACAGTGTATTTAAGTTTCAAAGAATCAAGAGTATGTGTTGTGCGAGGGAGTCACCACTTCCTCTGCTGTGCTTGGGCCCCACAACTTTAGGAACCCGGGAGTCTTGATATCTGTCTCTAATGCGGCCTCCCCCAGTCTTTAATATTCAGTATCTCTGGCACATGATATGTTCCTAGCACTAGGCCCCTATGCAGAGTGGTGCATATTCATCAGATCAGCCTTCCCCATTATGTAGGGTGACCATATGAAAAGGAGGACAGGGCTCCTGTATCTTTAACAGTTGCAAAGGACAGGGAATTTTAGCAGGTGTGGTTTGTATGCATACATAACCTGGTGAAATTCCCTCTTCATCACAATAGTTAAAGCTTCAGGAGCCCTGTCTCTTGACCATGTACAAAAGAGGGCAGGGCTTCTGCAGCTTTAACTTTGTGATGAAGAGGGAATTTCACCAGGTTATGTATGCATACAAACCACAACTTCTGAAATTCCCTGTCCTTTGCAACTGTTAAAGATACAGGAGCCCTGTCCTCCTTTTCATATGGTCAGCCTACCATTATGGGTCCTTCCAGATGACTTGGACTACAATTCCCATCATATCCATCCATCAACCACACTGGCTGGGGTTGATGGGAGACATAGTCCAAAACTTCTGGAAGAATTCAGGTTGTGGAAAGGCTAATCTAATTAATATGGACCACTATTTAAAAGAAGAAAAATGGCCTAATGCCATTGTGTTGTGTCTCAAATATTGAGTTCTAAATACTTTTCCAGCAACAATGAAGTTCTGATGGCAGGTGTGTGTGTGTGTGTGTGTGTGTGTGTGTTTAAGCTTTTCCTTGGCTCCAATTTGCCATTCTAAAAGGTATTCCCTGAAACTAATATTAGCCCCATTGGGTAGAGAAAAACAGGCACCATACTGGCAAGGCTGGCCTTAGGATAACTAGCACCCCAGGCAAGGAGTGTCTTTGGTGCCCCCCTATGGCAGGACCACCCAGAGGGTTTATGGGGCCTGGTGTAGGTGTGATGTTGGTGCTTCCCTCAGCTAGCTTGGCACCCCCTTCAGATCAGTTCGTGGGCCACCAACCAGCTTACCCACCCCTAAAACCTCCCCTGGATACTGGTACCTGGTTTGTGTCCCCTGTGTAGTAATAACAGCTTTGGGAAGCGGCGTGACAATATTTATATGGAAAATGACAAAGGAGAAAGAGTTGGACACCCCATCCACCAAAGTCTCTGTTCTGATAAATACCAGAGCCCACCAATCATTGCACTTTATTTTTGTTTTGTTTTTTTTAAAAAAGAAAAAAGAAAAAGGGGGGTGGAGGAGAGATCATAGACCCATAATTTGCAAATCCACTCCCCCCAGGTCTGTGAATGGGATGCAAGCAGTGCAATTAGGAACTACTCAGTTCTGATCATTCTGATACATCCCTTGATTTGATGATACTTCTAGCACACAACATCCTTTTACTTGCCAGACTAAAGTAAATTTCCATAGCCATTCAACATTCACATTTTGATTCAATTATATAAAAAATGAATTTTATCGCAGAACTATCTTTATTTAAAAAAATATGCCATCTCTGTTGTTTTCACAGAGTTCTCAAAGCAATAGCCTCTTGCTTCTAGCAAATGTGAAATGAGAGCTACTGAATAGTTCATAATGGACTCCTACTGAAACATAGCTGTCTCTATGCCTATGGGTTTTACAAATAAATCTCTCATTAAACTTATATCATTAGCTTCTGTATTGCCTTACTTGCTACTCTCGAGCAATTGACATGACAACCTGTTATGTAGTGATTGTGTAGTCATGTAATCGAAAATATGTAAGTAGTATTGTTCTTGTTTTTATCAAGCTGACTTGATTTTGCTTCACTCTTTAATTAGCCTATTTAAGACCATAAAATGAGAAGATCCATATTAAAAGATGGCCTCAAAGCATGTCACATTTTGCTTGTAACATGTATATCCAATGAAGATCTCTTGAATTGTTTCACTTCAATTTGCTTTTGCCCTTCATTGGCCTGGTATATTAATCTTGTATTCTTTCCATACAGACATATTTTCCCCTGCTCCATTGTAGTCTTCATTTCTTCACTTATTTTAAATAATGATGATTTTACACAATGGAAGCTATACACCTACTCGGATATATTTGATACAGTGTGCTGAAAAGGAGAAAAGGGAAACCTTGAGTTGGTATTATTTGAGTAGTTATTATGAAACAGCCAGCATCTGCGATTATGAAGTAAAGAAGATTTTAAAAATGAATGAGAGAAGATTGAAACAGACCTCATGAGGCTTTGGTTCAGACCAAGCATGGAAAATATTGCATATCCTTTTAATGTGACATCAGATATTCACAAATACAAAAATAAATATTATCATAATGGTAGTTCATGGGATATGTTGCTGATGGTATTCCCTGTTGGATAAGGGCAGTTCAATCCAGTCTAAAATCCTGAGACCAGTTGCAGCTGCAAGTTTTCCAGATCCAGGTCCCACCCATATCCAGCAAGTTTCTGATATGTTCTGGAAAGAGGGTAAAAGGAGAAGCCTACTGCTGCAAGAGATATTCCCAGACCATGCCAGGCCTTGCTACGGCACAAGTGTTCAATGTTGACAGCATCAACAGAGTTGATGCACAAAGCTGATAATGCTGACAATATCTCATCATACCAGGAGACATCCGCCAGCTTTTCTAAGCTTAACTATACATACCCAGAGGCATTCTAGAGTTAATTAATGGAACCACAAACCTCTCTGGAGTTAACTGATTCCAGCATCGACCAAGGCCTTCCCATGTGGAATTAAGCAGTTCTGTTTATCCCTACTATTGGAATGAATGCCAGTCACAAATTGTGTGCCAAACGGGATGCACCCTTAGACAAGGAGGCTTATAAGTAACTGAATCCAATGCATTTTGTTTAGAAATCACATGTGCTAAGTTCTCCAGGAAATAAGAACAGGTGCTAAATCCCCCAACTGCTTTAGAGCCAAGCAAAGGAACGCATCCATAGAAATGAGATCATTGCTTACCATTATCCCACCATCCAGCTTGCATTGCAAGCAACATTATTTGTCCACCACTGCAAAACGAAAATCCTGTAGCAGCTTTGTTACTACATTTAGTTTTGCTGACTTGCCGTTAATCAGTTCCAAATCCATAAATATTACTCAAGTACAGAAGAATCTGTTCCTTCATGATGTATTCCAAAGGGCTCAAGCACACAGGGACTTTTAAGGTTAAAGAAAAGCATCTATTTAAAGCCCGGTTGTTCCTTCCCCCCCAAAAGAAACCCTGCTATTTTTCTCCTCAAAGATATGACAGCCTGTGAAACCATACAGTAGTTTTTGAATTTCTACTGACATACTAATAGAAATTAGAACCTTTCATCTCTCTGCAGAACCATTCATTTATTTATTTTATTTATTTTATTACATTTCTATACCGCCCCATAGCCGAAGCTCTCTGGGAGGTTTACATAAGTTTAAAACTATTAAAAACAATATACAAAAATTAAAACAGCAAAGACATACAATATACACATAATATACACATACATTTAAAACCACTGTAATACCTTTAAAAAGCTATAAACCTAAAAACAAAATAAACCCAGGCTCATCAGATATTGCTAAATGCCCAAGAGAAGAGGAAAGTCTTGACCTGCCGCCGAAAAGATAACAATATTGGTACCAGGCGGGCCTCGTCAGGGAGCTCGTTCCACAATTGAGGGCCACCACAGAGAAGGCCCTATCCCTTGTTGCTGACCTCTGAGCTCCCCTCGGAGTAGGCACTCGGAGGAAGGCCTTAGATGTTGAATGTAGTGTTCAGGTAGGTTCATGTCGGGAAAGGCGTTCCCTCAGGTATTGTGGTCCCAAGCCAATTCATGGCAAAACTGGGTCATCACATAGGATGATAAGAAACTCCCGCTTGTGAATTTTTATAATTATCCCTATTATTATTATTATTATTATTATTATTATTATTATTATTATTATTTAAATTTATATACCTCCCCATAGCAGAAATTCTCTGGGCGGTTTACAAAAATTAAAAGATTGAACATTAAAAAGTCAATATACTTGGGATGTGCAGCGGATTGGGTCCAATCCATGATCCGGACCCGATCCAGGCGAAATCAGATAAAATGATCCGATCCTGATCATTTGGATCGTCTGATCTGATCTGATCCAACCCGAAGGGACCCAATCCGGTTTGAAAAAATCAGATGATCAGACCTCCATTGGGTGAGTGGGGACCTCCCCCTCCCTCTCCATTTCCCCCCTCCCCCTCCTTACCTGCCGGCATCTCGCACTGCCATCCACTGATTCCATACTACTGATAAGCAGGCCTACTGATGGCAGCGTGGGACGCCGGCAGGTAACGGGGGACCTCCCCCTCCCTCCCCCCTCCCCCCACTCGCTCTCCCTGCCTGCTGCCTCCTTGCTACCAACCACTGCGGCCCACTGCTTCCGTACTATTTTGAAACAGACCTTGCGACCTGTTCCACAATAGAGCGGCGGCGCGACGGGTGATGTCATCACTCGGCGCGCCCTTGCTCTACTGTGGAACAGGCCTCAGTAGCGGGCAGCAGTGGACGGCAGCGAGGAGGCAGCAGGTAAGGAGCGCGAATGGGAGGAGGGGGGAGGGAAAAATAGAAATCTGAAAACTTGAAAACCATGAAGAAAAAGCAGAGAAGACTAACTATTCCTTGAAAGACACCTACGGTTGTGAGACTCTGTTGCTCATGGGAGTATGGATGTCACTAGATTAATAATACAAATGATTCAATAACAGCGTCATCACACAGGGGGAAATCGCATTTCCATACCATTGCTTCTCTGCATTCACTTTTGTTCCTCCTTACTTCCTCTTTCTGCCTGGAGGGGAAAGAAGAAGTAAACAAAGAGTATGTGGCCCATTCAGGGGCTAATTTTATCATGCACACAGCAGGAGATCGCGGCACATTCCATTTTTTTTTTAAGTCAGATTAAAGGGTTCTATTTTGCAACAGAAAAACAAGTGGAAGCTGCATGCATGTTGTCTAAAGGTTCTATTCGTCTAAAGGTTCCATCTGTAAGTGGTAGGCTGACCATAAGAAAAGGAGGACAGAGCTCATGTAACTTTAACAGTTGTAGAGAAAAGGGAATTTCAGCCAGTGTCATTTGTATGCAATTTGTTCCAGGTGAAATTCCCTCTTCATCACAACAGGTAAAGTTGCAGGGGTCCTGCCTTCTTTTGTATATGGTCACTCTAATATAGTGCCTGCAACTTTAACTGTTGTGATGAAGAGGGAATTTCACCAGGAACTAATTGCATACAAATGACACTGGCTGAAATTCCCTTTTCTCTACAACTCTTAAAGTTACATGATCCCTGTCCTCCTTTTCATATGGTCAGCCTAGTGAGTGGGCAGTAGCGAGCATGTGATAAAACACTGGCCTAATGAACCTCTGAGTTGTTACCGTGAGGTAGTCTTACCATTTGATATGGTCGCCAACCTTTATACCGCACATGTGTGGAAGCAAAAAAAATCATACCATAGTCCTGGTAATGCTGAAGACCGAGTAAACCTGTGGATGACCACCTCACCACTTAGTAAACTGGTCATCAGTATTGGGACAATATGACAATAACAAAAGGCTAATATCAAAGTTAGCACTTCCAAATCATTGTCATCTGTGAGAAAAAATTAAGCATGAGACTTGAAATCTGTTAGAGGAGCCCTCTTCCACATCCCACCAATGCAAGACATATGCTATGGTGGGACGTGGGAGAGGGCTTTCTCTACCCCCTCCCTCCGTGGAATGACCCCAGCATGGCCTCATTTTGGCACCAAGTTAAGACATGGCTTTTTAACAAAGCCTGTGATGGCTAAATTCAGCAAGGCTGCACATACTTTTAATTGTTTTAATTTTTTCTACTGCTTTTAGGTCCCCTCTACAAGGATTCACTTTTGCGCCTGGTTAAGTGATTATGCGCTTCATCGCTGAAGCGCATTTACGCCTAATACCTCTGCACGAGAGGCAGGCAGGGAGAGGGGAGGGGGGAGGTAGGGCAGGCGGGCGCCTGTCTCTTTAAGGCAGGTCCCTGCGAGTTGTTATGCTGGAGAGCGAAGGAACTGACGGGGCGATTGAATGAAACAGAGCAAGGGGGGGGAACAGGGCAAGAAAAAGGGAAAAGGGAGCTGGAAGATGGAGCCCGGTAGGAGCGGAGCCAGGAGCCGAACGGGGGAGCCAGCAGCAGCAGCAGCAGCAGCAGCAGCACTCGGGAGGCAGGGCGCACGGGGGGGGGGGGGGGAACAGGGCAAGAAAAAGGGAAAAGGGAGCTGGAAGACGGAGTGAGAGGTCAGCGGGAGCCCGGTAGGAGCGGAGCCAGGAGCTGAGCGGGGAGCCAGCAGCAGCAGCAGCAGCAGCACTACTCGGGAGGCAGGGCGCTGGCTTCACATCCCGCCGCAAAATAAAACTCGCTATTTAACGCGCATTCGATAATGCACACAATCGGAGGGATAGCGCGCCTCTACGCCCGATTTGCGCTCCCTCCTTGTAGAGGTAAAAAATTTTAAGCGCCTTGAAAGAGCTTTAAACCTCTCTTGTAGAGGCAGCCTTAAATTCTATTCTAGTTTTAGCTTGGTTAATGGTTTAGTTTGTTTTTAGCTGTGTATATTTATCGTTTTATACTGTTCGTATGATTTTATCTGTACACCGCTCTGAGATCCCAGTGATATAGGTCAGGATACAAATGTCTTAATAAATAAATAATAAATAAATAAATAAAAGCTATGCGCTTAACTCACTCACTGAGATCAATGGTGCCTGAAAGTGCCCAACTTTGACTGGAATGTGGCCACAGTGAATTTGTGACTCTCAGTCAGGTACAAGTCCCAGAGAAAGAAACAGCAAAGGAAAAATGAAAGGACCAAGAATGTGAAATAGACTGCAGAAGAAAATGAAAGATGGGATTCTTATTCTCAACAGCATGAATTATCAAAATGTATTAGGGAGGTCTACATGACCCTGACCCTGCATGCATTGGAAGGATGCAAGAAGGGATCTGGAGCCATTTGGGATAGCCCCACCCCTGCCACTGATGGACTGTATGGCCACGTCCCAGTAGAACACTTCCCCACCATCTGTATGTTCAACTATCAAGAGGAAGGGCTCCATGTGCATACTGATGTACGCATATAGAGCTCCTCCATGAAAGGAGAAACCCTGATCTGGTCAGGTCCTTCCTCACATGGAGCAGCTCTGTAAGTATACATCAGAACACACAGCGAGCTCAATCTAATGCACAGATGTTGGGGAAGCACTTCTGCTGCAAGTGATGGCAGGAGACTTGGCTGTAGTATGCAGCAGTTGGTGCGACTAGCCTGTGAGAGCCCCTGCCCCATGTACTTTTAATGCATGGGAGGTTATGTGAACCTTTCTACTGTGAGGGATGCTGTCACCAACGCAATGCAGTCAGTCTTGTATTTTACCTTTTGCCACACTTTGGGCATCCAACACAATGCAGTTACCATCATGTGAAGTGGGAGAGCAAGGCCCTCTGCTCTTACCACCGTCCACTTCCTGCCAATATTGGTCTGAAGAAAGGAGACTTCTCTATATTTGTGGGCTCCCCCCCAACGCTCCCCCCATAACGTAGCACCCTGCATGATTAAAGTTTGCCAAAACCCTGCAACCAGCTTCCCTATTCCAAAAATGTTCTTGGCAATTTAAGTTAATTACTCACTCGTTTTCTTATATTTGTTGCATGATCTGATGTTAATGTGCTTGTGGATGGATTTCATATCATGTCCAGCATTGTTGAATTTCATATTTTTATACACCACTAAGCAGAGTAAAATATTTTTAAAATAATCAATGAGTGCATAAATGAATAAGTGAATAGTACATTATAGTATAGTCCTGATCCAAATGTAAATATTGTATCTGTTATTTTCTTCAGAGCTTTTCAAAAGGGGTGGAATCTTACTCATCTTGCAGTGATGGGCAAATAGCAAATGTTTACTTCTAGAACGGGAAAGCTTAAGTATACATATGGAAAACATTTTCACTGATGCATTATGTTTATCCGTCTGTGTTCAGCATTGGTCATTTCACAGAGCAAACTTATACACATCATATTTCCATGACTGTCACCTCCAAGCTCCTCTTAAATTTCGTTCAGCTGTTAGCAATATTCTTGGCTTCCTCCAAAAGACAATGGCTTTTCTATAAGATTTCTCTATGGTAGATGAATGGTGGGAAACAGCCAGACCAAAAGAGAAAAGAAAAAAGCTAGCTGCAGATTGATGCCAGTCATATGCTCATCAAGGCAAATTGCTAACACACACACACACACACACACACACACACCAGAATGTTTGCCTATATCCCATGTAATGGCTAGATCTACACTACTTCAATAGCAGTATTGAAGTGCACTGATAACTGTTGGAGCACATCACACATTCCATATTTATTTATTTATTTTATTATTTATTTATTTTATTTTATTTCTAACCCACCTCTCCATCCAGATCGAGGCGAGGAACAACAATAAATATAATTATAAAAATCATAAAATAGATAAACCATTAAAACAGATAAAAACAAATACATTATTAAAAACATCTTAAAATTCAGCTGGGTAGGCCACCTCATCCAAAATACGGCAACAAATGTCTTTGGGTCATCTTACAAGTTTTAAATGTGCAAGAGGGAGATAGCATTACCATGATGGGATTGTAATGATTTGATGCAAGGTGTAGATCTGGCCATGGAAATGCTCAATACTATTCAAACATTGCTTGCAGATGCTTGTAACAAACCATGTCTAACACTGGATATAAAGAATATTCAGGACACTTGGATGTCTGGAAAACCAAGGAGTACCTGTTGAAATAGTTGCAAATCCGAAACTTCACCAACACTGTATAAAACTGTTGGTGTAGCTACATCATCATTTAAAGAAATACAGTTGATATTTTTCCCTACGGAAAAAAGGGAAATCATCAGGTGTCACAAACTTCAGAAACATGTCATACAAACCTATTCCAAACCAATGGCAAACCAATGGCATCCATTCCACCAGCCACAGAGTATAGTTGGCCGTTGGTGGACTGATTCAATATAGTGAATGCATACCCTGGTTTGGGTGAAATTGCAAAACTTGTTTCAGCCTCATGCAACAACAAATAAACAGTTATGTTTGGTGGTAATGAGCTGTTTCTTTGTGCCTTTGACTTGACATCTGCAATGATATAAATAAATAAAATGCTTCTTTAAAGTGAAATTCAACATTTTCTCATGTTATTCTTATTTACCTGTATGGAAAACTTATCTGATTTTGTGTATACCATGGGAAATTACATGAAATATCTCTTTCTAAGCAATCAAATAAAGAATCTAGGCAATGACTCAAGTTTGAATTAACAGTGTGTCAGTGAAAGTGAGAAACTAAAGTTCACAATATATACAAAATATTGGACAACTGCCTTCCCATTAATATCCAAGTATTCATTTAATAAGCATTCAAAGAAGAGTCCTGCTGCATTTGTTACAATATGATAATGTATTTCCTTTTCTTTAAAACATGCAAACAAACTTCTACTTGTTCTCTAAAGCAATCAGCAAAAAATCCCATCATTATAGCCAAGCCCTTGCAGATATGTGCATATTTACCAATGCTGTAAGCAGACAGGTCCTTAAAAAAAAAGAAAGTAGAATGAAGAACAATTTCAGCACTTAATTTTCAGAGACAAAAAAATTAGCAGCTTGTAAAAAGGGTCCTGCTGTTAGGAACTTCCTCATATCAAGAAGGCAGAGATAACTGAAGGAATGAATAACACATTGGCCAAGAATGTAGCAGAAATTACTATCACAAATCTGTTCATCAGACATTTCTTCCTCCCCTTCTGCATTTTCTCAAGAGGGAAACTGTTTCTTTTATCATTCACTTCTGTCAGACTTGTTATGTTCCTGTCCAATTGATATTGAATATAAATGCATTAAATGAAGACAAAGCAGCCAACATGCTCCTAAATGATAAGACTCCAGATAAAAATGGAATTGCTCTCGTGTATTAAAATGCAAAATTTTAAATTTTAAATTAAATTTTAAATTTTAAATTAGTTATGTCTCTGTGTTGCAAGGGGCATATGTTCTGAATTGGTTTGGTTGTATTGTTTGATCTGATTCTGCTCTGATTGGAATATAAACTTCGATGCAGTCTGTATGTTCATTGGTAAATCCTTGGGTCACAATGTGCAAATTGAAGTTGCACTTAAATTCTAAGACTATTGAAGTAATTCCCACTGAGTTCAGTAGGGCTTATAGAATCATAGAATGTTAGAGGTGGAAGGGGCCTATAAGGCCATCGAGTCCAACCCCCTGCTCAATGCAGGAATCCACGTTAAAGCATACATGACAAATGGTTAGATGTCCAGCTGCCTCTTGAATGTCTCTAGTGTGGGAGCGCCCACCACCTCCCTAGGTAATTGGTTCCATTGTCGTCGTGCTCTAACAGTCGGGAGGTTTTTCCTAATGTCCAGCCGAAATCTGGCTTCCTGTAACTTGAGCCCATTATTCCATGTCCTGCATTCTGGGATGATCAAGAAGAGATCTTGGCCCTCCTCTGTGTGACAACCTTTCAAGATTTGAAGAGTGCTATCATGTCTCCCCTCAGTCTTCTCTTCTCCAGGCTAAACATGCCCAGTCCTTTCAGTCTCTCCTCATAGGGCTTTGTTTCCAGACTCCTGATCATCCCCATTGTCCTCCTCTGAACATGCTCCAGTTTGTCTGCATCCTTCTTGAAGTGTGATGCCCAGAACTGGACGCAACACTCAAGATGAGGCCTAACCGGTGCCGAATAGGGGGGGAACCAGTACCTTGCATGATTTGGGAGCTATACTTCTATTAATGCATCCCCAAATAGCATTTTCTTTTTTTTTGCAGCTACATCACACTGTAAATATGTATAGGAGTCCAACCTTGATGTAATGTAGTGTAATGTAAGCTACTTGCATTGCTTCATGTTTTCATTCTAAAGGTTTTTATTTAGGTGGTTCGTTCAAGCTGCATTTTCCCTTAGCTGTAGAGAGAAACCTTAACGAATTTGATTTTCATTAAATTTACCTCTCAGTAGGGTGACCAGATAAAATCCAGGTCAGGGCTCATATAACTTTAACAGTTGTAGCGAAAGGGAATTTCAGCCAGTGTCATTTGTATGCAATTAGTTCCTGATGAAATTCCCTCTTCATCACAACAGTTCAAGTTGCAGGGCCCCTGCCTTCTTTTGTATATAGTCACTCTAGTATAGTGCCTGCAACTTGAACTGTTGTGATGAAGAGGGAATTTCACCAGGAACTAATTGCATACAAATGACACTGGCTGAAATTCCCTTTTCTCTACAACTGTTAAAGTTACATGAGCCCTGACCTGGATTTTATCTGGTCAGCCTACCTCTCAAGTGTTGTTTCTCTGTAAGCAAGTCTGAGAATAGTAGTTCAACCAGGTACTAGAGAATCACTTGTTCTTCAGTCTCCCAATCAGCGCTTCTCACATAACCAAAGCAGCAGGATTTCAACCTCATCCCTATTATTAAGGAAATATCTGAGATTCTACTTATGCGTAATCACACTGCAACCTTTTCCGCTTCCTTACACTATGTCATGATGTATATTATATTCACTTAGATATGTTGCTAGTTGTGTTTTGGAAAGCTGTCAGTGCCAGTGTCAGGTTTTGGGAGAGCTGTGGGCAAGAACCCTCCAAATGGCCTCCCTCTCTCTCAGTGAATCTACCTTCTCACCACCATTGTCATTAGCTGGTCTTGTTCCCATCCTCTTTCCCATCTCTGCTTCCACTTGCTTGCTTGACAGACACAGTGAGTAAGCAGGAGGTGGCATCAACTACTGTTCCTTCTCTCCATCACCATTGTCTGGACCAGAGCAAGAGGCAGGTGAACAAGTAGACTGATGAGGGAAAGGAGGAGGGGGCGGAACAGGTTCCTTGTCAATGGGTTCCTCTCCCACAGTGGACAATTCTGCCTTATAATAAGATTTGTTATCATGAATGTGTAGCTGTTGTTAGTGTGGAAAGCAATTGAGTTTCAGGGACAGACTAATTTTATTACATTTCTAATTAGCTAGACTGCAGTATCAGCCCACTCGCTGGATGTATGGCTTGTGGTTGTACTAGCGTCACGAAACTTCAGTCCAATCTGGGTTATTTGTGTTCCTGAAAGTACTCAGGGAGTATTTATTTTGATCACACATTTTGCTCATGCTCTTCTGTCCTCCAGGGATACAGCATTGATAGCTGTATGTGAATGTAAGTGAAAGTAATGAGGAGGAAACACTGTTAGCTTAATTTAGAAGTGGGCTTATCAAATTTAGCTATTTTCCAATTTAGCTATTTTTCAAATAGCTAAATTTTCCAATTTCCCTATTTTCCGATCTATCTATCTCTATTCAGATAAATTATATCCCATCTTTTCACATACAAACATAGCACCCCGGATGGCTAACATTTTTTAAAATTCAACAGAACAGTAATTGACATCTAATCTCCCCCCACTCACCTAAAAAGAAGGTACGGAATGGCACATAATTAGAACAACCAAAAGTAGGAGAGCATCCGCTCAGGGTAAAAAAAAAAGGAAGAGACGCAGGTTCTCAGAATGCTAAGATACTTTATTATTCATGCCCAACGCGATTCGGCCTATATGGTTTTGAAGGCCTTCTTCAGGGGGTTGGTACGAGATGTCTGCAGAAAACTCTTAGCAGGATGATAGTCTCCTATGATATTCACTGGCGCCAGTGAATATCATTGGAGACTATCATCCTGCTAAGAGTTTTCTGCAGATATCTCGTACCAACCCCCTGAAGAAGACCTTAAAAAACAACATAGGCCGAAATGCATTGGGTGTGAATAATAAAGCTAATTAGAACACCAGAATTAGCTTAAAATACCACATGTAATAAAAGGCCTGCCTAAACAGAATTGTTTTCACCATGTAGAAAAGCAAGAGAGAGAGAGCTTTGCTACACAAGGCTGTATCTACTTATAGTTTTGTCACAGAATTCAGATGTGAGCTTTTTTTTCCCACTGCATAACCTCTAGGTGGTGCTGTGCTAAAGTGGAATATCACAATTACACAAGTAGGAAATTATCTTTTCTTTGGATTTCAGAAATAATGCCTCATTTTCCCCACTCTAAAAAAACCTGGGAAAATGCTCTTAAAAAACAGAAGCAAATTAGAGAATCATGATGTCATCTAAAAGAACCCATAAAAACCATGAATAAGGAATCATGAGCACACATTAAATGCCTCATGTAGAAAAGTTCAGGATGTGTATGTGCAAACAATCTCCCACAGAAGAAAATTCCACAACTGGGAAAAAGACACTCTCGTCCATTCTGACCAGTCTAGCATCTACCCAGGTAGGAGCGCAGAGAAAAGGATTTCTCCATCTGGTTGATATGGGAGGAGGCAGTCCTCCAGATATCTTAGACCCAAGCCATTTAAAGCTTTATATGCAACAAGTAGACCTGCAAAAAATATGTTGCAGTTTAGTGTTCCCCATTACAGGATTCCAACAAGCCAATCATGTCCCCTCCATTACATTACATACCCCTTCTTTCTGATTTTCTGTTTCTCCTCAACAATCAGCCAGTACTCCATGCTCACTGAACAGGCTTAATCCTCATTCAGTTATTTTGGGCAGTCGTTGACAATGTGCCCCACAGTTTTTGAACATATATTTTTTTTGTATTTCTGAAATTTTTTTGGTTTTTCCGAGCCTACTGATACCTCATTCCTCCACCACCATCACTTAGATAGCAGCTCAGGAGCAAGGAACCCAGAGACTCTAAAGCCATGTCTACACCAGCGATTTTCCCCGGGGTCACCCCTGGGTCATCTCTGTGTGTCTAAATGAGGCACAGGGGATCCCGGGGATGACCTGGGGATGACCCCAGGGAAACCCCGGGATAGCAGAAACCACGGATTTCCTGGTTTTGCTGCCATCCCAGGACATGAAATGGGCACAGAGCTGCATGGGGTGGCTCCGTGCCCATGGGAGGGGGAAGCAAATCCACCCCCCCAAGATGGCGTGTGTGTGTGCGCGGGGGGGCCCTACCTTCTCCACCACGCTCCTGCAGCTCTTTGTATCTTAAAAAAAATAATGGCACCCCCGAAGGGCGCAAAGTCCCAGGATGTTGCACTTCTGGTTTGTATCCTGGGGGATGATCCCAGAAGCAGGTAAGTCTGGGATGGCCCCTTCCCTCCCTCTATACCTTTAGATGTAGAAAGGGTCTTAATGTCTGGTGTGCCTGATGTCACATTACATTTCCATGAATCCCTTGTGTCTTGGATCACTTCAGCATTCAAAGTGTCAGGGAGAGAGTTGCACTGGTTCAGATAACAATGTGAGCTAGAGATGAATTTGCCAGCACTCTGTAATCCCTGTAAACACTATGTAGGAAACTTTACAGTGCCCAGATGTCCTCTATTGTCACAGATAGCCTAATATTTTGGCTTCTTCTTTTTTCTTTTTTTAAAAACACTATATAATATCAGGTTCATTAACCATGGAGACATTAGCCATGGAGACCCTTCCATTTAAATGTATAAAAATAAAATAAAGTCAAAATGTGTTTCCCAATCTGAGCACCTAAAAGAATTTTTGACCACATACACTTATCAGTTGCGACTTAAAAACATGAACAACCTCAAATCTCTACCTTCAGAGCTTACAATGATAAAGTTCATTGTTTCAGATTTATTAAACTGATTATTTACTACAAAGAGTCACAGCCCTATAACCAACTACAAATGGAACAGAATTAAGGCAGTTCAGGTCTCTTCAGAAACACAATGCGATTACTCAGCCTAATCAAATTGATTGCCAATCCAATTGTATTTTCAATACACGAAATGTGTGAGTAAGCTATAGTTGGCATTAGTTTGTAAGAGAAATTCAATTTCTCTAATGGATTAAAAATGCACAGATAGGAGTAGGAACTAGAAACTCATGGGATCTAATCATACCTTTCCCCAATACGGGGCACAATCTGGCCAGATTTAAAGGCTTTCAAGACCCATTGATTCACACATGCTCCAATCTCTCCCATTGAACTTTGGACTTCCAAGTGCTTAGGTTGGATCATGCCTACTGTGCATGCAATTCACCTATTTGTTACATTTGGCATAAATGTCAATGCAGGAAAAATATGTGTGAAGAATTATAAGTTCTTTAAAGAGAAGAAAAGAAAAGAAAAAAGCTAGAAGAACTTACCTTTAGGCAAGTGAAAGTTCATTTAGAGCAGCTCTACCATTCTTCAAATGTCTCCTTTCTCTTCACAAAGCCTTTGCTAAATTGGGCTTCTCATAGACATCATTGTCCTGCCCTTATCACTGTTGAAATGTCCTAGAAAAATATTTATATTCTCCAGGTGTTTCCTGGAAATATATTCTTGGTTTCCTCAGTTAATATTTCCAAGTTATCTCAATTTTTCCATTTAAAAAAGCTATTTATTTATTTATTTATTTATTTATTTATTACATTTGTATACCGCCCCATAGCCGAAGCTCTCTGGGAGGTTTACATAGGATTAAAAACAATTAAAAACAATATACAAAAATTAAAACAGCAAAAACATACAACATACGCACAATCTGTACATTTAAAAACCACTTCAACACTTCAAAAAAAAAAAAAAAACTACAAAAACAAAACAAAACAGACCCAGGCTCCTCAGATATTGCCAAATGCCTGAGAGAAGAGGAAAGTCTTGACCTGGCGCCGAAAAGATAACAATGTTGGCGCCAGGCGGGCCTCGTCAGGGAGATCGTTCCACAATTGGGGAGCCACCACAGAGAAGGCCCTCTCTCTTGTTGCCGACCTCCGAGCTTCCCTCGGAGGAGGCACTCGGAGGAGGGCCTTAGATGTTGAACGTAGTGTTCGGGTAGGTTCATGTCGGGAAAGGCGTTCCATCAGGTATTGTGGTCCCAAGCCGTGTAAGGCTTTATAGGTTAAAACCAGCACCTTGAACCGGGCTCGGAAACATACAGGCAGCCAATGCAAGTGGGCCAGAGTAGGTCTTATATGTTCGAACCTACTGGTTCCAGTTATCAATCTGGCCGCTGCATTTTGCACAAGCTGCAGCTTCCGAACCACCTTCAAAGGCAGCCCCACGTAGAGTGCATTGCAGTAATCTAACTTGGAGGTTACCAGAGCATGGACAACTGAAGCCAGGTTATCCCTGTCCAGATAGGGACGTAGCTGGGCCACCAACCGAAGTTGGTAGAAGGCACTCCGTGCCACTGAGGCCACCTGCGCCTCAAGTGACAGAGATGGTTCTAGGAGAACCCCCAAGCTACGAACCCGCTCCTTCAAGGGGAGTGCAACCCCATCCAGAACAGGTTGAACACCCTCCATCCGGTCAGCGGAACCACCCACCAACAGCGTCTCAGTCTTGTCTGGATTGAGTTTCAGTTTATTAGCCCTCATCCAGTCCATTGTCGCAGCCAGGCACTGGTTCAGCACATCCACAGCCTCACCTGATGAAGATGAAAAGGAGAAATAGAGCTGCGTGTCATCAGCATACTGATGACAACGCACTCCAAAACTCCGGATGACTGCACTCAACGGTTTCATGTAGATATTGAACAGCATGGGGGACAAAACTGACCCCTGCGGAACCCCATACTGGAGAATCCACGGGGCCGAGCAATGTTCCCCAAGCACCACCTTCTGGAGCCGACCCACCAAGTAGGAGCGGAACCACTGCAATGCAGTGCCTCCCACTCCCAACTCAGCCAGTCGTGCCAGAAGGATACCATGGTCGATGGTATCGAAAGCCGCTGAGAGATCAAGGAGAATCAACAGAGTCACACTCCCCCTGTCTTTCTCCCGACATAGGTCATCATACAGGGCGACCAAGGCTGTTTCCGTACCAAAACCAGGCCTGAAACCCGACTGAAATGGATCCAGATAATCAGTCTCATCCAAGAGTGCCTGGAGCTGGCTCGCAACCACCCGCTCCAGGACCTTGCCCAGGAATGGAACATTTGCTACTGGCCTGTAGTTATTCAGATTTTCAGGGTCCAGGGAAGATTTCTTTAGGAGTGGTCTCACTGCCGCCTCTTTCAGGAGGCCTGGGACCACTCCCTCTTGCAAAGAGGCATTAATCACTTCCCTGGCCCAGCCAGTTGTTCCATCCCTGCTAGCTTTTATTAGCCAAGAGGGGCAAGGATCCAATATGGAAGTGGTTGCACGAACCTGTCCAAGCACCTTGTCAACATCCTCGAGCTGCACCAACTGAAACTCATCCAAGAAAACAGGACAAGCCTGTGCTCTGGATACCTCACTAGATTCATCTGCTATAACACTGGAGTCTAAGTCCTGACGGATGCCAGAGATTTTATTCTGGAAGTGCCCAGCAAATGTATTACAGCGGGCCTCAGATGGTTCTACCATGTCCTTGGGGCCAGCATGTAAAAGCCCCCGGACAACTCTGAAAAGCTCCGCTGGGTGGCAGGTTGATGATTGAATAGTGGCAGCAAAGTATTGTTTTTTTGCTGCCCTCACTGCCCCTGAATACAGCTTACCATAAGCACTTACCAGTGTTTGATTGCATCCATCAGGAGTTCGTCTCCATCTGCCCTCAAGCCGTCTCCTGTTTTGTTTCATCACTCTCAGCTCTGGGGTATACCACGGAGCCGTTCGAGCTCTACACAGGAGAGGGCGCTCAGGAGCAATCGTGTCAACTGCCCGGGTCATTTCTGCATTCCACAGATCAACCAGGGTTTCGACAGGAGAGCCAGCCCTATCAGCCGGAAAACTCCCCAGAGCCCTCTGGAAACCATCTGGATCCATTAGCCTCCGGGGGCGGACCATCTTAATGGGTCCCCCACCCTTGCAGAGGGGAAAAGCCGCTGTAAGTCTAAACCTCAGCAGGTGGTGATCTGACCATGACAGAGGGGTTGATGTAAAGTTCCCCACTTTCAGATCCCCATCTCCATGTCCAGTTGAAAAAACCAGGTCTAGAGTATGCCCTGCTACATGTGTTGGGCCGATGGTATGTTGGGACAGTCCCATGGTTGTCATGGAAACCATGAAATCCTGAGCTGCCCCAGATAAAGTGCCCTCGGCATGAATGTTGACATCCCCCAGAACCAAGAGTCTGGGGGACCTCAACAGTACACCAGAGACCACCTCTGTCAGCTCAGCTAGGGAGTCTGTTGAGCAGCGGGGTGGGCGGTACACCAACAGAATCCCTAATCTGTCCCGTTGGCCCAACACAAGGTGCAAACACTCCAGACCAGTAGTCGCATGGACAGGGAGCCTGCAGAGGGGGATGGAATTTTAAATACTATCTCAGATAAACTGTGCAGGATTACAGTTAAAAAGTACAAGTGGGGACCTATAAAAACACACATCCAAAGGCCTCCAGCTCCAATTCCACTGCTTCTCTCTTGCTGCCCCATAGCTATGGAACTTCAAGAAGACCAACATAATGTCACATCTCTTACTTCCTTAATATACCTCCTCAGGACCAATCTTTTCTGTGGCCCCTTTAGTCAACTGCCTTATTCCCATGTGTGCAGGCAGATCAGCCTGTAACAAAAACTAAACACATATAACTGAAACAATCGGAGGCCTATCACCTCTGTTTTCTGTCACCAATGGTAACTTGACTGGTGGTAACATGCGATAGGGCCTTCTCAGTGGCAGCAGCCTGGTTATGGAGCTCTCTCTCAAGAAAGGTTGACTGGTCCTTTCATTGTTCATTTTTAGGTTCCTAGTTAAAATGCTTTCATTTAATTTCCCAAGGCCTTTACTGGTTTTACCTGTGTGCTAATTTTTTTGGTGGCTTATTTTATTTTGTTTATTTTTATAATGGTTGTATTGTTTTCATTTCAAGTTCTCCATGGAGGGAAGAAATCTTGAATGGATTTTCAAAAACTATGAGGCTTTGGGTAAGAAAGTTCAGGACTTGAGAACACAAGATATATATCTCTATATATAGATATATATAGATATAGATATATAATCACTCCTTCCTGTCAAAGGTCAGAACATTGGTATAGAAAGCAGGATACTAGGAGTGAACAGCTGGCTATGCCAATGGTGTTGTCAGGAAAGGTTTGGTCTCTTGGACTGTGGTCGTGTATGTTACTGAGATGAAGGCCTCCTAGGAGGAGGAAGCCTGGAAATAATTTGGGGGGAGGGGGGAGGAGCCTTGCAAGCCTAATCAAAAGGGCTTTAAATGAAATCCTGTGGGGAAGGGAGGCCAAAGCTTAGAGCTATATAATAACCTCGTTATTGCTTGGATGAAGATGGCTGGCCCTGAACCTTATGCATGCAAAGCATGGGCTTTGCCACTAAGCTATGAGGCTTCCCAAGCACTTCTCTGTTTCCTGTTGGCTAAGAACAAGGCCAGTGTCAAGGGTAAGCATGGTCAGGCAAGTGCCAAGGGTCCACACTAGGGATGTGCACTGGATCGGACCCGATCCACGATCCGAGTCCGGTCCAGTGGGAAATCGGATAAATTATCCGATTTCCGATCCCGCAGCTGGATCGGCCGATCCAATCCGAACCGGTCCGAAAAGGCTCCGAACCGGTTCGGCGGATCGGCGGATCGGCGGGCGCCCACTGGCGCCCACCGCCGCTTCCATTGGCGGGCGCCAGCGGGCGCCCACCGATGAAAGTGGACAGCGGGGGGGGGGGGAGGAGGGGGGCGCTTACCTTCTCGGCCCGTCCGCTCCCGTCCGGCACTAGCAGCTACTACCAGCGGGCTCCGCGGCCTGCTCTAGGGTGGCGCGCCGGGTGATGTCATCACCCGGCGCGCTACTCTAGAGCAGGCTGCGGAGCCTGCTGGTGGTAGCCACCGGCCCCGGACGGGAGCGGACGGGCCGAGAAGGTAAGCAGGGGGTGTGTGGAGGGGAGGAGGGGGCGCGCGGAGGGGGCGCGCGGAGGGGGGAGGGGGGCCCTTACCTTCCCGTCCCGGCGGCTCCCGTCCCGGTGCCTACTATTACCAGCAGGCTCCGCGGCCTGCTCTAGGGTGGCGCGCCGGGTGATGTCATCACCCGGCGCGCTACTCTAGAGTAGGCCGCGGAGCCTGCTGGTAGTAGTAGGCGCCGGCGCCGGCCGGGAGCCGCCGGGCCGGGAAGGTAAGCAGGGGGTGCGTGGAGGGGAGGAGGGGGCGCGCGGAGGGGGGAGGGGGGCCCTTACCTTCCCGTCCCGGCAGCTCCCGTCCCGGCGCCGGCGCCTACTACTACCAGCAGGCTCCGCGGCCTGCTCTAGGGTGGCGTGCCGGGTGATGTCATCACCCGGCGCGCTGCTCTAGAGCAGGCCGCGGAGCCTGCTGGTAGTAGTAGGCGCCGGCGCCGGACGGGAGCCGCCGGGCCGGGAAGGTAAGCAGGGGGTGCGTGGAGGGGAGGAGGGGGCGCGCGGAGGGGGGAGGGGGGCCCTTACCTTCCCGTCCCGGCGGCTCCCGTCCCGGCGCCGGCGCCTACTACTACCAGCAGGCTCCGCGGCCTACTCCAGGGTGGCGCGCCGGGTGATGTTATCACCCGGCGCGCTACTCGAGAGTAGGCCGCGGAGCCCGCTGGTAGTAGCCGCCGGCGCCGGACGGGAGCGGACGGGCCGAGAAGGTAAGCAGTGGCGGGGAAGGGGGCTTACCCCCCCCCCGGAGCCGTCCGCTTCTATCCGCTGGCGCCCACGGGCGCCAGCGGATGGAAGCGGGCGGCCCCAGGGGGGGTAGGGAGCGCGGGGGAGGGGGCTTACCTGCCGGGGCCGTCCACAGCGGACGGCCCTGGGGGGGGAGGGAGTTAGGCCCCCCCTCAGCCACCCGCCGCCATTTTTTCCTCATAGACTTGCATTGCAATGCAAGTCTATGGGGAAAAAAATGGCGGCCGATCCAAAAATTTACGATTTTTGGGTCGGGATCGGACTCGATCCGGTCCGGGGGGCCTCCGATTTTGTCCAAACCGGTCCGGGACAAAATTGGAGGTCCCGATCCGGGTCCCGATCCGATCCGGGGGTCCGTGCACACCCCTAGTCCACACCTCATGACAAGAGCTCCCTGGACCTGCTCTTCCTCTTCACCATTGCATCTTGGTTGTTTACCTGCCTCTCATTCTGGCCCAGACAATGGTGGTGGTGAGAAAGAGGAAGAGTAGAAGCCACTGTCTACTTGCTCACTTGCTTCCTCCCTGTCAAGCAAGCAGGTTAGGGTGACCAGATAAAATCCAGGTCAGGGCTCCTGTAACTTTAACAGTTGTAGAGAAAAGGGAATTTCAGCCAGTGTCATTTGTATGCAATTAGTTCCTGGTGAAATTCCCTCTTCATCACAACAGTTAAAGTTGCAGGGGCCCTGCCTTCTTTTGTATATGGTCAGTCTAGTATAGTGCATGCACCTTTAACTGTTCACCAGGAACTAATTGCATACAAATGACACTGGCTGAAATTCCCTTTCCTCTACAACTGTTAAAGTTACAGGAGCCCTGACCTGGATTTTATCTGGTCACCCTAAAGCAAGTGGTAGAAAAGATAAGAAAGAGGATGAGGAGCAGCTAGTAGTAACAGTGATGAGAAGGTAGATTCACTGAGGGAGGGAGTCCATTGAGGATGTCCTGCTCAAAGGCCCTCAAAACTCTGGAGCCAGCACTAGCTAAAATCAAGCTTCCCTCCATCGTCCTGAATCTTTGTAAACTGCCCAGAGAGCTTCAACTATGGGGCAATTTATAAATGTAATAAATAATAATAAATAATAATAACAACATAGTTTATTAGTATTCTGCCCTTGAGCCTGGGAACATCAGAATGAGGTAATGTCGTTGCTTCTACCTGCCTTACCAACTGACAATACTGTTAACTGTGTTACTAGCGTGAACCTATTTATCTTACCTACAGTGAAAATGTAATTTATTTAACAACTCTTTTGAGAATGACTCTGCCTGGCATTCATTCAAGATCAGAGTAAAGTGAGCCCACAAATCTTAAAGATGATCCTACAGTACATAAGCCAAGGGTAGTGTTGATTGCACCTGGCATCCTCAACTCATCTGGATGAGATGCATGTCAAAATGACTAGATTCAGTAGGTGCTGCCCTCACCAGTAGGGTTTCTCTCTTCGAGAACTATAAACAAGTAACTTCAGCAGATTAGATATTGAAAGACTTGTGAAAATTTGATTGATGCATCTTTGAGGGTTAAGCCAGGCTTCCTGGAAGGATTTCATTTAAGCAGTACACTAAATCAGAATTTATAGCACTGCAATATCATTCCGAGAAATGCCAGCATACAGAATGGTAATTCTAGGAATTGAATCAGGCAACATGGCTATAGCCCAGCTGTTTGGTAAAGCATTAGATCTGGATTTGGATCCTGCACTGAAAACAGCAAAATGAATTGCCAATTGCCATAGCTGAAGTTAGGTAGAACTGTGAATTTCTGTGTTCTCTAGAGATTCCCCCTCTACAGATACACTTATTGGGCTGCAATTCTGAAATACTTTCCTCAGGGGCGGGCAAGCTGTGGCCCTCCAGATGTTTGGACCTAGAACTCCCATGAGATCTCCCCATTGACTATGCTGGCTAGGGCTGATGGGAGTTGTAGGCCAAAACATCTGGAAGGCCACACATTTCCCACCCCTGTAGATAGAAACTTGTATCTTTGATCTTCCCTTCTCGGAAAACCTGCATGGAAAATGAGGAATAATTTGGGCTTTATAGTTAGACTGGCAAAACTCCATGAATAGAATAGGTATGTTCAGTGTGAAAGGAAGTACTGTAAATTGCTGAGACCCATGAATGAGTGTAATCTGGTTGCTTCCACAGTAGAGTCCTTTAGTGCTGCTATGACTTTTCCCACAATTAGCTGGAATAGGATTTCTTAATTGTTCTGATGTGTGGGGGGAGGTGATTTACCTACATATTTCCTATTATTATTATTATTATTATTATTATTATACCCTGTTTGTAGCAAAATTGATCTGTTTCACTATTAAAAAAATGAAAAGAAAAAAGTAGTATGATGAGAAGAAAGGAAACCAGTAATTAATGCCTTAATGCAACTGCAAGAATAAAAGCGGACATTGAGGCAATTAACAGATATTATTCAAGAGTAATTAATAGCTTAATGAAACCTCCACCTACAGTTATCACAAAGCAATAAAACAGGCTGAACCTCCACACAAGGAGTGGTAAATTAAAACAATCATAAGCAGTTCAGATTCAATTAGAATACATTATGCACAATATGTTCAGCTTTACTGTTCTTGATTCTGAATTCACAGGCTGGATTCAGCCAAAGAGGAGTTCAACATGATCACATCTATTGGCAGGAATGGGACTTATGGTGGGCTTATTATGCCCAACCATGATTGTGCAGAGGCATGATTGGTGTGAATTTGTGCAACATCAGCATGAGGTCTGCTGAGGTTTCCACAATTCTTTTCCCAAGATGCTTTGATTGTGATCATTGTAATGGCTACATTGATATCCCACACATGGAGGCAACAGATCATACATGTACACACACACACACACACACACACACACACACACACAATCCTGGCTGGGCTGCAAGCATACTGGTACCCTGCTCTTCAAGGCAATCATGTGGAGGCTGTGAGAGATATTTCAAAGGTTTGTAAAATGTTGGATTTTTAAAATATTTTGTTTTTGGCGAACAGCAAGAGGATCTGCGGCAAAATGTTGAATCCTGGAGTCATCCTTTTAAGAGTTCCAGCCAGACCCACTTCAAGAATACTCCATCCCATTCTCTCTCCCTAGTTGTCCAGTTCCTCCCCCCAACAGCCAACAGTTTTCCATGCCCACAGACCATGTGCAGTCCTCATTGGTCATTTGGGAGGGGAGGTCTCCACTCATTACATGTTTTTCTAAATATTTTGTGTACTTCTGCATACTTTGGGTTTCCTCTTAGCCTGCTGATACCTCCCTCTTGTGTGTGGTTGGTGCTATTTTAGTTATTTTATTTAGTTATATATTACATTTCTATACCTCCCAACAGCTAGGGTGACCAGATAAAATCCAGGTCAGGGCTCATGTAACTTTAACAGTTGTAGAGAAAAAGGAATTTCAGCCAGTGTCATTTGTATGCAATTAGTTCCTGGTGAAATTCCCTCTTCATCACAACAGTTAAAGTTACAGGGGCCTTGCCTTCTTTTGTATATGGTCACTCTAGTATAGTGCCTGCACCTTTAACTGTTGTGATGAAGAGGGAATTTCACCAGGAACTAATTGCATACAAATGACACTGGCTGAAATTCCCTTGTCTCTACAACTGTTAAAGTTACATGAGCCCTGACCTGGATTTTATCTGGTCAGCCTACCAATAGCCTAGGCTCTTTTGTGTTTTGGCTACACAGGGATCCACACGTCAACAACAAAGTCACTATAAATATATCAGATACATAAGTGAGAATGTAGAGTTAGAAAGAAACTGCCTGGTGGGTGTGAGGAAGCCAGTTGCAGTTATGTAGATCACAGAATATCCACTCTTCAAACTCTAGTGCCTGTTCAAGACAACAGGAATGGCTTGAGTGAATATTTGAGCAATAGCAGCATTTTAATCCATATTTTCTGTTCCTCAGCTCCTAAGGGCTGGAGTGAGCTCAGAACGTGAGGAAAGCAGGGTGAATATCCTAGGTATTTTCAGCCCATTAACCCCACACACTTCATGTGCCACAGATCCGATATGTCACCATCACCCGTTTCTTTGGGATAAAAAAAAAACCATTAATACTCTGTGCCTGTGTTTCATCCCCAATGAAAATCGATGGCCTACACCTTTTCAGGGCCACAAATCAGGCAGTGGTTTTGCTTTCCTTTTGAGAGATCTGTCCGTGTGCACCGATACGGCACTTCATAGTCCATCTGCACCGTCGTGCTTCATATATCATAGGGCACAACAAAACATACTGTCATTATCACTGATACCGAGAAGTGTGGGCGTAAATAATGGGCCATTTGTGGAACTCAGAGAGATCTCCATGGAAACGCTTAATCACTGACATTTAAGCTCCTGGTGGTGCTATAGGGAGCAGCTGACTGACCTATTCTAATGGTTTATAAAGGTAAAAAAATGAAAACAAACCACCAGCCTCTGTCTTAAGCTACTGTGGGTATGATATGCTGACAGCCCATCCCGCTGTACCTTTCTGCTTTTCTCTCTCATCAAGAATAACCTTGAATTTCCAGCCGCTTTTTTCTTTGACCCTTTCTCATTTGGCATTGCTCCTTTTTGCAGAATTACATTTGGTTTGAAAGAAAATTCGGACAGATCCACCTTCATCATTCGCATACATTACTTTAGTCTGACAACAATTTGCAGAACTTTTATTGTTTCATTACATTTCATTTATTTCATTATATTTCTATACCACCCCATAGCCGAAGCTCTCTGGGCAGTTCACAGAAATCAAAACCATTAAAATACATTATACAAAATACAGAAACCGTTTAAGTAAAAACATAATAACAAACAGCACACACACAGATGACTTATATCTAAAAACAATTACTAAATGATCAGCCAAAGATAATCCAGGAACTGATTAAAAACTCATTATATGCTACTAAATGCTTGAAAGACAAGGGCGATTTTAACTAGGGCTGTGCATTGCTTTGGGCCAAACCCCAAAGCCAACCCCAATTCAGCCTGCTTCGGCCTGAATCTGGTTCTGGACCGGACTGAGACTTTTCGAAGCACTTCGGTCTGTCTCAGCCTGACATGGGGCAATGGTGAGCCAGAAATGGCCCTTTACAGCAGCCTTAGAAATGGCCCTTTACAGCCTGAGACCTTAGACCTAGGAAATAGCAGAGTCCCATCTTCATTGAAAATGGTAGCTCTCATCAAGGATGGGCAACTGTCAGGCAGCTCAGATAAGTCCTGTGGGTGGGTGAGGGCAGCAGCTCTGGGTTTGGACAGATGAGCTGGGAGGGGGAAATCCAATGACCTCCTGATTGGCTTCACACCTGACTTTCCTGGGAACCTGCAATGGCCAACCCACTTTGGGTATCCAGAGCTCGCTTCAGATCCAGATCCAAAGTGGGTCAGCCTGGGCTCAAAGCAACCCCGAACAAGCCCCTGAAGTGAATCAGGGGGTCCCTGCATATCCCTAGTTTTAACCTGTCACTGAAAAGATAACAATGTTGGCACCAGGGCCCTTTCTACACCAGAGGGGTTTAGAGGGCCGGAGGGGCGGTAAACCCAGAAGTAGCCACTTCCTGGTTTGTCCCCCAATGCACATGAAAAATGCGAAGGCCCAGGCTGTTCCTGGGCTGTCGTGCCATTGTGGTGGCCATTTTTTTTGTTTTTGTTTTTGCCCTACCCAGGAAGAGCTCAGGAGCACTCTTCCGCAAAAAGTAAGTTAAAAAAACCCTGCATGATCATCCCCCCACCCCCTCCCTGCCCTCCCAGGGGTGGCAAAACTAGTGCGACCCCCATTCCTGATGGCCACGGAGCCACATGGTGTGACTCCATATCATTTTGCAGCCACGCTTACTCGCAAGTAAGCATGGCTGCACCTGGGATGGGCAGGCACATCCTCTGCAGTCCAAAGAAGTTCCTGGGACTGCGGAAGATTCGGGATTCATATAAAATACATGGTTGGAGGGATTGTTCTGAAATTTCATACACATTTGGACTCACAGGGTGCAGCCGGGGGCCATCCCAGGCAAAAAGCCTGGTGTGGAAAGGGTCTAAGTGAGCCTTGTTGGGGAGATCATTCCATAATTGGGGGGCAACCACCAAGAAGGCTTTCTCCCTTGTTGTCACCCTTGGAGGAGGCACCTGGACGAGGGCCTTGGATGAGGAATGTAATGTACAGGTAAGTTCATAACATCAACTTAACGAGAGCCAGTGTGACATAGTGGTTAAAGTGTTGGACAGGGAAACCCGGTTTCAAGTTGTCACTTGGCCATGATGCTTACTGAGCAATTTTGCACTAGTCACTGACTCTCGGCATAACCTACCTCACAGCGTTGTTGTAAGGATAGAATGGAGAGGAGGAGGATCATGTATGCCACCTTGGGCTCCTTGGAGGAAAATATGGGATATAAATGTAACAATGAAGTGAATAAACTTATTCCTGCCTGTAACACAAGGAATAATTATGTGCAGCAGTTATAAGTACATTTTGTGCTTAAAGTGGGTGTATATTAGGGATGTGTATCATATCATTCCAATGTCCGATAATGATCCAATAAAGGCGTTATCAGTAGGGATGTGCACTGGATCGGATCTGATCCTCAATCCGAATCCGATCCAGGGGGAAATCGGATAAAATTAGCCGATTTATCTGATTTCCGATCTCACCGCTGGATCGGCCGATCCAATCCGATCCGATCCGGAAAGGTTCCGATCCAGATCGGATGGATCAGCGGATTGGCGGGCGCCCACTGGCGCCCGCCACTGCTTCCATTGGCAGGCGCCAGTGGGCACCCACCGATGGAAGCGGACAGTGGGGGGAGCTTCCCTAGTGGGGCTGTCCGCTTCCATCGGCGGGCGCCAGCGGGAGCCCGCTGATGGAAGCGGACAACAGGGGCAGGGGGCGGAGGATGGGAGCAGATGGCCAGGAAAGGTAAGCAGGGGGCAGGGGGAGGGGGGAGGGGGGCATGCTTACCTTTCCTGGCCGTCCGCTCCTGTCTGCTGCTGGCCGCTACTGCGAGCAGGCTTCGCGGCCTGCTCCTAGGTAGCGCGCCAGATGATGACATCACCTGGCATGCTACTCAGGAGCAGGCCACGAAGCCCGCTCGCAGTAGCAGCCAACGGCGGACAGGAGCGGACGTCCCCTGAAGGTAACAGGGGGGAGGGGGCCCCACGCGCACGCCGCTTACCTTCGGGGGACGTCCGCTCCCATCCACCGCTGGCCGCTACTGCGAGCGGGCTTCGCGGCTTGCCCGTAGGTAGCAGCGGATGGGAGCGGACGGCCACGGAAGGTAAGCAGGGGGAGGGGGAGGGGGCTTACCCCCCCGGGGCCATCCGCTTCCATCCGCTGGCGCCAGTGGATGGAAGCAGACGGCCCTGGGGGGGTAAGGAGCGTGGGGGAGGGGGCTTACCTGCCAGGGCCATCCACAGTGGACGGCCCCGGGGGGGAGGGAGTTAGGGCCCCCCTCACCCACCCGCTGCCATTTTTCCTCATAGACTTGCATTGGGGGAAAGCTTTCTTTCCCCCAATGCAAGTCTATGGGGGGGGGGGGGAATGGCGGCCGATCCAAAAATTGGAAGTTCCGATTTTTGGATTGGGATCGGACCCAATCCGGTCCGGTCCGGGGGACCTCCGATTTTGTCCGATCTGATTCGGGACAAAATTGGAGGTCCCGATCCGGGTCCCAATCCGATCCAGGGGGTCTGTGCAATATGATAGAAAAATTTTCAGTCCAATTATATCGGATTTTTTTCGGATTATTTGACCGCTATATAAAAAAACCTATAACTTCTGTATTAATTTATTATTATTATTATTATTATTATTATTATTATTTTCAAAGTTAGAGACTTGAAACTTGGTCACAGTGCTTATGGAGTATGCCTAAGTATGTGTATGAAATTTCAGAACAATCCCTCCAACCATGTATTTTATATGAATTTTTGAAAGATCGTGCAACTTCTGACAACTCAGAATGACAGCTCGCCACGTGCATTCAGAGATCTGTCAAAAAAAGTGCTACACATATGGGCCAAATTTCAGATCAATCCCTCCAACCCTGTATTTTATATGAATTTTGTAACATGGTAGTTTGAAAGCAATTGGGAGGCCCGGTCAACCAGCTGTCAACTAGCAAGATCTTTCAAAAATTCATATAAAATCGAGGGTTTGAGCAATTGCTCTGCATTTTTTTCACAAATGACTAGCAATAGACAAGCTGCACTGGGGAATTTTTTTCAAGTTTCAGACTTTTAAAATAACAAAGTTACAAGGGGGTGGGGCTTTTGGGGGACCCCGTATAACTTTTTTGTTTTTAAAGGTAGATACATGCAACTTGGGGAGTCAGGACTAGCAACATCCCATCTGCAAAGTCCAACAAGTTTCATGTCTCTAACTTTTAAAATAAAAAGTTACACCCATTTAAGTTCTTTAAGGAAAGCGTATGTGTCTATTGTCTAATACTTATTTTTATAACTTCTGTATTTTCAAAGTTAGAGACTTGAAACTTGGTCACAGTGCTTATGTGATATGCCTAAGTATGTGTATGAAATTTCAGAACAATCCCTCCAACCATGTATTTTATATGAATTTTTGAAAGATCATGCACCTTTTTTGACAGATCTCTGAATGCACGTGGCGAGCTGTCATTCTGAGCTGTCAGAAGTTGCACGATCTTTCAAAAATTCATATAAAATACACGGTTGGAGGGATTGTTCTGAAATTTCATACACATACTTAGGCATACCCCATAAGTAACCAAGTTTCAAGTCTCTAACTTTGAAAATACAGAAGTTATAGGCCTTTCTGTCTCAAAAAGCAACTCCATAGTCAAAATAGAGATCCAAAATAAATATCGGTTTTCCGATAATTATCAGAAATCCGATACAATTCGATCCGATTAACCTCCGATATATTCGGATCTGACATTTTTTAAAAGTGATTTTCGATAATGATACGATACGATAATTTTGGGTGTGCACACCCGTAGTGTATATAGAGTTCAGTATATGCCACCAACTTTTGCACAACAGCCTCAGCACATGGCACAACCTGCTGGAGCTCAGCATAGTGATGGCAGGAAGTATTGCCCTCACTCCGAATTGAATTTGTGACATATTTCAGAAATCCCAGTTTGTTGTTTTTATCAGCAACGTTGTATACGTCCTGCCTCGCCATTGTCACAACGGAAAGAAGGGGGAAAAAACTAGAGAAAGACAGCAGGGACAGAAAGATAAATGAGGGATAAACTTAGCATCCTGTCACCTTTCAGTGTTGAGCTGCGCATTAGAAATGGAAAGCCAGCTCCCCTCAGCCTCCCAGCTGTTATTAATTCTGAAGTGTCTGGAGGGATTTTGGAACATTCTGTTTTAACCTTACGTAGTTATAAATATACTTAGCATCCTTCCCACCAGCATAAGGTAAGATCTCTGCTTTATAGTTCAGTAATATATTATTCAAATCATTTCAAAGTACAAACCTTTTCCCTTATCTCCTGGATGGGGTGGGGGGAGCGCATTTGTCTGTACAGAATGTTCCATTATCCAACGTCATAGAACTAATATTGTTTAACCAACAGCTAAAGAATAATTCATGTTACACAGAACCATGTACCTTATTTTGTTGGAGACTAATTAGAACAGCAGGGACTGCCACTGATTATTTACCCTATCTCCCACAGACACATCTACATGGTTAATGAGGGAGAAATAAAATGATGCTCTCCAGTATGATACACATTCATTTCTAAGCCTGGTACATAGTTGCCTAGGAATGAAATTCTTCTTAGTTACAGGTACAGACATTTTGCCTTTGGACCTGTCTCTGCTTGTTGAAATAATTCACAGTAAGCAGAAGGGTTCCCTTTCCTCAACTGGAAAATAAAAGCAATCTTTTGCGCCCAATATGAGTTGTGCTTATTTCCTACTCTTGTTCCAAGGATTTGAGAGTAGCAAAGAAGTCTCCAGGCAGTCTCCCATCCAGACAGTTTAGGGGACTATATCGAGCTTCAGCTGAAAAAAATAATTATTGATCCTGTCCTATACCATTGGCCCCTGGATTATCCATGGGATAATCCAGATTAGCTGAATGGGAAGCGAACCACATTTTATGGTGAGATTACACATCTCCATAAAACAGAAAAGGTTGAATCCAGACTTCGTTCCACTTAGCTCCCAGCAGTTTGTATCCAATATTGTCCTTCCACAAGTGAAGCAAACACTGCTAGTGGATCAAATTTCCCCTCCATACTACAAGCCATTAATATTTTTAAGGTAAATAGCCCCAGATGTTGTAATCTTTCCTCACAGGGAGTTGCTCCTGCCCCTTGATCATTTTGGTTGTCTTTTCCTGCACCTTTTCCAACTCTACAATATCCTTTTTAGGTCCATTGATGAGAATTGTACACAGTATTCCAATTGTGGTTGCATCATAGATTTGTATAAGCACGGAATGATACTGGCAGTTTAATTTTCAATTCCTGTTCTAATTATGCCCAACATGGAATTTGCTTTATTCATAGCAGCTTCACACTGGGTTGGCGTTTTCATGTGCTATCCACCACAACCCCAAGATCTCTTTCTTGGTCAGCCACTGCACATTGGTCCCATCACCATATCTGTGAAGTTGGGATGTTTGGCCCCATCATGCATTGCTTTATACTTGCTTACATTGAACTGCATGTGCCGTTTTAATGACCGTTCCCCCAGTTTGGAGAGACCCTTTTGGAGTTTTTTGCAATGGCGTTTAATTTTAACCACCCTAAATAATTTGGTGCCACCAGCAAACTTAGCTACCTCACTGCTCTCTCCAAATTCCAGATAATTTAATGAACAAACTTGCATCAACATTACTCCATTTCTTCATTATATAAAATAGGGGGGAAATCAAAGCAAATAAGGAAGTTAATTATACAGCAAGGTGCCCGGAAAACTGTAGTCATGACAAAACAGACCACTATATTCATGCTAATTGAAAGGGCTCATCATAATTTGCTATGGAGTTGTAATTTTGTCCTCAAATATGGATCTGGGAGCAGGGAGAGGAGTGGTTTGGAACAGCCAGCTCTCCATTGGCTCCAGAGGGCGTGTTTTTCATTATGCCACCTCTTCTGGTAGCTTAACGCTTATTCCATCATTAGCAGGCGCATGTATAGGGTTTTGATGAACCTGGCCTATTCTCCCTACTACACCCCTGATACCAGCCAGTTTCATTTCTTGTATGGCAGTGTACAAACAGCTTTGCTTGTTTGTTTGTTAGGTTTTTATACTGCCTAACTGGCAAATGCCCTTGGGGAGGTTTATATGATACTGTTACATACCACTGATGCAACAGGAACACTTCCCCAGTTAAAATCCACATTGCTGGTATAACTTTTTGTTCTGCACACACAACAGAATTTTGTCGCAATGCTATCCCTATCCAAGCAGGCTTAATTTGGCAATAAAATTGGTCTGTAATGGACTAAACTACACCAAGATCTAAATACTCCCAATGTGTGGACACTAAAAAGATGATTTCAATCATCTCTTCAACTCATCTCTGCTGAATAGCTCCAAAGAAACACGTTCAGTGCTTGAATCTCTTGTGGGTAACTGGCACTTAAGGAGGAAATTAGTATATAATATATTCCTCCCACACAACGTTTTCAAAAGAAAGTGAAAAACAAAACACATTTTTCTCCCACATACCATTTCAGTTCAACAGTCATCTGACACACATTTTATTGGCTTTTTTCCCCCTGAGCTGGAGTTTAGAAAGTTATATACCAAAAATGGCTTATACTGGAGGAACCTAATTACACTCTCTAAATTCCCCTGAATAGAGGTGTGTCCCAAGATGCTCCAGTGAAGTCTCAGCCTTATGATGAGTACATGCAGTAGCCGTGGAGCAAGATGGTGATTGGATGATGAATGTTTGATTAAATTTGCTCCACAAAAATCTGGAATAAATATAATATCCCACAATGGGTTTCTGCTGAACCTTGAGGATGATCAGGATCCCTTTTCATAAAATGTGTAAACAATGGATAATTGCCTTTCCTTGTGATTATGAAAGAGAAGCATCAATCTAGGAGCTGTTTTATACTTAGACCTTTCGTCCACCTGGTGTAGTAATGTCTTCTTTACTGGCAGCTACTCTCTAAGAGCATCTCTACATTAAGGGAAAACACATTGTTTACTTGGGGCTGTTTTGCTCCTAGTTTCTTGGCACGAATGATATGAGCTGATTACATGGGAGGAGAGGAACAACAAGGAGAAAGATCCTGCTGTTTCTCAGGGCTTCTTGGCAGGTTTGAATCGAGGGAGCCCTGGTTAACCTCCCTGGTATGTGCAACGGAGGTTAACTTGTGCTGTACTGTTTCCTCACAGCCCCCAGGAAAGCCAAGGCTTACCTGTGAGTAGATGTAAGATTGTGCTTTAAGTCTGCAACCCTAGGCACACTTACTTGGGAGTAAGCCCCATTGAACACAATTGGACTTACTTCTGAGTAGATATAAGAGGGCATTGTAAGTCTGTAACCTTCAGCACACTTACTTGGGAGTAAGCCCCATTGAATTTAAATGGATGCTCTTGGTGGGGTGGAGAATCAAAGCTGACGTATTTTACCCTCTTCTCCCTCAAAAGTCCTTCCTTAGCAAGTTCATCATGCAACCCAAGTTTTACACACCACTGCTTTCATGCCATTAGGGTTCATTCCAGCTTTTCTCTGATCTATTTTAAAATGGAATAAGGGGGGGACGATGTCGTTAAAAGGACGTGCAAACTTCCGTGAATGCCTAGCCATGAGCGTGCTATAAATAGCTTGTTTAGAGAAGCCCTAAGGCAGCTGCCAAATGCACTATTTTTCAAACGGGGGCCACTTTGGCTTGCCTTCTTGGAGTTGGGGAGGCACTAAACTAGAGTGGCCATATACAAAAGAAGGCAGGGCCCCTGCAACTTTAACTGTTGTGATGAAGAGGGAATTTCACCAGGAACTAATTGCATACAAATGACACTGGCTGAAATTCCCTTTTCTCTACAACTGTTAAAGTTACAGGAGTCCTGTCCTCCTTTTCATATGGTCAGCCTACACACTTGAGGTGATTGGGAGCCACCAGTGCCCCTTGGGATTTGCAGTGAAAAATACTGCTCTAAGGTCTCAGCCAGATTTTTGGGTTGTTGGTTTTTTAAAAAAGCTTTTATGCAGGCAAATTAGAGGCATCCATTTTGCTCATCCATGTGGAATAAGGAAAGCAATGCACTCTGAAGCAAAAACCAACTGCTGTCCTCCCTTGAATAATGGATTTTCCTCTCAATCTCACCTATTACCATAATGATTATTTCGGTCTTCACCTGATAGCACATTTTCAAGGTCATATCTTTATATTAGGAATTAAGAGCTGTGAAAATTGCTTCTCTTTCTTTTTCTTTTTTACTTTCCTCTTTAACTAACAAAGCCAAATGTGCCAAGATAAATATAGGTACAAGTTTGAAAGCTCCTTACATTTGACTTCTGCTAACATGCACTCTACAATTATGATGGCTTAGCTAGGATCAGAATTTTGTGCTTGCTGATGACTTCGAAGTAGATTCGGTTATTCTACTGTAATAAGTTCCAGTGTTCTATCTGCTGAAGTAGAAAGCTGACTTCCTTCCTTTGTATCAGCCAAAGGATAAATCACCTTCTTCATTTCTATGTACATACTCTCATGCCATACCATGGGCATTTGGCCATCTTCAAGATCAGTATGGTATCTGTACAAGGTAAATCAAGAATTTCAGTGTAAATTCTTGGAATCTTGTGCAATGGAACCTTATAAAAACATGCCAGGATCACCAGAGAATTTAGAGGACCATTCTAAATGTTTAACCATGGCAAAGCATTCTTAAAATGAAATGAATTTACCTGATGTAATTATATGGGGCTGAGATACTATATGCACATACAATTGAACACAGTGAATCTTACCTCTGGATAAACATGCATAGGATTGTACTATGAATTTAGGAAACTTTACTAAAGTGTATCATCAGTTATATCAGTCTAAGAGACTTTATGCTATAGTGACCAGTGGGACACAGGGGGGCTCTCTTCATGGAGCTGAGTTGGTGCCACTTCCCTCCAAAACCCCACAGTTTTACTCCCCTCAGTGGCGTCGGGTAATCCCAATGCCAAGGAATGAGCATGGGGTTTCTGGTGGCCATCCGAGTTCCCACCCTCTTCTAGGTGGAAGGCAACCAATTGCTGGTCGCCTTTCACCAGGAACTGCCCCTGGATTGGCCCCGGAGTGACATAAGACAGTGGAAGAGCCATACTGACCTCGCTCTATTGAAAAAGTCAGAGTAAGTCTCGACTTTTTCAATGCACAGCTTTTCAGGAAAGCCCTGTGGTGCTTGCAAAGCTGTGACTGTATCATACAACTGATGTAGCACAGACCCGCAGCTACCGTGGGACTTTTCCCACCTATAGACAGCTCCTAGGAAATGGTGTAGGTTCAGCTGTATCTTAGCTCAATGTGGTTTGAGTGCTGTCAGAATGTAATCATTCTGATGGTGATGTGACAATTCAATCCACACTTACTACACCCTTGCAAACCGAACAAAAGTGGACTGAGTAAAGACATGATAATGAGTTGTCATGCTCAGGATGAAGTAAGCCCATGACCACTTTACCACAAGTCATCCCACCCAGGTATGTTCAAGGTTTCCTTTAGATAATGGTAGTTTTATCACGTGGATAGGCCACAAGTCTGAATTGTAAAATACGATCCTCTTACTGTTTGTCCCACACCACATGGAAAATCCTTTCCTTTATGCCACAATTTTCAGTCACTCTCAAACTAAGCCATATTGTCTGCTTACCTGTCCTTGTAGCTTAAAACAAGTGGATGATCTTGTACATATTACATCTTGTCCTTTGTATAATTTGCTGAGGGAACAATATTTGGATTAGATTTAAGGGAGATATTTAGGGACATCTGTCCATGAGTCTGTAATCTATCTGCTTGGTTGGACAAGATAGATATCTAACTGCAAAGGCTGCACATTTTCTATCTATAGTAATTGGTGTTAGACAAGACCTCTTAAAGGAAAATGCTGTGCCTTGCCGGGGAGATTCAGAAATGTATGTTCATGAGTAATTTTATATAAATTCATATAGGTAAAATATTTGTATTTTGTAAATTTTACTTATTTTAGCTGAAGATCCAATTTATTCTATATGAACTGGGTGTATGTTAACTTTACATATGTGTATTGCTATCTAATACCTTTTGTTAAGTATTTATTTTGTGAAGGTTTGCATACAAATCAACAAATCCGAATCTGTGGCTCAACCCTTTAGGAGACTATCCAGCACCATCTGCTCCGTTGAGAAGCGACCTGGACTCTAATTCTGACTCAGATGAGGAGGGGCCAGCCAAGTCCACTGTCTCAGAACAGGACATCATCTTTGCTAGGCAAAAGTCTTTGGTTTGTGCTTCTGGCAGGGCATCAGGAAGATTTTAAAATCACTTCATTGGCTGCTAATCAGTTTCTGGGCAAAGTATAAAGTGTTGGTTATTACCTTTAAAGCCCTACATGGTTTGGGTTCAGGTTACCTGCAGGATCACCTTCTCCCGTATAATCCGCCCTGCACACTCAGGTCCTCTGGGAAGAATTTACTCCAATCAGCCAGAACCAGGCTGACAAGTGTTACCCAGAGGACCTTCTCTTCTGCTGTTCCCAGACTGTGGAATGGCCTGCCGGAGGAGATTTGACAAATTAGCAGTCTTCATGAATTTAAGAGAACCGTGACGACTGATCTCTTCCGGAAGGCCTACCCAGTTGAATTTTAAGATGTTTTTAATGATGTATTAGTTTTTATTTGATTAAATATTTTATCTATTTTGTGGTTCTTGTGTTTATATTTATTGTTGTTCCCCGCCTTGATCCGGAGGGAGAGGTGGGTTATAAATAAATTTATTATTATTATTATTATTATTATTATTATTATTATTATACTATTATTATTGCCAGGAGCACATGGGATGGCACCATGATCCTAGTCTCCTATTTGCACTCTCAGTTCACCCCGCCTGCCAATTCAACCACCCAGTGGCAGCATTTTTGCCACCACCTCCACCAATAGTTAAGGGAGCCAATAAAAGCATAAAGTTGGCTCAGTTACCAGAGAGTAACTGAGTTATGGCTCTGACAGTTCCTTGTGTTCAATGGGAGTTGCTATCTGATAAGTGAGTACAACCTAAATTCATAAAGACATAGTTTAATCATGCACACTGCTTGCACATCTTCGGAGATTATATTTCATAGAATCATAGAATAGTCGAGTTGGAAGGGGCCTATAAGGCCATCAAACCCAACTCCCTGCTCAGTGCAGGAATCCACCTTAAAGCATACCTGAAGATGGCTGTCCAGCTGCAACTTGAAGGCTTTTAATGTGGGAGAGCCCTAGACCTCCCTAGGTAATTGGTTCCATTGCCGTACTGCTCTAACAGTCAGGAAGTTTTTCCTGATGTCCAGCCGGAATCTGGCTTCCTGTAAATTGATCCTATTATTCTGTTTCCTGATCAAGAAGAGATAATGGCCCTCCTCTGTGTGACAACCTTTCAAGTATTTGAAGACTGCTATCATGTGCTATCATGTCTCCCCTCAGTCTTCTCTTCTCCAAGCTAAACATGCCCAGTTCTTTCAGTCTCTCATCATAGGGCTTTGTTTCCAGACCCCTGATCATCCATGTTGCCCTCCTCTGAACCCCATCCAGCTTGTCTGAATCTTTCTTGGTGGTGCCCAGAACTGGACACAATACTCAAGAAGAGGCCTAACCAGTGCCAAATAGAGGGGAAACTGTACCTCATGCAATTTGGAAGCTATACTTCTATTAATGCATCCCAAAATAGCATTTGCTTTTTTTGCAGCCACATCACACTGTTGGCTCATATTCCAAGATCCTGCTCACTTGTAGTATTGCTGAGCCAAGTATCCCCCATCTTGTAACTGTGCATTTGTTTTCTTTCTCCAAAGTGTAGAACTTGGCATTTATCTATTAAATTTCATTCTGTTGTTTTCAGCCCAGCGCTCCAGCCTATCAAAATCACTTTGAAGTTTGTTTCTGTCTTCCAGAATATTAGCGATCCCACCCAATTTTGTATCATCTGCAAAACTGATAAGCATTCCTTGCACCTCTTCATCCAAGTCATTAATACAAATGTTGAAGAACACTGGGCCCAGAACTGAGCCCTGCGGTATCCCACTCATTACCTCCCCACAGTTTGAGAAGGTACCGTTGATAAGCACTCTTTGAGTCCGATTCTGTAGCCATCTGTGGATCCACCTAATAGTTGTTCCATCTAGCCCACTTTTAGCTTGTTTGCTAATCAGAATGCCATGGGATACTTTGTCAAAAGCTTTGCTGAAGTCAAGATATATTATGTCCACAGCATTCTCACAGTCCACAAGGGAGGTTACCCGATTAAAGAATGAGATCAGATTAGTCTGGCAGGATTTGTTATTGACAAATCCATGCCGGCTTCTGGTAATCAATGCATTATTTTCAAGGTGTTTACAGATTGACTTCTTTATAATCTGCTCCAAAAATTTTCCAGGGATGGATGTGAGACTAACCGGTCTGTAGTTCCCAGTTTCTTCCTTTTTGTCCTTTTTGAAGATAGGGACAATATTATATTCAAAATGTTTGCAAGCAATGGATATTATTGGATTATGTTTGTAATTTAACAATACTTTTCTGATGCAATTATGAAGTTGCAGCAATCACTGTCTTATAGGCAATAAGACAGTAGGGGTGTGCAGAGTGAGTCTTCTCCGCCCCAAAATTTGAGGCACAGCTCTGATGTGTCGATTCTCCTCTCTGATTTTTGGAGGGGGACTGTCTCCCCACACTGCCGGTTTACCCGTTGGAAAACTGCTCCTTTTTTGGGTAACCACTACATTCTCGTCAATCAGAAGTAACAGAAATGCTCACATGAAAATTAGCACTATGATAGCTTTTAAAGAGGGTTTTAGGCATGCCAAGTTTGGAGCAGATCCCTGCATGCAGTGATTCATAAGGATTTTTTAAAAGTCCGAACTCAAATGTCTTCTCAGGCATTTCTTGTGCCTTGATCTGTATGGCGAGGGGGAAAGAGAAACGAAGCAGTGGGGTAAAACTAAAAGTGCTTAGCGCTATAATAAATATACATTAATAAATGGCACAACAGCAGCACACAGCTTGCCCATCTTCAGAAAGGACACTTGACAGGAGCAGAAGCTTGCAGCAGAAACACAGCACACTGGGAGTTTTAACAATTTTCAGAAGGAGAAAGTGCTTAGAAATATTAGCAGACCAATAGACAGCTGGCTGCAAATCTCTCTCACGCGCGCACACGTATTTCTCTCTCACTAGAATGGTGACAGGCAAGGAGGATAAAACACTGTGATTGGAGGTGGCAGGAAGACAAGTGGGGCTAATGGCTATTGGTTAGCCACAGATGTCAATATACCCTCACCTCACTCAGCATCTTCCAAATATGAAGATATTGGGTATAATGAGCTATTTAAATATCATAAGTTGAATTCATTCATGAAAAGAGGAAGTTGCATTAGAACAGTAGCTATACCACAGCGCCATCTAGTGGCTGTATAATGAAAGATATAGAAGCTGCAGGTAAAGGAACTCCCCAGGAAAAAAAGTGGAAGTGCTTGTAAAGGACCAGATCTTAATCCCGCAAAGAATCTGGAAGTAGAAGCCCTGGTAAAGTTGTGAGATAAAAGCCTCTGTGTAGAGAAGCCCATAGTTACTGCAATCAGTATGCATGTGTAGGGTAGACCCAATGGTTGAGCATATGCTCCACATATATGTGGCTACAGATTGTATCTCTGGCATCACAAGTGGTATGGCTGGAGGAAACCCATGTCTCAGCCAGGTAGACCATTTATCTCAGTAAATCTTTCATTATTTGTTATTTAAATATATATAAGCTCCTTTCTGAACTGAAACTACTCAGGGCACAGAACAAAGCAGAATCAATGGCATATTCAGAAGCTGTTTAAAATATTGGCTTTTCCTTACTCATAAATCCTTAACTTTCCCTTCGAGGTATTTTCTTGAATTACATGCAGAGCAATGTAATCCACTGCAAAACCAGTTCACCAGCAAATTGATGTGCATGGCCCAACCTTTTTATTTTATTTTATTTTAGTGTTTTGGTTTGTTTGTTTTATGAGTAACTATTTATGCAAGTTTTGATTGCATTTATATACATGAAATTTGACTCTTTAAATTATTTTAAATGGATTAGATTTAGATTTGAGGCATGATATGGAAGGCATATTCATGGTGATCATGAAGCTGTGAGAGCTATGAACTTTGTCACAAAGGTTTATTCATGTTTAGTAAATTGTACATTATGTCACAAAAAACAAATACATCCTTTCTGTAATATCAGACAAATTGCAAACTGCCATTTCCCTGCCATTTTTTAAAAAAATACTAGTTGTGCTTTTTTCCTATCAATCTGGTGACTGCATTTTGCATGAGCTGCCGCTTCTCAGCCATCTTCAAAGGCAGTTCCACATAGTGCGCATTTTAAAGGGCTCTCTAATGTCCCTTCCTACCCTATGATTCTATGGAGATGTTTTTAACATGAATTCGAAACATTACAGATTTAGTATCTCAGCAATCATTGAAACTATAGCAGAAGACACTTAGAAAGTTGTCCTATGGTTCCTGGGCGAGCATCCCAAGGACTATGGGATAGCTCAGAAAGCCCCTCCGAGGTCAGAGACAGTACCCCAGCTTCCTTCCCTCTCCCTCCAAAGTGCTCTTAAGACTGCTCCTCCTGCCCTACTGGGTTGAGTCTGGCAGGGCATAGGCAACCTGGAAGCCTTCGAGTTTGGGGCTTCCGATTGGCAAAGGTGCAATCGATAGGATTGCACACTTAGGCCAGATCTACACCAAGCAGGATATAGTGGTATGAAAGCAGTATATAAAAGGCAGGAGCCACACCAAACAGGATATAGTGGTATATGGTATGTGTCAATGGGCCCCAACAGTTGTCAGTGCACTTCAATACCGCTACAAAGCAGTAATGTGGCTCCTGCCTTTTATATGCCGCTTTCATACCGCTATATCCTACTTGGTGTAGATCTGGCCTTAATTTCATATAAAAGATAAACAGCCTACAATGCAATCCTATGCATACCTCTGTCTTTTTTACCTTGATCGTACACAGTTAAATTTAGGATTGCAAGAATATTGTTTAATCAACCTTTCCAGAAACCTTGTTGCTAACTCCTGTTATTTATAATCAGTATTTTAGAACAGTTTCTATTTCTTCTTTATTGTAAAACAGAATATGATAAGACTTAAAGTATTATTATTATTATTATTATTATTATTATTATTATTTGAAACAGATCAAACAGAAAATGAATGGAAATAACCTTCAATGGTTTGGATATTTTTCATTCAGATGATATATAATGTAAAATATATATGTATAAAATATTAAGTCCCTCATTAACTGAATTTGAAATAATAATTGCTATATCTCAAACTTCTAAAGGACTTTTATCAAAATTATATTGTCAGCTGTTGATGTTGGATTATGACATTCAAAGCAACTTTAAATTAAGATGGAGTGGTGAAAGCTTTGTAGACACATATAGGAAGAAAAGTGAAACACAATCTTTACTAGAGGTTCATTATATTCAATTTGTGTGAATATGAAAGATAGTCAGTATAAAATAATTTATAATTGGTGTCTGATGCTAGAAGTATGTGTCCAAAGCCTAAATACTACAGAAAAGCAGCCTATTTTGGAAAGATCTGGATTGCCTACAAAATGAGGCGACTCTTATCCAAAGCAGTCCAATCTGAAGCAGGCCTATCCCAAATCTTCATACTCACTCAAGAAATGTTAGAGAGTGGTTTTTTTAGTTTCAGACCAATATAATATATTTTTGAACCTCCCACAAGCTCTTCATAAAGGGAAAATTGGGAGTCAGGGAAGAGAATGATTGGGTGTAGTTCTGTGCCTGAATGCTCCAGCTTCCAATCAGGGGATGTTAGAAATGCCCATTCTGTTTTGGAAAAGGACAACACAATCTGGACAGTTGAAGACAAGTTTCTTTATTGCAAAAAGCCTTTTGCAAAAGGGGTGTGGCTATACAAGCTTGGCACACACCGAAAATCATAAATCACACTGCATATATTCCCTGTCGATCGGCCGGAAAAGGTCCCTCCTCTAAAAGGTTACAGCCTATCCAGTACGCCTGATTATAATATTCAAATCCCCGCCTTTGTCCATCCTCCCCTTTCCTCCACATTTTTACACCCACACATGTAATCATCTGTTTCCTATGTAACTGCAAACAATCTTAGCAGAGCTTGACCTACTGTCATGGTCTAGTTATTTCTACCTGTGTTCCCTACCATCACGCATCCGCTTCCAACCACAGACACCTGTGTTTCCTACTTGCATTAGCTGAGTTCCATCTCATGACAAAACAGCCCCCATGATGTCTCGTGCCTTTCTTCACGCTTCAAAGGTCACAGACACCTGACAATTCTGCTCCACTGTATGTTCCTATCTTTAGCTCATGCTCTTCTGCCCCTTTTCTGACTACTGTGCATTTGGCATCTTACATATGTGCCTCCTAAATTAAAATTGCTTTAGCTTATTTATTATTGGATTAAATATATGTGCCTAGGCTTTATATGTGCTTACTGGATTATATATATATATTTGCTTAGCCCTGTATGTTCCCTAATGGAAAAGCAACATTTCCCACAGGGATGACTTTACCAAGGTTTACTAATTACAGTGTTTTTGGAAGAAACATTGAAGCAACATATCAGAAGCTGTATTTTTCAAGGCTTTTGGTAGGCTGACTCTCTCTTAGGAATTGTAACACTGAAATAGATGTAGAGAAGAGTCAGCGACTGTGTGTTTTCTTTGTGTGACTTTTCCTTAGTTCAGTCCAGACTGGGCCTTTCACAAAATCTTACCATACAATTCTATCTCTTCTATCCCAATTCTTTTAAAATTTACTCTTGCTATACTCCTCTCTTCAGACGTTCCCCTCAACACATGAAGAGCAAAGGGTGGGGCCGGCAGGCATGTTATCCTCAACAAGAGGCCTGTTCATGTCTTCTAATTTCTGGTTTCATTGTACATGTGACAAGATGAGCGCTCCAGCCCCGCCTTCCCGCCTCATGCTTCTTCTTTGCCCTGTACATGTGGATCCAGGGTCCTGGATTGTGTGGAGAGCCTCCACTGATACAGGAGGCTGTCCTGTTCAGACCATCGCTCTCCATATGTATAGGGAAATGGGAATACATGGGGAGAGCTCTCCTTTCCTCATGCATTCAATGAAACTGGGAATTAGAACACCTGAAGAGGACTATGGAATAGATTGATTCATATAGTCTGTTGTATCATTACATTCTTCTTGACCTCTGCCATTGGTCTTTGGGCTTCTCTAAATGAGTGATTTGTAGCACGCTTGTGACTAGCCACTCATGGAAGTGTGTAGCTCAATTTCATAACATCGTCAACAGCCAGGACGAATGGTTTCCCCCAGTAATCCTGTGTTTTTATAACACAGAGATAATCCAATATCTATTTATGATGGGATTTATTCCGCCACCAGATGTGGCTGTTTCATTACAGCCCATTGTTTCCAATGATGTTCCCTTTTTAATTCAAAATCACATAGTCGCTGTCTGAAATAGCCCATTGTGAACCCAAAAAGATCTGAGACCAGTAAAAGTGCAGGGTGTTTTTTTAATATAATGTAGAGAAGCCCTTCAACTATTATGAAGCTTAGTCTAAGACAGGTCTTAATATCACACTACACCATACAAATATATGTTAAATAAAAAATAGGGGGCGAGTCCCCAAATGCACATTTGGGCTAAATGTAGGTTGCAGGTCTAAAAAGGCTGAAACCTATTGACCTATAACCTGTGTGCTTCTCTGCTATTGCTGTCATATTAGTGACATCAGAGTTTGGGAGTGCCATTTCTTTTTTAAACCCATATTCAGTGTGTGTTTTCATTGTGGGGGAAGCAGGGGGGTCTGCTCATGTGGTTAATACTTGTGTGCATGGGTGCAGCCATTTATGTAGCATTGCATGGGCCCAAAGAGAACTGCAGTCCTGGTACTTTGATAGACTCAAAGCTTACATCACCACTTTTCTACCAAGCCTTTCCTCGGCCCACGTTTGGATCACAGAAGATCTTGTATGGCCCAGCAAACTGTTGTCAGCAAAAATCCCTTGCACTAGTGCAATGTCAAAGATCTCTGGCTGCAGTAGTTTAATGTGGCAATGACTAACTGATTCTACTGTTACAAAATCATGTATGTGTGATTCTACAGATTCCATATATTTCTGGCCAGGGGATTAGATCAGATGTTAAAAGAAAAGTCACAAATTATATAAAAATTAACAGAAGCCAATGTTGCAACACAAAAATAAACCACGGCTATACCATATGTGGTGCCTTGACTTTCAACATTAACTCCAATTAGAATAACATGAGAGTTCAAAGAATCACTTATGAATTATTTTAAAAGAACAAATAAAACTATGCCAGGAAAGGAAGAATATGGGTATGTGACATTATCATTATTCATTTAACTCTAGAGTAGGTACAAGGAGCCCAATCCAGATTGGGACCTGACAGTAGAGATGCAGGGGGCTTTAAAATCTGGATTTGGGTGCCCACACCTATTGTACAGTAACAATGGGGGATAGGATGTTGCTGCTAGATACAGATTTAAAGTAATTTTTGTTTTGGCCCTGAGCTAGAGCAGAGGCAGAGAGACTGCAGTCTCCGTACAACTAATACTTTCTTCTTAAACGTTGACAGCACTTCAGGTTAAGGGAGATAAATAAGACTTTTGATTTTTCCTGTAGGCAGGTACAGGAGATGAATGGCTTCATTTGAAAGACTAGCACATTCAATTTTTATTTCTGCAAAATAAAGATTTTAAAATCCCATCTGCCACTGTAATTGAGGGAGGAAAAACACAACTAATATTTCTGTCTATGCTGACTTCACATAAACCATACTTTCTTCCTTTTAAGATGATGACAGGTTTAAGGACTCTTGGCTACACTGGAAACGGGATACACTGGAAAAGACAAAAATGTCTCAGTGTTCTTTGGATTATTTATGCTTGTCAAATATAATTCCAACACGTATTCAGCACCAGTAAAAAGTGGCCCATCTGGGAAACTACATCGTTTCAGGCTTTTAAAATACCAGATGTTTATTGGAGTTCTACACTTTTTTAGAATTCCTGTACTCACCAGTTTCACTAGAGGTGAAGCAATATCCAGTCCAGTTAAGTGTAGTGAGCTCAGCATTTGATTTAAAATATCTAACTATGCATGCATACATGCCATACAATCCATCCCATCACATGTGTACCAGGATGTGTAGAAAGATAGCTGTGTGGCCAGGCCCATACATGGTAGCAGTCCACAGACAGGGGGAATTTCCTGCAGGGATCCAATTAATCTTATCTGATGAATACAACTTGGGAGGAATACGAAGGAACAAGGTAAGCCAGATGTGTATTAGCTTTCTGGATCCTGCAAACTGGAATGCTGTTGCAGGGCTAAGAAGTACTTATGCCACCAACATATACCATCTGCTTCCTGTCCCTTTTACTGGCATGGATGTACTAATGGTACCTCGGAATTGGCACAGAATGCCCCAATTTACTGTTCCAGCAAGTCTGGCTTTCTACAAACATTGCTCATCGGAAGCAGTTGCATGACGATGCAAAGTTTTGTGCCAATACAATTACACCTCTGGGAAAGCATCTGTCCATTGAGAAGCATGTAGTTACTCAGTTGGCCAAGGACACTTCCTGAATAAACATGGAATAACTATTGAATTCACACCAGTGATTTAATGTACTCTCACCATACCTGGTATGTGTTTTTGCAGTGTGGTAATCACATGATGTCATTCCTGTAACACACGCATATTGCCTCTTCCCCTACATTTCCCATCTTATTTTGGAGTGGGGAAAGTCTGTTTTTTCCCTCCAAACACAATAAAGCTGCTCCTCCCTCCCGTGTATTGCTGTCCTTGCACTATATTGGACCATCCCATTTTTTGTTGGGGGCATGTGTGTTGAGGAACGGTCTTCTGACAAAAGAGGGTGGAGCGGTTCTCTGCTCAACCGTGAAGGGGAAGAGAGACAGGGCGCTGAACACCCTGCGGAGAAGGTGAGCGAGGCCGCCGCCACCACCCATGTCTAGTCCTATTCAACACTATGATTTTCTTACTCCTGAGTAGACATGTCTAGGTTTCCTGATCAGAACAATGTTGCCTTCCCCTTGCCATGCCAACATTGACCACAAACTTGCCCAAAAACTAATTGTAATACTTTCTCTTCACTTATCTTGTTTAATATGATCTTAGGAGAAAGCATAGTGTGTTGTTTTACGGTAATTGCACAGTTTCAGGCTGTCATACTATTGTATTTGCACAGAAAATAATATATTAAAAAATATAAAAAATTAACTGCAGGGGGAAGGAGAACATATGGGTGGGCAGGAGATTTCGTCAGCATAGTAGCGATACAGGTGAAAAGATACATGAGTGCAACAACGCACAGGTATGAAAGTACCCAGCATTCTACTCGCTAAGGAAACAGAGGGGGAAACTGTGGATGCAAACTGGGGGGAAAAGATAGGCATGCTGGAGCCCGCACTGAAAGACAACAGCATTAAGATGGAACAAATGCATCCCAAATTATTCCCCTATCCAGTGCATGGTACTATGTGTAGTACCCAGGGATAACAAAGACTGATTCTGAAGTATGGCAGAGTAACTGAAGATCAAGCAAGATCAGATCAAATGGGCCATGAAAAGAAATAATGTCCCTCCCCCATGCAAACTGCTGTGTAAAATCAAGAGCTCTGTTTTAAAATTTTGTTTTAGGAGCTGACTAAGGCAATTCACCTGGTATTCTAGGAATAGATCACTTTCATTTCTTTATACTCACGTTTGTCAAATATTTGGGTCAGATGGCAGTAACTGCATGCTTGATGTTGAACTCCAAAAACAAAAAGGAACCAAAGCACCTTCAAGATTGCAAAAAGTAGAAGGTAATGTGGAAATCCACACCGTTTCACTAAAATCATGTAATCGTGCTACGTGTTGTGCTTTTTACTATATTTATTGCCGGGGAAGATGGAATTGTTTTCTGGAGGCTGCAGTAGTAGAACTGGACTGATGGGGAGACTACACTTTTATTAGATATGCTGAAGATATTTTTTTCCAGATACAGCAAATTATATCATTTGTGCTGCAGGGAACAAAGCTGATCAGCATAGCATTAAATCTGCAATTGTATACCCACTTACCTGGGAGTAAGCCTCATTGAACCCACTGGGACTTACTTCTGAGTAAACTTGTATAGAACTATGCTGTAAATTAAGTTTATTTAAGTACTTTTCTCATTTAGAACCACTAAAAAAAAGCAAGTATATTTTTTTCATTACAGGTTGAGCAATATTGAATCCATCCTTGTTCTTTCCCTGCTTTAATGAATTAGTAAATTTAGGTGTGGTTCATTAGTCACTCACACCAAAGCTCAGAGCTTCTTCACACCTGATGTGGAAGCGGTGATCAAAGTTGCGCAACTCACTCTTTTTTAAAAAAAATCTTCTTTCTGTGAGAAGGGAGGACTCCTGCACAATCCTTCCAATGCGGAGCTGTATGCATTTCTGGAGCAGGGACAGTTGTACATCTCTCCAGAGAAGAAATGTGAAAATTTGTTTATAAAAGTATCATTGATCCATTATTCAAGGGCCACCAAAGCAGCTTATAATAATCAGTTATACAATTTAAATCCAAAAAACAAATATAAAAAAATGCAATTAAAAATTCTTTCAGAAAAAGGGAATATAGATGTGTGAGCTTGGTAAGGAAAATGTTGCCATTTTTTTTTAACCAAGTAAGGAGCCACTTTGGGTGCAAAACTAAAAGCAACTTAAATGTATAGGGTTACTCTGACATAAGTGGTTAATAGCTTGCAGTTCTGGAATTCTTCTGAAAGGAGCCTATGACACTCATATTGACAGGATTTCATTGTGAACAAGTAATACACAAGCAATTTACTTTATCTTGTTTTTGAGACAAACTTGTCTATCTGGAGTGAGCTACAACACTGCATAAAAATACTGCAGCAGGCAGGCAGGAACTGTCTGATAAATTTATTTTCACAATCTATTTGGGATATTCATATTTTGATTGTTTGTTTATTTATATTGTTTTGGGGCCACAGGCTATATTCTGTTTGTCTTGGAATGTCTGTGCCTTGATCTGAACATTAGCTGTGGTAAAACTTTCTGTTCCTGAGGATGGTATGTTGAACCCGGATAATTCTCCATATACTTATACACTTTCACACATGTATCTCCTTCAGCAATAAACTACTTCAAAAGCTAGTAGTTAGATGAAAGGAATATTCATCCAGGTCCAGCTTCAACTTCTTCCTCATCCTGCTGCAACTGAGAATGTTTTCAGAAGTGATGCTAGGACTGTTTTTTAGATTGGCTTACATCACTAGTGAATGTCGTTGGCCAAGCAAAGTGAAGACTTCCTTAGCTTAACTGTCCCATGTAGCATCTTGTATTCTTTGTATTGCACCAAGACTTCTGTTTACGTTGATTTCACAACTGATGCTGTGCAGTACAGTCTTCATTGGACGTACTTTTGAGTAGCCATGTTGTCGTAAATCACAGGAGTTGCAAGAAAAGCAGCAGCTAGAATCATCAATAAACAGTCCAAGGCCGGCAAGCCAAAAGTATCCGTCAGAAGTCAAGGTAAACAGTACAGGTTTCAGGAATGTGCAGAGGAATAGTCAAGGTCTTTCTAGGGTCAGTTATTGTCCAAACAAAGTCAAGGAGCTGGCTGGTATGTGACTGGAACAGAACGCTAAACACGACAATTGCTTCCAGCAAACCCCCAGCATCTAAGGCTTTCCTTTTGTTGTGCTGCTGATGCCTGAGTGAGGCCAGCTACATTGGACTGCAGCTAGCTCCTGTGATGGGCTCCTCCCCAAACTCTCTCAGGCTCAGCTGTTCTCTATCACCAACAGAGACACAACACATGTATAGCATTGTACTGTAGAGCTTTTTTGATTTACTGCGACTATCAAGCCGGTGAGAATAACTAGGAGTTAAAGATGCTCATCGACATACTGGTGGAGAACTTAGAAAGAGGAATTGCCTAATGTGTAGGGAGCAGAGTACAAGGATACTTTCTTGCTTATTTAACCTCACATTTTTCAGCAAAAGGAGACCTTTATTTTCCTGAACAATGATTTCCCCACCAAGAGAAAGGTGTCATGCATGAGCCTCTCCCAACTAAGATGTTGTTTAATGAATTGTCTATAGCTCTTTATTCCCCCCAAAAAACATTGGGTGATATAGCCACCCTCAAGCAGAAGAAAGTATTAATTCTGTTGTCAGGTTTTATAAATAAGCAAGGCTTTGGTAGCTTTCCTTTGCCAGAAGAAAGTAAAATTACCTCTTGCAGCTCTTCAAGAAACAAGTTACACTTACTAGAATCAATGTTTGTGATGAAAAGCCAGTAATGGACTGGGGGAACCTACCATAACTGAAAATAAATTAATTTTTTTAAAAAAATCTCAATACAGTTTGGAAAAGCTGGGAAATTGAATACATATAGGATAGTACAAGATTTTAATACAATCTGCATGTACGATGTTGCAAGCAAATTGACTTTAAAAGTAGAGTGCAGGAGTGCATGCTCCAGGAGCACAGACTAATCATTTGCCAGAAACAACAGCTAATAAGGAATCTCTCCCTCAGGCATAGTGGCATTTCTATGTTTCAATGTACTATCAAATAAGTAAGAGCAATAAGGGCTATTTCTCACATGCTCTGCTTATGGATCTTCTTGTAATATTTGGCTGGCTATGATCAGAAGACAGTTGGTCCATTAGTATGAACCAACATAAATCTTATGGTATTAATTAGGCTCAGTTGGGAATGAATTGCTTCTATCTTGTGAGTAGTTTTTGCTAGGCTGACCAGGTGGCTCGGGATTTCCCGGTCCTAACCGGGAATCCAGGTGCAAACCGGCCCAACTGGGGGGCGGGGGGGCAAACCGGGGTGGCGGGGGGTCACGCGGCGGTGGCAGCAAGCAAGGAGCGGCGGCGAAGGCGGAGGAGGAGCCCGGGAAGCGGCTGCCCCAGCTGGTAAGCACAAAGGGGGGCACTTACCTGCTGGGGCGGCCGCTTCCCAGGCTCCTCTGCTGCCTTTGCCGCCGCTGCCGGGCTCGTAAGGCCAGAGGCCGCGCGGAAGAGGCAGGAGAGGGCCGGATCCGGAAGTGGCGTAACCGTCACTTCCGGATCTGGCCCTCTCCTGCCTCTTCTGCGCGGGCGGCGACGGAGGACCCGGCGCAGCTGCACGGGTGGCGAAGGAGGACCCAGCGCGGGCGAAGGAGGAACCCGGCGCGGCCGCGCGGGCGGCGAAGGAAGACCCCGCGCGGCTGCGTGGGCGAAGGAGGAACCCGGCGGTAGGTCCAGGCTGGTTTTTTTGGGGGGGGGGGGGCTTGGTGGGGGGGTTGTTTTGGGTGGGTGGGGGGACTGGGATTTTTATTTTTAAAATCTGGACACCCTAGTTTTTGCCTACACACAACACAAAACCTGAAGTACCACAACCATTAAGTATCGAAAATCCACAACAACAAAAAGCAGATTCTGTTGTGGATTTTGTCTTGTAAAAGCTGTGGTGCTTCAATGATTTCAGATTCTGCAAGAGGTAATAGCAACTTTGGGTTTCCCATTGATGACCAGAGTGTTGTTTTGTTATGTGTATGATAAAAGTCAGAAGGGATGCACGTGTTGAGGTGCACGCCCAAATGGAACACTGCCTAGCCATCATCTAAAGATGCCAGTTACCAGGAGACCATATTTTGGAAACCAAAAAGGAGTTACCATATTTTGGAAAACAAAAAGGAGGACAATATGGCCGCCCTGCAGGGGGCATGCCCACCAACATGTCCAGCCCCCCAGGCTAACCCTGTCAACCCCTGCCAGCATATTCCGAGCATGGAGGCGAGAGGGGAGCACCATAGCTTCTCGTTACATGCAATCAGACTGAGAATCTCTTGTGTTTTATTGTGTTTTATTTTATTGTGTTTTATTGATTGTACCCTAATTTGGGATTATTTTATAATACAAAGAAGGTAATAAATAAACAAATAAATATACCCCCATAATACATGCCTGATGAAATTTATCAGTTTTACCCCACTTGTATTCTTAGGTTCCTCACTTTCATTCATTAATTTTAACTTTTGTACCCTGCACTTTCCACTTTAACAAAGTACTACAAAGTGCCTAAAGCAGCAGTATTGAAACACAATCAAACAATATAACAATTAAACACCAGCAAACAATAAAAAGCACCTGCCAGCCCTTCCTGGGGCAGGTTGGAGGACCCCAACATCTAGAGGGAAGCCCCAAAATATAAAAATCAAACAATAGCCAGGCCACAAGCCGGCTGAAACAAAATGTCTTATATTTGCATGGGACTAAGCACAATTTTGTTGTAGAAAAGAGTAATATAGTTTGAAAGTAAAAAATAATACAGTGTGCATCTGTAATCATCCACATGGCTGCCCCCTGGCCATAAGATGTTTGGTTTTGTTTTAATAAGAAAAAAATAAAAGATGCTGTGGCAAGCATCTTCAGCCCTGAACTGCCCCCCTGCATTCTCCTGCCAGCACTATGCTGAAATCTGTTTGACACTTCCCCATTATCTGCTCCTTTCTGCGGGCCCCTGAACTTTGGCTGCAAGGTCCTGCCCTACTCCACCACTGGTAAGGTAGCCAAGGGCTCTCCTAATTTTCCCCCTCCCCTTTCTTTAACAGTTTAAAGCTCCTTGCTGCAACAAGAAAGAGTGGGACTTACTGCACAAGATAAAAATTCTCTCGTTCCCAGAAAGAGGCAGCAGCTGTAGGATATCATAATGTACTGTTGTTTTCTAGGTAATTGTATTGTAGGGGGAGAAACCATCTCCCCTCCCATGTACATATGGAGGCAGCCAAACAGTGAGGTAGAGCTTTATAGCAATTTACAGTGCAATTCTATACATGGCTACTTTCAAGTAAAACCCAGTGAATTCAATGGGACTTACTCCCAGGAATGTGTATAGGATTGTAGCCTTAGAACTATGTATGCACTGGAAAGTAACAAAGAAAAAGGGGCTAAAACAGGAGACTGATCCCTCACACACACCCCATTTTACATTAAACTCTTTTGATCACCAGGCAACTGGCAACCTTCCCATGTCCAGCACATAATTACAGGTAGTAAAGGTTGTGAGCTTCTCCAAGCAGTCCCTGCCAATTATGTGGACTAGTAAGCACAATTGTAGCTTCAAGATCTCAAGGCACTATGGTGAACTCACTGGGTGCACTCTCAGACCCCAAGTTACTGGTATCCTTCTGTAGGATTTCCGTCCCTAGTAGGTTAATTAAGTGCTATGCTCCCCCACATCGACTTGCCCTTCCTCTCCTTTTAAAATTTATTTTTATTTTAATTTATTTTTAGGCTGCTTTTAAGGATAGAACCCTTTGGAATTGTTGAGCAATTAATTTCATGCGCACATAGGGTGGGGTGGGAAGAAATGGCCCAAATAGAATTATGCAGAGGAACATAAGAAGTGTCATGCTGGATCAGACCAAGGTTCCATCTAGTCCAGCATTCTGTTCACACAGTCGCCAACCAGCTGCATATTGGAAGCCCATAAACAGGATATGAGTGCAACAAAACCTTCCTGCCCATGTTCCCCAGTATTAGGAGAACATAGGCTTAGTGCCTCTGATACTGGAGGTAGCACATTAAAGAATAGATGCCAGTGTTTCCTCTCTGTTAATTCCCTGAACATTTTAAGGACAACGGGTAACACTCAACATAAACCCTACTTAGATTAAAGCCACTGAAATGAATGAAATTTAGGAAAACTTAAGTCCCATTCATTTTAATTGCTCTACACTAAATAGGGTTTATTTTGGATGTTGCCCACTTACTTTAGAAGAAATACTGGGATAGTAAGATGTTTAAATGCTGCATTTTATCATAGTGTATTTTTATTGCATTGCCCTTGCTTTTTACTAGTTATTTTTATTTTGTTAACAATTTAGAGCACATTTTGTTGTAGTGCAGCCTATATATAATGTAGATAGCTGATAGCAGGGTCACCCCCAAATGGCAGTGTTTTCTACATATTTGGGGAAGGGGCTCCTTATGTAAGCAGAAATGTAAACATTTGAAAATGTATATTAAAAAAAGTTTAAAAGACCAGCCTCTGACCACAATGGTCTAACAAGAAGGGATGTCGCTGTGTCAAGTTGGGTGTGGGGAGAAAAATGGATGGGATGGAGAGAAGAGGGAATTTGCCTGATCAAGTTCTTAACACAGAGGCGAGCAATATGGGACCCGTCTGCACCTCCCTGGCCTTTTTGCATCAACACAAACATAATGGAACATAATAAGTGTTGAATACAAGCAAATGCAAACTGGTGGTAAAGAAACTCATTTGAAGGGAGCAGGGAAGGGAACTGGACTTTTGTGTGCAACTCAGTTTGTTAAACTAGAGAGGAAAAGGTAATCATTTTAATGTATTTTGCCAATTAATTACACAATGAACTGCATTTATTTTTGTATTGCCAGGATTTTAAAATTGGTGGGTGGGGGGAGAGAGTGGTATTTTTGATCATTTTAAAAATGCAGGCTGCGAGTGTCTGAAAGTGGCAAAAAAATCCTTAAACCTGTCTAGTACTTTGAAAGGCAATTAAATTTTTACAACTTTTGAGAAACAATTTTGGCTAATGTCTGTTCTGACTAGAATGTCATTTTAAGCTGCAGGACACCTGTTTTAGCCACTGATCCTGAACAAGTTTGGTTTGAAGCTCCACTGAAATTGATAGAGCTTACATTTAAGTATGCATGCTTAATACTGCAGCCTTAAAACATACTAACAGAAGGAATAGTATAAGTTCTGCCTGTTAGATACATTTATTTACAATATTTTTACCTTGGTCTTCAGCCAAAAAAGTCTTCCAGAGCAGCTTACAAAGATTAATAATAGGCAGTAATTTCTTATAAATCTACAGGGAAAGGGGGGGAATCCTGATGTCAAAAAACATTAAGTAATCGATCAAAGCAAGTTTGAGGCATTTAGTCTAAAAGGGGAAGGAAAAACCATGAGGCAATTTTCAAGAAGACCATGAACAAGGGGGAATAAAAATAGAGGAACATACTGTGTTTCCATCACCGTGCTGAAAAAGACTACTCTCAGACTGCCTGAGATCGCTTCCAGGAAGTGCAGGCCTCCGTCTTTTCAGCCTCTTCATGGGCCACTCTGGGGCTTTTGTTGGCTGGCATGGTCGCACCGACCAAGAACAAGGCCCGGATGGCATGAGGGAGGAGCTGGCCTCTAACAACCCCGATCTGGCTTCAGTAGGCCTCAGAAGGCCAAAACCAGAAGTGGGCGAAACAGGCTTTCTGAGGCCTGCTGAAGCCAGGTCTGGGTTGCTAGAGAGCGGTTGCCATGGCGACCATCCTCTAAGACCCCAGAGCTGGCTTCAGCAGGCCTCGGAAGTCCAAAACCGGAAGTGGGCAAAACGGGCCTTCTGAGGCCTGCTGAAGCCAGCTCTGGGGTCTTAGAGGGCTGTCGCCATGGTGACTGCCCCCTAGCAACCCGGACCTGGCTTCAGCAGGCCTCGGAAGGCCGAAACCGGAAGTGGGTGAAACGGGCCTTTCCCGGGGGGGGGCTAATTTTCCAGATTTTGAGCCCAAACAAAGGGTTTCCCCCCGGATTCAGATTTCTCACCGTTTTTCCAGACTTGTCCGGGCAAAAACGGACTGATGGTCACCCTAAATATCTGAGATCATAGAAGACATATAAAATTTAGCCCTCATGCCTCTAAGGATCAGATAACAGGTGATGTGGAAGGAGGGGCTTTGTCAAATATAAAGTGCTGAGGACAGCCTTGAACCAGGGCCTCAAGCAACCACTCTCTAATAAAGCCTTACACACATGGGCTTCTTTTTCTGACAGCTGCCTAAGGTCATGACCCCTGCCTGCTTTTGACCTTGCATCCCCGTTGGCCCCTCCAGCCTTCTACTGTTGCCTTAGAACTTGATTTTCTGCCTGGCTCTGAGGCTAAAATTGCCCCGACCCTTTGTTCCTTGACTGCTTGATCTGGTGCTTGACCTCCTGCCCATCTATGGCCACATCTATTGCCCTTTTGCTCTGAGACTGCCTGTGTCCAACCTGAAACCCAACGACATCCTGTTGTGCAGCTAGGCTAAGTCACTGGAAAAGCTGTTGTCAAGAGAGACACAATACTGGTCTAGATGGGAAAAAATTGTCTGATCTGGTTTCTGGCATCTTCCAACATACGTAGACATTTGCTTTTCCTTATTTTTGTTGTTGTTTTGCCTCTTCTAATCCTGTGACTTAGGACTCCATCCTATTCAGCGCCTATTTATTTTCAGCTCCTTAGATCTTTTGCCTCCCCAATTGCTTTCTCCACAATCCATCCTTGCCGCCTGTTGTGTCCACAGACCTGGGACCCTTGGAAGTAGGAATCTGGTTCCACACAAAACTTAGGTGGTAGATATTTATTGTAGTGCTCCTTCTTTGCAGACAGCTACAGGCAGACTGGCCTTGGCATTGCCCGCCTGCTACAAAACCTGGAATGGATTATCTCTGCTTAATTGCAGGTCATTCATAAATCCTGGCCTGGCTCAAAGAATGGGCCTATCACAAACACTACACCGCCCACCACCACCACCACTTACTGTGTCTTATATAACAGTCCAATAAGGGCCAGGCTGCATTCATTTTTTTCCTTTTTGACCATGATTTTAGTTCACCTGGTATTATTTATGGCAGATTTTTCTGGTAATTTTTGGCAAATCTACATGCTGCCTAATTTGAAAATTTGTTTATATTTCTGAGTGTCCTACAACGATGCCTGTATTTTATATTAGTGTATAAGTATGTTGTATTCTCCATAATGGAGGGTCTTCCTATGAAACACATCTCAACTCTTGCTGGCTGTACTTAGGAATTGGAGATCAAACGATCACTGATTTATCAATAACAGAATTTCTGATTACCTCTGCAAGTCTCTACAATGATCACTCTTCATATTCAGAACTACATTTGTTATGCGTGTTCGCTAAAAATATACCAAAATTTTTTTACAGCCATTAAAATAGACAGAAGTTGAAAAGAAATATAATGACTACTCTATAATTCAGCACTGGCAAATGTACCCACTGTTGACACTTGATGAGTCACCAGTACAGTAAGTGAACAGCTCAAGGAAGACAAATCAATAAAGCGAAGCCACATAATTTAGTGTTCTAAAGATGTTGCCCTGTAAAAGCATTAAATGGCAAATGGAAACTAATGTAATGGAGGAAAAGAAGCAAATAATTCCCTCACCTAACTGCTAAGTGGCACCCTGACAGGTGAAGTGTCATACCCTCAGGTAAAGAAAAACTATGAACTGCAACACCAAGTGATTATTTGCATGAGTAAACAGGCTACAGCAGATACAATGGAAGCACGTACACATCCCTTTAAGCAAAAATTATGACTTATTAAGCCACAATATGAATGAGCAGTAGGGGTGGCACATATGTCTCTGCAAAAGAGAGGAAACGCATCACCAAAAAAGAGGACAAAAGAGGAGCCATATTTGCATAAAATTTGCAAAAGTTAATGTACATGTGTATAAACACAAATTTAGATATTATTATTATTATTATTTAAATAAAAATAATGAGGAAGACTATGATCAGATGACCTGTATGCTTGTTCAATTTGCTGTCCACGTGCTAATTGTTGATGAGCAGCTTTAAGGGCTCCCTCCTCTCATGGTTCTTTATCCTTAAACTGGACTTGGACAGGACAGCCATTCAAATAGAGAATGGTCCCCTGTAAAAGAGGACACGTGGCCACCCTTTCACCCTTGCTTCACTCCTGCCTTTATGCAACTGGAGAAACTAACCAGCAAAGTTTAATAAATCTGCAGTGTGGATGTATAAACAAGACTGGAGGCAACTGCTGAAGGCACTTCGTTAGCAAACTCTGTGCTCACCCTGGCGGGTACCAGCAATCTCATGGACATATAGCTAACAGGTAACAGGTAAGGAAGGTTGCAGCCACATAGCAGGGAGCACAAAAGGACTAGTTCCCAAATAGAGGAGCTCAGGCTTCTGTGTTTGCCAGTTCAATGGCAGCCTGCACAGGTTCAGCAATATGTTACCTTCCTTTTCCATAGTTTTTTCCACATGGAATATTTGCTTAAACGTGTTGGACAGACTAAAAGTCCTCCCTCTTCAACATCAGTTCTGGCTTATAGGATGTTTTTAGGATGTTTTAATGCAGTTTTAATAATGTGTGTCATGTTTTAATCAGTTTTATGTATTTTATCATATTGTTGTTCCCCGCCTTGATCCAAACGGAGAGGTGGATAAGAAATAAATTATTATTATTATTATTATTATTATTATTATTTACAACTCATTTCCCAGTAGCTGCCTGACGCACTATATTTGTTTGCATTGTGAACAGTATCTTTACTCTGAGGTCAAAAACTGTATGATGCTACCATGCTTCTTTGGTTATCCCACGTATAAACTGAAATGGAGGAATGACGCTGCAAGAACAGATTTTTATATGTTCAAACTTGAAATAGAATCAAACCATTAAGCCTTAGAAAGACAATTCCCAGTCCCGTCAGACATTATCTGCCCATTTCCCGCATTGTAGAAAGGTAAAGGAAATTGTAACTGCAGTGATGAATTTTGTAGAGGAGCAACATTTAGATGCCTACGTGTTTGGCTCATCCCCCTTCCTTGCTGTGTGGATAGTGTAATTATATCATTTGACAACTAGGTGGCACTGGACTTTGATGTTGTATCTGGGTAGAATCGGGGGGGTTCCAGTTGCTGTTCTGTTCTTTATGGAGACAAGAACAGATTTCTTGTTTCCTGACTAGTGTGTCCTCTAAATTTCCATGCCATTTCCCACACACTACTAGTATGTTCAGCTGCTATACTCCTCTACTAAAAAAAATCCTGATTGTGGAAACAGGTGTGTAAAAACCTGTCAATTCCTGTATTCAAACTAATGGGGGAATTCTGTACTGGAGAAGGAAGCATCTAATAATTTATCAGACTGAGCAGGAAGAAAGTACGTGTGTGTAAATGTCACACATATTCAAATACCTGTTTCTTACTTATCTGCCTTTTGGATTGTCAACAAGAAGCCGATCCTTCTAAAGGAATGCAGCTCAGATTATTGAAATCATTACCAAGTTGCACAGCATTCTCTTGCCATTTTGTAGTGCAAGCATTTGACCTGTTACCTACTTCTGTCATTTTGAGTGCATTTTGAGTATTACATAAATATTGCTTTTGCTCTGATTCCTTAGAATGTAAGGAAAGCCCAAGATAACTCAGCCAAACAAATGCTTTCACATAGGCATGATTTCTTGAAGAGGAAGCTCTAGGCATGGCATCCTCCTGTAACAGAGCTATTTTTGGATGTAAAATGCAGCACAGATATTAATAATTCATCTGATTTCTCTCTCTCTCTCTCTCTCACACACACACACACACACACACACACACTTCATGAAGCAGGCAAATGTGTCTCATGAGAGTACCCTCTAGTACCATAAATGCTTTCTATCCAATAGTTTGTAAAGATTATATCTTGACTACTCACAGGAAACATAATTATATTAAGGTGAATGTCTTTTTAAAATTTTATTTTCCAGGCCTTTAAAATTATTTCAAACCTATCAAATTGCTCAGCTGATGGCCTTCTCACTTAAATTTTGACAAGAAATATTTCTTTATGCTGTTTGTAAGGGTTGGTAGATCAGTTTTATTCTCTGTTGTTGGGATTTTTATATTGCATCCAATATTCTCAACCAACTGCTCCAAGAGCAGGATGCTCCATTCCTTCCTATGCCTGAGGGAAGCAGAGCTTACAGTAGTTTTCTTCCGGAATAATTCCTTCCATTGCCAGCAATGGGAGTTAAACACTCCGGAGTATTTCAAAATGCTTCCCAGAAATGAGAGTGTTGTCAAGAGCTGGGTGGGCTTAAGATCTCCCAGTTCCTTAGCCACTCCTTCCCTGCCCACCGGCATGCCCCTGAAACACCCATCCCCCCACACACATAAGGTTGGAGTTATGACCTTGGAGAGGGAGCCACCATGAATATATCCACAGTGGCTGAACTGGGCAGAGTCATAATAAGAGCTCCAACATCTGGAAAAACCTTTTGAAGTTGGAGCTCTATCTAAGGACGGAGAGATTCTTCCATACAATCCTATGGCTGGTGGGATGCTGCCTAGGACCATAGGATCACTCTTTTATTAGTTTAGGGCACAGGTGCAGAACCTCAGACCCAGGGGCTAAATCTGACCCGCTGGGGTTCCCCAGAAGACCACACACCCTTCCCCTAGCTGCATCCCCTTTCCCAGGCTTCTAATACAGGTGTATTTTTTTTCCTTTCTAGATTGCTAAAACGTGTGTCCTAAACCTTAGTTACTGGCAGTAAGAGCTTTAAGTTAAAATATGCTGGCTTTTGCCTTTGGCCTCTCCCCTTTGGCATTCAGCCTAACCCACCACTCAAATGCAGCCCCTAAGAGCTTCTCCAAAATGGAAATCAGCCCTTGGGTTTCCCCCCTCCCTTTTAGGGTTCATAGATGTATTTTAAGGTTTCAATTCCTATTGTTACTATAAACTGCCCAGAGAATCCTGTTACTGGCTGGCATATAAATATAGTTCATAAATAAATAAATTGCCATTTTGCAATTGAACTCATTGACTACATTCAAAAGCACTCCTGTGGAGAAGAACTAAAGTCATTCACCCAATAAACTGCTTGAAAAGTTTAGCTGTGGAATTAAAGTTGCTATTCCATGAGCCGATCTACACACTAGCTTTGTAACGTTTTATAAGGGTTACGAAAACTCTTTGGGCTACATGACGCACTCCCTTTAACGTTGTATACCCGAGGTTTTTTAAAACTCACTTCAGCTTCCTTTCTGCATATTCAGTCTCCCCCTTTAAACTAGCAAGAGAAAATCACTTCACTTGCTGAAAATGAGAGAGATAATGAATTTCTCTTATTCTGCCGATCATTAATAAATGAGGTTATTTTTCCCTCTGGCTCTTGGAATTAGATGTGACACAACACCATAATGCAATCGGTTTGTTCTGAAACCCTGAAATTAGGAGCCCATCAGCTTGCAGACATAAAGGAGAATTCATTATCTGCCTGCTAATTACTCAACACAACAGAGAGGAGAGACCTGTGTGCACAGCTTCTTAGATTTTAAATATGCTGTTAAAGTACCTCAATAACTGGGAAGAGTACGGTTCATGAAAGGTGATAATTAATGACATTTAAAGCATCTCTGCAGTAAAATGTGAATTGTGGCTTATCTTCTACCATATTAAGTAGAGCGTCGCTTGGGGGGGAATGCAGACTGCTTCTGAATGTCTCATTGACAATAGTTTATAGAGTAGGTGACTGTTAGAAAGGGATACATACCTCAGACCCCACTTTGTTCTCCATTCAATAGTTATTCTCCATGATAAGCTCACAGCACATATGGGTGAGCTGCATGCATCTTAATGTGTAATGAGTCCAAGTCCTCCCAATGAGATGTGAAACAACAAAGAGGTCTGCTGTGCAATCCACAAAAGCTTTATTCAGTAAATAAACGTTTCTTCACACTAAAGGGAGTGTGACTGCTAGGAGCTATCCTTTAAGCTTAATTAGCCAACCAAGCAAGGCAGTTGCCTATCAATTAAATGGGCAGTTTTCCGCCGTGCCGGATAGGCGTTTATATGACTCCTCCTTCAGGGAGGATCTTCAAGCTTCAATTTCTGCTGTATCACTAGTCTGGCAGACTGTCTCCCACCTCCTCTCAACTCCACCAACTTGATCCTGCAGTGGACTCTGGGATCTGTCAATTCCAATACTACCTCCCCCTCTGACAAAGACTGGTCTGGTTCAGACAACATGATAATCAATGGGGGGGGGGGGGAAACAATCGTCAGTTGTGTTGCTTATTGTGTTGTATGGAGGGCAACACACAATGCACACACAACTGACAGTACACTATTTGGGGCACTTAAACAACGGAGAAAAACAACAGGCTTGCACGTTGTTCATCCCAAATTCTGTTGTTTAAAGTGTCGTGTGGAGGTCATAGAGTTCGCCGGCCGGAGCAGCCGAAAAAACCCAGCTGCTCTGATACAACCAGCAGAACTTGCGGTGCATGCTGGGATACAGCCGGAGGACTGAGGGAGGTGGGAGGGAGGTGGGAGGGAGGGAGGAGATGCAGCAGCCCAGAAGGACGCCGGGACTTTTAGCTGAGCGATGGGGGGAGGGGCAACATGTCGTGTGGTGGGTGCCATTGTGGCAATGCCAAAATAATGCACAGTCAGTATGCTATTTCCCCCTCCACTGCCTAAAGTGTCATCCAAATTCACCCACTGAGTTCCTGGGTGGTGGGAAGGGAGAAGATGAACTCTAAGCCTGGGCCTCCTGTTTGATAAGCTCCTGGGAAGATTCCTCCTTGACTCCTGGAGAGTCTTGGAGAATTTCCTCCCCACCTTTCTGTCTCAGCTAGCCTTCTTCTACTTCAGGCTCTGAGCCCAATTTGGAATTCACACCAGGGAGACCGGGCTTCGTCCTGACACCATGGGCTCCATCACACCAGTGATTTAATGCACTCTCGCCATGCCTGGTGTGCAGTTTTGCAGCATGGTACTCACATGCTGCCGTGCCTGTCCTGCAGACACACCACCTCTTCCCCAGCCTTTTCCATCTTTTCCTAGAATGGGGAAAGTCTGGAATATCTTTCCCCAAGCACATTTAATGCACCCTGAAGCCTCCATGTAGTGCTGTTCTCTCTGTCCTGTCGCATTTTCCTTTGTTGGGGGGCGTGTGCTGTGAAGGGAGAGTTAGCAAGCAAAAGGGGAGGATGGGGCATTTCTCCTCCTCCAGCATGCTGTGTTGTGAGGATGTTTGTATATGTTAGCGCTGAGGACTTAGGTTTTGCAGTGCAGAAAGACGTCAGCTTTTGCAGCACTCAGGCAGCCTAGCCAGAGAGAAACGATTGCAGTGCAGAGTTTTGTGCTAAGGGGGTAGGCATTGTTACAATGCAGGGTACTGCCGCCGCCACCGCAGCTGCAGCCGGAACAAGAGTATTTGTTTTGCAAATGCCCTGCAGAGAATTCCTTTCAATCAGTTGCTGGGTTTTAGCTCAGTTCCTTCCAGCCAGCCAAGCAGCTTGGCAGGCTGGGAGGAGGGCTCTGCCCTTCTCCACCTGAGCACAGAGAGTTTTCAAAAGGCAGAATCATGCCGACTGTCACCAGACAATCCCCACTTTTAATGGGATCTCAGTGCAAGGAGAAGTGTGTGAGGGTGGATAAAAGGTGAGCACATGTTTCAGAGAGGGGCAAGAGGAAGGCTGTGCCTGTATGTACATACACTCGCCTATCTGGCCCCCACCCACCATCCATCATGATCATACAACCTTCGTGGGCAAAATGATTTCCAGTCCCTAGATTAAAGGGATATGTAGATAATTGGCTGAAACTTTCCCTTCACCTCTTGCACAATTTTTGTAAACCGCCCAGAGAGCCTCGGCTATGGGGCAGTATATAAATGTAATTAAAAAATAACAATAATAATAAATAAATAAATAAATGTGTGCTAACTGTACTGAGAGTGGCTGTTCCAGATATTGGGAGAAGCTTGGGGCCTGTCTTTGGCAAACGAATGGGGATCTAGAAAATTGGAATTGGACCTACTCTAGCTTCATATAATCCAACTCAAATAGCAACAGAGATGAAACTTTTTGACGATTGGCATCTTAGACACACAATTAATATAGGCTTTAGTCACTGGTACACCACTAAGCATCTGCCACTCCTATCAGTTAATAAAATGGTATGCACTGTTGTAAACTTTTAGAAGCCCAATGAGGGAGAGAGCAGGGTAGGAGGAAGTCATTGTTTTTTAACAGAAAACTTGTGGTGGTTGGAACCACCCCGTTCCCTCTAAACTCTACAACAGCAGCCCTAGCTGCAAAGTGCAGTGCTCAGGTACTAACTCTGGGTCCATTTCTACATAAGACATTTATCATGCGCTCATGATTGGGCACTCACAGACATTCATGGGTCCTAAACACAATGTCATGATCATCCTCCAGGGCACCTCCCGCTCTTTGCAATCTTTATCACATTTTTTCCCTTGACAACAAAAGATCGGCATTTTCCCTCCTGTCGCTATGAACTGCTGTGAATCTATGGTGTATTGATGAAATGGCACTTTATCACAGCAATACCACAGCACAAGCTAGCGCCTTTATAATGAAACATATAGAACTTGCCCAGAAAAAAGGGGGGAAAGGGGGGGAATCACATGGAAAGGGGCCGATCGTAATCCCACAAGGAATCTGGAAGCAGAAGTTCCAGTAGAGTTGTGTGATTTTAGCTTTCTGTAGAGAAACTCTAGGTGGTTGAAATCTCATTCATCTTGCCTGACAGTCCCTCCAAAAGGCTGCATTTGTCAGCTCAGGCCTATCCCTTCGCCATCAAGATTGTGGGAAGCAGGGGAATTAGCCTCAAAGGATACACGCTCCCTGACACATGTTTCAGTGTAGCGGATCATTGGGTGTAGCCTTACTATTGAGCAACAGGTGTGTGCAGCCTCTTCTACAGTTTGTTTAAATGGCTACAAATGTGCTGGTTATGGTAGGGTAGCTTGTTCCACAGCTGTAGCAGGTTAAAAGCTCTGTGGGTGGCTGTCTCTAACAGCGATGATAAATGTCAAGGCACTTGTGTCTTTTTAAAAGGTCTAAACGGAATAGATCATACAAAACACACCTCAAGGCTAAGAGAAAAGAAAAAGACCTAACCCTAAAGAGATATAAGGCTGTCCTACATACCGAAGAGCCTGTTGTTCTAAATAGGTCAAACTAGGCTGACCATATGAAAAGGAGGACAGGGATCATGTAACTTTGGTCCCCTCTACAAGATTTCGCTTTGACACCCGGTTGCCTGATTATGCACATATACGGATAAGTGCATTTACTCCTAATACCTATTCACGAGAGGCGGTGAAGCGCATTACAGGCTGTATGAAACGTGCTTTAAAGTTGTTTACATGTGGAAAATCACATGTTTACATGGCCATAAGGTGCTTTAACTCCCGTGGTAAATTTTAAGTCGCTATTTAACACGCATTCGATAATGTGAATAATCGGAGGTAAAAAGCGCCTCAACCCCCGATTTGCACTCCGCTCTTGTAGAGGTAAAATCTGTAATGCACCTTGAAAGAGCTTTAAATCGCTCTTGTAAAGGCACCCTTTAACCGTGGTAGAGAAAAGGGAATTTCAGCCAGTGTCATTTGTATGCAATTAGTTCCTGGTGAAATTCCCTCTTCATCACAACAGTTAAAGTTACAGGGGCCCTGCCTTCTTTTGTATATGGTCACTCTAGTATAGTGCCTGCAACTTTAACTGTTGTGATGAAGAGGGAATATCACCAGGAACTAATTGCATACAAATGACACTGGCTAAAATTCCCTTTTCTCTACAACCGTTAAAGTTACATGAGCCCTGACCTCCTTTTCATATGGTCAGCCTAGAACTAAGCCAAAGAACAGTTACATAGGATAGACAGGACAGTTGCTCTCATCCAAATAAATGGGCAGAAACAGTTGGTGTTCAAATTCCTTATAGCAGTAAATAACTTTTTAAAAAAAGTTCTAGCCACTTCCACTTGCCACCCTGTTGTCATTTGCAATCCCGGACACTGACAACTCAAAACAATTAAGAAGAGGCAGGAATAGTTTCAGTGCAACGAGGGCTAGATCTACACTAAGCAGGATATAGTGGTATGAAAGTGGTATATAAAAGGCAGGAGCCACACTACTGCTTTATAGCGGTATTGAAGTGCACTGACAACTGTTGAGGCCCATTGACACATACCATATACTGCTATATCCTGCTTGGTGTGGCTCCTGCCTTTTATATACTGCTTTCATACTACTATATCCTACTTGGTGTAGATCTGGCCCAGGTAAGACTTCAGCCACTGCTTAAATGATGGGGGGTGGGGAGGTAAGTGGGCTGTTAATGAAATCTACAAGCTCCATCCATGGACTCCCCCACAATTTTAGCCAAATCAACATCTCCCCACCCCTAACGGTCTTGTAAAAACAACAGCTTGGGGGCAGCACCAAATACGGGGTGGGGGAGGGACAGGCCTGCCTGGGCCCCCTGTAATTTCAGCACTGAATTCAGCAATCTTAATGTGCATTGCGGCAGGTGGTTTTTTTATCCAGGTTTGCTTTAAGTAATCTAAGATGATTACTAAAGCAGTCATCTAGTAGCTAAGACATGGAGCTGTGAATTAATCAGTCCCTGGTCCAAATGTCAGCTGTGCTGTGAAGTCAGTAGGCGGACTTAGGAAAGTCACTCTTTCCTTAGCTTAAGCTTTCCTCCCTGATAATAGATGGGAAGTGCTAAAACACTGCTAAATATCATTACTGTTATGACAGTGGAGGCTTTTTACAAGGAACATCCTGTATTTCATTGACTGAACGATGTTTCAAAATGAGCACACTTCAAGGCTAGGACTTGTGGAACTTTTCCCTGCTCAGTGAGATCATTGGAAACCCCTGCAATGCATCTCACGTTCCTTTGTGTGCCCTAAGTGAGCCTTTCTCACCCTTGGGTTCCCAGGTTTTGTTAATTCCCATAATCCCGAGTGGGTATGGCCAGTGCTCAAAGATGATGGGAGCTGTAGTACAAAAACAACTGGTTGCCCAAGGTTGATAAATGCTGGCATAAGTTACCAGGAAAGGGGGATGGGAAAAGCAGGGTTGCCAACTTTTTCTTATTCATCCATGTTTTGTGGCTTTAAGATCATCCTGAGTGGCAGATTTTAGCATCTGATCATGCTTGTCTCTGTGCCATGAAAAGTTTCGCCATTACAAAACTTGTGGAATACTCCCAAGCAAGTGTCCACAGAATTCCAGTCTTAAAGGCCTCTTCGATAACAAATAATTTCATTCATTTTGTGACTGGCTACTTGCTGGTGTGCATAAATTTGCTTAACTTTTGCCCCCCAAATATGAAAGAGCTTCTGTCCCTCCACCTAAGCCACGCAGTAAGGTAGAAAAGATGTCCTTATTTTTTGGCATACACCTTATTTTGTTAGCGCTGACTGTGCTATGTGATTTCCCCTGCATGGGTTATTGGGAGTGAGCATTAAAGCAAAGGTAGTTGAATTCCAAAGCTTGAAATTTGACTATCTGAAAGCAATAGTTCTATGGCTCACAGGTTTCAGTAGTTAAAGCACTTTAAATAAATGAGCCATTTAAAGAAAGAAAGAAAGAAAGAAAGAAAGAAAGAAAGAAAGCCAGTGTAAGCAAAGAGCAATATTATTTTTGAATGATATAATATATTGCTCCCATTAATCTGCCCAGACTATAATCCAGGTTACCAGTGTTGGGTATAATCCAAGACAGACACTACATTCCTAAATCACGTGCAGCCTTCCTGTTCTGCACAGGTTGTTAGTGAAGAAGTTATCAATTCCAGCTGTGGACCTCCAATTGACTGCAGTTCTTTTAAAAAAACAATTTATTTAAACTACAAATTAGATTTGAAATGCAGGTTAAGAATTTTATTACATGGGATGGGGGGAATCTTTTTTTTCCAAAAAATAAGAGCTTGAAATATAAGTAGATCCTTCTTTTACATGAAGCTCCCAATAATCTCTTATCGTGACTGATAACCAGCTCCACAGCATTTGTTGTTCTCAGACTATTCACTGGACCTCAAGTAAGTGAGTTTATCCTAAAGAAATAGGATTGCAGCCTCAAGATTTTACTATTAGGTCCCCTCTACAAGGATTCGCTTTTGCTCCTGGTTAGGCAATTATGCGCATAATCGCTGAAGCGCATTTACGCCAAATACCTCTGCACGAGAGGCGGTGAGAGGCGGCGAAGCGCATTAACGAATGACCAAAATGCGCTTTACAAGTAGTTAATGTTGAGAATCGCTTGTTCACATAGTAAAAATGCGCTTTAACGGCCGGAGCAAAATAAAACTTGCTGTTTAACGCGCATTCGATAATGCGCATAATTGGAGAGATAACGCGCCTCTACGCCCGATTTGCACTCCGTTCTTGTAGAGGTAAATTTTTTTAAACGCCTTGAAAGAGCTTTAAACCTCTCTTGTAGAGGCAGAAGTTTAGGGCGACCAGATAAAATCCAGGTCAGGGCTCATGTAACTTTAACAGTTGTAGAGAAAAGGGAATTTCAGCCAGTGCCATTTGTATGCAATTAGTTCCTGGTGAAATTCCCTCTTCATCCCAACAGTTAAAGTTGCAGGGGCCCTGCCTTCTTTTGTATATGGTCACTCTAGTATAGTGCCTGCAGCTTTAACTGTTGTGATGAAGAGGGAATTTCACCAGGAACTAATTGCATACAAATGACACTGGCTGAAATTCCCTTTTCTCTACAACTGTTAAAGTTACATGAGCCCTGACCTGGATTTTATCTGGTCAGCCTAAGTTAGTTGCTTGTTGGTGCTTTCAAAGGAGACTCTTATGGCAACATCCCCCTACCTCAATTACAAATTTTATGGTTCCTACTTGTGGGTTCCTGGTCAACCGCTGGTTGGCCACTGGGTGAACAGAATGCTGGAGAAGATGGACCCTTGGTCTGTTACTGCATTACTCTTCTTATGCTGGGGAGGTGTCCAGATGATGTCATCTACTCATGACCTTCCCGTGTTTTCCCAGTGCTTCTTCAGTCTTTTTCCTTAAAAAAGAATATCCCTTAAAAGGAGAAAAAGATGGAAGAGCTTCACAAGGCCTTCTGGTTGCTAGCACTAGGAGTCCTTTGTCTGGAAACTTCCTTTGAGCTCTATTAAGCTTTCTTCAATCCTCCACCACTCCTTTACCTTGACTTGATTTGTCCCCGTGTTCCTGGGTTGACTGGAACAGTAGCCGATAGAACTATAGCTACGGTTATGTACTGGTAATTTTATAAATAATTGTGAGTTCTGCTTTTCGACAGTAAAATACAGATTGGCCAAAGTCTTTCATCCTCATGTATATGTGAGCTCGAATGGATATACTGAAGTGCCCCCTGAGAAAATATGTGTAGAAACGAACAATGTTGCCCTTTTAATTTTGTGGCACGACTATAAATTTTAATATAATTTTGAAACGTATTTTCTGTAGTGCCAGAAAACCATGATAATAATGACACTTGTACAGATCCGATGAACTCGTACTAGCATCAATCTTAGCTGTCAGTTATGTTGAAATATGGTTTTATAAAAGATGCTGTAAAATGTAAGGTTTTTGAATAGTGCATTCATTAAAAATTGAACTTGCATGTCCTTGGGGTGTATTTCAGGTGTTATTACTTGTTCAACTGTTTTTGTGTGTATGTCAAGATGCATCCCATGGCTGCAACTGTGTCCATGGCTGCCTCTACAAGAGGCATTTAAAGCTCTTTCAAGGTGCATTAAAAAATTTACCTCTACAAGAACGGAGCACAAATCGGGCGTTGAGGCGCTTTTTCTCTCCGATTATGCGCATTATCGAATGCGCATTAAATAGCGAGTTTTATTTTGCTCCGGCCGTTAAAGCGCATTTTGACTATGTGAACAAGCAATTCTCCGCATTAACTACTTGTAAAGCGCATTTCAAACAACCGGTAAGGTCACCAGTTGAGTGCTGAATTATCTCCTGCATACAAGCATTTACGATAAAGCGCTTCAGCGATTATGCGCATAATCGGCTAACCAGGCATCAAACGGAATCCATCTAGAGGGGGTCCATGTTTGAATTCAGCTGAATATATGCAATTGCTGGCAGAATAACTGTACTCAAGGTTACAGCCAATTTCCCTTCTTGAGGTCCAACTCATGTAGCAAATTCAATGTATGACCAAACATGTTCCTATCTATTTCCATCACATGCTCTGTTGAATTCAAAACCTCAACAATCAATCAATCAATCAATCAGCAAATTGCTATTCCTTTTCATGAGTGGGTGGGAAGGCAGATTTTATAGGGCTGTTTTCCCTTGAAAACAAGAGTATTGGGGCGGGGGCTTAGTGGCACTGCAGAAAATAAAGACCTGTTTATAAATTTGCAGATTGTGAAGGATAATTACCTAAATGCAGCATCTGAACACACTAAGCAAAACTGTTTTCTTCAACTTAGCCTTTTTCAGCTTTGTTGTCAGCTTTATTAACGGTTGATTCGTCCTTTCCATTTTTCACTACAATACAAAGAATGAGCATCTCTCTCATTCCTTCCTCCTGATCCCCCTTTCCTCCAGGTTTCCCCAAAAGTTCTTCATATCGTCCCATACTTAGAAAGACATTCCAGATGCAAACAAGAAAGTTGAACATAATTAAACATAAATTTTAAAAAAGGGAGGGGGGGAGAGAACAGAAAAAGCCGAAAAGAAAGAAAAGGCATCAGGGTGGATTGAGTTATTTCTTCCCGTCCCCAATTCTACCTTGGATCTTTTTGGAGAATCTTTATGCATTCTAGTTTGCAAGGCATGACATTAAAAGGGGTTTTCAGTCAGTTGTAAAGGCTCCCCAAAACAGTTAAACAGCCAGACAATAAACTTGAATTGTTCCCATGTCCTTACACTTTGCATGATGAATGTAGCCGGGCTATTACAATATTGGAAAAAGAGAACATTTGAAAGATCCTGTTTTCCAATGGAACAACCAACTATCTGTCTGGCAGTAAGATTAAAAGCTTAGTTCATACAATTTTTACTTCTTGGTTGCTATGGCAAATATATTTGGTTACCAGCAAGCCATCACTTAAGCAGTTTCTAGAAGAATTGTTTTGTTCCTCTGAAACTAGAGTGATCCCACATCATACAATTCATAGGCCTTGGATGTCCCCGCTATAAACCATAATGATGGAGTAAGTGATGCAAAAAATGTAATCTGTGCACAACCTCAATGTAATGAGAAGTCATGTCCCATTTCAGTTTTGCACAGAAGTTTTGTTTCATTTCCATGATGAGAGTAATTATACTTTCCTATCCTCTTGAAATTAGCAAAGCATTCAGTTTGTGCTTCTCATCATATTCATGCATTTTCATGCCACGCTGCGTTTGGATTTTATTTTGCCCATATCAAAGTAGCAAGAAGTCATTGTTCGTGCAATGCATCAGAAAGGGCCTCAATTAAAAGGGTTGCTACAGAAATACAGTTTAACATGTACTCGATAAGGGGGGAAAAGTCATCCACATATACATGTGCTATGAACACTGTGGTAAAATGTTGTTACAGCAATAAAGAAGGATGTAAATTTCTTGTGATGATGATATATAATTACAATGGGAGGTGCCATTCATAGGCATTGTTACTCGGGCCCACCTGGGCATGGGCCCTGGATATTCTTTAGAGCTGTCCCAATTGCCGTCATCTGCCTTAATACAAGCCTGCTTCTTCCCTCTGAGCTCAGTAGTCTTGCAGTTACTAAGATGCCTTAGGACTCATTCCCTTAGCAGACCAATAGGGAGTGTAGCATGAATACACCAGCCTTTTAAATTAGAGGGGAGACTGCCATCTTTCCTTCCACAGTCTGCTCATTGTTTTTTGTTTTGTTTTTCCCCCCTTTCTTCCCCTATTTTTATTCTCTTACATGCCAATTTCTGAGAGTTTGCTTGCAATGGAATTTTGAAGAGGGAGAGGGCAGGGCAGGAAAAACTCCATGTGAAATAAGGGTATTTCACATACCATTTGACATTACTGCCCCAAACTGGAACCCTTGGCTTCTGCAGAAGTTCAGTAGCTGCACTAGCAAAGGATTCAACCAGCCTCCACAAACGTCTTCCTCCCCCTCCATTTTAGTTTTTCCTAAAAAGCTGCAAGCCTCAGAATATACCATATGCTGGCATGTTCCAGAAAGTGCTAGAGCTTTTAAATAGGTTTTAAGGTTTAAAAAAGCAAGAAAAAACCCTCAGTCATCTCAACTCATAAAGTTAATTTAAGTATGTGCCACTCTTACAAACCCTCCACAGCCTCCTAAATTTCTCTGAAGGAATTGGGGAATTCTCTCCCCCACTTGCATTTCTAGTCACCATTATTTTCTTCTTTTTCCCTTCCCTGTCCTGGTCTTTCCTTCTCTTCTTTATTCCACCCAGAGCATATCTTGGGGAATGTTTAAAGGAATTCTCTTTGGTGGCCAAGAGAAGTTCTGAATTGTATCCAGGTCTTTGAGAAAACTGGGTTCACATGGTTGCAAAGGAACAAATCTAAAACTGTTTTGTTTGTCATTTGCCATTATTCAGCAATAGGAATGGTTGTAGCTCAATGACTGAGGGCATGCTTAGCATGCAGAAGGTCCCAGGTTCAATCCTCAGTATCTTCAGGTAGAGATAGGAAAGAAATGTGCTTCAAACCCTGAGAGCCACTGCCAGTCAGTATTGACAATACTGGGCTAGGCAGAACAAAGATCTGACTCAGTATAAGGCAGCTTCCTAAGTTTCTGTGAATAGAAAGCTTTAATAGAATAAAATAAAAATAGGAGATGATGATGATGATGATTGAAGTGGAGGGGAGATAATGCTTACTCAGACATAAGCCCATTATATTTCATGGGTTTTACTCCCAGGGAAGTGTACATAGGATTCCAGCACAAGCTACTTTTGCAGGGAGGTTTGCAGGGAGGTTTTTTGCATGTTTACTCAGAAATAAGGTCTGAGTTATGAGCATGGTAATGCAGGCTTAATACTAGGGATGTGCACTGGATCGGACCCGATCCACGATCCGAGTCCGGTCCAGTGGGAAATCGGATAAATTATCCGATTTCCGATCCCGCAGCTGGATCGGCCGATCCAATCCGAACCGGTCCGAAAAAGCTCCGAACCGGTTCTGCGGATCGGCGGATCGGCGGGCGCCCACTGGCGCCCACCGCCGCTTCCATTGGCGGGCGCCAGTGGGCGCCCGCCGATGAAAGTGGACAGCGGGGGGGGGAGGAGGGGGGCACTTACCTTCTCGGCCCGGTGGCTCCCGTCCGGCGCCGGCGCCTACTACTACTAGCAGGCTCCGCGGCCTGCTCTAGGGTGGCGCGCCGGGTGATGTCATCACCCGGCGCGCTACTCTAGAGCAGGCCGCGGAGCCTGCTGGTAGTAGTAGGCGCCGGCGCCGGCCGGGAGCCACCGGGCCGGGAAGGTAAGGAGGGGGTGCGTGGAGGGGAGGAGGGGGCGCGCGGAGGGGGGAGGGGGGAGGGGGGCCCTTACCTGCCCGGCCCGGCGGCTCCCGTCCGGCGCCGGCGCCTACTACTCCCAGCAGGCTCCGCGGCCTGCTCTAGGGTGGCGCGCCGGGTGATGTCATCACCCGGCGCGCTACTCTAGAGCAGGCCGCGGAGCCTGCTGGAAGTAGTAGGCGCCGGCGCCGGACGGGAGCCGCCGGGCCGGGAAGGTAAGGAGGGGGTGCGTGGAGGGGAGGAGGGGGCGCGCGGAGGGGGGAGGGGGGAGGGGGGCCCTTACCTGCCCGGCCCGGCGGCTCCCGTCCGGCGCCGGCGCCTACTACTCCCAGCAGGCTCCGTGGCCTGCTCTAGGGTGGCGCGCCGGGTGATGTCATCACCCGGCGCGCTACTCTAGAGCAGGCCGCGGAGCCTGCTGGAAGTAGTAGGCGCCGGCGCCGGACGGGAGCCGCCGGGCCGGGAAGGTAAGGAGGGGGTGCGTGGAGGGGAGGAGGGGGCGCGCGGAGGGGGGAGGGGGGAGGGGGGCCCTTACCTGCCCAGCCCGGCGGCTCCCGTCCGGCGCCGGCGCCTACTACTCCCAGCAGGCTCCGCGGCCTGCTCTAGGGTGGCGCGCCGGGTGATGTCATCACCCGGCGCGCTACTCTAGAGCAGGCCGCGGAGCCTGCTGGAAGTAGTAGGCGCCGGCGCCGGACGGGAGCCGCCGGGCCGGGAAGGTAAGGAGGGGGTGCGTGGAGGGGAGGAGGGGGCGCGCGGAGGGGGGAGGGGGGAGGGGGGCCCTTACCTGCCCGGCCCGGCGGCTCCCGGCACGTACATCACCCGGCACGTACTGAGAGACAGGCCAGGAAGCCTGTTTCTCAGTAGATTCTGAGCACCAGAGGGAAGCGGACGCCCAGGTAAGGAGCGCGGGGCGGCGTGGCGCGGGGGCGGGGGCGGCACGGGCACGCGGTGGGGGGGTTGTTTTGGGTGGGGGGGTCCGGGATTTTGATTGTCATAATCTGGTCACCCTACCTTTAAGAAATCAAATGTTCCGTGGGTGTGGGTGTGAGTGTGTATACTTTTGAAGTTCCCTTATTTATTTTAAATATGAAATAAGCACACGCACAAGTCTATACACATAAATCCAAGCAATTTAAAAGAAAAGGAGGGAACTTCATTTCTGTGTCAGAGATCGTAACAGCAGAATGAATCCCAAAGCTGAATGATTCACACACACACACATATAGAGAACATTTGATTCCTTAAAGGTGCAAAGCCTATGCAAGTTTAGATAGAAATAGTCCTACCACTCCTACAGCTATGGCTGGCTGGAGGATGCTGGCAGCTGGAGGAGTTTTGTGTCTAAACATACATGGGATTGTGCCTTAAATAAATTAATGGTAAAGTAAAGTTAGTATTGTCTTGAAAACATTTTATTTCCAAGAAATTCCCTTTTCTGTTGATATTTGCTTTTCTTTCTTGGCCCAAAATACGTGATGGTACATTCTAAAGCTGCCTGCCTATATTTAACAAAAATTGTTGTGATCCAGCTAGTTTTAAACCTTTAAGGCTACAATCTTAAACACACTTTCTTGTGAATGGGTTTTCACTGGGAGCAATGAGGCTTGCTTCCAAATAAACAGAATTAAGCTATTACCAATGGATATCAATGGGAAAGTTAAACACAAGCTGAAATCTTTCCCATTGAAATCCATTGGATTCTACATTATTTAACTTTGGGTGAACAATGTCCTGTTTAGTCAATAGTTGAAACCCTATGAGAAAAGTTAGGATCAGCTACATGAGCAAATAATTTAACCTCCTATAGGCTGACCAGATAAAATCCAGGTCAGGGCTCATGTAACTTTAACAGTTGTAGAGAAAAGGGAATTTCAGCCAGTGTCATTTGTATGCAATTAGTTCCTGGTGAAATTCTCTCTTCATCACAACTGTTAAAGTTGCAGGGGCCCTGCCTTCTTTTGTATATGGTCACTCTAGTATAGTGCATGCACCTTTAACTATTGTGATGAAGAGGGAATATCACCAGGAACTAATTGCATACAAATGACTCTGGCTGAAATTCCCTTTTCTCTACAACTGTTAAAGTTATATGAGCCCTGACCTGGATTTTATCTGGTCAGCCTAACCTCCTACCTGGGGTGAGGGTGGGAGAGGGGCTGTCCTGGCACTGTCTTCCTTACATGCTTACTCCATTTTTCCATTCCAGTATGAAGCATTAAAAGTGTCTTGCGATATATTTTTTTAAACAAAGTAAAATATAACAATGCCAGTCCAATAAAATAAAATAAAATAGCAGAGCACATCAACATATAAAAGAGAGCTGAATTAAATTCAATAGTAGGCAAGCCAGATACTTGTCTAAACACCAAAGTCTTAGTAACATCCACATAAGATGAGAAAGAAGCATAATCATAATCGTGGACTAAAGGAAATGATACAGATTAAATGATTACACAAGACTACAGTCATATGAAGAGTAATTACATAATTCCACAACATTACCCCAAAACTTTAGCACTTTTTAAATATTCTTTAGATGGGAAGGCAGGGAGAAGAGCAGGGAATGGTCTTCACTCCAGATCTTCACATGTTCATGTGAAGGTCTGTTGGAAGCAGACGCCATGACTGGATTCCCCATCCCTTTTTTAAATGTTGTTTGAATGGGGTGGGTGGGTGGAGGAGTTCTATAACTCCCAGCATTCTTCAGCCCCATACTTCTGGTATCTGCCCTTTCCTAATATATCCCTGTATTAAGTTGGGGATGTTTGTGTGTGGTGTGTGTTTTTGCCTTTTGCCTTTTCATTATTACAATGCAATTACTTTCAATTAGGTCTCTACGTAGTATTAATAAGCCCTATTTAGTTTTTGACTTTGTTCAGTTTTATACAGTCAACAAAAATAAATTCCTCCTCATCCTGATCAATTGTGTTGCTTTTATTGTAATGACTTGCCGTTTGTCAGTCTCTAATGAGGTATTTCGTTGGTAATGGAAAACGTCTATGTATGCTAACCTGAAAGACTTTTATCCTGAACTTCCTTCCAAATGAAGGGCAGCATGGAAATTTAATGAATGAGGAATGGAGGAGGGAAATGAAGGAGCCTTAGAGTAGACCTATCCATATGTTAATGAGAATGCAGCTCCCATTCACTTTAATGTTTGAGGGGACATAGAAGGCAGCAACCTTTTGGTCATTACTTTTTATATGAGAAGGAAATGAACCAATTCCCAATGATATTAAGTGGAATGTCTGTTTAATGGATTTCTATTAATGACTAATTGTGCTAACTCTTTCTATTCACATTTGAAATACAATGGGTTGGATCCAGGATTTTCCTTCTGCAGATGGAAGAACTGCTTCCCTCCACTGAAGCAGGGCCAGTACTAAGGGTCAGCATGGCTGGGCACTTGCCAAGGGCCCACACTCCAGCAGGGGCCCACTGAAAAGAAACTCCCCTAGACTGTCTCCTTGTCTTCACCATTGCAACCTGCTTGCTTACCTGCCCCTCCTTCTGACTCAGACAGTGGTGATGAGGGTGGTGAGAAGCAGGAGCAGAAGATGCCGCTGCCCACTTGCTCACTGGCTCTCTCTCTCTGTCAAGCACACAAGTGCTAGCAATGATAAGAAAGAGAGGAGGAGCAAGAGCAGCTGGCGACAACAGCAGTAAGAAGGGAGACCCACTGAGAGAGGGGGCTTGTTGAGGACGTCTTTCCCATGGGCCCTCTGAATCCTGGAGATGGTGCTGCATTGAAGGTGCCTAAGCTACCAAAGCATTTCTGCTGACAGAATGGGGGAGGAGGCAACTTCACCAATTCCTCCTCTGTATGTCCCTGAAAATCTGCTCTGGAGAGTTGGGGAACCCTCAGAATAGCATGGTGAGTGCATGGGATGTAATAGATGAAGCCCACCTCCCACTGGCCAGAGCACCCTGAAGGGGTACTTCTAGTGGCAGGAAGAAATGCTGGATCCAAGCCAATATTAACCAATGAACACTGGTCAGGTAGTCCACATAAAGTGTGCAGAAATGAGGAGAGGAAATTTAAGGAAATGGTGAAAGGAGCTCACTTGTAATTTCAAACCAGTGGTCAAATATTTGAAAAAGCCAATAGAGCATCATCTTAAGCTACTATAAAAGAAAAAGTGAAATTATTTTGATGAGTATGACATTATGCATTTCCCACCAGCAGAAGACATGAGGCCAGTTCAGATGACGGTCTTTCACCATGCACACGCAGATCTATTCATGGCAGAAGGGCTTATGCCCTTCTGCATGGCTTCCCTCATAATGCAGGTTCAATAATGAGGATAAATAAGATATTGAATAATTACACATGAATAATCACAGGAGATTGGAAGATTTATGATTGCTCCTGATCTTCTTACTTATATAGAGAAGAAAATAATATCTGAAAAAGTTTACACTCTGGATTTTTGTTTGTTTGTTTAGTGTTGTAGCATAGTGAGCTTACACAAAGTTTCTTATGTCATTGCAAACTGCCATTACCTACTTAAAGGCTTAATAGTAGTAAGTGTGAGATGTTCATCTATTATTATAACTGCTTATCTCTTAGCAAAGGATGGTGAATCAGTTATGTCAGCTGGATTCAGTCAAAGCAAGTAGACAATTGATGCAGCATCTTCAATGACCTCAGACTCTTAAACATATTTTGGAGATTTAGGGAATTGCTACAGTTGCTCTCTATGAGCCACCAGTTCCATTGTGCTATATGGTACATTCATGTTTGCAAAAGTGGGCACCAGTGTACAGAAAGAAATGGCCATCGGATTGTTGTACGAATTTGTGTCAGAATTCAATATATCCAACCATCTAAATACTCAATTAAAAATAAATAGGGAACTAGTCTAATGACACTATCCAGTGCTTTGGATACAACACAGCTTCAGTTTTTGAAGTACACTATACCCATTTTACTTTATATTTGATTTGTGCTCCCTAAGTGTAGAAAATATTGTAAAATTATTTACATTAAAGATGTGAGTACAAAGCATAACCGCCCCACCCCAAACAAGCACAAATGTATGTATGTGTGTGTATATATATAGATATATCTATATATCTATATATATCGGTTCATTCATTTTATGTTACTTACAAATTGAAATCCTGTGATTCCATTTGAAGTATAAAAGGTAAAAGCTTGGGCACTCGTGCAACTTTCTATTTTTAATTGAAGTATTCCCCCCAAACATGTATTTTGCTCTTATATAAGTTGCTTTTATATTCTTCCACATTAAAAGCTGGTAGAAACCAGACACTCACCACTAGAGGGCACTACAACCTCAGTCCTCTTTTGTCTGAAGAGGGTCAAAGTTCCTGCTTTTACTGGTGGGGGTCTTACTAAAGACTTTACTTACAAGGGGCATATTTAAAATAAAATACAAACTCCAGGATGTATCACATTTTTATCATCACAGGACGTCACGCATATAATGAAGGAAATGGAGACTGAACACTTTAGGGCACTATTTTCAAACTTCTTGAAATAAAATCTTCTTGGAAACAAACCTCTTCTAGACATCTAACCACTGTGGTTACCCTAATATACACAATAAACTTTGCAATTGCTTTTTTAAAATGATTAGATGAAAGAATTGGCTTACTCTGGCCAAAAAGGGGGGAAGGTTATGGGAATTGTTTTCTCAATAGCTATATGATAGGGTTCTTTATTGTTTATATTAAACCTTAAAATACTTAGTGGTACGAGCTATGTTTATTTCCAAGTTTCAGTCACAGAAAGGATAACTACTTTCCCCCACAGTTTCCTTATAACTTAGTGGCTCTGAAAATAGCCGGTTCTTGATTTCATATGTGGCGCTGAAAGCTCTTTCCTGCGTTTGGTGGGCATATTTAATGCACTTGAAAATGCTCTTGTGTTGGTTTTTTTTAATGAAATGATGCTCATGCAGGTTCTAGGAAGGATAGTTTGCATGTTCTAGGAAGTAAGCTTCTAAGCAGAAAATCGCCCCCCTTCAAATGTGCATGCATATCCCTATGCTTGCTGACCAGTGATGGGGGTCAGTTCTTAGGAGCATGTGGGTCACCACTAGGATTTCAGCCAAACCATGTTCATGTGACATCATTTGTGTGAGTGTATATATGTGGTAGCACTTCTGAATCTCCTGCCATTGGAAAAATTGTGGGGGTCCTATGCACCCATGTTGATGCACTAGTTCATCTAAATGACACCTTTATATATGGTTGGCAAATTGTGATTGCAAAAATTATGGAGGATCCAGTACCCCAGCCTGGCATAAACTGGGCATTCAGCCTGTGCATTTTAATTGGTATGGAATGAAAAGTACAAGTTTTCTGTTTGATCCATGGCTGGTGCTGGCAAATGCAGTAGCTGGAGCAACTATGCTTGTGTTTTACTGCAGGCTGAAGAAGTTGTGCAGATAAGTCTGTGTAAAATAAACTGCACTGTTGCCACTGTCAGCTTTCCACATTACTCTTCTGCTCCCATCATGCCAATGTAGTTGGGTTGAATAAAGCCTGTGGGTTACACCCACATGCCCATGTCATCTTGCTCTCTGTAGCTTCCCATACAGCAGCATGTGAAATTGCAAGCTCTGGCTGACTCCGTGTTCTTAGTGTATACATATGGTGTGCACATGTAAAGCAAGTGTAGTAAATCTAAAAGGGAAGAAAAAATGACTTGCCAACTTTTACTCAAAAAAATCTAGCAACCAGCCGAAAAATGTGGCATGTTCAACAATGACAAAAACCTCCGGCAACTGACCCAAATGCCAAAGCATCTCTACCCCACTTTGAAATGAGGTTGTTGTTTTCTGGTTCCCCAACTACAAACATGCAGCAGCTCCATACATATCTGAAGCAATTGTATGGGGACCACCATATAATGTGTGATGAAGCAGCCCTTGATAGGCAGATGGACAAACTGAGATTGTAATTCTATGCACCCTCACCTGGAATAAGCCCCATTGAACACAGTGAGATTTACCTCTGAGTAAACATGCCTAGGATTGCTCAGTACGGTATTAACTGTAGACCAATTCATCTGGAACAACAGAGTGTGATCCTGTGTGTCAGTATACTAAGATATCCAGCTACCCATGCATAGAACTCTCTACACATAACACCTACTCTAACAAAGGAAAGTTAACAAACTTTGCCATGGCTGATGGAACCTGCATTTTCAGGTGGTTTTGCTTCAGAATAGAATAACATAGAAACCATAGTCCAAAGTCCCATGAGCATTTGACAGCAGTGATATATATAGTCCACCCAACTTCTAAGGTGCAAACAGCAAATATTGGCAGGCAGCTAACTGTTCTCATGTGTGATTACTACACTTTCTTTTCCCCCCTATAGCTTTTTAATTTGTTCTAGATTTCTTGATACATTATCAAATTATCCACGGAAACCAGTCAGGAATTCACCATCCCTTGAGACTCCTCAACTATTTCATCATTAAACAAGAGTCCAAAAGTAGGTGTTCAGTAATATAAAATCTGTTTTAAATTTGCTGGCAGCCGATCATATAAGAAGGGTGTGTGTTGAAATTGGAAAATGTGTGGCCTCTATCCCTGATTACAGAAGTTGGCTTAAAGAAGGCCACGAACATCTGACCAGGTTCCTCCAAAGAGAGAGTATTTAATCTGTTTCTTCTTGCTTTGCTTTGCCTAAAAGGGAACAACTGTAAATTGTAAAAATAATAATAATAAAAAAATCCTGGTACAGTGATTTTAGTACATGAAAGTGTTGCCAGACTCATATACAATGACATTTGTAAGCTGTTTTCTTTCTTACTTTGTTTCTTTTTTTAAAAAAATCCTGCTTAAACCTGAAAACTACTGCAGTTCTCAAGAAGTACTAAAAATCTGGACCACATTCTTTCCTGATATGTTTTTATTTATTTGTGGCATTTATATACCACTGAATATTTTTAAATCCCTCAGTGGTTCACAGTATCTTCCTACAGATAGTCTGCCTAAACCTGAAACCATGTTTGCTGTATTCATATGATGTGGGTGATAGCCTCACCCAGCTGCAATTTTAAAAAGTAACATTGTTTCTTTGGAGGTTGCACTAACTTTTTAGCAGCTCTACAAAGACATATTCAGAGTTCTTACAAATCGTTTAGTTATCTCTACCTATAAATCTGAAAGTATGTGTGTGGGATGTATGTCCAGAAATGTTTACCCACTTCCATATGAGTTAGAAACTTGAAATCTGGCACGCTGATAGGTCTGGCATTACAATACCGAAAAATCTAAAAATATGAATTTTTGGATTTTCAGTATTTTTAAAGATTTTTTTTTAAAAAAACCCTAGGATTATGCCTACAACATAATGCCTTGGGTGGAATTCCCTGCAGGCCTTGGGCTGGAGTCCAAACATATCAGCCTTTGATGGCCATTGTGAGTGCATGGGCAGGTGGAAGCTGCATGCCTTTCACTACCCAGACTCCTAAGGCCGGTCTCAAGCAGTCAACCCAATTCCACATAAAAGGAAATAACCCACATAAATATGCTGCATCCATTTGTGGTGCCCCCTCCCACCTGCTGTGCGTGATTTTAAAATCATAACTAGATACAACAATGTGACTTTAAGAGGACAAACTCTGAACATGCTCAAAGGCACCCTATCCTGATATCGCTGTTTTCTCTGAATCTGGAGTAAGTGTGCACGCATGGCCATTGCCCTGAAGAAGGAGGGAGGGGAGGCCCAACGAAGGGGGATAAGTACCTGGCCCAGTCCTAACCCTTCAGTACAGGGTCCTGATGGAGCACTTGGTGGGTGAGAAGCTGATGCAGTCCCAGAAGGACTTGGCCAGAGCTGGGCACATCCATTGACAGCCTCTTGCCTCCCCTTCTCGGAAATGCTACTCCTCGATACTCTATTGAGGACAACAAGAGGAGGGAAGTACCTCTCAGAGGATACAGGCACCTGCAGGCCACCAAAGGCATGCTGGGAGGTGTAGTACTAGCATGTAGAGTGGCTGATTTTAAATAAAGCATGGGTTAGCAACAGGTCACTATGTGCAAACCAGGTCACTATCTCTCAATCCTAACTCAGCTCTCACTTTCCTGATCTCTCACTAACTATCTTTGTTCTCCTTCTACCTGACTTTCTTCAACTCCCACTAACCCTGCCCACCATTCCATTCTAGCCTCAGCTATCAGTTATTCCTCCTTTTACCCTTCTGTTTCAATAGTATAGTCAGGCTTTTACATAAAAATCATAAACGTTATTCAGTAATTCCTGTATCTGTTTGGAAAGTTGTGGTTTAGTTATAACAGGGGGGAAATGCAGCATAAAAAACTCTCATCAAGTTAAAAAGCCTTGGGGGGAAAAATTACTTGGCACTGGAAAGCCATTAATGCAGTCATTAGGCAAGCTTGCCTGGGACAAAGAAACCCATAGGTAGGGTGCCACAACTAAGAAGGCCCTCTTTCTAGTTCTCTCGCATCACACCTCAGATGGTGTTCAAAGATTAATATGTTATTCAGCGATCTAAGCTTACGTCTACAACTCCCGCATGCCTTGGGTTGGAGGGAAGACTTATTGTGCTTCGGGGGCCATCATCTGGAACTGGCTTGCCATCCTGAGCCTGAAAGGAGGGCACCTGGGGCTGGCTGCCTTGGTCGCTAAGCCCCATCACTAGGGTGCAGCTCTGAACCCAGCTCCGACAGCAACAATCAAACTAACCATAAGTCAGTCAGTTGACCAGCTTCCTCACGGTCTACCTACAGGCACTGATTGCACAGTGCAGTGTGGACTGACTCAGCCAGACTTCACTTCCCATGAGCCTCAGCGGAAAGGCTCCCATTAGGCAAGTCAGGCATCACAGTGAAAGGCATGCCAGGAATTGTAGTTTTTGTTTTCTGTGGGACAAGGAAAATCATGGCGACAGCTTCAGGGTGGCCCTGGCCATGCATCGGGGTGGGAGAGGGAGAGAGAAAATGAATGTAATTTGTTTTAAACTTACCTCACAGGCTTAGCACCGGCCTACCTTGCAGAGTTGTCATGAGGATAAGAGAGGGAAAAAAGAAATGAATTTAATTTGTTTAAAAGTTAACTCTCAGGCCTAGCACCGGCCTACTGCTTTACCTCACAGACATATACCTTAGGGGGCCCAAGCAATATGCAGACCATATGTATTTTCTCTCTGTCAGGGGCTTTTGTTACCAGCAGGATTTGTGTGTTCGTGTCTGTATGCGTAATTCTTCTTATGCTACAATGTGTATGGGTAAAAAAAGACATTCTTTCTGCCAAGCAATGGTTTCTATTGTGGATTTGCTTCTCCCTTGTAATAGGTAGGACTATGTAATAATTGCACCACACAAACTCAGAAATTGGTATCACGTGCAGAAATCGGCAACCTGAACTGAATACTTTCTAGCCCTTAAAGCTGAAAATATAGGATGGAAAGTGCTTAGAGATTTCACAGATGCCAGGATTAGAATGAATGTGTGTGTATAAATGCATACTAAGCAGAATGACCATTGGTCAGGATGGAGCATTGCTTCAGTGCCATATATGGCTGATTCCCAATGCTCATGAGTAACAAAAATAACATCAATTAGTCAAACATTTTTTAAAAAAAACCATAACAAGTATGGTGCAATAGTTACAGGGGAACAGAATTCCACTTTCTTCTGGGATCAAATTTGAGTGGGTGGGTCAACAGAGTATGAAGTATAGAGCAAGGGTGCGAGGTTCTGTTACTCAGGGGTGGTCGTATTATTAAATCAATTGCCTGAGAGAGAGAAAAGATCACCAAGTGCTTTTTTTTTTTTACATTATTCTGCACTGTAGTGGGGGAGGGGCAACATGTTGTGGATTGGGTATTGGCTTTGAGCTTGCCTTTCATTCTACGTTCCTCCCTTGTTCTGCTCATGACAATACAAGTATACAGGGTTTTCCCCCCACTATTTTAATCCCTTTTCCTTCCTTTTCTTTTTTAAAAATGTATTTCTGCAAACCTCGTGGTTCCCTTGAGACTGCTCATACCTCCCTCTTATGCATGGGTGATGGTATTTTGTCTATATGAGCATTGGCACTCATCCATCAACTTATAAAACAGAGAGAATTGAATTTATTATATTATAGTTTTAATCCACCCAATAACCAGTATTCTCTGGGTAGCTGATGATTGATCTACCCAATTCTGACATATTATTTTTTTTAAAAAACTGGAAAAAAATGCCATTCCATGGTTCTAGTTCAGTGAAATTCTTAGCATATTTCTCTGGCCAGTTTCCAAGGCTATGTTGTTAATAACAAAACAGCAGAGTCTTAAGACACGTTCACACTTTGTTCATCTATGTGTGGGAGGTGGGAACTTTGCATAGGTGTGAACAGTGGGCAAGAAAAGGAAAGCACTGCCGACCATAACGCAGTCTAGAAATATGTGTCTGTCTAGTGTCACAAAGGTACTGAGATCAATCCAAAGCATCACTTCCCTGAGGGTGCTTAGGCACTTTCTCAAATAAGTACCTTACAAAGGCCGCATGACAGCCTCGTATATAATCCCCTTTTAGCTTTGGTCAACGTTTCTGAATATCTAGGCCTAGCAAAGTTTATGTGCTATGTTGGCTGCTTTCTACTTCATGATTTTTTTCCTTTTCTGCAAAATGTTTCTTGATTTCTCAGAAAAGCCAAGAAGGGCAAGATCAAAGAAAAGTGTTTCCCTGAAACAGTTCTTGGGTTGCTGCTTGTATCTGTATTCAACTGAAAATGTGAAACCACTTCAAGGATCCAGCTGTGTTACATTCTGGTAAATGACATTAGTGTAGCATTTGTGGAGGGGATTCCATTTAATTGATTTTTGTGCTTGCCTTAAGACGGGGGGGGGGGAGTCAAACCTCAGGCCCATGGGCCAAATGTGGTCTCCCTGGAGTCCCAATCTAGCACTCTGGGATTCCCCAGATGACTACACCCCTTTTTCCCTGTCCACCAATCATTTGGTGTTTCCCAACTTTTGTGTGTATGTGGTGTCGTTTTTTTTACCCATTCTAGATAGTTGAAATGCCTCTCCTATGGTTTAGGTATTAGCAGTAAGAGCTTTAAGCTAAAATAGGCTGGTATTTTTTGTATTTTGCATTTGTATGTGGCCCACCCCTAGAATGCGGCCCCTGAGAGCTTCTTCAAAATTGAATTTAGCCCCTGGGCTGAAAGAGGTTCACTACTCCTACTTTAAGCCTTCAGGCCTTAGTTATATCTCAAGAAAGAAGGAAACATGCACCCCATTGTCAAAGTGGTTGTGTCATTTTGCCACCTGAAGCAGAGCACAAACGGCATCCCCCCTCCCTTAACCCTGCACTTTAAAAGTCTTGCTGCACCATTCAGACACCAATTCCTACATTCTATTATTCCCATCTCTTGGTGCTGACTGAAGCACATCACTTCACCCAGCTGTTTCAAAGGGTTTCCTCTGCATTGGATAGCACCTTGGATTCTCACTTCAGAGGTGAGATATTGCAAATCATTTCCTCACTTAAGGTCCAGCTCTAATTATACACATTTTAAAACAGGGCTTTTTTTTTCTCTCTCTCTCTCTCTAACGTTCTTCTCTGTCGAGAGATCAGGTTTCCACAATATTAGTCACAGTGGATCTGCTGTATCTGATACAGCCAATGATCCTGCTAACTCTCGAATTATGACAGTGAATGTGGCCTGACAAACTAATCAAGGAACAGAAGAGTAACATTGGTGTATTAGTAACCATAGCATCAGCACTGGGATAATATGAGAAAGCAAAGGAACAATGAATGTTGCATAGAGCCCCTGTGGTTTCCAGGTTAAGATATTTAAGATAATAGTAGTTCTATGCATTTCTTATGTGAGGGCTGCATACATTATGGGCTGGGCTAGCGCAGTTCCTCCCACAAACCACACAAAGGAATATCACCGCCTTGAGTTCCTTACGGAGGAAAAAAGGTGGGATATTAATGTAGTAAATAAATAAAATGGGAAGAAAAATTCCTGGAAGAATATTGAGATGGGTGTTATTGTAGTTCAAAAGCAAGAAAACTGTGGATACGCAGATTCAGAACTGGACTATTTTGATTCCCCAAACACTTATATAAGTCACTGTCCCTATCTATTCATTAATGCAATGCCAAAATCTGTCCACCTTTTTTCCTGAAAGCCTCCTTTCCCCATGAAAGAGGTTTCTGCTTTTCTGCTTAGTTCTCAGGGCACATTAGGATTTTGAATTTCTTTATGTGATGTATTTGAGTTTATCTTATTATTGCAAGGTGTGTGGGTGTGTATGGCAGTGTGTGGGTGTGTCCTAATGTTCATGTCTCCATCATTCTGCAGTCTCCCCAGCTGCCTGCAGTTCCTGATCTGATAAGCCCTGTTGCATAAATTATGCTATTCCCAAGTGTTCAAAGTCCAGATATGAAACACTTGACGAAAGACCTCCTGAAGCTTTGGAAACTAATTTATTATTCTGCGCAGAATAGGTGACCACTGGGCGCTCTCGCTGCCTTCCAGAGTCACACCCCACCAAGATTTAAACAGATACTTTTATACATCAGATGTCACATGACATTAGCCCTCATCCCATTGGTTTACAGCCCCAAAAACATCATTTCTGGCTATAGCTACTCTCGAGTAGACCCGAGTAGTGGCCAGACGTGGCATTGCATTGCCATGTGCTATTTTACTTGTACCCAGAGATGCTTTGCAACGTCTCTCCAATTCTATCATTCCCTTATATGGTCATTTTGTCTCTCCAGGTGTGCCAAGGTCACATCTGGATGAGTCACACTCCTGGTTACAATGGAGTCTGACCTGGAGAAGAAGGAGCATTGGCAATATTGACAGGCTCCTAGTTCTTGCGCCGCCAAATGACTTGCAAGCAGCAGTGGGGAATGGGGCTTTGGGGTGCTGTGTGTGGACGGTTTGGGTGTGCGTATTAGCGAACACATGTAGGATGCGTGTAAGATGCGTGTCAGGGGAAATGGATGTGTTTTGGGGTGCAAATCATAGATCTGTTCAGATTTTTACAACAGCCCCATGGGGGAGAGTTACATCATGACGTCTTCCCCCAAGCTTTCATTGAAGTGTGGGAAGCTAGGTAGGCTGCAGAGCACTGGAGAGATCATTGTACAGTGGAAAACAGAATGCTCACACACATCCCACAGCCACCTGATAATTAAGGTAAGCGCAAGAACCCAATACCACCACCCCAAATTTTCACCAGAAGTTCTCCGTTGAATTTTTCATAAGCAATTTTCTACCAAACTGAATTAGAATTGTTGAAAAAACTGCAAGGAAATTTTCAGCAGACAATCAGAGATGTTAAAATTCTGCAAATTTTGAACACAAGGGAAAAGGCCAGTTTCCCCCAATGCTTTTGAGTAAAACTGAAATTTTGAAGAAAAAACACACCAAAACAACAACATGTGATGCCTATTTTTAGAACTCTTTACAGATCTAAAGTCACTTTGTTACTTTAGGAATATAAAATATCTGATGTATATTGTAAGTTATTATTAAAATTATCATGCTCATAAAATTATCATTAAAATCAAAAACATTTAAAAATATATATTTTCTTCATCCTCTTCAGCCCCTCTACTCCCGTTGGTAGCTTCTTCATTTCTCTAGCCTTCCTTATTTCCTTGTTCCAACGATAATTTGTAAAATGCTTCCTATGATTGTCAGTTACACCCAGGAATCAATTCTGTCTCCTTCACTTATCTAGTTTCCACAGTAACAATCCATATTTCCCCTATTTATTTACTCCAGCATTTTGCACACACTTATACTCCAATCCTCTTTCCTGTCCCTTCCCTTACTCCTTTTCCATAACTCTCACTCTCTCCCTTTATGTGTTACAGATGTATATATAGAATGGGGGGAATCATTCACCACATAATTTATAATATATAATATAAATTCATTAGCATCTCACTTTTCTGCCCAAAGTACACAGAGCAGGGTACAACATAATCGTTTACAGCTTCCAAACATATCTCCTCCGCTCCCTAGGGCTGCCAACTGGCCACATCAACACATAAGCCCTTAGGCCCAGTTTGGTCTGATGGACAAGTATTAGCAAATGGGTTACCCAGGCCTTCCTCATTCCATTCCATAATTGTCAGAAGAAAATAGAAACATTCACTTTATATTAAGTGAATAAGGAATTTGAGATGGTGGCTATAAGCATGGTAAATGACTCTCCATTTTCCTGAAAACCACTCTACGAATACTACAGTTCCCCTGTCTGAATACCGTGAGATCCATTTCCCAAGAAGACAGACTGTGTTGTGCCAATTCAATGGAATTAAGTAATTTACATGTGAAATTTTATGTTCCAATATAACATTATCAGAATGCCTATTCTGTATATATTATATAATAATTGTAACAACAACAACAACAACACATAGATGCCTTTCTCTCTCACACAAAATTATCATCATCATCATCATCATCATCATCATCATCTCTATACCGTCCCATAGCAAAGTTCTTTGGGTGGTTTACAGAAGATTAAAACATTAAAAACTACATACAAAATTTTAAAACATAAAAACAGACAACAGACAGTATACACAGACAACATACATCTAAAAACAACGTACATCCAAAAAAGGCTCAAGGTGTCTTACAATAGAATTAAACATACAAAATTTAAATGAGCTACAACAATTTCCCATTAAAATACAACCACCTCATAAAACCACTAAAATATCAGTAACAATCATTTACTAGCCCATCACATACTTGAGGCATATACTTCAAATACCTGGGAATAGAGGAAAAGTCTTAACCTGGTGCCATAAAAATGGCAATGTTGGTGCCAGTCAGTCTTCACTGAGGCAACCATTCTGTAATCTGGGAGGCCACCAACAAGAAGGCCCTAGAATTAGAACTGAGCTCTCCTAATGGATAGTCTAATCATCAGACCATTTGACTAAACATGGCCTCCATAGAAACATTCCTGTTTTCCTTCCTCGACACCTGAAACCAGGACTTGTAATGCTGTGCCGATGGAATGACCACCATATTTTATACCTGGTTAGCCCAAGAGAGGAACAACGCACCACCAGAAAATTCGAAAGCAGTGAAAAAATGGCAGAAATATCCCTGGAAACAGTGCCAAAGCCCACCAATCAGGGACTTATGTTGTTGATGAGGCAACCCAGTATACATCCCAGCTTCACTGCACACACAACATGTTTAACAATGCCAGAGGGCCCCACTCTATCAGGCCACAGGTCAGCAAGCAACAACCCTGCTACTCCCAGTCCTGAGACATTCTTACAGCAGAGTTTTGAAGCCTCTTATATTGCCTACAACACCAGTTTTTGAGTGCAACACACATCGGGAAGGAAGGAGAAGACACCAAGGAAGAAGACACCAAACACAGCACTCACATAGCTCCGTGGGCAGCCTGGCTGCACAGAGCAGTCAGACACATACAGATGGCTGCAGTCTCTAGTGGGTCACTCTATAGACTGAGGGATTAGGGAGTCCAGAAGCAGGAAATAGGACTTAAAGCCCACCAGAAGGAGCAGAGAAATGCCTCCTCTCGATCTTCTGCTTGCCTAGAAAAAAAGAAAAAAGACCAGTCCTGTCAGGGGGAAAAGAGAAGAAGCCCCAGGACTTGAACCCACAGTGCAAGCTCACCAGAACAGCATTCTCACTATACAATCACAGTAGCAGACCAGAAACAGAGACATCTTGGGGCATTTATGTTTTCCCAACTGTAAAATACCAGGAGCTACAGGAGGATCCCAACCATGTTAAATAACTCACATTTTATTTATTTATTTATTTATTTAATTCCATTTATATACCGCCCCATAGCCAAAGTTCTCTGAGCGGTTTACAAAAATTAAAAACATTGAACAATTAAAACACCAATATACAAAATTTAAAAGCATAAAGCATAAAAACAATTTAAAGTATGCCTTTCACCATGGTGGCTGACTTGCCCAATGGGAGTCCTTCCGCTGAGGCTCATGGGAAGTGAAGTCTGGCTGAGCCAGTCCACACTGCACTGTTCAATTGATGCCCGTAAGTAGACTGTGAGGGAGCCGCCGGCCTGCTGACTGACTGATGGTTAGCTTGGTTGCTGATGGAAATGGGCCCAGATCTCCTGTTCTCGATGGGGCCTAGCAACTGAGGCAGCTGGCCCCAGGCATTCTCACTTCAGGCCCAGGAAGATGAGCCACTACTAGGTGATGGCTGTTGCCAAAGCCTGATAAGCTTTCCCTCCTGCCCAAGGCATGCTGGGAGTTGTAGGCATAAGCCTAGGTTCCTGAATAATGTGTTAGTCTTTGAACACCATCTGAGGTATGGTAGGAGACAACGGGAGTTAATATTTTTTACCCCCAAGGCCTTTTAACTTGATGAGATTTTTATGCTGCATTTTTTTTGTCATAACTAAACCACAACGTTCCAAGACAGATGCAGGAATTATTGAATAAAGATTTTTATGTAACAGCTTGACTACATCATTGTAACAGAAGTGTGAATAGAGGAATGACTGATAACTGAGACTAGAATGGAATGGTGGATGGGGTTAGTGGTAGTTGGAGAAAGTCAGGTAGAAGGAGAACAAAGACAGTTAGTGAATTAGGACTGAGAGATAGTGACCTGGCTTGCACAGAGTGACCTGGCTTACTAACCCATGCTTTATGTAAAATTAACCACTCTGCATGCCAGTACTATACCTCCAAGTATGCTTTTCACGGCCCACAGGTGCCCAAGTCCTCTGGGAGGCTCTTCCCTCCTCTCATTGCTGATGCTGCTCATCAATAGAACATCGAGGAGTAGCATCACTGAGGAGGGGAGGTAAGCAGCTGTCAGTGGATGAGCCCAGCTCCAACCAAGTCCAGCTGGAACTGTCTCAGCCTGCACTTCTCATCCACCAGGTGCTCTATCAGGAGCGTGTACTGAAGGGCCAGGGCCAGGATGGCACTTGCTCCCTTCATTGAACCTATTTCTGGGCATGCACAGAGTGCTTCCCCTTCCTCCCTCCCTCTTAAGGGTGAAGGCCGTGCACAGACACTCCCCAGATTCTCAGAAAACAGTAATATCAGGATGGGATGACTTTGAGCATGTTCAGAGTTTGGCCTCTCAAAGTCACGCTGTTGTATATAGTTATGATTTTAAAAGCATGCATGCTGGGTGGGAGGAGGCACCGCAAATGGATGCAGCCCATTTATTTGGGTTGTTTCCTTTTATGTGGAATTGGGTTGACTACTCAAGACTGACCTTAAGAGTCTGGGTTGTGAAAGTCATGTAGCAGCCACCTGTCCATGAACTCACAATGGCCGCTAAAGGCTAGTAAGTCTGGCCTCCCACCCAAGGCATGCTGGGAGTTCCACCGAAGACATGCTGTGAGTTGTAGGAATAAACCTAGGTTTTTATTAAATTATTTAAAAATTCTTAAAACCCCAAAATTCATGTTTTTAGATTTTTCTGGTACATTGTACAGCCAGACCTATCACCGTGTCAAATTTCAAGTTTCTAACTCATCTGGAAGTGGATATACATTTCTGGACATACTTGAAACACACATACTTTATTTTATTATTATTATTTATTACATTTATGTATCACCCCATAGCCGAAGTTCTCTCGGTGGTTTACAAAAAATACTTTCTGCTTTATAGGTAGAGATGTTACCCTATAACTTCTAGAATGTTTAAATATCTACACTTTTTAAAGCATCAGTTCTAAAAAAATTTCCTGACCTGTTTACCTTTCCTCTGAGACAAGAAATTACTGCTATATATGATTTTGATTTTGTTTTGTTTGGTTTTGTTGTTCTTAGTTTTCTTTCAAAGAATAAACAGCTGTGTGCCTCTCTGAATTGCTTGTGCCCTGCATACATACACAGTCTCCAGCAAATGGAAAACATACATACATTTGCTACTTCACTGGAGACTGAAACTCATGCACGTTCCTGAGATAGTGGCCTGAATCTTCTAGTTTTAACAACTGGCAATTCTCTGAGGCAAGGAAGTCTAGCTACTTCACAACCTCCAGACATTTGAAAGCAAAACTCAGCAGTACCACTGAGAGGAGAACGAATCTGACAGATGGATTCTTTGCCTTAATATCTGCAAAGCAAAGGCCACTCCTTTGTAAATAGTGTTGTTGTTGTTTTCCTTTGTAAACAAGAAAAAATAACTCAGATGTGTACAATGGGGGGAAAACTGGTATGATGGACAAAGGACCCTATAAAACTCATGCATGCTAAGGTGATGTACATAAAGAGAAAGTGATCAATAATTTCCTTTAAACAAACAGTGCAGTATGCATAAAATGCAGTCACACAAAAGAGGGCACCAATTTGCATAACAGTCTGCTGTCCAGGTGTAAACAAAAGAGAGGAAATGTATTACCAAAGAGGCCACTGATTTCCATAAAATTTGCATATGCTTATATATAGATATAGATATATTATAGATATAGAAGAGATGCAAATTTGGAAATAATTATTATAATTTAAATAGAAATACAGTATATCCCACCATAGAGTTGTATCAATATTAATCCTAATTAGAGTAGACCCATTGAAATGAATGGGGCTTTAGTTAGTCATAACTGACTTGAGTCCCACCCATTTCAATGGCTCTACTCTAAGCAGAGGTGATACTGGATACAGTCCATGGTGTGGAAGATTGTGATCGGGTGACCTGTGTGCCGGGCTCAGTCTGCGCAACTTCAAGGCCCAGTTCTTCCTTGATCTTTAAGTTGGAACTTGGACTGGACAGCCCTTCAAATAGAGGGCACCTTCAAATGAGAGGGCAGTCCCCCGGCAGCCCTTCAAACAGAGGATTATCCTGTTAAAAGAAGGGGGACACATGGCCACCTTAGCAGGCAAGATGTAGCCCCCTCTCCCTGAGTGAGTTCACTTCTTGCTCGCTTCTCTCCCTGCTGCCCATTCACTTGCCTCCCCATTTGAGCCCAATCTGTACAACCACCTAAAAGAAAGGTACAAGGCAAATAGAGGAAGCTGCTTTATCTTCTCACAATTGTCACTGCCTGTGTGCTCAGAGAGGGCAATGATAGCAAGGAGGAGGAGGAGCCGGGCTAGGAGGTTTTGAACATTGACAATGGGTCTCCTACAGAGCTATGGGCCTCAACAAGTGCCCAGTGTCTCCCCTTATGCTCTGTAGTGTGCTGTGATATATTAGTTTAGTTACAGCCATGTACTGGCTCTGGGTTATGTTCACCTGTCTAATCCACAAATTCAAACGCATATTTAGCATGTTCATCTCTTAGGTATGTAGAAAGGATTGTCCATTGTCCACATACACCCAAAAAACATAATGTGTGAAGCCGTCCTCATTATTTACGCTTTTATATAAGCATATCATTATTGTAGGAAAATGTGGATTAAGATGAGAATCTCTGGCTCACAATCATCCAAATTCTATCATAAGCAAAATATGACTTGTTCAGTCATCCACACATTCTTTCCCTTCCTGTTTCATGCTGTCTGGAGGCTTTAGGCAGTGGGCCTACAGACATTGCTGGCTCTGTAGTGTAGATGACCTCATCTGCATGCCACACAGCTGCAGGGACATGCTGTGTGCACTCTGCTTGAAACAACAGGTTTCTGGGGATTTTATTTGTTCACACATGAACAGTAAATCAGCTTTCAGGGTTTTGGTGTGTGTGTGTGTGTGTGTGTGTTTAACTTTGTGGGAAATGCCTAAGCATAAGGTTTCTATTTCTCTCTGCCAAGTGGGGTTTCGTGGGTAGAGAGATGCAGAATCTAGCTAACAAAAACAATACAGGAATAGCCTACAGTAAACTCAACCATCCCTATAATTTATGTGCAACCTAATCCCGTGCATGTTTACTTGGTTACTATATATGTAATTGCATCATTGCATTTTTAGCAATCACATCCAAAGGGGGGGGGCAGGATCACAATTAAGAGCACAATTAAGAGCACAAAAAAGACTAAAACAGAATGCTTCCAAACCACCTAATGTCAGCGACTTTCATGAAGGGTGGTCACTCACACATCACCAAAAACAGTAGATGCATCACTAAGAAGAGTACAAAAGAGGATACTAATTTGAACTGTATTTGCATATACTAATTTATATGTATAAATGAACATTTAGAGATAATAATTGTAATTTAAATAGAAATATAATATTTCTCACATAGTGAGGAAGGCTGACCAGGTGATCTGTGTGCCTGCTTAGTCTCCTTCCCAGGTGCTAATTGTGAATGGGAAAATTCAAAGCTTTTGCTCTCCCTTCTTATGGTTCTTCGACTTTAAACTAGCATTAGTATATGCAGCCTATCAAATAAAAGATGCTTTCAAAGAGAGGCAACCAGGCCAACCTATTTTCAAGTTACTGCAATATAATTTTATGTAGGGTTTTAGACCCTTAGGCTGCAATCCTAAACACAGTTGTTAAAAGTAAGCCCTATTGAATACAGTGAAGTTACTTCTGAGTCTGCATCTTTGGGTTGCATTGCGAATATGCATACATTGTAGTCTGAGTCACACATACAGTGATCTAAGCAGATGAGTTGCTGCTCACAATAAAATAGTTTTGGCAGAGTTCTGTGTCTTAGGTAAGTTATATGACTGGCTTCTTTGAACAGATTGGATAGGTGTTACCCTATTACCATGGTTTAGCCATTAGGAACGTGCTAGAACAGGTGTAAGGAAATTTTCGGGCCATGGCCACATTTGGCAATTTGAGAAACAATGCCAGGCACCACTACAAAATGGCTGCCATGGCAGGTATGGCAAAGGTCAAATAATCTACCCAAAAGATTGAGTACAAGACAGAGGTGGGGCATGGGTAAGCTGATCAGATAAAATCCAGGGCCCCCTCCACAAGGATGCGCTTTTGCGCCCGGTTCGGGGATTATGCGCATTTTCGCGGAGGCGCATTTACGCCTAATCCCTCTGCACGGGAGGCGGCGAGAAGCGGCGAAGCGCATTAAAAGATGCCCAAAAAGCACTTTACAGGTAGTTAATGCGCATAATCGCTTGTTCACACAGCGAAAATGCGCTTTAACGGCCGGAGCAAAATAAAAGTCGCTATTTAACGCGCGTTCGAAAATGCGCATTATCGGGGAGATAACGCGCCTGTACGCCCGTTTTGCGCTCCGCTCGTGTGTAGGTAAAATTTATAATGAGCCTTCAAGGCTCATTAAACGTCTCGTGTGGAGGAGGCCCAGGTCAGGGCTCCTGTAACTTTAACAGTTGTAGAGAAAAGGGAATTTCAGCCAGTGTCATTTGTATGCAATTAGTTCCTGGTGAAATTCCCTCTTCATCACAACAGTTAAAGTTGCAGGGGCCCTGCCTTCTTTTGTATATGGTCACACTAGTATAGTGCCTGCAACATTAACCATTGTGATGAAGAGGGAATTTCACCAGGAACTAATTGCATACAAATGACACTGGCTGAAATTCCCTTTTCTCGACAACTGTTAAAGTTACATGGGCCCTGACCTGGATTTTATCTGGTCAGCCTAAGCATGGGATGTGAACATGTTGCAAAAGTTATTATTTGGAGTTGCAGGTCTGGGTGAGTATGGAATGAGTGGGAAGTGAGTGCTGATTAGTTAGTTGTTTGGAGTGCCTGGATTGGTGGGGGGTGGGAGAGTGGGAGGAGCTGGGGAGCGAATGAGATATATATGTCAGACAGAGGGCTGACAGGGTTGTTTTGGGATTAATTGTGGAGGGTGGTTGATTGTGGGTTAAGCAGGGAGGGAGAGAGAAAGAATCTAGTGAAGTGTTTGATTGATTGAATATTGTAAGAGGAAACAGTTTAGCTTTAAGAACAGTTGAAACATATAAACATTATACTTGAAACTGCTATGCAAATGAACTAAAGAAACCAATAAGCTTACTGTGCACACAATATACTTGATATTAATACAATTTGTTAATTTCATCCAACTGGTGTTGTCATTAAAGTGTACCTGAGGAAGGTACTGGTGGCAGCGGGAACATAGATGCTTGTCTGAGGCCAGGTTGCTGGGCTGTAGAGCTGTGGGGCCTAATAGTAAAGGCGGGAGGGGGCAACAGCAGCAAGGGGCTAGGATAAGGTGTCACAGGTATGGCAAAGGTCAAAAAATCTACCCAAATGACTGAGTACAAGACAGAGGTGGGGCATGATCCCCAACGCAGTAAACAACTTGTTTGAGGCTACAGTCTTCTACAGTCTTCAGCTCTAAAGGAAGTCTATTTCACAGCAATCCCAGCTGCCAGTAAGAAAAGATGTGGGAGGGTAGGGCATCTGGGGATACATTGGGGCCTGTATGCTTCTATGTTGCCTTCTCTCCTTGTACTTTCTTGTATGCAGTAACATAATATGCCATGATGACCAAGCTGACCATACTATGGTTATTGCCTACCCATACTTTCCATCTAAAGCATAGAACAGAAAGCATGTTTTGAATTAGATGTCTAATTCTGGTTTGGATACAAACTATGGACAGGATTATTTCCCCTCTTTGAACGCCATGGGAAACTATGGTTATCACAAACAAGAAACTGCAGAGAGGAACCCCAGCATGTGTTGGGGGCTGGTGGGGAGAAGGAAATTGTGCATATAGAGACTACAGGTTGTCCATGACATTTAAATCCATAGAATGCCTCTTTTTCATAGTTAAAATCTGTCTGAAGAATTATACCGTGAAGCTCCATCCACTTGGCTGTATTGTCCACATTGTTTAACAGCAGCCTTGCCCAATCTGGCAGCCTCCAGAGGTGTTGGACTACAACTCCCAGAATCCCCAGCCAGGTCTAGAAGCTTCCAGGTTGGGCAAGGCTGCCTAACGGCATGTATAAATGATTGCACAAAATCACAGACTTAAATTGCTAATCTTTAAACCACAGTGACATTTAGAGAGCAATCATTGAAATTTGTAACTAAGGATCTAGTGTCTGAATTTGCTTTCCCCCCCCTCCTCCCACCCAATCCCCTTTTCTTTTGTGTTATGTTTTTTAGATTGTAAGCATGTGGACAGGGACTGTCTTAAGAAATATTTTTGTAAGCCCCCTTAAGAGCCTTTTTTGGCTAAAGGGTGGGATTAAAAGTGCTAAAATCAATCAATCAATCAATCCTAAAGGCTAGAACCCAAAATGAATGACAGAGCACTCCTATGTTGGAGCCATCCATCCATCCAAAGCCCTGTTGGGCTCTTTCTGGCAGGACGAGAGGAACAGCATAGGCTATTTCCTCCCTCCAAAAAGGTCACTAGACGGGTCTGGGTGCCCATTTAACACTTCATCAGGGATGGGGGCCATGAGGTCTTTAGATCTAATGGATCCTCAGCCCCTCCTCTCCAACCACTGACATGCACCCAAGACTTCTTCTTTCCTTTCAGAGATTGGAACGTCAACGTTGGGAGAGGTAGCCATCTATCTGCAGCCTGATCTCCCCTGTGAGTCCAGAGCTCTGTCTCCAGTCTCTGAGGGGGAGATCCGCTGCATCCTTTCGTCTCTAGGATTCTCTTTGGGGGCTAAAGGGTTGAGCTCTTAATCATGGTTTGTTTTTATTAATCATGGTTAAGCGTTACATCAGAATAACCAAACAATGATTAAGATTTGCTCCAATTTAGGATATAATCATGATTTACAGGAAACACCGGAGAACATATGCAGAGCCTTTGCCAGACGGGATAACTACTTTTAAAATCCAGTTGGGCAATGCTTTTATTAGGACCAATCATGAATAAGCTTTTCAGTTCTCCAGAGCACTTTCTCAGGCTGGATGTTACAAAAAACAGGGGAGGGTAGCAAAGAGGTAAACAAAAACAAAAAAAATACCAAACATAGGAAGGTTTTTTTTCTTATGGCCTAGCACCTTTACTTCTTATTTTTAAAGTGTGCCTTTTAAAAAACTTGACTTGTGGACAGAGCTGAGGGATTCTGAAATCAGAGACAGCTGTTATGTGCCATGGAGTTAAACTGGTCTGACACTTTAAATTAAAAAGGGCACAGTTCAACCTCAATATTCTTCATTTTTGGTAACAAAAACCCTTCAAATGCCACTTTGATGATCTGCCAGCTACATGGATATCAATTTTTTTTTAAAAAAAATCAGAGTGTCTCTGACTGCTTGATCTGTTCAATTTTCAAGCATATTTCTTTTATTTAAAACAATTCTGAAATGTTATTGTGTGCTATCCATCTGTGATAATTTTCTGAGGACTACTTTTCATGAGATATTTTGTGATGCATCAATTATAGACAGTAAACATTTCAAAGGTCAGTCTTGATCCAGGTCAATTTATTTTAAAGAAAGACATACTTGCATCTTTTTTACACCTGTATTCAATAACCTTTCCCCCTACCCCTGCAAGAGTTGCTATATGGGAAGCAGCTACTGGTGCAACTTTTAATCCATTTTCCCCCAGGCAGGCTCCAAAATGGAAAATGAGTCCCAAGTCAGGGGACAGTCTGGGGTAAGGCATTTGCAGGGCAGCAGTGATGAGAACAAGAAGGGTTAAGCATCTTCCTTTCTGTACCATTATTCTCCTCCATAAATACCTCCTCTATCCCCACTTGAGTTAGCTCATCAAAGACAGGTTTGGGAAGATGCATTTGCCAAGATAACATGTAGTTCTTTGCTAAGTGCTGATAGCAATCACAAATCTATGGCTTCTTGGGTTCAATGCTTTCATTATTCTAAAGTTCAACTGGACTCATGAGTGTGTGTAGCTGTACACAGTTTTGTAACCCACAAAGACATTTTCGGAAGTGCATCTAAAGTTAACACTTGAGTTTCCTACAGTTCTAAATTGAATGCAAAAACCACATTGACCAAAATGTTCATTCTGTTTTAAAATGTTACACTTCCTTCGTACAAATGCACTTCTTACAATTAGCTATTAAAATACCATCAGTCAGTCTCTCCAGCAAAATATCTGACAATTAACTATCTTAAAATAATGGATTTCCATTGAAGTTGTTTAATTGGGAGTTGCTTAGTCACATCAGCAATAAGTAAAATGCTTCTCTTATCTTTTAAGACTTTTGGAAACAGGGTGTGAGAGATGCTAAAATGATAACTATGTAATATAAATATTGTTTGGATTTTTTAAGACACTATATCTGAATCATATACTTCAAACCACTGCTTTGTCTATCCCAGTATTGTCTACACGCAGACTCAGGCTGTGACCTTTCCCAGCTCTGCTACCTGAGATCTATTTGAATTGGGATGCTAGTGATTGCTCAGCCATTTAGCTACATCTCCTTCCCCCATGAGACTTCGTGAGAGCAGATTCACCCTAAATCTAATCATTCATTATGAAATCAAAAGTTAGTGTATGATGCTGAGACTTGTGTTTCTCGTAATCTCTTAGCAAGTCTCTTAGCGATGGTCAGCTGTCCATCTCAATGGATTATGGGAAATCCATTGTGATAAATTTAGTTTAGTATGTCTCCATTTACTACTACTACCATTACTACCACTACAGTCGGCCAAGACTAGGCTGACAACTGTTACCCAGAGGACCTTTTCTTCTGCCACTCCCAGACTGTGGAATGACCTGACGGAGGAGACTCATCAACTTAACAGTCTTTTAGAATTTAAGAAAGCTATATAGACTGGTCTCTTCCAGCAGGTATATCCAGTGGAATTTTAGAATGTTTTTAGGATGTTTTAGGATGTTTTTATTGCTATTTTAATAATGTTTGCCATGTTTTTAATCAGTTTTATGTATTTTATCGTGTTTTATATTTACTGTTGTTCCCGCCCTCAATCCAAACAGAGAGGCGGGTAAGAAATAAATTTTATTATATTATTATTATTATTACTATTATTATTATTATCATTATCTCTCTTTCCTCACTCATGGCGTTTCTTCTAGATGGACATGACAGGCTTTGCCAAGTAATGCTCTTTTACTGATTCAGGAATTTCATGATTCAGGACTATTGAACGTGTTTAAGTATGACTGCTTTCTGGATGTTGGTGGGGATGTATTTTGGTAGGCCCAGTTTCTGAAGGTTTTCTGTATAGTTTTTTTATATGATGCCAGGGACTGTGACCTACAGCATAATTGTGACTTTTCCCATTGCCATAGTTCTTTAACTTCCATAGCCAGTGGTGTGCATTTTTCTTTCTTTTCTACATTTTGTCATTAGGTATTATTATTATTTCACCTCTTTCTCGCTCTTTCTCGCTCGTGGCAGCTTTTCTAGACAGACATGATGGGCTTTGCCAAGTCATGCTGTCTTTTACAGATTCAGGAATTTCCTGACAATTGAACATGTTTTAAATATGACTGCTTTCTGGATGTTGGTGTGGATGTATTTTGGTAGGCCCTATTATTATTATTATTATTATTATTATTATTATTATTATTATTGATGTGATGGCAGAAACCCCAACAGCCAGGTACTTATTCTATGCAAAAGGTTACCACGAGCACCCAAGGACAGTTGTTACATTGGATCCCCCTTGGTTCTTTTGGCCAGGACTCAAGTTTCATTTAGGGTGACTGTGATGTTCTACTGTTTGTAGTTGTAAATATATTGCAAAGTTTATTGTTTGTGATATGCATTTGTTCATATCTTTAAAAAGAAGTAAGAATAATAACAGGTAAAGTAAATAAATAGGCCGAAATGTACTTAATATTGGTGAGGAAAGGACTAGGTAAGTATGGAGTGCCTGGATTGGCTGGCTGGCTGGAAAGTGAGTGCTGAGACTTCCGGTGAAGGCATGGCAGGTTGGAGCCGCGAGCTTTAAGCTCTGCGGAACTGGAAGGCTTGGCTGCCATCTGGGGGCTCCCAGACGGAGTTAATTTCCCCAGATAAAAGGGGAATGCATGCCATAAAGTATCTCGTAAATCCTTTAATGAGGTAATGAAGTCGAAATGGAAATTTCATAGGAAGGACAGCATGAGAGGAAGAAGGTAATGGCGTCCATCACTCACGAGCCATTCCAGACCCGATAAGGCATAAGACCGGCCAGCCTTCATTCTCCAAAAATGGGTAACATCTAGAGAGAAAGGGGTACATCTTCTGCAGCAAAATCAATTAGAATAACAATTGTCTTGCAAGGAAAAAGAAAACAATCTCTTGCGGTATCCTGTGGGTGAGTCATCTTAAAAACTTTTTAAAAAGAAAAAAGAAAGCTTTGGAATTACGAAGAGGATCACAGTTGTGTAATTAACATATTAACTTAGAAGAAAAAGGGAGAAGAAAAGCAATAAGAAAGAAAGAAAGAAAGAGAGGTGGGAAAATATAACTAACTGCCTCTTCCCTTTGAGAGGAACTCCAGTGAAAGCGGGAAACAGTGCAAGGTTTTTATAATGAGAAACATCAAAAGAAAATCGAAGGAATGCGTGAAAGTATTCCAGGAATTACAGTTATGTATGCAAAACTGTTTCCAAAGACTATGTGACAAAATGGATGACATCACAGGAAAATGGGAGTGTAAACTAGGGATGTGCACGCCCGAAAATATTGTATCATATCGTTATCGGAATTTCGGACCAAAATCGTCTCTGATTATATCATACGTGAACCATATTGTATCGTATCATATTTCTGATAATTGTTGGAAATCTGATATTATATCGTTTCTCCATTTAGCCCTAGAGACTCTAGAGTTGATTTTTGAGTCAGAAAGGCCTAAAACTTCTTAATTTTCCAAGTTACAGGTTTGAAACTTGGTCACAGTGCAGACTGAGTGTTGCTAGTCTTGTGTGCCAAATATTAGTACAATCGGTGCAAGCGTTACTCGGAAGTAAGCTTTCAAATACACTTTCAGGTGGCTGAAATGTGGTCCTTTTTCAAGAGACGTCATCCAGTACTCATGGGCATCTCACAGATGGCCTTGAAGGGACTCATCTGTGCCCAATTTCAGACGCACAGCTGCAGGCATTACTCGGAGTAAGCTCTCAACAAAATGCACTGTTTCTGGTAATGCACTCCATGCTGCTGCCGCTGAGACTTATAGGTATATTATGAATACAATGAACTTTCAAAACCTGTGGATAAACCTAGGCGGTGCCTTCCATATGCAGTCATAAAAGTAAAATGTGTTAATCAGAAGATGGTGAACTGCTGCTGCCTTGTCTCATTAATTAGGTCACACATGCCTACAAATTAAAAGGATTGGGAGTAGGGGAATAGCACAGGCGTTACTGTTATATTTATTTTAGCCAGCCTTACCCAGGCAGGGCCTCATTGGCCAGGAGATACCCTGGAAGCAAGGAAACCTGGAGGATCCTAGCACAGATATACCTGTGTTGCTTTGACAACTGCGAATCCCATCAAAACAACCCTCACACACCGCCTTGACCTCCTCATGTTTGAAAAATGACCCAGTCTGCCCACCATCCCCATGCAGGCAGGTTGGCAGTTCTTCATGCCAGAGCTGCGCACATTGGCTGGAGCAGGGCAAATAAAAGTCACGTTGGGGGTAGAGGTGGGCATTGGCTGGAGTGGAGGGAATAGTCACGTTCGAGGTACAGGTGGGCACTTTGGCAAATAAGTAAAAAGTCACGTTCAGGGTAGACGTAGGCACTTCGGAAAATAAATAAAAAGTCACATTCAGGGTAGAGGAAGGCACATTGCCTGGACCAGAGTCTCAAAAAAAAGAAAAAAGGAAATGAGTGAGGGGGATGCTTTTGCAGACCCAGGGACGGAGTGATGAAACATAATAATACCAGAATCTCTCAAGGCTCACTATAGCAGTCCCTCCAAACTGGAAACATTGGCTGGAGCAGTGTCTTTAATAAAGAAATAAAATGTGTGACAGGGAGAGACAGCCACCCACCCTCCAGCAGCAACAGCATGTCTCCTAGACCCAGAGCCACCTCACCCAAGGCGTGCCTTAGAGCCGCATTTCATACTGGTACAAAGTGATTGAAAATGAAATTATTATTTACATTAATAACAATCCTTTGCAAACAATTTGTATGCTGCTTTGACCACTGATTGTGTGGTGTTATCCTGTGTGGCAAGCTACAAGATACACCAGCACACTCTCAGTCAATCAAGCAAACGCACACACCCAGAGGGAGAGAGGGAGAGAAATATATTTTTTAAAAATATTTTTTTTGGTTTTTTTTAAAGAAAGTTAAACAGGGAAGAGGACAAAACACACTCACTGGCTGCGTTCAAACAACACGATAGTCAATGGTGGGGTAATAATCAACTTTACAATTGTTCATCTAGGGGGTACACCCCACACAACATGGCAATAAATAATCAACCGTGGTGTGGATTAGGATCAGTGCTTAGCTGACTATGGCAGCATTCGGACGACAAGATAGTCAATACAACTGATGATTTCCTTCCCTCCCCCCAGTTGCTTAATGTGTTGTCCGAATGCAGCCACTCAGTCACACTACCCCCACTCATGCTAACCTAACCCTTCAATCAAACCAACCAAAAAAGTATAAAAACTATAACTCAAACACACAAGCAACGAACAGCCAAACGAACCTGAGACACAGAAGGGAACAGAAAGATGCAAGACTACAATGAATCTCTAATAATTCGCCACCAAGTTAACTATAAGACCCAGGAGCCAGGACAGAGCTCCAACAAAACCCATCCTTCTCCCCTCAACGCCTAACTCCCAACACAGCTGGAACACCAAGTGTGGGGGTTTTATGCGGGGATATTCTTAGCCCTCCTCCAACATTGTGATTGGAGCCTGCTGGAATCCTTGCCGCACGATTGGTCACTGTCTCAGCAAGCACACCCCACCTTCTAGCTCCATCCATGTGGAGGCAAAAGAGAAAGAGCCTTCCGATAAAATGAGAACATACGATAATTATCGTAGGATTTTTTATTGTCTCCAATAATTATCATAGGCTTCCCTATTGTGTCGTTATCATTAAACGCTTGCACGATAAAGAGCATATCATATCATTATCGTACATTTTAACGAAACGATACACATCCCTACTATTGATTCATATACCAGCATTATGTTTATCTTTTTGCTACTTGGTTAGCTAGTTGACATGGAATGCTATTCTTTATAGATTAATCAATAACATTCCATTAATCAACAACTGGAGCTGCAATCCCATATACACTCTCACTTAACACAATGGGACTTATATGAGTAGACATGTGTAGGATTGCAAAGGGATCTACACAACACAATGATGATGAGTTCTCTGTTACAATGTGGATTTGCTTGCTGCTCACATACACTGCTTTTGATACCAACTTAGTTTTTCTCTTTACAGCTGAGTGGGGGATGGATTCATAACAACAGGAATATTTATAAGTACGATGTGGAACTGAAGAGCAATAATTTCAGCACCTCCAAAATTTGACTTTCCTAATCTGCTCAAGCAGCCAAGAATGTTGTAGTACACTGTGTTATCTTAGGAAGCTTTCCTAACGATATTCATGATGCAATTAAAGAGAAAAGAGATTAATGAAAGGCCAAGAAGTAGATATTGCAATTTTGAAAAGGGATGATTACATTTTAGAGATCACTAACCAAGCCCTCTGACATTATTAACAGAGGGAAGGGAATATATCAAAGGATCACTCAGGGCTCATTTTTACATTATATGTTAAGGTTTCTGATGGCAATCAGACTGCTAGGATTCTGTATGAAGTGAGTCACGATCTCCCCTTATCTGAATGCAATGTTGGTTCACTTTTTAAAATGTCTGTTACCACATTTTTAAATGATAGATGGCAAAATCTGTAAACAGCTATTTATAAAGAAAAATAGCATTTCCATTTAAAATTGGTACTGGATATTACAAGAAAATCTCATTGCTCTCAGTTCTTTAACACTCTGACATCATTTACTTAAGTTGTATGCTTAAATCAATGTGGGTTATTTGTATATATTTAACTATTCCATGGGAGGGGGGCTACTGCGGTTGCTTCTAGAATAATGATTCTCTGGGTAAAGAAGCCTATGTTTATTTTAACAGTAATTTTGCATTATGAGTACATGTTCCATTAGTATAGGGTTTTTAGAATGGAATCATATACATGCAGAATAAGCAAGCATTGTTAATTCTGTATTTTGTTTTCAAAACCCCTCTGTGATACACCGTTTAAGCATGAACCTTTCCCTATGACAATCATAACTACAATTAGGAGTTTCTTAATTTAAATGAATGGCTCGGATGAATGGGAAAGTCACACTTCCTATTTTATTTTGCCTATTAATAAAGCTCCTTGTTTTAAGAATAAATCCATGAACACCATAGTAAGTTACTATTAACATGGGAGTTAATGTAACGTATTACTCCCTGCACTTTAACACTATAATTCATTGTTATGTAAACAATATAAAACACTATCAGGCATAATCAGCTAACAATATATAAAACAAACAGAATAATTTGTTTAGATTTCCCAATCGTGTGTGTGTGTGTGTCTACACACACATACACACACAAGATGTGTAGTACGTGTCATCAAATAATCAGAAATTGTTTTCTTCAGTCTGGATGCTTCTGACTATGCACTTAGATCTTATCTTTATGCTAGCCACAGCGAGCCAGAGTATTTCTTTTTATTAGAAATGGCTTCTTTTTGCACTGGAATATTAGTACTGATGAAAATACTACACATTTAAAATAACCCCTGTGTCCTATTGAAGAAGTAGTAAGTATTCAGATTGCTGCTGTTTTGGCCATAGATTAAAATATGCATGGAAAAGAATTGCAGCCATCCCCAGAAGCTTCAGTCATGTGAAGAGGGAATCCCCTCTTTTGACCATGTAAGGTAACAAACGTGCACTGGAAAGATGAACCTCCCACAAAACCAGCCAGCCAGAAAGAGCTCTGACAGGAAAGATTTACAATATGTACTGTCTAAATTCCTGTGGGATTTCAAACACAGGTGGGGAATGAGAATTTCTTTGACCTAGCCACCAGATGCCTTCTTTTTGTAAACAGCAGAAAAAATAATCACATGCAGATATTAAAACTATATTTATATCTGACAAAACAGAAATATTTGCACAGAAGATTAGGAACACGGTGTGTGTGCAATGAAGAGAGCAGCAGGAAAAATAAAGCTCGGTAAAGCAAGCAGAATTATGAAAAGAGCACACATACATATAGACACTTTTAGGGTCTGTAAATCCATAACTTTTCAGCCAGCTTAATGTTAGATGAGCTCACTAAGTTGTAATGGGGGAGGGGAGAAGCAGGACGGGGAATAGATAGAATCACTATGTGTGGTTGCTGAACAACTATGCAAATATCCCCTATTCCTTTCTATTTAACGCAGAAGCAATATGGAAAGCTCTCGTGGTTGTCCGTTGACCACAGACATGCTTTTTCTCTTCCCTTTCCATGTGAAGACTTGGGCTGCCTCTACAAGAGAGGTTTAAAGCTCTTTCAAGGCGCTTAAAAAAATTTACCTCTACAAGGAGGGAGCGCAAATCGGGCATAGAGGCACGCTATCCCTCCGATTGTGCGCATTATCGAGTGCGCGTTAAATAGCGAGTTTTATTTTGCGGCGGGATGTGCTGCTGCTGCTGCTCGCTCCCCCGCTCAGCTCCTGGCTTCCCTAACCGGCTCCTCTGGCTCCGTCTTTTGCCTTCCTCGCCCGCCCACGTCCCTCGGCAGACAGCAGGGGGAGACCCCAGCCGGCCTCGGCCAGCCCCTCCTTCCCTCCCTCCGGCGGGGGAGGGCGAAGCAGCCAGGCATGCAGGCAAGCAATGGAGCGGAGCGCTGAGGCTGCAGCCAGCGCGCGCGGGAGAGCTTCGCGTGGCCGAAGAAGGGGTCGCCCTGCCGCCGCCCCCCCTCTCCCCGCCGCCACTGCCGCTGCCCCCGCCGGGAAGGAGACGCTCCCCGTCCAGCAGTGACAACTCCTCCCGGCTCCCCTGAGCGCCCCCCCACCCCCGGTTTCTTGCCTTTGCGGAGAGAAAGGCCGGCGGAGGACTCTCGCTGCCCCCTATGCTGCTCCCCGGCCGAGATCGGCTCCTGCCTCCGGGGGTCTTGCCTCCCCCCTCCCCTCTCCCTGCCTGCCTCTCGTGCAGAGGTATTAGGGGTAAATGCGCTTCAGGGATGAAGCGCATAATCACTTAACCAGGCGCAAAAGCGAATCCTTGTGGAGGGGGCCTTATTGAGTGTTGCCAGCATGACGTGGACAAGAAAGAAAGCTATAACCACAGAGTTAAAATGGAGGGGCACCAATAGCAGCAACATATGTTCCCCCTCTCCTATAACTAGCTGCAAGGGTTAAGCAGGTGAGATGTGATAAGGAGTAGGGCTGTCTGTGGTCACCAACATGCTTATCCCAGTGTTGACTGTTCTATCATGCAACCTGGATAAATGGCTAAGAGAGAATATGAACTGATGGGTAAAGATGGTGCTAAGCATAGGCATGTGCGAGGGGTGTGCCAGGTATGCCCAGGCACACCCTAATGTCTCAAGCAATAAGCTCTGACTTGAGGGGGCCATTGAATAGGGATCCAGAGGGGGATCAAGATGCAGCAGGAGTGGTCCTCTGGCTACTCCACAACCACGCCAAAGAACTGCACACCATTGCTCCCAGCAGCAGGAGCAAAAGGATGCTCTCTGTTGAAAGCCTCTCTGCTGGGAACCACACTTCAAAGAGGCCAGGATGAGGGGCTCCAAAGGCTAATATCACACCATAAGCCCCTTCTCCAGTCAGTCTCACCACAAAGCCCCATCAATGCTGGGGTTTGAGGAGCATCTCCTCATTCCCTCCCTCACCTGCCTTCCGTGGTCAGGCAAGCCAAATGTGGAGTAGAGCATCAGTGTCTACAGTGATTAATAAATAAATGAATAAAAATAATGTCCTTTATGATTGAGTAGTCAATAAATGTTAGCCTTTAAAAAATAATAATCCCTGGGTACACTCCCTAATGAAATGTGCTGTGCACGCCTATGGTGCTAAGTAGATCTTTACCATTATTAGTTTCTGGGTCTCAGTTTGTAATTTCTTCTTTTTCTCCCTCACCATTAAAAAAATAAAACCCAACCTTGAGCTCCTGCTGTAGCATTTTGCTTGGCGCTAGTTTTCCCGTTTCCTATATTTTGAACACCATGCGATTTTATTATCTTTGTATATGTGTCTTCCTTAGGCAGTCCAATTTGGACAGAGAGAAGGCAGGGTCAGATCTAGAGGATGCAAACTTCTTAGGAAATAGAGACAGTGCACTGTATTAAATGACATAGAAGGAAACCTGAGAAGGTAATTTTTGTTCTTGAGCCTAAGCATTTTCCAGTCAGGCAGTCAGATGAAGCTCAAATGTAGAGAAATAGAAAATGACAAACTGCTGTTTCTGTTGTCTACAAGGTTCAGCTTAGCATTTATTTCCCCTGCTACCTACCTTGCCAAAGTCACACTTAATTTATTCTGAAAGCCTGCATGTTTGAACACACCCACAGGTCTTGTAATTTTTTTTTAAAGTTTAGGAATACATGTCCTCCAGTTTCGAAAGACAGGTATTCCAGTTTGGAAGGACTCTTAGACGTATGCCACTTTGGGTGTCTGTGGTAGAAAATTACTTTTCCATGTATAACAAAATGGTTTACTGTCTCTTTGCCTCCTAAGAAGTAGGTCAACATTTCTGCTAGCTGTGAAAAGAAGGCATAACAAATACTCAGCAAAGAAATATGTGGATTTAATTTTCACTGCAAACTGAATACAGAAGAGGGGGAAATCACAGCTTTATTTGTATCTTTAAAGACCTTCAGGTAAAGAAAGCTGAAGAACCGACATGCAAACATCCTTAAGTGGGCAGTAGCAAACGTGCGATAAAATGCTTGTCTGATGATGCTCTGACTCTGTCTAGCACACCTATATGGCTATGGGCTGGCCTGGAATTGAGAGGTTTAAGGATCTGGCAGATCCATGTCCTCTTTCCTCCCTGCCCAAAGTTCCATCACCAAAATGTCCATTTGCTCACCTTCAAGGTCATGACAATCCAAGTGGGGTATCCGTGGGGATCTGCCCCTCAAGTCGTAGTTCTGTCTACAGCCCCAGAGGGGTAAATCCTCAGTATCCTATGGCCCCTCAGTACTTGCGTAGTGGTTTTTAAATACATCCAAGTTTTCTCACGGATTCTCAACTAGCTATAGCAGTCTTTCCATTTTGATGTACTCCATGATTAGGTTTTATTTTCCCATCACGTTGCCTGTTAAATCAAAAGTTTCCTTGTAGACAACAGCTTTAGGATTTCCCCCCTATAAATCCACTGAATTAGGTGTTACATAAAATTAAAATCTCAAGAATGTATATAAATATTCTAACTTTCTGCAAACAACACTTTTATGAATTTTACTGCGCAAATTCGATTGTCTCAGTTTATTATAACTTTTACTAAACAAAGGCAGTATAATTTTAAGTTTTAACAAAATTACAATAGGAAAGTATACCATGTATGAAGAGATGCCTGCAATGTATATAGCATATTTCTAAGGGGTGGGGGAAACCCTGTGGCATTTAAAAGAATTATAATTGGTCATTAACTGTTGTGGTTTAATGCTCTTTCATCAGATGCATGAAACTGTTTCCTTCATTTATAAGTATATCACATGTACCACCAGAGAGTGGGAGGGGGGGGGGTAGAAAGAAACTGTGCTGAATAAAATTAATACAAGAACCACTCAGAGTACTTGTCCACTAGCTTGTTTTGTGAATATGTATCCACGACCTTTCCTCTGATAAAAGATTTCACTTCAGTGCCAGATCTTTCCTTGAGTCACTTAGCCCTAGGCTCATGTCTGTTATGTTGCTGCCTTAAAGCTGAGTTGTATATTTCATTTGCCATAGGAAATTGGCATATTCTGGTGGTCTTGCACTCATATTGCAACCGTAACTTCTATTCTGCATGTGGACCAGGACAGTCATCGGATGTTTTCCACCTTCCACAGCATAGAAACTCAGTGAATTATGGACATGATTTATAAAGTTCCCAATATAGTTTCTGAGCACTAACAGTGAGATGCCAATTCCCGTGGCAAATATGAAATGTAATGTAGGCCTCATTCTTGCCTGATGGAGTGCCTTTGTGCATTCCCATTTTCAATCCCTAATCTCCTTGGATTTACTACTATTTTCTGCTCAGTAATCATTTCAGTTTCTGCAGTGATCTGGATTGGACTGTGAGATCTATTCCTGATAACTACACCACAGTTTGTTCCTGTCTTGTGGGCTACAGAACATTTTTTAAAAAAAATATTACATTTCTATACTGCCCAATAGCTGAAGCTTTATTGACTTAATGTGAAGGTGTTATTCACCAGCCTGATCCTGATGCCATGAAGGCTGCCATATGACATAGCTTCCCTCTGACATTAGCTTTCTATTTTTATATTTGGAATTTCTAGATACCTGATATCCCCTCACCCAAAGAACTGGAACAGATATGATAAATGTTTCTCATTGAAAATGTGTGTTTTTATATATTACAAAAAAATTGACAGAGCAATTATAAACCCTACGAGAGGCCTACTGGAAGTGGTTAATACAGAGCAGAGGTCATAGAATCATAGAATGGTAGAGTTGGAAGGGGCCTATAAGGCCATCAAGTCCAACCCACCAATGGAGAACTCTGATGGTGGGGCATGACAACTATCCTGAAGTTCTCCAGCACACCTGCAGGAAGGTCTGCAGGCATCAGACCTTGTGTTCCCACCAGTGGAAGGGTCCCAAACTGCGTATTCGGGGGGGGGGGGTGTTGGGTGTCCACCACATCCAAAATCCCCCTTGCTCCTCTGTCCTTGGATTGGGCCATAATTTCAATTGGAGAGGGATTTTTTCTTACAGTGGGGGAGGTGGCATAGGGGTTCCACTGTAAGAACAAAGCAAATGATAGTGTGACCTTTAAAAAACATAAACAAACTAACAGAGGTTTAGTCTCCTGATAATAAAATCAGATTACCGGGTTTGCCTATAACTTATTTAAAGACCACAAAACGGAATTTAGAAGTTTTAAATAAGCAAACAATGTGTTTTTCCTCTCTTTCTGGTTTATATTTCTCTCAGGCTGCTGATTTGTTTGTAGCTTTTGCTAGTTTCCTTGAATCAACCTACAGTTTCTTGAAACTACAATTTGTGTTATATATTGCATTTATAATAGTGGGATTTTGTTCCTGAATGTATGGGGTAACGTTAGTACAGAATGGAGTAATATCTAATGGGGTGTGTGCTGGGAGATAATTTCTGTCTGTATCTTATATCTGCATTAGAAATTCCTCCAAAGAATGTACTGATATTCACTGCAGGGTGGACTCCTTCTGCTTTGTGTGGGGTGGGGGATTTATTTTATCTTTTACACACATCTTCCGTTTTCTTATTTTTATATAAGCCCTTAATGAGGCCTCAACAACCATCGCCTACATTTCATTTGCAGTCAGAAAAAAACACCCTGATGTGTGTTAATGTTGTCTGCCTGAGCTGGAAAGGAAACTGTAAATTTTATACAGTCTGGTAAAAATATTTGGCATTTGCATCTTAATAAGTCTGTGGAATGAAGCTAGTCTGGACTGTTCCCTTCCCCCCCACGCTTTTCCCTCCCGAAGGTTTCAGTACAGCACTGTAGTGTGTGTGTGAGCCGCCCGCTCCCTTCCCCCACCAGCACACATTACCATCCAAATTCTGTGCTGTCTAGAAAGGTCATGTGACCCTCATCAGTCTCCTGGGGTGGAGGAGGGGAAGCAGATTGAACCTGTTCTTTGTTAAGAGGTCAACGCCAGCTCCCGGCGTAGGGGAAGAATTACCAACCACTTTCGAATAGCCGGGCACTCTGTTTGCTTCCCTCTGCTGATGCTGAAGCAGGATCGATTTAGTCCTCTGCTTCCTTCTCTCTGTCTCAAACAGGATAATCCTCACCAGGCATTTTTCGAATCTTAAGAAGATCCACAATTTAAAGTAGGGATGTGCATTGTATCATACCCGATACCTGATACTGATACAAATCGGAGGAAATCGGGCATCCGATGTCCGATGTCCGATTCTGGCTGCAGGAGGTCCGATTTCTCCCGATCTGATTTTTTCAATCCGTTTAATATCAGGGGGGAAACGGAAAATCTGGCCTCCATTTTATGTGTTTTCGCCATAGGCTTGCATTGGGGAAAAGAAAGCTTTCCCCCAATGCAAGTCTGTGGCAAAAACATGACGGCGCTCACGCTCCTTACCTGCTGCCTCCTCGCTGCTGCCCGCTGCTTCCGTACTACTGATAAACAGGCCTTGCAGCCTGTTCTACAATAGAGCGATGGCGCGTCGGGTGATGTCATCACTCAGCACGCCGTTGCTCTACTATGGAACAGGCCTTGCGGCTTGTTTATCAGTAGTATGGAAGCAACAGATGGCAGCATGGGACGCCGGCAGGTAAGGAGCTCGAGGGGGGGTAGGAAGGGGGAGGTCCCCCCTTACCTGCAGGTATCCCACGCTGCTCTCCGCTGCTTCTATCTACTGAGAATTAGGCTTTGCGGCCTGGTTTTCAGAAGAGCGCGACGTGACAGATTATGTCATCACCCGTCGCGTTGGCACTCTACTGAAACCAGGCTGCAAAGCCTAATTAGCAATAGACGGAAGCAGTGGACGGCAGCGCGGGACAGCAGCAGGTAAGGAGCACGAGTGGGGGGAAGGAGGAGGGGGCACCATTTTAGGTGTTTTCCCCATAGGCTTGCATTGGGGAAAAGCTTTCTTTCCCCCAATGTAAGCCTATGGGGAAAACACCTAAAATGGCGGTCCGATATCGGAACTTCCGATTATGTATCATTATCAGATCCAATCCGATAACACGGACATCCGATTTTAACGATACGATACTTTACAAAATCTGAAGTTCCGATTCTGATACCGATTCGATTTTTGGGGTCCATGCACATCCCTAATTTAAACCGCAAGTAAGAAAATAGCCCTCCCAACATCCCAGACACTCCCCACCCCACCTCAAGTGGCCCATCCCAGACACACAGGAACAATGGCAATGTCAACTATCTTTATTCTGGAAGTATCATAGAAATGATTACATGATGCGTACTTGGGCTTTGCAAAGAATTAGTCAGATTAATCAGAAAGGCAAGGTACCATCACCCTGGGTGAAGGCGACCAGTAAGGCACAATGGTTAGGTCATCTCAGAGCATGGCACTTCGAAGTGGCAAGCGTCGCAAAGGGAGGGTTGCAGGGAGGGGGACTTCCACATCTGTGACCACACGTCGTCCGAACACACAATCAGCAGCCATGGCGTTCCGGAGCAGAGCGAAAGCAGAAGTCTACTGCACACCTTCCAGAGAGGGAATGTGAAAGCACTGCTGAGGGAGAAGGGATGCTGCTCGGTTACTCCGATGGCATGGCTTGTGGACACATGGGGACTGCAAGGTGACAACGCCAGATGGTCCGCTCTAGGCGTGCAATGCGATGCATAACATCGTGCATGGTTTGTTCCATAGTGCTGAGGTGGCATGCCACCTTTCTCTGCTGCCTGCTGAGAATAGCTACATGGAGGAACAGCAGCTTGACTAGGGTGGGGAAGAGAAGGAGGGGGGAGAGGAGAAAAAGCAGCCATCAGTGTCAGGGTGTTGTTATGGGTAGCCATAACCCCACTCCCATCTGGCCATTCACCCACCTATTCGCTGCAGAGCCCTGTGGCGGTGCCGTTGGGCGAGCACCTCCCTAACAAGACTATGCGAGCCACGGAAGTGCCCAGCATAACTGGAGTGTGGTGGCATCTCGACGGGCTGTTACTTGACTGAGGGTCACTTTTGCTGAAAATGACACATCTCTCTGTGAAGAGCAACATTGTAACCGAAGGGCAACAGAACTATGTGGCTTTCAGCGGGCAGATGTGCCAAGGATGCAGTTGCTACATCAACAAAAAACAATAACGGAGCCTTGAGAAAGCAGGGGGGTACTGAGGAGGAAACGCAGCAGACAGGACAGGGGGAATAGATCCAATCAGAAACCAAAAAACACACCAGTTAGTCCTGTGTAAATGGCAAGAACATAGAAATTCCCTTTCCTTTCGCAGCCATCACAGCGTAGCTCAACACGTGGATGGAGAAGTGGGAGGGGTGGACAGGTAGAGGAAGAGAAGGGGCAGTCATTCACTCATGACACCATCAGCCCTGACCTCCAAACTATGCCCACAATTAGCATTAATCTGAATGGTCACTACATTGGTCACATTAAGAAACTGCACTCTAACTGCGGAGAAAAAATTAAAATCACGGTAAATCGATACCTCAAGAATGTGCCTTATTGGAGACTTTAAATCGGCTGTACATCTGATTTGCGCCCTGCTTGTCTGTCCGAAATGCCGCCAGTGCGCATTCAATGAGGCACAAATAAGCTGTCTAGAGGCACCCTGGATCAATTGCACTGGCGGAAGTGGACTTCCCCACCCCTCCAGCCCCCTGAAAGTGTAATAGAGAGTCAGGAGACCCTGCTGAATGGGATGAGCTATGGTGTGTGTGTGGGGGGGGGGGGTAGGCTTGCATGGCTCAGGCCTAGGACCAGAGGGGTGGGTTCTCCTTCTGGTGTAAGGGTACAAATGGTCCAGTCCCACTGGTGTTATTATAAAGCAGGAATGGGCAATCATTTTATCCTTAAGGGCTGCAGGAGCGATGTGTGATGAATTGGGACTACACACATAACCATGCACACACGCATTCCACACACTCTACCCCCTCCCATCACAGCTTGTAGGGATAGAAAGATTTAAACTTCCCCTCCCTGTTTGTTGAGTTCCCCCCTGCTAATCAGCTAGGATGAGGGGAAATGCACAATTTAAACCATGCTCGACAACCCAGTATGACTCTCCTTGTGCACCCATTTCTCCAGAACAATAATGCTCCCAAAAGCACTCCAAACAGCTGTTTGGCAGGCATCCCTGTGCGCCCTCCTTCCCAGCAGAATTGTGGCAACAGTGGCAGCACAGGGGGAAATGGGGAGGGGATCTGGCATCTTGGCCATCCACAGCAGGCCACAGAGGTAGCCAGTGGGCTGTGGGTTGCCCATATGTGTGCTGGAGACTCATAGGATGGGACCTGTTGCAGCTATGAGAGAACTTCTTCAAGCTAGAGAGGAGAATATATATGCTGAAGTGTCCTAGCCACTTGCCTTTCCCCTTACTTGATCCAGTTCATAGCCAGAGACCTAACAGCCAAGACATGGTGATACACTTACAAAAAAGGCTCTGTTTTGCTCCTGTTTTTTCTGGAAGAGAATCCCAACATAGACACATTTTCTCAGCTGCTGCAATAACCAGAATAGCTGTGTGCTATTCTGGTTCCACCAACACTTTCACCACAACATTGTTGAGGGGAAAGTGGGTCATGAATGCTGGCCATGGTCCTAGCTTCCATATCCCCATTGGGCCTGCCTCAACCTCCAGACGGTCAGAAGAATATGACCAATCAAATTTCACTCAGTCTTACAAGTAAAAGAATATAGCAGCACTCTGGGAAAGGGGTTATCACTGCTGATTCCTTTGTACCAAGCAAAAAATGGCTGGCCTACTTTGTAGAGGACAAATAGAATCTTGTGCTAATCACAGAATGTTGTTTGCTACAAGCATGAAGCATTCTCCAACACTGGCAAGACTTTGGTTTTCTCTACACAAGGCTTTTAACCTGCCACTTTTCCAAGGCTTCTGATTCCAGATTCTTTATGGGATTAAGATCGGCTCCTGTACATATGTTTCTTTTCCAGGGGGTTTCTTTCTCTGCCATTCTATATGTTCCATTACACAACTACTAGGTGTTGCTGTGCTATAGTGGAATTGCACAAATACATGAGGGTTCCATGCCAACATCCAAGGAAATACTAAACTTTCCTTGTTAGGAAACAGCCCCCCCACACACACACACACTATAATGGTTACAAAGCATGGGAAAGGCCCTGGAAGATGACAATGTTGTGTAAAGCACCCGCAAACTACTGTGAGTGAGGAATCATGTGCACACAAGTGGACAACAGTTACTCAGGCAAAGCACCATGAGCAATGTCAGAGCTCTGTAAAGCTTTTTGGATCATGATCTTGGTGGACAAAGACAATGAAATGTGAAATTGACCTTCTCAACCAACATTTAACCTGTCTGGTGCAATCTCTGAATGACAAAGATATAACACAATAATTTGCATTTATAGGCCAGATGGCTGATTCAAAGGTTTTCTTTTGCATCTGGGGTTTGTACATTCAATAAATATATCATTGGAATCTTCGTGATTGGAGCTACATAATGCAATAAACATGGACTCCTAAGACAGCCTTACATTGAATCTCTCCTGCTATCATGTGTAGAACCTTACCAGGATCCCAATGTCATCACCCTATGTACTTCCTCATTGGAAGATGAGTAGAGGATTACACCTTACAGCTCAAAACACCTAACAGCTCATAGGAAGCACATCCTGGAGCGGGAACAAATTAGGGTTTAAGGATGTGTTCTATACGTTTTTAAAAAACACCCTCCCTTGTGCTGCTATATGGGGGCTTTCCAGAAGAAAGGAAAGGGAAAGGGGCACGTCCCCAGAACTACCACTACCTCTCAGGCTATAGAGGGCAATAAAGTGCTCAGGTTCAGGACTGGCAGCCAGCCTAAACCTAAGTCCTCTAGTGCTATATAGAACAGCAGGGGAAGAGGGAAAAAGAAAGAAAAGTTCTCCCCCCCTACATTCTCCCCCCACCCACTCCAGAAGCCTGAACAGCACTCCAAGGCTCCTCTTCCCAGCTAGTTGGATCCCTAAGGGGTTGGGAAATGCTATAAAATTTTGTTGCAGGGCCCACTTGCTTTAGTCAATAAGACTTGCTTTGGTCAGTAAGAGCCCTCTGCAGCAGTTAACGTGGATGCTGCTGCTGCTTTCTTTCCCCTGGCTCTTAATTCATTAGCAACGAGATGAAGACACCAGAGGATAGAAATTGCCAACTGAAAAGAAAAGAAATAGACAATCCAGCACCCCTTTCTGCACAGATTATTCTAATGCATTTCTCTTTTCATTTTCAGCACCGTGATATTATGCTTTCTCTCCGGTTCATTGCTAAATAATAAATTCAGTGATGCTTTTGACACCTTCCCCTTTTCCTCTATGTTCCTTGACTGTAAACTACACAGACTTGTGCTTTTGACCACTAAGGATAATCTCAACAGCCCCCTTCCCCCCCCCCTTGCCAGGTTGGTATATTTGAAAGCTTGAGGTTGTAAGGAAGGAGGGGGGGGAGGGAGATGGTAAACTAGAAGCTGACTCTTGACCTTTGTCCTCTGTTTAGATAGAGAAGTGGGTGAAAAGGTCAAGGAAAACAATTGTGGGACTTCTTTCTTCTTTGAATTGCCTACCAAATAAACTCATGCGGGGGATTTAAAATATCTATTTACTGGAGGTTTTTAATCTCTCTCAGGATTGCACATATTACCTCAGCTGGTGCTGAGGAGATTCTAATAATATGGGTGGGGGGGGCAGCAATATTGGATTCCCCATCTCTTCTGCAGACAGCAACTTATTGCAGAAAATGCACTTAAAACTATTAGTTGCTGTGGTGTTGATGGAAAACAATGTGTTTTATCTAAGATTTTCTGCAATTATTGTAATGATGTCAGTTTCTTCATTAATTTCCTGTTACTATAGAGTATCTAATAGGGATGTGCACTGGATCGGACCCGATCCACGATCCGAGTCCGGTCCAGTGGGAAATCGGATAAATTATCCGATTTCCGATCCCGCAGCTGGATCGGCCGATCCAATCCGAACCGGTCCGAAAAAGCTCCGAACCGGTTCGGCGGATCGGCGGATCGGCGGGCGCCCACTGGCGCCCACCGCCGCTTCCATTGGCGGGCGCCAGCGGGCGCCAGCCGATGAAAGTGGACAGCAGGGGGGGGAGGAGGGGGCGCTTACCTTCTCGGCCCGGTGGCTCCCGTCCGGCGCCGGCGCCTACTACTACTAGCAGGCTCCGCGGCCTGCTCTAGGGTGGCGCGCCGGGTGATGTCATCACCCGGCGCGCTACTCTAGAGCAGGCCGCGGAGCCTGCTGGTAGTAGTAGGCGCCGGCGCCGGCCGGGAGCCGCCGGGCCGGGAAGGTAAGGAGGGGGTGCGTGGAGGGGAGGAGGGGGCGCGCGGAGGGGAGAGGGGGGCCCTTACCTTCCCAGCCCGGCGGCTCCCGTCCGGCGCCGGCGCCTACTACTCCCAGCAGGCTCCGCGGCCTGCTCTAGGGTGGCGCGCCGGGTGATGTCATCACCCGGCGCGCTACTCTAGAGCAGGCCGCGGAGCCTGCTGGAAGTAGTAGGCGCCGGCGCCGGCCGGGAGCCGCCAGGCCGGGAAGGTAAGGAGGGGGTGCGTGGAGGGGAGGAGGGGGCGCGTGGAGGGGGGAGGGGGGAGGGGGGCCCTTACCTGCCCGGCCCGGCGGCTCCCGTCCGGCGCCGGCGCCTACTACTCCCAGCAGGCTCCGCGGCCTGCTCCAGGGTGGCGCGCCGGGTGATGTTATCACCCGGCGCGCTACTCGAGAGTAGGCCGCGGAGCCCGCTGGTAGTAGCCGCCGGCGCCGGACGGGAGCGGACGGGCCGAGAAGGTAAGCAGTGGCGGGGAAGGGGGCTTACCCCCCCCCCCCCGGAGCCGTCCGCTTCTATCCGCGGGCGCCAGCGGATGGAAGCGGGCGGCCCCAGGGGGGGTAGGGAGCGCGGGGGAGGGGGCTTACCTGCCGGGGCCGTCCACAGTGGACGGCCCCGGGGGGGGAGGGAGTTAGGCCCCCCCTTACCCACCCGCCGCCATTTTTTCCTCATAGACTTGCATTGCAATGCAAGTCTATGGGGAAAAAAATGGCGGCCGATCCAAAAATGTACGATTTTTGGGTCGGGATCGGACTCGATCCGGTCCGGGGGGCCTCCGATTTTGTCCGAACCGGTCCGGGACAAAATTGGAGGTCCCGATCCGGGTCCCGATCCGATCCGGGGGGTCCGTGCACACCCCTAGTATCTAATTACTGGAGACTTAACATAATGCAAAATAAACATGGGTTTTTTTTGTGTGTGCATTATAGCAGTGGGTGACTTTATGCATGTGTGCAGTGCAATTCTAATGATCTCTACTCAGAACTAAGCCCAAAGCCCCACGGTGGCTGCAAATCTGCACTGTGGCAGTTATATGACACAGCCGCAGATCTGCAGCCATCACGGGGTTTTCCCTCGAAACTCTGAAGAAAAAAAGTCGGGGATTTACCCCAAGTTTTTTCTCTGGAGCAAGACAAGTACTGCATATCCGCCGTCTAGCCTCACTCTGGAGTCACAGAGCCAAGCTTTCACTGCAGTTGCGGGATTAGCTGCTGCTGCCCCACAGCAGCAAAAGTACAGTGGTTGAGCTCGTCATGGCAGCAACCCGCCACCATATAAACAGCCCCTAAGTCCTTGCATCCTTCAAAATAAGTACACCTAGGACAGCAGCCTTTTACTTTTATTTATTTTTAAAATGTATACTCTATTTCTGCTTGAACAACCCCCATGTTGTTTACAATTACAGCCTGTTGGATATAGTTAGTTTGTGCAGAAATATATTGGTACCCTATAACTTGCATCTGTTTAAATGTTTTTGTTAATAAGAGAATCTTCTTTTCTCATATAATAAAACTGGCAAAGCATCACTGTGAGAAAGGATCGTTAAATGATAGGAATAACATGCTGCGTCTATTTAGGAGCCAATTGAACATTTTCCAGCTAACTTTATTCTAAGCGAAAACAGATTTGTTTGCAAATTTTTGAGTGGTTTTAAAACAAAAACAAAAACATGCAATATACAAATATTTTGTTTACGTGGAATGATTGGTTGCTGAATCTCTTCGGGATGACATTTTCCTTGCTTACTTTATTAACAAACCAATGAAAAAACATTCAAAAAATGTACAATGTCATTTTGCATCTTGGCGTGGTTCTGCTTCCTACAGTGGGCTTAAAAGATTTAAACTAGCAATTCACCACTACCAATAAAGAAAATAATTGTTTACTAGACAACATGCTGATCCACCAATGAAATCATTATGCCGAAGCAGGCTTCTATACATAGATCCCCCAAGCTTTCAATTTGTGTTCTTAGGGACCCTGATTTTGAGATCAGGGAACATTATGTCTGTACCAGGACATATTTGACATGTCAACAATAAACACTAGGCCGATCAAGTCTGAATTTCTGAAAACATGCTACCTCTGTAATCGTAAGCACACATACTAGGGTATACCCCACTGAATACAATGGGAACAAGTCTAAGTAAGTATACATAGGATTGTGCTCTAAAGATAGGATTCCCAGATCTAGACCCCAGGAAGGCTCCTGTACCTCCAAGATGTCTATAGATGCATTTACTTATTTGTTTATGTTGAAATGCAGCTTTTTACAGCATTCAGATGGAGAAAGTGTACGACTCTGAAAGACATAGGATTCCAAATTTAGGAACCTTTCCTGAGGGCGAGTTTAAATCATCATTTTTCCTTGTAAAGTTTACGTTTATGAATATACTCCCAAAGCAGTAAGACCTATATATTATGATACCTTGAACACCTATTGAAAAATAGCCACAGTTAGGTGGTTAACTTTCAATAATACTTCATGACAGGAGAACGATAAGGTACGATCATATCATGGCAACTTTTTCCATTATGGAGGATCATGTAAATTCATCCTGTATGTTTGAGATGGCATAAGGAGTCGACACCATCCTTTTATGCTCCTGACCTAGTTGACAATCTGTGTTTCCATTCTGTATATTGATAGCCCCCATTTATACATTTGGGCATGTGATTTCTCGCCACTTGATTTTGATAGGTGGAGCTGCATGTGTCAGCTGACTCTATTGTGTCTGACTGAATGGAAAGATTTATCTGTGGTACTTGTAGTTCATTTCCACATCAGAGTCATCAGCTACATCTATTGCTGTACATCCTTTTCTATGTAGACACACAATTTCTGTGTATACATGTAGGCCAAAGCAGGTCTAAGGGAGCCTTTAACCAGATGTGTAGTGTACACACAGACTTATGCACTATACTCAATAAAATGGGAAACAGCCACTTCTAAAATGTAGATATCAGCTCCCATTAAAGTCCCAATATATGAACTTTTTAAAAATAGATACTTGTTCTCAAAACACACATATACATTTTCTTCCAGAGAATAAAGTCAGTTTGGTTAGTACATCCACACCTGAACACATCTGTCAGTAAACCAATTCTAATAAGCCTAATGTAGATGGTAAAAAAAAGATGAAAACTGGGAAATTAGTGTTTACCAGTTAAAGAGGGGAAGATGGTGCTATGGAAATAGCTGAGAAAGGGATTAGAAGGTTGTATGATCAAGGAATCTCGGATGCTGGTGAAAATGTGGGGCTGCTGAGGTGAACACAGATATATTTAAAGCCAGTGTTGTGTAGTATTGGACTGGAACTCAAAAGATCTGCGTTCTAGTCTCTACTCAGCCATGAAGCTCACTGGGTGACTTTGGGACACTCACTGACTCTCAACCTAACCTACCTTGTAGGATTGTTGTGAGGATAAAATGGAGAGGAGGAGGACAGTGTAAGCCACCTTGGGTTCCTTGCAGGAAGAAAAAAGCTGGGATATAAATGTAATAATAAATAAGTAAAATATTTAGGAGGAAAGGAAAAGAAACAGTGCACGAGCAATTATAATTATCTGACTTCAGAGAAAAGGGAAACCAAAGGACCTCACTTCCTGGTTGATTTCCAAATAAATTTTCAAAATGCGGTGGCCAGAGACTACCCTCAGGTGACTCAGCTTACTTCTAAATTCCAAAAGTGGAGCAATACTTGCTTATGGCAGTATTAAGTACTAAATTATCAAGATGCAGGTGTAAGGATGGCTTTCAGTGATGGGGAGACAGAATGGGGGCTAGCTAAGTTGTTATTAGGAAGCCCATAGCCACCACAATTTTAATTAAAACATCTCAGGAATAGAAATAAAATGAACATTTAAGAATTCCAGTTTTATTGTCAGAACACTGCTGTTTTATTGTATAACATCATGTTATCAAATCATACTGTAGGGGAACTATCAGACAGGATTTATAAAGATTAAATGCTTCACTGTGTTAATACAAGTGCTAGATCTGTTGGAATCTGTGTAGGAAGAACGGCACATTCCAGAATAGTGGCTGTGTTAGCTCATGGGAGAAAACAGTAAAAAGTCTCATTGCACCTTGGAAGACTAATAAATGTATTGTGACATATGCTTTTGTGGGCGTTTTTATAGAGTCAATTTTGTAGAGCCAATTTTTCCAGATATGAAGTGGTCTACAATGCTGGTATGTGTGTGTGTGTGTGTGTTTGTGTGTGTGTGTGTGCGTATATATATATATATATATATATATATACAGATTTTTTTGGGGGGGGGGAAATACCCAGTTTCTACACAGATGGGAACTATGACCCTGGATGTCTTTGAAAACATAAATTTTTCTTCAGTAGGATCCAAGGGTATGACATGTATGGACTGAATGTCCTGTGATATGCACCATGTGTTTGGACATTCAAGAAGATCTCTCTCTCTCTCTCTCTCTCTCTCTCTCTCTCTCTCTCTCCCCATTGGCTATTCTAGCTAGGCCAAAATATCTGGAGCCACAAGTTGCCCACCCAGTAGGATGTGGAATGAAGCAATTTTTGTGTGTGAAAGCTCTGCTATTGCTATATGAGTTTATTGAGTCTAAGATGAACATTTGGCTCTGAAGATCCTTTGACTTCATTCTTCTGCACTTTAAATGTCAACTGTTTTTCGCTGTTTCCTACCCCTTTAACTAAATGCACTGCTACCCAAGACCTGTAATAATAATAATAATAATAATAATAATGATAATGATATATTTATTTCTTACCCGTCTCTCCCTCTGGATCAAGGCGGGGAACAACAATACATATAAATACAAAGACCATAAAATAGATAAAACATTAAAAACAAATAAAACTAATACATTATTAAAAACATCTTAAAATTCAACTAGGTAGGCCTGCCGGAAGAGATCAGTCTTCATGGCTCTCTTAAATTCAAGAAGACTGCTAAATTGTCGAATCTCTCCTGGCAGGCCACTCCACAGTCTGGGAGCAGCAAAAGAGAGAATCTCCCTCTAAACAAGAAATGAAGCTTTTATTTTTCATGATTCATTCCTCAGATTCTGTTGCTTTCCTGAAGAAGAATTCAAACAATACATAGGGGAAAAAAGATCTATCAGCACTCTTTATGGCGAAAACAATAGTATTATGCAGTTTGTTAGCACTTAAGGTGCCACCAGGCTTTCTGTTGTTTTTCCTGCAAGTGACTTACACAGCTAGTTAAAACTTACTTCGACACCAGTGATGGGACAGCATCTTCAACCTTACCAGAAAGCAATAAGCTAGCTCATGCAGGGCGGGGACAATAAGGCAGGCCACGTGGAACATAGAATGCAATCCTCCCAAAAGGAATGATCAGGGGGCTGCTTCTGCCACCCGCTCCGCATCACCTATCATCTACTGCCTTAAGTGACCACTGCTCTCTGCCTAATGGTAGACCAGCCCTGAGAATCTGCATTGAACATGTTGTGTGCTTCTTCCATAATTGTTCTTCACAGGTTGTACTGTACCAACAGAGGTAGGGTTGATGGTGACAGAGCAGTGTGGTGAGCTTGCAGCAGGCCCTATACCAGTTGGTTTTACATATGCTTCTGTGTGCAGCTCTTTCATCCTACATTAGAACACAACCACAGTCTTGTCTCTTTACGACTGGGTTCTGATTACACAATAACCAATGGTGGATTAGATCATCAACATCGGGTTAAATCATCAATGGTTGGTTATTGTGTCATCTCTTGGGACTTTTTCACATCATGGTTGGTTATTTGGCCAAAATAACCAACGCAAATAACGCTGTGCAGAGTTGATTATTTGAACAACCATTGGTTATTGTGTCATGTGTTGGGCACTGTTGACTATTTTGTTGCACACAATTGGTTATTTTTGGCAACTACAGAATCCCCTGGCAAGAGCAACCAAAGCAGCGGCTGCCACTCTAGTCCAGCCAGCAGACGTCGCAATGGCTATCAGCAGAAAGACTGAGGGGAGAGGGAGGGAGGATTGTGTCAATCAAAAACATTGTTGACTAATAGTCAACTTGACACTGGCCTTAATCCACACCATGGTTGATTATAATCATGTCGTGTGGGGAATAACCCCTCAATAATCAACCATGGAGTTGACTGTTAACCCACCATTGACTATTGTGTTGTCCAAATGCAGCCTATATATCTGCCAGAACTAATTAGAAGACCAAAGAGAAAGGGTGTATTTGGATGACACAATAGTCAACCATGTGTTAATAGCAAACTCCATGGTACACAGCACACAACATAATAATTGACCATGAATTGACTACTAACACATGATTGACTATTGTAGCTGATCCTTGCCCACCCCACCCCCTCTCTGCCCTCCCACCAAATGGCAGTGCTGTTTTCCATTAGAATTGTCCTTTGTGCCAGGTCCCCCCCCCCCCCACTGTCAATACCTAGCAGTGTGCCTAAGCATGCATGGGGCTCTGCTGGCGAGCCGGAGCCATGCTTCACTCCTCCTGTTCCATTGCGTGGCCATGTTGGGTGGGGCACCTGTTGGTGATATATAATTTTGTTTGTAGTTTTTGTTTGTTTGTTTTCCTTCTCCGTTTCTAGACTGAAATCTCAGCAGAGTCACTTCCTCCCACACACCAGATAAATCACTTCTTTCCACAAGGATTTTTCTTTAAGGAAGTACTTTACTTAATCAGGCAAGCTTTTATAATGAACTGAAAAAACAACTTAACTTTATGCTTTACAATCTTTTCCTTCCTTTGAGCAGCCTTTAACAAAATAATGATGCAAAACAATCTTTAAGCATTCCTTTGCCTTCTTGTGCTCTTTTTCTCATACAAACCACATCACCTGTTCCTCACAACATTCCTCCAGTTTACTTCTCCAGACAGCTTACTTCTCTGAACTTTCACTTCAGCATTTACAGAAACAAACACACACCAGCCTCTGCATACTCAACTTTCTTACTGACACCCCCCCCCCCCCCGCCTGACTGAACCACCTTTTCCTGACTGACCAAAGCTTAGCTTTTTCCTTTCTTACTTATGCAGTTAATTCAGGTGTGTCTTCTTCCTTAATTCAGAACACCTGTTCTCAATCTGCACTCTCCTTCTACTGATCTTCCTCATTTAAAAATAATACGTTCTTAATTGTAATCCTTTCAATTACTAACAGCGCCATGATCCCAGGTTGACTATTTAAGCAACGGTTGAGTATTTAAGCTAGCACTGACTATCATGTCATCCAAATCCATTTTGTTTTTGGTTGTGCTCCTGCAGTAGCCCCCTTAAACTGCCACAAGCACTGCACCTAGCCCCGAGCCTGGAAACAGAATTTTTGAAATCTAAAGTTGTCAACCCTATAATTTATCCAATGAAGTTTTTATGTAGAAAACTGAGAAGCAAATTCTTCCACAAAGGTTGAGAAAAATCCATAAATTGGATTAAATAGTTGGTTTTAAGTCATATTAAAATAACATGCACAGATACAGTTAGTGAAGTGGTAAGTATACCGGATGTAACCACAATACATGTTTAAAAGATCAACCTTGAAAGGCCTATGCTGCAAGGATTAAATGCTAAAATCATCTGGATATGATTTTATTAAGATAGATGGAAACTGTTCTTTGTCCTTAGTTTGCCTTGAGGAAATGTTTTAGTTGAACTTCCTTCTGCGTATGGAAAGTGCAGTCTATGTAAGATATTTGATTATAATATCTATTTTTGAAAAGCTTAGTTTGAAAAAGGAGGAATCCCAACACTGACAGCAACTGCATTCTGGTTTGGTTTGGTTTTGCATTTTGTTTTTAGGCCAGCATAAGCATTCAAATGGATTTTTCACTAAGACATGTTGCAGCTTTTATCATGTAATATAAGCACCCCACACAATGAATGAACTAAAACTAAATATAGAAGAAACTTAACTAAAGGACAAACTACAGGTTACACTAAATGCATTAATGCATCTGTTTGGTGCCAATCACAGCTTCCCTTCTGCAGCAAAAAGCAGCTTTGGATTTTCACTAGGAAAGAGGGAAAGAGTTAAGCAATCCAATTCATGATCATTCACCCTACACCTGCTATTTTAAAAGAAATGAAAAGACACATTATATGCAACCACATATTTCCACATAGCATGTAGTTTCAGGCCGAATTTGCCTGTTTTTCTTGTCTTAGTTCATGTTTAGAGCACTTGTGAGCAGCCATGGCTCAAGGTCTCTCACCACCTGCCACAGTGCATCCCTTCCTGGTGGCAGGGCTATTGTCATAGCTCAGCTAATCAGAACCTGCAAGAGCTTGGCCAGACCTCCATGCTGGCAGCGGCAAAACTAGGGCAACAGAAACAGAGGGCAGGTGGTTGCTCCAGAGGCCCCACTAGCCATTCTCTTCTCCAGCAAATGCCATGGCGAGAGAACAGCTGGAGGGGTTGTCTAGAACACCCGCTGGGGACAGCAGTGGCAGTAGCCCCTCATGGCAGGGGTGGGGCAGTGGCACAATTTGGTTCTCCTCCAACTCCACCACACCTGATATGGCCACCTCAGTCTTTATCATGATAGGGCCATCCCTTCTTGTAAGAAACAGAACCTTTAGGAATTGTTGGGTGCTGCTCAAGTGAAATCTATGCAACTTTCAGGTAGTTGTTACTAGAATACAATAATTATATTCATGCATGACAAGAGAATCGAAATAGAAATAATTATCAACGACATTGTACACCATTTATTCTCTTCTGGGAACACCACCATAATAAAGAGGTGGTGAAACACTTTTAATTAGTTCCAGTGGTATATCTTTCATTGAATGGATGCATGAATAAGAGATGTTACTCATACCCAGGTTTACACAGAGAGTAAGGGAGAGCGAGGGGTGTGTGTGTGTGTGTGTCTTATGTTCAGTCTCTAATGATACATTCTTTCCTTGTGTAATAATTGTTTTAAGTTAAACCAAAACCTTTAATTTAAAGATCTACATTATAAATCTTATAATTCAGATGAAGACTGTTTCTCTAACGGGAATAAAAAAGGAATGTTCAGAATTAGTACTCAGGAAGTCACTCTACTAGAAAAGTGCATCATTAAATAATTTCCTCTTCTTTTAACCATCCTCATGAGAACATAATAGAGGACAGATCTAATTTTACAAAATATTTTTGCAATTGGATCTCAAAAGACATCTGCTAGTTATGACTGAAAAGCCAGATTCTAACACGTTATTGTAAGCCAAGATTTTACTCTTCACTTATTCCATATAAATGTAAGTAGCGACTTACTCTGCAGTGTTGAGTGACCAGATCTGCAGTTGTGCAACTGCAATGTTACATGACTTTTTGCTGGCCTCTTTTAAAGTGTTTACTTTTTGCATGCATATACTTCTATGAAAGGTACTGATATTTAAGAACATTTTTATATTTAAGGCAGTACCACAATTGGCATTTCTCTCATTAAAGGAAATAAACAGTCCAGTTCTACACTTGTTTACTCAAAAATAAACCCTACAGAGTTCAAAGAGGCTTATTCCTAAGGACTGTGCTTAGGATTTCAGCCTTAATGAGTAGGAATTAACAGTGTCCTTCTATTCAAGGTGGGGGCTTCTATCCAATGGAAGTTTTCCTGAAGAGAAGTAGGAAAAGATCATTTTTTTCTTATGCTGTTGCGAAGAGTCTCCTAACACTTGAGAACAGATGGGGGGATGCAGGGACCTGCAGGAGGAAGGGTGAATAGACGAAATTCATTATACACACACACACACATACACACACTTCCATTCACAGGGAATTATTAGTAGTAGTATATTTATTTATATCCCACCTTTTTCCCAATAATGGGACTCAAGGCGGCTTACAAATTAAAACATGTACAGTTAAAAGTACAATTTTAAAACATTTAAAACATTTAAAAACATTTTAAATACACATAAATTCCATTTGATACCATCCACTTCCATAAACAGAAAGTAACCATTGGACCCAAGCCAGTGTCTTTGATTTCATTCATAATTAATATAGTACTGACAAGTAGTTCAGCTGAAAGAGCCCATCTGAATGGAATCATAAGTATCCTGAAGAAATGTATATTAGTGTATTCCCAACTTTCAGGGGCTGAAAATTCTCCTCAAGTCATATCATGAAATAGTAGTTATGTAGGAAGCAACCCTGCCTGCAAAGTTTCTCCATACAAATATTCCTAGAATGTTCTGGAACCACTGTGTCTAAGGATAAATTGTAGAAAGGCAGTTATTACATGGTGGTTTAAGATATGAAGATATTGTAAGGGGTCACGTCACCAAGCTTTCCAAGTACCATCTAGTCTCCCCAGTACATTGTTCACTATTTCAAGTCTATGACCCCCTCTAGATGGATTCCGTTTGACGCCTGCATAATTGCTGAAGCGCTTTATCGTAAATGCTTGTATGCAGGTGGTAATTGAGCGCACAACTGGTGGCCTTACCGGTTGTTTGAAATGCACTTTACAAGTAGTTAATGCGGAGAATCGCTTGTTCACATAGTCAAAATGCGCTTTAACGGCCGGAGCAAAATAAAACTCGCTATTTAATGCGCATTCGATAATGCGCATAATCGGAGAGAAAAAGCGCCTCAACTCCCGATTTACGCTCCACTCTTGTAGAGGTAAAAATTTTAATGAGACTTCAAAGAGCTTTATACGTCTGGTGTAGAGGCAGCCTATTTTGTTACTACACATTCAATTACCTAATGATTTAGTTACCATAAAGCTTTTATCACCTGATGGAGAGGGTATGCTCAAGGGAAAGAAAATGTCGGTAGAACATGTTGAACCCACATGATCAGAAGATTTTCACATTGTCTCACACTATAAATGTTTCAGCTGACTAAAGGAGCTTTACTGATATCTGCTCCTCTGCATGATGCAGGTATTAGCTATTTTTTAACAGCAGTACCTGATAAGTTGGCAAGAAGACAGTTGAGAGACTTTCAAAAAGCATGAAGGAAAACAACATATGCTTGAAACCCACCCTCCCCACCCTCTTAAGCAGAAAAAAAAACAATTTTTATAATTCTAAATACCCTATGTTAGTTTTATTAATTAAAGATATTTTTATAGTGTGCATGGTTTGGTAATTAAGGGTTCTATCTCTGTGTGAAATCTTTGCTTTCTCTGGTGCCTAAATATTTGGGTAATTATAAACACAATTAGAACAGCTCTACCATCTATTACTTAATTACCATGAATGGTATCTTCCACATACTCTAACAACCATGCCAGCATTTTTAATAGGTTGAGCTCTTGCAGTTTTTTAACTTTAACCTGATATACAGAAATTGAGATATAGTGCCTGACATTTGATAAAGACATAGGAACAGGGCCAATAAAAAGCTGGCAACCCTATTTGTAGCTAATATGTAAGAACAGCCCCTGTTTTAGGCTGACATCTCTACTATTCTTGACCTTTTTTATTTATTACATAAAAATAAAAACCTTACTGCACTAGCTGCCCAATGCAGCTAACAATAATGAAAGACAAAGACAATATAAAAGCAAATATTTTTAAAAAATAATAAAACCACAATTTAAAACAATAACAGATAAAAGCACACACAGATTGACAGCGCAATCCTATACATGGCTATGCAGAAGTAAGCCTAATTGAGTTCAGTGGAATCTATTCCCTGGTAATTGCCTATATATAGGATTTCAGCCCTGGTCAACTCCATGACACCTAGGGCTCATCTACACCTAAGGGTGTAGAGAGAGGGAGGGGGGAGGATCACCGACTTGCCTGCTTCTACGATCCTCCCCCAGCGTCTAGACAGCGTCGCTACATCCCGGATGGAAAAAGGGAAGTTGTGGCCGCCATTTTTTTAAAAGAAGAGCTGCACATGCCGGAAAAGGTAGGGGAACCCCCCCCCCTGCCAAACCCCATGCCCACTCCACCATCCTTGGGGTGCCAAAATTGCTACCCCCCACCCCCACGGGTACAGAGCCACCCCACATAGCTCTATATCCATTTTAGGCCCCTAGAGCATGCGGTACACCAGGCACGGTCCTCAGGATGGTCCCTGGACTACAGAAAAACCAGGATATCCACGGTTTCCATTATCCCGGGCTCAACCTTAGATCATCCCCAGTTGATCCCAGGATCCCCTGTGCATCATATGGATGCACAGGGATGACCCCAGGATAAATGCCTGGTGTAGACGTGGCCCTGAAATCAGCTGCCTGAAGAGACTGCCTCACTCTGCCTATCGGTAGGGCCAGCACAGGTAGGGTGACCAGATAAAATCTAGGTCAGGGCTCATGTAACTTTAACTGTTGTAGAGAAAAGGGAATTTCAGCCAGTGTCATTTGTATGCAATTAGTTCCTGGTGAAATTCCCTCTTCATCACAACTGTTAAAGTTGCAGGGGCCCTGCCTTCTTTTGTATATGGTCACTCTAGTGTAGTGCCTGCACCTTTAACTGTTGTGAAGAAGAGGAAAGCAAGAACAAACTCCTATGGATATGTAAAATATTGTTATTTCTATCTTGGAAACATCAACTATTGCTTGTAAAAAGAATGGGCACATTAGTCAAGAGGACTCCGATGCCATGGGACTTTTTTTCATTGCTATGTTAATACTCTGAATATGGAATAATCAAAAAGAAAATGACATTGGACATGTACGGAGCTACTCAGCAACCACAACTGGACCCCACACAAAAGGGGTTTGGACAGGACAAAGGTTGTTGCTTCCAGGGAGGTCTGAGGACCTGTATATCTTATGTGAGAAATTAAATGCAGACCTGACATTGCCTTTTTGTGATCCTCATCCCAATACAGATCACACTTCATCTCCAATACCGTAGTTCAGGAGCCTCTCAACTTATTTTAACCACTAATCTCCTTCATGCTGTTCAGCAACTTTACATCACAGTATGCTCAATAAAGACATCCTGGATTCATCTGAAAATGTCCTGTTCTTTTTTAAATAGGCACTTCTCTAAACTCACACAAGGTGTACTTGAAATTCAGCGAACAGTTTTATCATTATATCTAATATACTTATGAAAACTGCCTTGGCTTAGTAATGCAAATGGGAAATCTCTAGGCATTTAATTTCCCGGGGTGTCTTTCTCTTTTCAGAGCAGGATGGAATTGCCACACACAGTCCTGAGTGTAGTAGGCCTTAAAAGAAAATCATTGACAATTCTGCTGTTCATACAAAATTGTAAAGAAAAGGCAGCATTAAGACTGGTGAAAGTTACTGGTGAATTAAAGGTTCCCTTGCTAACACTTATCAAAGTCTCCCTCTTCTGATCTGGAGCCTAATCACTTTTGCTGAGGAATGGGCATGGAATACTTAAGTGTTTCCAAACCAAATACTGAGTGTAATACTCAAGAGTTTATACCAATTTATAGACCAGTTTACAATGAGAGTCAATTTACATTCCATTTTTAAAGTAATGAAGTTCTTACACACTGTGATTTTACCACTTCATTTCCGCATGCGGTACCATGCGTAGAGGGGCTAAAGGGTTATCTGTCCCAACCAGACTTTACAATCTCTAGACCAGGGGAGGGCAGATACAAAATGTTGAGAATTCTAGCATGACCTTTGTCTCCACTAAATTTTGAACCATTTTACTTTGAAAAGGCAACTGCTTCTCTCTACACCACAAGGGTAGGCAGAAAGAAAATTTTCAGATGTTTTGGACTTCAGCTCCCAGCATTCCTGACCATTGGCCATGCTGGCAGGGGCTTCTGGGAGTTTGAGTCCCAAACATCTGGCGATCTATCTTCTGCCCACCCCTGCGCTATACCACCAGATTATACAAGTTCTGAACCCCATCTCCCATTCCAATCATTTCCCGTTTTCTCACATCGGATTCCCAACCCCTTCATTAATTGTTCAAAAGAGTACGCTATCCCTAATTCATATTGCAACCATTTGGAAAGTATTAAACTGTGCCTGACAACCACAGCAGAAACAAAGAATCTACTGCAATTGACTAATATGGCTATGACTCTGGAAATCGTTCTAATGTCCAAACAACAACTTTTTCTTTCCCCTTTTTTCTTCATTTTGCCTAAGGTTGTAAATTCTGTCAATGACTTGGGACATACTTAAGCCAGCCCTTGGTACTTTAGAGATGAGCACTGTTGTCTGACATATCTACTAGAATATCAAGCTCCATAGATGTATTTATTTTTTTTACAGACAGCTCTTCCAACCTTATTCTTGCTGTATGGGCGCTACTGAAAAGTGAAAATGGCATGCCATCACAGAATTTTCCACCATTCTGCTGCAAAGTCAAGTGGCGCTAACCATGCAAACAGGGATTACCCTACATACAGAGAGTTTATCTGCAGCCATCAATGGCATGTACTCATAAACAATGCCTATCAATTCCAAAAGCTGCTTATTCCCCCATGGAAGGGAAGGTTCCTGCCTACAGTGAATAGTAGGTTTTTTTGGGAGGAGGGGCAATTTTCAGTGGACTTTTCTCCATCCCTCGGGCACCTCCACAGCTGCTATTTAATTATTTAATTTATTTAAGTATTTTTATTATGCCTTTCAGGGCCACAAAACTTCTTAAAGTGGCAGTTAAGATCATGAAAGCAGTTTAAAACATGAAATGCAATCAAATAGCTATATAATATAATACCATAGATATAACAGCATCGGTTAGAATGATAAATCAACTAGCTGATTCAGTGAAAAGCAGATGGGGATAGCCAAGTCTCTAAGGCCGGTTTAAAAACAGGCAGAGAATGAGCCAAAGACAACCCGTGGGAGACAGTTCCGTAAGGCCACACTGAATTTGTGGCTGACACTCTGATAGATCTTAATGGCAGGCCTGTGAACAATAGTAATGGGTGAAATTATCCCCAGAGAAATGGTAATTTGCAAATTCCTCGGCCTCCATTCTTTTGAGATCTTGTTGTGTATATATGAATTGTTATGCGTGTGCATCTTGGGAACTGTAATGTTTTATGTCGTGACATAATGTGTCATTATGTTGTGCTTCCCCATCAGATTGACTGGTTTCTTGTGCCATACTGCTTACCCTACATTTGGCATGGAGCCCCTGGAGCTGGAGTGCGCAACTGTGAGTGCCAAAGCCCAGGTCTCCCCATCTCCTGCTAGCTACCCCAGGCTGCACCACTCCCCTCCAGACCTCCTCCATCTTGGATTCTTTTTCTAGTATCTCCTCACAGTATCACCCATCCACACTGATTGGCTTGAGAAACAGTAACTAAAGGGTGAAAGTGACATTCCATGAGCATCGCAAATGGGGCATTCACATTCCCTTCAGAAAGGAAAAGTTCAAATCAACCATCATCAGGAAATGTGCAGAAATGGTGGAGTTGAGATGCTTTGTCAAGCAGACCACACAGGCACAGCAACTTGTAATCAGTCTCAGTTTGAGTAACAAAAATACTAACGTTGAATAGCCACCCCGGCTCGATACACATACAGCCATTATGAACGTAATCGATTCCACTGATGAATTACCTAATTTTGAATTTTGGTGGCATCACTTGAAAGCAAGGCCTCTCTGGCTGATCTTAGTACTCAGGCAGGTTCATATGGGTATTAGCTTCAATAATTGCATATTTGTGGGACACAATTATGTACGTACATACTTTCAGGAAGGGCCATAGTTCAAAGGCAGGACAGTTGCTTTGCATGCAAAAGGTCCCGAGTTCAACACCCAGCATCTCCAGGTAGGGCTAGGAAAGAGCCCTGTATGAGACCTCAGAAAGCCGCTGTGGTGTAGTCCAACATTCTCCAACCTAGTGCTTCCACTAGGCTACAGTCTCCACCATACCTAGTCAATATAGTCATTGAAAAGTTGGAGGTCACCAGGCTGGGGAAGGCTGGTATAGACAATACTGAGCTAGATATGTCAGCTTCAAGTGAGTGAGTGAGTGAGTGTGGATAGGTATTTTTTAAAAAAACATATTTGTTTATTATTAACGATTCTCTAATGACAGGGCAGAACAGGGAGTACTTTATGAGCCGTAGATTGTAATCACTTAGCTGAAATGCCTGTTGGTCTTGTAATTTGGGAGACTGCCAATCCAGAGCAAAGGTAAAAGAAAGGAAAAGATTAGCTGCAGATTAACACACACCAACTCAGACAAGTTTCAGCACTTTACGGTTATGTTTCTGCCTTGTCACATCTCCCAGCTGCTATAAAACAATCTTTGTGCAACACATAAGGTGACACTTAAGCTACACCTCCAGTTCTCTTTTTGTTTGTTTCAGCTATACTTTGTTTCTCCTAAAAAAATACTGTATGTTCTCAACTTCTCAGATTTGATGGCACTGCAGAGATGAAACTGGAAATACAAATTCCACTTCAGGATGGACTCATCCTATTTCTTATTTATTGCAAGTCAGATTATACCAAGTCATGCAGAAGTGACAAACACATCCGTTATTTCTATTTGACGTCAATTTTACCATTTGGGAAATGAAACACAAATTAAAAACAAACAAAAACCCACAGAAAATACGTGGCCAAAATGAAAATTTTAACTCAGATTATTTGCTTCAGACTATTGTGTAGTGCAAACAAACCACTATACAACATATTTTCTCTCCAAAATGTATTTATTACAAAAACAACAAAGAATCTTATGACATCCTGCAAATGAACAAATTTATTGTATATAGAGTGTTATCACACAGGGGAAATCTCATTTCCTTAACATTGCTTCTCTGCCTCCACGTTTGTCCCTTATTACTTCCTCTTCTGCCCAGAGGGGAAAGAGGAAGTAAACAAAGACCACGTGGCCCATTCAAGAGCCATTTAAATCGCACCGCTTTTCCTGCACACAGCAAGAGATCGCGGCACATTCTGGTTGTTGTTGTTATTTTAAAAAGATTAAAAGGGGTCTATTTTGTGACAGAAAAACAAGCTGATGGAGTGGGTGGCAGACGTCAGCATCTAAAGGACGCACACACCCTAACCCTAAAGCACTCATTTGATGAACCTCATAATCTTTTGTGAATGAGAATCCACAAAAGTTTATACCAGAATAAATTTGTTGGTCTTTAAGGTGCCCAAGACTTGTAGTTGTTTTTGTTGCACTAGACTAAGATGGCAGACCTCTGGAAATTATGTATTACCCAGTACATTTCAGGCTAAAACTGATAAATAGCCAATGAGGCAGTAAATCTGTTTATGGACTGTACCACTTTAGACTACATAGCTGCCAGCTTTAGCCCTTGGATAAGGTGCCCTCAATGGGTCCCCTCCCTCAGGAAGAGGAGGAGCAGGTCCAGGGGCTTTTGTCAGTGGACCGTCTACTGGAGTGTTAGTCCTTTGCAGCTGCCCAGTCATGTCAACCCTTGATGCCAGCCCCTGTAATTCCAGATGTGAGGCTCCTTGTGCTACCCAATGATTATTTGTTGCACATTAAACTACAAGAAGAATTTCAATTGATGTTACACACTTTTTATACGTGCACATCCCACTATATTTGCTTATTCTAGTTGGTGGCATAGCCACATTGGCAAAGAAGGTGCATCTCACCTGAGCGGCCAATTGTTCAACCATCTATTTTGTTTTAATTGGGTTTTTTTTTAAAAAAAAAAATGCATAAAGAGATTATTAATTTAAGCACAATTGTGTAATTGCTTTTAGTACTCATAAAGATATTTCTAATTATAGGAAAGTGTTTTAGGGTAAATGTGCAGACACAAAAAAGGGTTAAAAAATAGCAACAGAAAGATAGCAGGGTAGATTTTTTAATCAATTTTAAAAGTTAAGCACTATTACATGAATATTTTTTTATCTTTTTAGGTAGCCAACAAAGTGGTTTTGGACTTACTATAAAAGATCAATTTCTTTAAATGTTAATAAAATGATTTATTTATTTTTAGTTACCTTCAGTTTCTTTTGGGGAGAAGAACATGATAAAAAGAAATTGCAAACGCTTACAGGGAAATAGATGTACTAAACATTCTAATTCTTACTAATAAGGGTTTGGAAGTCAAAATCTGAATTTTATAATCCATTGAGTCTTTGAGTGGTTATATTTTGAGGCTTCAACAGTTGCATAGCTGCTGGCCTTACTTCTAGTAGTGTCAGGGGAAGCACTACATTACCTTTGATAACTACTATTCTGTAAATGATAGATTCTAGCACAGCCTTAGCTTTGCTAATAGAAACATGCAAGTGAGATGGTGTTTCTCAAACGGAACTCCCACCCCATCCCACCCAAATTATGCTGCATGGAAATGTTATATGAGGTTAGTTAAAATTAGTCAGTCAAAACTGAAAGGAAAGGTGAAACAGCAAAATGAAAATAATGTGCATCAGATTTGCTTAAAGAAATAATTTTATTAAATAAGATGCATGGAAGGAACAAAGCAAAAAAAAAACAACCATGTTCATAAAATGCCAGGCAAAAGATTAAGGTCATAAGTGAAATGTGTACTTGGAGCCATATTTTTATGTATTTTATGTGTTTTATATCATTTGCTTTTAATGTTGTTCCCCTCCTCGATCCAGAGGGAGAGGTGGGTAGGAAATATTATTATTATTATTATTATTATTATTATTATTATTATTATTATTATTTTAGCACTACTTACAGTAGACCTATTGCAATCAGTGAGATATGCTAGTAATGTATAACTACATTGATTTCAAAGATCTATATCAAGTAGGACTACATGTGGATCCAACCCATGAAAGGACAATGCAAAGTATTAATTAAAAAAGGTTAAGCATTGCCAAACCCGCTTGAGAGAGCAAAATATTTGATGAGTGACTCGTTTATTTTATTCTTTCTACAACACTCAGGAGTCTTTCTGATATAACTTCACAACAGCCCTGCCCAGAAGGCAACTGTTATTCCTGTTGTACAAAAAATAAATAAAATCCCCTTGTGAAATTATGACTGATATAGTATGTTTATCTACAGCTCCCAGATTAAAGTCCATCCCTTTGAATTACAGTGGTAGTACAGAAGGAGGAGAAGGGCAATAGTTCACATTTCTACATTGCAATTTTACAGATATTGTTATTTTCGGCCTCCAAAGGCATTTTCCCCAGGAAACACTTTTGAAATGAAAAGTAGGACTGATTGCAGTTGGTTCAGACACACAATTATGCTTCCAAAATTATAGTCAAGCTTTGTTTACAATAAGTTTTCTATTTGAAATATGAGCACTCCATAAAAATTATGGACAGGTGGTAATCACTGTGTCTCCTGAAGGGTTTATTTCCTCCCTTTGGGCCAAGGTTAATGAACTGCTTGATTCTACTTAAGTTAATGGCACAAATCCACCCCCCCAAAGAAAGCGGTTCAGAATTTTGCAGAATATATTTTCAACCACACTGCATCAACGTTTTGCTTAAAGTCATTCTTCTTTCTCTATAAACATCAGTGTGGATACTGCAAATTCTATTGCAGTGTTGGTTGATTAAAAACAACAGCCTCAGATTGTTTCAATATGGAGGCAAAATGAATACACAAAGTTGCTGAAATAATATATCAAACTATGTGACATTTTCATGGAACTGGTTCCATTTACATTACAGTGAAGGGCAAACACCTGGCATCTGTTGGCTGCAAAAAGCTGCTATTATCACCTCAGACCACAGGTGTACTCAGTCAGAAAAATACACCTTTGTCTGTTCAGTCTTCAAATGTGAATGAACACTGGCAGCTTTTAGAGTCCTTACAGTGGGTACAATCAATACCAAGGGGGAAACACACACATAGAGTAAAAGGAGAGTACAACAACATGCTCTCTCAGGATGGAGCTGGAGCAGTGAAATTGAGTTTTGTTTTGTGTTTTTCAATTAAGAGCACAGCTCGTGGGGGAAAGCTAAATCATTAATTGAGTTACAAAATACAAACACTGTTTAAACCAGAGGTTAAAAGAAAAAAGCTTATCTGTATACAAGAAAAAGGAATGGTTATTAGTAATTTATTTTTCACTCCCTGTGTCTTTTACATAGAAGCAGTAAGGTATAGTAGGGGAAAGTTAACATTCCGTAACAAATATTTAAGATGAGGTTGAAGATGTGTTCAAAAGGGAAAGTTGAGAAGCTCCAGTTTTGATGGGAGCTAATAAACTGCCGTGATTTAGAGAATGAGCTGCGAAGGACCTGGATCACATTTCATGCCTGTTATGAACTTACGATGAGGTTTAGCAAGCCACTATCTCTCTACATCAAAGATCCATCTGTAATTTGAAGGAAGAACAGCCTTTCGTGTAGGGCTGTTGCAGAGATCGCTGAGATGTTGTGTATGAAATATTTTGTTGTTTTGACTAGGGGTGTGCAACGGATCGCGTTCGATCCATGATCCGGACCCGATCCGGCTGGGATTGGATAAAATTATCCGATCCTGATCCCCTGCACCTGGATCGGCCAATCCAATCCAATCTGATCCAAAAAGGACGCGATCCAGATCAGATTGGATCAGAGGATCAGACCCCCTCGCGCTCCTTACCTGCCCGACAGGTAAGACCCCCTCGCACTCCTCCTTACCTGCCGGGCCCATCCACTTCCACGGGCGGCAACGGATGGAAGCGGACTGCCCTGGCAGGTAAGGAGGAGCACGAGGGGAGAGGGGGGCCCACTTACCTGCCGGGGCAGCCGGTTCCCTCAGGTGCTCGAATCTACTGAGAAGTAGGCTTCGTGGCCTAGTTCTCAGTAGAGCACCAGGTGATGATCACCTGGTACTCTACTGAGAAGTAGGCCGCGAAGCCTACTTCTCAGTAGATTCGAGCACCTGAGGGAAGCGGACGGGCCCGGCAGGTAAGGAGGAGCGCAAGGGGGGCTTACCTGCCAGGGCTGTCCGCAGCGGATGGCCCTGGAAGGTAAGAAGCGTGAGGGGGGAGGGACAGGGAGGGGGATTTAGGCCCCCACTCACCACCACCCCCCGCTGCCATTTTCCCCAGAGACTTGCATTGGCGGCCAATCCGAAAATTGGACCTCCGATTTTTGGATCAGGATCAGGTCCGATCCAATCCAAGGGACCTCCAATTTTGTCCTGGCCAATCCAGGACAATCTCGGAAGTCCCGATCCGGGTCCCGATCTGATCCGGGGGGGGGTCTGTGCACATCCCTAGTTTTGATCTTTACATTTCATACTGTTGCTTTTAAAAGCAACAAATGCTGGGTCATATTTTGAGCCCCTTAGAGGAACAGGGCTTTCTCTAGGAACTATGAGATTCAATTAATATACATCAAATTCTTATACCTTGACCAACAAGATACTTTTCACTCATTGCAGAATGTGGCAATTGCATATAGGATAATGCATTGGTAGTACTCTAAACTGAGTGTCACTAAGAACTTCAGCATCCAATATCCAGCAGTAGCTAGCCAGAACCATCTAAGAAGCCCACAAGCAACATATGAAAGCAACCATTTCCCCCACATTTTGTTCCCAGCAACTTCTATACTAAGAAATACTGTCTCTAACCTCAACGTGTTTATGGTATTCTGTCCTGTTCATTCTCACCAGTGCCAATGGTCTTGGAAAGAGAAACAGAGCTAGACCCTGTATGCATGTTATCTGCATTTATATAATAGGTCAGTTTTGGGAAGGCCAACCATGTGCTTATTGGGACCCATGTCAGCAAAAAGCATGTGGGAAATCTGGTTGCATTCTTTGTGGGAAATCTCTAAACATTCTTTCCCAGTCCAACTCTTCAAAAATTTGTGTTCTCTTGTTTACTTCTTTCACTTCCTTATTATAGATGAAATTTTACGCTCTTAATCTACCTGTACTTGTGCAATATAAAAATGGTTGCCCTGATTATTCATTTTGTGCAGAAAACATTCTGGAAAACATTTCAGAACATGGGATGTAGGCAACTTTATCTACTTTGATCTTCAATTTGCAGCAAATGGAAACCAAATTGTGATTTTTCCATGCTAAAGACAAATCTGCAATAGCTGCTGTCACAGAAGAAGAAGAAGAAGGAGAAGGGGAGAAGAAGGAGAAGGGGAGGAGAAGAAGCTATTTACATTTGGGGAAAAATGTAGGGTTTAAAAATAAATGCTATAAAGTATACTGAAGGAAACAAGGGATACGATCACTTGTCAATGCAATGTGATAAAAAATCATGGTGAAGACAAGATACACATGAATATCAGTAACATCTTCAATGAAGGAATGCTGGGGAAATCATACCAATTTTATTTGTTTAGCTGGATAGTGTGAGCATTATGAACTGTGGGAATTAACATCACTCAAATTTTTAGAGTTATACAAGGGCAGATTAGGATTACTTGATCAATATTTATCATGCTACATTCGAAGAATGAATGGTCCTTTGAAGGACTGTCATGAAAGGTGGAGAAGGAGCCCCTTAAAAAGATGAAGAGCTGAACATTCCTTCCTGATATGTTTTTGTTAAACCAGGAAGCCAGTGAGTCGTTTCAGATAGGTGAGTAAAGGAGCAGGTTATTGATTACCATAGTCTTCTGTCAGATTTGTTCAAATGGCAGAGATCTCTTATTTTATTATAGATGTTGGAGGCTACTGCTTCAGGTTCCCAATGCAGACAAACTTTCCTTTTTTTCTTCTTCACTCACTTGGCCTGTTGGTTCAATAAATCCTTATGGATAAATTAGAAATTTGGTCCCCATTCCAGGGTGAATTTTAGCACAAATTAGCTGTCTTGAGCCTTCGTTTTGATTCCAATAATTCTTGTACAATTGATTTGAGAGAAAAAAACAAAAGTCTGTGCTGAGTGAATGTAAGCCAGCTTCACACATTGCAATTTCCCCATGTAGAAATATGATACATGCATGGACTGGCTGTCTCCTTTCTACACTTTATGTACAATTTTATACAATTAAACCTGTCCAGATTTCAGAAAGGACAATTGTATACCACATATGCCAAAGTTACCAGGAATGTTACATTTTCTGCGTTCTCCATAATGTTTTTTCGTTGTCTTGGAGAGCAATCCTTCAATATTGACACTTTTAAGATGGAGGGCTCCAAGAGCAGAGTCCTCTGCAGGCAGGGTGGGTGAAATGATAAGAGGTGAAAAGCATTCCTTTCCATCTTGGCCTGACTAGCTTCTTTATCTCTCAGTAAGCAGGTCAAGCAATACAAAGCCTTTTGGATCTTGTAGTTCCACATCTCTCCATTCTTGCTCACTGGGCTCATCTGCACATTAAGAGTGCAGAGGAAGGGAGGGGGAGGATTTACCAGCTTTCACGACCCTCCCCCAGTGTCTAGACAGCTGCACGACATCCCAGAAGGGAAGAGGGACATCGCGGGTGCCATTTTTTTTAAGAGGAGCTGATTGCATGGCCCCGATCCGCAGAAAAATGTATGAAAAGTAACTCATGCCCAAACCCCTCCCGCCATCCCAGGGGTGGCAAATTTGCTGGGAAGGGGGCTCATGGGCATGGAGCCTCCCCATGCAGCTCCATGCCCAGTCCTGCTACTCGCGGGGAAGAAGGGATGACTCGAAAGTGGCAGCAACACCACCCATGCTCCTTGGGATGGTCGTGGGACCACAGAAATATCAGGAAATCCACAGTCCCAGATATCCTGGAGAAAGTCCCTGGTCATCCCGGGTTGCCCCCGGGATCCCCTGTGCATCATATGGACGTACAGGGACAACCTAGAGATGACCCTGGGATATCTGGCAGGTGTAGACCTGGCTACTGTTCTACTCCCTTTTCTCTCTCCAATTACCTTTGTTTGAGAGACCATAGGATTGCTCTCTTAACGGTTTAACGTTTGTGTGTGATTTTATTGTTGATTTTTATGTTTTCACAATGTTATTGCTGTTTTATTTTGATTTGTTGTACACCGGATTAGTGACATCTGTGGGGAAAATGTATAATAATTAAATAATAGTAATAATAATAATTTCCATACCCTCAGTATTTTCAGCCAAGGATGCTTATTACTCATTGCCTTTCTCCCACTACAAATCCATTATTTGTAGAACCTTCAGAGCTTTATGACATTCAGATTTCAGATGGTTTAACTATGTTTCTTAAATGGTTTTTCTCCATCAGCTCTTACAACACTAGCAATGGGAACAGTCCCATACTTTGAATACTTGTTCATTTCCTCTATATATTCTTGGCACAGTTTACATGTAACATATACATGTTTTTTCCTGTTCTTAAAAGCCCCAAACAATTGCAAATTCTAGAAAGTTTAAAATAATAAACCTCATGTGAAGTCTTGTGCTTTGATCATAACTGACTCTCTTTTCATTGATTGCCTCTTTCGTAGAGCACTGCTGGTAAATTTTTATGAATATATTTTTTCTCAGGCTGCAGTCCTTTTGAGGATGGGTTGTCATTTTGATCAGGTGTTCTCTGCTTTGTTTTGAAGTCTCCCCTCTCTTGTTTTAATTCCAAGAGGTATAATCGACAAAGATATTTACAATGGGAATGCATAGTGGACAGGCAAAAAAAATTTAAAAATAAAAATTACAACCCTCATTTGCGCAAATTTAAAGACCTCAAAGTAATAATAATAAAAACCTAACACAATCCCATTTGCACAAATTGCCACCGCCATAAAAAAATTAAAATGAAATCCATGAATTAGATCAACTTGCTACAGATTGAATTGATGCCAGCAGGGGGAAAGGGAACAAAATTATCCAGAACTGCCAAGATTTCACTCCCCAAAGCAGAATTGTTGTTTATCCCTGTGCAATATATGAGAATTGCCCACCACTGGCAGTCTAGCTGACTTCATGGATTTTGCTATAGTTCAAAATTATTTTTCATAGTTTAGTCTTGTGGGTTTTGGCAAAATTTCCCCTGATCATAACTAATGTCTCTGTAAAAAATAATTATTAAATGAGCATGCAGTGAATCTTACCAGTCATACAACAAGGTGTGTTATAAGTGTATCGGTGGAAATGTAATGCCTAAAAGGTGATTCTTAGTGTCCCAGCTCTGCTAGTGTACAAGCATAAATCATAGAATTATAGAAATGAGAAATTATTCCATTTGTTGCTCAGTCAGGGATAGTTCCTTGAGAGAACATTGTAAGAGGCCAATATTAAATCACGAATGTAAGCACTACAATGAGTCTTATTCAAGATGTGTAAAAATGTCAGTAGTCTGGGTACAAAAGAAAAATAAATAATACCTACTCTGTTAAGGAATTATTCACACGTGGAACAGTAATGAGATTTTTAATGGTGCAAGAAATGCAGTAAGAACTGCACGAAGAAGCATTTCTTTCCAAATATTGCCTTTGAGAACATTAGAAGAGCCCTGCTGGATCAATACAAAGGTCTGTCTAGTTCAGCATTCTATTCCCACAGTGGCCAACCAGATGCCTTGGCAAGTCCACAATCAGGACATGATGGCAATAGTTTTCTAGCAGTTGTCTTCCCAAGCAACCAGTATTCAGAAGCATATCATCGCTGATCCTGGAAGTCCTATCTAGTCGTCATAACAAGTAGCCATTGAAAGCCTTAGCCTCCATGAATTTGTCTAATCCCCTTTTAAAGCCATCCAAATTGGTTGCCATCACCACACGACGTGTGGCAACCAATGCCATTAGCAAAGGGCAATACATGGCCCATCCCATGTACTAACAGTTCAGAGATCCAAGATAGGGCATGATATGGCATGCTTCTTTTCCCAGCCCCTCTCTTTTTCAGATTTAACAATGATTAAGGGTTGGTTAATGTTTGCACCAACCTTAACCATGATAAACAGCAACACTAACAAGGTTTGCTGTTCAACCCAATATTTAGAAACCAGTTTAAAACTGTCTCAATCAAGATTTAATATCACACATTAAACATGGCTGTGCTTTGTGCCAGTGTAAGGCTCAAGCATGGTTAAGTTCAGTTTTGGAAGAGCAGGCAATTTGCCCTGGGGAGGGAAGGGGTTGAGGGGAGTGTAATGCTGTAGCCCATGCCTGATTGCTTAGGTTAAGGCAGGGGTTTTGAGACACGCTCTCTTCCCCTTGTCCCACATCTTCCCCCTGACCACCAATCATTTGGCAGTTTCCAAGCTTTTGTGCATTTACCTCATTCTGAAAGGTTCAAATGCCTCTCCTGAAGCTTAATTACTGGCAGTAAGAGCTTTAGCTAAAACATGCTAGTATTTTTGGTAATTCTGGCCCCACTACTCTTGCCTTTGGTTGATTCACTTTTGACTTTGGCTCCTCCTACCACTGAAATGTGGCTCCCGAGAGCTGCTCCAAAATTAAATTAAGCTTTCAAGCTGAAAGAGGTTTGACACCCATGGATTAAGTGATCAATAGACTATTACGTATGGACCAGCCTATAATGTTTACTTCTCTGCGCGAAGGAAATAAAAGTGGATATCAGGCTGTGGTTGAATTAGGCCACAACTTAATTAAATACATTATAAAGCCATGGAAAGACTTGAACCTGGGAACAGTGTGGATGGGAGTGTGCAAACCTTAAAATGCTGCACACGGGATATTTGTCTCCCACCTCCAGTGTCAGTTTGAGCCAGTACCTGATAAAATTGTAGACGTACTTCCCAACAGGTAGATAGGTGATGAATAGGGCCCATAACAATAGCCACCTTGAATGTCGTCTACCTTCACCATCCTGGACAGCAACTCCATCCTAGAAGCTGCTCAGCCCTGCGACTGACTTGCCATCCACTGTTGCACAGTCAATTCCTGGGCATCTTCTTATGTTTCCTGACTTAAGGGCCTTCTGCATATCCACAGTGGTCTACCTTTCATAGCCACAAGCGAGGTGAGGTTTATATGAGCTCATTTCTCCTGAAGTACCACAAGGTCTCCAGACCCACGTCCCAGGTCTCATGAAACCCAGAGCCTGCTTAGCTGATCGGCCTCAACAAGCAAGGTCTTTTTGGTAAGTATTTAGTATAAATACTTATTAGTATAAGTATTTATACTAATAAATCCTTTCCAACTCTATAACTTGAGGAGAACATATGATTTTATCTTTCTGCATTATTTAATGTCTAAAAAAAGCTATGTAGTTTCATTACTTATATTAGGGATGGGCGGGGGGCGTGACCTAGCAGGACATGGAATAAGTCGCAAATCCTTCATCCTCCGAAAGAAGCAGTGAATTAACTGTAAATTCCCTATCCTAAAAGAGCGGTTTGTTACATACAAGTCTGCTATGGAGAGGGGAAAGCTTGCTAAAGAGACTGCAGCTGGAAGAAGATTTATGGCTTTATAATCGGCATGACTGAGGGAGGTGACGGACCGGCAGCTTTGAAGTACGGTGAAGGTAAATAAAGGACGTATATACGATTGCTGGCTGATTGAATAGATGTAGAGAGAACAGAACGATTGCTAACACTTAGAAAAGAGACTTTTAAGCTTTGGAAAGTTTTAAGCTTTTAAGCGTCGAAAGATTGTTGGCTGTATAACTGTTCTGCTGGGAGGAGGGGCTAACTCTGCCCGACGAGAATCGAAACTAAACTTGTCAGCCTTGGCAATTAAAAGAACAATTAAAAGACTATAAGTGATTAAAATTCGTCAGCCTTGGCAATTAAAAGAACAATTAAAAGATTATAAGTGATTAAAAGGCTGTCCGGGAGACAGAGAAGCCAGAGGGTGTGATTGAAGTGAAGAGAAAAAGACTTTGATCCCTGGCTAGAAGTAGCTGTGTCCCTATCGGATAGGCTTGAAGGGTGCATGAGCAAGAAGAAAATAACTTCTTGGAATAGACCCAAGGGTGATCGGCCGTCCGATAGGAGCTACAGGCTAGTCCATACTGACAAAATGTCGGAGGCTGAAAAGACAAAGAAGCAATCCCCTAGTCATGCCGGAAATGCCAGTGCTAAGACTGGAACTAAGCCAGGTGCAATCCCTAAAACAACCACAGGGAGGCAAGCTGACCCAACAGATGAGCTGATTCAGAATATCCAAAAGATGCTCGATGCAGCTATATTAAAGCAGGATGGAAATATTCAGCAGGCTTTATTGGAGCAAGAAGAACGATTGGCTAAAAGGATTACCGAGTCACAACAGCAACTCTTGGCAGGCCTTCAAAAGGTGGAGAAAGAGGTTGGAGCTTTGCAGGAAGAAACTGGAGAACTAAAGGTTTTATATAAGAAGCAAGAGGAACAGCTAACGCAACAGGATTTACGGCTTATAGCGATGGAAGACAGGGACCGGAGAGCAAATTTACGCATAAGGTCTTTTGGGGAGCAGCAAGGGGAGACCCTTAACAGTTTAAGAGAGTTAATTTTGGCATGGGTCAAACAATTGGTACCACAGGAAGATTGGAAAATGAAAGATATTGAGCGGGCCCATAGGGTGGGATATGGAAAGACAAGAGAGTACCCAAGAGACATTATTGTGAAATTTGCTAATTACTACAAAAAAGAAAAATTAATGCAAGCAATTAGAAGTCAAGGTCAACCAACGCTTCAAGCAATACCAATTCAGGTTTTCCAGGATTTGTGCCCTCAGACGGTGCAGTGGAGGAAGAGCGTTAAAATATGCACAGCGGCATTGAAGATGAAATCGATCTCCTACAATTGGGGATATCCAGTTTTCTTGAGATTTAAGTGGAATGGGAAGCAGCAAAGAATAACATCTTGTGAGCAAGGCATCGAGCTATTGGAGGAGCTGGGCATAATGGATGCCACATCGGCTGGAGAAGAGAAGCAAGAAGAAGGCGCGGCAGGAGGGAGTAATGAATAGACCTTAATAAATATTGTAAGAGGGATAGGGAGAAGAAGAGATATGGAGGGGAGGGTAGACGTTATTCCGGAATGTTGGGCCGAGTTCCCCCCCCCCTAAGAGTTCTAAGAAGATTGGGACCAATGCCCAGGAAGCTGGTGAGGAGGGGGGTGAAATTGGGGGTGAATGTGGGGGGGGAGGGTTAGGGAGGGGGGGGAATGGGTTACACAGAGGGAGACCGACTTAAAGACTTGTGTGAAAGAAAGAGATGGAAAATAAACTTAGATTGGCAACATTGAATGTTAAAGGGCTAGGAACAGTAATTAAAAGAAAGAGGATTGAAATGTTATTAAAGAAAAAAAATAGATGTAATTTTTTTGCAGGAAACTCATCAGGCCAAAGATGGAGTTAATGAGCTTCGAATGAGGGAGGTGGGCGTTTATGAGAAGGCATATGGAACTTCGAAATCGAGAGGGGTGGCAATAATAATTTCAAAGACATGTGGTATAACTATTCAAAGTGTAAAGAAAGACAAAAATGGAAGGTTTCTTATTATGTTCTGCAAGTTGGGAGAAGAGGAATATGTATTGGTGAATGTTTATGCTCCAAACGGGAAACAAATGGAATTTATTGATGAAGTATTTAACATGCTGGGAGAAGTGGGCAAAAAGCACATGGTGATGGCAGGTGACTTTAATATGGTACTAGATATAGGGAAAGATAGGGATAACATATTAAAAGATATTAAGAGGGTGGGGAAGACAGAGTTAAGCAAATTAATGGAAGGGAAAGAATTATTGGATGTGTGGAGAGTTTTAAGAGGGGAAGAAAGGAAATACACCTTCTATTCACAGAGATTTAAGAGTTATTCAAGGATAATTACATGTTTGTATCAAAAAATATGTTACCCAAAATTATAGATTGTGATATTGGAGTTATTAAGGTTACTGACCACGCGTTAATGACAATGGACATGGAAATCAAGAAAGACTATAGACAAGCGAAGAGATGGAGATTGGATGTAAGGTTGTTGAATAAAAAATACATAAAGGAGAAAATAAAGAAAGAACTGCAGGAAATGTGGGAGATTAATGAAAAAGAGAATAACCGGCAGGACATATTATGGGATACAATGAAAGCTGTGGTAAGAGGGATTTGTATTAGGGAAAGTTGTACATTAAAAAAACAACAGGAAGCTCAAAATAAAAAGATTGAAGAGGAGGTAAGGAGTTTGGAAGATAAGTTAAAGGAGACAAAAGATAAACGCCTAATTGCCCAAATTCAAGCTAAGAAAAAGGAATTAGAGAAAGATGAATTAGAACAAGTTCAAAAAAATTTGTTGTATCTAAAAAGAGATTTTTTTGAATATAGCAACAGGAATTCTAAGATGCTGGCCAGATCCACACAGTTGGAAAAGGCTAAGAATATGATAGGGACAATAAAAGACAAGTCAGGGAATAGTTGTAATTTAATGAAAGATAAATTAAATATATTTAAGGATTTTTATAGTGAATTATATACATCAGGATCGGGACCGCAAGATAAGGTATTGGAATATGTAGAGAGGAATTGGAAAATAAAATTGCAGAAGCAGGATAGGGATTATATGGAAGGTTTAGTTACTGAAAAAGAGATAGAGGGAGTTATTGATAAACTGAAAGGAGGAAAATCACCAGGAATGGATGGATTGGGGTCGGAGTATTATAAGCTTTTTAAAGAAATTTTAATACCAAGATTAAAGAAATTATTTAATACTATAATAGAAGGGGGGAAGGCCCCGCCATCATGGGACCATTCCCTGATTATATTAATTCCGACACCAGGTAAGGACTTAACCGATCCCGCATCATACAGACCAATTTCCTTAATAAATCAAGATTCAAAGATTTTTACAGCAATAATGGCAAAAAGAATGGGCACATTTATTTGTAAATATATTTAAAAAGATCAGTGTGGATTTATTCCGGGTAGGCAAATGTCTAATTTAATGGGAAGAGTATTAAATATAATTAGTATTATAAAAAAAAGGAATTTAAAAGCAGGCTTGTTAGCATTGGATATATTCAAGGCCTTTGATTGTGTGGAATGGCCAGCACTCAAAACAATATTAAAAACATTTGGGTTTGGAGACAAATTTATGGGAGTGATGGATAAGTTGTATAAAAACAATAAAGCGGAAATAATGGTTAATGATGGGTTAACACAACAGATTACACTAGCCCGAGGAACTAGGCAGGGATGTCCTCTTTCACCGATCTTATTTGCAATAGTAATAGAAGTTTTGGCAAATGTAATAAGGGAAGATGAAAGAGTGAAGGGGATAGGAAGAAAGGAGAAGATTAAAATGAATATGTTTGCGGACGATACTTTATTGACAGTAGAGGATCCCTTAGGGAGTGCAGAGGTGATTAAGAAACATTTAAGAGAATTTGGAGAAATTACGGGATTAAAAGTCAATTGGGGGAAGTCAGAAATGATGTTATTTAATTATAATAAGGAAGAGCTGGAAGAAGGTAAGGTTAAGTTGGGTCTTAGACTTAAAAATATAGTACGATACTTAGGGATTAACATTGATAGAGATTTAGAAAGGCTAGAGGAACTTAACTTGGTAGCTTTAAAAAAACAAGTAGGGGAGAAATTAGAAGTATATAAGAAATTAAAACATTTTTAATAGCAATTATTAAAATGAAGATTTTACCTAAGATTAATTTTTTGTTTAGAATGTTACCAATTAAAATATCAGATGTAGAGCTGAAAAGTTGGCAAAATATAATTAACGCATATTGTAATGGGGATAAGAAAGCTAGGATTAATAAAGGGTTATGGTATAAGGCTCAAAAGAAGGGAGGTTTAGGACTTCCAAATATTAAGTATTATTATATAGCTAATCAGTTAAGATATGTTATAAGCTGTATTCTAGGGGAGGAAGACTTGGAGTGGTTGGAGACGCAAACGGGGGAAATAGATTATAAATTGAAAAATATTTTTTTAAAAAAAATTCAAAAGAGAGAATTAAAGGGACTGGACAACCCTTTGCTGGTAAATATAGTGGAGATCTGGGAGAAATTTAGGGGGAAGTTGATACCAGGAGATTCACCACTTGCCCCGGTAGTAGTAGTGGAGAATTTCCCAAGAGTGTTAAAAGTGGAGATTGAAGCGAGATTGAAAGATAAGGAAATAATTAAGTTAGGGAAGTGGATGGAAAATCTGAAAGATAATGAGCAAATTAAAGAGTTATTGATAGGTCAAAAATCAGCATGGTTTAAATGTATACAATTAGGGAAATGGACTCAGGAATGGAAATTGAAAAATAAAAAGTGTAGAAATAATACAAGATTTGAAGACTTAATAGAGTCAAAAGGTAGGAAAGAAGAAAAGAAAAATAAGAAAGGGTTGACTAGTGAGATATATAAATTATTGATTGAGGAGGAACTTCAAAATTCACTTAAAGCAATAAAAAAGGTTTGGGAAGAGGATGTAAATGGAGAAATTAAGGAGTACAACTGGGAGAGGTTGTGGAATGCAAGAATGTTAAAATTGCTATCGATCAGAATTAAGGAGAATTTTTATAAGGTATTGTGGAGATGGTATCTAACATCGGTTAGATTTCACCAGATAGACAAAAAAATATCTAAAAATTGTTGGAGGGGATGCCAGGAGGTTGGAACTTATTACCATATGTGGTGGAGCTGTGAATATGTACAAAAATTTTGGAAAAGGGTATTTAAGGAAATAAGTGAAATAATGGGAAGTAAAGTGGAATTAAACCCGAAGCTTGCTCTACTAGCAATATGGGATAAAGGGGAAGAGGACAAAAATAAGAGAGAATTGATAAACAACCTCCTGACACCTGTTAGATTAATGATTGCAAAAAATTGGAAAGGACAAGGAAGCTATACAATAGAAGAATGGTATAAAGAAATATGGGATATGGCACTGAATGATATGCTGACTTGTAAAATGAAATTAAAGAGGGGAATGTCCGGTAAAAATGATTTTGGGGAAATATGGAGTCCCCTGTTGGAATATGTATTAAGATCGGGGAAGGGACAAACACCTTCAAAAGAGTCGATAAATTTCTGGATAGAATAAAAGAATAAGAGAAGGTCTCCTGGATTGGGGGTGCACGGGGGGGATTGTCGAGGATTATGTATGTATTTTATGTGTTTGTTTATGTTATTATTATGTTGAAATTAATAAAATTATTTCAAAAAAAAAATATTAGGGATGGGCAACCTGTGGCCCTCCAGATGTTTTGGCCTACAGCTCCCATCATCCCTAACCATTGGCAATGCTGCCTAAGGCTGATGGTGATTGTAGGCCAAAACATGTTGTGCTCCCCTAATTGTCATAAATCACTGGTGTTAAACTCGATAAGTAGGAGGAAAACATCAATAAACAGTCCATGGTCAAAAGCCAAAGTATCTGTCAGAAGCCGGGTCAAACAATATTGGGTTCAGGAAAGCGTCAAAGAGTAGTCAGGGTCTGGTCCAAGGTCAGGATATGTCCAGGCAAGATCAAGGTGGTGGAATGCAAGCAACGAAGACAAGGTACTAAAAACAATAGTTGCTTCCAGCCTCGCTTCTGAGTTTTGGCTTGTCTTTTATGAGAATGGTGGTGATTGGGAATTGTTGTCAGCTGCATTGGCCTTGCTAGCTTCTGCCTGTTCCAGTGAAGGGCCACTCCCCAAACACTCCCAGGTTCAGCTCCTCCTCCTTTCTGTTTAATCCCTCAAACTGAAGCACAATACTAATATAAGAAGCCCTGACTTATGTCATCCCTTTTGCTATCACTAGACATATGGAACTGGTTCACACATTATGCTGCAATTCCTGGGTTGTTTAACCCAGGAATTGCCAAGTATGAGTGAAGCGACAAGCAGACTCCCTCCCACATATTCATCATTTCTACTTTCAATTAACACCCCAGGAATACCCTGTTCCTGGGTTATTTCATGATGTGCAGTTGTTGGATTCACCCATAAAGAACTCAGTATTTCTGGGTTCACACATCATGACAACCTAAGAATGGGTCATTCCTGGGTTGTTAATTGAAGGCAGACATGCCAAACACGTGGGAGGCAGCACACTTGTTGCTTCACTTGTCCACAGCAATTCTTAGGTTAAACAACCCAGGACTTGCAGCACGATATGCAAACCAGGTCACAATCTTTGCAGTGCTGTACTGCAGAGTCCAATTGCTTAAAAAGCCATTTCTCTTTCCATAGCCCCAAAATATTCTTTACAACTTAGACATTGCAATTGCCAGCTTCAGCTGATGCACCAGCTGCATCAACTGAGGCAGATTTTGCCACAGTAGTCCATGCTTTAATCACTTCACATCTAGATTATTACAGTGTGTTCTATGTGGGGTTGTCCTTGAATGTTCAGAAGCTATAGCTAGTGCAAAATATAATGACCAGACTTTTATCTGATGTGTGTTTTATTGTTCACATAACACCAGTCTTGAAACATCTTTACTGGCATCTTATTTGTTTCCAAACTGGATTCAAGGTGTTGGTTCAAACCTATAAAGTCCTAAAAAGAACATCACATCTACCCATATGGATCTGCCCAGACCCTGTGTTCTTCATCTGAGGCATGTTATATGTCCCACATCCTAGAGAAATGAAGTTAGTGATGAGATGGAGCTTTTTGTGTTATAGAACTGGTTATAGAACTCCCTTCCTAGGAAAGTTAGGCTGTCTCCCTCATAATTAGCCTTTAGATAATTGGGGGGGGGGAACTATACTGTCCCACCAAGCTTTTACTGATTAATCCTGCTTTTTGATTTTAGAAGGTTCCTAGGGATGAAAGAACCAGCGATTTTCAAGCTTGACTAAATTCTCTGAAAACCACTTTGAAACTCATTTCGACTTGCTTCCATTTTAATTTTCAACCTTTTTTCAGCTCCTGAATGCGAGAAAATGCATATTTGTTTGGTGAATTAGCATTTCAAAGTGCACATTTCCCAAAAAGACACATGTTTGAATGCAAGTATTTTCAAGTATTTCGCAAACTGAAATGAAATTCTTGTACCCAAAAGCTTCTTCTGTTTACTGGAATATATGTGTTTTATCACTTTTGCTTTAGTTTTTTGGGGAGATAATTGTTGCATTTTGTTGGTTTTACAGATTTATTATGAATTGCCTCAAGGGCTTATTGAGTGGAGGGGTGATTTAGAAATATATTAAATAAAGAAACATAGACTGCCCTGTGACACTGAAGCTAGACCGCTGCCTTCAGTTGCACTGGAGGATGCTGTCCCATTGTAAGTGTTGAATAAACAGTCAACACTGTTTTGTACATGGACTGGGAGTGGGTGCAATCTTGTTCTTTGCCTCAGATGGCAAAATGTCTTGGGCTGGCCCTGCCCAACATCCAGGCTGCCTCGCTGTGATCGGAGATAGCTGGTGGGGGTGGGGGGTGGTCTGGGCTTTCTCCATGCTCAGGAAAGGCACAGTTCTGTACCTCCTTCAGCATGAAAAAAGAGGGGGAAGGGGGTGACATCAGGGGTAGGATCATGCCCCTGATGTGACATCAGGGGCAGGGCCCTGCCCTCTGACATCATCTGGTCTATGGGGCACAGGGTGTTGGACAATCCAGGCCCTGACCTCAACCTAACAAATCCAAGTCCAATGCATTGTTTACCAAAAGTAAATCTACTGAGTTTCATAGGACTCAGGATGGAACTAATATCTTTCTGTCTCTTGTTTGTACTGTTTAGTTTCACAAAGCCCATGACATGAACACATGACACCATCTTGTGTGCTGCATCACCCTTGCCTCACATTGCTGGCTGCCATGGGACTTTACAAGGAAGAGGTAGGGAGAGAAATATGAAGCAGCAACAGCATTCATAATATATAGCTGCCCATAGAAGTTTCTTTATTTTTGATTTTCAAATTGACAGGGTTCTAGTCGCGGTACTACCTATAATGGATGGATAACTATGAACAGTTATATGCAGATGTGGATCATTACTTTTGTATAGACCTATGTGGTGGAGACAAGGCTCTGACAACACAGCTATCTGCAGTGTGAGACCTTTTGAATAAGCACTGAACACTTTGTAACTAACATATGGCTCTGAATTTTTTGTCAACAGAATACATCAATGAAGAAACACTGCGTTTGTATGGAGATGACATCTTTATTGTCAATATTATTCTGCTTGTAGACAAAGGCAGCTGTAACATACCTCTGAAAGACACTGATTTACATTAACTCTCCCTGATGGCCGTGCTCAGCAGGGTATTTTCAGCCAGCTCTGGGTTTCCTTAATGGTTTTGGATGACTGGGATGAATAGCTTTTAAAAACGGAACCTTTGCCAGGCCACAGATCATTCCAGTTTTGCAGCCCATGTGTTTATTAAACTATTTCTTCTTCCACAACAGGAGTAATATTTTCCACAACACACTACTTTTCCAAAGCTCTATCCAAGCTTCCCCTGGATTAACTGATACAATTTATTTTCCCCAGCGTATTGTATTTCTGATATGTTTGGTGCGGAATCAAACAGGAGTTTGAATTCCTATTGTCTCCTGTTAATCTGATTTATCCTCCAGTTTTCCTCAGGTACCGTGTATGCATCCACCATCTTCTCAACATGCAAATGCAAAGGGCTACATGGTTAAGGCTACATGGCTAGTCCTGATAACCGCCAGTATCAGAGGCAGTAAACCTGTATACACTAGTTGCTGGGGAACATGGGTGGGAGGGTACCGTTGCACTATGTCAAGCTTGGGTCCCTGGTTGACAGCTAGTTAGCCACTGTGTGAACAGAATGCTGGATAGACCCTTGTTCTGATCCAGCATGGCTTTTCTGATCCAGCTGCTGTTACAGATATATTATATATGCTATGCATGTCTACTCAGAACTAAGTGTGCATAGGACTGAAGACGAAGAAGACTGAGTAGGGATGTTTCTAGCTAAAACTGTACCTCATCTAGGAAGTCACTAGATGGCCTAAGAAAGCCACTACTATCCCAGCCTCAACACCTTAACATCTGCAATATGGAGATGGCCTATCTTCCAGAGCTGATGTAAAGGGTTTTGAATGGGCCCTGGATATTCAGAAGTGCTATATTAATGCTAAATGTAACTTAGGGTGACTATATGAAAAGGAGGACAGGGCTCCTGTCTCTTTAACAGTTGCATAGGGAGTTTCAGCAGGTGTCATTTTGTATGCATTCAGCACCTGGTGAAATTCCCTCATCATCACAACAGTTAAAGCTGCAGGAGCCCTGCCTTCTTTTGTATCTGGTCACTTTTGTATTTAGCTGGAGTGCAGCATTTCAGGCCTGGGGCCAATTCTGGCCAACCTGGGATCTCAATCTGGCCCTTTGGGGTGATCCAGATGACCATGCCTACTTCCATTGTCCCCACCTTTTCTCCAACCATGGATTATTTGTAACTTCCCTGGTTTTTATGGAGTTTTTCTAAAAGGTTGAAAAGCCTTTCTTTGAAACTTAGCAATAACACTGGTATTTTTGGCCCCACCTCTTTTGTGTTTAGCCCCGTCCATCACTGGAATGCAGTCCCCAACAAAAATGGAATTTCACTCTTGGACTCACAGAGGTTCAACACCCTTGTTATGTAGCATGTATTATTACTGCTGTGGTTGAGACACCACATAGAGGCAGGTTCGACGTGGCAAGCCATTTGTGTGTCATGGCCAGTGCCGGATTTACATACAAGCTAAACAAACTACAGCTTAGGGCCTCACATTACGAGGGGTCTCACATTAGAAAGAAAGAAAAAAAAGTTTACAACATTACACAACTATCAAATTCTGTTTAATTGTACAGCCTGTATTTTGCATTTAAATTTTTTATTATTTGTTGAAGATGGAAGTGCCTCACTCATATTATAGCATAGGGTCACAACAAGTTTAAATCTGGCTCTGGTCATAGCTTGCCACTTACCACATCTACCAACACAAATTCCATTGCCGCAGTAAAAAATCGCTGGACTCATATGATGTGTCTCTTCATACCGTCAGCTTGCCACATGGAGCTGCCTTTGTGTGGCTCCATTTGAATCATTTTCCAGGCTGCAGTTTACTTCTTTTAATTCATCTATCTGATGAAATAATCCGTTGCTTATGAGAACAAAATGCTACACTAGATGTTTACTTCTTGCTGCCACAGACTAAGACCCAGGCCTGGCTCCAGGTTTTGCGGGCTGCTAGGCTCCCTCTCTTTGGCAAGCTCCTCCCAGCATGAACAAACCCCGCCCCCAAGTGCCTGTTGCCACTTAAGTCCCCTGGCGATGGAGCTACTGCAGCTGCCAACCTCCCATTCCTACTTGCAAGTGGGTGTTCTTTCCTGGTGGCAGCACTGCAATGGGTAACAGCTTGGTCACTGCCATCTTTTATCTCCCACACCGCTGTAGGACATAAAATGGCAGGCAGCTAGTTGGCACCAATCAGATCCAGTAGCTTGCCCCCTGGCTCATTACAGCACCACCGTCACTGTCGGAAAAGCCTGTGCTCAAGAGGGTTAGGCTGGTGGCTGCAGCAGCAGTGCGACTCAGGAGCCCAAGGGGCAGTAGATGCTGGGGTCTCCAAATGGCAGCAGGCAATAGGGGCCAGGCAAGGTATCAGCAAACACCCCAGTATGCTGGGTACTAGTGGCAGACTTGCAGAGACCAACTCAGGCACAAATACACTTGCTGCTTTAAACACAACTCCTCTACTTGGCAAGTAGGTTATGTGAACTTCAGTCACATCAATATTCTACACGATTTCTTACTTTTATGAAGTAGAGTTCCATAACATTTTAGAAATACCAGGATAAATTAGGTTAAGGGTGCAATCCTATGCATGTTTAGACAGAAAAAAGTCCTGCAACTCCCATCATGACCCACAGCCCCAGACAGCATGGCTGGCTAGGGGTGCTTCTACAAGAGCGATTTAAAGCTCTTTCAAGGCACATTACCTAATTTACCTCTACAAGAGCGGAGCGCAAATCAGGGGTCCAGGCGCTTTAAATCTCCAATTATTCGCATTTTCGAATGGGCGTTAAATAGCGAGTTTTAATTTACCACAGGAGTAAGAGTGCCTTATGTCCGTGTAAACAATTTTGTGAGGAGGCGCATTAACGATCTGATGGTCTTGTTGTCATGCATATGTGTGGATAATTAGTGATCCACTTAGACAACTCATCCCTTCGCTTCTTGCTGGGTTCCTGAGATGAGCTGTGTGTGTGTGTGTGTGTGTGTAAAAAGAGAACTTATTAGCGAGACGGGAAGCAGGGAAAGGGGACGGGTGTTTTCATGCTTGCCTGCATGCCAGCCTCAGTCCTTAGACACACACACACACACACACACACACGCTTGCTCGCTTGCTTCTTCTCTTTTCTCTCGCTCCCCTCGCTCGCTTGTTGGTGTGTGTGTGTGCGTGGGTCTGAATGTTTTACATCACCAAAACAACAACGGATGATTGAGAAGGAGAGAAGGGAAAACAATTGATCTCACTGGGAAAATAAGGAGAAGGAGGAGGAAGGAACGAAGCAGCTTCCCCTGTCTGTTTGGGCGTGCATTTGGGCGGATCTCTACTCTCTCTCTCGCACTCTCGCTCCTTCTCTTTGATCTCTCGCTCTCTTCCTCTCTCTCCAGCAAATGGTGGGGGGCAGAGAGAGGCAGTCGAAAATACTTTTTAAAAGGCTGCTGGAGGGGGAAACTTCTGAGGCACATTCCCATTTACTCCTGAGCAGTTCTGGGAGGTCGGGACAAACTTCAGCTGGCTGTGAAGTTGGAGGGGAGAGAGGTAGCCAAACAGGTTAACCACATCATTCCCAGGAGGTAACCTAGGAAACCAAAGATGGGATATTCTGATGGGCGGGGAGAATAAAGGGTGAAACAAAGCGCATTAGCATGTCAACAACTTTAAAGCACCTTTCATACAGCCTGTAATGCCTTCAACTCCTCCCAAGTATAGGATTAGGCATAAAATCAATTGTCAGTAGATACGCATAATCGGACAAGCGGTGTGGCATGTTGGGAGTTGTAGCACTTGTTTCTGTCTAAACATAAAATTTAAGGACTGTGCCTCCATTTTAGGGGATATTTCCTAACTAGAGGGCAGTTATCAATGGGACAGGCAGCCTGAAAAGACTGTGAAATCTTTGTCCATCAAGGAAAGATTAGGCAGGTATCTGTCAGGAATGTTTCACACATAACTTAGGAAAGAATTTTGACTAAATTAGTTTTAGGGTTGTTCCTAATTTTTGTTGTTGTTGTTTTGTTGTTGTTATTTTGCAATTTTGCTGGAAGAGAAATGATCCCATTGAGTTTGAGTAGGTGTTGAATGGAACCACAGTGAGCATGTATCTGCCTGTCATTAACATTTGTAATCTTTGTGGTTCTTTGTTAATGTAGGTTTTTTAGTATACATTTTGTGAATGTTGAAAAGCAAGAGTGAGAAATGAGTGAAGAGTGAGAATTCTTATAAGCTGTGAATATGAGTCTCCCACACAAATCCATTTATAAGCAATTACAATTATCTTGTTAGTTTTTTCCAGACTTAAGCTAGAGGAATTGATTGGAATGATAATCACTTATCTCCTTAGTTTTTTCACTTTCATAAAATTGAATCTAACTTTCAGTTTAAAATGAATTCTTAGCATTTTAGTTGGACCTCAGAAAATGATTTAATAGGTGAATCAATGCTTTAACAACAAGAGGGGCACCTCCAAGAAATGTGCTTGAGGAAATGCGGGTACCATTGAAAACCAGTGTTGCATAGTGTATAAAGTCTTGAATTTGGACTGGAGAAAGTTCATTTCAAGTGCACCTTCAGGATGAAGTTTATTGATGGAGAATGAGCCAGACTTCAATATTAGAGGCAATTTGCCTCTTATTTCCTGTTGCTGGTAAACGTGAGAGTGCTAATGTCATGTTTTGCTTGTGAGCTTGACACAAGTTATTTTAACCTGGGGCTGTCTATACGCAGGGAAAGCCTTGTGGTGTCTGTGGATTGACAGAGGTGCAGCTTCGCAGCCACCGTGGGGCTTTCTGCCATCTCATGTCACTCCAGGGCCAATCCGGGGGCCCGATTGGTCACCTTCCACCAGTAAGAGGGTGGGGGCAGCTCTGATACCTGCAGGGCCACCCAGAAACCTGTGGTCCCTCCTCAGCATCAGGATTACCCGACACCACCCTGGGAGAGGAAAAATGCAGAGTTTGATAGGGAGGCAATGCCAACCCACCACTGTGAAGAAAGCCCCTGATGCCAATAAGTTAAGATAGTTATCTTTTTAACGTCAGGTTAAAACTGTTCTCTTCTCAGTTCGCAGCATACAATGAGTTTTAAATTTGGTCTTAGATTGTCTTTGGCTGATAGTTCAACAAATTGATTTTAGATATATATTGTCTATGTGTGTTACCTTTTTATATAGTTAATTGTAAATGCCTTTGGATAATGTGATTTAATGGTTTTTAATTTCTGTGAACCACCGAGAGCTTCGGATTTGGGATAGTATAGAAATGTAACGATTGAATGAATGAAGTCTGCTCACCTCTGTCTTAAACCAGCAGTATTCAGTAGAGTTTCAGCTATGGGGCCATATAGAAATGGAATGAATGAATGAAGACTACTCACCTCTGCCTTAAGCCAGCAATATTTACTATGGTTTGCATCCTAACATAAATTCCAAAGTCCTATGGTATAATACCTTTATTAGGCCAACTCAAAGATCACACACATACACCCTCCCCAAAATATAAAAGCTTTTCAGAACTTCAGAGAGTGTCTCTCATGTTTGCTTTTCAGAAGGTGTTCCTAGAACATTTCCATTCTATTCTAAAAAAAATTCCCAGGTTGAAATTTGGAGATCTGAAATAATGTTATGTTTTAATCAGAAAATTGGGGAGAAATGATGAACACATAGGTTTTATCATCCCCTTTCAACATTTGTGTGCCAAATTTCCATCATATTTTTATCTTAGAAAGTTAAGAGTTAGTTAAAGGGTGCCTTCTGAGAAGAAAACACTCAAGGGAGGGACGTCAGATAGCAGCACTATCTGTGAGCCTATCTACACTACTGCTTTAAAACGGTTTAAAATGGTTTAAAACGGTTTATAACAGTAGTGACAACTGTTGCGGCCCAGGACGCACTCCATATAGTTTTCAAAACATTTTCAAAATGTTGTATCCTGCTTGGTGTAGATAGGCTCAAAGTGACCACCTGTGTGACCACTAGCGAATACTGCTTTTTATACTAGTTGGGATTTGCCTCCTCCTTTACTTTAATTCTCTGTGTTGACAGAGTACTGACACATGGCAGTGGTTGGTATGTATTTCTTGTCTGTTCTGGGCTTCCATCTTTGTTTTATTGGATTTTAGTGTGTATTTTGATTGCATAACATGAATTGTAATGTTTTTAATTTGCTTAATTTGATCAGAGAACCTAAGGGTCCTCTTACATAGGCATTAAGCCTATATACAGCAGTTGCTGGGGAACATGGGTGAGAAAGTGCCGTTGCATCGTGCCCTACTTGTGGGTCCCTGATCAACAGCTGGTTAGGTGCTGTGTGAACAAAGTGTTGGACTAGATGGACCCTTAGTCTGATCCAGCATAGCTCGTCTTATGTTCTTAAGGGTGCAATCCCTATGCATGTTTAGGCTGAAATAAAATCCCACAACTCCTAGCATGCCCCAGCCAGCATGCCTAGCTGCAGGATATTGGGTGTTGTAATGCCCTAAGCTACTGGGTGACCAATAAATAAATAAATACTGCCATCTTAACCTTTAAATATATATACATTTATGAACCAGTAATAATAACATTTTGTGAGAATTAATTTACCTGTTTCTGTAGAGCTGACTGTGTAAGGCAGAATTTATACATATATAAATAAGGACAGAAGCATGGGACCTATTTAGTATATAGGACATAGTATATAGGACACTTCAAATCCCCACTGGAATGAAAGTGACTCCATCATTTTCAGCTACCTCTGGCTTCTTAATCAAGGGTTTCCTGCACTTTTCTTTTATCTGCCACTGTTACTAAATAAAGGAGGAACGTTAAAAGGGAGATACTTATAATGCGATCATACCACATGTTTCCTTATTGTTTTTACACGTTTTAGACGGAATCTCTAGCATGAGACAAGCTTGCTTTGAAAGAAATCTCTAATGGCTGGTCGGTTGTTAGTCTGGCAAAAGGGCACCGGTATACTATTTACTTTAATATATATATTAGAACCATACGGTTAGGGAAGATAATAGGAGATTAGACTATTCCCATGTGTCTCCAAGCCAGCCATCTTTGTGAAGGCCTCCGTAATGTGCCTGCTAATTTAACCATATAGGTACCGAGTCTTTCAGAAATAATAAGCCCTGACAGGTTTGGCTTCAGACATTATTGGCTGCCTCTGTGTTATGTCACGACAATTTGTTATTGGCAGTAAGTTCACAAGCTGCTGTTTCTTTGCATTCCTCGGTGCTCTTTTGTGAATGCCATTTTGGAATGCTGAAGAGCCTGAGATCACCTTCTTCTCTGCTTATAGCTTCCTATAACCCATAGGGTACATTTTCCGTGATAAGTTAATTCACTGCTTTTTTTAAAAAAAAAAAAGCCTGTGCAAAAGTCACGTACATTGAGCCACGATCATGTTTCTACTTAAGCACACAAAGAGACATTTTAAGGTTTTGAAGGATCTAATTTTAAATAATGTGGGCGTCACGGATTCCACTACTGTTACCATATGTTATGGATTCCCATTTCTGCCAACCATATGTCAAAAGCCCTCACAGGTTTTCAGCCCGGAGGCTCTGATTGGGAGTCACTGCTGTCACCAGAAGGATTTCTTTTTAAGCAATCAATCCAGAAGCCTGGAATAAACTCTGGCTTGGTTTGCACACTGCCAGTGCAGCACAGATTCAACTTCCTATGGCTTAATCCCACACTGCTCTGTCATCTTTGGATAATAGACTCACATGGGACAGGAGGATCCCATCATTTTTGGATGATAGTTTCACACAGGACAGGAGGTTCCCATTAGGAGTCTTCGACTTCAGCAGCACTGGGCTTTTCTAGAAGCCAGCCCCACTGATCTTCATCCAAACAGCAGAAGCCTCCTTCATTGTGTGCATTGTGCAAAAGGGAATCACACTTAAAACAGGGCTTCAGGGCTGTGTCTCCGGCCCATGTATTTAGTAGGAATGTCTACAAGGGAGAGCCAATGTGCATAGATCTCTACACATCTAAGGTCCTCATCACACCTACTGTTTTTCCCCCAGGTTGCTTCTGCGGGTTCCCCCTCCATTTCCTATGTGAGTCTAGCGTTTTGAATTACACGTGCTTGGTATTGCTGTGATACCCCAGTTTGGCCTGTTCATTTTGCGTTTCCGGACTTTGCCCATTCAGGGATAAATCGAAAGAGAAATGAGAAACTGTGCGCTCAGGGTAAGAGAACAGCACGACAGGGACGACATCATGCAAGTCCAGCGCTGAAAATGTGGATCAAAGTCGCGGCAGGTGTGCATCAAACCATGCGTGTGATGAACACCTAAGAATTCAGGAGTTAAGCCCTGTGACAGTTTGAAGTTTGTACTGGGATGGGACTGTGCATGCTGGCCCCACTTCTTACATCTCTGGGCATGCCCCCATGAGTTCAGACTTTCTGTTGAAAGTCTGAATGGGAGGTCTACTTGCATTTGTTTGAACATGCATAGAACTCTCCATGCAATGAGGGCCAGCATCAAGGGTAGGCATGCTTAGGCATCTGCCAAGGGCTCACACCCAGTAGGGCCCCATTGACAAGAGTCCCCTGGCCTTGCTCCTCTTCACCATGACAACTTGTTTGTTCACCCGCCTCTCTCTTTCTGGCCCAGACAATTGTGGCGGTGAGACGGAGGAGCGGTAGATTCCACTGCCTACTTGCTCAGTGGCTCTCTGCCTGTTAAGAAAGCAAATGGAACTAATGATGTGGAAAAAATGAGCCGCCATGGTAGCTGGTGACATGGCAGTGAGAAGATAGACTCACTGAAGGTGGGGCCCTCCAAAACCTGGAGCTGGCACTGTATGCAATTGCAGACTCTGCCTTAACAAGCAAATGTAAATAGAACTCCTGTTCAGACCTTCAAGAGAAGGTCTGAACTAAGAGGAACATCTAGAGACATTGGGGCCAAGGCCATGGGCATATGCAGGGATTTTCCCAATAGGGATGGTGGTAAAGCTGCAGTGCACAGCAGTTTGTGGTTGTAGCATGAGCCGCTACAACACAGCTGTGCTCTTTCCTTCTGTGAGCGTTTTGTTGCTTAGCATCACATTCCATGACATTTAGAAGCCCACACAGAGTAGTAGAAGATCCCAGGAACTGAACATCACCAATGCAGAAGAGTGTTATATTCAAGAAGCATCATGAACTTCAACAAAACGTTATTTGGTCTGAGGGATAAAAAGCATACATACCCAGGAACAAGAGAGAGAGAAAAACCCTAATGCACAAACGTAGTACAGCTGTTTTATGAATACCATATCAGATATTTTATGGCATCACAATCATAACATTGACAACTGTATCAGGGCACTGACAACTTCACATGACTTGCCTGAAATGATTTCCTTGGTAAACACCATTTAGAGCAGTCTTTGCCAACCTGGTGCCCTCCAGATGTTTTGGACTACAACACCGGCATTTCTGACCATTAGCCATGCTGGCTGGGGCTGATGGGACTGGAAGTCCAAAACATTTGAAGGGAACCAGGTTGGGGAAGGCAGCTCTGGAGAGCAGCAGTGGAGTCTATTGGGAGTGTCTTAGCAGTGGGAAGAGAAATGGGAATGCCTGATCAGGGTTTAAGGGTTCTAGAAGAGCCTGGATTACTCACTTTACTTTTCATATCAACCACTTTTTACGCCACCTAACAAAACAATTTTTGCAGGGCTTGAATTTCGAACTGCAGAAATGTTCTTTTGGAATAGAATATTATTCATGGAACTGCACAGTTTGTGCATTGTTGCACATTTTTAAAAAGCCTTGATGTCATTTGTTGGCTAAAAGCACTGAAAAGTGAGAGCAGGCTCATTTCTCACAAAATGAATGGGCAGGATAGTAGCTGCAGATTTTGCGTCATATCTGGGTTCTACAAGGGCTTTTTTTTTTTAAAGAAAGCTGGAAACCTGAAGAACATATCTCATGGGGGGGGGAGCAACTGCACCCCATTGCCCCTTCCTGCAGTTGCCCATGGACAGTGCCAGAGTGCATGACCCTATCCCAATACATGCTGTTTCTCGAATGCCTGAACAGGGTTACACTCTCCCCATTTTTTGGAATCCTACACAATCTAGAACACAGGGAAAGCCTATGGACACAGAAGTCTACAGTCTATTCACATAGGCTTTTCTTTAAAAACATCCATGCCAAGCACATGTCTAGCAGGTTGTGCATTTTGTATAGTGGGCCCATGCCTAGCAGGGCTGCACAACCTTGGGGACAGGACAGAGGCAGCCCTGTTCGTCACGTGATGTACACATGAAGGGGGTTAGAATCAATATGCAAAGACAGATAATGTGGGAAATTCCCATGTCAGTATCATGGGTTGCCAGGCTGGTATCTTACTGATATGGAAACTTGGCTATAATGAATTCATTGCTGAACTTCCCCTTTCAGCCATTCTCTTTTATCATAACAGATGCTACAGGGGTGTGCTTTGTAGTTGTTTGAAATATCAGGCTGGCCAGCACTTTTCAGACTCTTTGAGAGGTATGGAAGGATCACGTTGTAGACAGAGAGAAGCAAAAACTGCATGGAAAAAAATCTTTGCAGCCTGATTCTATACATGTTTCCTCAGAACTAAATAACATTTTTTTCAGAGGAACTGACTTCCAAAAAAGTGTGAATGGGATCGCAGTCTTAGCATGCCAACCAACTTTAGGATTGCTTGCATCACTGCATTGCACCATAAGTCTGTAACAGAGGTCACAAATGATAATTTAATCAGCTCTGTAGTGTGGGCTGATTAAAAATATCAGCCCACTTAGCAAATAAACAGCCATGAGTTGGGTAGTCATATGATTCAGACTTTAGTGCTTAGATTAAAAATAGGATTTGTTTGTTTGCAGCATAAACCTCTGCATGTCTACTTAGAAGTAAGTTCCATTGAATTCAATGGGATTTAGTGCATAGGATTGCAGCCTGTGTTAATATAAATGCTTTAGTTCAGCAATTTGTGCCTACCCTTGTAGGGATTAAACAAAGACTTCAAAGGGACAAAAGACTCTGGGTCCGGTAATGGCAATAAAACAAAAGAAATGAGAAGATACTTGGGCAGAGTCAAGAGTGATCTGGGACCACCAAATAAATAGGGCTACCATATGGAAAGGAGGACAGGGCTCCTGTATCTTTAACAGTATAGAAAAGGGAATTTCAGCAGTTGCTATTTGTATGTATGAAGCATCTGGTGAAATTCCCCCTTCATCACAACAGTTAAAGCTGCAGGAGACCTACCCTCTTTGGTATCTGGTCACTGTAGTATAGCTTTTCTATATTCCCTTTTCTATACAACTGTTAAAGATACAGGAGCCCTGTCCTCCTTTCCATATGGTCACCCTGAATAAAAGATCAGGACGACTTGTCATTAAAGCCATCAAGGGTTCTGAAAGGGCTAGCTCTAGATGGCCGAGATCTTGTTGGGACAGTGCTGTACCCCCAAATTTTGGTGTTTATGCTTGGGAAATCCCTTGTTGATGATAAGGCTCTTCCAGATGGAGGGCTCCTGGAATCACCAGCCATTGCTCTTCTGCTGTAAACTACAAGCCAGATGTGTGGGTGGGGAGGGGAGAGGGGAGGGGAGGTTTTTTGTTTGTGCACCAGAGGTGCAGAATTTCGGAAGTTTGAAGATCCGCTGCTACGGCTTCTTGTTTGAGTCAATGTAATCCCCCCTTTTAACCCTTCCTCCTTGGCATAATTGAAAGGAAATGGGGGGGGGGGAGTGGAGGAGGTTTAACCTTCCTGGAATGCCATGGGATGGAACAACTGGCTGGGCCAAGGAAGTGATTAATGCCTCTTTGCAAGAGGGAGTGGTCCCAGGCCTCCTGAAAGAGGCGGCAGTGAGACCACTCCTAAAGAAATCTTCCCTGGACCCTGAAAATCTTAATAACTACAGGCCAGTAGCAAATGTTCCATTCCTGGGCAAGGTCCTGGAGTGGGTGGTTGCGAGCCAGCTCCAGGCACTCTTGGATGAGACTGATTATCTGGATCCATTTCAGTCGGGTTTCAGGCCTGGTGTTTGGTACGGAAACAGCCTTGGTCGCCCTGTATGATGACCTATGTCGGGAGAAAGACAGGGAGAGTGTGACTCTGGTGATTCTCCTTGATCTCTCAGCGGCTTTCGATACCATCGACCATGGTATCCTTCTGGGACGACTGGCTGAGTTGGGAGTGGGAGGCACTGCATTGCAGTGGTTCCGCTCCTACTTGGGGGGTCGGCTCCAGAAGGTGGTGCTTGGGGAACATTGCTCGGCCCCGTGGATTCTCCAGTATGGGGTTCCGCAGGGGTCAGTTTTGTCCCCCATGCTGTTCAACATCTACATGAAACCGTTGAGTGCAGTCATCCGGAGTTTTGGAGTGCGTTGTCATCAGTACGCTGATGACACGCAGCTCTATTTCTCCTTTTCATCTTCATCAGGTGAGGCTGTGGATGTGCTGAACCAGTGCCTGGCTGCAACAATGGACTGGATGAGGGCTAATAAACTGAAACTCAATCCAGACAAGACTGAGACGCTGTTAGTGGGGGGGTTCCGCTGACCGGATGGAGGGTGTTCAACCTGTTCTGGATGGGGTTGCACTCCCCTTGAAGGAGCGGGTTCGTAGCTTGGGGGTTCTCCTAGAACCATCTTTGTCACTTGAGGAGCAGATGGCCTCAGTGGCACGGAGTGCCTTCTACCAACTTCGGTTGGTGGCCCAGCTACGTCCCTATCTGGACAGGGATAACCTGGCTTCAGTTGTCCATGCTCTGGTAACCTCCAAGTTAGATTACTGCAATGCACTCTACATGGGGCTGCCTTTGAAGGTGGTTCGGAAGCTGCAGCTTGTGCAAAATGCAGCGCCAGATTGAAAACCGGAACCAGTAGGTTCGAACATATAAGATCTACTCTGGCCCGCTTGCATTGGCTGCCTGTATGTTTCCGAGCCCGATTCAAGGTGCTGGTTTTAACCTATAAAGCTTTACACGGCTTGGGACCACAATACCTGATGGAACGCCTTTCCCAACATGAAACTACCCAAACACTACGTTCAACATCTAAGGCCCTCCTCCGAGTGACTCCTCCGAGGGAAGCTCGGAGGTCGGCAACAAGAGAGGGGGCCTTCTCTGTGGTGGCCCCCCAATTGTGGAACGATCTCCCCGACGAGGCCCGCCTGGCACCAACATTGTTATCTTTTCGGCGCCAGGTCAAGACTTTCCTCTTCTCTCGGGTATTTGGCAATATCTGAGGAGCCTGGGTTTGTTTTGTTTTTGTAGCTTTTTTGAAGTGTTGTAGTGGTTTTTAAATGTACAGATTGTGTGTATGTTGTATATTTTTGCTGTTTTAATTTTTGTATATTGTTTTTAATTGTTTTTAATCCTATGTAAACCGCCCAGAGAGCTTCAGCTATGGGGCGGTATACAAATGTAATAAATAAATAAATAAATAAATAAATAAATAAATAAATAAATAAATGGTCCTGATCTCAATTGGGGCAATGCATGTTTACAGGAGAGCAAAAGACAAGCCTCAGGAAAAGATAAGGTGTGCAGAAAGCAGCAGCAGTAAACCTTCAAACTTCCAAAACTATGCACGTTCAGGGAGGAGGAGGAGGAGGAGGATGCACAAATACTTCCCTACACCTCATAGTTGCCTCATACACACACTCTTTATCTTCTCTATTGGAAAAACATGGGATGACATGGGATATCTGCAGGAGACTGACAATGGGTTTTTCTACACATGGCTTTTAACATGCCACTTTACCAAGGTTTCTTTTTCTGGATTCTTTGTGGGATTAAGATTAGCTCCTTTACACATGCTTTTTTTGGGTGGGTGTGTTCTTTCGGTGCTTCATGTAGAAAGCTTCAACGTCCATGTGGGCAGCCCAAAGAATCGTGTAAACAAGGCAAGCCATTAAAAGCCCTATCTGGAAGAGCCCCAAGTCATACCTGCAGAGAACATCACTCTATGCCTGTGGTGTGCATGCTATTTCTTTATCTGATTACTCTGCTGCTAAATCTGGACCCAAGTGCTTGACTTACCTTTGTTGCCTCATGCCAAGATCACATGCTCAATTGTCCTGTGATGCCTCTAAGCATTGACTCGCTCTGTCCTATGCTGCGTTTCTTAAAGTGAACACATCCTGCCATATATTGAGAGGGCTGTTGTGCATGTTCTTGTCAACAATGTATTTTTGTATGTGGGTAGGCCCTCATTACCTGGAGATTCTGCTGAAAAAAGAGGTGGATCGATTGCACTGATGGGTCTAATGTGGAAATACCTACTCATTTCACACAAGGCTCACGATTCTTTGAGCACTCAGTAGGAAGTGAGCCCCAGTGAATCTATTGAGATTTTCGAGTATACATGTTTAGGATTGAACTATAAATGTTCTACTGATTTATCCCTGGCACCATAGTGTGTAGGACCAGTCATCATGCCATATGGAGACTTTGGCTGGGTTCAGACAACATGATCACCAACGGCGGTTTAGGTAGTCAACTGTAAATTGAGTGGTCAACGGTTAGGTATTATGTATTATGTTGTCTGTCAGGCAAAAACCACCCCATGGTTGACTATTTCCCCAAAATAACCAACTAAGATAACCTACACTCTGCAGAGTTGACTATCTGCACAACCATTGCTTAGTGTGTTGTCTGTCGGGCTCAGTGGACAATGCTGCAGGATTGAGTGGACTATTTTGGCTTGCTACAGAGTTCCTGGGCAAAAGTGACCAAAGCGGTAGCTGCCACTCCAGTCAGCAGAACTTCCAATGGCTGCTGGGATAGAAACGGGAGGACTGAGGGAGGAGGAAAGGTGGAGAGAGGAACAGGGGCTGTGTCAGTCAAACTGCAGGTTGACCATTAGTCTACTCAATGCCAGCCCCAACCAATCCACAGTTGTGTAGGAACATGTTGGCTGCTTTCGCACAACATATTAGGCAATGGAGGGGGAAATAGCGTACTGACCGTGTGTTAGGCGGTGCTCCCCGCACGACACGTTGCTACTCCGTCCATTGAGCAGATGAAAGTTCCGGCGTCCATCTTGGATGCAGTGTCTCCTCCCTCCCACCTCCCTCAGTCCTCCAGCCGTATCCCAGCATGCACCACAAGTTCTGCCGGCTGTATCAGAGCAGCCGGGGGGGGGGGGGTTGGTTGCTCCGGCCAGCAGAACTCTATGCCCAAATGGAATAGTGTATGGAGGGGGGTTGGTTGGTTTCGGATGGCACTTTAAATGGGCTTCAGGCTAAACAACTTGCAAGCCTGTTCTTTCTTTCCATTGCTTAATTGGGCAACACAACTGATGGTTGCTTCCCCCCACACCCCATTGTCTAATGTGTTGTGCGAAACTAGCCGTTGTGCAGGAAGTACCTGCAAAATAACCAAGTGTGAGTTGACTATTAACCCACCATTGACTAAAGTGTTGACTGAATGCAGCTTTTCTGTACTAACACTATACATCCCAGGCAGTTGAGTGAAGTATCTCCACCTGATGCAAAAGTGCAATATGGTGTCTGGCTCTATACCTTTTGGAGGAAGAGACAATCACGTCGTCTGGGTCTTTACTTCATATCCATAGCACATAAAGTGCCTGATAAAACAGGAGACCTCTTGACTAACAACTATCCTCAGAGGCTGCTGAGTATCCAATGCAGGGTGGGAGGACAGCTGCCCTGCATTTCTAGATGGGTGATTTCGCCCATCTAACAGTGGCACTTCAGAGGAGAAGAGAAGGAGGAAACAGCCAAAGGAAACAGCCTAAGACAGCTGCCCTGATCTCCTGCCCTGATCTCCTCCCCTGATCTCCTCCCCTCCCTTCTCCTGTGAACACTCCCTTTTCCCCTCTCCACACTCTGTTTTCTGAGCTCGGGAGAGGTAGCCAGCAGAGTTGTCCCTATGCATGTTTAGACAGGAAAAAAGTCCTACAAATTCTAGCAGTCCGCAGCCAGCTATGCTCGCTGGTGAATGCTGGGAGTTGTAGGGCTTTTTTCTGTCTACACATGCACAGGATTATACGATAACACTCTTTCCTTATATTCATGTGAACACAACCCTAGTTACTATAACAGTTGCAATTGTATTATAAAAACACTGTTTCTGAAAGTCTGTTCTTTTTTTTACTAAAATCCCCCATCTGGAGTGCTCCTGTTTCCATGCAGAGGACCATTTATATGTGATGATCTATGAAAGCAACTGTGTGATCCCATCAGTATATACATTATGGTGTCCAGAAAGCTACAGCCAGAAGACTGCTCCACCCGGGAGGTTTTAGCATGTCTGAATCAGGACAATGATACTTGCAAAAATTTATATATTATATGGCTAATACTTGCCTGAGCTATGTATCGGTCACATCGTTGTAAGGTTATGTGTGCTTACTTGGAAGCAAATTCCCTTGAAAACAATGGCATTTACTTTCAAATAAATACATTTAGGCTTTGCTGAATAAAACTCATAACACTTTTCTTAATACATACATGACAGCAGTATATTAATTTTAATTTCTCATACTAATACTGTTTTGAAATTCCAGCCTCTTCCCACACACAGTAAATCAACAAATTCTATGTTTAAAGTGAGCCTGTGGGTTCCCCCACTCTTTGCGCAGCTAATAGAGAGTGTGTGGTAGCAGAGGAATGTGTCACAGTAATGCAGAGAGCTGTAATGATGTCAACTTGTTATTTACTTTCCAAATCTGAATGACTGAGCAAGGCAAAAGGAGAATCAATCAGCCACAATGTGACCCTGCAGGCGGAAAAAACACAGCTCTCTCACCAGTAAGAGGTTGGGGGATGGGAGGCACATGTAACCAGGGCAATGTTGCATCATTTACTTGCATTGCTTTTTGTACTGCTCCCTTTTCTCTTTCTCTTTTTTCTCTCTCTCTCTCTTTCACGATTGAATGTTATAGCTCAGTATGAAGCTGTATAAGCCTAGAGAAAAATAAGGAAAGGAGGGCTAATTCAAGACAAAAGAACGTCAGCCTCTGTTTCTAGGGTTGAATGGCAACTCATATGTAATAAAACCTATTCTGCTGAATCACAATTATGGAGACGCTGTAAGTCCATATTTTAATGTGCTATAATTATTGCATTGAAGCATTGGTTTTAAATCACTCATGAAGTATATAGGGGATATAAATATTATGGGTTATGTCCTGTTTTTTTAATAAGTGAGCTCCCAATTGTATGATATTTAATTTACAAAAGCATTACTGTTCTTCTGATCACCATTATTAGGTTACATTTAAAGTGACACAAACATTGGTTTAGGACATTCTGGCTATAAAGGAAATAACTTTTTAGAAACTGGAAATAAAAATAGAAAATAATCTTATAAAATCTGCTAATGAATGGGGCGCCTTGTCTTTTTATGAATATGTGTATGTACATATGAGAGATTATTAGATTATATGGAGGTCAATTCTATTTATTTCTATCCATCTAATAGAAACCTGATTCCATTTTTGGCAATTTGATTGCCATTTCCACCCTCATCCACACCTTCCCATATGAACAGATCACAACGAAAATAATATTAATATGTAAAAACAGAATGTTCGTGTGATGAAGTATAGGTTTTGCTGCGTTTGATCCATTTTTGCTGACACCACAGGGTTAACATTTCATTTGAATGCAGAAGAGGGGGGGAGGGAAAAAGTGTGTTCTGTTTTGTTTTAGTGGAACAAAACAGCGTTTCAATAATCCCTAAAAGTGGCTAAGGAGTTACTTCAGGACACAACCATTGGGGAGGGGAATTAATTTGATGTTTAAGGTAGGTGTTTCTGATTTGCAACCTTCCATCAGATAAAACATAAAGACAGAGCAGAATATTTACACACATACACACAAAATATTACACACACACACACACACATATATATATATATATATATATATATCCACGCACACATACACAGAGGTCTCTTCTTTCATTTAAGAATAATATGCTCTTTTGCACCACTACCCCGGAGATCACTGTCTCTAAGGATCTTGTGTTTGTCTGCTCACCCTCTCTGGGCTGCTGCTGTCTCTGGTGGAGGACTCTGCCTTACTTACTTACACACACCCCAAACATACTAACTGCTAATGAAGTCGTGAGCAGCAGCAGCACCTTCTGACCGCCATTCCGCACCCAAAAACTTTCCATTTTCCTCTCCCCACTCTCTGGGACTTCCTTTTGATCCCCTCCACCGCTTGTGTCTGTGGAGGAGGAGGGGGAGCAAAGAGTGTGTGAGGGCTGCTGGAGATTTACAATCTGCCTTCACGCTTTTGGGACCTAGGAAAAAAAGAAGAGTTCCACCATGGACTGCAAGTGAAAGGAAGTCTGTCTTATGTGTGTTTTTGCAGAAGTTGAGGCTTTTCTCTGCTGCTTCCAGGAGTGCAAGCTGTGCCTTTAACACACGTTGAGGGAGGTGAGTTTGGAACGGCTCTTCATACAGCCCTTGGATCTTTTTGTCTGTCTGCGAAACTGACAAATGCAGTCCTGAGCCGAGGACGGGTTTGGTTTGCCATGTTTTTCTAGTGTCACTCCAACTTCCTCGTGTTTCCCTCCCTAGTATTGTTGTTCGGGTTACTATTGTTGTTTAGATATGTGCATGTTTGTGCCTTACATTTCGGTGGCTTTCCAACAGGGCTGGCCCTATAATTCTCCCCCCTTTTTCTTTTCTTCCCCAAGTGTGACTTGATTTGTTTTTATGTTCAAAACCCTAGCCTAACTAGGCTGGAAAGTCCTCCCTTTACAGATTTTTTTTTAAAAAAGCAGAGCCTTAATTATGTCTTAGTTTGCGATACTGAACCCTAGTTTTAAAGGGGACCCATGATTCACTTGGTGTTTTTTTTTTTTTTTAAAGAAATATGGTTTAGAAGTATTGGCTATGAGTGGGGGTGGGGAAGAGAGCCGCTTCGTTTACTGATCGCTTGCCTTTTATCATGCCGGGGGAGGGGAGAAGAGAGGGTGGGGGGGAAGTGATCCCGAGGAAAGGTGTTGTTAATATGATGGGCGAACTTGGATGTGGAGTGTGTATTTTAAGTTGAAATAGGGAGGTGGGGGAGGGGACGTGAGCTGCTCGCACTGTAAAATGGTGTAGAGTTTGCATAACCCTCAGCGTGGGGGAGGGGAATCCCATTCATCTACAGGGCTTGAATCAGCAAGCTCTAGAGCTCATCGCTGTCGTGGATGGTTAAGGTCTGAGCCGACAAGAGATCTTCTCTCCTTATGTGATTTGTAGTATTAATCACTTGGATGTTTTGAATATCAAGGGGAGGGGTGAATATCCAGGGTGTACTATCAATCGAACCCAGTGTTTTTTTAAAATAATAATAATAATAATACAACATTGCAACCTGTTGCATACAAGTTTAAAATATGGAGTGTTCCCTTTATTATGGCCCTACTAGGCCACAGCTATCGAACTAGTATTTGTAGCACTGTTGCTTTCCACCTTTTTAATCCTCCCCTCCCCCATTGTGTTTTGTTCCTACCTCTATGCTGTTGGCCTAATATTTTGATTTTAATTGGGTGTGAGGACAAATTATTGTTGCAACTCAGCTAATGACCCTTTGGCCTACTTAATTACATACTGGGTTGTCAAAGAGACATAGATGGCCAACACCCCCCACCTTCTCAAAGTTTTCCTTGAGCTTTAAAAGAGCTTCTACACAAGTGTTTCTAAAACTTCTACAGTATTATATTTGCACTTACCTTACTTTGTCATAACATTCACAAAATAAAGGTTTTCTGTGTTAAAAGCTAGAGAACAGCAGCAACAAAATTAAGAGGTTGTTTTGGTGTCAGATGACTATGAGAATAAATACTGAGGCTTTCTGTTTTGCACTTATGTTTTAATAATTTTCTAAATGTTGTTTGGGCAGGGAAACAGAAATTAAGTCATGCAGAGCTGTTTCTGTGCCTGTCAGATTTAATGCCACATCTTCCTACCTTGACCCATTTATTGGTTAACCTTAAACCAAGTCTATACTGCAGAGACAAGGTTAATGCATTAAACTTGTCTTGCCAAATGACTGCACGTGGTGGATTTACATCTCTCCTTTAGCCCACATCTAAAGTGAATGTTTGCTGTACATGGGCAATCACATTTCCCCCCCCCCCCCCAAAATGGAGATATAATCCATTTTTTTGGGATTCCCAAACATCATGAGTTTCAAAATAGAGGGTGTGCTCATGAAGTCCAGATATATCAAAGGTTGCTAATGTGGGGGGAGTTCCCCCCAAACAGCAAGTGTATTGCCGGTTTGTTTACATGTTTGGTGTGAGGCCTAGTGGATTCAGCTTTTTGAGTAACTGCCACTGCTTGGTGTGAATATGTTGATCAAACTCCACCCAGCCAAGCTACTACCATGATACTGTTTATGTAGTCTCCTAGTCTCCTATCCTTAGGTAGCAATCCTTTTATTTATGTTCACCTTGCATTTGTTTAAATGATTAAGAGGCAGGCCTAGGCCATGGAGAATCTATGGCTAATCAGGAATTTTTGGATCCTGCAGGGTATCATGATAATAAGTATATAATTTAAATTAAATAGTACCTTATATCTATCAGTTTAACTTGCTGCTACCTCCATTATATCCCTTAATCAGATAAATAACTCTTGTTATCAAAGGCTGCAGTCCTAAACTCATTTATTATGGAATAAGTCCCATTCAATTTAGTGGGGCTTTCTTCCAAGTAAATATGCAATGTATTGTGTTGCACGTGAGTTGGGACTGCTATCTCATGATGAAGCCCATGAGAATGTGTGTGTAGTGCTTTTCAATAACCCAGGGGAAAGTCTGAAAGCAATTGGATAAGTCTTTCTAGAATGTCAGGTTGAAAAACAAAGTCAATTTGAGTACTGAAAATGTACTGAATCTCCAGCTAATTACAATATTGTGTTGATGAAACTTTAAATAAAATAACAATATTCAACTCGGTTAAAATAATTTGGAGGATGAACTTTAGTAAAAGCGTTGATTGCTGCTGCTATATCATAAAACTTCAAACCCTACTTCTCTACTTTTAGTGGTGAAAAAAAACAATAAAAATGTTTTTAAAGAATTAAATTTCAGCCTTTATCAGTATAGCAGCAATTGCAAAGAAGTCCCAAATGCTCTTCATAGATATCCAAAAAGACTGGTGTTAATGGTTGGTACACACTGTATTCACCAACAGAGTCAGTGGGTGAATTTGGACGACACTTTAGGCAACGGAGGGGGGAATAGCATACTGACCGTGCGTTATTTTGGCAGCAGCGCAGCAGCACCCGCCACACGACATGTTGCCCCTCCCCCCCGTCGCACAGCTGAAAGTCCCAGCATCCTTCTGGGCTGCTGTGTCTCCTCCCTCTCACCTCTGACAGTATCCCAGCATGCACTGCAAGTTCTTCAGGCTGTATCAGAGCAGCCAGGGTTTTTTTGGCTGCTCCAGCCAGCGAATTCTATGATCAAACAGAATAGTACACGGAGAGAGGGGGGGTTCCCTCCACACGACACTTTAAACAATGGAGTTCGGGATAAGTGCCCCAAATAGCGTACTGTCAGTTGTGTGTGCATTGTGTGTTGTCCTCCAGACAACACAATAAGCAACACAACTGACGATTGTTCCCCCCGGTTGATTATTGTGTTGTCCAAACTGAGCCAGTCTATCTGTGCATCTCTATGGTGAAGGCTATATAAATATGGCACTGGCAGTTTGAGTGGTAACTAGTTAAATTTAATACTGATGGTGCTAATAAGGGCTCTATTTGGATTGTACACCCCTTAGTTCACTTGCAATTCCAAATTGCCTTGCTTATATTTTATATGCTGTGATTATTATAACGAATAGGGAAGACTGCTTTCCCTTTATAGCAGCCTTTTCCCATGTGGTAACCTCCAAGATGGCTAATGATCAGGAATGATGGGAATTGTTGGGACAGGTTAATCTATAGCATTGGATCAGAATTACCTGTGAATATGTTTATGGTATTCTATTCATCGGGCTGCATGAACAGAAGGTTTCACATCCAACAGAGCATTTCCGCTGGTGGAATGGGTTAGAGGAAGCAATCTTCACTGTTTTTCTCCCTTTCCCTCTCCTATTCCTCTAAAAATCTGCTCCAGAAGATTGAGGGACCCTCTGGAACAGTTTGGGAGGTGTTGCGGGGATGACGGGGAATCAGCAAAGATCACTCCCCCCACCTTGTTGGCCAAAGTGTCCTGAGCAGAACTCCATTCAGGGCATGTTTCCACTGACAAGTGAAAATGCTGGACCCATGCCACTGTATTTATATGTCACAAGAACACAGAAGGGTTAATCTATGTCCCCATAGAATAATTCATGGATTTCTGTGTTTCTATTATCCTTTATTTTCTATTTATAATTGGGCTAATTTTTGCTGGTATAAATTTGAGGAATGATGACAGTTTTCCTGAACTGCTGTTTCCTTCTACAAGGAAACTGTGAAGGATGTGCATTTTGATGGCCTAGATGGGTCAAGGCTGAGTGTGCTTTGTACCAAAAAATCAAATCACATCATGTGAAGGAAATTAGGCACGTGATCAATAAATATTCAGATTCTACAACTGAAATCAATTACACAAATTCAGCAATTTCGCCTGCTTATTTCCTGTCAGATTTGGTGTCTGAGAACCAAGTGATCAGTGCAGGGGAGGGGAGGAAATGGTATGAATAGTTAACATCATATACACCAATGTAAACTCTGTAGGATTAACTGGAAAAACGCATTTTAGGTGGAGCTCCCTTTAATCTTGTTCGGGAATTTCAGCTAATCTAAAATGCCATTGCCCAATTCCTGATGTAGGTGGATAGGAAGGCTTTTACTTGACCGGCTTCCAATTCACTTCTGGGGAAATTCAAGGCTCTAGTTTTAACCTGCAAAACTCTAATTTTAAGCAAGGGTAAAACATATTTGAGATAGAGCTCTCTACCCACTAAGATCTGATGGGGAAGGTCCTTTCAGTTCCTTTGCTTCAAGATGTTTTATCTGTGAGTTGATGGAGGAGGGGTGGGTTTTGTTTTTTGAGGCTGTGCCATTATTGAGCAGCTTGCTTTCTGAAGCTCAAGTCTGCAGGCTTTTCAATATTTTTTTCAATATTTATTTTTAGGCAGTCCTCACTGATGTTTAAAGGGAGTTGTGATTCTTCTCTAGAGGTAGTAGGGCATTAACTTGGTAGCATACTCTGTGCTAGGCTGTTTTTCTTGTTTTTCTTGTTAGGTGCTTTGCATGGTAGAAAATTGTAATAAAATAATGTAGGTGGGGAATAGTAATAACAGAGCAGGAGGTGTGCAGGACAGTAATGATGTCCTGACTGGGAACCTAACACAGACAATGCTTATATCTAGGGATGTGTATCATATCGTAAAAATGTCCGATAACGATACAATAAGGTCTTTATCATGCATGTGTTTAATGATAACGATATGATACAAAAACCTACGATAATCATCGGAGACGATAATTTTCGGGCTATTTTATCGTTTTATCGGACTGCCATATAAATATACCTATAACTTCTGAATTTTAAAAGTTAGAGGCTTGAAACTTGGTCACAGTGCTTATGGGGTATGCCTAAGTATGTGTATGAAATTTTAGATCGATCCCTCCAACCCTCGATTTTATATGAATTTTTTAAAGATCGTTTCCGTTCTGACAGGTTTGAAAGAATGCACGTGGCGAGCTGTCATTTTGATCTGTCAGAACTGAAACGATCTTTAATAAATTCATATAAAATCGAGGGTTGGAGGGATCGATTTCAAATTTGGTACATATATGTAGCAATATGTGCTACACACATGTGCCAAATTTGAAATCGATCCCTCCGACTCTTGATTTTATATGAATTTATTAAAGATCATTTCAGTTCTGACAGATCAGAATGACAGCTCGCCACGTGCGTTCTTTCAAACCTGTCAGAACGGAAACGATCTTTAAAAAATTCTTATAAAATTGAGGGTTGGAGGGATCGATCTCAAATTTCATACACATACTTAGACATACCTCATAAGCACTGTGACCAAGTTTCAAGCCTCTAATTTTTAAAATACAGAAGTTATAGGCATTTTCCTTTAAAAATAGGGCTGCAAAAAATATCATTTTTTCACGATAATTATCATGAAGACGATACGGTTCACCTACGATATGAATGGAGACGATAATTTTTTTGGTCCAAAATGACGATAACGATAAACGACAATGTTTTTTTGGCGTGCACATCCCTACTTATATCTGCCTTCTGAAGGTGAAATAATGCATTATTGGCAAACCTGTCTTTGCTGCTGCAAAGCAGATCTGGTGGGAGCAAGTTTGAAGAAGAGAAGCTGCAATGGAGAGAAGTGCTTAATCTGTTCCCCATCACTGCTTTTCTACTGCACCCTTATCTCCTCCAGGAGTTTTTCCTTCTTCGTCGCGCCAGTGTATAAACTGGCCTTTTCCAACCTGGGTACCCTCCAGATGTGTTGGACTACAATTCTCAGCATCTGAGGGTTGTAACTCAACACATTTGGAGGGCCTCCAGGTTGGGAAAGGCTGGTATAGGGTATTATTTAATTGGCTTCCAGTTGGCTTTGTTATACACACTATACTGAGTACAAAAATTGAATATCGGCCATGTCCATAGACAATGACTGTTTTGTTGGCTCTAATGGATATATTTTGTTGGGCAAGCTACATACCTGAAAAGCTGCTACCCTTTTTCCCCCAAAATTTGTGAATTTGTGAATCCCATAAAAGATACAGTTTAACCTACATTGTATATGCTATCCTTTTAGCCCTGTGTGGCAACTACTAATGATGATATAAAACAGAGATCAAGGTGCTTGGTTTTCCCACTAATCCCAACTCCTTGTCATATTGCCTCACTATCTCTTGGGGTGGTAAAAAAATCCGCATTGGAATGCTGTTGTTTCCAAGACCACTCTCCCTAGGAAAGGAATACATTTTCTGGCATTTTCTCTTGTACATTTTGGCTGTTCTGAGTTTTCATTACTATTTTAATGTAAGTTCTGGTTATGTTCCAGCCTTATTTGAAGTAAGGAGTACTAGAAAACTCCCTCAAACTCTTGTAAGCAGGCTCATGTTTTTCATATTTTTTATCATGAGGCAAGATGGAAGTAATTTTGTAAACTATTTTTCAGCTGGTAAATTAAGTATCTTTCCCTCCCTTGACTATTTTTAGTTAGAAGGAAATAGCTGACCTCTTTACTGTAAGAATCCAATTCCCGTGGGTGCAATTTATAGGTTTCTATCAAATGGCCTACTTGGACAACTTGGTTGAACTAGAACAACAACAGTGAAACTAGAGATATCTTTAGTAATAACAGTCTGTCCTGCAAATACAAGATATTCTTAACATCATGAGAGGAAAACATGAAAGGGTAATTGTTACTATTGAACGTGTTGTTTCTTTCTCTATTTAATGGCTGAGTCTCTCTTTTTGAGGCAGTGCTGGAAGCCTAAAAGCTTATTATATAATTGGCTTATGTACTGAATTATACTGCACTCGAAATGCACAAATCCAGGACATATTGGAAAGGATGAATGCTAGGGGAATCTCTACCTATAAAGCGGAAAGTACGTGTGCGTCACATATGTCCGGAAATGTTTACCCACTTCCAGATGAGTTAGAAACTTGACACAGTGATAGGTCTGGCTGTACAATGTACCAGAAAAATATAAAAACACGAATTTTGGGGGTTTAAGTATTTTTAAAACTTTAATCAAAACTTAGGTTTATGCCTACAACTCTCAGCATGCTCTGAGTGGAACTCCCAGCATGCCTTGGGTGGAACTCCCAGCATGCCTTAGGCAGGAGGCCAGACTTACTGACCTTTGGTGGCCATTGTGAGTGCGCAGGTTGGTGGCTGCTAAGTGTCTTTTACAACCGCGACTCCTAAGGTTGGTCTCGAGCAGTCAACCCAATTCCACATAAAAGGAAAAACCCACATAAATGGGCTGCATCCATTTGCGGTGCCTCCTCCCACCCTCTGCATGGTTTTAAAATGTAACTAGATATAACAGCATGACTTTGAGGGGCCAAACATGCTCAAAGGCACTCCATCCTGATATTGCTTTTCGCAGAATCTGGGGGAAGCAAGTGTGTAGTTTTTGCCCTTAAGAAGGATGGAGAAAGGGGAGGAACTCTGAGCATGCCCAGAAACAGACCCAACAAGGGTGGAAGTGCCCAGCCCAGCCCCAGCCCTTCAGTACAGGATCCTGATGTAGCACTTTGTGGGTAAGAAGCACAGGCCAAAGCAGTCCCAGCAGGATTGGCCGGAGATGGATGCGTCTACTGATAACTGTTTACCTCCCCTTCTTGGCGATGCTACTCCTCAACACTCTATCGAGGAGCAGCATCTGCAACAAGAGGATGTCTCAGAGTAAGCAGGCACCTGTGGGCTGCCAAAGGCATGCTGGGAGGTGTAGTACTGGCATGTAGAGTGGCTGATTTAAAATAAAGTATGGGTGAGCAACCCTGACCTCTCACTAACTGTCTTTGTTCTCCTAAATGACTTTCTCCAACTGTCGCTAACCCTGGCCACCATTCCATTTTAGCCTCAGCTATATCAGTTAATCCTCCATTTACTCTTCTGTCTCAATGGTATAATCAGGCTGTTACATAAAAATCATAAACTTTATTCAGAAATCCACAAGCAAGGTGCCACAACTGAGATGGTCTGCTCTCCAGTTGTCTTCCACCACATCTCAGATGGTGTTCAAAGAGTAACACGTTATTCAGGGACCTAGGCTTATGCCTACAACTCCCAGCATGCCTTGGGCAGGAGGGAAGACTTATCGGGCTTTGGCAGCCATTATCTGGTGGTGGCTCGCTCTTCTGGGCCTGAAGGGAGAGCACCTGGGGCCAGCTGCCTTAGTTGCTAGGCTCCATCGGGAGCAGGACGGAAGGAGGCTGTAGCACTGGGCCCGTTGCCAACGGCAACCAAGCAAACCATCAGTCAGTAAGCTAGCTCCCTCACAGCCTACCTATGGTCACTGATTGCACAGTGTAGTGTGGACTGGCTCAGCCAGACTTCATTTCCCATGAGCTTCAGCAGCAGGACTCCCATTGGGCAAGTCAGGCACCATAGCAAAAGGCATGCAAGGAGTTGTAGTTTTTGTTTTCTGTGGGGATAAGGAAAATTATGGCGACAGCTTCAAGGCAGCCCTGGCCATGCATTGAACGTGAGGGGAGGGGGGGAGAAACTAATTTAATTTGTTTTAAAGTTACCTCACAGGTGTAGGAATGGCCTACCTTGAAGGGTTGTTATGAGGGTGAGAGAGGAAAAAAAGAAATGAATTTAATTTGTTTAAAGGTTAATTCGCAGGCCTAGCGAGCCTGCTACTTTAAGATGATTACCTCACAGACATATATTTTAGAGGGCCTGAACAACGCAGTGTAGAAACTTGAAATCTGGCATGCTGATAGGTCTGGCTGTACAATGTACCAAAAAAAGCTAAAAACATGAAATTTTGGATTTTAAGTATTTTTATGTCTGATAAAAGGCCCAAGTCACCAGTTTCCTTGACCATACTGGCTCTCTGCCAAAACCTGTTAATGTAGGTATTATATAGTAAATTATGCCAATAAAGTATTCTGTGTTCTGGCTTCTTTCCTTTTTTCATAATAATTTCTTCAGAGCACATGCATACAACAGTTCCTCACGTCCACTGAGATGCGCTTCCCTACTATATGTTATTCAGATATCTGGGCAATGCCGGGTATATTTTGAAAAGATATTTTTAGGTTTGGATCTTTTTTAGCTGGTAGAAAGGGTGTTGTGTGTTCTGATTGTTTTTGAAGTTTAGATGGCTGCTCCGGCCAAGGCATGATGGGAGGTGCAGGCATTTTAGATAAAACAAAAAATGTGGTTTATCACAAAGCTATAATTTAAAATACAGTTCTTATTAACACAATTTTCCATTTATTCTAACAAAACAATTTACGAACTCAACCAAACTAAAAAAAAAGCAAACCAACCTAAAAATGTATAAGGTGCAGAGAAATTTATTATTTATCAAATAAATGTCATAAACATTATTCACGAACACGAGCAATGGTGGGTATATCAGCTAGTCCTAAACATAGAGTGGAATGGCCTGCCGGGAGAGATTCGCCAACTTAATAGTCTTCCGGATTTTAAGAAAGCTATAAAGGCTGATCTCTTCCGGCAGGCCTACCCTGTCAACTTTTAAGAGTTTTATTGGTATTTTAATAATGTATTACTTCTTATATGTTTTTGATCAGTTTTATGTATTTTATATCATTTGCTTTTAATGTTGTTCCCCGCCTCGATCCGGAGGAAGAGGCGGGTAAGAAACAAATAAATAACTATATTATTGTTGTTGTTGTTATTATTATTATTATTATTATTTCATAGAAATAAATGAAATGAAATAGTATTTCCTTGCAGCTCATGTTTACTTTAAGGTAATTCCCTTTGATCTCAGTTGGGCTTGCTTACTTCCAAGTATGCTTAAGATGCTGCAGTTATAACTATCTGGTAATTCTAAGGATTGTTATTTAAATTTTGAGAGAATAAATAGAATAAAAAGTGGTTCCGTCCATCCTCTGGACATGGGCTGAATATTAGAAGAACCTTCCTAATGATAGAAGCTGATTAACAGTGGAAGTTGTGAGCTCTCATTCATTGGAGATATTTAGGTAGAGGCTGGAGGTCATCTGTCAAAGATACTGTAGTTACAGATCTTGCATTGAGCATGGTGTTGGACTAGATGATTCCAAAGTCCCTTCCAACTATGTGATTATGCAGCAGTGTACATGCATTGAAGCACATGAATAGTTCTCTGCACACAGGACTTCAGTTGTAAGGGTCGATTGGGATGCAGTACAGCAATCCTGCTCATGCAGAGTAGCATGTATATGAAGTAGAGGGAAAGAAGCCGCAAGAGATTTGATCATCCCATAATCCATATCATCCTTCTCCAGTGTGGTGCTCTCCAGATATGTCGGACTACAACTCCCACAATTCCCTGGAGGGCACCAGGTTGGGCAGTTGATAGGCCTTTTGTGTAAATACTTCCTTTAATGACCAGCTGCGGTTTTATTGCACTTTATTTCTTTTAAAAATATAGTTTTAACGTGTTTTTATTCTGTTTTATTTTTTTATTTGATTTGTCTACCACACCAAAATTCTTGAATGAGGAGCAGTATATTTAATTATTGTATTATGTATTATGTGTGTGGGTAACAGAGTTCTATGTGAATGGCAGGTGTGAATAGTGTAATTGGTATGGGGATTGAGACAGTGAAAGAAAATGAATTCAGGGAAGGCATATCTTACACTCATCACCCAAATACACCGCCCCCAGGGTATTCAGATCTCCACTTGTAATTAATAAGTTCAGCACAGACAAAACTTAAAATATACGACTATGGTAAATCCTCCCCAAAGCAGGAGGGTGAAATATTTTGTAAAGTCTGCCAAAGAGTATGTTAAAAAAAATGCTTGGCCATGCCAATGAGATAGAAAATGTTTTCAGGTCTATTAAAATCATTGTGAGGTTCATTTTTTGTTATTGTTTTTAAATGGCTATTGTATGTAATCAGTTTTTATGCTTTGTATAGTTTAAAATTTTGTGTATCGGTTTTTAATGTTCAGTTTTCTTAATCTTTGTAAACTGCACAGAGAGCTTTGGCTATGGGGTGGTATATAAATAATGGTGATGATAATAATAATAATAATAATAATAATAATAATAATAATGATCAGATGTCATTAGCTATCCTTAAAAGTCTAGCAAACAACACATTTAGCATTTCTGACTGTCTGTTATCCCTACTGCCCAGACGATAGGCAATTCTAGATGTTTTTTTAATACACAGATTTTGGTATTCTTTGTATGTCGCTTTTAATGTTTTATAAAGAGGAGTCTAATAAGCTTTATAAACAAGTATTTCCATAACATTTTCCTGTCTAGGATTCTAAGGTGAATGGAAAGAAGCTCACAGAAGGAAATGTTGTCGTTCTCCTCTCCCCCTGCAGCGCCTGTGCCCTCCAATTGCTTTTCTGGGTTGCTGGGGGCTCTTCTGAACAATTTGGATTGGACCCTGCAGGAATCCGTGGGAAGGAGGAATCACAACTAATGCTGGGTAATTTCTCCCTCCCCTACCTCCTGCACCCATCCCAAGCTGTTCAGGAGAACTCCAAACAATCCAGAGCTTTTGGGGGGTGCAGGCAGCTGCAGGGGGAAGGAGGGCACTGGAAAATGTCCTTCTGTTGACTTTCTTCTGTTCATTAATCTTAGGATCCAAGGCTTACAATGTACCCAATTATTGACTGGAATGACTTTTCCAAGCCTCTTGTAAAAATCTGAGAACACATTATCTTCAATAGTTCATTTGGCTTGGCCTCAGATTTGAAGTTCCTGAAAGTACTGGAATCCCAAAGCTTTATGTTCTAGGTACGTGTTGAAGGAGATGGGCTTCTGGACTGGGGCATCTCCATTGGAGGTGTAGAAAGACTTTCCATTCCAGGAAATGGTGAGTCATGTTACTGTGTGCTTTCCAAGAAGGTGGAAAAGTATTCTAAAATATGTTATGGGAATTCTGTCTTTTGCACATTCAAACAGCAGCGTAATTACTACTCAGCCGGGTCATTTCTTTTGGCTCAACCTCAGTGCTAATGCAATGGATATTTGTATAAAATTCATTTAATTTATGTAAATTAACAATGACCCGATTCACTATGTGAGACATGGCAATCCTAATATACGGTCATGGCCAAAGAAACTGAATCACATTAATTGATTAGGCAGCTGATCTTGATCAATGGACCAGTGTAGTTTTAGTCCAGTCATTTAATGGTGGGCACATTGATTAAAATTTACATTGATTCCATGGAAACAAGCATTTTCAAAACAAACCTTTAAAAAGTTTGTATTATCATAAGGTCTATTCCTCACCTCAAGGCCTACTAGCAATCTAAGACTGAAATGATATGCATACTTATGATGGAGGAAATCCTGTGAACAGCCTATAAAGCAGGAAGCAAGATACAATATAGCACAAGTTTTCTGTTTTTTATTGAAAGCAAAATTAATTTAATTTCTTTGTTGTTTGGGAAGGAAATGAAACAAACTACAATGAATTTTTTTAAAATAGTTTCTTCTCCATTTTGCACTGTGGCCTTATCAGCAGTTCATTAATCCTGCCCCACAGAACAGCACTCTGCAGAATATCGCCCTGTAGTTCGACATAAAAACCCAAGCATTTACAGATCAGCATTTGGGAAATAAATAATTTTGTGATTTGATGACACTGATGAAAGGGAGCAATTGTGCTATCTTGATTAGCACATGTACAACTATTACATAAGATTTGTGCCTGGAAAAATGCTGTGATGAATTTATGCTGATTTTAACACATTCCAGTAGCCTCCAACACATTGATTCGCAAAGTCCTGCCAAAAGCAATAAGCTTCATAGTGTACAGTGAAATGTACACAATGGATTTTGTTTTTTTAGAGTGAAAACATGGACCTTGATTGTTTGTTATAAAGATGCACTAATTTTATTGCCAATTTGGCAACTGCTTTGTTCCTTAGTAATTCATTGGCTTTCCTCCTGTTTTCCGGTTGGCTTTGGCTTGATTTTGTTCAGGAATGAGATACATGTATGACTTTTATCCATGTAGTCTTGACTTGTCTAACATCAACAATTGAATTGCAAGCATTAATCCACCTAGCAAGCTCCAAAATTCTCCCTACCTAATTTGGTAAGTAGAGTCTTGGCAGACTGTGAAATAATAGATAGGCAAAAAAGATGCCCACACAGCATAAACTCACCAATGGATTATGTATGCAGACTTCACTTAATTAATGCGGTGGTTGACATTCATATCTGAAAGGTCAGATATGAAGTCACTATCTTGAATGGCATTTTCCCCTATGAAACTTGTAAGAATTGTTCACTCAGACCAATGGGCCAGTTTGTCAGGGCCCTAGTGCAAGACACTCTCAATGGGCCCTCTTAACATGGAAGAAGAGGGGGATGGAAACAGTAACTTTCTAAATAACTTGTTGGTGGTATCTTGGCTAAAGAAGCAGTTTTGTGGTGTAAGAATAGTGTAGTGTGGAATAAGAACCATTGATATTTCCCCCCTCCCATGACTATTTTGTCATATAGGGACATACCTGTTGTTCCATGACTCTGAAGGCAAACTCTGTTTGGCTTTGTTTGTGTACATACTCAAAATAACCTGGGTTGATAAAAATGGGATTGCTGCAATCTGCTGCTGAATAAATCTGTAGTGCTGTCTCTCTACCCTTTTCCATAATGTAGTCGCCATTGTATTACAACACAAGTTTTGAGATACTTGGAAAGAGGCCAGCTGTTTTATCAATCCAGGTCTAATGAGTGATGGTGGTGGGGGAGAGAGAATTTCCAAATTGACTGTTCCTTCAGAAGTTTCCTCAAACATTTTAAAATAATTTTGTCTTGATATGAACATGAAAAGATGGGATTAAGAACATAAAAAGGGTCCTGCTGGATCAAATCAAATACCTACCTTGTCCAGCATTCTGTTCCCCACAGTGGGTGCCTAGATATTTATGGGAAGCCCCCAAAGAGATCATGGTCTTACTGGGGTGTGTGGAGAGGGCTACCGTGGATTTTAGAAAATGAGATTGGTCAACATCTGTAAGTCAAGTAATGTAGTTAAGCTGCTACTGTTAGTGGGTTTTCCGAGACAAGTAGTGTACATTTTCATATCTAGGATCCCTCTTTAATCATGAGTTGCATAAAATGGATGGTAAGTTCATAGTTATGAGGCACAAACCCTAGCAGTGGGGTGGGGTAAATCTAGGGGAGGGGTAGGTATTGTGATTCCCATGGGCATCAATGTGCCCCCGGACACCTTCCTTGGCACTCACCAAGGTGCCCTACCCTCCTTTTTTTTCTTTTTTTAAAACCACATTTTCTTAACAGCTGTTAGTGCTGAAAACTGTGTACTCAATGGGGTTATTTAGTGTGCTGGGGCTCAGACCCCATCTCCACCTCGTACTCAGTCTTTTGGCCCGGTTATTTGTCCTTTGCTATGCCATCACTTTGTTGTTGATAATTGGTCATTTGGGTTCTGTTTTAAAGAGAGGGGTGTCCTTGTAGCGACTGCACCAGACCAGGCTAGGGAGGAGGTTGCTTAGTGTTATGTCTGAACCATGCCTTTTGCTCTCTGCCTCTCTTTCTTTTAATAAAGAATCAACAACAAAGTAGTGGTCTCACTTCTGCAATCTACCATAGGTTCTTATGTGTTCCACTCGTGAATTCCAACTTTCCAGTTGAAGACCAATATTTTACATCATGCCAGGTGATTACTATAATCTGATTCTTAACATACCATCTTTTTTTAATAGATTAAGAGAATAGTATTGAAGGTTATTTATAAAATGCCAGCAATGGAACTGACAGTATAAAATCTACAGAGGAGCTACTCTGTTGGATTCACAGTTTAAAATTACCAAATGAAAGGAAGCCTCTTGTATAGGATGGGAAGGCCTATAACTCAGTGGTCAAACACACTCTTTGCATGTAGCAAGTCTCATGTTCAATCCCTGGCATGTCCTGTTAAAATAATCTCAGGAAACCAGGCTATGGAAAAAATGCTGGCCGTCAGAGTAAACAATGATGTGCTAGATGGAATAACATTCTGACAGCTTCATATTCAAATCTTGAGGCTGATCTTTAACACAGTTTAACACAGTGTGTAGTTGGTCAATTAGAGTGTTATTGACCTTTATACTGGATTATCTTTAGGATGTGGTCATATATGAATGGTGGAAAGCTGAACTCTACAAATGCACTTAAATAAATAAATGTGGACCCATATCTACACAGGAAACGTATGTATGAAATTTTATAGACCTAGTTTGCATGTAATGACTGGCCAGCGCTCCAGGTTTGCGTATCACACTCAAGAACCTACAAATGGCAGTTCATAGGTCGTTGATTAAAAAGGACATGGTGGGCAGGCTGCACTCAGCATGTCCACTCTCTTGCACTTATCCCAGGGACAGTTGAACCCGTAGGCTGTCATTAAGTGCGAACTGGCCCATAGTATCCAAAATGTGAAGTTGTTATACAATCCATCTAGTCCAGTATTGTCCAGTCTGACAGGCAGCAGCTCTCCTAGACCCTTTTCTGTCTACCTGAGATTTATTATTGGTGGCACAGTAGTGCCTCCAATAGATAAGGTGATCAGTAAAATAAGGATTCTGTAGGATTAAATAGAAATTAGGAGGGGTTGTCACAACCTTACTAAAATTAAAAGAGTTTCACCAATCTTCCTGAAAACTGCACATACCAGAAAGAAATGCCTATTTTACATAACCTGAAAATTTCAGGAAGATCAGTTAAAGAAAGGGCTGCTAACAGAAAAAAGAAAGAAAAACCCTCAGTATGCAAAAGTCTTTCTGAAAACATGTTGGCAACGTTTTGTGCCCATCTCTGGTAAAGACATTATATCCTCCATGTTTTAATGATTGGTGTTTCTTACTCCCCTTCTACTGTACTGGGTGGAATGGAATTTATTTTTTAAAACATTCTTTTACTAATTTTTAACAATAATTTTTATTTGCTGTGGAAGTTCATAATGCGGCACTCGGAATGTTGGGGGGGGGGGGGATAACTGCCGTCTAGAGTAAAAGCAGATGCAACAAGCAGCAGCAGTTTCTGGGGGGGAAACCCACTGTGTGTGTGTATGTATGCTGTTATGTCCGTTTTGGGGTTCAAGTGCTAGGAATAGAGGGCTTAGAGGGAAGCTATTGAATTGAATGGGAGTGAAACTTTGGTTCATAAACAGGCCTGTCTTTCCTTGAGGGCAGAGTTTTGCTGCCTGAAGTCTGAGAAGCAGACTCAGCCTGGCTCTCGCTTCCCTTTTGGGAGAAGAAGAGACCTCTTCTCCTCTTGAATATGTTTTTCCTTGGCTTTGAGACTATTTTGGGCTATCTTTCCCCCAAGCCAGTTTCACTGAGCCAGGCACGTGGCTCCTGAGCAGCTTGGTGTAGTTTTTGCCCCATATTTTATTTTGGTCACTGGTGAAGCTTGGGCTTCACAGCACTTTTCATTTTAAATATTTTCTTCACTGTCTACCTGGATTTGAGACTGAAAGACCCAGGAAAAGTGTAGATGCATAGAGGATAAGTTGTAAGCAAGCATAATTTGTGATATTGCACAACATCTTGACTGATCACAGGGCACATCAGATAAGGCATCAGCTTTAGCTTCCAATTTCCTGGCTTTGTGGAGTTTGGTCCAAGGTGAGAAAGCCTTCTCTTCTGGTCTTTTCAACTGGCAGAGTTTTTGATGATTGACTTTATTTAAAATAGTTTTTGGCCGCCTTTCAGGGCAACAGACAAAAATATAACATGGCGTAGATCAATAAAACATAATAAAATGATGTAGTATTAAAAACACAATAAAAAAGCAAAAACACAATAAAACGGCAACAGCAGCAAACATTCTAAAAAACAACAAAAACCAGCATAAAAGAAAACGTATAATAGACAACTGCATCCACAACCCAGTCCGATACAATCAGGGAAAGGTCAGACTAAACAAGTAAGTCTTTGTGACTTTCTTAAAATCCTACAAAAATGAGGCCCAGTGCATGCCGATGGCAGCTTATTCTAGAGGTGTGGGGCCATCGTGAAAAAGACCATATCTCCTGTGGTCATGTATTTAACCGTTCTCACATGTGGCCAATTAAGAAGGACCTCTGTTGCTGATCTTAAAGTGCGGGCAGGCTGATATGGAAGCCAGTTCCTCAATAATTTGATCCCAACATGTTTACTTTAAATTGGACTCGGAAACACACTACCAGTGCAGATGACCCAGTATAGGCATTTTATGACTGAGTCGCCTCGTCCCACCAACACTCAGGCGACTGCATTCTGCACCATCTTTTGAATCATCTTCAAAGAGTGCATTACAGCAGTCCAGCCTGGATGTTACTTGTGCATGGATAATTGAGCCATGGTCTGTTCTCTTCAGATAGGGCCACAGATCCTAAGCTGGTAAAATACACTCCTGGACACTGCAGCCACCTGGGCTTCCCCAGTTTGTGCAGAGTGTGGGAGACTCCCACACGATGCACTTGGTCTTTTAGCAGGAGTGCAACCCCATCTAAGACCAGTTGTAAACCTCCATCCAAAGGAGTCGGCTTCCCAACTCACAGTACCTCTCTTTTGTCTGGATTAAGTTTCAGCTTATTTACCCTCACCCACATCGAAACCAGCCTCTACACATGATGTTGACAGTCTCCTTGGGAGAGAGAAACAAGAGATAGAGCTGAGTGTTATCTGTATACTGATGACATTTCAGCCCAAACCCCAATGACCTCCCCCAGTGTTTCATGTAGACATTAAAAAGCATGGGGGTCAGGATTGGACCTTGCTGCACCCCTCAGGCTAATGGCCATAGCATGGAACAAAAGCCCCCCAGCACCACCTTCTGAGACCGCCCCTCCAGGAAGGTCCATGACTTTAAAACTCTGCCTCCCAAGCCCAACCAGATAAGCAATCCAAGAGGACACCATAGCTGATGGGATCCCTGATGCCCCTTTTCTGGCTAACTGGAAATAGGGCTTGAACCTAGGATTTCCTGCAAGCAAAAAATGTGTTGTATCACTGAGCCAGTGGCCCTCCCATCCTACAGGCATATTTCTTAAAGCAAGATAACAGGAAGTAGTGTTGTGGAGCTTGCTAATACTTTCATACCGCTCCAGAGTTTAAACATCTGTCTTGGTTATCTTAAAGTAAATTTGAATAGCTCTATATAAAAGAATGGGCAAAGCACCATATAATCTTTACAAGACAATTAGTAGGGTGCTAGCTTTCACAACTTGGTAATTATAGAAGCATTTAAAGTACTTTCCTATCCACCTTTCTTACAGGAGTACTAAGAGCATTAATTAATGTTTGGAAAGCCTGTGAAGATAAGTGTTGATTAGTGATGCTGTTAATTTAGTGAATAGAAAATATGAATGCAAAATAATACATGTAAACAAACATCCAGGCCCTTACCCCATACTCGAGTTTAATTAGCACCATTAATTTTGCCACTGCCTTTAAAATTCACAGCTAAGCCTAACTAACCCTTATAGATTCTTTATCTACACGTTCAGAAAAACAAACATACATTTGTGCAGACCAGCTTTACCGTTAGGAAGGTGACTGAGGAGCAGGGAGTGGTAGTAAAGTGTTGGATGGCTGAGCTGCCTTGTTCTTCCAGAGTTATCCACACTGTCCTATTGCCTGTACTGAAGTAAGATTCAGCTGCTGGTCTGTACAGATTTTGTACATGGAATGGGAGGAGATTATCTTCTCTTTCAACTCAGGCAACAAAATGGCTGAATTCAGATGACACAATAAGCAACTGGGTGGGGGGAAACAATTGTCAATTGTATTGACTATCGTGTCGTCCGAATGCTGCCATAGTCAACTCAGCGCTAATCCACACCACAGTTGATTATTTATTACCATGTTGTGTGGGGAGTACCCCCTAGATGAATAACTGTAAAGTTGATTATTACCTCACCATTGACTATTGTGTTGTCCAAATTCAGCCAATGTCTTGGATCTGCCCTGACGTGGTGTAATGTCAGTAGGACAGCGTTACTTGAGATGGGGGGGTGCATGTTGGACTTCACCACATATCAAAAACTTCATGCACATAGAAAACTAATGCACTTCAGAAAAGACAAATCTAGAAAGCTGCTCCTTGATATGCTCAGCAATTCAGAATTTACGCATTCTAGCACACAGGCTCCCATCTGCATTCTGAAAGGGAATGCTGAATGTAGACTTGATTAGTTGCCTCTTAATTTTAATGAAATAGCTCTATTGATGGACTGATAAGCAAGAGCATATGTGTAGCCTGTATTTTTTAAATCTACTGGAGCCTATACAAGTGTTGAGCAACAGCATGTGGCACAATCCCTACCACAACGTTTAGCAGCGCATGTAAAACAGTTTAGAGATGGGAAGGGATGGGAAAAAAATGACAAAAACTGGGTCCTCCCCTAATTTCCTCTTCTTCCCCTTCATATCTCTAGTACAGTCTGGACCAACTTGGATGACCAGACGTGATAGCTGTGGTGGTGGTGGGATGGGGGGGGAGTTTAAAATTCAGCCTCCCTTCTATACTTACTTTGTCTTCTCTTCCTCCCTCCCCATGTCAACCACCTGATTTGTTGATGAATGTGCACAACCATGGCACACAATCGCATGTATGCACTCAATGGTAAGATCTGTAGATCATGGTGGAAGGATAAAGGCTAAAAACATGGATTTCCCTCCTTCCTTGTTCCCATTCTCTTGCATGCAGTGTGAGTGTGTGTGCACATGCATACATCCCCTCCACACACACATTTCACATCTTTTTATATTATTTAAGCAAACAAGACACATTGCACCATATAGGATCCAATTATGTCACCTTACAGCCTTCTCCAATCTCTTGCTGATGCTGGCCTTGGGGGAGGGGTAAGAGTATGCTCCTATGTTACAGTAGATCTTCTGTATTTATTTATTTAGTTAGTTAATTCATTTTAAGTCTACAAAAGTATGCTTATAGTCTAATAAAATGCTACAGTGGTACCAGTTTCATAGCTCCAACTCTAGGAATATATAGGAAGCTGATTTATATCAAGTTAGGCCATTGGTCCATCTAGATCAGTACACGCTACACTTCCAGAAGTTTGGGACGCAAACTCTCACAGCCCCTTGGTCATACTGGCAGTGGCTAATGGGACTGGTAGCCCAGGTTCCCTTCTTCTACTTTCTTTGACTGGCAGCAGGTTCTGAGAGTTTCAGACATGGATCTTTTCCAATCAAAACTGGAAATGCCAAGGATTGAACATGGAATCTCCTGCATGCACAGTGTGTAATTTCCACTGAGCTATATGCCCTTTCCAGATATATGGGTGTTTAGATTATATATATATATATATATATATATACTCTTATATAGATATAGATCAGCTACATATATGACTGACAGGTTTGTCTGCCCCTTTTGTCTCTTCTCCCACATCTGCTCCTTGCTGTTTTCCATGCAGTCTAGTCCCTGGACTGTGTTTTGGCTTGCTCTTGTGCTCAAGTCATCTGTCTCTCCCCTTCACTTCCATTCTCCAGATCTGTTTATGCATAGTTATTCATTCAATCATCAGGCATACCCTTCATCTATAGAAAGCATATTTGATATGAACTTGTATTAAGCAATGCCCTTGATAGTGTTTTAGAAAAAAAAAGGTGGCATATAAAAGCTAATAAGAAATAACAGTAAATAAATATTAGTGTTTAGATGTGTGACTTGTCAACAGAGGTTTATGCCTTATCAGGCTAGCCAGCTGGGTTCTGTATCCATGTTAGCCTTCTGTTGTGTTCCTCATCTTTGAAATCTCAGATAGTTTCAGTTCATACTGCCTTATCTTCCAAAGCAGGATCCCAATGTAAAATAAAAGGGGCAAAGGTTATAGAAAGCTAGATGGTCAATAGCTATAACAGAGCCTTGGGACATTTTTTTATACACTGATTTAACTTTGAGATTTGTCAAACTTTTACAAGTTTTCAAACACCAAGACAAAAAAGAACACAAATATAGTGATAAGAATATAAACTCCTATAACTACCCCAATTAGCTTTAGCTACTCCCCAATTTAGTCATCATTTTTACATAACATTCCTATAAAATATCTAAAATAATTCTTATTTTCTAAAAGTATATAGGCCTTGATCCAAAGAACCATATGGTTAGTTCTGTGCAGCCAAGAAAGTTTCGGTGTTTTTTTTAACAGCACAACTCTGTTTCATAAGCAATTTGTGATACAATGTGGATGTCTGCTATTTAAAAGAAAAAAATACAAAATTTTGGGTGCAGCTATAGCCTTTGGATCCTGACCTTTGGATCCTTTATATATTTTGAGTGTTATATAGCATGGATGGTGTCCAGAAAGTCACATGACAGCCACCATTCTTGCATTATACCATCCTTTTTCAGTTTACCAAATCTGGGGAGTATTTATTGCGGTCATTAGTCTAATAGAAGAATATGCCACAGTTATTGCAGCTTGGTGCATCCACTATGGACACAAGGTATTGCAGTTTGCTACCCGTGCTTTTTGGGGGGAAATCCTTGGTGGCTGCATCCGTTTTGTCATCTGTACAATCTGGATGAGGATGAATATGACATTCAGACTAGATCCAACACTGCAGGCTTCTTGGTTCTTCTTCTGCTGGGGATTGGATAGGAAGTAAAGGAAATTGCTTGCAAGCCAAAGGAAATTGAGAGACGCAAATGGGAAGTGATATCATCTTTAATATTTTTCCTCCTAACTTCATTACTTAAGTAGGTGTACTCTGTAAATGAATTACACTTTTTAGAGTGAATTTTGATCCATAGATGGTTTTAAAGAAGGAAAATCTAAATGCTTTCTCATTGTATATGATTAGAACACTAGACCCTATATGATTTGCCCATCCTTTTAATTACTTAGGTATTTTGTCTTATGAGATGTCCAACTGAGAACAGAGCTATTTTTGCTTCATTAAAAAACACTTTGAAGTTATTGCCATTCCAGTGAGTTAATAAATTAGGTTTTGTTCTGTTACTATATAGATATCAGGACACAAAGGGCTGTCAACAGATGGTGGTTCCTATAGCGAAGTCTGATATTTTTTCTAAATTTGGAGTCTTCCAATAACTGGTATGACAGTATTCAGCTATTTTAAGCAAAAAGATGCCTATAGCAGTGGTTCTGTTAGATGATGCTCATTTTGTAAAACTGTATCTTATTACCAAGGCTCATATAATTTGACAACCTGGCTCTCCATATGTTCTAACGTTCTAAATTGGTGATTTTCAGACTTTCCACCTTTTAGAAATGATAGTTTCCACATTGATTTGTCTGTAATGGTACTCCTTTGCTTTGCAGAAAATTCTTGGGTGTGTTCTACAGCTCATACTCAAGATGAAGACATTATTATTGGAGAAGGTCATAGCTGCTGCTTCATAAACCACTTGTTCGTTCTCTTCTGAGCTAGAGGATTTTTTAAATTAGATATGGTGAGACTACTTCCCAAACAATCTCAGTGGTCTCCAAATGTGTTACATCTGTTTTCAATGTTGGTTGACGTAAAACAAGCTCTTGGACCTCCATATTACCCCGTCTAATCCGAGAGTTTGTCCTAGAATACATTAATGCTCTCCTTTAGCAGTTCTTTGCAGGAGAAGATTGCTAGCAATTGGAAAGGTTCTTTGCTATTAACAAAGTTCTTATTGAGGAACCTCTAGTACAGCCTTCCTCAACCTGGTGCACTCCAGATGGGTTGGACTACAACTCTCATAAGGCATGTGGGACTGGGAAGTGAAGACTGCCTACAAAGTAATGTTACTAAAAGATGTTAATAATAATTGCACTTGTCAAGTTGTTCAGATATCCTACTGATAGGGAGGAGATGAACTGGACATTGTAACGTAGGGAACTATGGTGGACCTCACTTAAAGGGGAGGAGATGGATAAATTCATTGCCATACCAATCCCCTTTTACAGAAAGGTGTCTTTAGCATATATATATATATATATATATATATATATATATATATCCCATTGATGTGCTAATATAGAAATATTCATAAATCTCTTCCCCGCTTCTAAACATAACTTGCAGTTAAATTCCACAATCAGTTTCAGAAGACAGTGGAAGGGCTAATGCTAGTCTCATCAGACAGTGAAATTAAATTTCTGCCTTAAGCCATATTGCATTGTGCCACCTTCTGTCTTTTGAGAAAGGTAAAAATAGGCACTAAACAAAACTGCATCACTGTTACAATGGCTAGAATCTCCCATTATGACCTCTGCTATTCACAAGGAAAGGTTATCTCTGGTTCACTGCTATTGTTTGATCCAATTAGTTTTTATTGACTGAGAAGGCCTTAATAGGTTTCATTTATGTACCTTGCGTTTATTGCAGTTTAGCCCTCTAAAATCCCCAGGAGGCTTCCAGAATAACAAAGATGTTATTAATGAGATGTTAAAGGAGTGTAAACTTTAGAATAGTATTAGCAAATAGGTAAGTTGGCGTTCACAGCTTATTGCATCTCAGTTTTCAGCAGTGGTAGTAATGAATTTGGTTCTGCCCAGTGAACAAGACCGTAATGGCAGTGGAGTTACCTTATATTGTTCTTTGTGTTGTGTGATTTGTTTTGGTGAACGGCTTTTATGAGAAGAGGGAAGTAGACTTTAATATGTCCTAAACCTACTAGATGTGTACATGCTCTTCACTGAGATGATTTACTTAAACAAGGATGGTAATTCTATATTCTTGGTGGGTGGGGGAGACAGACAGTGCTCCCTTCTGCAGACATTGGCTTGGGGGCCAGAAGTGTGTGCTTTACATAAAACAAACTCCCACATGGATGGTTGCACTCAACAAAGTCAGTGCCATTTAGCTTGGCTTTCAAAAACTATTAGAGAAATTAATGGAGGATAAGTCTATTGAGAGCTAATGCCTTGCTCACCCTTTAAAAGTAATCAAACCCTGCAGTCTGCTTGAGGATACCGTGGCAATGGGGAGGTGTGGAGGGGTGAGATGTTGCTTATTTAGTGAATGGAGCAATGTGTCTAGGGGAGAACTGTTGTTGTAGGTTTTAAGCTCAAAACCAGGGCTTTTCAGAGTTTTCAGTGAACCAAGAGTAAAGAGAGAGAGCCCTTGAGCCAGTGCAGAATTTTGTCTTTCCTTATAGAACAACCTGCCAACACAATCTGATGAAGGATTGACCTGGGCAGGTGTGAGCTCTCCATGAGATGGAAGGAAGGGTAAGCAGAGAGTCACCTAAAACTTGCCATCCCTCCGTTTTCCAACTTCCTTTCTAGCAGGTGAGGCCATTGAGATGTGGGTAGGAAGGAGGGACCAACAATGTCGACCGACCCCCTCTTCCTACCTCAGCTTGAGAACTCACCCCACATCAATCAGGTGCTCTCTCCTTGATACTGTGGGATCTCCAGAAGCCTGTATAGAGAAGGAACAAATGTGGGCAAGAGAGATCAAAGGGATGCCAGATCAGCCAGATCACCAACAGAGAAAGACAAAAGTTTATCAGGCAGGCTTCCTGTTCCTTAATTAATTAATTGATTGATTGATTAATTTTATTTAAAATTATCTTTAGGCTGTCTTTAAAGGTAGAAGCCTCTTAAGGTGTGCACAAGATAAAAACCATGCAATAAAAATCAATAATTACATATTCAATAAAATCCATAAAAACAGAGATGATCAACAAAACTCAAGAGCCATTCTTGAGAATGGAAAGGGGAATTGGAGGGGAATTGGCGAGGGGGATATGAACCTTGCCCATACACTGTATTTGTCCAGATGCTCAAGCTATCAAAATGTCTCACTTGCCAAGCAGCTCCGTTTTTATACTCCTATCTCTCCTCGTCACCCACCACAATTTAATCTCGGCTGAGTGAAAAGGGTAGGAGAGATGTAACAAAGCAGCTCAAATATGGAATTGGTTTCCAGTGACTTAGGGTTCCATCACACCAGCTTTTTATTGCACTCTCGTCATGCCTGGTTTGCTGTTTTGCAGCGCGGTTCTCACATAATGTCATGGCTGTCCTGCAGTCACCCCGCTTTTTCCCCTCCATTTTCCGTGTTTTCCTAGAGCGGGGAAAGTCTAGTTTATTTCCTCCCTGCAGGATTAACCTGCCCTTCTGTCCCCGTGTATTGCCGTCTTCACACTATGTCCTTTGTTGGGGGCGTGCGCTTTGAAGGGAGGCCTTGCTGACGAAAGTAGAAGGTGGGACAGTTCTTCTCCTCCGGCATGCCATGTCGAATGAACGGACTTGTGCTGAGTTGGTTGAACAAACTTTTGTTGTTCCATTGCTCTCATTGCTCGCAGAAATGACACCTAGCCGATGAAATGTTAAATTGGTAAAATGCTAGACAACAAAGCCAGAGCGAGGGGGAAGGTGCCCAATGAACTGGAGGGGGAAGGAGAAAGAGAAGGGGCAGGGTGGGGCGGGATGAAGTGGGAGAGCGAACAAGCGAAAGGAGGTTTTGCCGGTACAGTGTCAATACCACAAACTCATGTGAAAGGGACCATTAGCTTGACGTACTAATGAAACGTAGGTGGAAATCACGGAGGCAAACCAGGGGGGGAAAAGTAGGTGTGATGGAGCCCTAAATCTCTCTTGCTACCAAAACACCCAAGAAAATTCAGCTTTCTCCTCAGTAGAAGAAATTATACATATACACATAAATACACCTGTCCTTCACCAATACTAAGGACACCTGTCTTCTCAGTATTTAGCTGGTTTGAGCCACCGCTTTTGTTTGGTCCAAGCAGGCCCAGCCTAAAATGTGGTGTATTTCTCTCTACATTTGCCCTGCCTCATCATCTGCAGCCTCCTCTTAGGGCATGATTGTCTTGCTTTTAAGTTGCATGGGGGCATGCTTTTTCAAGCACGTCCCTCCTTTCCCCATCCTTAATATTTTAATATTTCAAAATATATTTATTGTTTTAAATATTAATATTGTGTTATTTTGATACTTTTGTCGTTCTGTCTTTTGTTTGGATATTTTGTTTTTTGGTTTGGTTTGTCAGTTGAGTGACTTACAAATCTAACAAACAAACCAACAAACAAATTGCTCATTTGTAATTGAAAAATCTCCAAGTCAATCTATGTATATCAGTGAGTATTACAGGTTTTATGGTTTGGCGCAGGGAAATCAGACTGCGGTCACCAGTGGGAAATTCTCAGCTCTAATTGAATCCGATCCAGGAAAAAGGCAAGGCTATAGTCCTGTTTGGGTGTTTAAGCACTTGTGATTTGCATCAATATAAGGAGGGAGAGTTGAACTGCCTCGCTGGCCTGGCCCCTTCTGATGTGTCCTCGTCCCATGTCCCACACGTTTCAAGGGGAGCTTATTCATTGTGGAACCTGCAGTGCTCATATAGGATCCCTGCATGATTTAGAAGCCTGGGAAGCCCAGTCACTGTAGGCAACACTGAGCTAGATGGACCAGTGGTCTGACTTCGTATAGGACAGCTTCCAAACTTCCTATTTCTTCTAAATAAGCTTTCTGTTCACTTGTTTTCAACCATCAAATGTGTATTTCAAGGCTTTTAAGATCAGAGAAGCTAAGTAGGAGAAGCTTTATCTAAATTATTATGCCAGAGGGAGATGTGGGTCATTTTTTTTAAAAAAATAACCTTCATGTATTGGGACGGCATTCAAATTAATATGTGTCTGTATGTCTTATAAAACACATACTGATGACTATTAATTTAACTACTAGTGTAAAGCTCGTGTTGCCATGGGTGCTAGCAGCAGTGTTCCTTTACAGGTTTTTTTGCCCCTCGGTTCTCTTACCACAGTAGGGCTAAGGAATAATGCAAATGTGACTCATGAATCTCCCCTCTGAAATTTGCATGCAGCACCTGCTATCCACCCTTCCATGCCCCAAGTGCCCCTCCCTTCTCCGTCCCTGTTGGCAGTGACAACTTAACAATGCAGCTGCGCCTTTGGTCTGCCTTTGCGCCACACTGATTGGCTGAGCAGGGCTGTCTGTCAAAAGGCTGGCAGAGGCGCTGTCCAGCCTGTTTGGCGTGGAGGAAATTAATTGCTATTAAAGCTAGAGCTTTGAAGGTTTTCTGCATGACTCCACTGCCCAATCTTCAGTTTAAAACAAAATGAGCAAAATCGGTCTGGATTATCTTTCCCCCCCATTCTATTGGCCTATATCGGCGGTGTTTATTGGGCCAAGTGTGTCATTGGGACAGGGGTGTTTTCAAAACAGGGCTCCCAAGGAGCCAGGCTCCAAAGGCTTTTTTCCTGTGCCAACCCCAAGCCTAGAAGCCTGTCCTCTCTGGTTGTAATCCAAGGGGGCACTTATGCCCCATCAATTCCCACTGCTTGCGGAATGAAGATTTAGCACTTCCAGGGCACCCGGAAACGAGCAAAAATGCTTGTTTCTGGAATGGGGTAGGTGGGCAGAGTTCTCACAAGGGAGCCCTGTCCCAATTGAGAAACGAGCATTTCCACTCGTTTCAGGGCCCCTTTCTGGGAACTGCTAAATCTCTTTTGCCCAAGTGATGGGTCCTGCATGTGCAGCGGAATCAAGGAGACCTACCGCTTGTGCAACAGAATCAGCAGAGGCATAGGCACCCCTTGGATTCTGCCCAAAGCTTCAGCGGTGCTAGTAGGTTGCAATGCAGACTTGCCTCCTAACAGAGTTTCCTCTCACCTGACTCCATCTGCCAATCCCTCTTCACCCTATAAAGCCCTTCGCTCAGAACGTACTGCTCAGAATTTGCTTCAGTTTTTCTCATCAGAGAAGACCTTTCCCAGCTTACCTCCTATTTCTGCCCCGTGTACTGTTGCCTTTTGGAACTTGACCCTGTTTCTGCTTGTTTTTGGATTGTGCTTTTTGCTTCTGGCCCTTGAAACTTTGGTTGCTATCTCTGGAATTTGACCTTTTACCCAACTTGGACCGTGTTACCCTTTGGACCTATGGTTTCTGCCATGACCTCTTGTCCGTCATAGATTATGTTACTTGCTATTCCTGCTGCAAATTCACCTGTGCCTTAACTCTGGCCTTTGATTAACAATCAATACCTTCGCCCATCCCGTGGGTCACCAAAGTGTAACGAAGTTATAATTTGGGCCTTTAGGCAGACTCCCCATAAAATAACGAGGCGTTTCCATGTATTTAGAATATTGTGGATTTGTAAATACACTTCAAGTAGCATATTCAGTTTTTCAAAACCAAAAGCAATTCCATAAGAAATCTTAAATCAGCTGATATTTTTAAAATTATACTCTTCGATTTTTCGTGAAATCGCTTTGGAAATGCTAGTAGGTCCTTCGCATTCCCTTCCAATCTACTGAAACCGCAGCATTTCATATGCTATGAGTCTTAGTATGTATATGTTTGTGTGTGTGTGTGTGTGTGCGCACATGCATGCATATAAATAGATGATAAGTATAACGATGTGTGCACTGTGCATTTCTGCATGCGCACACATGTGCGATCCCTGGTCTCCCATCCAGAAGTAGATGCAGGGAGTGGAGTTGTCTCCACTCCCTGAACTCTTTCCCTAATCCAAATCCTCCTCCAAGCTGCTTTTAAACTTCTCTCAAGAAAAAAAGGGGGGGGCACGTTTGTTCGTTTCTCCATGCTGTAGGTATGGATCTGATAATTTAGTTGGATATTAACCATGAAAATTCGCAGAAGGAAATTATGACCCCCATCCATTCCCTGGGCTGCTACTCAGATAAAAATTGGAGCCCTTCATGATTGTCTTAAAGTGTGTGTGTTTTTGTGTGTGTGTGTGTGTATGTGTTGGGGTGGGGGGAGATCAGATGATCCAGTCCCTTTTTTTAATTTTATTTTTTTGTTTCCCATTTATTAATGGCTGTTGAAAGGAGAAAGCTTTGTGACAGCAATATACTATAGTAGCTTGAAACTTTCAGTACAAAAAACACACAAAACAAGACTGGTGTTTTGTCCCATATCAGCCATATTTATTAGGGTTTGAAATTTGGTAGGAGAGCTGTTTTGTTTTGAGTTTTTGTTTTGTGATATGGCACCTTCTGAATTACAGCTCCTTGGCAGCAATTTCAAAGAATCCTGTAATGTCTGTTCTTGATGGCTTTGCCAGAAATATGTAGAATACTATAGAATTTCTATAGCAGTGATCCAGCAAAATTCAGTCATGTCCTGCTTCTAGTTTTCCGATAGCCATCAGACTGGTCATTGAGGAGTGCTGGACTAGATCGGCGTTTGGTCTCATCAGGCTGAGTTCTTCTTATGATCTCATTTTGGAACTCTACAAGCCTGTAAGTTTATGCCTTAACTATACTGGTAGAGATGGCGCCGCACAATTAATTCCCCCAGCCCCATTAGCTCCACTGACATATGTTTAAGTCATCATATATGAAGTGACATCATTGTTTGAGATCCAGACAATATGAAATAGTATTCCCACAGTAAATCTAACTGAAAATGTGTTCTGAACCCTGTCTGTTGGCGATGAGTCATCAGAAATAGGCATCTGCCGTAGGAAAAAAAATCCAGGGTTCTCACATTTGATAGTTAAACTGCCATTCAGATACAATGAGTGGCAGCTATTAATTACATAACAGGTTCTTACACAATTCCCAACTTTCAGGTGAGTGGCAAAGGCTGCTGTGTGAGTAGGAAGTGGTGCAATGCATCTTGGCTTGAGACAGGAGTTGTAATCGATATGGGTAATAGTCCAGATATTGCACATCTTGTCTGAAACCTTTGATATTTGACTTTCCTTTCTACAAGGTGTTCTGGTTTACTCATCAGGAATTTGGAGCCAAAACTTGGTCAGCTTTTCTCCTGGAAGACCTCATCAAGGGTGTAACTAATAACAATTTCAAGGACTCTAATCCTTTTCTCTTATTATTCATTCAAATTGGGCAGCAAACTTTATTTTTTTTCACCTGAAAATGTAATTGTTTGAACCTTTCACAAATGGAATTATTTTAGGGGATGTTTCCCCTTAGCAGAATTTCAATTCTTTCTCAAAAGAGTTAAGATTTTAGGTCTATATCTCTCCCAAAGTGCAGAATATAAATAAAATACATAAAAGTGCATTTTAACAATGCTTTATAAGGTTTCTGGTCCTCTATTGCATTAGGAAGCTTGAAACATAATTGTGGAATATTATAAAATCCAAATAACTGCCTAGGATTCAAATTTTAGTTTTGCAAAGCTCTAGCATTACTATGACCCCGTTCAGACAACACTTTGGGCTCTGTGGTTAGCTTTACCATGTTCAGCTGTGGTTAATGCTAACCACATGTGGAGTGGTTGCAGACAACGCCGTTACCCTTTTGTGGTTAAGGATTCCTTAATCAGTGGTTAGTGGAGCACCTGATTCCTCCAAGTGATCCGCCCCGTATCCGTTCTGTACTAGAAGCTCTATGCCTTAACCCTGGCCCCTTAACCACAGCCACATGTCAGATGACACTTTTAGCCATGGTTAGTGCCACTAATCATGTTGCACAATGTGGTTAGTGAGCCTAACCACAATGTGGTTAATGGGGCAGAAGGTTAGGGAAAACGGGTGTTCAGACAACATTGTTAATCATGCTGCCCTAACCACACTAACCACAAAAGGGTTAATAGCGTGGGGGCCTTTAACTGTTGATAAAGTTATTTGTACAGAATGGAGGGTAGGTATATATAAATATGTATTATTAAATATTTGTAAGGCACCAGAATAAATTATTCATGTTTTCCCCATATGTGACTAAGTGCTGCTTCATGACAAATTCCTCCACAGACCAAATCGGGTGCAATGTGCAGGAACAAATAGTATTCAGTGTGCATGTAGTTATGTTAATCCATGCCTAGGTTGCATGGGCATAAGAAGAACCCTGCTGGATTCTACCAAAGGCCTATCTAGCCCAATATTCTGTTCCCACAGTGGCCAACTACTTCGGGAAGCCCACAAGCAGGAGGTGAGCACAACAGCAACTGGACTGGAAATAATATATAGCCTTCATGACTAGCTGCCTTTGACAGCCTTGTCTAATCCTCTTTTAAACCTGTGCGCGCCCCAAATTTGCGACCATCACTATTACTGGTTGCAGTGAATTCCATAGGTCATAGAATCATAGAATAGTAGAGTTGGAAGGGGCCTACAAGGCCGTTGAGTCCAACCCCCTGCTTAGTGCAGGAATCTGCTTTCTGTGAAGAAGTGCTTCCTTTTATCTGTCCTGAATCTCTCACTGCTCAGCTTTATTGGATGACCAAGAGTTCTAGTATTATGAGAACGTTTTCTATACCTGGGCTTTCTGCAGTGGAATTTTGTCTAACTTGAAGCTGCTCTCAGATAAACTGGCAAAACTAAGGCTGGATCAGTGAGATAATACTTCCATTAATGTCAGATTTCTCCAATATTTTTAAATAAAATATCATTATACTTTCATAGTTGATGAGTCAGCAGGCATGGAGGATATGGCTAGGAAGATTACCTCCAGTGTCGGGACAATGTTCCTCTATATTCCAGTTGCTGGGACCATGAGCAGGAGGGTGCTGTTGCACTCATGTTGTACTTCTGTTCTTTCCATGGGCATCTGATTGACCAATGTGCAAACAGAATTCTGGATGAGATAGCCCTTTGGTCTGATCCTGCACGGCTGGTCTTATGTCATGTCCGCATGCTGAACACCTGCAGTCTAACTATGAACTCTGCCATTACCTGTATTGGTGTTGCTAGGTCTGGTGGGAGCAGCACAGGCAGAAAAAGCAGCTACCAAACACAACATAGTTCCAAACCACCATGATAATAATAATAATAACAATAATAATAACAATAATAATAATAATAATAATAACAACAATTTATTTCTTACCCGCCTCTCCGTCTGGATCGAGGCGGGGAACAACAACATGATAAAATACATAAAACTGATTAAAACATGGCAAACATTATTAAAATAGCAATAAAAACATCCTAAAACATCCTAAAAACATTCTAAAATTCCACTGGATATGCCTGCCGGAAGAGAACAGTCTTTATGGCTTTCTTAAATTCTAAAAGACTGTTAAGTTGACGAGTATCCTCCGGCAGGTCATTCCACAGTCTGGGAGCGGCAGAAGAGAAGGTCCTCTGGGTAACGGTTGTCAGCCTAGTCTTGGCCAACTGCAGTAAGTTCTTCCCAGAGGACCTGAGCGTGCGGGGCGGATTGTATGGGAGAAGGCGATCCCGCAGGTAACCTGGACCCAAACCATGTAGGGCTTTAAAGGTAATAACCAACACTTTATACTTCGCCCGGAAACTAATTGGCAGCCAGTGGAGCGATTTTAAAGCTGGTGTAATATGGTCACCCCTAGATGTACCGGTGACCAACCTGGCTGCCATATTTTGAACTAGTTGAAGTTTCCGGACTAAGCATAGAGGTAGCCCTATGTACAGCGCATTGCAGAAGTCGAGCTTCGAAGTTACCAGCGCGTGCACCACCATCTTTAGGTCTTCCAACTCTAGGAAGGGGCGCAGCTGGCATATCAGCCAAAGCTGATAGTAGGCACTCCTGGCCGTCGCATCTATCTGGGCTGTCATTTGGAGCGACGGATCCAGGAGCACCCCCAAGCTGCGAACACAGTCTTTCAGGGGGAGTGTAACCCCATCCAGAACCGGTTGACACACCTCCAAACCCAGGTTGCGGCCTTTGACAGCAAGCACCTCCGTCTTGTCTGGATTCAGCTTCAGTTTGTTTTTCCTCATACACATAGTGGTATGTGTACTGTTACAAGCTTCCTATTTCATTCAGGTCTAGTTATACTATCAGACCAGCACATTTTCTAGGCCATTAAAGTGCAGCTGATTGTCATTTATTGTTATTTTTTTTACTTTGGAGTTGAGGGCACAAGTTGGATTTTCTGTCTCAGCCACCAAAATGTCTTTCTCCAATTCTGGTTTAACTTACAGATTTGTGGCCTGCTGCTATTGGGAAAACTGCCCGGAAGTTTCTTCAAATGACAAATTTGGAAGGCATTTGCACATGAAAGTTAGAACATTGATTTTTTTGAAGGAATGTGGTAATATCTCCAAAATTGGATTAAGAGTCTTAATGTATTGCATACCATCACTTTTCATATATATATATATATATATATATATATATATATATATCCAAGCTTGTTCAAGACACCTTTTCTATACACCTCTCTATACTCATTCAGGAAATAAGCCTTTCCAGAAATGGATGAGGTGAGGATTTTTCTCACATGTGCTAGGAGGACTGTTTCCCACTGCAACACTAACTCTATACTTCTGGAGGACAGCTGCTGTGTATCCTGTAGAGCTGACCCAGAAATGAGCTCTTTCTCAAACACAAAGGAGGAAGGAATAAGTAATTTCAGATTGTTTTGCTTCGGTTTCCAGAGAATGGAAGCAGAGGGGATTTTCAGTTGCAATTGAAAAGACGGAGAGTTACACCTTTCCTTCCTTACACTCTGTCTAAACATAAGGGGAGAATGCAATGCAGGGATCTTTAGTGGATTTCCCTCAGCCACTGCAAGACTTTACCAGGTGAAGGCCAGTAGTCTGGGGTCAGGCAGGCAAGATCCCTTTTTGGAACCACTTAAGATGTCTGGCAGGAAGAGTGTATCTGAAGTCACTTAGGAAAAGAATGCATGGAGGACCTGTTTAGTTTGGGGGTTCTGAGATAGCTTTAGCCTTTGCAGGGCCACACACACACAAAATTAGGAAGATCCAGATGTACAAAAGGACACAGTTATCTTATTCCTACTTAACAAAGGAGGGGCTTTAGGTGGAGTGCCAGTACTTCTTAGAAAGGACAGTCAAAATCTCAGGGCTCTGTGATAAGTGTGGTTTTGATTAGATTAGGAAATGGAGGCATAGAGAATGAACACTCCATTGTCCATTTCAGTCGGGTTTCGGCAGGAAACTTTCAACTGCACTTTTGTCTAGTTTGTTAGATCCTTGCCAGGCTAGCTGATCTTTCCAGACAGAACAATTTAAGATGAGGCAACCTTGAAGGGCAAAATGGCAGCAGAATGTTCTTTAACATTCTTTAAAGTTGAATAAAACATGCCACCGTATTAGGAAAAACTGTTGAAATTCGGTGGATGGGGGAAGGAGAATCTGGCTTTTGCTTTGGAAATGTTTGATGGAATAATACTTTTATAAGGAATTTTCAAATACTTTTATTGAATCAGTAGGCTGTCTCAAGTCTATTGAAACCTGAGATAATAACCTACTGAGAAATAACAGAGAATTAATATGCATATTATTTTCATAACCCAAGTTTTAGCAATAATGTAGCTGTGCTTAAACTTGTTTTTCTACTGATGAGTGGTTAAGTATTCAGTGTGAAATGATTATGATGAAACTGATGCCCTATATTAAATTGCACAAGGGAATCCGATAAAGCTCCTCTATTAATAACTAGTTAACTTTCAATTTGACAGCAGATACATAATATGAATTATGTAACTATAACCATTCTACCTTTACTGTAAGATAGTATTTCCCTTTCCTTCCCTTTCCTCCATCTGTTTCTTAAAGATAATTTTTAAAGCCCCAACTAAAGCTTGATTAACATGCTCCTCTTTCCTATCAAATTTTTGCTATCACCTTTTGGAAGTCTAATGTGAAGCATCATTTGGTGAATTAGTGTTGCTACAACACTGATGTCTGGTAGGCTTGAACATATATCTGGTGAAGGGACCGCTGAAAGCACACTTGATCCATTTTACAAGCTTTCTACAGTGAGGCAATCGTGGAAAGCCCCAGTGCTAGAAAAAATATGGTTGTTGTGCAAACTCTTGTTAAGATGGATGTCATGGATGCTGAACACTTGTTTTCAGAGTGGAAGTTCATGGGGCAATGGAGGGATTTAAGGACCAATTATACCCACAGACTGCTTTAAAGGATTGAAGTTAGAGAAGCAAAAGGTCTGTGAAATTCAGAGGATTTCTCCATTGATTGAAGCACTGTCAGCTGACACACATGAGCGCCTGAAGTTTTGTAGAAGGTTATTTAGCAGTGCCGATGCCAAGGGAAGTCATGGTTGGGCAACCACTGAGAAGAACCCCATGAGCTTTCTCTTCACCATTACAACCTGATTGTTCACCAGCTGCTCACTTGGGCACAAACAACAGAGGTTGTATGGAGGAAGAGCTGTAGGTGCCACTGCCCACTTTACCCACTGGGTAGCAATAATCAAAAAGACCTAGGAGAAACAAGAGTGCCTTCTGACAATAGCGGTGAGAGTCACTGAGGGGAGAGGCCCATTGAGCGTGTTTTGCCCGAGGGCTCTCAAAAACCTAGAGTCAGCACTGGTATATTACTTTTGTATTGATTGGGAGGCATCTGGTCGGTATCTTGCAAGGTGCTGAAAGAGTGTTGGGGAAAACAACTTTGGAGTTGATCAGGAAAGGTTGCCTGAAAAATGATATTCTGGATTCCATTTAATGTACCTAAGGCCAAGTCATTGTGATGCCTGACCTAAATTTTCAGTATCAATCTGAACATTTCTGGACTTTATAGTTGTGGGGGAAAGTGTAGAATGTGTGCTAGGATCCTGGATAGTGGGTGACAAAACACCCAGCTTGCAAGTAAGTCCATCACAGTGACAGGTACAGAACCATTCCTATCAAGGAGGAAAAGAAGGTGTGCTTTTAAAAAGCCATTTTCTTGTCCCTGATGTTAAGATTAATATTACATCTGTGTTGACGTTTTTGCTTTGAAAAGGAAAATGTGGTCTTTAACGTTTCCATTAGCCTATATGGTATATATTGAGTGTTAAAAATACAAGTTTGTTTCTTGGCTAAGATCAGCAGAGCCTAACATTCACAGGGAGCTATTCCTGCCAAACTCAGAAAACGTTATTTAGGAAAAATTGAGAAATTGGCTTCTATAGTATCCTTTTCCTGATGCTACCCCACCTCTGCCCATCACCCACCCTTTCCCCTAAAACAAAATATATATGAATGAAAGCCATGTTCTGAATAAGGCAAGTGAAAACATGGCCTTAATTTGTAGTTAGGAATACTCTGATCTGTGTATGTGGCCACATGTTCTTTGGCAAGATGTTAAAAGTTCTTCTGAAGCATATAATTATTATATCATTGCTTAATAAATGGTACTTTTTAAACAATTCATTGTGCTTGGAGGATTCAGCTTTTTAAAATTCCAGAATTTAATAGAACAGTTTGAAGGCATCAAGAGAATTGGATGTTTTAGTCAGTTAATTTCTTTTGATTTAAAATAATTCTATATCATGCTTTGCAATTATAAAACAAGTACCAAAATTCTGCTGTTGTATAAATAGTGAATGGTAACTACAGGGATATAAAAGAAACCTGCATTGACATGCATGAATGAAGGATGATTTTCCTACTTATTTACACCATCAAGGAATTTTCAGTGTTAAATGTTAAATCCCTTTCAGCCCCCCCCCCCTTTTTTTTTTTTGCTGGCACAGGGGGACTAGACAGAGAAAGCAGCCAAGAACATCAGGTTGCACAGGAGCATTCCTGACTTTATTTTTATTTCTAGATGTATTTCCTGTATTGAGGGAAGGGAAATGGGAATGCAGCTGCTCTCATAGTTCAACATGAAATGACTTTGAGTGTGTAAGTTTGATTGAACACTTGGCTTGCAATCCTATGCATGTTTTCCCCAAACTAGCTTCCATTGAACTTAGTGGGACTTACTTCTTCATAAATTAGGTAGTATCACACCGCATACTGCATGTTTCATAGGAAGTCTACAGTAGAGCTTTTGTTTGAGTATCCTCTTGGTCTTTTTGGGCTTGAAAAGCTGCGCTGTTGGAACCCAGTTCTTCTGGGACACTTGTCAATCTCTTCTTCTTCTTCTTCTTCTTCTTCTTCTTCTTCTTCTTCTTCTTCGGGATCAAAAGACAGGTTAGATGTCTCAGGTTCCCTGACTGGGTTCAGACGACACAATAGTCAAGTCAACCGTTGACTATTGTGTTGTTTGGTGAGCCTTTTCCATACCACGCTTGATTATTTACCCAAATAGCCAATGCAAATAATCAACAGTACACAGAGTTGACTATTTGCACAACTGTTGATTATTGTGTCATGTGGCAGGCTCTGTTGACTATTTCACATGCTTACAGAGTTGCGAGGCAAAAGCGGCCAAAACTCCTGTTGCTCTTACCCAGTGGGACTTCATAGACATGTGTCAGTGCAAGGGGGTCAGGACCTGGCAGTGTGCCTCCCCTGGTGAGCTGGAGCTGCACTCTGTTTCATGGCCATATTTCCCGAGATGTGCACATGCCATCTCTGGGTGGGGTGCTGTGATCGGTGGCTCCCCACCTGCTTCCTGGGACGTACATGTCCCATCCCAGTTGGGGCGGGGCACTGCAATCAGCGGAAGGATTAAATGTCAAATGGAACGAAGCCCATTTATGGGTATTGGGGCAGGGGGATGGGAGGATTGGTCCTGCATCTTGACGTTTAACGTGAAGCTGCGGGAGAAAAATAATGTACTTGCTTCCATCTTCAGGGCATGAAGCCATGGGTTTAAGGGAGAGGGATTTACTCCTGGAACTGGAGGAGCCTGTTTTGCCAGCATCTCTCTGACCTGAGGAGGTTGTGTTGCCATTCAAGGACTCCAGCAGAGAAGACCCAGCAGACCCAGCCCAGCTCGCATTGCTGGAGCTAGCCTAGAGAGGGCTGCAGCTCTGTTAAGGCTCAATCTGGGTTTGTTTGCTGTTAAAGCACCACCCAGGCTTGGTGGTCTTACTCTTTAGCCTCAGCCTAACACAGAACTATCAAGAGCACAGTTGTTTTTCTTGATCTTAGCTTTGTGGAACCTGCTTTATGTTGCCTGACTGGAATCTGAACTTGATTGATTTTGCCTTGCTTCCCTGGCCAGAAGCAAACTGGTGCCCCTCTGCTCACCATTTAACCCCATCTGTCTGAGAGCATGGCTTGAAACTTAATAGTACTGTGGAGTAAGTTCTACTTATGTTAGAGGTCCCACTATAAAAGTGGCAAACTCTCAAAATGTCATGGCCATCTGAAAATGGCACACTATACTGTTGTTTGTGCAGCAATGTTCATTGCAGGTGCTTTAGATTCTTGAAAGAGCAAGGTGAAAACTGAAGTCTTCCCTTTGGATAAATATTGACTTGTTGGTGTTTACCAGTTCCCATTGGCGGATGAACTAAATGGCATCCACATGATGATGAAATCTCTAGGGTTTTCCCAACATCCATCTATCTGCAGGACCTGGCAATATCCCATTTCCAACTCAGTGCTAAAATTCCTGTGCTGCTGTTGAGGAGCCGAGGTACTTCATGTGTTTTTTTTAGATTGGATAGACCTACCAACATACTAAGGGGAATTACTTCTCTGCTTCAACTACTGCAGATTTTTCTAGCTTAAGTCATTTTGCCCAGAATGGAGCACTCTGGGTAAATGACTTGAGTACTTGAGCCCATTTTCCCCAAATGGCTTTTTCTTATGGGAATTACATATCCAGAGCAGGAGAAAACCAGGTATTCAGCTTGTAATGTGAAGAAATCACCTCTTTCATTCAACTGGATTTTCAGCTAGAAAAGAATGTCAGCCTGTCGTGTGAATAAAGATATAATTTTGTAATGCTCGTTCCATGCCTCAAGATAGTGCTGAGAGAATGGCACTCTCTTTAGATATACAGAGAGTGCTAATCTAGTTGGCAAGGCAAAATACTTTTTTTACAATTACAGTTCCTGTCAAGCCAGGCTGCATGATGTTTATTAGCTAATATCTTATTAATTAGCTAACACCTTATGTTGGGACATGTTTGAACTCAAATCAGATAGGTAACATCTTTGAAGAAGTTGAGCTACATTATAAATTGTTAACATTACAGTTATTAGCCATGATGAATGCAAGAGAAGAGTAAAAGGTTGCAATAGGCAGGATGATACCACTTGGACTGGGTTCAGACAACACAATAACCAATGGTGGTTTAAATAGTAGACAGTTGGTTATTTAACCTATCATGAGTAATTGTGCTGTGTGGAGGGAGTTTTTTAACCAACAGTTGGTTATTTGGCTGAAATAACCAATGCAAATAACCAATGCTGTGCAGTTGGCTATTTGAACCACCATTGGTTATCGTGTTGTGTGGAGGGCACCGTTAGTTATTTCATCGGCCACCATTGGTTATTTCATCAGCCACAGAGTCGCAAGGCAAGACCAAGCAGCAACAGCCGCTCTAGTCCAGCCAGCAGGATAGACTTTTGGCAGCAATGGCTGATGGAATACTAGCGGGAGGACAGAGGGGGAAGAGAGGGCAGGGGATGAGTGAGTCAACTCAGTGTGGACTAATAGTCAACTCAACGCTGATCCTAATCCACACCACGGTTGATTATTATCATGTTGTGTGGGGAGTACCGCCTAGATAAACAACTGCCAAGTTGATTATCACCCCACCGTTGACTATTGTGTTATCTGAACGCAGTGTCTTTGCATACAAACTCCTGAAATGAAAGAGTAGTAAATGAGCTTACAAGCTGATATTCAATTTTGGTTCCACATCATGATCACAAGAAAGAAAACAGGGTTGTTTAATTATAATGAGTTATATTTCTGATGATCTTCTGTGCGTTCACACATCCTATCCTCCATTCTAACAGCAGGAGATTTTGGAGGTCAAAAATTCCTAATGAGGGTCAGGATAGAATAGAACCCTTCCTGCTGACTCAGAATACCAGGGACAACTCATGAAAGAAGGTGACAGCATTTCCTTGAAAATGGAAAGCTTTACAAGAGTTTCTGCACTAGGCCTGCACAGGAACAGATCCCTGAGGGTTAGTCAAAGACCCACAGCTATAATTAACCCACTCTCTTTTATTTATGCCTGCTTGCATTTCAGGTCTAAAGAACAAGTCAAACTCACTTTTGTTATACAACGGTGTAGATTTAATGAATATTTATTGCTCTTCTCTGCCACTACCTGTAACTAGCTGGCTTTTATTCACATAACTTCAAATATTTCCTGGATTGTTTTATAAAAAAGTTATGTTTTAAACAGCCTGAAACTCAACATTTTCATCCAGGCCAAGTTATACTTGTTGCATAGGGGCTTATAGCAGTGGAGCTTATGAGGCCTATGTTGCCAGAGTTTGGCTAAGGAACAAAGAATAATTGCGGCTGTATCAGCCAAACCAATTAAGTTGCAAGTGTAAACTTGCCAATCGATATTCCAAGGCACTCTTGTTTCCACCCTCACAGCACAGTGGGGTGTGGTGTTCCAAACTAGGCCAACAAATATCTGGGAATGTGGAGCTGACTTCAATTAGGGCTATCTTTCGTCCTTAAATGTTCCATGGCTCAGCAGTTGTGTTACATAATGGAAACAAATACTAGCACTCTACGAATGTACAGTCTGGCATACAGTTCAAAATTCTCTTGGACAATGAGAGATACAAAATAAAAGTATAGTGGTGGTGAGGGGGGAACTGTGGCTTAGTGATAAAGCACATTTTTTGCATGCAAAAGGCCTGAGGTTCAATCCCCAGTATCTCCAGGTAGGGCAGGAAAAGCTTCTTCCTGAAACTATGGGGAGCTAACTGCCAGTGAGTGTCGACAATACTGGGCTAGATAGTCCAAGGGTCTGACTTAGTGTAAGGCAGATTCCCATGTTCCTATGTTGACTAAGCCAACTATTGTCTGAAAAAAGTGCCTTTTTCAAACTGTATGGACAACATCCTTGTTAAGTATGTGTGCTTACAAAGTTTAGAACCAGGTATCTTTGAATCTGTGGCCAGAAGCTGCACCTTGAAATTATCTCTGAAGGTCATGCAGACTTTTTTCTCACGACTTCCTCATCTTTGAAGGATGTCCTTTTTAGCCACATGAATACTAGTATTTCCCAACCTCGAATTCCTATGTTAGTTCATCCTCAGCTACTGCAACAACTGCCAGGCTCGGCTCTAGCTCTGCCTACCCCAGAGGCTAGAAAGGGGTGTGGTGGGAGCAAATATTTGGTCGTGGGATACAGTGGCAGGCCACCAATTAAACTGCAGGAGTAACTTTGGCAACAGACGTTTGAAAGCATTTCTGTTTCCACTCTCATGATACAGTGTGGTGTACTGAGAGGACGGGTTTGGGGACTTTTCCCCTTTATGTCTCCATTGCCTTATCAAAGTGCTTTTCTAGCAAAACGCGTTGTTGGCACTATGAATGGTTCCTAGAACAGGAAAAGCAAGTGGATTTGACATTGGAGTAGGACACGCTGAGAGGCCTATGTCTAGGGTGACCATATTTGGAAACCAAAAAGGAGGACAACATGGTCGGCCCCCAAGGTTGCTTCCCCACCAACATGTCCGCCCCCAGGGGGGTGTCCAGCACCAAGGGGGAGGGGTGCCCATCTGAACATAGTCTTGGTCACGTTTGATCTTACTGCACACAATTAAGGCAAAACTGTTCTACATACAAGTGAGACATCCAAGGGATGAAACTGTTCAAGATGCAAGACCCCAAAGAGGAGGTTTGACTACTCGAGTTTGAAGAGTATGGATCCAGTTTTTTTTAACAAATTAATTTTAAAACCTTGAACTTTAAAAAGTTCCTAAAAATCAACAGATGAACAGATCTGATTGAAACTTGGCATGGCTAATGCCCTACTTAAGAGCTATCACGTTGTCAAGTTTCATCTCTTTTTCTTTAAAAATGATGTTTTTTTAAAAAATAATAATTTTAAAACCTCAAACTTTAAAAAATTGCTACAAATCAATGGATGAACAGCTCTGCTTGAAACTTGGCATGATGATGCCAAGTTTCATCTCCTTATCTTTAAAATTTCATCTCAAAATTTCATCTCCTTATCTTTAAAAATGATGGTTTTAAAAAAATTAATATATTTTAAAACCTCAATTTTTTTAAAAAAATCCTGAAAATCAACAGATGAATGGATCTGCTTCAAATTTGGCATGGCTTAAGCCCTACCTAAGGGCTATCACGATGCCAAGTTTCAGCTCTTTATCTTTAAACGTGATGGAGCTGTAAACATTTTTGTTACTTCCCATTGAGCTGCCATTTGGGTGAGGGGAGGATGGGAAAAATCTGGATTTTTCTTCAAATTTCATAATTCCCCCCCTTCCTGGATTTGTTACCCAAAACCCTGACATGTCCTGGTTTTTCCTGACATATGGTCTCCCTGGTTATGTCCAGAATGCACCAGCCAGAGTTTTGGTTGGAGCTTGATATTAGAAGCATGTGACTCCCTTTTTACAACAACTGTTTTGGCTTCTGGCCTGTTTCCAGCTGCATTTCAAACTTATGGTCATCATTAACTTTAAAGCCTGGAGTAGTTTATGACTACATCCCTCCATCCGAATCTGCCTATTCATTAAGATCAACTAGACAATATCTACTCTGTCCCTCCAGTATTTGAGTTGAGAATGCTTGGAATGCAGCAGAGGGCTTTTTCTATAACTGTGCCTAGTTATAGAAACTAGTTGTGGAACTCTCCTCCCTAGAGAAGCCCATTTTGCTTCTTCTGCTGTCTTGTGACAACCTTTCTGTTTCAACAGGCAGTTGACCTGTTATGTTTTTGTACTCCTTGGAATGCTGTCTTGAGCATTTTATGGAAAGTCTGGATAGAAATATTGAAAATGAACTGTGATTTAACAAACAAAACCAAAAAACAAATCTGCTGTTCCTACCATTTTTAATTGCTTAATGTTTAATACTTTTTGTTGTCTGATAGTTTTAAATTTTGATACTGTAATCTGCATTAAATGACTGATAATGGGCTTGTTCAGGCAAAACGCTAAGCCGTGATTAGGCCGCTAACTCTTTTGCTGCAAATGGTCAGTGAGAGTGTTTAAACCATGGTTATATTGCCACCATTGAAAGGAATGGTTCACACGACACACGCTAAGCCATAATGTTTATCTCAAAATGCGTAACTGCTATGGCTTAATGTGGTGTCTGAACAGGATCTACAAAAACAATGTATTAGCCATGTGCTGCTAATACAAGGCATTTTTAATGATCATGTGCAACAGGGTGAACAATTATTATTAATAGATATGTGAAGGACTGGGAAAGCAACCTAAAAAAATCATTTTAAAATAACATTCCTCCCTCAACCCCGCCCACTTTTTCCAAGGACAAAAAAAGTTCCTTCGGTGGAAAAAACGGAAAATATGGAGGGCAAAATATTTTTCCTGGATTTTTCCTCAGTCCCCCCCCCCCCCAGGCCTTAATATGTCTACGTATCAAATTAGAAAGCTGTGGTCACAATAAAGACATCTGGTACTGAATGGTACAAATCTGTCTGGGCTTTATAGTTTACAAGTTCTAACTAGATAGTTTCTTTCAGAGGGCGAGCTTTGATCAAGAAACTATGTTTTATTACCCATCTTTTCTGTACTTTTCTGCTTTTAATTTGAATTGAAGGATAATTTAATAACCTGAGATAATTGGGTTCTCTGGATACTTCTGAAAAATGTGCAATAATGTTGTAGAATGATAACATTGGGATGCAACAAAATCTTTATGAGCATGAAGTAGCACAGTTCTTTCCATATAATGTAGGATGACACACCATCTCTTGTTTAAAATACAATTAGGGCAGATGAAGTCAGTTTTTAACTAGTAGGACCCAACATTTAATTATTCTACCTAGAGTCTGTTTCAAATGACATCAGTACTAAATGTCTTTCATTAATAAGTCATTGGATTTCTGAATTAGTTGGTAAATCCAAATATAGTTTTGGTACATGTATTTAATAAGCTGAGCCAAAATGGGATGGACACATTTTGTGTTTTCTCTCTTTGCAAAGTATGCCCCCCTTTTCGCAATCGTTCAGAGGGCTGTTTTAGCAGTCTTCCTGAGGGAAACACTGCTTCAGACTGGCATTTAGGTAGCAACACCATCATTTCCTTGTGAGATTCTTAAAAATCTGAGGTACTTCAGCACCATTTCTTTTTCCCCAGATACCCTTTCTTCTTGATAAAAGGATGTCATCATGCAGCCTATCAGATTTTGCTATGGGATGATGTCATTGAGGATAAATGAAGTTAGTTCAGAGTGAGGGTGATGCTAGCTCAAAAACACAAGCTTTTGGCAGGCTTATTGGAAGCATTTGAAAATCCCTGAAAACTTATTTTCCCCTCCCCAAATGTCCACTGGAGAACATCTGATTCTCTTCTAGTGTTTTAACTGGCTACGGTTCCATATTACAACCAGGAACCTAAGAGCTAATACAGGACCAAGCATAATGAGCTGTCAGGTCCAGAAGGAAATTATTTATGGTATTGGCCCTGGTGATTGGCAGACAGTATAAAGCCTCTGGATTGGCCAGGCTTTCTTCCTGGCATGTCCAGGGAGGACTGGGAGAGATTCTTGTCTGAAACCCAGAGAGGTGTTATCTGACAGAGTAGACTACTAGTCATATGGACTAAGGTCTTCTGATATAGCATAAGGCAGCTTCCTGTATTCCCATGCCTGGACAAAAGGTCAGAATCCTCTGCTTTTCTGTTTTCCAGGCCCCAGCTTCACCTGAGCTCAAAAACGTTTGTGTCCACAAAACTGGCCCAGTTCAGTCACATGTATCCTCTGTAGCCACTTCAGCATCACACGTGAAGAAGCTGTTTTAAACATCTGGTTTTCAAAATGTTGGCTTTTCAACAGTGATGTTGTTGCTAAGCTTCTATAAAACTGAGTTAATAAGTACTTCCTTATGTATTTAAACATCTAAGGATGACAAAAGTTGCATAATCACCATAAGTTTATACATCTTTGGAGCAAATGAATTATCAGTCCTATACAGCTATTTTGCATCCGGTGCACTGCAATGAAGAAAACCTTTGTAGTTTTTATTTCATAGAAGCATGTTATGGATTTTGGTTTCAATATTTATGTATGAGTATCTGTAAAATAATAAATATAACAAATACACTTCCTCATAAGTATTTAGGATTATTTTTATACACATAGTTATTTGCATAATATGTAATGGAGAAGATAAGTCTTTTACATTAATAGGACTAAGTCCTAATATTGGCTTAGTACTATTAATGTAAAGGTTGCTATCAAAGTAGCAGGAAATGTATCTGGGAAATCGTGTTGTCAGAATGAGAGTGTTGTGAATAAATTCCTAGCCAGCATAGAAAAATTCAGCTTGAAGGGCCTTAGGCTGGCTCTTCTGATATTTTTCCAGGACGCTCTCCCGTTAACACCTATCCATATTCTTTCATAGTCTACCTCAATTTAACCACAAAACACCGGCAGGGTGCGGGGACAACTTGGCACCCATTGGCATGTTTTCAGAATGAAATATGTGGAATTAGAGATAAAATATACTCATTAGACCCTGAAAGGGGTTGTGATCACCCGAGATTCCTGTTCTAAATACAAAACTCTTGATCTGCCATATTGATACGTTCAGGAAAATAAGTGTGTTAGGTTAATTGAAGACTTCACTTATTTATTATTTATTTATTAAAACATTTGTATCCTGCCCTAATATTACTGAGATCTCAGGGCGGCGTACAGATAAAATCAGAACACTATAAACATAAATAATTTTCACAGCTAAAAATGAATTAAATCATTAAAACCGGTAGAAAAAAATTAAAAGCAATAAAACAATTAAAAACAGTGAAAACTAAGTGTAACCATGGAGAATTTAGCCCTCGAAGGCTTTGATAAAAAGCCATGTTTTTACTGGGCACTGAAGTGAAGCCAGTGTCAGTGCCAATCAGGCCTCCCAAGGGGAGGGTATTCTACAAGCGGGGTGCCACAACAGAGAAAGGCCTCTCCCATGTCCCACCATAATGTATTTCTCACGTTGGTGGGACGCACTTCCATTACAGACGAGGCTTTGGGTTACAGGTAATAGAAAATGAATACTGCAAAATCATAACAAAAGTTATCTGGGTTAAATTTCACTTTGAGTTAGGCCAAGCCACTCATTAACCACTTGTCTTTTAACTAATAGATTAATCTACATATTACCAAATCTCAACACAGCCATAATTTTGAGATACTGACGAAACTATTAAACTACTTGCCATATACTAAATAAAACTATTATTCATTGTTAAAATTAAAGATCATTTTTTCTAAAATATGTTTTCTGACAGTAGTACACAGAATATTTGTGGCCTTAACTCTCAGCTTCACCTATTACAATTGGGTTTGCACTGAGTTTAAACAAAGTTTTAGTTGATCAATCTACTGATTTTAAAACTTGAGAAATATAGTTTAATTCACAAGTAATGCTTCTATAATATTACGATTAGGATTTTAGGGGAAATTTCAAACATGTAGGTTTCCCCCCTTAAGCTTGACTGCTGTGATTTTTCTTCACTGTTACATATGTACAGTTTTATACTCTACTTTTCTTAGTGCTGAACTAAAGTATACTAAATCAATATTCAAGTATATTGATTTATTTCAGAATATCGATTTATTACTGAAAATAGTGTAGGGGGAGGGGAGATTATGGGGCACAAAATGCTTAACTAAAACCCAACTTCCCTATCCCAACTGAGCCTTTTCACTTTTTCCTGTAGCTGTTTGCAAACTTTGGAACTGCAGAAGAAGTGAACTATGAGCTACAGGTAATACAGCACTAGAAGAGAGAGAGAGAGAGAGGGAGGGAGGGAGGGGGAGAGAGAGAGAGAGGGGGAGGGAGAGACCTGAAATGGTGTAGTAGGGAATTCTGAAGTGCAGGAGCTCATCATGACAGTCCTCATAGCCACAATCACAAGGAAAGTACAAAAATTCAGGCAGCTGTGTTGATCCATATCAACAAGCTAGTTCTAGTAGTTTTCATCTCCACCAGGGATGGGTCTTCTATAATTCAACACCAAGCCACCCCCCAAATACTTTGTATTTCAATAGGGAGCAATCTATTGCTGCTTGGAAAATTCACACCAACACCCACAAGTTACTGGGAGGACTACAGCTAAACTCAGGGACAACAGGGAAGCCGGGGGGCGGGGGGGCGGTGTTAGTAGATTATGTCACTGTCCCTGCTAATAAAAAAAAATGCAAACCCTGCATCCCTGTGATCTCTGGCTCCAATACACCATTAGTCACCCTGTTGCCTAGTTAACCAGACAACTTTCCCCATTTTCCTGCACTGCACTGCAGTGACTCATAGGTTGTAGCACAGTATTGGAAGAGATGGAAGCATCTCCTCATTGCATAGACAAAGCAGTGCTACATTCCCCTCTCCCTCTGCCAGCACAGTGGTCACTTTTGCACATCACTAACCCAGGTATCCTAGCTTATTAAATTACAATGGCCAGGTTTGGATGATCAACAGGAGAAACAACACAGCGTCAGTTGTTTCCCTTGCCTCTACTGGTCGTGTGACCGGGATTACCCTAATTACCCACACTGTGTGTTGCCGTGCTCTCTGAATCAAGTGCAGGTGTAGCAACATTCCACCCATTATACAAGCCCTAGTACAATCCATGGGTTGTAGAGTGGGTGAAACATCACTATGGCTGGTTTTGGACAACACTTTAGTCAATGGTGGGTTGAGTAGCCAACTCATAGTTGGTTATTTTGCAGGTACTTCCCACACAACATGCTCCTACACAACTGTGGGTAGTCCGGGCTGGCGTTCAGTGGACTAATAGTCAACCCGGCATTTGACTGACACAACCCCTGCCCGTCTCCCCTCCATCCCTCCTCCCTCGGTCCTCCCGGTGCTATCCCAGCAGCCTCTGCAAGTTGTGCCAGTTGTAGCAGAGTGGCAGCCGCCGCTTTGGTCACTCTTGCCGCCTGCCTCTATGGGCTTGTGTTTTAACCCACTCACTGCACGCCATTAACACACTCACCCCTCCACACAACATTTTAAACAACTGGCTTCAAGCTAAACAACTTGCAAGCCAGTTGTTTCTTTCCATTGCTTATTTGGGCGGAATAGCATACCATCAGTAGTTTGTGAGCGGCGTGTTACCCTCTACACAACACAATAAGCAACACAACTGACGATTGCTTCTCCCCCTCAGTTGCTTAATGTGTTGTCCGAAACCAGCCTATGTGTGTGTCATGCACCAGGTTCAGACAGCATGGCAAACCATGATGCAGCGTAGCTAATTAGGGCAATCTTGATCATGCGACTGGCATGCGTGTGCAGGAGAAACAATTGATGCTGGGTTATTTCTCCCACTGATCATCCGAGCCCAGCCAATGTGTTTTCTCCCTCTTGCTCCTACACTTTGTGTGAATGGGTCAACAAACCTGGCATAGATAGCTTAGCATGATGTTCAAATCTGGGATTATGGTTTATTTCTCCTAAGCAAGCCAGAATTTGTAAGCCATCAACAAACCCTGGTTTAAAGCTTGCTTACAATCTTGGCTTGTTTGGGCACAGTAAACCATAATCCTAGGTTCAGACATCACACTCAACTATCCATGTCTGCCTTGTTGATCTGCTTGTGTGAACAAAAAGGCAAAGCAGGAGCAAACGGGTTCATTCACATTATGGTTTAATATGCCAGGATTCTTGGCTACAAGTGACATGTAAGTGAGACCAGTGAATGACCTTTGGTCATCTTCAAAGTACTGATAGAAGCAGGGGGACCTTTGTGAACCACAGATGAGATGTGAAGCTAGGGCTTGTACTTCAGCTCAGTCAGCACTAGCTTGTCATAGATAAATTGGAAGGAACATTTTTTCCCTGTATAAATAGTAACCATTGTCATCAGAAGCAGTTGGTTACCACTCTTGTCAAGGGAAAGCAGCAGCTGTTCATAGTGAACATGTTGAGTAGTTAAATGATGATTTAACAGAACTACTGAATTGCCCTCCTCTCCAAAATAAAATTGAATCCATGTAACCACATGGTTGAGCCTGTGCAAAGACACACTTGATTCATAGACCTTTCTTATTATCAGAAAAATGCATCCATGTGGAAGCAACTTTCTGGACAATGGAAGGACAATGATTCATGGAACATGGGTTTTGTTCAGTCCTGCCTGCCTTAGCTTCTGTATCCTGTAACATATATTATATCACTTCTTGTCCTTTTTGATGGGGAGGGTTCATTTTAATGGCCTGTTGTAGCATATAGATTTATGGAACCAGAATTTGCTTCTAGATCTTACTAAATAAAGTATTATATATTTGCAACTTGTTTTAGAGTGGAAAGATGCTATACAACAGCAAAAGTAAAACAGTTATCCGAAGCTGTATTTGCAGCCAAGATGTTGTTATGGTGGAACAGAATGCTTATATTGATTCTGATAATTCTGTGTTGCTAAATCCATTTCCCCCTTTTTCCCAAAATGCTCCCAATGGAAGATGGGTGGTGTAGAGCATCAGGTTGGGGAAAACTGGAATAGAGCTCCATACTTGATAGTTTATTTTTGAAGTCATCTGATATTTCATGGTACTAATTTTGTTGAAATGGGTAGCTTTTCAAAACTGCTGGCAAAAATCCTAGTTGAGTATAAGTTTAAGGCATGAGGTTCATATAAGTTAAACAATACAACTGCAAAATTTAGCAATTATTATCCTTAGTAGTTGGCACAGCATTGTTAAATCTGCCTTTGAATAAAAGCACAGAAGTTATATTGTTCTTGTACCCATATCAGATCAGAAGTACTTCATAAATTATATCTGTGCTCAAAAGCTTCTTTCAGTTTTACACTTTAAAATGATAATAAAGAGGGCACAATAGCTACATTCAGATGTAACATCAAACCATAATTTGGCATTATGAGATTCAATCTTGGTCTCTCACACTCCCTCTCCTCCTTCCCTAAATAGGAAATTATGGTTTGCACAAACTGGGAAGTTTCTAACCTCTGCATGCAAGGGAGAGGATGGAATCTGTGCATATGAACTGATGCCTGCTCATTCTTATAAAGCCAAACCATGGTTTGGGATTATATCTGAACACATACAACACGTTCTGTGTAATTGGCCATCTACTTCGACAGAAAGTACAATATGGAGAAATGTGAAACTGAGAACTATCTATGCCAAGAACACACTGAGTAGCCGTTTTTTCCTTGACGACATTCTTAAATAATACATTTTAGTTGTATTCATTCATTCTTTAAAGTGGACTGAGTGGTTTTTTTTTATATATAAAAACTGTTCTTGTTTTTCTGTCTTGGACAGGGTATCTAAAAATACAAAACTGGCCTGAAGTGAAATTGGGAAAAGCTGGGGATTGGCAGTGTTCCCTCCTCTCCCGGAGTAAGTAAATTATTCAAATTATGTTCCTATTGCACTGCATAATTACAACAGGCATGATCAATTGAAACCAATGGTGCTTAAAACTGTTTAACTTCTGTTGGAATAGGCACTGTGTTTTCTGTAGTTGAATATGTTAAAGCGATCAGTCTTACCCATTGGGAGATATAGAGTGGGTTTCAGTTTTAGTGAAATGGAACTTTGCTGCTGATTTTCTCCCATGAAATGGGCAAACTTTTGTCTTCTGGATTATATCAGGAGTATGCTGCCAGTGAGTATCCTTAAATGTAATGCCTATGTATGGTTTGATGTTCTGAACCAGCAAACTGGCTTGCACAAGCCCTCTGTGTGGTTTGCCATCACATGAGAACCAACTGAGTTTAATAAGCACCCCTCACTCCATGTGTTTTATACCATTGGTTGGTATTTATTATAATTTATATTTATGATTGATTGATTGATTGATTGATGTACCAATGGCATACCTACCATCAAGGTAATACCACTGTTGTTCTGCTTGACAGTATTTCTTGAGTCTGAGAAAAGCGCAGAAAGAAAGTCTATGAACCCAGGGTTCATATGATTACTGTCGACCTTCCCCAACCTGGGCCCGAATGTTGTGTTGGATTACAACTCCCATTATCTCCAGCCCACCAGCATTTCCTGTAGCTATTTATGTATGTTGTCCTATTCCAGTTACTATCCTAAAGTAGGCATAATATACAGGACATTTTTTCTAGGGATGTGCAGGGACCCCCGGATCGGATCGGGACCTGGATCAGGACCTCCGACGTTGTCCTGGATTGGTTCGGACAAAATCGGAGGTCCTTCGGATCAGATCGGACCCGATCCCGATCCAAAAATCGGATGTCCGATTTTTGGATCGGCCGCCATTTTAGGTGTTTTCCCCATAGACTTGCATTGGGGGAAAGAAAGCTTTCCCCCAAGGCAAGTCTATGGGGAAAACATGGCGGTGCGTGGGTGAGTGGGGGCCTAACTCCCCCCTCCCTGTCCCTTCCCCCTCACTCACGCCCTTTACCTGCCGGGGCAGCCGCTTCCCTCCGGTGCTTCGATCTACTGAGAAACAGGCATGGTGGCCACGAAGTCTGTTTCTCAGTAGATTCGAGCACCGGAGGGAAGCGGCCGCCCCGGCAGGTAAGTGGGGGCTCCCTCCCCACTCGCGCTCCTTACCTGCCGGGGCGGCTGCTTCTCTCCAGTGCTCCGATCTACTGAGAAACAGGCTTTGCGGCCTAGTTCTCAGTAGAGCGCCGGGTGATGACATCATCACCCGGCGCTCTACTGAGAACTAGGCCGTGAAGCCTATTTCTCAGTAGATCGGAGTACCGGAGGGAAATGGCCGCCCCGGCAGGTAAGTGGGGGTGCCCTCCCCCCTCGCACTCCTTACCTGCCGGTGCCGTCCGCTACCCCCTTCTACTGAGAAACAGGCTTCGCGGCCTGCCTCTCAGTAGCGCACCAAGTGATGTCATCACCTGGCTTGCTACTGAGAGGCAGGCCACGAAGCCTGTTTCTCAGCACAAGGGGGCAGCGGACAGCAGCAGATGGCCCTGGCAGGTAAGGAATGCGAGGGGGAGGAGGAGGTCCGATCCTCCGATTTTATCCGAACCTGATCGGGTCCTTCCAGACCGGTTCGGATGAGATTGGACAAGCCAGAAGCCGGGATCGTAATTGGATAATTTTATCTGATTTCAGTTGGATCGGCTTCGGATCGTGGATCAGACCCGATCCGATGCACACCCCTAATGTTTTCTACGAATTAAACTCCTACCTTACATGTCTTATTGTAGTGTCTGGATCTAAAACAGGAATGGGAAACCTAAGAGATTGTCCCTTGGGAGTAACTTGTTGGGGGCTGCATGCCAGTGTTGGGCAGCCAAAGACAAAAGTGGGGCCACCCCATTCATCATTTCTTCCCACCTAGTAAGCTGTTGGGAAAGGAGGTCTGAACTGATTGTTTACAGAGGGCTTTTGGAACTAGGCTGAAGGCGACAAGTTACCCACCTCTAATTTAAAGCAATTGATCATATTCCTAGAGTAGATGTGACATTTACAAAAGCCCTATTCAGGCATTCCCTATCTGGGAACACTGATTTCCCAGAGTTCTGGTTCATTTGGATGGCCTCCAAGGATACAAGAAGCTCTCCTCTTCAGAACATTGTCCTCCACGTGTAAATGTGAAGATGGAGGGTCTGAAGGCTATCATATACCCTCTCCTTGTGCGTTTGTTTTACCCAGAGAGGAAATGCCCGAATAGGGCTTACATAGCAGCCTATCCTGGAAATGTATCTGGTGGGGTTTAGTTAATGGGACTTATTCCCCAGTAACTGTGCAAAGATTTTAGTGTAAGCTTTATTTATTTGAAGTACTTATCAGCTGCTTACAATACAATAAAAATAAAATCACAGTAAGACAAAGCAAATAACAAAATAAAACCACAACAATTTTAATTTGAAATTCTGTTTACCCATCCTTTGATTTACTGGTTTTGTTTCCAGTGTTGTGTAGCATCATGACACATTCATAATAAAATAATAATTAAAACAACAACAAAAATGGCTCTTTTTACTTTCAATATCAGCAGTCAAAAATGTGTTCTTGAAGGTAAAAATTGGCTCCTATGAATTAGCTGATTAATATACCGATTTAATCAATGAAAAATTGCAGCCATGGCTAAATGTTTTTCATGTTCCTTATTCAAATTCCTGTATGTTTTGCTGAAACTTGGTTGGGGAATCCAATCCATGTTTGGCCTTTGTGTTTAAATATACAGACACTGCTGCTTTACAAGGTTGTAAATGTGATAATTGATCATGACCACTGCTGGAGAATTTGAAAGTAGATGTGTTTCAAACAGCAATCTGTTGTTTTACAAGCTCGTTTACAGGTTGGATGTTTTAAGTGATTCCTAGGGACTCGAAGTTTTCTTTTTATGACAATGCTGTGCCTGTGACAAACGGAATAGTTCTATATTTCTCTGGATCTTGCTTGGCTCCAATCAAAAGCTTGTTGACATATAATGCCAATTTTCTTTCTTGCACACAGAACATCTTTGTAGTCGAGAACAGGTGCAGTTTCCTCTCTAACTAAGTAAATTAAAACGGGGCCCTGGTTAATGAGTTGCTAAGTTGGTATTCTTTGACTGAATGTTGGGAAAAAAGGGATGGGGAACATGTGATATAAACAGAGTGCATCTTTTCCAGGTGACTGGAAAGGAGGCATATTACTGATGGGGCCAGGCCCAATGTGCATGCGTAGTTTGCTCTTTGATATTTAGAAAGTTTCTCTACTTGATCCTTTTGAGCAAAACCAGCTCCTGCTGCAGTGACTAGCAAAACAGAAGCAATTAGTGGTGTCCTCTCAAAGGGGGAATCGGAGGCTCTGCTTTAAGTGTAATGGTTAAATTCTTTAAAACGGAAACCATAGCTCCCCCCAAAAAAAGATTGGCAGTAATGTATTTTGTTGTCGTAGTTGATAGCTTCAGGCACGTAATTAGTAATATGTATGTGTTACAGTTAGGGGAATTGAAAATCCTAAGAATCAAAGGAGGGAGAGAGAAAATGTGCAGGTAGAAAGGGACATGGAGCTAGTTAAGTGAAATAGTGTACTGTTGACGGTACCTAAGTAGAGCTGTATGCGTCAATAAAACAAGTATCCTACTGTGCTGGAATACAAATGGGCTGTCTGTAGCAGGATACAGCAAAGGCGTTTGGCAAAGAGGGATATGAGAGCTCCTGGCGTAATGTAATTGAATTGACCATGTCTCTAAAGATCTCGTAAATTGTTTGTCGCAGCATTCGTCATTATAAGGCAGGCCAGAGAGCTTGCCCCAAACATACGATATTTCTAATAAAACTAAATAAAAGCCTACAAACATGAAAATTGTTCTCTTATATTTGCAGGAACTGTAGCACATAATTGATGTTATTATTTAATGTTTATTTTGCAAGACTAATAGTTCCTTGAGCTACATTTTGAGGAAGAAAGACAATGATTGCCCAAGTCAGTTTTAAGTATTGGCCAATGCTATGAATGCTTAGCACTTGCACGAGGCTTTATCAAGTAGCTGGTGTATTTTGCCTCCCACAGAGCTCCCTGACTATTCTGTTTCCTTGGAGTGAATGGGTGTGTTCATGTAACACAAAACTGTAATGGAACACAACTCCAAAGTTTCTGAGTTTAATTATGTGATGTACAAACCCAATAAACCTGGTTCTAAATGACAGCTGGTTGCCTAAATTCACTGTGGGGTTTTCTTCAGTGAAATTAATGTCTGGCCAGTTGCTATTTTGCTTTGTGAATAACTGCTTCAGGGTGTCAAGAAAATTGGTCGAGGGGGCTGGTTGGTTTTGCAGCTTTTAAAAGTATGATATATTAAGTGGTCCGATACCTTTCTTTTGTGGGGAAAATTGGAAGAATTTGCTGAAATCTCTTTTCTACTAGCACACAGTTCCATGTTTGAATTTGCTGTGGTTTGACAGATGATGCAAGCAGCAGCAGCATGTCTCACACCGTATATGAAATGCTCAGCCTCAGTACATGGGGAAAACCCTTTCAAACCAGCTCCAGAAGACCGGACGTAAATAGTATTCTGACCGGGGGGCCCTGGGCCATGCAGTGATGGCTTAGCAAATGAGAAGCAGTTAGCTTTCTAGATTGCCACATATGGAGAAGACGGGCATTTTGATTTCTTGCACCACTGAGCCCCTGATAAGGCTGGAAATTGGAATCAAAATAATTGGATTGGCTAAACAGATTCTCATAAAGGAGCCAAGTTAATTAAGGGGAGGGGACATGCCCTTGTATTCCAAAACACGGCACACTCTTCCATCTTTCTCTCTTTTGGTGATGGTGCTGATAATTGTGCTGGGAGAGTCAGGAAGCATTGTTATGGTAGGCAGACTTTCACTTGCTTTTAAGATATATGGAGAGAAATGGTTGAATAACAGATACATTTTAAATTAGTCTATTTAAACTGAGTAGTGTGGTATTTCACAAACCCATTTTATGTGCGTTAGCTTGAATGAAGGTGGGAAGCACATTTCAAAAGATAAATATAAATTCGAAACGATAAAATGTATTTCCTGCAGAAATCAATAATCCTAATCCCAAAACATATTAGTTTTAAAACATGCATGCCACACTTCTCCCTCACTCTTTTTCACACAAACACTTCTCTCTCCTTTCCTCCCTCCCTCTCTCACCCCCACACCCTTTCCCCCCACACCTTTTCTCTCAGTTCCAGATATTTATGGGCTTCCCTTGCCTACGCCCTGTGATGCCCATGAAAATTGCACCCCAGTACCAGGACATTTAGTAAAAGAAATCAAATTTGTCCAAAGAGGAACTTTTAAAAATATGCTTCCTAGGAAGCACAGAGGAATCCTAGTTTCTCAATGCAGAAGGAATGTGTAGCAGCCATACTCCCTATGATTGGCCTTCTGTGTGCAGTGTTACCTAGCAGCTGTGCTCACAGGGACAGCCATAGAAAGTGTAGGTGCTAGAGCATTATCTAGCTGTCATCTAGCAGCCACGTGCAGAGTACTGATCATAGAGAGTACAGCTACTAGACTGTCATCCTCCCCCATCAAAAAGAGCAAAATTGACAACTGCAAATGAGAAGGGCAGGGGGAATGTTGGGGGAGGGCTAGGGCACCTGGAGAAACCACTTAAGGGCTTGATTTCCTTCTGGTCTATTCTCATCTACTGAGTTCTCAGTGCACATATAAGGATTTCAAACATTTTTCACCCTGTGTTTTGCAACGCTGGTTTGTTGGCAAACGATAGGCCACGCAGTTTGCCCTGTTCAGATGCTAAATTGGCAATGAGAATGCCCAAGGGAAGGTGGAAGAGAGCACAGGTTTAATTCATATAGAGGAGGGGTGAGGAACCTCAGGCCTGTGGGCCAAATCTGGTCCTAATGTGGTCCCAATCAGGCCCTCCAGATTTCCCCAGATGACCATGTCCCCTTTCCCCTGACCATCAAGAGTTCGTTGATTTTCCAGCCTTTGCACGTCCCCCCCCCCACATTCTAAACTATTGAAATGCCTCTCCTAAGGTTTAATTACCAGCAGTAAGAGCTTTAAGCTAAAATATGCTTGTATTTTTAGAATTTTGTCCTTATCCCTTTTGCCTTTGCCCCCCACCCCCACCCCTGAATGAGGCCCCTGAGAGCTTTTGCGAAATTGAATTTGGCTGTTGTGCTGAAAGAAGTTCCCCCTCCCTGATATCGTGCCAAGCCATGCCTTAGTGTTGTGACTGAGCCAAACCAATGCCTTATGGACATCTCTTTCAGTAACATCTGCCTTAATTATTTGTAGATCATGACAGCGGGTAGCCATGTTGCCGCCCACATGCCCGAATAGCTACAAGAGCACTTCGTAGGCTGTTCAAATAATTTTCTCCCTGAACTAGCTCACCATGAAACCTGCACTGTTGGTCAACCATGAATCTTGATTTTCTAGGATAATGTTCTCCTAGTAAACATGAATTTGCTGTTGGTGACTTAAGGCTTCTTCTTGCCTTCTTGTCACACCATTTGTATTTCCTAAGTTTGCTAATTCCCTATTATCATTTCAGTCTCAGTGTTTGAGTATTGTTCTGTCTATGTTCTTTCCATTCTTTTGGCAATTAATTGGATTGTTACCACACCTGGTTGTACTTTTCAGATACGTTAGTCCAAGATTCTACTTGCTACAGCAAGTTTGTTTGGTATACATGTACCCACATTTTTAATATAAATATCAAACATATTGTCATCTTGAATTTTCTCTGTTTTTTACCATTGATCCATTTGGTGACCTGTTATAAATGGCCATCCAGGTTTGCATCCTTGTAGTTTTGGGATTTTTTTTTAAAAAAACTGGTTTTTTTTTTAAAGGAGGTACAATGATTACACAAATCACAATGGCCCCATGTATAGGTCCTACACGCATGTTCCCTCTGCATAGTTCCTGATGAGTCACAAGCCACTGGCATGTCCATGAGCTCAGGCAACTGCATGGAGATCACCAAGTGACTGAACCAAGCCCATGTTTTGGAAACTATTTCTGAGCCAGTGTGGTGTAGTGGTTAGAGTGTTGGACTGGGAGTCAGGAGATCCGGGTTCTACTCCTTGCTCGGCCATGGAAGCTCACTTTGGATCAGTCACTGACTTTGGGCCAAACACTGACTCTCAGCCTGACCTATCTCACAGGGTTGTTGTTGTGAGGGTAAAATGGAGAGAAGGAGGATTATGTATATCACTTTGAGATCCTTGGAGGAAAAAAGGTGGACTATAAATGGAATAAATAAATATGAGTTTAGGATTTTAAATGATGTGAATAATTAAAACAGCTACAATTCTATTATGTATACCTTATCATGAGGAGCCCATAAGTCTTATTTCTAATTGTTTAGTGAAAAGTTATATCACATACATATTGAAGTTAGAATGGTATTTAATTGTATACAACTAGAACATTTTTCATACAGTTGTATGCACCTTCTCAACTGTTAAGAATTGCAAGTGAGGCCGTATGTCAGATTCCCTCACTGTGGAGGCCAGATTGTTCGCCACAAGGAACAGGACCTTTTCACTTGTGGCCCCAGTACTTTGAATGTACTCTCTAAAAAGGCTCATTTGCCCTATACTTTGTATCTTTTCAGAGAGATTTCAGAACCTTTCTTTTCCATGGGGACTTTGAGTTGACTGGTTGATTAGTGCTGCTGATTATATTTTTTTGTACTGATGGCTTTTATTAGGCTTTATTGAACCTATGTATTTTAAACTTTTTATCTGTACCTATTACTGTTGTTGTTTTTAATACAAAGCACTATAGATGACATGTTTATTACAGTTCAGGTAGCAATAAACTTGTTATATTTTACAATACAGCTTACCATTACTTATGGTGTTCTTGGGAACCTTTTATATTGAATTGTTTTATGAGGTTTTTGGCTGGCAAAACGATGTAAATTTGCATAATAAAAAAACCACTCTTTCATGGGCTGTGTTTCAAATTTGCATTCAGAAATATGCCTGACAAAACCTATTTATAGATCAGTGTGCTATCATGAATATCCTTTCCCAGTTTGCATATATACAAGGAAGTCTAATTCATTTGTTAAAAGCCAAAATTCATTCCCCACCTCCAGTACACACAATCACACTTAATTCTAAATTTAGCTAATGCTATTGAAGATTACTTGGATTAGTATGATAACCTAAAAATACCAACATTTCTGTGCAGTAAGACTTGGGTGCATAAAATGTTATGCAAGGGGTGTGCGATTCTATTGTTTTTGAAGCTTTTCTTTAAAATTGGGGATCATCTCATTCTGAGCACATATAAATTTTGGGAAGGGAAGGAAATTGAAAATTGTTTATGAAGTGATTAACACTAGGATGTTGCTGGAACAATGAGGAGCTCTTTTATGCCACGGCACCGCCCCCCACCCCCCACTGATTAAGGGATCAAAAGAAATACAAATGTGGAACAGAATGCAAATGTGTATTTGGGCTCATGCTGTCTTGGAGTAGTGGGGTGGTAAGGTTGTGTTACTTGTTTAAAGATCTGAACAATGTGATGTGATGTCAGAAGCTTTAACGTGGAAATATGCCAGAAAATCTATCTAAAATTGTTCCATCCTTTGTGTAACTACAGAGTGCGTCTTGCATGCGTCTTGCATGTCTCTCAAGTAAGGGAGCATTTGCGCTTGAGGACAGTTTATAGGTTGAGTCCTCAATCAGAAATGTTCTGTTCATGAACAAATGCAGAGTTTTCCAAGAAAGCCAAGTAACACTTTTCCAACGATGATAGGTGGATGATAAGTTATCAGCCAGCCTTTATATTTTGTAGAATTTATCATTAACATCACATTCTTACTAAAACCTGGGTCAAAATACAGAGATTTCTTCCTCCCACTTTTTGGTTGGCCCTATAACATGCCATTTTTATAGTCCTGCAAGCTTGCCAGTCCTCTCACCCCCACCCTGGTCACGGGGCAACGAAGGCTCCTTTAAGGAAATCAGCACTTGATTTTCCTCTGACAACTGCATTGGCTATTCAAAATGCAGTAATTTCCCTGCAGCCTTTCTATTTGAAGAAAAACTGCTTGAAGATAGCAATGAGTATATAAAGTAGGGTTTAACATGATAGACCACTGAAAGAAATTCTGTCCATTTTAGAGGAATTACAGGATGCTCTGCCATCTTTTGCAATTCTGGTGGTTTAAGGTGCTTACAAAATTTAATTAAAGCCCTGCTGATGGCTTAGGCCTAACCCTAATCTGCTATCTAGTACTCAGGACCAGCTCAGAAGCAATAGAGTAAGAATAAATCTCCTTTTTAATGCAATATCTCCATCTATGTAGCAGTTCTTAGATGCTTTGAAGACTGAAATAGCCATGATGTCCTTGTGCACAATTGAGTTTGCCATCAAGTCTCTATAAAATGGACCTGAGCCAATTAGAAGTTCAGAATGGATAAGTAAGAGAGAAGCAGAAACCTCCACCCATGTTACTTCCCCAAATTGATTTAAAGTTAACTTAAAAGCTAGGTTATCTTACAGGCTAGGTTCTGTGTCCCAAATTCACCACCACCAGATGAGAAACTTTAAATGGGTGGTTTCTCATAGAAATGCCCAGGTGGGAGTACAGATAGAAAAACATTCTTCCTTCCATGCTGCAGTGTAAGGCGCAGTCTCCCGCAAATACCTTTTGAGTGCCAGTGTGGTGTATGAGTATTGGACTGGAACTGGAAGGTATTCATGATTTCTTAGATAGTTGGGGAAAAACCTTTGGGGAGAGTTTACTAGTCTGAATGTAAATTCCTGTTGACAGAAGAGACAGAATGCTGAGAACTTCAGGGGTTTGACCTAAAATTTCACGAATTTGAAGAACGGATAACCAGTGGGGATTCATGTCTGGACTTTGGAGAAAATATGGGAGCATAAATCTGCATGCTCTCTGAGCTCATCTGAGGACATGGTCCTGGTGGTTCCACATGGCCTGATTGGAGTCCACCAGGAGAAGAGCCTTCAGTGTGATGGCCCCCTTCCTATGGAATTCCCTGCCTTTGAAGGTCAGGCAGGCACCAATCTTGTATTGCTTCCAGCGCCTCCTGAAAACCTTGTTCTAGGAAGCTTTCCCTGAATGACAAGTCTTTTTTAAAAAAATCATTTTTAATATGTTTTTATTATTTTATTCTATTTGTTCTCCATCCGAAATCCTTGAATGGGGAGTGGTATATAACTATATAAACAAATTAATTAATTAATATAAATAAATAAACAAATAGGCAGTATGAATTGGTCACTACAGTTCCAAAGCTTCTTGACATGAGAGTCCAAACAAAAGGGGGCAAAATGTCTTTCTCAGCAGTCCGTCTGCAGTCGTCTTGTCCAGTGTAAAGTTTAAACCACTCTCTTTAGCAGAGGAATAGTAGTACTCTTTACAGGGGTTAAAATATCTAGTGCTTTGTTTGTCCATCAAACACATTTGACAAAACTACCCTGAGACGGCAATAGACATCTGGTTAGCTAGTGTGCCAATAGAACGATGGGATAGATAAGGCTTTTGCTCTGATCTAGCACAGCTCTTGCTTCTTCTTACGTTCTTATGAGAGGTGATGAAATATTTTTTAAAATGAAAAGGGAAGTAGCACTTTTCAAATTAGTGACAGCAAACAGTTTAGACTGCCAAGAGCCCAATTAAATATGTGGTTGTAATATGCTCCTGTAATTAGCTTGTACACATTTTATATTAGCATAATGGACTTCGATGCAGGGCAGTAACAATAATACATATCATATCTGTTTCTGAGATGTTGCTGTAGCAGTAAACGCCTAGCTCTGTGTCGCACTACAGTACTCCTCTTTTATTTAGCAGGAAAAGTCAAAAGCTATTTTTTGGCTTAACTTTCTTGTTTCTCTAGGTGTATGTGTATACCATAAGTATACAAACTGGGTGCACAAATAAACTGTGGAATGGGGGAAAAGGGTGTTCTGAACCAAGAAGATGCATAAAATGCAAGACAGCTCCTCTTGCCATGTGTGTGTGGTGGGGTCTTGCTGTTTTTCCTTTTTGCCTATTTTGTTCATACCATCTTGAAGAAGCAAGTTCTGATTTGGGGAGGGAAAGGTGCTGACTGTTTCAGAAATTCATTTAATTGTCATCAGCATGTGGTAGAGTGAGAACTCATCAACCTACGTGTATAAATGAGAGAAGCAGAATTGCTTGCATGAGGCCCTGGCAATAATCTGACGTGTTCTCCTTGTCCACTGCCAGGCAATAAAATCACTGAGATCAAGTGCTTAATTTCTGGTCTACGCTGTGTTGGGACACCCTGCCTTCCTTTCCTTTCCTTTGTTGTTTCCATGTTTTGAATGTTAGATTGTAAGCTTCTTGGGGCAGGAAACTGCCCTATTATACTTTGTAAAGTGCCATGCACACTGTTAGCATAGTAATGATAGTGGAAATCGTGTTCTAGGCATCTCCTAGCTCTCTGAAACCATGCCTCCAGTTAGCCTCATGCTGCACGTTATTATCTTGAATTCTTTGAAGGTTCATTTATGGCAAGTCATAGTACCCAAGAAGACCAGCTAAGGGTCTGTTCACACATGAATGCTTCCATGTGGAAATGATTCATTGCATCATTGGAGCCACCTTTTCCATGGCGACACTGGCATGGAAAAAATAGCCTCAGCCGTGTCGTGAACTGTATGTGATCATAGCCACGACCTCGAGCACTGAAGAGGCTTCCGCTCAGTGGCTGTGAGCTAGGTTGCCCATGTGGCCACTTTTAGAGAGGACAGTCCTTTATTTGAAGGGCTGCCAGAGGACTGCCCTCTACTTTGAAGTTATTCCCTATCTGAAAGGCTGTCCATTCCAAGTTCAGTTTAAAAATAAAGGCAGAGCTGGGCCTTGGAGTTGCCCATTAACAGACCTGGACAGCTGACTGAGCCAGGCACACCTGTCACCTGGTCATACCTCTTCCACACTAGGGTGAGTTTATAATCTTTCTCATTCTCATCCATACATATAAATTAGCATGTGCAAATTTTATGCAAGCCAGTGTCCTATTTTGCTGTTCCTTTTTTGGTGATGCATGTCCTTATTTTTGGGGATTCACAAATAGCCGCCCTTGCTGTGCCATGTGAGGCATTGGCCCTTATCGAATCAAGTCAATTTTTTAAAAGCTGATACGGTGAGAGAAGCAAACTCTGCCTCGTTTAGAAACTTCCTATGCATATTGAAACCCGGACTTGCATCCGTTCTACTCCCCTCTCCTCATCCTCATCTGTTGCTGGTTTCAGTGAGTCACACTGGGGATGTATGAAAATGGATGTAGTTGCTACCTGTCTGTGGTTGCTTGGTTGCTTTCCCCCTCCATTTGCTGCAGGCATGGAACCGAGTAGCGGCTTATCAAGCACTTCAATCTGGTATGCTGAGCGTAACAGTGTAAGAAAAAAAATGGTTGCCTTGTGTGTGTGTGTTTTCCAGAGCTGTCCTAGAATTGACCATGCAAGAGAAAATGAGCAGGAGCACTTTGTTTCCTGGCCCATTTAGCCTTTGTAAATACTTCATGAAAGGTCTCTTTTTTCCCCTTTCATGGTTGCTGCCTGAGTTTTCTAAGATTTACTAATCAAAACAGTGATTCCAGCCAAGCTAGTAAAAAAGGATGTCTTGTCTTGAACCGGGAAGTGATATAAATATTTATTTTTATAAATATTATTTTGAGATGCTCGTCCTTGTAGGGAAATGACAGTCTTGGAGTTGGGTGTTGTTTCTAAAATTGTACTTTACCATTGTAAAAAAAACTATAAGAACAATGCAGCCATGAGATGCTTTTTCTAAACGATAATTTACGTAAATCATAAAATAATAGTGCCATGCTGAATAATGAGCCAAAGACAGAGTGACAAAATGTAATGGCTAGTGTTACAGGAACAGTTTTGTCTGGGTCATGAGGTATTCTGTAATAGTGCAGTTAAAATTACCAGTGGTAGTTGTCTCTGAAGAAAATGCAGCGTTGGTGTCAATTTCTCAGTAGTTTTGCATGGAATAAGTTCCATAACGATATTAGTAGGCAGTTCCTTGGAAATAGAAGTATGTAGAAGAAAGACAAAAAGCTTCCTTTTGGCGATCGCTTGAAACCCAGAAATGGATCCAATGGTCATCTTAATTTTTTTACCTTTTCATTCAATAGCACATCTGGGTATTTTTAATGCTTACAAAGATATGTTATTTGAGTGCTGCATGATGGTTTTGTTTTACAGCATGACAAAAATAAAGCTCAGTGTTTCCTCTGTAATAGCTGTTTAGATTAATATTTATCTCTGAATAAGCAAAAGAAAAGACAAAATTTCATTACATAATAAATTACATTGTGGCTACGTTTGGATGCTATGATAGTTAATGGTGGGTTAATAGTAAACTCACAGCTGGTTATTTTGCAGGTACTCCCCACATGATAAGAAATAACCAACTGTGAGTTGGCTATAAGCAACTGTGAGTAGATTATTAATCCATGCTGCATTGATTATCTTGTCTCCCTCTTTCTCTCAGTCCTCCCAATCATCCCTTGCTGCCAAAAATAAAGTTAAGAGTAGAGCAACAGATGCCACTTTGACCATTCTTGCCTAGCGACTCTGTAGCCAATGAAAATAACCAATGGTGCCCACCACACAACACAATAACAACCATTGGCGGGTTTCGGACAACACTTTAGTCAATGGTGGGTTGAGTAGCCAACTCACAGTTGGTTATTTTGTGGTTACTCCCCACACAACATATTCCTACACAACTGTGGGTAGTTGGGGCTGGCGTTGAGTGGACTAATAGTCAACCCGGCATTTGACTGACACAGCCCACACCCCTACCCCCTACCTCCCTCGGTCCTCCCGGTGCTATCCCAGCAGCCTCTGCAAGTTGTGCCAGTTGTAGCAGAGTGGCAGCCACCGCTTTGGTCGTTTTGCCGCCTGCTTTTATGGGCTTGTGTTTTAACCCACTCACCACACGCCATTAACACACTCACCCCTCCACACAACACTTTAAACAACTGGCTTCGAGCTAAACAACTTGCAAGCCAGTTGTTTCTCTCCATTGCTTATTTGGGTGGAATAGCATACCGGCAGTAGTTTGTGAGTTGCTAGTTCTTCTTCGTGGTCTCTGTGCATCACACAAATGGGCTCGCGCCGAAGCCGAGCCCCATCCGGGAAACTTCTATAGCTAGCTTAGAGTTTTGGCGGGAACCCTTCCCCCACCATCCCACTGCGCATGTCCGGGAGGTTCCTGCCTACCTCAGTTCTCCTTCGACCGCTTCGCTGATCGCCTCGCGGGAGACTTCGTTCCTTGAAATCGTATCGTATCTATGAGAAAATATTAGGAAATAGTTAGCTTAGTAGTTCGCTAGTTGTTAGTTAGATAATACTCTTGTTTGGTTTTCGTTATATATTTTAAAAAAATTCTGTTCAAATAATAGTTCATTAAATTTCTTTCTGCTTATGGCGCAGTCAGCGCTCTTTAAGCACTGCTCGAAATGCCGAGCTAAATTAACCCTGACCGACGGTCACTCGCTCTGCCTTCTTTGCCTCGGCGAGGTGCATTTGGTAGATTCCTGCTCGCATTGTATGAGTTTCTCGCGCCAGACCCGTCGCAACCGTGCTGATCGTCTACGCAGCATTCTGTGGAGCAAGGCCCTTTCAGCAGTAGACAAGCCGCGCCCGGCCATGAAGGATGTACCTCACTCTGGGGAGCGTAGGCCTCAGCCATTAAATCGCTCAGACCCAGCATCTCCTAGCTCACCCTTCGTAAGGGTTGCAGATCAGGACTCTGGTTTCCCTAGCCAGCAACTGTTATCGCCATCTTCTCCTACCCATGAACCCACGAAACAAAAGAGCCGGGACAAATCGGCAAAATCACACAAATCACAAGACAAGCCCAAAAAATCCTCGATACCGACAACTTCGAGCCCGACCATGGCTTCGGAGTCGATGTCGACATCGAGGGTGTTGCCGGCGGTGAAATCCATTGCTTCGACCTCGGACGGGATGGTACTGAGCGGGCCCAAGAAGGCGAAGACTACATCTTCGATATCGGGAATTTTTATACCGACGGGACATAGAAGGGCGAAGACTACAGCCTCGGTAGCAAGTGCCTGATCGACTCCGATGCCTACGGTACCGAGTCCACATCAAAACAACTCTGGGGTTGCCTCCCTACCGGTACCATCACTGATGTCTATTGGGACCCAGAAGCCCTCGGCTACTACCTCGATTTCTCCGGTGTCGGCGATGTCGGAGCCACAAGGCAGACAACGACCCTCAGCCGTTGCGGCCCAGTCTTCCTCTCTGCCCCCGGTACCATCGCTACTGTCCCCGGTACCGATTGACTACTTCTCTGACATTGACCTAATAGACACGGTGCCGCTAGAACAGCAGGAGCAACAGACTTCTCGTCCAGCCTCTCCTGTACAGCAGGGGCTACGCATCTCTCGTACCGCCTCCCCTGCCTCTCGTGACTCTAGGGACAGCACTGTGTGCTCCAGGTCCTGCTCAAGATCGCGTTCGAGAAACTGGGACTCCTACTCGGATCGCTCGTACCGACCTGAACAACCGCGTTGACACCGTCAGCGGTACCGCTTCGATCCCTACACGGGACGAAAGTTACCTAGCATTTCCGGAGAAGCGGCAACCGCTCTACCACGGGATCGTGCTGTGGCAGCACCACGTCTACACCACAGACCTGTTGTGCCAGCTGCCTCACTGCAATTACAGCAGGTAGACCTGGCCTCTTCGGCTGAGGATTATGCCTCAGATACCTCATCGGTGCCGTCGCCGGCTCCATCGATGCCTTCCCTGCCAGACGGTGTGGGCACTACTGACAGGGCATCTCCCTCGATGGAGCTCGGGAGCTTCTCCGACCAAATGCTGAGGATGGCACAATCGCTCGAGATCGAGCATCAGCAGCCTCAGGAGCCGGTCGACGACAGGATATTCGACGTAATGTATGTCGAGCCATCGCCACAGCTAACACTCCCGATGGTACCGACACTCTTAAAGACAGTCCAGCAATCTTGGACGAATCCAGCCACTATGGGCCCTACTTCCAAAAGACTAGACGCTTTGTATAAGGTGAAGGAAGCGGACGCTCCCTTCCTGTTCCTCCACCCAAAGCCAAACTCAATTGTAGTGGAGGCGTCCCAGGGTAAGTCCACACGGAATCATTCTGCCCCTACAGATAAGGAGGGTCGCAAGCTGGATGCTTTTGGACGACAAATTTACTCCTCTGCAGCACTAGGCATTAAAGTTGCTAATTACCAGGCCATGATGGCCAGGTACCAACTTTTTTTATGGGAAAAGATTTCATCCCTGACGGACTACCTCCCGGAAGACCAGCGTGATCTTGCCTGTGTTTTTCAAGCGGAGGCAATCAGACTGTCAAAGCAAGAGTTGACAACCTCACGCCATCAAACTGATTGTGCTGCCAAGGCGATGGTTGGTGTGGTAGGTTTGCGCAGGCACGCTTGGTTGAGATCTTCCTCTTTGCAGCAAGAGACTAGGTCCAGGATTGAAGACCTCCCCTTTGACAGGGAAGGTCTCTTTAACTCCACAACTGACACCGCTATGGATAATATCCATAAAGCGAAAATGACAGCTCGTAAGATGGGCCTCTCTACTCAACAACAACCGCCGTATCACAACTGCAAATGGTACCGACCGGTCCCTTATCAGTCCAGGCAGCAGCAAGATCGTAACCAGCGTTACCAGCCTACTCAATCTTCATCTCAGTACCAACCTAGAAAGCCATTGTCCCGCTTCAATAAGCCTCGTGCCCGGCAGGAACCAAACTCAAAGCGTCATCTTTGACTCGCTTTACCCGACGTTGAAGTCAACACCATGCCCCAACAAGTTAAGGCCATTTCTACAAAATTGGAGGTACATCACCACAGACCACTGGGTGCTCAACATCATTGCTCGCAGCTATCACATAGAGTTCCAAGTCCCCCCTCCTCTCGGTACCGTGAAGATCACCCCATCTTCAAACACGTTGTTCCAGGAAACTACAACTCTCCTGGAAAAGGGCGCTATCATTGTGATTCCATTCTCTCAGATCAAGGTGGGATTTTATTCGCACTACTTCACGGTACCGAAAAAGGATGGGGGCCTTTGCCCTATCTTGGATCTCAGGCATCTAAACAAATTTATTACACCAAAAAAGTTCTGGATGGTGACCCTGGCATTCATCCTGCCTTTGCTCAAAAGACACAGATGGTTCACCCTCATCGATCTCAAAGATGCCTATTTCCACATAACCATACATCCCTCTCATCGCAAGTATCTCCGCTTTATTGTAAACCAACACATCTTCGAATTCTCAGTACTCCCATTCGGTCACAGGACCGCACCGCAAGTCTTCACAAAATGTATGGCGGCTGTCTGCGCACACCTCCGCTCCAAGGGCATCGAGCTGTATCCTTACCTGGACGATTGGCTAACCGTCTCTCCCTCCCAACGCCAAGCGGCCCGGGACGTCCAAACGGTTTCGTCTCTCCTCTCGGATCTCGGCCTGGAAATAAACACAGACAAATCAATTTTTCACCCCACTCAAACCATACAGTTTATAGGCGTTCTGCTAGACTCCATCAAAGGCCGCGCGTTTCTCCCCGTCGACGGAGGGAACACACTGCAGGACCAAGCCAATCGTCTACGTACTATGCGATGTGCGTCAGCCCATACGATCCTTCACCTTTTAGGCCTGGTGGCAGCGACAGTATGTGTAGTGCGGTGGGCCCGTCTTCACATGCGCCCCTTGCAACAACTTCTACTCAGACACCTCCTACCGGAACAGGACCCTCGCAGGTTAATACTTACCGTAACAGACAGTGTCCGCCCTTCTCTTGAGTGGTGGGCAAATCCACGCAACCTATCGCAGGGCATGCCATTCCACAGACCGGATCCGTCCCGCATAGTGACGTCGGATGCTTCGTTAGAGGGCTGGGGGGCTCACCTCGATGATCTAAGTATTCAAGGAAAATGGTCAAGGTCGGAGAAATGCCTACACATAAACATGTTGGAGCTATTGGCGGTCAAGAGAGCTCTCCACGCTTTTCAACGACAGTTACGCGGCTGCCATGTCCGTGTCCTATCAGACAACACGGCCGTCGTTTGGTATTTAAACAAGGAAGGAGGAACTCGATCACGCCACCTACTTCGTCTGACTATGGATATTCTTCATTGGGCCATCGCGAACCAAATGCGCTTGTCGGCACTGCATATTGCGGGAGTGCGCAATGGGAGAGCGGACAATCTCAGTCGTTCGTTTCGCGATACCCATGAGTGGCAGCTCGCACCAAAGGTTCTTTGTCGCATTTTTGCGAGGTGGGGCACGCCATCTATTGACCTCTTTGCAACTACTGCCAATTCAGTTTGTTCTGCTTTTTGTTCCCGCGCAGGAACAGGAGCTACGTCCCTCGGGGACACCTTCCAGTGGGACTGGTCCAGAGGTTTTTTCTACATGTTCCCCCCTTCCCCCTCGTGGGCAAGGCAGTTGCCCGGGCACATCGTTACCCTATGAATGCGATATTAATAGCCCCTTGGTGGCCTCGTCAGCCGTGGTTCACCCTTCTCCTCCGGCTGGCGAAGCACCAAGTTTGGCGCCTTCCCGACACTCTGGACCTCCTCTCCAGGAACAAGGGCAAGATCCTACACCCGAACCTCACCTCGTTGAGACTCACGGCCTGGAGAATTCTTCCCGATGGCAAAACCTAGCCGTCACCCCGGCTATACAGGCCATCTTTGAAGCAGCAAAGAAGCCTGCCACTAGGGCATCGTACGCCCGCAAGTGGGAACGTTTTCAGAAGTTTGCTATAGACAATAACTTTAGCTGTCGTTCCGGCACAATCCTAGGTGTTATCAAGTTCCTCCATTCGCTTCACTTTGCAGGACTCAAACCTTCTTCTATCCGAGTTTACTTAGCAGCGGTTTCTGTAAATCATAACTTAGTGGACGGATTCTCTGTCTTTACCCATCCCTCCTCCAAAACTTTTCTCAAGGGCCTAAGGAATATGTTCCCGACTGTTTGCCCGTTGATCCCCCAGTGGAGCTTGTCTGTAGTGCTCACAGCGCTAACCTCTAAGCCATTCGAACCATTGGCAACTATTGACTTCCGGCTGCTGACGCTTAAAACTATTTTTCTAGTGGCAATCACATCGGCTCGACGTGCCTCAGAGCTTGTGGCCCTGATAATAGACCCGCCATACATGCAGTTTTTCCCAAATAAAGTGGTACTGCGTCCCGGACCAACTTTCATCCCTAAGGTTAACTCGATGTTTCACCTTACCCAAGACATTGTTCTCCCCTCGTTCTTCAGTTCTCCTTCTGATCCCCTCAGCTCCACTCTCCATACACTGGATGTTAGGAGGACGTTGGCATTTTACAAATCCAGAACGGAGGCCTACCGTAAATCTCGGCAACTCTTCATTTGTTATGGAGGAAAATCAAAGGGTATGGCAGTATCCCCCCAGCGCCTGTCGCACTGGATTGTTGATACCATTAGCCTGGCGTACTAAATCCTTGGCAAGCGACCACCGTCCTCTTTTTCGGCTCACTCTATGAGAGGCCAAGCAACTTCTGCGGCCCTTCTCCGCGGGGCATCCATCCCCGACCTCTGCAAAGCCGCTACTTGGTCGAACGCCTCTACTTTCATCAAGCACTATAGGCTTGATATCCGAGCTGCCAAAGACGCCTCCTTTAGGAGAGCAGTCCTTGCATCCATATGCCAGTGACTCCATGTCCAACAGCTCGCTACCCACCTCCGGTAAGTCTGGCTTGTTATTCGCCCATATGTGTGAGGCACAGAGACCACGAAGAAGAAATGCAGGTTGCTTACCTGTAACCGTAGTTCTTCAAGTGGTCATCTGTGCAGTCACACAACCCACCCACCATCCCCTCTTGGCTACGCTGTTGTGACGGCCAATTGGTTTCTGTGCGTGTTCAAATGTTACCTTGGTCGCGAGGCCGTAGCGGTCTCAGGGAACTGAGGTAGGTGGGAACCTCCCGGACATGCACAGTAGGATGGTGGGGGAGGGGTTCCTGCCAAAACTCTAAGCTAGCTATAGAAGTTTCCCGGATGGGGCTCGGCGTCGGCACGAGCCCATATGTGTGACTGCACAGATGACCACTCGAAGAACTACGGTTACAGGTAAGCAACCTGCATTTACCCTCCACACAACACAATAAATAACACAACTGATGATTGTTTCCCTTCCTCAGTAGCTTATTGTGTTGTCCGAAACCAGCCATTGTGTCCTCATGCTCCCTCACCCCTTTCCCTTCCCCCTTCTCTCCTGTGCTGTAATAGAGAAAACTTCCAGGGTTTGTGAAACCACAATTTCCCATTACTCCTGGACGGAGAACATAGGACCATAAGTTTACGCTCTGGCTATGAACTAGGATATGAACTCCCTTATGGGGGAATGTTACAACAGCTGGGCTTGTTTTGCTTGGGGGAAATGGAGGCTCAGGGGAGACATGATAGAGGTGTACAAAATCATGGATGGTGTGGAGAATGTGGATAGGAAGTCATTTCTCTCTCTCATAATACTAGAATCCCAGGGTTATCCCATGAAGCTGATTAGTGGGAGATTCAGAACATTTAAAATGAAGTACTTCTTCACACAGTGCATAGTTAAACTATGGACTTTGATGGCCATCAATTTGGATAGCTTTAAAAGGGGATTAGAGAAATTACTAGAAAAGGCTATCAATGACTACAGGTCTTGATGGCTATATGCTACCTCCAGTATCAGAGGCAGTATACATATGTACACCAGTTGCTGGGAAACATGTTGCATTCATGTCCTGCTTGTGGGTTTAACATGGGGAGTTGGTTGGCCACTGTGTGAACAGAATGCTGGACTAAATGGAGCTTTGGTCTGATACAGCATGACTCTTCTTATGTTCAGGATATCAAATCACAATCAAGCAGTGGTTTGCTATCCGAATTTGTAGTCAGAGATTAAACCAGTTTCTCACTTCGGATGTCATGAAAAACTGTAGAAACCCAAAGTTTTGGATTAAGGGGCGAGACAGATTAGGAGGATGGAAGGGGAATATACACCAAAAATACTAATTCTTGGTCCAAGAAACAAAGCTCGTTATTTCTGAACCAGGTCAATAACATCACACACTGTTTGCAGAAGTGCTGTGGCAGGGGAGGGAAGGGGTACCTGAAGTCTGCTGGAACCCACCAGCAAGATTATGGGATTGTGGCTGAAGAATTTTTATGGAGTTTATATCCATGCTTCAAGAAATGAGGATCAGAACATTTACTCAAGACACAAAGAGAGAAGAAATACAAACAAACAGCTGACATTCTAAAAGGATTAGAAACAAAATAGATTCTCTTATGAACTAATTTCAGTCACTTATTTAGAGATAAATATTGATCTAAATTGCTGCTACAGGGGAGAATACCTAGCTTTTGTGTGCTTTTCAGCATGGTGTAAAACATAAACACTGCATAGTGTTTAGTAACGTTACCAGAATGTGCTTAGAATTTAAATTTCAGGTTGATTTAATCACTAGAAACATATGTGACATGAGGTCCACAATATAAAAATAAAATAATAAGAGTGTTTCAGGCCGATGGAAGGATTCCTCCCTTGCATATAGTGGGGAAATGGAAATCTCTTGGATCATATGATGATATCTCTTTCACAGGGACCTACAAAATGGTGTGCTGAGTTAAACTCTGCTCCCTAATTGTAACAGAGTATTAACTAGATTAGCCTCTATCTATTTAATGTGTAGGCAAGGGCTTGGGCAAGGTGTCCTTCTACTTACTTCCAACCTTTCCATTCTCTGATTAAAAGGTTGGCACTACTGTTCGGTTGGTTGTTTAATTATTATTCCATTTGTACTCCTCTTCTGCCCAAGAGCTCAGGACTCCATACATGGTTCTCCTGTCTCCCTGCTTCCATTAATCTTCACAACAACCCTGTAGGCAGACCACATCAGCTGGCCATTAAAGAGAAGAAAACAGTCAATAATTTTGCTTATTAGTGGGTGGGTGGCTAGGGCGGGTATGGAAGGGCATAAGTTGCACCCCTCCTGGGTTCGGATTGATGAAGTTCATGTAGGGTCAGGAATGGAGAGGAGGTTTTGATCTCACTGAAACAGTGTCTTGGAGTGCAGTGCTGTATTTACCCAGTGCACTGGGGTAGGGACTAAATCTACTCTTTCTGACACCAGACATTGAAAATGTAACCTTTGAGAAACAAGACTCTTCCAGTCTACATAGCCCTCTTTTGTGTCTGTTGGGCGTCATAGGATGGTTTGGAAGATTGGGAATGTAACATCATATCTTTAGTTACCTGCAGAGTGGTGGCAGGGAGAGAGACTACATGTGTGTAATGTCTGGATAATAATACCCCCCCCCAAAAAAAGGAACAGAAAGCCTCCCTCCTCTCTCTGTGAGTAGCTGCAAAGACAGCACCAAATAGAATTAAATCACTCTGTAATTATTTTATCAATTTTCTTCCACCAACCTTTGGCCTTTCCTTGCTCCTTCCTTTCCACTTTCTTCTTTTCTTTTCCCCCACCCTGAATTCTGAGGTATACAGTTACTATAGTACAGATATTCCTAAGATCCGACATCCAAACACCAGCAAGTAGTAGCTGCTAACTAAGTACAGTATTTTCAGCTGATTTGAATTCTTGCCTTTTAACTGGATGATTAATTAATTAATTAATATTTAAATAAATGTGCATTTTACCTAATGTTTTCCAAGGTCTGTGCTCAGGTGATCCTAAACCAGGCTGCACACTCTCCTTTTATTCCTAGAAGTTTTTGTTTTTAATCTATTTCTATTACTGTATTTCGTTATTGGTTTGCAAGATTTGTTTTTATCATAGTAGTTTCTCATAGGGACTGTTTGCACAATACTCTAATCCACATTCAGTGGTTGAGTGTGGTTTGTTTTGAGACGTGGGTTGCTTGTTGAATCATGGGTTAGCATGTTGACTGAACACAACACATTTCCTGCAGGGTGAGTTATTGTGTTGTTATTGTTATTATTTATTACATTTATATATCGCCCATAGACGAAGCTGTCTGGACGGTTTACAAAGATTAAAACATTGAACTTTAAAGAAAACAACTATACAAAATTTAAAACCTGTAAAAACATAAAACAGATAATATACAAAATTTAAAAACCATAAAAGCATAAAACAGATAATATACAAAGACAATATGTGTTTAAATGGATATTGATCTGGAGTCAGTTAGAAAGCTCAACATATGCTGTTAAATGCCTGGGAGAATAGAAAAATCTTGATAGGGCGCCAAAAAGATGACAATGTTGGTGCCAGGTGAGCCTCATCAGGGAGAAAATTGGGGGGGGGGCACCACTGAAAAGGCCCTCTCCCTTGTTGTCTGAACACAGCAAGGATGGCTTGTTAATCATGCAGTGAGGCTTGCTCATCACTCTGAATAAACTCAACAACAAACCATGGGTTGTCAAGGTGACTTTTTGGGCATGATCAGACAACATGCTAAGCATGGTTAGGCCGCTAACCCTTTTGCAGCAAATGGTTAGCGAGTGTGCTTAAACCATTGTTATGTAGCCACCATGGTTAGGAATGGTTCACATGAAACACTAAGTGCTCAAAATGCTTAATTGCTGTGGTTTAGCGGGTCGACTGAACAGGATCATTGAGAAAAGCAAACAACCAGTGGTTCAATTCAACCCACACTCAGCCACTGAGTGTGGTTTAGTGTGTTGCTTGAACAGTACCATAATCTTGAAAGGGTAGGCTGTGTGTGTGTCTCTTATTGTCCATTAGTCCAACTCAGAGCAGGAATCCTGAACTAGAGCATCCCCAACAGATCCATCAGCGAGGAAGAGCCCTTGCACTACTGGGTAGTACTTTCCATAGTTGAACTGCTCTTTATTTTAAGACATTTCTCCTAATGTTCAACTAATACGCTCCTGTAACTTAATCCCTTTAGGTTTGACCCTTCCTTCTAGGGCAGCAGAGATCAAGTATTTGTCCTCTTTTATGTGACAGCCTTTCAGGTTTTTGATGTGTGCTATCGTGTCCCCATTAGTCGTCTTCTCTTTTCAGGTCCTTCCACCTTTTCTTGATAGGAATTGTTTTCCATACCCATAACTATATTGTCCTCGTCTGAACTTGTCCACATCCTCCTTAAAGTGCAGCATCTTGAATTAGACACAGTACCTTATGCCAAAGTGATAAAAATAGAGCATATACAAACAAGAGTTTTAGGATACCTCAACATTACGTCACAAGCTTGAGCTGAGAGAGGTGCACCATTCTTTCATTTCATTTATTTTACATCTTACTGTGTTATATATAGTATTTCAATTAATTATTCCAAGTAGTAATTCGCTTAGAAACTCTTCCCCTTTGTTTTAAAGTACTTGTGAACTAAAATAGCTGCTTGCAAACATCATTGAGTATATGAAGTGATATGGCCTACATACTATTGCACTATAAAATAGCTTAATTTATCTACCTAGTTAAAATCTCTCCTTCTGAAAAGGTATGTTCCCCCCCTCCTCTATTCCTAAAGTATTTGATTTTCAAGACTTGATTTATTTACAAACTGGTAATATATTTGTTTATGAAATATTTTAATGAGGAATGTGCTTCAGATTCGGCCAAATCCAGAACCGAGTTGATTTAGAAAGATTCAGAAGATGTTCAGCTTGAAGTGGAGCTCCTTCAAAGTCCGAATCTGAACCCTCCATCAGCTTTGTTAGCGATCTGGATTCGGAGAGACATAGAGACCCAAAGTCACCATATAATGAAACTACTTAGATATGAGAGAGAGAAAAGGGAGCATAGTTTTGTAACTATGAGCTCTAGCTTCTAATTGCAGTGGATGGTTTTATCAGGGCTATCCATTCCCAGTCCTTTGGGGCAGAGATGTTGAAGTAAGATATTGCAAAACTGTTTTTCAATGTTCAGTGCTCTTAGCTTGGTCTTTTTCTCAGGAGTAGAAACATTAAAATAGTGTGAGGTTTTTTTTTGTTGTTGTTGAGTCTGTGGGACCTAGAAGGATAACATTGGATCCTTGTTTAGAAACTGCTTCAAGTCCTTGAAGGATGTTTGAAGGATGTTCAAGTTCTTCTGCCTCTGCTGCTGCATGCTCCATATCTATCATCCATCCCGGTCTTATTACACTTTCTGTAACTTTGGTGCCAATAGGACCTATTCAATTGGCACCAAAATTTGATCCCCTTAGAAGGAGCAACTATGCCTGCAATTTACATTCAATTCTGCCAAGAAATAAAAATAAAAATACTTGGCAGTTCACAAAACAAAATTTAAAGGCAGCTAGCACTAAACCCCCTGCACCTATTTATCTGAAATTTGGCAATTTATTTTCTTCAAAAGGGTGCTACAATTTGGGCTGTTTTCTCCAAATTGGGGACTGAACTGAATATTGTAGCCAGTGCACTCCCCTAATTTTAATCTATTGCATATTTTGGCATTGGTTTATGGTTCAAAAATTTCTTGAATGATGCAATTCATGGTGTAATATAATAGTTCATTTTACATGGTTTTTTTAAAACAAAGGATCAGTTGTTTATTTTATTGATAGATACGGTCTTGTATACATGTTTCTCAAAACTAATGTTTTAGTGGGATCATATAGCAATAAAAAAATATGTAGGGGGTGTTCTATCCTCTGAAAAGTGGCTGACTCTAATATTTTTTATTATTATTTTAAATTCACTTTGTAGCGAACTTAAAATACAAACCCTTGTTGTAGACCTGTTCTTTGCTCAAAATGCATTGTGGCAATTCCACAATGTATTGTCATATAGAATAAAGGCACTCTTGCATCTTCTGTGGGTTTACATTTCAAGTTCAAATTAATAAGAGACAGCTTGCAGGTGTTTTGTTTTTGTACTGCCACCTCTGGTTCATTCTCTCTCCCTGTCTCTTTAATCTTCATGAACCTTGGATGGAGTATCCTTGTTAAAATTTCACCAAGGGTCACACATCTCCTTGGTGGGTTAGACAAATTCCATGACTCTGGTAACTCTTTTCAGGGAAATGTTGAAACATAAAACATCTGTGAAAAGAATGTTCTTTATTTGAGAGGATTCTTGCAAGTGTAGTAGGTTAAACCTTGGCCTTGGAATTTCCTCCCCTGCTGATAGTGGTTACATATGGTAAACACAAAATAGCCTGGGTGTAAAGTCAGCAGGGGTCAACTCTTGCATGAAAAACAGGAGGGAGTGACAGTATCTGTTTCCAAGCTTGCATTTGAGAACATGGAAACATAATCACATATACTTTGCCCCACTGGAAATAAATCAGAAGCACAAATTCATGAAGTGCTGTGCATGTAGGTGTATCAGAAGTCTCTGTTTGTCGAATATCATTGAGGTTTTTCCAGGCAATTCCTCCCTCCACCTCTTTAGGCAGCAGGGGGTGGGGGCTGTGTGGGATGAATACATAGCAATGTGGACATAATTTCTTTTTATGTGCTTCAGGTTGAATGTTCATGATGGACATCTTGGAGTGAAGTCAAATGTATAACAAGTACTTGGACAAAAGGAAGGTGGCAATCGATGATGCAAAATATTTTGGTTGGTTTCTACAATTTGAACCAACTTCATATAAGAGAAACAATTTGGTGTAATGATAAACTCTGTTAGCCTCTACCACAGCTGAGAGGGGAAGGTTTCAACTTCAGTTAATTAGAACCACAGTTTGCATTGCAGCTGAACACTAAACTGTGGTTAATTTTAACTATAGTTAGTTGAAACAAGCAAGCTCGTTTTCACTATGTGTAGTTAAGACTAACCAAAGTTTTTCCAGGTTTAGACATAATGTTTAACTGTGGTTATTCTAAAATAGAAGTGAAAACTTCCAGTATCATCCTGTCACAGCCTTGGCAGGCAAGGAATGGAGACATGTATGTGAGCCCAAGGTTCATTCACATAACACTAAACCATAGTTTAACATTATGTCTGAATGAAGCTTTTGTGTTTGGACAAGAGAAATGTATGGGACTTCTCGGTACCTCAAGTCCTTCAGAACTCTACCTAGAGATTTTCAAAATGGCAGATTAGAGGCTTATTCATGTTTTAGCTTAAAGGGTCTTCAATTTGCTTTCCCTCCAGTATCAGAAGCAGTAAGCTTATATACACCAGTTGCTAGGGAACATGGTGGTGGGGTACTGTTGCACCATGTCTTGCTTGTGGGGCCTGGGTCGACAGCTGGTTGGCCACTGTGTGAACAGGGTGCTGGACTAGATGAACCCTTGGTCTGATCCAGCATGGCTCTTCTTCTGTTCTTACGTTCATTAGTTATTCTATGACTTTGAACTTTATTTATTTACTACATTTACATCTCAGACCTTTTCTCTGGGAAGCTCAAGGCAAGGTATATAATGTTCTTTGCAGTCTTCCATCCTAGCACTGAACAGAAACCATCATGCTTAAATTCAAGAAGGTTGTTGTATTTACATACCATGGTCATCCTCTCTGCTTATGATGTCCAGAGAGAGAGAGAGAGAGAGAGAGGGAGAGAGAGAGACTGACTGTTTGCTTCTATCTCATCCCATAATAGAAAGCATACACACATATTGAGGACACTAACAATACAACCATATAGGTGGCTACTCAGAAGTGCGTCTTATTTTCAATGGAGCTTGTTTCGAGGTAAATATGTATACCAAGACAAACTTATTAAAGTCTGTGTTCCACTGATCATAGTAGAACTTCTGAAAAAATATGCATAGGATACAGCTTGAAATGGAGAGAGATACGAAAGTGGGGTCAACTGTGTCAACCAGACAACATTCTGTAGCCACAGGGCAGATGAAATGGCAGTCTAATTGAGATGAACAGGAATGTGGGTTAGGAAAATGAGACAAGAATGCAGCTCATCCTCTTAAAGAGAGTTTCTCCACCTACTGTATTCACATGTTTAGACAGTAGTAAGAAAATAGAATAAGGACTTCCTCTCCAAGTTATCTCCAGTATCTGCTCCAAGGTGCCTTTCTGAGCACCTGTTTTTCTTTCTGTGGCCTAGAAGGACGATTTGAATCACACATCTGAGGGTGATTCCCCCCTGCTCCTATTGATCTCTCTCTCCCTCTCCCTCTCTCTCTCTCTCTCTCTCTCTCTCTCTCTCTCTCTCTCTCTCAATGTTGTAGGATCAAAAATCCTTTGGTTTTAGATAACAATTAATGTACTCAATTAACTTATGCATCAGAAGCATGGAAATGGTAAATAAGGCACCTGCCTTAACTTCCACACAGTATAATAAGCAGTAAATCTGTTCTGTAGTCCCACATAGCCTTCATCTTGACAGTGCCGCCGCAGTGGCATGGCCTGCATTGATGCTCCTTCAGGCCATCTACACTGAAAGGAGCATCAAGGCGGCTTTTCCTGCCACCGCTGCCGCGCCCTCGCCTCCCCAGCGGCAACTGGAGGGGCAGCTGGGAGCATTGGCTCCCCTCTTCTAGGGTAAGTTTTTTTTTAAAATGGGGGAAGGACTGAGGAGGTGGTGCAGTGAGCTTATGGTTTGCTGGTCCATCCCCTTCCCTGCCCAGCCCGCTCCGCTCTAAAAAAGTTGGGGTAACTGCCTAATTTTTTTAGAGCAGAGCTTTGGGTCTTTTCCCCGCAGTAGCTTCGGAGTGGCGGCAGCGTCATGTAATCCACCTGCCGCCACTCCGAAGCTACTGCGGGGAAAAGAGCCCATCTTGATGTACCCATATTGTGCTTGTTTACAACTTAGCAATACTTTACTCCATACACCCAAAAAAATTTTCAGGCTCATTCCTCTTTGTCTCTGAGTTTGGGGACTACTGAAACTCTGGACATTCACAGGATTGGAAAAAGAAAAACAAGGTTTGTAGAGATAATACTAGATTTGAAGATTTAATAGAATCAAGAGAAAAGGAAGGGGAAAATAAAAGTAAAAAAGGTATGATAAGTGAAATCTATAAAATATTGATAGAGGATGGAGACCAATGTGATTCTCTTAAAACAATACGGGAAGATGATTTAACAAAACAAATCAGTGATTACAACTGGGGGAGGATTTGGGATGCAAGAATGCTAAAGTTATTATTAGTTAGGATAAAAGAGAATTATTACAAAATAATTTGGAGATGGTATTTAACACCAGCAAGACTACATCAGACAGACAAGAAAATTTCAAAGAACTGTTGGAGGGGATGTCAGGAGGTTGGAACATATTTCCATATGTGGTGGACTTGTGAGCATGTACAAAAATTTTGGAAAAGGGTGTTTAAAGAAATAAGTGAAATAATGGGAAGCATTGTAGAAGCAAGTCCAAAACTGGCTTTACTTTCAATATGGGATAAAGGAATTGGGAATCAAAATATGAGGGATTTGATTAACAACCTCCTGACACCCACTAGATTAATGATAGCTAAGAATTGGAAAATACAAGGGAATTATACAGTGGAAGAATGGTATAAAGAAATATGGGATATTGTGCTTAATGATAAATTAACATGTAATATAAAAGTAAAGAGGGGATTATCCAAGAAGAATAATTTTGAAAATATATGGTGGCCATTTTTGGAATTTGTATTAATAAAGGGGAAAGGTTGTACACCTTTAAAAGATTCTTTACAATTTTGGAAGAATGTATAATATAAATGAATAAATGAATAAAAGAAGGTCTCATTGGGTTAGGGGAGCATGGGGGGTTGTCAAGGTTTTGTTAGTATTTTATGTTATGATTATGTTGTATTTTATGTTGAAAAAAATAAAAATTATATATATAAAAAAAGAAACTCTGGACATTGTGGTAGCGTTAGTCACATCTCTGCACATTGATTCTCTGCTTTTCCTGTATGCTATCATTTTGGATAGAAAAAATGATGTATATTACTGGTAAGATACCATGGGCTGCATTCGGAGAACATGATAGTCAACAGTAGGGTAATAATAAACTCAACATTTATTCATCTAGGGAGTAGTCCCCACACAACATGATAATAATCAATGGTGGTGCGGATTTCAGTGTTGAGTTGGCTATTAGTCCACACCATGTTGACTCACTCATCCTCCACCCTCTCTTTCCCCTTCAGTTCTCTTGCTGGCACCCATCAGCCATTGCTGTCGAAAATCTATCCTACCGGCTGGCCTAGAGTGGCAGCTGCCGCTTTGACCAATGTTGTCTTGCAACTCTGTGGCTGACGAAATAACCATAAGTGGCCATGGAAATTACCAACAGTGCCCTCCACACAACACGATAACCAACGGTGGGTTAAATAACCAACTCTGCAAGCATTGTGTATTTTGGCCAAATAACCCACCGTTCACTATTTAAACCACCATTGGTGTTGTCTGAAACCAGTCCACATGTCAGGGTGGTGGTGATGGTGATAGTGGTGCAAGGTTGATAAGATGCAGGGAGAGATGGAAGACTTTAAGGATGGAAACATTGGGGCAAATGTCTGTATAATTTTGTGGAGACACAATTGGAAAAGAGAGAAGGAAAGTCCCACACTTATGAATAAACATGGATAGGATTGGGCTTCCCAATGAGTTGGCTCTGCTTAAAATAAATTAATGAAATAGTTAGAATTTACAAGAGGTGCCTGAACGTTTCTTGTTCTGATAATGCCTGAGGAGTTTTCCTTTTGCTTCAACATGCGCAAGATTGTACTCTGCAACTTAAAATAAGATGTGTTTTTTTTTTCCAGAACTAAAGATTTGGAATTGAAAAGCATATAATTTATTTAATACTGATGTATGATCTACTGCAGATTCAGCGTTACCAGCCCCCAACCTGCAGAGGGATGGGAAATTGTGTATTAATATTAGGGATGTCATGGGTTACTATCTAAAAGGCAGCTGTGATATCTATTTATTTATTTATAGATTTTAATTTAGATTTGTATCCCATCTCATGGCTTTTAAAAGCCCTCAGGGAATAACCCACGCAAGGAATAAAAATGCAATTACAAAACATAAACAGCAGCATTAGCATAATAAAAAACCCACAAAGCACACAGACTTGATGATAATCACACAGAAAATACACACCTCCAATTGTGTTGTGGTGGTGGGGAAACATGGATAGTGGTTGAAGTTTCATAGTAACTGAAGGGTAACAGGGGGAAAAATAAACATGAGTAAACACAAGAAGACAAAATTCTTCCATAACTCTGAAAATTCATTATTTGTGCAAATCCTGAGTGACATATTCAGCAAACCAGGCCATTTGCTTGGTTTACAAAAACCCACCAGAATTTCAAAGCATATAAGTGATGAACCTGTACTGACGCAGTGTGCAGTGATATTATGGAGGTTTCCCTAAAACGGATGCCCGTTTCTCTAAAATTGCCTTGTCACTATGATCCTGCTGAAAGCAGAGACTGACTGATATTTTGCTATTATTAGTAATAATAAAGGAACATTCTATCCTTGTTGCGGTTGAATGTTATTGTCAAATGGTCTCAAAGTAGATGGGAGACATCTTTGTAAGCTAAAGGTCCTCTTTAAAAAAGAAAATCCTAGGATAGTACTCAGAGGTGTGGATTAAAGACGAATTCACATAATCGGCTCTGGCTTTGCTTCAAGTTCGTTACAGCTGGTACATAGCAAAATGGTTGTTTGATAGCGCTGTCACAAGTCCAGATCAATTTTCGGTCTGTAATGATGTGATTTCTTCCACATGTTTAATATCCGGCTGTGTATTGATCTGACTACAAGGCAAAGGGGCCAGCGAACTGTTTCATTGTGTGGTCAGCTGTATTGTATGTTAAATTTCTGTGTATATGCAGAACTGGTATAGAGCTGGGTGAATCAGGCTTGAATTATTGACTGTGTTAAAACAAATTCAGACTTTTCATGATGTGCACATGTGTCAGTCTTAGTGTTATTTGGAAGGTCTTTGGAGGTTGTGCAAAATTGATTGAATCGGTAAAACACACATACACACACACAAAGTTCTCGTGCAAATTCTATGGCAAATTGTAGAATCTGCAGCATCTAAGTACAAAGATGATGGAGAAGAAATATGCTATAGCATAAGAGCATCAATTGACTTGCAGAAAGTGAGTTATCAGTAAGTCAGCAAGAATTACTTGTTCATCAATATTTACTCCTCATTTAGAAATATTGCCCTTGTCTGGCAGTTAGGTAGGGACTTCCTTCCCTACTGTATTTGAGTCAAAATTATTTTACGTTTGTTTGAAAATAACCAAATTATTAAACATCTGAAACTTGAGTAGACCCCCAACTATGCCTGATTGTCTCATTTTTATCTTATCTCCTACTGTGAGTCACAGAAATTCGTACTAAGTTACATAATTACGGGGATCCCAGCCATAGTTATAGCTGTGCTGAAACTATGGGGTTACTCCAGCATGAAAACCAAATTCATTGAGTGCCCAAATGTGCTTTGTTGCTCACAAGTAGCACAGAGGGAGATGGGGACTGTTGGCCTTCTCCAACTGAGGGTCCACGATGCACCATGTTTGTTCTGTTGTATCCTCTAGCCATTGTGTTTTGGAACTATTGTGGCTCATGGTGATGAAGAGGCTTGCTGCCTGAAATGCAACACTGTCAAAATACAGCACTGAACTATTATCAGCAGCATTTTGTAAATCTGAATGATGTTGCATGGATGAGGCTGTGGCTGACCTCCCTTCATAATTGCAGCTCTAGCTGAGAAACTTTCCACTGTTTAGGACAGGAGCAACTAATTTATGAGATTTGCCCAATGATCGACTTAATTCTTACTACAATTGGTCACAGTACATTCTGTTCCAGTACATTATGCTGGTGTTTGTTTGTTTGTTATCTCAAAGTTACAAATGTTACCAGCTAGTTCAACAATATTCCTCCCCGCTCTGTTCAGCTAGACTTAAAATAAATTTATATGCTGTTTAACCCAAAACAAATGTATCCATATCAGCAGAGGACTTCAGATCAGTGATTATTTATTTATTTATTTATTGCATTTGTATTCCGCCCCATAGCCAAAGCTCTCTGGGCAGCTTACATAATTAATACACTTATAAACAATATACACAAATTTAAAAATCTGCTCCAGTAAGCCAAAAAATATGTCCACACCGCTCTTTCTATTTCTTTCTCCTTAATATTCTGTTCTTTGGAGAATAAAATAAAGGTTTGCACCAGTTTATTTTCCTAGAAAGCTTGAGAGTTGAGTGATCTAAGTGCTTTCATGCTGAGAGGCTATCTCAGACCCTGGATCTAGATGTAGGGAAACAAATAATGGAATGAAAAGTGCTCATTCACCTGGAGAATGTAACTAACAGCTCTTCAAATTGAGCCTGAACATCACATGCTTTCAGAAAATCAGCAGGAAAGCAAAGGCAGAACTGATTCAAACTTGCAGGCGCTCATGTGGTATAGTCCTCTGGTACAATGTGCTACCTTTCCACATGGATGGAGCATTTGATATGGGTTATTTGATTTAGGCAGTATTCACATGGATTAAGGCAACACTATTCAGGAAAGAGGTACACGTTATTCTTGGAGGAGGAGTCTATACTTCTGTTTCCTCCATTAAGTCTAAGGTGACCAGATTTCGGACACCAAAATCCCGGTCCCCCCCTGCCACCCACCCACCCAAAACAACCCCCCCAACAAGCCACTCACCCCCCAAAATAAACCAGCCCGGACCTACTGGGTCCTCTGCTGCTGCTGGGCTTGCGCTGCCGCCGCCAGGCTCGCGCTGCCGCTGCCGAGCTCGCGCCGCCGCCGGGCTTGTGCTGCCGCCGCCGGGTTCACGCCGCCACTGGCGGCGCTGCAGGGCTCATACCAGAGGCTGCGAGGAAGAGGGCCGATTCTGGAAGTGATGTATTTGGTCTCTCCTGCCTCTTCCGTGTGGGTATCCGGGCTCATCACCATCGTGACAAACCCTGAGGAGGCCAGAGGCCACACAGAAGAGGCGGGAGAGGGCCGATTTCATCATTTCCGGAATTGGCCCTCTTCCTTGCAGCCTCTGGCACAAGCCCTGCAGTGGCACCGGTGGCAGCGTGAGCCTGGCGGCGGCGGCGCGAGCCCGGCGGCGGCAAAGGGCCCGGTAGATCCACCCGAAACCCCACCACCAAGCCACCCATCCCCCCCAAAACCCAGCCCGGACCTACAGGGTCTACCGCCGCCGCTCACTGCCGTCGCCGCCGCGTTACCCCCGCAGCCCCGGTTTGCCCCTGCCGCCTCCCGGTTGTCCCGGATCGCCCCTGGTTTCCCGGTTAGGACCGGGAAACCCTGAGAGATCTGGTCACCAGTCTCCTTCTGATTTTCTTCTAACATTACCCAGACACAGTTGAGTAGGAAAAGTGAAAAACTGGTGCTTGTCTTGGGACTGGGAGTCAATGGGGCTGGGAAGACAAAGGAGAGCCAATACATAGAGCTGGATCAATAATGATCCACAGCTTTATTAACATTACTTCCAAATAATTTGTCATATTAGGGCAGTGAAGAGGATGGCAGTAAAGGGCAGAGTTTAGGTGCTCAGGTGAGACCCCACAGAAACACTCTATTCATCCAGCATGCATGGACAGTCCATGTGCTTACAAGTTCCCTGCCATCAAGCAAGCTATTTTTATGTCCTACCAGGCCAGACAGATCAATCTCATCTCAACCCAGATTCCAACTGCATCACCAGCATAGGGAGCGCATACTGTGGATGCATGTATACTATTCAAACTGGATGTCAAATACTACGTGTCAAGCCATGTGTATGGCACAGAGACATGCTTTGTATTGTTTAAGACATACTGGAAGAAATAACAGCAAAGATCAACTCATTTTACAGTTTAAATAACTGAATCTGGCAATGTCTAACCTGAAGGATAAAACTCCCACACAGCAGATCACTGCTGCCCACCTGTCTGCCTGTGGGACTTACCTGAAGCCTCTGCTTGCGCTGGCAAGCCTTCCGCCCTCCAAGAGAGCTGCTCTGGTCTGTCATAGATCTACTATTGTAAACTACACCAGCTGGAAATGGAGAGGAATTCTGGTCTACCTGACACCCAGGAAACTGCAACAGCCGGCCTGCTTCAGTTTTGGAAGCACAGCCCCAGTAATTTGGGATCATGTCCCAATACCCCTAATTTGGAGGTCAGAGGAGGTAGTGATGGACAGATAACTCTAGGTCAAAGGAGAAGTTTTCTCCTGAAGAGAAGCATTATCACTGAGTGAAAGGAATGCTTCTAGTTATTGGAAAGATTATGTTTGGGTAGTAAAGTAACAGGGGAGGAATTTAGTAATGGGTTAATTTGAAGTCTTTACTTTATTCGGTTGGAGCTAAAGTCTCCATCCCCAGATGGTGTTTTACTTTCATTTTCCTATTCAGTGCAGGTTGGTTTGGCCTTCAAGAAACAGGTTTTGATTTGGGCCTACAAAAGTAGAATCTGACTATTTTTAAGAGTGAGGAATTTAACAATATGATTGAGTGGTGGTGGGGGTGGGGGTTATACTCGGGAGAATGGTATGCATCACAAGTCAAGTTTAGGCTTGGCATCCAGCCAGAACATATTCGTTGAGAATGTGTGGACTTGAAAGAATGTTCCAGTTTTGTGAAACTCCAGCAAATGTTACCATTGAGTAACCTTTGCTGGAGTTTGGTTCTTCCTCTCCTTATGTATGAGCCATATAAATACTTTAAAAACATATCTACGTACCTTGGATGGATTTATATCGCTAAACTATATTTGAATATTCTGGAATGCGATTCTAGAGACTGAACTATATGTTACGATTAGCCAGTTATTTAGGGAACTAAGAACTCAAGTGTCGCATCATTAGTTCTGGTTATTTCCAGATGAGGCTTTTATTGTGTAATTGGTCTGTCTCATTCACAGAGTTTAACCAGGAATCCAGATGATGACATCTTCAGTCTGTAACCCACCATTATTTTCCAGTCACTTCTTCTGTCTTGTTTCTTACTAGAAAAAAATCTGCTAAGGAGGGAAAGACAGAATAAGTGTGCGAGTTGATTGCTAGCGCTAGGAGTCCTCTGTCTGGAAGCAACTTTGGGAAGAATTCAGACGTTTGTGGATGTACTGCTTATAGTTCGGATTTTTAATTATGTGTATTTAAAATGTTTTTAAAAGTTTTAAATATTTTACAATTGTACTATGTTTAATTATATTTTTAATTTTTGTATATCTATTCGTTTTAACTGTACATATTTTAATTTGTAAGCCGCCTTGAGTCCCATTATTGGGGGAAAAGGCGGAATATAAATATAATAATAATAATAATAACAACAACAACAACAACTCAGATCTGATTTGGAAGGTTTGTTTGAAGCTCCCCTTAATCATGGAAGTTGGAACAGCTGCATGTTATGAAATCCTGGTTCACAGGAGTAATCTTTTGGATCATATCCCGAAAAGGAACTGTTTTGTGCTATTTGTATTCTACTACACCCTGTATTCATATACAAAAACAACAGCAGCAAGTCTAAAGCAATTTTTACGAGAATCCTCATCTGAAGCCACAGAGCATTTCAGAATTATTGGAGAGGAATGAAGAGTATCTGTTTGTCTTGGCCTTAGGCTTTCAGCTGTTGCAAATGAACAGGGTAATATCCTGTGCATTCTGCAGGGTTCCCCCCGCCCTTTTAAAATGAATCAAGGCAGACGGTTTGGAAATACTTGAAGATTACAAGGTGGCAGAAGCTCACAGGCTCATTTCATTGACACTCCAGGTCTGCCGTGATAATATTCCACTTTAGGCTATAAAACTAGGGAAGAAAAATGGCCAACTCCAAGGACACTGAATGAATTGAATGTGTCTGGCATTCTCATTTGTGTGCATCTATACGGATTGCAGTGCCGGGACAGAATCAAGGCAGTGCTAGTCTAATGTCGTGTTCTATGATGGTGTGCGAACACAGCCACTTAATTGAATGTTAATGAATCTACGAGGTATGTATGCAGTTGATTAAAAAGATGGATTGAAGTTGGACACTACACACCTAAACTGTAAATTAGCATATTTTTGAAAGGAGCAAGAGCTAGTTTGATTATGTATGTTTACAAATGAGCATCAGAGTTCAGATACGGTCTGTCCTGCAGTTACGTGATTGACTTAATTGCGTGTAACTGGGCTTAATTGCACATAACTGTGTCCTAGATTGTGGTCACTGCACTTGGCAGGTCAGTAGGAGTCTTTCCTCATTTGAGTAACAAGAATGCTGCCACTACTGCCCAAACAATATGCTGTTGAAGAGATATTGCTTCAACAAACAGAACCCTGTCTTTTTAGAACCAGATAATGCATCCAGCAAAATCATGTGGTAGAATCCTTCTTGGATTCTGCCACTTTCGTCTGCAAATTGAAAACACAAGCCTCCATGTAAAATCTGCAAAGGAATCCAGAATAACAGGAAAGAACAATTTAGCATAGCCATTTCCCTGAAGTTATAGTTTCTCTGTGCGGAGATGGGGATTTTCAGAGTCTTAAAAAACAAAACAGAAACAAACTCCCGCCTGCGTTTTAAAGTAGTAGAGCCCCAGAAGTCTACATCATGATCTTTCTGAATGTGTAGATCAGTCTGCAGATAAATAGCAGATGATTTGATGTAAGCGTACACAGCCAAATTTTCAATAGTGGGTATAGCCAGCTATAGCTCTTCTCTCTCTGTCCATAAGTGTTATTGATTTCCCTGCCCACCCCCACTGGTTGGGCTCTTTAGCATTGGACTTAATTTGAAACGACAGTATACCTCACTGGCAGATGGTACGATGTAAACATGTCTGAGGTCCTGACAACAGTTGAGTAACACCCTTAATTCCTGTGAAGTTGTTCATTCAGTTTGTTACTTTAAAAGAGCATTTGTTTCTGGACTTTACGATTTCTGGAAGTAATAATATACAAAAACATGAAATGAAAGTGGCAGTGGTGTGATTGCCCTATAGAACCAGGGTGCAGAACCTAGACCCAGGTTCCAAATCTGGCCCTCTGGGGTCCCAGTTTGGCCTTCCGAGGGTCCCCAGAAGGCCACAACCTTTTCAACCAACCAACCAACAAACCAACCAATCATCGTTTAGTTGTTTGCCAACTTTTGTGCAGTTTTTCCCTATTCAAAAGGGTTGAAATGCCTCTCCTAAGGCTTAGACTATGCTGGTATTTGTTTTTACTTAGACCCTGCCCTTTTGCCTTTAGCCCCACCCACCAGTGAAATTCAGCTTGAAATGGAAAAATTGGCCCTTGGGCTAAAAGGGGTTCTGCACCACTGTGGAAGAAGATAGGTAGAGAACTTCCACTTTATGATTTTTGGACTTGTGATTTACAATCTTAAAATGCTGGGATTGACTGTTTTTGCAACCCCTGAAGCTTTCTCTTTTCTCTTTTAATTGTACTTTGTAAGACCTGATTTATTGAAATGTGTTACTCTTGTCTTTGACGCAGCTGTGGTAGGTGGGCAATAGATATGGATATTCTAGTATATCTGTGGTAGGGATGTCAGCGAAATCTGCAACAGAATTGAATGTGTTTGGATTTCTACAAATCTGACCTGCAGATTCCGCGGTGGAATGGCTGTTCCCAATTTGCACAGATTCCGCGGGCTTGTTGACCATTTTTAAAAAATGTTCTGTAATTCTGGCCAAAAATGTGTATTTCCCCCATAAACTAAAAAATTGAAAATGCATGGGGGGATTTGCACATTTTCGCAAGTACAAATTTGTGCAAATGCAAATTTGCATAAATTGGGGAAATTGGGGAAAAAACTGATTCTATCAATGAGCAGACAATGGAGCAAAAGGCATTTCACAATCCACAAAACACAGATGGAACAGATTTTACAAAATGCATGCATCCCTAAATGGTGATGTGCAGTAGATAGGCAAGTATTTCTGATTTTGTTATTTCATAGTAGCAGCAACAAAATGACTCCCTTCCTACCTTAAGTTATACTGCTGAAATGCAGGAACCTTGAGTAACCAGGAATGGATTTCTGTGTGGAAAGACTGTGAGCTCTATTCAGTTCTGGTACTCAAAACATAATTCCTGGACTCAGAACTATTTAATACTAAATCTATGTCTTCCACGCCAGGCTCTGGTTGGTGCATCTCAGGATTCTTGTCTTGTATGTCTCTTTAACAAAAACTGAGTGAAATACTTTTTATCAATGATCATCCTCATCACATCTTTTAACTTCCTGTCTTGTTTAAATGGATACATGCAGTGAGTCCTTGAAAGGGAAGAGGTTGACAGCTTGAGAGAGATCTTATAGTGCAACAAATGCACACTGATCCACTGGGGATTTCTCCTCTTTAACCATCATGTGTTTGAATGAAGCTTGTGCAAGGAGACATTTTATGAAGAGTTTGGTTTTATAGACTCTCCATTGCTTTGAGTGTTTTTATGTTGAACATTTAAATATATGTGCCTGTCCTTGAAGTGCTTTGTGTGGAATAATGCCACAAGCAATTGCTTAGCTTTACTGATGTGCAAGTCAAAAATAGATTTCTTTCTGTAGGTTTGACAAATCTTAAAATGATTTAAGGTGCAATCTTAAACACACTTTCTAGGTGGTACCCATTGAACACAATGGGGATGTAACTATATATTTGGATTGCCCTGTTAGTGGGTTGGCTCTAGTACAGCTCTGCTGTGAATAGAAGGTGTCCTGTGGAGCCCCTGGAGGCCCCCCACTCACAGACAGTATGTGTGTGGAGGGGTGAAAGATGATTGTAGCTGTTCTGAAAGGTCCCTTTAACCTTTCAGAGAGCAGATTTTCAGGGAACAAAAGGGACAGTAGGAGGAAGGAGGAGTTGGAGAGAAAAACATCCACCCCACCGATGAGCAGGAATATTTCATGGGGGAAACTCCACTTACAGATTGCTAGAGCCAATCTAATGTGTTTGGGGCACTTACCATTTAAAATCAAAGCACTGTTGCCTTTTTACTACAGAATAGATTCCTTTACCACATGTTGTGCATGTAGAGCAAAGCATATGACTTACCTTTAGGGGGAGTGTCCAGTCAGTGGAAAAAAAGGTATATCTTTGTGCTGTAATATATGTATAGGGGTGTCGGAAGAACCCATCTGGAGAGTGGAGCTCCCCAAGTCTTCATCAGCTCGGCCCCCTAGACTTCAGCTCGTTTCCCCATGAGCCGGCCCAGCTTCATCCGCATCAAGTTGGACCCGCTCATGGATTTTTCTGTGTTTTTAAAATCTTCATAAATAGAAATGTGCACAAATTGCAGGGGCACAATTAGCACGATTTATGTAAATTTCAGTCATAATTTGTGCAAACTGTGACTGCAATGTGTGCAAATTACACAATTTGCTGCCAAAATTTGTGTAAACTATGCAAATTTTGGGCAAAATACACCCTGCAATTTATGCACATTTTTATTTATGTATGTTTTTTCAAAACAAAACAGAAATGTTCTCGGATTTCAGGAAAAGCCCTGCAGCTTGGCCTGCAAGTGTGAGCTGTGACGGGTGCGAGCCAGGAGTCTGTCAAGCCCAAAAAACACCAGATTCCGTAGCAACGGATATCCCTGATAGCAAGGTAAACTGAAGATGCCCAGGTGAGCATTATTTAATATTCCCTGCTGCTGTTGTCTGGTGTGTGTATCAGTTGAATTTCCCTGTAGAAATTAAACTGTTTTTATTACTTGGGTTAAGAGAGTCAGATGCACTTCCTTAATTAGACAATGCAGGCTTCAGTTGATACAGATCATAGGCTGACTTGCATTACTTTGGAGATATGTAAACATAGCAATTCCAGTACTTTATACCAGTACACTCCACTTAATCTGGGCTGTTAGTATGGGTGTGCTTAGGCTGAGGCTGCTTATAAATGAACTAGGTAAACTGCAGTCCAATTACTTTAGTGTTGAGATGCACAAGATCAATATGATAAGAATAGAACTACAGACGTTATAATGCAAAGACGAGATTCCTATCCCATCATTTCTCCCTCCCCAAAAATGCTGTCTAGGGTGTGTGTGTTCGAGCAGAAGTACTTTTTAATCTTGCTTTTAGTACTGTGTTTGTAAAATGTTAGCATTGGGAATCTTTTAAGCTGTTTGTTGCTTTGTTAAGTGCAAAGTCCTTCATAATCTGTTATGTTATGCCATATGCTTCAACTGTCCTGATTTACCAGGAACAATCCATAGTTTCTGGTACCTGTTTTGCCTTTTGGGAAGATATTGCTATTCTTTTTAAAGCTTGGCAAGTAGGACCTGCAACAAAATGTTGCAGAGTGGAATGCTGCTGTACAGGATTCCAGCCACACCATCCCTTTCTTCCCATCCCCCAGCAGACAGTGCTGGACTAGATGAACCCTTGGTCTGATCCAGCATGGCCTTTCTGATGTTCTGTACGTTCCCTTCTTACTGGATTTTTGGTGGTTAGAAAAAAAGATGGATGCCACTGTCGGAAAACAGAGGCTGAGTACAAATGAACTACATTAGGATCCTCTGTAAAACTCTGTGAATGAGACTGGACAGCTGCACAGTAAAAGCACCAATTGGGGAAGTCCCTGATTTGAATTTTGCCTCTGCTATGAACTGAGTAGGTGGCCTCAGGCCATCTGCTCTCTCTCTCAGCCTCGAATTCCTTCCCCCTTAACGTATGGGGTTTTTAAGTATTGCAAGTTAATATATGTGAAGTGCTTTCAACGCCAATGTCCTGTATAGATCCCTTTTCTTAGTCTTATTATAGGCACCACTTCTGATTGTCTAGACTAGAGATTGTGGTCGGAGCATCGAATGTTCACCCAGCTCTTTTTGGATAAATGTGATTTTACTGTCTGAAGCCCTTGATAGTCGACCAAGACTATTCACAACTATATTTATAGTCCTAGTCATGCTCATAGTTTTGCTCATAGTTTATTTATGTTCTGCACTTATTTATATGTTGCGTTTTCCACAACTGCATTGTGCTCAAAGCATTTCACATGAAATGGAGTGACAAGCTAAAGGCGATAATAGCACAACTACTACAATGTATAATAAAAGTTATAATATGTTAACATATAATCTTGAAAGCTCAGTGATGAAATTATCGGTTCATTGACAGTTCAATAAATGCCAATGTCTGATATGCCAATAGCATCAATGTCAGAGTCACGTTAACCACATCATCCACAGATCAAATTAAAAGACTTAATAATACGATATCTATCCCAAATAAAAACTAGCAGCAAAGAAGGAAAAGACACAACTAACAAAACTGAACTACCCTTAGAAACAGCCTCAATCCATTTCAAATCAAGGATACTATATTCCTATCCACAAACGCAGCCTAAATATCCCAGTTGGAATCCACACTGATTTCCATTGAAATACCCTTATACACATAAGGTGAAGTTGCTGTACGTATGATCCTCCTGGCATGTACAAGCTCTGTGGTTTTTGTTGTTGCTACCATGTAGAATGAGATGGTCAGAGAAATTGAATCATAAGTACTGAAACAAAATCACTGAAGAGGAAAATGAAATGAAACCCAAAGCAGGCACTAATGCTAATATCACACCATGGAATAGTAACCTTCTGCAAAGCAGCTTACAGAAGGACTGCACATCTGTATACAGCCGCTGCATAACATATTCATAGGTTTGTGGTACTGCAGACACTTTGTTCGATTAGCTCATTATTTTATGAGTGTGAAGTTTTTGAATTTTTGAAGGCTTGTCCCTGGAGTAGTACATTGTTTTCGAGTTTGCAACAAAGCTATAACTTAGTGGTTGTGATCTCTGTGCTGATTAAAATAAGACAAAGTCAGAGCATTTGAGATTGATGGCATGTTGATCTGCTCTATATTGTTGCCAGGCATTAGCTGCCTTTTTTTCTCTCGATATATCTCACTGAGATAATGTGCATGAAGCACTTTGAATCCTGCACACTGGTGCACATGCATACACATACACACAGACAGCACTTTAACTAGGCTGACCATATGAAAAGGAGGACAGGGCTCATATAACTTTAACAGTTGTAGAGAAAAGGGAATTTCAGCCAGTGTCATTTGTATGCAATTAGTGTCTGATGAAATTCTCTCTTCATCACAATAGTTAAAGGTGCATGCACTATACTAGAGTGACCATATACAAAAGAAGGCAGGGCCCTGCAACTTTAACTGTTGTGATGAAGAGGAAATTTCACCAGGAACTAATTGCATACAAATGACACTGGCTGAAATTCCCTTTTCTCTACAACAGTTAAAGTTACATGAGCCCTGTCCTCCTTTTCATATGGTCAGCCTACTTTAACGCAGGACTGGGGAACGTTTGTCAGCCCAGTGGCCACATTCTCTCTGGGGGAACATGTTGAGGGTCGCATGCAAGCCATATGAAAAAACACTTCCCTCCCATACATACACCATTCATATGTACATACCATTTACACACATCCATTCTCTGTTTCTCTGTTTCTTTCTCATACACCTCCCGACAGAACCATTAACTATCCTACATCCTGTGGCTTCAATCACACACACACACACACACACACACACACACACACACACACACACCTACCCCAATAACCCCCCTCCCCAAATCACTTTTCCACCTTTTCCAAAATCATCACCCTCTTCCAGCACTGGCATTGCCCTTTTAAGAAATATTCAAGGCATTGCTCTTTGAAAAAGCTGGAGCAGTGCGTGGAAGAAGCAGCAGGGGCAAAGATTCTGGGTGCAGCCTCCCAAGCCGCCGCACTTCCTGGAATGCAGAAAGTGTGGGGCAATTGCATTGAAGAGCCTTGTGCCAATGCGAAAAACAAAGACAAAAAATATTTGACTACCTGCGGCTGGCAGTCAGAGGAAATGCCAGATTGGAAGGCTCTGCAGGTTCCACATGCCTGCTTTTAGCATGTTCAAAGTGCTCAATGTAATTACCTTAGTAATCATTACAGCAACTTTGTCAGGTAGACCAGTCTTTTGAATGCCCCCTACCCCTCCTTTCCTGACCCGCTGCTCATACTACAAGTTGGAGGCTGAGAGAGAGCCATTTCCCTACGTCAACCCATGAGATCTGAACTAGGGATCTCTTGGACCCGTTAGTCAATGCTCAACACTACCTGTTGGCATATAGTGATTATATGGCATATATAGTGACCCAGGCAAATTGCCCCTTGTGTAATCAGTTGTGATTGCTTTTAACTTTGGGGAATAAAACGATGCTAAAACAACAAATCTGCATGATTAATGTATTATGAAGGTTTGCTGGGAAATTTGAACCTCTTGTGAATCAAGCCTAGTATGTCAGCTGCTAATTTCTCACATAGAAATCTCAATGCTCCAGTTGCTTACAACTTTATGCTCAGTATCAAAATTTACCATACAAACTCAGCAGCTGCAAAAACCGTTTCTTTAAAAAAGGGGAAACCATTATTGCACTATTAGTTGGGAAAAAAGAACAACTAAATCAGAACTTAGGTGGCTTGCTTGTTTCATTTTTCTTGTTTATGCTTTCTCAGGTTGGAAATAAGTTCCATTTGAAGTCTTGCCCTGTTGGTGATGACTTAGTATCCTGTGGAGCCACTTAGATGTTATGTATATTCCTCATGTGGCTACTTCCATATTGGCCTGGTTCACACATAGTGGGCCCACTCAAATGTAACAGCAGCAAATAGTGGGTTAATTGATCCCTAACTTGCCACAATGCGTGCTGGGTGAGTTCCGCAGCCTTTTGAATATTCAACCTCTGATTGGGCTGACATCCAAACCCAAACGCTATAGGTTAATCATAGATTAAGAAACCCATAATTAACTACTCATTGGCTCAATTCGGACAACACGATAGTCAATGGTGGGGTAATAATCAACTTTACAGTTGTTCATCTAGGGGGTACTCCCCACACAACATGGTAATAAATAATCAACTGTGGTGTGGATTAGGATCAGCGCTGAGTTGACTATGGCAGCATTCGGATGACGCAATAGTCAAAACAACTGACAGTTGTTTCCCCCACACCAGTTTTTTATTGTGTCGTCCGAATTGAGCCATTTTAGGATAACTGGGGGTTGTTTAATCCACAATTAACCTAGGCAAATTGTGGGTTAATTAACCCATGATTTGGTGCTGTTATATGTAAATCAGATCAATGCTAACCTGTGGTTTGTTTCCCTACCCAGGATTTGTCTGGAAGACAGTCAAACCAACTGTGGGTTATTTTCTCAACCTTTGGGTTGTTCGTTTCCCTCCTCCTTTTCCTGCTGTCCCCCTGTATCCCAAATGCTTTAGTGGCTGTGTAATATTGTCTGGAGGGGGTTTACCACTTTTGCCAGCAACCTCTTTAACCTGGTAAAACAACCCATGAACAAACCATCATTCTGGATTCACAGATAATGACATAGGTTTAAACAAGACAGAGTTCACTACCCAACAACAAACCATGGTTTCCCTTTCTGGGCTGTTCATGGTTAATAAACCATGGTTTGTTAGCATGGCGGCATTCACACATCATGCAACCCAGAATTCAACAAACCATACCATGGGTTGGCTTTATGTGCAAACCGGGCCATTGTTTGGTCTCATGTTGCACTGGGACCAAACAATGGGTCAGGGAAATGACATGATTCCTTTTCATGGTAGTGTTAAACTAGCAATATCATTTACAGACATTACCAGCATTGTGTGTGACTAGAGTATGAAAAAGCAGTGCTGGAAAGATAATGTATGTATCAGGCCTTCTAACTGCATTATACAGTGGCTGCATACTTGTGGAAACCCAGTTGTCTGTAGTGTCTTACCACATGGTAATGGCAATTGTAATGCCCTCACTATCCTCACGTATCTGGGCAGTTGCCCATAAAGTTCATGTAACATGGCTGATTGCTACAGATGTGGATATTGCTGTCATGTCTTGATGCTGTTTTGCATGAAGCAATGAGATGGGAGGGGCAGAAGGCACGTCATTTTATTTTAGATTAACTTGCTTATAGCAATTTAAATAAATTGTAGCCATGCTACTGGGTCCATGAAATTTTTCAGTTTCAGATGAAAAGGTCAAAGTACATGTTTAAAACCAATAACAACAGCAAGTAGCAGTAGCAGTAGGACTGTGTTTATGTGGTTATTTCCTCTGCGAACCAGCATCCACAGATTCTCTCACCAACTTGCTTGGAGCAAAAGCTTTCAGCCCTCTAGGAAACCGGGCACCCAGTACTACACAAATCTTTATCACAGAAGACTTGTTTCCACAAACAGGTAAAAAATGGCAGAAGCCCAAGTGACTTCTGTTGTTAGTTACCTTCTCCATACCCTTCAAAACTGAGAGATGACCCTGCTTTTCTCACAAGCCCTCAATGCTTACCAGAGTATGTAGGGGAGTACATTAGTGGCAAGCATGCATAGGCCAAACCCACTGAAGATGGGATACTTTCTCTGAAAATGTGTACACACACACACACACACACACACACACGCACACATATTTCGGATAAGTGAACTAGTTCCAGATGAATACATTTTTCTAAAATATCAAGCCCTATTGCAATTTCTTGTTTGGGATAAATGCCCCGTTCCCACATTTTTAGATTTGTTATTCATACCTTCAAAGACTTAAGGCACCCAGCCAGCATATGACATGAGTTATATAAAACAATATTTCCAAGCATTTGAAAAAGCAATTGAGCCAGATCTGGAGGAGTCCATCTAAATATTTGTTCGTAATGTGAACCATAGTAATGTCCTACACTTTACTGAATGTGAACTGAACCCAGAGTTAACCATAATAATAAAAATATGCCTTCAATCTCAGTTTCTATTAATAGAACATAGTAAGCCAAAATATGTCCTACCTTTTAAAACCAAACAATAATAACAACAACAGCAACGATTAATAAATAAATTTATAACCCCTTTTCAAGGTAAAAACCACACACAATAAAAAAGCAGTTTAAGAATTTATTAAATATTTAACTTTATTTTAAAAGAATACATAAAGCCTAAAAACAATATTCAGTACATAATGTTAATACTTTTTTTCTTGACTTATGGCTAAGGAAAAGTTAGCGATAAGTTATAACGTATTTAATGTAAAATGCATTTCTTTTTTTCATAATTTATTTCAGTCAGGACATAAACATAATGGGACAGTTTGAATGTAATGCTAAACCAGGATTTAGTGTTAGATGGATGGGCCTCTGGGAGCCCATGCAAAGCCTCATGCTCACACGTAGCCTCTCCTCCTTCCTCCGCCTTTGTAGCCAAGAGAAGGACTCCTGCCACATTTAATTCACTTGCCTTGATTCCTGGCTTGTTATATAAAAAGTCAAAATTATGGTTTCAAACAAACTCCGGTTTGTTAAACAAACCAGCAAAACGAGACAGGGTTTGCTGTAGCTTGTTTAGCAATTGGCTAGGGGTTGTTTTAAACCATGATTCCTGGTTCCTATGTAATGACAAGGCAAGATTTGGGGAAAGTGAATTCCTCCTGGATTCCTCCTTCTGACCATACAGGAGAAGAGGAGGGGAGTGCATGAGCCTGAGGCTTTGCTCAAGTTTGCGGAGGTTTGGGTACATAATACTAAACCCTGGCTCAGGTTATGTGCGAGAGCAGCAACTTTTTTACCTGATGTAAAAGTTACATTATTTTTCCTTTTAAGTTCATTGTACTGTAGAATTTGCCTGGCAGACATATCTTAAGGGCAACAATAAATCAAAATGTTTATGTTAACACTAGCTGAGACCACATGCTACCAAGTGTAAGAAGACTTTCTAACTGAAATGTAATAGTTCCAGCAAAAGAAATAGGCCAGTACAAAAACAGATATAAGTTTTGAAATGGATTTATTTATATACTGCTCTACGCACAAACTACATCCACAACCAATTCATAATCCTTTTCAACTACATCAAGAAAAACTTCCATGCCTGAGACACAGGATACAGGTTACAGAAGTGCTGTTCAAGGGCTTGCATGCACACCCAGTTTCCTTACTATTTTTCTCTCTAACACAGTTCACCAAAATGTACAGCATCTCCTCAAAGACCTAGCCGGTGGGGGGTGGGAGGTGGTCCTGGTGGCAACAAAATCTGCCAAGGTTCTTTAGTCTTTGCCCAAGTTTGGCTTGGTTCCTTTGGATCCCTGTGCTCCAAGGGCAAATTTGTGACCACAAATTTTGACTGGGTGCAGGGCAGCCATCAATTGTTGACCCAAATTTGTCCATGGAACCCTTGGGATCCGAAAGTATCAAGTCAGACTTGGGCAAAGACTAATAATAGCAAATTATTAATAGCAAATAGCAAGACTGGAAAGTTTCTCTTTGGTGGGAAACTGTCATCTTCTTGAAGTGTATAGACTACTACCTGTGCCTTCACTGATAAATGTAATTTACTATAGTATATGTCTTTGTAGTTCTTATAAGTTGCTTGTGGTTTATGGATGAAAATTTTGTAACTACTGGAAAAAACAAAAATCTCATTCGACAAGAATATCTATTTCATAAGAATTTGTACATTATATCGGCTTTCTCCAATCTGATGTTCTACAGATATTTTGGACTTCAAGTCCCACGACCATTGGCCATGTTAATTGTTGATTAAGGCACCAAGTTGGGGAAGACTGCTATATGGTATGCTGTGTCTCCTTGGCAATTTGCAGAGACACCTTCCCAATATGATGTTTTGTTAATGGAAATAGAGATTTGATTACATAGGAAATATGAATGAAATCAAAGCATTGTTATTAAAGGAGTAAAAAAATAAATAAATCAACAAATTGCAGTTATTCCCGGGGGGGGGGGGGGAGAATACAGAGGATGAAGACTGCCATAGATGCAAGAAATGTAGTAAATTAATGAAAAATCAAGTTGGACCAGAATTAAAATGTTTGTGAAACATCTCGAAAGCCTCCATCCAAGATGCTTGTCTTGTCAAATCATAAAAAGGTTACTTATTTTCTTCAAATAATTTGTGTGCATTAAGCCAGCAATTAATGTTTGGTTTGCATTTCTAAAATAAAATCTGTGTCTGGCCAAATGTGCTATTAAGGAGGAAGATGTGTTGTATATTTTGTTTGTTTGTTTTTGTTTACCTGCTCTAAATGATGCAATTGTAAGAAAGCATTAGCAGCAAGCTGGCATCTTGACTACAGCCGTATTAATGGAATAGGGCCCCTATTACCGATGATTCAGTCATCTGTCAGCCTGATAAATGGATTAGTGTAAGAGGTATTCCAGTGGGGAAATGTAGCCCATAGGGCTTCCAGCTAATTATATTTAAGTTGTTTAGTACTGCTGGGAAGCAGCATCCAGGCAATTGCTGAAAGCTTTGATGCAATGTGCCCCATTAGACTTTGTGTTCAGAAACTCATTATCCTTTCAGGCTTGTGTTGGATGGATTCTAGGAAGTCGACATGAAATGGAGAGCAGCAATAAATAGCCATGCAGACATTTTAATTCAGCTTACAGTCATTTCCTGACTCAGCAACTATTGGTCTGTGTGCTTTGTATGCCTTACCTGCGTTTAAAGGATAATGATGCTTTAACTTGATTTGTTACCCCTACAAATCCTTTTATACCATCGTGCATCCAAATAAAAATATGATTGGATCTTCCTAAATCAGAATTTAGAGCAGGAGAATGCTACATATCCCTCTCACTCCCAGGATCCCAGGTGGCACTGAGAGCATAAAGTGCCTCTCTTAAGTTATCTGCGTCTGATCACTTGATTGCAATTGTCTCCTAAGTGCCTGACCTCGCAACCATTATCCAAGCTTTACGACTTCAGAGCTTGACTAACTGTCGGGTGCTCCTTGCAGGGACTGCCCTTTAAAAACACTCAGAAGTTACAGCTGGTGTTGGAGGCAGCTGTCAGTGGGAGCTGTGGAGAACATATTACACTAGCCATCATATGACAGTGTTTGCTTCCTGTTTGCTTCCAGGTGCAACTTACTCAGAAGCGTGCACTCAGGCACGCAAACCTGTGTTTGCTGTTGAGTGATGTGCAAAACAAGTTCAGAGGTGGGAGTGTTTTTCAAAAGTATATGTGTGATTGTGTATTTAGGGTGATGGGCAAGAAGAACATACCTGTATGGTGTGGTGTTCACCCATCACCTTCTTTAGACATGTTCGCCTCTGCTGCATGTGTGTTGTTATCTCACTCAAAGCCTGGAGGCAAGAAGTATAGACAATGCCACACATGTAAGTTCTTGCATCTCTTGACATGCTGGGCCGAGTAGGTGGCTGTGTGGCAAGTGGCACCTGCATGTCCTTGCCCTCCCCTCTGTTTCTACTGCTGCCAACTATCTTCTGCTGCCACAGAAGAGAGTTTGTCTCAGACCTATGAAACTGGGCTGGAAGCTACCGTAGTAAAACCTTGTGTTGTCTTGGGTAGAAAAATACAGTGCAGCTGTATAGTAGCTGTGCTCATAGGTCTGTGTGTGCATTTTCTGCAGTGCCAGCTCCACCATTAGGCAGAGTGAGGTGGCCGCCTGAGGCAGCAGATGATGGGTGATGTGGAGTGGGTGGCAGAAGCAGTCCCCTGCCCAGTCCTTTCTGTTGGAGGACTGAACTCTTTGTTCCATGTGGCATGCCTTACCACTGCCCCCACTTTCAAGCTAGCCTATTGCTTTCAGGTGATGTGGAGGATGCTGTCCCATTTCTAGTATTGAATTAAGAATCATCTGCCAGACCAGTATGCTCCTATAGGTAGAATGGAGTAGTACTATCTTGTCATTTGCTTCATGTCTTGGCCTGGCCTTGGTCTTCTGACCTTGTGAACATATTGTTTGGAGAAAATGCCTTGGTCTTAATTTTTCAGCTTCATGGCATATTTCTGGATAATAATGCTGCAGTTTGCCATGCGCCCTTACCCAGTCATTACCAATTACAAGCATTGGTTCACTTGAGTCAGATGACAAGAAGAAATAGAGTTGAGTGTCAATAACAAACAGATGGTACTTTACTCAAAATCCCTAGAACAGAACCATTCCAATGCCATAACTTCAACCCACAGAGCCTATACATGATCAATGGTATTGAAGGGTACTGAACTGTCCAGGAGAATTAGCAAGGTAGCATGTCCCGTATCCATCCCATGGCGTAAGTCATTAGGGAGACCGGGAGAGTTTCTGTGCCAAAATAAGTCCTGAAGCCAGATTGAAATGGGCCCAGATAATCATCTCATCCAGTAGTATCTGGGGTTGTGAAGCCATCAGGGCTCTCTTGTGTGCAACTGCACAATTTTCTCTTTAAGGTGGCCAGGATTGCCTCCTCTCATAAAGACTCATCAAATTACCTCCTGAACTCAGTTGTTCAGTTCCTTTCTGCTAGATGAAATCGGTCATGAAAGGCAAGGGTTGTGCAGGCACAAGATGGGATGTTCCCCTGCAAGCACTTTCTCTGCATTGACTGAAACATCATCCAATGAATCTAGACTAGTTGGTGCTCTGGACCCATGCTCAGACTGAACTAATGCCTTTGTGGAATCCAGGTGAAGGGAGATTCGTACAGTTTTACCCTCTAGCAAGCATATCATAGAGTGTTTCCGATAGTGCTTCAATATCTCCCTGCAGGCCAAGTTGGATCAGGGCACAGACCACTTGGAAATATTTTGTTGAATGACGCCCTGGGGTGCAGTGGCAGTGAAATACTCATTATTAGACATCCCTACCAGGTATGCCTAATAATGAGCATTTAGTTGAATTTGATTGTATTAATATCTTTATGAAGTTCAGATTTAGGGTGATTCGTTTTAAAATGGTATTTTCTGTCGGTTCTTACATATCTAGCAACTGGATCATTCTCTGAGTACTTTTTTCTCCTTCCTTTATATTTTCTTGGCACAGTTTACAGGCAAAATTCTTTAAAGTCTCAAACAATTCCAGTTCTGGAATGTTCTAAAAATAAATAAATAAACCTCATATCGAGCCTTATGCTTGAGAATACCTGATCTCTTTTCATTGGTTGCCTCTTTTCTAAAGAAACCATATCTTCTAATGCTATGATTCCAATTCTTGTTGGGTGGGAGAGTGTCATTATTTTGACAGGTATTCCCCACTTTGTTTGAGGTGCTCACCCCTCTCTTTAATTCCAAAATGTCTTCCTTGAAAAGAATGGTTGTAGCAACAGCAATAGCTGAAGAGTGCTTGGCAAAAAGACATTTTAATTTAAGACATTTTTCATCACTGTTGCAGTTCTATATGTTTCCCTTTTGCATTTCACATAACATTTGGCAATGTGTACTCACCTCACCCGGAGTCTCTTTAGCTGCTTGGCTACAGATTTGTGGCCAAAGCAGACATTAGTTTAGAGACGTGATATATTAAAGCAAATGAATAAAGCAATATAAATTGTAGGCATGGAAGACCCAATCTAGCTCAGGATTACAGCTGGGGGGAACCCTACATTATACTCCTTTAGATGTCAGGTGAAGACCTTTTTATTTTCTCAGTATTTTAACAGTTCTTCAGTTTGATTTTTAACCTTGCTGGTTCAATTTGTATTTTAAATCCGTATTCATTTCTGCATGGCTGCTCGGTTTTATCCTGGTTGTGCTTTTATACTGTATTTTATATTACATTTTTTATACTGTCATTGTTTTATATTTGAATGGTTTTTATGGTTTTAATTTTGTAAACCTCCCAGAGAGCTTCAGCTATTGGGCGGTATAGAAATGCAGTAATAAATAAATGGTTAAAGCTCCTTACAGGATCCTAACCCAGATTGCTCCTCCCCCATGCTTACTCTATAGTAAAAAAAGAAAAAAAGGAACATTAGCTTTTTGTCTCAGTCTCTCAATTCATATTCAAACCCAGGCCTTCCAGCCTCTCTCATACTGGAAGAGTGTGCATAGAGCTGCTTGCTTGCAATGTGATTGGCTCTCACATTTCAGTAAATTCTTCTTTATTGACCTATAGGGCTGCTTGTTTATTAAAGGGCAGAACATCAGCTTGCATGGGTGCAGGGAGTTATATTTTGGACCATCCCTAATCTGTAGATGAGGGGGAAAACGAGTGATTGGCAAAGCATTGATGGAATGCAATATATGGGAATCCCCAAAATTTGTAGAGCATGCTAAATCTCTGCTTTTCTTTCCCCTGATCTCCCTTGACTCTCTTATTTTCACCATATTTAGCAGAATTCTTCCTTTCCCTTATGTCTGTTTGAGCACCAAGGTGAATTTTTTTTAAAAAAAGCCCGGTCACATGAGGTTTTGGCTTTTACATTCAAGAATCAAGATGAACAGTGGAGGAAAGGGCCCCTGTTCAGAGCTAGGAAAGAGAAAGGAATTGCAACTTTATTTCTCGCCTGCTTCCCAGTTCTCACAGCCCTGCCTGGGTAGTGCTCTAGAGAATAAAGTTTAGAAGGGTCAAAACATGAGAAGTGCATGGAAGGCTCATATTTCCTGAGAGGGGGCATAGGATGGGCCCAGGTTAGCAAAGGGGCTCATGTGTCAGGTGGAAGAAAGAGGCTGAGTGAATTTAAATGGGCACTTTTCTGGTGGGAAATTTTGAGTTCACTAGTGGTGAATTCATGAAGGCTGGTGGGGATTTTCCCTGCCACTTTCTATGTTAAAAAATGTCCTGTGTGTCATCAGTCAGTCTCTGGATTTGTCTAATCAAAGGACTTCTTTGTGATGAGTGCTAGTATCTGGTACATTTGAAGTGTTTCCAGAATGGTAATTGTGTTTTTTTACTTGCCAACAGAACAAAAGATAAAAAGGCAGTGGTATCAATTTATTATCCAGGTTTGGACAACACACCAAGGCTCGCATATCTTACTTTGTACAAACCCAGTGTGTATGGGTTATCCGAGGGCTAAACAGCCCTTGCATAACTCTGAAATAGACCATGGGTTATGTGAGGGTTGTTTAACCATCGCATAATCCACGCTTGCTGAGTTCGCAAAACATGCCAACTCCCGTGTAGGGGTTGCATATTCAAAATGGTGGCCGTACGTGCTCCACATGTACCACTGCATCACCGTGGGTTAAATAAACCATGGTGGGCTGTTGTGTCTTGTAAACAGCCATACTGAGGGAGATTTGCTTTAGATAGTTTATTTATTTATTAAAACATTTGTATCCCTCCCTATATCACGAGCATCTCAGGGGGACATTCAGATAAAATTCTACAAACAATATAAAACAATAAATATACACAGCTAAAAACAAATTAAACCATTAATCGAGCTAAACCAGTATAGAATTTAAAAGCAGTAAAAAACAATTAAAACAGTTAAAACAATGTAAGTTCCATTAAATTTAGTGGGACTTACTTCCCTGTAAATTCTCATCAGAATATGATGAAAGGCTCATAAACATGTGACTTTAAAACACTTTCAATTAATCTTTCATTATAATATAGTTAATGCAATAGCCGATGTTGTTGGCAATGGGTAGTGAACTGGAGGAGATGGTGTGCATTTTGTTACCTTTTCAGTGTAAATTTGATCTGACTAAGGAGGGCATCTTTTCATTCTAGATTGCTCCACTGTTGAATGTAAAGATCTCCATGGTAACTCAACCCCCCAGCCTCTTCTCAGCAGCCTGCAAGAAGCAGTTTTCAACAGCTCAGCGGTCTCACGACCAGGTAAGCAGTGTTTGAACATTAGGGTGCCTCCACTCTTCTTGCATCCCTCCCAATATGCAAAGAACGTGACTTGTAATAAGCCAGAATCCTTGTAATATTCAAACTGAATGGTTATGATTTGATATTGATTAACTAACACGGAAAATGAAACAGGATGTGATCAGGAGGTGGGGAGGTGGGAGGTGAAAGGTGAAAGAAGAATCCTCAGCCATGACACTCATTGCCAGCTTCATAAACAACAGTTATGAGCCTCAAGCAGCCTTCCAAACCAGGCCAAAGTATAAGCTAATTTGGGCTTTGTGACCTAGAAGTAGGTTTAGTATAGAAATGCAACAAGCTTCAACAATAGGCTGAGGCCGTGTCAAGAACCTACTGACTACTGTGCCTTATGGTGAGCCACATAACTGCAGGCTCTCAGGAAAGAACCTTCGAGATGTGATGTGGCTCTAAGAGGCTGGCATTTGGCTCCTCCTGGGCAGGAAGGAATGTAAAAGACTTCCTTTTCCAGTTGCGCCTTGGTTGAGCTACAAGGTCTACTGAAGCTCTTGCGTGTCTTGCATTTCTTGTGTTGCCCTCTGCCCTGATTCCTACTTTGGCCTGCCTTCTGATCCTAGTTGCTCTTTGTATAATGGTTGTTCTGTGGTCCTGATTTGCCCTCTGTTCATGATTGTTCTTTGATCTGGGCTTCCAGTTCCCAGCAGTTGACTCTGTCCACAATATTGCCCGCGGCCCAGCCCTGGCACATAGGTGAGTCAGGAACCTATGCTCCGTGAAAATCACGTGCTTCCCTTTATTTTACGGATTCCATAATTTGTAGTGCAGTTTTAAAGGTAGCTTTTTATAAGGTGAGACCGTGAGAGTATATGTGTGTGACTGCACACATGGATGCATTTCCATTTCGACCTCATCCACCTCGAAAACTTGTAACAATAATTAATTTATATTTTGTATGTCTCTTTTTGACACTGTGCTCCTCAAAGTGTCTAACAACTATAATAAAATCCATACAAATGTAAAGCATCAAGATACAACGCTAAAACAATTAATATAGTCATAAAAAAATCATGACACAGAAAACAGCAGCAGTAGACAAAAAGTAGTAGAAGAGCCAACATCATAAAAAACACAAATTAGTAATAGGAGCAGTAAAATAACCAAAGTGGAATAAAATAGATCATAATCCAATAATTAAAAGCCTCGGAGAATAGGACAGTTTTAACCTGTGTATAAATGCTGATAATGTTAGACGTCTCTCTCACTTGTCTGGAGAAAGCAAGTATCAATGAGGCATGACCAGTGGTTGCAAAGTACCCCCAAATTCTGCTGTTTTGGGAATATAGGGCCTGTATCTGGAAGAGGACTAGAGCAGAAAAGCTGTTTCCATAGGATAGTTAGGCCTTGCTCATCCCAAATGGAGCTATAGAGTTATTGCATGCAACTTTCTGGTCAGCCATTGTGCTCTGTTTAATTGAATTCCTCAGTGTTAACACTTGCAAATTTCAGATCTTGCATCAGGACAATAATCACAGAAGCCCTCACCATGACATATTTTACCCTGTCTTCTAACTTCCTTGTTTAAATCAAATGGAAAGATAAATAAAGAATTCAATGCCTTTTAAAGGTGTGAGACTCTGAAAACCCAATACTGTGTTAAGCAGGCATGCCTGCAAGCCTCTTTTTGTCAGCTTTGTTTAAGACAATCAGCAAAATGCCCTTGACTATCTTGTTCACCTGGACCTATGATAACCAGAGATATGCACCCATCAATTCCAATCCTCCCATCCTTTTCTCACATCAAGAAGAAAAGAGGATGCCATTGTCTTCTTTCTCCCCTTTAATGTCTATACCTAAAAATCCTATTTTCCAACATCCATGAGCAATCTTAGAAGAAATACTTGATTTGTTTTATTTTGATGACTAAATCCTGACAGAAGAAAAATAAAAGCAGTAACCCACATCCATAGATCACACAGAGAGGAAGAAAAGGAAAGAGGATTACTTCCATGCTTTCTGCTGTGAAGAGCAAACCCCATTTTTCTTCCTCACTATAGACCCTTCTTTTCCAGAAAAGGAGCTCAACAGAGCTTCCCATCACTTCACAAGTCAGCCAAATCAGAAAGGTAAATAGATGCATTATCTTCCATTAGAAGGAAAATGGAAGATAATGCATACTCCCAATTATTCTCTTTTCCTCCCTTTTTCCTAATATTCCATCGCATTCCCGACTCCAAAAGCCCTTGCCTTTGGGAGCTCCCTGTTGTAGGGATGTGTATCGTATCATTAAAATGTCCGATAACGATACAATATGGTCTTTATTGGACATCAGATCAACGATAACTATATGATAGAAAATCCTACGATAATTATCGGAGGCGATAAAAATCCTGCAATAATGATCGGATTTTTATCATATTATCGGAAGGCTCTTTTTCATTTGGGGTCATGGACAGAGCTAGAAGGTTGGGTGAGTTTGCTGAGACTGACAGATTCAGTGACCAATCGTGCAGCAAGGATTCCAGCAGACTCCAATCACAATGTTAGAGGAGGGCTAAGAATATCCCCGCATAAAACTCTACACTTGATGTTGTAGCTCTGTTGGGAGTTAGGGATTGAGGGAGAAGGGTGGATTTTGTTGTAGTTCTGTCCTGGGTCTTATAGTTAGTTACTTAGTTACTGCTGGATTCATTTTGGTGGCAAATTGTTGGAGATTCATTGTAGTCTTGCATCTTTCCGTTCCCTTTTGTGTCTCAGGTTCGTTTGGCTGTTTGTTGCTTATATGTTTGAGTTATAATTTTTATACGTTTTCTGGCTGGTTTGATTGAAGGGTTAGGTTAGCGTGAGTGGGGGTACTGTGACTGAGTGAGTGTGTTGTTGTCCCCTTCCCTGTTTAACTTTCTTTAAAAAAAAATTATTTAAAAAATTGTATTTCTCCCTCTCTCTCTCAGTGTATGTGTGTGTGTGTGTATGTGTGTGTTTGCTTGATTGACTGTGAGTGTGCTGGTGTGTCCTGTAGCCTGCTACACAGGATAACACTACACAATCTGTAGTCAAAGCAGCACACAAACTGTTTGCAAAGGATTGTTATTAATATAAATAATAATTTCATTTTCAATCACTTTGTAGCAGTATGAAACGCGGCTCTAAGGCGCACCTTGGGCGAGGTGGCTCTGGGTCTAGGAGAGATGCTGTTGCTGGGGTCAGTTCTGGGGTGGCTGTCTCTCCCCCAGTGAAATCAAGCACATGTCTTCCTTGGTGCTTCCTCCTGCAAGAATTTCTTAGGCTACCCCTCCGGAATCGAACCCGGATTCCCTGTTAATAATAGGGATGTTGTGGAACCAGGCAACTCATTACTTCACCTAATTCTGGTGTAACAGCATTGGTGAGGGACTTCAGTAGCATTCCTCACACCTTGCCTTTATTTTTTTTTTGCCACTGCTCCATCCAGTGTGCCCAGTGTGGACTGCTTTAGTGAGGGACTGCAGTCAGTGTATGCATGGCATTCCAGTGACAGCGCCTTGATAGATTCCTATATTATTATTTTTTGTCACTACGTCCCCTGAGTTTGCTCTTCAAACGCCTCGTCAACTCCATTAGTGAGGGACTGCAGAAGCATCCCTCACGCATTTCCTTTTTTTTTTTTTTTGAGACACTGCTCCATCAAGTGTGCCCACCTCTACCCAGAACATGACTTTTATTTCCCTCTGCTCCAGCCAGTGTGCCCACCTCTACCCAGAATGTGACTATTCTCTCTGTTCCAGCCAATGTGCGCAGCTCTGGCATGAAGAACTGCCAACCTGCCTACACAGCGATGGCAGCCAGACTGGGTCATTTTTGAAGTACGATGAGGTCAAGGCAGTGCGTGAGGGTTGTTTTGATGGGATTCGCAATTGTCAAAGCAGCACAGGTATATGCTTCTGCTAGGATCCTCCAGTTTGGCGCGCTGCAAGGGTATCTCCTGCCCCAATGAGGCCCTGCCTGGCTAAGGCTGGCTCTGAAATAACTGTAACACCTGTGCTATTCCCCTACCTCCCAATCCTTTTATTTGTACTTAGACATGCATGGCCTAATCCTGAGACAAGGCAGCAGCTCTTCTACTGCGGTGGAGTGCGTCCACTCACTATGCCATGCATGCATAGGCGCGGAATATGCTTTTAGTTTTAGTGGGATCGTCCTCGCTTCTGGGGTATCTCCTGCTCCAATGAGGCCCTGCCTGGTTAATGCTGGCTCTAAAATAACTGTAACTCCTGTGCTATTCCCCTACCCCCCAATCCTTTTATTTGTACTTAGACATGCATGGCCTAATCTTGAGACAATTAGTTAAGGAATGGTAATTTAACAACAAGTATTCAATAATATATACATAAATTGTAACACATTCAAAGTAGTAAAAACAGGTGATATAAATATAAATATAATTTAATACAATGATGTAATAAAAAAGAAGAATAGATTGTTGGTCTAACGCGTTTCAACACTTGTTGTAGTGCCTTCTTCAGTGACCATTACAAAAACTACGTAGCCAAATGCTGCATAACCAAGTATTTTGGCCTGGGCTTTCTAATAGGAGCAGCTAAATTGTATAGCCAGTATTTCTCCTACTTTTAAAACGTTCAGCGCTTTAGTCTCTCTCAAGCTGCCTACGTTTCCATCCAACTTGAGAGAGACTAAAGCACTGAACGTTTTAAAAGCAGGAGAAATACTGGCTATACAATTTAGGCTGCTCCTATTAGAAAGCCCAGGCCAAAATATTTGGTTATGCATCATTTGGCTATGTAGTTTTTGTAATGGTCACTGAAGAAGGCACTACAACAAGTGTTGAAACGCGTTTGACCAGCAATCTATTCTTCTTTTTTATTACATCATTGTATTAAATTTATATTTATATCACCTGTTTTTACTACTTTGAATGTGTTACAATTTATGTATATATTATTGAATTGAATACTTGTTAAATTACCATTCCTTAACTTGTTGTTTGGACAGTAATTTTTGTTAAGGAGAAACACCCATCATTTTACCTTGCTAATCTTGAGACAAGGCAGCAGTTCTTCTACTGCAGTGGAGTGCGTCCACTCACTGTGCCACGCATAGGCGCGGATAATAAGCAGATATAAACGATACGGTTAACTTACGATATTATTGGCGACGATAATTTTTTTGATCCAAAATTCCGATAATGATACGATACGATATTTTCGGGCGTGCACATTCCTACCCTGTTGCTGTTTTATGGCTGTCCATCCACTTTCTTCCCAAACCCCTGCATTTGCTCTAACCCTCCAAAAGTCTCTCACAATCCCCCAAAATTTCTTTCTCCCCCCCTACTTTCTCAATGATCAGCTACACACACATGCACACACACACAGCTAAACACCTTGCTAGAAGTTAAAACTTCTATTTGAGATGCTGCAGTTCTATCAAACCTCTTTAAACACACACATACCAACACAGCCTTACTAGAAATTAAAACTGTTCTCTTTTGAACACCTCCCCAAAACAACACAGACAATTTTCTAATCATCTCAGTGCACTTAGCTTCACTACTGAGTTTAAATGCTTGATTAACTTTAACCTTCTTCTTCGTGGCCCCTGTGTATCACATATATGGGCTCTGCGCCTGCGCAGAGCTCGTTTCGGTAATCTTCTAAAACCAAAGGTGGGAACCCTCTCCCCCACCGTCCACTGCGCATGTCCATGGGTTTCCGCCGTTCTCCTCAGTTCTCTTCGACCGCCTTGTCGAACGGACGCTTTGTTGTGATCTTCTTGCATTTCTTTGAGATTGCGCTAACCAAAAGGACTGTAAATAGATTTTTCTGTACATAGTTCATCTAGTCTTCATGTATGATTCCAGTTCTCCAGATGTGTATATAGTTCTAATTCCCCTGATGTGTGATTTTAATTCATTTTACATTCTTTGTTAATTAAACAAGGAATTGCTTTCAAAGACCTTGTTGTGGTTTTTCATTCTCTCAGCTTTTTTGGGGGGGGAGGGGGAGGTATCAGGTTTTCCTAAGCGCCTAGAGTTCAACACCAAAAGATGTCTCACAAATGTGTTTGGTTTACATGTATGCAAGATGCACATCCATGTAAATTAAAGCATACTTTGTAATACACTGAAAAGGCTTTGTCTCTGCTTGCTACTTGCTACAATGCTGAATGTTAGATGACTCTGAAAAGGTCTCATTTGCAGATCTGATATCACGCTAAAGCCCCTGTAAAGAGAAAAGAAATCAAAATATCAGTATTTTTGTGAAAAATGTATCTGTCTTCTGCGAACCTTCATGTGTCTTTGCTCCATTGGAATTAATCCTTCAGTAGAATAGCAGGAGCTTATTTTTAAAAGTGAGCCTAAATTTGCTTGCTGGCAGAAGGAAAGTCGAGATGGAGCTGGCCTGGCATGGAGTTCCAAAGCTTGGGAGCGGCCACAGATAAGGTCCTGCTTCATATTCCAGTCAGATGTAGTACCTTTGATAGTGATGGGACAGACAGAAGGGTCTCTTCTGAGGATCTTAAAACCCAGGCAGGTTCATAGCGAGAATGTGGTCTTTCAAGTAGCCTGCTCCCAAGCCATATAGGACTGTATATGTCATACCCATTACTTTGAATTATGCCTGGAAATTGACCAGCAGCCAGTAAAGCTGTTATAACAGAGTTGCATATTACAAGCCCTTGTCAATAGTCTTGCCACAGCATTCTGGATCAGCTGATGTTTCCAAACACTTGTAGAGTGTCCAGATGGCATGTAACTAAGGCATGTGTCACTATGGTCAGACCTGACATTTCCAACAATGGGTGACCCCATCCAACACAGGCTATTCCCTGATTTGCCTTTTGATTGATGAAGAGCACCTCTGTCTTGTCTGGGAGTTGGACTCGATGGCCTTATAGCTCCCCTTCCAACTCTACTATGATTCTATGGGTTAAGGTTCAATTTGTTCATACTCATTCAGTCCATTACCGATATCAGACACTGATTTAGAACTAGCTTCCTTGGATTTAGATGGAAAGAAAAGCTATCATGTTTTGATTATAATTTATTGGTTTCAACTTTCAAATAGTTAAGGTTGTTTTTAATATCAGAGGACTTGTAATTCACATTTTTCATATACTGTTTCATTTCTTTAAATATTAAAGAATTATGTAGCATATTGTGCTACGTAATATAATTACATAGCATATTCACATTCATTTATGTACCTGGGATGTAAATAATGGGTAGTATCCGATGTTAGTCCCACTTAAAGTAGAGCCATTGAAATGAACGGAACTTAAGTTAGTAATGATTGACCTAATTCTCATTCAGTGGGTCTATAAGTAGGGCTAACACGGGATACTACTCAATGTTTGTGTACTAGCTTAATTTTTATCTGCATCAGATATGCTCAGCCTGAGTTCCAACAATGGTGGGACTAAATGGAGATGAGTTATTGTGATTTAATGTCTACATTACCTGATGCCCTGTGATCAAGGCTTAGTTGAATATGTTCGTTAAAACATCTCAAAGGTTCGGCTTGTCTGCAAGTTACGGTTTCATCATTTACCTCAGGGCGAGTTGGCATTACCTTGTAGTGGTTGTATCTGTCTTCATGCTACATTGGAAATAAGCTGTTGTGCAAATACCCCTAGGTAGATTCTCATTTATGCCTTCCCCCCCCCCCCCACTATAATTTTGAGGGTGAGACTTTAAGGAAGGATCAGTTCTGTTTTCTGAAGCTATTAGTAAAACTCAGCTCCAGTGAAGTCAGTGGAAGCTGCGTTGGCAGGAGCTGTAAAGAATGTTCCCTGAGGAGAATGTAACTGGCGGATTGGCACTGACAGGCTTTGCCTGACAGAAGGCTTCCACATCAAATTGTTTAATGCTCATCCAGAGCTGTACAAAGATCACCAGGGTCCTGGAACCATCAAGCTTGTAGTGTGACTCTATGAAAAGGTCCTAATGTTTCAAGTTCTGTTTACAGAGACTCTTTAATTTAACTGCAGCAGTAGACGAGAGGAAAAAACAGTGCAGTGAAATCATAATGACCTCTGTTGCATCAAAGCAGCTAAACCAGTATTCATCAACACTGGTGAAATCATACACCTATTTCAAAACTTCCTGACTGAATGACCTACAAGAGGTGCCATTTCAAAAGCTGAGTCGGAAATGGCATATAGGCAGTCGGCTTACCATGTGGTAAATATATGAGTTGTTTATTCAATGAGGACTAAAGCAGTGAAATTTAATACAGAGCACACACACATCCCAATTATGTGTGGTTGTGGTTTTTCCTAGATGTTCTGTTGCTGTGTAGTGAAGATGTTTGTTTTGTCTCTCATTGGCCTGGTTCAAGCATCATGCTAAAACTCACGAATTATAAGAGCAACTCTGGAATGTTCCAATTGACATGTGTCAGGCGCTCTGTGTTTGTTTCTTTGGCCAGAAATTGAAGACACTTTTATTTTGAAGGGCTTTTAATCTATATTAACTAATTGTTTTGTTGCTGCCAGTTTTAATGTGTAAAAGCATTTACTTTTGCTGCAGTTAGGCTTTATTTGTTTGTTTTTGTCTTGAACTTTTGGTTCAAGACTTCTTCATTTATTATTTTAGAAATTGCTTGTTAGTTGTACTTGTACTTTTTGAAATCAACAGAACTTAAATGAGCAAGACTAACTAATGTCCCACTGTTTACAATGGGTCTACTCTAAGTATGGCTAGGCCTGGATCCAACCCTATATTATTTTGTTTTATGATTATGATGTGTGCTGCTCTTGGTAGTAGAACAGCAGGATAAAAAAATGTTGTTGTTTTGTGTAACTTGGGGTAATAGTTTCAAAAATAAAACGGGTATATTTAGTACACATTTGATGACTAATATGTTCAAATCTCAGTTTGTACTGCACCAGCCCGATTGCTGCCTTTTGAGTAAATTTAAATGAAAGAAGGGACAAGTATACTGATCACTCAGTATTGTTTGAGACATGGAATGGGCAATGAGGCTGGACATAAAAAGTCCAAAATGCTATTTAGAAAAACCCAACTTGTTTATTTTTAATGCTGATAAGAATGGGCCTGTTCAGATGACACACAGAGCCATGGTTGCAGCAAATGGTTAGTGAGCATAGCCACCATGGCGAGGAATGGTTCACACAACATACTAAGTCATGGTTCACATGCCACGCTAAGCCATAATGTTTAGCTCAAACCACCATGGTTTAGTGTGTTATCTGAACGGGGTCAATGTAAATAGTTTTGTTAACTGATTAAAGCTGCAATCCTGTACCTCAGTGGGACTTGTTTCTGAAAAGATATGTTTAGGATTGTGCTCTTTGGTTTAAACCTAGGTGGTTGAAGTTGAGTGCACCATACTGCTCTCAACAAATTATATGACTGAATGTAATTATTTGGTTCTAAATTTAAATGACTTGTGGGGGGGGGGTGCAGTAATTTTGACAGTTCTTTGGGTAACGGAGTATTTCTTTTTGCTGTCCCCCTCCTCTGCCTGCCCACAGTACTCCACCATAGTTTTAGAGATCAATGCATCTGATTATTTAGTGTTTGATCCCTTTGCCCAGAGCATGTCTGCCACCCACAGTGCTAATTAACAGGTGACACAGATAGGTTGAAAGGCAAAGAAGACAGCTGCCTCAATGCCCTCCCTTGTTCTGGCAGCTGTCATAAAGGACATGCGAGATTCCCTAAGGCTGTCTGGCAGATTGAGGATATGGAGGACAGTGAACATGAATGGTGCCAATACATATGGATAAATGTTTCTAATCAATTCAAATATTGTATGACATATAGGCTAGTAGACTATTGCAAAAGCTGTGTTTACATAGTAACCTCATTGGTAAATTCTATTATTGCAGCTGTCCTTTCTTGGCATAAGATGAGACTGTGGAGCAGACAACAGGTCGGTGCGACATAGAATGATGTTGCGCTGAATGCTAAGAATGGGAAGATAATAAGAGCTTTCTTTCTGCTCAACATTTGCTTTATATTTCAATTACAGCTGCTTCACATTCCCTTATTTTGAAGGAGACATAATGCTTTAATTTTTAACTTGCTCCATTAACAAATGCATTGAAGTCTAATATGAACCTGACAGGCTCTCAGTTCTGAGGAAAATAAATCCCATTATTGCTGCGTTTCCTTGGAGCAGAGGAGAAGGTGTGTGTGTTTAGGTGTCCATCACAGGAATGGGACTACTGGGTACAACCCATTTCTTTTACTCTCCATATATACCACGCCATTTAATTCTGCAATATACACAAGATTGTAGATACCTCGTAATACAAATATTAATTGGTATCTCCATTATTTAATCTTCCTTTCTCAAGATGTTTCTGATTTTACATTTATAGGCAGAAAGTTATTGCTTAATGTTTAGAAGTAATCTATTTGAAACACATTTCCAGAATTGGTGTCTGCTGATGGTATGTATTTCAACCCCTATTTCAAAAGACTGGGAGTTTAAAGACTGTTCTGATCTGACGTCTGATATTAACTCACCTATTGTCTCACTCACTTTCAAAATGTAGATTGTAAACTCGTTGGAATGGGGACTTGCCTTTTTATTGTTGTTGTTGCTTATGCTGCTCTCAATACTGCCGTGATGATGGTATATTTAATAGCAACAACAATTGGCATACTTAATATTTTATGGTTTATTAATTGATGGGGCTATTAAGAGAGAAAGTACTGTGATTATTTTAGATAAGTAAAACAGGCTACCTTTTCCATAGTTAATTATCAGCCTCATTTTTGTCTTCACTAGGCAAAACTATTTAAGGTGCTTTGAATGATCTGGGGTTTATCTTTTGTTTGTTTATTATTTTTATTATTGCCTTTGTATCCTGCTTTTTTTCCTCCAAGGAACCCAAGGTAGCGTACATAATCGTTCTCCTCTCCATTTTATTCTCACAACAACAACCTTGTGAGGTAGGTTGGGCTGAGAGTCTGTGACTGGCCCAAAGGCACCCAGTGGGTTTCCATGGCTGAGTGGGGGGGACTAGAACCCAGATCTCCCGACTCCCAGTCCAACACTTTAGCCACTACGCCACACTGGCTGTGTTTGTCAAAATAAAGCAGTTGTCAGTGGAGACTATGCTCTCAGGCATACTAAACTGCATCTACTAAATGGATTATCAGTTCATATTCTTTCCTGCAGTCTTGTTTAGGAGTGGCCTGTGGCCTGACGTTTTCTGTGTTCTTCTTCGTGGTCTCTGTGCATCACACACTATGGGCTCGCGCCGACGCCGAGCCTCACTTCGGAACTTCTAAAGCTTAGAAATTATTGGCGGGAACCCCTCCCCCCCTCCGTCCTATCGCGCATGCCTGGGTTCCCGCCTACCTCAGTTCTTCTTCGACCGCCTTGCTGGTTGCCTCACAGGGAACTCACGGATCCGTTCGTAGCTTAGGCTTTATCTTCTTCTCTTTACTATAATTCTAATCTCTCCACTCTTTCTATAATTCTTCTTCTCTCTCTTCTCTCTCTTCCTCTCTCTCTAAAAAAAAAAAAAAAAAATTTTTTTGGATTAACTATATCTGTTTATTATTAATATATATATATATATATATAACTTAGAGTTGTTAAGATTGTTTATTAGTATAGAGATTTTTAGATAGGATACCGCTTTTGCGGTTCTCGGATCTCCGGGGTTCTCCGTGCAAGTAACCCTCAGGGGTATCCCCAGTTCCCCCAGCCCGTTCTTTTCTTCCCGCCAGAAAATGGCTTCTAAGATGGCGCCCGCGTCTTTATTCAAGAAGTGCACGGGCTGCAAGGCAAAACTTACCCTGTCAGACGGACACTCTAAGTGCCTCATTTGCTTAGGGGAAGCTCATGTTGTGGATTCTTGCCCGCATTGCCTAAACTTCTCTAGGCAAACTCAGAAAAATCGGGCTAATAAACTCCGGGCACTACTATGGAAGAAAGCGCTGGAAACAGTGGACGTCCCCGTGTCGGTACCGAGCTCGATACCGCGACCTACCCCGGCGTCATGCGCAGTTCCTCCTGCGGAGTCGACCTCGCGCCCTAAGAAATCTAAGCCCTCCCTTCCCATTGACACGGGCAAGGCGAAGCGGCAAAAAGGGGACCCGAAGGCAGGAGAGCACAGTACACGGAAGAAAGAAAAGGGAAAAGAATCGGCCAAGCCGAAGCTTAAACACCAACAGACAGAGAAGGCGTCGTCAGCGGGGAAAACGCGGACGCCGAAGGCCGCTTCGGTGCCGACCGCCTCACCGGTACCGATGGCCAAGCCACCCCCGTCGCCAGCAGCGTCGGTGTCGATACCGGTGTCATGGCTGCCAACATCGACCCCTCCGGTACCGACGCCTCGGAACCGACTCCCCTCGGTACCGAGGGCAACAAAACGTCCGATGTCGACGCGGGAACAGGACCACGGCCCCTCGGCATCGGTGCGGCTCACGGGATCTCCCCCGGCGTCGGAGCTAGGAGACTTGCCCTTTGATCCTCTAGCATCCTGGACCCCTCCACACCACTCCCTTCAGGGACCAGCTGAAGCGCTAGTGGTGGATCAGCCCTCGCACCCGTATGCATTGTTGTCGGCAGAGGAATGGGAACGGGGCTCCTCCAAGTCAATAAGATCGTGGTCATCACAGCCAGAGGCACGACCAAAAAAGCCTCTATTTGATCAGTATACGGGGGAAAGGCTTCAGGATGACGCTCCAGTTTTTATACCACCACTGCCCCCGAGACGAGCCCCATCTGCGTCTGTCTCAGCCCCACTCCACACTGAACCTAGGTCCGAGGCCCCTTTATCTCCGTTGGGAGCCATGGTCATTCGGCCACCACAGCATACATCGGACGAAGATTACGCATCTGACTCTTCAGAGGCGTCAGTAGAGGCGACTCCCTTTCTCCCCTCGCCAACTGAGGAGGTGGGCACTGACAAACGAGCGTCCCCGTCGGTGGAGGTGGTCTCCTTCCTGGACCTAATGCAGCGCCTGGCAGAGTCTCTGGAAATTGACGTTCCGGAAGCGGAGGAACAAGCAACCGATGTAGCATACGACGTCATGTATGGTGACTCCACCTCGGCTTTGGCCTTGCCACTCTTACCTACGCTTTTGCGTACATTAAAGGAATCGTGGCACACACCTGCATCCACAGGACCAGTTTCGAAACGTGTGGATGCCCTGTATAAAATTCAACAGAAAGACGCAGGCTTTCTCCTACAGCACCCCAAACCTAACTCGGTTGTGGTGGAATCGGCACAGGGAAGGACATCAAAATCTCACTCTGCACCTGTAGACAAAGAGGGCAGGAAACTCGACGCGTTCGGGAGAAGGGTCTACTCCTCGGCGGCATTGGCTGTGAAGATCGCCAACTACCAGGCCCTTATGGCCAGATATCACCTCTTCATATGGGAGAAGGTTACGGCGCTACATGCGCACCTCCCAGACGACATAAGATCAGCGGCACAGATCTTCCAACGCGAAGCATCAGCGTTGGCTAGGCAGGAGCTTAGCACTGCCCGACATATGGCGGACTGCCTATCTAAATCGATGGTGGCGTCAGTGGCCCTACGACGACATGCGTGGCTTCGCTCGTCAAATTTGTCACAAGAATCTAAATCCAGGATTGAGGACCTTCCATTCGACGGAGAAGGCCTGTTTAACGCCACGACAGATGCACATTTGGATACCATTCAAAAGGCGCGGATGACAGCAAAGAAGATGGGTTTCTACCAACCTGTCCCAGCCCAGACTTACCGCCCACATCGTTGGTCAAGGCAGCAGTTCTATCAACCTCGCCAATCCTCTTTCCGACAACAGCAACAGCCGCGTTTCCAGCCATCGCAGCCGTATCGGTCCCAGAGGTCATACCCTCAGAATAGGGCGAGACAGAACCGCGGCAAACAGGACCCGAATCCGAAGCAACGCCTTTGACTTCCCTCCCAACCAGCCGTCCCCACACTTCCACCAGAGGTTGCGTCCTTTCTACAAGGCATGGACGCAAATTACCACGGACAGATGGGTGTTGGATATTGTTCGTCAGGGATATCGCATCGAGTTCGCCTCTCTCCCACCAACAGGAGTGCTGAGGATAACACCTACCTCTACAATCCTACAGCAAGAGGTAGCCTCTCTTCTACAGAAAGGGGCCATCACCCAAGTCAACATCTCGGAGGCGAGCAGGGGTTTTTACTCCCGCTACTTTACAGTCCCAAAGAGAGATGGCGGTCTACGCCCAATCTTGGACTTGAGGCTCCTCAACGATTTCTTGATTCCAAAGAAATTCAGGATGGTCACCCTGGGGTCGGTTCTTCCCCTGCTCCGTGGAAATATGTGGTTCACCCTTGTAGATCTAAAAGATGCCTACTTCCACATCCCCATACATCAAGCCCACCAGCGCTTCCTAAGATTCGTCATCGGGGCAGACATCTTCCAATTCAATGTCCTACCGTTCGGACTAAAAACCGCGCCAAGAGTGTTTACGAAATGCATGGCGGTGGTGTGCGCATACCTGCGACCTCTGGGGGTGGAAATCTATCCTTATTTAGACGACTGGCTAATCGCTTCCCCATCTCGCTCGCAAGCAGTGCGGGACGTCACGACGGTTACGACTTTGTTGACATCCCTAGGACTGGTGATAAACACAAAGAAGTCAATACTGCAACCCTCGCAATCGATCCAGTTTATAGGGGCTCTGCTCGACTCCTCAGTGGCCAGGGCGTTCTTGCCCAGGGACCGACGCCACAGAATACATCGTATGGCAACAAAGATGCTCAGCACCAAATCGCACAGGGTAATTACTTTGCAGAGGTTGCTAGGCCTCATGGCTTCCACTGTTCATGTGGTGAGGTGGGCACGCCTGCGTATGAGGCCATTGCAGGTGTTTCTCCTATCAGTGTACGACCCTGTTTGTCAGCCGAACACAGTAAGGGTGAGCATGCCGGAGTCCGTACGACAGTCGCTCCATTGGTGGACCATCCCGAAGAACTTAAGGTTGGGACTGCCGTTCGTGTGCCCAAGCCCGTCTCACTCGATAACTTCAGACGCATCGCTCCTGGGCTGGGGAGCACATTGCGGCAACCTATCGGTGCAAGAGGAGTGGCATCCCAAGGACAGGGATCGACACATAAACTTTCTAGAACTACTAGCAGTGCAGAAGGCATTGTTAGCCTTCAAGGATTATGTCTCGAACAGGCACGTAAGGATTGTATCGGACAATATGTCTGTGGTCTGGTACATAAACAAAGAGGGAGGGACGCGCTCCAGGAAACTCCTCGACCTGACTTTGATGATCTTCAACTGGGCGATCTCGCATGGAATACGTCTGTCCGCAGTGCATATAGCAGGAACAGACAACACGAGAGCGGACGAGCTCAGCCGGAATTTTTCCAGGGCGCACGAGTGGACCCTCGACCCCTTCATCATCTCAAATTTGTTCCGCAGATGGGGGACCCCCGACATGGACGTGTTCGCGTCTGCGGAAAATGCAGTGTGCAAACGCTTCTGCTCCAGGGCGGGGGCTGGAAAGGGCTCTCTGGGAGACGCATTCAACACCTGCTGGGGACCGGGCCTTGTTTATGCCTTCCCCCCGTTTCCCCTCATTTCAGGAGTGTTGTCGGTGCTAAGGCAAAGACAAACGGACGCTATACTGATCACCCCATGGTGGCCGAGGCAAGCTTGGTTCGCCCCCCTACTTCGCATGGCCAACGGGGAATACATACAGCTGCCAAGGACAGAGAACCTAATCACGATGGACGGAGGCAGGGTGCAGCACCCAAACCCTCTAAAACTAAAGTTGACAGCGTGGAGAATCCGGCAAGATGGCAACACCTGAACCTACCGGCTCCTGTCCAGACTATCCTTAGGGAGGCGACAAAGCCGTCCACTAGGGCATCTTATGATAGGAAATGGAGACGTTTTCAAGTGTTCTATGGCGGGGGAAGAGGCTCCCCACGATCGTGCGGGATCAAAGAGATTCTAACCTTCCTGGCATCTCTACACGAGGGTGGACTGCGGCAGACGTCAATAAAGGTTTATCTGGCAGCGATATCAGCGCATCATGACCTTATACAGGGTTACTCAGTTTTTTCTCACCCATTATCCAAACGTTTCCTCAAGGGTCTGCTTAATCTCCATCCACCGATAAAGCGCATGATTCCGCAATGGAGTTTATCAGTTGTTTTAGCGGCATTGTCAAACAAGCCTTTCGAACCGATGGCAACGATAGACTTACGTTTACTATCCTTTAAAGTAGCATTCTTGGTCGCCATCACCTCTGCCAGACGGGCCTCAGAACTCTGCGCGTTGATACTGGACCCACCATACATGCAGTTCTACAGGGACAAGGTGGTCCTCCGACCGGGACCAGAATTTAGACCAAAGGTTGTCTCCCAATTTCATGTAAACCAGGACATTGTCCTACCTACTTTTTTTCAAGATGCCACTGACAACGTGGGCGCGAGGTTACACTCTCTCGATGTGAGAAGGGCATTGGCATTTTACAAGGATAGGACCGAGTCTTTTCGGTTATCCAGACGACTGTTCATTGCATATGGGGGAAGAACGAAGGGCAAGGCAGTATCGGCCCAGCGTTTCGCCAAATGGATTATCCACACCATCTCGCTGAGTTATGAGTTGGCTAAAAAAGAACCCCCGGTGGGACTGAAGTCACACTCCACTAGAGCGATGGCCACATCTACAGCACTCTCCAGGGGCATCTCTATCCCGGATCTTTGTAAAGCTGCGACATGGTCATCGGTTTCCACATTTGTGTCACATTATAGACTTGACATCAGGGCAAGGAACGACGCCAGCTTTGGACGTGCAGTCCTGTCCTCGATTCTGCAGTAATGATTAGACAAGCGAGTCTACCCTCCTCCGGTAAGTGATTGCTGGTTACTCGCCCATAGTGTGTGATGCACAGAGACCACGAAGAAGAAATGCAGGTTGCTTACCTGTAACTGTAGTTCTTCGAGTGGTCATCTGTGCAGTCACACAACCCTCCCACCGTCCCCTCTAGACCTCGCTTGTAGTGGTCTTGAGTGTCATCGCCATGCCATTCCTTTATTTAATTACCTCATATTGTTATTTTAGTTACATTACCTCAGTGGTAGGCTGCAGAGGCGGTCTCAGGGAACTGAGGTAGGCGGGAACCCAGGCATGCGCGATAGGACGGAGGGGGGGAGGGGTTCCCGCCAATAATTTCTAAGCTTTAGAAGTTCCGAAGTGAGGCTCGGCGTCGGCGCGAGCCCATAGTGTGTGACTGCACAGATGACCACTCGAAGAACTACAGTTACAGGTAAGCAACCTGCATTTTTATCTACCACCTCCACCCTGGTGTCCTTATAAATAGAGATAAATCATTCTGAGGTGTACATTTACTTGCAGACTTCTCCCATCGTGATAAGGAACACTTACATTACTCATCTCAGAAAAGGAAACATTTGTGTTGAGACTTGTTGTTCAGTTATTCTTCATGTATATGCATACTCAGCATAGCTGCTGGTTTGAAAACATTGTGGAGACACTCATTTATCTACACAAATAAAAACTGGTGTTTCCAATCCTGTGTTTCCCTCATAACACTAATGTGGAATTGTGCTTAAATCTTCCCCTATGCTAATGTTTTTCATTGATTTCTCTCTCACCCACCCCTGACCAGGCTTTGAAACTCAAAGTAAGCTCAGAAAGGGAGAAACGGCCTGGGGAACACTTTCAGAGAACAGTTGGGGTTAAATGTTCCTTTCCCTGCCCTCTGAATATTCCTTATAAGTTTGCACACTGCATGCAGAGTTAACCCAACAATTACCCATGGTTTGTTGTTGGGTTAACCCTGGGTTGTTTAACTCAGAAACAACCCAGAGTTTTCACATTTGGTCATCACAAAACAACCCAGGAATTTCCTGGATTGTTAACTGCAATCAGAAATGGTGCACGTGCAACTCACGTGCTCCGTTCCTCCCACAGTTCGTGAGTTAAGCAAACCAGGAACTGACCAGAATGATGGGCGAACTGGATCACTATCTCAGCAAATGAAGGTTTCTGAACACACATTTGCCAAGATAGCATCAAGGTATGTGGTTTAGAATTCCTCACATCCTTTTAAATGTTTCCATTTGGTTATCTGATTTAAAAAATATTTTAAATATATGAAATGTGCAAATCCATTTGGGTCAATATCACATTAACATTTCACAGGCGATATTGGACTCTCCTTGCTCTGTCCTTGACCTGCCAGGGATCACCATGGCCCACTCTGAAAGCTATTATTTTTGACATCAAAAGTTGGTAGCTTTAGTTGCTATATAAAGCTGATAAACTATGCAGGCTCAGTTCATAGGTGGATGTAAATTGGTTATTCCATGTAGTTACTGTAACTGTAATTTGTCCACTGTAGGGACACTGTCTAAAACCAGCTTCACAAATAATTGTGTTCTTATTACCACTAATCTTTCGGGATTATTTTAACATCAATTGTCTATGTCCTAAATCTTTTTTTATTTCCTTTCCCCTTGATTGCTTAGAATAATGTGCTAATAAAACTTCTAAAGCTCAGTTTTTTTTTATTATATAAAAAAGGAGTAACCAAAGTTCTTGTGACTCAGAAGTAGGTCATGAAGTAGAATACAACACAATCATGCTAATTAAGAGGGCTGCTTCTCTCTCTCTGTAAACTGCCAAGATGAAAAGATCAATACAGCAAAAACCCTTTTCACTGCGGAGCAAAGGGAATTGGAAAAGATCCACTACTGCTTTTAGACCTTAAATGCTGGAGGCTGATGTCATTAAGAAAACCAGCTGAAGACTGAAAAATAAACCAAGGAAACTAATAGCTCCTAAGTGTAGGGGGAAAGGGAAGGAGATTGTATAGTAAATTTTATGTGCAATACTTATCCATATATCTAAGGGACTGCCTATCTCATTATAGGAACACAAGAAGTTCCATGTTGATCAGACCAAGGGTCCAGCACTCTGTTCACACAGTGGCCAACCAGCTGTCTACCAGGGACACACAAGCAGGACACAGTGCAACAGCACCCTCCCACAGCAACTGGTGTATATAGGCTACTGCCTCTGATAATGGAGGTAGCACACAACCATCAGGACTAGTAGCCATTGATAGCCTTCTCCTCCAGGAATTTATCCAACCCCCATTTAAAGCCATCCAAATTAGTGACCATCACCAAATCTTGCAGTAGTGAATTCCATAGATTAACTATGTGCTGTGTGAAAAAGTACTTAGTTTTATCTGTCCTGAATCTCCCACCAATCAGCTTCATGGGATGGCCCCAGGCTCTAGCATTATGGGAGAGGGGAAAAAATGTCTCCCTATCCACATTCTCCACACCATGCATAATTTCGTACACCTCTATCAGGTCTCCCCTTAGCCTCCTTTTTTCCAAGCTAAACAATCCCAGCTGTTGTAACCTTCCTTCATAGGAGCTCCAGTGCCTTGATCATTTTAGTTGCCCTTTTCTGCATTTTTCCAGCTCTACGATATCTTTTTTTAGATGTGGTAGCTAGAACTGTACACAGTATTCTAAGTGTGGTTGCACCATAGATTTGTATGAAAGCAGTATGATAGTGGCAATTTTATTCTCAGTTCCTTTTCTAATAATGCATAACATGGAGTTTGCCTTCTTTACAACGGCCACACACTGGGTTGACATTTTCATTCAGCTATCCACCACAACCCCAAGATCTCTTTCTTGGTCAGTAACTACCAACTCAGATCCCATCAGGTTATACTTGAGGTTGGGATTTTTCGTCCCAACGTGTATCAGTTGCCTAGGTTTTGCCATCCCTTATGAACCTGCCTGGTTGTTAAGATCTGTAGGAAAGGCTCCCTCAAGGAAGCAAATATGCTTATAGTTGGTTGTATACACATGAAAGAGTTTTCTCCTGTGTCATTCCTAAGAGGAGGAATGTGCCCTTCACAAACTCCAACTGGCTCCCATTCTCTTAGAATTGGAAAGGATGTGAAGGGGCATCTTTTCAATTTTGTCTTTTAAATCATGTAATTTAAAAAATGTTTATGGTTTTAATGTTCATTTTATTGTGTTATCGGGCATGTACAAACAACACGCTGAACCATGGTTAGGCCGCTAACCCTTTTGCAGCAAATGATTAGTGAGTGTGTTTAAACTCTGGTTATGTAGTCACTATGGATAGGAATGGTTCATACGACAAGCAAAGCCATAATGTTTAGCTCAAAATGCTTAACCACTGTTGCTTAGTGTGTCATCTGAACAGGGACGTAGTCTCTATCTTTTTTAATTCTCGTTCACTGCCTTGATGGCTTTTTAGCAAATAAGGTGGTGTATAAATTGATCATAATAGACAAATACTTTGGAGAATGCCCCATTGAACTTAAAGAGAATTGCTTTTATGTAAACATGCATAGGATTGCATGGTTTGGCATATCACTTTTCTATCAAAAACGTTTTGCATTAAGTGTGTGCAAGCGGATGGAATTTTTACCCTCTGGGATAAGCAACCCATTTGTTTCTGCATGAATCACTATCAGGGTGTACTTTCTCTTGGTATGTTCTCTTCCTTTAAGCCTCCCTCTCCCAACTTTTATCACTGCATATTTATGGGCCACCTACTAATAGTTCTCATCTAAAAGACCACACCACCACTAGTTGTTCAAAGACAGTATTTTTCAAATTATGAACCTTGAGCCAAGTACTTTTCACATTAGCTTATCCTCACAGGCCCTGTGGATTGCAAACACCGTGGAGGTATATTGTAGAACAGCAGTTCTCAAACTTTTATTTTTTGTGGCCCACATAAAAATTCTGAGGGATCTCAGCTGGCCATTGCATATTTTTTAGCATACATAAAACCATATATATATATATATATATATATATATATATATATATAACATTCTTCAGTACCAGCTGAAGAAAATCACAGGCCCTAGGTCAGGCTGTTGTGAAGAGCCCCTTTAATTTGTAAATTTGTAGAGAACCATTAGAAGTGAACTTGTATTATGGATATTATGTGCCAGGGCTTTGTTAGCTCTTTGATAATCCAGCCCTGGTCAAAATGGCCTTGATCTCTGTTGTCAGAAAAATAAATAAATCAAGTACAGCTATTCCCAGATGTTAACTTTCCACAGACAACATGAATGGAGTTCACACACCGCAGATTGATAACCTCTGTTCTAGAGTATGCTCTCAGAGTCACTGGCAGTATCTACACTGCTGCTTTAAAACAGTTTATAACAGTAGTGACAACTGTTAGGGCCAAGGACACACTCCATATACAGTTTTCAACCCGTTTTCAAAGTGTCATATCCTGCTTGGTATAGATCTGGTCACTGTCTCTACCTGCTGACTTACATAAAATGAACATATGCTATAGAATGCCAAATATTCCCTGATGGATGCATATTGCAAGGGAAGGATTAGTTGTCTTTCAGCAAAGCTGATCTGCTGTTGCTGATCTTTTTTTGAGGAATTCCTGATACCCCATAAAGCCCGGATTTCTCATAAAGCAGTTTGAAAATTACTACTCCCAGGGGAAAGGGATCCATTGTATATCAGATCTATTCACAAGACCGCTTTTGATATGGGATGATTTCAGGTAATGGCGGAGGAGAGTATTGGAGAATTAAGAGCTATACTTACTATTTTGCTACTATTGCTCTCAGTATACCATACCTGCAGTCAATTGCAGGGAGAAGATGAAAAGAGGAGCAGAGACCACATACCTCATCTCCCTTCTGAAAGATTTATCTTTGCTCCTCATTTGGCTAAAAATAAATAAATACAGGTGGCAGTTTCTTCCTCCTGTGATGTCTGTAAGGCAATGGATAAAGCTACGCATTTTTATTTCAACAACACTTGAGCCCATTTCTGGGTTTCATCCAGAAGAGCATTTTGCTGATTATGGCTGTATGAAGAAGGAGTGCATCTAAGGATCTTTTGGAAGCAACTCAGAGTGAATTAATGAGCCAAAGGCTGGGTTCTATGTAGAAGGAGTGGTTTTAAAGGAGAGGAGTAGTTGATTGGTAAACACTCGTTGTAGAATATCTAATGGCATTACTGGTCGATCTCTTTCTGAAGGCCTTTAGCACCAAGTTGATTTAAGGTGCTGGACATTAAATAAATTGCTTTGGTTTTCAGTCTATACCAGGAGATTGGTGAATTATCTGTACATAAAGGAAGTGACTGGAGATTCATCATGTCTTATAAACTAACGGGATTTAATAAATTGATATTTCATTTGAAGTTGTTGGATTGATTGGATAGCTGATGAAATCGTTCAGAATTCGTGCAATGAACTTCCTAGTAAATCACTGATTAGAAAACGAATGAATGAATAGTGATGCTAACATATTAGCATGTGGATTATGATATTAATTTATATAATGCACACTTCCATTTTTGTTAAATGTTGGTACATTGACCCTGTTCAGATGACATACTAAGCCACGGTGGTTAAGCATTTTGAGCTGAATATTATGGCTTAGCATCTTGTGTGAACCATTCCTAACCATGGTGGCTACAGAACACAGTTTTAACACGCTCACTAACTATTTGCTGCAAAAGTGTTAGCAGCCTAACCATGGCTTATTGTGTTGTCTGAACAGACCCATTTTGTCTGGACAACCATGTGAGGTAACCCCGTTATCCCATTTTCAGATGTTGAACTGAGCTGCCAGTTTAAATATTTCTAAATATTACAATGATTTTTGTACTCCTGAAAACCTTGGGCTTCCCCCAAGCCTGCAGATACTTTCCTCTTGTCTGTGGGCCATATAAGGATCCACATTCAAAGAATGAATTCACTATTAGAACATAGAATATGGTACATCACTATTCAGGAACTTTTTCCAGAGACCTTCACTTGGTAGGTGAAACATTAGACATGTTCCAGTAGGGATGGGAAAGTGAAAGAGGGGCATGTTTCAGGGAGCAAAGAGAAGACTAGCAATTTCTTTGCTTCTTTTCTTTATAAATAGACTTCTGTTTCTACTTGTATCAGACATCAATGTGACTCTTTGTCCTGTGATGCTTAATCATGGAATGGCAGAGAAAGCAATTCTCAGTAGTGCTGCAGCTGTGAAGTTACCTCAAAGGGAAGAATTTGGGTTTTCTTTTTCTTTCCCTTAAAGGACTTGGGCAGGTAGTTTCGAGTACACAGATCCCCCTATTGATGCATATTGTCTTTAACTTTTGAAATCTAAATAACGGAAACAATTTTAAACAACAACACATGGCTACAATTCTAAATTAGACTGCAGTAATGTCTTCATACACACTATATTCTTTCCTGTGAAAAGTCAGCTTCAAATGCCAGCGATTGTATATTCAACGCAGAGTGTATCTGAATTCCCTCTCTCAAGTTATTCTTTCCTCTAGCTATCTCATAGACTTAAGACAGCTAAGAATATTTAAAAATGAAAGTGCTGGTAAAATAATTCAATGTGAAAAACAACCTGCCACTAAACATCTGGCCTGTATAAAAATAAAGATGTCCTACATCACCTCCAGAAAGTGATCTGGAAAATAAGTAACACCTAGCAATCCTATAAAATAGGCAAGGCTTGAATATTCAGACTTTACAGGATCTTACAAAAAGGATCCAAGTTAGTTGTTGTTTTTAAAATATTTTGATTTGATAAAACTTGCTTTACACTAGCATACTCTATGGCTGACAGCAGTGTGTGTGAGAGAGAAAGAGATATGGTAACCTATGGACTTGCTTACCAGTACTCATGTGCTTAAGAAGCTATGCACTGGTGTAGTGCTGCTTACTATCTTCAGTAGTCAAAATATTTCAAACTGTAGTTCAAGTGAATCAAGATGGTCAGTATTTTTAATGCAAGAAAAAAACTGATTTTTGACAAACTCTGATTTTTGTACTCTTCATTTTTGTCTTAATTTCTGTTGTTGGGTCATTATGAATTGGTTGTTGCCGAGCAAACGTATCCTACAGCATGCTGAGACCACTATCTTGCAGAAATGATACCCTAACCTAACCATTGTCCACTAGAATATTTTGCAGCAATTAAAGACATTGTTATGTTAAGCTGTTATTTTGGTACAATAATTTTGTCTGTTTGATTGGAGGCTCCCCCTATCCCTCCACCCAGATCAGATCACTGCCCCTTAATTGTAACCAGGATAGCAATCTTTAATGATAGAAAGAGGTCAGGTTTTTGCTCCTGAACAATCTTGTGTGGTTGGAACAGGGAACACATATTGCATGCACAGAACAAGTGCTTTATGAGCACTATCTTGGGGTGTGCATAAGGTTAGTCCATCAATGGACTTCTTGTCTGATTTCATGTGAGCCCATGATACTGGTTCTGGGATTCTATCTAACAATGCTAGCAGTGGTAAACTTTGATCTGTAACAGCAAGGCAGATGTTCTTAAGCTAGATTGCATATGGACTGCTCTCTCTGAATCTCCAAACTGTGATTTGGAGGATTGGGAACAACCTCTGTGCTCACACTGTCTTAATGGAACATTCCCTTACTGATCTCAAGTTCTGCTTAATCAAATGAATGCTTCCAGGTTTGGTCAAACCATAGTTTGCTGTTGATATCCAAACTGGCAAATCCTATTATAGTGAAAGCAAAAGCAGACTACACAAAATTAAACTCAGCCACCCCTACGCTAACCTGTGCAGGATCCCAAGGCACAAGAGGAAATAAGATCTTCTACATGTACAACCTGATGCATACCATCTTCTGACACAGAAAACCAAATTGTCCATAATGCAAAGGAAGAAAAGATCTATTGCCTTGCTTGTGAATATATAGTAGCTTGCCTGAGCAAAAATGGAAATAACTTGGCTAGACTATCTGCTCTGATCACAGCAATGTGTGTATATTAACTTCTGTACTCAAGATGTGAAAGCTTATTCATTTCAAAACACTAGTAGAAGTAACCATCTACCTCTTATCTGTGTGCCTGCCTCACCTTCCATCTTCACTGAACTATTAGCACTGAACACTTTTCCGCATGTGAGCATCTCTGGATTGAGCCATTGCTCAACCTAGTGCGTGATTTGTTGGTGTTGTGGCACCTGTGGCAGTGTAGGTGGAAGGAACAAAAAACTTTCGTTTCTGGTATAGTAATAATGTCAATGAAGATATAATCTGATTTATTTATGTCAGGCAAATTCCAATTTCACTGTCTTCAAGACAAAAAGCACTTTTATATCCAGAGATAATAACTGTAATAATAATAATAATTGGAATGCTAATGCAAAAGAAAGAAAAAGTAGCCATTTTGAAGGAAGATGGGTGTGTGCGTGTGTGTGTGTGTGCATGTAGTTTTATAGATACAATGATTTCCCTTTAGTTTCTAATCCAGTTAGTAAAGGTATTATAGATCTTAAGAGGCAATAATAAAAAGGAAATTTATACATAAATATTGGTACCAAGAGCTGTATTTTATTAATATTCGTAACACTTTGGCCAGTTCCAATATACAATATTTGCACTCATAGAATGGCTTTTCAATAGGGGAATATGAGTCTAAGTAGTTTATTGGAACAGAAAGTTCCAATCCTATGGCCTTGCAGTTATTCAGAAACAGCTGCCACTGTTTGAGGAAGTTGCACAGATCAACTGTTACAATATATGCACCCTTACAAATTATTCCAGTTCCACTAAAACTCAAGGGTTTACAATTTTAAAACTCAAGGGTTTAAAATTTACATTTTTTTTCCTGTGGCTGTCAAAATGAAATTGTTTTTCTGTGAATTGTACCAGATGCAATCTCAAACATGCCAGAAATTACTCAGGAAATCTGTGGAAGACCACACACTAGATCCCTTAAGGGATGTAATGTTCATTCAGGATCATTGGTGTTGTTCTCTAAGGATGTATATGTGAGAATGTTAAGAACAAGTAGGTTATCAGTGTACGGTCTCCAGGTTCAATAATGTAGAAGAATATGAATAATCAATTCTGATGTAATTTGTCGGCATGTATGTGTTCATTGAGTGACTTATTTGAACATAGAATATTGCATTGGAATCCTAATTTTGTAGCCAAATCTCTGTATACTGCAGAGCACTGAAATAGTATAACTCATGAATATTTTTGACACTTTAATTGTTGTTTTAAATTGAGATGTTGCAAACTAGTGCATCACAAGTGTTGGTTATAAAAATACTGAATTCAGACTGGGTTATATCCAATTAAGGCCTCTTGCCAATGGGACAGCTTCTGTCAGCGGAACAGTTAGGAGGAACCCCTGCAGCACCCGCATATGTTCAAATTTTGTGGGAGCATGGGTGTGTGTCGGTGCGTGCATGCATGCAGAAGTGAGAAAAGGAGGAGAAAGTCCTGTTGCATGCTTGGAAATCCACTTACATGACATTGGGTTGTAACTTGAATGATGTGGGAGATTTTTAAATGGAAACATATTTTGCTCAACTGCCTTGGGACAGTTTAACAACAACAAAAAAGCATTAACTTCCTGATTCTATAGATGTCTGTCACTGTGACAGTGCTTATCATTCTGTGCAACACTCATGTTTAGGCTTCATGTCAAGTTAAATAATTTTTGTGTATTGGAATTATTGCCATAGATGATACCATTGTTTCCCAAAAGTATATAGAAAGGATGAAGAGATTAGTTGTGTCATGTCCACCATATGGACGATTCTGTGTGATATAACACCTTTGCGTAATACTGGTATTGACTCAAATAGCTGTAGTAGTTGTTCCGAGTTGGCTATCTTTGATGCAACCTGCTGAGCACACAGTACACTGGCACAACTCAAAAATCATGGTTTTTCAATGGTGTGACAATCATTAGTGCATTCAGTGGTGCTATCCTACTAGCACAAAGCTTCTACCGCTTGTGAAAACCCAGTTTTCACTCTTACACAAGGGTGAAATCCAAGTGTGATTTGGTGTGCACAAGGTATTCTGCAAGGCATTGCACAACTCATTATAACTTCATTAGGCTAAGTGTTGCATGCGCTCGTTGCGCTGGCTGTTTTGTTAGCGGTTGTGCAACTATTAGCAGAAAAGCACCAACTCTTGTAATTTTTCTGTTCATGTAACATTGGATATAACCCAGTACTCATATCAAGAAGCATTCCCTGGGTACAAGACAGGGCTTTAAGGTAATTTAAGATAACAATGGCCCCATTCAGAAGACACCTTAAACAATGGTTTTAACCATGGTAGTTAAGCCAGAAAGTTGAGTTGTGTTCAGAAGACACCTTAAACCATGGCTTTAACCATGGTGAGTAAGGCTTTAGTTACTATGGTTAAAGCCATAGTTTAAGGTGTCTTCTGAACACGGCCCAGCTTTCTGGCTTAACCACCGTGGTTAAAGCCTTGGTTTAAGGTGTCTTCTGAATGGGGCCATTGCCATTTTGGGCCTCGGTGTCCCTTTGAATACAATCGATTTCTGTCTTCCTATACAGAATATACCTCATGGGCTCTACATTTTAAAGATGTTGGGGATGGGGAAATTATGCATGACCTTTTAATCAGCCTGTTAATTAGAAAATAATAGTGTTTCTTTCCAAAGAAGTGAAAACCTTTTAACTACAGATAAGATGCCAGGCTTTTCTTCAAGAAAAAATAAAATTAAAAAGGAATTTACTTACTATTTGTATTGTATGAAGTGCAAATTACTGCAATAATAAAATTAATACTTAGGGAGAAGTGTCCTAATTTACCATAATTGGAAAACTACATAGGGGGGTGGGGTGGAATCAATCTGAATGGTTGATGAATTATATTAGGGCAGTGAAATAAAAGCACCACACAGCTCCAAAGAACTGCTCACATAAATAATGCAGAGACATCTGCTAGAGTCATGCATGACCTTCAGCTTTGGGAAAACCTGTAGATGAGCATAGCTGACTTAAAGCAGCAGATGCTACTCTAAACAGCAGGCATTGCTGAACAAGAGTTTCAATGAGCAAAAGGTCTCTTAGTTGCCAGAAAAGAGGCACATGCCAAATACGAAGCAAAGAACCTGTAGGAATCCACTCTTTACCCTATGGTTTAGTGCAGTTTCGTGTGATGTGGTTTTTTTAGAAGGTGTAATGTAAATATTGGAGTTGTTAGGCTAAATATTGGAAAACTAATATTTTGAGAGTTGCTTGTTTTGAAAGGAAAATAAACATGATCTCCCAATACGTTGTGTCTGCATAATTATCTATTTTAAAGTACTTTATTTATTAAGCTTATGTGATTGCAAATCACCACTTACCTGGTCATGGATAGACTATTCTATTTCTATGGGTATTTGTTTCATTACTGAATTATGGAATCTGTACTGATGTGGCTTGTTTACCACAGAATAAGTACCGTTATTTGATGTTTTAGTGGTGTTTGTTGATTGCTTCCTCACCCATTGGCTCTCCTAGTCTTACTACTTTGGGTTCTTTTCACTTTCTGCCACACAAATCCACATTGTTGAGATGACCGTGTAGTTTGCATAGGTCAAATAAGGTGTAAATCGCTGTCTTGGTGCTTTAATCTGGGGTTGGAATAATGTGGGTCTGTATGACCCAAGAGGATGCATCACATTGCCAATAAGCAAAGGTGTATTATGCTTTGGTAATGTGTTCTAAATAAATCCCTGTTGTTTGTTCTTCAGTGCTTGCTTTTGGGTTTTAATATATTAGCACAGGATAAGGATATGGCTAATGCTCAGGGATTATGGGAATTGTAGTCTAAAACATCCAGATGGCACCAAGTTGTCTACCCTTGACGTATCAAGTCAGAGGAATGAATGGTGGAAGAAAGAATCCTAGCTGACCTGTTAAAATTGAGTTCAACTGAGCTGAAATGGTAGGTTCTACAATTGTAGGAGCGGGGAGCAGCCATATTGCTGGAGAGTTGGAAAACGTAAGTTGCAACTACAGCTTTGTCTTTGTGGCAAGTTCTTGAGTCCCAGAGCCTTGGCCTGCTGGCTTAGTTATTTGGGAACTGTTGAGCAGCACTGTATAAATCTGTATAAGAAAATATGGGGAAGCTCTTTCAAAGCTTTAAACGTTGAAGTGTAGAAAAATGTAGAGGTGCTTCAATTTTTATGGCCATGTTGATGAACTTCAGATGTAATTCTGTTATAAAAGAAACCATGTCTAGAGTATTCCCATATAAACTAATATTTACATAAATATGTAAGTGCTTATGTATCAAAAGATGTATTTTATGGTTCTTTCTCTTTGAACAGAGCGTGGATTCTTCTTGCAAACCTCATTATATTGAGGTGGGGCTAAGATGAGCATAACCAGTGACGAAGTGAATTTCTTGGTGTATCGCTATCTCCAGGAGTCAGGTAATTTGTTTTCCATAACAATGCACTATTTGTTTTTGAGAGTGCTTTTACAGAGTGATTTTGCCAGTGATTTCCAAATTACATTGTGAATTTTATCCATGGCAGCTGTTTCCTTTTATTTATCCTTGATATAGCTTGTTTTTGTTTATTAAGATACACATATCCTATACTTTCCATTCCATTAAAGAAGTACTTGAGGCTGCTAAAAACATTTCCATTAAAATCTATCAGAATGCAATAAAAACAACACCAAAAAAGCTACTAGGAAAAAACAATCAATATAATATAGCGTCAGAATATACTATAGGAACAGAAGGCACTGACCAAAGGCCCTATATAACAATATTGTTTTTATCAATTGTTGAAACACACCTACAAGGGAGAGAGAGGATGCAGGGTGCCATAACAAAGAAGGCCCTGTTACCTCCCACATTCCAGTTGATTATGGGATATGGAGCAGGATCTCCCCAAAGCACCTGAACAGTAGGATCATGCAGGAGAAGGCAGCCAATTAGATACACTAATCCTAAACTGTTTTAAAGGTAATAAGCAGTATGCTGAATTTGGCACAGAAGCAAATGCAGTTGATGCAATAGTGGAGTCATATATTCTTTATAACCTGTTCCTGTTGAAACTCCCAGTGCTGCCTCCTGCGCCAGGTGAAGTTACCGAGCACTCTTCAAAGTCAACTCCACATAGAGCATGTCATAGTAGTCAAACCTGGATATGACAAAAGCATGTGTGTAATGTCTCAAGGAATGGATGCAGCAAGTCCAAGCTGTTCAAAAGTACTTCTGGCCACAGCTGCTAACTTGATATTCAGGAACAATGCTTGGTTCAAGGACACACCAATGATCATTGAAGTTTAAAGACAGTGCTGGAAATCAGCTATGTAGATCCATTTTGATCCGCATGTAGATCCGTTTAAAGATACAGTTGTAGCTTCCATATGTCTCAGCTGTGTATATGAATTTTGCTATAGATTTTAGCAGCCAGATAGCTTCCTAATATGCATTCCACCTTTTTTTAAACAATTAAACATACTTGTTCTATGTACATGCTATATATCATGCTAAACTTCATTCTCCTCCTCAATTCAGAACCACAGTATTGCCATGGTCATGCTACAAAAGCAAATATAGAATCACATAGTTTTAGCCTTGATTTTCATAAACTTCTGCTCATTTCAGTATGTTCTTCCTTTACAGTTATTTTATAACTGTATTTATAATTTGTTTTATGCTTTTTATGGTTTAGATTTTGTATATTGGTTTTAAATGTTCAATGTTTTTAATCTTTGTAAACCTCCTAGAGAGCTTTGGCTATAGGGCTGTATATAAATGCAATAAATAATAATAACAATCGTACGAATGGCTCTGGAAGGGTGAGCTATTTCCAGAAACACAAGGATTCCTAATAACTATACAGGATCAAGTTATAGCCACCAAGAACTACCAAAAATACATCATAAAAGACAACAGTGTAGCAACAGACCTATGCAGGAAATGCCATCAATTCCAAGAAACAATAGACCTTATAACAGGAGGATGTAAAATTCTGGCAGGAATGGACTACACGGACAGACACGGTACAGCTGCAAAAATAATTCACCAACAACTGGCCATCAAATTCAACCTTATCAAGCAACCTACATCATACTATACACACTCACCTGAAACAATCTTGGAAAATGCAGATCATAAAATATACTGGGACAGAACAATTCACACCGACAAGACAATACCCTGCAACCGACTGACATAACGGTCATAAACAAAAAAGAAAAACACACATACCTCACTGATAGCGCAATACCAAATGACAAAAATGTTGTTGAAAAGGAAGAGGAAAAGAGGAAAATATACACCACTGGCCATGGAAGTCAAAGAACTATGGCAACAGGAAAAGGTCACAGTTATTCCATTAGTCACATCACTCACCAGCATCAGATAAAAAAACTATTCAGAAACCCTTCAGGAACTGGGCCTACCAAAATACATCCACGCCAACATCCAGAAAACAGTCATACTTAAAACATGCTAAATTGTCAAGAAATTCCTGAATCTGTAAAAGACAGCATGTCTTGGCAAAGCCTGTCATGTCCATCTAGAAAAACCGCCACGAGCGAGAAAGAGATTAATAATAATAATAATAATAATAATAATAATAATAATAATAAAAATGGTTGGGAGGGGAGTCCATTTTTTTGTGGGCAAACTTAGAGCACATAAATTAATGGCTAGGTTCATAAAACAGGCCATATACATAGTCCTGGATCGATTCTCCCACTGATCAAAACCTTTTCCGTCTTGTCTAGATTTAATTTTAGCTTGTTTGCCCACATCCAGTCTTTCGTTGCTCCCAAACACAGTTAAGCACTTCTACTGCCTTTCTGGGATTGAATGAGGAAGCAATATAGAGCTGGATGTTATCAGCATGTTGATGGCAACCAGACGCGTTCTCATTTTGCTTTCTTGTCTCCCAACCTTGTTTTCCAGCCCCTTTTCCCATCAGCACTGCAAGTCCTGGCTCTCATTTTACCTTATATAATTGGTCATGAGAGATGTATACTAGCTCATTCATGGACTCATAAGAAAAAAGTGAATATATCTCCAAATGATAGTGAAATTAAGAATTTCCCCCTAAAATGCAAGATATTTCTAAAAGAAATGGAAAGTAAGAGGAATAAAATATGGAAAGAGTGGCTTTTATTGCATGTTGTGAAAAGTCTTTCAAACATCTTGAGAGATATGGTCTTGTTGGTTCACAGTCTTCACAAAGTAACTTACAGTACAATCCTATATACGTCTATTCAGAATAAGCCCCACTGAGTTCAATGGGCCTTATTCTCAGATAAGTGTAGCTTCTGCAGATGAGCCAGGTTTTGTGACTCCTGGGAATCAGAGTGTAGAACTGAGGCTTGTGCTTTTAAGTAATTTGTTTCAGATTAATAAAACAGCACATGGCAACCTTGGGCCCCACCAGTTCTGATGCATATTTTTAGAGGCTACGGCTGAGAAGCTACCATGTTAAATTTCCCTTTAATGCCCTGGGATGTATAAAACAGCATCGTTCTGGGGCATTGTAGGAAATTAAAATGGCAGTTTCCCAGGTGTCTATCACTGCTATTCTTCCCCACTTCTATGGCCGGGGGCAGGTAAGAAGGCATCAATATTGGAGGGGCATAATCGTGTGGCACTTTGCTAAGGGCCCTCCCAACCTCAGAGCTGACCCTGAATAGACCCTGTACAATTCCAGATCTAATGGTAGTTGTACAGCTGACATACAAAAAAGTGACTTGTATAATTGGAACCTGTCTTTAGATAGGATTGCATGGCAAATTTGATTTTGCATCCATACTACTTTAAAAGAAGGAAAAGGGCATAACTTTTTTGAATTATTTATTTGGATAGAATTAGGATTTATTTGCTTCTTAGAAATTATTTTTTTAATCATACAACTCCTGCCCTAGAATCTGAATCTGAGTCAGCTGGTATTTTTGAGCTACATTTTCCCAGACGTTAGTTATTCTGAATGCTATTGATGGCATGCTTTTAAAAAGATTTAATAACCGGATAGAGCAGTTTGCTGTGTCCCAGATTAGGATGAATTTAAGAAAATGTGGGTTTACTGTTTTGGCAACTGAAAAGGCTATGGTGACCATCTTTGGAAAATTTCAGCATTTGAAAGCCTTGTATAGCCTTGTGTCAACAGTGATGGCCTATTCACTGTTGCTTGTTACAGGTGGTTATTATGACTGACTGCAGAGCACAGTTTAGGGCAAAATCTGTTAAGGATAATTTTCCTTGCCATAAAATGAACCTGGATACTGTCTCCATTACCTCCTCTAACCATTTTTTTCCTCCCAAGGAAAGAGCTGAAAAATAATTTCCCTCTGTTTGGGTAAAAGGGGGATTTGTTTTGTGCCTTGGCCATATTGAAAAGATCTCAGGTTTTATACATCTGCATATGTAATTATAATGAATGGTTGAATCTGTGGTGCTCTTCCCTTCTAACATCGCATTATACAAGATGGAAAGATAATTACTTTAATTGTTTTTTGTTTTCTTCTGAAAGCCTGTGATTAAAGAGGTTTACAGAACTACTAAATGATGATAATATAAATTTCCCCCGTAACTTATTAAATTTATTGGAAGTATTTTCCTAGTTAAAACATTTCCCTTCCTCCTTTGACAATGACTAAATTTTGAGTAGTTCTAAATCCTTGGCAGATACAGACAGGATCAGCTATCCAGCTAAAGGGCTATGTATTGCACTCACTCACTCACACTTCCTTAGTTCTATGGAACTTAGTAGACAGACGTGTACTATCATGTTGACAGCTGAATAAAGTACAACAAGTGAATCCTTTCTTGTCCATTCCCAGGAACTATGGGATGACTTGTAATACAGGATGTATTTCCTGGACCTCTGGAAATAATTGTTATAAACACAGTAATTACCATCTTAAAAATAATACAATATTATTTATAGTAGGGGGACAAGGGAGAAGGCTGAGAGATGATTGCTTGCCTAAAGCCTTCTACTAAAGCCATATAACTACAAGTTAAATAGGTGATCTGCGATTGGATCTACCCAAATAATATTCGTTTTCTAAAATCAGCTGCAGAGTCCCCAATTCGAAGAACAGTAAGAACTCACATGTAACATCTAATTTTGTCCCAGAATTCATAGTTTAGGCTATAATCCCTTACTCACTTCCAGCTGCATTGAACTCAGTTAGACTTACTTTTGAGTAGACATGTATAGGATAGGGTGGCCACATGAATCGCCAAAAAAGAGGAAATGCATCACCGAAAAAGAAGACAAACGTGGATATGAATTTGCATAAAATGTGTGTATGCTAATTTATATGTATAGCTGTACATTTAGAAATAATTATAGTAATTTAATTGAAAATACAGTACTTCTCACCATAGTGTGGAAGACTATAACCAGATGACCTAATCTTACGTTAGCCATGGCTAATTTAAGTTTCAATGATTTCATTGGGACTGCTCTAAGCATGAACAAGCCTGGCTCCAACTCATTGGCATTAGAGATTTGTATTGTATATTTCAACTGTGTTTGATCGTTTATATTGCTGAATAAGTGTCATTATTCAGGTCTTTATACAGTTATTAACCCCCCTAAATTTATCAGAAGCTGTACAGACATAAAGAGCACTGACACTTGGTGAAGATTATTTCTGTTGGTTACATAGTGAATCTGACCTGTTCAGAAATGAAAGCTTAATGCTTCAGAGATTTTCAGAGGGTTTTATTACCCCAGGATCTGCCATAGACCCCCATAAGAAAGGTGAAATGCAGTGAATCTTACAGGCTGTGTTCGCAGCTTGGGGGTACTCCTGGATCCATCACACCAAATGACATCTCAGATAGATGCGACGGCCAGGAGTGCCTACTATCAGCTTCAGCTGATATGCCAGCTGCACCCCTTCCTAGAGTTGGAAGACCTAAAAACGGTAGTGCAAGCACTGGTAACTTCGAGGCTCGACTTCTGCAATGCGCTGTACATAGGGCTACCTCTATGCCTAGTCCAGAAACTTCAACTAGTTCAAAATATGGCAGCCAGGTTGGTCACCGGTATACCTATAGGTGACCATATTACACCAGCTTTAAAATCGCTTCACTGGCTGCCAATTAGTTTCCGAGCGAAGTACAAAGAGTTGGTCATTACCTTTAAAGCCCTACGTGGTTTGGGTCCAGGTTACCTGCGGGATCGCCTTCTCCCATACAATCCGCCCCGCAAGCTTAGGTCCTCTGGGAAGAACTTATTACAGACGGCCAAAACTAGGCTGACATCCGTTACCCAGAGGACCTTCTCTTCTGCTGCTCCCAGACTGTGGAACGACCTGCCAGAAGAGATCCACCAACATACCAGTCTTCTAGAATTTAAGAGAGCGATAAAGACTGATCTCTTCCGGCAGGCCTACCCAGTTGAATTTGAAGACTTTGTTGATTTTAATAATGTATTAACTTTATATGCTTTTAATCAGTTTTGTGTATTTTATATGTATTTTACATTGCTTTTTACTGATGTTGTTCCCCACCTCAATCAAGAGGGAGAAGCGGGTAAGAAATAAATAAATAAATATTATTATTATTATTATTATTATTAATAATAATAATAATAATAATATGTTTCAGGCCTGTGTAGGAACACATTTAACTTGAGTAGACATGCCCATTCTGTTGCATGACTTCTGTAGCTGCCATATTCAAAGATGGCTGACATGCAAATAGCGATATGCAGCAACTCATCAACAAGTAGATGCAGAAAGCCCATTTTGGTGGCAAAGTATAAGATATTTTTGTCAAGATGGATAGAAGATCTGCAAATAATTAGTGTCTGCTCCAGATTTCTGGGGGCTCTTGGGCAAGACACCCTTACTGGGCGCCTCCCTCAGAGTCTCGTTACCATTGTCGCTGGCTGCTCTTGCTCCTTATCTTCTTTCTCATCATTGCTACCACTTGCTTACTTGACCAGTGAACAAGTAGGCAGGGGCACCTACTGCTCTTCCTTCTCACCACCACTATTGCCTGGACCAGAGTGAGAGGCAGGTGAAGAAGCAGCTTGTAATGGCGAAGAAGAGAGCAAGTCCCGTGGGCCGCTGCTGAGGGACAGGCGCCTGGCTGATGCCCAACCATGCCTACTCCTAACACCAGCCCTATTAATAGCCATTGTTACTGTTACAGTGTGGTGTACTGGACTAGGAGCAGGGAAACCTAATTTTGAATCCCTGATCAGGTGTGAATCAGTCGGTTTCTCTTAGCCAAACCAACCTCAATAGGGTTGCTGTGAAAATGAAATGAGGGGGAACATATATACCACCTGAATTTCTTGGAGGAAGAGTAAATAAATATTTCTTTATTTACTATTGAAATCAGAAACAATTTTCAAACAGCATATATTTTTGACTAGCCCAGTTACTGAAGCGATATCACCACTTGAAGGAGATGGCAACATGTCATGTACAGAAAGAAAAAAAGGTAGATTACGTGGTTGATTTTTGAGTGAAATGAGTATTTCCTTTGCTCTTGGACTGCAGCTGGGACAAAGTGAATGGTGTTTTGCAATCATTTAAGTGCCTTAAGCCTTTACCCAAAGAAGTGATAACTGTGCGCAGGTACAAAAAATGCCACACAAGAATGTGAAAATGCAAGACGTTCTCAGTTATTTGCTGTACTTTAAGGAAGTGTGAATGCATCTCAACTAACAGACCCAAGTTGAAAGCAACCTTGCTTGCATTTATCAGTCAAAAATGTATACAGCAACCTCACTGAAATAAAAAATGGTGGTGAAGATATGGTGACTGGTCAAAGGGAACCCACTGAGTTTGATAGCTGAGCAAGCTTTTGTAACCGGTTTTCTTTTCCCTCATCTGGCATTCTATCCACTACACATAGGCGTGCACAGCTAATTTCATTAGGGTGTGCACCTTAAAGGCCCTGATATGAGCGGAGGATGGGAAACCATGCTTTCTCACCGCTCCACTGCTCCAATCGAGGTCTAAGGCCCCGATTGGAGCAGTGTGGGGAGTGAGAAAGCGTGCTTTCTAGGGCCTCCGGAAAGTGTGCAGTTCCCCCAGGAATGCTAATGGTGGCTTTCTGGAGGCTTTACAGTCCTTTTAAAAACCCTGATTCAAGCGGTGGGGCAGGAAAGCAGAGGTGCCCTGGGAAATTAGGGTGTGCCTGGGCACACCCGGCACACCCAGTGCGCACGCCTATGCCACTACATCATACTGGTGATGATAGTGGCTATTAAGAGTGATTCTACCCATCTCAGCTAAAAGAATTTATATTTTGCCACCCAAATGAGCTTTCTACATGCACATGTTCATTAGTTATTCTGTATCACAATCTCTGTGTCAGCCATTTTGGAATAAAGCAGCTACAGAATTCATGCAGCATGTTGATCAGTAATTGTGCTGCTACCAAAACACATACAAACCTCCAGATTTTCTGCATTTCTTTTTTTAATGGGGTTCGGTATATTGCATTAAGGAATAAAAGCTGTGTTACCTACCAACCAGGTACACTCATCACCTCATTCCCATGTTTCAAAATGATATTTTAAAAATTTATTTTAAAATAAATGAATTGGCTAAGATTCCTTGGACTAGTAAGATCAAGAGAATTTAGGAACGTTGATTTTGTGGAGCATTTCGTAATGGAATATGCTGGAAAGGAGAAGGGAGAGAAAGGAGGGAGAAAAGTTAGGTTTACTACAAGGGTAAATTTCCACAGAATACAATATGAAAGAGGAAGGGAGGGGGAGTGTTTGTGCCTCTGTCCCATAATGCTGTTGGAGCTGAGATATTCTTGTGACATTCAACTGAGGAAGGAGGAAGAGCTGTGACTTCATAAATGTCCAGCCATGTAGAGTAGATGTAGATGAAGTGGGAAGGAGCTGAGAAAGAAAAGGGGCGGGGATGACAGGGGAAAGTATCATTGCCTGTAATGCTTCTCTCTGTTTGGCAGCAGTTCTCCAAGAATATAGTTTTTTCTATTTTGGCCAATCCCATTTAAGAGCTTTTAGAATCAATTCTAGGTCATTAATTTCTGCATGGTGCCTTCAGCAAGTTTGGAAAGGTGACTGATAACAGACCCAAAGTGAGTCAATACATACAATATTTGAGCATACCTTTCTATTTCAGGGGATGCATTCAGTTGCAGATATTGTTATCTCCTTTCCGTCCTCAGGGCCACATAAACCTTGGATGTGGGGCGCATTGTTCTGGTTGGATTCAAAGCTAGGTTTGCTTTGAGATAATGGTGGAGTTACATCCACCCTTACAGCTCCCCCTGTGTGGGGGTCTACTGGACAACTCGACAGCCATTCTTAAGGCCATCTCAGACTCTAGACAGGTTTTGGAACTAGGAGAATATATTTCAGTGGAAACAAAGCTATTTTTGTGCTGCAAGTATAACAAGTAAATGTACCTCTCTGAAATACTTTTCATTGTGCACAGCTGTAAATTTGGTTGGGTTTTTTTTTTTTTTGCTTTTGTTTTTATAAAGATGTTTCTTGTTAGGCATCTAACAGATCTGTCAGTGCTATTTAAGTTTTGGGGAAACTATTTATTTCCAAGGATCTCATTACACCATTTCCTCCCCATCCCCCCTCACACTGTCTCAAAAGGTACTCCCAAAACCCAGATATTCTACTGTCAACGATATTTCCCAGTAGACGTATCTGGTTACTTGGCAAAGCAGCACAAGCAATCAAAGCTATTCAGGGCTGGAGATAGGGTGATGCTGCTGTGCCACTGCTTAGAAATGTATTTATGACTGCATCAATGCATTAAATCCTTGTGTTAGACCCATTTCCATAGGTCTCAGCTGTTCATATATGAATTTATCTAGAGATTTTAACAGCCAGATTACTTAATAATGTGTGTTTCAGGCCTTGAAAAAAACACCATGGTTTGATAGCATGACTAGATTCACACAGCACAACAACCCAATATACGACAACCCACACTCAACCAGTACTCTGGCTTGTTGTGTTGTTTGAACCTAGCCATGTTAAAGATGTAGCAAGCAGCTATGTCTTTTGTTGTTTTTTACTCCAGTGTCAGCACAGGCCCTTAGAGCAGAAAAGAACAAAAGGCATAGCTGCTTACTATTTGTTTAACGTAATGTCTGCTTTGGGACTCAGTCAATGTAATGTAGGTGAAAGTTGATCTCACATACTGAATTGAATGAGTGCAGTGGGTGACATTAGAGCAAATCATTTATTTTTATTTTTAGTCCTTCTCTCTTCCACCCATGCAGAGCATGAAATATTCTAGCAGCTCTCCTTTTTCATTTAATCTCTTATGGACTCTGATCTGCTTTTTTTTCTTCCTTAAGACTGCTTCTTATAATATCCCTGCCACCCTCTGGGTGATGGATGCTTCATAAAGTAAGCCATTTCATGTGTACCAGATTGCCATGTGTATTAGTTTCCACTACTTGTCTCTGCGCAACTGCCAGACACTGCTGGTGGCAACAGAACACCCCATGGGGACATCTATTCAGCAAGCTAGTGTGCTGAAACAGCTCTCTGCATGGAATAGCTGCCATGCAAAGGCCACCTCAAGCATGCCTCCCACAGTGGTTGTATCTTGAGAAGTGGTCCTTAGCTACACATTCATTTTTCACCAGCTGTGACAAATATGTTTGAGAGAACCCCAGAGGTACAGATCATACTTAGCATGGGATACCAAACAGATCATCATCACACTGTTGTTCCCAGTTTACTTTTCACATAACGGAGTACACACGACTCATTAGTTAACTGTGAAAGCAGCAGACATATAGAATTAAATGCATGTCTCCTTAAAGTTCCTGAGTTCTTAAAAGACACGCAGTTAATTCTATATGTGCTTGCACCTCTTCTATGCTTGATATACGTGTTTTGTACTCAGGTATTTTTTCTAGAATTATTTTTCTTTTTTAAAGTGAGAGATACTCTAAAGGAAGCCCTGCTGTGTTTTCAGTGTAAATTAATACACCGGAAGCAAACCATTTCCTCCCCCCCTCCCCCTCAATTTCCCCTTTCTCCATTTTGCTCACAGGGCATAGTCAGCTTGCTGTTGTGCCATGAAATATTCTTGGATATTCTGACTGTGGCAGAGGAAGGTTCGGTCCATAGAATGTTTTCATATGGTGCTGTTTTGTTGAGGCAAGTGAGGTGTCGCTTTTTCTGAGACTGGAGCTGCAGAACCTAGGAACAAGAGCAGCACCGTGCTGTTTCTAGCAAACATATACTAGAAACAGACAGATGGTTGGCCACTGTGTGAACAGAATGCTGGACTAGATGGAACTTCGTCTGATGTAACAGGGCAATTCTTATGCTTTTACGTCCTTAAGCTGGTAGTCTATGAGGCAGGCAGGAAAAGAGTGAGAAGAAAGGAGACATTGAAATTTTCGTAGTGAAGGGGATGTGGAGACAAGCCTCTATTCCAGTAATATAATATGTGCAGTGCGGTGTAGTGGTTGGTTGACTTTGGACCAGTCACAGACTCTCAGCCCAACTTCTACCCCACAGGATTGTAATTGTGAGGATAAATTGGAGATTATGTACGCTGCCTTAGGTTACATAAGGAGGAAAAAAAGATATAGATGTAATGTAATATTATAGATATAGATATCAACATTAAATACTTGTTGTAGGGCTTTGTGTAACTCCATTTCTTCTGCTCAAACTGATGATTTTTGTTCATTTGAAAACAGGCAATTGAAAATATCTCCTACTAACCACTCCAGAAATGAGCTAGAAGTTTTATAGAAAAAGAAAAGGATTCTTTTCTAAAAGGCCGTTGAGTTATTCAGATTAGTTACATGCATGTTCAAAGACAGTGTAACTCAACAGTGTGACAGGGTACCATTGCTGAGAGAAGCTATATTTACAGACACCGCTTATAAACTAATCAAGCTCTTGACAGGTGGGGACATTTTCAGTTGAGGCTTCTTTACTTCTTTCTCCATTTGAAGACAACATCCTGCCTGAGGCAGAGCTATGGTGTTTTTCTGTATGCCTTTATAATATTAGAATAGGGGTGCTTTCAGACAGAGAACTCTTAGCTAGGAGTCTATGAGTAATTCTTTTCACTTCTTTTTTGACCAGAATTTACCCAATTCACACCTCTTGCCAAAATGCAATATTGCATTTCCAAACTTGCAATGAGATTAGTGCCGCAAAAAATCCGTTTGAAAAATGTGCTCATTTGTGTACATTTGAAGAATGCATACATTTTTAAATAGTGAGCAAACACATTTTAATCAGTGGGAGAAATGCTTTTTTCTTTTCTTTTTTATAAAACCACACAACTGATGCATTAAGTACCATTGTAAAAATGTGTACTAAAATAAACATAAATTATTTTCCTCTTCATTTTCAGGCTACTCCAAAACAAGAGCTTTCCCCTCAAATGTCTTTAGATGTTATACACAATAGTCACCGATAGGCTTAATCATGTAAATTAATTCTAAACTATATTTATAAAGGCGGTCTAAAGGTGGTCTACAAAAGGAAACTTTGCTACTTGATTTTTGCTTTCACACACAGTATAGCATACATCCAAATGCAATAATCTTTTAGGAATACTCTAATGCAGAAGTGTAATATCTAAACAGTTTCTTGTGATTTTGGGAATCCTTATGTCTGCCAACCGTAATGAATTTTGAGAACTGCTCGTAGAACATCTTCTGCCAGCTAAGAGTTCTAAGTTAGGATGACCATATGGAAAAGAGGACAGGGCTCCTGTACCATTAACAGTTGCATGGAAAAGGGGATTTCAGCAGGTGTCATTTGTATGCATGCAGCACCTGGTGAAATTCCCTCTTCATCACAACAGTTCAAGCTGCAGGAGCTATACTAGAGTGACCAGATAGACAAGAGGGCAGGGCTCCTGCAGCTTGAACTATTGTGATGAAGAGGGGATTTCACCAGGGGCTGCGTGCATAAAAATGACACCTGCTGAAATTCCTTTTCTATGCAACTGGTAAAGTTACAGGAGCCCTGTCTTCCTTTCCATATGGTCACCCTATTCTAAGTAGCTCTTGACCAAATATCAGAATCATGTTCTGTTGTAACATTTTGTCAACAATACTTAAGAGATTAGTCTTCTGAATTGTCCGCATCGTGCATGAACTCCTCACAAATGTGCATGCCTCATTTGAAGGATAGTTCCTGTATGAACCTATCCAGACACCAATATCAACCACAGAAAGCATACTCTCAGGCCCACCATCAAAGTAACTTAGATTTGTTGGCAAAACAGACAGGTCCCTTTCAGTGGTGGCCCTTTCCTTGTGGAGCTCCCTCCTTCGGCATGTGCATTTATCTTCCTCTTTTGTTGCCTTTAAACAGGACTTGTATAGAATCATAGAATAGTAGAGTTGGAAGGGGCCTTTAAGGCCATCGATTCCAATCCCTTGCTGAATGTAATTTCAAGCTGCTTTTTAATTGCCAGTGTTGGTCTTGAGTTTTAAAACTGTTATAGTTCTATGTTTTTGGATTGGGATGTTTTAATACTTCTGACTTGGGTTTGATTATTTCATGTATGTTTGATATTTTAAGTTACTTCTATCATGAAATATTCAGTTGTTTTAAACTGTACTTATATTAGACTTTGTTATATTGTAAACCTTTTTCTGGACTATTTGCCTGGAAAAGCAGGATATAAATATTAAATAAATAAAAAAAACAAATACAAATAAATACATTAAAAAAAACCAAATAAAATAAAATAATTTCAGGAATGCTCTGAAATGCCGCTGCTCTTCCTCAGATATGTTTTATTGCTAGGTAATCTTTCCAGTTATTGGCCAGGCTACTGTAAAATTCTCTGTGCTACTCATTAGTAATGACATCTGAGTTCCTGGTCTAAATTAGTTTCATGTTGTTGTGCTCTTCTTTGAGTTTCCTCCACTTTCTTGTCACCATCTTTCCTCTTCCTCATCACAGCCTATTTCTAATCTATGATTTACCCTGTAGCCTTCTCCTTCTCCTTCCTTTTCCTACCTTAGTATCACTTACCTCCGTATGTTCTTTCTCAGTTCATTGGATAGCCAGTTAACAGAGAATACTTCTTGACTATTTCCTTGATTTATTGTTTTATAGTCTGCCCAATAGCCTCTCAAATAATATCAAAAACAACAATTGCAACATTAAAATATTTTCACCATCAGAGAAAATGGTAAAACCAATATAGCAGCACAAATATACCCAAATAAGTGCTTTCCCCCATATTTTCCTGCCGATTGCTAAGATCATCTTCAGAAACTCGTCTCTGGGTGCTCCCACCCACAATGGCGTGATGGGTGGCTACCAGGAAAAGAGTCTTTAGTGCCCTCCCCATCTGTGAAATGCCCTTCCTAGGACAATCCGCCTGGCATCTTCACTGTATACATTGGGTTAAGGCCTTCCTCTTCCAGCAAGAATTTAAACTTTAATGTGTTGCTCTAGTTATTGATGTTATTGCTGGCTCTTTCATATTTTAATGTTTTAATATTTTAATATGATGACATTTTATTGCATTTATTGGGGGGTAGGTTGTTATTGTATTGTTATCATGGCTTTGGGTTTTTTTCTGATTGTAAACAACCCTAAGTTTATCTACCAGTGGGGTGGGATATAAATTCGATAGTTGAATAGATAGATAGATTTCAAATCTGATATCAAGAGACTAGAATATAAAAACATAATTTCAAAATGGGTGAATTAGAGAGTTCTTCACTAGTGCTGAAAAGGCCATAATGAAAGAACCACGCAAGCCTCTTTGGACAGGCTATTCAGCACTGAGAAGGCCTTCTCCTTGGTAACCACCCACCCCACTTCACTTGGTTGGGCATTTGTAAGGCCCTAGCCTCTGAAAGGGATATTAAGGTTTGGGTATTTATTTGTCGGAGAAGGCAATCTTTCCCTTCAGGGCTTTAAAGCTTAAAGCCAGTACTTTCAATTAGCCCCAGAAATGGACTGAGAGCTAGTGTAACTGACATTGCACTGGTGTAATGTGACTGTAACACATAGTCCCTGTTTTCTAGACCATTTTCAAAGGCAGCCCAGGTGGTTATAAGAGAATGGCCACTCTTGTATTTCTTTCCCATCTTAGTTGCATCCAAGGTGTGGTCACAGCTGTCATATTAGCCAAAGCTAATTAGAAGCACTTCAAGTCACAGAAGCCACTTGAGACTCTAGCGACAATGCTGGATCAATAACCACCCTTAGATTGCAAACCTGATCCATTAGGAGGAGTGTAATCCCTTCCAGAATGGGCTGAACATCATTCTCCCAACTTTCCTCACTCTGGCTGGTTTTCCTTCAGGTACGGGATAATCTTTGTGCCACAATCTAAAGTCTCACTGTTTACTAGAATGACAGTGAATGATCCAGCATCTGAAGACTCCTAAGCATACCGCTCATTGTGCTAGGTTAATTTAGGGATACCTGGATTTTGTGAAATCTGTCCCACGTGCTTTTTGTGGATTGTGCGGTGTCGTTCGTTCCTGCGTCAGTTCATAGACTGGTTCGATTTTTCCCATTATGTGAAAAAATGCAAATACTTCCATAAGAAAGTTCTCAACAATTTACATAATTTATGTTAGTACGTAACTTTTAGCATGTTGTTCCTCATTCCATTCGACTTTCCCTCCCATGTATATTTTCAAGCATAGCATAGGTTTCAGCAGAAATGTATTTTCCTGCAAATTAATTTGTGTAAATTACAGGAAAGTAAAAAATAAACCCGGAAGTCTGTGAACTCCGCATGGCCTGAGGAAGTTGGTCCACAGCAGATTCCGCAGTTCAGTTTCTTAAAAATCCAAACTTACTTTAGTCCGTCTTGAATTTCTCCAGCATTTCTACGTTAATTATTGTCAGTTTCTCAGCAACCAACAGGAATAGTAGAGTCAACACCAAATCAGCTGATAGGGGAAATATCTACACACCTATAAGGCCTCTATGATGGCTTTGATGTCAGACTTACCAATGCTACTTAGGTTATTCACTGAATCACTCCTATGTCAGTATATACAATACACAGGATAAGAACATGCTTCTTAAGGATAAGGTTTGTCTTCCAGTCCTTCCCAGAATCCTATTTGCCTGGGTAAGTCAAGCTCTCTTATCTGGTTGTTGTCACAGTGGCAGATGAGTTGAGACTGGCCTCCTGAAAAAGATTTCCTTGTTGAACAGAAAGAGTGGATTTCTGCCTGGAAGGCAAGTTCACCACTCCCTCCCTCCTCCATCAGTTTATCTTGTGTCTGCACTTCCTCTGGTGTGTGGTGTCTAGATTAATGTCAACAGCAGCTCTCTCCTTTTACTGGATCATGGTTTGTAGCCAACTGGCCCCTCCCGCCAACAGAATAGTTCCTGTCAGCAGAACAGGGAGGGGCAAGTCCTCCACCCCCATCATTTCTTTTTCTGGCCAGTTGGGAGATTCTCCAGATCAGATGGAGGGCATGTGGGGCTACAGGGGGAAGGAGAAGAGGGAAAATTCCACTGCACGAGCAGATGTCCACTTGCGCAACTTTGGATTTTACCCCATAATATCTTTGTCTGCCACTTGACTTCACGTGAACTGCACTGGATATTGTACACACATATCCTATTTCTCACTCTTTCTGTGCCCATGCACCGAAGTTCAAGCATCAACCTATAGGTTTTTTTAAAAAATGCAGGAGTGTTGTTGTTGCTTAGCATTAATGATTTTTCCTGGGAGCACTTTCCCTGTAAAATATGTTTGCAAATGACACATTAGGACGAAACCATTGTAGTTCTTTGTAGCCATCTGAACTAATCCGGCAAATCAATCTCCTTGGTTGGCTTTCTACAGGTTTGAGCACTGTTGTAGTTAGGGTATGTGTCACATTGCGGAGTGTTTGGGTTTCATATCATGGCTTCCCTTCTTGCTTTCAGGTTTCTCCCATTCAGCCTTTACATTTGGAATAGAGAGTCATATTAGCCAATCCAACATCAATGGAACACTAGTGCCACCTGCTGCCCTCATCTCCATACTTCAGAAAGGTCTGCAGTATGTGGAAGCAGAGATAAGCATCAACGAGGTAAATATAATTGCTGCCTTGGGTGGAAAACACATCACTTGGGTGCACATAATGAAACATTAGACACTGAACCATGTAACTGTCTTTTTGGGTTAATTCTAACCTTTAAGGACAGGAGAATGCAAAAGCATCTATGGGTTGTTTTTCCCCAGTTTGCCTCAATTAAAATTCTATTGCCATATCTTCATGTACCTGAAAGGCTTCAAGATCTACCATGTCTTTGTTTATTATTCTTTGCATTTGTGTTTTGGAAGGATTTCTGTACAAGACAAGATAGAATTGTTTCAATTTCTGATACAACTTGGAGGAGCCACCTAAAGCCCTCCAGGTAACAGTGAGAACTCCGTACATGTTGCAGAATTTTACATTTGCTATATTTTCAGATTCATATCTTGCCCATTTTTACCAGAATGGGCCTTCTATATGCAAACATACTAGCCAAACTTACCAGCCCCCCCCCGCAAAGTATCTGTTAATTGTAACAATTCAGGCCTAATTCAAATGCCTTTGAAGTTTAGTGAATGTGAATTTCTGAGTGGGTGGTAGTGGTGGATGAAAACAAGAAGGACAAGTCAGAGTTTGTATTCACAATCAAAAACTGATTGTGATCTGAAAACATAAAAGGATATCCCTTGCCCATGTGGCCATCACACCAGTATGCCATTTTCACCACCCTTGCAATATTCTCAAAACCAACCCTAAAAGTGTATAATATTCCCTTATAATGTTGTACTTATATGTTTATGATATTCCCTTGAAATAAAAAACATGTCTTCAGGAAGTAGGGATTGATTTGAAAGGTTTTGAAAAATAACGTGATTAAACTATATTGAGGATTAACCCTGGAATTCTGTTCTTCCCCCACCCTTCCTCCCCATGTCAAATAAGGCTTTCTTTTTTGTTGTTATTCATCTTTATTTCTCTCTCTCTTCTCTTCTCTTCTCTTTTCTTCTCTTCTCTTTCCTCCTTTTTCAGAAATCTTGAGATATGGGATGAAGGGGGGGAATTGGGTGGGTTTAAAATTGTGACTTTCTAATACAATTCTGAAGCAAATCAAAGACAAAGTTGCATTGTGAAAGTGTTTGATATGCTCTGCCTGAAGGAGGAAACCTAAAGAAGCAAAAAGCTTGTTAAAAATAGATTGACTTTCAATACTGAGCAATCAGTTCAGCCATTAGCTATATAGGCTGACACTCATGTATTGACTGTGTGGGATTGAGCCAAAGATTATGGGCAGAGCTGTGCCTCCCTTAGCAACTAACCTCACTTCCTTTAGGAATCTTACCTCACTTCCTTTAGGAAATTTACCTTACACAATATATGTCAAGGGTTTAGCATGTATCTAATATTAGAAACATCTTCATGATTTCTAAATTTTCTGCCCTATAATTTGATATGGGGGTGGGGGTGGGATTCTGCTATCAATTTCTTCTCTATTTAGGTTACAAGCAACAGATTGTTTGTAACGACCCAAATGTCCACATTAAACATGGATGCACAGTTGGAGTTCAGTTCTGCTATTTCGTGGCGAGCAGTGAGACTTTATTTGAAAATGTTGCTCTCAAGCTGCACATCTTTTAACAGAACCCAATTTCTAAATGCCACTTACTGGTTTTTCAAATGGATTGTGTTTGTTACATATGCACATGAGACATTGAGTGAGTGATAAATAGAAAATATCATTTAGATGGCGTTGAACGTTTTCTAGTTCTGATTGACACTTTGAAGAGATGGTTAAGTACATATTAAAATGCTAGTGCTTTATGTATTTAAAAAATTGCATAGGCTGTTTTCATAATCAGAAATAACGATGGTGATGGTGAGGTAGTGAAATAATGGTGTTTGTGTGTTGCCAGCGCAGAGGTCAAGGTCTTAGTTAGCCTAGTTCTGAATGTTTCTGGCTTTTCAGGCCTTGGTATTGCTGACCTGGCAGAATACAACTTGATTGGTTGGACCAGTAAAGTGCTGGATCTGAAGTGTAGGTCCTGACGACCTCTTACTTTGGTATGCTGTTTCATGGGCCTAGTGACAATTCCCTCATCTCAAGAGCAAGATAAAAATTTGTGATGAGGGGACCACTGGATGGTCTTTGTGGAAGGAATCCATACAGAACAGTCAGCAATTAAATATTGATTGTCTAATAAGTTTAAAGTTATCTGGTTGTATTAAAAAGCAATCAAATTACATTTAATTTTATACATTTTAAAAATAAGTGCCTCATGCTTGTCAGTTATCTCAGCGCCTTTGCATTCACTGGCCTGAGGGTTTATGTCTTTCTTAGGAATTGGATAGCATTGTCTTATGTCTCCACAAGTAAATGGACTAGAAGCCCTAGTTAGGCATTATTCCTGAATAGTGTACATGAACAGGGAAATGGGACTGCACAGGGTTCCTAATCCCACAAAGGGTTCAAGCAAACATGAGTAGAAAGAAATCCTCTGCAGAACACTTTACTCAGCACAGGGAGGCCAGGGACTTGGAGGATTGCAAAGACAATGAAGCATAGGACCGGCATGTCCATGTGCCCTATTTAGGCCTAAGGAAATGAAGGAAATAATCTGAAAATTCTGGGTAGGAACCTGAAGTCTTTCTGAGTGACTATGGCCCTGCTCCAGAAAGACTCCATTCATCGGTATAATTTACTGATAGGGAGAAATAATGTTCACTTTGACATGGAAATTTGTGCTTCCGGATTTTCTTTGCAAATAGGTTTCATTTCGAATGATCCTGGCTTTAAACCCCTTAAAAACTCTCGCTTTTTAATACGTTGGTAGCCTATAAGCAATGTGAAGGGTGGGGGAGCACAGAATGATTCTGCCGCTGCACTAAAAGTCTTCTCTGTCTTCTGTAGAAATGAACTATTCCAATTTTCAGATTAGGTTTGATCCTCCATAAACTTATTTGGCCATTAAAAGGAACTTGCTTCCAGACAGGCAAGTTTAGGATTGGCCTGAATTATTCTTCGATGAGTTGTTCCTTGTGTTATTCTTCTATCAGCTATGTCAAGGGGAAAATATTCTGTGTATTCATGAAGCTCTGCCTGTTCTCTCCAGCAGTGGGAGACCCATAAACACGTGAGGCTGCAGATTGTTTATTTAGCAAGTGTGAAATTGTTTAAGCTTTGGTTATTTTTACTTGGCATGACCCAGATATTTATTGCATCATTGGCTTCCACATGTGAAAAAAATTGCCTTGAGTGCAATTTTTAACAGTAGAGGAAGATGTTGTTTGCTTCCCCATGACCTCAGTACAAGGGAGAGAGGATACTGGCCACTGTGCTCTCTTGAATTTATGGAGTTCTCTTCAGAGTCCGCCTTGCTCAAGTTGCCTGCCCCTCTCTAATGATCCCGTTTTGTCTTCCCTTATCAATGAAAAAGCTTTCTTTGCATCCCAGCCGCCCTCTTCCTGTGACACATACTGGAATTCATCCCTTTCTAAACTGAAGACTTAGTCTTGCTCTTTGCCTCAGTTGCACATTCCCACAACCATTGCTGTGTTGGTGGGGAGAATCTCCCTTCATTCTTTTCCTCCATCCGCAGTAATGTTCAGGGCCATCTGAGCCTTCTTCCCTAAGTCAGGGATGGGGAACCTGTGGCCCTCCAACCCCCAGCAGCCCCAACCAGTATGGCCAGTGGTGAGGGATGATAATAGGATCTGGAGCCTAACAAAATCTGGAGGGCACTAGATTCCCCACCCCTGCTGTCAGCAGAATGTAAAAAATAAATACGTTGCTTATGATGTGGCCGTAAAATATTTATTTAGTACGTTTATATGCTGCCTTTTTTCCTCCAAGGAACCCAAGTCAGTGTACATATTCCTCCTCCTCTCCATATATCCTCACAGCAACAACCCTGTGAGGTAGGTTGGGCTGAAAGTCTGTGACTGGCCCAAAGTCACCCAGGGGCTTTCCATGGCTGACTGGGGACTAGAACCCAGAACTCCCGACTCCCAGTCCAACACTCTAGCTACTCTTTTTATCTGTTATCAAAAGTAACTGGAGAGTCAGAATAGCTCTTTTTGCATACGAACATGCTCTGGGTAACTCTCTAGCAATTGTAGTTGAGACCTTGACCTATGAAATACTGAGCAAGTGCATATAGGCCATGATCTTCAAAACATTGAATATATGCAAATATTTCTGCCTGACTACAGCCTAAATTAATTCGCAGAGGTATAAGATGACAATTTAATTGCAGTTGTTGTATTGATGGTAACGCTTTATTATGAAAATACAAAATACCATCTCTCTCTCTCTCTCTCTCTCTCTCTCTCACACACACACACACACACACACGGTTAAGCAATGAAATAAAAGCCTAAAATGAAGACTGGATGGATTCCAGCATCCATGTTTTCCTCAATGCACAGTAATTTGTGTAGGCACTGAATGATAGTGTTTTATTTATTTATTTATTTATTTATTTATTACATTTGTATACCGCCCCATAGCCGAAGCTCTCTGGGCGGTTTACATAGGATTAAAAACAATTAAAAACAATATACAAAAATTAAAACAGCAAAAACATACAACATACACACAATCTGTACATTTAAAAACCACTTCAACACTTAAAAAAAACTACAAAAACAAAACAAAACAAACCCAGGCTCCTCAGGATAATCTGGTTTGGCGCTGCAGCAGGGAGAAAGTTTAAAGCTGCCTATCACCCACCTACATCTTTAAAGTAATGTCTACTTAGAGGCCCTGCTCACGGGCCCACAATTGAGATCTGTTAGATATGTGGGCATGAGAGACAGGGGCTTCTTGGCAGTGGCCCCAGGTTTGTGAAATTCCTTCCCAAAGAAAACACATGGCCCCTGCTTTATTGACAAATAACCTCTAAAAACGTTTTATTTCAAAGTTCGTTTTAATATTGGATACTTGGTGTTAACTGTTGCTGCTTTAATGTGAATGCTTTAATATTTTTTTAGAACAGTAAACATTAGGGGAGTTTTCTCTGCCCCAAAATTTGGGGCGGAGCTCTCTTCCCCGATTTCTGGAGCAGATCCCTCTCTCCGCTCTGCCAGATAGTTTGGTGAAGAACCGCCCATTTTCAGGTAACCGGTACATTCTCGTCAATGGGCATTAACAGAAATGCTTACAGCTCCCTCCTTACAGCTTACACATGAAAATTGGCAACATGATAGCTTTTAAAGAGGGCTTTAGGCATTCCAAGTTTGGAACAGATTTCTGCATGCAATGATTTATAGGGAATTTTTAAAGTCTAAACTCAAATGTCCTCTCAGGCACCTCTCGGGCCTTGATCTGTATGGTTAGGGAGAGGGAAACGAAGCAGCGGTATGAAAGCACTTAGTGCAATAATAAATAAGTAAATATATATTAATAAATGCTACCACAGCAGCACACAGCTTGCCCATCCTCAGAGAGGACAGGAAGCTTGCAGGAGGAGGAGGAGGCACCCCTCCCCCACTGTCTGTCGGGTACATTGGAGCGAGTTGAGTCAAGGCAACAAACAGCTTCCCCATAGGAGGTTACACGGCTTGGAGGAGGAGGAGGACGCCGATGAGGAACCCCCCCCCCCCCGCACTGGAAGCCCACCAAGCCAATAGGAGTAATAGTTTAATTGAAATAAAGAGCCTGCCTGACTCAGGTGTAGACGCTTCCTCATTCACGATGCCAGCCCAGCAGCACTTTCACACTGTGGCTGACTTCTATGAGTCCGAGCAGAAATGCACAACCATCCAGCCCTGCCCTCCCTCTCCCCCCATGGCCAGAACCAGCAGCAGCAGTGTTTCCGATGCCTCATGATGGAATGTTATCAGAGTGTGCTTTATTAATTGCGTACTGCTTGTGTGCACTGCACAACCCTAAAACACACAAACATACAAGTACACGAAGATACTTGAAACTTTGAAGCCAAGTGCTGCTGGGAAGGCTCAACTTAGAGGAAGGAGAGCTACAGCACATCAAACCGTTAAGGGGAAATCAGCAGCAGCAGCAGCAGCAGCGTGCGACCCAGCCCTGCAAGGCGGGACGAGCAGGCACATTGGAGGAAAAAGCTTCAGGACCTTAACCCTCTCCTGGAAGAGAGACTTTCCCATTTTGAAATGAGAACAAGAGAAAAACAACACAAACCTTTGCAATGCAACAGAAGATCTCTTAGATCTCTCTTGATCTCTCCCTCCCTCTTCCTCCGAAATAAATTCAGTAATATCTCACTTTACAACAAACACTATCTCATTGCACTCTCTCTCCCTCTCTCTCTTTTTGACCAAAACGAACACCGCAAAACTGAGAACCACAATGAGTGCATGGAATCAAGGACTGTGGGAAAAATGATTAGCATCCCTCCCCCAAACATTGCAATTGGAGGAGAACAGAACACAGTCACGGACAATGCTGTGGCAATTTCCAAGTGGTTAGCCCCAGATGTCAATATCAATTAGCAAAACTATCCCACCCCATCACCCCATGTTCCTTACTGGGAGGTTTTCAGTTAGACACACTACACGCAGAAAACGGTTGAATAATTGAGGAGATGTTAGAAACTCCGATTGGGCGTGTCTCCGCTCTGAAATGGTTCGATTGGTTAGAAACAGCCAATCCCCGCTCTGGAAGATAGAATGCATCACAGATGTTCATGGTTATCAGATAATTCCGGGACGGAGCGCACACCCCTAGTAAACATGTTGTAGTTTCTATTTAATTTATTATGCGTTATGGTGTTGCGGGGGTTACCCTGAAAGGTAACAAAGCTGTAGCTGTCAGCTACATTTTTAAAGTCTTTGAAAAAAAGAATGTTTTTTATGATTCCTTGTCAGATAGAATTCCTTGTAAGATAGACTTGGTTTAGAGTTTAACATATGCAAAGACAGTACAGAGAAATTTTCTCAGCACAATAGAAGTTGGGAGATTAAATGAAGAAATAGATTAATCTGCCATGAAGAAGCAGGAGTCTTTCTCTTTGTAATTCCCTCCTCTTCTATCTTTGAATAATTTCTGTGTTCTTCACAGTCTACTTCTCAAAGCTATGTCAGTTTCTAGGCTACATCTACCCTAAAATATCTCCTATTTTAATGCTTTGCTTCCAAAACAGATTTTTTTAAAAAAAAATTAAAGTAGGTAGAAGTTGGCACTATGGTTTCCTGCATTTACGTTGCACCTTGGGTCAGGCAGATAGTGAAGTCCACGTTGGTGTCAATCTAGTCTCCTATCAGGCATATAGCCCAGGCCACAATGAACTCTTCCCATGGCTCTTGTTGATTTTATGCATTTAATGAGAACATCCAATCTTCACCTCACAACTCTATACAGAGTTGCTTCTTTACTGAAAGGCTGCAACTACCTTGAGCCTCCTCAAGCACCTAGGAACTGAAAGTCAGTTTCAGATTGAAGAATATTTAGTTACGTTATGAGATCAATAAGCTATATGTTATACTGTGCTGGCTAATTCAGCACAGTATAACGTATAGCTGGTGCCAGTGTGGCGTAGTGGCTAGAGTGTCAGAGTCAACAGATCCAGGTTCTAGTCCCCACTCAGCCATGGAAACTCACTGGGTGACTTTGAGCCAGTCACAGACTTTCAGCCCAACCTACCTCATAGGGTTGTTGTGGGGATAAAAAAAAATGGAGAGGAGGAGGATAATGTGTGCCACCTTGGGTTCCTTGGAGGGAAAAGGTGGGATATATATGTAATAATAATAACAATTATTATTAATAATAATAATAATAATAATAATAATAATAATATCCACTTGCAACCTTAAAGAACTGAGATATAATCATTAGCTATGTCTTTAATGTAACAGGTAGTTTGACCCTTAGAATCCATCCTTACTTCACATAATCTTATTTCACATAGGACATAGTTACATTGTCGAATTCACTCCCTAAGAGATATGGTGATGGCCACTAACATAGACTGCAACCCTGGATAAATCCTGTTGAACTCAAGAAGGTTTATTTCTGAGTAGACATCTGGAGGATTGCATAGTTGGCCATCTTACAACCTTTGAGGCATTTTAATTTAGGAAAACGGTGAGTGAGTGGGTACATAATAGAGGCATATAAAATTTTGGGACATATAAAAAAGGCAGAGAGAGATGTTTTTCTCTCCCTCTTGTAATACTAGAGACCCCAGGGTCATCCATGAAGAAGAACAGCAGGGGAGAGAAAGGAGCATAGTTGTGTCCTTAATAACCCTTTCAGGAATTAATGATGAACTGGAATGAATTTGATGAAAGATCAGCTTTTGTAAAAGCAGAGCCAAGGATTGGGGGCAGGGCAAAGGGGGGGCAAACGCCTACTTCTGACAGTACTCTTTGAATGTGCACGATCTACAGTGTGCTGGACATGTTCGGGAGCAAACATAATAGTTTGCTGGGGTTTAGATGTACGTGACTGTCAGCATGACTTTTTCCTAATTTGTTTTTTCTTACTCGTTTACTAAGACCTTAGGACACTGTGATCGAATATAGTCCAGAGATTTCTCCTATGGAATACCATTACAGATTGCTCCAGAATTGTATCCTAGCCTTCTAATTCTTTGTCTTTTCATTCCCCCTCCTGCTTTAGGATGGTACAGTATTTGATGGCAGACCTATAGAATCACTATCACTGATAGACGCAGTCATGCCTGATGTAGTACAGACCCGGCAGCAGGCCTTCAGGGAGAAATTAGCTCAACAGCAAGCTAGTGCAGCAGCGGCTGCCGCCGCCGCAGCCACCACCACCACCGCGGCTGCCGCAACAGCAACGACCACTGCTGTCCTGCAGCAGAATACACCAAAGAATGGAGAAGCCACTGTGAATGGGGAGGAGAATGGGGCACATGCAATAAGTGAGTTAACACTATGTTTCCTATGGGTGTGGCAGCTTGTAAGTGCCAGCGTTTGTGCAAAGACCTAGATTTGGGTACTGGGTATATTTTTTTTAAAAGCCCTCCAGGTTTCTGTGGCAGAAGATAGGCTTGAAAGTCTCTGGCTGAAATCTTCTGAATTTCTGAAGCCCATGGAAAGCGGGTTCTGTATGATGTCAGGGCACAGTCCTGTTGATCACCTTTCTCTGGATCTAGCAATAGTAGAATAACTACTACTACAACTGTGCTTAATTTGCATAATCCTGTAGAGGACACAGCAATCAATGCATTCCTGGCACAGGATTTGGGTTAGCTTGGGGCAGAATTTTCATTAATTTAAAACCACAGCTTTTAAATATGAAGAATCCTTTTAAGTTCATGGACCTTGACATTTACTGTTGTGTGAATGTACATGCAATAGCTATTCTGCAGCCATTCTGTTTCAAATCTTGATCATGATACATTACAAGGTATTAGCTATGTTCTCCACATTACACCAAGATCCCCAAGTATTGCCAGCATTAACTATCTGCCTGGGTCTATATGGGCATGCCTAGCTTCTGCAACATAAAATAGGCATGACCACTCTAACTTCAGTTTTAGAAAGTTTGGCTCCTGTTTGGTAAGCTTGATTTGAGGGTAACAGGAGGGACGAGAGTTCAGTGGCAGAGCATTTGCTTTTCATGCAGAAGGTCCCAGGTTTAACCCCCAGCATCTCCAGGTAGGGCTAGGAAAGGATCCTGCCTGAAACCCTGGAGAGCTGCTGCCAGTCAGTGTCAACAGTACTGGGCTAGATGGGCCAATGGTTTGATTCCGTATAAGAGAGTTTCCTATATTCCTAACATTGGGCCTGTTCAGACAACACACTAAGCCATGGTTAGGTCGCTAGCCCCTTTGCAGCAAATGGTTAGTGAGTGTGTTTAAATCGTGATTATGTAGCCACCATGGTTAGGAATGGTTCTCATGATACAGTACGTCATGGTTCATGCCACATGCTTAACCACTGTGGCTTACCATGTCATTGTATAATCTCATGTTTTACCACCTTTACGTCTTTGGACAAAATGTGGGATACAAATAAAAGATAGAATAAAATTAATGTCTGGTCACGTGAGTCACTCCCAAGCCTCAGCCACTTATGCTCACTGTTTTCTCCTCGGTCCCCCCACCCCACCTCTGCCGTTTCCCAAAACCCCACTTGGCAGTTTTATTCTCAGAATTAAAGCTTCTATGTATGCTTGACTAGGCTGGGAATTACCTATGTGTAAATAATATTTGGCAATATAACTATGCACTACTTTTCCCTTTAGGATTCCTTGCCTTTAATTGCATGGTTTGGAATGCACAAATGGGAACAGAACCTAATCACTGTGTGTGTGTTCAGTTTTTTATATATATATAATTAATCCCATCCTATCAGCACTTGCATCCATATCATAGTCTGAGATGTAACTTGTTAAAACTTTGTTCTTAAATATAGTGTTATTTTCCCCCTAATCCGGGGGGGGGGGGGGATATATTTGTGCAGACATTACAAATGCACTATATTTTATCTGAATTAAATGGTTTAGCTCAGCTTTATCTGTAAATAATAAATATATAAACTGATCAAAATCCGTGCTGAGTAGAAGTAATGTGCTCTAGATTTTGATTTTTTTTCCAAACCTGAAAGAGGCAACTAACAGAACTAAAGTGTGTGCACGCTGTGTTGTGGTTGCTATTGCTTATTATTATTATTATTATTATTCATCCAGTAAATAAATAAAACGCACCTAAAATTGTTGTATGCCTTGCAGATAATCATTCAAAGCCAATGGAAATTGATGGAGATGTTGAAATTCCTCCTAACAAAGCAACAGTCCTTCGGGGCCATGAGTCAGAGGTGTTCATTTGTGCCTGGAACCCTGTCAGTGATCTGCTAGCATCAGGGTAAGTTCAGGGTTAAAACAGTTTTCACTCTGTTTAGGTTTCCCTCCTATATAAGTACTGAATACTGATTTGAAGCATCTCTAATACGGATTTCCTGAGCCCTCCCTACACTTTTTATAACATACGTGATCCGTTCTAACTCCATGTGTACATACTAAGCATAGGAACACAGGAAAGTGCCTTATATGGTGTATTGTTCATTCTGACTGACTCAGCTCTCCTGGGTGTCAGGCAGAGACTCCTTTCCATCACCTGCTGTCTGATCCTTTATTTTCAATGGGAGAGACAAGGGATTGGGACCTTCTGCATATAAAACACGTGCTCTGCCACTGAGCAAGGGTCCCTCCCTGATGTCCGATGATGCATCCCTTAAAATAACCTCCAGCCCTTGTTAGATTGATGCTTGGGGTAGTTCTTAGCTTCATTCTGTTGGGCTCCCAGATACAATTGCTACAGAAGTTTTGCTTTATGCTAAGTGTTAATTTGTGTGTGTGGGGGGGTGTTCAATAGCTTTATGTTTTCATATTCTATTTATACGTTATTGTAGTAGATCACTATAAGCTTTTTATTGTAGTAGTAGATCACTTTAAAAAACACCACCTTTCTGTGTACATAAACATATTTATTTGCTCTTGTTAGTTCTGGTGATTCTACTGCCAGAATATGGAATCTTAACGAAAATAACAATGGTAGTTCCACTCAACTGGTTTTGAGGCACTGTATAAGAGAAGGAGGGCATGATGTTCCCAGCAATAAGGATGTAACATCATTGGACTGGAATGTAAGTTGACTGATGAAACTCTTGAAGTTGTCTGTGATATTGTTATGTTGATAAAGCTTTGATGCTTCTGTGCTAACTTTTTATTTTATGCTAGGAAAATTATGACAGATAGAGGGCTTGAGCATGACAGGGATCCCTGGGGTGCAATGTGCATAGAGACACATTGTATATGCACACACACACACACACACACACAAGTTGATCCATTTCACTGAAGGCTCACCTGCTCAGTTTTAGGGCTGACAGCCCTCATCGCAACATTTCCCCCAGAAACACGTTACTTTCCCATGTAATTGTATGTGGCAACCATTCATTTAGAAGAATGTAAAAGGTAAGATGGAATGTCAACAACTGGTGTAGGAGAGGCTGTGTTGTGTAGTGGTTAGTCTGGGACTGGGACTGGAGAGACCCAAATTCAAGTGCCTACTTGGCCACGAAGCTCACTGAGTGACTTTGGGACATTCGCTGACTTTCAGCCTGACCTACTTTACAGGATTGTTTTGAGGAACAAACGGAGAGGAGGAGGATCATGTGTGCCGCCTTGGGGTCCTTCAAGGAAAAGGCGGGATATAAATGTAATAAATAAATAAATAATTTTTAAAAAAACTGGGCAGAGAGTCCTATCCTGCAATCTTGTGCCAGGTGATAATATACAAAAGAATAATATAAAATTAAAATCCTGTCGAAATTTTATCAAAGCCAATCACACCCAACAACATGCCACTGTCATGATTCTTCTTTCACACCGCCGTACATGAGCTTACATATCAAAGTCTTGTGATGCTTCTGGTAGATACTATGAGAAGTTTCCAGTGCTGCCACTGTGTGAGCAGGAATGTCAACTAGCGTAATGAGAAACCAGCATTGGCTAATGTAACTGGAAACTAGCCAAAATTACCGCTTTCAGGATGGAAGGAAGCTCCAGTGATCTGTAGTTGTTTCGGCTAGTTTTCTCCGTTGTATTAGCAAACGTTAGTTTCTATTGTGCAAATGGGTATTCCTGCTAGCAGAGTGGGTGTAGAAGAAGTTGGGGGTTGCTAGCAGTGGACACTGCCTCAGCCTCAACATGGTCAGAGTGTCTCTGCGAATAGCTCTTCTCCCAGGCATTTAACAGCATATGTTGGGGGGTTTGTGTTGTTGTTGTTGTTGTTGTTGTTGTTGTTGTTGTTGTGCTTTGACCCAGAATTGTTGTTTTTAAAGGATATTGTAATTATAACTTGTTTTTATGGTTTTTTTGGTTTAAAATTTTGTATATCGGTGTTTTTTTAATGTTCAATATTTTTAATTTTTGTATATTGCCCAGAGAGCTTCAGCTATGGGGCGGTATATAAATGGAAATAATAATAATAATAATAATAATAATAATAATAATAACAACAACAACAACAACAACAACAACAACAACATGCAAATGTGTCTGTATTGTTGATAAATAACAAGTTCAACCTTGCATTTTACCAGCCCACAAAATACTCTTACGAACTTTTTCATGCTGGGTTTGGGTGTAAGGTAATTCAAAATAATTAGGAAGCTAGCAGAAGTATTAGATTTGTATGCTGCCAACTGTTGAATGCCCTTTGGGGGTTTACAGTCATAAACTCAAACAACAACAAGAATAACAACAAAATAATACTAATACTACTAATAATACAATATTAAGCATTAAAAATATTGAAAACATTGAGAAGCCAGCATTAAAATCAATAATCAAGCAACAGATTTAAATGTCTGTTTAAAGAGGTATGCAATGTATGTGATGAAAATCCCAGGTGGATCTCCCTGGGAAGGTTATTCCACAGAGGAGGCCTCTACAGAGAAGGCTCTTTCTCTGGTAGCCACCTGTTGCACCATTGTAGGGGGTGGCACCCAAAGAAGAGCCTCCAAAGACGATCTTGGCACTTGAACGGAAACATATGGTTGAAGGTGCTCCTTCAGGGAGGCTGGTCCTTTAACATTTAGGGCTTTAGTAGCAACTTCCTTTGCCAGGGGATACTTATCTTATCACCTTTAGAGCCCTTTCATGTGTGTGCATTCAGATGTAAGTACAAAAGAGATCGATGCAATTTTATTCAATGCAGAGGTTTGCTATTTGTGATGCCCTTCACTGAAGAACACAACAAGCGCACAGAAAACAAGCGTAATTTATTTCAGAGTGGGGAATAAAAACCCAGGTCCTTGACTCTTTATTAGAGCAAGAACTACATCACCTGTTGTTTTTGTCCTAGCAAATCTTCCCAAGCAATGGGATCTGACTATCAACCTCTCCCAATTTGCAGGATTTCCCCCCTGTAATTCAAATATGCTTTCTTGTCCCTTGCTAACTAATGGGCTGTCTACCACTCCCGTTGAACCTAAGGCCTAACAAATTTATTATTAAATTGCACAAGGGAATTGGCTCCGAAACACAGTTGGCATGCAGCTTAAAGTTTACTTTAAAAAGCAGCAATTAATCTGCATTTTGCATGGCAAGTGGTCAGCAGTGGTTCCATGCTTTTGCAAACTTAACTGAGAGAGAGCACTAGAAGCTCATTTGTTTTGTACAGCACCAAGAGCTCTTTTTGTGTGTGTTTATGTGGGAAGGGTTGTGATTTCTTTTAGAAGGCAAAGACAAATAGTGCAAGGAGCTTTTAGTCTGCAAAAACAATGTAGAGTTGTGCACTGCCTAATTTGGAGTAAATGATTCATGCTACCTCTTAAGATAAACTCAATCAAAACAAGCAGGTTTGTGAGAATTAAAAGGTTCCTTTCTTTTCACTCTTTACTCTCCTCTGCAAATGAATCATCTCTCTCTCTCCTTCCTTCTCCCTCCCTCCCTCTCCCTCTCTTGCAAAATCAGGTATGCTTCTTCCCAACACAGTGAAAGTATAGCTTGCATCCTGTTGTTACCTCTTCAAGTGCTAGCATTGATGGTGCTCCTTCCTCTATGTTGTATGTCATGCATCAGAATGTAGTGAGCTTCACACTTGCTCTTCTCTCTTCTGCACCATGGGAGATTATTTTCTCTGTGAATACAATCTAAAGCTCCCAGGGGCTATGGTAGACAATATTGTTTTCTAATCATGATCTCCACAACTCTAGGAGAAGCAGAAGTGTGAATGATGCGTGTTCAAACAAAAGGAGTGGGAAATGAGTATCTGGAGGTGCACTCTGAAAAATATTAGGAGATTGTGAGGTGCAGCAGCCCATCCCTGTGCAGAGGCAATTGTTATGACCTGCTGATGATTAGGCATAGAATTGTATCCAGTGCTGTACTTCCACTAGCTCAAATGAGGTTGTGCTAATGGATACCAAGTTTCAAAGTATGCAGAAGGGGAGGATCCAACTAAAGTTGCACTATTGCAAACACTCAACCTCTTGCAGATCTTAGGTTTACATAGTGGGTCACTTGCGCGTGTGCAACTGCTCGTGCAGCAATTTTTCCCACTAACGGTACATTGGATTTAGGCTCTTGTAGGCATTTGAAAGAATCTGCCCTCAGAGCCTGAGAAGAGAGTGGAGTAACAATACATAATATTCATACATACATAGTGTTTTTCCTAAGGGGTCATACATTATTTCAGTAATGTCCATTTCAACCCTGTAAGGTCGATTTGTATGGTTATCCTCATTTTACAGATGAGGGCTGAAGCTAGGATATGATGGCTTGCGCAGGAGGAACTGATGTGGTTTGCACATAATGGCAACAAATCATGGATAATTAAATCATACCATTTTTGATAATTCATATACTGATCGGGTTGTTTGGGGGTTGCTAAGGTGACATCCAAACCCAGACACTATAGGTTAATCATGTTAAACACCCCACAGATAACCTAAAATTAATAGTTAGGTTAACTGTGGGTTGTTTAACCTATGATTAAGCTATAGTGTCCAGGTTTGGATGTCATGTAACAACCCCTGATTGGCCTGATTGAGCTGAGTATTCAAATGTGTGCTGTAGCAAATCATGGGTTAATTAACCCACAATTGGTTGCCGTTACATGTGAACACTCTCACAGTGCATATTGTAAGAAGGTCCATGAGTCATCTGTGGTTCACTTTTTGAGCTTACAGTGCAACTTAAGAAGGGAGCGCTTGCTCATCTGCCCTGTGGCAAGGTATGAGAATTCCAACTGCATCAAGGACATTTTCTCCTTTACACGTTTTGCCAAATTATGATTCACTCTGCATCAAAGTTTTATTGTTACTGTCAGTAGCATTCAAAGCCATGTGAAACCCGGTAAGTTCATGGCTGAACTTCTGGTTTGAATAAGACCCTTCTGACTCAAGCTCTTATATATGATGATATTTGAGCTCATTTCTTACATCCTAATAATGGCACATAGGAGAGAAAGCACAAACATGTAGTAGAGTAACCACAAACTGTGAGGTGGATTAAACTGAAAGGTAAAATGACTGGTCCAAAGTCACCCAGTAAGCTTTGTTGCTGAGTAGGAATTTAAACCTGGGTCTAGAATAAATATTTGAAATAAATAATGATCAGTATGGATGGTGTAAATATATTATACAGTAGCTCAGGGGTGGGAAGCCTTTTGCCAACCTGAGGGCCGAATTCAATTTCAGAGAAGATTTGGGGGACTGCTTTCCAGTGGTGGATGGGGATGAACACAAAAGAGGCAGGATACCAGCATATTTTCCCTCAAAGCTCTTGCTGCCAGTAAATAAGCCATAGGAGAAGCATTTCAACTTTTTAGAATGTGGAAAAAATGGCACATAAGTTGGGAAGCCACCAAATGATCAGTGGTTGGAGGAAAGGGAGTGGGGTGAGGGTTAGGATGTGTGGTCATCTGGCGAACCCCAGAGGGCCAGAGGTACCTCACCCTTTCAATAGCTGGGCAAAAGAATATGCATTCTAATTTTTGCATCCAATGCTTGTGAAATGTACTTATGCCACCCATGTCCAGTTCTGGGCTCTGTGCTGTAAGAAGGATGTACACAAATTGGAATAGGTTCTGAAGGCTACAATGAAGATGGTCAGACATGTAAAAAAAATAAGTCCTGTTAGGAAAAGTTAAAGGAACTGGTTATGTTTGGCCTGGAGAAGAGAAGAGAAGACTGAGAGGTAGATGACTCTTCAAATACTGAAGAGCTGTTACTTAGAAGAGGGCAAAGATTTGTGCTCTGCAGCCTCAGAGAGCAAGACGTTGAACATTAGGAGAAATGTCTTAGTGGGAAGAGCTGTTCAGCAATGGGACCAATTCCCTAGTGGGATGGTGGGCCTTCCACAGTGGAGGTCTTCAAGCAGAGGCTGGACAGATTACCTGCATTGAGCAGGGGGTACGACTAGATGGCCTCCAAGTTCCTGTCTAGCTCTGTTGTGATGATTAATAATAGTATTTTAGACATTTATATCCCCACTCACATGAGTTCAGCTCATAAGCTCAGTTCACATGAGATTACGGGGAATGAACACATGAATGCTCGTCACTTGATGGTTGCCCCCTCAGATGATGGCTCACGTGTGAAACAGCTATCACTGAACAATTGCCACAGGCAACAATTGTATGAAACTGCATCATTTGAAACCCAATCCAGTGAAGGCAGTTTACATGTGTAACTGTGAGTCATCATAATACATATTTGTACGTGAATTTGTCCATCCTAGAACTTAAGATGGGTTTTGTTCCTGCTGGTTTCAGCTAAAAAAACCTTGGCTTTAAAGAATCTAATGCTCCCATTTGCTCCATTCCTCTGTCAGTATGGCTGAGGGTCAGTTAGGCAATTGCCACTAGGTATGGGTCAAGTGAATCTGATTTTGCTCAGGTTTTCATTTTTCCATTACTAAATTCATTTCATCTCAATTCTACTTTAGATTGTATTTTTTTCAGTCTGAATGAAAATTTTGAACATATTTTCATGCATATTTTGGTATGCATTTTTTCAAATGTACTAATTTTTTCAAGCAGTTTTCTGGTGAGGAAAGCATTTTTGTGCAAAATTTTAAACATTTATGCATCTATGTATTTATTTTAATGGATAGCAATGGCAAACTGCATTCCTGTTCATGTTTAAAGTCAGGAAGTGCAGATTTTTGTAAGTTTACATTGAAATTTGAACTGAATGAATTTCTCACCCACCTCTAATTATCATGACACATATCCTCACCTTGCCATTGGCACTGTTTAGAAAAACAATTATGTTTTGGCAGGCTGAAAAGTGCTGGGCTATAGTGGGTAAAAACACTGAACACTCTGGGAAACTTCGATTACGTAGCCAAAAAGCTTTGAAGATTCTAAGGTGAAAATTTACATGAAGTGAATGTTTTAAGTTGGTGCTGAAAGGATGATGTACTTTATGTTGTTGTTCCCCGCCTCGATCTAGACGGAGAGGCGGGTAAGAAATAAATCGTTATTATTATTATTATTATTATTATTATTATTATTATTATAAAGGGTGTAATAGAAGTAATGATCAAAATGAATTGGATCTTTCATATCAATAAATACACTAAAAAAGCTCACTGAATAATGGCCTCTCTTTCTCTCTTCTAATGCATAAAGTTCATCTTGGTTAGGGTGACCCAACTGTCAGGGTTTCCCTGGATTTCTCCTGGTTTTTGTTCTATCCTGGGTGTTGGGGGATTTTCTGTAATTTTCCATAGTGTCCTGGAATGGCATGATTTCCCCTTTAAGGTCAACGTTAGTGTAGCAGGGGAGAATGACGTGCTTTCTGGAGGTGCATCATTCCCCCCACTGCTCCAGTCGGGGCATTAAAGGGGAAAGCATTTTAAATTTGCTGTTTTAAATTTGTATTTTAATCTGTATTAATTCCTGCTGCTTGGTTTTATTCTGGTTGTGTTTTTATATTGTATGTTATTCTGTGTTTTTAGATTGTGCCTTGTTTTATATATTTTAAAATGATTTCATGGTTTTAATTTTTGTGAACCACCCAAAGAGCTTCGGCTATGGGGCGGTATAAAAATGCAATAAATAAATAAATAAATAAATAAATAAATAAATAAATAAATAAATTCCTGGACATTATAGAAAAGGCACCAAATTGAGCAGGGGGGGCACACTTTCCCCTCCTCCACTCCAATCAGGGCCTCCCGAAAGTGCATAATTTCCTCACACACACACTGGGTGTCCTCTTTTTTGGTTTCCCATATATGGTCACCCTAGTCTTAGTACCAAAAAAATAGGGTAGAATGTAAATTATTAGGCAGAATGTTTTGAGAGAAAAAATTCTTGGCTCAGCTAAAAGATCTCATAAAAATAATTATGTCTCAGTTTCCTTTCTTAGAGGTTAAGTTATTCTGATAACGCATTAGCAGCCTTGTTTCCAGTTAGGAGGCAGGAATGCCAAACTTTAATTCTGGTTAAAACTCAGTAATGAAAGTTGCTCTTGCTCAGCGGAGCATCTAATTTTGCTTACATTTGAAAACTCAGAATTGAAGGATGAGTTAGTGTGTCATAGCTGATCCAATATATTGTGTGTTTCATACAAAATAGCCTTTAATTCCCTTTGTATGCATCTTACAGAGTGATGGAACACTATTGGCTACAGGTTCATACGATGGCTTTGCAAGAATATGGACGGAAGATGGTAAGATTTAACAATGGCTGTTTCCAAATTATTAGATGCTTTGTAGTCCTGAATTGTTTCAATTCCCAACCTGTTTGAAAGATTAACACTTGTTTTTTTATACCTTGCAGGAAATCTTGCAAGCACCTTAGGTCAACATAAAGGGCCCATCTTTGCTCTGAAGTGGAACAAAAAGGGAAATTACATTTTAAGTGCTGGTGTGGATAAAGTAAGTGTTGAGATACATAACTTGAAAGTATAAATTAGCTAATGCTCTTAGAGCTTTTGTATGGTACTGTTTCACTTCTTGCAACAATTGCTCTTGGGAATTCAGCAGAACTTCCTTTCTATTCATCTGGAGTGTGTTTCAAAAAGGTCTTGATTTCATCAAAATGAGTGATTGGTCTCTTAAGGGATGGTAAATTTGTAGCATGTGCAGGCTGTCTTGAACATTCCTCTGTTTGCTATATGGCATGAGTTCCCCTGCAGAGTTTTTGGTACGTACTGTGTGCATTTGTGGGTATCAAAAAAACACGTGCCCAAAATATGTCAGGAGAAGATATCAATCCTATGTACTGAGAGCAAACTCATTCTCCAAGTGTGGATCCTTGTGTAGCAAAAATGGCACTATCAACACATGAGTCAGAGGTATCACCAGGCTTGGGGAAGCCCGAGGTTTGCAGAAGTACAAAAATTTTAGGAGAAAAGAATTAAGCAGCATTATTAGGACCGAGCACACTTGATGGACACAAAATGCTGACTGCCCTTGGGGAGGGAAAAAGTACTGGCAAACTGGAAGGGGAAATGGAGTACAGTAACCTGGAAAAGAGCATGCCTGGCTGGCTGGAACCCTGAACATGAGGTCTACATACTGCAACATTTTCTTGCATGTCCCTTTTGTTCCTAAAGTATGTATACCTCCTATAAATTATAGTATCCTCCCTCCTTGAAATAACATTTCAAAAATTGGGTTTTATTTATTTATTTGTTAAAAGCGATTTAATCCCACACTTCAATTATATTCCAAGGGTGGTTTACAAAGAAGAATAAAGTAATTCAAATATGTAAATAAAAAAAAGTCAAATGAGTCAAAAGCTATGGAATAATAAAACAATCAGCAGGACTAAAAATGCATCCAAAAAGGTAGAGAAAATAAAAAGGCCTTTGCCTGGTACCAGAAGGGCAATAAGGTAGGTGCAAGGTGAACCCCTTTGGGGAGAACATTTAGCAACTAGGGCTCTGTATCCACCTACCTCCCCTCAGTTTTAATTTAATGTATTGTCATGATGTAAGTACTGGGCATGTACATATGCAAGTTGCACCTCCTGGCCTAGATTGCTTGTAGTATTCCTAAGTGCTGATATCTGTCAAACCTCGAAGTTAAGATCAGACAGGAAAATTATTATCCTTCTCGAAGTATAGTTGGCTACTTAAAGCTTGGCTACTAGTTAACACATTCTTTTATTTTATTTATTTTTTTAAAACACCCACAATACTGCATCAATTTTATTACAATATGTTGACTTTTCACATTAAACTCTATGTTTGATCATATAGTAGGAAGCTAAGAGCTTTATTCAAGGGACAATTCCCATGACCATCTACACTGTAGTGTCTGCAACAACTAAACATGTTGTGAGGCAAACATTACTGTGCCTCCAATATTGATTGTAAATAAGAGATTGTGGAGTCATCATAAGATTCACCTAAACGTGCTCGATGTTACGATGACCAGCTGTACACATAACACTGTAGTTTACAGGTGTTTATTGTGGGAGTCTGCTAAAGAGAAAGACTATTGAAAGTTGGAAAATAGATATTTGGTTTCATTAAAACATCTTTTTCCTACTCAGATTGAGATTAAACTTCTCCTGTATAATGTCTGACATATCATTATATATAATTTATATTTTGTTATGTGTGGTGTATTAGGACAAATGACTTTTCATGCATTTTTGGAACACATAAGATTATCAGTAGTCACCAATGTGTTTCCTAGCAATGTCTCCTTTTTCTCTTTATAACTTAATGCTCATTAATCTGTGTGCGTGTTTTTTTTCTTTCCATTTGCTCCCGCCAACCTAGACAACGATAATTTGGGATGCGCATACAGGGGAAGCTAAACAGCAATTTCCTTTCCACTCAGGTAATTAGCCTTCAGTTGATTGATTTAAAAAATTTTATTCCTGTAACATTTTAGCAAAAGGCAACACAACTTACACTTTCATAGTAAAACACAAATCACAACAAGCCATTAATTAAAGATAATTAATTCAATCTGGAAAGGTCTGCCATTTTCTCTGGAAAACATCCCAGGGGTATAGGATAGTCTAGGAAACTTCTCCAATGCTGTAAAAATGCTCTGACCTTGGATGTTGTTGTTGTTTTTTCTAATGTTGGTGCCCACTCCTGGCCCCTGATGTTGCATTAGCGGAAACATAGTTTCCTCTAGGACAACATCATTCGCACTAACAGAATGACACAGTTGGATATTACCCACAGTCATTTTAGAACCTCCCTAGCACAGAGGTTTCCACAGTGGCTTCGTCTACGAGGTTGGGGATTTTGGAGGGGGTGGACAGTGGGCAGAGAAGGAGCGGAGGAGAATCCGAGGGGACTGTAATCCATCCCCCCTCTCACCCACACACTTGTCCCTGAGAAACATTTTGGTGCACTCATGAGTGTGTCTAAATATTTCCACCAATTGCCAGCAATGGGCAGGGGGGGATTATTTTTCTTTCTTCTGTAGATGGAAGAAAAATACTGCAAGCTCCATCTCCCTCCTGACTTCCACCGTACTGGCAAGAGCTGACAGGGCATAGGAAGGAACAGTGCACCCCAAAACCTGAACACTCCAGGAAGAGCATGGGATTGCTCTGTTAATGTTTTTACATAATTTTTGAAACCAGATAGGCCAGTAACCATTAGTGTCATTCTGTGAACTCAAATAGTGCTAGCAGAGCTTCTCTGAGTCTTTCTATCGCACATCCAGTTGCACAGTGGGTTCCACAATGAGTTACGCAGAACTGGTTGCAAAACAGATTGCGCAAGTGTAATGCATAACCACTTGAACAACTACACACGGGCAAATAGGATTCTCCTCTAGTGCATATTTCGTAACCTAGTTTCCGCTAGGGGTGTGCACGGACCCCCCGGATCGGATCGGGACCCGGATCGGGACCTCCAATTTTGTCACGGATCGGTTCGGACAAAATCGGAGGCCCCCCGGACCGGATCGAGTACGATCCCGATCCAAAAATTGGAAATTTTTGGATCGGCCGCCATTTTTTTCCCCATAGACTTGCATTGCAATGCAAGTCTATGAGGAAAAAATGGCGGCGGGTAGGTGAGGGGGGGCCTAACTCCCTCCCCCCCCGGGGCCGTCCGCTGTGGACGGCCCCGGCAGGTAAGCCCCCTCCCCCGCGCTCCCTACCCCCCCTGGGGCCGTCCACTTCCATCCGCTGGCGCCCGCGGGCACCAGCGGATAGAAGCGGACGGCTCCGGGGGGGGGGTAAGCCCCCTTCCCCGCCACTGCTTACCTTTTAGGGCTGTTCGCTCCCGTCCGGCGCCGGCGGCTACCGCCAGCCGGCTTTGCGGCTTGCTCTCGAGTAGCGCGCCGGGTGATCACCCGGCGCGCCACCCTGGAGCAGGCCGCGGAGCCCGCTGGTAGTAGCCGCCGGCGCCGGACGGGAGCGGACGGGCCGGAAAGGTAAGGGCCCCCCTCCCCCCCTCCGCGCGCCCCCTCCTCCCCTCCGCGCGCCCCCTGCTTACCTTCCCGGCCCGTCCGCTCCCGTCCGGCGCCAGCGGCTACTACCAGCGGGCTCCGCGGCCTGCTCTAGAGTAGCGCGCCGGGTGATGACATCACCCGGCATGCCACCCTGGAGTAGGCCGCGGAGCCCGCTGGTAGTAGCCGCCGGCGCCGGACGGGAGCGGACGGGCCGGGAAGGTAAGGGCCCCCCTCCTCCCCTCCGCGCGCCCCCTCCTCCCCTCCGCGCGCCCCCTGCTTACCTTCCCAGCCCGTCCGCTCCCGTTCGGCGCCGGTGGCTACTACCAGCGGGCTCCGCGGCCTGCTCTAGAGTAGCGCGCCGGGTGATGACATCACCCGGCGCGCCACCCTGGAGCAGGCCGCGAAGCCCGCTGGTAGTAGCCGCCGGCGCTGGACGGGAGCGGACGGGCCGGAAAGGTAAGGGCCCCCCTCCCCCCCTCCGCGCGCCCCCTCCTCCCCTCCGCGCGCCCCCTGCTTACCTTCCCGGCCCGTCCGCTCCCGTCCGGCGCCAGCGGCTACTACCAGCGGGCTCCGCGGCCTGCTCTAGAGTAGCGCGCCGGGTGATGACATCACCCGGCATGCCACCCTGGAGTAGGCCGCGGAGCCAGCTGGTAGTAGCCGCCGGCGCCGGACGGGAGCAGACGGGCCGGGAAGGTAAGGGCCCCCCTCCTCCCCTCCGCGCGCCCCCTCCTCCCCTCCGCGCGCCCCCTGCTTACCTTCCCAGCCCGTCCGCTCAATTTCGGCGCCGGTGGCTACTACCAGCGGGCTCCGCGGCCTGCTCTAGAGTAGCGCGCCGGGTGATGACATCACCCGGCGCGCCACCCTGGAGCAGGCCGCGAAGCCCGCTGGTAGTAGCCGCCGGCGCTGGACGGGAGCGGACGGGCCGGAAAGGTAAGTGCCCCCCTCCTCCCCCCCCCGCTGTCCACTTTCATCAGCGGGCGCCCGCTGGCGCCCGCCAATGGAAACGGCGGTGGGCGCCAGTGGGCGCCCGCCGATCCGCCGATCCGCCAAACCGGTTCGGAGCCTTTTCGGACCGGTTCGGATTGGATCGGCCGATCCAGCTGTCGGATCGGAAATCGGATAATTTATCCGATTTCCCACCGGACCGGACTCGGATCGTGGATCGAGTCCGATCCAGTGCACATCCCTAGTTTCCGCTAGTGCAATATCATTTGTGCTAATGGAATGACACAGTTGGATGCTATGCAGCAAGGACATACAGTAGCAGGTACACGTCTGGAAAATCCTTATTTATTTTATTTAAAATTATTTTTAGGTCGCCTTTAAGGATGGAACCATGGTGGCATACATATTAAAAGAAACTATACAAAACAATAAAAATCCATTAAAAGAGCAGTTACAAATAATACCAGCAGACCAAAAATACAATTAAGAAAAAGCCAATGAGAACAAGTGGGTCTTCAGAGCTTTTTTGAAGACCTACAAAGAAGAGGCCTGATAAACCCCTGATGGAAGCTTATTCCAGAGGTGTGGGGCCACTATTGAAAAGGCCCTCTGTCCCTAGCCTGTCTCATTATACCTGCCTGGTGGATAGAGCTCAGGACAGGACATCATCTTGAAATTATGCTTTGGTGAGAACCATAGACAACTTTGGGAGAACACCTTTTGGTGCACACCTGTCGTCCACAGAAAAGCAGAGGCTTTCATCCCTACTCCACCGAGACCATCAAGTTCCCACCATGTTTGACTATATTAGTGTACTGCCACATCCTCAATTCTAATACAATGTTTATAGGCATATCTGTTGATAAGATTGTTTTGAAAAGCTGTGTGTCCCGTGAGCAGTGTATTTTTGCAGTCTTAGCAGATGCTCATCACAGCTTGTGGTTCTTCCTTGCGTCCAGCCTGTTGCTGCACCCTCCAGCTTTGCAAGGAGTCCATAAGTTATTAAGCTTGATAGTATGGGGAACTATCCCCATTTACTTTTCTGGAGAGTTAGTGTGTGCTTTACTACGACATTAACACCGTATTGTAAACTATGGCATTATGCTGGTGCTCAGGAACGCTACTCTAGCACTGTAAGGGAATGCACGACTGCATGAGTTTAGAATCAAATTACCCATCATTTTGTTGAACTGTGGAGGTAGCATTGGTACTGTTTGGTATTTATTTCTTTGCCAGACTTCCTAATGATCCCACTTTGGCTCCCCTTTCACAGCCCCCGCTCTGGATGTAGACTGGCAGAACAACACTACTTTTGCATCTTGCAGCACTGACATGTGCATACATGTATGCAGGCTTGGCTGTGATCGTCCAGTCAAAACCTTTCAAGGCCACACGGTAAATTTAAATGGTCCCTTTCACATATTGCAGTTACCGTGTGTGGGTATCTGAACAGCTAGATCGGGGAGGGGGGGCACAATGTAGATTTCCAGACGTTTCCAGCTCCAGCATTCTTGGCCATTGGCCATGCCGGCAGGGCCTTCTGATAGTTGAAGTCCAAAACGTCTGGAGATCTACCTTCTGCCCCAACATGATTTCAAGAGTGTTATATAAACCACCTTCTTCTTAGGCCATAGTCCTATTCTCGCTTTCTTGGGAGGAAGACTCATGGAAATTAAAAGGAATTACATTTGAGTGAACATGCATAGGATTGCACTGTAATGAGCCCTTATTTGTGAATAGGGTTTTACTTTCCCGTAATAATAATTGTAATAGATTACAATTGCAGGGGACTGTGACAGTGATAAAGCACATGCTTTGCATGAAAATCGTCCCAAGTTCAATTCCTGGAAACGTCAGGTAGAACTTTGTTTCTGGAGAGAGTCATTGCCAATTAGTGGAGGCAGTACTGAGTTAGATGGACCAATGGCCTGACATTGCATAGAACAGTTTCCCTTAAGATGACTCGGCAAGACTTAAATATCCTGTGACGTGCAAAGGAAACTGAAAGAATGCAGCGAACTGCAATCATCCTATAAATATTTCCTATAGTTCTGTTTAGATAATGGGAGAGGCTTTCATGAATGAAATAACCAACCAATAACTTAACATGCCGTCATTTTACTTATTGCTGTAATGAATTAAACCTACATGGCCCTCTTCTGGGGGAAATGGGCAGTGCAATCTCTACAGAATGATTACTGACAAAAGAAATCTATTTCAGAATGAGGTCAATGCAATCAAATGGGATCCCTCGGGTATGCTTCTAGCGTCCTGCTCAGATGATATGACATTAAAGGTAATTTGGTATGATCTTTGTGCCATTTATTTTTTTAAAAAACTTATTGAAATTGTAAAGTATTAGTTGTTAAAGTTTTCAATTCAGTTTTTTTTAAAGTGCTATAATATCAAAACTATTTACAAACCTTTTCTTAGTCAGCTGTATTGTAGTTGGGGAAAAGATGGCAAAATGCCAATGATTTTCCTGTTGGTTCTTTATACAGATTTGGAGTATGAAGCAAGATACATGTGTACATGACCTCCAGGCACATAACAAAGAGATTTATACTATCAAATGGAGTCCGACAGGACCAGGGACCAGCAACCCAAACTCCAATATTATGTTGGCCAGGTAAAAACAACAGCAAGAACAAGGTTGTGCTTTCTACTCTTGCAATAGCGCATTCTGGATATCACAGCCTGTTTCCAAGCCCTTGTGGTTCCACATGCTCAAATAATAATACTTCTTTAGGTTTTTTTTAATTAATGTGTACAAATTAATTTATTTCATCTGTATCCCATCTTTCTTCCAAGTATATTTGGAGTGCAAATATCAGTCCTTCCATTTAATCCTCAAGGTATTCCTGTGAGATTGCTGAGGTCAGCCCTATAATTCTCCAAAGTTACTAGCCTGCAAAAAAAAAAAAAGTGATAGTTTGCTGTGGGCTAGCAGAAAGTACGGAGAGTTGCATTTCTATGTTGGGCACAGAGGATGGTTCCACCCCTTCCTTTAGCAGCCTGGATAGTTTCTATGCTGGATGCAGAGGAGGGAAGCTGCACTCTACCCTTTCTTCATCAGCTCGCTCATTTGCCTGCATTGAATTCCGTTCACTCACCTGCAGGGGTGAAGTGGAGCCAGAGCTCGCAGGCACTTTTATATTAGCAGGGACACTGGAGTCATGTGCCACCTCCCACAGGACTCCCTATTCCATCTGAGCTTAGCTGAAATTAATTTTCCCCAACAATAATATATTGTTCCTGTTGCAATGCAAAGTTCTGACCTCAGAAGGGGTGGGAAGCCAGAGATTCAACTCCCCTGCCCTGCCCCTTGCACTGGCTGCCCTTTGAGGGCGGAAAAGCGACCTTGGAGGAGGAAAAAGGGGATGTTCCAATGGGCAAGGAGGGAAGGGGAGGAGACTAGAGATTCCAAGATATGAATTATCCTGAGCCTCTTTCATCATCTTTCCCTTCCCCTCCAAAGCACCCTTGCTAGATGGGTTAAAAAGCCCATCTAACAAAACCTGCAGGTGGGATGACAAGGAGGTGAAGATCACCCTCCGCTGCTCCTCCCACTCTGCATTGGATTATCACACACCCAAAGATCTATACAAAAGATGGAGATGAAAGCTGCTAGAACTGGTTTGTAGATACGGTTCAACACAGCTTCCTGAATTTTCGGACTCTCATTTGGGAGTGTGGCTATGGAGACATGTCATGATGAGCACCTGCACTTCAAAATTTACCACTACACCACTGCTCACTTGCATGCAATGCCTGGTTACCTACAGCGACCAGGGTAGTGCTAAAATGCAAGGCTGGGTTATGCTGACAGTCTTTGGTCACCCAGTGAATTCCATGGCTAAACAGAGTTTGAACACCAGGTTTACCAAACCAGAAACAGTACCAGTCAGCAACTGAGACCAGTGTTTGCCAGGAAGCTAAGGAACTTTATGCTAGCCTTGCCCATGTGACAGGATGGGATGGATACTTGCATAAAATAGAAAATGCTCTTAAGTTTGATAGAACGTTTTTCAGCACCCGTCATGCCTGACATCCTGTTTGAAAATCTTTTGGTTTTAACTGTTTACCACAGTGCTTCATTTGACTCTACTGTTCGGTTGTGGGATGTTGAAAGAGGAGTGTGCACTCACACGTTAACCAAACACCAAGAACCTGTCTACAGTGTAGCTTTTAGTCCCGATGGAAAATACTTAGCCAGTGGTTCCTTTGACAAATGTGTCCATATATGGAATACTCAGGTATGTAGAATTCATTGCTTAGCACTAAGATATGGTTTGGATGTAACTTTAAATTGAAATAGAACCTGTTTGTAATACTGTACGCACTATTTTTTTAAAAAATTGCCCAGGGAGCTTTGGCTTATGGGCAGTATAGAAAAGTAATAAATGTAAATAAAATGAAAAAATGCCCTAAAGACAACAAAGAACCTTGTGGGATCTACCTTAAAGACAAAGAAGCTTGTTGTGGAACAAGTTTACACACACACATATGACAGACAGAAGAATGTGGCCAGGTGCGGGATGAAATGTTAATACAAAATGAGGCCAGAAGGTCCAGCAATGCAGGAAATAAGTGTACCCCATTATTTACTGTGCGCAAATGTAAATGCAACCTGGGCCAAAGAGTAAAGGATCCAATCAGGTCCTCTCCCAAATGGTAATGAATTGGCAAAGCAAGATTAATAGATTGATTATCAACACCGGGAGAGGGACAATTGCTTTCTGTGGTAGGCCAGTCCTTATTGAGTACAAATCTGCAAATCAACTCAGCAAATAAAACCCTGTTACATCAGATATTATAAAATCTAATTTAAAAGAAGTTCTTCTCATTTTTACAGGCCAGATGTTTCAGATTATAGCATTGTACTAAGATAGTCAATGGTACCAAAACTTTACTGACAAAATTTTTTTTTGGGCATTGGTATTCCTGTGGCGTAATTGTACCATTGCCTAGGAGAGATGTGTTTGACAGCCTTCCCCAACCTGGTGCTCTCCAAATGTTTTGGACTCCCATCAGCCCCAGCTGGCATGGTGAATAGTCAGGAATGCCAGGAGTTGTAGTCCAAAACATCTGGAGGTCACCATGTCGGGGAAGGCTGCTATGTGGTATGTGCTGTCAGAAGACATTATTTGTTTTGATTCATAAGTGGGTTTTCAGCATCCTCAATATGCTCAAGGTAGCTTTCAACAATACAGTTATAAAATCTTTTAAATTGTAATCTGTAAAACCAGCAATCTCTGCATCAAGAGAAAAGCAACAGTTAGAATCCAAAACAAACCATAATAACATGGAGAGTAAGATCACAGCCCCAAAAGACCTGTTGGAATACAGCTTACATGTCTTCCTGAAAATCAGCAGCACAGTATATCTTCATATCTCAGAGTCATGGAACATAGGACGATGCCTTGTACTGAGTCAAATTGTTGGTTTATTTATCCCAGTATTATGAACACTGACTGGCAGCAGCTCTCCAAGGGTCCAGGTAGGAGTTTTTCCTGCCCTACCTGGAGATGCTGGGGTTCAAACCTGCTATCTTCTGCATGCAAAGCAGGTGCTCTGCCACTGAGTGGTGGCCCCTCCACAATGCAATAGGCTCAGGGCAACCACTATTCTTTAACTGCAGCTTTTCTTTAATGGAAGAGATGTTAAGCAATCTCTCTGGAAGCTCAGTCTCCATGAATGGCCAGGAGGGGTTCATGTGGGGAGAGTTAGACCCATAATACGCAGGTTTGGGGACATGAAAGGCTTTAAGTGTACAAACAACCAGAATCTCGAATTTAGCCAGAACCTAACCAGGCTGAATGTGTTCCTGCCTCCTCATCATATCTGCAAGGAGACTAGACACAGCATTCTTCATGAGCTGTAGCTTCCAATCCATCTTCAAAGGCAGCTTTATCTTAAGTGTGTGAGGTCAGTCCTCAAGGTTGCAAAGGCATGGTTCATGGTAATGAGATTGCTGTTTGCTAAGAAAGGGTGCAACCAGTGTGTATTGATAGAAAGCCCTCTTGACAACCAGAACTCCCAATCAAGAAGTAAAATCAGGTCTGAGAAAACTCAGAATGCAAATATGTTGCGATAGAGCCACCATCCCCATAAATCTCAGGCAAACTCACCGACTAAAAGTGTTTCAGTTCCTCTTAGTCTGCAGTCCTCCATATCCATTTACCTGGGAATAAACCCCATCCAACTCAGTAGGACTTATTTCTGAATCAAGATATATATAGGACTGCATTGTTGCATCTGGAGATCTGGGAATTGTCAGTTCCCTTAAAAAAATTCAGGTGATTTTACCCAATTATTTCATCATTGGGTAAGCAGCCACGATAAAACTGATTCCTGTGAAACCCTATGTGGCAGAACTCAAGCTGTCAAACAAGATTTTTTCAGGGCTGTCCTATAGGCTGGACTGCCTAGGAAGGAACAGAACATCCTGTGGGCAAGTCTGCATGGCAACTATATATTCTAGACATTATAATAAAATGTTTTGGCTTGTAGTGTTAAAAGACATGGAGGGATTTAAAAGCTTCAACAAACAAAGGTTGTCTATCTAAAGTCGTTTCTGCCCCATATCTAGGCTAAAAACCAAATTCGTATGGGTCAGGGAAATATGTTTCACCCAGGAAAATGTGTCATTTCTCGGCTACCATGCACTCACAAATATAAGAACGTGATGGCCTGATTCAGATGTAACTATGATTTATGAAGTTGACTCTCTATTACCCTTTCCTTCTGCTCTACCCCTTGCACATTGGTTTTGGCACAGAGATCCTGTCTTGTTTTAAACCAGATCCCCATGTGTGCGAAACAGGGTGCCCTGGTTTAATGTTAATTACTTCACCAGGATATTAAGCCAAGATCTGATCACCTAGGATGACCAAGATTCTAGGCTGTATACAGTGATCTTCAAGGATAGAAGTGATTCATCCATACCTTCTGAAACTGATCTAAGCATAATTTATATGCATTTTTCAAAAAGTATCATACTAAAAAGAGCAATAAACATCTCCCTGAATGAATATGATTGATTGATTTATAGAATGGCACTCTAGTACATAGCTACCGAGGCACCGGGGGAATATTTGAAGTCTGCTGGAATGCTAGAGGAGACAAAGTGGGAGCCAGTGCATCAGATGGATCGGTAAGCTTTTTCCAACCTGTTTTTTTGTTACCTTTATTAAACATCCCATAAATGAGCATAATTTTCATGTTGTAAAACTGTCCTCTCATGATAGGTTAGATCTCTATGTCTTATTGGGCATAATCCAGATGAGTTTTAAGTGTGCTCAAGTCCATCTGAAATCTGAAATAAAAGCCCAGTTGGGTACTTAGGTTTCCCGTTGAATTCGGTCTTTTGAAACATCTGGCAGCCCTTTGAGTAGCTGGGAGCTTTTGACAGATCTATAAAGTACTCTTTACTGCTTTTTGGATAACCTCAATAGCATTTCAGGGCAGATGCAGAAGTGGAGGTATTTCAGAATGCTGCTACTCTGTTGTAAGTTTTCTCCAAATTTCCGATGGACTTTGAGCTATCACATCACCTAAGGGCCAGTTCACACACTGAGGTTCCTCCCCACATGTGTGGTAGGTAAGCCTTCACACACACAAGCTTGATTTTGCAGTATCTTCGCTCCCATGTTCTGAGGGGGAAAGATGGTATGTATTGAGGGTAAGGGCCTGTACATAGAATGCACATGTCATACATGGGGGGCAAATACTTGGGGCATAGACATGGGCCTCCAGCCCACAAAGAGGACCTGTAACTTGGTGCTTGTGTGAACCAGGCTTTGTGAATATGAAACTGTTGCCTTGTTTGGTATGCTCTGCTGTGCTGCCCAGATCATGATCAAGAGAATTACTCCCCTAGAGCCTGAAAGTACAATATTAATAGGCTTCTACAACATTTTTTATTGTTAGCCCAGTTCACTTTCTCTCTCTCTCTCTCTCTCTCTCTCTCTCTCTCTCTCTCTCTCTCTCTCTCTCTTCCTTTCAGGTTTGTGTTCTAGATCTGCGAAAGTAAATGTTTTAGAAGAAATTGCAAATGGACCAGCATTGAATGTGTGGGTAGAAGCACTCTTCAAAACTATTTTTAATATTTCTAGAACTGCAAGAACTGAGGGAAACAAACAGAATGGGGAGGGGGAACCTCCAGAGTGTACAACAAAAGCAACTCTCCCAGGCAACAGAAGCCCGCCATTTTTTGTCCATATCCTTCACCCAGGAGTCAAAACGCAATCACTTGGGGGGAGGGGGAGGGGGACGGTTTCCACCTGGAATATTCAGCCTTTGGAAGCAAGCAGGAGGCCACCAGCAGCTAAGACCCTGCAGTGTCTGGTTGGGGTCTCTGAGAACTCATTCTGATGGCTGCAGAAGAGAAGAGGAAAAGCTGTGCCAAAAACAAGAATAATAATTCAAAACAAAACAAAAACGTATAAAGCAAAATGCTTTGCTAAACCAAAATGGGAAAAAGAATCCTCCTCTGTGCGGTGTTGTGTTTTTTTCCCCCTTCCAATCTGGACACTACAGTTGCTCTCCCAAAGGACGTTCAAAGACCAGTTTGTACTGATGACACGCGCAACTTTGTAATCACAACACTTTCTATTTTCTAGACTACTTTTATTTGTTCAGTGGTTGTTGTTGTTTTCTATCAGCTGGAATATTATAGCCTTGATCACAGGCATAGGCTTGAACTGAATCTTTTTTTTTCCTTTTTCCTTCAGTGCCCTTTTTTGTTTGTCCTGTTTTATTTTGCTTTCCCCTTTTATGCCCATAGTAAATGCAGGCCGGTGGGCATAATGGAAAGTAACAGACCTCTTCTCCTCTCCTCTTTTCTCCCCCCACCCACCCCTCTTTCCTCTTCTCTTCCAGCTTCTTCTTTTTCTTTTTAATACTTCCATGCTTCCCATCTTAGAGTCTCAAGGGCACTTTCAAAACAAAATGTGTAATAAGTGCTTTATGTAAGAATGCAGTGCCGAGAAAGCTTTTTACAGGAGAAATATGACTTTTTAAAAGAGAAAGAACCCAATGTATTTTTGGAAAAGGGGGGGGAAGGTATTTTTTACGTTAAACACAATTTTAGAAGCTAAAAATCTCTACCAGATGCAGAGCAGATTGTGTTAGTCATTGAAAAGAACACTTCAGATGGATCCTGGTACACATTTAAAGATGCAGTATCTCTTTTATCTCCTCGTGAAAGGCAGTTTGCTAAAACAACCCATGTCAAGGTGCTTCTTTCTTAAAATGCAAGGGGGAAATGCTTTCATGTTTTAGATGTATTAGCAGGTCATAGTATCAATTATAATCACATTATTTCAGAAGTGTAGAGTTCTAAAATTAAATATTTCTCTTTGATTTGTGTGTGATTTATTTATTTTTTAAAAAAACTTTCTTGCAAAAGCAGTTCCACCATGGCAAAAAGGCCAGTTTCCTTTCTACTCAAAATGGACACTTGTTTCTACTTCTATTCTGAGTAACAAAAGGATATTCTAGATTTTCAGTATATAGATTTTTTTATTATTTTCTGGCCCATGTTTACTATTGTAAATCTCTGTTTACAAATACTGCTACACTAGTGCCTCTGTGGTAGAGATTGACAGTGTGTTCATTTTTTTGAACAACTGCTTCATTGCCCAAGATATTAACATAATAAATCTGCAATCCTATGTCCACTTACCTGGAAGTAAGTCCATTAAACACAATGGGACTTGCTTCTAAGAAGATGTGCATAGGATTGCACTGTGTAAGAGGTGTTAAGATTAGAATTTAAATACGGTTTAAGCTGACAAAACAGTTACTGTAATATTAAAACAGCAAATCATTATTCCTTTTTCTCCACAACCAATTTTAAAATATTGAAGAAATTGCACCTGAATTTGCCTTTACCTGAGGCATTCTGCATGCTATATAGATTAGCAAGCTTTCCATGAGAGGAGGATACTGCATTTTTAACATGGTAAACACTGGTCTCTATATAGGCCTGATATTTCTAGGGATAAACAAGTATTAGTCCCCTAATACAAGAAATTTTTATTTTTATTTTTAAAAACAAACAATCTAACTTTAGAGCCAAGTGAAGTGCACTTTGTCAAAGGTAAGGGTCGGGTTTTTTTGGATTTGGGGGTTTCTTTCTTTTTCTTCTTTCTTTCTTTCTTTCTTTCTTTGCCTTTTAAAAATGTGGTTCTTTGTCAATTGCAGAATTGTTCTTTCAGCCACTCACTGATAGTCTGAATTCTGGCTTCTGAAGTTTTATTGTCTGTGTCAGACTTGAAGCCAGGCTTGGTTCCCATTTCAGCATTTCCCAGCTTCTGTTGAAACAACATCTCCCCCCCTCCCCGCCGCCTGTTTTGTCTATACACCCCTCCCCTGTCATACACACAAACACACACAGAGACACACTCACTCTCAGCAAATCACCTTGTGTGTTGTAGTTCATTTGTTTCAAGGAGAGAATCAACAAATCATATTCAGTGTCTTGAATAAATTGCTATATTTTGATATTAGAAAACTCTGTGTGAGTTGTTTCTCATTTTTCCCCCTGTGCTATTAACAGTTATCATTTTTCCTTAGGTTGCATTGGGTCATCTTGCATTCTTCTGCTTTGTTTTTTTTAGTAATCAGGGCTATGTGCAGCCCACACCTGATTCCTGTATAGTTTGCAAATTTAGAAAACTTAAATAATTCTGTTTCTACTGATTAAGGAAAAGGGCAAAAGTTATGTAGGGGACTGAAACTACCCTGATCACTATAAATTCTCTCTAAACACACACACATGCATTCACCTTCTGTGATTTCATCAGGCATTATCTGCACACTTTCAGACAGGTTTACAGACTAGAAACTTGTAGGGGCTTGAGATTCCCAAAGTCTGCACCAGCTGTCAGATTCCATGCTCACACTACGTGGCATATTCCTAGCCTAGGCAATCACCAATCATTTTTAAAGAGAAAAGCAAATAATGGTCACCAGTCAAGATTTCATAGTTCTGAGATACATTAGTGATTGATTTACTGTGAAACATCATCATTTGGTATTATGTGTGATAGCACAAAAGCTGAACTTGTGTACTTCTTTCAGTAATAAGTAGGATTTATGATGATGTCAAATGAAAGGAAAGCTGTTGCCATGGTTTTTAATCAGCAGTTATCCCAGGTAATATGTAAAACTTGTGTACTCCAACTAAAAATGTAATAAACATACTTTAAAATGTGGAATGTTTTGGCATAAAATGCAAGAAATGTTTCACATTTTTAAATCAGTTTATTAAAAAAAAAGATTTAAAAATATATCAACTGGATCTGTGATAGATGGTTTGGAAACACAAAAGTAGCATGTGTCAAAGTACTTTGACCCCTGACTTTTGATTTGTCCCACTTGGATGGCCCTGTAGCAATCTAAAACTCTGGCTAGTATAGTTTTCAGGTTCCTTGAAGCACCGCAAAACCTTCATCACAACAAGGCGGCAGACCCACTGGAGGAGTTTAGAGCATGTCACAATAATGGAAAGCAATAACAAGAAATATCTTTCACACCCAGAAAGCTCTAGTCTATGTGAGTGTCTTTGCATCTATTTTAAGTAGAATTAACCAAATGAAAGTGACTAAATATTAGAAAACTTTGTTGTACCTTCTCTGTATTTATGTTGTATTTGTTCTGATAGTCTGGACTGTGTACACATTCCAACCAAATTCAAGTAACAAAAACGTGAGACATGGTGGTCACTTAAGTAGATCAGAATATTTTAACTTGCTTCTGACTCTGAACATGGCTTGAGTCCATGTTCAGGGGATCTATCCAAAATGGGCTTTTCGCACAGACTGAGGAATAGAAAGTTGTCAAAAGTTAAGCAGAGTGTTCAGACTTGTTTTTTTTAAATAATATTTTATTTTTCAACATAATACAACATAAAGCACAATACATAACCAACTTACCCCCGTGCACCCCTCCCCCCAGGAGACCTTCACTTATTCATTATTACTCTTTCCAAAATTGTAAAGACTCTTTTGAAGGTATTTGCCCCTTCCCCGTTCTTAATACATATTCCAAAAAAGGGCTCCATATTTCTCCAAAATCATTCTTACTGGACATTCCCCTCTTTATTTTCATTTTACATGTCAGCTTATCATTAAGTGCCATATCCCATATTTCTTTATACCATTCTTCTATAGTATATATCCCTTGCCCTTTCCAATTTTTAGCAATCATTATTCTGACAGGAGCCAGGAGGTTGTTTATCAGTTCTCTCTTACTTATATTCTCATTTCCTTTATCCCATATTGCTAGTAGAGCCAGCTTTGGGCTTAATTCCAGTTTACTTCCAATTATTTCACTTATTTCTTTGAACACCCTTTCCCAAATTTTTTGTACATATTCACAGCTCCACCACATATGAAAATAAGTTCCAACTTCCTGACATCCCCTCCAACAATTCTTAGACACTTTTTTATCTATCTGATGAAATCTTACCGGTGTTAAATACCATCTCCAAACTGTCTTATAATAATTCTCCTTAATTCTAATCGACAACAGCTTTAACATTCTTGCATCCCATATCCTCCCCCAGTCATATTCATTAATTTGTTCCTTTACATCGTCTTCCCAAATCTTTTTAATAATTTTAAGAGAGTCCTGATAATCATCTTCCTCTATCAATATTTTGTATATCTCGCTGGTCAAACCTTTTTTAATTTTAATTTCTTCCTTCCTTCCTTCCTCTTAATTCAATTAAATCTTCAGATCTTGTATTATTTCTACATTTCTTATTTTCATTTTCCATTCCTGTGTCCATTTTTCCAATTGTAAACAGTTGAACCAAGCTATCTTTTGTCCTTTTAATAACTCTCTAATTTGCTCCTTATCTATCATTCTTTCCATCCAATTCCTTAACTTAATAATTTCCTGATCCTTCAGACTCCCTTCCAACTCTACTTTTAAGGTCCTTGGGAAGTTTCCCACTACTACCACTGGGGCGAGTGGAGAGTCTCCTGGTATTAACTTTCCTTTTACTTTCTCCCAGATCTCTAAAATATTTTTCAGTGACGGGTTGTCCAGTCCCCTCAAATCTTTCTTTTGAATTTTAATTTAAAAAATATTTTGCAATTTAAAATCTAGTTCCCCTGTTTGCGTTTCTAACCATTCTAAATCTTCCTCCCCTAATATACTATTTATGACATATCTTAACTGATTAGCAATATAATAATTCTTTATATTTGGAAGTCCCAAACCTCCTTTCTTTTGTGTCTTATACTATAACCCTTTATTAATCCTAGCTCTCTTATCTCCATTGCAATAAGCGTTAATCATATTTTGCCAGCTCTTTAACTCTACTTCCGATATTTTAATCGGCAGCATTCTAAACAAAAAATTAATCTTAGGTAATATCTTCATTTTAATAACCGCTATTCTACCAAACCAAGAATGTTTTAATTTTCTATATACCTCTAACTTTTCCCCTATCTGTTTTTTCAAACTTGCAAAATTAATTTCCTCTAACCTATCTAAATCTTTTGCAATATTAACTCCTAAATAACGTACTATATTTTTAAGCCTAAGACCTAACTTAACTTTACACTCCTCCAACTCCTCCTTGTTATAGTTAAATAACATCATTTCTGACTTCCCCCAATTAACTTGTAAGCCAGTAATCTCCCCAAATTCTCTCAAATGCTTCTTAACCACCTCCCCACTCTCCAGGGGATCTTCTAATGTCAATAATGTATCATCCGCAAACATATTCATTTTAATCTTCTCCTTCTCTCCTATCCCTTTCAATCTTACATCCTCCCTTATAACATTTGCCAAAATTTCTATCACTATTGCAAATAAGATCAGTGAAAGTGGACATCCTTGTCTAGTTCCTCGAGCTAGTGTAATCTGTTGCATTAACCCATCATTAACCATTATTTCTGCTTTATTATTTTTATACAGGTGATCAATCACTCCCATGAATTTATCTCCAAGCCCAAATGTTTTCTAAATTGTTTTAAGTGCTGGCCATTCCACGCAATCAAGGGCTTTGAATATATGCAATGCTAACAAACCTGCTTTTAAATTCCTTTTTTAAATAATATTAATTATATTTAAAACTCTTCCAATTAAATTAGGCATTTGCCTTCCTGAAATAAATCCACATTGATCTTTTCTAATATATTTATATATAAACGTGCCCATTCTTTTTGCCATTATTGCCGTAAATTTTTTTGAGTTTTGATTTATTAAAGTTTTGGTCTATAAGATGCTGGATCCGTCAAATCCTTTACTGGTTTCGGGATTAATATAATCAAAGAATGATCCCAGGATGGCGGGGTCTTTCCTCCTTCTATTATACTGTAAAATAATTTTTTTAATCTTGGTATTAAAATTCCTCTAAAAGTCTTATAATATTCCGGCCCCAAACCATCCATTCCCGGAGATTTCCCTCCTTTTAATTTATCAATAATTCCTTCTATTTCTTTCTCAATGACTAATCCTTCCATGTAATCCCTATCTTGCCTCTGTAATCTTATTTTCCAATTCCTCTCTACATATTCCAATACCTTAACCTGTGGACTCATATCTGATGTATATAATTCTCTATAAAATTCCTGAAATATATTTAATTTATCCTTCATTAAATTACTACTTTTCCCTCTCTTATCTCTAATTGTCCCTATCATATTCTTAGCCTTTTCTGACTGAGTGGACCTGGCCAGCATCTTCGAGTTTTTATTACTATATTCAAAAAAATCCCTCCTTAAATATAGCAAATCCCTTTGGACTTGTTCTAACTCTTCTTTCTCTAATTCCTTTTTCTTAGCTTGAATTTGGGCAAATAGGCGTTTATCTTTTGTCTCTCTTAGCTTCTCCTCTAAATCCCTTACCTCCTTTTCAATCTTTTTATTTTGTGCTTCCTGTTGTTTTCTTAGGGTACACATTTCCCTAATACAAATCCCTCTTACCACTGCCTTCATAGTGTCCCATATTAACCCTTGCGAGTTTGACTCCGTTTCATTGATCTCCCAAATTTCCTGCATTTCTTTTTTTATTTTTCCCACTATATTTTTATTATTTAATAACCTTATATCCATTCTCCATCTCTTAGCTTGTCTATAATCCTTCTTCGTTTTAATATCCGTCGTCATTAATGCGTGATCGGTGACCTTAATTACCCCAATAGCACAGTCTATAAGATTAAATATCATATTCTTTGACACAAAGATAAAATCAATCCTACAATAACTCTTAAACCTAGGTGAGTAGAAGGTATATTTCCTTTCCTCCCCTTTTAATACTCTCCAAACATCCATTAGTTCTTTTCCCTCCATTAATTTGCTTAACCCCGTCTTCCCACCACTCTTAAGATCTCTTAATATATTATCCCCATCTTTTCCTTTATCTAGTACCATATTAAATCACCTCACAATGTTCTTTTTACCCACTTCTCCCACCGTATTAAAAACTTCATCGAAGAATTCCATTTGTTTCCCATTTGGAGCATATACATTAATCAATATATATTCCTCCTCCCCCACCATGCAAAAAATTATCAGAAATCTTCCCACTTCATCCTTCTTCACCCTTTGTATAGTAATACCACATTTTTTTGAGATTATTATCGCTACATCCTCACTTTAGAAGTACCAAAAGACTTTTCATAAACGCCCACATCCCTCATCCGAAGCTCATTTACACCCTCCTTTTTTTATGAGTTTCCTGCAAAAAAATTACATCTGCTTTTTCTTTTTTTAATAACATTTCTATTCTCTTCCTTTTTATAACAGTTCCTAGCCCTTTTCGCACAGACTGAGGAGTAGAAAGTTGTCAAAAGTTAAGCAGAGTGTTCAGACTTGTGAGTGGACTGGTGTAGGATGAATGGTAGAAAATCTGAATTTCAAAGGAGTGAAATACTAGCCAGCCAGTCCATGATGGCACTTTTGGGGTCTCCAGCTCCTCACTGTAATCCTTTTCCAATTATTCAACATCAGCATCGTTACCATCTAATTCATGGATTCCACTTGAGATGTGGATTTCAATTGTGCTAGCATCAGAACCTAGCAAAACAAAGAAAAGAGATCTCTAATTATTTATTAAATTCAGAGAGAGAGAAAGACAGACTGATCTTTCTCAAAACCAGCAGTCTTGTGGCACCTTAAAGACTAACAAATTGATTCTATCATAAGCTTTTGTGAACATAGTCCACTTCATCAGATGTCTTACTGTTTTTTTAAAAAATAAATCAGAAAACTAAAATGCCAAAGATCTATTTAACCCACTGGAGCAGAAATTTTGCTATACAAGTTTGCTAATCCATAAAGCTTTTTGACTGAAAGTGTGTGTAAATCCAGTGAAGATATTTATTAATTTAAAGAGCAATCCTAAGGTCCCGGGGTGAGCATCCCAGAGACCATAGGATGGCTTGGAAAACCAGTGTCAGAGATCTCCCTCCTCCTCACTGCCTGACAGCCAACATGGACAGAACCATGCTGACTGCCTCTCTGAGGCTTCCAGTGGGCAGGGAAGGAAGGAGATTGGAGAGGCCAGTATACAATTTATCATGAGCCTCCTCCAGCCTCCTTCCCTTGCTAGACCGGCTGAAAAGTTCATCTAGCAAAAATCAAGAGGCAAAGATTACCTTTACTGCTCCCACACTACTGGCTTCAGCCTGGTAAGGCACTGGAATCTCAGAAGCTTCCAAGTTTGGGGGCTCTGAGCAGCGAGGACCGAGTCCATAAGATTGTGCCCTTAGAATCTTTTGAGATCATCCCTACACTCAGTGAGCACTTGAGGCGATGAACACATCAAACCAAGAAAATAATAAAATGCATGAGCTTAAAAAAACTTGGAACAACTTTTGTACTTTAGAGGAAACTATTCTATAGCAATTGAATTTTAATTAAATTTCACAGCACAAGGAAATGTTTGGGGCATTAGAGTGGCTTATTGGATACAAGAGCTGGGAAGTTTGGAAAAGGGATTTCTGCTGGCTTGAGCAAAAATGCCTTAAAACAAGGACCATATGACTGGGCTAAAGGATCCTGACATTTCCACACAAAATGTAGTATTTCGTTGAGCACTTGTACCTTTAAGGCTTTTCGCCAAAGCAGTTGTAGCATAGATGTTGCAGCCAACTGGCGTGTGACATTTTCCTTGTCACACTCAGTGTGCAGTGGTGTCAAGGCTCACAGGGATGTAGACCTGATGTTTTCATTAGCAGGTATGCTGGTGTCACCTCCCACCACTCCTCCCTCAGGCTTCCCTGAGCTTAGCTACAATATTCACAGTGGCTGGAGGGAAATGCATTTTCCCATCAACAATATATTGCTCCCTGTTGAAATGCAAAGTATTTTAGGATGGCTTTGTCTTGAATGGGCAATTAAGACCCACTGGCTTTACCAAAGACCTGCTCCTGGTGGAGATTAAATGTGCTGGAGCTGTTTTATTGATATAGGTCAACATAACTGCCTGAATGTTTTTACTCTCTTAGGGGCGTGGCTACAGGGACTGTCATGGTGAACACCTGCACTTCAAAATGTACTATATACCTCTGGTCAAATGGATACTTAGTTGAGTTCTAGTCATTTTCTCTGCTCAGTAACAGCCATTTTGAATACAGCTCCTTTAAATGTTTGGTAGACACTATTTTGTGACAGAGAGTGTAATTGTGAGACAGAGGAAGCAGGATTTTGTCTGGTATTTAAAATGCAAAATGTTTTTAATTATAATAGTTAAATAGCTTTAAAACTTGAAGAGAAGAGGAAGGGGAGGATTTATGTTCTTTCCTTCCTTGCACCTAATCAAAATGCAGACCACATATATGCAACAAAAGATACGTTCACATGAACAGGATGCTTTTTTTAAAAAAAAACACCCACAAATTGCTGTGACCTTGTTCTGGGGACTGTCACCCACGTCTGCACGAGTGTGTCTTGGTGAGAGCAATCCTATGCCTCCTAGACAGCATCTTGTCAAGGGGGGCTCAGGATGTTTCTGTTTCTTGGTTATAAGCTTCATTTCCTGGCAAATGTGAGTGTGTAGTGAGTGTAAGGGGGGTATTCCCAGAAATGGGGAGGGGAGGAGACTGGGTATGTGGAGATATGTGTCCACAGCCTCCTTCCCTCCCACTCCCAAAGCCTCCACTAGATGGGCAAAATCACCCGTCTAGCTAAAATGCAAAACAGGAGGAGCGTTGGTGCCTCCCACTCTGCATTATACTACTACGAGTGCCCAGGGTGGATCAGATTGCGGCTTAAGTTTCTTTTTTCACTTCTGGCATTGAACGTCATTAATATGATCTATAACTCCCTTTCAGCACTCTTGAATCCAAGTAGTAAAAGAGCGGGTGGCGACCTGCGTTGTTTTAACAAAGTAACAGCAGAATAACAGCATCATTTACCCTCAACACCTCTGAGCAAAAGAAAGATGTTGAGGGTAAGTGAATATCTATGTTACCTGTTATTAATGGGTAGAGCTGACATTAAACTTAGAGGGCAGAATCCAAGGGAGCACTTATGCTCCTGCTGATTCTCTTACACCCCGCCAATTGTATTGTGCAAGCAGGCCCCTCGCTTGCGCAAGAGCAATTTAGTGCTTCCGGGGCAACCTGAAATGAGTGAAAAACACTCTTTTCTGGAAAGAGGCAAGTCGGTGGAACTCTCATAAGGACCTCCACCAACCTGCCCCCTTCCAGAAACAAACGTTTCCACTCATTTTGGGGCTTTCTGCCAAGAAGCGCTAAATCTTGCTAGTATAAGTAGTGGGCTCTGCTTGCGCAACAGAATGGACAGAGGAGTAAGGGTCCCATTGGATTCCACCCCTGAACTATATTAGGTTCTAGAGAAACCTTTACTAATTTCCAGGACTCTAGATATATCTAAGCATCAAAGACATTTGAATCAGGATAGAAATCCAAACTCTGGCTTTTATATCAAAGTTTACGGTACTTTTCAGAAATTGTCTGCCCATTTTTTAATTTTTTACCAGAATAGCCTTATTTCCCAATTTCAGTTTGTCCTGTCAAGATTTGACCACTTCTTCCTCTTTTAGTCCCAGGAACCTTTGGGGCTTGGTCTGAAGAATACCTGGAGGCCTGAGCCCACACAGTCCATAGTAGCTGACTAGATTAGGTCTCAGTCTCAAAATGTGAAGAATCGGGATTGCCATTCCATCCCTGTGTAAGCGGTTTAAAATACATAATGGGGTGGTGGAGGTGGGACAGGACCTTTGTTTTGAACCTACTTTAAGCCATTATTCCTTAATGGGGAAGTAATACATCCCTGGTTGGGAGAAAAACGGATTTAAAATGCACACAAGGGGGCTTTTATTACATGCTGCACAGTTTTGCTTTTAGTTTTCTTGTTATCTTGTACCTATGTTTTTGATTATATATACAGTGACCTGGGAACTTCAGTCATTGGATCTAAAACTATAAGAAGCTAAAGTAATTAAGCAAAAGCATTCGCGGGGTAGGGGGGATGTTCAGGATTTAAATCACCCCCGCCTTCCACTTCACAGGGAAGTGGGGGGTTCTGGCTTGGATCCTTCCACCATCACACTGCGTCTGCCCTGACACCCTTTTTGCTTTGGAGTTAGTTTGTACTGTTTAAATGCCCTCTCTGAGACAGCTCAAAGAATGTCCCAAATCCTTACTGTTACTGGAGTGTGTCCCTTGGCCTAATTTCCAAATCCATCTGTATTCAATGTGGTCAGACCTCTGGCAGGCGTGAGCTGTCCCTTTCCTAGTAGACTACTGCTTGAGTAGAAAGAGGAAGACAAAAGGGGGTAGCAGAAAGAGAAAAGGGGAGATCGCATCACTGGCTTCGGCCCCACTCTTTGTTGATGTCCCCCCCCTTTCAGATGACCTATGAGGGAATGTCGCCTGAGACAGAAAAATGGTTGCCTGCCCTTACCTTACAGTTTAGCTCAGGCCACCTTAAAATGCCCCATGTAAATCCAGGCTAGCAAGAATTTGGACTATTAGCTCATAACGCTGTGTCCTCCTCCCCCCCCCCCCCCGCGGCTCCCTACACACATACACATCTTGTGCTCTGGCTAAGCGCTAAGTGGCTGAGATCACAAAGACCTTTGCAAAGTTTCACCATGGGTTCTGTTTGGTTTGTTTGATGACTTGAATGTTTAAAGCTCACATTGCTCAGTTGGTTGCTGGATATTTCATACTCCTAACTGTTCCTGTTCAAAGATTCTTTTGAAACATTGACCCAACAGGCCAAACCTTTGTCTATGTAAACAGACATGTGTGTGATTTTATTCCAACAGTTATATGTGCCGAGGGAATAGAAGTATCTATTTAAAACAAGTAAGTTAGTTGTTGTTGGTTTTGCAAAACGATACAAAAAAGCATCCTAAATGCTTGAAGGTACACAATCATTTTATTTTCTAAGTCTTGCGTAACTTCATAACAAATACTACAGTAGCAGTAAAAGGCTAGCTTTCCAGAGACGCTTGGTGCATTTACACACACAGCGGTCTTACACTGTATCCAACCACTAGCTCTTATAGTGCAGTATGATTTACTTTTGATTGTCAACCATCCCAAATAGGTTCCCCATCCCTTTCTATTTCTTTTCCTTTTCAACTAGAAATGCCAGGGATTGAATCTGGGACCTGCAGTGTGCAAAGCATGTGATCTACCTCTGATTTACAGCACCTTTCCCTTCTCTGTTTGTCACACAAAGAGCATAGCAGGTGTGCATGCCTCCCATGGACACGTTAGGATAAATGCATATATCCATATGCACATATGTTGTTTAGTATGATGCTTCCCTGTCCCCTTCCTTTTGAAATACAAGGGATGAATCACACATTTGTTACGATATATGCATATGAGCACAGCTGCCCCATGTTGAAGTTTCCCAGCTCAGTGAAAGTTTAAACCAGCACATAATAATAATAATAATAATAATAATAATAATAATAATAATAACAACAACAATTTATTTCTTACCCGCCTCTCCGTCTGGATCGAGGCGGGGAACAACAACATGATAAAATACATAAAACTAATTAAAAACATGACAATTATTATTAAAACTGCATTAAAACATCCTAAAACATCCTAAAAACATTCTAAAAATTACACTGGATATGCCTGCCGGAAGAGAACAGTCTTTATAGCTTTCTTAAATTCTAAAAGACTGTTAAGTTGACGAGTCTCCTCCGGCAGGTCATTCCACAGTCTGGGAGCGGCAGAAGAGAAGGTCCTCTGGGTAACGGTTGTCAGCCTAGTCTTGGCTGACCGCAGTAAGTTCTTCCCAGAGGACCTGAGCGTGCGGGGCGGATTGTACGGGAGAAGGCGATCCCGCAGGTAACCTGGACCCAAACCATGTAGGGCTTTAAAGGTAATGACCAACACTTTATACTTTGCCCGGAAACTAATTGGCAGCCAGTGGAGCGATTTTAAAGCTGGCGTAATATGGTCACTCCTAGATGTACCGGTGACCAACCTGGCTGCCATATTTTGAACTAGTTGAAGTTTCCGGACTAGGCACAAAGGTAGCCCTATGTACAGCGCATTGCAGAAGTCAAGCCTCGAAGTTACCAGCGCGTGCACTACCATCTTTAGGTCTTCCAACTCTAGGAAGGGGCGCAGCTGGCTATCAGCCGAAGCTGATAGTAGGCACTCCTGGCCGTCGCATCTATCTGGGCTGTCATTTGGAGCGACGGATCCAGGAGCACCCCCAAGCTGCGAACACAGTCTTTCAGGGGGAGTGTAACCCCATCCAGAACCGGTTGACACACCTCCAAACCCAGGTTGCGGCCTTTGACAGCAAGCACCTCCGTCTTGTCTGGATTCAGCTTCAGTTTGTTTTTCCTCATCCAGCCCATTACCGCCTCCAAGCATTCATTCAGAGGAGACACACTATCCTTAGCAGACGCTGTTATCGAAGGCATAGAGAAATATATTTGGGTGTCATCAGCATACTGATAGCATCCCGCCCCATGCCTCTGGATGATCTCTCCCAACGGTTTCATATAAATGTTAAACAGCATTGGGGAAAGGATGGCACCTTGCGGTACGCCATACAGCAGCTCCTTCTTTGCAGAGCAGCTATCCCCAAGCATCACCATCTGGAACCTGCCCGAGAGGTAGGACCGGAACCACTGAAGCACAGTGCCCCCGATTCCCAATCCCCTCAGGCGTTCCAGAAGGATACCATGGTCGATGGTATCGAATGCCGCTGAGAGGTCCAAAAGTACCAACAGGGACACACTCCCCCTGTCAATACTAAGGCGTAGATCATCCGCTAAGGCGACCATAGCACTCTCAACTCCGTATCCTGCCCTGAAGCCAGTTTGAAATGGGTCTAGAAAATCAGTGTCATCCAAGACTACCTGGAGTTGAAAGGCAACCGCCCTCTCGATCACCTTGCCCAAGAATGGAAGGTTTGATACCGGTCTGTAGTTATTAACTACAGCCAGTAGGTCCTGCATTTAGGTAAAGGCAGCACTGATCCTAACCTGAGCCACTACAGAGGAGATTGTTTTCGAAGTTCTACTTAAGCAGAGAGACTTAGAAAATGGTCTTCTACAGAGTCAGTCCATCTATTTCAATATTGTCTACAGTATTGTCTATTAACTAGCAGTGGCTCTTCGGGGTTTCAGACTTTCCCAATCCAGGACCTTCTGCATGCAAAGTGTGTGCTCTGCCACTGAGCCATGGCCCTTCCCTCGAAGACAAGGATGGGCAACCTTTGGCCCTCCAGATTTTTTTTGCCTATAACTCTCATAACCCATGGCTATGTTGACTAGGGCTGATGGGAGTTGTAGACCAAAAACATCTCAAAGGCCACTAGTTGCTCACCCTTGCCCTAAGCAACGGTGACAGTGGAATAGCTAAAGCAACTATCCCCAACCTGTCACCCCCCAGATGTTTTGGACTATAATACCCAGCGTTCCTGACCATTGGTCATGCTAGGTGGGGCTGATGGGAGCTGACAACCAAAACATATGGAGGGCACCACATTGAGGAAGGCTGAGCTAAAGGGAAAGTTGATTTCAATTTCTGTATAATTCTTGTCTGAAGGATTTCTCGTACAGAGTTGGCTAGAAGAATATGTTAGATGCCTCTGATGTAATGGTTGCATATTTCAATCAGGCATAAATGCATTAATCTATAAATTAATCTAGTTGTACGCATTGGCCCTTATAACTTTTGTAACTCATGCAAACCAACTCATTGTTTTTAAACCAATGGGTTGTTATGTGTTATTTGTAAACGGAGCACAATTCTTTGGGTTCTTAACAGCAATGATTGTGTCAAGAGTACCTTTATTTTTTTCTTAAGTTTAAACAATGACTGGATTTGCGCAATCAGTACAACTCGTGATTTGTTTAAGCCACAAACTCTTCTGGCGCCATCCTGAATATTCAAGCAGTGTTACTGTCATGACTAGGCCTGCTCCCTTTAGGCTGGAAGAAGGAGTTTCAGACGATCAATCAGAATCAGATTCTGAAGCAGAAGAGACAGGGCCAGAAACGTCCCAGCCTACACAAGGAATTGGGGAGATGACTCTCACGGGCTCTTCACCAGCTGGGAATGACCTTTCGACAGACCTTATCTCTGAAAGAGTAAGCAACCCACAAGCTCTGGGAATTCAGGATTCTTCCAACAGGGAGAGCACTGAAAGGCTAGCTAATCCTAGAGTATGCCGCAGACTAAAATGGGCGGAACTAAAGGAAGGTGAGAGAAGGTCGGCCCAGCTAGCTTCTCGCCAAAGGCTTCTTCAGAACCAGTCTCCATGAAGTTAAAGCGTACTGGGGAAAGGCTTTCCCTTTTTCTTGGAAGGACAATTGTCTCGCTTAGTTGCATAATTTTGTCTACAGAGAAGTTCCTAGAAGTTAAGAGTCCCTTCACGTGGGAAGAGATGTTTATTGCCTGAATAAAGCTTTGTGGATTACGTGGCAGACCTCTTTATTGTCTCCCAATAAAGCAAGAGGTTTTGGGAAGCACAGCTACAGCTTGTCGTGTTGTCTGAATCCAAGGACCATTGAGTTATGGGAAGCTTAAACAAACCTCACAGAGCCCATGGCCTGTTATTTAACCCTTTTATAACTCATGGTCCTTGCGTTTTGACAATACAACAAGCTACAGTCATGGCTTGAATATTCAAAATGGCCAACAGTACACACTGCAACCCACTGTGGCTTAAATAAGCCATGGTGAGCTGTTTGATCGTACAAACTGGCTCAATGTTAGGAAACTACACGCTATTGTCTTTACATTTTTTTCAAGTATTCCATACAAAAGTTCTCCATAATATTACACTTAAATCACGTTGTGTTTTAATTTCCCCCCTCAAATATTTCAGATCAGAAAATTGTGGTGTACTGGGACAAAAAAATGGGGTACTTTTTGTTGGCTTTGTTGTTGACTAAATACAATTAAAATAAACATGCTAAATTAGATCTCTCTAAGGCATCAGAAAACTTTCCAATGCAAATAACCCTATGCAAATTAATGCAAAAGCCACTAGAGCTAGAAGATTTCATAATATGTTTATTAAACAACATTATTTTCTACTAAATAATACAAGTTACAGGAGATATTAAAATAAGGTCTATCAAAAGAAGTTACTGATGCTAATAAATTCTGCATATCACAGACACATTCTGATAGCAGTACTCTTGTACACTATCAGCCAAAGTTATCTCTCAATTTTGCTTCCACACACATTATTTGTGTTTTGTTTTTCTCTCTTGCAAGAGAATCTTGAGGACAGATGAGTGGAAAGAGTCCCATCAAAAGAAATGATGAACCCACTAAAGTATATACTGAGCGAAAAATGGGAATGGGGGAGGAGTACAGTCTCCTTTGCTGTCTAGAACACACATTCGCATACATCCATTCATTCTTCTACACTTCTTATCTGGAAGATGAACAGTGTTCAACATGATATAACACAACCAGCAGAACTTTCATCTCTGTAGTGGCCCCACTCACACATGCAGGCCTTCAAATAAAGAACGTGCATGTATAAACAAGCCCTGAGATTTACCAGCCCTGGTAGACAGGAGAGTTCCTAGTTAGCCTGTCATCACTGCCAAGGTTACCTTCAGACAGCATGCTTAAGGCTTCATCCGTCTGATGGTTTGGTGCTACTGCTGTTTTCATTGTGTCGTGGAAGTTCACGGAGTTTCCACTTGGCAAGGCATAGGCATTTTCAGCAGCAGTTGATGTCGACATGGATTCCCATGGTATTTCACTCTTCCGCCACTGCAGGTCCAACTTCCAACCAGTCCATCCATAAAAAGCCAATGTGAAAAGGAAGCCTTGCATTGGGTTCAGTACTCCCTAAATGACAGAAAAGAGGGAAATTATCACAGGGCAGGCTATGGATTAATATCAACATGACCATGAGTTCTGTAGGGGTTTGGGCAATGACTAACCATATTCTTCTAAAGGGATAACTATATTATGTAATTAATTATATATTATATTAGATCATTAATTACAAATGAATACAATGGTTACATTATATCAGTTCAGTTCTGTTCAATTCTATGGTCCCTGGGATAGCATCCCAAGAACCACAGAATGGCCAAATGTGCCCATGGTCTCCAAAATGGCTGCCTACCCTTGCCCTAGCTGTATTCAGGCATTATCTCTCACGTAGTTGACAACTGTGTGTTGGAGAGCAGAGCTGTGAACAGGGTTGTAAATCACAGGGGAAAGCTATGTGAATAGAACAGGGTCCCCATTGCAGACGTGCCCCTGTGGTGCGTGGAAGACAGGAGGGCAGGTCCAGTGGGCAGGGTTCCACACTTCTGCCCTACTTGGAAGGTCCCAAGCTGATCAGGTGATGGAAGATGACACCAGTGGCTTGTCATTCCCTGAGTAGGCAGCAAACCTATCATAAACAGCACACTCCTGCGGGCCTTTGTTGAGGGGTTCCTTCTAAGTCCTTGCATCAGAAAAGTGAGGTCAGCATCAGAAACAAGCAGCTTAGAGGAAGACCTAAACTGTTACAGAAGTCAGGAAAAAAAGAGAGAAGTCGCTCAATGGGGAGGTTATTAACAGATGCAAACCTCTGGTCCAGTTGGAAAGATCAGCAGAAGGAAGCAATTATATGCTGGTGGTCCAAAACAACCAAATAGCTTGGGCCCATAGAAAAGTGCTCCCTCACTGACTTCAGTTTTATAAGTATATGCACAAGATGGAGGAGGAGGAGGTAGTTGTGAGAGTGTTTGACTTCCCACAACACTATCTAGTATTATATACATTTTGTGGTTCCTCAATGTGAAGAAGTATAGCTGTTAGCAAGCAGGAAGGCAGAACTAAAGGATTAAATTATCTTAAGCTGCAATCCTATACTCCGTCCACTTCTCTGAGAGTCAACAGCATTGAATTCAGAGAGTCTTCCTTCTGAGTAGTTATGTACAGGATTGCTTTGCATGAGCAGTTATCAGATTTCCAGCCGAGCCGCACCACTGCATTGTGGGGAAGAGAAGGGCAGAAAGTAGTTAAAAACAAGGAACCAAAAAAGAAAAGGGAAAAAAGAGTAAGCCAGATGAGTGCAGAGTAGAGATAATCCACAACAATGGAAGGAAATGAGGCACATAGAGCCAATAAGATGTGCAGAAAAGAACGTATTAAAGGTCTATTATGCTGTGGGAGAGAACAGGAGTAAAAGACAGCAGAAGAAGGAGTAGGAAGCAGATTGCAGGGAAACTAATGTCAGTCACGGTAAGGATGATGGGTGCAGGAGAGAGAAATGGTAAAACCAGAGGAAAAACTTACAGGGATATAATTAGGAACCAACTTGGACGCGATGCAACAACTGGGTATTGATACATTAAATACCAGTAAGGCTGTGTGGATAAAACCATGTAAGCATTTTAAGACATTTTCCCCGTCTGTTAAGGCCTGAAGGTCAAAAAATGTGGCTGGTGATTTTCAATCACTACATGAACTTCAGCGTCCATCACTTCTGCACTGTTTTCTTGTGAACGGCTCTCTTCTCTGCCAGCTTCATCCCTTTCCTTCCCACATGCCTCCCAGAAGACTTTTCTCCCCCTCTTTCCTTCGGACCACTTTCTCTTCCAGCCCGCTACTTTTTACGTCAACCTGATACTTCTCCGTAGGGCTATTGGCCAACTAAAGAAATTGTAGTCAACGGATTGCATGTGTTTTAACCGCTAATCTCCTTAACGTTTTCATAAAGATAGAAAACACGGTTCTGAAGACGTATATATTTTGTGTATAGTGGCTGCATGCATGCACTATAGCTGGTATTATCTTAGAAGAGACACCCCATCTTCTGGGAGCAGAAAGGGGAAGTGCCTCTTAAGAGGCTCCTTGCCAATGGCACATTTTACAAGAACTTGTATTTTTAAAGAATTTTAAAAAGAAAAATATAGGGCCTGATCAAAGACACCTTTTTAGTCTACTAAATACATTTTAAAATATATATATGCAGGGGTAGGCAACCTCTTCTGCAGGGCCACATGTGGCAGAGGTAGGGGTGAGCCCCTCCCCCTTATAACCTTTGCCCACATTCACACGTAAGTGTCACACTGTCACATTTACCACGGGGAGGACTAGTTAACCCTCCTGTGTGCCCTATTGCCCATCACAAGGAGAGAGCATGATATACATGGAGAGTTGGTCCATGTGCCATTCCCACATGCCATTAATTTCCACATGAATGAGCCTTTCGTTACCATGTACCATTCTCCCCAAGAAACTAAAGCTCTCCCCAGCCAATTAAACAGCTGAGCAGCAGGCTTGTGGGAACACAGTTTTGTGGAGGTGGAGGAAATACAGTGAGCATCTATATGAGCCACACTTCATTCAACCTACGGACTACACACACGTGCATCCTACAGAGGGTTACCTTTTCCCTTTGAGTTGATTAGGGGCAAAGAACATAGTAGCATTTAACCAACAGATAGAGGAGGCATTAAATATATTGTTGGCTGGCAACCCTGACAGTGTCAGTGGATTATATAGCATTTCGAAAGCTCCTAAAATTTAAGATGCTCTTACCATTATAATCCATGTGATCAGTGCAGCATTTCGGACATTTTTCAAGAGGCTTCCATTAATATCTGGCTGCATTTCCAGGTAGAACAAAAGTCCCTCATTTATAATATTTGATGACCAGCTGTTATTAGTATAAAGATAAGGAAGAGAGAGGTTGGTTGATATAGATTTGATGGTTTTCAACGCAGTTGAACTACCTTTCTGCAAATGCTTTTTAATGGTAGGTTTAATAGCTAGCACGAGCAGTATAAAATAACACTATTGCACATACAAAATCACCCTCTCTTACACTCCTTGTGACAACCTGAGGCAAAGAAAAACCAATCGAGAATTAAACCTTAATATTCTATTCTTCCATAGGATTGTAAATTGTTGGATTAAAATGTGATCATTAGTATTCATAACATGCTGTGCTGTATGAATGAGGGGGAATCATTGTTATAGACAACATAAGGAAGATTGTTTTCAATAGTAGCGCTAGATAATAGCAAAAAAACCCAACATACATTGGGCATTTAAATGTCAATAAAGTTGGTTTTCAAGTGTGGAGCAAATTAAAAAACAACCTACGGATTTTCCTGGAAAAGACCATTCTAAGACAGTATCCCTTCAAGGTGGCAAATCTTGTCTTACCAAATAATGACCACCAGCATAATTTTGAAAAAGCGGACTTTGATCTCTGTCCCCAACCGTCTTTCATTCTCTGTGTAGATCCCTTGTCTTCCCTTCAGTAAAGACGCAACTGGAATGCAGAGATAATGCCATGTTAACTATGGGATAGGTGTGTGGATTTTCAGGGTAGCAGTGGAGACAAATAGCACATCTACTGTGATGTTCTGTTGTGGAGGCCCCATCGAAATCTTCTTGCTATTAATTCCAACAGGTCTTGCACAGGAGAGCTTCCTGGAGGATTGGGTCCAAGCTTAAGTCACTAGTGGACTGCAATATGTTCAGAAGATCAGCACTAGGTTAAATTTCTATTCAGTGAGTAGCATGAAACAAGAAACATGCAAAAGTGTAGAGTAGATCTGTAATAAAACCTTGCATGAATGTAACAGCACTGGAAATACTTTTAACCCTGAAAGCGTCCTACTTGGCTTCGCTGTGATGTGCGAGCAGTCAGTCTTTCTGAGAATTAAAAATGTGCACTTGAATCCTCAATCAAAACAGCCCTGTCTCCATTCCCTTTTAATACAGCTATAGCAGCTGATCACCAAAAGCTGGCCTCAAAGGCATGATGATACAGACAAGGTCATACTGTTGATCTCTGCGCTTCTACATCAGAGTCAGCTAATGTTACAACCTAACTTCCAAATTGCATCCAAAATGTTCATATCCTTCCTCCCCTTTCTTCTTCCCAGGCTGTTCATGAAGTGTCTTGCTGCCCAGACCCTATCACAGCAGCTTCTCCCAGCATTTCATTACAATTTCTATAACTCCCATGCACTTACCCCCATCCCACCCCACCCCCACATATAGACACACACACAAAGCCTAGCCTTCCTCCACATCTCCATCCCAGCCTGGCATGTGCTCTCTAGGAAATCTCTAAATTGGGCCTCCAATGATGATGCTCCTTCCTCTTTGTTCTCTTCAGGTCCCAGCTGCTTCTATAACATGCGGCTGTGTGCAGGGAAGGGGGAGGAAGGTTCTAGGGCACATTTGTCCTGAGCACCACTACAAAATGGCTGCCAAGGGAGGTGCGACAAAGGACAAGTAACGTGCCCAAAAGATTAAGTACAAAGCAGAGGTGGGGTCTTAGTCCCAACATACTGAACAACACCTTTGAATCCACAGTTTTTAAACATCCCATAATCCTCGAGACAGCTATAGGATTAGGGGAGTTGTAACCAGGCTGTTTTAACTATGTAATACATCCAAAAATCACCTGTTTTTCAGAAGATTAAAAATAAACAAATAAATCCATACTTAATTCATATGCACAAAATCCCATTGCCATTTGAAATCTCACCAGCCGTCACTGTTCGACTGAAAAGGATTGGGTTGGCCATCAAAACAAGTCCTAGTGGAACGTATGTAGTGACATAATGAGGAATCGCATGCTCCAGACCATTTTCACAACTGAGAAAAGAAAAGGACGACGGACATCTTTTAATTCTCTTTCAGTGCCTCCCAAGCTCAGTGCCTGTTCGTACATGCAGCTCATTGAGGAAGCATATAGGATTGCTGCTGGGGTTGCAGGCTGGCTAGGAATACAGAGAGGCATCGTTTGTATGAACTAGCACATGAGTAGCATGTCTACGGCTACCCCAATTTCTATGTCTATGCTGGTTATTAAGGCAATCAGTCATGTTGGGGCACCGCATACATGAAACCACCTCTCCTGCTTTTGGATTAAGTCGTCTTAAACGGAAATGTTTTAAAAAGTATTTTTTAAAAGTATTTCAATGTTCTAAGAATATGTAACAAACAAACAACTATCCAATAAACACCCCCAAAACCTCTGAACAAACAAAATTACAGTTTGTATCCCTTTCTGTTTGGAAGTGGGGGAAGTAGTTTCCACAACATGCTTCTTGGAGCAATTTACAGATATATGAATATAACTGAAAATTGCTAATGCAATACTAATGAAATACTAATGCTTATTGCTAATGCAATAAGCTTCTTTCATAATATGAATGATGTTTCTTTGAACTAACGTAGACATTAGCTGTGTTTATGTTTACCCAGCATAGTAAATCATGGTTTAGCATAATACATAGGGCTGTGCACTGCCTCGGGACGAATCCCAGAATCTGAGGTGGTACCGGGTCAGTCCAAGGTGCCCAGAGGTCGAAGCAGATTGGCACTGAAGCCTTGGGGCACCTCAGGCCTTTTTCCCCTTTACGGCTGCTGTAGTTTGCAGCCATAGATATATTAAAAACAGAGAGACCCCATAATAACTATAAATCACAGCTCAGCTCTCAGGAGGAGGACACGATTTAAAGGTAAGTCCCAGCAGTGACAGCTCTGGGTTGTGGGGGACGAGGGGGAAGGGGAGGAGTGAGGGGGGAAGGGGGTTTCAGGCAGCAGAGAATCCAATGGACTCCCAGCCGGTCTTGTGCTCGAGTTGAATGAGGGCTGTTTTGGAGGCTCCAAAATGGCCTCCGAGGTGAGTCAGAGGGCTGTGCCCAGCCCTAATAATAAGCTGCAATGAGCCATGAGTTCATACACTCTTCCTTCTCACACAAAACTGGGAGAGGGAGTTCAGAAGCGTTAGCTTAACAGCAGCTGTGTTTTGTGAACAACGGACTGTGGTAAATGTGAACTATGTTTATTTTCAAACTAGCCAACTTCAAACTGGTTTGAAGGTTATTGAGGCTATCCATAGATAACATTAACCACAATACTAGGTCTAGATGACAAGGCAAGCTGTGGTTAACCAAAGGCAAAAGCTTCTGAACTCCTCCTCCTGGCCACATGGGAGCAGAAAGGGGAGGGGGAAATGTGAGCCCAAGGCTCACTGTGACTTGTTCCTATTTGTGCACATGGTGCTAAACCATGGCCTGGTGTGATGCATGACTGTGGCCATTATGTTGGCAAGTACATGATCCCAAGTTCATAGTTGCTGAAATAATAGAGAATTTGGGAGTAGGGATACTTGCAGCTTATGAATGGGACCTTCACTCCACACACACACACACCCTCTCCCTTTCAAATTCCACCCCCTTTTGCTTAACTGCCCCTTACTACCCAAGTCCAGAATTTGGCCCCCAAATTCTAGAGTCTAGCTGGGGAGGGGGAGGATTAAAAACTGCCCTGGGGGTGGGTGGGATTTGCAGTAGAAAATGTGTGAGTTGAGGAAGGCACTTACAAACATCAATTTTCTCTTAAAAATTGTTCCTCTCCACTTCCACGTTAGTATTACAACGCAAAATTAGGTTAGACCACTGTATTTTTATAACATCTAGCTTTGCCCTTAAGATTTAAATCTATCTTAAAATATTAAATCAAAGTCATAGGTAATGTATATACTTGCCTTTCCTTTAAGGCTGCATACACAGAATTCCCAAGCAGTCTCCCACCTAGATGCAGACCAGACCCAGACCTGCTCAGCTTCAGAAAGGAAGCCTTGGCCCATTTTCCCAGATATATGTGAACCCTCTCCCAAATGAGAGTCAAGGGAGTAGAGCTGGCTTATAATTAGTAGACCCCTGATGGCACATGAGCTCAAACCACTGCCTGAATGTGGCCACCCCTGGCATCTGCCATAACAACGTCCACAAGAACATTAAGCCAATCACAGAAATGAATGGCAAAGCCAGACAAACTTATGCTTACCTAGAAACCGACGGGTAGTAGAGCATAGCAATTCCCTCCACACACAGCAGGATTGCCAACCCCCACGTCATCATGTGATACAACACAATTGTACTGGAAACACATTACACAGAAAATAAAAGATGAGGATATTGCACTGTGAACATTAGAAATAACTTCTACATTACACATAATGTATCTCCCTTCCATTTGACAGCAAAGACATTGATTTTAGGAAACAATTACACCATATAGGAGTTCCAATGAGATCTCGAAGCTCACTTCTTGAATTTATTTGTTTATTTGATTTATATCCCATCTTACCACCAAGAAAATGGCAATCAGATCTTAAAACCTGGGCAGGATCACATGGGAGAAGGTGTTCTCTCAGGTAGGCTGGATGCAATGTTTGTCTTGTTTAGCTTAATTACACACAATGACATTTGGGAAACCTCCATGAAGAAAGAAACACTTTGCAGTTAAACTGAGTAGAGCAAAAGTAGAAACAAGGTTACTCCTAATTTAGGCAAGGTACTATCCAAAACGGCAACACTGGCAGGTCGGATTTACACGGACAGCAAGACAAAAATGTGCACACCTCATGCTGGAAAGATTGTTCTATTTTTAAAGATGTGATTCAACTTCATTTTGATACCTTAGGCCTGCTGATCTTCTAACAACTAAGTAGGCATCTACAGCATAGCAAAACAGCCACCAAAAGCAAGCGCTGTACAAGAGTTGTATCCACATCTGTAAAGGGAGAAAAGATCCTATAAGTCACAGCTATTTAGAGTAGCAGGAGGATCAAAATAGTGTTACTTTTAATTTTGGAACATTACATCCACGTGTGTTTAATGAAGTATGTGGAGTTTTATATCAGAGCAATCAGTGTCCAAAACTTCTCACATATTATCCATGGAATTGGTTCTCATGACTAGGATTTGACCTTAGGTCCTGAAGATATCTACATTATGTTTGACTACAGAATCTCCCTCCCACTCACAAAAAGTATGGCAAGATGTTGAAAAATATATTGATCATAAACAACTGATGAAGTACTGAAACATGTCTTTTTAACGCTCATTCTCATAATTTCTGTTATGCAGCAGCAGCCATTGTCCCTCCATGGCAACATGCCTATCAACCACAATGTTAAGGTGAACAAAGGAGTTCATGCATACAGCCTCTGCTACTGTGACTCATCTTGGCAGATCAGGGCAACGGCAGGGAGGGGCAGGGCCTTCTCAGCAATAGCCCCAGAATAAGCTCTCAGAAGTACAATGATGTACCTCCGTGCTAACGTTTAGAAAAAGCATGATTTTGCAAGCATGATTTTGGGATCAGAATTGTAATTTTACATTATGTGTATCTAGTACTGTGGTATGGTTAGGATTTGCTGATGTTTGACTAGGGTTGTGTTGCTACAGCTGCGTTCATCACCAAGGTGCTGTGCACATAGCCTTATCAAACCATCTACAGTTGTACTGATCAGCTGTTCGATTGGAAGGGAGAGTGTATGGCTGACCCGCTTGCATTGGCTGCCTGTATGCTTCCGAGCCCGATTCAAGGTGCTGGTTTTAACCTATAACGCCTTACACAGTTTGGGACCACAATATCTGATGGAACCCCTTTCCCGACATGAACCTACCTGTACACTACGCTCAACATCAAAGGTCCTCTGGGTACCTAGTCCGAGGGAAGCTCGGAGGATGGCAACAAGGGAGAGGGCCTTCTCTGTGGCGGCCCTTCAATTATGGAATGATCTCCCCGATGAGGCCCGCCTGGCACCAACACTGTTATCTTTTCGGCGCCAGGTCAAAACTTTTCTTTTCTCCCAGGCATTTTAACAACTCAAGTTGAGGTTTGGATTGACATTGTGGCCAGGCTTAATAATTAAAATGTTTTAAAGTGTTTTAATGACAGCTGTTTTATGTTTATGGTTTTAAATTTTGTATATTGTCTTTTTAATGCTCAATCTTATTAATTTTTGTAAACCGCCCAGAGAGCTTCGGCTATGGGGCGGTATATAAGTGTAATAAATAATAATAATAATAATATGGCTGCGTTCGGACAACACAAAAAACACTGATGTTTTTAGGAGTTAGTTGTCAGTGGACTGATCAACAGTTGCTATTTGTGTTGTCTGTTGGGCAATTTCAATCCCATGGTTGATTTTTCTGGATGAAAACAACTGGAGAAGCACAACTGGCTGTAGAGTTGATTTCTCACACAACTGGTGGTTTTTGTGTTGTCCGAACCAAGGCAGTTGTTTTTCTGACCCCGAGTTCCTTTTTTTCACCTGGCTACAGAGTTCCCAGGCAAGAGCGGCAAAAACAAGCCTGCTGCTCTGCTACAGCCGGCATACCTTGTAGAGGCTGCTGGGATAGCACTGGGAGGACTGAGGGAGGAGGAAGGGTGGGGAGAGGGGAGGGGACTGTGTCAGTCAAATGCCGGGTTGGCCATTACTTCAAATACCGGGTTGTGTAGGAACATGTTGTGTGGGGAGTACTCACAAGAAACGCAGCTGTCAGTTGATGCGTCAACCCACCACTGACAAAAAGTGTTGTCTGAACGCAGCCTATGGGTTCGTGCGGGGAGTACTAAATCATGCCACCTGTTTTCATACTGCTGGATCATCCCCATAACGAATTTTCAAACATGCATCCAATCTAACATCAGGATTGGAAGAACTGTGATGGCAGCACTCACTTATACACGTGGTTCCTCACCCAGCTAAGGCAAGCCTTCTCCAACCTGGTGTGCTCCAGATGTTTTGGACCCAAATCAGCCCCAGTCAGTATAGCCAATGGCAGGAATACTGGGAGTTGTAGTCCAAAACATTTAGAGAACACTAGATTGGGAGCTGGGGATACATGTGGGGAACCTACCAACCTTGATCAGGACATTTGAGTGTGTGAGGAAAATTATTTTTATATGAACTACTTTTAAATGGCTATTTCTCAATGCAAAAAAGAAGAAAGTAGCATCAAGAAAAGGATAAGACACGTTGTAAACTCTTTCATTCGTCATAAAATGCCGTTGGAAACATTGAATGCACAGGTTTCAATCAAACTAAATTCTATGGCATTTATCTGAAGATGATTCACATTTTTCCTCCCATAACTAGACCTTAGATAACTGATATTTCATGTCTGTGTTTACAAGTCCTGACATTCTGCTCCACAGGAGCTGGATTTTTGTTGCATACTTTCCCCTTTAAATTGGCCTGCAACCTTTATTCTAGGGGTGTGCACGGACCCCCCGGATCGGATCGGGACCCGGATCGGGACCTCCAATTTTGTCCCGGACCGGTTCGGACAAAATCGGAGGCCCCCCGGACCGGATCGAGTCCGATCCCGATCCAAAAATCGGAAATTTTTGGATCGGCCGCCATTTTTTTCCCCATAGACTTGCATTGCAATGCAAGTCTATGAGGAAAAAATGGCGGCGGGTGGGTAAGGGGGGGCCTAACTCCCTCCCCCCCCCCGGGGCCGTCCGCTGTGGACGGCCCCGGCAGGTAAACCCCCTCCCCCGCGCTCCCTACCCCCCCTGGGGCCGCCTGCTTCCATCCGCTGGCGCCCGCGGGCGCCAGCGGATAGAAGCGGACGGCTCCGGGGGGGGGGTAAGCCCCCTTCCCCGCCACTTACCTTCTCGGCACGTCCGGCGCCGGCGGCTACTACCAGCGGGCTCCGCGGCCTACTCTCGAGTAGCGCGCCGGGTGATGACATCACCCGGCGCGCCACCCTGGAGCAGGCCGCGGAGCCTGCTGGTAGTAGTAGGCGCCGGCGCCGGACGGGAGCCGCCGGGCCGGGCAGGTAAGGGCCCCCCTCCCCCCTCCCCCCTCCGCGCGCCCCCTCCTCCCCCCTCCCCCCTCCGCGCGCCCCCTCCTCCCCTCCACGCACCCCCTCCTTACCTTTCCGGCCCGGCGGCTCCCGTCCGGCGCCGGCGCCTACTACTTCCAGCAGGCTCCGCGGCCTGCTCTAGAGTAGTGCGCCGGGTGATGACATCACCCGGCGCGCCATCCTAGAGCAGGCCGCGGAGCCTGCTGGGAATAGTAGGCGCCGGCGCCGGACGGGAGCCGCCGGGCCGGAAAGGTAAGGGCCCCCCTCCCCCCTCCGCGCGCCCCCTCCTCCCCTCCACGCACCCCCTCCTTACCTTTCCGGCCCGGCGGCTCCCGTCCGGCGCCGGCGCCTACTACTTCCAGCAGGCTCCGCGGCCTGCTCTAGAGTAGCGCGCCGGGTGATGACATCACCCGGCGCGCCATCCTAGAGCAGGCCGCGGAGCCTGCTGGGAATAGTAGGCGCCGGCGCCGGACGGGAGCCGCCGGGCCGGAAAGGTAAGGGCCCCCCTCCCCCCTCCGCGCGCCCCCTCCTCCCCTCCACGCACCCCCTCCTTACCTTTCCGGCCCGGCGGCTCCCGTCCGGCGCCGGCGCCTACTACTTCCAGCAGGCTCCGCGGCCTGCTCTAGAGTAGCGCGCCGGGTGATGACATCACCCGGCGCGCCATCCTAGAGCAGGCCGCGGAGCCTGCTGGGAATAGTAGGCGCCGGCGCCGGACGGGAGCCGCCGGGCCGGAAAGGTAAGGGCCCCCCTCCCCCCTCCGCGCGCCCCCTCCTCCCCTCCACGCACCCCCTCCTTACCTTTCCGGCCCGGCGGCTCCCGTCCGGCGCCGGCGCCTACTACTACCAGCAGGCTCCGCGGCCTGCTCTAGAGTAGCGCGCCGGGTGATGACATCACCCGGCGCGCCACCCTAGAGCAGGCCGCGGAGCCTGCTGGGAATAGTAGGCGCCGGCGCCGGACGGGAGCCGCCGGGCCGGAAAGGTAAGGGCCCCCCTCCCCCCTCCCCCCTCCGCGCGCCCCCTCCTCCCCTCCACGCACCCCCTCCTTACCTTCCCGGCCCGGTGGCTCCCGTCCGGCGCCGGCGCCTACTACTACCAGCAGGCTCCGCGGCCTGCTCTAGAGTAGCGCGCCGGGTGATGACATCACCCGGCGCGCCACCCTAGAGCAGGCCGCGGAGCCTGCTGGGAATAGTAGGCGCCGGCGCCGGACGGGAGCCGCCGGGCCGGAAAGGTAAGGGCCCCCCTCCCCCCTCCCCCCTCCGCGCGCCCCCTCCTCCCCTCCACGCACCCCCTCCTTACCTTCCCGGCCCGGTGGCTCCCGTCCGGCGCCGGCGCCTACTACTACCAGCAGGCTCCGCGGCCTGCTCTAGAGTAGCGCGCCGGGTGATGACATCACCCGGCGCGCCACCCTAGAGCAGGCCGCGGAGCCTGCTAGTAGTAGTAGGCGCCGGCGCCGGACGGGAGCCACCGGGCCGAGAAGGTAAGTGCCCCCCTCCTCCCCCCCCCCCGCTGTCCACTTTCATCGGCGGGCGCCCGCTGGCGCCCGCCAATGGAAGCGGCGGTGGGCGCCAGTGGGCGCCCGCCGATCCGCCGATCCGCCGAACCGGTTCGGAGCTTTTTCGGACCGGTTCGGATTGGATCGGCCGATCCAGCTGCGGGATCGGAAATCGGATAATTTATCCGATTTCCCACTGGACCGGACTCGGATCGTGGATCGGGTCCGATCCAGTGCACATCCCTACTTTATTCCACCCCGCTTAGGTTCTTGGAATTCTTAGTGTTTTACCTCAATTTCTCTTTGTATTATTGGGCATTATCTCCAGCAGCTACTGTCCAATACCTACAGGCAAACCATGCTTTTATCATGCTGCTTACTACTCTGAAAGCCAAATGTTTCTCTCAGCCCTGATCCCCAAAGACCCATGTCATGTCATTTCCCATCTTAAAAAAATGTTAAGATTGCTATGCAGTTAAAAAAACACTGTGCTGAGCAACCCTGAGTAAAAAAAAACAGAAGTCTCACTGTGCTCAAGGAGCTTACTACTAGCTTCATGTGCATAGGATTTACAGTCTTAATTGATCACTAGCCTTTTCATTATATTGAAGCCATTTTGTATATTAGCAAATCACAAAGTTATTATTCATTATTAGAAAGGAGTTCTGTGGTGCATCTGTCATGGTGGACGCGTACCTTGTGTTCTGCCGACATCATGCGGCTTCCACCAAATCCTACACCACCTCAGTGGAACTCAAATATAGGATTTTGCTCTCAGGTTACTCAGTCATTTTTGAGGGGGGGGGGGGGAAATCTGCAAGCTCCTATGGAAAAATATTCCAGAACTTCAGATCAAAAGCAGCGGAGGCTGGTCGCTCTGATGTCAGTGGGGTGGTGAATCCGCTCCAGGTTTCAGTCAGAACTCTAAAAGACCTGTGCAAAGTTTGAAGCACCTTTGATAGTTCCTTTAGAGTTCTGACTGAAACCTGGCATGGATTCAATGCCCCACTGACATCGGAGCCAGCAGCTTGCACTGATCAAAAGGTTTTAAAGTTATTGGGAGACAGACAAATCTGTCTTTGTTTTGGAGTTTCACTGAACCAGATGCCCAATTATGACACATTTTAAAAGTTCTTGTAGCAGTTAAAGTGCTTCCTGTGGAACCAGATCAAAAAGGTTCCTCTTTATTTAGCCTGATTACATTTAACAACTAAAATCATTTTTATCAATGCTCTTGAGCCCTAGAGAGCACTTATCCTTGTAAATGGATGTGATAGCACTTTTGAACAAATAATAATATAATATAATAATAATAATTTATTTCTTACCCGCCTCTCCGTTTGGATTGAGGCGGGGAACAACAATATAATAAAATACATAAAACTGATTAAAACATGACATACATTATTAAAACTACATTAAAACATCCTAAAACATCCTAAAAACATCCTAAAAACATTCTAAAATTCCACTGGATATGCCTGCCGGAAGAGAACAGTCTTTATGGCTTTCTTAAATTCTAAAAGACTGTTAAGTTGACGAGTCTCCTCCGGCAGGTCATTCCACAGTCTGGGAGCAGCAGAAGAGAAGGTCTTCTGGGTAACAGTTGTCAGCCTAGTCTTGGCCGACTGTAGTAAGTTCTTCCCAGAGGACCTGAGCGTGCGGGGTGGATTGTATGGCCATAATGCAGTAATGGCCTAAATCAGGGTAGGCAACTTAATGCTTACCAGATGTTTTGGACTACAAGTCCTATTAACCCTGATCCTTAGCCATGCTGACTGGGGCTGATGGGAGTTGAAGCCCCAGTCAGCATGGAGGATGTCCGGGCTTGTACCCAATGTTAATCTAACTGAAGTTCCATTCATTTCAATGGGTCTACTCTAAGTAGGACTGACATTGGATACAACCCAGGTTGCCTACCCCTGGCCTTCCAGCGTTGGATTTCAACCAAAGATACCTGGGTTTGAATTCCAACACAGCCATGTAGTTCTCCAGTTTCACTCATTCTTAGCCTAACTCCCATCACAAGATTGTTACAAGTATAAAATGGGATAAGCTCATGTACACTGTCCTGACCTCCTCCAATGAAAGGCAGGATACAAATGTGATAAGCCAATGAGCACATAGCAACAGAGCAGCAGTTCATTTATTTGGAATATGGCCACAGTTTTATACCTACCGCACTTCCCACACAGAAGGCAGCAGGCCAAACATCTGTCCCATTCACCACGGATATGTTTGCTACAAGGCCTGGGAACCCTAACCAGGCTGTTGATCTGAAGATTATACCTATAACGAGGGAGGAAAAATCAGTGTTAATAGACTGTAACTGTATCTTAGCATTGTTTTATGCAAACGTTCCCATGAAAATTACAAGGGAGAATTGAACCTTCCACTACCTTTGCACATTGGTAAAATGAACATGCCACTGATCTAAGTAAGTGGAAAGATTACTCCTAGTAGTAATGGATGGTCCCTCCTATATGCTCCTGCACGCTGTAGTCTTAGAAATAAGTCAAAAGGTTCCCAGAGTCTGTGAATCATATGCGTGCCTGCCGGCCCAGACTTCAAGTTGCCGTCACGGTCATGTGAATGACTAGAGAACAAACTATGGATTTCATCCATGAATTGAGAAAATTCAGGGATTAAAAGCTCAATGGCTTCAACCAAATTCCAAGATGAAGCCGCTACAGCCGCACATTTTCTGCTTGTGTCCTCTTGTCTGGATACAGTTCTGCCTTGTCTCCGGCCTTGGAATTATTCCCATGCTATCAGTGAGTCACAAAGGTAGGACAGAAAAGAGAGCAATTTTCTATTCAAAGGTACATTCAACTTTTGCATAGAAAATGCAAATACCAATCCAAGCAGCATGTGTGAACAATACATTTGAAGGCCATGCATACAGATTCCTTCCAACTCGAGGCAGATTTAAATATTAAAATATTAATTATAGTTTTACATTTACATGAAGGGTTAAATTATGAGGTTAAAAATAGGGCACCATGTCAAAATGGGAAATTGTCTCCTTATTTGCATTTTTGCTGGTACATTTACAGAGCAATCCTAATCATGTTTACTCAGAAGTAAGTCCGACTGAATTTAATGGGATTAATCCCCAGTTACTTGTATTTAGGACTGTAACTTTAAGAAGAATATGCGGGCAATTGAGATGTTTAGATTCAGCTCAGAACACAGCAGGACAAATTATCATTCTTTGGTTTTCAAATTGGTGGGGGTGGGAGAAAAGAAAGCACGAATGATATCTGCAAAGTAGAACCACACAGACCTCTATGTATCGATTTCTGTCAAACAGAGAGCTGGGTTCCCATATAATGCCAAAGTGAATTGGCAAACTATGGTTTGCACCTGCACTCAAAGTACAAATGGGAAACTTCCATTTGAAATGGGTTTTCAATTCTGATTTGGTGGATGAGCACAAGCCATAGCTTGTTAGCAAACAATGGCTGCATTCGGACAACACATTAGTCAATGGTGGGTTGAGTAGCCAACTCACAGTTGGTTATTTTGTGGGTACTTCCCACACAACATATTCCTACACAACTGTGGGTGGTTAGGGCTGTCGTTGAGTGGACTAATAGTCAACCCAGCGTTTGACTGACACAGCCCCCGCCCCTCTCCCCACCCTCCCTCCTCCCTCAGTCCTCCCAGTTCTATCCCAGCAGCCTCTGCAAGTTGCACCAGTTGTAGCAGAGTGGCAGCCGCCGCTTTGGTCACTCTTGCCGCCTGCCTCTATGGGCTTGTGTTTTAACCCACTCACCACACGCCATTACACACTCACCCCTCCACACAACACTTTAAACAACTGGCTTCGAGCTAAACAACTTGCTTATTTGGGCGGAATAGCATACCGTCAGTAGTTTGTGAGCGGCGTGTTACCCTCCACACAACACAATAAGCAACACAACTGACGATTGTCCCCCCCCCCCCAGTTGCTTAATGTGTTGTCCGAATGCATAATAGTCCCTGATTATTAAAAAAGGATCTGTTTGTCTGGAAGCATCCTTAGTGTCATATGCGAATTAAAACCATTGCTCTCTTTCTATTTTGACAGTTTGCTCAGTACTTATCAGCAAAATACCTGGTAGAATCTTGCATGCTCGTCGAGAGCTCCATCTACCTCCCAAAACATTAATACTAAGGTGTGCAGTTATCTGGATGGCTTAATACATTAGGCGTATACAATCAATGTATACTCAAGAGGAAGCTACAGCCTATGATAGCTCCATGCTGAGTGTACCTGTACTATACATTTGAACCTCTTTTGTATTAATGGTTAGCTTCTTTAGGAACCAATTTGGCTGAAAGGAGGGGAAAATATATAATGAATAGGATGTGCATTTGCAAATCATGTTTCCTGCATTTAAGGTGACATTGAACACCATATTATGGCACATCTAAAAAATGTGCAACATGGCTATCATTTTTCAAACGTATTTTAAAATCTATTTCCTCCACCAAGACTTATGGCTTTACAATGAATAAACTACTGTTACTACTCAAGAACAGTTCATGTTAGAATTAACACAGCCATCATTGGTGTACATCTTATATACAATTGTATATTACCAAAATCAAATTACTGCTTGACCATAGGGACCTCCAGAAGGATTTAGGAATTCCATTCATACCAAGGTAATGGGTCAACTGAAGAGGATAGGATAAGGAAACTAAAGAGAAGGTGGGGAGAATTTAAAAATCCTGCAATTGTCGCAGTATTATTACTTCTTTTTTAAAAAAGAATGTTTAGAGTAAGAAAGGGATTGGCAGATTTTTTTGATGGGAAGTGAGAGATCAGAACAAATCGGTCACAAGTAGTTTATTCCTCTAAGGCTGCAATCCAATACTCAGTTACCAAGGAGTTAGCCCCATTGAATGCACTGGGTTTACTCCTGAGTAGCCATGCCTAGGGCCAGATCTATATTATGATCCCATCATGGCAACGCTATATTCCTCTTACGCATGTACCTCGTAGGACACACAACATTTGTTGTGGTTTTTTGGATAATGTGGAATAAAAAGCAGGAAATAACACTATGAAAGCGGTATACAGAATGTGTAATGTGCCCCAACAGTTATCAGTGCACTTCAATGCCGCTATAAAGCAGTATTGTAGAGTGAGCCTAGGACTGGAAGGCTGCAAATCCAGGAGAGAACGTTATTGATTTCTGAGATCTTGGGGCTGGAAGGGCGCAATCCTATGCATGTGCAGACAGAAAAAGATGCCAGGAGTTGTAGGGGTCCCCCCTTCTTCTGTCTCCACATGCATAGGATTGCTCCCTAAAGGTATTATCAGAATTGCTCCTCTTTCCCTAGCAGTCTTTCCCTCCCAGACTGGAGGCCAGGAGGGGGAAAAGCGCTTGCTTATGAGCCCCCCGCTCCTCCTCCTGCAGGGCAAAGAGGTCCGCCTTACCCAGAGAGCCTAGCATGTCACAGGCAGAGATGAGGAGGAGGATGGTGGTGGAGGAGGAAGCCTTCGCGATCTTCCGGGGGCCTTGTCCCTTCTTGGGGAGGAGCTGCAGCGCGCTGAGCAGGAGGCTGGCGGAGGCGCTGCCGAGGCAAACCCCGCAGAAGACCTGCGGCTGGAAAGTCAACACCAGCTGAGTGGCCGCGTCTCGGTTGGGGCAGCAGAAGGTCTCTAGCCTGGGAGAGGCCATGGCTGGCAGGAACAGGCCCGCACGAGGAGAGGACGACGCGGTAGTAGTAGCGGCGGCAGCAGCTCTTCTCGCTTCTAGCGCGGACGCTCGGGCTTTTCTTCATATTCCTTCCCCATTAGCTCAGTGAGGAGAGTCACGGGATGGTTGGATCATGAGGCGGCGTTGCTGCTGCTAAATCCCCTGGAGCTGCCATTCCCAGGCGTTTAGCCTTTGCCCGGACGGAGAGGAGGCAGGCCGTAATCCGAAGCATGCTCTTTACGTCCTCTTTGCTCCGAGGCATTGGCAGGACTACACTCAGAACTGTGTGTTCGCGGGTGGATGAGGGAGCGAAAGAGAGAGAGAAAAGGGAAACTCTTCTGAGTGCGGTGTAAGCGGAAAAGAAGGAACCCCGTTCTTTTCCGTTTATTTATGATTTGATTTGTACCCTGCCTTAACAGCAAAAAAAAAAAACGGCACTCGAGGCGGCTTACAATCATAAATAAAACCCGATTAAAGCCACTACATTAAAGTACATTTAAAAACACAACAAGCGTAGAACAACACGAGAATACGGGAGATCTTGACTGTTCTGCAACCTTTGTTGAAGTCCCGTTCTGTATGTTGTGCTCTAATGACGACAAATTAGCTTGAGATTAGTCCGTCGCTCACAAGACTTTGGGTTTGAACATGCAGTCAGGAATGCCCAAAGTTGTTTTGGAGGCTGTTACTTAGCTCAAGAGTGATTAGCTTGAAGTCAATAAAGGTAAGAAATTCCAGGCATCACCTTCAGGCTTCCAGGAAAACTTTCCGTGTGGATTAGCTACTCCTACGTCCTCGGTGCATGCAAAACTATCAGGACAGGCTAGAAGCCCCATGACCATGTAACCCTTTCATCATGTACTAAAGAGAGGTGGGAAGAGAGAGATGAAGAAAAACCCACCCATTTACCACCAATTGTGCATATGTTTCAATGGCCGTGTTCGGACGACACTTTAGTCAATGGAGGGGGGAATAGGCAACTCACAGGCTGAATTCGGATGACACAATAAGCAACTGGGGGTGGGAAACAATCGTCAGTTGTATTGACTATTGTGTCGTCCGAATGCTGCCATCGTCAACTCAGCGCTGATCCTAATCCACACCACGGTTGATTATTTATTACCACGTTGTGTGGGGAGTACCCCTAGATGAACAACTGTAAAGTTGATTATTACCCCACCACTGATTATCGTGTTGTCCGAATTCAGCCACAGTCTGCTTTCAAACGACATATTAGGCAACGGAGGGGGAAACAGGGAACTGACTGTGTGTTAGGTAGGCGGTGCTCCCCGCACAACACATTGCTACTCCATTTGTTGAACGGCTGAAAGTTCCAGCATCCACCTTGCTTGCAGCGTCTCCTCCCTCCCACCTCCCTCAGTCCTCCAGCCGTATCCCAGCATGCACTGCAAGTTCTGCCGGCTGTATCAGAGCAGCTGGGGGGTTTTGGCTGCTCCAGCCGGGAGAATTCTATGCCCAAACGGAATAGTGCACAGACAGAGGGGGATTGGTTTTGGACGACACTTTAAACAACAGGCTTCGGGCTAAACAACTTGCAAGCCCAGTGTTTCTCTCCGTTGCTTAATTGGGTGGAATAACGTACCATCAGTTGTGTGTGCGTGGTGTGTAACCCTCCACATGACACAATAAGCATCACAACTGATGGTTGCTTCCCCCCCTCCGTTGCCTAATGTGTTGTGCAAAACCAGTCACAGTGTGTTGTTTGGGAGGCACTCCCCAGACATGTTGCCCTGCCCCTGTCGAGCAGCTGATACTCCCGTCTAGTATGTTAATAGTCAACGCGGCACTTGAGTGACATTCCAGCTGGCCATTGCTCTGCCCTCCCTCCTCCTGGTCCTATCTCAGCAGCCATTGCAAGTTGTGCTAGCTGCAGCAGAGCAGTCAGGGTGCTTTCAGACGCTCTTGCTAGAGGACTGTATGCACTGCGGAAATAGTGCACTTGATGCGTCAAATTATACAACTGAGCCTGCAAGACGACACACGGAGCAACTAGTGTCTGGTAAGTCAATGGAGCAGCTCATTGTATTTCTCCATTGCTTATTTCAAGAAAATAGCGCACCGTCAATTGCCCGTTACCCGCCAGATGGCACGATAAGCAACACAACGGACGATTGCCTAATCAACCATAGCTTATCATGTTGTCTGAACCTAGCCGATCACTCTAAGCTGCTGCGGCACAGTCCCCCTGTCCCAGTAGTTTAACCATAATAGGACTATTTAACTGGGAAACACGTGTGTTGATTACTTGCTTCTTCCCTATGCCAGTGCCCTTAGGGTGCAAATCTATGCCTGTTTGGGCAGAAAAACATCCTGGCTGGGGAGTTGTAGGACTTTTTTCTGTCTAAAGAGGCATAGGATTGCATCCTTCGTTGCTGATTATAGATGCCACTGCTGTGAAGTGATAAATCCATGTATGCAAAAGTTTCAAGTGTGCTGCACTGGATCTATTTCCAATATGAGCAAGTGATTAAAACTTATTAGGGCAACTCTTCCGTCTTAACAGTGCAGTTCTATGGATGTCTGCTCAGAAATAAGTTCCATTGACTTCAGTGAAACTTATGTCCAGGTGGGTGTTACAAGACGGTAGCCTTGGTTATCCTGAGTATGTGTCAAGGGTATTAGGCCTAACCCTGAGATCAGTCTCAAAGCTTGAAATGAATTCTTGTCTCCCTTATGCAAGAAATGCTAGTAGTTGCCTGGTAGTGAGGCAATTACTATCAAGAAACATGGATTATGCTAGTAGTATACCACTGTTAATATGGTAGGAAGACAGGAGTTAGGACCTTTCCCTTACTGTTGCCTTTACTTGAACTTGCTATTGCTAATAGAAGAAATTATTACAAGGTAATCAACCATTTAAACACACCTCAAGAATATGAAGTGGTTTAAATAGAGGCTGGCCATTAATTTGGAATTCAGTCTTTTAGGGTACAATCCTATCCGGATGCCTGTCACCCTCTGAACTAGTGTTTTTGCCCATCTAATGGATGTCAGGGAGCAGGAGGGAAGGAGGCTAGGGTGGCTGGACAATTGTTCGTAAGCCGGCTACACAGGTCTTCTCTCCATGCCCACAGAATCGCTCCCTTTCCTCCTTTCTGATTTGCGTTTGCAAGCTCATAGAGGCAGTCAGCATAGTTCTCTGTGCCAGCGGGGAGCTCGGACTCCTGGGTCTGAGGTCAGAGCGCTGTGTCCGACCTTAGATCCAGGAATCCGAACTATCCTATGGCCCCCAGACACTGCTGGGGCATGCTAGGAATTGTAGAACATTTTTCTGTCTAAACTAGTTATCTCTTAAGGCAGAGGCGGCAGAAGGTAGAGCTCCAGATTTTCGGATTTCCACTCTCAAATGTTTTGAGGGTGTGTTGCTAATGGTAAGGGAAATGTACATGGAACATGAATGTACCTATCCAGGTAAGGAAATGTGTGCATGAGACTTGGCTTCTATGTACATTTTCATAGCCAAATGGAGAATAACAATGACTGCTGCAAACGTGACATCCATATCCAATCCAAAAAACATAGGGACATAGGAAGCTGCCTTATCCTGAGGCTCAGACCATTGGTTCATCAAGCCCAGCACTGACTGGCAGCAGTTTCCCAAGGTTCCAGGCAGGAATTTTTTCAGTTTACCAGGAGGAGCTGGGGATTGAACTTGGAATCTTATGCATGCAAAGCAGGTGCTCTGCCAATGGGCCGTTGCCCTCCCCGTGGCTGCATTCATGAGCCTTTTTTTAAAAAAAATGGAATCCCTATCAATTGGCTGTTTGAAAAGGCAGTGGGAGAATTCAGTCCCTCCTGGTCCCTCTTCCCACCAAGGCTAACAAGGTCTTTTCTACAGTGGCCTGACATTTCTGCAATAAGTTGCTATCAGCCGCCATAATTTCAGGCTTATAAGAAGGCTCTGAAAACTTAATATCTTACTCTGGCCTTCCCAATTATGTTGCATTGGACTGGATTGTAGCTCCAGCTGTCTGTATTAAGATTCCTTTTATGCTGATGTTTGCTGTGTTTTAGAATGTTTGTTACTGTTGCTGATTTTACTACCATATCAGTTTTCATTATGTGTTCTGTTGTTGTACACATTGCCTTGGGAGGCGTCCTGCCCTGAAAGCAGTCAAGAAATGTTTTAATTAGGGATGTGCACTGACCCCCCGGATCGGATCGGATAGCGGATCGGAATCGGACCTGGGGGGTCGGATCGGATCGGATCGGAGGCTGGTCGGATCGGATCGGACCAGATGTCCGATCCGGATCGGATGCCATTTTGAATGCTTTTTCCCATAGCCAAGTATTGTTTTACAAAAACGCCTATAACTTTTTCATTTTTAAAGATAGAAGGATGAAACTTGGGCACATTGTAGACTGGTTAGGGGTAGTTATCTGTGAGAAATTTCAGAAAGATTGGTGCATGCATTTTTGTGGCAATTAATTTTTTAATAAATACCCAGGAATGCCTGTAACTTTGTCATTTTTAAAGTTACACACATGAAACTTTGCCACATTGTAGGGGGTACCTTGGGACCTATGTGTGTGAAATTTCAGAAACGTAGGTGCTTGTCTTGTGTGGCAATTAATTTTTAGAAAAATGGGTAGTAGTGGGGTAAATACAGTTACGCCTCCCATTTTTTTATTTTTGAAGATACAAACAGGAAACTTGGGCACATTACAGGTACCACTTGCCTTGATATGTGTGTGAAATTTCAGAAACATTGGAGCTTTCCTTGTGTGGCAATTAATTTTTGAAACAATGAGGAAAGAAACACCTATAACTTTGTCATTTTTAAAGTTACACACATGAAACTTTGCCACATTGTAGGTGGTACCTTGGGACCTATGTGTGTGAAATTTCAGAAACATAGGTGCTTGCCTTGTGTGGCAATTAATTTTTTAATAAATACCCAGGAATGCCTATAACTTTGTCATTTTTAAAGTTACACACATGAAACTTTGCCACATTGTAGGCGGTACCTTGGGACCTATGTGTGTGAAATTTCGGAAACGTAGGTGCTTGCCTTGTGTGGCAATTAATTTTAGAAAAATGGGTAGTGGTGGGGTAAATACAGTTACGCCTCCCACTTTTTTATTTTTGAAGATACAAACAGGAAACATGGGCACATTACAGGTACCACTTGGCTTGATATGTGTGTAAAATTTCAGACAGCTGGGTCCAGGCATGTGGTGGCAAGGTATTTTTGAAACAATGAGGAAAGAAACGCCTATAACTTTTTTATTTTAAAAGTTAGAAGTCTGAACATTGCTCACTTTGTAGATGGGTTAGGGGTAGATATGTGTCAGAAATTTCAGAATTATAGGTCCAGGCATTTGATGGCTATGGAATTTTTAAATTACATGTTTCAAAAAAATTTCTACAGAGGCCAGGTCTTCCCCTCCCGCTTCCCGCGAAGAAAAGGAAACACTCTCTCGTCTCGATCCCTTTGATCCTTGCTAGTAGTACTTGGCTATGGGAAAAAGCATTCAAAATGGCGTCCGATCCAGATCGGACCTCATCGGATCGGATCGGATCGGAGGTTGGCCGGATCGGATCGGATCGGATTGGATTTTCCCGATTTTGGGTCGGATCGGATTCGGATCGTGGATCGGATCCGATCCGATGCACACCCCTAGTTTTAATTGAATGCCCAGGGTATCATGTTTGAGGATACCCTGGGCAGAATGCTCTCTCATGGGCCCCATTTGGGTTTACATGGCCCTAGCAGCAATTTCCCACAATGCTGCAGAATGTCACTGTATTAAGGGCATTGTGGGAAGTTAAAATTATGGCTTGAAGCTGCCTGACAGTGGGTGATCTAGGGCAGTGGGGCTGGCAGACATCAGTGCAGTGATAGGGCCTACTGGAGTGTTGGGGCCCCGCAGTGCAAGGATGTTGTGTGCTGACAAAGGGCCTGCTTCCCAACCAAATCATTTTAGCTTAAAAAAAAAAAAGTTTCCTGGATTCCCCCTATGGTCAGATGGATACTAAAAATAGAAGCGACAAAGAGGACTTATGTTGCAGTTGGAGAAAAACAAAATCAAGCACAAAGGAATTAATGACTAAAGCTGTAATCTAATGCATTCATTTTGAAATATGGATGCAGGGGGGCCTGCATCTGGAAGGAACGGGCTGCAAATTCTGTTTCATTATTTTCAATAGAACCTTTGCAGGATTGTGCCCTTAATCTTGTAGACCAGTCCTATGCACATCTACTTGGAAGTAAGTTCCAGTCAATTTAATAGGGTTTACTCTTAATAAGTGTACATAGGCATGCAGCCTTAATGTGATCTCATGATTAAGGGCGCAATTCTATGCATGTTTACACAGAAAAAAATCCTACAATTCACAGTATGCCCTAGCAAGCCATGCTGGCTAGGGAATGCTGGGAATTGTAGGATTTTTTTTCTGTCTAAACATGCATAAGATTGTACCCTAATGAGAACTGTTGATGATTTATACAGCGGATAGGATTTCATTTTTCTGTATAAGTATCATACCTCAATAAAAATTAAGATAAGTATCATACCTCAAAAAGAATTTTAAAAAAACCAATTGGAACAGGCTGACAGCAACACCCTTTAGCGAACAAAGCAACCCCTTTTTAAACATATTGAAGAGCAATGTTAACATGACATGTTCATACAAGCACTCTCACTTAAAATAGCCTTTTTATTTTATTCTTCTAAGACTGTACTATTTGGGACAGCATTGTTTGAAAATAACAAATTTGTTTTCTCAGCCCACCATCATTACTTAACTAAAAGGTTATTTCCATATACCAAAATGAGAAAAAAGGCTGTTTTGAAATCCATGTCTGAGGCAGTGTGAGGACAGTATGGCATGTGATGCAGTGCCCAGCTGTAAATATCGTAATGAAGTTTAAGGATTCAAATAGCTCTCCTTGCAGCATCAACTTTGATGTTACATTGCTCAGAGGCCTTCTAAACATCCAAGGATAGTTAACATAAAGAGAAGAGTTATTTCTCCAACTTCTTATTGGCTTTCTGTTTTAACACAATGACTTCTAAATATCAGAAATGAAATGTTCCTTCAGAATAAGCAAATTAACGTCTTCAAAATGTTATTCAATTTTACTAATTTCTCTCTTGCTTCCTTTACTTCTCTCTTTCTAGGGCAGAGTAATCCACACACAGCTCTATCCACTATGTTTGGAAGACAGTAGTATATTTGTGTTCTAAAAATATATATGCTATATGTACATATAACATATATGCTTGTCCTGCCATGCACTTCTTCTATGCCTCAGCTCAAACTCACTAGGTGGCATTAGGCAAGCCAGTATTCTTTCAGTCTCAACCCTGCTTTCATCTTCCTCCATCTGCACTGCAAGTATCCAAAGATGCTTCCAGTGCAACATGGCACCAGACAGTGGGGATGTATCTCCCCCATACAACATGAAGAACACGGGAAACAGACCTGTGTGGCCCCACAGGATGCTATATCGTGCACAAAACAGTCCAAAAATGCCTTTGGAGAGCCAAAATGGAGTGAAAGGGATGCCAGAAGCAAATAGAACTCAAGGATTGTGCAGGTGATTGGAATCAGTCTGAAGCTATTTTAGAAAGTTGACCAGAGTTTATCCTGCTAGAGGGTTAAGGTGTACAGCTGTCTCAGTCTTGTTGAAGTGAGCTTAACTGAAACTTTTGAGAGCTTCCAAAAGTCACCTCTCTGTTCTATTGTTGCCTAAATGTCCAGGACAACTCTGGGGGGTTCTTTTGCCCAGTATGCAGTTTGCCAATCCCACACACAGGTTGGGGTCCAACAGCAAGAGTTTGTTTATTCCTGTACAGAAATGGGAACAATCCTGCTTAGCAGCCAGAACCGTTCCAATGAGCAATGATACAATCATAACATTTATACTTCTTGAAGACAAAGAAACCACTTTTGATTGGATACAAAGGGAAGAAATCGTTCTTATTAGTTACAAGGCATCATGTGAACTTACAAACGTGTGCAAAACTACACGAATAAGCTTTCCAACCACGCAAGCGTGATTGCTGTCCAAGAGGAGGTGACTAATTAAAATATTAATTCTCCACCTTTAGGCGTGTCATCTACCATGCTATAGTTTCAAGGCATCTAAAGTTCAGTACCCGAGGCTGTCTGTACTCCCCTCCTCCCTCCTTGCTCTCAAATTCCAGCCATATCAGCTTTTCCAACCATGACTGGCTCCTAGCAAATTGATGGGTTATTTTCACATGCATCACTATCAGCAAGGTACACAACTCATTTTTTTTTGCCATCTTTTGGTCTAAACAACATGAATATGTTGTCAGCTAAACTTCTAAAAATGTATCATTTCCCTCCCCCCCCCCCCCCGAATTAATTTGGAATTGAACCTGGTGACAATGCATACTCTCTGTGCAGCTTCTGGTGTGGATTATACCCTTCACACATCTCCCCATAGAGTCCTCCTAGTGTGCGGAGAGGCCCTGATCAAGATGGCATCCAGAGTCATAACTAGCTAATGGACCTGGCTTCGCACGAGTTGGAATAGCCCTTAGCTTGATACAGTGAAGCCTTCAAAGCAAAGTTACGCAGTTGTCAAAGTTCGACATGTTGTGCTCACAGCCATTGGGAACCCTTGTCACAGACCCTGCCATAGTGCACCCCTTCACAAGGGTGAGCCTGCTCACTCCATTCCCCTGAAGGGGACTGTGCCATAGCAGGGTGGAGACAGCCGTATATCTCTGTCTCCTTGAATACTACCCCCTGGATTCAAACTATATTGATCACAAAGTTAAGTGGTGGTTATAGTTTGAAAGTAACCCAGTCACTGATGTGGGTGCTTCACACTTCAAATGCTCCCAATCTTTCCCAAGATTAGACATGCAGCACTTTAGTTTTAGGCGCATGTTGCAGACCCATCTGTCTATGCAAGCCTTCCCTGTGTAGTTTATTGCTTTACCTACCATCTTATGTAGATATATATTAAGTTTCATGTTTATGTTTTTTATTTTTGTACACAGCTTTGAAATCTGTATGTGTAAGCTGTTTATAAATACCCTCAAACAAAACAAATAGGTACAGATTAACAGAGTTGCCTGTGTTTTGGACTGTCCTTGGGAGCTGTGGGGCTATCCTGATGAGCGGCTGTACTTCAAAATGTGTTGAATGATATGCTGACTTGTAAAATGAAATTAAAGAGGGGAATGTCCGGTAAAAATGATTTTGGGGAAATATGGAGTCCCCTGTTGGAATATGTATTAAGATCGGGGAAGGGACAAACACCTTCAAAAGAGTCGATAAATTTCTGGATAGAATAAAAGATTAAGAGAAGGTCTCCTGGATTGGGGGTGCACGGGGGGGATTGTCGAGGATTATGTATGTATTTTATGTGTTTGTTTATGTTATTATTATGTTGAAATTAATAAAATTATTTCAAAAAAAAAATGTGCCACTATTCCACTGCCTAAATAAATACATAAAATAATAAAAATGGGTCAACTTGCACACCCAACATGGCATGCTCCTCCGGATGACTGATGCACGTAGGTGGAGCGCCCTAGAGACTATGCCTAAGGCTGCCTCTTCACGAGAGGTTTAATGCTCTTTGAAGTCTCATTAAAAAATTTACCTCCACACCAGCGGAGCGCAAATGGGGCGTAGAGGCGCGTTATCTCTCCGATTATGCGCATTATCGAATGCACGTTAAACAGCGAGTTTTATTTTGCTCCCTCCGTTAAAGCGCATTTTGACTGTGTGAATATGCGCTTATGCGCATTAACTACTTGTAAACTGCATTTTGGACATCCGGTAATGCGCTTCGCCGCCTCTCGTGCAGAGGGATTAGGTGTAAATGCGCTTCTGCGATTATGCGCATAATCGCCTAACCAGGCGCAAAAGCGAATCCTTGTAGAGGGGACCTAAGTCTCATCCCGGCCTGGGTGTAGTAGCTGCACAAGCCCGGCTTGCTTGGAAGTCTCCTGCTCTTCTCGCCGGCAGCCACTAGAGGGTACCTGAGGATAAAACGGCAGCTGATAAAGGCTTTGGGCAGCTGCCCTGCAGGTAGCTGGGAAGCTGCTAGCGAAAAAGCGCTGCAGCATCGCCCACTCGCGCTCGCTTTTGTGTCGCTGCCTAACCCCTCCTCTCCGCCCCCCTTGCAAGGAGCGCCGGAACCTCTGCGAGAGGCTTAGGTGGACGGAGGCCGCCTCCTCTCGGCTGCTGAAACGCCCACATGTTAGGGTGGCGGCGAGAGTCTATGTAAACCTTTTCCCAGGCTATTGTCCCCTCGCCGCAAAAATCTCCCTTAGTCAGCTGGAGAAGGCGCCTGTTGCGCGTAACCAGTGGGCGAGCTCCCTTTCGGCACCACAGTCGACGACGACGAGGAGAGGCCATTGTAAAACCCACGGAGTGTTATTCCTGTCCCTGTCTGTTTTCTCAGGAGAGTTTCTTATCGCCCCGGCTCCAGCCTTTACCCGCTTTACCACACACTAGGGGCGCGGTATGAACGGCTGCAGTTCTCCGCAACCTCGCTTGGGGACTGGAATTCCTTCGACCCCAGGAGGACTGACTTCCGAGTAAGCCCGGACACCGGAGAGCGCGGCTGGCCCCGCTCCATTGCCTTTAAACATGGCTGTGACTTCCTCCACGTGGAAACGCGTCCGGCCGGGTTTGCTGGAGGGCTAAATTGCGGGGCCACCTTTCATTTGTGTGGCGGAGAGGAAACACTCTCTTTACGGTCCTTGCCGGGGTGTGCGTGAAGGGGAGTCCTCCGGCTCGATTCTGTCGCTCCCCCCGCCCCCTCTTTGTTTGGAGCGTCCTTCCCACTTAGCCACATGTATGTTTCAACCCAGCCCCTTTTGTAGTCTGGAAACTCGGTTTCCCCACCCACAGATACCCCGAATGCAACTCTGATCACTTTCTGGGCAAAGTTGGGAATGTCTCCGAGCGACTTTTCCCTCTTTACCGAGCGGCCCTCCTATCTTTTTTCTTCTTTCCTTTTGAGACAAACCACAGCCACAAGGGCTATGGCTGTTTGTGTAACCCATTAAAAAAACAAACAAACAAAAAAACACCAACCCAAGCAAACACGCACCATCGCGTGAATGTATTTCCTAAGCTTGATCCATCCGGTTGCACCTAGCTCAGCCCAGCGTTTCTGTCGAATCGGTTTTCCTACGTTCAGCCAGTTCCCCACTTCTCCTTGCCTGATTTTGGCTTCTGTTTGAAATAACAAAACGGGATCTAGAGGAGGAGGAGGAGCCTGGGCATGTAAGGGGTTTGCAACTCCATCCCCTCCCATATGGGAGCAGGCTACAAACTGTTGGTAGGTATGTGGTTCCTAGGTCAGCGGCACGCTGGCTCAAACTAGGAAGAAGCCAGGGGCAGTTTCGGGCAACCATGGAGAATGTGGAGCTCAGAGGCGGCCAGGAGAGGTTTCCGGACAAAGATCCGAGGCTGAATCCCGTATTTTTGGATCAGGGACACCCCCAGCAGCAGCTGTTGATGATGGGAGAGCAGAGAGTAGGTGAGCCGTACAAGCTGGTGGAAGTACAACTGACTGGCGGAGCTCCCTGGGGATTCACGTTAAAGGGAGGAAGAGAACATGGGGAATCTCTTATCATCACCAAGGTAAGGCTCAGGGGTATACCTGTATTTTGTGCACGTTACCAAAGTGTAAGGGGGTGTCGCTGTGTGGTGGGGGGTGGGCGAGGGATTCCCAGCCTCATTTGTTTATATAGGATCTGACCGGAGAAAACTGCTATAACCCCGGTTTGAGAGTTTCTGACCCCTCGAAGGCTGGCTGAACAATTCCACGGCCACACAGATGCTTTTTTGGGAAACACTTTTTAGTGGTAGGGGCTGCTTTGAGCCAGCCTAACGGATAGCTTGTGAAGTTGTCAGTGTCTGGTTTTTTTTTAACGTTGGAGTAGTAGTTATATTGAACTATCTACTCACTGAAATTGCTGGCAAGGTTTCCAGTGCTTGAAAATGTTATTTGGGGTGTGGGTGCAAGTGGACAATGCAAAACGAGGTCTTTTACTTGTACACTTCGGCTATGATGTCATAGGGTTGCTTAGGGGTCCCCAACCTTTTTGGGTTAGTGGGAATTTTGAGAGACTTGTGGGTGCTTTCACAAAATGGCTGGCATGGGGGTCGCTTGCTTAGTCATTAAATGGCTACCATGGTAGACATGGCCAGTCACAAAACACTTCATTTCCCAGAAGGCAAACTGGTGAGACTAAAAAAAAGTAACTTGATGAAGTCTAATACAAGGCAGAGGTGGGACCAGAGTTTTAAACACAAAGCCTTAAATAAACATTAAATCTTAAATAAAACCCAGGAAAGACAGGTTGTTTGGTGGGTGCCCATTGGTGCCCATGAGCACCACATTAGAGACCATTTACGATTTGGTCATGGTCTCCATTTTATAACTCCACTGTATACACACTATGGTCCCACTGATTTCAATGTAACTTCAACTTCACATGAATGGAAGCTTAAAGCTGAAATCCTGTGAACACTTATGTAGGAGTAAACCCCATTCAACAGTGGGGCTTATTTTTAGGAGTAACTGTTTATAGGCGTGAGCTTTTAAGAGTTCCTTCCATCCAAAATCTTATTAATATAAAATAACACTCCAGGTTAATTCATCTGTTATCACACAATTGCCAAATTGGACTACATAGTACACACAGCCATTACACTGATTGGGGAAAGGTTCGCCCTTGAACACTTGTTGACTGTGAGTACAAAAAGAAGATTCAAATGCGTTAAGGAAAACGAGTCAACAGATCTTATTTTTGCCTATTTTGGGTTTCCTGAATGGGCACACAATAGTACTCTATTGAAAATGACCATTTGTTCCTTGCAGAAGTGGTACAATTTCCTCCCCTTTCTCCTCACAGAACAGTGTCTCTCTTCACTGTTATTTCTCCTGTCTTTGTCTTGCACCTGTGCAGAATGAACAACATGTCACTGCGGATTGGCTTGTAAGCAGTGCTCTAAACTGCACATGTCAAGATACATTTCTGGACTTTTGAGTTGTTGTGGCCACTTCCCTAATTGGGAGGGAAGGCTAGAAAGCTAGGAGTGTCTTAACACTCTTTGTAGATTATTTATGTTGCTTATTTCACTCTTGCAACTGAGCACTTAGTTAGATAGCTGTGTTTGGTCAGAGAGAGTCACCTCCTTTATCCATCGCCCGAAGGCTAAGCACAACGTCATGTATGATAGCAGGCTAATATCTACCTGCACGTTGGTGGTCACAGTTACTTGTAGAGTAGAAAAATATCAAGCTTCTGAATGTAAGATTATTTACTTTAACTCTCCATTGAACCAGTGCCTTACTCAAGTCATAAGTCTCTGGCTGAGTTCGGACAACCCTTTAAGCAACTGAAGGGGGAAGAGGCAACTGATGGTTTGTTATTTTTGTGGTGCCCGACACACGACATGTTGCCCCTCCCCTGTTGCACTGCTGAAAGTCCCGGCCTCATGATAAGCAACGGGTCTCCGATAAACAACAGAGCAGCCCGTTGTTAAATAATATACTGCCTCTTCCCCTCTCCGTTGCCTAAAGTGTTGTCCGAACTCAGCCTCTACTGGGGTGGGCACAAGATCTCTGGGTGATTTGCAAAAGGAATTCTGATTCTTAGTAGTTTAATAATAGCAAATAGTTGCTGATTAGTTATACTTATTATTGTGTGGTTTTATTGTTGTGTTTTGCCACTGTAGATTGGTGACAATTATATTGCATGCTCACTGTTTTGATAACACTGAGGAAAGCAGTATATAAATTTGGAAAATAAATAAATAAAAAGTAGTACAAATAAAATAAGTTTCTGGCATGGCTAGCTTTGTGCTAACTGCTATCTCTAAGCAGCCCTGTTCATATGACACCTTAATTCACGGTGGTTAAGGTTTTTTTGTTAATAAAAAAAGCCTTAACCACCGTGGTTTAAGGTGTCTTCTGAACAGGGCCAACCTCTGTGTTCCTCATCTGTAAAATATGAGTATGAATTAGTGTAGCAAAGTTTTCTGTTAGAAGGAATATCTGATCTGTATTAACTCAGATGTTATTTGTATATGTGGGTCATTCCAGAGTATGGCTCATTTTGTGTATGGCTCTTATCTCCCCTGCTCTGTTTCTGAGCCCCTATTTTGCTCTGGTTGGTAGACCTCAGGGTTCTAGTAAAATAGTAAATAGTTCCTGCAAGACTGAAATCTTCCCACTCTTGCAATGTTCCTTTCACTGCTTCTCAAATGACCATAGTTTTCAACTGCTCTCCAAACTATTCTGCAAACACAGTCTGCAATATGTAGCCCTAGATTGTTTCTGGGTGAAGACCTTAGTTTGTGTGTTTTCTTCACATTAAAAAAAAAAAGACAAAAACAAATTGACTGCCCCGTCCTCCTCTTTAGACCTTGGGAATGAATGGGAGCTGGCTGCTGACAGAATAAAGTTTTATATATGCACTGAATGGAAATTAGGTTTAATTCTCAAAATTAAAACCATTATGTGCATATAAAACTAACATGTCAAGGGAAACATTAGGCTAACAGTTGAATCCTATGCATCTCTATTGAAAAGTAAGTCTAACTTCTTGGTTTACCTATCTATCTCAGTACTTGGTAAGAAGACATTTTCTGTGACTGAATACAGATAATCTTTCACTAGTGGTCACTTACTATAGTGTGCATGTAACTGCTTCATAAGCTTTTCATCACCTTATTTTCCTGGTGTTAAGAGAATTTCTGCTGCATCCCTGCTTTCTCAGATTCCCAAGTAGGTGTGGAAGTGTATTAAATATTTCTACTCATCACTTGGATGTCTGCTCACTGTGTGTCCTGATTATTGGGCGGTTGACACGGCGACATTGAACAAAATAGCACTACTCCATGTCTTCAACACTAGGAAGTATTGTGGGAATCCCTAGATTGTATCCTGCATATGTGATAAGGAGACAGGAGAACTTAAAGGGCAGGTGTTGTGTGACTCTTGTCTTCTCGTTCTCTGAGGCTTTTGCCAATTTTCAGTTGTTCAGATTACAGGTAACGAATCATACATCTGTGTCTGATTCTTTTCCTCAAAGGAAGCTGTTGTGGAAAGTCACCAAATATCTGCTGTGTGAGGGATTAAATAGGGTCTTGGTACATAGTTACCCATTTGTGTACTGAGAATCCTTACTATTAAATGGTTGTTGGCGGTTTTTAGATTTTATTATTGCCTGTGAATCCCAGGAACATAATGCTACCTTGATACTTATTTTATGAACATAGGGTTGGATCCAACCAAGTAGCTGCACTTAATTCCCATTGAAACCAACGGAACTAAGTCACAGCTAACTTTTCACATTGATTTTAATGGAAATGAAGTGCAATGAATTTAGGCTGCAATTCTGTATTGACTTACTTGAGAGTAAGCCTCATTGAACTTAATGGGATTTACTTCTGAAGGTTGCATTGTTAGTTGAGATTGAGCCTGCATTTCTTTACTGTGGCCGTCATATATCTAATCTGCAGTCTGGAAGATGTGATATCCACACACACCCCTTTCCAGTATTTCCATAAAAGTATGGGCATAGTATGGTTTGTGCGCAAATTTGTTAGTGTTTCAAGGCAACTATTTTCCTCATGTACTTTAAAAAAAAAAGTCTGTCTCAGCAAAGCTAGCCCCTACCTTGCCGCAGCAGTGGTCTTGCAAAGGTTCACCTGAATAATCATTGTTTCAGTTTATCAGGAATCAGTGCTAAAAGTAGGCAGGAATGAAAAATTCTTGAATATCGACAAAGCATGTAATCTGTTTTCCTGATCAATCAGGCCCTCCAGCTCAACACAGGACCGGATTACAGCCTCAGAAAACAAAGACACTCTGGGCTGAACCTTTTCTCCTTTTTCCCCTTGTGGGAAGAATTTTGTAATCATGCGCTCTTGTTTTTCCTAGTACTGGCTTATGGGGTGGGGGGGTCATAGTTCTTTCTAGAAAGCATTGCCCAAAGTTGCCATTAAAAAAAATCAGATAAGCGAGACTTGCAACTAAGTAGTGCAGTGTATATTCCCAGCCCCTACCTAAGAAGACCACTCTTGTTCAGGGCTCAAACCAGCCTGCAAAGAAGGGTTTTTTTGTGTGCCGTTCAGGCCTCTTGGTGGGGAGAGGATACTTTTTTCTTTTTCATTTCTTCCTCTGTTGTACTAAGATCTGGGCCAGATCTACACCAAGCAGGAAAGAACACTTTGAACACAGTTTAAAAACAGTTTATGGCATATGCCATGGGCCCCAACAGTTGTCAATACCGTTATAAGCCATTATAAAGCTGTAGTATAGATCCAGCCCTGGAAAGCTTCTGCCCATCACAGTAGACAGTACTGTGACAGATGGACAAATAGTCTGACCCTGAGATAAGACCGCTTCCTATGTTCCTTTAATACTGAAGGACTCTGCTTTGGAGCTACCATCCCAAAACCTGAACATTTATTGCTACATAGAGATAGTGATGGGGTTCTGGAGAGTAGGAAAGATATAGGCGTTTCCTTTTTCTTTCTTTCTTTCTTCCTGAAACATTCTGTATAGTGCAGAGATGGAAGTTTTTAAGCTTAACACCTGTATGCCCATATGTATTCCTTCAGGATACTTTTGGTTTTGCGGGGGGGGGGGGGGGAGGGTTCTGCTGCTTTTTGCTTGTTAATGTGTTTTAAGATTAGTTATTGATTTTATTTTTATATTTGTAAATTTGAGCAACTCTTTTTTTCCAGGGGAAAAGTACGGTAAAACATTCTCAAATAAATAAAATAATGAAATCTGTTAGGGGCTTCAGCAGTCAAATTCTCTTTTCTCCCTTCACCTCCAGTTTCTTTCTTTCCTCTCTCTGCTGACAACCCATTCAGTAGATGTGGAATCTTAACAGGTACTTGTCAGACCACTTTTGAGGGATTTTAACAAAACTCTTTTAACTAAGGCCCATGAGAAAGTATAAACCACTGCCTTATTTTTGAGCGGACTTCTTTTTCATCCAAACTGATAGGCAGGTTTGCTAGTAGGGGAAATGATATTGGGGTAGTGGGGGCAAAATGCATTGTTTACCGTGTGTATTTAATTACACTACATGCTTTTTTGAACTTTTATCTGACACGTGGGAAGATACCAAAAGATAGTATGTTATGTTAGGAGTGGTCAAGAAATTCAGAATTCAGGAAACGTTCAGCAAAGACACTGTGCAACAGCTACACTTAAGCCGTATTTTGGCATTGGAATGCCGGGTATGGAAAACCTTATTGTGGGTTGGTGCAAGGTCAAGCCAGAGTCACATTGTTAAAACCTAATAATAATAGGGCAGCATAACCCATAACTGAGTGAGTAAGCTGGCTCATTTCTGTTGTTTATGTAGACACTGGGGGCATTTTCAGGCACTCTGTTTTCAAGAAGAATACACACCTGTTACCTATTTGCTTTGTGCAAACATGATGTCACAAGAGTTTCCTCTTCTATCATGTGTATCCCAGCTTCACAGAACTGTAACTGTGAATATATTCTATATTTTGTTCTTGGGGATGATACTGTTTGTTTCTTGGATAGCATACCTACTACTGTTGTGACTGCAGTGTAGAATGTGGCTGTCAAGGCCACCAATTGAATATTGTCTGTGATGCAAATATCACTAAAACTCCCAGCCCAATTTTGTTATTTTTAAAAGTTTTTTAAAAGATTTTTGGGGCCACAGTTGCAATCCTATGTATATCTGCTTGTGAGGAAGCTCTGTTTCAGTGGGATCTAGGCCTGAGGAAACATTGATAGGATGGGCTGTGAGAGTTCCCAAATAGTACAGCAGAGGAGTATATTTTAAAATATAACAAAAACCATGAATGCTAACAGGGTTTCTCCTTCTGCTTGCAGCGGTGCCTGGCTATTTTGTAAGGCTGTTGATTTGAAAATTTTATTTTATTTTCAGAGGCTGCCTGTTTTTCTTTAGTGTTTGTGGGAGTGCACATGTGCGCAGTATCTTTCTTTTTTGGAAAGTATTAACAGCAGTGTGGTAATGCATCTTTCTCCTCATCTGGTTCAGAAAAGCTGTTCTGACTGAATATTCTTACCCAGTTTCAGTGGGTGCAAAGCAAAAGAATATCTGGTTCAATTTGTTTAGAAAACTCCCTGTTCCCAATTTCCTGATTTCCTAATTATACCATACTCCTTTAAAAGGAGTATCATGTTGCCGTGTGTATTTTCACACAACTAAGATATAGTTATGCATGGAATACTATGGAATTGGATAGACATATAATTTCAAGACATTTCACATTTTCTTTTTCTTTTCTGTTTTAAAAACTCTTCACAGATTGTCAATTAAAATATATAGCGTTTACTCCATTTGAATTTGGCTTTGCAGTTACAGACTGTAGAACAATGAACTTTTCTGAACAATATGCTTTATTTTGTAAAGTTGCAATTCTGTTCACAGTGACCTGGGAGTATGTCCCATTGAACTCAGTGGTGTTCAGTTTTGAGTAGACGTGTATAAGATTGCACTGTAAAGCTCCATTTAAAAGGTGAGTCTAATTTAATAAAGCCACTGTTATGTAACACAAGAGAAAGTACCATCTATAAATTCAAGACACATTTTATTGCATACAACCATGAGATTGTACATCAGAATTTCACATAAATCCTAAAGCTCAGTGTTGTATTTTTTTAAAGTTGCTATTTCTGTAAAAATTTTGGTATGCTCAACTTTAAAGTTAACTATTGAGAACAACTGCAGTTAATCACTTTTAGCCTAGTTTAGTTAACCAAAAACTACTAAATGAGAAGTGCAAATTAAAGCAAGCATCAGGAAAAAAAGAATTCTGAATAGCAGTGCATTCCTATACATGTCTGTCCAGATGTAAGGCCCATTGAGTTCAATTGCACTTACCTCAGATAAGTAGAATCATAGAATAGTAGAGTTGGAAGGGGCCTATAAGGCCATTGAGTCCAACCCCCTGCTCAATGCAGGAATCCACCTTAAAGGATTGCAGCCTAATTGTAATATACAAATGATAGCTCTTTTCAAAATCAGTGGGCACCTAATGCTGGGGTCTCCGCTGTGGACCTCTGTCTTGGTGCTTATCAGGCTCCCTGTCCCTCCTGATTTTTCTTTTATTAAGCTTTAAAAAGTTAAAACTGGGAGGCTGGTGTGCTGCAAGGTGAAGTGCTTCCCTCCAGCGCCATCTTCATTTGGGTTCAAAAGAGTGCTTTTGTGTTTGGGCTCTGATCTCATCTCTCCCTTGTACTTAGATTCATTAAACAAAAAACCTGCAGTTTACAAAAACAATGTTAAGGCTCTACAGATTCCACCCAAGCACCAAAAAGCAGGGAAATTGGGAGTTAAGGCTCACAAGCCTTAACGCCACATCCTCCCTAAGGAGGCAGAAAGTGCAAGTGAAATTCTCATTCTCCCAAAGCAGATAAACCATGACGACAGGGTGGAGAATATGATATGCAGAGGTGACTGTGGGGTTGTGGAAAACTGATCACGAACAACTTAGGGCCACCGACTTCTCTTTTTTTGTTTAGAGCAGCCCTTCCCCAACCAGGTGCCCTCCAAAGGTGTTGGACTACAACTCCCATCATTGCAAGTCAGTATGTCCCATGGTCAGGAATGCTGGGACTTGTCATTTCAAAAATCTAGATATGCAATTTGATATGCAGAGGTGACTGTGGGGTTGTGGGAAATGATGATGAACAACTTAGGACTAGCTACTTCTCATTTCTTAGAGCATCTCCTTATGTTGAGAGTTGCAACCCAACACATCTGACAGGCACCAGGTTGGGGAATGTTGTTCAAGAACAAGGGAAGGCAGAATGTAGATCTCCAGATGTTTTGGAATTCAACTTGTAAAAGCCCCTATCCGCATGGGCAGTTATCTGGAATGCTGCGAGTTGATGTCCAAATCATCAGGATAGATCTATTTTCTGCCCACATCTGTACTAAAGTATGATGTTTTCCAGCATTAAGATATGTGATCAATCAAGGAACTACAAAAGAGCTGCATCACTTCAAAACCAAATGAAACAACAATGAATGAATCTTGAATACCTAATCCAGATAGCCCTTCAGACATCAACATTAGTTTTCAACACATGGCATAGGATGTCTGTTTCTTGAATATCAGATAAAGGATTTCTCTTACTTGTTCAGCAGTGTGAGATCAAAGACAGAGCTACCACCTAATACTTTCATGCGTAAGTATTATTTTAAAATTAAGTATGAATTGATTTTTGTCTTCCCCATAACACATAACATGGAAGTTACAGTGCAACACATCTGGAGAGCACCAGGCTGGAGAAGGTTGACTCCTATACATGTCTTCTCAGAAGCCAGTGCCACTGAATTCACTAGGGCTTTCTCCCAAGAGGTATAGGATTGCAAACTAATCTCATCTGAAAGGTGTTCAAGACAGCCAGACTAAACCTCTTCTGCTCCGCTGTTGCTTTGATGAGATGATGTATTGTGCAGGGATTGTGGGAACAGTATATTTTTTATAAATACATTTAAAGAAAAAAAACATTGGTTCTTTGAAAGGCAGGATATTGACCAAAAGTTGGAAGTGCCTGGCACATGCTCTGGTTCTAGATCTGTAATGAATAGTGCCCCTTTTGTTATCAAGAGTGCTGCTATATGCGAGATGTGTGTGAGAAAAAAGTATTGGGCAGACCCTGTATTTGGTAAGGGTATGGAACAGCATTCCCCATCCTGCTGCCCTCCAGGTGTTTGAGATGACAAGTCCCAGCATTCCTGACCATGAGTCATACTGACTTGCAGTGATGGAAGTTGTAGTCCAACACCTTTGGAGGGCACCAGGTTGGGGAAGGGCTGCTCTAAACAAAAAAAGAGAAGTCGGTGGCCCTAAGTTGTTCGTGATCAGTTTTCCACAGCCCCACAGTCACCTCTGCATATCATATTCTCCACCCTGCCCTCATGGTTTTTCTGCTTTGGGAGAATGAGAATTTCACTTGCACTTTCTGTCTCCTTAGGGAGGATGTGGCGTTAAGGCTTCTGAGCCTTAACTCCCAATTTCCCTGTTTTTTGGTGCTTGGTTGGAATCTGTAGAGCCTTAACATTGTTTTTGTAAACTGTAGGTTTTTTGTTTAATGAATTTCATGGCTTTATGTAACGGATGACTGGATATTATACAGTTGACAACCAAGCCAGCGTCAGCCAGAATGTTATACCATCTTGACATCCAATATAAAATCAAAGCTAGCTTTATGTGTTGAACTCACTTTTAACATTAATAAATCAACCAAAATGCTTGCATCTCCCTCATTTTTAAAGATAAAGAGATGAAACCTGGCATCATGGTAGCTCTTAAGTAGGGATATAGCTATGCGAAGTATGAAGCAGATCCGTTCATGCCTTGATTTTTAGGAATTTTTTAAAGTTCAAACAGAAATCTTTTTAGGGTCCAGGACCTTGAGCAGTAGAAGTTTAAAAAATGAAATTAAAGATAAAGAGATGAAACTTGGCACCATGGTAGCTCTGAAGTAGGGATTTAGCCATGCCAAGTTGGAAGCAGATCCATTCATCCCTTGATTTTTAGAAATGTTTAAAACTTCAATTAAAATTTTTAAATTAACTAAAATGCTTACAATTCCATCATTTTTAAAGATAAAGGGATGAAACTTGACAGCATGGTAGCTCTTAAGTAGGGATTGAGCCATGCCAAATTGGAAGCAGATTTGTTTATGCCTTGAGCTTTAGGAATTTTTAAAACTTCAAACTCAATACTCCTCTTTGGGGTCTAGGGCCTTGAGCAGTACATTAAAAAAAAAAGAAAGTAAAGATGAAGAGATGAAACTTGGCACCATGGTACCTCTTAAGTAAGTCTTTAGCCATGCCAAGTTGAAAGCAGATTGGTTCATGCCTTGAATTTTAGAAAAAAAATTGAAGTCAAACTTTAAAAAAAAAAATCCTAAAAATCAAGGCATGAACCGATCTGCTTCCGACTTGGCATGGCTCAATTCTAGGGTGACCACTAGGGTGTGGCCTAGTGGCTAAAGTGTTGGACTGAGAGCTGGGAGATCTGGGTTCTACTCCTCACTTAGCCATGGAAACCCATTGCAGACTCTCAGCCCAACCCATCTCACAGGGTTGCTGTTGTGAGGATAAAATGGAGAGGAGGAGGATTATGTATGCCACCTCGGGTTTCTTGGCGGAAAAAAGGTGGGATATAAATGCAATAATAAATAATTTTAAAAAAACCTGTCAGGATTTCCCCAGATTTCTCCTGGTTTTTGTTCTAACCTTGGTCTCAGGAGGGATTTTATGCAATAGTCTATAATGACCTGGAATTACACACTTTCCCTTTTAAGGCCACCATTAGCGTGGCAGGGGGGAATGACATGCTTTCTGGAGGTGTGTCATTCTCTCCCACTGCTCCAATCAAGGCCTTAAAAGGGAAAAATGTGTCATTCCCAGACATTATAGAAAAGGGCCTGATTGGAGCAGTGGGGTGCGGGTGAGAATGACATGCTTTCCCCTCATCCGCTCCAATTGGGGACTTTAAGGTGGCCCCAGAAAGCCATTTTCCTCCAACCAATAGGTGTCCTCTTTTTTGGTTTCCCAAATATGGTCACGCTACTCAGTTATTGCACAGGCTTCATTTCCACCTCTAGATATTTACTCAAAAGTAAGACCCATTGAATTTCCTTGGTTCTTGAAAAGCAACACACTTGCTTTTAGATTTTCCAGTCTCAGCATTCTATGTGTGCTATGAATGCCTGCTCTGTCTGTCCCTATAGTTTCCTGCAAGGTCCAGCCAGGGGAAGCCAGTAAATTAAACCCAGGGGTGGAGGGTGGGATTCCCTCAAGTTCATCTGACAGTGGGTGCTATAGAACATGGACCTTCCAGGAGTGTTGAGGCTGGATTTCTGACAGACCCAGCCAGGCAACTTTATGGCCTGTTAGTCCCTCCATTTGGTAGCCCGCAGAGCACCTGCCTCATAAGGCAAATGGCCACATGAGAACTGTTATTATGGCCTGCTACTTTGTTTGTCTTTAGTAGTCTGTGGCCCAGATCTCTTCAGAAGGGGGAATAGTGTTTTGTGGTTGGGGTCAGTCTAAATTATCTCCAGGGGTCCCTTACTCAGTGCCTCTGAGAGCAAAGAGATTGAAGATTTTCCCCAACTCTGTTACTCTTGAAGTTACTAGGCCTGTTGAAAATAGATTTTATAACATAAGCATGAAAACAGTGAATACCCCTTTTAACTTGTTAAACCAATGAAAACATGCCACATAAGAAGTCTTAAGATATGAATGGTTTATAAAGAAAAGTAAATGCAAAAGAACATCAGATTCAGAAGTGAAATCTGAAATATTACTAGTAGTAGCCTTCTTTTGTATATGGTCACTCTAGTATAGTGCCTGCAACTTTAACTGTTGTGATGAAGAAGGAATTTCACCAGGGACTAATTGCATACAAATGACACGGACTGAAATTCCCTTTTCTCTACAACAGTTAAAGTTACATGAGCCCTGTCCTCCTTTTCATATGGTCAGCCTAAATATACAAAAGTTTAAAATATAATTAAATACTTTTCAATATTAAAGCATTTAAAACATTTTAAATACATAACAATTTAAAAGTCAAAGGTATAGACAGAGGTCCAGATTATTTGCCAAAGCCCTGCTGGAACAAAAAAGGGTTTGTCTGCATCCAAAAACACATCAAGGAGGGAGCCAGTGTAGATTGCAAGGATTAGAAAGAAAATCCATGTGTGTACACTATGCAAAATACACGACAGCTCAACTGTTTCTAAACCTTATTAGAAAAACAGGGTGAGTAGGCCGAAACCAACGTTGTAGGCCCAGAAGCACTTTGAAAGGTTTCAACATTGTACTTAAAACTTAACACCGGCCCAAACTAATTAAATGAAGTGTTTGAAGCTTTCAACTTATAGTAGTATGGACCAAACTCTTAGAAAAGAGGGAAGGAGCACTGTGTGTGTATGGGGTGGGGGGGATAGAAAGAAAGGTATAGCTACCTATTCCCAGGAGAGACCTGAAGATCAGGTTGTCATGGATCCAGAGGAACCACACCCTGCTTCACCAGTGAGCAAAATAGCAAACTGGCCTTATGAAGATAGCCCAAAATACTCTCAGAGCCAAAGGAATGCATGTTCCAGAAGAGAAAAGAAAAACTCTTCTTCTTCACTCAAAAGGTCTGTGCTATAGAGGCAGCAGCCATTTCACTCACCCACCCCACATTCTAAGGCAGGAGTGAGGGGTGAGAGCGACGCTACTGAGTGTGCCTCGCGCTATGAGGGAAGATGGCCGCCTCATTGACTTGAATGAGAGATTAAAATAGTCCTTAAAAGTCAACCAAAGGGAATTTTTTAAAAATGAAACGTTTTCCACCAACTACAGTCAAGGAGGAAGAAGACCCCACCACTGGATGAATTAATAAGGCTCTAGAAATTATGCAAATTGTGAGCACAAAACTCGCAAACTGGAAGTAAATTTTACAAAAGCAGGGAGACAGGTTTGTATTCCTTTTCTACCTTAAACTGCTCTCCTTCCCTCAATCTTTCACCAATCTTCTTGAAATTTCCAGGTAATGTAAAACAAACATTTCTTTCAAACCTGTAAATTTCAAAAAGGTTGGTGAAACATTTTCGATTTTGTGGCTGTTAGAATGACCCCTCCCCCAATTATCACTTTAACGTGGCGGAATGTGTTTTTTATTGACGGCCCTTAACAATGGAGGCACGGCTGTGCCTCCATTAATTCATGAGCTAGTTAGTCTCATCGGTTTTCTTTCTGGCAAATGTCTATGTTGTGACTGCCATGCCACCGTGGCAGACATTTTGTGAATGAGCAAGTCTTCTCAGGCAGCCATTGTGACAGTGCCCCCTGACACTCTCTCAAAATTCCAAATGTGCCCCCAAAAGGTCGGAGACTCATGATCTAATGGATGAAATACTTCAGTAAAAAAAAAAAAAGCCTTTGCATTATACTTTGAATCTGATTGACTAGAGGAAGATCTGTTAAGAAGTACAGTCATAGGCCACATCCATGTAGTTCTAGATTTCCTCCTTTCTTTACTCTCAAGAAGAGGAGGAGGATATTTTAAGCAGGGAAGATTACAAGATCCCTTCCTCATTTTGTACCTGCCCTCTCATTTGTGCAGGGTTCTCTTTGCTCTCCTCCTCATTGGGAAAAGGAGGGAAGATGAAAGAAGAGTTGGTATAACCTCATTTTGCCTCTCTTTCTCCTCTTCTCACTTGTTGATTGGCAAGTAGTATGCTAATTTGAACCCTCCAGGGCTTAGAGTGAGCCCAGCACCCACTGGTTGAAAAACTCTAGTTTAGGTAATAATTTAGCTTGGCATCCAGCCAAAAAAGCTTGGCTCAAGAAACACGTAAACAACCTAAGTAATTTGAATGCTGATGCATGCTCCTGGGCTGTATTTGCTTTGGTCAATGAACTTTCCCCCTTCATTCTGCAAAAGTAGCGCTCAAAATATATGAGGGCTGACGAAGGCAAACTTCTTAGACACCTACAATTCTGACTTAATTTATGCAAGATCCCGTTGTTGCATTCTGTCCAACAAATTTGAATTTGTAAAATTAATTTCCAAGGTATTTTCCCTAAATGGGCAGTGGATGAATCTAAACATTGTTCAAAGATGCCAAAGAAACAAGTATTTTTGTGAATTGTGTCAATCTTATAACCACAACTAATCTCATGCTGTGAAACTGTGTTCTTTGGGCTACTAGCATTCAAGAAGGGATTCAGGAAGTATTCCTCTTTCTCTAGAGATAGCAATTTGGAAGGCATACCAGTTCTGCACCTAAGTAGTCTTCTATATTTTGTTCAGAAGTGTTGTTATGAAAACTACTACGGGCATGATTTGTTTTGTGGTTTTCTGAGTAAAGACTTTGAGAGTTCAAGAACTTCAAAGAACCACTGACAAAACGTTTCTCCCAGTCTGTGGCAAAGTTCAGGAATAACATTCTTGGAAATAAAACATACGGCTTTTTAGAGTGAGCCTTGTGCTTGTGGCCTTTCTCCTCCCTTTCCTTCCACCCTTGGCTAGCATGTCACACTAGAAAACATGCAGGGTTTATTACATCTGAACAAGGAAACTATAGTTTAATCAAACCAGGATAGGAAACTAAGGAAGGATGGAGGCGGCATAAGATTCATTTTTAATAAACCATGGTTTATTAAACCAAGATCATCCATGATGAACCATTTCTCTGGCAAAAGAAATGCAAGCAGACAATGATAGGTAAGGAAAAAAGAAATTGAGGAGCATATTGCTAATACCATTAAGAACAACACCAACCATGCCTTACATCAGAAGCAAACTGTCTAGGGAGGTGCTTAAACTGTTGAAAGATCAGGAAGTTACAGGTGTGCTGAAGAAGGATAAAGAGGTCGTAGAAGAAGTGAAATAATTATTTGTGTTTGTCTTCACTATAGAAAATATAGGGCAGATATCTGTACCTAAACTGACTTTTTCAGGAAGTCAGCCTGAAGAATTGAATAGAAAGAAGTGTTTCTCCTTGCTTCATAATATTAGAAACCTGGTCATCAAATGAAGATTTGTCAACAAGACATTCAGGCCTTGTTGAAAAATCAATATATATGGATGGTATCCACACAGGAGCTTGAATGTGAAATTTTTAATATATAATTTGACCCTAAAATCAGGCTGTGTACCAGAAGTTTTTAACAAGTATATGAATGGGATGATTTGGTAGGCACTTCATACATGGACTTTCAAAAAGCTTTGACAAAGTCTCTTACCAAAGGCTCCTGAGTAATCTTAACAGCCATGGGATAAGAGGAAATAATCTCTTATGAATCATTAACTGGTTAAAGAACAGGAAACAGAGAGTAGGAATAAATGGACGCTTCTCACTCACAATGGAGGGATGTAAAGTGTGGGGTCCCCCAAGGATCTATATTGGGAGCTGTGGTTTGTAACTTGGCACATAAACAATCTGGAGTTAGAGATGAGCAGTGAGTTGGTCATATTTGTAGTTGAGCAGAAATTATTCAGGGTGGTGAAGATGAAATGGATTGTGAGGAGGTCCAAAAGGTTCTTTCCGAAATGAGTTAATGGGCAGCAAAAAGGCAAATGCGGTTCAATATAACTGTGTTCAGTGATGCTAAAACTCCCAACTTCAGGTGTATACTGATGGGGTCTGAGCTTGCAGTAATTGACCAAAGATCTATGGATCATGGTGGATAGCTCATTGCAAATATCAACCCAGCAGCTGTGCAAAAATGAAAAGTGGATAGAACAAAGTGTATCTCCTGCTCTCATAATACTAGAATCCAGGTCAACCAATGAAGGTGAACAGTGGGGAATTTAGAACAGATGAGAGGAAGAACTTCTGCATGCAGCTTATAATTAAACTGTTGAATTTGCTGCTGCAGGGTGTGGTGATGGTCTCCAATGCAGATGGCTTTAAAAACGGGGTAGATAAATGAATCGAGGCTACAGATATCAATGGCTAGTAGGCATGTGGTGGCTTTATGGTTCCTTGAGCATCAGAGGCAATACTCCTTTAAAAAGCAATTGCTGGGAAGGACTGTCGTGCTCATGTCCTGCTTATGGGCTTCCCGTAGGCAGGACATGGGAAACAGTGTGCTGGACTAGATGGCCCTTTGGTCTGATCCAGCTGGGCCATTCTTATGTTCTTTGTCCTTTTGTCATTTTCTTGTTACTTTCCCTTTCTCTTCAGATTTCTGTATTAGGCTTCATATATACTTGGATAACCTCTTGGTGATTCTTTGGGTGTATGACACAGTTGGCAGCCGGGTTTATTAATGCCATTGATTTCTTGTCTTGGAACAGCTCCAACAGTTCCTGGCAGCCATCCTGCTTGCATTTGCCCATCCCCATTCCAGCCAAAGCTATGATGGTAGGAGTGTCATACTTTGAGCATTAAATCAGGGAGGCTCACGGGCAGCCCTGTTGGCTGCCATAGGAGTAGCCACCTAAAACCTTGGCAATCAAGAAGCAGAGGGCAACGCCACCTTTAAAAATGACTTATTTATATCTAGCTGGCCTTCTGAAATGTTCCACTCCCATTCAGTCAAAATTGCTGACTAATGCTGAAAAAAATGTGTGTCTCTGAATTACGGAAGGAGCTGGTTATTGTCCTTTCTGAGCTCTCGTTTGTAAAGGCATTGCAAATGGTTCCTCCACATCTGTGTATTAATATTAATTAGTGTTACTATTTGTTTTCCCACTCTCCACCTCTCTAAATGTAAAAGGGTGCTTATCTGCAGTATACTTAAACAAACAAAAGAATCTGTTTCCCAAAGGCTAAATGTTCTTCCCTCATCTGGCAACTCTGATCTCTGCCCATCCTTGAGGTTGAAAGTGAAACTTCCTGGAGTCTATGCGTCACCTAAATGTTCATGCTTGTTATCAATATGATTTAAAGTTTCAAAGACAGCTCATAGCAGGTCAATACTTAATTGTCAGAGGCTGTTAAATTGTGTAGTTTAAATGCCAATATGTGATCGATTAAAGAAAACCAACATACACAGCTGCTGTTTGAGTTTTTCCAGAAATCATTCAGTTTCACACTAGAAATGGCAATGAACCTTATGGGTATAATAATTCACTTACTCACACTCATTTCTGTTTGAGGGTGAAAAGAAAATTGAGTAGAATTCACATCAACTGCCCAGCCGAACTGCATGTAAATATCTTGAAATTGCAGGCAACGTTGACTCAATTAAGATAAACAGCCTGTTGATTATTATTAATATTTATTACATTTCTATTCCGCACCATAGCCAAAGCTCCCTGGGTGATTCATGTAAAATTAAATTTAACAAATTTAATTCAGTACATATTCCATTCTGGAGCATTCTGATGCATTGATTCATTTTGGAAGAAGCCCACTGTGAAACTGCCTTTAGCAGTAAACGGTAAATGAGTCACGTTGGGGCTGAGTGTGGAATTTCCAAGTGAAATTTGATATTTTGCAAGAAGTGGGTTTAATGGAGTCCTTAAGAGTCTAAGATATGACTTGTGGTAGTGAAATTATTTCACTGTCCTTGATACAATCTCTTTCAGTTCAAGCACAATTAAAAAAACAAAAACAAAACCATTTTTAAATTCCTAGGTGTTTTTTTTTAATGCCCAGACAATTTCGTATTTAAGGTAGTTTTCCAAATGTGGTTGTAAGCCCACATTATTATTTATAAATCTGATTTTGATTTTCTTTTAAAGATAACAACACAAACAAATTTAACATTTGACATTTAATTCATGCTCTTTTGATAGCTATATCTATATATACCATGTTTTGTTATAACAATTGCAAATTGGTCATTCTTATGGGTCAACTGGAAGCTACATTGGTAGAATGTGCTTTACCATTTAGCTATAATTTCCCATGTAATTGTGGTGGGTTCAACACCTCTTTATTTTGATTTGCATAACTTATAAAACTATACCACATTGTCTGTATTAGATGTTTAATCAGTTTTTCCCCATAAGCAACAGATCCAAAGTCTTTGTTGCCATTTTTCACAGTATAGTTTCCCATAAGCCAGCATTTTTTGACACTTGATTTCAGTGGTAGAGCTATGCGTGGTGGTTCAGGGATTATAATATGTCTTTGGGGATAATATTCATAATCATCTGGTTTGTGGCATCTCCCCCTTTATACTACTATTGTTGACAGTAGTATGGGGAAGTGTATGGGATCATTTAGGGGTTTCCAAAGCTGCTGGCTATACCTCTACCATACTCTACACAAATAGTCATTTATCTTCAGGGAGAACAAACTGATGCTTTCCTTGGGACAAAAGGGCTATTTCACCACTAGCAGCTGCTATATGCCACCATGACAGCCACTGGTGAGTATTAATTCCTGTTTTGATAGCTTTGGGAGTAGGGGGTAGAAATGCTTGCACTTGGAAATTGAGAAAGACAAATACATGTATGCGAATTCTGTAATGTTTTAAGAATAGATAATTTAACAAAGGTACAATAACAAATGCTAAGTTTTTCTAGCTTTAGTATCTGATGGAATTGATATTTAGGGGCATCACCTCAGGGAAACTACCAAGTGGCATTTCTTTTAATATGGTTTGATTTGATTTGTACCCTGTCTATCATCCAAGAAAATGATACTCAAGGCAGCTTACGATCATTAATAAAGGAAAACTTGATTAAAACAATAAAACAAATACGATAAAATATAACAATAACAGAATAAAAACAGCATCCAACCCAATGGTTCAGAAACTTCAGTTAGTTCAGAATAGAGCAGCAAGGTTGGCTGTTCTGAACATATTACTGAAGTGCTGAATCAACTGCACTGGTTGCCATTCGGTTTCTGACCCCAATTCAAAGTGTTGGTGTTGATATCCAAGCAGCTTAGGAGCAGGCTACCTGAAGGACAACCTTCTCCCGTATGTCCCTGTCAAACTTTTAAGGTTATCTTCAGAGGCTCTTCTCTGGATGTTGCTACCCACCATGTTGCTACAGGTGGCTACCAGGAGAAGAGCCTTTTATGTAGTGGCCCATTGTCTATGGAATGCCCTTCCCAGGGAGATCTGCCTGGTGTCTTCACTGCATATATTTAGACAACAGGTTAAGAAATTCCTCTTCCAACAGTCATTAAATCTTTAATATGTTGCTCTGATTTTTTACTTTACTGCTGGCTCTTTAATGTTTTAATATATTACTATGCTTATATTTTTTGTTGTATTGTTTTAGTTGTTATTTTGGTTTTTATGATTTAAACCATGCCTGGGCAATTGCCAATTGAGGAGTATATGAATATAATAAAGTAAACTAAAATGAATAAATAATTGTGGTCCTCCTGATTTTTTGGCCTATGACTCTCATTGGCTGTAGCCATAAAAACCAATGGTGAGGGACGCTGAGAGTTGTATGCCAACATCTGGAGAGCCACAAGTTGCCTTCTTCTGGTGTAGAGTTTGTATGTATGGGTACATTAATATATTCTCAAATAAAGGAATTTTAGTGCCAATGATGCTCTGTGTATGATTAGCCTGTGTGCAGTTGACTTCTTTCCTAATCCAAGGACACATGGATGTTCAACTGTGTGCCATGACCTGATGTTTCCAATGTTTCTACAGCAATTTATTTCTTAATGTTCCAGAACAAAGTTAAAGCTTTTTCAGTAGTTCATAGATATTTCCTTCTTATTTGCATACCTGCTTTCATCTATTTTTATGTGGAGCAAGTTTGTTATGTAAGAGCCGGTATAGTCCAGAGCAAAGCGTGTGAGACCCTTTCCTGCCTTGCCTAGTTTTGCATTATGAAATTTAAATGAATCTTATCCAGGTTACAGCCTGGAAGTCCCACCTGTATTAAAAAGGACACACCAGCCCTGGTGTCTGGTAGCACAAATGTGATGAAAATGCAGTTATGGCAGATGGGAAAAGTATAATGAGGTGCACTATAGTTATTTGTACTGTACTTAGAGCCTGATAGAAAGGGGAAGCTAAACTTTATAAGTTAATTCTATTATGAAGGTTAATTCCAAGGAAATTCTGCTCTTTTCAGGGTACTATGAGTAGTTGTGTCCTTGAACTGATTGGTATATAATTTTGTAATCACTGAGTAATATTCAGACTTTCCACACAGGATGTTCTGTTTTGGGTTGGGATAGTATCTCCTGATACATAACATGCAACTGACTTGCTTTCAGTCCGCCTTCCTTTACCCCAACACAAGCACACACTAGGTTACTTGCAAATAAATTAAACAAGTGCCTAAAGATTTCACATGCCCTTCATGTGTAAAGGGGCATCATGCATCGTTCAGGAATTAGAACACTTCTGTAATATTTCATTGATTTAACCACTGCCATGTATGTGCATGAGGCTGCTGTGTGTTTGCCACAGCAGCCAGACTGGGTTTGGGGCAGAATTGCTTCCTACTAAACAAAGTTGTCATCCATAGGTTTGAAGGAAACCATATGTGTATTGTTACTGCCTTCGTATTGTATCTCCTGTGTCTTCCTGTTTTCCCAGCTGAAGTTATTAGGTGCATTTTTTGGGAAGTGTACGTATTGCATTAAACATGAAAACCTTGAATGCATATTGCTGACTCATGCATACATCGCAAACTAGATACTTAAGTATTGATTGTTTAATCAGATTACATGCTAGATAAAAAATACTTCCAGTTTGGGTTTGGTTCTGGGATGGCAGAGCTTCCTCTTCAGTTTAGTATGCAACATAAGTGGTATTGAAGTGAGAGGGGATAAAGTAAAAAGATGCATAAATAAAATAGATAGTTTATTACATTTACCAAAGAGGTCAGAATGATGTATGTAGGGGCTTCTGGGCATTGGCTGTGCCCAGGCCTCCTTAAGTTTAAGGAGTTGGAAGCAATTCACATGTTTTGAAAAAAACAAAACAAAACTTACAAACCGATATAGTCCTAAGGCAATTACTTTGTTATAGTGGGTGGTGTTTGTTTGTTTGTTTCTTTGTTTGTTTGTTTCATAACTTGATGGGGGGGAAGAGAAAAGCATTCTAATAAACTATTCTGCATTGGGTTATGGCATGTTCACGAAATCCTATAATTTCAACTACATGTGTCAGTTGCTGATTGAGATAGAATTTGTACCTAATAACTAGAGCTTACTTGACAGTTGTGCATGTTTGTTTGTTTATTACTTTTTTGTAAAAGCCTAAACTCTCTAGGTGTTTTACCACAATTATTTGTCAAGACTGTATAACTTGGGAAATGTATCACATAACAGTAGTAATGTTTACTGAATGCTGAAGCTTTGAGAAGTTTTAATGTATTGTCAATACGACATGTGACAATATAAACATATATAGTTGTCGCATCTAAATATAAAAAATATGCAGTAAGAGAATGCATTCTCTTTTTCAGACATACAGGCATACAGTGATAAATGATATTATACTTGCAAGATAATTAGAATCTTTACTTTAAATTATAATAAAACACATTATTAGGTAACTTTCTAAGTAGAGTCTATAAGCATATTGAGGCAGTATAACTGTCTGCAGGATTAAGTCTGTACCTGGACAAATAATTAATTTGTGGGTGGAGATTATACCAGACAGATATAAATGCTGGCAGATGATGTTGAGAGGCAAACCAAGAGCTTTAGAACAGGGTAGATAGTTATTAGGTAAATAGGGAGCAATCATTCTAGCACAGGCTAAAAATAGCTGGGCAAGTCTGTTCAATATCTGATGTTTGTCGAATGCAGAGGTAATGTTGGTTTCCTGTTAACTATAGTTAACAAACAGGGACCAGACCTTCCCTTCCAGATAAAAAGGGTAATCCCAGATGGATGGCTCATTCAGCTTGTTTGCATGACATGACAGCCCACCATGGCTTAATGTACCCGCGGGGGCTGTTGCATCGTGCTGAGTGTCCACAGTTTAATGTGGCATCTGTGGACATCGCTTGCCGTGGTTTGTCATGTCACACTAACCCAGGTGCCAGAGGGTTGTTTGAGGATTACCCAAGCCGTGGGTAGTTTGAGGGTTGTCCCTATTGCCTGGATTTCCATGACATGGCAGGCTGGGAGCCATGAAAAAATAGCGCCCGTTGGTGATTGCCACGATGCAACAGCCTCCACAGTTAAACTACAGTGGACTGTCTTATCCTCTTTAATGGACTTAATGTGGTAAGAAAAAAGAGTAGTGGGGAAACACAGAGGGTGGCAAGTGGATTTTGTCATTGTCTGGACCCCCCTGTAAAATTTTCTGAATGAGGCAGGGTGATTGCACAATAAAAGCCTCATCTGGATGCACCCAAAGTCTCCCTTAACCATGGTTCAGCAGTTTGCTGGCAAAGATGCTTTTCAAAAACATGGTTTCAAGTCCTGGTTAAATGGGAACCTTGGTCAACTATCAGTACCAGCAGACTACTGTCTATAGATAAGGAGGGACAGTGGCTCCAGTGAAGGGAGCCTGCATTGCTAAGGCAAGTTTCAGATTTGTTAACTGTTGTCTGTTCCAGTCCTTTAAGATACAATAGTCTTTGAGTTAACTCTAGAGCAGGATAGCCAACTTATGGTGTTCCCCATGTTTTGGCCTACAACTCCCATCATCTCTCACCATGTGCTATGCTGGCTAGGGCTTATGGGCATTGTTGGCTAAAACATCTGGAGAGCCACAAATTGCCCAATCCTGCACTAGAGAAAACGGCCCAAGAGACTATTGGATCTCTCTCTTTGGAGGCTTTCAAGAATAGGTTGGGCATTGCAAGCTGAAATGCGTAGTCTCAGTATATGAACTTGCGCTTCGATAACATGACTCATTCCAAAGCCTAATTCTTAAATCTTACTTTCTCCAGTCCATTGCATGGTGGTTGCTTGTGTTATAAAATCATATCTGAAACTGGCCTTACCCAACCTGGTGCCCTCCAGATGTTTTGAACTACAACTCACAGCATTCCTGGCCATTGCCCAAATGGAAATCCAAAGCTTCTGGAGGGCACCAGGTTGGAGGAAGCTGTCTTAAATGATATGTGTTCTCTGATTGGGAAATGGAAGCAATGGAGTGGCTTGTTCTTAGATAGGCCATTCACTTTTATTTTCTGCTTTGGTGGAAGCTATAGATTTTTCCGTTTCAGAGGAAAGTCATGTCCCTATTATTTTAAAGATGCAGGTGCTTTTGCGTGCCCTGCCTTGTCTTTGGGATGATAATCTGCCCATCCCTATCAAACATTTTATGAGGTTCAGAATCTCCCCACCCGATCTTTAGCTTAGAAGCCATGGAAAATTATGGCAGCAGATTACGAGGAGTGCTATTGACACTGAATTTATTTTTTCTTGTAGCAATGGTTGTGTGAGCAAGAATGATTGCCATGGAAAAACATTTGTGGAGAACTGTGTTTGACAAAGATAGTTATTGAAATGCATAAAATATTACTAAAGCTTTAACTCCAATCACATTCATGGTTCTGTAATTAGTGCAGATGATAAGGGCACCTGCCCTTAGCACAGCCTGCACTAAAATATTTAGGGTATGAGCCAATTTGTTAGGAACCGAGATCTCTTAGGTGTAGAGAGTAGATAATGGGGTTGAGTGGTGGAGGAAGAGTACGCGTGGTAGGAGAAAGGGCAGAATTGGAGAAGGACCGGATCAGCTCCTTTGTTACTAATTGTGTTACATTAGATAATGCTTTCTATTCAGTTTACAATAACTAGACATCTTTTGGAAGTAGTAGATAAAATGTCAGATGCCAGTTTGCCGAGAAGGCAGTAGGACAAACAGAGCAGCACTCTTTCAACTTCTCAGTGGATCTATGCCTGTGCTCTGACATGAGCATGTGTGGAAAAATATTTGCTGCCCACCTGCCTGAAACAAGGTACCATCATCCCCCCAAAATTCCCAACAAAAGATGGTGGGAGTGTCTTCTGGCAAGTTGCAGAAAGATGCAATTCAAAAATAGGAAAAGGAGTGGCGATACTTAGTGAACTCTCTTCTCACATGCAAAACTGAAAGTCTTTTTCCTGTGTTGCTCCATCTGCTCTTGGGTGTGGGGTATAAAGAGGTGTGTGTGATTTAGTTGTTCAAACTTGCTGACATATTAAAGTGCTCACTGTAAAAATAAATCTGTGACAGAGCTTCTGAAGGCAGAAGGCGGTGTATATTTGGAACAGAGGTAATTATGTTTGGATGCATTGGGAGGTGTTCAGGAGCATATGATTGAGAAATTCAAGTTGACAGGTGTCGCTTGTTTTCAGGTTCTTACAGCAGGGTTAGATAACCTGATGCTCTGTTGATAATGTTGGACTACATCTCCCATAATGCCAGCCATTGTCAATGCTGGTTGGGGCCTATGGGAGTTATAGTCCAAAATATCTGGAGGGCACCAGGTTACCTATTCCTGCCTTCCACTGTATATCCTCAGCTTGTTGAGAGAGCTGCTTTTTTATTTACAACAGTCCTGGGGGACTGGACATCACATAACCTGAGCAGGAGCTAGAACGCTTAGATACCTATCTCTGAATTGCAATCCATAATATTTATTTATTTATTTATTTATTACATTTGTATACCGCCCCATAGCCGAAGCTCTCTGGGCGGTTTACATAGGATTAAAAACAATTAAAAACAATATACAAAAATTAAAACAGCAAAAACATACAACATACACACAATCTATACATTTAAAAACCACATCAACACTTCAAAAACTACAAAAACAAAGCAAAACAAAACAAACCCAGGCTCCTCAGATATTGCCAAATACCTGAGAGAAGAGGAAAGTCTTGACCTGGCGCCGAAAAGATAACAATGTTGGCGCCAATTGTCTCCAAAAGCTAAGGACCAATAAAGGGTTCTTCAAGATGTACCTTAAAGGTGAGCTCCACATAGGCCTGGAACTCACAAATGGTAGATGAGCTGGTAAAGCTGTCTGGGCTATATTAATTCAAATAGCTTGTTGCAGCCCACATAATTGGTGTTCCTCTATTTAAAAACAACAACAGGTCCCAGTCCATAGAAAGTGGCAGGGGGAAGTACTCCAGACTAGCCTTTTCCTTGGCATATCAGTTTTCTGTCTGTAAGGAGTTTTTGTTTCTCTTCATTTGTGTGGAAGAACGTTTAATCACAGGAGATTCCAATTGCAGTCTGAAGAGGTAACTACTATAAAGCAAACCTCCTCATCTGCCACTTTTAAGAACTGGGTCTCCACATACCTGAGAAGAAATACAGAATGTTCAGTGTTTCAGTCCCCTGGTAGTGCAACTGAGTGCATTTTCTAGACATTCTCTGGGTCTTGGCATTCTTCCTAATAGTTCTTCTTGCCTTCCCACCCCTTCCGTTCCGTTGAACCAATTCATACCTGTATAAGTCATAGCGGTATACATTGGCTGGTTGTCAGTAAAAATGTGGAATCACTTGTACTTCACAATTTGTTACATATTGACGTTTTAATAACAAAGCAGGAAACATAAAATACAAGTAGTTGACCATCTTATTTGTTTATCAAAAATATTTTTAGTCTGCCCTTCATTCTTATGGATGCAATGATCAACTTCAAATCTAATTATAAAAAATAAAATATACAATAAAACAAAATATAATAAAAAGGCTGAAAGGCAGGTAAAATAATGGAACGTGTATATCACTTGTAACTGGAGTGTGATTTTCAACAGTGCTACTGGACAAAGGTCTGCTTCGTTTTGTTACTGTTTTAAACTGTTGCTCCCTCTTCTTTCTGCTGTATTAAAGTTTAGTTTGAAACTATTAATTGAGCAATAAAAACCTCTTCCCACAGGGCATACGATACTACTTGAATGCATACACATGTTCAGTCAATGTAATAAAAGGAACTTTTTTGTTGATGAACATCAGGGTGTAGGAAGCAGACAGAAGTTACTAAGTATGTGAAATAACCAAATGATGTAATGCATTGACCTTCAGACAGACTGGCTGCAAACATCTGAATCTTGAAGTTTCATCACAGGCAGGCTACAATCATTTACACACTTATCTGACGATCCCATTGAACTCAGTGGGTCTTACTTCTAATTAGGCACATAGAGCTTTGCATTGTCTTTGCTATATTTTTTATAAGCGAGTAAAACAAGTTTGTTGTAAATACAGGATCTCTATATTTTGAACTGTTGTTGATCTAGTGACACAGTGTACTATTTCAGTCTTGCAGGGAAATACAGATGAGTAGATATTAGTAAAGCTTATGGTGGTCAGTCACTCATTTTATGGGCTACAATTTATGGTCTAATTTTTCATGGTCCAAACACACAAGCAAAATTGGAATTCATTATATAATGGTGAAGGCAATCGATTCCCATAGAAATTAACTAAGCCATCTTTCCACAACGTGATGCCTTCCAGATGGTTTGTACTACAACTTCCATCATCCATAATCAGCAGGACCAATGGTCAGGAATGCTATAGTCAATACAAATCCCATAATCTGGGATTGTGGGGATTGTGATCCAACACATCAGGAGAGCACCAGGTTGAGAAGGCTCGGGTAGGCTAATCTGCATCCTATTCAATATCTATTTAGTGAAACCAATTCCTCTAAACAACCAAGGAAATAGTTCTGTGAATCCAAGAGATCTTTAGATTCTCTCACTCCCCTGCTTTCCATTCTGTGCTGCAAACTGCTTTTGAAGCAAAGACAGTGTGTGATATAGCAAGGGATGAGTTGAACAAAAAACAGAAAGAAAGAAATCAAACGTTCTCTGCAGAACAGATATTGCCAAGGTAAAATTTCCAGCTGGGAAAGGTTTGGTCCCATTGTGGTTACTTGAGAAGAGTTCAAACAGGATAAAAATACAGGCCTATTGAAAATGTGTGTAAAATAGTATCAAATACAAAGAGTATTTCAGTGACATTTGTCAGAAATGTCACCGAAATACACCTGTGCAATCATCACATTTAATGATATACATGGAGATCGCCTGCTATATTCTGTACGGAAGATATATTTGAAACAGTTCTCCTTTGTTTTCTTTTTAAGTATAAAGTGTTCTGGAATCACTCTTTATTGGCTTCAAGAAATGTCTGATCCCAGACGTCTGTTTTGAAATTCTGATGAATAACCAGGGTAGGGAGGTTGTTTACACTTTGAGAGGGTTTTTTTTAAAATGTTCTTTCTCTGGCAGTTTTGAAACGTTGTTTCAATCTTTTAGAAGTTAATTGTTTTTGCTCTTCTTGTGATCTTTGGAGTTTTCGGAAGATTTGTGTCAAGGACCCTTCATACTGTGAACCACATGATCATTACTCTTTATTTGTGAGTGTTCTCTTTAAATCTGACAAACTCAAATGCCTTGAATACTTATTTACACTGTTGAGTTTGGCAACTATATCTGCTTTGAGATCGTTGGACAAACATGAAAGTTTCTGTGGTTTCTTTGTGCATACATCCTCCTTCAAAACGGATAAAAATGCTAGAAATGGAAATTCCTCCGTCTGAAGAGAAAGATGGGATTATTATGCACAAGTTAATATAGACCTTAACATATATATTCCTGTACCAGGCAGATAAGCCAAAAGGTTTAACTTCTAGATACCTTTTTTGAACGACATAAAGCATCTTACCAAAGTTGCCATGTCGTTTTTGTTATTCTCCAGAATTAAAGACTTAAGATTTATTTTGATGTGAAAGGCTGTGATTGGGTATGGGGTAGTAAGAGCAAAGTGTTCAAGTAGAATAAAAGTAAGAGCAAAGTTATACAAGTAGAATAACATTGCACACACACACACACACACTATCACAAACTGTGCCATTCAACCCCCAAGAGACAAAAATATCACATTGAAAACCACTAGAAACTTCTTAGATCAGCCACTTTATGAAAATCTGACTCTGTTTTAATTTACAGCCTATAACTGCAGACTAGTTCTTGCAAACAGCAGATGAGGTATTAAATTTATGTCTATTGCTAAATTTATGCCTGGGCTGCCCCACTTCAGACTCCCATGTGGGGAATTGCATAGTTGCATGGTCCTCCATACAAAACAAATGCTCCTTTTCCTGGCTTGTTGGTTTTCTATGTTTAAGGATGCTTTTTCATGGGGAGCATTTTATCATGTGAGCCCACACCTTCATGCAGAAGTCTTACAACCAAGATACAATCTGCTACGTGTGAGAACAGGACTTCAGTGAACTATCCTTGCCTTAGAAGAGTTGGGACTGCTTCAGAAATTATAAAATCCTTAGATATGCTGCATATCTTAAATATGTGCTCCCTAAAGTGTGTAAGTAAAACAACTTCTCTCTTTGATCCAATCTGCACAGGGCTCCAAAGTGTTCACATGGAGGAGATTATGACCCCAGCATGCTGACCGCCAGATCTGTGTTGTGATCTTTGTGTATAGGCTTCAGGCTATGAACACCATAGTCCATTTTCTGTTGTGTGGGCCATTCACTGGTGTTCCCTAGGCCACAATGCAGATGTGCCTTCCAGTATGTCAAGGTTAGGTGCACCATGGGGGCAGGGACTGCTGCAGCCATTTAGATTCCACCCCCATACATACAAGTTGAGCACAGGGCTTGTGTTGACATGCATTGGGCCCCGGAGTAAATTACTGCTCTGTAAACTGTATGTGAACCATAATGTGGGGGCAGGTGATATCATTTACCTAGAAACTTTGTAACCCATTAAGCAGCTCTTAGAGAACATAGGTAGAACAGCTCAGTGTTTTTCATGTATATAAACAAATCTGAGGCATTTAAAAAAAAAATAATGAAAAGTATTTTCAGTTTCACTCTCCTGGTGACTTTTTAAACGTTAATTGGTCTTTGCTGTGTGCTCTTGGTTCACTGTTTTGTTTCCTTGCTTCCTGCTGTAGATGAGGAATGAGATTTCTGAATAGGAAAAGGAATGCGATCCAGAAAGCAAACTTGGAAATGCCTGCATAATTGACAAGGCAAGGAGACAGAAGGAAGAGAATGAGGATACAAATGGCGTATGAGCTAGTTTACTGTTACCTCTTGCGACCTTTAGGTGATCAGAGATATCATTAAAAGTATTTGTGTTGTAGTAATGGGTCTTACCTCTAGCATCGACAGAACTGTGCATTAAAATGTTCAGACGAACCCCTCACAAGTAAAAAAATATATGAGGGAGCCATGCAGGGTAGCCCCTTCTCTCTGTTCCACTGGCTGCCGGCACATTTAATGAATGTGAGAAGGGCCAAGAATCCCATGCCCACTGACATGAAGAAGATAAGAATTGTTGTGCTGTTTCAGATCACAGGCCTATCAAGTCCAGCACAGTGGCAAACTAGATGCCTTAGGGAAATCCACAAGGACAGTAGCATCCTCCCATTCAAGTTCCTTAGCAAATGGTAAAAAGAAACACACAGCTTGGAGACACTGGAGATAATATATAGCTATCGTGACTTGTAGTGGTTGATAGCTTTATCTTCCATGAATTTGCCTAATCCTCTTTTAAAGCGGTGCAAAGCGGTGTAAGTTGGTGGCTATCACTACATCTGGCGATAGTGAATTCTTTAGTGCATGGTACATTCCATAGAATTCCATATGTATCTATGAGATCATGTTGATATGGATATAGGAGGATCCCTTTCATGTGTGCCAAATGTACGGATGGAAACGTCTGACAGGCACAACCCCAGCCCTCAATGCTTGAGAACACCCCTATAATCTGTGTTCGTATGAACAAAGGGCAACACAAGTCAGAACACATCATTTTTCTATTCTACATAATGCTGTAATTTAAAGGAATACAACTAATAGTTTATCCAAGGAGATGGAAGACTATGACAGAGTTATTTTTATAAAAGGAAGTTATTCTTTTGAGAGTGGATGTAGACACCTTTTGGAAGGATAGATTTTCTTCTCCCTAACATCGAGCCTGAATCAGAGTTCTGAGGCATCCTGACGTTTGGTCGCTACTTTGACATTTTAGCTTGTACTAATAATTGGCCACTCTCAAAATTGCCATTTGGGGGCATGTTTTTGGAGTTGACATTTTGAGGGTTCTGGGATGAAACTCATTGGCTGAATTCAGACGACACAATAAGCAACTGGGGGGGGGACAATCGTCAGTTGTATTGACTATCGTGTCGTCCAAATGCTGCCAACTCAGCGCTGATCCTAATCTACACCACAGTTGATTATTTTTACCATGTTGTGTGGGGAGTACCCCCTAGATGAACAACTGTAAATTTGATTATTACCCCACCATTGACTATCGTGTTGTCCGAATTCAGCCACTTTCTAGACCCGTTTCAGTCTGGCCTCAAGCCTGATTTTGAGACTGAGACTGTTTTCATCACCTTCAAAGATAATGCTGGGGATTGGGGAGGGGAAACACATCCCTGTTGGTTCCTCCCAAAACCATTCAATATTATTGACAATGGAATCATTCTGGATTGCTTGGTAGGTATGTGATTGGGAGGAAGTGTTTTGTGATGGTTCACATCCTGTTTGACACCTTGACCATTGGTTTACATGGTGTGCCACAGGGATCAATCTTACCCTGCATGTTATTTCTGTGATGCAGCAGAAAATTGCTAAACAAAGCCAATTACATTTTATTTGGTTTGTTTTTGTTAAACAAAGTATATTTGTATTTGGTTTGTTTTTGTTTTTCAGAACAACAGGGTCTTCAAAAACTAGGGGTGTGCACGGACCCCCCGGATCGGATCGGGACCCGGATCGGGACCTCCAATTTTGTCCCGGACCGGTTCGGACAAAATCGGAGGCCCCCCGGACCGGATCGAGTCCGATCCCGACCCAAAAATCGTACATTTTTGGATCGGCCGCCATTTTTTTCCCCATAGACTTGCATTGCAATGCAAGTCTATGAGGAAAAAATGGCGGCGGGTGGGTAAGGGGGGGCCTAACTCCCTCCCCCCCCGGGGCCGTCCGCTGTGGACGGCCCCGGCAGGTAAACCCCCTCCCCCGCGCTCCCTACCCCCCCTGGGGCCGCCCGCTTCCATCCGCTGGCGCCCGCGGGCGCCAGCGGATAGAAGCGGACGGCTCCGGGGGGGGGTAAGCCCCCTTCCCCGCCACTGCTTACCTTCTCGGCCCGTCCGGCGCCGGCGGCTACTACCAGCGGGCTCCGCGGCCTACTCTCGAGTAGCGCGCCGGGTGATGACATCACCCGGCGCGCCACCCTGGAGCAGGCCGCGGAGCCTGCTGGTAGTAGTAGGCGCCGGCGCCGGACGGGAGCCGCCGGGCCGGGAAGGTAAGGGCCCCCCTCCCCCCTCCCCCCTCCGCGCGCCCCCTCCTCCCCTCCACGCACTCCCTCCTTACCTTCCCGGCCCGGCGGCTCCCGTCCGGCGCCGGCGCCTACTACTTCCAGCAGGCTCCGCGGCCTGCTCTAGAGTAGCGCGCCGGGTGATGACATCACCCGGCGCGCCACCCTGGAGCAGGCCGCGGAGCCTGCTGGGAGTAGTAGGCGCCGGCGCCGGACGGGAGCGGCCGGGCAGGTAAGGGCCCCCCTCCCCCCTCCGCGCGCCCCCTCCTCCCCTCCACGCACCCCCTCCTTACCTTCCCGGCCCGGCGGCTCCCGTCCGGCGCCGGCGCCTACTACTTCCAGCAGGCTCCGCGGCCTGCTCTAGAGTAGCGCGCCGGGTGATGACATCACCCGGCGCGCCACCCTAGAGCAGGCCGCGGAGCCTGCTGGGAGTAGTAGGCGCCGGCGCCGGACGGGAGCCGCCGGGCCGGGCAGGTAAGGGCCCCCCTCCCCCCTCCCCCCTCCGCGCGCCCCCTCCTCCCCTCCACGCACCCCCTCCTTACCTTCCCGGCCCGGCGGCTCCCGTCCGGCGCTGGCGCCTACTACTTCCAGCAGGCTCCGCGGCCTGCTCTAGAGTAGCGCGCCGGGTGATGACATCACCCGGCGCGCCACCCTAGAGCAGGCCGCGGAGCCTGCTAGTAGTAGTAGGCGCCGGCGCCGGACGGGAGCCACCGGGCCGAGAAGGTAAGTGCCCCCCTCCTCCCCCCCCCCGCTGTCCACTTTCATCGGCGGGCGCCCGCTGGCGCCCGCCAATGGAAGCGGCGGTGGGCGCCAGTGGGCGCCCGCCGATCCGCCGAACCGGTTCGGAGCTTTTTCGGACCGGTTCGGATTGGATCGGCCGATCCAGCTGCGGGATCGGAAATCGGATAATTTATCCGATTTCCCACTGGACCGGACTCGGATCGTGGATCGGGTCCGATCCAGTGCACATCCCTATCAAAAACCTTGTTTAAGATTTCAAGCAAATCATTCTTCATCCATGGGAACCCTAATGCCAGCTTACTGGGATTCAATGACATGGAGAGGGATCTTGTGAGGCTCTGTATGCTTGGAGGTCTAACCGGTTTTGGAGGTGTGAGAGTGAAAATCTCAGAATGATATTAGCAAGCACCAAGATGTGGGGTGCAAGGATGGCAGCTGCCTTGGCCCCCAAGAGACTGTCCAAGGCTGCCAGAGGAACATCTCTTGCTGCTGAAGTTAACCAAGGGGCGCCAGAAGTAGATGGGAAGCAAATGGCCTGTTACATAAAAACTAAAACATGATACACATTGCATGAAATATAACAAATTAACACATCAAGCGCTTGGTCATTTGGTTGATTTTATTTCCGCATGGCTTCTATTGACCTTTGAGATGTTTTAGTCGTCCTGTTTTCAGTGTAAAGCAGGTTGAATAGTGCCATAGTTGAGAAATAGATTTTTTCCATTGGTTTATTTATAGTAAATATATGATGTCAACACAGTGCACAGTAGATTTCCTCCTTTGTGTCATCAATACTATGGAAGAGTAGTGCTTTCTCTCTTTTTTTTTAAAAAATGCTTATTTTCCAAATTACATTAATATGACACATATTCAAATAACTAAAGCTTTTAATCCAATAAGATAGAGCTCTTAATATTTATATAACTTAGCACACACTTGATATGCTACTAAGAAAGCAATCCTAAGTAGGCAGATGGAGGGCTCCAGAGCCCAGTTGTCACACAAATAGCCAGGGCCAATTTCCTGTCAATGGAGATGGTAAGGGGCCTAATCCTACAGCCTCATGAGGGAATGAAAGGAATTTCAACCCAGCATGTCCAAAGCTGCCCCTGGAACACCTCACTTGGGGCTTACTGCTGCCTGCTGCCAGGTAGTGGGCATAACTAGGATATCCATGACATACGTGCCTTTGCTTCTATTGCCCAAACTCCTTTCTGCCAGACAAGAATTCCACCCCGTTAAAGCCTCTTGGCTGGCGGTCTGAGGGGGCTAGGTTTGCTCTGTAATTTATCAATACAGAATCTAACAAATATCTGTATCAATTACAATATAAATTTGGGGAATCCGTGTGTGTTTTGGGAGGATCTTGTATGAAATATGATATTTTTCAAAATCATGAGTGGAGTATATTTAATGTTTTAAAATAATATTGGATAGTGCATTTTTATTATTACAAATCTCTTAGATCCAAGATTATTTTTAGTAAGAATACCATTTTTGCTACCATGTTTGACTCAGTAATTCAATGAGCAATACGCTTTCATGGTGGAAATACTTCAAGGGTTTTAACCCTATAGTCGACTTAAGCTGACCCCACTTCACCAACAGGATGCAAGATCACTATGACAGATACGTTGGTGATAAACCATAAATACACGTCTCAGACATACTGTTCCACTGGCAAGGCAAGCTAAAATGGGATGGAGTTTTGTGTGGGACCTGGTGGTTGTCACAAGGAAAGAGTACACACCATATCCTACACTCCCTCACATTGACCTGGTTCTCACATAATGCCAGTTCATTGTTAAACAACCCATGAATTGGCAGGGCCATGCAAGAGCCATGATGTCTTGGCCTTAGTCCACACCACAGCTGATTATAATCATGGTGTGTGGGGAGTACCCCCTTGATAATTGACTGTGGAGGTGACAACCCACTATTGAATATTGTGTTGTCCGAACGCAACCAATAAGTACCTCACCAAGGAACTCCAGACACAAACACCCAACAACAATCCCCAAGTCTTAAAGCAATTTTAGTGTCAATTTTTGCACGCAACCCCCCCTGAAATTTGCATAAACTATGTAAAGGAAGAAAAATATTCTACTTACGTTATTTACATTTGAGAGAGCAAATGAGATTATGTAAAGCTAAATTATTTTAAGGAAAGTTGCCTTGCAAGAAAAGTGATTTTTGCAATAAGGCTTTCTTATTTGCTGTTTCTGGTTAAGAAACCACAAGAGGTCTACTGTAGCTTTGAAAGAGTCAATGACAGTTTTCTTAGTCACCACAAACAATCTTCAAGGGAGTAAATAATTTCAACCACAAATGTTATAGTAGATCTACATGAGAACATTCAGGTGGTAAGAAATCATGGCATTATGTTTTGACTTTATTGGCTCTAGTGTTATTCTATGTAACAGTCTTACATTATTTAGAAATCATACATTATAATGTTGCTCTCCCTCTCCCCGCTTCTCCACTTTGGTCAACCCATAGTAATAACATGAACCATTGCATAAATCTTCACAGAAATGGGACACAAATATGAACTCTTGGGATTACATGCTAACTTCGCTTTTGGTGATAATATACTAGGGAAAACTATTGTCACTATTTTATAATAATGTTAAGTTTATTACATACTCTGGAAAAGCGTGTTGGTATCTTTTGAACTGCATTTGAGTTCCTGAGATACATATATAAGCAAAATCTTGGAAATGATTATCTGTAGCTAAAAATGCATGCCTTTTCTCCATTGGTTATCCAGTAGAACTAACTACTAAGCATGGATAAGGGAGGAATTTAGCAAGAAACTGTTTTGAGAACCAAGGATGGAGTTATAGGGGGAGAAAAACATAATAATTGAGACAAACTGTCTTTTTGCCTCCTTTTACTTTTACCTTCACAAATTGGTTTCATTTAGTTTTACATTTTCTTGATATTTGGGGTTAGGTGTAATGTATTACCTCTGTTGGCAAATGCTGTGCATGTATTCCTGATCACCCCTATCACAGCCAAATGCTATAAAAAGAACACTTTCGGTGAATTTGAATTACTAATGTTCTGAGAGCCTGAAACAGGAGTGCACATGGGCCTTGTTGCCATGGTGGTGTTCCAAGGGGAAGGATTTGTCTTTTCTCCTGGCTATTTGGTGGTGTGCGTGTTGTTTTTTTAATACTGTGGTTCTTAGAAGTGATTGGTCTGTATCCTTTCCACCCCATCCCCCATTCTGACACCGGAACAGCAGAAGGTCAAGAATCCGTCTGTTAAGGGAAACTGTTTTGTTTCGCAGGACTGCATTAAGATTAATGGAGCTTAAAGTAACCAGGATAATGTTGCTGAGGTTGTTAAATGTGCATGCACACTAACATTTACACCTTTCAGCGGATGAATTTGCTCTGAATTTGGAAAGCAGAGAAACCCACCCCATAGTTGACCCCAAACATTACAAACTGTGCCAGTGTCCGTAAGAAATCTTACACTCCTACAGCAAAAAAAAGTAGAAAAGCTACCTAAATAAAGTTTAGAATTTTATATTAAAAGATGTGAAAGCAAATGGTAATGTTGTATATTCTCCTGATTAAGGAAGCATTTTTTAATGTTAAATGGGGGTGTATGCATGAAAATACACAAACTGGCAGCTAACACAATATAATTGGAAGTATCCGACTTAACGCTAGGCAGCTCATATGATGAAAAAAAATGTCTTAGGTTCTGACAAAGAAAACATTCTGGTTTTCTTTGAAGCTACAACAGTTTTCACTTCCTACCCCTTATGTATATGTATTCAACTTTTAATACAATGGCTCAGTTCGGACGACATATTAAGCAACGGAGGGGTAAATAACGTACTGACCATGCGTTAGGCAGGAGGAGCTTCACAGATGACATGCTGCAGCTAGCGCTGCTCGGCACCGGCAAATGCCCCGGCTGCTACGAACTTGCGGCGGCCATTTTGGTTGCCGCCTCTCCTCCCTGTGTCCTCCATCCGTATCTCAGCTGGCACCATGAGTTCTGCCGGCTGCATAGAGCGGCCGGGGGTTTTTGGCTGCTCTAGGCAGCAGAACTCTATTCTGAAACGGAATAGTCCACAGAGAGAGGGGGGCTGAATTCGGACGACACTTTAAACAGCGGCTTCGGGCTAAACAACGTGAAAGCTCATTGTTTCGCTCCGTTGTTTAAAGTGCCTGATTAACGTACTGTCAGTTGTGTGTGCGTTGTGTGTTGCCCTCCAGATGACACAATAAGCAACACAACTGACGATTGTTCCCCCCCTCCTCCATTGCTTAATATGTCGTCCGAACTGAGCCAATGTCTGTGACATGCTTTAGAAAACCAACTGATTTAGATAGTACATAAAAGTCGTTCCCTGGATTAAGTTGCATGAGAGCCAGTGTGGTGTAGCGGCTAGAGTGTTGGACTGGGAGTCGGGAGATCTGGGTTCTAGTCCCCATTCAGCCATGGAAGCGCAGTGGGTGACTTTGGGCCAGTCACAGATTCTCAGCCCAACCTACCTCACAAGGTTGTTGTGAGGATAAAGTGGAGAGGAGGAGGAGGATCATGTACACTGCCTTGGGTTCCTTGGAGGAAAAAATGTGGGATATAAATTAAATAAATAAATAAATGATATTTGGGTTGCCCCATTATTTCTCAAATGGTTGGAGCTCCACCAGGCCATGGAACACTTTGGTTTGTGTTGAATGATCACTTAGATATCATGTTACATTATGACTGTGGCTCAGTGTGAGCACACTTTAATTTAGTTCTAACTACAGTGTGGTAATCTTGTTACACATTTTAGATGGGGCTAGCAAGCTATGGTCTTAGCTTTAATTTTTATAAGTTACACTGCAAATTACTTATTTCACTCAATAGGAAAGGTGTGTGTGTGTGTGTATGTGTGAACTGAGGGTGTGTGTGTGTGTGTGAGAGAGAGAGAGAGAGAGAGATGCCATTGATTTTTCCTAGATCGCCTGCTACAGATCCCATAGTTCCCTGGATGTGATGTTGCTTTGTATTAAAAGTGTTGAACCTTTTGAGACTTAGGTTAAGATTACTGGGTTCAGGTAAATAATAGATGAGTGTGCAATGTAGATTGGATTGGTGAATTGAGTCAAGGGGGAAGTACAGTTTGTTTTCCCAATAACCTATCTTGACGTACATTGCTCATTATGTGCATCTTTCTTCTTCTTAGTTTCTTCCAGATACTTAGCAATTAAAGAGAAATCTTGACAAGGTTAATGAAGTTGTAGGCTCTATTAGGCTTTTGGCTAGGACTTACCGTATCTGTACGGTAGGGACATGGATAATATCAACACATTACTCAGATTCCTCTTGACTTATTTTCATGTGATTGTTTTGACCTTCTTCAGAAAAAAGAAGTGGTGAAGAGAGGCTTAGATTGCTGTTGTAGAGTTACAGGAGGAGTGTTTGTATTAGCTTGTTTTGGAAGAAGTTGTTACACATATGCTGAATATTTAAGGAACATTTCAGGGACCATAAAATTCAGAACACTGGGATTTAGAAGAAGGGAAAAATATTTTTAAGGTTACCACTAACATTTCATTCTTGTTTTCAAGTCTTTTCCTCCTCATAGGATGTGTTTGGAGAAACCTACACAGTGGGAGAGAGAAATCATGCACGGATGTCACATTTGCACATTAATATTGTAAGCCCAAGCCACGTGGGCGTTAACCTAAATCTCATTTTTAAAACTGCATGTTTCAAGCTTTTTTCTTTTTCCATACGTTAGGCCCTGAGCAGGTGTGTAACCCTTACATGGAGAGCAGCCTAGAGATAAGAGAGGGATGGCTTCTGCACATCAGTTCCTATAAGTAGATATTTGGGGTTTTTTAAAGAATAAAGGCTTCATTCTATAGGGAAACACATAGACTAGGCTTTTGAAAGTTGGACAATAGCCACTCTTGGCAATGATATTGAGATAATTTAACAAATTGCAAATAAATTACTGGTGTGTTTAGAAGACTGGGTCCCTCTCTAATGAAAAGTGGACTTTCCACAAACAAACAAGGTATATTTTCAGCATTTGGTTGCTTCTTCCACAGCTGTGCAATGAATTCTGTCTTTGTGCCTTTCCTTGAAGAGCTGCTATTTCCCCTTCTACAGAATACAATGATAGACAGGGTGGGGGAAGAGCATGCAAGTCTGAAGCAAAGAGCAATACAACATTCAATGTCTGTCCCTGCCCTTCCCCTGAAGCTATAGGCTCCTGCATGAAAAGTAAATCAAATCTTTGAGTTTATACAGGAATGTTTTCCTGCATTCCACACGCTGAGCCATTTTTATCACAGGGGGTCAGGAATGTGTTTTCTTTGACATTTTTTAATGTCTCAGTGGTGGGAAAAGTGGCCCTAATATTGGGATTTTGTAAGCAATGCCAAGAACTGCTGTGCATCTTGTGACACAATTCAGTCTATCAGACAAGCAGCCTTTGCCATATGGCTTTGTTTTGCATTTAATTAAAATGTGCATAGCTGGGTTGTTGTTTTTAAAGCAGTCCAGCTGCACTTCCAATAGCTTGTGAAAAAGTGGAATTTGGGTATTGATTGGGAAACATCCCCCACTGTTTTTGATTACCTATTGTATTGTTTTGTATGTTGTTCTTGGGGAAACAGGTTTTGAGATTAACCTTATTTAGATAATGTAACAGCATGATCCTAAGCATGTCTACCCAGAAGTAAGCCACATTAAGTTCAGTGGGGCTTTCTCCCAGGAAAGTTAGCAGCCTAAGAGCAGGTCAAAGGATGCGTTTTGCTCTGGACAATCTAACTTCTACTGAGCATGGTCTTTATGTGCACTAAGTGACTTTAGCTTCTCTTTATGCATCTCTTTTTGCTACAACAATGTTCCTCAAACTTTTTAAATTTGGGAAGGGGCAGATCTATTTTCAAAATCCTGTATGCCAATACATTGACAGTGAACTTGTGGAGATACTTGTGCCCAATGATACACATCCCACCACTACGTGCATAAACCGTTGTATCAGGGTGAAGCGACATTTTGTCTTTTTTAAGGAGTTTTATCCCCTTTGACAACACAGTAGCACAGTTTGCCTGACCTCAAAAGCATTTTAAAAGACACACACACACACACACACACACACACATGAACATGGGGAAGAATATAGCTCCATGACAGCGCACGCTCCAAGCTCAATCCCAGTAACTCCTTTTAAAAGGGATATTAGAAGCTCTTTATGCCAGAAACATGGAAGAGCTACTACCAATGAGAGTTGTCTGTAGTGGGCTGGAGATGGATCAGTGTTACACAGTATAAAGTACCTTCATATGGGAATGGTGTCCAGCCTGTTCTAGATGGGATTGCACCTACTCTGAAGGATCATTTTTGCAGTCTTGGGGTACTCATTGATCCCGCATTGTCATTAGAGGCTCAGGTGACCTCTCAAAGTGCCTTTGATCAGCTGCAACTTTACCTGGATGGAGATAGCTTGGCCTCTACTAATGTCTTGTTTGGACTATTGCAATGTTTTGAAAGTAGGTCTGCCTTTAAAAAGGGTTTGTAAATGGCAGTTGCTCCAAAATACTAACTAGAATTTGGTGGTCTGACCATATTATCCCTGTGCTTTGTCAGCTGCATTGGCTCAGTTTGTTTCCAGGCCCAGTTTAAAGTGCTAATTTCAACCTTTGATGTCCTACATGGCTTGGGAACAAATAATTTGAAATTCTTTCTTCTCCCCTATGTACCTACCTGAACCTTCAGATCTTCCTAAAACATTCTACTCCAAGGGCCAAATGAAATGTTCAGATGAGTACACCAAGTGGAGCTATGAATGCTAGCTTTTCCTACTCTCCTGTAAGCATGGTGAGCAGGTCTTTCAAGATGGGTGACAAAAATATTTCTTAAGACAGTCCCTGCCCACAGGCTTACAATTTAAAAAACCTGACACAAAAGGAAAGGGGATTGGGAGGGAGGAGGGGGGAGCGCAAATTCAGGCACTAGATTCTTAGTTGCAAAGTTCAGCAGCTGCTTCCTTTCCCTCTCCCTGTAATAGCCTCATACAGATCCAGGCATGATGGAGGGATGCCTGGCTGCCACTTCCTTTCCCATTGATGTCCTCAGCAGCCACAGTTGGTAGCAAGAGGGAGGGGTCTCTTAGCCGGAGCTGGACCTAGGCACTATGGAGAGGTGCCTGGCTGCCGCTTCTTTTCCCTCTGATGGCCTCAGATCCAGGTTGGGCTCCCAGTACCTTCTCTAGAGTCAAAATGAAAAAAAGACCTAAGTGCTAGACACATTTTTAAAGTAATGTCTGTTTGGGCTCTTAGTCTTTCTATTTCAGTGTTTCCCAAAAGTCTGGTAGCTGAGGTGTATTTCCCCCCCCCCCCCCCTTGTATTTAATCTTGGATGCACACTTCCATTTTACATCCAAAATGAGTTACCTTTAAAGTTCGAAAGTGATTTAATTTAGCATCTTTACTTAATATAAGTAAAATGACCACCAATGCTAAAAATGTGGCCTATGCTAACTTCTTGTCCCAATATACCTGAAATAATTTGGCCTGAAATATTTGAGGGGGGAAATTAAAGCATACTTAATGTGATTTAGGGTGCAATCCTACACATATTCAAACAGGGGGAAAGTCCTACAACTCCCAGCTGTCTAAACATCCATAGGGTTGTGACTTAAATGGTTTATTATGTAGACATTTTTATTGGAATACTTGTAAAAACAGCCTGTGGACAAGCATGTACTTCCCTTACGTTGTTTAAATTAGGAAAAAATAAAAGTACTGAAAATTGTTGACACAACTAATGCAGCCTTCCCAAAACTGGTGCCGTGCAGATACATTGGACTACAATTCCCAACATCCTTCAGTCAGCATGACTGGGGGGGGGGGTGCTGGTTGTTGTAGTTTAGCAGCCCAAAGAACTGTGCATTATGTGCTGACAGCGACACCTCTATTTCAGCAGAGTTCAACTCTCTTCCTCTATGTTTGTTTGGGCACCTTCATTTTGCTATCACTTCCATTTCTCTCTGGAACGTATATGTACTCTCTCACCTATTTGCTATGGTTAATCACTTGAACAAACATTAATTATAACTTTGAAAGTGCCAAGCTTTGTAATACTGTATTTGCAATTGGTATCCATTCATTGTTACTCATGAACTTCTGAAATGTAAAATTTTCCATGGAAAAGTAAAGCACTAGGAAATTTTCCATGTCGGAAAATTTTCTAGCCCACATCACTGGCAGTGGCTCCTCCTCTGGGTTCTCATGAGCCTTTTTATTACATATTTAAATAATTTCTCACAGCACCACTTTGTGTCACAGGACTCTGTTTTGGGAATGACTGCTTCGTTTCTTCTCTCAAGTGGATGATTAGAATGTTCTGTGTGTCTTTGGCCACTAAAGAACTTGAGTCGTGTGTGAGGCCTTAGGCTGGGTGCAGGCTGCCTTCGATCACTCAGCTTTGAATGCTGAACTAGTGCAGCACTACAGCTGGAATGCCAGTGGTCTCCGCTGTCCCTTGCAGGTCCAACTCTCCACAGTTTCCTGTGGCTTCTCACATGGGACAAAAAAGTATCCTAGGGGTAACTAGTCCTTTCCTGAAGATAGCATGGACCCTCCATCACACTTCCAGGATTACACTTAAATCAGTAGATACTTTCAGTAAAGCAGAGCAAGGGGTCACAGTTTCTCCAGTGGATAAAGAGGTTCTTTACACCAGAAGGTTTGGATTAAAACTGGCAATGATTGTAAGTCAGCAGCTGGCAGAAGCGATTGCAGGGGATCAGGAATGAGCAGTGGCATGGCTGAGGCTAACACTCTACCCTTTCCTTTTCCATCCTCCCCATGCTCAAGGTGAAAAGACAAGCTCTTCTAGTTTCCTTGTGTGGGAGGGTGGTGGTCAGAATGGGAGAGTGTGTGTTCTGTTGTGACATAAAACTTAATTCAATGCTATTTGCTGTTACACATCAAAAGTTGGTACGTTAATAGGGGAAATGGCCATGATGGGTTTTGGTTTGCCGTAGTGCAGGATGTGAAGAGAAATGCATGATTACCCATTGTTCTTCATTTGTCATGTAGTAACTGCAGTGGTACTGAACTCGAGATATAAGAGCTTTGTTCAGTTCTAGTGCTATTATTTATTTAGGTGGGTGTGAGTTGAGGGGTGACAGTTTTGCATTTCACAGAGCTGCTTTCAAGGCTAGGAAAAAAGGCTCATTTTGAAAGAAACACTTATTTATTCACATAACTAGTTGATCCCTTCAAATGAACAATGGTGCTGAGCAAACAAATTTACTCCTTAGGACTTAGCATGAACATTGGTTCAGACATGTGTCCCTGATAAATTATGCTTTCCCGGAGAGAAATCTGAGAGCATTAGAAAAAGCTATATGGTTTTGTAACAGGGAAGGACATCCGTAAGGTACAGACTTGGCTCATAAGAAAAGAGAAAGTTGATGGGGCCTTTTTAAATAGGGCATTGATGTTAGAGCAAATAGATCCTTAGTTCATGGGGTACTTTGGATGTTGAATAGTTCTGAGATAGCAATGGCTTTTATTTGAAATAAATAAGTGCTTAATTTGTACAGTGAGAAATGTAATAAGAAATTAAGAAAAGAACACTGCTGGATCAAGCTAAAGGTGTATGTAGCCCAGCATTCTATTCCTGCAGTGGCCAACCAGATGTCCCTGGGAAGCCCACAAGCAGCACATGAGGGCATTAGCACCTTCCCATTCGTGTTCCCCAGCAAATGGCATACAGAAGCCTGTTGTGTTCCAGTCCAAGAGGCAGTGTTCGGACAACATGATAGTCAGTGATGAGTTAATAGTCAACCCCACGGTTAATCATTGAGGAGGTACTCCCTACACAACCGTGCTGTGTATTCTGACCAGCATGGAGTTGACTATTACTCAACACTGTGTTTGGTTGACACATGCCCCCTTCTCCCCACCCTCAGTCTTCCTGCTCGTATCCCATCACCCGTTGTGAATTCTGCCGGCTGGGCTAGAGCGACAGATACTGCTTTGGTCACTCTTGCCAGGGGACTCTGTAGTAGCCAAAAATAACCAATTGTGTGCGACAAAATAGTCAATGGTGCCCGACAGACAACAGGATAACCAACAGTTATTAAAATAGTCAACTCTGCCCAGTGTTGGTTATTTTGGCCAAATAACCAACTGTGGTGTGAAAAAGTCCCAACAGATGACACAGTAACTGACTATTTACTATTTAACCCACTGTTGACTATTTAACCCATGTTTTGTTATTGTGTTGTCCAAGCCCAGTCAGTATATAGCTATCATAAAAGGAGATTAGACAAATTCATAGCGAAGAAGGCTATCAGTGGCCTTCATTGCCATGAATTTGTCTAATCTCCTTTTAAAGCCATCCAAGTTGGTGGCTGTTACCACATCTTGTGGTAGCAAATTTCATAGTTCAACTGTGTACTGTGTGAAGAAATACTTCTTTTTGCCTCTCCTGAATCTCCCACCACATAGCTTTATCCTCCTTGAGATGTGGTGAACAGAACTTAAACAGTTCTCCCAAGTGTGGTGGCATGGTAGATTTTGTATAAAGGCATTACAATATTGGCAGTTCTATTTTAATGCTTTTCCTGGTGATCCCTAGCATACAGTTCACTCCCACCCCCCCGAAAGCTGCTACACCTGGATCAATGTTTTCATTGATGTTTCTGCTGTGATCCCAAGACCCCTTTCCTAATTAGTCACTGGCAGCTCAAATTAATCAGTGTATAAGTTAGGATTTCTCGCCCAAATGTGATCATTTTGCACTTACTTGTGTTGAACCGCATATGATAACATATGTTGTCAGTGAAGTTCACCACCTTACTGTTCAGCCTAACTCTAGGTCATTTATAGACAAATAAAAATCACTGGTCCTATACAAATTCTTGTGAGACCCCTCTGGAGGGGTTGGGACCCTCAAATTCTTCCATTATGAGAACTGTCTCTGCTTCTTGTTTTTTTAACTGGTTACCTGTGCATAAGATGGCCTAACTTGGGGACAGGTTATCTGAAGGACCGCTTCCCATATGTACCTGCCTGGGCCCTAAGATCATCCTTAGGGGTCCTTTTCCATGTGCCACTTCCAAAGGAAGTGATGAGGGTGGCTATCAGGAAGGGGGCTTTTTCTGCTGTGGCAACTCGACCCCTTAGAGAGGATTGCATGGCACCTACATTGTACTCTTTCTGGTGCCAGGTGAAGACCTTTTTATTTTCCCGGTATTTTAGCAGTTTACTATTTTAAATCTGTATTTTAAATCTCTGCATCCTGCTCGGTTTTGTTCTGGTTGTACTTTTGTACTGTATTGTGGTTTTATATCGTGGTTTTAAGCTTTCGTAATCTATTTTATGCTGTACTTATGGTTTTAACTTTTTTTAACTGCCCAGAAAGCTTCAGCTATTGGGCGGTATAGAAATGAAATGAAATAAATTATCCCATGACAGCTGCATTTATTGAGAAGCCTTTGGGTAAGGGATTTTGGAAAAAGCTTTTTGAGAGTCCAAGTGGATAATGTCTACCAGGTCATGACATCATCATGCTTCTTAACACTCCCAAAGAACTCTTTAAAAGTTTAGCAAGGCAGGACTTATCTTTGCAGGAGCAATATTTATTTTTCTTTGGCAAGAATTATTCTTATTAATATTACCTTTCATAATACTTTACACCAATTTATCCAGAACAGACATTATGCTAATCAGCCCATAGTTTCTTCATCACTAATGAATCACTTTTTAAATATTTGTGCTGTCGTGTCTACTTCCCAATCCTCTGGTAGAGAGGTCAATCTTAGGGACAAGTAACACACTTTTGCTGGAAGATTAGGAAGTTTACATTTGAGTAGTTTAAGAACGCTAAGGTGGATACTATTCAAACTTGGTGATTTGTTCATTTTTAATTTTCAATAATCCCTGTGACTTTATCTCTTGCCATCTATTTGCCTCAGTTTTTCAGACTCTCTTCCTGAAAAAAATAGTTCAGGTATGACTGTATGCAGAAAAGCTGAATGAATTCTTTGCGTCTGTCTTCACTGTGGAAGATGCAGGGTAATCTCTTTATTTTTGTTTAGCCGTTACAGCTTTAACTCCCTTGTTGTCAAATGGTCCATTTGACGGATGCATTTTTAAAGATTTTTAAAATTGTTATTTTAGTGTTTTTAACAATATGCTTCTCTGATTCTTCTTTGTATCCCTTATTGTCTTGTATTTGTGCGTGTGCGTGCGCACATATTTTGGGGTTCTTTTTTGTTCTTATTTCGGCAAGACTTCTGAAGGAAGATTTCTTGCCTCTAATAGCTTGTCTGTGTCTGCTCATTAATCACACCCGCCACCTCTAGGACTTGGTAGTGCCTTTCCTGATCTGCGGAATACATTCTAGCTGAGCTTCAAATATTGTAGTTTTTAAAATAACCCCCAAGCCTCCTGGAGAGATTTGACCCTTTTAACTTTCTCTTTCAATATTCTTTTTACTGCCCCCCTTTTTTTAAAGTTTCGTAGTCTTTCATAGTCAAATATGACTGTGTTGAACTTCCTTGGCAATTTCCCACTTAAATATGTTGATATGTCGCGCAGGCTGCAGAAAAGAGACACATCTGTCATTGGAAAACTTTCTTCTCTAGTCATAGATGGTTGAGTATGTGTATGTGTGGGGATACTCTGCGCATGGTCAGTTGTCCTTCTCAATTTTGATTGTTTCAAAGCTGCTCTTTTGCACTGAGTATGGGTTCCTGGGTTTAGTTCTGGTTAGCCCTTGTTTAAGCAGCACCTGAGAGACAGGTGCTACATGTATATTTTATTATGGCAAATACTTTTCATCATAGGCAATCATCCTCAGCAACTGTTAGGCTGTTGCCTGTGAAGACTCTTGCCCGAATGACTCGATCTCTAAGGACTGCTTCACATAGTCAGAAATTTCCTACGCATGTCTATGGGGAAATCTTTGTATGAACTAGGCTGTCTGTGGAGATAGCTGGCAGCCATTTCCACCGTCATGATTTTGCTTCTTTCCAGCAGCCATGATCACAGGAATAGCAGCTGCCATATCTGTGTGCACAACCACTTCCTTCCCCTATCCCCTTGATATGATGGGCACATTCGTATGGCCACAGAAAGGCTGCAGCTGTTTGTGTGTCTGTGTGAATTACGGTACTCCTAGTGAGACGCAGCATTTTGCTGCCTTACTGTTGTGAGTGAAGTTAATGATATGAGTTGCTTTAAAGATTAATCATTTAGAAATCCACTGCTTGAGACTTGCTCACGATATGGTGGTACACATGAAGACCAGGATGTATTACAGTTGCCTGTTTAAAATTTGGCAATGAAAAGGACGAGAATATTATTTTAAACAGAAGCACTTGCTGAGCTACTGTGTAAAAGTCTTTCATCTTACCCATCTGTTGTTCCATCATACATAATGATCAGCAACAGAAAGCTTTGTCCCAGATTAAATTAAGATAGATAAAGTAGATGAAACTCTGTTTTGGTCATTAATCAACTTGGATCACTACAGATATCTTTAAAATGTGATCGCTGACGATGCCTTTGTTTCTCCCAATTCCCTTATTTATTATTATTATTGTTGTTGTTGTTGTTGTTGTTGTTTATTACATTTATATACTGCCCCATAGCCGAAGCTCTCTGGGCAGTTTACAAAAATTAAAAGATTTAACATTAAAAAGTCAATATACAAAATTTAAAACCATAAAACATAAAACAGCTGATATTTAAAACATTTTAAACTTTTAAGCCTGGCCAAAAAAGTCAGTTAAAACCTCAACTTAAGCTGTTAAAATGCCTGGGAGAAAAGAAAAGTTTTGACCTGGCTCTGAAAAGATAACAGTGTTGGAGCCAGGCAGGCCTCATTGGGAAGATCATTCCATAATTGACAGGCCACCACAGAGAAGGTCCTCTCCCTTGTTGCCGTCCTCTGAACTTCCCTCGGAGTAGGCACCTGGAGGAGGACCTTTGATGTTGAACGAAGTGTACGGGTACGTTCATGTCGGAGAGGCATTCCGTCAGGTATTGTGGTCCCAAGCCGTGTAAGGTTTTATAGGTTAAAACCAGCACCTTGAATCGGGCTCGGAAACATACAAGCAGCCAATGCAAGCGGGCCGGAGTAGATCTTATATGCTCAAACCTTCTGGTCCCTGTTACCAGTCTGGCCACTACATTTTGCACAAGCTGCAGCTTCTGAGCCGTCTTCAAAGGCAGCCCCACGTAGAGCGCATTGCAGTAATCTAACTTGGAGGTTACCAGAGCATAGACAACTGAAGCCAGGTTATCTCTGTCCAGATGGGGCTGTAGCTGGGCCACCAACCAAAGTTGGTAAAAGGCACTCCATGCCACCGAGGCCACCTGAGCCTCAAGTGACAGAGATGGTTCTAGGAGAACCCCCAAGCTATGAACTTGCTCCTTCAGGGGGAGCAACCCCATCCAGAACAGGTTGAACACCCTTCATCTGGTCAGAAGAACCACTCACTAACAGCATCTCAGTCTTGTCTGGATTGAGTTTCAGTTTATTAGCCCTCATCCAGTCCATTGTCGCAGCCAGGCACTGGTTCAGCACATCACAGCCTCACCTGATGAAGATGAAAAGGAGAAATAGAGTTGTGTGTCATCAGCGTACTGATGACAACGCACTCCAAAACTCTGGATGACTGCACCCAACGGTTTCATGTAGACGTTGAACAGCATGGGGGACAAGACTGACCCCTGCAGAACCCCATACTGGAGAATCCACGGGGCCGAGTGGCCCCAGATAAAGTGCCTTCGGCATGAATGTTGACATCCCCCGGAATCAACAGTCTGGGGGACCTCAACAGTGCACCCGAGACCACCTCTGTCAGCTCACCTAGGGAGTCTGTTGAGCAGTGGGGTGGGCGGTACACCAACAGAATCCCTAATCTGTCCCGTTGGCCCAACACAAGGTGCAAACACTCTAGACCAGTAGTCGCATGGACAGGGAGCCCACAGAGGGGGATGGAGTTCCTATAAACCACAGCAACCTCCCCAGCCCTCAAGTCTACCCTAATGCTGACCCCAGTACCCCCTTGGGCATAACTGGGAGAGTCTGACTCCTCCCTGCTCTCCCACCCAGGTCTCGGTACTGCAAGCCAGATCGACCGCCTCATCCGATATTAGATTGTGGATGAAGGGGGTCTTATTTTGCACCGATCTGGCATTTAAAAGCAGCATCCGGAGACCTGAGGGCTGACTGATAGGGCAACCAACAGACCTGTGGATATGAGGGGGACCGGAACAAGGCAAGGGCATTGACTGTCTGGGCTGTGTTCCTCTTACTTGGCAAGTCCTTATCACAACGCCATATCTCCCTCTACCCATCACTTCACTGATTGGGGCCCCCTCAGATCCCCCCACTTTGTCCTGTATCCTCCCTCCCAGGCACATAATTGCAAGCAGCAGGCAGCAGCTGGCACCATCTCCCCCAGGCAGTAGGCCTCCCTCTCCTGCAGGAGGTGGCTCTCCCAGCCCCCCTTAGCCAGCCAGCATATATATCCCTCCAGGGGAGGGGGACAGATGGAAGCAGTCCACAGCAGCTGGCTCAGTACCTGAGGGCCTGGTCCTGCTGGGAGTGGCAGTCTGCCAGGCAGAAGTCTTCAGGGTGGTGGTGGCGGCGGCGGCAACGGCAGCAGGCAGGCAGGCAGGCAGGCTGGCAAGCAGCAGGCAGCAGCTGGCACCCTCTCCTCCCCAGGCAGTAGGCCTCCCTCTCCTGCAGGTGGTGGCTCTTAATCAGTCTCTAAAGTTTGTAATCAGATTCTCTGCACCTTCCCCCACCCCCACCCCGCCCTGGAGCTTGTGATCTAAAATGAAGCCATGAATTATGTAAAATCTACCCCTCATGGGGCATGAAATTCAGTAACTTATTGCTCAGGGTTGGCATCTGTTCAAATGACACCGCTTGGGGCTAGTCGTACAGAATAACCTTGAATTTAAAGTGAACTCCTAGGTAAATTACAGATGGTTTTCTTGATTCACCTAGTTGGGCATGTATTTTTGTAGAGCCAGTCAAGAAAAGAAAAGCCGGTCTATGCTTCTCATAGTCCGTGTAATATATTTTTGTCATTTGTTGTGATACGCAGGGCACCTGTAATTATCTGTTGATTCTTTTGTACTTTAATGAGATCTGTAAAATGCTTACATTTTGTGACCTGATTTGTTTTTTGTAAGCATAGTTTGAAATAGTAGGTTATTTCACTTTTGACAATTTCTTTAATCCGTGACAGGTGGTTTGTGTTTTGTCCTGAAGATTGTGAAACTTCTGGGATAGGTTTAGTATGATAACTCTGGGCCAAAGCAATCATTACTTTAAATGGCTTTTTTCATTTTTACTTGAGAATAGGTGCAGGGCTCTGATCCGGATTGAGGCCCTAGCATGAGGTGTGGGGGGGGGGGCTTTCATCATCTGGATTGGGGGCCCTGCATCTACTCTAGTAAAAATGCAAAATAGCTGCAGGATACACATTTAAAGCTAATGTCTATTTTAGCTCTAAGGCTGCGCTTGCAGATTTGAGTCAGGCCGTTTTTGACGCATCATGTTTATCATTATAATTTTGTTATGAAATGTATTTTAATAATGTTACTTTCATGTGGTAGTTTGGTTATATAAAACTAGCCAGTCTGCACATATAGATCTGAATATCATCAGGAGAAACAAGTGTGTAAGAATTTAAATCCCTATACTAAGAACTATCATTTGTATTTGTTCCGTAGTTGCTTCCAAGATATTCAGCTGCAGTGGTCAAATACCAGAGCCTAGAAATCAAAGCTGGAACCTTTGCTTATTTTCCAGCATCAATTTCTAAGCTATGGTATTTGTGTAACTTTGAAAATACCTTGCTGAATATATTGGTTGTTCAGATCTTGACCTTATTGGCATGGATTCTCCATAATCCAGATGCTTTCTCTGGATTGACCTTTTGACTATCCAGCACAATTAGCTTGTGAAATGTTTGGTGCTGCAAGATGTAGCAAGGGCTACTGTCTGATGGTTTTTAGATTCATGGAGAATAAGGTCTACCAATGATGGTTAAATGCAACGTTGATATACTGAAGCAATATGACTCTGAGTGTTAGTTGTGGGAGGCAAATGGGCAAGGTTATTACTCTCATGACCTTTTTGTGGGCTTCCTACAAGTTGGCCATTGTTGGAAACAAAATATTGGAATAACTTCTGGTCTGATCCATCAGGGCTGCTATTTGGTTTATACCAGATGTGAACCTGATAAGATCCAGTCTGGTGGTGTTACAGTGTTTGGGGGCTTCTCTACATTGAAGCAAAAATCCCTCACACTTAACCAGACCTCCTTCCTCTGGAATCTTCTTCCAGAATCTTATTCTGTTTTGCCTGTGCAGGTTCCATATGTTCCATTTATACAGACAATAGATGGTGCTGTGATATTGCATGATTTCAGAAATATTGCTGCATTTTCAGTGAGTTAAAAATGGTGGAATAAACTTACAGTTGACAGGAAAGGCACAGAGGTTGATGATGTAATGAAAAGAACTGAGGCAACTCACTTATTTTGTCAGACTAATCTACCTTACATGGTGGTTAAAAGACTAAAAGTTTCTTTTCGCTCCTTACATGAAGGGTGGAATACAAATGGAACAGCAGTGCTCTGGATTTTCTGGAAAATGTTGAATTACGTTAATTTTCATAGGGTCATTTGCATCGGAAGATTTTCAGTTTCCATTGAAAATGTTCTGATGCCCTAGAATGAGCTTATGTAGTGAACAACAAAGCTTAAAAAAAATTGTTCAGTGTTAACTTTTGGCGCTTCATACCACTATTATTTGAGCTGAAATATTTGAGGGAGGGAAATTAAAGCATATTTAATGTGAATTAAATGTTATATTATGTAGAAATTTTTATTGGAATATTTGTACAAAATTTAAAGACAATAACATGTAATTCCCTTACATTATTTAAATTTCAGAAAAAAGCAATGTTATTGCAAACTGTTGACACACTAAATTTTAACAACCCAAAGAACTGTGCATGATATGCTGACAACCACTCATCTATCTCAACACCAAAGTTGTTTTGCTGTCACTACTTGTTCGTCCCATTTCACACTGAGACATATATGTATTTAAATGACATATATGTATCTTTTCCCATGCTTGCTACGGTTAATCACCTGAAAAACGTAAATGACAACTTTGAAGGTGCCATCCTTGCCTAATATTGCATTTACAATTGACATTCGTTTATTGTTACCAATGAACTTTCAAAACAGAAAAATATTCGCAGAAAAATGAAGTCTGGAAAAATTTCCACTCCATGTCACAGTTTAAGTAATTATTTCCAAGGCATGATGGAAATGCAAAGATGTTTCTTTGCTTTCTTTATATCTTTGAATTAGAAAACGTAAGAAAGCCCTCCAGAGTGTTTTGTGCATGCTTATGAAATGTACGTTAGCATGAGTTCACACTATTTTGAATCAATATTGTTAGCAATAACAAGAAAACTATAATGGAACCAACATTCTTCAGCACAGATTGAGAATTCACCAATAGAATGATGCCTGGTAGTGAGTGTTCCTATCAAACTCCTGTCACTTCTGAGCCCAGACGTTCCTCCACCACCTTCAATGGAGCTGCTGTTATGAAAGGTTATTTCTGTCAAGTGAAGTAGTTTGACATAGCCGCTCCTAGATTCTGACAAGTTGTTTTTATAAGGAGATGCCTTAGGTGTAATTAACTTCCAGCTGTTATTAATGGAAAAAATGGTTTTGTTTTTACATTTTGTGAAAAATCACTTCTTTTCAAGCCAATACGTAAAAGAAGAAGAAGAATGCTTTAGTCTGCACATTTTTCTTGGAAAAATCCTAGTTGAATTCAGAGAAGTTTACTTCTGAGTAAGCATGGATAAGATTGCATTCTTGGTGCATTAAGTAGTTAAGAGTGCAATTCTATGTAAGTTTAGACAGAAAAAAAGTCCTACATGGCTGGCTGGGGTATGCTGGGTGTTGTGGGAGTTTTTACTGTCTAAGCATCTATAGGATTGCACTTTAAGTAAAGTAAGGCTTTGTAGGGCCTGTGCCAAACCAAATATTTGGATTTTATTAGCCTTTGGTATAAAACTTTCCACTATAGCACTTCTGTGTTAGTTTGTTAGTCCCTTTCTTTTGTAGAAATCTGAATAATAGTATTTTTCTGCTTCCTCCATGTGTAGACTACTACAGGGATAATGCTTCAAAGGGTCATTAATGAACAAGGTTCATATTTGTAAAGCAAAGGAGGTGTTTACATGTTGGCTTCTAGGGCTCTTCCTACGAACAGTGCAAGTGGTACTCCTATATATATAAGAAAATTCAATTGTGTCACCTAATCTGTATTCTTCATTTACCGTAAGTGTTAAAAAGATTTGTGTGAAGCTCTGTATACTTTGGGAAAGCAATCTTCAACATATATCACTCACAACATCATGTTTAATTCTCTTGGTTTTGAAATACATGGGCCCTGTTCAGACCTATCATTGCTTGTCGTTATGAGAACGAGCCTGCACAAGTCTTGGGCTTCCATGCTCTCCATTTTTCTTTTCTCCTGTGAGAGAAAGAGATCGAAAACTTCCTCTTTTGCTTTTGAACAAACCACAACTAAGCCTCAGGCTGAAAGAGGTTCATCACTCCTGTTCTATATAAATCAGCCTTCTGAGTCTTAACTATGCACCACATATAAAATGTTAGTTTGTTAATTATCAGCCTATGGAAGATTGTTGTTGTTAATAAAATGTGGTGTGTAAATAGATCTGGGGAGCCAAATGTTCCTCCATGTTTGAAGTATACTAGTAGAAACGCATTCTTTTTAGGAAAGAGAACAGGATCAAAATCCAAGTCTTTATGTGCTCTTCATAGTTAAATAGCTTTGAAAGGGTGTGTGCATATTTGAGTGGATGTGCTGATGAAATATTGCTAGTTTTTTCAACAAACAAGGTGGAGATATTTTCTTCTTTACTTCCAAGGGTAGATGCATTTTGTTAGTTAAATCACTCAGTGTCTATAAAACTTCCAGCAAACCAAATTAATGTGTTCTTAGCCTCATATATAATTGAAGTGCTTTATCCATTAGTTTCTAATCTAGTTAATTATGCTAAAGAAGAAGGAAAAGTAAGTGTCCTGTTTCCTGTCGGAGAAGAATAAAAGGCTCAAGTGTAACACTATGCCAGCATAGAGGATTAGTGTTACCAATTAATAACTCAGCATTAGAAAGAAGCTTGTGTTCATGCAAAGTGGTATAACTGAACGTCTGGGTCATACACTTCTGAGAAATGTACAAAAAGACTATAACACCTGTTGTCTAGATATGCTTTTAAATTTGAACTTTTCTTTAGAAAGGTCTTTGAGTTGGATGGTACCCTTCTATCTCCAATGCTATTTAGCATCCTGTACTCCTGCAAATGATTTTTCCCTTCAATTCTACTTCAGAGGAAATCAAAAGACTTAATGCTGGAAGAGTTCCATGTGTTGCAGTGGGGCTTAAGAGACCTGGCCCTCTGAAAATAGTTTTGTACACTTCCCAGGGAGCCACTGAGACTAGGGCTGCCAGCCCTTGAAATAAAAAAAATTGTTACTTGAGTGAGGATCAGAGGCAGAGCTTGGTGGATCAGGAGATGAAGCCCTCAGAAAAAAATCTATTCTTCCAATGCTCACAAGACTCTTGCCACCAGATGATTCTATCTGCATGGGTATCAGGTCTCCCCCAGATCACAGCACAATCCAGATGACCACTGTGCCACAATTTAAAGACGAAGAAGCTGGAAATAACCTGAAGGTAGACCGGTACCTCAAGAGAGCGAATCAAGACACAAAACTCATTTTTGTGTCATGTCAAATGGTCGAAAGAACTGGGCATGTAGGAAAGGAATGTTTGTCTTACGTTCTTGCACACATGCAGTCTGGACAACAAGACCCGACATGGACTGAAACACAGAGCAATCAGTCAGAATCATACAGACAAGTTACACCTTCCCTTCCCTCCCTACCTCCCAGCTGCTGCTCTCTGTTACTCACTGGATGGCATTTACAATGCTGCTGCTCCATTGCCACTGATTATCCCAAAGATACTACCATACCAGTTGAGCAGGAAAGAGCTGTGGCTGGGTTGGCCCATGGCCAGCAGGCTGAGTTGTGTCCGGCAGAGCTAGGCTGCTCTCAGTGATGAAACGGCCTAACATGAGCCCTTTGGCAAGACTGGCTTACCCTTGCCACCCTTCCTCCTCTGTGTGGCTCATCCTCTTCTGTATGGTGTCACAGGGAAGCACTGAGGCAGCCAGCTAAGCTCCTCCTAGCTGAAACACAGCCACTGTAGTGGCAATGACTTTCTTAGGTGTAGTGACCAAACTAAACTCAGTGATCATGGGTGAGCTCTTGCACACACTTGCTTACTCGCTCACTCTTTTAGAGCTGCCAATATGCACAAGCGCAGAACATGAGCACAAGTCAGATGTTTGGGCTTTCCCGTCTTTTGTCCAACAGCTGGTGCCTACACACCCCTTCTCTCAAAATGTTAGGATGTTCTTGTGATATGTTTTCAACCTTATTTAAGAGACTCTGGAGGAGCCTGTGCAGTGGAGAAAGCAGGGAAACCACACTGTTACTGCATTTAAGGGCTGCCTTAAATAAGAAAGTTGTTGAGGCTCATGTTTAAAATGCGTCTTGATCATAAAGGCCAAGTGACTGTTGGAGGACAGAAATCTCCTCATAATTAACAAATGTGAAATATACAAGAATAAAATGGCATGACCAAAGTGGGGTAAAATGTCTTGAGAAGGCAGGAGAAAAGGGTTTAGCGGGGTTTGTTCCCTGATCGGAAATGAAAGATTGTCAGATAAGAACAATCCTCTCAGTAGGAATAAAATATGAGAAATGGGATAGCTTTCCCCAGCATCTTATAACTATTGTCTCAGATCCGGGATAGGCAACCTGGTGTCCTCTAGAGGTTTTGGACTCTCCATCAACCCCATCTAGCATAGCCAATAGGACTATGGGAGTTGTCCAAAACACTTAGAAGGCACCAGCTTGATTATCCCTGCCCTAGATAATACAGATGTAACAGCAGACGGTAGAAAATGATATGAAGTATATCTTGAAGATTCAACACATTTCCTGCCCATTGTTTCTTAAATAAAGTGACATCAATGTACTGTGAATCCCTTGCTATGTGTAAACCATGAATGGGGAACATGCAGCCCTCCAGATGTTGTTGATTATGCTGTTTTAAGCTGATGGGACCTACAGTCCAACAATATCTGGAAAGTCCACAAGTTATTACTCCTGGGCAGGATCTACACTGCTTCTTTATAAATATATTGAAGTGCACTGACAACTGTTGGGGCCCATGATACATTCCATATACTGTTTTCAACCTGTTTTCAAAATGTTATATCCTGCTTGGTGTAGATGTGGCTCTGGTATAAATAATAACTCGTAAGAAATTTGTCAGGTTTTTCACTCACATAGGGAAAAAAATCACAATGTCATATTTAAATTCATTGCCATGGTTGGTTTTAACAGAGTGGAATTTCTTTGCCTCTTGCTCTTTTTTTTTTTTAAAAAAAATAAAGATTTCCTTTTATTTAAAATGAGCACAACTCTATGCAATTCTGTTTTTAAAATGCCACTATAGGGTTAGAATATGGTGTTTCAGTAGCGAGGAAGAATGCACTTTTTGGGTGGGGGGGTCACATGATTAAATCGAGTCTTTCTGAGTAGTGATTAAAATTGTGATTTAAATCAAATTGATTTAAATCAAATCCACCCTGGTAGTGATTTAAATCGTGATTTAAATCATGAATTAAATCGTGATATAAATCATGATTTAAATCAAATTGATTTAAATCAAATCCACCCTGCTATATTCACTAACTGGGAGTAAGTCAGATTAAAGAAAATAGGAATATTTCGGAATAAACGTCCATTGGTTTGCACTTTTAGTCATTTTGCCCTGAAAAATGTCCAATCTTTGCAAAATCAGGGGAAAAAACAGCAACACTATATTATGTCTGACCCGTTTGTCTTATCTATTATCAGTGGATGTAAATTCCGAGAGCATTTGCTTCACGTTGAATTGCCATATCAGCTAGCAATAAATGGAGCTGGTACACATACCATTCTTCAACCTTTTCTTCCTGTATCATGTTTTGGACACACACACACAGGCCAGAAATGTATAAAAGTAAGTGTTGGGAGGCTTGGTAGTCATAGAATGGTGAACATTTTCACACCACTGACAATAGTGTATTACAACTTAGAGCATGAATTATGGCTATCTGCCAAGCAAGCGCCAACAAGCCCAAGCACTGAGTCCGCAGGTTGTCACTGCCCAGCCCCAGCCTGGAACAGGGTAACTATGGGGGTGAAATTACGTAGTTTTTTATTTTTGTTGCTCACAAGGAAATGTGTGGAGCATGATCCAAATCGGAAGCATTGAGTGTGGGGAGTGGAGGATTTAAGCCTCTCTGCAGCTGCTTCCTTCCCCTCCCCATATAAGGGTTAAAAATGGACGGAGGAGTTTCCACTGGCCCCAATTGGAAACTTTAAAAAAAAAAACCAAAACCACACAGGTGGGGCAGAATAACAAGAGGTGAGAGATTTAAGCAGGATTGAGGGCCACATTTCCCTGTGAGAAAGTGGTCAGGAGCCACATACTGCTGGCAATGGACAGGGCCCAAGCCAAGAGTGGGTAGGACACCCCTTCTCTCTCTCCCTCCGTCTCTTCCATTTATGGTCCCTCTCCCCCTCTAAAACTAGTGGGACACCAGGATGTGAACAGCTCTGATTTTTCCCCTCAGTCAAGGGGGTGTTGCTTCACCTAGAAACTGGCGGTGGCAATAGCCTGTGTACAGTACACAGCCATTTGCTTCTCTTCTTAAAAATCTGAATTGGACATTATTGTGAATGTTTGGGGCAAGATCAATAATTAAAACTTTACAATTTTTAAAAATATAATCATTGTATATTTAATTTCGGGTCTGGTTATCCAATACCTTTTAAAGAACATCTATCAGCTGTGCAGAATATTTTTTAGTTCTCAAAATGAAATCCATGAGTTGATTTTAAAGGTTTCCCTGAAGGAAGGAGATCTTTGGATCCAACCACTAAACGCTGGAGACCCTTTTATATAGTAAGTGAGAAAAAGCAAACTTGTTGGTTTTAATTCAATATTTCAGTATTTGTGAGAAGTACAAATATTTGGACAAGCATTCTTGTTTTATTTTAAACAATAGTCAGTTTCACACTGTTGGTTTCATATGATCTCCGAAAATATGACTATCTTTAGAAAAGATAGTAGCAAGGTTTATTAATTGCATATGGCAGTATCAAATCAGTATTGCAGAAAGATATGATTCAGAAGCATTACATGATTCTGCAGTCTGCTAATGTACCCTCCAGTTCCAATTTGTTTACTACAACTAATTAAAAGTGTTTTCCAAATTTTTGATGCCTGAGGCTCACATTCTTTCATCCAAAAAACTTTACTTTTAGAGTGCTAAAAGCAAAAATGGTTTCCCCTCACGAGTCCCTTCATCCATTTATTTCTGCATGTCACTTCTTTTGAATATGCCTCCTGATTACTATTATAATCTTCCAGTATTCATGCAAAGATGTAGTGGACAGTGTCCTCTGTGGACTGGTACTTTTGGGATCACTTGTGAAATCCTTAATTATTTAATTTGGTTTCTAATTACATATAGTGTGGGAATAGTGAACTAAAGGATTAGTCTTTGATCATAGCTTGATAGGTAATGAAAGCATTATGCCTTCCTTGTTAAACCTGGATTACAGTGATTACTGTCTCCTTTAGAAACTTCGCCTTAAAACTATTCACATTGTTAACATTTGTTAGAGGTCCTCCTTTAACAAATCAGTTGGGCTGCCTGATCTAAGTGATCCTAAGCAGGTTACTTTAAAAAAAGGCAACTCCAGAAGTTATCCCCCATTTTATCTGCCTAAACGTTTATTTATTTTAAACGTTGGACCGTTTTTTTCTTTAGAAGAGTCAAGGACAGCTCATGTCACCTATACAAATAAAACTCTGCTTCTATCAGATTTGAAAGTAAACTCCTAATTCAACTGCAGCCGTACTTATCAACTGCTGGTGATGCATCATTGTTCGAACTTTGAATATACCAACAAAAATAAATTGTGTTCTACAATGGCTTGGTGGGGAAGAATATAGCTACTCAAAACAATGCCTATTAAAATAATAGGGTTTTTAAATCTCTTTTAAGAAAACAACTGGGACAAATGATTGGCTCATATAGTATGACAGCATAGAAAATAAGGATACTGAATCCAACTGGATCTTAAGAAACAGAAATAGTGACAATATTTACACAAGTCTGATTAGAAGTACTGGATTTACAAACAGGATTATGAAGCTTCCGAAACAAATTCACCTGCAGGGCTTTGTATTGCTAAGGCTCTGAGAAAGCTGGCAACCATATAGGTCAGAGGCCTTCCTTTTGAAGGTGATTCATTTTCAACTTTGGTTCAAATACTTCTAAAACTCTGTGTCATAATTAACCGTAATATATTTGAAGCTGGAGTAGAGCAACTTGCAAAACTAAAAAAGGGCATTTACATAGAAGTTATGTATTTGATTTACCTTTTTTCATGCTTTATTAAATGTTTCCCATCCCCCCAGTCCCTACACTAAAGACTTTCACAGAGGATCCCAAGGAAGGCTACTCAGACTGGGTTCAGATGATATGATAACCAACGGTGGCTTAAATAGTCACCGGTTGGCTATTGTACTGTCTGTTTGGACTTTTTCACACCACAGTTGGTTATTCGGCTGAAATAACCAACACAAATAACCAAAGCTGTGCAGAGTTGATTATTTGAACAACTGTTGGTTACCGTGTCGTGTGTCGGGCATTGTTGACTATTTCGTCACACAGAGTTGGTTCTATTCAGCTACTACAGACTTCCCTGGTAAGAGCTGCCACTTCAGTCTAGCCAGCAGAACTCCAGCAGGAGGACTGAGGGGAAAGAGGGTGGGGGACATGTCAATCAAACACACTGTTGACTAATAGTCAACTCGACGTTGACCTTAATCCACACTGCAATCAATTATAACCATGTCTTGTTGGGAGAACGCCCTCAATAATTAACCGTGGAGTTGACCGATAACCCACCATTGACTATTGTGTTGTCCGAACGCAGCCTCAGACTCTCCTCTCCTAATCCTAAAGACATAACTCTGCTTTCATCCTAAAACTTAAAGAGCTCCTCCCCAGAATCACCTGCAGCTCCAAAGGCTCTTCCTCTACTACCATGCTAAACTGTGGGCAGCAAGTGCCACTTCAGTCCTGTCGAACTCCCACATAGGCACTTGACACCATACATACTTCTCCATGTATGGATCAGTGAGCTTCAGACCAGTGCTGGACCAGAAACTGCAATCCACAGTTTCTGCTTTCAGCAAGTTTTGAATTGTAGCTCCACATAATCTATCAGTTTTTCAGATCATTTGCTATTGAATCCGCACCTTGCCATACCAGGCCAGAACACCCCTGTTGGCTCCATCCTGGGACAGGAGAGAATACAAGCTTTGTTTTTTGGTCAATTTGTGACTTCCTAAAATGTCATCTGGCAATCTTCCATCTTTTTTCTTCTGATGTACTTTCCCCCAGGCTGAAGACAAACACACTTCCAGACACCCCCTCTCTCATGTGTGTGTGTGTGACAGAGAGAGAGAGAGAGAGAGAGAGAGAGATCCCCCCACCTTTTCTCATTTCTGGGAAGGCTTATTTCAACCCCTCTTACAGCTGCTTATCAAAACCCTTGAGACTTAACTTTTGGTTTTGTACTTCATTTTTTGGTTTTGAACTTCATTTTTTGGTTTTGGTTTTGAACTTCATTTTTTAAAAAACATGAAATTTAAATGATTTGTCCTTCCTACAAATACCTGCCAAATTCACTCTTGCTTGGTAAACCCTTGCCTGGTTCATTGATTATTTGCTTGTCTCAACTCAAATTTTGGGATATTTGTTCACTTACTTTCTACACTTTCTTCATTGGCACTCATTTCAATGGGATTTTCCAAGAACACTATTGTTGTAACAAGAACCTTTCTGCTTAATAACTACACATTAATTCCCTATTTGTTCCTTTCAATCCACAATATCTTCGGTCAGGATGGAGGTCTTATTGTGAGGAAGGTCCATTTTCTGAGCACTTGATGTGCAATATGTTGTACAGGAGAAATGTGATACTTTCCTCAGATGGCGCATTTACTGCTATTGTGGTTTCTGTGTGGAATGTGGTTGCACAAGCATCCAGGGCATTTAAAAGAGGCTGTAATACATAATAAAAAGTGACATAGCCAATACCTGTTGAGATCAGGTTCCTGCTTAGTAGTATTGCAAAGCTTGCTGTTTTATGCTTAGAGTGCTTTGTGTTGAAAAGATTTCTATAAATTCTTAATTTCCATACTTCAGATCAGAAGATATTGTTTGGTGTTTCCTCCTTTTGTTTCTCTAATCTTTTATGTTGTTGTTATTAAGTTTGAACCCATTGTGGACAGTGATCTTTTTTGTGAAACTGCTGCAATCTCCTCTAAGAGCCAAACTACTTTGTACTTTAAAGACATGGCTAGCTGCAATGCATTTTTCTTATTTACTCAAAAGCAAGCTCAGAGGGCTCAGTAAGGATTGGGACCTTAGCACAAGCTCTTTACTCTCTGCTGTAGTTTACACATCTGCTATTTACGTAGCTCCAATGTGTGGGGTCTGATCCAGATAGGGATTGCAGTAGAGGGGCGATGAAAATATCCTGGTGCAAATCAAGTTCCCTATAGTTGCTTTTGGCTAAAAAATAGATAGGCATAGGTGCTTGCTTTGGCTTTGAAGTAATGTGTAGTTTGATCATCAGCCCATGGAATAGGGAGGCCTGGGTTCAAATTCCCACTCAGATTTTAAGCTCACTAGGTGATCTTGGGCCAATCATTATGACTTAAAGTAACCTAACCTACCTTGCAAAATTGTGAGGATAAAAATGGGGGCAGTTAGAAAATACCCTGAATATCCCCATGATCTTCATACAGGAAAGTTGGGATGATAATAATAATTAATAATACATCAAATAGAATCAAATAGTTGTAAGGACATTAGAGTGAAGTCATGTACTCCAAGCCCCTCCTCAATATAGGATGTACAACACAGGATACAGCTACATCATCCCTGACTAGCATCTGCTTAAATATCTCCAGCAAAGGAAAAACCACCACCTCCCGTGGCAGTCTGTTCCACTGCTGAACAGCTCTTATCATTAGAAAGGTTCTGCTAACGCTTAGCTGACATCTTCTTCCCTGCAATTTCCCTGCCCCATCTTCTGCATGACAGCCTTTCAGATATTTGAAGACAGCAACCATGGCTCCATCTCTTCTCCAGGCTAAACGCACATAGCTTTGTCAATGGTACCTCATAGGACTTTGGTTTCCAGACCCTTCAACATCATGCTTGTCTTTCTCTAAAATGTAGCAGAACCTTTAGATCCTTCAGATGGAGATACTTTTGCTGCACAGAAAATAATGCAGGCAGGCTATAGCACTTGGTTTTTGTTTCATTGTGGATAATCTATCTTCGTTGGGTCGGATTGTTGGCCTCTTTCACTGAGATTGGAGGGCCCTATAGCATTTTATGTAGAAGGTTGATTTGGCAGCTCTTTTCTGTTATAACATTGCTCAGTTCTTTTCTTTTGAAGTAGCTATAGAAATACAACTAAGCCATGCACTCAAAACCACTTCACCTATTTATAATCCTTTTTTCTAATCAATAACATCTGCCTGCTTCATTTAACTGGTACATTATGGTAACAGTGGTTTTCCTGAGGTGGATTGGAAGGAATACAAATCTCCATTATGTATGAACTTAGCACAAGTGAAAATTCTGTGGTTAAAATGCCTGCTTGTACAAATCACAGGCAATAACCACAATAATAAACTATGTTTGAACCAGATTAGAGGCTGGGAGAAAGAGGTGGAAACTAAATTAAACATTTGACTTCATAAATGGTTTTCAGAAGCTATGAATTTTCACAACCTGGGTGGCAAACTTGTTCTTTAACCAGAAATATTAAATTTCTGTTGTAAAGAAGATTCGTGAACATTCTTTAAAACATGGGAGGGTCAGAAAAATAGGGTGGTTCACAAGAGGCAGGCAGGGTGTTGGCTCAGGAGGTGCAATCAAACAACAAATGTCTTCAGAATTGAAATTCTTTTTTAGCAAAGGTCCTAAAGTTAATATGCCAGATGTGGTAATGTATCTGATACAGTATTAAGATTGTTTTCCAAGTTGCGCCTTCAGCAGCCAGATTTAAAAAGGAAGTCTAATTCACAAGTTAGGATAAACTGCATTTCCCCTTGAATGTTAAGAACATTCCTAGCAAAATGATTATTAATATTATTTTTGCTTAGTACAAGTGTGTAACAGAAATGTAAAGGTAACTTTTCAGAAATGGAGCCTGTTAATATGATTCAGAATCCTATCTTGCTGCATTTGTTTGCTTTATAGTCAACACTAGGGAAGCTGGAGATTCAAACAGATTCAAATGAATTCAGATTTCTTTAAATTCAACCCACAGATATCTCAGCAGACCGGTATATTATTAGTTGTGTGGATTTTGCAGACTTGTGCCTATTTCTGCTACAGGTAGCACCAGTGTGTAGTTTACTTTGCCTCAAGCATCAGCCGCGACGTTGGAACTCTGAATTTCAGCAGTAATATGTAATCCCTCTTCAGCACTAACCATATTTTACAATGATATGAAGGCCACGCTAACTCCTGCTTGTACAATTTGTTTAAGATGTGCATTAAACGTAACTTAACTAGCCATTAAAGAGATGTAATTCAGTCATTCAGGCAATGCCTGAATAGTAATAAAGCTCTAGAATATTTTTTTTAACATGAAAAACAAAAGTTCAGACCAGATGTCCCAAATCTATTTTTGGCTGTTGAGGGATTGTATTTTTCTTGAGGTCATGGCTGATAACAAAGAGCTGTTGATAACTGAAACTATTTTTTCCTGTGTTAGAGATTATTAAAAAGAAACAAACAAAAAAGGAAAATCTCCAAGGACAAAAACCTGATACAAAGTCATCATTCCACGTGAAACCAGATAGTCTGTGACACTGCATTTCCGCAACCAACCGCCTGCTTGTTTATACAGGTGTCTATAAAGGAATGTGGGTATTTTAACTTAACCAACAAAAGCTGATAAGCTAATGGGTATTTCTCTCACTTTTGAGACTGCAGCATCTCTTTCAACCTTCACCTATTTAAATCTGCAGACATGGACCCCTTCTCCCCCCCCCCCCCCCAACCCCTTGTATGTTATCAGCCCTGGAAAATAGGTTTGTAACTATTCTTGGAATGTCCTGCACTACTGCTTCTGTATTAAACTGTTCTCCCTTTTATGAAAAACTCTCTTCCCTCACCCCATCAATACACAGCTGTTTGTAGGGGTTATCTAGGGGTTATTTAATGACATATGTTTTCCAAGTAAATAGCATCCCACATTTAGAGTTAAGTTTTTAATGGAATAAAGCTTTTAGCTTTATGTAACTGCAAGTCATTTTAATGAGGTAACATTAAAGCTCTGATACCTACCTGAGCCACAATTTGATAACTTCAATTGAGCACATGTAGGAAAACCATGTTGAAGGCTTAAATGTTAAGCCAAAGGCTTTATAACTAAATTCTCTTTCAATTTTAGAAACAGAAATTGTACAAGTTTTTATGAAATGGTAAGTTCAGAAATTGAAGAAGTCTCGTAGCCTCTTCAGATGTTATATCCACCAGCTTACTCATATAAATATTGTAATATCAGATAAGAGTGTACATGGAAGAAACAGAAGTAACACATGTGAGGGACCCTGTAGACAATTTTGTGCATGTGAGCCGGCATTAATTTATTCTCACAACAACCAGCCACTGTTCATATTTCACACAGTTGCCTTAACAGTGCAACTGTTTATATTTTACAGTGTTGTCACTTGCCTTAATGCCTGTCGGGAAATCCATGACTGGACAGGCATATAAACCTGGGCCTCTTGTGTCCAGGAACAAGTTTTTTTCCTCAAGATCTCTGTTGCACTTTGTCAAGCAAAGAATTTGATAGAAAAAATGCTAATGTCAGGATGTAAGCATTTCTTGCATTCCATTTGCTGCTCTGTGTGTGGCTGATCAAGAAGTACTGTCAATACATAATCGGTCTGTGTATTGGCACTGCTGATCTTGAAATTTGGCCTTGCTTCACTTTCAACTATGCATCAGGAACAGCCTTTTAAAAGTTAATATTTTGTTCCAGTGCAGTTCTTTTATAACTTATGCTAGTAGATGGCTGTGGTATTATAGCAAGCTGATGTTAATAAAGGGTTATCTTTCTATAGCATTTTTGTTTTTGATGAGTGGGCATATGTGTTAAATTATATTAAATATATAATGTCAAAAAAGTATATTGGTTGCCATGAGCATAACTGCTTTCTTTTTCTAACTGAACGATTCAGTTTTGGGCACCACAGTTCAAGACAGGATGTTGATACATGATAAATGTGTGAAGTGTTAAGGTAAGCTTAGATATGGATGGTGAAAAGTGATAATAAGAACCTTGGCTGATGGCTAGACTGACATGTTCAGCTAATTCTTTAAGTATTATTTATATAGATAAAATAAACCTTTTGAAATCCAAATTCAGTCCAATTTCTAAAAACACTTTACAAAACCAATTGCCACAATTCAGACTATTCACTGCATGATATATTGGGTGTGTGTGTGTGTGTTGTATTTCTATATTACGAATAGTTTTTTTAAGGCAGGCATGGAAGCAAATCTATGACACATATGGCAAAATTAAAAGTGGTGAAAGGTTTCTTAACAAACAGTAAAAGGGTTGTTTCCTTCCTTATAGTCATAGCCAATTCATACCTTATGAATCACCCCTGATTTGTATGATTAAGACATTTAGTAGGAGTAGAAAATGTTCTTCTCCCACTTAATTCACACATCAGAAGCATTCACATTTCCAGCATAACCCTCTCATGGAAGTTGCTATTTAGTATTATTTATATTTCATTTGTATCCCTGAATAGTCTTTTAGGAAACTTGGAACAGCTTGCCTGGATCTCCACAGCAATTTCCATCTGTTTAATGACCAGGATAAAACTTAGCTTTAACAATATGACTGGGATTTTATGTCCTTTGGCCATTCTGTGGTCTTCCATAAGTTCTCTTCCATGTCAGTAGTTGTGCAAGAAACTTTTTACACAAGTCAGAGCAGTTCCATATTGGATGATGGGTCTTGATATAATTAAAGTGCTTCATTTTTAAAAATAAAGAAATTACTGAATTCATAGCCTGCCTTTTCTCCACCAAACAACCCTGTGAGGTAGGTTGGGCTGAGAGTCTGTGACTGGTCCAAAGTCACCCAGTGAGCTTCCATGGCTGAATGGGGACTATATCCCAGATCTCCCAACTCTCTCAGTCCAACACTTACTACGAGTCCCAACACTAACCACTACACCACTCTGGCTCTCAATGTTTTCAAGTAAACTGACTAAAACTGCACATTCTATTCTGTATAAATCAATTGGGGTTTCAGTTCTGGCTGCCCTGTTATTTTCGGTTTTGCCTTCAGATGCTCTGTGTTTATTTAGTAAATATTTAGGAAAATATTTTTCTTCTTCTGAAACGTTCATATGCTTGAAAAGCAGTTGTGCAATAGTTTTGTGAAGGTGTTTGGCAACAGAGAGCACTTTTTCCTTCTTTCAGGCAGAGTACATTATACACAGTAATCTGATATGGCAAAGGTTACGTACGCCTGAACTAGAAAATAATCAGAAGCCATAGAAAAATGCAGTAAATTAAACAGGGCAAGAGCTAGTAGGTAACGGGTGAACGTCCATTGCATGACTTCCTTGCAACAAAGTTTTCCTTAGAGATTTGATAACTTCAATGATTTTCTTGTATACTTCTAGGAGATTACATTCCCCCCCACCCCTCCGCAAAGTATAGTTGCATGTAGACTTTCTAGCATCTGTTGTGGTATTTCAGAATTCCCTTTTTAAGTGAATATTCCTTTAGAAATCATCAGCCCAAATTGTGTTAAAATCAGTTCTATAGTGGAAAGGGGGGGAATGCTTTGTAAAAATAAATTTAAGACAGGCTTATTTGTGTCCTTTGTGCTTAGTTCTGTTGTAGATGCCTGTAGGCTATGATCCTGTGGAATGTGTTATGTCCCCACCCCCTGCTGAAGTCAGATGCTCTGAAGGGGGTAACTAAATGCTCTCTACTCTGCAGTCAGTGTGTTTCCAACCTTAAAAAGAAAAACAAAACAAATAGCTTCTCAGGGAACAATGAGCATTCCTTGCAGTCCAAGGAGGTGAATTCTCCTTAAAGCAACATTGTACATGGTCTCGAAGGTTTGGTTCCTGCCATAGAGAAAGCCAGGTATTGCTGGCAATTGTTCTGCCCTAAGAGAGGCATTTTCACTTTGCCAGGCCTGCTGCTGATTGGTGCCTTATGTATGTGGGTTGAACGCTGAGCTTTTGATCTCCTTAAGTCCCTGGAAGGAATAGGCTCTATGTCTCAAAACAATATACTACATCTCCGTTTTTTTGATCTCTAGAAGCTATTCCCAATCCCCACTTCTCAATATTTTGGGACTGCTCCTCTTTAAAATTATTTTCATTTTATCCCAGATCGCAGCCCCTGTGCTTCAGGAAATCTTTAGAGGTCATCCAGAAATGCATTTATGGGTGCAATCCTATACATACTTAGAAAAAAGCCCTACAACTCCCAGCATTCCCCAGCCAGCAATGCTGGGAGTTGTAGGACTATTTTGTGTCTCAACATGCATAGGATTGCACCCATTAAGTCTTTTTATTTAAGGAAACAAATGTAGCTTTTGGAAGGGCCAAGATTCAGGCTCCTCCTCCAAACAATCTTTCCCTCTTTCACCTAAAGATGTCAAGATCATATTGTTTAGTGTGTGTGTGTGTGTGTGTGTGTGTGTGAGTGAGTGACCTAGAATGAGAGATCAGAAAGGAGAATATCCCTCTTGATTCTCTTGGACTTCTTAGAGGTATTCTAAGCCATTGTCCATAGTATCTTGCTGGTTCACCTTGCAAGGGTAAGACTAGGAATCAGCACCTAACTTTCACAAGGGTTTATGCTATTCAATATCTGTGTAAAACTGTAGAAGAAGTTTTGTAAAGGCTCAGATTCAAACTACACATTACTGTAATGACTAGGAGCTGTAGCTTTTTTTTTATTGGGACCTCCCCAGCTGCTATTTTACCAATAATCCCCTGATTAACTCTCAGGATATGGTGCAATCAAATGTAGATGAAACGTGTCTGTTTCCTTTTCAACAAATCCTAGCAAGATTGTGAAAGTCTTGAGATAAATAAATTTATCTTGAGATAAACAATAGGCTGGTTGTGAGTGAACAGTCTGAAGCATAATCATAACAAGATGGAGATGGTGTTGGCTGAGGGAAATCCATTTACCTTAGGATAAGTTTAGAGCCTGTTTGGATGGGAGGGGGAGATGTAACCGTGGATCTGAACTTTGGGATCCTCCTGGATCTGGTGTTGCTTCCAGATGTCCAGGTGGCGACAATGGCCATGGATGCCTTTTACCAGCTTAGGCTGGTATACCACCTGGATCCTTTTCAGGACAAGAAGGATCTGGCCACTGTCACATGTGCCTTGGTCACATCCAGATTGGATTACTGTAACACATTGTGCATACATTTGCCATTGAATAGTGTTTGGAAGCTACAACTGATCCAGAATACGCTGCCAGCTATTCTACTATATAGAACATATAATTCCAGTTATGTAAATTTCACTGGTTCTCACTGGGCCCAATTCAGAGTACTGTTTTGACCTTTAAAACCGAAATAGATATCTTCAGGACCACCTTTGTTCCCTATGAATCTGTCTTATTGGTCAGTTCATCACAGGAAGCCCTGCTCAGTGTACTTCCACTGTTTGATATGCTATAGATCTGTATATAAGACAGGGCCTTCCCTTTGAGGGAGACTCACTTGATTTCCTCATTATCAGGACCTGTGCAGCATTTTGAAGTGGATGTTTCAGAGTTTTGGAGTTTAAACTTAATTTGTTGCTGTTTCAGCTGCTGCTTCATGTCATTTTGTCCCTTTATGTACATGTTTTGATGCTGTTTTGTTCTGTTTATTTTATGTTTGCTTGTTCTATGCAGCTGTTATTCACTTTGTGAATTCCTATGGGACATATAGGCGGGATCGAAATATTTTGAAATAAAATATTTATAGCAAGTAACTTTTGCTCTTTCTTTACAGTTTCAAACTTCCTTTTGTTTTTCAGATAGAAGAAGGCAGCAAAGCTGCAGCTGTTGACAAGTTGCTGGCTGGGGATGAAATTGTCAGCATCAACGATGTGGGTCTCTCTGGGTTCAGGCAAGAGGCCATTTGCCTGGTGAAAGGTTCGCACAAGATGCTAAAGCTTGTGGTGAAAAGGTAAGTTTGTAAATCACAATGGCCAGAACTAAAATCAAGTTTTGTTTGCCATAGCTGAGTTGCTGACTGTGAAAACTTGTCACAAGTCTGTTGTTCTTCACTTTGCAAATTTGTGTTTGTGGCCTTGGCAAAAACTATCTCAGCTAAGTTAATTTGGTGCATTTTGATTGACTTACCTATTTTTTAAAAATACTTTAAAACAACAACAACAACAACACACTCTTCAGTCCTATAAGCTACAGAATGATTAATTCCTGGAAACAAAAAAAGTACTCCAGATATGTTGAAGGTTTTGCAGGCTTGTTCTATAGCACTTCTTAGCTGAAGAAATCTATGGGGTAAAAACCTGATGTGTTCATATGTAAATTGGATCAGCTCATGGCAGTGCCTAGAATTCAGGTTTGGGAATACTTTACAAACTTGTCCGCTACCCATGTGGTTTAAAAGCATATCCAAATAGCCATAACAGCTTGAATCTCACAATTTCCTTGCTATAGAGTTGACATTATTAGAAGTTGCCACAGGCTTAGGTGGTCATGTGAAGAGATCTTGAGTAGCCAGTGACTAAAGAAGGGTGTGAAGACTACAGTATTCATCTCAGTAACCTGAGCCCCACAGCTTTCTGGCTCAGCTTCTTTAGCAGGGGTGGGGAATTATATTGGGTGAAAGTGGCCAGATTGCCTCTTGGATTCCCTCCCACACACAAAAGCACTCTCAGCCAGTGCTTCCAGGAGAGCATACCCACCTTCATTCTTTGGGGAGGGGCCTTGCCTGAGGACCCTGCAGGCTGAGTGGGCTGACTGGATGGGCCAAACTTGGCCCATCCCTGTTGTGTAATTTGGCCATATGCTACTATGATCCTTGTGAGCCTCTTCAGTCAACCTTTACCTGTGATTCACTGGAGATCAGTCCTTCAATATGCTATCTATGGAGCTAAATTAAGAAGCCACTGGGCCTAGTGCAAATAGGATTCTTCAAAGCATCATAACCTATTACCAGCTTTGGCTAGTACACCAACTATGGCTCTTCCTGGACTATGATAATTTAGCCACAGCGGTACAGACATTGGTAACCTCAAGATTAGGTTATTGTAATGCATTCTATGTTAGGCTGCATTTAGGCATGGTCTGGAAGTTATGGCTGGTACACAGCAGCAGCGAGGCCACTAACCGGAGCCACCTTCTAGCAGCAAGCTACTGCCTTGCTAAGAGAACTACACCGGCTGCCAGTGAGCTAGCAGACCAAGTTCAAGGTGTTGTTGTCATCATTGAAAGCCCTAAACAAATTGGGACCATGTTACCTTAGGGACCGTCTCACTCCTTATGCCCCTGCATGATCTCTGCGATCGTTAGAGGGAGCACTTGTAGTAGAGCATTTAGTGTTGCAACACCCATCCTCTGGAACACTTTACCAATTGATATTAGACAGCCCTCCCCACCCCCCAGTGTTGGTTTGTAGTACAGTGTGTGATTTTATTGCTGATTAATCATACTGTGTTGTTTTTATTGTTATATTTATTGTTTTATGCTATTGTATTTTGTGTTCACTGCTTTGATACTTTTGTAGAAAAAATCTGAATCACAATTAAAATAATCACTAAATAACACCCATGAAGCAACATTTTTTTGTCAGTGTACTGCAACCTGATGCCACACAACAAAAATTTGCAAATGATTTAATGATGGCAATTATTCATTATAAACAGCTGACAAATACAATGGGCCTGACATACTGTTGATATATATGGAGAATGTGTCCAATATGGTATTTTTTGTATTACCCGATGTGTCAGCACTTTGCCATGTTAGAGAAAATGTCAGCTATATAGACAAATGTCTTTAACAGACTCATATCTCCATAACAGGAGTTAAGTTTCCAACCATTATCAGTTTCACGCTTAGGAAAATTGCATCTCACGGATCCATCTCATGTAATGGGTCCCTTACAATGTACAAATGACCACGTCTATGGAATTAGCTATGTATATTGTACAGTTTGAGATGGGCATTGTTCTGAATGCATATCGGGATTGCTTACTATGTGTACTATTCTCATTTACAAATAGTAATTTACATTCCAAAAATGAAACAAACCACCGTAAGTAGTACTTCCAGTTTATAATTTTTATAGACTTTTTAAAATCTATCATGTGCATCGCATCACTTGCATATCAGTTGAAACTGTAATTTATTAAGATTGTTCATGCTGTACAATAAATAATAAAATTAATTAAAGAGACCACTTAGGGTGCAATCCTGTACACAGTTTCCTGGAAATAAGCCCCACTAAATGTAATGGTACTCGCTTTTGAGTAAACATGCATGGGATTCTACTGTCAGAATCCTTGAAGATAGTGTCCTATTTATTTCTCATGTTTACATCAAGAGAAAATGTAATTAAGCTGCCTTTAAACAATGCTCTAAGATTTGCTTAGGTGTGGATAGGAGCAAGAATTAAAGAAAGCTGATCACCCAAACAGATGGCACTGAAACACATAATATGAACAGTTTCAGGGAGTTCTACCAAAGTTCTATAGCCAAAAAACCAATAAATTATAATAAAACTCCATCTGGACTGTGTTATAATTCATATCTATTTGATCCTACACTGGCTTCTACTTTGGAAAAAAGAACATTTAATACATCATCTGCATTCTAGGTGATGGAGAAATCTTCATGATCTGTTTATTTGGGGCCTGTTCACTTTGCAGACATTACGCAGCATAACTCATAGTTTTGTAACCTCTCTGCTTTAAGGTGACTTCCTTTTCATCATTTTCTTCACATAGTTGTGAATGTTGGTCATCTTTGGATATTAAGATAAATCTTTATCTGGATACTGGTAGACATTTCTTGCTAGCAAAATAGCCTGATCAACATGGGCGAATGAAGACATCTGATTCCATGTTTGGAACTGCCTCACTGAAGGTTTTCCCTGTCTTAATTTCTGATTTTCCATATTCAGGGTGTTTGACAAGGAAAGGTTTATCACTTATGTGATCCCTTACCTGTATTCTGAAGTTGTGCCAAAGGTGGAGAACAGATTTTATCTTGTGCATTTTCTTAGTGTTTGAATTAGCTCTAAGGTCTATTTCAACAAATGGTGTTCAGTAGTTTCCTTTTGTAGCTATTAATCATAAATGTTTGCTTCTGAACTGATTCTTGTCTTCTTTACATCAAGGAGCATATTCTTCCCCTCCACCCACCACACTATGAATCAAGCTCCATAAAGGTCATTTGGGGATCTCCTAGTGCTCTCAAGTGTTGTTTATTTTCTAGATTGGATATTCTTCTTTTCAGATGCCTGAAAAGGGAAGTAAATGGCCCAGTTATGTTAGTGTTCTAACAATGAAACATTTCAGGAGTAAGGGCTGCTGCTTCTTACCAGGGGTGGGCAACTTGTGGCTCTCCAGATGTTTTGGTCTACAAGTTGCCCACCCTTGTCATAATAGCCTGGAGCCCTGTTGTTTATTTGTTTTTACAGAACCGCAATAGCTTATCTTTGGCTATGGCGCTGCGGCCAAATGTACACAATACAATTCTGTTGCCGTGAGGAATTTTACAGCAGTGAGGGCTGTGCAGTTCTTACAGAACATTTCTGATTACGTGCACTCTTTATCCTCATCCTTCTTCCTGTAGCCTCAAATCTAAATTTGGACTCGGTGGCCTTATAGGCCTCTTCCCACTCTACTGTTCTATGATTCTATGAAATCCTGGACATATGGAAGCCTGGTTTGCATTATCCATGGTTAGTACCAATGGAAATGTAGTGCTGCACCATTGTTAGAGAAAACAAGGAAGGGACAGGGGAATATACATGAGGAAGGGGGAACAATCCTGTGCATGGCACAATCCTATGCATGTTTAGATAGAAAAATGTCCTACAACTCCTAGCATGGCTGAGGAATTCTGGGAGCTGTAAGATTGTTTTCTATCTAAACATGCATAGGATTGTGCTCTTAACTGTGGTTAGGATATCAGAAATGTTACATCTGTACCAGGCCAGAGTCTTACTAAGGATTGTGAGGTAGAAAGGTCTTCAAGAAGCAGAAGTCAATCTCAGCCAGGTCAGAAGGTGCAAAATACACCTTACCTTGTTGTACCTGATTTTCCTCATGCTGCAATATCTTGTTAGTTAGAGTGCAACATCTCTACTGGGCACCAGGTTGGGGAAGACCGATTTACATAGTATCAACTGGCTCTTGAAGGCTGAGAAAAAAACATGATGTTTGGGGAAGAGAGCATAAATGGACTGAATGGCTGAATTCGGACAACACGATAGTCAATGGTGGGGTAATAATCAACTTTACAGTTGTTCATCTAGGGGGTACTCCCCACACAACATGGTAATAAATAATCAACAATGGTGTGGATTAGGCTCAGCGCTGAGTTGACTATGGCAGCATTCGGACGACACGATAGTCAATACAACAGACGATTGTTCCCCCCGCCCCAGTTGCTTATTGTGTCGTCCGAATTCAGCCAATCAGTAATAATTAGAATCTGGAACAGATAACTGCTATCTTGAGCAGGTGTGGGGTGAAAGCTTTTTCTTTCTTTCTTAGGAATGAGCCTAGAAGTAAATACAAAACAGAACGAAATAACTTTTCTATGGATCAGTTGTTAATAATGTTGACCCCACTGCAAATGTCTGAGTTTATTGGCGCAATCCCAGTGTTTTGAGTCAGGAATATTGTCAGTCCTGTCTTGCAATCTTTATTTATATTTATTTATTTATTTATTTATTTATTTATTTATTTTTAGTCTCACTTAAAACTAATGCTACCTTCTTAAGAGCCTTGTGTCCCCCCCTCTGTTTTTCTCTTTAAGAGTAGATAATGGAAAACAGATGTAGGGCCGTATCCAATCATTTATTTCTAACACAATCCAGACTCCTATTGTGTCCCAAGCACAGAAAAAGATGAGTGGGGGGGGGGGGGGGGGAGAACCAAAAGAAACTCAGGCAGGTGAATCCTGCCTACACATCAAGCCACACGTATAAAACATACAGATTCAGCATATTATTAAAGAATTAAGCATTCAGTGTGCAATCCTATGCATCCTGGGAATGCTGGGAGTTATAGGGCTTTTTTCTGTCTAAACATGCATAGGGTTGCATCCTTTGAAGACATCCTTGAAACCTTTTACTTGTTGTACTGATGGGAAACACAGGCTGAAAGCCTATAGTCTGTGAACTCAGATCCGGTGCAAAGTGGGTAAGCTAGCAAACCAAGCCAAAGCCTGTAAAATTAAATGAATCCATGGCAGGGAACACAAGAAGTTTGCTAATTTAGCCCCAGGCTACAAAATAAGTCAGATATGTCTAATCTGCCTATGGTCAAGGTATTAAGCTTTCTGAAAATATTTACGATTGTACAATCCCCCTGTTCATTTGTTCCTTCATTCTCTCTCTTTCAGTGCCCCCATACACATAGCCAGTGCCCCCAACCCCTCACAGACTTGGAGCCTTTCTACATGAGGCTTTTATTGTGTGTTCGTGATCGCTCCCTCATGGTAGTTTAAGAGTCCTTTACACAACATTGTCATTCTCTCAGGCCTCTCCTGTGTTTGGTGACTATTATCGTGGTTATTGTCTCAGTGGGGGAAATGTATTTTTTTCTAAATATAGTGATATTTACCATAGTACCACCTAGTGATTGTATAATGGAACATATAGAAAGGCGGAGAAAGAAAAATCCCATGGAAAAAAGTGTAAAGGAGCCGATCTTAATCCCGCGAAAACTCCAGAAGCAGAAGCCTTGGTATTTCAAGTAGAAAAGTCCATAAGTCTCCTTCTTCTCCTCCCTACATTAATTACCTCTTGCTGATTCCTGTGGATCATGCCACATTCAGCACTGGCAGGAAGCTGGTCCGTGATATTAGCCCCTTGCTGATACCACCATAATAACACCCCATTGGCTGTAAATTGCTGAAATGGCTCAAGAAGAAACACAGCTAATAGGTGGGTGCCCTGCCTCCTATTTAAATAGCAGCAGCCCCATGAGCTGCCTGAGCCAAGCTTGAGCCTGCCCAAGATTGGGCTGCTGCTGCTGCTGCCTTTTCCTCCAATTTATCGGCTCTCTTTGGAAAAATCGTGTGGCTGGAGCAGCCTTAACTTTCTGATCCAAACATAGTTATTCCTTTTACTTGTGGATTTGGTATGATAAAAGGGCAGAGAGCTCCTGGTGAGGGAAAAGGGTTGTAGCTGCATGGCAGAGCACACGCTTTGCATGCGGAAGAACCTCTTGGTAGAACTGGGAAAGATCCTTCTCTAAAATATGGAAGGGCTTCTCCCAATCTCCTGCTTGTGGGATAGAATTGGTCCAGTTCACACCATCACCATGGTGGCTTGTTTAAGCTGCAATGCATGCTGGGTGCCATTTGCCTAGCTACCCACCTGGGCACGGCTGTCAGGTTAACCAAACCTGGGTGGCATGGCTTGGTTGCATGGAAAATAACAGGCCATGGGTTATTTGAGAGTTGTTTCCCATTCGAACAAGCCACACTACCCAGACAACATGAAAAGCCGTGCCTGGGAAGGTAATCAGACAAATGGCTTGTGCAGCTTAAACAAACCACCATCTTTTTAGCTGCAGTGATTTCGCGAACGTAGTGGACCTTTGAAATGCTTGCATTCAGGCATTTTGGCAGGGGTGGGTGGGTGGGGTAAGGATGAGTACATGTGTATTTGAGAAACAAATGTACATTGTAAACAGTAGATGTCTCTACTTTCATTTATTAGCTGGACTCCTGCGTATGTGGAGACAACAGTATTGATTTCTGTGATTTTATATATGCCAGAACATATAATTTGCTTTGTTGATAACGTTATAGAAAATATTGTTCCTCTAAAAAGTATGTGACCTTTTCTTTTATTGTGGAGCTTTTCACTATATTGGGTGTGGGTGCTCTATGTTTGTGTTTGTAGTTATATTAAAGGAATATCTAAGTTAAGACAATATAAACTGGTAATTGTAGGCTGTGTTAATCAGCTAATTTGATGTGCATGTGTGGGTGTAGTCTAGCCAGATTCAATGCTGATTAAATCACATGAATGACCTTCAGAGAGCTTACAACCCCCATTATTGTTTTTTTTTAAATGTATCATTAGTTTTGTATTGCATACAAATGTATATCACTTTTATATATTGAATATCTTTAATCAGCTAAGATTTAAAAAATCCTAAAAGAAAAGTCCCAGGATTTTACACTTTGGCCCTTTCCACACCAGCCATTTTTCGAGGGGCTGCCCTTGCCTGCTCTCGGAGAGTCCGCATGATGCACAGAGCATCCCGCAAGCAGGCAGGGGCCAGCCCGCCATTTTCCCGGGAGTTCAGGGAACACTATTATCCCGGTTTGTTCCCTGCTCCTAGGATGGGCAGCAAAATGGGCAGCTGTTGTGGCCACCCATCCTGGGTAGGACAGCGAAATCGCCATCCCCAGGGGGAGGGGGTGCGATCGAGTGTGTGTGTTTTTTTAAAAAATAAACTAACCTCGTGCGCTCCTCCGTAGATTTTTTTTAAAAAAAAAATGGCTGGTGCAACTTGCGGCAGCCCAGAAGAAGCCCGGGCCGCTGCATTGTGGTGCTGCCTCATCGCGCCGAACCCACTTCTCGCCCTCTTCGCTCCTATGGTGCGGAAAGGGCCTTTATCTCTGATAGCAATGGTGTCATATCAGTTCTTTGTAGTGTTACAGTAAAAGCTTCTCCTAGATATTCTGGTGTGGTGTCATTCCTGTCGCTCTTGTACATACTTCTCTGGCATTGCAGCAGAACACTGCACCATAATTTTTGGTATGCACATGCATGCAAAGCACATCAAATAAATACAGTGGAAGCAAGCTGCAGTAGGGATTGCCAGCTGGGACAGCACTGTGGTTAGGCTGAGAATGATCTGACAACCAAATCCCCCGGTTTGTGCTCTCCCTGTAGGCCCTAATACTTGCACCTGCCGCTGTTTAGACAAGGGGCAGTATCCAGTGCTAACAGTCTGCCATTTCTAAACATATTGCATTAGTGGAAATGCTAACACAGCAGGGTGCTAGCGCAATCCTGGAAACTAGCCCAAATTAGCGTGTCCAGAACAGGGACAAGTCAGCTAAGCTCCCTTCTGTGGCAGTTAATTTCTGCTGGCACCGCAGCAGCATCAAATCCTGCCCATGGAGTTTTGTAAATAGCTAGTTCACTGCCACATTTTAGCTATGCCAGTGACAGACGTTTGAATGGAAATGCTCATCATAAAAATAAGGCTGCTGATATTTTTATTCTTCATGAGGCGTATTCAAACAAAAAAGATAATACAGACTTCACTATTTTAAGCTATTATCTAGTGAACGTTTTGTTTAAATTTCTTGTGAACCTTTTACGCTTTCCAAATTCAAGCATTTTGCTTCTCATCCTTTATGATGGGAACTGCAGATATTGTGAAAGACACTGAAATCTTGAAAACTTAGATGTTGTTGGGCCACCGCCTTAGAGCTAAACTAGATGAGAGGCCATTTCTGTAATTGCTAATTGTATAAAACGGCTTTAGTAAAGGTAAGTAGCAGGTATGGGGGGAGGGAGAGTCCGATCCAAACTCCAGTATGGAAGGGAGGGGGATTTTAACCCTTCCCTCCCAGTCCCGATGCTAATGTGAAGAGTGGTTTATTTCACCTTGAAATATTTGTATGATGGAAGAAACAAGTGGTAATAATTGGAACTGCTTACTCTTTGTGGGAGAAACACATGATTGTGACACATGCTGTGAGGTGTATATTAGTGATTCATTATTTTATTAAACTAGGAAGTGCATCATACTGGAAAGCATATTTCTTTCACTAACCTTATATTAAAAGTGGTTATGTTATGTTTGCCCAGAGGAAGTTAATGGGGATGGTCAGGCTTAGCAAACATGAAATCAGCCTAATTCTAGCCTCTCCTTGATGGTTTTCTCTTCATCTCTACAGGTTTTCAAAGTATGATTATGTCCATATATGTGTCAAGAGAGCAGTGGAACAGGCTTTTCAATCATGGAAAATGATGAAGTTAATCCAATTAAGAAAATAAACTCCAGTTGAATTCTATTCTACTGGAAGAATATATATATATTTCTGTTCTACCTATTACATAGCAATGCCAAAGACATCTCTGAAGAAGGCAAGGCATACTAGAGAATTCCCAAAAAGAAGACAGTCAGTGCTAGGGCATGAACTAGATGAATGAGGCAGTTACCACAGGCACCAACAGAGGGTCCTTCCTGTAACAAAGCTGCAGTACTCCCTGCAATTCATAATCTGTATGATGAGGTTGGGGGGGTGTATGTGCGTGGCTGAAATGATGCTGTTAATATTGCAGGTTGGGGGACAGGCTGAGACTCAGAATAGTTTACAACAACAACCCTAGCCCAGTATTATGTCCATATTGTAGGTTGGAGGTTGGGCCGGAACTGCGAGTCTAGGATACAACAACTGTGTGATGTATTCCAGTGCTGTTATCCCTGCATTCCAGATTGTGGTTTATACCGGGGCTGTGAGTTTCACACACAACAGCCCTGTAATGTAGTCCAGTGCTGATATCCCTACATTGAAGCTGGGTGATGAGATAATCAACTCTATAGTATAGTCCAGTGATGTTATCCCTACATTGCAGGTAAGGAGTGAGATTGAAAGAAAATAATGCAACAAGCCTGCATTGCAGTCCAGTACTATTTACTTTGTTTCAGGTTGGAGATGGGGTTTGGGTTTCCAGCCAAAAATCTCTCATTCAGAATATCTATTTCAGGTTGCAGGCATGGTCAATCTACTTAAATTACTCCCTTATCCCCCCCCATCCCCAAATCCCGTCCAAATCCTGCACTCAGCATACGAACACTGATAAACACTGTAATGTTAAAGAAATTAAAATAGAAGAAATTAATATTCCAGGAAGCTTGTTGTCTCTCCCCTCCACCCAACCCCCATGAACCAATTTTATCCTGTTCAGGGATTCACAATGGTGGCATAGGTGGGGTGGTGGAGAGAATTGTACCTTGCTTAGGGCACCAAAACACCTTGAAGGCAGTTCCAAGAGTTATGACCTATGCTGATCTGTTTCATTATGTAAATAATTGAAACTAGTCAAAGTAGATAAAACGGCAGCCGGACTTAGAAACTCTGTGTGTGAGAGGGAGAGGAGTGGTGAAAGGGGACATAGGATGTGATGGAGTAATCCCAGTTACTTGGACTGGATCTCTCCTAGGAAGATCCAAGCCATGGTCGCTAGGGAAAGACACCCAGCATCTGAAATCCAAAGACGGCTACCATTAAATATACTAAAATCTCCTGCTGTTTCGTAGTTTCATTGGGTGATCACAGTCTAGTCTCCGTGAATTCTAAGATTCATTTGGTTTATTGTATGCCCTTTTAATATGTGTGTTGGGCCAGAGGACATATATCTACCATGGAGTTGTTTCCACGCTGATTATTTCCTAATACCTTGCACATATATCTAGAGAAGGGCATCGAGATTGGGTCCTTGAGGACATGGGGCTGAGAGGCTGGCTAAATCATAGAATGCTTGTCCTTAGATTGAGGTGCTCTCAAACTCAAGTGTTCCATCACCTTCACCCTTTGATAGACATGTCTGCTAGAGAGGTGCTTGGATGGAATATGATAGTCACTAGGCTTTTAGGTTAGAGACACCCTGGTTTGTCCAGCAGAGCCCGCTTTTTCATGTACCAAGTAATCCAGATGAGTGTAACTGGTCTGGAAAGCATTGATTAAGGAACTGTATTAAGGGACATGATTGTTTGTTCTGTTCTTCTCTGCAAGCTGCATGCAGTATTCAGGAGGGTCCATGTTAAAACAAAAGCTGCTATACAAGGACTACGTAGATTGTAAGTCAGCCTCTCCAAACTCAAATTGTACAGGTGACAATGTCACTTTTATGCCCTTTCATAGTTTGTGCCTAATTTGCCATACTACCAGACACATCTTTTCTTTCTACTTAGGCTTTCCTTCTTTTCTGAACTGAATGAAATAACTACAACGAATACTATTTCTCACTCTGATGGAATCCCTTATCGGTTGCATTTTTGGGGTCAACGTTTAGATTTTTGTAACACGTATTTTTATGCCTCTGTTCTTTGTGGTTTCTGATGCATTTAGAGCATCAGCCCTTTCCATAAACGTATTTTAAAAGAACCTGAGCTATGTTATTATTTTTAAAGTAACTTTCTAGCTCTTGAGCTGAAAAAATGACTTATTGCTACTGGGCTTTGTATTGGAACACTGAGTTCCTGGCCTGTGTGGGGCAGTATTCCAAAAGGAGTTTATGCCAACAGATCCCTACAATGAAGTGTATGTAGGTCAACAGATATCCCATTGATGAAAATCTAGTTGTGCACTAAATTGTACACACACTTATATTGCGTTGGAGGCCCAGTCTTGGCCTGTTTCTTTGTATCTGTTCATTCAAGCTCAGCTTCCAGTGCCATGGGTGTTCTTGGGTGACACAAGAAAGTTACACCCTGTGTCTATTCTGAGAGGTCTACAAGAAGACAGACCCTTTGCTTGAATTAAGACTATTAACACATTACTCAGGGAGGGCAGAGTCACATAATGTCATACTTACATTATGTCATGTGATTCCTATCATGGATGCAGATTCCTCAGCCAGCCATCATCTTGTTACTGACTTGAGAAGTTGTTTATCACATGTTCAGTCACCAAGTCAAGAATACCTGGATATCAGCTATTGGTAGTTGTCAGTACTGTTGATAGCAAAGTGCTGGTGACATGACTGCAGGACCTAGTGAGACTAGGCATAGTGTCATGGTTAAAATTTTGAGTTAAGACATGGGCCATCTAGGTTCAAATCCCACTCATCAATTAAGCTCACAAAATGACTTGGGGCAGTCACACCCAAGGTTATTGTGAGGATAAAATGCCTCATTCATATATCCCACCTTGAGCTTATCTGATGAGAGGTGAGATATAATTGCAATAAATTAAATAAAGATATCCTCAAGTTTGCCACTGGGAGAATTCCCTTTGTTTCCAGTAGGGGCGACTCAGAAGGCAGTTATGGGTGACTGCATATCTCCTGCCTAAGAGTCTTTATGTGGAATCCTGCAGGTTTCCAAATTCTCCCCCTACCATTTCCTGCTCAGTGGGTATCAGGGAGACCACCAAGATGCTTCTGCAGCCAAGCTTTCATCTGACACAAGACTGATGCTTACCCAGTATCATGCCATGATTAGGGAGTTGTTGTATATGAATTGAACCCAGAAAAATGCTACAATAATCTGGAGATAGATAGGACACGTACTGTACATGCTGCCATGTTTCCCTAGGAGCTGAGATACATACTATATATATATATATATATATATATATATATATATATTTGAAGGTAATGAGGAATAACATTTTTTGGGAAGGAAGACAGAACTTTTTGGGGAAATGGGAAAATAAACATTTTTAGAGCCTTCTTACCAGATCTAAAGTCACTTTTTTTCTTTAGGACAGCCTTCTGCAACCTGGTGCTGTCCAGGTATTTTGGACTTCAGCTCCCATCAGCTTCAGGCAGCATGGTCAATGGTCAGGAATGCTGGGCATTGTAGTCCAAAACATCTGAAGGACCAGTTGGAGAAGGCTGCTTTAGGAACAGAAAGTAGTCTTTATGTTCCTAACATTCTATTATGTATATCTTGGTTAGCTCAAAAAGTTATCATTATATCTAAAGACATTTAAAAGTAAAGTTTGTTAGTTTTTAATTCTTGTCTGAATAAACTATACTTTTAAATTTAATATACCAAACATGATAATTTTATGAGCAAACTACTTTATACATTACGTATTTTAGATTGCTATTTTCTGTCTAACCAGGGGGAACTTCAGCAAGATGCCCTTGAAACATCTGAGTCATCCTGGAAGCCAGAAGAAACAAGAAAAACCGGAGACAGAGGAACACTGGTTTACAGCATCCGTTCTTATTTGTAAGGAAGTTTAGGGAAATTCCTAAATCTGTTCATGTTTGTGGGGTGGAGCATAGGGAAATCTGAACCGAAAGAAAAGCTATTGGGATTTTATTTACCTGGGAAAGACTGAGTTTAGGAAGGGTAAGTAGCTCAAATTAATTTAAGAAACTTTAAGCAATATCAACCTATTATTTACCGAGTGACATATTTATTAAATAATTTCTGTTAATGAACATGTTATTTTTTTTGTTCATTTTGAAAAGTTGTCTCTAGTGGGATCGTCATTCCCATGCCTACGCCACAGGAACCACCAAACTTATTTTTGATAAGACATTCAAAACTGCCACAAGCATAAACACATTGCTTGGAAAGTGGTTGTACTTAGTGAATGGAAAGAATGAATTTCCCAGTTGGGGGCCTGTGTTGGAGAAGTATTTGGAGAATCTCAGCCAATTCTTTTTACAAGCTATTTTCCCTGGCAGTTAGCAGCACCACTTGCGCTAAGTATTTTAAAAGAAATGCTGAAATAGATAACATCTGTGATAATAAATATCTGGGTATTTTTTCCCTTTCCACTTGTTCATAATTTCTTGGGCGGGGGGGATCATACACCATTTTGAAAATGGAAGCCTTTAACTCATGTTTGGCAATCAGAAACTAGATATTTCCAAACCACTAGGCCAGTGATGGCGAACCTCCAGATATTGTTTGACTATAACTCCCATAATCCCTGACCATTGGTGATGCTGACTATGAAAATTGGTGTCTTAATATATGGAATTCCACAGATTCCCCACCTCTGCACTGGACCTTGCTTTTTAGGACTTCTTTTGATGTTAAAAAATTTGTTTCACTGGAATAGTCCCTCAAGTAACTTCTCTTATTTGAAGCCTAATATGTGAGACCCATATTTGCTTTGATTTGTACACAAACCTGCCGAAAAAATGTAGAGTTTGGTCATTTCCACAAGTGATGCTTTCTTTCTTTTATATTTTCCCATGTTTTCATAGTATTAAAATGGTTTTGTATACCACACTAACAAAAAATACCAAGTAACATGTTGTACACTTAAAGTAAGGAGTGTACTTACTCAATTTCGTTTCCATTGTAACACATCTATTATATTCAGCCAGCCTCTGAAAGCTCAGTCCTTTACTTCAGGTGCCCTCTGGTGGTTATTGTTTTCCCTGACCCATTTGATTTAAGTACAGCATGCATATAAACTATGTGCTGTTCTAGACAGGGAAATAAAATTGTGTCTAACAGTGGTAGTCACTCTTGCCTATGTATAGTAGTAGTGTAGGCAACTAAAACATTTCGTCGTGGCCAACTTTAATATGTTAGAGCAAGAATAGAGAACAAGGGATAGCTGAATGGTGAGTCATTCATTTTTTCTGCTTCTTTGTAGCATAGGTCCTGAGTAGTGTAACAACAGACCTTGGAAACAGAGGGATCGATATGTTCCACCTAAAATAGGAAAGGAAAATATATGCACTCATTTGGGATAGTAAGTGGGGGCGGGAAACTTGATTGGTGAATCCCCCCAGTCTGATTCTTATTGTTCTTTTCTGCTATAGTATGTGGGTGAAAAGTTGCAATTGCTTCTTGCATATTATGGATTCAAAGTACTTATTGGGTATACAGTGATGATTCTCAGCAGAACTGTTAATTTCTACAAACAGACCTCTGAAGAAGAGGCCCAATGCACCTGACATAGCATTCCACTACTGGAACATTTTGTGTGTTGGGCTCACCTTGTGCTACATGATTGCTGCTGCAAGGGTGAAATATATTCTGGCCATGAGATGTGATGATGCCTTTTTCTCACTGCACCAGTACAGTCCTCTCCCTCAATTTTGTGTGAACTATTGAGCATGTGAATAAATTAAAACTTATCACTACAGAAAGAGGATGTCTTGCTGATCCTTCTTTTCCACATAGGATGTAGAATCTAAGAATTTGGCAGCAGAGTCTAACAGATGGAGGCAGAAATACACACACACACAAAGGGTCTGAAAGAGCCCAAGAACAAATAGGCTTGTGATTTTTTTTAAAGCCTTTGAACTGCCTAACCTTAATGGACCTTCTCCAGAGTGACAGAATTAGTTCATGGTCATCCAGAGATGTTGCATTGCAACTGTGAAGCAAATGACTGAGCTTGCAGCCATTACTGAACGATCAGCCCTTAAGGGCTTAAGATTTCCTGGCTGGCATTTTAGACTGTTTTGTCTAGGTCAGTGGTTCAGGAAAAGACAAAAGGCAGGAAAGGCATATAGTAATACTAACAATAGTTGTTTCTAGATTTTCAGAACACGTGCTCAGTTGAGCCTTCCACTGCACAGGTATCTTTTCTCAGTTTGGAATGTATGTTTTCAATAGAAGTATCTGGAATTGGTTTTCCAGGCCCGACTTGCTTTCCTTGACTTAGTCCAGCAGCCATTATTTTTATAGGCTGTACTATAGGGATTGCTCAGCAAAACTGTATGTATGACTAATCAGAGTAGTTGCTGCCCTTATGTTGTGCAGTAATAAGACTTCTTTGTGACTCTAATTATATCCGCTAACCTCACTCACAGGCGGCACACAGATTAAACAGGAGGGGACAGCCTTTGTTTAGAAAACTGTAGGGATTTAGTTTTCTTATGCTGGAGTGCACCCCCTTTTTTGCTGACACGCAAAATTAGGTTGTTGTAGCCATGTAACCATTATGATGAAGGATGCAACTTATTTATTTTTTAAAAAAAATTAAAATCTTTTTTGAGTCTAAGTTACTTTTGTATAATTAAGCATCAAGCTTGTATACATCTACTCCCCTCTGGATCTGACTCTCTTGGAACATTCCATTGACAATGTAGTCCCAAAGCCAGCAACACTGATTTGCACAGATGTTCTTGAGAGCTCTGTGTAGATCTTTAGTCAAAAGATTGAATGCTTCAAAATGCATTGAGGGAAGCGCTTTCTAAGGTGACATGTATTTTCACCTAGGCAGTCTTAGATGGACTGACCCCGGTTCTGATAGTGGGTATGTACCTGCACTTGCAATTCCTATGGGAGTTCTCATGGTGAGAAGGATTTTGAGCTAAAGAAGCAAATATAAATGGTTTCCATATAATGAAATGGTGTCCACGCATGTGGTGTTTTTCTTGCATACTTTGAGTAAAGTTCCTTACAAAGGAGGGTGGGAGGATTGGAGCGATTTGCTCCGTTTGACTTTTGTTTAATGTCTGGGTTGATACGAGATCAATTTTTAAGGAAGTTCACGAAGCAGATCTGTCTCCCTGCACCCTTGATGTAAGCTTACTCAGGAAAGAGGCTGTTTTTATGGTGGAATTTCCACTGGTGTTTTTATTATTGCTTGGAAAAAATGCCTTTCATCTTACTGATGCTGATGCAACTCCTGGTAGCAAGAGGGAATGAGCAGTTGCGTTGGTGTATTTTGAAGCCTGTTGAGTTCAGGAAAAGCTCCCCTGTAGTTAGTTTTCTAGGATCCCTGCTATTTTCTTAACATGACACGTTACTTTTAATGTCCCAGCTGCTTCCTTTGAAGAACAGAACAAAGACTATGTTATGAAATCAGAATACGAAAGACCCTGAAGTAGGTCAGTCTCCCAATTACCTTGAGGTCACTGGCAAAGAAGCTGTTTTATGGTGAACTGTTCACTGGTGTTCTGAGTCTCGTATAACAATGACTCAAAACATTAAAGCAAAACAATAAGCTGTGGAGTTATCAGAAGGCTGCTGCTAATTGCTATATTGCCAGTGATTTAAACCAGGAATTAAAGATATATTATAGTCTTCTTTAAATATGCATACCTAGAACATTAAACCATAGATGTGAAACATCAGTTCATGACTGTAATTTATTCATAAAAATGAAATGGCACTTGGAGATTTCACTTGTTTTGTAGCAGCAGAAGTTATATGTTTCTACCTCTCTCGGATCACTGTCATTACCATTTCATTAATCTTTGAGCATATTGGGGGGGGGGTGTCATTGTGGAGTATCCAGCGCGACACTACCGACAACGTAAATTATGTTGCGCTAGCGTAAACTACTTCTAGCTCAACGCCAATAGCACTTATTAGTGCAACAGTTTTCCTCAGAAAACTCATCATGACAGGAAGCATGACTGGTGCTGTGCTAGAGGTAGTTTATGCTAGCACAATATAATTTATGCTAGTGGTAGTGTCACATTGGATACTATCCTATGAGTTCAAATGTCCCATATTTCTGTTTGAGGAAAAAGCAAGAAAATGTATGTATGTAAGCCATCATGTCTGACTATCATGCACAACATAGGAACATAGGAAGCTGCCTTATACCATGTCAGACCATTGGTCCATCTAGCCTAGTATTGTTGACATGGACTGGTAGCGATTCTCCAGGGTTTCAGGTAGGAGTTCTCCCAGTCATACCTGGAGATGCTGGGGATTGAACCTGGGACATACAGTGAAATGCACACACACACACACACACACACACACACATACCACTTATAACAGTGTGCTACCACCACCTTTCCTAGCAGATAATCTGCTTTAGGATGGCAATGCTCCCAGATGTGGCATGACTTCTGCACTGCTTATCTGCTGGCACACTATCTGCCATGAGCATTTACTAGGGCTTTCCCCTGGTTGTTGCTTTCACCTATTCATATGTTGGTAATCTGTAATTTCCCTTAATTTATTTTAAGATATGTAACAAACTGTTAAGTCTTTCCACCACTTGTCTTTTTTTCATGCTTCTTCTTCACACCACTTGTCTTGGGTTAAACCACAGGTTTCTTCTGACTTTCATCACAGATTCATTTTTATGCATTGAAGTCATTCTCCTGCCTTGTCCCCCACCCCCAGCAGCATAACATCACAAACCACATTAGCTTAGTTGGAAGAGAGACGAGAGACAATCTTTTATTTCTGGATTGCAAAACACTGGGGAGAAATGCAGCCTGATTATTTCATTCATAGTCATAGTAGAATACCATCTTAGCAAGAATTTGGATGTATGAACTTAACCTTAAAAGTTTTATACAGGTAGTACATAATTTTACTGAATTAGTTAATCAATTAAATAGCTCTAGGGAGTCTGTGAAGGCTTAGTTTCAGCAGCTTTGAGGTTGTTCATGAATGGACAAGCTTACCATATGAAAGTTAAAGGTTATGCAAAATCTGAAACTTTTTATGCAGTGTGGTACCCATTTTTTGTGGCATGTTGATCATACAACCCCAGACCCAAGCCCCTCCATATCATTGTAAGATTTTGCTGACATAAGAGAAAATAATCTCAGCTTGAAGGTTTGCAATTCTGTACTTTATGCATCCTAACTGAATGCTATGTTTAGCTCATGTTAATTTTATTGAAAACATGATATAAACATAATTTTTAAAAATAGCACTAGGTACTTCACTTCAACTTTCCCCCCAATCTCATAGCCTCCCATGAGATTCATTAAAGAGGTGTAAGCTTCATGGGAGGTTATGGCCGCAGTCTTATACTTATCTGTGAGTAAATCCCATTGAACCCAAGGGGGCTTACTTCTTAGTAGACTTGTATACAGTTCTTCGGGGCATTAACTGTCTCATGTTGCTTCAAATTGCCTTTTTCGATAGAAGTTGAAGTTTAAGGAAAAGTGGAGCTTACAGCTTCATATTCCGAGGAAAGCTTCAAGAAAGACGATGTATTTAAATCATTTAAAGGTTGGGTTTAAATAATAGGAAAATAAATTTCCTTACTATAAAAGCAGTGGAATATTCCTCCCTTCCTAGTGGTGCTCAGTTAAAGGGTAAACCTGATCTGGTGAACACAGCCATGAATCTCCTTTCTGTATCACATGAAGACAAACATGAGGCATCCGTAAGCTGCCCAGCTGTCAAGGTGTTTTATTACCATATAAAGACATTGACAACACAGTGCCTTGGAGACCAATAACAGCTAACAGCATTTTGCCCTTGCACTCAATTAAGCAGAGAAGGAAAGGAACTCTGAGGAGTTGCAGATCATGTATCAAGTGATTTATTAGATAAAACTAGCAGTTGGTTTTGGCTGAGTTTGGTTAAATTCAATGCACAAATTTACCAAGTTAAGCAAAAGGTTTCGGTTGCTGTCAAAGTGAAGCTCAGGACTTAATTCTCTCAGAATCCTGTGTACGGCACCCATGTTGCCATAAGCACAAGGGACATGGCATATTTTTTCTAGCAGAGGCCAGGAATAGAATAGGTCAATATAGGTATATTATGATTGGATATCTTCTCCCCCAAGACACTCGAAATCAAGTAAGGACAGCTATTTGATTGAAGGTGCATGGAGTTCATCTTCATTTTCATATGGGCAGAGAAGTTTTCTGCATAGTGAAATCAGATTAGTAGATCCAATACAGTTGCAGTAAAATGAGCAGCACATTTTAGGTTCTTCTGGGAGTGTAATTCTGCTTGCAAACAGGGCACTCTCCTCGCCCCTCCCCCCATCTCCGCCCATGCCTGCCTGCCTGCCTGCCTTGTTTCCTTGCAAAATCACTGTGTTTTGCTGTTGGCACAGCAGAAAATATGGTGGGGGCAGGCCCCCCACAAAATAAACGTGGAGTCCACATGTGCATCATCCTTGGAGTAAAGAATACTGACGTTTTGTGTAGGGATTGCTGTGAGTGTAAGGATGAATGTGGCCTCTGATAGGCTTAGATTGTTTTACAATAAATTGATACAATTTCATAAGCATTGAGAAAATTCCCAGATCAAGAAGTTTATGAATCCCAAGTGTGAGCAAGCTGCCTTTTAGTCATGCCCCAGTAATTGGTTTCAGGTGTGTTCATGGCTTCTTTTAATATCTGAAATAAAATAATTCGTTTACAGAGAGATGCAGCTTGTCGGATATTTGAAATGACAATGATATGACGATTTGAGGTCTTCAGAGGCCCATAAAAGAAAAACACATCCCACAATCCAGGGCTGAAACTGGCTTGTTTATTTTTATGTGTGGACAATTAGCCCAGTTTGATCTAATGGTACATGAAAAGCTGCAGCTGCTGGATAAGCTGCACTTATACAGTGATGTTTTTTCTTTTGATATTACAAACCCCAAATCTTGAAAACCAAACCAGTATGGGTCAGTTTGTACATCGTTTTAAGAAGAGCTTAGAAGTAAAGTTGTACTCAGTCTCTGAACCACCTTGATGCTTTTAAGTTTGTATGTACTATCAGAACTAAGATGACATTTTAAACTTTTTTTTTTTTAACCCACCTTTATACTTTTGGTGTGAAATAACCTTAAATACCCATGCCTAGGCAAATACTATAATGAAAAAGTAGTTCTTACTGAATATGATAGACAATAATATAGAATTAAGTTTTAAAGAAATGGAGCGACAAAGTCTTTTATAAGGGCAATTCTAGAACCAGCACTGTGATTGGGTCCAATGGGTAGGTTTGTTTTTTGCTTGTTTTATGTATTTATGGGATTTGTATACCATATCTTCAACGACAAAGTTCCTAGTATAGCTTGCAATTATAAAAACACAGTACCAAACACATATCAAATCATAGAACAGCAAATTCAAGCAACAATTGAGGCTGCAACCCTATACACACTCACCTGGGAAGAACTCTTATTCAGTGGGCTTTAACTCTGTGCAGATATGTATTGGATTTCACTATAAAAGATCTAAAAGGCCAGTGGGGGAGGGCATAAAGGAGCCTTCACGTGGATAACTGTATTGGGGCCAGAAGGATGACTGTATTGGTGCTGGGTAAGTTGGGATGCTGGGGAGGCACTTCCTTTTTTTCTTTTTTAAAAATTATTTTATTTTTCAACATAATACAACATAAAACAACATAAAATCCAATACATAACCACATACCCCCCGTGCTCCCCTCCCCCCAGGAGACCTTCAATTATACATTATTCTTCTTTCCAAAAGTGTAGAGACTCTTTTGAAGGTATTTGCCCTTCCCAGTTCTTAATACATATTCCAAAAATGGGCTCCATATATCTCCAAAATCATTCTTACTGGACATTCCCCTCTTTATTTTCATTTTACGCATTAGCTTATCATTAAGTGCCATATCCCATATTTCTTTATACCATTCTTCTATAGTAGATATCCCTTGCCCTTTCCAGTTTTTAGCAATCATTATTCTGACGGGAGCCAGGAGGTTGTTTATTAATTCTCTCTTATTTATATTCTCATTTCTGTTATCCCATATTGCTAGTAGAGCCAGCTTTGGGCTTAATTCCAGTTTACTTCCAATTATTTCACTTATTTCTTTGAACACCCTTTCCCAAATTTTTTGTACGTGTTCACAGCTCCACCACATATGGAAATAAGTTCCAACCTCCTGACATCCCCTCCAGCAGTTCTTGGACACTTTTTTATCTATCTGATGAAATCTTACCGGCGTTGGGAGGCACTTCCAAAGACAGGCTTCCACAACTGTAAAAATGCTCTTACCAGTCATCCGCTTCCTCACTTCAGATGGCAGGGGCATTGGAAGAGAGCCTCTATGGACGGTTTTAGTGCACAACCAGGTTGATATGGGATCACACAGGTCTCGAAGCACTAACAGTCTTTAAACGTAAGCACCTATACTTTGAATAGTGCTCAAAAATGGACAAAAAGCCAGTGAAACTGGCCTAATAAGAGCTCTCTTCACCTGTTCCTAAACTGTTTAGACTAAACTTGTGCAGAGAGAGAGCGTGTTAACCCTGCCCTCTTTTTTGCATGTTTCTGTCGCTGTCTATTTATGGTTTTCCCCACAGTTCAGAATGCTAGAAAATGAACTTGTCTAACCAGTTTAGGAATAGAGAGCTTCAGCTATGGGGCACTATAGAAATATAAATGAAATGGACAGATTAATAGGACTATAGGAAACTATTATCCCAAACAGTTATCAACAGTTGTTCCATGTAGAGTGCATTACAGTAATCTAGCATTAAGATGACAAAGGAATGAATGAAGTTACTAGTCTGACTCTGACAAGGATGTATAACCGACTAGCTAGATAACACAAGTGAAGGATGTTAAAGTGTTGCATTCATATTGTTCACCCTTCTTTTTTAATCAGAGACAACCAAGCTTGAAAAGTGCACAGTTCTACTGCTTAGACTTGGAACAAATCTCTCGATAAACACTTTGTTGATTCGTTGATGCTTTATGTTGCTCAAATCCCACTGCATTTCAATTGATTAATTTGAAAACATTACATTGAATGTTGTTTTCTTAGCACAAATACACCACAGAAGGACACTTTTGTTGGCCTGACCTTGATATATCTAATTTTAACAAACACCTAGATTTTCATAGTGATGGAACTGTAGGGTGGTGAGATGAAGATAGCCAGCGAGAGAGCTGTTGGTATAGCATGTAATTTTGCCAGTCAGCTAATGTTTCTAAAGCATTTCAGAACTGAAATAGAAATGGCACTAAATTTAATTAGTGAGGAGTTAGATTAGAGGACATTTCAGAACAGAAATAGTTATAGCTAAGAGCACAATCCTATGCGTCCTGGTTACTCTTAAGCCCTTATGAGTATCCAATGCAGGACAGATGGAGAATGGCAGGGATTCCTTCCTCCATGCTCCACCTGCCCTGCAGCTGTTGCTAGACTCTCGATTTTGAGTGTCTACCTGGAGAGCTTCAGAGTGGGAGAGGGGAGGCCAAGTTTCACATAGGAAGCTGTCTAAAACATCTTCCATGGCTCCCTCCCCACCCCTGGGAATGCCCCCTTTTCACCCTCTCCATGCTCGGTTTTACAATCATGGAGAGGGAGCCACTGCAGTTGACTTCATACTGGCTGTGAGGGAGTGGGGGCAGGGAGCGCAGTTTCCTGGCTCCAGTTTGGAGCCAGGAAACTGAAAAATCATATGCACCCCCCAATGTCTAGGAGACATAGTATTGCTCCCTGATTTGTTGTTATCTATCTGGTTGTTGACTTATCTTAAATTTACACTCTAACTCAGTTGTGACAGTATTCATGGTAAGTCAAAGAGAATATTATTTATCTAATCCTCCTAGATCACAGAGGCCCCATCTTAAGCATCAGAAGCTATCTTTGCCAAACTCTTTTCATATTCCTGTTGTTTCCAACTTGAGAAAATACTTACTGTTTCCTGTGCCTCTGAAAAATGGGTTGGTTCAGAATAATGTTCTTGATCAGGAAGGTGTGATCCCTTCTCTCCTTTCCACCTCTTTTCTTGTGCTCCCCTCGTACATGGCAGTACATGTGAACCAGCACACTGTGGACATCCATCCTTAAAACTTAGAATTTGCCCTTGCACAATAATAGAGATTATATGTAGGAGAATTTCTCACTTTATATAGCAAAACCTAAATAACATATAATATGGTGTGTATGTGCGTATGTATGGTATTGATACTGTAAGGCAGGCTGGTATTTGTACCATTAGAACAATATAAGTGCAACTATGGTCACTTCTGGTAAAAATATTTCTCAGACTTCTCATTGCATTAGCTATGTTATTTTCTTTCCTTTAAATGTCACTTTCTTTTCTTTTTTCTCCTTTTCTTATGCATTTTTGTGACTAACTTCACAGATAATTTGACAAAAGAAAAAGCTTAAACTGGCCAGTAGAGGGAGGAATTTTACTCTAAATGTGGGCAGAAAGTAACTGCTGCCATTTTAAAAAGGGGGTGAGAATTCCCCCCCCCCAATAAAAGAAGGATCATTTTGAAATTACATTCTCCTTGCATTTATGATTATGTACTTTCATTTCTGAATTCTACTTTGTTTTCTAAATTTATTGTCTTGTTTTCCCATTGCTATTTGCATATCTGCTGTAGCACCTGGCTGCTTTGTGAGATTAAATGCATTAGAACAACAGTGTTACCAAATCCGTTGAAATTGGTAAATATATTGGCAAAAAATTTAAATGACCGCTGCCATATCTAGGTCCCATTCCATTATATGCATATGTGTGTTCTTAAACTTTTGAATATAAGCATACCAAATGATACACAGATATACAATGAAAAGACTGTTTGAACACAACATAAAGATCCAACAAATACAATCTTACTGCAATGAAAGCGCTTAAAGTCTAATGTTATCCCTCAACTTCTTGTTCAATATATCAAGGACCATTTTCACGCACACACAAAAAATGATTATATGTAGACAGGGGGAGTGAATTTGTCAAGTTTGATTTCACTTTTTGCAATGGAATGTTTGTTCCATCCTGATTTCTCACCAGATAGCATCTTTTTAGTCTATATTGAAATGAGTATATATTTTAGTGAATATTTTTTTTTAAAAAATGAAATTTTGGCACCTCATTTGTTTTCAGGTCTATGCAATTTTGTTGCAGAGCTTTTGAATTATACACATTTTTCAATTGATTGATTGATACACATTTTGTGCATACTTCAGGAAACCTGCAGAAGGGGATTTTCAGCATCCTCTTCATCTCAGCATGCCTCCCAAAAAGCCACTCCAGAGGTTTTGACAACATGAACAGCATGGGGAATGGGCATAGGGGGCTACTGGGGAAAGGGGAAATTGCCCCAAATCAGGCAGAAGCATTCCATCTGAACAAAGTGGAATTAGTGCAAAGTGCCTCTGCCTGATTTGGAACAATTCCCCTCTCCCCCAACGTTCCCCTGCACTCCATCCCATGCAATTCAGGAGGGTCATCCAAGCCTCTACAAAGGCTTTGGAAGGATGTAGAAGAGGAGAACAAGGGAACGTTGCCTTTCATGAGCTTCCTTCTACTTGTCCTTCTCAGTATTGAAGTCAGGTTTGCCTCTTCAGTACTAGGCTTACATTTCCAAGCTTATCTCTTCGGTACTAGGCTTTAGTTTAGTCAGATGAATTTTTGCTGGATTTTGCTCATAAACTTTGTTACTAAATACAAGGAATTATTATATCTTCTGTTATAGGCTGAACTAAGAAAAATGTTTACAGCTGTTTAGCCTTTGACTCAAAGCTACACTGGCTTAGGGCTTTTTCAGATGCACATTTTATATTGCAGAAAACCCATAACAGTTGTTCTGTTTTGGCAGTCTACCATTTTGTAATATTTATTTCAAAATTTGCAAATTAAGCTGCAGTTTTTTGGAAGGGGGAATCATGTCAGATGGTGATCTAGCATACGCAGATGCCACAATCACTTTAAATGTACACATCAATTCTGAGGTTTTAGCTTTCTATGTCATAGAATGCTGCTGGGTATTATACTAACAAAATAGATTTCACTCTGGAACAGTTATCAGTGAAAACCCCTTGCAGTGAAATTCTAGTGTTCCGGTATGATCTACTCGGTATAAAAAGTACGCCAAAATATTTTCTTTCATTGTCCTCTTTTTCAGATCTTAACTTTCCTTTTCCTTCTTCCAATAGACTTCATAGATCTGTTTGGTTTACTAGGATCACTAGAAGAAATAATACTTCACATGTGTTCTTACTATTTCTATGAATGATAGAGATACTTTCTGGGTTGTTGGTTGGGGCTTTCTCATCAACTGAGAATTAATATAGCAGAATAGGATGAGATATTATTGCCTGCAAAATATTTCTATCTTGCAATATGATCTTTGCTAATACCTTGCTCTTTCTCTTTTCAGATTTCTTTCTGTTTGCACCAAGAGATTTGGGATTAATTTATGTGTTGGATAGCTTATTTATAGTGGCCTTAAATGTGAGAAATAGAAAATAATGTAACAATGAATCTAATTAATTAAAAAAAAAAACCTAGCAAACGCTACATTTTGGCTGTTTGTGGTGAGCAAAAGTTGTGTTCACTATTGGCATTTATTTATTTATTTATTTATTTTATTTCTAACCTGCCTCTCCATCCAGATTGAGGCGGGGAACAACAATAAATATAAATATAAAAATCATAAAATAGATAAACCATTAAAACAGATAACAACAAATACATTATTAAAAACATCTTAAACAATACAATAAATATAAGCCAATCCTTTTCCTGATAACGCATAGTAGTGTACTTAACAAAATTAAATGTATTTCCATATTATTCAGATGTGTACAAAGTTTTTTCTTTTAAATCTTGGAATGAATCTACAGAGAGAAGTAAAAACCCAAATCTCTCTTTTCTGCTTTGCTGTGTTTCTAATCCTATGGTTTCAAGTGTATTAAGGCAAATTTCTGTCTTTAGTGAGCTTTAAGCTCCACTAGTGTTTTTCTACAGGTTGGCATGACCAATTTCTCTGTCTTTTGATATGCCTGTCCACAATAATGGGGGAGTGAAAGCAAACGCTGTCAGTCAACTCACATCTCAGTATTTTTTTTCTAACTTGGGGTGGGCCTCATTATGGAAAAGTATGGAAATCCCTGTTCTACTGTGTTTCCCTGCTTGCCTGGCTGCTCAGGAAGATGAATGTGGTGGTGGATATTGTAACACAGAAAATGCCGTCTGAAAATGACGTTCATGTGGCCAGGAGCTATCTTACGAAGATCTTGAGAAGCTCCATGAGGTATGGCATTAGTTTCACAAAAACTAGAGTTCCCCATTTCTTCTCCTGATGGAAAACTCCATGCCTCTTTTCAGTAAACCAGGAACCCATTCTGAAATCCTCCCTTCCCACTTTCATTTCTCCATTAGGAATGTCTACCATGTAGTTTGCTTGTTTATTTATTTATTTATTTATTTAATATTATATTTATATCTTGCTTTTTTCATCTTGCAAAGAACCTAAGGTAGCTTACATGGTCCTATTAACACCCTGTGAGGTGGATTAGGCTGAGAGACAGTGGCTGAATTCGGACAACACATTAGTCAATGGTGGGTTGAGTAGCCAACTCACAGTTGGTTATTTTGTGGGTACTCCCCACACAACATTTTCCTACACAACTGTGGGTGGTTGGGGCTGGCGTTGACTGACACAGCCCCCGCCCCTCTCCCCTCCCTCCCTCCTCCCTTGGTCCTCCCAGTTCTATCCCAGCAGCCTCTGCAAATTGCACCAGTTGTAGCAGAGTGGCAGCTGCCACTTTGGTCGCTCTTGCTGCCTGCCTCTATGGGCTTGTGTTTTAACCCACTCACCACACGCTGTTAACACACTCACCCCTCCACACAACACTTTTAACAACTGGCTTCGAGCTAAACAACTTGCAAGCCAGTTGTTTCTCTCAGTTGCTTATTTGGGCAGAATAGCATACCGTCAGTAGTTTGTGAGCAGTGTGTTACCCTCCACACAACACAATAAGCAACACAACTGATGATTGTTCCCCCTCCCCCCTCAGTTGCTTAATGTGTTGTCCAAATTCAGCCAGTGACTTGGCCAAAATCACCCAGTGAATTTCATGGCCAAGTGAGGTCTAGAACCCAGATCTCCTGAGTCCCAGTCCAACACATTAACCACTACATTGTACTGTTGTTCTGTAGTCTCATGTTTCTCTATAACTTTACACAATCCCTTCTGCTTATGTCACTTACCATATTTCATTGAATCTAAGATGCCATCGAATATAAGACGCACCTTAATTTCAGGGCCACCAACAGGGAAAAAGCTTTGTGTTGATTCTAAGATGCACCTTAATTTCAGCACCCCTTCCCCACTCACCTCCATTGCCGTCGCCCATCCTCACTGCCGCCGCTGCTCCTCCGCTCCGCTGCCAGCACTTGCTTCGGCCTGGCAAGCCGTCGTTACTGGGAACTAGGCCACAATCTGGCCTAGTTCCCAGTAACGATGCCTTGCCAGGCCGAGGCGAGCGTTGCCAGTGGTGCGGAGCAGCGGCAGTGAGGATGGGCAACGGCAATGGAGGTAAGTGGGGAGGGTTAGAGCCCCGCAAGTCCCCCCTCCCCCTCCCCTTGATTGCTGCTGCCTCAGCCTGGGAAGGCTTCAGTACTGGGAAGTAGGCCGAGATCTTGCGAGATCTCCTGAGTACTGAAGCCTTCCCAGGCCGAGGCAGCAGCAATCAAGGTAAGTGGAGAGGGGGAGGGTTAGGCCCCGCAAGTCCCCACTCCCCCCTCACCTTGATTGCTGCTGCCTTGGTCTGGGAAGGCTTCAGTACTGAGAAGTAGGCTGAGATCTCCCGAGATCACGGCCTACTTTCCAATGCTGAAGCCTTCCCAGGCTGAGGCAGCAGCGATCATGGTAAATGGGAAAGGTAAGTGGGACTTCTGACCAGCCTTGTGGGGTCCCTCGGGACCCGCTAGGGCTAGTTGCGGGGGGCATGCAAAGCCCTAGTGCCTTCTGCAAAACACAAGAGAAATCCGGCAATTCTAAGTCACCATCGATTCTAAGACGCACCCTGTTTTTACAGATGTAAACATAGGGGGAAAAGTATGTCTTAGAATCGATGAAATACGGTACTAAGTCCGATCACTATAGCAAGCAAAACAAAACAAAAGTTACCCATTTATAGTGAAACAGGGCTAAGGCTGCGATCTTTTTACATTCACACTTATCAGAAAGTAAGTCCCACTCAGTAGGACTCATTTCTAAGGAAACATTATCTAAGATCACACTGTGTGATACTACGCGTGTGTGCACATACACATTTTATGCTAGACAATGACATGGCACGTTGTTGAGTGTGGAGAGAGGCACAACGGTTGTCACTGGACTTGTGGAATTATATTAATATGTGCAATATGCAGCATTGTGGGAGAAGCTTCAGTTATGTAAGATTTTGGGGATGTTTGAAAGATGGGAATGCTCTTGCAAAGAAGCGAGACAACACAGGTTATGCAACCTCACACAGCTTCTGCTGAATCCCACACCGTTGTACACTCTTAACTGTGCAAAACCTTGAAAGATCCAGGCTTCAATCCGTTTATTTATTAATTTTATTAAACCATTTATATCCAGTACTATATCATTGGGCTCTTCGGGTGACATACAGATAAAATTAAATCCAACAGTGTAAAACAATAAATTATTTGCACAGCTAAAACATATTAAACCATTAACATGCTAATACCAATAAAAATTTAGAACAATAAAACAGTTAGATTATGTGCAGCTTTAAGCAAATGTATCTTTCAACAGCTTTGATAAGATGCCAGGTTTTAACTTGCACCAGTCGGGTCTCCAAGGGCTAGCTGTTTAGCTAGCCATTTAGGTAAAATGGCTAGACTATTTAGCATATCAGATTATGGTGCTGTCTACTTTACAGACATGGACTAAGAGAATCACAGCTAACCGGAAGACCAACATCTAAGAACAGGCCTCTCAGCCCTCTGTGACAGCTTTCACAGCAGAACTGTGAGGTGACCATAGCAGCTTGTCAGTCTTGTCCCTCCCTGCCCCTCACCCTCTGACATGTTGCTGCCACTGCATCATCTTCACTGCTGGGGAAGGCCAGCAGAGCACCACAGACAGTCGCCTAAGACAATTGATGTAGTATCAGTTGCAGAGCTTTGAAAAGCCTTGGCCCACATGCCCCCAGTGGGGCCCTTCCCTCAGTGAGGCTACCTCCTTGCCACTGCACAGGAAGGGGGTGCTTGAAGGGTCAGCTGTGGGGAAGTATGGGTCACCTCAGGTACGTGTCGCTGCAGATCTCTTACATGGAGGTAGCACTGCTTCTATCTCAAGCAGCCAGCTGCAGGGCACTTCAATAACTTCCCCAAGCTTCTGGATGAGGAGGTAGCAGTAGGAAATGAGGCACTGGACAAGAAAGGCTAAGACCAGTGGTATAATGGTACATTTTGAAGTGCAGGAATTCAACATGAGAGCTTTCATAGCCACACCTTCAGGGAGAATATATATATATATATATATATATATATATATGGCAGCTTTGTTAGTTCTATAGGCATGTCAGAAATTCCCTATTTTAATTTTGTGACTAAGAAATTCTGTAACAATTATGAAGAAGTCCTATGCTAGCATATTACCTTCTTGTGTGGTATGACTGCCATCTTATGCATAGCTACCTGGGAGTAAATTCCACTGAACTCAGCAGTGATTACTTCTGATGGCATAAAAAATACTTTAATGAAAGATTTTTCAGCCAGCTGAAATGCAACCTTTTAGCTTTTAATCAGAAATTCAAACCACCTTGCAAATACATGTTACCATTTAAGCTGCTCATGTGAAGTAGGAGCTCCATCAAATAAAAGGAAAGAAATAACCACCCTCTGTTTGATTATTTACCTTCTCCTCTGACTACCTGTATACCTTTTGGATTTGAGCTAATCAGTCGCAAGCGATAGCAAAACCCGAAAGCCTTGCCAAAACAAGGAGGGTCCCTCAATTATCCTGACACTCCTGTAGATTCCATTGCTCCTGCTCTGAAAAATGTCCTGGAGCTATGCTCACTCATAGGCTGCATTTGGACAACACAGTAGTCAATGGTGGGTAATAATCAACTCAACAGTTGTTTATCTAGGGTGTACTCCCCACACAACATGATAATAATCAACCGTGATGTGGATTAGGATCAGTGTTGAATTGATTTTTAGCTGACTCACTCATCCTCCCCACACACTCTCCCCCCTCAGTCCTCCTGCTAGTATCCCATCAGCCATTGCTGCTGAAAATCTAACCTGCCAGCTGGACTAGAGCGTCAGCTGCTTCTTTGACCACTCTTGCCTTGCAACTCTGTGGCTAATGAAATAGTGGTGGCTGAGGGAATAACTAACGGTGCCCTCGTAAATAACAAACAGTGCCCTCCACACAACATGATAACCAACGGTGGTTCAAATAGCCAACTGCACAGCATTGGTTATTTGTGTTGGTTATTTCAGCCAAATAACCAACTGTTGGTTAAAAAGCTCCCACTACATAACACAATGGAAGCATTCGGACGACACGATAATCAACCGGGGGGGGGGGGGGGGGACAATAGTCAGTTGTGTTGATTATCATGTTGTCTGAATGCTGCCAATAACGTACTGTCTATTGCCTCTTTCCCCACTCCATTGCCTAAAATGTCGTCCGAATGCTGCCGATCAGCAACACAAAGAACGATTGTTCCCCCCCCCGTTGATTATCGTGTTGTCCGAAACAAGCCATGAACCCACGATGGTTTAAATAACCAACCATTTAAACCACTGTTGGTTATCATGTTGTCTGAACCCAGTCATATTCTTCATCCCGTACACCACTGACTTAGATTGATTGTGTGCTTTAAGCTGGTACACTTGTATGTCAGTTCACTAGCAAAACTGGCCATGCAACACAATTGAAGAATGTGGGGTGATCCCCCCATTTTTTTAATGTTATGGTTTCTCCTTTAAAGAGCAGTTTATTGTAATCTGGATTAAAGTGTCATACTGTAGGTACAGAACCACACCTACTCTGTTTGGAATTTAAAATGTGAAGTGCCTAAGACCTGATAAAACACAAAGTTCCTCCTTTCTGTAGCTCCATGCATGTGTACAAGGCTTAATTGTTTGAAGGACTTTAGGGATTTTTTTCCCCCAGTAGGCACTTAGAAATTTGATTGACTGCTTTATAAAAAAAGAAGAAAAGAAGAAACAGCACTTCAGGCTTTGTCTGCTATCATTGACTCATGATCTGCATTTCGAGTACCTTTTTAAAACAAAAGCTGGATTGTTTTCAACGGTAATTTGTTAGAGCAGCAGACACTATTGTGTAACAGAAGCTGCCTTATTGCATTTGAGACTTGGGTCTGAGGTCGATCGTTTTTTCCCCACTCTGTGTGACTTGGTTAAAATATAGATGCAATAAAGGTGTCCGCTTTACCTTTCTCATTCCAGAAAAAACGACCTGGCCTGCAGGCCTCACTCCTGGCATGCGACCAAATTCACAGAGAGCCAGCCTGAGACAACCACGTCACGGGTCTCCTCTGCCAATGTCTGTGCTTCATGGCACTCTCGGTATCATGCAAGGTGAGTTCCTGTTCAAAGTGAACATGCGTCAAGTTCCAACGGTAAGAAAATTAATCGCTTGCCTCCTTTTGTTCTTATCTTTAAACTGCTAGCAATGCACAGCTTTTTGTTTAAGCTGGTCTCGGGGTGTGAAGCGAGTTGCGTAATGAGAGCACTTGGCATATTATGTGCTCAACAGCCACTCGTCTGTAATGTCTTCCGTTAAGCATATATGTAAACAGAATGAGACCTGCAGGTTTTGCTGGCAGTCCTCCCCGCCCCCACCCCGTTCTCTAGGCCTTTCTTCAGGCATCGGCGCTTAGGTGTAAAACCTGTTTAAAGCCTGGTGGATATTTGTACCAAATGAACCCTCCTCTTCAGTAAATTGACGGAAAGGGCGGGAAACTGAATCTACTATTTCAAAACAGGTCCTTCAAAGTAACACATACACATTCTTTTCCTGAGCACACCTAAAGAACTGTTATATATTTACTTTCTTGAATTTCATCTGTGCTTGCTGAGCAGCAATTAATAAGAAATTGGTAAGGCACATCATTGCCTATTTGATCGTTGAAACATCCTCCTTAATTACTACTTACCTGAAAACTATTGTTGCAACTTAGTTCAGGCGGTAAATGTTTTCTCTGTCCTCCTGGTATACCATGATCTGGTTACAAGTTCTCACAAAAAGCAGTCCTTTAGTAACAGTTTTTAAATTCCCTTTGCTTCTTGGTGTCTGCTGCATGTACGATATATCTCCAAATAAGTAAACTTCTAATTTATAAAGCACTTGGATAAATATTTACTGGCAATCTATAAAATTGAATCAAGAACTACAATAGAGTATTAGGTAATATAGGGCCTGTTCAGACAACACACTAAGCCATGGTTAGGCCACTAACTCTTTTGCAGCAAATGGTTCATAAGTGTGTTTCAACTGTGGTTATGTAGCCACCATGGTTAGGAATGGTTCACACGACACGCTAAGCCATAATATTTAGCTCAAAATGCTTAGCCACTGTGGCTTAGTGTGTCATCTGAACAGGGTCACAATCTTACATGCTTTGTATTTTTTTAAAAAGCAACTATTTGTTAGTCAGAATTGTACTAGTATTTACTGTTTGTCAGCACTAGAATTCTGAACTTTTAAAAGTTTTTGAACCCTTTTACATCATATCTCTGTAATGTAGAAACTATTGACAGAATGTGTTGCCCATGATCCTCTCCTCCCTAAGAATGATTTCCTTTCCACTTTATTATAGGTTTTTGAACACTGCTCCTACTTTATACCCCTCTTCTGATGTTCTTGTGGAGGTGTATTATGGAGTAGGATAGTCACACCATTATTCTCTCAGAGGGCCTGTCTGCCTGGGAACCTCGCTTTTTGACACTTTAGTGCAGCCTTCCCCATCTGGCTCCGTCCAGATGTGCTGGAATTCAACTCCCATAATTCCCAGAGACCATGGGTTTGTTTGTTTATTTATTTATTATAGCACCTATATCCCTCCTTTTAGCTGAAAACGGCTCTCAAGGCAGCTTACAAAAATAATTCTTAAGACAGTCCCTGCCCACAGGCTTATCATCTAAAAAACATGACACAAAAGGAAAGGGGATTGGGAGGGAGGGGGAATTATGGGAGTTGCAGCCCAACACACATGGAGGGCAACAGGTTAGGGAAGGCTGCATTATGGGAAGCTGGAACTAGGCAGCTGGTCCTGTGAAAAGCAGTGTATGAGAGTATACTACGTCCACGTCAAAGCTTAAATCTTGGGACAATGGGACTGATGGGGACTGTCCATTGGATGTTCTTTTGGCCTCATATACCATGCAGATAGCTGAGAGATACTGCTGTGGGCTCACCTGAAGACACGTTTCCTCCAGTGATTCTATTCACCTGGTACCTTTTCTTGTAACTACACAGTTAGTAGTATACACAACTTGTAAATTATAGTTTGATTTTATAATTTTGATAGTTTTATATTATCTAAGTTTCAAGTTAAATAGATTGTTTGCAGCAATCGTGTGTGTGTACTATACTGATTAAAGCCTTTCTTTTTTTTCCCCTGCAGCTCCTCTTCTCATGATCTTTCAAACTCATGGGATCAGTCAAATCTACATCGTATCTCAGACCAGTTCAGCTCTGCTGGAAGCATGGACAGCTGGGATCACACACCCCAAACATATCAGTACGGACAGATTTCCTCTGCAAAGTCCAACAGCAGCATTGACCACCTGGGTAATCCTAGCAAAAGGGATTCTGCCTATGGCTCTTTTTCAACCAGCTCTAGTACGCCGGACCACACATTGTCCAATGTAGATGCTGCCTCCACAGATAATGTGGTGTGCAAAGTGAGTCCCTGGGAAACTCCAAAACAGGGGAATAGCAAGTCTGCCTCATTCCTAACTGATAATGGAAAATTAGAGGAGAAACCTAGCTGCCTTCCAACTCTACCACAGTATGAAAACAACAGAATCCCTCGACTGGACGATCATTCTGATTCGATGTATACTGGGTCTGGAAGATCAAATTTTGTGCCTGTGTGGTATGTCCCAGAGAAGAAAAATCCACCGTCCCCTCCCCCACCTCTACCTCCTCTCCGTAGTGATAGTTTTGCTGCCACCAAAGGCCATGAGAGAGCCCACACTCCTCTGTATTCAGAGGGTATTCAGAGCACCCAGCACTTTGAAGTCCTGCATAGACCGCAAGCCAAGAATGACAGGAGCGCTGAAAGTGCAGAGCAACAAAAGCCAGCTACTAGGGCAATTGAGAGGGCCTCGGACGGGAGGCAGGGTAGCAATTCAACATATAGATCTGATGTCAGTCTGGACTGTGGTTTGTCTTCTGCAGGTGACGGGGTAAACAATAATGCGGGAAACATCAACAGGTTGCATTCGTCTCTGTCTAGTACTGACATTCGGTTTGCACAGTCCGCTTGTGGACATCAGCGCCAGTACAGTGATGAAAGCACTTTCTTCCACAAGGCAAAAGTCTCTGCATCAGCTAAAGAGCAGCGGCACCTCTCCACTTATGCTGGCATTCAAGAAAGGCCTACTGACAAACACAGATGTCATCCAAACCAAACCCGGACATTTGAGAGTTCTGCCACTGCATTTTCCGACATGCGTTCAGAGGAGAAAATGGACAACAACACTGCTATAAGTCCCTATTACTGTATGACAGTGAAGCAGCCTGCTCAGGGAAACTCAAGACCACTACAGCTCAGAGATGAATGTCGGACTCCAGGAAAAGGAAATCACGCCTCCTCTGGACCAAACGAGAATCCTACCGTAGCCACCATGAGCCAAAGTCCCAAATACTATCTACCTCAGCAACCTGTTGAGTCTTCTCTGGATATATGTGAAAAAAGAGGTCAGCATGCAGTGAATAAAGGAGAGGATATTAGGGGTGTTGTAATGGAAGATACCAGAAAAATAAGTTATCCTGAAAAAAGAGTGCAGAGCAAGAACTTTGAGGCGAATCACAATAGTTACCATGAACACGAATGTGGGCAGATAGGTGTCGTAATGCCTAACAGTAAAAGTGCCCAAAAAGATTTCAAATGGACTCAAGAAGAGAGCTACAAAATTTCTCCTCAGAAGACTCCAATGTTGCATTCTTTAGCTCAGGAAGGGAAAAGCCAGGTTGACATTGCCACTGAACCTGGGATTAATAAGCAGCCTGGATTTGATGCTCACCTGAGCAAAAATGCACGAAGGAGTGACCGCTTTGCTACCACACTGAGAAATGAGATTCAGATGAAGAGAGCAAAGCTGCAGAAAAGCAAAAGCACAGCCACCTTAGCAGGGTCAACTGAGACAGAAGAGTATGCTGAGAACTGGAAGCCTGATTCTGCGGAAAAGATAAACTCTTCAGAAAGTTCTTTTACTAACGTGTACAAAGATAATTTGAAAGAGGCCCAGGCCAGAGTCTTGAAGGCCACTTCTTTCCATCGCCGGGACTTGGAAGCCAGTTCTGCAGGTTATCTTCCAGATCGGAAGGCAAACAGTTATAACTCTTCCCCATTGGCTTTTGTTTCTGAAGGTGAGTCAGGCGTCCGTGAGGCTCGGCAGTCCTCTAAACAGAGTTCATCTGGGAGTCACGCTCATCACGTGCCCCGCATTGGAGGTAGAAAGAGGTTCACAGCAGAACAAAAATTGAAATCTTATTCTGAGCCTGAGAAAATAAATGAAGTGGGTGTGTCAGAAGATGGCTACCGCCCACACCGTCGTCCAACCATTTCTGATATAACCTTGAGTTCTTTCGCAGACAGGTGGAAGTTCTTTGAAGAAACTAGTAAGCCTTCTCAACAAAAGTCCTCACAGAGACATGTACCCTATGGTCGGCCAGAAGCACAGCCTCCCACTCTCCATAGAAATTCTCATGAAGGTGAGACAGAGGGGTCGTGTTATGAAAGGAGGATGCGGTCGGCTTCTTTTGGAGTTGAGAATATGCTTGGTGCTTATGACAGACCCAAAGAAAGTGTCCATTACAGTGGCCACACAGCAAAATCTGGACAACCTCAGAGGTTAGAGACGTTTGCAGAATACCAAGCATCTTGGAAAGAGCAGAGGAAGCCTTTAGAGACTCGGAGTTCAGGGAGATACCATTCAGCTGACAACATCCTTGATGCTGGCCATGAACAGCTTGAGAAATCTCAGTATAAACATGAACGGTCCAGGTCATCTCCTTCTACTGATTTCTACAAACAGGTAAGAGGCACCTTTATTCCTGTCTCAAAAATGTCTTTTAAAAAAGCATATTGAGTAGAGGGCAAGGTTCTTAAGACTATGAGATTAATGCAGAGATAATTTACTTGACTGACAGCCACAGGATCAAACACATGGGATGCAGGAGATCCGTGATTATAGACAAGTTTTATTTTATAGTAAAACTAGTGAAAAAGTATTTAATCCTTTCTGCCATCTGGTGCCCTGATAAAATTGCTCCCCCCAACCCCTTTTCCTCATGCTTTTAGCCTCATTGGGGTGGGGGTGGGGTGGGGTAAAATTCAGATACAGCATTTGTAGAGTGTTTCTACTCCAGTGAAATCTGGATCACCTTGCACCTATAATTATTATTTTTAAATGTGTTTTGAAGGAAGTGGGTGGTGTCGCTTGCTTAGTGCTACCCTTCCAGGATTTGTGGCTGGAAAGTGAATACCTCATAAAAGATAAACTCCCTGCAGTATTTCTTGTGATATTGGGTTAATTCACACGATCAAATTTATATGGTGAGAACATTGATTGGCTCTAGCCTGAAAATCGATTCGCACATGTATAACTCAGTAACTTTCTTTCTGCTGAATGTGTGAACTGCCTCAATAAAATAATGATGTGTTTTAAAGTAGAATGAAAACTCTGGTGTACACATGTGTGTATTGGTGTTTTGCCTGGGTTTGAGGTTTTTTTGGTGTGGTGTGTTTGTTTTAGCTCCCATTTTGTTTGGGGTGTGTGGGGTGTTTTCCCTGTGAGTATGGGTGTTTCACCTGGGATTTGTTTGTTTTTTGGTGTGGTATGTACCTTGCCTGTGTATGTGTATTTCTCTAAGAATCACCAGTTTGTCCTCTGTGAATTTCTGTTTGTGTACTTTGTGATTTGACATATGGGGCAGAGACCCTGCCCCTCCCTTGCTTTGTACTCTCTTGACCAAGTTACTTGTCTATGAACCTTATCAGATTCATTCGCCTTCTGTAAAATGTCTGTTGAAACAGAAAGCTGTGGGTTCAAATGAATAGTGTTTTAGAGGCCAGACTCCATCTCTGTCTTGTACTAAGGTTCTTAGGCAAGTTACATTTCTTTTAGACTCACCAGTTTGCCTTCTGGGAAATGGGTGTTTTGTGACAGCACTCACAGCACCATTTCAAATGTGTCCACCAGCTCAAAAAGTTTGGAGACCCCTGGCATAACTACTTCACCGTAAGGATTGCTTTCAGTTCACACCACAAAACTGCTGAACATGAATTGAACAATGGCGTAGTAAATATGGGCTGTATTGGCATATAATGCTTATGCTTGAAGCAATCACAATGAACTGCCTTATGCTTGTCATAGGCAGGAGGCAGTCCATACTTCAACCCATCTTCATACTGTGGTACTTTGTAGTGTGTATTGGACATAACACACACTGCATGGTTGTCTTGAAGCTGCATGGATTGATCATCTGCTGACTGGAGCTCAGTTATTTGAGAATCAAATTTTCTCTGTATTCTTTTTCATGTTCAGTAGGTTATTTATTTAATTTTACAGCAATATGCATATGATGATACACTTAATAGTAATATAAAAGTGGTGCTTCTACATCTTCTGTCCCATAAACCTTTTGTAATTCTTTGAGAGTATCATCAAGCAGTTATCCGGTAGACATCATAGGCAGAAGCCAATGTCATGCTAACGGATTTCTGCTCACACAACATTGGCCTCTGCCCATAATGTCTGCTGAATCACGCCTATCTGTGTGCTTGTGAATACATTCAAAGTACTCCAAAAGGTTGTTTAAATAAGGGTGATCCAGCTGACCTCATGGGCAGAAGCCAATGTTATGCTGGTGGAAGTCCACTCACGCAACAGAACTATCTCCTTTCCCCTGCAGCCCCCCGTGCCCCCAGAGAATCTGCTCCATAGGGTCCTCCAAATCATCCCATTTCCACTGACAGAAACATTGCATTGGATTTCACTCTATGTATTTGGACTTTAAACAGGCTTTTGACAAAGTTCATCACCAAAGGCAACTGTACAGCAGTGGTCATAGGATAAGAAGATGGATCATCTTATATGTCCATAAGTAGTTAAAGAATAGAAAGCAGAGAGCAGGAATCAATGGGAAGTTCTTACAATGGAGGCAGATGGGCATCTGTATTTGAGCAGGTGTTATTTAATTCATTTATACATGATCTGTAGTCAGGGGTGAGCACTGAGATAGTCAAGTTTTCAGATGTCACTAAGATACACAGTGTGGCACTGTTCTTTACTGCAAGGCCCGCGGGCCATTGGTGTTCCCTAACATTCCATTGGCTTCTTGCAAACACATTTCCAGCCCTTCTCCCTCTCCGTGCCTCTTCGTACCATGCTAATTTGTGGTGTGTATTGTTGACTCATAGTGTTGACTCATAATCAAAGACCCTGTGTCAAAATACGTACATCATATAGTACAATAGGTTTGACTATCTAAATATCTTACAAAATTTGTGACAACTCCAAAACTGCCAGTGTTATGAGTAACTCTGGGGATGTTTAGAGGGTAGTAGTCTCCAAAACCCTTTTCTGAGGCCAATAATAACATCATAAGATACATGGATGACACAAGCACTATCTCTTGGAGAATATACAGTTCCCAAGAACTAGAGCACACTTCATTGGGGCAGAAAGGGTTTAGCTTAGTTGACAGTATGTAATATATGTGGGGGAATGTAAACAGTGGGGTCAAATGGAAATAGAATGCACAAGTTATAATCCCTCAATTTTATATAAAGCTTATGATAACCAAAGTGACCATTCAAAACAGCAATAATTGATGCTAACACAACCATCATAGCAAAGCTAAGTAAATTAATACCCACAGTGGACCAGGAAACCATGATCTCGATTCGAGTCTAAATGGGTCGAATCATAATCTACAGTTCTTCTCTGTGACTCATACCTATGGGTTATGCGCCTGCACAGAATAGTCATTCAGAATATTCTAGAGCTGAACAGAGTTTAGGCAAGAAACCTGCCTACCTTCTCAGCACACATGATTAGCAGCATTTGAAATGTTCTCTGCCTCATGGCTGTTGTATGACAAAATTGTGCGGCGTCTTCTCTCCTTTCTGTCTTTCCTTCCTCCTTTTCCTATTTTCTCTGAGTTCTCTTTTTCCCTTTCAGCACATGGCCTCTAAGACCTTCTTCAGAAAGTATACAGTTAGCTGATGGACATTCATGTTGTTTCCTCTGCCTTGGAGAGGCACGCAGGGTGGACTCTTGTACCCACTGCCAGGCCAGAAGAAACAGAATGTGTGTCTTCGTGCCTCCTGTGGGAACAAGCCCTCAAGGCAGCAGACAAAGCCTCACTGAATCAGTCTCTGCATACTACCTCGTCCTCAGTTTGCAAAAAGCTCAACTTATTACAGTGCCAGCATCCATGGAAAGCGCTGCCAGGGAGTTGTTCCAGTTTGGGGGGGGGGGGTATGTGCCCTTCTGCATTGGCTTCGGCTGCAACTTCGAACCGACTGTCAGTAACAGCAGCTTGGAACTGACCCCATAGTATTGACAGTCGGGACCGAAAAGGGGAAATCCTGAAAGAAATGTCCTGCTAATTCTCATGCACTGGGATCAAAGAACAAAAAGAATAATGCTACCACAGAATCAAGTCAAATTACGAACCAATGACTATATCTGCACCAAAAAACCACTTTCGGTTGCAATGGTTTCACAACCTCTCCCTTGGTCAATTCTGGATAAGATTCTAGTCCTATGGAGTCATGACTCCCCAGATGACGTTCAGTGCATTGGGTTGGTATCAATGGGTGAATCCAGAGATTCCTCAGAACCATTTTACCCATTTGGGACAGATCCCATAGATACTCTCACCAGCTTCCTTGTCTTCTTCAAGAAGTTTCTTCCAATATCGCTATGATATGCTATGGGACGGCCATAGATGCCTTTACTTCATTTGTTCTTCTCCATGCCACAATAACACCATTCCTTCTCCTGGCAGTATTGTGACCACGGAGTCAGAAGCACCCATCATTACTACCCTCGCCATCAACCTCATTCCACTCATCAGAGGCACCTACCACCTGTCCACCATCAACTCATATGGTATCCAAACCATCTCATATACATTGCCGCATACTACTACAGTATTTACATTTACTCTCGCTCTCTGTCCTCTTCCAGCCAACATCTTCCAAGACATGATTCTGCCAGAATGCTCAGAACCAGTGCTACTGGCTGCCACAGCCCAACCACCATCAACAGCTTCAGGAACTAAAACATTCCCAGTTACTAACCCAGAAACACCTGTCAGTTTTCATTCCAAGGATCACTCTTTGGGACTGGATGATTATTGCTCTGATTCATCCTCTCCATCATCTGCAATGGCCTCACTCTCCTCACCAGATGTTACTGTGGGAGATCAAAACTCTCTTTTTCCATCCGATGATGTTAGGGCATATGCAGAATTGATACTGCGAATGAGAAAATCCTTAGGATTGGGGACCAAAGTTTCACCAGTTCTGGCCATGGACTCAGTTTTTAAAAGGGTACAGCCTGACTTAGGTCCTCCAGTAACTATTCCTGTGTTCCCAACACTCTTGTGTATCATTAAGCAATCATAGAAAACCTAAAGTTCAAGAAACTGCTCTTTCGTCTTTAAACACTGCACTCCTAACTTCGTAATCCAAGACTAAACAACAGCAAAAACAACAAAACCACTCTGTCCCTGTTGACTCAAAGGGGAAAAATTATTGTCTCAATGGGCTGTAGAATGTACTCCACTATGGCTCTAGCACTTCGATTAGCCAACTATGAGGCCTGCACGGCAGCCTATGAGCAGTTTCTGTGGAGAAACGTGGTGACCTTGTTTGGCCACCTTCCAGAAGAAGTGAAAAACCTGGCAATGTTTTTTTCAGGCAGAAGTTCATAGGCTTGTCATCCAACATATGGCCAACTGCAGCTCCTAAGTTATGGCAGCCACCATATCATTATGACATCATGACTGGCTTCTTACAGCAGGGTTTCACCAGGAAGCTAAATCAAGAGTGGGGAACCTTTTGTTCAATGGCAAAGGCCTCTTCAGCATGTCCACAGATGAGACCTTGGACCATGTCTATAAAATGAAAAAGATGGGAATGGAACCTCAATATTCCTAGGCCTTCACAAATCATCTACGTCCATACTGGTAACACCAATCGTTAATTCTCCAACCCAATTACGCTTCATACAGATGCTCTCAACCAAGTTCACACACCTCCAGGGCAAGCACCACCAATCTAAATGGGGCGAAACCACTGATGAATCCAAACGTTGTGTTTGATTTTTACAGAGGACCCCAATGATGGCCCCTCTTTCACTCAAACAGACTCAAATATTTCCTTGCCACTTGGGAATCCATCACCACTGATACCTGGGTACTTTCCATCATCCCTCAGTGTTACTCCCTACTGCTCCACTCATCTTCCTGCAGTTCTCAGAATAGAAATTGGCATGCTTTTATGTAAAGATGCTATAGAAAAAAAATCACACACACCCCTCAAAAGCTCACAATTTTTTTTCTTCTGATACTTCACAGTTCCCAAGAAGGATGGAGGTCTTCTGCATATATTCAACCTACAGGATGTCTAACTTCACCTGTCCAAGGAAGTCTTGAGTAACTACCCTCTCCTCCATTGTTCCTCTTCTATGTCAGAGAGACTGGTTCACTACAATACACGTTCGCATCTCTATTCACCATGCCTCATGTCATTTTCTCAGGTTTGCCCTGGCAACAAACTCTTCTAGTTCACAACATTCTCCTGTTTGTGTGGCCACAGCACTGATGGTCTTTACAAAATGTATGGTGGTAGTGGCAGCACACCTGAGACTACAAGGAATCGTTGTCTTTCCATATATAGACAACTGGCTCTTTGGAGCTCCCTCATCCCAATGTCTGAGGTCCAACATCACCATAGCCCTGTCACTTCTGGAGTCCCTCGGCCTACAGGTCAAAAAGAAGCCCAGCTAAATCCCTTCTGAAAATTAGCAATTTGTAGGGGCACTTGTGCCCACTCCTATCTGCCCACAGACAGAGTGGACACACTAAGACAACTCACACATGAGATGAAAGTTCTCCCCCAGTATCAAGCAATCACCATCCATCACCTCTTTGGTCTCAGGGCTGCAACCATAGCAGTAACCCCTCTAGCATGCCTCCACATTAGACAATTCCAATTGTGGTTCCTCTGAGCCTTCAACCCAGAGAAAGATCTCAAAACTCGCCTTCTAACTCTTCCCATTCTGCTCTGGCATTCTCTGGGCTAGTACATGGTCCTGAAGCACCTTTTACAGGGACTCAGCTTTCAGTCTCTTTGCCCTGGAATCCTGCAATCTCCCTCACATATTGGACTTCATCCTTTCTTTGAAAACCAAAGGTCTGTCTCTCTCATCCATTAACATTTGCTTAGCAGCACTATCAGCCAATCATAACAATACAGAGGGCTATTCTCTCTGCTCAAAAGTTTCCTCAAAGGACTTTCTAACCTTTATCCACCAGTTTCCCCACCTGTTCCGGTGTGGAGCCTGGTGCAACTGAGAGAAAAACCCTTCAATCCTATGGCTATGTAAGGCTCCTGATGATGAAAGTGCTTTTCTGGTTGCCATTAGTTCAACATGAAGAGTGGGTGAATTGTGTGCTTTTCAGCATGATCAAAAGTTCCTAGTGTTCCACAAAGATAAAGTAGTCTTGCTCCTAGACTGTTCTTTTCTTCCCAAAGTGGTTTTATAGTTCCATTTAGTTCAGGACATTGTGTTACCATCTTTCCTGCCCCAACCTCCCTCCCCATAGGAAGTTGAACTTCATTCCTTAGATATTAGGAGAGCCCTGTCATTTTATTTACACAGAACATCGTCATTCAGAACATCCCGTCATCTATTTGTCTGCTATTCTGACCCAAAAAGTGATGCCCTGTGTCTTCACAATTCTTTTGCCAAATGGGTCATGTCAATTATACTTCTTGCTTGCTGGCTTGTGTAGCTTCCAGCCCCCTGCAAATACATGACCAATCAACGAGGGCAATAGGATTCTCTGTTTTCCTTAAGGCCATTCTGCTTCCACAGCTGTGCAGTGCTACAACTTGGGCTTAATCGTCTACCTTCATCAAACATTACAGCTTAGACATCAGACCTTGTGCAGGCATAGATGGAACAAGGAGGGAAGGGAACACCAACAAGCTGGAGAAAAAGGAGAGCAAAGCTCTGGTGCTGTGTGAAAATATTTTCCTTTATTGCTTTTAGTCTATCTTCTGTCTGCTCGACGCGTTTCGGTTACAAAACCTTCGTCAGGAGCTTCACAAAACAAATATAGCCACATTTTAGCCAACTCTAAAATACAACGTAAAATCATTAACAATTATCTTAAGCAAGCACGAAACAATACCCATATCAAACTGAAACACATCTTAGTTTACATTCCTTTGCTATCAAACACACCAAAAGTATTCAACATTTACACACTCATATGAGAGATTTTATACACTGACCTGGACCACTTCTTTACAATTTGTGATTGTTATCACAACAAGCTGAATACAGAATAAGAATTCAGGTCAAAGTTTTTTGCTCATGTATTGTCCCAATAGGCTCAGTCATCTCAAAATCCTGACCTCAAGGTCAGTTTGAAAGTAATTTAAATCATTTCGTTCTACAGCTGGCAGCCTTGGTTGTCTATATCAAATCATGTGTCTCCTTAACCTCTTTTTTCCATGTTAAACAATCCCAGTTGTTGTAACCTTCCCTCATAGGGGGTTGCTCCAGCAACTTGATCATTTTTGTTGCCCCTTTCTGCACTTTTTCCAGCTCTGCAATATCTTTTTTTAGGTGTGGTGACCAAAACTGTATACAATATTCTAAGTGTGGTCACACCATTGATTTGTATAAAAGTAGTATGATACTGGCCTTGTCAAGCTTGGCCTTGTCAATCAGTTTTTTTCACTTCACTGTGTAGGTAATGTTGTTCAAGAAGTGCTTGATGTAAATTCTTCAAGGGTGAGTTTCAGGTTGACAAGCTGGAACAAATGCAGTTGTATCATAGGGCTTGGCTAGACAATAAATCTTGTGGTGTGCTCTGGGTGGGAGTTCAAAGCATGCCGATATGTGTAGTGGCCAGTGGCTTTCTAGTATAAGGTAATTCTTATACCCATGTTGTGTTGGTTTAGCTGTTTAGCATTTTAAAGATAATTTTATTCTAAAACCACTGTGTCTGAACTATTTTTTAAAGATATGAATTCTCTCCCTTTTTCTTGACACAGTTCTTGAGTGTCCAAAATGCTTGCAAGTAACATATGTTTTGCCAAAACCAAATTGTAAATGCTTATAGCTGTTTCTTTCTAGACTGGTCAGATGAATTCGTAACTTGAGTACAAGGATTGCAGAGCCAACTAAAAGGCTGCATGGATTACTATTGTGCTTTAAGCCAAATCAGCATAAGGCCGGATGCATTATGGACTTTTAAGCAAATCCACAAATGAATGGGTGTGTAATGATATATTTTTCTGGAGACTGAAACATGATGATTTGGTGTTTTACCATGTTATAAAACCTTTTTTTCCAGAAAGCATCAGCTGAAGCAAGGAGGCAAACAGAAGATTCAAGGGAGGAGGAAGAGCGTATTTCCTCCACAGCAAGTTCTGATGAAAGGAGCTGCAATTCGAGGTAAGCAATTTTGTTTCTGTGTGCAAGGAGAGAAATCTCAATAGTAAACCTGTAAACTTCTGTTACCAGAGTAGAGAAGTGCTGCAGAAGTGAGGTTCCTAGTGAAACAGAAAAATAATTCACAGATATTTATTGCATATACATGAGAGCGATTTAAAAGCACTAGATGATTTCTAAAGAAGCCCTCCCTGGATCCCCTGGACTTTAATAACTACAGACCAGTATCAAACCTTCCATTCTTGGGCAAGGTGATCGAGAGGGCGGTTGCCTTTCAACTCCAAGTAGTCTTGGATGACACTGATTTTCTAGACCCATTTCAAACTGGCTTCAAGGCGGGATACGGAGTTGAGACTGCTATGGTCGCCTTAGTGGATGATCTGCGCCTTAGTATTGACAGGGGGAGTGTGTCCCTGTTGGTACTTCTGGACCTCTCAGCGGCTTTCGATACCATCGACCATGGTATCCTTCTGGAACGCCTGAGGGGATTGGGAATCAGGGGCACTGTGCTTCAGTGGTTCCGGTCCTACCTCTCGGGTAGGTTCCAGATGGTGATGCTTGGGGATAGCTGCTCTGCAAAAAAGGAGCTGCTGTGTGGTGTACCGCAAGGTGCCATCCTTTCCCCAATGCTGTTTAACTTTTATATGAAACCGTTGGGAGAGATCATCTGGAGGCATGGGGCGGGGTGCTATCAGTATGCTGATGACACCCAAATATATTTCTCTGGGCCTTCGATAACAGTGCCAGCTAAGGATAGTGTGTCTCCTCTGAATGAATGCTTGGAGGCGGTAATGGGCTGGATGAGGAAAAACAAACTGAAGCTGAATCCAGACAAGACGGAGGTGCTTGCTGTCAAAGGCCGCAACCTGGGTTTGGAGGTGTGTCAACCGGTTCTGGATGGGATTACACTCCCCCTGAAAGACTGTGTTCGCAGCTTGGGGGTGCTCCTGGATCCGTCACTCCAAATGACAGCCCAGATAGATGCGACGGCCAGGAGTGCCTACTATCAGCTTCGGCTGTTGCTCCAGCTGCACCCCTTCCTAGAGTTGGAAGACCTAAGGATGGTAGTGCACGCGCTGGTAACTTTGAAGCTCGACTTCTGCAATGCGCTGTACATAGGGCTACCTCTGTGCCTAGTCCGGAAACTTCAACTAGTTCAAAATATGGCAGCCAGGTTGGAGTAATAGGAGTGACCATATTACTCCAGTTTTAAAATCGCTCCACTGGCTGCCAATTAGTTTCCGGGCGAAGTATAAAGTGTTGGTTATTACCTTTAAAGCCCTACATGGTTTGGGTCCAGGTTACCTGCAGGATCGCCTTCTCCCATACAAACCGCCCTGCACGCTCAGGTCCTCTGGGAAGAACTTACTGCAGTCGGCCAAGACTAGGCTGACAACCGTTACCCAGAGGACCTTCTCTTCTGCCGCTCCCAGACTGTGGAATGACCTGCCGGAGGAGACTCGTCAACTTAACAGTCTTTTAGAATTTAAGAAAGCCATAAAGACTGTTCTCTTCCGGCAGGCATATCCAGTGGAATTTTAGAATGTTTTAAGGATGTTTTTAGGATGTTTTAGGATTTTTTATGCAGTTTTAATAATATGTGTCATGTTTTAATCAGTTTTATGTATTTTATCATGTTGTTGTTCCCCGCCTCGATCCAGACAGTGAGGCGGGTAAGAAATAAATTGTTGTTGTTATTATTATTATTATTATTATTATTATTATATGAATAAGCAAACAGTGTTTTGTTTCAGGAAAATAGCTTGTGTCCAAGATTAGTGTTACTCTATATCAAGCCTCATTCATTTCATTGGGAATTAAAGACATGCTTGAAATCAGTGGCTTTTAAAAGTGGGAGGGGCTTATGTTACTTCTGCTGCCTCATACAAAAGCTGCTTTGAATAAAGGTTGAGAAATATAAGTAGATTTGGATATAATGCTAAACTGCTGCTAGTTGGAAACAGTGTGGCCACACTGTCCTTGTGACCACATTGAAAGAGGAGGGGATTGTGCAGATGCTTGAAATTCATCCACTAACTAAACCCAATCATATTTCACAATTACCACCAAGTCGCAGATACCCTTTCCTAGGGAAGGTACTTGAGAGAGTCGTGGTAGAGCAACTGCAGGCAATTCTGGAGGATACTGATTATCTCGACCCATTCCAGTCTTGAGTTTCAACTTGGTTATGGGACCGAATCAGCCTTGGTTGCCCTGATAGATGACCTTTATCAGGAAAGGGACAGGGGGAGTGCAACCCTGTTAATTCTGCTGCGTCTCTTGCTTTTGATGTTATCAGGCATTGTATCGTCCGGGACTCTATAGGCTAGGTATTGAAGACACTGGCTAAATTCAGACAACACGATAGTCAATGGTGGGGTGATAATCAACTTTACAGTTATTCATCTAGGGGGTACTCCCCACACAACATGGTAATAAATAATCAACTGTGGTGTGGATTAGGATCAGCGCTGAGTTGACTATGGCAACATTCAGATGACATGATAGTCAATACAATTGACGATTGTTCCCCCCCCCCCCCCCCCCCAGTTGCTTATTGTGTCGTCCGAATTCAGCCACTGTGTTACAGTGGTTCTGGTCTTACCTGCAGGGTCGATTTCATTCCTTAGCAATTGAGCTATGGGGTTTTTCAGGGTGCCATCTTGTCCCCAAAGTTGTTTAACCTCTATATGAAGCTGCAGGGAGCTGTCATTAGGGGGATTTAGAATCAAGTGCCATCAGTATGCTGATGACACAGAGCTGTATCTCCTTGTGACATCTGAATCAGATGAGGCTGTGCAATTCCTGGATCAGTGCCTAGACTCAGTGATGGGCTGGCTGAGGGCCAGTAAACTAAAGCTGGATCCTAGCAAGACAGAAGCCCTGTAGGTGAGTTGTTCCTGAGTCTGGGAGATAGGCTCATTGCCTGTTCTGGATGGGGTTGCATTCCCTCTGAAAGATCAGGTTCATAGTCTGGGATTACTCCTAGATCCATCACAGTCACTGCAGACCCAAGTAGCCATTATGGCTTAGAGTGCCTTTTACCAGCTTTGAAGCTGTGCCAGGTACAGCTTCTACTGGACAGGGATAGCTTGGCCACAGTGGTCGAGGTACTAGTAACTGCAAAACTGGATTACTGCAATGTGCTCTATGTGGGGCTGCCCTTAATGCTGGAGCTAGTGCGGAATGCAGCAGCTTGGCTGTTGTCAGGAGCTGCCCCTTTTCAGCATGCAGCTGCTTTACTGAGGGAACTGCACTGGCTACCTATTCACTACCAAGCCAGGTTTACGTTTTGCTACTAGTGTATAAAGTCCTAAACAATTTGGGACCAGGATACTTGAGAGAGTGCCTCTTCCTTTATCAACCTGCTCTGGCAATGCAGATCATCTAGTGGCATTCTCCTGATGGTTCCACGTGGACCTATGGCCTGATTGAAGTCCACCCAGGTGTAGAGCCTTCAGTGTGGTGGCTCCCTCTCTGTGGAACTCTCTGCCTTTGTAGATCAGGCAGGCACCAACATTGTGTTATTTTCAGTGCCTGCTAAAGACAAGTTGTTTTGAAGAAGCTGTGGTTTTTATTGGTATTCTCTTTTTTAAAACTGTTGATATGTTTTATTTTAAAATGTTTTAATGCAGTGTTTTCCTTTTTTTGTTGTTCACCACTCTGGAATCTGTTTAGATGTGAAGTGATATATAAATGCTGTAAATAAATAAATAAAACAAACCACAGTTAAGTGTTGCATCCAAACGAGGCAGGTAATATGTGGCGAACTGCAGTATGGAATGCTTCCCTGTATTTAAAGTAAATAAATAAATTCGTACCCACATAAAGCTAGATGTCATGGAAAAGTGATCAAGGGGCTTCTCTAAATACACTAGTTAAGTATGTTTTGGGGTGTAGACCAGGATTTAATCCTTCATTAACAGCTGCCTGGGGTAGTACAGTCTTAGAACAATTTTACCACATGATGAACTCATCCGTAAAACTGCTGCTGAGTGTGTGATTGCATTTTTTTCCTTTCCCTTCGCAGTCTCATCTTGAATTAGTTTGTATACTTTACACCTTCCCTCTATAATTATGCAGAGTCTGCACACTCATACAAATGGTTAGCAAGAGTGTGCAGAAGACACGACATTCACGAACTGTTGTTAGGAAGCCTTGGGCTCATGTGCTTCCATCTCCTCCAGTGCAGCCATGAGAGGGAGGTCGGAAGCTTTCCATTTTTAATTAACTGCAACTTAGCGTAACATCAGGCCACTAAACTATGGTCAATCTTAACTTTGGTTTATTGAAATAAATCAGCTTCATAAACCATGATTTGAAACTGGCTTGTTTCAGTAAACCATAGTTAAGACTAACGGGTTCGTCTGGCTTCTAAGCAGAAACTAACTGGCATTCACAGTTAGTTAAAAATGAAATGAGAATCTTTTGATTTGCTCCTCATGGCTGTGCTGGAGAAGGAAGGGTGTGTGCATGAGCCCAAGATTTGTCTATGTGATGCTAAACCATGCTACATGTCTTTGAACTTCTCACACTTTAGTTATAAGTGTATGTTAATTTTGTCAGCACAGGACAGAAAGAGAAGGGAGACATTTTATGATGAAGTTGCAGATTCAATCAGAGTTGTCTATGTGACAGTAAGAGCAAAAACAAATGAAGCTGCAGTGCCCTCACAGTCATGCAAAAACATTAATTAGTGTACTGAAATGTGCATTTGGATGCATGTTCCTCAACATGCCAGAAAATCTTTAATCTGGGCGAATAATAATTCCTGGGGTTGGATGTCTGGAAGAATTTGCATTAGAGCAGCAAGAATCTGGAGTGCCTTTTTGGGGTGGGGGAGAGGAAGGCTTTGGCATCAGCAAGGCCATTCTTCAATTTTTCGTCCCTCCCCTTACTAGGAGTACTGCAAATCTGATTGGTGGGCTGAGGAAGTGGGGTATTACCACACCATTTAAATCTCTTTTTCTCTTCTTGGGTGCTCAGTGTTACATGTACGTTCCCGTCCTTTACCCAGTTCCTGTGCAAAGCTTTTCCCCCCAAACAGTCTCTTTTGTTCCCTTCTCCAAGCAGTCTTATTAAAGACATGAAATTGGCAGTAGCTACCCATCAATGAAACTGTGAAAAGATATGATGAAATGTGGGAAATAATGGAAATCAGGGTATTTTGGGGTCTCTGTGTTTGTGTGTGGGGAAAAATGGAAATTGGGGTATTTGAGGGTCTCTCTCTCTGTGGGAAATAGTGGAAGTTAAGGTATTTTGGGGGTCTCTTTCTCTCTCTCTCTCTCTCTCTCTCTCTCTCTCTCACACACACACACACACACACACACTCAAAAGCACCTCTTAAAATCTTGAAATTCGTTTAACATTTTGGTACATCCTGACTGTAATAGCCATACCTAAAATAAGTTTAAATTTAAACCAATTTTAAAATTCTGAGACAATGCTGTTCTCGATTATTCTCCATGAAACTCGTATTTAATATCCATCCAGTGGAGAAAGTAGGCTGTACTTGATTCACAGTTCTTTTCTTAAAGTAGGGCTTGCACACATAAGATTGAAGGCAGCTTTCCCTGATGTAGTAAATATCATTGTAGTGAACCTAAGTCATACACAATATTTTTTTAGAGGACAATACTTTTTTTGCTTTCTGATTTTCAAGAACAGTTATCACATTTCAAGAACATTTCTAGTTCATCATTAGAGAAGTGGTATTGAGGTGCTAAGATGTTCCTTGTCATCTGGGAAAGTTCAGGGGAATCAAAAGCTGCCTTGCATATTCTCTTAGTCTCCGAAAAATTAGCAGACTCTGAAGGAATGTGAACATTTCATACTTACTTTATCATTAAGATATACATTTTAATGTACCTGATTTAGCACTATTAGTTTTGGCATGCTAATCGATGAATTATAGTATGAGTGATGTGGGTATGGTAATTACTTTGGTTCTGAGAAGAAACTAGTTTGTTGTGTAGTAGTCCTGTTATGCTGATCTTTAAGCTGCAGCAGGGAGGTGGCAAAGCTGGTTGTTTTTCTTTCTTTCTTGGAGACAGAGACAGATCAGTTGCATTGAAAGACAAGAGAGAAAAGTTGCTTGGGTGTACATTGTTTTAATATCTTCATACTGTCAAAAATTTCTTCATTCAATGTAGTGGAGATCCTCAGCTGTAGACATGGCTGTAGCTATTATGTGTTTATTATTTATTATGAACTTTTACATATTACTTTTTATTTTTTTTATTTTTTTAAGCCAATCTTACAATAATGAAAAACAGGAGCATTAAAAAAAACATTAAAACACCTGTGTAAGTTAAAAGACTAAATTAAATATCCTCACACCCTTTCTAAAAACCAAGAGAATAGTGGCATCAATTCCACCTTGGCTGATTTAATCAGCCAAGAAGGGCAAGTGAAAATTGTCTGTCACACATTCCTCTTCAGGACTACCAAGTCACCACAGAACAATCAGGAAGCGTATAAAGTGGAAGCAACTTTGACTGTATGAACCAATCCTTAGTTAAAATTATTCAAGTTTTTTTCCTCTCCTGATTTGTTATGAACCACTTGTAACAAGAGCAAAGTACACTGAATGAACACATAATTTAGGTTAGTATTACTGATTCATAAATTAAAGAAAAGTATAGTGCATAGTGAACTTGGTGCCTTCCTCAACTCCCAACATTCCTGATCATTGGCTATACTGGCTGAGGTTTATTTATTTATTTATTTATTTATTACATTTGTATACCGCCCCATAGCCGAAGCTCTCTGGGCGGTTTACATAGGATTAAAAACAATTAAAAACAATATACAAAAATTAAAACAGCAAAAACATACAACAATTGATGGGAGTTGAAGTCCAAAACATAAGGAGGGCACCAATTAGGGGAAGGCTGGTCTACTATGACCAAGTATTAAATCAAATAAAAATAAAATATAATGCATCTCTATGACTAATAATATTGCACTCAAGTTACATAGATTAATGTGATGTTGCAAGCCAATAATCTTCAACATCAGCATCTCACTATCTAAGAGTGAAATGGAATATGTAAATCTTGATTTATGTTTTATGTTATTTTTTTTAAAAAACGTAGGTTGTATCCAGTGGGTGTCATTCTGCTAGTGCAAAACTTGGCTTTCATCGTTGTGAAAGTGTCAAATTCTGTACTTTGATTCTCTTTGTAGAAGCTGTTCTGCAACCACTCGCAGAACAACAACACCTCTTGTACTTTTTCCAGAAGCATAACATAGGATAGAAATTATTATTTTATGTTTTAAACAGTTGCCAAATAAATATGCAGGGTGAACACTCCTCTTATCTGATGTGCTAATAGTTTGAAAGAACTTAATGTGCTATGTAAAACAAATATACTGATGGTGACCACTTAAAATCTACTTTCTGCTTTTGATATGTCTGAGTTTCTGCATAATATCAGAAAGTTGGCAAGCATATTGGCCAAAAATAAACACTTCCTTTCAAAAAACAAAATACTTCACATGAGATACTTTTATATAATAAAAAAGGCATAGACAGTTTGTGACTAAGGTTGAAATCCGAAACCCAGGGTTCATTAAAACGCTTTAATGAATCATCCAGGACTCTTTTGGAGGAACCAGTTTGTGCACAGTTGTTGACATATTACACTTTCATCAAGCACTACTTGGTATATATCTGTTCTGTCGAACCACTTACAGCACAATCCTATCAGATGCCCATCAGCCTCTGAACTCAGGCTGATGGGCATCCGACGCAAAGAGGGAGGAGTATGGAAGCAATCTTGAATTCAGAGGCTTCTGCCTCTCTGCATTTTTGCTGAATGGGTGTTTTTGCCTGTCTAGCTAGGGGTCTGCAGTAGAGGAGGGAAGGAGGCTGGGGAGGCCTAGTGGTAGCTCATATCCTTGCTTCCCCAGTTCCCTCCCTACTCATAGAACCACCCACTTTCCCTTCTTGTCGAGGTCACCAACGTAGTTCTCCCCACACTTTCTGCAAGGGAGAGGTGGAGGGGAGCTCAGACTCCTGGGTCTGAGGTCAGAGCACTGTCTCCAATCTCAGATCCAGGAATCCAAACTTTCCTATGGCTCCCCAAATGCTGTCTAGGAACCATAGGTTTCCTCCCTTAGGCACTTTGCAGAAGATACTGTTTTCTCCCCAGTGCATGATTAAAAGTGGTTTGAAGTACCTAAGCTTACCATAAACCATGATTGGTTAGGCCTTGTCTTGAGTACAGCATCCAGTTCTGGGCACCACACTTCAAGAAGGATGCAAACAAGCTGGACAGAGTTCAGAGGAGGGCAACGAGGATGATCAGGAGTCTGGAAATGACTGAAAGAACTGGGCATGTTTAGCCTTGAAGAGAAGACTGAGGGGAGACATGATAGCACTTTTCAAGTACTTGAAAGGTTGTCAAAAGGAGGAGGGACAGGATCTCTTCTCGATCATCCCAGAGTGAAGAAAACTGAATAATGGGCTCAAGTTACAGGAAGCCAGATTCCAGCTGAACATCAGGAAAAACATCCTGACTATTAGAGCAGTACAACAATGTATCTAATTACCTAGGAAGGTAGTGGGTTCTCCCACTCTAGAGGCATTCAAGATGCAGCTGGACAGCCATCTGTCAGGTAAGCTTTAATGCAGATTCCTGCATTCAGCAAGGGGTTGGACTCGACATAGGCCCCTTCCAACTCTAGTAGTCTATGATTCTAAGAGAGCAACAGTAGAGGAAAGCATCTTTTTCATTTTGCTTTTCATGATGCAGTCACGTTTATTTGTGCCACAAATATGCACGTCTTTAATTCCTGTAATGATTTTTATGCTCTTAAAGTCTGACAGCAGGGAACCTTACAATGAATGTGTACTGTGTAGTACAGTAGAGCCACCATTTCCCACATTATACATGTTGAGTTTTTTCTGTCACGCTATGGTCTCTAGTCAAACAGGTTTTGTTTGTGTACAAGATAGCTTTCATTGTGCTTTTTGACCAAACCCAAAACGTGTGTGGGTGTAGTTTGCATAGCAGTGAGATACTACTTCCACCAAAACTTGACACAGTACAGATCAGGCCTGTAATAATATATTTCTGCAGGTTTAAAACATATGGAATATAATTGTTTTTGACACTGGAATAAAAGATGCTTCTTTGGAAGCACAGAATAGCACATTTACAGATTATTATTTTTTTGAGGGGGGTCAAAAAAGAAGATAAAGCTTTGAAGTCTGCAACCTTTTCTCCCCAAGGTCGAGAATTTCAATGATGTAATGTATAAATACAAGCTGAGCCTTCTGCCATTGGGGTTAAAGTTGACAGTGCTTGTATGAACTTGTCAGTCACATGAAAAGGCAAAAACAAGCCAGCTGTTGTGAGGCATGGATTTGAAAACCATCTGTATGACAGTCAGGGAGGCAGAGGCTAGAGCTGATTCTGTCCTCTCTGGCTGGCTGGGATGCATTTGCAAGGATACAGTCTTCCTGAATCCAAATTGAACAGTGGCTGATATTTATAAATTCTGGTAAGTTAATTCAATTCAATTTTGTGGTAGCACTGGGATATATAAACCACCCCATGGACTAGAATTGCTGTAAGTTTAACCTTGATTTGCTTTTGTGGTGGTGCTCATTTGTCAAAGATTCCTTTTGTTCCTCTAGAATGCAGTCCTGACCACAATTACATGAGGGTAAATCCCACTGAAATCAAGGGAACTTGTCTTATATCCGTGGGCAGGATTGCAGCCCTTGTCTTTTACATGCAAGATGTGTTTGCATATCCCTGCCTGCAGAAATGGCTCCAAATTATTGGAGAGGGTGAGGCATTTCATGATAAGGTATTTTTGTTTTGAATGCATCTTGTGGTTTCTCTTGTTTTTTTGTTTGTTTTTTTAAATGCGACTCTTTTATTCCAGCAAGCTGCATTGGTCTCTGTGCGCCGCTCATAGCTGCTTTTGTTTTCACAGCATAATGCACACTGGAATTAGATGTCATTGCTTTTCAACAACGTTTGCTTTTTGGGTTGAGGTTGATAGTGTGTTTATCCCTCCTTTTTGTGGCTGCAAGCTTGGCTTTAGCTGTTGGGTGATGTGAGATTTCCGTGCTCGCAGCTTTCCAAGCAGAATTGTCACTGTGAGGCAGTTTCAGATGGACGTTGGTATTTATTTTTCTGAAGCATCTGCAAATGTGAGGTTATTAGTTTGCTGAAACAATGGCTGGGGATTCTGAAAGCAGTGGGTGAGTAAAACAAAAACCCAAGTCTGAATAAAAAATTGATACTAAAAGGTGTGATTATTTAAGTGATAAAAAATAGGTCAAGGGGTGATAGAGATATGAATGGATTTATTGTTGCTTCACGTTCATTAGTCCTGGGGGGGGGGGGGGGTTAAGTTTCAATCAAAGACACACATTTATTGTGTTCCTCTTGTACAATGTTATTTATTTGTGTGCAGCCAGTTACTGTTATTTTTTATTATTGTCATTTAAAAACATGTTTAATGAACCACTGCCAGTGCTTTTGCATACAAAACAAGGGGGATAAATTACACACGCACACACACACACACACACACACACACATCTTTTTAATATAATGTGAAGAAGGGGATGCAAATGATTTTTCTAAGAAGCGTTTTCATGTGACATTCCATTGCCAGCAATGCAAAATATTCCTTTCTTTTGTCCCTATCGTGGTTGTCATTTATAGAATGTGATTCGACTCGTTTAAGTGGGTTGCCTTTTTCCAGCTGGCTTGGAATCTACTGCAAGAGTATGGCATGTATTTATATGGCTTAGTTCACTGGGATAAAATCCTTGCAGGATATTCCCTTAAGAAAGTAAGAAGGAAACAAGTAATTTGCCACAAACATAGACTTTATCACTGAATAACACACAACAAAATTAAGACATTTGTGTGGTCTGGGGATATTTGTTGGTGGTTGGGTGGTTTTTTTTTAATTAAAGAAGCAAAGACTCCATTTATTCATCCTGCAAGAAATCTCCTTTTAATCACACTTGTATTCTGATTATTGACTCAATAGCTATGCATGCAAGTGGAGAACTAGTGAGAGATTCTAATGAAACAGATTTGATTAACTGACAGCCTGATCAATGGATATTTTTTTCAGAAATAGTTCCATAGAATTCACTTGGACCAACTCCTAAGCAACTATGTACATGACTTCAGTCTCTACACATTTTCTTGGGCATAAGCCCTTTGAACTTGGTGAAATCTATTTCTAAATGGATTTGGTTATAAGATCTGTAACATTTGCCATTATTACCATATGTGCAAGGATAAAGATATTTCCTTATGTACAGGACTGTTAACTGGTTCTGGTTCTAAAATTGTGTTACTGAATGCTATTGTATTGTTTTATAACCTTGAAAGCCTGTGCAGAAGACCTGCGCACACATTCTCAAAATAAATAGTTGCTTCTTGAACTTGAGTGACATTTTAGTGAAGTTAAATGTTAGGTAGTAATTAATATGTTTTTATGACACTAATGATAGCTGCCTTGTGGCTTCATAGTGGTATTCCAGCCAATCAGCAATTTTCATGGCCTTGGAAAGCAGAATATTTTTATATGGATTCTGTAGTATGTAAACCTCATAACATAGCTGGACTGGGCAGTATTTTAGATACCTGCCAATCTGCATTAGGGAGTCTTCTGAAGTGTCTTCTCATACCCACAATGTCATAAAAGACTTTTGTTGGCTTTTTTGTGAGCAGATGCTTCTATCTCTGTATCAAACATTGTTTGTAACCCATGACTTCGGGGCACTATTTTTAGGAAAGGGGGAAAACTCTTACTCCGGCTGAGATGAATGTGCCATTTAGTGAGGCTTGCCTGTTCAAATCATCATCATGATGTTGTCATCAGCAAGGCTCAGAAATACATTTCTGTGCTGTCTTTGTTGTATATGCACCATTCTGTGGCTCATTGTTACAGTATTTATAGATCCACCTCATTGTCTTAAGCAGACCTCATAATCACATCTGCTTTATAGATTATAATGTACACAACTCACTTAGGATTATATGTAGGCATTAGCTAGGTTCATGAGGATATTATTTGTTCAAACTTGTTATGAGCATCCTTTTTCTACCACAGGTATATTGGGTGGATGTGATGTAACCTGGGGCTGTATGGCTAACAAGAACTCCATCACCTGAAATTGAAGCCAAAAGTGACTGGCTTTGCAAGAAGCAGAGCTGTTTGATTGGGTGGGAAGAAAAACATTTTCATGATCCATACTAGTGAACTCATTCGGCCCTTGGACTTGAAATTGCCTTAGGAGCATTATTACAGGGCCCATTGCAGTGTCCGGAGGGGGAGGGGGGGACATCATTTTCCCTGGGCCTGGTATAAACTTGTAACCCAGCTAGGATGGCTAGGTATGCAATCTCAAAAAATTGGACAGTGATTTGCATAATATTTGCATATGTTAATGTATAGGAGTAGATGCAAACTTAGAAATACTATCATTTAAATAGAAATGCAGTACATTTCTGTGTTCCTGCTCGACAGTATACCCACTGATGTAAAAAGCTTACGGACTCCTGATAATGAATATACCTGACTTAAATACTATTTCTTGTCCACAGGGCTCAAGCATAATTTTCGGGGCTTCCAAATACAAGCTTGTAATGCAGCCTCGTTCCCACACACTAATTTATTGATTTATTTAAAAAATTATAAATTGTGTTCTTGCCCGAAAGGGGACCAAAGGCAATATGCAACTCTGAAAATGAAACAAATAAAACTTTTAAATCCATCAAAACCAGCCTAAATTTAGCCATTTTTATAGCCTGTATAAAGCTAGGCAAAGATGGGGTCAGTATGACCTCTTTAGCGATACCACAATCCTATCCAATACATTCAGCCTCATGGATCATGAAAAAGTCCTTATATTTTAATTCTGAATTACATTTTTTTAATCTTTCTGAAATTACACCACAACCTACACTGGGGCTTTTCTACTATGCCCCAAAGTACCCCCTCCTGTTTGTGTACCATAACTCTAACCTAAAGAAGAATCCTACAAAGCTTGCTTAGTATTTTGTCACTCTTGACCCTAATAGAGGTATTACCTTGTCAATGTTTTGATTTATTATTATTATTATTATTATTATTATTATTATTTGAATGGAACAACATTTTATAAGTAGATCTGTTCACTTTAAAGCTTTGTTTTCTGGCCTTTTTCGTTGCACAACCATTAATTTACTTGCATGTCTTTTGGGCCTATAAATCAGCAGCACTGTCTCCCACTGTCCCTGGGATCAATGTACTGATTATAATAGTGCTTTGACCCTTAATGTAGCTGCTCCTTCTTGCTGTTTATGTACATAGACCTTTGGAATTTGTAGTTCTTGAGATGTTGCATAGGGAAGCTCAAACACCTGTCTCTCAAACTACAAGATATGCACAAGCACAACCTCTTGGTTCTAGAGATGCCCTGTGTCAGCAGATCACTTTTAAGAATGTCACTCTATTCTCTTTCCCTCTTCCTACCCATCCAGCAGGCTCCCAGGGGACAGACAGACTGCTCTTGCCGGAGGCCTGAACTGATCACGTGCACAGGGCTTTTGAAATAAGACCCAAGAGCTGAAAGTTGCTTACCCATGTCTTAGACCCTGTTATCTGGGTATTGAACTTGGGACCTTTAATATATGCATTTTGCATACAGGCTTTTCCAAGATACTGATTTCTTATATTTAAGCTGTGTGCTTATATAAGAATACTAGGGCAGGTAGTTATGTTGTTCTGTGGAAGAGTCACTTTTGGATCAAGCACCTATAAAAACCTTTACTACTCATTCTAATTTTCCCGTGGTGAATATTGGGAAAAGACAGATGCAAATCAAAAACAATGGATTTCCCCCCTGTCATTACAACTGAGTTGTCAGATAACCATACCTGCAAACTGAACACTGGTCCAAGCTTGCTTGCTTCTTTGCTGCTTCCTCCTACAGCTAAAAAAAAGGTTAACAAAGGGGCCCACTTTCCAGGGCTTTAGATGGATACAAGGAAGATAGATACAACTGTGTTTGATTCGCTGGCATGGTGGTTTCTTTGTGTTATATTGATTCTCAGCCTTGGTGGTTTCACAGATATAACAAGGACGGGCTGTAGGAACTGATTTGAGAATCATTATGGTGAAAGACAATATAGGAATATTTAAAATGGGAGTTTGAGGGTTCATAAGATACTCAGGTATGTGACTAACTAAATATAAATTAATTGTAGCCCAGCCTTCCCAACCTGATGTCCTCCAGATGTTTTGGACTATGACTCCCAGGGTTGTTGACCATTGCTGACTGAGGCTGATGGGAGTTGAATTCCCAAACATCTGAAGGGCACCAGGTTGTGGGGAGGCTGTCGTAGCCCATAGCTTTCCAGGATCACCTTGCCCAGTGATCTTTCAACTATGCACCTGGATTTCTTGAAGTTTCTAGCCAAGGAATTAAATATGCAGTTTTTCTGTGAATAATTGAATAGGGCAAACAGTATTGAAGCAAGGCTAAACAAAATCTGGTCATCAGCTGTTGTAATTACCATGTATATTTCTGCTGCACTAACTTAAGCAATATAAAATAAAAGATATTTTATTTTATATTGCTGATTTTTAAAGCAAAAACGCATGTAGGAGTAAATCCTCTGATCTGTTCTTTCAGTGAGTGCTGCACCAATGCAACATTCACGTTTTACACTACTATGGTTTCACTGCATTTGGAACCACTTTGAAATAGGTGCCCTACCTTTTTAGGTGCCCTAACTTTCAGTTCACATTTAAGCTATTTATCTTGTGTGAATATAAGCCAATGCACACAAAACATACACCCCGCATTTTCTCTCTCCTGCTCCCACCCCTAGACACACATAGACAGGTATGGAGGAAAGTGTTCTCAGATGACTTGCTGCACAGAAACAGCTGCCACAAGGGTAAAAAAAAGTTTAAAGTGACTTCTCTATTGCGGCTATTTAAGCACTGATATTTAAATGGACTATCACAGAATGCTAGGACATGTAGTATAATGAGAGCACCGATTACAGATCCCTCTAAAACCTCCACACGACAAGACCATGGGCAGATTCAAGATCATGATGTGCATGTGTATATTCATGGAAAATGCTAGTGCTTGTCAACAGTCTGTTTATGCATTCAGCTGTGAGCCATTATGTGTTCGGCAATCAAATGAAATTAAGTAAATGCCCTATATATAAGACTCGAAACTGTTAACGTTGTATGTCACGCATTAGAAATAATTAAGGAAAATTAATGAAGCAGGAGTATACCGTATGTGCTTGGTATGGCGATATAGCAGTATTTAGATTCGTTCATTTTGTATTCATGTATTTATACTCCTTCTTTCTTTCATTATGGAACAAAAGGTAGCGTTCCTAGGGTTTCAGGTGGCCTTCCATCAAAGCACTGGCAAAAGCTAGGTCATCTTACCTATGATAAGGGTGCTACATCATGTGCCTTCAGTCTATTCCCATGTCAAATTAGATGGGTATTAAGAGGTTTGCTGCAGAGCAGGGATTAGGAGGGAGAACAATGCACAATGCTGATGTATCCACAGAAGGGCTGACTGTTACTGCATGGAACAGAATTGTACAGCATTCAAAAGATTCCTTAAACACATCTCTGAACTATGGTTTTACATTTCAACAAATAAAGGTTCATAATACTGTTCTATAATCGTGAAAAAAATGTTTAATTAGCAGAAATTAGGTATATTGGACAAGATTGTAATGATAGGAAAAGGCATTCAGTCCTAAATTACAGCGGCCCGTATTTCTGGCTTCTGATACCTGAAAAAAAGATTTTTAATTAGTGTATGAAAATTGTCTCTTGTGTCGCATTCCTTCGATTGTTCCCCTCTATACTGCACTAGCTTTGCCTTCCTTGCATCTCAACTGATGGTATGTTTCACATCTTTTCTTTCCTTCTTATCTCCCTCCCACATATTCTTCCTAAGTCCTATATCCCTCTCAGCTGTTTACTTTCTTTTAATCGGCACTCTTCTGCATTCTACTGAGTTTCATTTCATTTCATATCAATATGTTTTATTATATGCAAATAGTTTTGATTATTCCCTCGCTCAGGGGTGGGAGGGAATATAACCATGCCAGCATTTTGGACTTCCATTCTTGTTCTTTAACTAAAATAAATTTCGTTGTTTGGGGGTTCTTGCCTTCTCTGTTGCACAGAGTAAACTCAAAGACAGACCGATAATATTTGAATATTTGGGAATGTCGTGTTCACTACCACACAGTCAATATGTACATCTGTTTCTGTTTAGGCCAGAAGTAGAAATTATGGCAGATGTGTGGCTCCAGCCAAAAACAGCAACTTCACATTTCCCTCTCTCCAGTTATATTTAATGATGTAAAACACAGGAGTAATTCATTTGTGGGAGCGGGGTGGTAGGTATCATCTTGAAGGAGAACAGAATTTATTTATGTATTGCTTTTTATTTTTTGCTACTGTCCTGGAGGCTACTATTCCCCTACAGGGGATCTAGTTTTAGGCCTTCTGGCTAGAAAGTGGTCTCCATCCCAGCTGGCCTCAGTGGCTCCTACTTGTTGTATTGGTAAATGGTAAAGAGAAGGCGAAGGACATTTATATAAAAATGTATATTTTATTTAAACATGGATTATTGCTTGACAGGTTCCTGTGCTTCATTTCTGGTCACATGTGTGGGCTAGCAGACATGATATTGGCAAATATTTTTGGAGTAGCTGCCCGCTCTACCTTGGCAAAATGAATAATGTAATTACGTTAAATGTTTCACTGAATCTTCAAACAGCAGGGCAGAAGTGGGGACAATCACTGTGTGAATAATGTCTTGCCACGTGGTTCTCATTATTAATAATTACTCAGCAAAAACAGGAGAATGGAGGCTCTGATTTTGTATTGTCCATGACATGCAGCTCTGGCCTTATTTGCCCATGAAAGAACTATCTTAGAGACTAGATTACTGCATGTCAAAACCCCTAGTTATTCAGTTTAGGAAAGCAAACTGTTAACAAGCAAAATAAATTTTGCAGATATTTCAAACGTGCAACCTCATTTTTAGAGCCAATTGTATTTATGATGAAAATGGGATGGAAACTCTTGATGCTTTCTTTTAGAGCAGGTGTATAGCTGAATTATTGGTGCCATTAAAGTGTTCTATGATTTCAGCAAGAAAATGTAACATATGTATTCAGTTTTCAAGATATCAAGGGGAAATGTCACTTGTATTTTACTTTACGATGAGAAAAGGAATTTTCATTGGGGATTGTTTCCTTGGGGTGGGGACGGGGACATGACCTCTAACACAAAGCATTCTGAATTACATTCGTCAGGTCTGTTTGTCCTGCAAAGTCATGAAAGTGATAATAGGAGCTGCCAGGATGGACTTCTTAGAACTTAACACTGCTGTAACACTTTACAGGTTTTGCCTCTGGGTTCTTCTGCTGCTTGAAGCTTTCTTTCTTTTCTCCTTTCTGAACAGTAAGCTCCAGTCTCTTTGGGGTAATATGGTTGGCATGTATTGCATGAGGAATCACCCTGCTCTGTGTTGAATGCAGCCACCTTTTCCTTACCACCATTTTGTGTGTTTTGTTGTAATAAGGGATCAGTCAGTCACTCAGTCACATATCCTTTCAATACCCAGCAGAAGATGCCTAAGATCATTTGATTTGTAACATTACCATATGCATTTTGCTGCTTTGACAACTGTGAAAGAAGTCAAAGGATCTTTAAAAAGATTGTATTTGAGATAGATTGAACTTTGAGCTGAAGCATGCCATATGGTAGTACATTTCCTTATGAGTTCTTTTCCTTTTGGCTTCCTTATAAATTCTTTTCAAATTTGCATGCCAAGTTGCACAATGACTGTTTAGTTTTGAAATGCCTTTCCAATTTACTATTTTCATCTTCCCTGCATGAGCACACCTTCAAACATGCACCAGAATTTCTGAGAATTTGTCTGTCTTGGGCCATTTTTGAGCAATATGAGAACAAAATTAAATATTTACTTATATTGTTTTAAGATTTGTTAATTGTTCTTGCAAGCAATTGCAATAGGAATACAGTACATGCATGTTACCCCACTTGCTTATCCCTGTTGTTATATTTCCCAGCTTCACACTCAGGCATCATTTAAATTAAAATATTAATATTGCCATGACAAAAGCAATGCAAGATTGTTTGTAAATCCAGTTATCGTGACGTTTCAATCTGTGCTTTAGGAGCGCCAAGTATAGGAATGGCCTATGTAACCAATTTATATTAAAGTCATTTCTAAACGTTCCATTGCGTTGTAGCATGACCAAAGAACTGAACCCTGGAGGAGCTGGTTGGATTCTCACTCACAGGATGCAGGAAAGCTCTCACCCCAATGGTTTCCTGACAGCACTTATTTTAGTTTCTCCCTTATAAATGAGTGATTGTCATTCACTGTTGTAAGTGCTGTGTTCTTGGCTACAGCTGCACTAACAGGAAAATATGCTCTACAACCCTGGTCCTCACTGATAAGGATCTTACAGGGAGGTCCAATATGGCTCTGTATACAGAGTGCACAGACACACTGCATCCCCTCTGCTTTGGAGGCCTTGGCAATTGACAAGCCCTGTGTGTGTTTGTGTGTATACATGCATGTGTGTAATTATTTATACCTATCTATCTACATACACACACACGCAGAGGAGACACACTACTATCTTCTTTATTACAGTCCGTCGGTTAAAAAAAGGGGTGGGGGTTATGCCAACATGTAAATATGCAGAGAGAGAGAGAGAGAGAGATGGATAGGGGACACACTGGTATCTCCTTTGTTACAACCCATCAGTTTAAAAAAAAGGGTGGGGAGTTCCACCATGTAAATATGCAGAGAGAGAGAGAGAGAGAGGAGACACACTAGTATCTCCTTTGCTGCAACCGTCAGTTAAAAAAAGGGGTGGGGTTCCACCATGTAAATATGTATATACACACACGACACACTTGTATCTCGTTTGCTACAGCCCATCAGTTAAAAAAAAGAGGAGGGGATGTTCCATCATGTTAATATCTGCATATATATTATATACACACACAACGCATGGCAACACCCTGTGTTCTTAAGATGGTTATTTCTCATTTATAATAACTGTGCATCAAGTACTTAATATAAGCCTGATGCCTCAGTGTAGCTCCTTTCCAGTATGTTAAGGGTGGTTTATAGATGTTATAAATCTACAAATGAAATCCTGGCCTTTCTGAAGTTAATGGGCAGATAAGCCATTGGCTTCCATGGACCTAGGATTCTGACATCTATATTTAATTCTTCAAATGATATTAAACTGTGGTTTGGATCCAAAGTTCCCTTTCATGAATAGAATAGAGTTCTGTTCATAGAATGGAACTCCATGATACAGATGTTAAGGTCTCTTTCAGCTTTACGATTCTATGGCCTTTCAAAACCAGGATGGCATGTGGCACAGGGGACAAGCTGCAGCAGGAAAGGGGAGATTTGTGCAAATTATTTGTGCAGGAGTACCTTAGACTGTAATCTTGTACACATTTACTTGGGAGTAAGTCCCATTGAATTCAGTAAGGTTTACTTCTGCGTAGACATGCATAGGATTGCACTGTAAGAATCAAAGCCAGTGTCTGCAGTTGTTGACCAAAATGAGGAATGGCTCCTTCCCTTCGTGCTTTCTTCTGTTATTTAACACTAACATCACTCTGAAAAACAAATGCAATCACATTTTCCTGATGAATCTAATTACATAGAACTTAATTTTGACGAAATTCATGAAATTCAGGATGAGGGGGGAAACTATATGATTTTATTACTACGAGTGGCAAGTATTTGAGAGAAACTGAAGGGAGAAAGACTTATGCCTTAAAAGTACAGCACTTCACCAGACAGACAGACAGACAGACAGACAGATAAAAGAATACAATGGAAGTGAAAACCGCATATTAAATCAGTTTTACCTAACTAAAAATAATGCAGAAATGATTGGTGATGTAATCTTCTTCTGAGGCCAGTGAGTATTTTTCTTGTAATAAGCAAAGGTACAAAATCCACAGGTCCTGTACATAGTTTCAAATATGTTCCAATGTTGGCCACATTACTAGAAATTTTATCAAAACTGCTGTCTACTAACAATAGGCAAACAGATACATTGAAAGATTCCCACATAAGCCTAATTTAAGCCACCTACTAATCATGGTGGATGTGCTGTTTCTGAAATAAAGAGGATATAGGATTAAATCCAATGTCACATGAGCAGACTTCCCATCATATAACAAGACTTCTCCTTGCTCCCTTTCCCAGTGCAGCCCCCCTGCATGCACACTGTAATCTGCTTCGGAGGGTCCCCAACCCTTCAGAGCTGCTTTGGAAGAGCATAGGAAACTGGAGGGCAGGGGGCTCTGTTCTATCAGTGGCTTCCATTCTAGTGATAGATGGCCCACATTGCATCCAAACCATATTTTTGTTTCTTGTGGCAAGTAGCCACAGATATCCCTATAATCCACATATTGATCCCAATATTTTCAAAGCATTTATGTTTGTTGCCATTGCATCCTGTAGTAATGGAAGTGGTTTCTCATTAATTTTAGGAGTGGTTGTAACTGGATACCATAGAATGTAATGGTATCCAGTGTTTATGACAGTGGAATTATCTCAAAAGTACCTCCCATAATTTAGCATCTCTTGTCTGAGCATTGTAAAAATGTAGCTGGCTTCAGGCTAGATGCATGTAGTTCAGAGTAGCATCTAAAGGTGATGTATTAAGCATCCTGAAAATACTTTTTTTTTCAAATGTAGGAAAGCTGTGTTAAAACTGCAATGGAAGAAGCATCCTGGAATGTGTTTAGCTGACATGTGATAATGCCTTAATAATCTATAGATGTTATTTCAGTTATTTCTGATGCCCTGAACCAGTCTTCTTTCTAGTACAGTAATGCAGATCTATATAATTTGTAACTAATTAATAGTGGCAGATTTAAGTGAAGTCCTGGCTTTTTAAAATTTCCCAGGAAGATAGCTGTTAGCTTCCACAGGCGTATGATTTTAACATCTGTGCTTAATGTATCAAATGAATCTAGCTTTAGAAAACATCTAATCTTTTGTACTTGTTCTGTCAGTAATTGTGTTCGAAGCAAAATTCTAAGGCTCCTGCTTTTCTGTTTCAGCTTCTTTTCTAAACTCACAGGGTCTCTCCAGCCTCCTCTAATCAGAGAGCAAACCTGCCTTCTTTCTGGGTCTCAGAGGTACTTCTGCTTGCTTTTTAATTCTTGCAAAAATACTCTTTGGCTGTTTAATGGTTGTGTTCAGGTGATCAAATCTCATCTTAATAAGCTGAGATATGTACAAGCTTCGTGTACCAGCTCTCACTTTGCTTCGCCCTTTGCATGAACGAGCAAGTCAGGAAGCCATAGTTAACCATATGGCTTCTTGTTATGGCCGAACTTGGAATTATGGTTAATGGCTTCCAAACAAGCCAGATGTGAAAGCTAAATTTAAGCCATGGCTTCATATTCTGGTTTGTTTAGGAACCATTAACCATAGTTCTTTAGTTTGGACGTAACAGGGAGCCTTGGTTAATTGTAACTTCCTCACTTATTTCTCTGTTTGTGCAAAGGGAGGAGCAAAGTGGGAGCATATGGGCTACATGCGGGTGCATGAATTCCATGCCAATCTCCGCTTATTAAGCCAAGATTTGATCATCCAAACCTGGCCAGTGTGTGCTGTGTTTTGTTTTTTTCTCTCTCTTTTCAATGGATCCATCCAGTCCTTTAATGTTAAGACCCACATTTATTTTTGACATACTTTAAAAACACAAGTACTAAATAACAATAATTTAAAAAGGCAGGAGAAGGGAAAACTACTCAAGTACTCTTATTAAAATGCTTTAAGTGTTTACATAGAAATGATTTAAGCAAGCCCCCAATAATTTAAATTACCAAATCCCTTTCTTCAACTCCCTTAATTATAGATCCATCATGGTTATTCTTGTACTTTTGCTCACTCCTTCATGTATTGCTTTCTCTTTTCATCTCCATTTCTCTTTTCATCTCCATTTGTCTTACATTTTGAAAAATTAGTTTATCCGAGTACTTTCCTTTAGGTATCCAATTGTTCTTAGTGACTTTTGTTCATATACTCTAAGCACTGAAGAATAACTACAGGAATATCATGCATGTGGTTTTGGTATTTTTTAATGAATCTTCACACACACACACACACACTTTATAAAGCAGGACACCCTATATAGAATAATCCTTGAGAGATTCTGGTTTATCTTATTCTTGAAAGCCTACATGAGAGAAGTGTGGCTGAATAAGATTTCCTGCAGTTAGGGGCTGTAGTTTCAGTGCTCTGTATAGCTCAACCTTTCCCAACCTGGAACCCTGTCTTGGACTACAACTCCCAGAATTCTTGATCATTTGTTCTAGCAAAAGGGAACCCGTGTCTGCTGTTCACTGAAAAAAGCAAATTAACAAATTAAAAACTGAGCAAAAGTATTTACATAACTGTAGCCCCCTCTTCTTTTTACTAGAATGAATTATACAAAATAAGGGCAGTTATGCAAATATTTTTGCACCGTTTTTTACTTATTTATCCGTTTATCTTAGTGCAGCGCAGACACAGCTTGGTTATAACTAGCAGTAGATGAAATTGCCAAGGAAAGTTGTTTAATGTACTTACTTCCTAGAGCTTTTCAAGAAGAATCTTGGTATGAATATTTTAAGAACATTTTGAGCATAAAGCAAAATTTAGACGTGAACCACAATCCAAAGATCTATGGGAGATGGGACATTCACTTCAGCATTAGGAAATACTCTCTTCATGAACAGGCCAGACCCTGTTTCCACATAGTGCTCTGCATGTCCCAGAATGCATCCCATCATTATCTGATCAAAACAGTCTCAAATTAGTCACAGTAGTATTTAGTTTAGTTCAGTAGGGCCTCAGTCCAAATTTTGCCATATCTTACTATCTTCTGCTGCAAATTATTTCCCGTTTGCTACCCTATCTACCCCTCTAGGCACGAGCAAACTTGGATTGTGTGTTGATAATATAGTGTAGTGATTTTACATCTCAAAGTGTAATCTACCCTTGCCATCTGAATTTTTTCCTGGTGATCTAATGTAGTGTATAAGGAGGGGGAAATGCAAGATTTGTTTGAATTACCCCTATATAATTGGATACAAGGTCAGTTGTTTCATGAAAATCAAATAGCATGCACAAAATGTTATTCAAGTAACCAACCCCTTTAATTCACATGCAAAGAAAGCAATCATTCCATTTTTGTTAGATGTATATTGCCTCAGGTTAACTCAAGGTTATGTCACATTGCATGGCTCTACGTAACCTTAATCTACGCTGACAGTGTAGTTTGAGTCATTCCATTTTATTAGAGATACTACATAAATTCCTTGCTGCAGTTGTATAAGTCGTTTGTTGCTGTATATAGATAATACAATAAATAATATTATCTTTGGCCTCTGAGGTGTCTATTACATTTTTGGTGTTACTTAGATGAACACCAACAATAGTGATTTCCCTCCTCCTCTTTTTTTCTAGGCCAGCAGATACAAGGTACCAAGAAGGATGCTCTGAAGAACCCACAGCTCAGCAGGATTACAGTTTAGGAAGCAAATGGAAGGCATCTGCTAGGCCCTCACATTCAGGGCAGACCATAGTTGCATCTCAAGGAAACCGAGGTAGATCTGGGACACTGCCTAGTGATTACAGATATTCACAGGAAAGTGTAAGCGAGAAAAGCAAAGATTACAGTGTGCTGCCTCTGGCTATTTCTGAGCTACAAATATCAGATGAGAACTACTTCTTTCCACCACCAAGCAAAGGAGACGGAAGTCTGCCGACAGATCCAACGCTGCTGAATAAGAAACATGGCCCTGTGCCTCAGCGGCCTCCCCCCCCCAAACGAGATCATAAATACAGGCGACAGGACCATTCTTCAGCATCACTTGCCATTTCGTCAGAGTCTTTACTGACAGTTCCCAACAGGACAGTTCAGTCCCACTCTCCTAGTGGTGCCAGCGTGGTGGTGGTTAGCTCATCTCCTTCGCAGACTCCTGTAAAGATTTCTGAGAAATTAATCAGCGCCGAACTACTAGGGCCTCTGCAATCAGTGTCCACAGAGAATGTTTGTCAGCACTTAGAAGAAAAAACACGCCTCCCATCTGAACCTTTGCTATCTTCATCATATCGCTACAATCTAAAACCTGAAATGGAGACATCAAGGTCCCCTTCTCCACAGTTTGCGCCACAGAAGCTGACTGACAAACCACCTGTGGCTGTTCGGGATGACAATCCCACAAGGTAATGTGGCATTATACAGATTAATAAAGATGTGCTTAATATTTAAGTTAAATTGTTGATTGCCTTCCCACAAGTCTGTCTATTTAATCTTATGTTTTCTAGAGTGTTTTAGAAATGATGTGGCAGAATTTCTAGCCTACTCAATTGCAATAAGGAATTCATTAGTGTTGACTCAGCTCCAGATATATATTTTTTCCTGCTGATAATAATGATAATACAATGTGGAAAGTGATATGTGTGTGTATGTGATTAAACAGTTCCAACATTTGAGACAAAAAATGTGAGTGAAACAAAATGGTACAATACTGAATTAATACTTTGAGTGTCCTATTTGTAATGTTTTATATGCCTTTGAATTAATTATGTGCATCTCTCTTGGGTCCATGTCACTGAAATCCTAGGGCAGCCTTTCCAAACCTGGTGCCCTCCAGATCTTTTGGACTTCAACTGCCATCATCCCCAGCCAGCATAAACCATGTTCAGGAATGCTGGGATTGTAGTCCAGAATATCTGGATGGCATCAGGTTGGGGGAAGGCTGGCCTAGAGTTTCAGTGCCATGGACACATGAAACATGCACACAGCTCTATTTAGATAATATTCATGTTTATCCAGTGATAATATGGATTATCCAACTGTTTGTCCCAAGCCAGACTCTAACATTTCTATTCCCAGGCCCATTTTGGGAATTAATTTGATGAAAGGACCATCATCCTTGTCAAAAGAGCCAGTACAGCAATCCTAAACCCCAGATCTAGTTTACTGGAAGGGGTTAGGATTGGGCAGAGGTGTACCACCACTCTGCTCTTCTACCCCCATGGAAAGCTCTGCAGGTATAGCTGTGCCCCCAGCAATGTTCCCATGGGCAATTGCTGACAGAGGGCAAAGCTTTCTGAGCACAGTTCCTGGTGCAACCTGCTCCTTCCAGAAACCAGCATATCCACTCATTTTTGGGGTTGCCCCAGAAGTGCTATATTGCAGCCACCAGTGGTAGGGGTTGCACATGCATCGCGTCTGGCAGAGCCAGCCACATGTGGAAGGCTCCCATTAGATCCTGCCCAGTAGGTCCTGAAACAGGGCATTCCAGGAGTGAAGGCAGCCTTTGATCCACCAGATTCAGAGCCCTCCTCCTCCTGGGGATCCAATCTTCCCCTGTACTAGCCTGGAGCTAGTGTAGGAATTTTCCTTCCCGTTATACGCACCAGGAGGGGGATGGAATTAAAAACCCACACCATAAGAACGTAAGAAGAGCCATGCTGGATCATACCAAGGGCCATCTAGTCCATTATTCTGTTCACACAGTGGCCAACCAGCTGTCAATCAGGGACCCACAAGCAGGACATGAGTGCAACAGCACCCTCTTGCCCATGTTCCCCAGCAACTAGTGTACATAGGCATACTGCCTCTGTTACTGTAGGTAGCATGTAGCCATTAGGACTAGGACCTAGTATTATGAGAGAAGGAGAAAAATGTTTCCCTATCCACATTCTCCACACCATGCATAATTTTGTCCATATCAAATCATGTGTCTCCTTAACCTCCTTTTTCCATGCTAAACAATCCCAGCTGTTGTAACCTTCCCTCATTGGGGAGTTGCTCCAGCCACTTGTTTGTTGCTCCTTTCTGCATTTTCCAGCTCTATAATACCTTTTTTTAGTGTGGTGACTAGAGCTGTACATAGTATTCTACGTGTGGTCGCACCGTAGATTTGTATAAAGGCAGTATAATGCTGGCAGTTTTATTCTCAGTTCTTTTTCTATATGCCTAACATGGATCAGAGCCCATTTAGAATTTGTTGAGCCAAAGAGCGTTTCTTTTATGAATTCCTATGCAACTGCATTGTTGGGATTGAACTGATCAGGCACCTATGTGGCAGTGGGATTCAGTTTCTATTGCCCCCTGTTTTTGCCATTCTTCTTATAGTTGGTTTAATTGGAATCCACCCCAGGATGCAACTCCCCCCCCCCCCCAAAAAAGAAGCCCACTGCAGGACTGGGCTGTAAGCCATACAAAGACTACGATACTAGATATGACTGCATCAGCAGAGTGTCATAGAATTCAATGGAATTATGCCAGTGTGCTTAGGAACATAGCCAGCCCAGCGGATTCTTTTGCCAGCATGAGCCCTCTGCGTGGGTAAAAACAGGTCAAGAAGTGGAGTATGACTATGGAATGCTACAGTATAGAAGCAATATAAAATAATACTTTTTTCATCCTTGGCTATTCATAATTAGTAAACACTATATAAAACAATGGTATTCTAGGACTGGAGAATTCTGAGTTCAAATCTCCCCTGAACCATAAATCATTCTGGGGGATTTAGGCCCAGTCACTGCCTCTAAGCCTAACATACTATGCAGGGTTGTTGTAAGAATAAAGATGGGAAGCCAAGTATGTTGCAGTGAGCTCTTTGGGAAAAGGGTGATATTAAAAATGTAATAAGAATAAGAATATGTCATAAAAACACAGTAAAAGTATGCCACATTTAAACAATATGTGAATATTCAAAATGTGTTACATTCACTTGTAAATGTTGACAATCCCGTATTAATTTTTTGGCCCTATGTCTCTAAATTCTGACAATCACACTTAGGTGACTGTCAAGATTCAACAGTGTCTCTCTGAATTTTCAAACATTCACAACATATATTTGGAATTGACAAGATCACATGTGAATGTTGACTATCACCAATCATCCAGCATGTATTGTAACATCAATGTTATTAAGCTAACAAAGGTACTATATTTGAATTAAATATTCCAACTCTGTAAGTGTAAAGAAGTGAATTTACTGTATGGTATGTAATTATCATTGTCATGCAAAGACAGGTGCTATTTACCAAGTGGTAAGTGTAACATAGATCACAAATGTGTCGCATGAACTTTACCATGCTGTGCCAGTGTTGGGCAGGATTTTACAGGCTTTCTGATCTTGAAGATATGCACTGATAATACGGCGCACTAAGTGTCTGCACCAATGTAGCTACAGCAACATTATGCACATGCCAAATGGAATGTGTCTGAAATGTTGTTTGCAAGTTACAGATCCATTTATAAATAGCTGCTACATTGTATCTATTGGGTCCTCATCTGCCCTCATCATCTGGTGTAAGTTGTTCAAAGCAGTGATTGTTTATAAACAATAGCAATGTCACTAAGTCTACAGTATATGCACATTTATTTGGAAGGAAGTCCCATTGAACGAAGTGCGACTTACTTCCAAGAAAATATATGTGAGATCAGTCAGCGCATTCCTGCTTGCTGTTTTCTTGTGCTTATTAAAAATGAAACAGAAGAGCTCTCTTGTTATCTTTGACATCTCATAGCCATCCTAAGTCCTTTGTCCATCTTGCAACCTGAATACTTATGGCTAAAGTCCCATGAAAATAAAGAGTACTGAAGAGAAATCTATAGAGTATGAAGGGTAACACTGTGGTGTATTGCTCAGTTCTTACATTCATAAATAGGTCTTTGTTAATAAACAGTTTCATTAATATGCTCAGTTTTCATGTATTAAACACAAGGTGCCATTTTTAACAAGGTTGTTCTCTTTTCTCAAGAATTGAAAGAGTGATGGATAACAACACAACAGTAAAGATGGTTCCTATCAAGATTGTACATTCTGAGAGTCACGCAGAGAAGGAAAGTAGGCAGAATCTTGTGAGCACAATAGAGCCCCCTGCTTTACCGAGTGGCCTGGAGAAAGACCAGATTAAGACGCTGAGCACTTCTGAACAGTCCTACTCGCGTTTCTGTGCTTACACAAGGCAAGGGGTGGAGTCTGAGCCTGAGAAAACCAGGCTTCCATATTTGCCACCTGCTGAAGCACATGGGATCAGCCCAAAGGACACTGATATTTCCTCCCATGCAGTTAGTTACGTGAGAGCCAAAGAAAAGACAATCGAAGACTGGAAGTCAGAAGAGTTAGCCAGAGAGATAGTGGGCAAGGATAAATCATTAGCAGATATCTTGGACCCAAATGTGAAAATAAAAACTACAATGGACCTTATGGTTGGAATCTTCCCCAAAGATGAACATCTCTTGGAAGAAGCTCAACAACGCAGAAAGCTTCTTTTAAAAGTTCCTTCACCAAAAATGGCAGAGGACAAGTGAGTAGATATTTTTAACCACAAACCAGTGGCGTTCTCCTTTCCTTTGTCCAATGTGTTCATAATGTCCATATTTTATGTGTACATAAAAATGTTTTAACCTCATCTATTAAGGAGGGAGTTTTATAATAAATGTATGTACCAAGTTAGATACTGAGGGTCATCCAACGTCTTGTTTTCACCAGCTAGATGCCTCTGGTAAGCCGCAGGCAGGGCTTGAATTTCTACAGTCCTCTTCCCCCATTCTTGTCACCAGTATTTCAGCATTCAGGATATATTGCTTCAGAAGATGGAGGATTCATTTAGGTATTATGGCTACCAGCTGTCAATAGACTTACCCTTCATGACTTTGAGGCTGTTAACACAGTGCACTAACGCACACTCAGTGGTTGAGCATGGGTTGTTCGTTGAAGTGTGGGAGCTCCATCACAACAGCGTTTTGGCCTACAACTCCTGACATTCCTGACCATTGACCATGTTGGCTGGGTTGATGGTGAAGTCCCAAATATCTGGAGGGCTACCTTCGATACTTAAGTGTTGGGGTATTCATTATTGTGGCCGAGCAATGGACCTGCTTTTTCAGAGGCTGCTTTTTCCTTGTGGAGGTCTATGTGTAAAAAACATGTTTTTTTAAAAAAATTATCTGAAACAGCCATATATGGAAGATTTTTTGGTGGCAGAGAGTTAAGTGAGGAGGCTGCTTTAAAATACTTATTTCTCTGAAGCCGCCGAGAATCAAATTTTCTGAACATAAGCTGTTTCCTGAAAAATCTACATGGGTGCCTATTTCTAATATAAACATTTTTCATCTTTGTGACAATAATTAGAAAACCACATCCATGGAAGTAAATATAATGTGAGTGGGAACTAGGCAACTTGTTGTCATCCGTGTAAATATGGCCACGTCGGGAACTGGACTTTAATCTAATTGTGGCAGAGTCAGCCTCAAGAGTGGCAACCCAAGCAGAAAACCTAGGAGGGCCAAATCTGGCCCTCCTAGGTTCCCAGCTTGGACCTCCAGGAATTCTCAGAAGGCCCGTTCCCCTGGCCTCACCCCCTAACCACCAATAATTTGACCCAGCTTTTATGTAGTTCTTTTCCTCATTCTAAAAGGTTGAAATGCCTTTTCAAAAGCTCCGTTATTGGCAATAAAAGCTTTAAGGGGCAATATGTTGGCATTTTCGGCATTTTCAACCTTCAGACAAGCGTTTTATTGCACGCTCGTGACTGGCCACTCACGGATCATTGCAGGTTATTTTGATGACACAGTGATCCTCCTTTGTGCCTCCTGCTTCTTCTGTTGTTTTTTCTGCTACAAAACACTAGCCGGGAAATCTGTTTGGCCTTGACAATAATTGGCGCCATTTCCTGCTGTGTGCAGGAGAAGCTACACTACAAAAATGCCCACTGAATGGGCCACGTGGTCGCTACTTGCTTCCTCTTTCTTCCCTGTGTGAGGAAAGAGGAAGCTGCTCGTCCCTATTGTGGGATGGAAGCAGGAAGCAAAGCGACGGTAGGGAAACATGATTTCCCCCCCATCTCAAAACGCTCTTCCTCTTCTGCCTTCGGCCCTATCTGCCACTTGAACGTGGCTTCTTCAAAGTTAAATTCAGCCCTTGGGTTGAAAGAGTTTGCCCACCCCTGGCTTAGTGACCCCAATATGAACAAGCTTAGTCTACAAAATCAATTCCATGCATTTGGCATTAGCAGTAGCAATATATTAATCAAGGCAAGCCCTGATTTAAATGTATCAAAATGCAAGTGTTTAATTTTGTAAGTAGAACCCACCAACAAAATGGACCAGCATGTTTCTGAGCAGTGTCAGAGAGGCAGTCAGACTAAGCACAAATTAACATTGTGTGTGTGTGTGTGTGTGTGTCATGTGTTATGTGGGGTGGGATGGGGTGAAGGAATGTATGCTTGAAGATTGGGAGTCTCTTACCAGTTGTGGAAATTTTTGTTCTGAAATTTTTGTTTTACCACAAGCAGAAATGGCATGATCAGCTGGATGGGGGAAATAAATCCATGTCACATGATCGCACCAATTGGCCATGGGACAGCGTTTTTTTGTCATATGAAAAACACAGGAATTGATCCATCTTCCAATAACTGCCTGTGAATCAAGTTTAGATCCTGCTTTATAATCTCACTGCAACTCAGAAAGCTTGTGTAAAAAGCTTTCTGAAGCATTTTTTTAATGTCAGTGTTTATTGATTGTAGGGCATTCCCATATTCTCAGAAATACTTTAATTGTAATAATGTCGTAAAATTCAGTTGGATACATTTCTACAGTTTTGGGGGACTAGAAGAGAATCATTTGAAATTTGAAAGCACCCTACTAAGAATTAATGGGAGATGGGAAATCAGTACACTGTTGTCGTTGCCCAGACATTTTCTGCTTTAACAATGCCCCATATGGTTTTTTTAAGCCCTGGTATATACACGAGCCAGAAAAGCAAAACTGAGATTTAATTTCCAAGCAAGTGGTTCTTAAATTGTTGCTGCTGCTTTCCAAAAGAGGAGAAGGGCCTATATCTCCTTCCTGCTTGGATCATGGATCCTCTTACACTGTATCTACTCAGGTACAGCCCACCTGAATGGGTGAAAGTAGGCAACCTGGTGACTATATGTGGTGGATTCTGTTGAATTTCAGCAAGTCTTTCCTCAGACGTTGATGGCTCTTGCTGTGCTGCTTAGTGCTATTCTAAAAAAAATCCTTTGGGGAAAAGTCAGCCACCTTGACAAAATAGAAAATTGTAAATTCGTCCCAACTTATGCTGCAATCCTATGTATACTTACTAGGGAGTGAGGCTGAATGGACTTAATGCGACTTATGTCCAAGCAAATATGCATAGTATCAGACCCTAAATTAGCCAATGATGTAGTTCTGGTTAGTGTCAAAGAATTGCTAGCATTTCTGGCTTGTATCATACATCTTCCCTCTCCATTTATTAAAATACCAGTGAAGTAACTTTTTCTAGAGAAGGTTGTATTTAGAAATACATTGTTAAGTGAACGTTGTATTTAGCAATAGGATCTTTTAAGCATTAGAACTGTAGATAATGAAACACAAGCAGCTGTGTTTTCACTAAAAGGTGTGCTTATGGGATTACATACTCAAGGCTGATGAAAGCCCCCAAGAGGTTTAAACATTACCTTCCTGCCTGTGCCCATATAATCAAGGATAGGGCATGGAATTCTAAATACTGATGGAGAACATGAATTAAGGGGCAAAATGGAAATCAGCACTTTCAGGCAATCATTTTGTCAGATTCTTTTAATTGCCTGTCTCTGTAGCTCGGTTCTGAGAGTGCCAAAATGGTATTCTTATTTTATGCAAGACATTAGACACTGCAATGTCTCCATAGATGGGGGATCTTTCTCTTAACCCTACAATTTACTTGCTGCAAACAGTATTTCAGAACAATTGCCATCTTCCTTTCCGAATGTCAGGAAGCGAATTAAAAGTGGGTGTTGTTTTTTTAACCTTTGCTTAGGAAAGAGGAGCAGCCTCTGCCTCTGGCCATACCCCTGACGACCAATTCTACTTACTACAGCACATCCGCACCCAAGGCAGAACTGCTGATTAAAATGAAGGACATGCAGCAGCAGCAACAGCAGCAGCAGCAACAGAGTGAGGAGGATTCCGAGGAGGAGCTCGACCATGATTTGTCTGAGAAGAAGGTAAGCTGGTGTGATATATATATAGTATTAGCTGGTGCAGTGGTATAGTGGAGCCAGGCTCACAGGGACGCAGCACTAGCACTGTTTAATGAGCAGGGACTCTGATGTGGTCTGCTATGCTTTATCCCTCTCAGGCTTCCCTTCCCTCAGAGCTTAGCTGAAATCCTCAAGGTAAGAGGATGAGGAGAAAATGGATTTTCCCAGTATTCTCCCTGTTGTCATGCAAAGTATTTTGGGATGACATGGCCCTGAATGGGCAAGTAAGACCCATTAGCTTCACAAAAGACCTCTGAAAACTGTTAGAATTGGTTTCTTGATATGGATCCACATAGTAGCTTGGATATTTGCACTTGCTTTGTGTGGGTGGGGGGCATGGCTGTGGGACTATCACAATGGGTGCCTGCACTTCAAAGTTTACCATGGCACCATTGGGTGGGGGGAGTGATGGTGCTCGGAAGTAATCATGATCAGGCAAGAAGTGATGTGGCACCACAGGTGCTGGCATCCCAGCACACGCAAAGTGGAAAAGGAAAGTTTCTCTCAGAATGAACAAGGAGCCAAAGACTGCTAGTTGGAGAGCGCAGTGGAATTAGCTACTCAATGGAATGCCCTTTCTCTTGCCTGAAATATCACTTATTGGAGTGGCCACCACATCTCTGATGAGCTAAGAGAAGTGATAATATAAAGAGCAGTTCAGCCAGGCTCTCAGGATGGTTTGAACAATTAGGGCATAATATGCGTAGAGGAAGTGCCATTGAATTCAGTGGCACTTACGTCTGGGTAGATATATACAGAAATGCACTTTTAATTGGGAAGAAAACAATCCATTGTGAGGTGAGTCCCCCCCTTTTTTTATCAGCCCCAGGTTATTTTAAAGACTACTTACACCCATACAAACTTGGCCAATCATTAGGATATGCCTCCGAGTCCCTGCTTACAGTCAACCACTAGGATCCATCAATCTGGTGGGTACAAGAGACAAGACTTCTTCAGTGGTAGCCCCATCACTTTAGAACTCCCTGTCATGGGAAAATTGCTGCACTCCCTTCTTGTGTGTTTTTAAACTGCTTTAATGACCTTGTTTACGTCTTCTTTTACCTGATTAAACGGAAGTTAGCCCAGCCTTTTAAATTCAAACATTTTTCACTGTAGCTGCTTTTTAAATTATTTCATTGGTTTGAGATAGTACTGTTGAATTGTGGATATTTATTTTGTATATTTCTTTATCAGATTTATTATGATTTTAATATGTAAACTACCTTGGGAGGGCTGTATAGTTTTATATATATAATAACTCCAATAAAGGAATTGAGGGACTTTAGGATATGTAAAATTTGATGGCAAGCTGGGGCTTGTTTTCTGTAGCTTGGTTGGTAGAATTTTAGGCAAATCCATAAATTTCCAAACAGCTAGGATTTTAGAATCTAACTTTTGGCTCCTCATCCTATTTATTTATTTATTTATTTGATTGCATTTCTATACTGCCCAATAGCCAAAGCTCTCTGGGCAGTTCACAAAAGTTAAAACCATCAAATACAATTCAAAGTATAAAACAAACAACAATAGAAAAACACAATAGAAAAGTACAGTATAAAAGCAGTAGGATAAAACCAAGCAGCAATGTAGAGATTTCAAATACAGATTTGAAACAGCAAAGTTAAAAGACTAACATGAAAAACCTGTTAAAATACTGGGAAAATAAAAAGGTCTTCAACTGGCATCGAAAAGTGTAAAACATAGGTGCAGGGTGAACCTCTCTAGAGAGCTCATTCCACAGCCGGGGTGCCACAGCAAAGAAGGCCCTCCTCCTGGTAGCCACTTCCTTTGGCAGGAGCTCATGGAGAAGAACCCCTGAAGATGATCTTAGGGTCCTGGCAGGTACATATGGGATGAGGTGTTCCTTCAGATAACCTGGTCTTTGGATGTTAATACCAGCACTTTCAATCAAAGCATTTATAAAACTGAAATGGGTCAGGGGAGGAGAGTTGGAGGGTCATATCTACATAATCAAGATAAAGGGTTTGTTATCTTAGGATGCAATCTGATATTGGTATGAACAAACCACTCTATGACGTTTTTGCCGCATGTACTTCACCTGCATTTGATTGTAACTTGGCTTGTCCAGTATAAAAACCAATGCTGTTCACATGACCATATATCTTAGGATATTGTCCACATTTACTGGCTGGAATGAAGATTTCTTGCTGCTAATTGTGGAGCAGAGCCAGAGATGTAGCAGCTGTGGTTTTCAATGTCTTCTCGGCAGAGATCAAAGCACGGTGCTCAGAGGTCATAACACAGCAAGGGAGTTCAGATGCAGGGAGAACTGGAGTGACCGATCATGGAAGGATGCGGGTTGTTTCCAGCAACCCTTGCTAGACTGTTCTGGACCTTATAAATCCTAACCTGACACCAGGTGCTGCGCTCAGCTGGGGTTGGAGGAGCCTCGACGTTCCTTCCTCACTGTCTCTTAAAGGGGCATCAGCCAGGTCTTGCCTGCTTTCTGAAACTAAGGGCTCCTGTTCCACTTGGCAGCTAGTCCCTTCCCCAGGCTCTGTTGGATTTTGCTCTTCCCCTTCGTCCTCTGATGACGAGGACTCTGGAGAGGGCATGACAGATATGAGATAACTGAGTCAAGGGCTCCAGATAATACCAACTCCTTTCTATATTTGGGGAGGGACCATTGTTCAGTATGCATGGCTTGCATACAGAAAGTCTCAGGTTCAGAAGCTCCCAGGTTCAGTCTTGGAGGTATCTAATTTAAAGGACATGATATGACTGCCCATTACCAGTCAGAATACATTAAAGTGGTTCTAGAGTGATGAATATTCTGACCTTGTATAAGACAGCTTCTTATGGTATTGCTGAAGGAATATCTGAACAAATCAGAAGTTACTGTTATCCTAAGAAGATGGTTTTGGGTAAAGTAAACCCTGATAATGTGCCACAGCTCACTTTTGCCCAGTTTCTTCAACAATGGCCAAGAGATCTCAGGTGCCATTTAGACATAGCTGCAGTCCTGTGGGAGCCACTTTCCATTGGACAATCCCTCATAGCTGGGATCGGCATCTTCCTCCCCCACCCCCGACTGGTGTGTCATTCATACGCACACCTCTCCCCCACCACATGGGATCTTCTCCTGGAAAAGTGGTTTCCAGTTCCAGGTGGCTGCATAATGGACACTTGAGCAAGACGGAACAGCCTGGCATCTGCTGTTTGAAACACTGAAATCGATATTGAAACAAAAAAAAACCACTGGTTCGGGTAGTTTTTGTCCAAACAAAAAAGTCAATTGCTTTTACTAACTTGCCACGCAATTTTGTGTAGCTGAAATATGGATCACAGTCTTTCCCCGGCAAGAAAATGTATGCGGTCTGGCACTTGTTGAAGCTCAGCCTCTTTAAAGTATTGTATGGATCTGCTCTGGGACCTCTGCTTTTATTCTTCACTTCAGGTGTGTGTGAGTCAGAAAGAGAGAAAGAGGGAAGTCCTGGTGTAGAAACTAAACGATAGTCTTACTAGCAGGACTTAGAGGAATTGGGCTTGCTACCTGGTTGTGGAATTTCCTCCTAAAGCACCTTTGACTGCCCCAGCAAAAGCATTTTTATTCTACCTGGCTTTTAACGGGGCTTAGTTTAGTTTAATACATTTATGTATTGCTTCACATATCTAAAAGGATTTCTGAAGCACTTATACCAATAAATCATTTAAAAACAACAGCACCAAATGTGTTATACAATAATATATTTATTAAAATCATACAAATGTACAAAAGTATCCATCTAAAAGATCACCTAAAGGACAAAAACTGTCTCCATGTAGCACAGAAGTGAACAAAAATATAACCACCAAATCCGAACCATTAAACCATCCAAATGCCCAAGAAAACAGAAGTTTCTTTTCTTGATGCCTTATTTATTTATTATATTTATATCCCGCCTTTTCTCCTCCAAGGATCTCAAAGCGGCGTACATAATCCTCCTCTCCATTTTATCCTCACTACAACAACCTTGTGAGGTAGGTTGAGCTGAGAGTCTGTGACTGGCCCAAAGTCACCCAGTGTGTTTCCATGACCAAGTGGGGACTAGAACTTGGGTCTCCCGACTCCCAGTCCAACACTCTAGCCACTATACTACACGGCTCTAGCCTTAAAGACAACAAAATTGATGCCAGGAAAGCTTCCCTGGGGGAGAGTAATTCATCATCAGGGCCTGCCACAGAAAAGGCCTGTTTGGTCATCGCTGCTCTCTGAACATCTCTTGGAGGCAGCATGCAGGGAAGATGTCCCTAATTATGACATGCATTCAAAATAGTCATTGAATTTTATGGTTTAATTTGAGATGTAAGGTTTATACTCTGCTCTTCCTTGATTTTAATACTCTGTTTTAGTTCTCTTACTGTTTAAATCTGCTTTTTCATTTTTTATTTCTGTTTAGTAGACACTTTCGGGGGCCTTTTTAAGGCCGAGAAACAGATATGTTTTTATTTTATTTTTTAAAAAAAGAACCCTCCACTTTTTAACAAATTCATTCAGTATTAAAATAAGATGCAAGATGTTCCTTATTAAGACGCACAAAATGTACATTCGATTTTGTATTTTTGTCAGACTAACGCAGCTAAATAAGTACATGTTGCCAAAGGTATATAACTGATACATATTACTGGTGTGTGTCAAATGTTACATCAGCAGGGCCATTACCTTGCATTAGATCCTATAGAAACAAGACTGCACTTTGACCCAGCTAATTCAAATCATTTATAAAAATAATAAAAATAAATCAGATCCTCCAGAGTAATCATACAGTAGTGCATACAGCAGTAAAACTGCTTACTACTGTAATCTTTTGGATTCCCAAATAACTCCCAAACCAGATTAACCTGGGTAAAATAAATCAAAAGAGAAGCCTGCATATATAACCAATGCAGTCTGAATTAATTTCTTACTAAGTTCAGAGTTATTCATGTTACATCAAATCAGCCTTTATGAAACAATAGTCTTGGGTTTTTTTCATTTTGGGTTTGTTTTGTTTTGCTGAAATAGATTGACATAGCTATTCTTTTGGAAGCTGGCACTGGAATTAATATCTTCAAGTGATGCAAATAGTGCTGCAAAATCGAAGCAACTGTCTCTCTTCAGAGCTGTAGAAGATCCTGCTTCCCAGCCTCTCTCTTCTTCGGTGGCAGCTGTCTCCTTCTCTCTGCCCTTCCTTTATGACTGTAGAACCAGAGGCCATGCCTGCACCACACAAATTCCTGCTCCAATCACCTTTCCCAAAGTTATACCCATAACCAGCAAGGAAAGAGCATTCACAACTCCTCCCCAATTGAATAAATGTTTTTGTGCTTAAAGACCATCTCTCTGTCTAAACAGAATATTTCAAATACTTGGAGGAGGGGCAGAAACAGGTCTGGGACGGTTCAGTTATCCTGTGGATGCATTATTCTGTGGAATGCTTTTCCAAGTGAGGTCCAACCTGGGCCTAATCCGCACCAAGCAGGATATAGCACTATGAAAACAGTATATAAAAGGCAGGAACCACACTAAGCAGGATATAGCACTATGAAAGCTATAGATGGTATGTGTCATGGGCCCCAACACTTGTCAGTGCACTTCAATACCGCTATGAAGCAGGAGTGTGGCTCCTGCCTTTTGTATACCTCTCTCATAGTGCAATATCCTGCTTGGTGTGGATTAGGCCTTTGTCAACTTTCTGGCATGAGGTTAAGACCTTCCTCTTCTCCCAGGTGTTTGACAACATATGATGGGGCATTTTATGTTTGTTTGTTTTAATCAGGTCCTGGTAGTTTCATTAATTGTTTCCAACTTGTTTTCAAACTGTTTTAAATTCTTGAATGTTAAAAGATTTTATATTATGTTTTATCGTGCCGTGAACTACCCAGAGGGCTTTGGCTATTATTGGGGAAGTATAGAAATGTAATAAATGAAATGCAAGTGTACCTAATAACGTGAACTTCCCATTCTTTTTTTTTCTTAGCAAGAGCTTATAGATAGCATAAGTCGAAAGCTCCAGGTGCTGCGAGAAGCTCGAGAGTCTCTCCTGGAAGACATTCAAGCCAACAACCTGCTTGGAGACGAAGTGGAGGCCATCGTAAAAGAGGTCTGCAAACCCAATGAGTTTGACAAGTTCCGAATGTTTATTGGGGACCTCGACAAAGTGGTCAACCTCCTGCTGTCGCTGTCTGGTCGGCTGGCCCGGGTAGAAAACGCATTGAACAATTTGGATGAAAATGCCTCACTGGAAGAGCGGGTAAGGCAACAGGTTGTGTTTCTGTTGTATTCAAGGAGGCTGTCATGGCCCTCTCCTCGAGATCCCTTCCCTGAAGCTATGAGTATGTTTGCGATGTATAAGAGGGGGCTTATCCTTTCACTTCAAACCTTGCCCCTTATACACCTTTGAGCCCAGTCCAAGGAAATACTGCTTTTCCTACCAGACTTTGACCACTCTCAATACCGCTGCCACCATATATTCCCAATAATATACCTTTTGTCTCACATTGACTATCTTGAGTGATAGATGCCACACTGAATGTTGAACAGAACAAAGGATTATTTATTAATAACACTTTAAAACAATAGATAGGATGTATTTGTGTGTGCTCAATAAAGCACTGAAGTTACTGTTTCTATTTTTATTATACTTATCCTATTCTTAACTCCTCCCTCAACCGTTAGCCTCAAAATAACAATCAATACATCCCTGCACTCTCTAACACTAACTCTCCCTAACTACCGACACTCCTATTTAGAACAGTTACCTAATGCTCTCCACCAGTCAGTCAACCTGTAAAATACAATATATCACATAACCAGGCATCAAAGAGGCACTGTCTGGCTTTGCTGTCTTGATTGCAAGTCGAGTTCCTTAATGATATGGTTGACCCGAAACTTTCTGAACTACAAGGAGAGCCTTCAAAAGAAGAAAATTAGTTTAAGGTGGAAAAGAAACATAGCAGGGAGAGAATGGTCATATGATATGTGAGTGCTCCCAGTTAATCATGCCATGTTTTAAAATGTCCCATCAGCATAGTGAATATCATGACATTCTGGAAGCTGCTCTAAATTTGCTGGATATGCACTTAGCTTTTTCTACCATTCTTGTTTTAGTCAAGGGGTGGGCAACCTCCAGTGGTTCAAGGACCAGTTCTCTCTCTCCCCCCCTCCCCAAACCCACTCTGGGCTGCATAACTGAACCCTCCAGGGGCCACGCCTCTGCCGCTGCTGTTGTTGCCACAGCAGCAGCAGCAGCTCACTCACACTCACACACATTTTCCCTTTAAAACAAGATGCACAGGGAGTGTGCACCTTGTTTTAAAGCAAAATTGTGCTCCCTGGGGCTTTGGTGGCTGGGTAGAGAGGGGGTATCTCTGAAAATCAGATGGAAGCACTTTCTGTGAGTGGAGCCTTTCCTTCAATGGAAGGCAGATCCTGAATCCAACTCATTTTCATTAATGATCTTTATAAACCCGTTAGTGTTGGATATCCTTGTCCCAAGATCCATAGTATTTGCACAAGCAAATGTGCTTATTCAATGGAGATTTAAGTAAGTGCCATTTTTATATGACTGAGGAGGGAGTGTTGTCCCCCTGCTAATGATGGCATTAAGCCAGCCAAAGTGAAACATTTTGGAGTCCCATTATTTCAATGGAAGAGTTAAGCACTTGCAGGTTAGAATTCATAGGACTTTAAAAGCTGATATGATTATTTTCATGTGATGGTATCTATGTAGCCTTGTGGATATCTATATCTGAAGTTTTAAAAGCAAGCCTCTTCTATTTTTATGAATGGCTTTGCTCTCATTGGGTTGCATCTAATAGTGGATATTTGCCAGCAGAGCGACATCTGCTAGCAGAACAGATTCTCCTTCTGCCCAATAATCCCCCATGCACACACCCAAATCTGCTGCTGGAGGACCTACCAGAGCAGATTTGGGAGCAGGAGAAGTGGGGGAGGAAAGTCCAATTGCATGAACACCCATGTAACATTGGACTGGCCTAATGAAAAGGTGTATTAATACGTTTTATCAAAATTTGGTAGCAGTGAGATCAAGGTGACTTAACTGCAACCTTGCAAATGGTATCTTAAGTGATGAGATGGTATTTCTCCCTTCCTCTCCAGCGCATCCTGGTGGAGAAGCAGAAGCTGCTCACACAACAGCACGAAGATGCAAAGGAGCTGAAGGAAAACCTGGATCGAAGGGAGCGCATTGTTTTTGACATTTTGGCCAATTACCTGAGTGATGAAAGCCTCGCAGATTATGAGCACTTTGTCAAAATGAAGTCAGCCCTCATAATAGAGCAGCGAGAGTTAGAGGACAAAATCAAACTTGGGGAGGAGCAACTCAAGTGTCTGACTGACAGCCTCCAACCTGACAGGCCCAAATGACACTTGCCCAAGGACGTGGAGACATGGATGAGTTGGACAGCATTTATCCGTATGCAACTCCTCTGACCACTAGGAGGAGCCACTCAAAAGGATCATCAAATAAGTCCTGATAGCAATAATGTTGGGGTTTTGTTTTTAGGTGGGTTTATTTCCATTACTAGAAACATATTAAAGCCTCTTTGGCTTTCTTTTATCACACAGCCTTTAGACACCTCTGCAGACATTAGATTCTGTGCTTCAGATTCAGTATATTAAGTAATCTGCTACAGTTTTGCATGAGTACATTTTTAATACGTATGTGGCTTCTTTCCTCTTTATGTCCGTATAGACTGCAGTGGATCTTCCAAAAAGCAACACTGAAAACAATTGATTTTAGGGACTTTTGAATATGTCAAACAGATAAAACACTCTCATTCAAGTAACCCATCTAGAATTGTATTCAGGTTGGTGAGTTTGCACATTTAGATGTTTTTATGAAGAAATGTTGCATAAGATCTGCCTTTCTGACTATTGTGTCAAAACTGTTTGGACAAGTAGACCTTTTAACAACCAATAATAAAACTACTTCCAAACACACTAGGCAATTGTGTGTTTGTGTGGCAACATGTTTTTAACATCTTAGTGGAACAAAAATGATCAGGTTACTGTTTGTCTGAAGGTGGTAAGCATGGAGATTTTTAGCCAGCCCTGCAATAATAATGGGGCAGGGGAAAGAAAGGAGCACACGGGCAAATATTGCATTTAGCTCAGCTCTATTGCATGAGCAAAGTAAATTCTGCATGTTAAGAGTCATGCACAATTCTGTGAAACAAGGCAGAACGAGTATTCCATGATGCTAGGTGCCAGGGATTCAGTGTGTCACACTTCAGATTCGTAGATGATGATGCATATCTTTCATTTGCACAAAGCTAATTGTTTGCTTTTATGTGTGTCGTGTCCTTGGTGCCAAGGACTGCTGTTTGTCCAGCTTTTATTCACCTCCACAAGAAGCGTAATTTCCCTGCTTTACTAAAGTGTTTTGGAGTTATTCGCAGTTGCCTGCCTCTTACATTAGTGTGCGTGTGTGCGTATTTCCATGTTCATATTGACAAATATCCCTGTAATAATGGGACCTTGTTTCCCAGCTTAGTGTCACAAGGAGTGAAATATTCACACGGCCATCTTTAAAAACAACAACAGCTACCTTGCTATCTCTAAAATGTCCCATTAAATTGTCTTTTACTTCACAAGAAGGATGTGATAATAAATGCTAGTCGTGCATTTATTATCACATAATAAGCTGATAATAAGCTTATTATGCACATCAGTCGTGTTTCCTTGTGTTAATGTACATTTCTGACGGATAAAGGGAAATCTTATGTTTTCTGTATAGGCTCGTTTTAAGTTATACTGAAAAATTATTGATTCAGCACTTAAATATTGAACCATCATGCCATAGTACCCTTTTTGAGAAGTGAAACTAATTTAAAAGTTACAAAAAAGAAAGAATTTATCTTAACGCTTATCATTCTATTTGACTGTAGACAAAGGAGTTTCTTTCATCATCATTCAGGTAAATACAACAATAAAGATAAGAAATAGTTGGCTGTACAAGATCTTGGCAATGGTGTAATCACTTCTGCATAATCAAGTATTTTGCACGCAGGCTTACAGTGTAATCCTATGCATGTCCACTCAGAAGCAATCCCTATTGAGTTCAATTGGACTTATTCCCAGGTAGGTACATATAAAATGTTAGCCTTAAATCCTAGATGAGGTGTTCTCCCCTAGTTGTTAGTGCTAATTCACATACCCTAGGTTAACTCCTCCATTGGCCTACATCAGTGTAATTCCCTTAAAAGTCTAGTTGTACTAAGTGATCCTAGGTTTTTCTACCATTCACCAGACATCTGACAAATTCTCACTATCATCAGATACTGCTATGATCCTAAGTCATGTTAGAGAAATGTTTCCATTTTGTTGGAATCCTTTTCCTGATCCTTAAAATATAGCCAAGCTAAAATAAACTATTACTTCAGTCAGATGTAAGCTTTTACCTATGACTTCTTTCTTTTTTCTTAAAGACAATTGTAGTGATTTTGATTGTGCATGTGAACCCTGAATACAGCTCCAGTATGTACACAGTAGTTTAAGTCATATAACTCTTATGAAGATAGCAATATGGAAATTGATGTATAATTATATATTATCCTTTTCATAATGTGGTATTTAATCACCACCTTCAGTTTGCCTGCCCCACTTCTCTTTTTCTCTCTTTTAAGCTTATTTCATTGGCAGGCTCTCTGGAATGGACCAGAAGAAGGATTCTCCCTGCTGCTGTATATAATTCTATAAATAGTTGCTTTGTAAGAGAGAGACTCTGGTGCTAATTGTCTTGCCTTTGGCCTCCGTAGGTGAAGGATAATGTTTTCACCTTATGGATCATTGCAATTTTTAGACCTTTTTGTATAGTGAAAAAAAAATCTATCAGATTTTTTTCCTGTTGTCTCTTATGAGTTTGCAACCCTGAGTCAAAAAACAAATAAAGATTTCTCACGTGTTGCTTAAATACTTACCTACTGATAAACTATCTTGCTTGACCAAGGGAAATAAAGTGAATATTGTGTTTCACCGTATTGGCTTGAGTGATTTGTCAATTTTAATCTATTATGAATATCAACACTTAAATAATGTTCATCCATGAATATCTGCATTTTTCTTTCACAGAGTAGAATGTTCAAGTTACTTTGGTGATGGGCTATGATCTGACTCTCGTAAGACATTACCAGTTCTGATCTGTTTAAATTTAGAATCCATTCCAAAATCAACTTCCACACAGAGAATGAGAAATACAAAGCCACTTGGAGAAGGTTCTTTTTCCTATGTGGGATCTGGTGTCAAAATTACCTATCTATCTAGAATTATTTCTAGGTGCCTTTAAAGATGGAACCCTATCAAAATGATTCATTATTATTGACACACTACTAGGGGAAGACAAGTAGAACCTTCAACAAAGAGTTGCATTGCAGAGTGCTTCTGTTCAGGATGCCTGCTACTCCATCCCATTCTCTCATTCCCCTCGGTTTTCCATTTCCCCCACCACCTCCAACAGTCGGTCAGCATTCTGTGTCCTCTGAACCTGCTCAGGTTTCATTGGGTTGTTCGGAGGGAGGTGGGGCTCCTTTGTTTTTTTCCTCTAAAACTGTTTTGCACTTCTACAAACACCTGGATTCCCCCAAGCAACTGATACCTTTCTCTTGTGCGCGAGTTGTGTCATTTTGGCTAGATAAGTAGCACTGCACAGAGAATTGAGATGGTTATTTCCTTGTATGTATGTATGCATATGTGTGTGTGTGTCTATGTATAGATGTAACTACATGAATCTAGGCCCAGTGGTAGAGTAATACTCTGTAGCTTATTTGCTAGAGGCTGACGGGGCCTGTCGACAGTTACCAAGGTGTTTTGGCAGAGACTAAACACCTACAAATTATAATGAAGGAAGACAGCAAACACATTATTTAGCTTTAGACACTAGTGTTTACAGAGTTTAAAGAAAACTTTTGCATGAATACTAGGAGTACTACATTTGGAAAAGTTTCTGTTAAACATACAAGGAAAACAAATAGCTCATTAGGGAATGACCAATTAGATGCCAAGAGCAATGTGCTCTCATATCTTTGAGATTTTTGCAGCAATCATAATGATATAGCACAAAAAGAAAAATGAGTGGAGAGGTGGACGATAAAAGCATAACATTGCAACGGTAGAATAAAACGAGAATTGCAAAGTTTTAAAAGGTATGGGTGGGGGGGAGGTTATTTATGGAGCATCCAAAAGACATAAGACATAACCAACCGTCAACTATTTAAACCACCATTGGTTATCTTGTTGTCCGAATCTGGTTATGTAGCCACCACGACACGCTAAATCATGGTTCACACAACACACTAAGCCATAACGGCCCTGTTCAGACAACACACTAAGCGATAGTGGTTAAGCATGTTCAGCTAAACATTAGGGCTTAGCGTGTCGTGTAAATATATAAATAAATAATGTGAATCATGACTTAGTGTGTCATTTGACCCATTCCTAGCCATGGTGGACATGTAACCATGGTTTAAGCACACTATCCATTTGCTGCAAAAGGGTTAACTGCCTAACCATGGCTTTGCATGTTGTCTGAACAGCCCCAGTGTTTAGCTCAAAATGCTTACCTACCTTGCCTTAGCATGTCATCTGAACAGGGTCATTGTAAGTATAATTGTGAGGAAACGAGAAGATTGGCAATTATTGGAAAAAAGCTCTAACCCAGTTAAGCTATATTTATTCTATCAGGTGTACCTGATCAAGCAAAATTAATTGCAGCTCCCCAGGGCATGCATAACTCGGATGCACATAGCTAGTATTTCAAATATGAATGTATATGCCAGGTATATGCATTTTCTATCATGGAATATACGTGGTACCTGCTGTTCTCTCCCCCACCCCCACCCCTATAATTTCTGAATCACTCCTAGATGCAGTTTTATGTTACAGGTTTTGAAGTTTTACATAAATGAAAATGGATGGCTCATACATTTTAAGAGTTTGCAAATAGATGTGGATTACTGCCATTTTAGGAAACAATATTATTAAAGCTTGAATAATTTTGTGCAGAATGTTAATGATTAGTTGCCTCATTATATTTCTGTTGATTTAGTGGAAGAGTAACAAGGAAGAGGTAGGTGAACAGAAACCATTCTGCACACATTATTCTCCAGACTCTGTGTTCAGTTTGTATTATGTGTTTTCATCTTGCTGATTCTGCTTCAAATCTTCAGACAACTGGAACATCCATAGAAGTAAGTCTGTCTTTTCTTTCATTTTCACCAAACTACAGAGGAGATGCTTTGCCCATTAAGGCACTAAACCATAACATTTTAGGCATATTGCTAAAAAGAATTATATCTGACAAACATGCCCTTCTCCCAAATGGAAGTTATGAATCCCTCAGTGGAACAATTGAATCTATATCATGTACATATTAATAAGTGTAGGGGCAATTAAGTAGATAAACCCAAACAGCAAAACAAATTGAATATTATTGGCTTATCTAATGGACTTATGTAAATATGTCACCCTCTTGTCTTTCTTGTTGATGTGGTCACATTAACTTGGTTGTCAATGCAGTGTGAATAGCTTTCACTGTGTGTACTCTCAGACATATTTCTATGGGGACTCTTTATGTAACTCAAATCATCCGGGTTTTTTCTTCGTACGGGGATTCTTGTATGTAGTTGCAGGTATTTCTGCCTTAGTTCCTGTCAGCTGGAATTTTCCTCTGCAGTACACAATCAAAATATCACTCTTCCTCCTTCATTCAACATAACGCCGTGTGCAGAAGGGCAGAGAGTCAGTGCTACTGTTCCCATTGGGATCATATCTGTCATTTTGCTGCTACTGGGTGGAACACTCCCGTACAGATTTCCTCTCAACCCAGGCACTAAGAGTGAAAACAGAAACCTGGCCAATGAGACCACAGTTATACTAGAGTAGGGTGACCAGATAAAATCCAGGTCAGGGCTCATGTAACTTTAACAGTTGTAGAGAAAAGGGAATTTCAGCCAGTGTCATTTGTATGCAATTAGTTCCTGGTGAAATTCCCTCTTCATCACAACTATTACAGTTCAGGGGCTCTGCCTTCTTTTGTATATGGTCACTCTAGTATAGTGCATGCACCTTTAACTGTTGTGATGAAGAGGGAATATCACCAGGAACTAATTGCATACAAATGACACTGGCTGAAATGCCCTTTTCTCTACAACTGTTAAAGTTACATGAGCCCTGTCCTGGATTTTATCTGGTCACCCTATACTAGAGTATACCAGGTTAGCAACTTAGGGCCAAACTAGACTAGCTCCAGCTCTGCCTACTTTTGGCTCTGGCTGGAAAATAAGCCCCAACAGGTTTTGGCTAAGGTAATGAGAACCTCGACAGGGAAAAGGTCCCCTACCATGGCTTAAATCAACGGGATGAGATTCAGAAGTCACACAAAAGACTGAAACAGAAACAATACTATAACAGAGGGTCAGTGAGCTCTGCTTACTCAACCCAGGGACTATGTTCAAGTTCATAAAGGCACGACATGTAGGGAAAGGGATAAGGTTAATGAGAAGACTGCCCTCAAATGCACTCTTTCAAAGAAGAGAGGAAGGATGAAAAGGCAGGCGAAACAGAATGAAACCCATAAGGAGAGGGTAGCTGTATTTCAGGATACACAACAAAGAGTCACAGAGCAGGTCATCTAGAAATCAAAAGAAGATAGTCCAGAAAGAATAAGTAAATATTAGATTGAATCAAGAAGAACCCTAAGAGCCCTCTGGACTTTAATGTAGAATATTCTATTCTAGGAAACAGCAGACGGTTGGATAATAAGATTTAGTTGAATGGCTTCCTCATACCCTTAGTCATGACTTCCTCAAACCCTTAAAGAGGAAGCCATAGCTAAGGTTCATGGTACAAAGAATGGATGGGTGAGGGGGAGAGAGAGAGAGATTGCTGTTAATAGTTGTTAATAAATAACATATTTAAGGCCTATTGGTGCTTCTTTCCTGGAGTGGACTTTAAAACAATACACCAATGGCCATATTCTAGAATCAGGCAGGCAGGCTGTTGGCAGCATTCTAACTGCCTCAGAACTCTACAGAGCAGTTGCTATGGTATGCAGCTCAAGCTATCTTCAGGCCTTCTCTCTCAGGATAGGAATGCATTTGAAAGTCTTAGAAAAGCCCTTGCATGCTACAGTCTTGTTGAGGGGGGCATTTCATGTAAGTATATAAGAACACCTCACTTCCCCAAACAGTAAGAAGCCCAGTGGAAGTGCTACAGAGATTAGTTTCCTTTGGATGAGAAACCATGGGATACTTACGTTGTATTTACTATTCTGTGACTTTTATATATTTACAAATCTACATGCAGAGAATGTTGAAAATGAAAACAAAAACTGCTGAGCCTGCATTAGATTCCCACAGAAAGTAACTACTTAGACCAGCCTTTCCCACCTTGGTACCCGCCAGATGTGCTGGATTACAACTTCCATTCTCCCCAGCCACCATGCCCAATGGAGGGCACCAGGTTGGCGAAGGCTGACAGCTCTCAAGGCTGTTTCCAGCACAGCTAAACTTCCAGCTCTTAGCAGTCAACCCAGGAGAATGAGACACACAAACTATCTTTTAGCTGTTTTAGGCTACAAGCTTATACACAGTTCTTTGGGAGTAAGCCCCATTGAACTCAATGGAGTTTATTTCTGTGAAGATATGTATATGAATGCACAGTTAACTGTCATTTCTAAAATTATGCATATTGACATCTGAAGGCATTAGATAAATTGTCTGCTATCAAGGAACACTGAGGTTTGTTTATTAGGTCTCTAATGACTTATAATTGATCAAAATAAAATTACATGAATTGATCTATTTACAGTGACCTGGTGACCTCCAGATCTTTTGGACTACAACTCCCATCAGACCCAGCCAGCATGGCCAATAGTCTGGGATTATGGGGTTATAATCTAAAACATCTGGAGGACACCAGGTTACCTACATCTGATTTAAGGTAATCAAGATAGCCAAGTAACAATACTTCTGTAAATGTTAACATAAATGATTTATGTGGGTGAATATTGTCGCTAAAATATAGAATCTGATTGTTTTCAGGGCAATTTTTTTTTTTTTACGTATAGCCATGCCAGAATTGTGTCCAAAGGCAGCATCCAATACTGCTGCTGCACTCCTGCTGTTTCTGTTTTGTAACAGGAAGCTAGCGCTTCCTAAAGAAAGCCTGGAAACCAGCAGAAACACTCATTTCTAGAATGGGATGAGTCAGTGGAGCTCCCTTCTTCAAACTGTACTGACCTGCCCTGTTCCAGAAATTGGCATTCGACTCATTTCCATTTGCTTCCATATCTGGCCGCCAGACAATTGAACTGGCTATGATGTGTGAGTGAGAGAGCCCCAGCAACACTAGCCAATCCTTCCAGTTCACTCTTATGGGTGGACCAGGATGGGGATGTCCAGCCCTTTCCCTCGGCTGAGCAGGCTGGCTCTGAAGCTGGTTTATTCTCTCTGGTTTTATCAATCCTCTTCCCCTTCTTTCTTCTTCTATCTCCTAATGGTTCTCCGCCTACTCTATCTTCTCGTTCTTCACCTTCTCTTTCCTACTTTCCCCTTCTGTTATCCATCCTCCTCCATGCCTCTCAAGCTTTCCTTCATCTGAGCTGTCCCTCTCTTGCTTGTTGCCCCCTTCTTCCCTTAACTGCTATCTCCCTCCTCTTCCTCCATCTCTCCTCCCCACTTCCTGACGTCTGGGAGACTCTTTCAATATGCCCTGGCTATTTCTGCCCCCTCCTTCCCAACCCAAAGCTGAGCCCAGCTGTGATACAATTCCAGGATGCTACCACATGTGACTGACCCAGTCTGGCCTCCTCATCTGTCAGGTCAGGGGCAGAGGGGGCAGGCAACCCCAGTGGTTCACCACAGCAGGGTATAATTCTGAAAAGAGTGCTGGCATCTGTTTACTTTCTCTTCCGATGCTAAGGCCAAACTAGACATGGTGAAAGAGATGCATGAACACTGAAAACTGGGTTCAAAGGAGTTCTTTAATGTATTGTGGCTTAGACCCATCTCTGCCTTGTACACAGTCTTTTGGACAGGTTACTTGTCCTATGTGGCTATTTACACCTCTCATGGCAACCATTTTGTACTGGTGCCCATGGCAGTCTCTCAAATCCCGAAATGTGCCCATTAACCAATAAGCATGCCTACCTCATATTTTGCAAATAGCAGCCCCCTCCCCAATCTAGATCAAGAACTAGGAAAGGGTGGGGTAAACCTTTATCCATGTGCCATGCACTGAATTAAAATATTCCTCCTGACGCTGCTATTTGCTGAGGCAAGAAAAATATGCAGGCTCATCATACTTCTCCATTGTCTATAGTTTGGTCCAAAGTATCTCAAAACAGAATGGTGTGTCTGAGAACATGAAGTGCCTTTTACAGTATTAATACGTTCACACAGTAATTCATATGTGCAGTGATCAACCCAGCAATTAAAACTAATAACAAAATAACAAGCAAAGATGTAGGTGGTGTAACGGGATAACGTGTAAACAAGGAAACCGGATGGTGTAAACTAGATAGCCCTCCCAAATCAGATGGGACAACATGATGTACAGATTCAAGGAAGCACAAAGAGGAAACAGTAGAAGACCTAGCGGGGAGGGGTGGGGGGCTCTATGTGGGGCTGGTGACCAATTAGTCCGCAGGTGTTTTCTGTGCCATTTCAAGGGATTTCGGAGAGGCTGCTGGTGGTATTCTCAAGTGATCTTGCATTCCATGAGAGGCAAGAGCTGGGGCACAGTAATTTCTGACATCTACAACTGAAGATACAGCAGCCTTTTATTATTGTGAATTGGATCCAGATTTAGGTGCATGCAACGAGGCTGGTAGAAGCTGACGTTCCCTCCCCCTCCACACCAGCCTTTCTAGCCCCCTGAAAATGCTACCCGGGGGTCAGCAAAACTTGCTGAATGGGTTGAAATGTGGTAAGGGGGGCATTCCTGAAAATAGCGTGGAAGTACCTTCCATGAATGGAGCCCTTCCTTCCATAGAAGGCCGATTCTGAATCCAACCCTATATCTCAAGGTACGGTATATGGGGGCATTTGTGGTGGACCTTGGCTGAGTGTCACTACTGGATCAAATTTTAGTGTGTGGGGGGATGGTTCGTATATCGCTGGGCACATTTCTGCTCAATTGCATAAACATATGTTGCTTTGTTTTCAGCAAAGCGGCAATTGTCAAGATGGGCGAAACCCTTGTCAAGGCAGTTCTGCCGTCTCAGGATGACAACCTAGTATCAGGCTTGTTGGCGCACATTACTTGCCTCCAGTTCTGCAGCATTTTGCTTGCTGTTCTAGGTTGGATTATGTGTATTATTTCAACTGCAGCAGTGCAATGGAGAGTATGGCACGTGGGCAATGTCACAGGCATCAGTCCTGGCATAGTATGGGTTGGAATCTGGAGAATCTGTTTCATGCAAGATGCAACTTTTGATGAAAGCAGACATTTGCGCTGTGAAGATTTCACTGAAAGTTACAGGACCCTCCCTAAGGAAATTTTTATTGCTCAGGACCTCATGGCATTAGCTTCCATTGTCAACGCAGTGGCTATTAGTTTTATGTCCTTTGCCTTATGGAATGTTTTCAAGGGCACCAAACAGAAACAAGCTTTGATTACATTTTTCACGTTTGGAGGCGTTCTGAACGTAACTTCAGGATTAATTGTCCTCATCCCAGTTTCCTGGAACCTACATTCTATCCTGGCAAAGGGGGAAATTGAGTTCCCGAGTTTTCTCCAATTGCCGAAAATTCCCGAGGACCAGACTGTCGGCTTGGCTATTTATGTAGGATATGTTGCTGTAACATTCCAGTTAGTGAGCGGATCACTTATTCTCCTTCAGAAATATTTGACATTGAACAAAACGCACCCTTTTGACATTATACATGCCCAAGCAATAGCAAGTAAAAAGCCTCATAACTGCCCATCATGCGGCTCTTCAGTGGATCTTACAGGGCTTTTTCAAGTCTCTTGAGAGATTCAGGGCGTCATCACATGCAGGGTTTGATGCACACCCACAGCGACTTTGATCCACTTTTTCTGCACTGGACTCGCATGACGTCCCCGTCCTGCTGTTCTCACACCCTGAGCGAGTCTAGTGCTGAAAAAGTGGATCAAAATCACGGCAGGTGTGCATCAACCCCCGCGTGTGGTGATGCCCCTAAATATGGATACAATCCTTTTAACAAAACATCTATATTTGACATCAGAAGCAGTGTGTTAATATTTTATGGATTATCTGAGATTATATATATATATATATATATATATATATAGTTCCACTCGCAATGTATATTCTGAGGTGGGGTGAGGTGGTGACTCAGAAAGCGCCTACAAAGGAGAGCAGTCCTAAACCATAAGAAACATGTTTTTCATGTTTTCGTTAACCCAAATAAACATCAATAAGGTTAATGAATATGTTTATATATCATGACAAAATACATGTAGGTTATTGTAACGTTATCTCATTTCCCCACACTTTTCTTGGCTGCAAATTCAGCAATGAGATTATCAAAAGTAGTTTGTATCAAAAGGATCCCATTTGGAGAACAGATAATGATAGTATTGAATGCTGCACTACTAACTGCAATTAATGGGTTGGGTCGGGTGGTTGTGTGGTTAGTTATTGTTTGTTGAAAGGGTTTTATAGAGGTTTTTTAAAACAAGAAAAGACACCTTCTCTTCCTAATCATACAATTGATGATGCCAAACAATAAGGGCGCAATCCTATGCCTATTTAGACAGAGAGAGAGAAATTCCTACAACTCCAAGCATTTCCCAGCTAGCATGTTTTTTTTTTTTGTCCAAACAGGTTTAGGATTGTGCCCTAAGTATCCATTTCCCATGGTTTTCTCATCCCACCCCACCTGGGGTCACTGGTATGTGTTAACCTGTGTCTTGCATATTAAACCATTTACAATCATCACTTGTATTATTACATTTGCTTATTCTGGTGTTATATTTTTAAAGTAAGAGAAAAGACAGGAAAGGAAAAGGGGATGTCAGGAGAATAAAAAGCAAGGAGAATTTAAAAAGGGAAGATAAGAAAAGCAGAGCATGGTGTTGGTGGTGCAGAGGAATGGTTAGTGTAAGGGGAGAAATGTGTATTCTATTGCTCAGTCCACAGTTCTAAAAATTCTTCTAGATATTTTGAAATTTGTCTTCTCTCCCTCTGATAATTTGAAGAATACTCTTTCCCCTTTACAGTTTGAACTTGGGAGAAGAAAGCTATGAGAAGCCTTAAAACAAAAAACTAATAATTAAGTCCAATAGGTTGGTTTCCGATTTAGTCTGACTTAAGATTAGATCCATAGAAATCAATGGGACTGAACTAGTCATGACTATCACATACCATTGGGTGCAATCTGTGCCTGCTAATTCATCACTAATGTCTGCTCCCCCATGGATTTTTTACTAAAATAGTTAAAGCCTGCTGAAGCTAGTACTAAAAAGCTTAATGCATTGAAGGATGGGGTGGGGGCGGGTTTAGAAAGTGCCTGTAAAGGAGAAATATGCCCAATGTGTCTAACTCTAACAGCCGTGTAACTTTGCTTGAAGATTTCACTGTATCAAACTAAGGGTTATTCCAATATGTGCAAAGCTGGGTCTGGTGGGTATTATGGAAAAGGGTTTATAAGGATTTGCTCCCCCCACCAGGAATGGAATGAACAGCTCCCTTTCTAAGAAGCCCATTGGAGTGCATCATAGAAGAGGCTGTGCCTTAGGGGTGCCACTGGGTATTTGTTCACTCGGACAGGGTGAGCGCAATGTTTCCAACCTGTGTGAATCTGGGGGGCTGTCTATATGCTCTGGAACCCCCGGGGTGGCTCTGAATCCATGCTGTGTTGGCTACATGATGCAGCCACCAATTTGGAGCCACCCCGAGGCAAAGAACGAAGATGTGCAGGGAAAAAGTTGGGGACTAACTCGGACTTTTCCTGTCCAAGCGAGGTCAGCATGGCTCTTACCTGTCTGTCCTCACTCAGGTGCTGTGCCAGGGGGGGAGTTCCCAGGTGGAAGGAGCCCTCTCATTGGTCACCGGAAGCCACAGGAGGGGGAGAGGGCAGGCCCAGTGAGCCTAGTGGCCACTGGAAAGCCCATGCTGCCTCCCTCCATATACATAACTTACTACCACCCCCCACCAGCGATTCCATGGGGTTTTTTGGCGGAGCAGTGCCGACTCAGCACTGTGAAGACAGCTACTGAGTCTAGTCACTAGTATGGAAGACGGGGTTTACTATGAACAACTGCAGAGTTTTGGGATGGCTATTAAACCATTCACTCCTCAGAGAATATATATTATGCATTGTAAGCTGTCAAGGCTACAATCTTGTTCCTGCTGATCAGTCACTGGAGTGAAGCGAACATTGAATCTAATTACAGGATGTGCATATGATCTTGGGCAATAGTGTCTTTGTGGAAATGCTGCCTTATATCAGGTCACACATTTGTCCATCTAACCCAGAATTTCTACTCTGACCAGCATTGGTCTTTCACATCATCTGGTCCTTATCTAATTGGAGATGCCAGGGACTGAACCTGTAGCTACTGGCATGCAAAATATGCACTCTACCAAGTGAGCTACAGTATCTCCCAGTAAATGACTGGTTTCCAAAGGATTTCCCCTCTCATTTCCATTCATTCTTACAATTCAGAAGATAAAGCCATGATATTCCCCACATTGCATGGCTTTAAACTGCATTGTTTTTCATTGAACCTCTATTGCTGTTTTGATGTGTGTGTGTGTTTTCATATAATTCACTCTGTAGAAGAGCAAGATATAAAGTATTACTTATACTTTTATATTCAGGCTGTTGTTCACTGTGTCGATGGACCTGCTGATGTATGACAAAGCTTTGCAAATATACAGTCCTTTGGAATGCACAGTCCTGTGAGAAGACCCAAGCATAAAAAGAGAAAACACTGGACACAAACACATTTTACATTCCACTTAACATACCTCACATGGTTGTTGTGAGGCTAATGCAATGGTGGAAGCGTGTATGTTGGCTTGAGTGCCTCAGGAAAGAAGTAGGATGTAAATGTAATAAATACATTTTAATGGAAACTATTCATCTTCTCAATTCTAATGGTGAATGGAAACAACCCAATCAGAGCAAGAGAAGGAAGGGAAAACATATTTCTTTTCTAGACTAAAGCTCCAATCTTAAAACCAGAAGTGCCACAATTTTCAGTTCCAATGATCTCACCTACAGTATGCCAATATTTCTGGCACTTTACTTGGGTGTTTCCAACTAATCTGCTGGTGCAAACAAATCAGGATTGTGAAACAGATACCCAAATATGCTAGAAAGAATAAGTTTCTAAAGTTAGTAAAACCAAGAAAGATTGCTTTTAAATGATTAAAAAAAAGTTATAGACACCTGTGGAATGGAAGAAATCTACCATTCTGCATCAATCATATTTTGTGTGGTGCTACAGAAAAGCCACTAGAGGGAAATAGAGAGTCAAATACATTACTATGCCTGTTCTTAAATGAAATTATTAAGGTAAAGAGTTTTGCTCAACGGAACAGATACGAATATTATATAAATGAATAACGTTTATTTATTTAAAACATTTGTACTTCATTTTTCTCTTTAAAATGTCTGAGGCAGTATGAACAGTTGAAACAATAAAAGCATTAATAACAACCATAGTTTAAGGAGAAACAGCAGATACTCTGGTAGCACACAACATAATAATAATCAGTGATTTGAACATTCCAAATGGAGATGCCCCCCCACACACACAGAGAGAGAGAGAGAGAGAGAGAGAGAGAGAGAGAGAGAGAGACTGGTCAGTTAGGAGAAAAATTAAAACAACTTCCTGTAGACGAAACACCTTCTTTAAAAATAAAGGTTAAAAACTGGGGCGAAAGGCAGGGGGCAAGAAGGGCCCCCCAAAAAAGTTAGCCCCCATAAGCACCTTCCCAAACATCAGAAGAGGTCCTTCTTTGAGTGCCCCCTCCATCTGAACCATGGACGATGGTGACGAGGGAGGTCCCTTTGTGGTAGTTCTCCCCTGCTCCAGCAATGGCTTATCCTGGCGCTGCTGCACATGGGGCTGCCCAACAGCAGCTGGAGGGGGGGCAGGGAGCATCAACTCCCCTTCTCTAAAGTAAGTGGTTTTTTAAAAAAAAATGGGGTGGGGGGAGGACTGCAGAGGCGGTGCAGCGAGCTTATGGCTCACTGCTCCATCCCCTTCCCTGGCCAGCCCGCTCCGCTCTAAAAAAGTCGGGGTAAAAGGCCGACTTTTTTAGTGCGGAGCAAAGCCCCTTTGCCCCTAGATGGCTTTGCACTGTCGGCAATATCATGTAACCCAACTGCCGCCAGTGCAAAGCCATCTCAACGGAAAGTATCGGTCTAGAGGTACATTCATGTATTTTCAGTGCTAAACAAATACCTTTTTTATTTTGTTAGACTTCTAAATTCATATGTTATTACTCTAACATCTAACTTGATTTAAATATTGACATTACCATTTTAGTCACTGCTTTTTATGACTTGTGGTGATGTCTCTGCCCCTACAAAGTTATTTTAATGCTCTGAGACAGGTCAAATGAGAATGGTTGGTATTCCTCCCCCAGCCCACTCCATTCTGCCTCCCATCTATATTTTATTGAATTTTCATTACAGTACAAAACATTTTTTATGTTTTAAAATGATGCTTAATTGTATATCACCCAGAGGACATAAGTTACTGGAAAACTGACAGATATAATAAATACATATGTAGATACATACATACATACATAGCTGGATGCACCAGTTTACCTTCAGGTAAAGCTCTAAACAACTTGGGGCCTTTTTACCTTCACAATCAGGTCTTTGAATTGGACCCAGGAATGACACAGGAGCCAATGAAGCTGCTTCAACAATGGAGTAACATAGAACATATTGTTCTAGTCCAGACATGATAGAACTAAGGCATGTGTCACCATGGCTGGATCTTAATATCCCAGGATGGGTGCAGCTGATGGGCTAACACATTCCTAGCTATGGCTGTCACATGGGCATCCAGGCTGTGGACCAACCCCAGACTGCAAACCTGAGATAGGCTGAATTTCTATTCCCTTATCACTATTTCTTCTTACCAAGAGCATCTCTTTCTTGTCTGGATTAAGTGCCAATTTGCTCCCCCCCCCCCCCCCCGTTCTTTATTAAGTTCTCATTTAGAACATTAACAATCTTTCTGGGACAGACTGGAGAGAAGAAAAAAGAGCTGAATGGAATCTGTAGGTTGGTTTCACCACACTGAAAATCCCGAAATAACCTCTCCCAGTGGTTTCATGTGGATGTTAAACAACATACCATGGGGAGGGCAATATGGAACCCTGTCAGACCCCAGAGGCCAACAGTCAAAGAGTCCAACAAGGTTCCCTCAGTGCCACCTTTTAGAATTCCTCCAGGAAGGACTAGAACACCCAAATATAATGTCCTTAAACTAGGCTGACCAGATAAAATCCAGGTCAGGGCTCATGTAACTTTAACAGTTGTAGAGAAAAGGGAATTTCAGCCAGTGTCATTTGTATGCAATTAGTTCCTGGTGAAATTCCCTGTTCATCACAACTGTTAAAGTTGCAGGCACTATACTAGAGTGAACATATACAAAAGAAGGCAGGGCCCCTGCAACTTTAACTGTTGTGATGAAGAGGGGATTTCACCAGGAACTAATTGCATACAAATGAGCCTGGCTGAAATCCCCTTTTCTCTACAACTGTTAAAGTTACATGAGCCCTGACCTGGATTTTATCTGCTCACCCTACCTTAAACGCCAATGGGGAAAGACAGCACAAGAGGATACCAGCTAGCAGCAGAGGAAAAGCAATTTGTACAGAAGATGAACACGCTAGCTGTGGGAAAGTAGTAATTCCGGCTGCACTGGGGTCACTGGAGAAGCAGGAGGGGATGTCCTCATTCCGTCAGGAATCCTGGTTCTTTGAGTGTGTGGTGGTCTCAGCTGCTTCTCTGCTACCATTAGCAATGGGAAAGCAGTGATCCCAGCTGTTAGGGGCTCATTGGGGAGAAGGCTGGCTGAAGCCACTTCTTCCAGTGAACCTGATTGGGATCCCATTTCTGGTGCCACTGTTCCAGTGCAACAGTGCTTTCCCAAGTTGACCCTGGCTAGTTCTACATCTTGTGCCATATGAATATGATCCCATCATGGTAACGCTATATATCCACCTTGTGTATTTATACCTTGTAGGACACACAATGACATTTGTTGCAGTATTTTGGATAATGTGGAATGAAAAGCAGGAAATAACACAATGAAGGCAGTATATGAAATGTGTAATGTGCCCCAACTGTTATCAGTGCACTTCAATACCACTATAAAGCAGTAGTGCAGATCTACCCCAGCTGAAAAATGGATGGGGCACCTACAGGCTTGGCAGACTACACTGAAAGCAGCAGAGGACCACAGGCTGTGGACCCCTGCTTTAAGCCACGGCACTATCTCCCTTGTATTCTCTCCATCAACTTCACCTCCTCATCTTTGCAATGCAGATGCTCTTGGCTATGCCTGAATTCACACAACAATGAACACTCTGGCCTGGTGCAGCCATAACTTTTCCTGTGTCCTTAATTGACAAAAATCAGGGGTAAAAGCCCCTCTTATGTTAGAAATGCCCATTCAGCCGATGAAAAGGACAACACAATCTGGACACATTCAAAGCCAGTTTCTTTATTGCAAAGACAAGCTTTTTGCAAAAAGGGTGTGGTTAGGAAAGAGCACACACTGAACGTCAAAAATAAGACAGTACTTATTGCCTACCCCAGCCGGTGAAGGTCCCTCCCCGCAAGGGGTTACAACCTATCCAGCACGCCTGATTATAATACTAAAATCCCCGCCTTTGTTTATTCCCCCACACTTTTGCACCCACACATTTATTTACTAGAACCAGCTGTTTCCTCTATAAATGCAAGCATCTTAGCAAAGCTTAACACTACTGTCATGGTCTAGTTATTTCTACCTGTGTTCCTTGCCATCACGCATCCGCTTCCAACCGCAGCCACCTGTGTTTTACTTGCATTAGCTAGGTTCCATGACAAAAACAGTGAGTGGAACAACTTTCTCAGTGCGTCTCGTGCCTTCCTTCATGCTTCGAAGGTCACACACACCTGATAATTCCGCTCCACTGTCTGTCTCTATCTTTAGAAATGCTCTTCTGCTTCTTTTCTTGATTACTGTGTATTTGGCATTTTATATGAGCCTCTAGATTAAATAAATTGCTTTAGCTATTGATTATTGGATGAAATATGTGCCTAGCCTTTTATATGTGCTTACTGGATTATATGATTGCTTAGCCCTGTATGTTGCCTGGTGAAAAAGCAACATTTCCCACACTTATTTCCTCACTCCTACTCTCTCCTTTACACCCTCTATTAACCCTCTGTAGCAATGTCTGCACCAATGTTAATGCTAAGTATAGTCTGAAGCTGGTTTGCAAAGCCTGGTTAAAAGTAACCATGATTGGTGTTAACCACAGTGCAGATGGAATGCTATACCGTGGTTAATGTTGAAAAGAGAGGGGAGATTTGTGTGGGAAAAGGGATTGAGGAGAGGTGAAGAAGAACCTCACTGTTGAACTTTTAACCGTGATTCACTGTATAGTTAATTGAGTGCTGTTTTGGGGTAGAAAGGTGAGGTACAAATATAATAAAATGAATAAGTAATATAGAGTTATTGGAAAATTGTAGTGTATTAATAAAAATGGAAATAAAAGGCCTCTCTCACAGAGATTTGTGAAAATCAGTACATTTTGTTTATAAAGTGCTTTGCATCTTAAAACTGTGGCAACAATTAGTACTGATAAATTGCTATGTCTCTCAAATTGAAAAACAAAACAAAAAAGCTACCCTGAAATTTCTCTTAAGAAATTAAAATTGTTTGAATTTGTAATGAGAAACAAATCTAGAATGATTTTTCCTTAAGTAATCTGAAAAGAAGACAGCTTGACCACTCCTGGTGAGAACATTCTAAGAACTGGCAGTTGTAGAATGAATAAAGTAGCCACTAAGGAATGACTTCTGTAGTCACGCAGTCACAATAACTTGAGAATGTTTTCTTTCCGTTTCAAAGCTACAGTTCTGTGCTGCACCTGGAACAAAGCTCCTGATTTTGAGGGCTGTGTAACCTGTTACTCTGTTCGGTAGTCCATTTTTCTAACCAAATTCATTGACAAAAGCCTGAACAGGTTGAAACAATAAAGGTAGCCTGTGTTTGTTTCATACTGCATTTTCCTATTATTTTAATGAATGTTTATTTGCTAATTATGCAACTCGAGTGGGAGGTTGGAAAAGGGATCAGCAAGCCCTCCGCTGCTTTTCCCTCTCCAAATTGCCCCTATCAAAGCTGGATTATAGAAACAGAGTTCTAATCAGTGGAGCAGGGGCTGTAATGTGAAATTGTGCATTTTCTCCTTATTGGTCTATATATGCAGGACATCACTATATAGTCCTATAATGGTTAAACGCATAAACACTGAACAGTGTCCACATTCAGCATGGCTGCTATTTTCTAGTCTGCCCTGAAGCGAAAGAGAAAGTTGTCTCTAGAAAACAATGGAGGACTGTAGCTGAGATTGGGCAACAATAGGTTTTCTCCCAAACAAAAGGTAACAGGAACGTAATCTGGAGACCAATTTATCAATGTGTAATTCATGTATAACTGGGTGTATGAATTTATGATTCAAGAAAATATAATTTGGGACATTTAATTTGATTGCCTTCTTCCAATTCAGCTCCAGCACAAATGCCTTGAGGAAGGTTGTCATCTTTCCTGCACCCAAACGTAAACAGTTGGGGCCTTCCTAATATCAGCTGGCTTTTTGTGCCTGTCCTGGAGCCTTGCAGTTGCTGTCCTCCTGCCAGGTACTGTGCTCTCTGTAGTTCCTTTGGTGCTGGTAAACTACCATATATTGAATTAGATCTTTGGTCCTTCTAGTTTAGTGATGGTTATACTCATGGGCAGTAGCTGTCTGGGTGTTCGTACAGGAGTCTTTTGTGATGGAGATGCCAGAGACTGGACCTGGGACCTTCAGTATGCAAACCATGTATTCTCTGTCTCAAGGAGCAGGTACCAAGCTCTGTGTGTGTGTGTGTGTGTTCTTGGAATCATCATTATCACCTGAGGCTCAGGCAGCCTCAGTGGCAATGAGTGCCTTTGAACCAGCTTTGGCTGGTGACCCAACTACACTCCTGTCTGGATAGAGATAACCTGGCTACAGGTTTCTTTGCTCTGTCCAAGTGTTTCTCCATCCATCTCTACCGTAACACATTGCTGCACGTGCCATACTCTGTATTCACTTAGTCTACTGTAAAATGTCAGTGTAAATTGACTTCCAAAGATGTGAGACATTTTTTAGTACTCTGTACTAAACGTTGGGAGACTTCAGGCTTGTGGGATCTACTTTGTTTCTATTAGCATCTTGAAGTTCAGCAGCTGGAGCCTGGTGGAACAAAAATGCTGGCTGGGTGGGAAACAGAAACAAAATGGTATCCGGGGGTAGAATCAAATGCCTACTGGACCCAATGAGTCATACGTTGGAATGACATCCAGCTGAATTATTATAAATAAGGGATGCTAAGAGCAGAACTGAGTTGGGGGAGTTTTTGTTGTTGTTACTGTTGTTAAAAAAAAGTAGGAATTGGAAATCATTGCTCATTGATTGCAAATCATCGCAAGATCTACCCGTTGATCCCAATCTACCATTTGCCCACACATGCTTTATTCACACATTGAGAGAGATCCTTATTAGTTTCTGATTGTCCCAATATTTGCCTGTAACTTCTGAGCCATGGATTGCTGTCTGGCTACTACTTTCTCATAAACTGATGTGGAGAATGAGGAAATGCTTTATTTCTAAAGTCTTTCTTTCTGGTTTTCTTTCACCTTAGTGGGTAAATAAGAGATATCTGGACAACTGATGTTATTATAAGTGCTGTGTGTGTGTGGTCATTTTTGGCTAGGATCTGGTGAATGTTCACATACATGTGGTATGGGTTTTTTTTTAAAAGAAGATATCAAGCCAGCAAACTGACTTCTCATCATTAGCTCCTCCCATTGCCCAGTGCTGTAGAGTAAGAGGTAGTCTGAACCACAGGAGCAACCAAGGGCTCATCTACGGGAGGGATGATTGCAAAGTTTTCTGCTTCAGCGATCGTCCCTCACGGGGCACATGCCAGAGAGTTTGCCAGCAATTTAAGGAGATCCATGCTGGAGTGGATTTTTTTTTTTTTACGACTCCTGACGCTTGCGCAAGAGCAGAGTTTCAATCGTGCGCGAAGATGAGTTTTTTAAAACGCACACACACTCGCTGCTGACAGACCCTGAGACCTATCCAGAACGTGTCGACAATCCTCTCCCCCTCACCCCCGAAACCCATGGGCTTGCTCTGCACAGTGGCTTGCCTGTTCGCTGACCCCGCTACTTGCAAGGAACGTCAACAGCTTCGTAAGGGGAGGGCACACCAACCGTGTACCTCAGGATTTTTGCAAGAGTGGGGGAGGGGGAACGGGACAAAAGCTGTCATTGATATCCTGGGAAAACTGAGGGGTCGTCCCTAGATCACAGCGGGATCAGCTGTGCGTCATGTGGCCCGGTAAGGACAACCTCCATACTATTCTGGAATAAATGGCTGGTGTGGATAAGGCCCAAGTTAATCAGGGACAGGTTCTACTGCCAATCAGGTTCATTGAATGACACAGTATCACAGATCAGGGAGCGAAAGTGAGAGAAAGAAATAGAGATAAAAAAGAAAGGGAAATAGGGCACAATGGTAGAAGTGGACATAGTATTCTAAACCTGGCTGCACCATAGACTAAGAATACCATCATTATGTTAATTCCTTTCCTAACAATTTGCAACATTGGATTACCATTTTCACATCTCTGTCTCAGTTGATTTCAGTTCTTATCAGGGCTCTTTTCTGCAGTGTGCATGACCTCATTTGCGATTTTGATGCCCAGGTTTGAAGTGATCATTTTAGAGCTCTTCGCAGTCAGCTTCGTTTTACATAATCCAGAATTATTGGGTGTTTTCTGCAAACCTGGCCATGTCACCCTTTGATTCCAACAGCAGATTTTTATTTTTGTAAAATAAGTTAAATATTATCAGACCCAAACAGATATTTGGGGATCCCATTGCTAACTTCCCTCTGATATAAAAGCTATCCATTTATGCCTGGCTTCCACTTCTTGTTCTTCACCCAGTTATCAATCTGTAAAAGGATGGGTCTTTTTATTCTGTGGCAATTAACTTTTGATGAGGAACTTCGTTAAAAGGTTTCTGGAAGTCCAGTTACATAATATCTATCAATCACATCTACATGTCTAACTACAACTTTAACGAAGGTTGGGTAGAGACATTAATAACTAGTAGTTACTAATCAAATAGCTAGCCTGCTAGTTATCTTCATTATTTACATAATATGATAGGATCTCTTATATTGTATTACAAAGGTGATTGTTATGTAGTAGTTACTCAGAGAAAATGACTAGATATAATTATTTCTATTTCAAATACAAGAAGTTTGTTTCCTTCACAGGTAAATGGTTGCATTCTTCAACTGACAAGGACAACAATATCTAAAAAAGATGACATTGTGAATGCAGGTAGAAGAGAAGTTGAATGGCACATGGTATGATTTTAAGCAGACTATCTCTGTATGATTTAATGGTAATGTTTATAATCCTTCCTCCTTCACCATATTGATCTAGACTCAAACCTCAGTGCTGTTATGTGATTATATCCTATCACAATCTGCATTTTGCAACTACTCCCTAAAAGCAAGCCAAACCTACACATCCTCCATAGGTCAGTTTCTGAGGCTCTCCAGTGCTATACCAATAGCACCCTCATTGTCCAATGGCGAACCTTAATATAGCCAAAACAGTACCCCCCCAACATAAGAGATACAAATCAGCAGGCTTGTGGAAAACCAACCTAGAAAAAGACTCTAAGGTTGGAAAATCCCCCAAATAGCCCAAAGACAAATGAGTATGCTCTCTGAACCCCACATTCTAATTTACTACTGGGGAAAAAGTAGAAAACTGGGGGCTGGGGATGGAAAGGAATTCCTGGAAGAGGTCATGGCCAGCTGACCTTCTCCCTAAACAGGAGCATTCCACTCTGAACCATTCTGTTGTAGGTTCAACTTATAGATACTTTCTGGAAAGTGCTGCCTATGAACACTTCTGACATTTAAGAAATGCCAAATGGTGGTTTCTGGCATCCTCTGGGGTTGTCTAAACACTACAAAAGCCCCAGGGTGTGTGTGTGGTGATGCAGCATCAATTATACGACACAGCTGCAATTGCACACCCATCCTGGGGCTTTCCGACGAATCTGCAGAGAAAAAAAGTTGGGAACTTACCCAAACTTTTTTCTCTGGAGCAATCTGAGGACACGCAAGACGACATTAAGACAGATCGCTACCTTGCTCCGGAGTCACAGCGGAGGCGGTGCCTGGTGGCAGGCGACCTGCAATTGATTGCCTTCCACCAGGAAGTGGGCTGGTGAAGCTCTGTTCCCTGGATGGCAACCCAGAAACCCTGTGCTCCCTCCTCAGCATTGGGATTGCCCAACGCCACCCTGAGGGAGGGAAGCCACGGGTTTTCCAAGGGACATGGCACCAATGCCTCTGTTTCAAGTATTTTGTGGCTCTAGCTAAGATCCTGAGCTGTGGGCTATCAGTAGTGCTAAGGAAGCAGCAAATAGTTTTAGATCTCTGACAAAAGGAAGGTGAAGGAACACATGCCCATTCATATGCATACATACACAAATATGCATGCACAGACACAGTCACAGCCTGGCCTTGGAAAATAAGGAAAGGAAGAGAAACCCAGGGCAGTGCCACCATTATGTTTTCAGGACTGGCAGATACAAGGGATTTCATGGGCTGCCAGAAATGGCTTGAGAGGCCATATGTGGCCTGTGTGGCTGCAGTTTTTGTACCCCTGATCTGGGTCACTTGAAGGGTCCAAAATAATTCTGTGAATATGGAATTGTTTGGACTCAAATCATATGTATTGCTCATTATTACAATACCCTTGCACTAAGCATACAGCCACATCGATCTACTAAGTAACTGTTTTCATGTCTACAAAACAGTCACTGGAGGCCAGACCTAGATGTTACAACATGTGACTGCAAACGGTCTATGGCTCTATGGTAAGACCACATGCTTTGCAAACAGAAGGTCCTAAGTTCAGTCCCTGGTATTTCCAGGTAAAGGTAGGGAAGACTTCTGTCTGAAACCAATCAGTACAGACAATGGCTTTCCACCTCAGCCAGCTAGCTCAGGATAAATCGGTGTCTTATATTCCATGGCACCTCCATAAAACGATTTAAAAATCACGCATGCAATAATACAAAATCATAAATCAGTGATTAAAATTACTCTAAAAACAAAACAACCAATGTAGAGCAGAAACAGAGAGATTAAAAGCATTGCACCAATTACCAAATAGTGTTAAGTAATGCTAATTAATAAATTAACACACTACTAGAAATGATTGAATAAAATTATGGTATTCAAGTTGATTAGAAGGTGAAAGCTAAAAATAATAGTACTACGTAATTAAAACAATTATAAATCTTTTCCCCCCCAGTATTCGTCTTTTGGGTGAGGTTTCTTGAACTATATCCACGAATGACGGTTGAGGCTGCATATTCTTTGCAGCTAATTGGATTTTCAACGGGATGCGCAGGCTGCCTTCTAACAATACTTGCAATGGAGGACACAGATTGGAGGTTGTGGGTTATTGAAGAAACCAGCACATATAGTGCTGGTATTACTCAGGTGGGAATATGGAAGATCTGCTTTCCTCCTAATTTAAAAGGGTCTAAAGAGTATAGTGTACTGTGTTGTCATAGGTTTGGTTTTTACGAAACATTCTTTCCTGTGGAAATGAAGCTTGGCCAGATCTTGATGTTCATTGCCTCATTCCTTGCATCTGTGGGGCTTGTTTTATCATTCCTAATTCCATGGAACATCATTTGTCGAAGACTTTCCCGAATGCAGGCGCGGTTGATGTTTGCAACTGGAGGACTTTTCTACATGATCTCCAGCATCTGTGTCTTTGTTCCCATTAGCTGGAATGTCTATTCAGTATCAGTAAATGAAGCCATCCCCTTTCCTGATGCTTTTGATCTGCCCAAAGGCCCAATTAGGCAAAGCAATGGAGGTGCTATTTATTTAGGATTTATGGCAAGTGTCCTACTGTTCATAAGTAGTCTTTGTGTTATCACTCAAAAATGTCTCATGAGACCAGTTAGAATTATGCCCATGTAGAAGAGAATCTACCTGCTAAATTAACTGAACATGTAATGTTACAAAAATGTTTCTGAAAAAGTAGCCCAGAACATTTTCGCAAACATAATTTTTGAATTAGACAAGGAGTTAGAGAGCCAGTGCTTTAAGAACAGAACTTTTATTACAGTTTCTCCAGTTCAGAGGATTTGTTTCACTGTGCAATAATTTCCTCTGTGTATGCTGACCACAGCTAATAAAAGATGTATAAACAAGCATTAATTTATACGTTTATTCACTTTGCACTGTATTGAATGGAATTTTACAAACCATATGCTTAATTCAATTACTCTTGGGTCTGTATATACAATCATATGTGTCCGATAGTAAAGAAAATGGACAAACAATATTTTGAAATGCTCAATCTATTTGTAAATATTCATTAAGTAATATGTGCCAAAATTTAAAATAATCAGCCCAGACAATGTTGCCTTTAATTTCTCTTATGCTCTGGGCCAGTTCTTCACATATTCTGATGTAAATCCCTAATCTTTAATTTATAGAGAAGAGTACGGATGGAAATACGTTGAGTATTAGTCACATATAACACATTTCTCATATATATTTTTGCTAGGGTGTGAATATCCAGGTGGGAAGAGATTCAAAGGAACAAGCCCTCAGTATTGTGTCCACTATATTTTGGAAATTTAAATGCTAACAGTGACAAGTGCATGCTTTTAATCTTGTTATGACACTTTCCTCTGTATACCTAAAATCTTAGTTTTTCATGCATTCCTGTGCACAAGCTCACACACACGCAGTTATTATAACTTGCTATTGTTTATGTATGCTGTCCAATATACGCCTAGAACCATCACCCCAAAATGCACACACATCTACAGCCGCAGCAGCAGCAGCAGCAATTGCGTTTTTGGAATCTACAGGTTGGATCCAGGTTTAAGCTGGATCACCTGCAGTTGTGAAAGTGTACTTGCTTGTCCCCTCCTTCTAAAAACAGCCCCTTCAGCCACCCTAAAAATGCTACACAGAGGCAGGAGACTCTGATTAATTGAGTGAAAGGTGATATGGGTTGGGGAGGGGAGAACTCAAAGAATCGAGTGGAGGAACTTTCCACTAATTCGGTCCTTCCTTTTGTGCAAGGTCCCTTCCAAGGCAGATCCTGGACCCAACATTAGCTTTGGCTTATCTCTGGGATACACTGTGTACTGTGCAACCTACAATTCAGTTTGACAATGCCCATAGCAGCTCCAGTGCTCCAGTAGGCTTTATAGTTTATAGCCAGAATCTGATGAGAAGTAGTGCAGAAGGGTTTGGACTTGTTCAGCTTATGGATTGACAGAATCAGTGTGAGCTTATCTATGTGTTCCACAGTAAAGCAGGCTGGAGTTAAGTTACTTTTGTCCAGCTGATAATTTTGGTTCCCAGGACCCGGGAGGAGGAGGTCACACAGGTTGAAGTGTCATTCCTGAAGGGCAGAATGGAGATGTCCTGCTTGGGCAAGGGCCTCATTGATGGACTAAAATCACTTGTCAGTTAGTTGCTCAGATGGAGGCTATTGCATCCATACCTTTACTTTTAAGCAGATGCCTAAGCTGGGAGCCTTTGCCAGAAACATTCATGTCTTTATTGACCAGATTACTCTCTGTTTGGACTTACTAATATATGGACCTCTTAAGGCACTCTTCACATGGACTCTCCATAGAATTTGGACTCTTGTGTCTTCATACTTCGTAGTGTTAAGAGCCTACCATGAAAAGTACTGCTATACTGTTCATTATAAATCTTGAATTCTTCCTTGCGATGGATTTGTAGTATGGAGATACCAAAGTGGAAGCTTTGGTAGTTGAAATCTCTGTATATTGGATTACTTTGGATTTACTCTTGAACCTGTCTTGATTGTTGGATTTGAAAGGCCTTGATCCATGGAAGTTCCAATGAGGATTTCAAGGTTGGACTAAATCTTTGGTGCAGTCAATCTAGCACCAATAGTTTCACAAATTCTTGAGCTGCAAATGGTTGTACTTTTTTTTGACTCAGAGGGGGAGCACTTGATCACATTACTACCATCCCAGGACTAAAATTTGTATCCTGGAATGTGGCAGAATGGAATGGTAAGTGTAATGTTATAGACTTCTTAACCAGTTTTAAAGTTATGTATTTTCAAAAGCCCTTGTTATTGGAGAATGAATTTCCTCAGGTTCATGGATTCAAATCCTTCTCTTATACAGCTAATAAGAAACATGATTTTGGGTGAAGTGTTCAGGGAGGGTCCTCTTGACCCAGCTTCTCACATGCAGCCAGTCTAGCAGACTGCCCCCCTCCCATCTTTTTGCAACTCCACCCACTTAATCCTGTGATGGACTGTGGGATCTGTCAATTCCAGTGCTACCTCCCCCTCTGACTCTGAGCCTATCTACACTACTGCTTTAAAATGGTTTATAACAATTTTAAATTGGTTAATAACCATTATTAAGCGGTTCAAAACTGTTATAAACCATTTTAAAACAGTAGTATAGAATAGCTCAAAGACTGAGTTCCCAAGGAGGGGAGATGATCTCTGAACCTGGGCCTCCTGTTTGATAAACTCCTAGGAAGATTCCTCTCTGACTCATGGAGAGTCTTGGGGAATTTCCCCCTGCCTTGTCCTGGCTGGGCTTCTTCTAGTTCTGCCTCAGAGTCTGACTCAGAATCTGAAACCAAACCAGGGAGCCCAGGCACCATCTTGACACCTACCGGCTTGACAGGCTACACAGAGAGCAGCAGAGGATCACAGGTTATGCACCCCTGCTTTAAATGATGGCACCATCTCCCTTGTATTCTCTCCATCAGCTTCACTTCCTCATCTTCGTAGTGCAGATATTCTTGGCTATGTCTGTATTCATGCAGCAATCATCACGTTGGCCTTCTTATTTCCCCACTCCTAGACTCTCTACAAACTTTACCCTCTATTCAGCTTTCCAAGCAGGCCTGACAGTAGCATGATGTCTGCACCAATGTTAATGCTAAGCATAGTTTGAAGCTGTTTTGCAAAGCCTGGTTAGCAGTAACCATGCCTGGTGTTAACACCAGTGCAGATGTACTGCTACACCATGGTTAATGTTGAAAAGAGAGGGGGGATTTGTATGGGAAAGAGGAATGGGGAGACAGAGAAGTGAAGAAATGGCTCACTGTAGATCCTTTAATCACAATTAACTGTATCATGATATTGGAAAATTGCAACATCTTAATAAAATGGAAATAATAGTGGCCTCTTTCACAGTGATTTGTAAATTGAAACTCTTTTATGTATTATTGTAAAATGCCACGATGCCAGAAATGGTGAGGTGGCGCTATAAAAATGTTTTCAAATAAATTAAATAAATTTTGTTAAAAATGCTTTGCATCTGTGGTAATGATAAGTACTGATTAATGTCTGGGTCTCCCATATTAAAACAACAACAACATTTGTCTAAAACTTCTGTTAAACCATTAGAATGGACCGTCTAAATATTTTGAAGTGAAACAAATCTAGAATGATTTTTCCTTAAGTAATCTGAAAAGAAGACAGCCTGACCGCTCCTGGTGAGAACATTCTAAGAACTGGCAGTTGTAGAATGAATAAAGTAGCCACTAAGGAATGACTTCTGTAGTCACGCAGTCACAATAACTTGAGAATGTTTTCTTTCCGTTTCAAAGCTACAGTTCTGTGCTGCACCTGGAACAAAGCTCCTGATTTTGAGGGCTGTGTAACCTGTTACTCTGTTCGGTAGACCCTTTTTCTAACCAAATTCATTGACAAAAGCCTGAACAGGTTGAAACAATAAAGGTAGCCTGTGTTTGTTTCATACTGCATTTTCCTATTATTTTAATGAATGTTTATTTGCTAATTATGCAACTCGAGTGGGAGATTGGAAAAGGGATCAGCAAGCCCTCCGCTGCTTTTCCCTCTCCAAATTGCCCCTATCAAAGCTGGATTATAGAAACAGAGTTCTAATCAGTTGGAGCGGGGGCTGTAATGTGAAATTGTGCATTTTCTCCTTATTGGTCTATATATGCAGGACATCACTATATAGTCCTATAATGGTTAAACGCATAAGCACTGAACAGTGTCCACATTCAGCATGGCTGCTATTTTCTAGTCTGCCCTGAAGCGAAAGAGAAAGTTGTCTCTAGAAAACAATGGAGGACTGTAGCTGAGATTGGGCAACAATAGGTTTTCTCCCAAACAAAAGGTAACAGGAACGTAATCTGGAGACCAATTTATCAATGTGTAATTCATGTATAACTGGGTGTATGAATTTATGAATCAAGAAAATATAATTTGGGACATTTAATTTGATTGCCTTCTTCCAATTCAGCTCCAGCACAAATGCCTTGAGGAAGGTTGTCATCTTTCCTGCACCCAAACGTAAACAGTTGGGGCCTTCCTAATATCAGCTGGCTGATCTTCCAATTCCCACTGTGTCTCTTTTTGTGCCTATCCTGGAGCCTTGCAGTTGCTGTCGTCCTGCCAGGTACTGTGCTCTCTGTAGTTCCTTTGGTGCTGGTAAACTACCATATATTGAATTAGATCTTTGGTCCTTCTAGTTTAGTGATGGTTATACTCATGGGCAGTAGCTGTCTGGGTGTTCGTACAGGAGTCTTTTGTGATGGAGATGCCAGAGACTGGACCTGGGACCTTCAGTATGCAAACCATGTATTCTCTGACTAAAGGAGCGGGTACCAAGCTGTGTGTGTGTGTGTGTGCTCTTGGAATCATCATTATCACCTGAGGCTCAGGCAGCCTCAGTGGCAATGAGTGCCTTCGAACCAGCTTTGGCTGGTGACCCAACTACACTCCTGTCTGGATAGAGATAACCTGGTTACAGGATTCCTTGCTCTGTCCAAGTGTTTCTCGATCTGTCTCCACCATAACACATTACTGCACGTGCCATACTCTGTATTCACTTAGTCTACTATAAAATGTCAGTGTAAATTGGCTTCCAAAGATGAACAAGCTGTTTGAGACAACTGGACCGGGATCACCTGGCTTCAGTAGACTATGTTATGTTAACCTCCAAGACAGCAATCCCATGGTCCCGGGGACAGCATCCCAGGTACAAAAAGACTGTTCAGCATCCCCCTCCTGAGACTGTAGGCACTCCTATGACCTCAGGAGAAGACTCTGAGTTCCAATCCCCCTCCCCCTTGTAGTCTCCATTGACAGAGCCACACAGGTTCCTTACCAAGGTCACAGTGGCCTAGGAGGGAAGGAAAAGAGAGGTCGCAGTGACACAGAGGGTTGGGGGAGAGGAGAAGCTGGAATATGAGAAATCCTATGGCCTCCCCAGCCCTTGCCTAGCTCCTGCCAGTTCGCCCTCTCTAGATGGGCTCAAAGGTGGATTGTGCTCAATCCATTCCTGCACGCTCCCAGCCTATCATCAATTAATGCTAAGTAATGCTAATTAATAAATTATAGTACTACTAGAAATTATTTAACATTATTCTGCCATTTAAGTTGATTTGGAAGGTGACAGCTAGAAATAACAGTACTAAATAATTAAAATAATTATTAATCATATGTTTTTCAGTATTCGTCTTTTGAGTAAAGTTTCCTGAACCATATCCACTAATGTCGGCTGAGACTGCATATTGTTTGCAACTATTTGGATTTTCAACGGGATGCGCAGGCTACCTTCTAACAATGCTTGCAATGAAGGACACAGATTGGAGGTTGTGGGTTATTGAAAAAACCAGCACGCATAGTGCTGGTATTACTCGGGTAGGAATATGGAAGATCTGCTTTCCTCCTAATTTAAAAGGGTCTAAAGATGTACTGTGTTGTCATGAGTTTGATTTTTATGAAAAATTCTTCCCCGTGGAAATGAAGCTTGGCCAGATCTTGATGCTCATTGCCTCAATCCTTACATCTGTGGGGCTCATTTTATCATTCCTAATTCCATGGAACATCTGTTGTCGTTGTTTTACCCGAATGCAGGCAAGGTGTTTGGTTGCATCTGGAGGACTTTTTACCTTGCTTTCTAGCATCTGTGTCTTTGTTCCCATTAGCTGGAATGTCTATTCAGTATCAGTAAATGAAGCCATCCCCTTTCCTGATGCTTTTGATCTGCCCAAAGGCCCAATTAGGCAAAGCAATGGAGGTGCTATTCATTTAGGATATATATCAAGTGTCCTATTGTTCATAAGTGGGCTTTGTGTAATCACTCAGAGAACTCTCATAAGACCAATTAGAGCTATATCCATGTAGAAGAGAATCTACCTGAAAAATTAACTGAACACGTAATACAAAAATGTTTCTGAAAAAGTAGCCCAGAGCATCTTCTCAACAATAAATATAACTTTAGCAGTATGAGAGCTAGTGCTTTAAGAACAAAATCTTTATTAAAATTTCACCAGTTTGGAGGATTTGTTTCACTGTGCAATTAACTTCCCCTGTGTATGTTGACTGCAGCTAATAAACAAAAGCATTTATTTATACATTTATTCACTTTGCACTGTATTGAATGGAATTTTACAAACCATATGCTTAACTGAGTTACATTCTTCAGTCTATATACACAATCATATATGTCATTTAATAACAAAATGGACTGGTTATATTTTAAATGCTCAATCCATTTGTATACATTCATCAAGTAAGATGTGCCAAAAAACAAAACCATCAGCCCAGACAGTGTTTCCTATAATTCCTCTCATGGAGCCTATCTACACACGAGTTTTTTGACGTTTTATAAGGGTTATGAAAACTCTTTGGGCCACATGACGCACTCCCTATAACGTTGTATATCTGAGGTTTTTTAAAACTCACTTCAGTTATATACAACGGTTTCACTTTTAATAAATCGTTTTAAGTAAAATAATGTGTCCTTCCTTACCGTTTGAGATTCCTGGGGGCAGTGCTTCCTTTACTGGTGCCCAAATGCTTAGCAGTTGATCGGTGGGGAAGAAAAAGGAAGTGGACCAGTGAACTACAACACCCACAATTCTTAGCCCTATACTCGCTAGGGAATGACAGAGGAACTAAGAAGGAAGTGTGTAACTGAACTACAACCTCCACAATGCCTTGCCCTAAATTCATTGAAAAACGAAAGAGAAAGAGACAGGGCAGAATAGCGTGTGACCGCACACATCGCTTTAAAGATGGAAGACTGTTCTCCTGTAACGTGAGTACTCACGTTACAGGAGAAAACTTCTTCAGTTTTCAAAGTGGTGTGTACGGTCACACACTCTTCTGCCCCATCTCTTTCTGTTTCATTTTTACAATGAGTCTAGGGCAAAGTATTGTGGGCATTGTAGTTCAGTCGCCCACTTCCTCCTTAGTTCCTCTTTCAATCCCTAGCTTTCAATGAGTTTAGGGCTAAGGATTGTGGGTGTGTAGTTCACTCACCCACTTCCTTCTTAGCCCCTCTTTCTTCCCCACCAATCAACTGCTAAGCATTTGGGCACCAGTAAACGAAGCACTGCCCCCATGAATCACAAACAATAAGGGAGGACACATTATTTTACTTAAAATGATTTATTAAAAGTAAAACCGTTGTATATAGCTGAAGTGAGTTTTAAAAAACCTCGGGTATACAATGTTCAAGGGAGTGCGTCATGTGGCCCAAAATGTTTTCGTAACCCTTATAAAACATTAAAAACCTAGCGTGTAGATTGGCTCAAAGGCAGAGAGAGAGGGGGGAATTGTTTGAGACTAGGCTGACCAGATAAAATCCAGGTCATTTGTATGCAATTAGTTCCTGATGAAATTCCCTCTTCATCACAACAGTAAAAGTTGCAGGGGCCCTGCCTTCTTTTGTATATGGTCACTCTAGTATAGTGCCTGCAACTTTAACAGTTGTGATGAAGAGGGAATTTCACCAGGAACTAATTGCATACAAATGACACTGGCTGAAATTCCCTTTTCTCTACAACTGTTAAAGTTACACGAGCCCTGACCTGGATTTTATCTGGTCAGCCTATTTGAGACTGGAAGCTGGAGACGTTGGCTGGCTGGCATAAGGCAGAGAGAGGCTGAAAGCAACCCAGATTCACCTGCAGCTTGGCCCTAAGAGGCTGGCTTGCCACCCAGAGTGTTTTAAGAGTGCATCAGAGTCGAGCAGGTGTGCAGGAGGAGAGGAGGTGGAGGCGGCTGGCAGTGGAGTTTTTTAAAGTAAGAGTCACCAGACATAACCAAATAATAAGCAATACCCCTGGCCACAAGTGTGCAACCATTGCTTAGGCTGACCATATGAAAAGGAGGACAGGGGTCATGTAACTTTAACAGTTGTAGAGAAAAGGAAATTTCAGCCAGTGTCATTTGTATGCAATTAGTTCCTGGTGAAATTCCCTCTTCATCACAACAGTTAAAGTTGCAGGCACTGTACTAGAGTGACCATGTACAAAAGAAGGTAGGGCCCCTGCAACTTTAACTGTTGTGATGAAGAAGGAATTTCACCAGGAACTAATTGCATACAAATGACACTGGCTGAAATTCCCTTTTCTCTACAACTGTTAAAGTTACATGAGCCCTGTCCTCCTTTTCATATGGTCAGCCTACCATTGCTAGACCATTGGGAGACTTTGGCAGAGAGAGGGGGGGGATTGTTTGAGGCTGGAGGCTTTGGTTTGGCTGCAATAACTTAGAGAGAGAGACAACAGAGGCTGCACAGACAACCCAGAGCCACCTGTTGTAACTTAGCCCTACGGTGCTGGCAGGCAATGCAGGGCATTAGAAAGAGGGTCTCAGAGTCACATGTTTGTGCAGGAAGTAGATAGGAGTTCAAAATCTGTATGTGAGAAGTGGTGTCAACGTGCAAGCCTTGAGAAGCTAATGTATATAAGTGAGAAGTGTGAATGGGCAAGTAGTATCTGCCACCCATAACACCCACCCTAATGTTGGAGTAAAGAAACTTGTGACAATCATACACAAGGTTAAAAAAATTGAAATTTAAAAATAAAAAAGCCAGCCATCCAGCCGGCAGCAAGCCCTGTTAAAAGCAGCAGCACTTTGCAGTGGAGTGAGGATAAGTCAGAAAAGATATTTGAGGGAAGAGAGAATGTATCACACAGAGCATAGCAAAAGCTTCAAAGTACAGCAAAAGCTACAAAAGTAGGAGTAAGTGAAGTTAATTTCAGATATGTTGTTCTTTATTTCAGTGATTTTAACATTAAGATGTTATGTTGAACAGATTTGTCTTAATTGTGTGCTGTAAAATCAGATATGTGACCAAGGCTATGTTCAGGTGGGCACCCCTCCTTAGTGCTGGACACACCCCCTGGAACCAGATATGTTTGTGGGCATGCCCCCTTGGGAGCCGACCATGTTGTCCTCCTTTTTGGTTTCCAAAATATGGTCACCCTAACTTTCCTCCGTATGACGCATATCTGCAGGCACACAAATACACATAACTGTGCATTGTCCAATATATAGCCAGAACCATCACACTAAAATGCACACACATTGAGCTCTATTACACCTACTTTTTTCCTGGTATGTACCCACGATTTTGACCTCTGTCACTGGGGGACTCTCTTTTCACTTGTTTGCTCTCCCATTATTGTGACCACCCCACCCTGCCCTTCTCCTCCCCCCTCCACTTCATTGGCTTTTATAGGGTGATGGACGTGGGAGCCTTTCCCCCCTTGCTTTGACTTTGTTGTCTAACATTTTACCGATTCAGCGTTTAATCGGCTGGGCGCTGTTTCTGCAGGCAAGGAGGGTGAGTTGTAGCAGCAAAAGCCCATTCAACCAGCTCAGTTCATTCGACACGGTGTGCTGGAGGAGAACCGCCTTACCCTCCTCTTTCATCAGCAAGCACACATTCAGAGCACATGCCCCCAACAAAAGAAAAAAACATGAGGACAGCAATACATAGGGGTAGAAGGGCCCTTTAATCCCACACGGAGGAAATAAACCAGACTTTCCCCACTCCAAAATAAGACGGAAAAGGGGGGGAAGGTGAGATGAGTGCAGGACAGTGACAACATCATGTGAATACCACGTTGTAAAACCACAAACCAGGCATGACAAGAGTGCGATAAAACACTGGTGTGATGGAGCCCATCTACTGCAGCAGCAGTGACTGTATTTTTGGAGACTACAAGTTTGATACAGATTTAAACTGGATCTGTGCTATGCAAAGTGGACTTCCCCGCCCCTTCCCATGGCAGCTCCCCTGAAAAAGCTACACAGAGAGTTAGGAGTCCCTGTTGAATGGTATGGTGTGGTGTGTGAAGGTAGGCTGACCAGATGAAAAGGAGGACAGGGCTAATGTAACTTTAACAGTTGTAGAGAAAATGTCAGCCGGTGTCATTTGTATGCAATTAGTTCCTGGTGAAATTCCCTCTTCATTACAACAGTTAAAGCTGCAGGGGCCCTGCCCTCTTTTGCATCTGGTCACTCTAGTATAGTGCCTGCAACTTTAATTGTTGTGATGAAGAGGGGATTTCACCAGTTACAAATTGCATACAAATGACACCAGCTGAAATTCCCTTTTCTCTGCAACTGTTAAAGTTACATGAGCCCTGTCCTCCTTTTCAAATGGTCAGCCTAGTGAAGGGGGAACCCCAAAATCAGGCTGACTTTGAATTGAAAAGCATAAAAGAACCCTTTCTGAAAGTATTGTATTTTCTTATCCATGTCACTTCAGTACAGACACTGAAAATGAAAAATCCATGGGTAGAATCCAATTAAAGTCCTACTTAGTGTAGACCCATTGCAATGAATGGTATTTGTTAATCATGACTAACTTGTTCCATTAATTTCAATGGGTCCACTCTTAAATAAGACTTTAGTTGGGTTCTACCCCATGTAACAGTCTCCTGAAATTAGCCTTATTTTAAAAAGCTTGCAGAGAGTGCCATTGTGAACATTTACACCTCCAAATTTCCTAAACAGATCTCTCTATCTTTCTATCTATTATCTATATCTGTTTAGGAAATATGGAGGTGTAAATGTTCACAATGGCACTATCTGCAAGAATTGTATTGTTAAGAATTGCATGGAATTGGTTACGGGTTGCTCCTTGTAGAATTGCAGTTTGTGGGTTCTTTCATCCACATCTTGCATAAAGAATTCATTATAAACCTTCTAATGGGGAAATGAGGCAAGAGTTATGGATCATCATGACCACTGGGTGGTATTTGTAGAGCATGTAACTCTAGAATTTAAGAGGAAATAAGTAATATCCTGTTTTGATTGAAATATAGTGTTCAATATCCGTATTTATTGTTTTTTGTAATTTACTAGTCTGAATTCTATTTGTGCTTCCTACCACTTTTGTAAACATTTAACATTTATCTATGTGAGAGTAATACATTTTTTAAAATAAAGGACATTTGGAGGAAGAAGAAAGACTTATCTTGGTTAACTTGAACTTTACGTTAAATTCACCACAAGCTATTTACGAGCAAATATAATATCCGGAATGATTTTTTAAAAAGCTAAATAGAAAATATATATTTTACTCACTGCCGTCAATGCAGTTTAAAAAGTTTAATTCACAACTGTGATCTAAACCCAACAGAGACTATGACTGGGTTTGGACGACATAATAGTCAACAGGTGATCAAATAGTCCACAGTAGACTAAATAGTCCACTGTGTCATCTGTCAGGAAAAAACCATGCTCAGTGGTGAGCGGAGTTGATTATCTGCACAACCGTTGATTATTGTGCCGGGTGGCAGGCTCCATTAATTATTTCTCATGTCTACGAGGCAAGAGTGGCAGAAACCCCTGCTGCCAGCGGGGCTCTTTAGACAAGGGAAATAATCCTGTCTGGAAAATGCTTGGGGAGTCGCCGATCGTGCTGTCCCTTGGTGGGGCATCGTGATCCTGGATTCCTGGGATGGGCACATGCTGTCCCTGGGTGGGATGCCACCAATCACGGTACCCCACATGTTCCCAAGGATGTGCATGTCTCTTTCCCCCCCCCTCCCGCCTTGTAGGGAAAATGCTGGTGACTGGGGACAGGGGATGCTAGGACCTCCTGCTGCCGCTGGAGAACAGTCGGAGTTCCTAGCAACCCCCATCACCAGCCACCACCACTTTGTGGTGAACACAATGGCTCAATTCGGACGACACGATAGTCAATGGTGGGGTAATAATCAACTTTACAGTTGTTCATCTAGGGGGTACTCCCCACACAACATGGTAATAAATAATCAACTGTGGTGTGGATTAGGATCAGCACTGAGTTGACTATGGCAGCATTCGGATAACACAATAGTCAAAACAACTGACGATTGTTTCCCCCACACCAGTTGTTTATTGTGTCGTCCGAATTGAGCCAATTTGTTGCTATGCTGAAGGCAGGGGAGATGTTGTCAGGAGAGATGCTGACAGTTCTCTGCGCCCTCGGTATAGCAACAAATGGGGAAGGAGACATTGTGGAGGGATCCATCCCATGTCCAGGGATGGTATCCCCCCGCAACATCTCCTTCCCCATTTGTTGCAAGGCCAGGGTGGAGAGAGCTGTCAGCATCTCTCTCTGCCCTTGGCCATGCAACAAATGGGAAAAGAGGTGGCGGCTCAGATCTCATTCCCTGTCAGGAGATTAGATTGCTCTGCACCGCCTCCTCCTTCCCCGGTGGGGCCATAGAAACAAGGAAGGGGGTGGCTATAGCAATGGTGGTCAGGGAGAGGAGATGGTCCACCGCTTCTTGCTGCAGCAGCTGTGGCGCACCTTCCTCGGCAGCCGCCACCACAGCAAGGAGGAGGCAGGGGATCATCTCTCCCCCTCCCTCCGCCCCTCCCCATGGAATGTCCCAAGCGACATGCTAATAGTCATACATGGAGTGGACTATAAAGACAGTTTTGCCCTCTGGGTTGCTTATGCCCATTGATTTCAATAACTCTAAGCAAATTTAACTCTGTGCTAGATTTAGGCTTCTAAAATTTGGAAATATGGTAGTGGTAACTGATGCATTTATATACCTTTATTTATGTTAGCTTTTTAAAAAATATGTTTGAGCCTCTCATATATGGCCAATATTATACTCCTATTAGTTTAATTACCTCTTTGATGCATATACATGTAGGTGTCTTCCGATTAAATTTTTTGGACTTCAATTACAGTTCCACATTGTACCTCTTTATCTCACTCTTGATAATAATATAACTTAATTCATTGTTGCTATTATTTCCAGTAATTTCTTCTGTCATTGATTCTTACGTACCGATCCCCTGTTTGCACCATATATTGGTTACTGAATTCTCCAAATGCTGGTTCTTATGTAACTAAAACGACACCCTTCACACATAAGAGGGAGATATCACTAGGCTTGGGCAAGCCGCAAGATTTGCAGAGGTACAAAAGTACAGAAATAAAAAATAGAACCGTATCCTAAAATCTGGGGCAGGGGAGGGGAACCAAAATAGCTTAATGATGACTGAATATGCTCAGTGGCCACGGAATGCTGGCTGACTGCTGGGGTAGAAAAAATGGGAAACTGGTGGAATGTAAGGGAGTATCCTGGAAGAGGGCACAGTTGGGTGGCTGGAACCCTGAAAAGAAGCTCTTAACTAAGCTTACCATATGAAAAGGAGGACAGGGCTCATGTAACTTTAACAGTTGTAGAGAAAAGGAAATTTCAGCCAGTGTCATTTGTATGCAATTAGTTCCTGGTGAAATTCCCTCTTCATCACAACAGTTAAAGTTGCAGAGGGCCTGCCTTCTTTTGTATATGGTCACTCTAGTATAGTGCCTGCATCTTTAACTGTTGTCCTTGAGATAGCGTTTATAAGCTGGATTCTGTCCTGCTTACAGAATCTGCCATTGTGCCTTTTGCAAATAAGTGGTTTCTTCCTTTCTTCCCATGTTGCTTTGGTAGATCATTGGTCCGTCTAGCTTAGTGTTGAACTCAGAGGCTGCTGGGTACCCTATGCAGTGTGGAAGAAATGCGAAGGCGATCTTCGCCTCTACACTCCTCCTACTCCGTATTTCAGCTAACTGAGGCAGAGGAGGAAAGGAAGCTGAGGAGGCTGGAGTATTCCTCATAAGCTGGCCTTTCCACTCCCCTTACCCCCTGCCCACAGTAACACACCCTTTACCTCCTCTCCAAGATCAATTTTGTGACCTCGGAGAAGCAGCCAACGCAGTTCTCTCCATGCTGGCTGTGAGGGGGCAGTGGCAGCTTGGATTCTTGGTAGGGTGACCATATGAAATGGAGGACAGGGCTCCTGTATCTTTAACAGTTGCATAGAAAAGGGAAATTCAGCAGGTGTCATTTGCATGCATGCAGCACCTGCTGACATTCCCTCTTCATCACAACAATTAAAGCTGCAGATACAAAAGAGGGAAATGCTCCTGCAACTTCAACTGTTGTGATGAAGAGGGAATTTCAGCAGGTGCCGCATGCATAAAATGATACCTGCTGATTTCCCTTTCCTATGCAACTACTAAAGATACAGGAGCATGTCCTCCTTTTCATATGGTCACCCTAAGAACACGAAATAGGGGGAAGGAGAATGGAATGGGCTGTCCTGGAAGAGGGCAAACTGGCATGCTGGAATTCTGCACAGAAGCATTTCACACCACAACATTTTGTTGCAGATTCCACATGTCAACTACAAAACCAGAAATTTTAGTGGACATGTTTTGCCTAAAAAAACCTCTAAATTGTACTTGTTACACTCAGGTAAGGAAAAAAAAAAGGGAAAACTCCATTTGGAACAACAGCAGATTTTTTTAAAAAGTTGAGAGATGGAGGAAGGGGAACAAGAAACAGAAATGTACACATGCCAAACTCCTACACTCCCAAGTTCTTGAGGAGCTGTGGCAGAAGTTTACTGACTAGACTGGTTCATCCACATGCTGGATTTATATTGTTATGTTTTAGAAATCTGAATAAATAGATATTGCAATGCTGTTACTTGACATGCTATGACAAGCTTTAGTCTTGAACAATGCCTGATGTAAAACATGCATTCTTTATTCTATGGGAGTGAAATAGGGTGTGAAAACCTCTTATCAGGACAGTAATATATCTTAAGCAAACCTTGGGAGAAAGGAGAAAAAGGGAATTAAAATAGTCAAAGCACAGATGTTCTATGAAAGCTGAAATGGTCTTGATAAATTGGTGATGTAAATGTTTATCTTAGTACCATGAAGATTAATATGGACTGATGAGGAAGTTTATAATTGATTAACTGGAACTGATAGAAATTCAAGCTATTGTCATCTCAGGGCAAATATTATGTTTTAATTAATGTTCCATTTTTTTCAGTTTCAATTTAATATGTCACATATTAAAACAGGAAAGACAGCTGTCATTGCTTGCAGCATTTTTTGTTTGGTTACTTAACTTTATACTAGGAGGCCTAGTAAAAATCAGGCATCTCCAACCTGGCAACCATCCAGATGTATCAGACTGCATACCCATAATTCCATGCTGGCTGGGAATTATGGGAGCCAATGACGAACATATCTGGTGGGCACCAGATTGGGAAAGGTTGGCATAAATTTAGAGGTCTTTGTCTTCATTGCATTTAAATACTCTAATTTTCAACATACATTCAGAAAGTGGTATTGAATGCCCAGGCACAGGGCAACTTCAGCGTTAGGTGTATAGTACTGACTTTATCAGAAATTACTAACTAACAGCATATGTTCAGATAAAATCTAGAGCTCAGAACAGCCTTTTTTTAGTATCATTTGGTAACTCCTGTAATTTTAAACTTTAACCTTTTTGTATTTTATGATGCATTTTGTTTTAATTGCTGTGAACCATCCAGAAAGCTTTGGTTACTGGGCAGTATAGAAATGTAATAAATAAATAAATAAATAAATAAATAGCTCTTCTGCAGCTGTAGTGTTGACACTGGAAGTCTATTCCACCCGCCCCATCATAGGCTGGGGACTGAAGTTAAGAGACAATAATGCTGTCATAGCACAGGCCAGCATTCTATTGCACATACTTAGTTTCCTTCATGTAATACTCACACGAAGGGGATTTATGTGATAAAAGGAGAGCAAGAGCACATTTCTGGCTCTGCTCCTGTTGTTATGCCCCCATCCTCTGTGCATTGAGCAAAGGTCTGAAGATGGAGCTGGCTGTATAACGGAAGCTACTGCCTTACTGTGGGAACTCCAGTCATGCAGTGCTCTAAATCATGTGGAGGAGTCTGGATGAATACAGCTGACTCCCATGCAGCCATTTGCACAATATGCAGAGTTCACAGGGTCAGAGCGAAGAGCACAAGGTCAGGGGAGGTGCCAGCTGTACAGCCTCCCTCCCTTTGGATCGTGTGGACCCCTTCATGTGAGTTGGGGCTTGAGGGAGATTACTCTCCCTCACCCTCTCTCATTTTCAGCTCCCACCATTTTATTAAGATAACGGTTAACAAAAGAAATATAAAATACAAGTGGGTCATTTGTGAAGTAAAGCATGAGGTAAAAATCATGTCCCAAGTTTTGACAGAGGTAGGAACTGCCCCGTTTTCAGACTTTCCTAGAAACCAGGGTGCTTCGGACTGCAATTGTGTCAAATCCTAGGACTGTCGTTCATGGAAGTATCCTAACAATATGAATATAGCTGATAGTGAGTAAAGGGGGGTTCAGGTGAATAACCTCAAGTGTTGCATGGTATCATTATTATTATTTGCATTTATATACCGCCCCATAGCCGAAGCTCTCTGAGCGGTTTACAAAGATTAAAAACACTGAACATTAAAAACCAATATACAACATTTAAAAAGCATAAAAACAGAGTACATATACAATATCCATTTAAAACAACTATTCTGGGTCAAAAGGAGAAAAAACAAACAAAAACGGAATGTTGACCCAATTGCTGCTGGGCTCCATGTTGAGCGTGCCTTCCACAGGGCCCACAATGTATGTGCATAAAGCTACTCCAGGCAAGGGAGGATTCACCGTCTTGCCTGGAGGAGTTCTACTTACACGCATCAGTATGCAAGTAGGGCCCTTTCTTACATACATAGACCATATGGTTGGCAGGAAGCATGGCTGGTGCACATGTCAGCAGCGGAGGTTGTTACTACACATGTCAGTAGTGGAGGTTGTTCCGGTAATATGTAAGGGATGTTGGAATATTTAACTCGTTTGCCCTGGAAAACCTGGCTTCAAATTTTAGTTCAGTCAAGGACGTTCTGGGTGACTTTGGACAAATCACTAAAATCTCCCATATTTCCCCCTTCATTTGTTGAAAAATATCATATTTTCAACTTTTCTTTCATTTGTATTATGGGAAAAATAGTCCATCCCATATTGTTGTCAGAATAAAGTAGGAAATAAAAGTATTTTTCACATTGTACAGCACAGGAATAGTAACGAAGCATATATAATAGGTTAAGCAATCTTAACCTAGTATTTGAAGAGTGACAGTTTATTCCCTTATGTAAATAATTCCAGTCATAAACATCTTAATTATGTGCAATTTGTAAAGTTGTTTCTAGTGGTGATATCAATTCCATGCCTATCCCATAGAGTCCAGGGCTAGAGTTACACTACTGCTTTATAGCGGTATCGAAGTGCACTAATAACTGTTGGGGCACAAACCACATTCCATATACTGCTTTCAAAGTGTTATTTCCTGCTTTCTATCCCACATTTGTAATGATTTGACACAATGGCTCAATTCGGACGACACGATAGTCAATGGTGGGTTGATTAACCCTAACCCTCACGCTAACCCTAGGGGGCACTCCCCACACAACATGGTAATAAATAATCAACTGTGGTGTGGATTAGGATCAGCGCTGAGTTGACTATGGCAGCATTCGGATGACACAATAGTTAAAACAACTGACGATTGTTTCCCCCACACCAGTTGTTTATTGTGTCGTCCAAATTGAGCCAATGTGTAGATCTGGCCCAGGCTATTAAGTTTATTTTGGTGGCAGCGGTTAAAAGTTTTATAGCTGAGGCAGCATTACCTAATTGTGAGGTATAAATGGGAAGTAGTAAAAAGGACAGTAAGAAGGAAGTTCCACAGACCTTTAAGCCTCAAAGTTTTAAAAAGGGAACATAGGTGGGGTAAGCTATGTGGGTTTGCCACATGCATAAAAATAAATCCACTGCATTTAATTCTACAATTACTTAAGTCTTTACAACTGAAATGTGGTGTTAGGTGCCCTAATTCTAACAAGCAGCAGATATCATGGTAAACTTCTGTGTGGTCACTTCAAATTCCTTCCTTCCATATGAATATATAATCCCTGCATATAGAAAAGTAGATGTCATAATAGATTCTTCTCTTATCCCTAAACTCTTATGCTATAACTTCTCTAGTGATATAAGAGCTAATTTTATCTTCCCCTTGCTTGCCCTATATTTTGAAATACAGGTGATTTTTACGTCTGTCTCCTAATGGCAGACATTACACAATTACTGAGAATACTGTTAAGTTTCTCTTTTTATTATGAATCAATATTCTGCAACTCAGTGGACTGAAATAAATAGAATTTGAGTGAATTTGCTTTCAGAAAAGGTACAATTCAGACTGATGTGTATCTCCTGTTATAAGGTCTTTCTCAATTTCTGTGAGAAAGTTGATACATTATTTCACGAATATGTAAGTATTTGAGGTGAAGAAGACTTAAATAGAGGAATTTTCAGGAGTATTTTGCACTAGAAGGCACAGTTTTGATACATATGGATATGGTTTTGTTTTGTCTACTCACTTCACAGTTAGAAGAGGGATTGAGCCTTTCCCATCACTTCACACATTGGATTAATCTTTCTGCATAGATTAAAAAGAGCTATTATCCTGCAAGTCACGTTGCAGTTCCCATACATCCTCTCCCACACACCTTAGAGAAATGGTGCCTGCCAGAGAGCATCCCTGAAGTGATCAAGCACTTTAGCTGGATAGATTTGCCAGTAGGCAGAAGAAAGGACTAATTAGCCTGACTTAATTCCCCGCCCCCTCATAATAGGACATTAAGGGTGCAATTTATGCATGTTTAGACAGAAAAAAGTCTGTCAATTCCCCAGCCAGCCATCTAGGACTTGTATAATATTTTTCTGACTAAATATACATAGGATTACAATCTAAGATGTTATTGCCATTTATTCACACAAGAGAAATTTATATCATATTTAAATTAAGGAATTAGTAACATTTGTTATAGTTTGGTGCTTTGATTGTTCTTGAACTTTTTAAAAAAAATGTAAATGGAGCCATTTTTTCAGAGTGATAATTCTATTGACTAGAAAAGTTTGATCTATATATTTTTTTCTTTACTACTTCTCTGCTAGAAATGCCAACAGGAAGAGAAGGCGACATGCCGCTCTTTTAGACATGTTGCAGTGGTTCCTGTACTTCTCAGTGAACTTTCAGTAACTATTTATTTATTTCATTTGTATCTCACCTTTCCTCTAAGGATCTAAAGGAAGGGTCAGGGCTGTGCAGAGCTGGTAATATGCCCAGGCCAGATGGGAAGTGTGTGCCCCCACATTTCAAACTGCTCATTAAGTATTTTTTAATCAATGGCACTGATTCAGTGCTAAATACATATATGAACTAGAATGATTTATAAAAAAGGTAATGGGAAGCACTTTTATTCAAGATGTAAGGCATCACTTCTTCACATTCAGAAATGCTTTACATGCTTTTCTTGGGCAAATTCATCAATAACAGAAAAATCAAGAAACTAACTGTTAATGTTCAAAACTGCTAGTCCATTCAAACATTCTTGCACCATTGTGGACCAAACGTATGACTTCATACGTTTTAGGACACTGAAGCTCCTCTCATTAGAGGCCATTGTTGCTGTCAATGTCAGAAAAATGTGCAACGCGATGAGGACATTTGGGAAAACATTGCCCAATCCCAAGTTCAATATTTTGCCATAAATTTTCTTCAGCTGACCATGGAAACCAAAAAAGGACAACATGTCCGCCCCAAGGGGGTGTGCCCACCGACATGTCCGTTCTGCATAACAACTTCATAGTAAACCTGTTCTACAACACCTCAATGTTGAATCAGAAATTAACATTTATTTTTAGTTGCTGTACAAACAGAAGCAACAACAATAGAACTGTCCTTCATCATTATCAAACATTATCATCATCACCCTCACGGTATCATCATTATTTTCATTAATAACTATCATCATCATTACCTCACCTCTCCGCTCCAGGGATTATATGCCATGGAGAAGATTGAGGAAAGAGACACAGTAAGGACAACCATTGCAACTTAGGCACTTATATCCCCGCCCCGCATGCGGCATGGCCCTCTGGAACTTGTAGTCTGACAGTGGTATTCACGACGAACGGCTTCTGTGCTATTTCCGCAAGGTGGGCTCGTTTCTCAATGTGCTGCTTATGCTACGGAAGCAGTAGCGTAAACTAGGGGGCACCTCCTCATTGGAGTGGTCCCTCAAAATCGTGGCCCCACTGCCCCCCCCCTCTGCCCTGAGAAGGGTACCTGTTTATTCTCCCATTTTTAATCTCAGAACAACCCTATGAAATGAGTTAGGCTAAGAGGTAGTAACTAGCCCAAGGTCACCCTCAGCTTCATGGCTGAGTGGAGACTTAAGTCTGTCACTAGCCACTACATCACACTGAGTCTCCATGAATAGGTTTTCCTGTAATCAAATTCACCCATACAAATATATCTTTCACCAATTAAACCAGCAGACAATTCAGTAATGCACACATGTGGTTGATGATTTTTTCACTGGTTTCAACAGGCAACACAAAAATTTGCATTTGTGAGATCTGATGCTATGCACATTTACTAAAAAGGAAGCCTCACAATGTTCAATGCAAATAACCCCCAAGTACGCCTGAGTAAAATTAGCAGTCATGGGATAAGAAGAGAGGTCCTGTTATGGAGTGATAACTGGTTAAAGAACAGGAAGCAGAACTAGGAATAAATGGACAGTGCTGGCAATGGAGAGAAATAAATGGTGGGGTTCCTCAAGGATCAGTACTGGGATCAGTACTTCTTAACTTGTTCGTAAGCGATCTGGAGTTTGGAGTGAGCAGTGAGGTGGCTGGATTGGTTGATACCAAATTATTTAGATGGTAAAAACAAAAAGGGATTGTAAAGAGCACCAAAAAGATTTCTTCAAACAGAATGATGGGCGATGTATGCGTATTCCCCACAGAGAAGTTCAGGTTTGGAGCAGCTTCCTGTTCACTTAGTTCCTGTTCAGTCTAGTGCTTTTGTGCTACAAAGCAGGTGGGAATTTCCCAGTTGTTTATCCTTTCAGGGTTCTTCGTGGGTTATACACAATACATGTCATTCATATATATATATATATATATATATATACACACACACACACACACACACACACATTTACAAATGATTTATTCTCATCTATGCTGCATTCTCAAAATAAAGAAGACCAGAAATTTTAATAAACATGGTTTGCACTTTATGCACAGGCAGAAGAAGCATGGGATGTGCAGGGAATAAACAGCACGATTGTCTGCTTTTTCAGATTGACAAATACAGTTTCTTCACAGATGCTCTAGTGTTATACAGTGGTTATATATTTTTGGCTCCTGCAACCTCAGATCAGGTATGACTCAGCCATACTTTCTTTCACAGAAGATCTTGTGGTTACAGAACAGAATTAAAAACCTGGAAACAAGTGATTTAATTAAGGCAGAAAAGGTATTGAGGAAGAAGAGATAAAGAAATCCATACACCCATGCCCATCCTTCGGCCACCCTGTAAATTTTCATTTCTTACGTTACATCCTGTGTGCACTTGGAGTAGGCTCCACTGAACTCACTTCTGACAAGGCTAAAGGTTTGCAAAGTCAAAGAGAGTTGCAATAGAACCCTCTGTATTATCTACTGAAGTTGTGACTCTTATATGCTGCGCCACACACCCCACCTTAAACCTGTTCTGCTTGCTAGCGGGACTCTTCACACGTGACTTAGAATTGTTCTAGAACTTTATTTTGTTTAGAAATTAACTACTGTGGGTGATCTCGCGAACACGTTAAGAAAACCCTAACCAACCGTTCCATTTTTCCTTAGTCCTGAAAAAGAACAAAAAATCAGCTGTATCAATGACGACTTTTAAAAACGTCTATTTTAACAAAAGCTCCATAATTTCCGTCATCTCTCTCAACTCCTCAGCTTCGCCAGAGTCTATTCATTCCTCTCAGCCCAACGTTCAACTTTTCCTCATGAGGACGGCGCCTCTTCCTCAGGCTGCTGGACCGGGAAACCGGGTATGCTTCCAGGCAGGCCCTACAGAAGCAGCAGGAGAAGAGAAGGGGCGGAGCAGGGGTGGAGGTTGCTGAGAGAGGCAAGGAAGATGGCGGGGCAGGCGCCGACGGGATGGAGCTGAGGGAGCCGACGGGGCTGTGCGGCTGAGCAGTGTGAGGGAGGCCACTCTAGTCTCCGGGACTGCTGGGAGGCAGAAAGGAAGGAAGGGCGTGAATTTCGCGGTGGCGGCCTGTGGAGTGCCTTTCTCGCTTCCTCGGACGGGAGGAGGAGGGCTGGGTTGGAGGGACAGCAGCCGGCGGCAGCTGGGCTGGTCCCGGGGCCAGACCAGGGGTGGAGGCGGGAAAGCGAGACGATGATGAGTCCAGCGCCGCGCCGCTGCTGCAGCCGGAGCCGCCCGTGTCTTGCTCCACGCGGCTGGGCCGCTCGCTAGTCAGTACTGGAGGCGGCGGCGGCGGCGGCGGCGCAGGGCAGTCCGGGCCCCGCGGCCGAAGAGCGGCTGCTGGAAGGAGAGCGCTTGCTGCCGAGGTTGAGGCCCGGGAGTGGCGGCGGGGCCATGCCGTGGCTAAGCGGAGGACGGAGGCGGAGACGGCAGCAGCAGCAGCAGCAACAGGCAGCGGCGGCCACTATGGGACAAGGGACGGGGCAGCCGCCTGTTGTGGCGACGGCGGCGGCCGGAGGCGGAGGGCCGCGGGGCCGGGAGAGCTCGGAATTGCCTTTGCCTGCAGGCTGGGAGGAGGCGAGAGACTATGACGGGCGCGTCTTCTACATCGACCATAACACCCGGCAGACTTCGTGGATCGACCCCAGGGACAGGTCAGGAAGGACAGCTCTCTTATGAGGCTGGGACAAGGGGAAGAAAGGTTTTGTGGTCCCACAACCCCTTTGAAAACTTAGCTTCCTTGACACCCCTTCCTGGGACCTCCGTGTAGTGACCCGGCCCTGGTTTCAGACAACGGGGCCTCTAATAGTATATGTAGCAGGAGAAGGCTCTGGCGCTGGGAAATAGCATCCCAGGCCTGGAGTCTGGCAAACCCGTTTGCCTTCTTGACGGGGCCAGTCTGATTTCCCATTCTATTTTGAGAGAGGGGAAAGAGGTTTGGCCTGGCTTTCTGTGGCTCAGATAAGTTTTCTTGAAGGGGCATTCCCCACCAGGCTTTTTAAAAGGACTCACTTTTATCCTGCAAGCTTTGCAGCACAGGATGGACCTCCCCAATTCCTGGATCTCGCAACTCCATTTTGTTCCATGCAATTTTTGTTGTTGAAAAGTTCGCTCATTGTTCTCCCTCACGTGAGATGGGTATGTTCTCAATTGCAACCCCATTCAACAGGACTTTTTGAAAAAAAAGTCATAGTTGTTGTTTTTTAAGCAGATAGGATTTGAATGCTCAGTCAGTCTGACATAACAAACTATACCTCATTTTAATTTCTTGTTTTCAGCCCATCCAAATCTTGATTTTTGGATTAGGAAACAAAATCTGCCCCTCTTCTGAATGGTAACTACTAAGCAGACAAATCTTTGTTATCTGTATCTCAACATTTTGTATTGCATGAAGTGTTGTTGATTCCCCACCAGAGAACAGAGTAGAAAAATGTTTTTAAAAATCTCCCCCCAATTCAAGTCTTGCAGACTTGACATAAAATTTAAAACAACTGTGTTGCTGCACAGCATTCTAGTTTTATTTATATGGTATTTTGCTTTCCTTTTTAAACTGTAGGAATATGCGTTGAAATATAGCATCAGATTCATAATCATATATTCTAATATTAAGAAATATTGTTGCTAAAAATGCTTTAAGGCTACTCCATAACATCTTTTTGTGCAGATGTCTTTGTTTTATGATTGGAGCTTTACGCTAATCATCAAAAGGCAGATGGGCTCTTTGGTGTATGTAATACACTACTGTCAGCTTGTTTTGTGGGAAAGTTTGTGGTTTTTAAACTTTGAACAGTTTCCTTTTTACACTTAAAGGACCTCTTTGTAAGGCTGCAATTCTATGCATTTCCTCTACAAATTATATGGATTTACTTTTGAGTAAAAATGTGTGGAATTGGACTTTTAATTGTTTGCAGCTGCAATCCTATAGCCACTTACCTCAGAGTAAGCCCCAATGAACTCATTGGGACTTACTTCTTAGTTGGCATATATAGGATTGTGCTATTACTGTGGCATATAAACCTAGATACTAATTGTACTGACAAAAGGACTCAAAACACACCCTCTGTGTGGTTGTCAGTGATTTTTGTATTGAGCTTAGTTGTCAGAAAGCTTCATGTCTTTTTATGTCAAGGACCTGTGTGGATGAGTGACGAAAACATTTGATTTCAAAACACTGGAGAGTTGTGAGGATGAATGAGATAGTGTTATATTCATGTGGTTTAGCCTTGTGAAGTGCAATAGAAATTATTACTTGCAAAAAAGACATGAAATATTGTAGCGGATGAAATGCTGTGTTTTTTTGTTTTTGTTTTTACAGTTTTTGACACTAATCCTGTAAACACATGCTCAAATCTTCATTCGTAGTTATGATTGGAAAGTTTGCTGTAATGATTCTAAGGCATATATGAATTTTTGTAGGATCAAGGCTTTCATTGGCTATGTTTTTATTAAAGATCTTGTCTCCTGTTTGTGACTATTGTATGTGATTAGTAAAAGCAAAAGAGAACAAGCAGTGTTTTCTGACTGAACAGTCCAACTTAGCTGTCAGTAGGGTTTCCCATGAGGGCATGTGGGCTAGGAATTAGGCCATGGATCCTGTGGCATATGCAGACAATGACTCAGTTCGGACGACACATTAGGCAACGGAGGAGGGGGGGAACAATCGTCAGTTGTGTTGCTTATTGTGTCGTTTGGAGGGCAACACACAACGCACACACAACTGACAGTATGTTAATCAGGCACTTTAAACAACAGAGCGAAACAACGGGCTTGCACGTTGTTTAGCTCGAAGCCCCGTTGTTTAAAGTGTCATCCGAATTCTGCCCCCCTCTCTCTGTGGACTATTCCATTTCGGAATAGAGTTCTGCTGCCTAGAGCAGCCAAAAAACCCTGGCCACTCTATGCAGCCGGCAGAACTCACGGTGCATGCTGGGATACGGCTGGGGGACACATGGAGGAGAGGCTGCAACCAAAATGGTCGCCGCAAGTTCCTAGCAGCCGGGGCGTTTGCCGGTTCCGAGCAGCGCTGGCTGCAGCATGTCGTCTGTGGAGCTCCTCCTGCTTAATATGTCGTCGGAACTGAGCCAGAGTTTCTATTTTTTTTCATATGCTTTCATGCACCTTATTAAACTGAATATAACCAAGTTTGCCTAGGCAGAAAAAGTAATACTTGGAAATACTGCAAAAGACTAGTTTGAGAAGTAAATGGCAAAGATTAATGTATTTGAACAATTTTAGTAATGTGACAAATCACCTGTATGATCTCCTATTTTTGATATACATACCTAGTAGGAATGCTCTCAAGGCTTCTCAGAGCCTGGTTTAGAAATAAACTTTTGTGGTTCTTAAGATCACACCAAAGAGCAGGAAAGCTTTTAAGGACACCTTCCTCAAACCCATCTCCAACTTGGATCAATATCTAGACTGGAGAGGTGTTGCTGGCTTCCCCACCTTTTCCATTACTTGGACATATTTCTGTTTTATTGCTGTCCCTGGCTTAATGTGTATTTCTTCTCATCTTTCCTTCCCCCTTCTGTTTGCTGTACTTGTACATTGGCAACATCAACATCTACTCTGTTGAACAGACATGTGGTATTGGCTTTCTCTTTGACTCGTGTCTTTGTGTACCCCTCTGTATTCAGTCTGTTGTTAAATCATGTTGCTTCTCACTACGATGTTATAAAAATATGGCTCTTCCTCTATCTCTTCAGCAAAATACTTGGTAATCTCCTGCCTTGACTACTGCAATATTTTTTTCTCTCTGATCTTCAGTTGTCTTACCTTGTCTGCTTATGTTTATCCAGCACTTCGCTGCCAAAATATCCACCTTCTTGTCAATCCAACGATATATTCCCCTCAATAAAAACCATACATTGTCTTTCTGTCAACTTTCGTATTGTGCACAAGTGTCCCATCTTCAGTTTCAAAAGCTTGCATCTTTCAGTTCTTACATCATGACATATCCTTGATTGTCACCTTCACTTGTTGCCCTCCCCCCCTCAGCCAACTGAAGGTCTCCTGCTCTCTGCCCTTTCTGCATTTTATATGGGGAACTGCCTCTCAGGATGCCTCCATGGTGCTACCTTTCTTACTTCTGCTTCAAATCTGTCATCAAAAATTTGGCAAAACCCACTAAGAGCTATCGTCACTAAGTCTGAATATATGTAGCTGCAATAATTTTACATTCTTCTTCTCTTTGTGCTGTTTGAGTTCCCTTCACCTTCCTCTGTTGTGTTTCTTGTGTAGTTTTCTTTATTGTAGGGGAGGGGAAGATGTTTTGCTCCCAAGGGACACATGAGGTGGTAGTTGGGTGGCTGAATGCCACATGTCAGGAATTGGGGCCTGGGCTGGTGGGTGGGGTCAGTGCCGACATCCACATTTCAGGAATTGGGGCCTGGGCCGGTGAGTGGGGTCAGTGCTGGCATCCTCTCTTACACTCAAACACACACTTATTTACACATACAGTAACTCATGGAGAGGAAGTGTAAAGGCAAGGTCAGTCTTAGCCTCGCTGTGTGCCATCCTACCTATCTCAATTATGCTCCTATCAAACAGTTGTTTGGTAGGCTAGCAGAAATACAATTTAGTTGAAGAGGTTGTTGTGTGGGGAGAGTACTCCCATTGTGCCATCCTCCCCATCTAAATTGTGCTCCAGTAGCTTACCACACAGCTTTTTGGCTTGAGTACAATTGGAATTGTTAGGGCAGTGCATCGAGAAAGTCTTCCCTAAGTGCCATTATCTCCAGCCAAATCACATTATGGGCAGCTAACCAAACAGCTGTTTGGGCTAACCCAACATATAATTTGAGACAGGAGATTTTTGGGAACTGGAGGCATTTCTGCAGGGGGTGCCTTGGTCACTTGGTAGGCCAAACTAAAAGTCTTTAAAGACTGCATGTGGCTTATAGACTGTGGGTTACCCACATGTGCTTTATTGTAAGACCCTTGCGTCAGGGACCTGTCTTGTCATTCTTTTTCAAGCCCCTCTGTTAATTGATGTTACTATATAAAATAACAATAAGGTGACAAATATAGAGTATTGAGAGGATCTTACCTCATTAATATTACTCAGATTCTTTGTTTTATTTTGTGAGTAAAGTTGTAGGTGTGTATCTGGTTGTACGTTTTTTATCTGTTTTTCCAAGAAATCAAGAAAGAACACTTGTCAGTTGTACAGTTCCATGAAAGAAGAAATATCTGTGTGTTTTCCTATACTGAACTGTGCTTTCATAAGTGGAAAGCTTGAATATCAGCCAAAACTACCTTACTGGAAATACGTATGGAATGTTAAGTAAGCCCCAGAAATGTTTAAGTTGTGCCTTTCTTAAAGAAAACAGTAAAATTTGTGCAATTCCTGTTCTTTAAAGAACAACAACAGTAGTGCAGGAAGAGTTCTAGCCAAGCTTCCAATAATTTTCAAACATTCCTCGTGTGAGTTTTTCTTCCATGTTGTATAGTTCAGTTTAACATATCTATGGTTAGGATACAAAGAGTTACTGTAGGCATGCCGAATGTCTGAATAAGAAGCCTTGCCATATCACAAACTTTTAGAAAAACCCTGTAGTTCCAAAAGCAGTTTGCCATGTGGCATAGGGAGTGAGTACTTGATAAACATAATCCAAACATCCCTTGCTTGTGCATAAATAGTTTCATGGTAGTTTTGATTCTGCCAATTATGACTTATGTTGCTTGTAACTTATTTTAAATATTCTATCCTCACAGGATCTAAATACATGAAAATCCTGGAATATAGTTATAGATCTTGTATATTATCCTTTAAAAAAGTAGTGTGAAGATAACATACATTGTTCGTAAAAAAAGTAAATATTCATTTTGCATCCTTTATTTTGTTTCTTTTTATGGGTGGGGTAAAGGAACCATGTGGGGACTTATTATGACTTACTGGAGATCCTCAGCCCCCAATTTGGCATTGCAGTTTCACATTGTAGTTTCAAGACCCCAATTTGTCCAGATGCGTAATTATGTAACCGATACCCATTTTCTTTAGCAGCACAGTTGTAGAAACATGGGTAACTGATAGATCTAAATGTGGTTCCATACTTGGATGTTTTTGTTGGTAGCAATTTAAATATTTCTAGTCTTGTTTTAATATAGGGTGGCTAATGTATTTGTAAGGGTGTTATTAAAGAACTTCACTTAAAGTCTGCAAAATTGACTAGCCCATAAATCTTTAATAACCCACTTACCAAGAGATACCTGTGTTGGTGATTTGCAATACAATGATGGATGTTTCCATCCTTGATCATCTTAAGGCAGCTGACATGTGGAATGCTTCTGCATGCTAACATGCATAGGTTTTAGTGTAACCCTATTTCTATTGATAAACTGACCCTGGTGTAGCTTTATTTGTGGGGTAAAACCACCCCTCTTGTAGGCTGTGTTATAAGTATCTTGGGTACCTCTTACATTTTATGATTTTTCACAAGATGTTGGATGGGTTGCATGGTCAGGATATGCAGAACAAGCAGGAAAGGATTAAATGGGTGCAGAATGACTCCAAAATCTGAAGAGACATGGGTCTCCAGGCAGGAACTGGAAATTACCCTTAGTTGGTATTATAGTTTTAAAATTCTCCCTTTTAAATATGAGATTTATGATAATTGTATTTTAAAAGTATTTAAGAGCACAATCCTCTGCATGTTTAGACAGAAAAATGTCTTTCAACATTCCCCAGCCAGCCATAGATTGTGCCCTAACTTAATTAACTCATATAACTAGCTTTTTGTATGCTAAGATTGTGCAAATAGTGATGCATTCTATTTAGCCCATGGAACAATTGAGAGATCAGATGAGGCATCTAAATGCAAGGTCTAGGAGAATAATAACTTTCCTCCCTGCTTATAAACTGAATTAAGTAAAAAAAAAAAAGGTATTTCCAGAGGGTTGGAGGGCCACCTTGAACAAATTACATTGAACTGCATTTGCTATTTTAATGCCCGTTCCCTCAGCTTAGAAGCATCCTTTTGGAGGTCTTTGCCACCCTAAATAATTTGGTGTTATCCGGGTGATTTCCAGCATGGTGGTAATTTTCTGACTCTGAGTTATTAAATAATAGCAGCAAAAAAAGGTACCCAGCCATCCACCCTAAACTATACTGCTGAAATGATTAAAACATAGGATATCCAGGAGTAATAGGATTATGTACTCTGTTCAATTTTGGTACGCAAAAGAAATTCCTGGGATCTGAATTCTTTAATGCTAAGTGTATGTTTTCCCCACCAGATTATGGTTGGTGGATCTCAAGATTCTAGTAAAAACACAGTGGACCCCACAAGCCTGAGGACTGCTCTCCCCTGCTTCAGAGATTGGGGAACAGATGGTGAAGTGTATGCCCCTTTGATACATCTGGATATGCTCATGGACAATATGACGCAAAATATCTTGCATATCACCTGCTCCTTTTAGGTGTCATTCATTGTTGTAGACCCAAAATGTTCTGGAATTGTAATTATTCTTATTTATGTCCCTCTTCTATGTCAGGATGCCTTTCAGTTTCCCATCTACCATCCAGGCATAAAACTGGTTAGGGAACTTGTGAAAGTGGTGATTAATTTGATATGAATGGCTTTATCTGTCATTCCAGAATTAACTTGGATATCCTGTTACAACATAGAAAAGCTTGCAACAACTGGTATGCACTGTAACTTGTGCAATTTCTGTCTAGATTTAAGAATTTCATTTGAAGTTAAATTTTAGTATAAGTCTGAAGCTATAATTGGCTGTCTTTTAAACATCATTTTTATAAACTAAAATAGAGTAGAGCTAGTTCAATTTTACAATCTAAAACCCGGAGAGCCGCTTCCAGTCAGTGTCGTCAATACTGGGGCAGATGGACCAGTAGTTTGACTCAGTATAAAACAGCTTCTTTTGTTTACATTATTCCTGTTTCTTATGATGTTTAGTTTTTGAAAACTCTTATGCTGAAACCCTGTGCATACTTAGTTCAGAACCAATCTCACTGAACACAATATACGTTTGAGTAAAGATGTGGAAATGCTGTGCAGTATTTTTTAAAAGTGTCATTGGTTACGGATCTTTTTTCAACTTTGCAGTTGAAATTTTTGATGTAGGAATTAGGCTGAAACAGATGATAGTATCTTAAAGTAGGTGCATGAAGATTATTATAAAATACCAAATGGTGCATAAAGAATTACTGAATAGAATGAGTCCTTCTCAACATGCTTTGAGCCTTCTGTTCTTCACGGAAGAGTTCAAAATGCAAAAAGCACATTTATGCATTTAAAAGGACAATAACAAAGTAGGAAGTTCTTGGAATATTATATATCTTTTAAAAAAGCTAAGAAAACTATACTTTCCATTCAATATAAACATTACTTTATCTTAGTACTTCATACTTAACATGATGTTCAGAGATGGCAGAATTCCCATTACCTGATCCTGCCATTTCTGTGAGCTTTGGCATCTTGCTAATTGCTGTGGTAGACAGAATTGTCAAACTGACACATCTTTACAATTCTTAGAGCTTTATGTAGGTAAGACATTTGCTACTGGTCAGTTTGGCAAATCTACATTTACTTCAGTACTAAGACATGAACATACTGCTCAAATATGTTGTGACTTGGTTTTACTGTTTAGGTTTCATGCTTCAGAATTTGGTAGTCTATTTTTCTTAAGATTTATGACAAACTGTTTATTTATTTAATGTAAGCAACATAAGCATATAGTAACTTTTGCAAAATGTCAAAAGGCCTCGAAACTTGCAAAATTATTCCTAAGACATTTTGTTTTGCAGGTTCTACTCTGAAGTTTCTCAGAGGAGTTCTAAATGCATGCACTAAATTTATGTAAAGAAAACTTAATTAATGCCTGCTGTCAAAATGAGACATTATGAAATGTAAAGATTTTTTTCAATTTGAAAGTAAATTTCAAAGTGTCTACAACTCTGGTTCCATGGAAAATGTGTCCTGCCCATAGAAACACATTTACTTTGCTTTTCCATAAATAGGAGCTTTCAAAATGCAGTGATGTGAATTCATAGTTGATATATTCTTTAAGTAGACTCAAATGTATACTTTAAAAAAATCTTGGGCTTGAAAAAAACTGTGTGGTATCTGTTTTGGTGGAGATTGGAAAGTGAATGAAAATACTTTTACATGTCTCATGTTTCTCCTTTTATTTTTGATGATCTATGATGATGGTATTAGGTTAGCTATTTACAGCATATATATATATATATATATATACACATACACACACACCAGCATAATATTATTTGCTTAAAATATAGGAGGATTTTAATTATGTGTTTAATTAATTCACACTGAAACATAGCTTTTCATTACAGTAACGTTGAATTTTAGGATTCATTACCTAATACTTGAATATTCTTTTATTAAGATGGGCCTGTGCAAGCATTTTATCTGGGGATTTGTATCAATTTTTATGGAACAAAGAATGCTATCTTATTGTTTCAGGGTGAATTTTTTGCTCTATTTTTGTCAAGTATGACAGACCTGTACTTTTTAGTATTGAAGCAATGCTGCTATATATAAAAAACTCAAAGGTGATATTTATGTGTTGTGGAATGAATGGTATGTTTGCGCTAGGTCCTTCAGGAAGGATAGCACAATAATTTCTATGTACCATATATACATACTGTTCATAAAACCGCATTCAGTTCTGCTTCATGTTTCTAAAACTGACCTTCCCTCTTCCTCCATTTGAAGTTCATATCTGGTGGGATAAATACGTTTTGGGCAGCCCTTAGGAGATTGCAATCCTGTGATTACCTAAGAATAAGCCCTACTGAACACTTGAAATTATATTTGGGTAAATATCCATAGGATTTAGTGGAGCATCTCTACTGCTGGCCCTCCTTTCCACTTCCTGAATGCTCTTGTCTGCTGCTTTTGTGCTGCTGGAGAGCCTTTTACTCAGGCCCCTTCTACACCATAGGGGTGGGGAGTAGAGGGAGGGAAAATCCAGAAGTACCTAATCCACACCATCGGCACACAGGGAGGACGATCCCAGGAGTAAATACACACCATCGGTGCACAGGGCAAACAGCCTGGTGTAGAAACGGCCTCAGTCTGCCATATGGAGTATATTCACTATGTATCTTCTATACCACCTCTATCCTCTGCTTAGAAGATGGTTTTGAAGCTGAGGTTGAGCAACTACTGGATGACTGTTGACTGAATTCACAAGGTTTGCATAGATGATCTTTTCAAGGGATTAAATGCAATATCATGCTAGTGGACATCCACTAGTGTGGTAAGACTTTCTCTCTGTCTCCTCGTTGCTGTAGCCCTCTGTGCCACTGAAATATCTTCTCCAGAGAGTATTCCAGCCCTCTGGAGCAGATTTTCAGAGCATGCTGGGGGAACGAGAATTGCCCCCTCCTGGTTTTGCTGATGGAACTGTTTCCATCAGAAGAACGATACCATTAGATTCAACAGAGTAAAACAACCCTGAATCAAGAAGCCACATGCAAGTAAGGAATCTCAAGAAAGCACAAGAATTAGTCATAGCCTTTTGTTAAGTCTCACAAGTCATTATCTGTACTTAGATGTTCGATGACAGAATTCTCATTTTGCAGAATTGATTGGTTATATGCTGATAATGGCAGTTTTCTTTAGCTGGTCCCATATCTCAAAACGATTATATAATTCATCCTCGTCCTAATAGTGTATACTTAATCATACATGTGAGAAGGTGGCACAGTGGTGCAATTTTATGTAATTAAACTTTATTATGTTTTCTGTATGCTACATTGGCACATATATTTTTCCATGTGATTTTAATATTGAAACAAAATGTCCTAAATCTATGGATTTCATAGCTGATATGATACAAAGGCATGTTGGTACAAGGGTGTTGACAATAAAAATATTCAGCTGTTATGACATTTTCAGCCTGGCATCTAATTTTGTTCCACCCTGAAAATAATCACTTAAATCGGGACTACTTGTAGATTTTTTTTTTTAAGTGGTATGTTCAAGGGACTGCTTTGCTTGTTTTTGTCTTGGTATGGAAGCTTGAAATATTCTTATGATCAGTTTGAAAGAGGAGACTAGGAGACGATACTTGGTGAAACCTTTGGTGAAAAATGTGTTACATAGTAATGTTTATTTAATAATTCAGTTATGAGACATTTTATTCATTTAATGGCTCTTTATAGTTGTTGGTTTAAAGTAGAAATTTAACTTTTCTAAAATTTTAATCTTAAGTTTTCTGTAATATGACTGTCAAATCTATAAGGATTCAGAGTTGGAATGTTAGATTTAATATGGTAAGGGTAATAGCAGTGTTGCTGTTCTAAAAATAATATATCCTTGAAATATATTTGTTTACATGATTCCAATTTAATTAGTGTAAGTTTTTTCATATCTTGTCACAATAAGGCTAGGTTTAGACAACACGATAACCCACACTCAAGTTTGAGTGTACATTGTCATTGAACAAACCGTGATTTGTTAGCATGGCTGGGTTCACACAACGCAATAACCCACAGTTCAACTCCATCGTTCAGTGACAACGAGTGTGGGTTGTGTTGTGTGAACCCAGTCTAAATCTTTTTAACGGCCATTTTAAATGTACTTAATTGCAATAAGGACATTGTTTCTTTATGTTGTTCCATCTCAGTTGTCATCTGGTGCATTGTTTAATAGCATTACCACCTTAACTAAGCACATTGCTATATGAGTAGGAAAGGAGCTCCCTGGTAGCAATTCTAAAACTTGACTGTGGGTTGGGTTAGGATACATGCAATATGATGGCTTTCTCTGTGAGGCAAGAGCATCACCACATTTCTGTGTAAATAAATATAAATGTGCTTTATTTGCAGGCATCGTGTTGTGTTCTTATCAACTTCATCTGCTCTCAGTGGTCGGGTTTGCACATCACAACAACCCTGGATTTTTTTAAAGCCCTCAGTTGTTATGAACAAGTGAGCTTGCTGGCTCCTCTTATAAGCAAGAGAGGCTAAACAAAAAAAAAGGTGCAGGTTGAACTCAAAACTCTGGGTTGTTGGGGAGAGAAACAGATGTTATAATTCCAAATTAGTGTTCCACCTGTACGTTAATGGACACTAGGTGGAGAATGATTTGTTTATTAAAGATTAGTCTGTGGTTTGTTATGGCTGACTTTGAGACGCTAGAGCTAAAACAAGTTAGTTTTAAAACATGATAGAATTAAATACAATAATCGCATGTAAATAGTTCAAATATCCTACATAATATTATTCTTGCCCTCAGTATTATGTAAGTGAAAGTATGTGGTTTGGCCAAGAGCAAATAGAATAAATCTGTATTTTCTGAACATCAGCAAATATTTTTATGTAGCACTCTGAGATGCTTGTGGTAGTTCTGTGTCTGATAGGTCCTGAGACTTTGAAAGGAGCTGCTATAGTTCAGTGTTTGAAGATGAGCAGGTTTGGAGCTTGCTAACACTGGATGCAGATCGTTAAGGACCTTAGATACACCACTCACAGATCTTTGAAGAAAGGGTCAGAAACAAATGGAACAAATCAAGTCCATAAAAAAAGTAATCCTGGCAGAATATAATGGAAATTTAGTAAAAAAACTGAGGACTTGTTACTCTTGCACTTCTTCAAAAATGTTCTTTTATCAGTGAGTCAATGGGCTGTGCAAGACAAAAAGTGCATGTGATTGCGTGCAAGGATAATTGTTGAACGTTGTGAGTTATTGTGGTGAACTGGTCCAGAAACACCATATATGTGGTATTGCTATACTGGGCAATACTTATGGAGGGGTATATGGACAGGAGAGAATGCCATTTTATGGTTTGTGGTGTGTGTATATGGGATCACAGCAAGGTGTAAAAGTCTGCTCTCTGATCTATTCAGTGTTAAAATGCAAACAGCACTGTACTTTAAGATCATTTGCTTGGTTATATATTTTAAATACTTCATAAGTTGTTTAAGTGCCCTGAGGAAGAGTCAAATAAGGCATGTAATGTTGCTGCCAGACAGGAGAGCAGTGAGATTAAGCTCTGTCTATCTATTTACATCTTCCTTTCTTGCAGCATTAAAATTAAAGAATTGGTCTGTTTATTGTAAATATGAATATCAGGTGCCATTATCTATAGTAAAGTTAGGCTCCACAGGGCATAGGCAGACCCATAACAATAAATCCTGTACAATAAACTGGAAAAGTATAGAGAGAGGACAGTGAACATAATGCACATTAAACAAATAGTCCGCATAGTAAAAATCAGGCACTGAATTGTACTGGTGCAAATGTTGCAGGGACACCCCTTTGCAAACACCCACAGGGATAAGTTAAATGTCCATATAATGAGACACAGTCAGTCATATTGGTTTATAGTTTACATAAAATAGTTTCTATCAGACTATAAAAATATTCTAGTTCTAGTTTGCATTTCAAACTAAATACAAGATATTTCTAAAAAAGACAGTAGAACGAATACAAGTGTGTTTCACATAGTAGGTACTTGAAGGAGTTTTATGTCAGTGGTTAGATTCAGTTCTCTCAGTTTGAGGTACGTTGTACATATAAAAGCTCTTTTGGATAAATGTTTTTGTAGTAGTCAAGACAGAAGTATTCTTCAAACATAGGAAGTTGATATATTGAATAAACACTTCTAGAGCTTAGGAACTACAAGGGAAATAGAGGAAATGGAAATGTCTATTTTTAACTTCATAGCATTTTGGGATGGTGGGGAAAGTGGAGCTGGTAGTTGGGGAGAAAGTGGCTAGTCATAAGTAACCTCTCAATACTCTCTAGTTTGTATTCTTCACTGGATTTGATTTTTAGCAACAGTTATGAGTGTTAATTAAATAAAAAATATGGTTGCATAGATAATTCCTGTGCCCAATCTCAGAAGCCAGAACTCAGTTGAATAGGATTGCAGTACCCATAGGTCGACATTACAAACAAGTCCATAATTTTTTAATAACTCCAGTGCCACTGTGTACCATAATAAGTTATTTCTGGCACTTCTATCTCTTGTAATCCAGTGTTTTGTAAACTTCAAAATAGGTTTTCAGTGTGACTCGAGCTAACTCTCCAAGCTTCTGTTCACGACTTTAGGCACACTGACACACAACAATAATGGTGAGACTTCTTTTATTGTAATCACACGGAATTCAAAGCATAACGATTTCATTTCTGCAAACACACACTTGAAGCTGAAGACGGACCAGACAGCTTTCAGGTAGAACAGCTTAATGCGAACAGCACTCACTCAGGGAATGACATTTAGAGTTAGTCCCAGTCCCTAGAGATCAGGAGTGGCCACGCTGCGCTGAGTCCTCTGGAAACAAAGGGAGACTCTAGGATCAGGCCTCCTGACAGTAGAATATCGGTCATTTGGCAATTAAATCCTCACTCAGCCTGTCGGGCACACTGAGCTGACCACGGAAGCCAGATGCCAAGGAATGAACCTTTGTGACCTAGGGACCTTTCCCAAATCTCGTAGCTTTAGCACTGAGGAAAGGTCCTCTCGCAGGTCCCACACACAGAGAGTTTCAGAACAGCAACGGTCAGCCTCTTATCTTCTCTGTGCCCGTAACTTTGGCTCCATGCAGAGAAACAGCAGGCTATAGAACACGAAATCCAGAACAGTAATCTCAAGTCCAAATCTATGAAAAGCCACAGTGCACTTTTCATGGCAAAGTTCTTTAGAAGTTACAAGTCCAAATAGCAACAGAACATGTACAGACTGCATCACACAATTCCAAATCAGATAGAAACTCACAGCAGCAGCAGAGCAGCACACAAGCAGCAAGAGGTTAGACGAGATAATCCCTAGCAAAGGGATTTCTCCCAGGACGTAGGCAAATATAGTGTGGAGGCTGGGCAATTCTACCCTACTTTGACAGACAGGGCTTCAGGCCTGTAATCTAAACTCCTGTGCCAACAGGGCGGCACGGTTCAACCTCTTCTTGATGACGCCACAGTGTGAGGAAGATAGCCCCCACCTTTCTTAAAACAACCTTCATTCTCACAGAAACTCAAGGCCTAAGCCGACAGTTTGAGATAAGCACAGAACAGAGACATTTTCTTCTCATAACAATTTCCAAACCTTCAGTGTACAATAAGCCTGCTTAATGAATTGTCACCCAACAGTGTGTCTGTTCTAAGTACAACTAAATCTGGATCCTATCTAATACTTGTATTGTAAAGACATTTCTAGTGGAGTCCAAATTTGAGAAACTTCATTTTTGAAGTCACTTGTTCTTCATGTAGTATGCCTGAAGCTTTTCATGTAAGTATAACTGAAGAATAATTACATGTCATATAAAAGCTATTGTAAAGAACTGATTTTGCAGAAAACAAAATACCAATAGCAAAAGTACATAGACCAGGATGGGTGCACAAGGAGGAGTTAGTCTCTCCCAGTTGTGCCAGCCAGGGTACTTGATAGACTGTCATTCAGGAGTGTATGTGTCTTGTGTTGTTGGGCCAGCGGGACAGCTATCTCCCTACCTGAGCCCACAAAGGTGATCTTAGGTGTGATGCTGAGGTCCCTCAGGCAGCTGGTTTTGGGAGACATCAACATTCATCCTAAAGCAACTTGTCTGGGGTAGCTGAAGATTTCATGGCCTCCTTGACAACTACGAGACTGTCTCAACATGTCATTGGCCTTACACATGAAGCTGAGCACAATCTAGACTTTTTCCCCCCAGCCGGTCATGGGGATGATGATCTGAAGTGGGAGACTTTGAATCAGTCCCTTTGTCATTGTCAGATCACTCCCTGTTGAGATAAAGATTGATAATAATAATAATTTTATTTCTTTTCCGCCTCTCCGTTTGGATCGGGGCAGGGAACAACAGTAAATATAAAATATGATAAAATACATAAAACTGATTAAAACATGGTGCACATTATTAAAATAGCAATAAAACATCATAAAAAAAATCCTAAAAACATTCTAAAAGTCCACTGGATATGCCTGTCGGAAGAGACCAGTCTTTATAGCTTTCTTAAATTCTAAAATCCTGTTAAGTTGACGAGTCTCTTCCGGCAGGTCATTCCACAGTCTGGGAGCGGCAGAATAAAAGGTCTTCTGGGTAACAGTTGTCAGCCTAGTCTTGGCTGACTGTAGTAAGTTCTTCCCAGAGGACCTGAGCATGCGGGGTGAATTGTATGGGAGAAGGCGATTCCGCAGGTAACCTGGACCCAAACCATGTAGGGCTTTAAAAGTAATGACCAACACTTTGTACTTCACCCGGAAACTAATTGGCATCCAGTGGAGCGATTTTAAAACTGGAGTAATATGGTCACTCCTATTACTCCAACCTGGCTGCCATATTTTGAACTAGTTGAAGTTTCTGGACTAGGCACAGAGGTAGCCCTATGTACAGAGCTATGTACACCCAGCTGGGCTAGGGAAGCAATTAATGCCTTCTTGCAAGAAGGAGTGGCCCCGAGCTGACTGAAAGAGCTCACTGCTGAAGAAATCCTCTCTGGACCGAGAAGGTCTTAAAAACTTTAGGCCAGTGACAAATGTTCCATTCCTGGGCAAGGTCCTTGAGCAAGTGGTGGCCAACCAGCTCCAGGTACTCTTGGGTGAGACTGATTATCTGGATCCATTTCAGTTGCGGATCAGGCCAGGTTTTGGTATGGAAATAGCCTTGGTCGCCCTGTATGATGATCTGCATTGGGAGAGAGACGGGGGAGTATGATTCTGTTGATAATCCTGGATCTCTCCACAGCTTTTGATACCATCGACCATTGTATCCTTCTGGGGCGACTGTCTAATGTGGGAATGTGTGTGTGTGTTCTGCATTGCAGTGGTTCTGGCCCTACTTGGATGGCCGGATCCAGAAGAGGGTACTTGGGATAGTATCTCCCCCTTGACTTTATGATCCTTTCTCTTTTGTTGAACTGACATTTCTCAATGCCTTTCACCTTTTCAATACTTCCCAAAGTCTCCAGCTTCTCCAGAAAAGGAAGAAGCAATTAGTGCAGTTTACTGAATGTGTGCAAATCTCCCTGACAGTTATATTAAAAACAACAACAACAACTGAGAAGGCTCAGCATGGGATGGAGTGAACCAGGCCCCATTGGGGGGTGGGCAGTCGTAAGTACTACTGGTGCAGTCGCCCATTTGTTCCATCATGTTCAGGCACCCTGTAAGGTTTTTTAAAAAAATCTGTCAGGAATATTTGTGCAAATTTAAATGCTGGGAAGTAAATGGAAGGGAAATCTGCACAATTTTAAGAGCTGGAAAATAAATGGAAGGGAAATCTGCACAATTTTAAGAGCTGGAAAATAAATGGAAGGGGGGGTTGCTCCATTACAGCAGGTGCACAATTTTCCCTTCCATTTAATGTCAGGGAGATTTGTGCACATCCACCAAAGCATAGTAACCACAGTAGCAACTGCTCCAAAAAGGAGCAGCAACGGAAGGGAATTAATATCTTCCCTTTCTGGAGTAGCTGGAACCACGGTAATGTGTTGAAAGGGTGGAGGACACTGAGAAGTGTTAGGTCAACACTTAAAAATTAGAAGATTATATTGCCAAGGGGTAGATACTGTCCCCCCTTTTGGTGCACTTACTCCATTCACCTTTTCCCCCCATTTCCGGTGCTTCTGAATTGTGCTACTGGGTCCTTCCTCTCTCTTCCTTTGAATGTTCTGTTCCACTTGGAGGCTCTGTTTGTCTGCTGAAACAAGCAAGGAAATTGAACAGGCAAGACTATACATATTGGACAGGCAAATCTGTGCTCTTGTGCACGTGCAAAAGACAATTATATATGACCCCATTGGCACATTTTTGAGGCACCAAAAATTAAAAAGAAAAGAAAAGCCGGGGAACAAAAAGTGTTAGAGAATGGAATGGGGAGGGGGCTGGGATTAGGAGACAGGATAGGTTCTACTGTAAAAGTGTCCGGAATAAGTGCAGGAGCTGGCTAGAGGACTGAGGGGGGAAGAACAAATCATGGTAAGCTCGATCGTCTGTCAGGCATACTGTAGATTGTTCTGCAAATTAAACAACCCACTTTGGCTTATTCACAGGGTGATCTAGCATAATGTGCAAGCCTACCCATAGAGTTGGGTGTCATTTGCATACCAAGCTGCAAAACTCCAGATTACATGTATATGTTAAATAGCACAAGGTACAAAATGGAACATTCCAGGAAGGACCAAAGCAGTGCCTTCAAGTCCCAACCTAGCCATAACACAGTGCCTTCAAGTCCCATCCTAACCAGGTGGTCCAGAAGGGATCAATGATTGAGGTATCGAAAGCCACTGAGAACTCCAGCAGTACCAAACGGGACACACTGTCCCTGTTCAGTTTCTGGTGTAGGCCATCGACCAATCAACTGAAGTAGTCGTTATCCCATAACCAGGCCTGAAGCCCCATTGAAATAGATTTTGATAATCCACCTCATCAAAAACTCCTGGAACAGATATATGTCACCATGTGCTCACGTTGCCCACGAATGTAATATTAGGGGTTGGCTGGATAGTATCCAATATGGTGCAGTTCTGGGATGGTTGTTGTAAATAAAGATCTCACCACCACATCTTTCAGGCAAGATGGAATCACACCTTGTTGTAAAGAATCATTGACTACTACCCTTACCCACTGGAGCAATCCACTTTTACTAGTACACATATTGTAGGTCTCGCTTCGCCAAGTATCCTGCCCATATCCTCAAGCTGTACAAATTGAAAAAATTCCATTATAACTAGACAAGCAGAGACCACAGTTACATCAACTGCACTTGTACTAACTGACACATCTGAGTTGGCACAGATTTAAGTGATTTTTGTCTACGAAGTCTCACACAAGTTGGTCTCAACAGGCTATTGAGTGGCCTATGTTTTCTTTTCATAGGCCTTTGACCATCTGAAAAGCTTGTTTGATGGCTCTGTTAGGTGAATTCAAATTCTAATACGAAGATAAAACATAATAGCTGTAAATATTTTGTGCAGGTAACTATGTTAAAAAAAGATATGCTTTCTGTCAAGTGAAATATAAATGTTTCATACAACACATTTAAGAATTAAAAGGCTGGTTTGGTCAGCCCTCAGGTTGCATTGTAAACTCACTTAGTAAGGAAGTCTGGTAGAAAACTACAAATGTTATGAGTCCCATTCACAAATACTAACATTCAATCTGCCTAGATATATTTGTGTCTCCCAGAACAGCTTGCATGGTGTTGTATATTGAAGTGGAGCTATGGCACTTAAAATTTAATAATCATGGTTAAGAGATGAACCACATATATTTTCGGTCCTTCTTTAGGACTGTGTGATCCTGCTTTGTAAGGAAAGTGGAATAATGCCATCACATATGACCTGACTTTTTGGAGGAGCTATGTTATGGCAATAACAAAGCCATAAGCCCTAGAATGTACTCCTAGCCAGGATGTAGCTGCAAAGGTGAAGGAAGTCATTACAGTGCATCCAGTACTGGAATGTGACTTCAACACCCCCATCCCCACCCAGCAGTAAGCTTTTCCTGTGAATGACATTGTAAAACAACAGAAACCTTTTACACCATGTTTCCTCCTTGTGATATTATACTTGCCAAGTTCAAAAGAGCGAAACTGAGAATTTCAAAAATGTCAGGCCAACAAATATAAAGTTATAAGCCTAACATTTGCTTATTTATGTTTATCCATACCTTTATAAAGAGAGTAAATACATTGCAACCAAAAATGTATAATATAAAATTGATGCTGTTGAAAAATATTATTTCAACCTGGCTGGGCTCACACAACACGCTAACCCACCATGGGTTATTGTGTTGTCTAAATGCAACTAATTTTCCGCTGGTTGTATTAACGTTTGTCTGAAGGCAGTGTGTTTAGTGCAGAGTGGCTTGTTAACCATGAAGTGTGGTTTATTTTTGTCCAAAAAGCCACCGTGGGAGACCAAGGTTGTTGGGTTGTAAAGAGTGGTTATCAAGTCAAACCGCATGGTCAATTTCCCTGTGGAAAATGCGCTGTATTCAGACAACACAAAACAACAACCCACCCTGCGGAATAAGTTCTGCTTTCAGACAGCATGTTAACTAGGGATGTGCACTGGATCGGATCGGATCCACGATCCGAATCCGATCCAGAGGGAAATCGGATAAATTATCCGATTTCCGATCTCACAGCTGGATCAGCCGATCCAATCAGAACCGATCCGAAAAGGTTCCAATCCGGTTCGGATGGATCGGCGGGCGCCTGCTGGCGCCCACTGCCGCTTCCATTGGCGGGCGCCAGTGGGCGCCCGCCGATGAAAGTGGACAGCGGGGGGGGGGCTTCCCTAGCGGGGCTGTCCGTGGTGTGCTTACCTTCCAGGGACGTCCGCTCCCGTCCGGCGCCAGCTGCTACTGCCAGCGGGCTTCGTAGCCTGCTCCAGGGTGGCACGCCAGGTGATGACATCACCTGGTGCGCCACTCTGGAGCAGGCCGCGAAGCCCGCTGGCAGTAGCAGCCGGCGCCGGACGGGAGCGGACGTCCCTGTAAGGTAAGCAGGGGGCGCGCGGTGGGGAGGAGGGGGCGCACGGAGCGGCGCGCTTACCTTCCAGGGACGTCCGCTCCCGTCCAGCGCCGGCTGCTACTGCCAGTGGGCTTCGCGGCCTGCTCCAGGGTGGCACGCCGGGTGATGACATCACCCGGCGCGCCACTCTGGAGCAGGCCGCAAAGCCCGCTGGCAGTAGCAGCCGGCGCTGGACGGGAGCGGACGTCCCTGGAAGGTAAGCAGGGGGCGGGGGGAGGGGGCTTACCCCCCCGGGGCCGTCTGCTTCTGTCCGCTGGCGCCCGCGGGCGCCAGCGGATGGAAGCAGACGGCCCCGAGGGGGGGGGTAGGGAGCGCGGGGGAGGGGGCTTACCTGCCAGGGCCGTCCACAGCGGACGGCCCCGGGGGGGGAGGGAGTTAGGCCCCCCCTCACCCACCCGCTGCCATTTTTTACTCATAGACTTGCATTGCAATGCAAGTCTATGGGGAAAAAAATGGCAGCCGATCCAAAAAGTTCCGATTTTTGGATCGGGATCGGACTCGATCTGGTCCGGGGGGCCTCCGATTTTGTCCGATCTGAGACAAAATTGGAGGTCCCGATCCGGGTCCCGATCCGATCCGGGGGGTCCGTGCACACCCCTAATGTTAACCCATCTTTCAACAGTATCCCATACTGGGTGTGTTAGTTGTGTGAATCTATGCTTTGTCTTTCACTCTTAATAAATGTTCCTCACCAAAATTGCTGATGAAGGAGTCTTAACACTATACTTTCTACTGATGCAACTTCAGTAGTCTGAAACTGTTTCTTAAAGATAACTATTGCCTCATTCCCTTTGTGTACACAGTAGAATTTTATTACTGCAGATACATTAAGAACTGTTGCCTTACTTCACATTCTCCAGAGATAAACTTGATAAGTTTTCTGTACACATTGTCACTCTGGAGCCTCTTATTCAAACCTTTCTTGAAATAAAACTAATTTTAACTGATCTTGGAAATATATTGCTCTTTTGGATTTTTCTATAATATGCAGATCTTCATCTGCAAAATGAAGTGGGGGTAGGATGTGTGCAGTATGCACAACCTGTCCCAAGCATCCCTGCAGCCTACACTATCTCATAGATCATAGTTATCATGATTTTCTAACCTTGGTGAAGTGCAATTGAATGATATCATTTAATACATATCAGGTCTTTACTGTCTTTTAGAATTAAATATATTCTTGCTATTGTACATGATTTCAGTAAGTACTTGTCATCCCTTATTTTATTAACAATCAAGGTTCATAGAGTGGCTATTTCATTTCTAAAAGTCTGATTTATTTATTTATTTAGTTTGGGGTAATTCTTCTTTGCTAAACCATTTATTACGTTTTCTATGGCATTCATTTTCCATTTTTTATTTAAAAGATTTCAGTCAATTTCATTTAACCTTTGGAATTGCACTTACTTAATACCTATTCTGTTCTCCTCTTAGTTGGTTTATCTGATACCGATTCTTTCCTTAAGTATTCATACATGTCATTCCGTTAACACAAATCCCATTGTGCTAACGTAACGGGTTCCTAGCACAATGGCAGTAGTGTTGGCATGCATGACAGGATTCCCTAGACCAGTTGCATAAGCTAATGCTATTGCCATTGTGCTTGAGGTCCCAATGTAATTTGTGTTAGTGGAATGATATATTTGGATTCTGCTCTAAGTTTGTTTGGTTTGCCCATTATTTCATATATTGCACAGTCTTGTTTTCACTTATGATGTATCATTGCTGTTATTAACATGCCCCTTAGAAAAGGCTTTGAAAAAAATTCAAAACTACAGATATATTAATATGTGGACTGATGTGGACTGTAAAAAAACAAAAAGAAAAAGAAGTTCAATGTGTATTGTAAAATTATTCACAAATTCCTCATTTAACAATAGGTGCTGATCCATTCTCCAGGGTTTCTCCATCAGATATACTTACGATTTAATGGTGCATAATCAGATAAAATCCTAGCCAGAATATTATGTCTCTTTGTTCTCTTGTCTCTTGAGAATTATACGTATTAGTGAAAAAATAATCTATTCCAGAGTTTATTTGATGTACCTGTGTAATCTCTTTCTTGGAAAGCTTGCAAGCAACATTTTAACTGTAGCATCTTTAACACACTTAGGGTGCAATCTTATAGAAAAGCATAGAAATAATTTCTAAATACTTTAAATGGTAGGAATAGTGCCCTCCTCACCCCACGCATACTTTTTATGTTTGCACACAGTAATTGTGATTGAGGAATCTCTTGGTGTGTTTGGGAATGTATATTTCATCCTTGTAAATAAGTCACAAAAGTGTAGTGTTTTTTTTTTACTGACCTGCTAAGTAGCCTGTGTTTCCAATATCTCAATGGAGTTTTGCTCCCCCCAAAAAGTTCCATGGCTTCAGAGATTGAGATACCCATGCACACAGCAGCACTTTTTTTGCCAGGAACACAAAATGGGTCTGCACAGTTGTGGCATGGTTAAGCCACAGTGGCTTGTTAAGCCTACCACACATGCCAGTTGGATTTCCCTAATCACTGTCACAGCGTGCTGTGTTATCCAAACCCAGGCCACATGGTTTGTTTGAGGGCAGCAACCCCCAAATAACCCATGTTGTTGGGTTATTTGAAGGTTGTTGCCCCCCTCCCCCACAACAAGGCATGCTGCCTGGGTTTGGATAAAATATGGCAAGCTGCGGCCAGGGAGGGTGATTAGGGAAATGCAACTGGCATGTGCAGTGAGGAAAGTAAGCTACTGTGGCTTATTTCCCTCACAGTGATCATGCAAACTGGCCACTGATTTGGGTTTCATGAGGAGGGTGCAATTGTGCATTATAGATCCAGAGATTTCTGTGACTTATAGGTGTGCTTAGTTTTTCTCTATATTAGTCTCACACTGATCCATATAATTCCCTCTCCCTCTCATGCCCATTGTTTATATTTGATATTTTTCATATCTGAGTTTCAAAAACAATGCAGACAAAGTGTTGACTCAGTGTAATGACAGAGGACTCCTCTATGCTGGCTTATTGCCTGAGGAAAAAGTTTTGTGAACCCAAAGGGGTGTGAACAGTGTACTGCTAGCTGTTCTCCAAAGTGCTTGCAAAATGGTGACTGCCATGGAAGCTTTTGAGTGAAGACAGATGCCTCTTGCACATTAAATTTATGCTCATAATTAAGCTTACAGTTAAGCTGGGGTTTTATTTCATTTATTTATACAAAATTTTATATCCTGCTTATCACCACCAGAATATTCATTCAAAGTGGATAACAAAATATAAAAACAATCCTAGTAATCCCATCATTAACACAATTGCCAAAAAATAACCTTTGCTTATTCAGAAAAGAGGGGCTCAGAGAGCCCAACAGCATCAAAAAGAAACATGTTGAAAATGTTGGCAGAACACAGATAAAGAGGAAGATTATAACCTCTGGGGGAAGGAGATCCATGTGGGGTGGTGGTGGTGATACCACAGAGAAATCCCTCTTGCAAGTTGCCACCATGATACTTGAGAAAGTAATGCTACTTGGCCCAGGGTCAGAGCAGTTGATCTAAATGATCCCCAGCTTCACATGCAAGGAGACAGCTTTTCCAGTAAATTGGTGCCCAAACTGTTTAGAGCTTTAAGGTAATAATCAGCACTTTGGATTGCATTTGGAAATGAACTGACAGCCAGTGTGGCTGATAAAATAAAAGTATCTTGTTTTCTGATGTGCATATTTAACAGCAATATATGTAAATTGAGACAGTGTTCTTGTTCAGAGTTATAATATACTTCTTTATAGGTATACATGGTCTAGAATGCACGGAAACTAGACAGTGACAGTTCCTACATGTTAGCTGGCCATCAAGGTTCAGGGGGCTCATCTTCCCCAGGCACAATTGGGAGTATCTGTGAGCTGCATTGTCCACTGATGATGCAAGACATGAGCGTTGGGAAGTCATGAATCAATCAGGTGATTGGCAGCCAGATAACACAGAGCTGGTTGGCCAGGGAGGAGAGAGGGAGCTGAAAGGGATTGTCCACTTTAAAAAGCCAGATGCTGGAAATGGGTAGGGGGAAGGAGCAAATGCGAGAATTAGATTTTTTTTTATCAAGACAGGAAGGAGATAGAAAAAAAGAACAAGCAAAGAATCCTGGAGGAATGAAGGAGACCAAGAGAAGGACAGAGCAAACAGTGAAGGTCTCAATACAACAGTGAAGGACTCAATTCATGAAGGGAAGGAATGAAATACACAGCACAGCAGCAGAGAGCTAGCTGGTGAAGGAAAAGGGTATGGATCTGTGGGAGCCAGAAATCAAATCAGGTCAAATAGTAAAATATGGAACATGAAGTGAGTAGGATACAAAGTAATATAGGAGAGGGAATAAGCATCTAGTCCGTGATGGAGACCTAGCAAGGCTGTAAGAGAAGTATATTGGGGACCTTCTGATATCTGGTGTTTAGAAACCCCAGCCAAATAAGACACAGAGAGCCCAGCAGGACTTGTACCTAAAGGATACTATTTCCCTGCTTTGGGCTAGGAGTGAGGAGTATTTTTTGTGGCTGTGGGTAGCAATGGATCCCAGGCACTCACGGTTTAGTGGAAAAAGAAAAACTAACAAACAAGAACAAAACTACCCCTAATTGCCAGAAGGCAAAGAACTATAAAAGACTGTAATTCTTTCCTCCTCTTTCCTTGCCTTGAAAAGGAGATCTGGATCCATTATGTAGTGTAACACAGGCACTTGTATCATAACAAATAAACCAGTGGTGTGCACCAGTATTCCTACCTTATTTGTGGAAGGGGTGTATTATGATGAGCTTCTCTTGCCCAAGCCTATGACAGTGAGTCAACCTATGAAACATGCAATCATAGAGTTTCACTATTTTTACAAGAAAAGTACAAAGTCTCTAGAGAATAATTCTGTCTAGTTTCAGCTTCTGGAATAAATGTGATAACTTCAAACCTACAAGCATTTTCTGCAAAAGATGTATGCTGTTAAAATGCTGATAATCCCATTTGTTGTCATAGAGATATTGCTAAGAATAAGGGGCTGAAGCTGATGTTTGTTGTAGCTTTTGATGGTGTGAAACTGGGATATTTTCATAATGTCTATCTTAATCATTTGAAAAAAAAATGTAATGTAAATAGATGCCTTTTTCTTCTAGACATCTATGGGAACCAAATCAACATTTTTGTATCCTGACATTTCTAGAAAAGACATACTTGGCTCAGCTTGTAATAGCGGTGAATTTCAGCACAGCCCTTTTTGTTTAAGAGAAACTGGCAGGGCTACATGCCATAATAATTAAATTCTTATGCTTAGAATGTTAAAAGAAAATCTTGTCTCTCTTGTTCAGCAAGGTATCTTCCAATATGCACCTCTTGAAGTTATGTGTACTTTATCAAACCATTTGTAGCTTTGATGTTCAAAAGATAGACAAGTCGTAGTGGTTTTCTAAATTACTCATAACTTTATCTATTTTATTGTATAGGCAATAGTAGTGGTCGCTCAGTTGAATGCTGCACTTTTGAACCCATTTTCATTTTTATGATATTTGCAGGATTACGAAGCCATTAACTTTTGCTGACTGTGTTGGTGATGAACTGCCTTTAGGATGGGAAACTGTTTACGACCAACAGATTGGTGTTTATTACATGGACCATATAAATCGTGAGTAATAGGATTTTGTGTTTTTTTTAATGCAGTTATAAGCCTAGGTGTTTGATCATGTGCACACCTGTGCCTGCGTTAATTCTGTTGTAATCATAAATATGTGTTTAGTTACATAGTGCTGGGTGTGGGCAAAAAGTGAAATTTAAAAGTTATCCCTACATAATGCAGCTTCATATCCAGGAGGACGGACAACAGAATAAAATTGGCAGCCTTGATAAGTGGAAGCGTGTGAATATCCTACTGGGGCTAAATGTAAATTATTTTTTTCTAAGCATTTGAACTGAAATTGCCTTTTCAAAATATTAGGAGTCTTTCCAGTGGTACTGGGATGTAATATATTTTTTTGCACATCTTAGGAGCCAGAAAGATTATCCTGGAGTCAGATTGCATGGCAAGAGAGTTGGAGACCTGAGGATTGCAGACAAAAAGTGGTTGAACACAAATACCATAATTATAAATGGACAGAAATGGAGAGAGGAAAAATGAATGGGAAAGGAAGGGAGCATGAACAAAATCAAAGATAAAGAAATAAGTAAGGATGGAAGTGGCAGAGGCAGAAAAGGAAGAGAGAAAAGATAATGAGAGAGTGGTGAATTCAGAAGAATTTGTTTTTGCAGGCATTGGAATTGTTCAGCTGTTTTTCTCTTAAAAATAACAACATACAATCCATTGAAAGTCACACTGTTCTAATTATATCATTAAGAAGATAAAAGGGGTCAAAATGATAGAAGAGATATCTCCAAATCCAAAGGAATGTTTTTGAAAGGAAGAAATTAGAGGAAACTTGATACTCAGAAGCCTAAAGCAGAAACCATAGTTTCTAACCTTTACAATATAATGTCCAGCCCCTCAGTAGTCCATGAAATTCATTCTTTGAGTCTCAGGAGATTCAGATTAGTCCATTGCCCAGTCTATGGGTCCCTAGCAGCCACTGCTGATATGATAGAACTGGATTGGGAGAGGAAAAGGAAAAGTACGAGGAGGCCAGATGCCTGCCTCTGTTACAAAACTACCTCTGTCTCAATCTGAGACCTCTGAAAACTATGCTGAACTATAAGTGCAGTGATGTTGAGGAAACTAATTGAGTGAGTAAAGGTTGCAGTGATCCTCTTCAGCACACCAGATGCCAGGCTCAGTATTTGTAGATCTGAGTGGGTACTGAGTACCAGAATCTGAATGACACCAACTTCAGGAAACATACTATTGAATTTTATTTTCACTTCGGACTCCTATATTTTAATCTGCCACTAGTTAGTTATTTGCCAACCAGCTCACTTTCTGTTTGATAGACTATTTCTGACTGAGATGTTGCAAAATCAAAAACTCAAGTCTATCTAAAAGAACCTGCTGATCACTTGTGTTTACTGTTTCAAGAGAGAGAGAGAAAGACAGAGACAGAGGTATCACTACTGATTTCAGAGTCGGGAGTTCATAGAAGTGTCAATTGAAGCATGTACTACCTGACTCCTGGGACCTCTCTTCTCTTTTTCTACACATTTAAATCTGATATCATGCCTGATTTTAATACCGAGACTACCTTGTTCACCTGGATGGATGACCTGTGTCAGGAGGACAGGGGACTGAGCTAATTCTTAAGGATTTCCTAGCACCTTTTGATACCATTGATCATTGTATCCTCCTGTATAGGTACTCTGGGTTGGCAGTGGGGGCATGGTGATACAGTGGTTCTGCTTCTACATAGAGCTCAAATGCCAGGTGGTGGTGCTTGGGGAATACTACCGGGTCCCACAGCATGTACTGGCGAAAGGGGAAAAAAGCACCACTGAAGCGGAGTAGAAAAAGAGGCACATTCTGGTGCTATTAAAATTGTTAAAATTCTCAGTTGTTTTATCTATCAATAAAACAACTGAGAATTTTAACAATTTTAATAGCACCAGAACTTGCCTTTTTTCTACTGCCCCACAGCATGTACACCAAGGAGTCTTGCAGTGTTCTATTGTCCCCCATGTGATTTAACATTTACAGGAAACTATTGGGAGAGATCACTCAGGGATTTGGAGCAAAATACCTCCAATATGCTGATGATACCCAACTCTAACTCTCTTGTTCATCGGATCCAAGTGAGACATTGGAACTGCCTGGAATCAGTAATGTGATGAATGAGGTCCAATAAACTGAAACTCAGTGCTGACAAGATGGGTAGATGGTTTGTCTGTTCAGAGATATTGGGCCTGTACAGATGACACACTAAGCCATGCTTAGGCCACTAACCCCTTTGCAGCAAATGGTTAGTGTGCATGTTTAAATCATGATTATGTAGCCACCCTGGTTAGGAATGGTTCACACAACGCGCTAAGTCATGGTTCACATGACATGCTAAGCCATAATTTTCAGCACAAAGTGCTTAATCACTGTGGCTTAGCGTGTTGTCTGAACAGGTTCGTTGTGTTTAGCCAGGATCAAATTCTTAGCCTGAGGCTACCCTAGGATACAACTTTATCACTGGAGGCCTAGGTAGCCTCTGTGGGAAGGAGTGCCTTTCATCACTTTAGGCTGGTATGCAAGCTGCTGCCTCTCCTGGACAGAAAAGCAAAAACAGGGGGATAAAAGCATCCAAATCCAGTGAAACAAAGGGAGAAACAGGTTCTGAAGATGCTGTTTTTTTATTTATTTCTCCAAAGTTGAAGAGCCTGATGCGTTTTGGCCTATATCTTTATACAGCCTTCTTCAGGGGGCTGTAAGCATTTAAAATACATAGATTTTACACAAAAAACATAGATTTTGTGAAAATACTGTGAGAATAAAAAGGTCTTCACCTGGTGTTTAAAGGAGTATAATGTAGATGTTAGGCAAACCTCTCTAGGGAGCTCATTCCACAGCCGGGGTGCCACAGCAGAGAAGGCCCTCCTCCTGGTAGCCACTTGCTTCATTTCCTTGGCAGTGGCTCACGGAGAAGAACCCCTGAGGATGATCTTAGGGTCTGGGTAGGTACATATGGGAGGAGACATTCCTTCAGATAACCTGGCCCCAAGCCATTTAGAGCTTTGAATGTAAATACCAGCACTTTGAATCGGGCCCAGACCTGTACCGGCAGCAAGTGAAGCTGGAAAAGGACTGGCATAATGTGGTCTTGTTGGTCAGTCCCCGTTAACAGTCTGGCTGCCCTGTTTGTACCAGTTGAAGTTTCCGGACCGTTTTCAAAGGCAGCCCCACGTATAACGCATTGCAATAATCCAGATGAGAGGTTATCAGAGTGTGGATAACTGTAGCTAGGCTGCATATTTGATGGGAACATATCTTGCTAGTATTCAAATAACTTAACTGGCTTCTGATCGGTTAATGAGCACAATCCAATGCACTAGTGTTTATCTTTAAACTCCTATATGGGGTTGGACCCAAGTGATGGTGCCCTGTTTGTAGCATTTGCCTTGATTTGTTCTTTCACTTAAATCACTTGTATCTTCAGCATGGTACATTCTGGAAGCAGAGCTGGGCTGAAAGAAAAACCCCATCAGCGAAAGGATTTGGTGTGTGTGCATGAAGAGGGTTCCACCCTTAAAGGTGGCTTAGAAATAATTTTAGATAGCTAGATGAAGCTGGTGGAGGGTTTAGTTGCCTTCTTCTGTGCTTGAAAGAACTGTTCATATTATCCTTTTCCTTTATACATAAATGGGGAATACACAACAGCTTGCATACCAGTGTTCCACCTGTTCACATATTCCAAAATTCAGAACAAGGAGTAGATATGTGCCAGGGGATGTGATTGGCCAGCACTCCCTGCTGTTTGCCATTTGTGTATTTGGAGAAAGTGCATAGGCTGCCATGTAAAGTGTGATGTAGCTTTCATCCATGAAGGTCATTGCATGGTTTTGAGCATGTCTGTGGCTGTCTTTGGTCATTAACACTAAGCCCTACTTTGGTGCTCTGTGAACAGGCCTTGGGCTCACATACTTGTTTCATCTAAACCTGGAACAGCGGTGGTTAGTTTTAACTGTGACTTGTCATAACGGTGAGCTTCAACCTATGGCTCAGGATCCTGGCATGTTCAGATAAATCATAGTTAACTGCAGTTCCTAGTTTGGATGAAATAACAAATCTCAGTTAGTTGAAATTTAAGTGGGTATTGTAATCTCCCCATAGCTATGCTAGAGAAGAGAGAGCAGGAGGGGGTAGGCTAGTACATATAATGCTGAAGTATGACTTAGTGCTACATTAAAACGAAACCATTGTCTCTCAGTTTAACTCATTATGTAGGTTTGTGCAAAGCAGACAGTCATGCTGCACTGATGTCCTTGGGGGAAGGATGGGATATCTAGGTTACAAATAATTGTTTAAATTAAAATTCAGTATAGTTATGGAGGTTTTCTTTATCTTTTTAAGATAAGAAATTGATGTGGTTAGTGTGACATGTCTATTATATAAATCTATCAATTTATTATCATGGCATATTTTAACATTTTTTTCTAATCAGAACTCACACAAATTGAGGACCCAAGAGAGCAGTGGAGAAGAGAGCAAGAGCGCATGTTAAAGGAATATTTAATTATTGCCCAGGAAGCACTTAATGCCAAAAAGGAAATTTACCAAATTAAGCAGCAACGTTTTGAACTAGCACAAGAAGAATTCCAGCAGCTGCATAAAATGTGTGAGGATGACAACCGCTCTTATGCCAGCTGTAAGTTTACTTTTCTTCTTGAAATAGTCCGCATGTAAATTTTGGGCCTGCAAGTGTGCCTCCTTAGCTGGATAAAGAACTGGATCTGCAAATGGCTTCTGTAACGCAGCAGTTTTCCTCTGTGATGCAACAACTGGGACTGTGAGGCCCTAAAAAAAAAGTTAAAGTATCACTGGTCAGCTGTTCATTAGGTTGATCTGGATTCATTCCTTTCTTTCCTACAAAACTTCTTATTGTTGGGATTTTCATTTTTTAAAAAGGGTTCTGCTTATGGTGTTGGATTTGAGCCCGAGGCTTTGATTCTGTTAATTTGATATTAAAGAATGTAAAATGATTTACAGCACTATAACTCTGTGAGCTTTTCTACATGAAGGATTTATTGTGCACTCATCATTCCTTACTCATGGTTGTTTACAGGTTCTTTAGACAATGTCATGACCCTCTAATTTCTCTTGTTTTTTAAGAGCACTTCTGCATTTTTTTTAAGTGTGGAAAATGGATTATTTGCAAAAGCAAAAGAAAAGGTATTTTTCTACTTGTGCAGTTGCATTATTCTGCTATAGCACAGTAGAGGGTATGTAGTGGAAAAGTAGGAAAGGAAAAGCAGTTTGTGTAGAGCTCTGATCTTAATTCTGCAATGAAACAAAGTAGATTCAGCAAATTAGCAGCCTTGTTTAGAAAAGCTATTTCTTTAAGCGCTTTGCATCATATGAAGAATAAAGGTTTAGCTTGCGATGAAATTTATAGTGCTGAGCTTAGACCTTCAGTAAATATATTTTCATTAAAAGGCAGTTTTATTTGAATGATTCTGCACTTTTAAAAACTTAACATCTTGTTTTTCATTGTAATTGAATAGTAACAGTTTTGTCTGCTTGGAAGAGCTTGCAAAATGAAAGACCAAACTAGATGTTTTGTACAGATATGTGTAATATTCCCCAATGTATTTTTATTTGATGAAAATCTGCTTCAAGAGTGTGCTATTGAGAACATTTACTTTATTGGTACTGATGGTAAAGGATTTCTTGATTTATTTTAGTAAACCACTTTGGCCAAGCCTATTTTTAATTTTGAAAGGCATCTTGAAGGAACAAGTGTTTCTGATCTTTTTAACATACCATTTCACGTGCAGGAAAATTTGAGATAAATGATAACATTGTGCCATTGTTTAATTAACTCTGAGGAATTCAGGACATGCTGGTGCTGTTTAAATTAGAAATTGGTTGGATCCAGAGCAAGTTAGTTGTACATTAGTTAGGTCCTTTGAAATAATTTGAGAAGTTAGTAATGACTTATGTAAGTCCCAATGGTTCATTGGGACCTAAGATCCACTAACTTGCTCTGGGCTCAACCTAGTGATGATGTTGCATCATGCGACTTTGTGCCTAGAATGTAAGTCTTAATTTTGTATTATTCAGGGAATATTTGTATGTGTACAAGGGATTGCACATGTGCTCTGGGCCTTTCTTGTTTTATTTGGCTTAATTGCAGCACGCCTAACATGGCATCTCAATCTTATTTCCAGTAGGTATTTTCAATAGCAGATAATGCTGCATTACAGGATTGCTATTCTTAAACTAAAAAGAAGCACATACCAAACTTGTATGTTTTGATGTCTCACTTGTGTGTCTATGGCTTGGGGCCGTAGAGTATCTAATAATGAAGTTAAAACTTCAGAACTAGCAAATAACATTTTACACAGAATTTGAAAGGTCAAGAATCCAAGCCTCAAGACTAGGGCTGGGATCCAGAGAATCCACCTACACTTGTGAGTGCAATGCAGAGTATGTTCTGTCGTGGATAAAACAAAAAGAGAAAAACCCATGCAGCTTACTGATTGGCATCATTCCAGAGTACAGTTCCCATTAAAAAAAAGCCCTAAATTGAATATTCATTTTTAACTCAAAACATTTGAGAAATATGTGGCTCTTTATATAAAGTTTTTTTTAAAGAAAAAAACTTCCTGTACTAACAGTTTTAATAGCATTTCTGTTACCAACTTTTTCCCCCTCATGTACTTAGGATTTTTCAGGGTTGCTGAAAGTTAAATCTCTTCTTTTGTAAGATGTCGATGGCACCAAACATGTCAGAAATAGAATCAGGAAAAACAGTCTAGTTATAATTTATGCTTTACTATATGAGTCATTCTGTTTTTATAAAATATTTTTCCATAGTTTCCAAAACTGCCAGTAGTTCCCAAGACTTTTTAAAAAGCTATTGCAGGTTGTCTTGAACAAGGACACCTCTTTATTTATTTGGCATACGTATTCAGACAACCAAGGCCTGACTTTCCTTAATTTGATTGAGCTGTTGCTAACTCTTCTTGAGCCTAGAAAAATACACTGCTTATGGCAGCAGAAAACTTGAATAGAAGGAACCTCCCTGCTTTTGCTTAATGTATATCTGCTTCAAAACTGTATGTGCTAATTTACTTTTAACCCTTCTGAAAACGCCAATATAGAAGGTGATTTTTCCTTCATGATCAAATTTTAAAATCTGTGTTTAATGAACTATGTAAAAGTAAATCCCAGTGAGCTCAACAGGGCATTCTCTGAATTAAACGAGTTTAGGATTGCAGCCTTATTTCTAAATTTTAAATTCTACTATTTTTACTGCAATACTGTAGTTGTGGAAGGTTTGTTGCTCATGGTCATATTCGGATGTCACTTTAAGCCATGATGGGTTAATAAGCTACTCACAAAAGCTATTTTGAAAATAAGCTATTGTTATCCCCCACATCATCAGACAGCTAAACTACTGTGTGTAGCTTATTAAACTACTGTGCGTAATCTGAGCCATCGTCTCGTGCCAGTCCTGCTGCAGTCCTCTCGCTTGAACAGTGGCACACTGTTTTACCCATTGACAACATTGCAGTAGCCTGTTTTAAGCTTTCACAATATCCTGATGAGAGGGGAGAGGTGTGGGGAAAGTACAAGGGCTTAATTCAGTGCTTCCAGGATGACTTTGACAAGGGGGTGGTGACTCTAAAGTGCTGGAAGTTTTCAGGAATGGGACAAAACTTTATACACAGCCTCCCCAAGTCAGGAAGCACCCAGTGCACCATCAAATCCCTGTGCAATTATACATGAAAGGCACGAAAACCATGGGTTCACTACAGAGGAGATGGTGCAAATAAACCCTTGTAAGTTTGCAGAATTGGGACCAAACTTCATATCCCTGAACCAATCTTACTCTTGCAAATTAAATTTGTTATTTGTGCTATAGCAATAGATGAACATACGTAGCTCAGAGTTTGATCTTCCACGAACAAAAATATTACAGCTCATTTAATAATTAAGGTATAGGAACGATTACAATGTGTGCAATCCAGAGTATAAATTTGTGTGCTAATATCACTGGGATGTAAGCACCTATAATAAACTTATTGTGATGAATTTGTAGCGGGTTGATGGATTGTACCCAAAGTGTATCAACCTGGAAAGAAGTGACAAGCAGAGTACTACAAGGAGCTGTCCTCATTCCAGTGTTGTTCATGTTATAGGTGATTTGGGCAAAGTAATAGAGGAGATGCTCATCAGATGTACAGATGACACCAAATTGGAAGGGGTAACTAATATCTTAGGAGACTGAAAGAGGATTTAAAACAATATTGACAGGATGGAGAAGTGATCCAAAATTTAGAAAATAATTTTCAAGAATGTCAAGTTCTGCTTTTAGGTAGGAAAATCAGATGCACAAATATTACAAGGATGGTCAGATAGTAGATCTCCAGATGTTTTGGACTTCAACTCCCAACATTCCTGACCATTGGGCATTGGACATGTTGGCAGGGGCTCCTGGGAGTTGAAGTCCAAAGCGACTGCAAATCTACCTTCTACCCACTCCTAAAATAATAGCATGGGTGACAAGCTGATGGGTGGTATAGAAATGTAATAAATTAAATTAAATTAAACTCTATGATTCTAAGAATTAAATGAGGATTATTACCATATATTCATAATAATATATGGTAATATATGTTTCAGCTCTTGAGTCTCACTACTATGGTGTCCATGATCTTTTATTTTTATAATGAAAACTTGTCCTTTAGGTTAATTAAGTAATGTTAATAAGAAATCTGTTTACTCCGATTTGTTTTTGCTTAACTCAAAGTAACTACAGTTTGGATTTCCCCCCAACCCATGGCTAAATTATAGCATATTGTTTTGCAAACTCTTGGTTATAGGAGAGGCTGTAAAACAGCAGGACTTGTCTAGCAGTATGCATCACAATTATTTTATCTGATTCCTTGGGATAGAGAGCTTGATTCTGTGCTGCCACCTTAGTGGCAGGAGAATAAAAGCTTCCTGTGGAACTGTGGCGTATAAGATCTATTCTGTGCATGTTATGAACTACTTCTAGGATTCATTTTGAACGTTAAGACATTTCCCATTTGTTCAGCATTCTCTGGATTTTCAACCAATACCAAATACGACCCATGTCAGATTAAAGCAGAAATAGCAAGTCGACGTGACAGAGTGAGTAATTGTTTTCTAATACTTTATGTTGAAAATGAATTATTTCAGTTCATATTTATATAATATTAGTAGTAGTAGTAGTACAATGAATTAGGGATATTGAATTATTAATATAGGCAAACGTTGGCACGTTGGGAAGAATCCAACAGGGCACTTTCACCCTTGCCGTTTCCCTTCCATCCCGCTGCTTCCCTTCCTCAAATGGTGGATCTTACTGATTCCAAGCAGGTCCCACCACTTATGCAAGGAAGAATTTGTGCTTCCTAGGGGAAGCCCTGGGACAAGCAGAAAGGCTTATTTTTTGAAGTAGGCAGGTTGGCGGGGTTCCCTTATGTGAGCTGACCTGCCTCCTTCCAGGAACGAGCCTTTCAGCTCCTTTCAGGTGGACCCAGAAGTACTAAGTCACTGTTGCAGAAGTGGTGAGAGCTGTTTGTGCAGTGGAATTTGGACATAAAAGAACCAGCCAGGACCCTGTTGGATTCTGCCCATTGGTTTGTTTAAAGATTATATTGAGTAAATGTGAACACATAGCTTTTTTAATTTTTTTTTAGCTTTGGCAACTGATTTGTTTTTTTTAAATCTTACAGACAAATTAGTAATAAAAAATAAAAACAAGAGAAGAAACTTGCTTGAACATAGGAAGTTACCTTATACCAGTGAAGAGTGTATTTTCTTCGCTGACTGACCTAACCTTTGCAAGGTTTTGGACAGGATCCTTTCTCAGCGCTATTTGGAGATGCCAGTAATTGAACCCAAGTCATTTGCATTTAAAGCCTATGCCCTACCACTGAGCTACAGCCCCTTCCCAATGGCCACCTATTCTTGCTTTTATAGATACACAGAAATCTTAATGTGGAGCTCTTTGCATGAGGCAAGGGAAGGCAAAATATATTAAACCTATCACAAGAGTGGAATTTGCATGAGAGATGTTCCAAGGATTATTTCAATTGAATTTGATGTGCAGACTAATGTGAACATATTAGTGTTCTTGTGGGAAAAGACAGAGTTGTTTTTATTTTACTATACAACCCAGCATATTGTTCTCAATAAATAAATAAATGGAGTTGCAATTTTCTAGCAAGACATAGGTATCTACCACAACTGTTAGCGATGAATATTAGGAGAGACTGATTGGGAAAATCTGGCAAAATGGTGACAATGAAAGTTAAAGTTCAGGCAGTAATTGCATAGTACAATGCTTGGTAGACACTTGAATAGTTATCTCATGAAGCCATTATATTGCCTGTGTAATTTTTAGTTACGTTGACATTTTTGAATGATTTCAGGTCCACTAAAACAACTCCAGTCGGACAGGAGGAATGAATGTTATAACAACATGATAATAAATATATAAAAACATGGATTGAAGATCATAATGCAACTTTGACTAAGTTATTTCTGTGTGTATGCGCACACAAAAAATGAAATCCATAAATCTTGGCCCCTTTTGTCATCACTTATTTTCTGTACAGTTAAACAACCTAAAATATTTTAAGTTCACATTATGAAATTGAGAAAGAACTATCAACTGAACAATTAATCACAGCAAGTTAGCATTCTTACATTTCTCTTATCTTTTTTTTTTTAATCTCAAGCTTTTTAGATTGAAGAGAGAATTGACACAGATGAAGCAAGAACTACAGTACAAAGAGAAAGGAGTAGAGACACTGCAAGAGTAAGTTGAAATGTAGCAGGGTGAAATTGTTCTATTTAATTCTTGATGGCATATACAAGGCTATGCAAGTTGGTCAAAAATGTATTTAAAATAGTACAATGTTACCAATAATATTTATATTTCCTGTGAGAATTTTACCATAGATACAGTGTTGACTTGCCTGAAGCAGTCCCTGTAGGACCCCTTTGGTACCTGTGTACTGTATTCTCTGGCCACTATCCAGATGAGAGTCTGGTTTGATTCCTGTTTCTCCAGCCATTCCTCCCCTCTCTATTTAGAGTAGTGGTAGGAAATCTAACCTAACTGGAAAGAATGGGGAAAATAGATGGCAGAAAGGAGAGAGAGAGAAAGAAAGAAAAGGATATGGCAGAAAGAGAATGGCAAGGGGGAGCGAAAGCCCTGCCCATGCTTGGTTCTTGCCCCATCTACTTCTGGCATGTGACCCCCAAGACATTTACCCCCAAGGGAATTTTTCCCTGAACAGAAGAAAAATGTTCCTTGATCCTGGCCTTGAGCTCTGATTGTAATCAAAAATTAGCGAAAACGAATAATCTTGATATTTGGTTGTGTGATAGGATTGATCGTAAGATGTCAAGTGCCCACATGAATTATAAATTGGATGAAGCACAAGCAATAATGAATGAGCTTCGAAGCATCAGAAAGGCCATTTGTATAGGTGAGAGAGAGAGGCAAGAATTGATGCAGGTAAGATGCTTTTCATTAATAGTAATACCTGTGGTCTTATATAAGACTGGAAATTTATATCACATCATATCAATACTTTTGTATGGGGAGGTATCGTCCTCTCTGTTGGCCAGTAATTCATGTTTCATGATTCTCGCTATTTAGTGATTTACAGTGTTTTGAAGCATAAAATTCCATAGTGTATTTCATCTTCTTGTAGTGCAAATATGTTTGATTACATTGATGTTCCTTCTTTAACTGGCTTCTTCTTTAGTATATGTGTTGAATATTTGAATTATGTCAGAAAAAGCATGCCTTTTAGTAATTTTAAGCACAATCACAGCCTATAACCACACATGCACTGTTCTTCTTCGTGGTCTCTGTGCATCACACATATGGGCTCTACGCCTGCGTGGAGCCTGTCTCGGAAACTTCTATAGCTAAGGCAAACGTTTTTGGCAGGGACCCCTCCCCCACTGTCTACTGACTCCATGTTCCCGCCTTTCTCCTCAGTTCTTTTTCGACCGCCTTGCTGAAACGATGTCTTGTTGGGAACTTCTATCTTTCTCCTGAGGAGAAAGCTTTAGAGTGCTAAGGATTTTAGTTATTTTACTTTGTTTTTAGTTCATTTTTAGTCTTTATTTATTTATTTATTTATTTATTACATTAGTATACCGCCCCATAGCGAAAGCTCTCTGGGCAGTTTACACACGATTAAAACAATTTAAAACATACAATGTACACACGTACATTTAAAACAATATAATTTATTGTTATTATATTCTTAGATATTTTATTCTCCAGCGATCTTGGATCGCGTTGAGGGGGATTAAGGCCTCTTTTCAAAATGTGTTAAGTGCGTCAGCAAGCTTCCCCAGCAGACAGACTTTTCTCTGTTTAATTTGTTTTGGGAGAGACTCAGGTCATCTAAATCTGTCGCTACGTTATTATTACTATTATTATTATTATTATTATTATTATTATTATTTATTACATGCTCCCACTTGATTGTTTGTACCAGGACAAACTGCAATTTGGGGCAAGCAATTTCTTTGTCTTGTGAGGGAACATTGATCTACACCTACCCTCCACCAGGAATTTAGCTTGTTAATTGCCCATATGTGTGATGCACAGAGACCACGAAGAAGAAATGCAGGTTGCTTAGTAGTTCTTTGAGTGGTCATTTGTGCATTCACACAACCCACCCACCGTCCCCGCTTTGGTGTCGATGTAAATGTACTGTCGATACCGAACGGGGCCAGCAAGTCGGTCTCTTGGAACTGAGGAGAAAGGCAGGAACATGGAGTCCGTAGACAGTGGGGGAGGGGTTCCCGCCAAAAACGTTTGCCTTAGCTATAGAAGTTTCCGAGACAGGCTCCACGCAGGCGCAGAGCCCATATGTGTGAATGCACAGATGACCACTCGAAGAACTACGGTTACAGGTAAGCAACCTGCATTTCTCTCATCAGCTAGGGCATCTTTGGTTATTCTAGAGCAATAGCACCAAGGAGAAAGTTGTGTAGAATCAGAATGATAAATATAGTAAAGTGGATGATTCCCAACATCCCAAAATAGGAATTGGCTTTCTTGTAATTTAAGTATGCCCATTATATGTGATGGTCCTAAATGGGCATGACTCATTCTTGTGTAGGTGTTTGGAAAACTTAGCAATTGTAAAATTTTATGACAGATGGTTCAGAAAATAGGTAAGAGGAGTATGAGACAGGACAGGAAGGGTTAGTCAGGTCTAAATAGGGTAAAGTAGTTAAAATTATGTCACTAATGCAAAAAAAAGCCCAACGGTTTTTCTACATGAGCTCAAACGAAGAATTCAAAATGTTTTTTGAAGACTGGTTAAGAATTTAAAGTAATCTATATATTCACATCGTTCATATGGGGATGTTATTTTGTAAATATGATATCATAGCAAAATAAAAAGCATTAATGAGAGAGACTTGCAAGAAAAGGATGTGACTAAGCTGAAGTTTGCGAGATACCCTGTTAGAGACCGGATCTTATATTGTGGAAGGGCAAGGCTTCAACTATTTTATACTGGTGTTCCAGGGTCATCTTCTATGGGATGATTAATAATAAATGAATTATCTCTTCTATTTGCTTGGCATGAGACTGTATCAGAACGTAATAGAAAAAAGGATCAAGTGTGGTATCTCATTTTTCTATACTTGACAGTGTGCATAAGATTAACATGATAAATTGCATAATTCTTAATCTTAGAGAACAATCTTAGGCTTGTTGGTATTAAATACTAAGCAAAATATATTTAAAGAAAACAAATAATTCCCAATGAAAATTTCTACAGTGGAAGCTTTTACTGAAATTCGCTTGTGTGCGCACCCACCTTATGATGCCAGTCTTCTGTGCTTTTCAAACTAGGCTTGAACATCCAAGAAAATATTCTAAGCTGTAATTTCTAGTCACTGGTCTATGTTTTTTTATTTATTTATTTATTAAAAACATTTGTATCCCGCCCTATTATCGCTGGAATCTCAGGGCGGCATACAGGTAAATTCAGATATAAACATAAATAATTCACACAGCTAAAAATGTATGAAATAGTTAACAAATTTAAACTAGTGGAATTTTTTTGAAAGCAATAAAACAATTAAAACTATGTGTAACTATGGAGAATTTAGCCCTTGAAGGCTTTGATAAAAAGCCATGTTTTAACTTGGCACTGAAACGAAGTCAGTGGCTCAATTTGGACGACACGATAGTCAATGGTGGGGTAATAATCAACTTTACAGTTGTTCAACTAGGGGGTACTCCCCACACAAAATGGTAATAAATAATCAACTGTAGTATGGATTAGGATCAGTGCTGAGTTGACTATCGCAGCGTTCGGATGACACAATAGTCAAAACAACTGACGATTGTTTTCCCCACACCAGTTGTTTATTGTGTCGTCCGAATTGAGCCAGAGTCGGCGCCAGTCGGGCCTCCAAGGGGAGAATATTCCACAAGCGGGGTGTCACAACAGAGAAAGCCCTCTCCCATGTACACCATAATGTATGTTTCGTGTTGGTGGGATGCAGAGGAGGGCTCCTCCAGCAGATCTCAAATCTCAGGCGGGCATATATAGGAAGAGGCGCTCCCTCAAGTACTGAGGTCTCAAGCCATTTACGGCTTTGAATGTCATTGCCAACACCTTGAATTCCAACCAGAAGTGTATAGGCAGCCAATGCAATTATTTTAAGACTGGTGTTATATGGTTTCTATAAGATGTTCCAGTGAGCCAAAACTGAACCACATATATGAAATGGATCATGAAGTAATTTATTTGTTTTAATTAAGCATTTAAAGTGAGCTGTACTTGGAGTTGTAGCAGTGTTCTGAACCTCGAGCTCCAGGAGAGGAAAAGGGGAATAGGACCACTTTCTTTCCACCTCCCTAAGAGGTGCTTCCCTTGCTCTGCTAAAAGGATCAGGTAGTGAATGATGTGAATGACCTCTGTCTGAGACCTCAGGAAACCGCTGCCAGTCAGAACAGACAATACTGGGCTAGGTGGACAATAGTCTGACATGTTATAATGCAGGTTCTTATGCTCCTAAAGTGCTAGAAGGCTATTGCGTACTTAGAGGGGCAGGGGGCTTTTTGGAGAGTGAGAAAAGGAAAAGATGTAGGAAACTGTTTTTTTCAACCTTGTGGCACATTCCCCCCCCCCCCCCCCCCGCCAACAAACCTAATCTTCCCGTTTCTACAGTGGTGTAGGACCTCCTTCAGGTCCCAGTCTTTGGCCCATTTTTCCCCATTTTGAAGGCCACACCTCTTTTCCCTGATCACCAATCATTTGGTGTTCTTTTCAGCTTTTACATGTTTTTTCCTCAATCCTAAAATGTTGAAATTCCTCTCCTGTGGCATAGAAACTGGCACTAAGAGCTTCAAGTTAAAATAGGCTGGTATTTTGGCCCCATCCCTTTTGCTTTTGGCTTCACCTCTTTTTCCTTTGGCCTCATCCTCCACTGGAATGAAGCCCCCGAGAGCTTTTTTATAATGCAATTTGGCTCTCAGGCTGAAAAAGTTTTATATGTAAGTAATGGTTACATTCTATATGATTATCCTGTCATTATCCAGTAAGAGAAATCTGTGGTTAATTAATAATGCCGATATCCTATATTAGAAAAGAACAACTGAAACATAAATAGATTCTTTTTATAAGATTTTTTTCTTTAATGCTTTTTTTAAAAGAGTCTGGCGAAGCTGACAGATGGATTCAAGAATAGCTGTTGTATTACAGAATCCCTTCAGGAACTTCAAAATAATTCTATCTCACTCAGTGACTCCAGTTTACCTCAACAACATTCTGATGCTTGTTCTCAAACTGACATTGTTGGAGAGGTATGTGTGTGTTCTAATGCAATATGCTTGCTATAAAAAAGATGCAGTTTTTGTTGTATATCATGGTGACATAATTAATATACATTTTCCCATTTCAGTTAAAAGAGGATGGAATACATATTAATGCACAAGAGAAAATTGGGCTTTTAATTAATCTTTTCTTGAAGCAAAAGAATGGTGTTGAAAGAATACAGTTAATATTATTATAGATGTGCTTTACAAAGGTTCTATTCTAATATCTTAACTATACCATTCAGGCCCATTTCATACATTAGTACGACTGTTTAGCAAATGCAATTAAGCTGAATGAATTACTTTTTTAAACTGATCATGTATTGGAGAGCAATCTGGAGACAACTTTATGCCCACTTTGGTTTTACCTTTGACTCCTAGAAACCTTAAACAAATTAATCAAACCATCAGTGATTTGTTTTGAAATTACCTATGTTGATTTGTCATGAACCACTCACCAAAGGGACTGTAACCATGCCCCATTTTGTCAGTTATGTGCTCTAACTACAGACTACTTCTTTTAACCCTAGAGTTACTCACTACCATCATTCACCAATACACTGTAGCCCTATACTAGTGTTCACTTGCAACATGTGTACAACTAACTTGGGGATGGGACATGAGTGAGCGCACAAGCCCTGCTCTCAATTTTCTCTGCATCCCTGGCTACATTAAAGACCTTGAGCTAGTGAGGAAGCTAACTTTGAATTTGCCTTTCCAAGTCATAAATTACTAGCAGCCCATTGTGCAGGAAAGGAATAACTGTCTGTAAAGATACAGATGTTACTTAAATACCCTTAAGTTGTGATAGCTATCAGGAGGATAACATGTACAAAAAGAAATGGGTATGAGACAACCACCAGTTGTTTTCTGAAAGGTCTTAGTCTGCTCTCATATCTTGGGGTCAGTTTTGAGTGATATACAGTTCAGTTATCAAAACGTATCTAACTGGGGGAAGCTTTGTTTCACATTTACTATTGATCTTACTCTTTCTAGATGTGAGTTCTTACTGTGGAGCTAGTGGACTGTGAATCAAGAAATCAAAACATTTCCATGCAAGTGTACTTAATATCAGAGCCAAATTTGTTATACTTTCAATAAAAAAAGGTTTCAAATATCACTTGCCATTTAAAAAATATTTCTGTTTGAATCACTTTCAACACACATTCAAGACTTTTGAGCTTAAATTTCCTAGTACAGAGTTTTGTTCTTTCATGTATAGATAAGTAAAGAGAACTTGCCAACTCAGTCTCTAAACGTTACTGAGATAGGCAGTAAACTGGAATCTGTTTCTCTGGTTGAAATTTGCTTTAGTGTTAAACTTTTCATCCATGTTTTTTCACTTTGCAAAATATACTTATATTCTAAAAAATTCCAGTGTTTCAAAGTATATTTTTAGTCTGTCATTTTTTCTTTGTTGCAGGAGTGGACATCGTACTCCAACATGGTATGCATAAAGATTGAATTGTTTAACTAAGTATTATAACTGGATTTACGAAGAAATTTTATTATATCAGAAGAAAACTCCCCTTGTTTAGTTTCTGTGACCATAGAATTTTGAGACAAAGGACTCAGATGTTGAGTAATATATTCATGAGGTTAATGATATGAAGGGAACAATTTTACTTTAAAAAGTCCTAAAACCTCCCAAAACTCACCCTTTTAAATATCTAGTCTGATATTTAGCTGCCTGGCCCGTTGAACTCATTGAAATTATTCTGAAATTGGCAACAAGTGTGAATCGGCATAGATTTGTACTCTAAACTTGTAGCATATTTTATTTAAAATGTAAAATGAAAAACTTCATGTATTAAGGGCATTATCCTATGCTGCCTATGGACCAGTGGAACCACTGCTAGGACAACAGAGAGCTTGTGGTTGCTACAGCAACTTGAAACAAACAGAAACACTAGTTTCTGGAATGAGGCAGTTCATCGGGGCTTGCAGAAGAGAGCTTCACAGATCTGCCTCGATCTGGAAATGAACTTTTCCATTCATTTCTGGTGTTACTTTACAAAGCATTAACTCTTTGCTGTGCAAGGTGGATTCTGTTGGAATGACACAATCAGTGGGACACAGGGTCTCACAGAATATTGCCCTAAAAGTTTATATTGCATTTTTATTTCATTTTCAGCATGAAGTTCCTTGAGTACGGATAATTTTTAGCTATAGTTATATATACTAGAGAGCCAGGATAATAGAAGGATGAGTTTAGTTGTTTTGTGACTTGAGCTGAATTGTTAAACACTTCAAAATAGTTTTGGACCAGGTCAGATTTTGATGCTGAACTTAAATTACATTTCCCCTCACATTGTGTTACTATTTCTCTAATGAACTATTAATTTTCTCATTTCTCTTGCCTCACAAAAGTTTGGTTTTGATGATAAGACAAGGCACGCTGACAAAATAAAACTGAGCTGGCAGTACGAAGAGGCCAAAAAGAGGTAAGTACACTTAAGATGTAATGCTGATCACTCACAACTGGTCTCTGCTTGATTCTGACAAAAATCATGAATGATTTTGCATATGTGTTATCAGACATCTAACACTGATGCCACGCATTGTTAATTTCTAGTGATCTGGATATGTACTGAGCAACTTCTTTTGATTTAAAATACGTTGTACTCAACCCTAATCATTCCAGATTAGGCAAGCTAAAAGCCAAATATGTACACAGCAAATATGTACCAGAGACAGCACACTGATTTGGATTCTATAGTTTAACAAATCTTGTATATCATAGTAGAAGCAAACATTATTTAATTGGCATTGCTGACTGCTTTACTGTCCAGCACTAAGACCAGATCTAGCTTTTTGGGGCCCTCAAACAACTTTATCTAAAAAGGATCCCTGGGTGGGATGGGTTGGGGAAAGCGCTAATGTACGGTAGTTGAGAGAGTGGAGCATGAAACTGAGAAAACGTAACACAATTGCAAGAGATCCTGGGCACAAAGCCCAGCCAGGTTACAAACTGCAGGTGTTGGCTATTAATTGGCAAAGCCCTTAACAGGGCTATTAATTGGCAAAGCCCTTAACAGGTCTGGATCCCAACACCACTGACCTCTAGTACAGGACATATCTAGTGGATAAGAGAAAACACCTAGACATGTATCACATTAGACCCTTGGGCAAATGAAGCGTGAATATTGCATTATTTTCAGGCCCACTGAATGTTTATAGAGATAGGTTTCATCACCGTTCTAAACGTGTGAATCTAAGTAAGTATAATAAAATGTGCTCCTTAAAGAACAAATTGCAGTTAATACACTTTCCTTACATTGGGTAACCAGAGCCCTTACATCAGAAAAAGTGCTGTTCCCTTTCTGTTGTAATTTGACATAGTAAAACAAGACAAGAACTAATGATTGGCCTAAGACCATCTGTTGAAATCGGTGGTCCTGATCAGTAACTTGGATGAGAGATCACTGGGGAGATGGGGCACAAGTATAAAAAGTGGACCAAGATCATTTATCATAGGCATTCAGCAAAATAATTACTGGAATCCGTACATTTGATCATCTAGTGTCTTCCAGATGTTTTGAACTGCAGCTCCCAAGAATTCCTGACCATTGGCCATTGTGTCTTGTACTGATAGGAATTGAACTCCAAAGTATCTGGCGGGTATGAGCTTGGGAAGGCTGTGCTAGATACTACCTTAATGTACTTTGTATCTCTGTATCTATGATTTGAAAATAAATTGTTTCCATTCTGCAGTAAATAGTTTCCCGTAATTGTGATTTAGGATGAAATCCTATGCATGTTTAGATAGAAAAAGTCTTATAACTTCCAGCATGCCCCTGCCAGCTATGTCTAAACATGCATAAGGTTGGGTTCTTAACTATTATCTGTTGTGCAGAAAACCTGTTACTTTGGTATTAAATAGACATTGATAGTAAAAGTGTGGTTTTTTAAAAAAAGTTGAACAGCTCAAAACACACTTCTTTCTATCAATTATAACTGTGGTCACATTCTGCATTTATCATGCATTCCTTTCCTTAGCTTTCTGGCATTTCTGTAGGGCTTTTGTCTCCACAAAATATTTCTGAGTTGAACCTCACTTTGCTAGTGAAACATCTACTGCAGTTGCACAGTGTGGGTGTAGGAATGTGCTGTATTTGGTTTAAATTGACAAAATTAAAGTGTTGCTGTACATTTAAAATATTTTAACCAAGCTCCTTGTTTAGTCACAGTGATGAGAGAGCAAAGTATGAGTGTCACCAATGGAGCCGAGCAAATTCTTTCAAAAAATCTAAACTTGTCTGGGTCTGCTTTTTCTTTTGGAACCTTGCTAAGAATGTATATAGTATTTATTTGTTGTCCTTTATTGTAAGCAACTCCAAGGATTCTGACAATACAGAAGACTCAATCTTGTAATATATTAAGGATGAATTTTGCTAAATATTAAATTATATACTATATGGTCAGTGCCTGTTCTCAAATGTGTTTCACACAGCCCCCCCCCCCTTGGGGGTGCTAAACAAATAATAAATATGGATTACTTCTTCAGCTGCTACTCTGTATAAAGCTCCACTGTGTTTAATTGAGGTTGTCATCTTGAGACCAGACGTCAGTATTTTTAAATTTCAAGTTGGCTACAAATCCGAGGATGTTTCCTTTTCCATTTTGCGATGTAGCTAAACTCTTAAGACAACTCTCCAGATAACTTTTTTTAAAACTCAAAATAGTGGACATAAAATATGAGAGTTTATTCTATTTGCTCTACACGAGACGCTCTCCAAATGTTTTGGACTACAACTCCCAGAAACCCCAGCAAGTATGGCTAGTGGTCAGGAATTCTGAGAGTTGTAGTTCAAAACATCTGGAGGGTGCCAGGTTGCATACCTTTGCCCTACACCATGATAGTGGAAATTCATAGGTAATGTTCAATTTTTTTTCATGGAATACACGTGTAATACTTTTGTGGACGATGGATGCAAATATCTTCTGATTTATGTGTTCTTGTTTTTCCTATTAAACATTCCTGTTTCTAACATTTTTAAAAAAGATTCAAAAGTAAATATGTGATTTCGTGAACTAGAAAATATAAAAGACAGAGACCCTGTTTGCATGTAATGAGAAGCCACCATGGGTTAATTCTGAATATTCAAGCCACAGCAGGGGTGTGCCATAGCTTGTCTATGTGCAAACTGGTGGTTGACAAGCCTCCCTGAACCAAACAACCAACCCTTGCTGGGCTTGCATATAACATAAAGCTACAGCACCTTACATCCCACCCACGCTGCAGCTCGAATATTAAAAAAGACAGACGCTGCCTCAAAAAAAAAAAAAACCCCGCTGGAAAATTCATCCATGATGGCTTCTCTTTACGTGCAAACCAGGCCAGAGCCTACCACAAAAAAGTAGGCTCAACAGCAATGTATACTGAAAGTGCAGTGATTGGACAGACAGTTCTGCTACAATAATGTTCTGAACATGAGTGGTAACAGTGAATACTTACTCTAGTATGATAAACTGCTAGGACAGCAACGTTATGAAAAAGCTGGTAACAGTATATGCTGTAGTATGACAAATTGTCAGAATATAGCAACCCCAGTCCTTCCTTTCCTAATTGTAGCTCTGAGTTTTATAAAGGTTAAGTGTTTAGTCTAGGGAAAGGCCCCATATGTTTAGGCCTACAATTCCCATTAGCCCTAATTAGTATAGGCCAAAACATCTTTAAGGCCACAAGTTGCCCATACTGGTGTTAAATTGCAGCTGTACTTTCATTAAATAAATAGGAAAATGTTCACATTTGGTCATAAAAGAGCCACAAAATCTATCCTGGGTAAAGTGCTAGTAATATATTACATTTTCCCTTAATATTGTGGACACTTGATTTTTTTTTCTAGATGGTACTATGAAATAAACTTCAAGGTTTGTTTCTTTTGGGACAGAGTCTTTCCTAGCTTTACATTGATTTTTGTTGTTGTTGGAAACCTAAGAAATGCTTCAAATAGCTTTGGCTACGACGCTGCTGCTTCCTTGCCAGTAAAAAGGTTTTTTTAAAGCAACAACAAAACAACAACCGACCATTCATGTTTATAATTACTCATATTCATTTTGTCTTTCATCTTCATATTTAAAGATATATATCCAAATAATATCTAATTGCATTGACAAATATGCTACTGTTTATCATTTTTATAAGGCTCTCTCATTCATCTTTGGAGTACATTCATAAACACACTATTCTCTGACCCCTTGCCTATTTGTGGAGATAAGCATCTACTGTTTGTGAAGATACTGACAGGATGGGTCATTACTATGCAGCCACAAAAGACAGAACATTTTTGGTTGAAAGCACATGCACTAAACGCTTAAACCAAATAGCTCAATAGAAGGTGGTGTAAATGGGTAGCTGAGCTCCACTAACACCTTTGGTTCATTAGGTGGCATTTAATTTGTACCTGAGTTGGCTGTTCGTTGCACAGAGTTTTGTTAGCTTTTTAAAAATGTCATGGCAGCAGGAGCGGCTTTTATTTTTAAATACTGTAAGACCTGCAGAGTACTATGCAGAATACCTTTTCCATGGGGGTCACTGTAGGCCTGGAATCCTGGCGTAATACTCCACAATGTTAATTAGCAGTGTGTACACTGCTTTTCCCATCCATTCATGAGATTGGGTAAACAAACCAGGAAGGGATAGCTTTGCATTTGAACCCAGAATTATGGTTCCTATTACAGAGGAATGAAGCAGGGAGAAGTGAAGCAGGGAGCAAATGATTCTTTACATCAAGATTCTTGATGTAAAGTAACTGGTGAATGCATTGCTTTCAGTAACACATTCAGTATGAGGGTTTCATATCTGATTAAAAGTTTTGGTAATTAATTTTAAAGCCCTAAGTGTGTGTACCCAATATATCTTTAGTAAATGACTTCTTATGTGCCCATTTCCCCTTCGCTACAGATCATAGTACGCATACTTTCAATTTGTGAAGTCAAATCTCCTAGTATGAGGAACAGAGATGTCTCTATTATTTCTCCCATTTTATAAAGCAATCTCTTTGGAGATAACTGTCAGGATCTATTCTTACATGCCGGATGACTAAAAATGCTTTTTGTCCACTAAGGCATTTTACTGTATTGTTCTGCTTCTCTCCTAACTCTTACATTTTTATGTTGCTGATTGTCTTCTTATCTATGTTTTGTTGCTTTCTTTTTATAAGAAAAATTCAAAATTGTCATATTTTGTAGCTTTACATTTTTGTTTATCACCTTAGGCTGTCTTAAAAAGGCAAATAAGAATATGGAACAGTATTTTCCAAGATTATGCTGCTTTTTCCAGATATTTATGATGGCAGAAATTAAGTGTGTGGTGTCATTTTCATCTAGTATATACAAGTATATTTTAAGGACTTTCAGAGGACTAAATTCCTATGTCTTTGTAGAGATTATCGTTGTTTTTCTTCTTCTGTAATTTAATTTATTTGTGTCCTTGTATAATTAAGGATTTTCAGTATACAGCAGCAATTAGCACTACAAGATCATGAACATTGGCCAGGGATGGTTGAGGCTGACAGGGACCGTCTTCAGCTCATCAAAGAGAAAGAAGCTCTCTTACAAGAACTGCAGCTCATAAGTCAGCAACAGCGGTCACCAGAAGACATCCAACGTTTAGAGGAGGAGAAAAGGCGCCTGGAGGATGAGATCCAGCAGGCTCGAGCTACTTCTTCTCATGGTGCTGCTGAAAGGTTTGAGAATTTAACTGATTATTTTGTTAGATGCTACAGGATATATAACAGACACACTGGAATGATAGTGCAGTTATGAGGCTATAACAGTACAGTGGCAAATGCCACTAACCTAAATCAACAGCTGAATCCTACTTTGTTGTCATTTGCTATTCCTCATTTTCTTAAGTCTCCAGAGCCTATTTAGCAAGTTACCTGTCTGATACCAGTTGAGCAGTAAATATGGGAGTAGTGCCAGCTGAAGCTAATATATATATATATTTTTTAAAAAGGACAGGAGCACTTAGAATCCATAGATATATGCCTATAAGAATTGCCATACTGGATTACACCATAGGCCAATCTCATCATACACTCTATTTCCATCATTAACTTGATTACCTTCTAAATACTTCTTCAAAGACGAAAGGATGACATAGTGGTAATAACTACCATCTGGGGGTCCTAAGCATCTGGGGGTTAGAGGCCTGCTGCTGAGCAGTAGGGATATAGGAAAAAACAGAATGTTTTTTTTTCTCCCTTATATTAGTTAAAATATTGTGGTAGAAACTAGGACTGTGCACGGATCCGGAACCCGAATCCGAAGCGGATCAGGGTGATCCGGACCTCCCGGAACTGGATCTGAACCAGATTGGGGAAGGTCCGGATCGGATCGATCCAGAGCCCATTGGTTCTCAGTAGAGCGATGTCGCACTGGGTGATATCATCACCCGGCACGATGCTGCTCTACTGAGAATCAGGCTGTGAGGCCTGGTTCTCACTAGAGGAAGCAGCGGCGGCGGCGAGGAGGCAGCAGGTAAGCAGGGAGAGTGGGGGGAGGGCAGTGAGTCCTTTTCCCCATAGACTTGCAAGTCTATGGAGAAAAGGAGGGTGTCTGGATCGGGCCTCGGATCCGGATCGGATCCGGATCATACGGATCCAGATCCAGATCGGGGGGGCCGTGCACAGCCCTAGTAGAAACTCACTGCTGAAGGCTACCAGTTTTGTGCCAATGTTGTCCGTGGTGTCTCCACCTTCTGTGTATATGCCTTTTATCCACTTTGAGGAGGTTAGCTAAGTCATACAGTCCAGTTACTTATGTGAGTCAGACTATATATTACCTGTTCAGGTGTAGCACTCACCCAGTACCCTGGTGTGTGTTTCATATGATCTGTCAGCCTGTATGTGTGCAAATGTTCAAAAAGTAGGGAAACACTGACAGAAATGTAGATGAGGATTTTGCTTTTAGTGCACTGAGTAACGTGTATTTGTCTTTGCAAAGTAAGACAATGTGTTTACTCTATTATAGGATACTGCTACAGGAGAAGAAGCAATGCTTGCTCATGCAGTTGGAAGAGGCAACTCGGTTAACTTCCTATTTATATTCCCAATTGAAGAGGTTAGTTCTTCAGAGAAATTGAGTTGTGTATTTATGACAAATCATGATGCGAAGAGCAGTCCTAAGTATGTGAGGTTGTGGGGAGTGGAGTGGTGGATCATCTGCCACTTCTAAGGACTGCCTGTCTCATGTTGGCTAAGGTAGACATGGCTGCAGCAGGGAGGGACGTCTTCCTTTTTGCCTTCAGCGATTCCTCCGCTCTCCAAAGGTTTGTGTGGGCAGGGAAATGCGCATGTCAGCTTCAGGCTGGTTAGGAGACCGATCCTGGGGCCTCTCAGGGGAATGCCCTGGAATGCCCTGTTTTGAGTCCTACTACCAATGGCAACATGAAGTTTTTCATAGGCATACTGAAGGCTTCCAAAGTAGACATGCCCCTGCTGGCAGAACTCCTCTCCCCCACTGCAGGAAAACTTCCACCCCAACCTAATCCCCTCCAGCTAACAGGCCTGGGTGTTAAGATGATTTTGGTAGGTGAATCCTAAAAAATAAAATAGAACTAGATGTTTTGCTTTGGTTAAGAAGACTATGGTCTTGTAACTTAAATGAGATAGAATTCCAATTTCCCCCTGACTTACTGTTATGGTTACAGCTGACAGCATATTCCTTTGTGGCAGATTCATTGGATTAAGAATATGATTTAGGATTCAACTGCAAAACTTCAGAATGCTGAATTTCAAAATTTATCTGAAAGTAAAGATGTGGACTTCGTATGCTGCTGTCCAATTTTCTAAATCCTGAGGGTTGGCTCAGGATTTATGTGCAAACAATTCATTTTCATTTGGGGTGGGTGGGTAATGTATTAGTTAATTAAATTAGTAGCAATAATATTTGTTGTTATAAATGCTTATTATGAAGGGTAATAAATTGCATTCATTCAATATTAGACTAGTCTTTGCACTAGGCAGAATATGTCCTACTCTAAAGCTTAAAATGGACTAAATTGCTCATGAGAAAATGATGGCTGATATTTGGAATACTGGATTTCCAAGAAAATATTTAAGGACCCTTGTGAGAAGAGGAAAGCCCAGACTTCATAACACACACACACACACACACACACACACACACACACACACACATTGTTAAGAAACCACTTTGAGAGTAACGAAGTGGAGAAATGGAAAATCTTAAACAATACAGTTGAAAAGAAACCTGTGGGATGGACTGAACTTTCATTGGTTTGATTCACATGTAACACCAAATAAGCCTCAGGCTTATATGTTCTGGCCTACCCTCACCCAGTCTGCTTCTTTTATCTTGGGCAAATTGTAGGGAAAATAGAATTGCAACCAAACTAGTTGAATTTTCCCTTTAAGCCAGAATTACAAACCATGGTTTGATCATAATTCACAACTCTATTTTGGAGGGCAAGCACAAACCATAGGTTGTCAGTGCAGATATAAATATTAACTATGGTTTGCTTCAAAAAGATCAAATGCAGGAGGGAATGAAGGGGCAAAGGAGCATGTGAATCAAGGGTTGTCCCATATGACACTTGAACCAGCTCATTAAGTGTATCCTTTAGCTATTTACATTTGTAATAATGAGGCAATAATCACTTACTGTTCTGCTTTCTCACTTGATCTGGTGCTTTCTTGCTATCTTCATTTATTTGATAATACTAAAACTGGAAGTATTTTCTTTGCTAAATTTTCTTTGCTGTTATTGATGAAACCGAAATTCTAGGTTTTGAACTTGAATTTTCTGAATACATAATTAATACATGTATATGTTTGTATTCTAGCTTGTCTGCCAGCACACTGACAATATCTTCTGGCAGCAGTCGGGGGTCATTGGCATCCAGCCGTGGATCATTGGCATCCAGCAGGGGCTCCCTTAGTTCTATTAGTTTCACCGACATTTATGGTCTTCCTCAATATGAGAAATCAGACAGTGCTACAGAATATGGGCAGCATATGCGCTATGATCCAATTCCAATTGATTTTCATAGCAAAGACATACAGTATCTTGAATCTATTGGAACTTCTAGTAGCAGTAAACAAAGAAGATCTTTGGATACACCTCTGTCCTTGGCGTCTCTGTCTTCACGGTCGTCTCTGTCCTCATTATCTCCTCCAAGTTCTCCCCTGGACACTCCCTTCTTACCTACTTCTCGGGATTCTCCATTGGCCCAGAAGTCAGAAGGATATGAGGAAATAATGGGCCCAAGTGCCTTAGAAGTACTCCGAGGTCAGGTGTCTATTTTGGGTGAAGATAAAGCACAAGAAGAAACAGTGTCATCTAAGGCTCTTGAATATTCCACAGGCAATGAAGGACTGCTGGAAGCAGGGCTGCAACTGACAAATCTTCCAATCTCTGGAGGTAAATGAATATTTAGCCTCTAACACTTTGTATTGCTGAATCTAGAAAATACAACAAAAATACAATATATGTTTAACCCATTCTTAAAGGTTTAAAAAACAGATATCATCGAAAGTGCATAGGTGGCCTTTAAAGGGCTTGTTTGATGTTCAGTTTTTGTAGTGAAAACAGCAGCATATCTCAAAACTTTTTAGTTCGTTTTTATGTAATTCATGAAGTCTTAATGAAAAAGTTATCAGTTAGTATATATACACTGTATAACTTATTAGTTAACACAGAATTATGCTAGTAATTGTTACAATCCACCATTGGTATGTGCTACCTTATTACAACTTTGAAAAAAATGCGTTTTCAGTCTTCTTAGTTCATGTGCTCGAAGAGAAGGCCACAAATGTGCTGTCTCTGATGCATGGTACCTTACCTAAAACCTTTTCCTTAAAATCTTGAATGTCTGAGATTGTATGTCCTCTAGTTTTTTTTTTAAATTATTTAAATTGTTCTTACTTTGGAAAAGTGTTCATATTCTTTGCTCCAATGCATATAACTGAGTGTTGCTTCTTCTCAATAGAATTTACAGTGACCCCACATCAACAAAATATTAGTCATGTTTAAGTCCCATTGAAATCAATAGGGCATGTTAATTGCGACTAATGGCACTTTATTAATAGATTAAATTGCCTTGGATTTGGGCTAGTTTTTTCTTCTTTCTGACAATATTTGAAATATACAAAAAGTCTGAACTGGTTCTTCTTAAATCTCTTGCTTATAAAGTAACCATATTTTTTATTTTTTCTTATGTGACTTGGCTTTCGCTTTTTAAATTATCCTTGCAGTTATTCCCTATATTATTTTCAGTACTTGCATTATTTGTAGAACTGAATGAAAGGGTCTCAGTGATAAATACAGAGACCCTAATTTCCCCACACAAATCCATAGTACTTGGTCACTGTCAAAGATACATGTCGCTCCTGACTTCCAGGTATGCAGGGTTCTGATGGCCATGTTTGACTCCAAAATCTATTGCACAAATTGAGATTATTGAAACCTCTACAACAACTTTTCCACCACTTCTGCATCTTGCTGCGTAAATTTTACTGCAAACACTGGCTATCTGTTATTAGAACTGTCCTTATTCCTTTTATCCTGATTTTTACCTCTTTTGTTGCCCGCTATAAATACGAAATCCTATTTTCCAGGGCTGCTTCCTAGCCAGTTTTCTCTTACCTTTTCTAAAATGTTCGTTACTTTCTCCTACCTGTAGCACTTGGGCATGTATCCCCCTTCCCGTTATCAGTGAATTCCAATTCATCAAGAAGTTCTTTGTCTAATCTTGAATGCATTTGTAATCAATACTAGATCTGTAGTGCGGATTTCTTCATTCCAGGTAAATGAAGATGTCCTTTACCTAATTTCTTTTCTTTCTATTTTCTGGCACAATTATCTTTTGCATTTTCCCCTTCTGTCACTGCTTTCTGTTTAACTGCTGCATGAGCATCTTATTATATTGTATGAACTATTTTCATCAATTGTTTGCTCTTAATATATTATAACGTTTACTTGATTTATAATATTATTTGTTTCAAAGTTTGAACTTTTAAAATTCATTCGTTTAATTAGCTTACTTTCTATATAACAGTTTTAAGAGTGATTTGGGAAATTTAACTCAGGTGTATATCATATACTGGTAGATAGCTGGGTAATTCGCAATAGATCACCAAGCGTTTCTAACTCCCAATTGTTTACGGGCGACAATGGAAAGACTGCCCCCCCCCGCTCCCCCCCACATCTGAATTAGGCTGATGAGATGGTAGAAATACTGGGGTGAAAATCAGAAGTGGATTAAATCACTGGGCTGAGTATGTGTTCAGAGACATGCATGTTCTTTAATTCCAAGATTATGTTCCCCGTGAGTGGCTCCCACATGATTGAGGCAACTCATAAATGACTGAATTATGTGGACTGGGGCCAATTACACATATTTCGCCAGTGTTTCAGCACCCCCTCTCAGTGGGGTGCCTGTTCTGTGGCCACATGGTTCGGTCCCTTAGACATTCTCATGAGACTGGGATTAGGATAATAGATGAAGGGCACTCTTGTTTTAACATTGGTACAGAGCATATCAAATGGCAGCCACCTAATGATGGAATACCATAAAATAGGCCCGTTTTTAAAAAAATAATAATTGAAATGATGGCCAAGGAATCTTTTTTCATTAATAAGGAAACAATAGCAAACCTTATAAGAACATTCCTGTTATATGCAGGCAACACATAAACTGTAGAACGTACCATTGTAGCCCTAGCATTGTAGCACTAAGATACGTTAGATCTTGTGTAAAAAAAAGGGGGCATCCATAAAGTTAATAATAATGATTTATAAAGTTCATTTATAATATTAAAAGCACTTTACATACTAGCCCAGTAACTCTTACAACAATCCTATTAGGTAGGTCAGTATTATAATCCCATACTGCAAGTGAAAGGAGACTGATACTCGGAAGAAGCAGTTTGTTTAAGGCTACCTGGCAAGTTAATGTCTGAGTCAAATTTTGAATCAGCAGTGTGGGTTATATCCATTGTTAGTCCTACTTATAGTAGACCCTTTGAAACGAATGGGACTTAATGACTTTAGCCACTGCACTATATCAGCTCTGAACTAAGATAGATATCACAGAAATATATTACAGAGAGGCAAGACCTGTACTACCAGTGCAATATATGATGCAGACCTTTCAGGAGACCAAGAATTTTTCTAATTACTATATTTTTATAGAAATATTTTAGTAACAAAAAAAAATAATGTGAGTGCAATCTAGAGAGAGTAAACTACCATAAGGCTGTAACCTTCGGCATATTTAGTGTGTAATAAGCACCATTTAAGGAACCATGAGTTTGTGAGCACGAGTGAGATGTGTGCTGGTTCCTGCCTTCCCGCCTTGTTCCGCTTTCTGAAACAACCCAGGCACCTCCATTGTCATCCCATGTGAACCCAGCACTTTGAATTGTTTAGAGCTAAACAACCCAGAGGTTTAAACAATAATAGATAATGAGTTTTGGAAAGCAGAAGCAGGCAGGAACCAGCATGCTAGCTTACATACACTCACACAATTTAAAAACAATTTAAAATTCTGAATTGGGTCATTAATTAGTAAACATAGGTAATACTGTAAGTTCTGATTAAATCAGTGAGGCTTAAATGCTTTGTTTTCTGTTTTGCAAAGTCCAGTTTATTTCCATGTGATTTTGTTTCAGAAGGTACATAATTTTACCATTGACTGTTGAATCCAAGTAATAAGCTTTGTAAATTATTTTGGATTTAAACTTCCTACCCTAACACCATCTATATTTTCTCCAGTTGCAGAGTTTTCAGGTTGTTCTTAATTAATTAATTAATTAATTAATTTTTAAACAAGAAAATATAAAGTTTTGACAAATTGATTTAACTGTTTACTTAAATCATTCTTGTATTTTGTTTCTCATGTGGCACAACAGAAAAAATTGCTGTAAGTGAACCTAGAATTTCTATTTGTGGTGGGTCTCCCCCCCCCCCGACCTGTAAAGCCCATTGTATTGTTTGCTTGTATGTAGATTTTTGTTTTTGTGTTTTCCTCTGTATTGAGTGCATGTTATAAGGACAGAATATATGCTTCACTGGTTTCAATCAAAATCTTTGTATGTGTAACCATTGTAGCCCTTTCTAGTTGCTGCACTTTTAACCAGTGGTGCAGCAGTAAATTTGGAAGTCCAGGAACTTATCAAGACAGCTCCTACAACAGGAACGGGGGACATGTGGCTCTCCAGACATTGTGGGTCTGCAAGTCCTTTCATCCCTCACCATGATATGCCAATCAAGAACAGTCCAAACATGCAGGCAGATGTGTTGATCCATTTTTCTTTATTTATAAATATGCCTCAGTACATACCACAATGCCAATTTATTAGGATCTGTGGGGAAAAGGTGGTGGAGCTTAGCTTAGCTTTCCTGCATTTGTGCTCCATTACACCACTGGTGTTAATTAAAGAATTAATGAATTAATTTCCATTCAATATTTGCTGTTGACTGCCTTAAGATTCTGTTTTGAAGCTTCTTTTGCAGTCCTAAATATGCTGATAAGCTGTGACTGAGGAATTTTAAAAAAGTTGTCATCAAAATATTAAAACTCAGAAAGCTTCAAACTACTTAGTGACTCTGTTTCTGTAATTTGAGTAACCAACCTGACTTATCTTAATGACAGCTTTGTTGTCTATCAACTGATGTCTCAGGCTTCATGATAATGAAATTAAATCAAATTACCCTATAGGACATGTCAAACTGGAGGTTTTTTGAGAGATCACTGATCTCTCAAAAAATTAAGGTCCAGTGATTTATCAGATATGTATGTCCTCTTTTTGTTAAAGTTTTTTAATTTTAGTTATAATGCTATATTGATGTTTTTTTCTGTTTGCCTGCTGCATGAGTTTTTGTGCCTTTTTTGTCAAGCTGTGTTCCTGCTAATTTTTAGTAATTTATAGCTAGCACCTAATTTTTTTTTGTGATATTCAGGTATTTACCAGCTTTCAAGCATCAAGAAAAATAATAAGCTTCAAAATTTATAATATATTTGAGCATTTCCATGTTGCATCTTGTTTGTTTATATATCATATACTCTCTTGTGATTTCCAAGGTACAGTATCCTGTGGAAGACACTCTGCTAGACTGTCCGCTTTTTGTGACTATACAGTTAGCTTTTTTTGGTCCTTCTCTGGCCATCACAATTTTAAAAAAATACTATAATTTTGCAACAGTGTTACCATTTGAAAAAATAACATTGGGGGCATAGTTTTCCTCTGTATTTTATTCCTTTAATCTCAATCGCTAATGATAGAGAAATTTATTATTTTCCCTGATGAGGAGTAACTGAATGATATATACTGTTTCCAAAGCAGCTCAGCTGAGAAGTGATAAAAAAGGAGACTTTATTTCCAGGTTTATTGATGCTACTGCTAAATTAAATTCTGTAGGTTAAGGGTAAAATCCAACATAAGTCCTACTGGGACCCAGTTTGCACACAATAGTTTGTTGTTGGATTAACTGCTTGGCTGTTTAGCCCATGAACAACCCAGCACTCTGGGTTTGCACGTCACACTCACAACCTCTGATCAGGCGATTGGAAGTGGTTTATAGAAAATGGAAGTGGCTCATATCTCAGCAAATCAGTTACTTAACCCTCTAATTTCCATTGTTATGTGCATCCTGACCCTTGGAATAGGCCCATTGAAATGTTAGTCATGACTAACTTACCACCCATTCATTTCCATGAGTCTACTCTAAGTAGGATTTATATTGTATTTTACCCAAAGATTGATTTCTATGCATTTTGTAAACCACTAGAAGAAGAGAGGTGTTATTTGGTCCTGAGAGCCCACTAGTATCATGCGGCAGAGTATAAATATAACAAACCTAAAAAATAAAAAAGCAGTAAAAGAAATGGATTCATGGAAACATAAGAGCCCTGCTATATCCAACCAAAGGCTTATCTAGTCTACCATCCTGTTCTAATCCTTTGGCCAGCCAGTGGCTATAGGAAGCCAACAACCATAAATGCCATTCATTGATGTTTTCCCCTTGGTTCCTTGGATCCTACTTTTCACTTGCAAGCCTTTTAAATGGAAGTTGATTTGAATATTGCAGAGCAGGCAGTGAAGTCTGCACTTAGTCAATAAGGCTACAATCCCAGGGATAAACAGTGGGGGTAAATATGCACAGGATGCATAGTATATTTTCTTGTTCCCATAGATGTCATATACCAACTAGTTGCTTAGTGATAGGACGGTGCCCATTGTCTACTAATCTTACCTAGGATTCATATATCTAAGTCCCATGTACATCTTATGTGCTTATCCCATGTTGGATTATGAATGTTTTTATCAGAATTCATCCAAAACCAATGAGACAAGCTCATCATGACTTAAATTAAATCCTTTTGATTTCAGTGGAAACTAAATGCAACCAATTTAATCTGAATCCAATCCACTGTTTATAGGTTCTGTGCATTGCAATTTTCTTGTGAAATAATGGCTTGCATTCACAGTGCATATTCATTCTAAGACTTGAAAGCTACATAGTGAATATCATATACAATAATGGAAATGGGCAGTATATTGCCTTAAGAACATATTATTTATGCCTGGCTTTAGCAATTTATTTTACTATCTGTTTTTCATTTTGCAATAAACTTCCCAAATAGTAGTGTGTATTGTCATAAAAGAAGCAAGTGGCACAATCTAGTCAAAAATAAGGATGTGCTCAACTGTTGATTGAAATACGTGAGACTTTAGCAATGTATATTTTATTGTGGAAAGGGCAATATTTCAAAATTTGGGTGGAACCATGGCAGGTTTAATCTTATATTTGTATTAACTGCTTAGATGGAGTTTTCCTTTGTAAATGGATGAGAAAACCAGCCTGACATTGTCTTTGCTGTTTTCCCACATTATAGCGGTGACCCTCCGTGAAGACAGTGCTAGACGGTCAGAGAGAAGAGCCAGGCGAGTCTCAGCATGTCTGTCCAATTATTCACTGGCTAGTGACAGTGGCGTGTTTGAAGCTTTAAGCAAAAGGTCAGGTTGTATAAATGTGTTGTAAATTGGAACTGTACTTAACATCCTCCTCTTAAAAGCAACAAAAAATACTTGGTAAATCTTATTTATTCTACTGCTGAATATGACAAATGGCTATTTTAGCAGGGTGAATTCTCTGTGTCACTTTGGCTGCTGGCTGACAATGTTTTATCTTATTTTTTTCTTAACTTGCTTAATAACAGCTTTCTTGCAAACTCCTTTCATAGGCTATGCTAGTTGAGATACCTGTTGAAGTTCGTTACTTGAGCAATTTTTAAATTTCAGTTTTAAAAAGCAGTAGAACACAATGAAAGATAATGGGAAAATAATGGAAGATAATACTTAGGGTGCTTCCAGAAGAGGCTTTTATGACATCATAGCCAAGCGAAGGTGAGGGTGAGTGGCTGTCCACTTGTAGCCTTCCCATGTTTCTTCCATCTTTTCTGTTACCACATAAAATCCATTAAGAGAAGACAGAATAGCTTCCCCATGCCTTCTCATTGGAAGTGCTAGGAGAATCTCCCTCTGGAAGCAGTTGTAAATTAAAAGCTATCGCTTTGCAAAAGGGAAAAGAAAAACATTTATGGATTGGATCCAAACACCAAAACTTTAGACAACAAAATATCTGGAGCCAGTCTTACAATAATGCAAAGATATCACAAAACTACATATCTATACACGGGGTGCATGCAATTCTCCATTAAAAAGCAAGCCCTACTAGCTGGAATGCACCCTATTACCATGCAAGGCTTGTTTACCACTGCAAGCTTGGACATCTAAACTGGCTTGAAAGTAGCTTCTGCTGGTGCTTCACAATGTGAAACACCATGTTCCCAAGCCTTTTGGGCCTTGCTTTGCATATGTTGCCTATAAACAGTTCAAAATAAGGAAACAATTAAAATAGTGGCAAGTGTTTGTATGAATGGAAGAAAATGTCTGAACTTCAGTTCACTTTTCATGCACCACATTCTTATGCTAAGTTTGAAATACTCCTTCTGTGAATGGGAAAGGCTTTCTTTGAGCAGAAGGACACCTTTGGATCCAAGCCAATATTACACCTGCAAACTGTGTTATCAAAGGGAAGTCTATTGCAGAGAACTTGCCTTTAGGTTGGTGCAATGTCCTGCTTCTCTGTGCATTAGCCAACTTTAAATCTTGGTGGTTAAGATGTGTCAGCCAAACCTACTAACTCCTAACCAGGGGAGAAGCAGAGGGAACACAAAACTCCACTTGTGAAAGTGCTTCCGTCTGTCTTGGGGAGATTCCAACTTTCTGCTGCAGCCCTATTCAGGAGAGTTAGTTGATGCTGTGGAAAGGCTTTTTGAGAGGGCCAGGGAGCAGCAAGGAGGACCAGAGCATTTGGTTCTCATAATGAAGGACCGTATAAAGCAGTCATATTATGGCAAGTGAGGCCCCTAATATCTTAGAGGATGAATTCATTGCTATTTACAGCATGCATTATTTGTAAGACTCTGAGTCTATTGGATAGAGTAGGATATAAATAAAAAATAAAATTGTAGGCAGAAGGTCCAAGGTTCAATCTCTAGCATCTCCAGTTAAAAGGATCAGGTAGCAGGTGGTTGAAAAGACTTCTCCAAAGGCTATGATGAGATAATACTAGACTTCATAGGCCTCCCCCCAACCTGGTGCCCTCCAAGTGTGTTGGATTGCAGCTATCAGCATTCCCAGCCAGCATGGCTAGTCCAACACATCTGGAGGGGAAGGCTGTCAAAGGCAAATAGTTTGGCTGGTATAAGGAAACTTCCTCTGATTCTACTGAATGATTTTTTTAAAATGAACTATTAACAATAGTCATGGGCCTGGTTTGTATGTAATGTGAGTTGTCATTACATGCGAACCCTCTATTGTGTTTTAACTATGGATTGCTAACCACAAACAAACCCAGAGTTCACAACCTAACAACAAACCATGGGTTCTCTTCCTGGGTTGTTTATATTATTTATAATACTAAAATACTTCTCCAGTGCTAGCATTTTTATCTCTTATTTTCCTTATCACATAGGAATGACGATGTTGAAGAAACACTGTACAGTGATGCTGTCAGTAGTGAAGAGCCAAAAATGCAAGTTGGGTTTCTGTGAGTATTCTTCTCTTCATGTGCCAATATTCATTGCTATGATAGATACTCATGTATGCCAAAATGCAAAACGTCCTTAATGGTCAAGGAATTTTGACATTTGGGACTTTTGATAAGCGGTGAATGAGAATCATCCATACTCTGCTTTGGTTAGTATGTAGGCTTGTTCCAAATGAGAGACTATTATAAATTATTTTTAATGCAGTTAAGGTCTTTTATTAGGATTATTGTATTTGTTGTATTTTTTTATTTGATTTTTTTGTAAACTGCTGACCTATTTTATTTTATGTACAGCTCTTTGTAATGAAGTGCTATATAAATGATGATGATGATGATGATGTGGAGAAAATCACCAGGTCGCATATGGCAAGGTGGAATTCAAGTGATTCACCACAAAACATCCAATTCATTGTGGCTGTGGCACATAAACTGTTTTAAAGAGACCAGATTCATCAATCCTAGATCTTGGGATGGGGGTGTCAGAAGGGACCACTAGTAATTCTTGCATTTCTTTTTTATTCATTGTGTGTATGATTGTAATAACCTCAGTTCATCATATGATGGCTTATAACTTTATTACTTGCCAGTTAAATAAGTGCATGTAAAAACGTGTCTGAAATGTTCATCAAATCCTGACTGTCTTGAGCCAACACCTTAAAAGCACTTCTGGAGTCCCTGGCCAGATTGAACATTCTCACTAGATTCAAACAATTCGATCCTGACTTTAAACAGTGTTTCATCTTTGTAACCTCTCTGCTCCAGCTTGTATTGGCAATTAATTGCACAACTTTTTTTCAGGCATGACAGTGGAAGTGAATGTCTCCTGGTCCATGTGTTGCAACTAAAGAATTTTACTGGCATTGCTTTGAAAGAAGGTTGTAAAATGTAAGCTGAAATATCTACATAGTCTGATTCATTGTGGTTTATCCCTTCCAATGTCAAAATAAAACACAACTACCTGACTTTGTAGTTTTCGATAGATAGTTGTTAATTCACTTTTTGATTAACATTGGAAAACTTCATAGAAATGAACACATTTATGTCTATATGTCTAACAAGTGGGGAAAATAGATATCTAACAACTTTAAAAACAATAGAAAATAATCAAATGGCACATCATCATGCTACTCTATTTCAGGCCAGAGAAAGCATGCATAATCAGATACGTTTTCAGGAGGCATTTAAAACTCACCTCATTTTATGCTTCCTGAACCGCATGGGGGGGAGAGTTCCGGAGAATTCTGGGTGTCACTACTGAGAAAGCCAGCTATCGAAATAATTCACATGGCAACATTCCATCAGTTGCAGAAAGACTACCACCTTCTCCTCTGAGGATCTTAACGGTTGCCTGGGTGTATAGAGGAGAAGGAGGTCTACTAGGTAGCCTGGTCCCAAGTTGTTTCCGGCTTTGGCTGTTAACAGCAGAACCTTGAACATGACTTGGTAGCTAATAGGAAGCCAGTGCAGTTCTTTTAACATAGGTGTAATGTGTATATAGTTAGATGTCATATACACATGTCAATATTTACCAAAGTTCAATCATTTGTTGTAACATACACAAAGATTTGCAGCCCTTTTAAAACCTAAGTTAAATCTGAGTTACATAGTGAGCAGAGCTCAGCAATGCAATAATGAAAATAATGTTTTGTTCCATCTTAGCAACTTAAAATAATTTCCTCTTACTACTACAGTTTGTCAGCAATTGCATTCTTTTTATTTTTGCTATTTTCAGACATGTGAGGATATATTTACCATCTCTTGAGTCAGGCACATCAACCACTTACTGTTCTAGAGCTTTGGAATTCCAAACTCCCTTAATATTTAATGAAGTCTTCCAGATTCCTGTACATTCAAGTATCTTGAAGCTAAAATCTCTACAACTTTATATCTGCTCAGTTGGCCAACATCAGCAAGAAGAATTGTTGGTAAGGGGCACCTTTATGTAAAAAAAAAAGTATTGACGCTATGAATTCTTTTAAATTGTAAAAGAAGGAAGTTATTTCCTATTTGTTCATATTTCTGTGTGCAAAGGTGGCTCAAATTTAATATAATTGTCAATATAATCCCTGTTTTGTGGAAATTACTGGTATTGTGATTCAGTTTAATAAAGGGTTACATTATGGGATGCTTATATACAATAGTCAGCATGTTAAAACACCCATGGGCACAGAGCCTCCCCACACAGCTCTGTGCCCGGCCCTGCTACTCACACGGAAGAAGGGACGACCTGGGAGCGGTGGCCACACTGGCCATGCTCCTTGGGATGGTCCTGGGACCGCGGAAAAATTTGGAAATCTGCGGTCCCAGATATCGCAAGAAAAGTCCCTGGTCATCCCTGAGATCCCCTGTGCATCAGATGGACACACAGAGATGACCTCGAGACAACCCTGGGATATTTGGCAGGTGTAGACATGGCCCTAGTCATACTTAGAGAAGAGCCATTGAAATCAGTGGAAGTTAAATTAATCATGTCTAATCTTAAATTCCATTGATTTCGATGGGTTTACTCCCAGGTATGACTATATCTGGATTGAACCCCATGGTTTGTACTTTCTATAGTGGAAAATCCAAACGGTGCTTTGAGTTTTTAAATGTACACCTGGCAAACCATAGCTTAGAGACGCTCTTGTTTTCCGCCGTCATAAAGCTGAACGCTGAAGATTTACTCCCATTTCCATGGTGCAGCAACTTCTGCAGGAGGTGTACTATTCTATCATTTTGATTTGTAATTCAGATATCACACAAAGCCATTGTTAACTGATACTATGGTTTCTAATTCTGGTTTTCCAGCAGATCACACACAATGGTTTGCCAGTGTAAGCATCATGCCTAATCATAAGCTTCCTTAACTGAGGCTTAGTATAATGTCTGCATTGAGCCAGTGCCTGGAGGTAATATTACTAAATCACACTTCTGTTCTTTAAGATTAACATTGTATCTCCTGAATTATCAAAGTAATATCTCACTGGTCTCATTTGGCCCTAAAACTAACTTGGATAAGCTGTGATTAATCTTAACTATGGTTAATTGAAACAAGCCTGTTTCAAGCCTTGGTTAATGAAGCTGTTTTTTTCATAGGCGCATAGGAAGCTGCCTTATACCGAATCAAACCATACTTAAAATTAACCTAAAGGTAGGGTTTGGACTTAACACTATACCGTGGCTAATTGAAATCAGAAGTAACAGCTTCCATTTTTTTGCCTCATGGCTGGAGAGGGCAGTGGGGAACACAGGAGCTCAAACTTGATTATTGTAATGCTAAACATTACTCAGTATTGTGTCTGAACAAGCACACAGCCTTAGGATATCAGTATCTTTATGTTCATATATGGATGAGAACTTGTTAAATGGAAAGCAATTTTTTAGATATGCAGTTAACACTGAATTGTTTGAATAATCTACTATCTCCCCGACGAGGCCCGCCTGGCGCCAACATTGTTATCTTTTCGGCGCCAGGTCAAGACTTTCCTCTTCTCTCAGGCATTTGGCAATATCTGAGGAGCCTGGGTTTGTTTTGTTTTGTTTTTGTAGTTTTTTGAAGTGTTGAAGTGGTTTTTAAATGTACAGATTGTGTGTATGTTGTATGTTTTTGCTGTTTTAATTTTTGTATATTGTTTTGAATTGTTTTTAATCCTATGTAAACCACCCAGAGAGCTTCGGCTATGGGGCGGTATGCAAATGTAATAAATAAATAAATATAAATAAATAAATAATGTATTAGTCATTTTAAAAGGACCTGTCTGTAATGCCCTGTTACAATAGTTCATTTTAAACTATGAGAACACAGTATCCTCATCTTAGGACTTTGTAGAACTTTATTTTAGAACATTTTTGTTAATTTTCAAAGACACCTTTGTAGAATACCATCCTAAAAGTCCCCAATCGCTCTTTGAACACCACAGAATCTTAAGTGTGAAAGCTTTTCAATGGAGAATTGGTCCAGGGAGGAGGGAAAGCTAAAGCACATTTACTAGTGGTGTTTCCCTTTGAAAAGCTCTTGCAGCAAATTGCAAACTGGTTTTTCAACATGGAGGAGCTCAAAAAACAATGTTAGTGGTATGGAAATGAATATAGAATGTCAGAGCAAAGATAGCACTGGGTAACCAGGAACACACATATAGAACAGGAAGCACCTCTTTGGGGATTTCAGTGAGTATTTTCTCTCAATAAGAAATAGCTTTGTAAGTAAGAAATGTTTTATCTAATATTATTATATTTGCAATTTTTGATTCAATATCTTCACAGGGCATTGCTCAGATTAATCTAGCTGACTATGAAAGTTCTAGTGAAATGCAGCTTCACTGGTTCGCTATTCAGATCTTCACTGGTTCAGATCATGACGAGACAAAAGACAAACACAAGTGTGAAGACAAGGCTTCTCAGTTTTTTGAACACAAAAGTACAGGGAAAATGGTATGGTCATATATGAGCTTTAGTAACAGGTTTCTCATGTATGTTTTCTTGTATGTTGGGCGAAACTTGTTCTTATGACATTTGGTACTAAAGGCAGAGATGAGGAAAATACCTTATAGTGTAATATGCCTGGCTGGAAAGATAAAATGGAGCCAGAGACACTTGCATTGTTGGGAGCTCCTTTTCATCAATGAAACTATACAATTGTAATTGTTTTGTAGGTCAGATATAAGTGTGAATGTGTCGGAAGAAAGTGTGTGTGTGCGTGTACACTCATTCTTCTCTATAATCAACTATTAGGTAATGTTTAGATCATTCTGAAATATTTGAACTAGGGGTGTGCACGGACCCCCCTGGATCGGGTCCGATCCCGATCCAAAAATCGGACATCCAATTTTTGGATCGGCCGCCATTTCCCCCCCCCCCCCCCCCCATAGACTTGCATTGGGGGAAAGAAAGCTTTCCCCCAATACAAGTCTATGAGGAAAAAATGGCGGCGGGTGGGTGAGGGGGGCCTAACTCCCTCGTCCCCCCGCGGGCGCCAGCGGATGGAAGCGGACGGCCCCGGGGGGGGTAAGCCCCCTCCCCCTGCTTACCTTCCATGGCCGTTCACTCCCGTCCGCCGCTGGCCGCTACTGCGAGCAGGCTTCGCGGCTTGCCCCTAGGTAGCGCGCCTAGGTAGCGCACCATGGAAGGTAAGCGGGCTGCTGGCCACCCTCCCCCCCTCCCCCCTGCTTACCTTCGGGGTCGCGCTACCTAGGGGCAGGCCGCGAAGCCTGCTCGCAGTAGTGGCCAGCGGCGGACGGCCACGGAAGGTAAGCGGGCCGCGAGCCGGCTGCCCCCCTCCCCCTTGCTACCTTCCAGGAACATCCGCTCCCGTCCACCGCCCCCTGCCCCCGTTGTCCGCTTCCATCAGAGGGCGCCCACTGGCGCCCGCCTATGGAAGCGGTGGCGGGTGCCAGCGGGCACCCGCCGATCCTCCGATCCATCCGATCTGGATCGGGACCTTTCCAGATCAGATCGGATTGGATCGAACGATCCAGCGGTGAGATCGGAAATCGGATAATTGTATCCGATTTCCCCTGGATCGGATTCGGATCGTGGATCGGACCCGATCCAGTGCACACTCCTAATTTGAACCCATCCACATCTCAATATTTAAGCTGAAATTTAACTTAACATAAGCTGTTTGTTGAGAAAAAGTAAAAAGAACAAAGCAAAGTTTTTAGTACAGCAAAAATGCTTTGGTCCATAGAAATTCCCAACCAAATATATTTTATAATGCATCACTCAAAAGATCCTTTCTACCAGTTTGAACTCAGTCATTCCTATTCCTCCTTTGAAAAGTTAACTTACATTTTTCTGTTCAAGAAACTTAGTGACACTTTATTTGAACTTTACTTTCCATTTTAGGATGCTGTGACTGCCCTTTTAGCTAGGACCACAGCTCAGCTAGAAGCTGTGGAAAGAGAGCTAGCAGAGGAGAGAGTGAAATTGGAGTACACAGAGGAGGAAATTCTAGAGATGGAACAAAAGGAAGATCAGCTGGAAGCTGTGTCAGAGAGGTAATTTTAAAAAGAAGTCAAGACAGAACAATATCTGTTGATATGTTATCCCAATTCAGGTGATTGTGTGTGGGATTAAAGTCAGGAGAGAGAGGGATGTGTGGGCTATTCATAAATGGTGTCAAACCTTTCATGGCACATAGCTGTAAAAAATAGAGTACACAATACATGAGAATAAAGAACACAACTTGGTGTTTTTGAGTCCAAGTTTGAGTTGGCAAAGCCTGGCATTTAGTGGTGAAGTTATTTTAGTTTATAAAAAATGCAAGAACTTGCTAGGACCAGTACTTCTAGTAACAATATAATGGGCTTGTTCAGATGACATGCTAAGCCATGGTTAGGCTGCAAACCTTTTTGCAGCAAATGGTTAGTGGGTGTATTTAATCCATAGTTATGTAGCTGCCATGGTTAGGAATGGTTCACACAATATGCTAAGACATGGTTCACACGACACGGTAAGCCATAATGTTTAGTTCAAAATGCTTAACCACCTTGGCTTAGCGTGTTGTCTGAACAGGGTCAATGATTCATAGGATTATCCTCGTAATCACTTACTCTGTGCCTAAAGCACTACTCCGTGTTCTGTTAGATATTGCTCTTGTTGACCCCATAAACTTGCACATTCATGTCTTTGAAGCTGGTTGTGCCACCACACCACCTATATATTAGGCCCGGTCGTGAGCACCCCTTCTCTGGACAAGTTCCACCACTTGAACAAGCCTCTCTCTCTGTGAGAGAACAAGGCAAGGACTTGGGGAATAGGTTCTGCTGTGAATATACTGGGCTAAAGGTTTAATATAATTTGTGTATTTAGCAATGAATAGAGCAAGTGACAAAGCCAAGCTGACTCGTGGTTTATGGTAGCAAAATAAAGAAAATGTTTATTGTTGTTTACAGTTCTTAGTTTCTTCAAATTCAATTTTAATACTTCCTATTCTTAATAATACTAGTAATAACAATCTTAATACCAATAATCAAATCTCTACAATCTTGTATCTATTCCTTTCTCACACAGTTTTCTCACAGTATTTTTCAGGGTATATCTGATAAATATACGCTGCAAAAACTTAACATATGAAAAGCAAGTGTGAAATTTAATTACTGGGATACATTTTTAATTGTTTGTATGAATCTGGCCAATATCATATTGTGCCAGTACTTTGCTCTGTACTGGCTGCAAGTCATTAAATGGCTTAGGGCTAGGTTCTCTGAAAGATCAACTCTTTCAGTATCTTAATACTCAGATCCTAAGGTCCTCATTTGAGAGCTTGCTTCTGCCAAATGAGGCAATGCAGAAGTCTACAAGGCAGGGCCTTTTCAATGGTGGCTCCTTGTCTGTGGAAGATGCTTTTAAAAAGGCTGACCCGGTACGTACATTATAGTCTTTAGGCTCCAAATAAAGGCCTTTTTAAGAACTCTGCTAGTTTTTTTTCCAGATCTTTGGCCTATATTATGGTGCTGCTGATTTTATGTTAGCAAATTAGTTATTTATGCTACTTTTTTTTTACCCTTTGCTGCTGATTTTAACTTGGTTAATTATGTTCTGTTTTCATCGTTGACATAGTTTGCATGACACCACACCTCATCCTGGATTATTTAATCCACAATGAGCCATGGAGCTCATGGCAGCCACTTTGCACATCCTACCCCCACTTAGGGATTATCATGTCATGTGAACCTGTGAGCGTGGGTCATGCCTGTTGTTTGACTCTTGTATAACCAACGCTAGTCGGGTTTGCGCAACACAACAACCCTCGAGGAGAGGTTGGATATGCAAAATATGGGTTAAATAACTCATGTTGGACTGTTGTGTCATGCGAACCAGTCCATTATTTACTGTTTTATATTTTGTTTTTTACCTGTACATTGCCCATAAGACTTTGATTATTTGAGTAATCTAAAAGTATAAAAATAATATATTAAATAAAATAATTGTAAACATTTTGCTTACAGGAGTTGGCAAGCAGAATCGGTTGACAGTGGATGTAGTAATTGCATGCAGATCAGTCCTCACCCAGAGTCTTATTGTGGCGAATTGTTACACAGTCATATGTATGCACCTCAGACAGATCAGTATACCTCTGGAAAAGTCCAGCCTCCACTTCTAAAGGCAAGTGGAGATAATTGTATTTCTGCTACAGCTTCTGCTAATCCTTAACTGAGCTAGGTCTGGGATATCTTTCCAAGTCATACACCCTCGTTTTCTTCTCCCTAGACCCTTGTCTTCAATACTCTTGTTTGTCTTGCAATGGGACACAGCTCTATCAGCCTGTAGATCTTCCTGTTTGTTCAGCTCTTAACTAGTCTGATCTCTTGGGGGAATTCTGGCCTTCTCATCACTGCTACTGATATTCTGGTAACACTTTTCATGGGTCCATGTTATATTTATAGAGACTTTTTGATGTCTGGCTGAAGATTTCCAACCTGTTATAATGGAACTTACTACATTTGAATTATTTGATTTTATAATAATTATTATTCAATCACTATAGAGATCCTACATGTTCTGTAAATGCCCATTTGAAAGTTATTGTGCTTTCTTTTACAGAGTTAAGTATTGTAAAACATGTGGCTTTGATCCTCACTTTAGGTGGATAAGGAGACTAACACAGAAGATCTCTTCCCAGAAGAAGTGGCTTTGCTTCATAAAAACAGAACTGGCCGTCGATCCCGAGGGTCTACATTTGTTCGTAGTAGCACAATTGTTCGTTCACAGACATTCTCGCCTGGTGCACGAAGTCAGTATGTTTGTCGAGTGAGTAGAAATTGCTATTGAACAATTGGCCTGGGATATTTTCTTAAAACTCGAATTACATTTTAAATACTGTATCATTTGCTCTAACATTTGGGCATATACCTTACCAAGAGAGCAATTGCTTTTCGTGCATTTTCAGGTTCCGTTAACAGCATCTTTCATTTAAAAACTCAGAAGTAGTATAGCTGGCGGTGGGGGATAATAACGACCATTTCCTGGGACCCAGGAAAGCTGTGTTTAGGACCTTTTCCCAGTTAGTGAACACAGATCTGAAAATCTTTCTGACATTGAAATATAGAAAATCTGTCTGACGGAGGGCGGTGTTGCACACTCAAGTATGCTATAGAACAGCCTTCCCCATCTGTACTCTCCAGATTTATAATATCCACCATACCCAGCCAGCAGCCAAGTTGGGAAAGGCTGATAACAGAAGTAGGAAAATACTGATGATAATATTAGATCTTATTCCCCACTCTTTGCTTATATACACACATGATTGCTTGTTTTGGGACTGAAAAGCCAACTGCTTACACCCGCTGCTTTCTTCTCCTGAAGACTTTTACAACACTGCTGCCTTCTGCTACCACTTGCTTAGCCATATGACTTTTTATAGGAAGGATCCTGGCAAGCTGCCTTTGGAGATGCCTGTGCCATTAGTCTCCCAGAATGCTTCCTGGCAAATGTAATATTCATTGCAGATCATAACTATAAGGAAAGTGGAGCTTCTGAAGGCATCTTTTTTTTAAATGCTCTTTTTAGTAAATATTACTGTGGGTTTTGGTTAAGGGGCAGACAACAATCCTAAAATATTTATTACACCGCCCAAGGCGGTGTACATGATCTTCCTTTTCTCCATTTTCTCCTCATGATAATTGTCTTAAGTGAATTTTAATTAAATAAAACAGTAACTGATACTATATCTTTTTTATTAGCTGTATCGTAGTGATAGTGACAGTTCCACTCTGCCAAGAAAGTCGCCCTTCATCCGAAATACGTTGGAAAGGCGTACGCTCCGTTATAAGCAGGTATAACTGTGAGAGTAAATCTGTGACCACCTGTCCTTTGCTTTGCTCGGGCATTTTTCTACAGTTAGGTTGTTTTTTTACTTTGTTAGAATACCAGTAAGAATATTTTGGTATAGTATTGTAATTCCAAGTGTGTAGGTTATAGTCATGCAATGCAGCTAGAGCTATAAAAAGGGCTTGCGCTATTAGACCAATTTTGAGTTGATTAATTTAGGCCATGTTGGTGACTGGATAATGTCTGGATTAGACTTGGCAATAAAACAAGAGAGTACAGAATCTCTGTATTCAGCTATCTAAAGTGTCACAAAGCCTGCATTGCAAAGAAAACCTATATCATATACCTAGAGCAACATAGGGGAACTTTGGGCAGTCCAAGGGCCTATTTCCAGACCCCAGATATCCTGCCCATTGCCACTGGGCTGCATTCCTGCCAATGTTGCCATACCATCCTATTCAACATTGGTTGAAAAAATTGGTCATTCTAAAGTCCTGCACTGGTTTGCCACCAAATTTCGGCAGCAAACAATTTTTTTTTTTTTTGCTGGCACCACACCACAAAACAGGGGTAGTCTGTATGTGGCCCATGGGCGATGTATTGCCCTCCCCTGACTATTCTTAACTTTTTAGCAAGCCTTCAATTTTTTTAAGCACCAAATTTAGAATGGTTAAAGACCGTTACTGTGAAGAGGTGACATGGCAGCTTGCAAACCATGGTTTGCCTAGACAAGTGTTGGGCAGCTTGTGACCCTCCGGATGTTTTGGTGTAGCCAATGGTGAGGAATGATTGGAGTTGTAGGCCAAAATATCTGGAGGGCTACAAGTTGCCCACCTCTGGCCTAGACATACACTGTTATGGTTCTCTACCCCATTTTTCTCTTGTGTGAATTCCTTCCTACCATAGTTTGTTTTAACAGTGGTTTAGCATTATGTCAGCATCAGTGCAACTATGGTTAAAGATGACCAAGATTTGATATCTTACCCATATTTTGTAAACACTTTTCAAACCTTGGTTAGTCCTTGTTAGCCATAACTGTGGTTGTGTCAGTGCTGATGTAACTCTAAAACATGATTGAAACAAACTATGGAGGGAAGGAGAAAATTCTTCTGAAAAAAAGGGTACATGCCAGCCAATGCTTTTGTGAAACATGATTTCAGAGTCTCCCCATTACAACTTGGGTCAATATCTGCATTAACTAAACTGACCCTATTTTGTTTCCTTCTACTGTGGTATCTCAGGTACCTTTCAAGTATGTAAATAGTACCATACTTTATTGGAGGGTGTGGGATTAAGGGCTTTCTTTTTTGTTAATCTTGTTTTACAGCATTTGAGACATTACCATATTTTTATATTAATATCTTAGCAATCATGTAGATCATCGTTGGCTGACCTTATGGAAAGGACATCACTTGACCTGGAGCTGGATCTCCAGGCATCCAGAACAAGGCAGAGACACTTGAATGAGGAATTATCTATTCTGAGAGAGTTGCGGCAGCGCCTGGAGGATGCCCAGCTTACAGGTCAAACTGATCTGCCTCATTGGATCCTTTGGGATGAACGATTCCGAAACTTGCTGAAGGAAGCAGAAAGGCAGGTATGACATCATGGGGTCTGCAGAAGACTGTGTTCAGGTGTATTACATTGTGCATAACATGCTTAAATAAAGAACTGAGCTTTAATGTTTAAATATTTTCAATATATCTTTACTATAGTAAGATAGTTGCAGAACAGAGTGCATATATATATATATATATATATATATATATATATATAATAAATCTTGGTCTCCCTGGGATAGATGGCTTGAAATATGATCTCCTTCTACTAGTGAAAGGGTGGGCAGGACAAATTGATTGACAACCCTTTAGTTCCAGAAAATGCTCAATTTTCATTATGGATAGAGCTTAAAATTATTGGCAGTCAACACGGTTGGTTGCTACTGATAGTTTTTAAGTGGTCACAGTACCACAAACGCTCATGCACTTTGATGTTAAATCTGCTCCCTACTGCCTCCAAGAATACAGAATTGCACAGAAATTTTGAGCAGGATTTCTTATAGATTTGTCACAGTAAGGAAGTCCTTATATCAAAGACAGAGCTGTTTTCACAAAAGAGAGGCAGATATAGTTATGTCCCATGTGCTAATGCAGCAGGTTTCATTTCTTAATGTTAGCTCTAACCTCCTGTCATGACAGAAGAGCTAAGTGATCTGTATGAATGAGTTTAGGGCCAACTTGAAAAAAGATTCGAACTCCTTCAGAGTACACAAACCCACTGAACTTCGTGTGAGTTCTAGGATTGGACGAAACTTCAACTATGTCCTAAATAAGCTCCCTCAGAACCTCCTAGGAAACTATGGAAGAACATTTATCACTTGCATGGATTTTGGAAAGTGTGGAACACTCAGATTGCTACACTGCCAGAGCCTACAGGTCATCAACATTCTCTACATTAGAACTGTTACATTTCCTTTCTTCCGGCCTAACCCCAGCCCCCTCAATGGGATCCTATGGAGCTGCTTAGATGTCAGGAAGGCCATTAGAATTTAATCTGTATACAAAGATACGTTTCCCTTTGGATTTTATAGACTGGGTTCACCGGGAAAGAAGTCAACAGTCTGGGACAATCCTAATCCAGTAATAGATTGTGGGATATTAGTTTTACTTTTGGTAAAATAATTGTCCTTTCAGCAATCTTAGTGGCTGTCTTATGGGAGCCATCTGCAGCATGGCCCCCTGCTTTTCATGCTCACATTCACTGCACATGGTTAGACTTTCTTAGAGATTGTTTTTTTGGGCAGGTGGTCCTTTATTTTGCAGTCTGTAGGTTCTGAAACTACTGCCATGGAGAAAGAGAGAGAGAGAGAGAGAGATTCATATTTGTGATGAGTTTTATATTTGTCCTGTCCTTAGGCAAGTTGAGCTCCAATTAATGAAACTCTGTATCTTTGCCAACCTAGGTTCCTTCAGATATTTTGGCCTAATCATAGTCTGACCATTCAGCATGCTAGCTAGAGCAGATGGCAGTTGTAGGTCAAAACCTCGTGAGGAATTCAGGTTGATGAAGACTGATCTAGAGTGTGGCACAGTTAGGGGATATTGGTAGGGGTTATAGGGTTCTGTCATCTTTTTTTGTGTCTTCATATGGTTGACTTGTAACTTGCTGCTTTCTCCTTACTGGTTCTATTATGTTGAGTGATAGTGTTAGCTTGGAATTGGTGCTTACTATATTCTCCGGTTGTTTGCAAGGAATATTTTTTTCCTCAGCTGCAGTTGGTATGGAACTGAGGAGATTTCCTCCCACCTAAACACTAAGAGGAAATATGTTAGCCCTGCCTCTGAAATAACCCACATGAAGATGCCTATAGCCACTGGAGAGATGTAGATGTAATAAAACAAACTTTTATATTTTTTAATAAAGCAAACTATTATAAATCCAGTGTTCTCTTTGAAAGAATTTTTAAATATATTCCCACTTTAGACAAGACAGACCAAATTTGAGCATCGGCAAAAACAAGCAGCTGAAAAATTGCTTAAAAAAGCATCCAAAGAAGTATATCAGCTGCGTGGTCAAAACCAGAAGGAGCCTATCCAGGTGCAAACCTTCCGGTAAGTATTTAAATATGTACACATGTGCCTATGTGTACGTATACATATGTATCCTCACGTACACAGATACATGTGTTATAGTGACTTGATTCACATGACAAAGCTGGGTCATCACGAGGTACTTAACCCATGATGAGCCATGAGGTGTGCTGGGTATGTGTGGCTACCGTTTTGAATATGCAACCCTAATCAGAGCGATCAGGGATTGCGGTGTGTCATGTGAACCCGACCATTGCGGGTTATTTGAGGGTTAAACAACCCTTGAATAACTCACAATGGCCAGGTTCACATGACGTGCCGCAACCACTGATCACTCCAATCAGGGGTTGCATATTTAAAATGAACCAGCCTGTGTCATGTGAACCAGCCCACTGAATTGAAATTAACATATTGAAATAAACACTTGGTTGCTTGCATTTACTGGAAACATATTAAGGTTTATTTTCCTTCTACACTTGAACTGGGTCACCTAGTAAACAAAGAATATAGATTTTTTTTAGAACCCCCCCTCCCCCCCCCCCCCCCCCCCCAGTCCTGTGGAAGGGTTGTGGAAGACTGAACAATTGTAGAAATATTTTATTGACCTTTTAAGAGCATGAAACTTGAACTGGTACAAGTTTTGTAGTTTACAAATGTTTAGCTAAGCAATTTAACCATTTAGATAAGTTCATTAGTTAAAATGGCGAGTTTGAAAAGTATTCACAAGAGTTCTAAGTTAACATTTATAAGCAAACCAAAAAGTATGTATTGAAATATTTGTACAATTTTTTTTCATACAAATAACAGGGAGAAGATGGCATTCTTTACAAGGCCAAGAAACAACATACCACCTCTGCCAGCTGATGATGTATGACATGTTACTTTGTAAACATGAAGTATTTATCTACCTGTTCTTATTTTAAAATGAAGTTATTAAACTAGTTAATTTTATTTTTTAAAATCTTCGTGCAAATTAATATACACGTTTTGTAATAAATAAATAAAAATAAAGTAAACAAAAACATATATAAATATATACATATATTTTATAATAGTGACTGCAGCAAGGCTTGGTTTTTCCTTGTTGTGAAATTGACATCTTTGAAGACAACTTATTTTATATTTAAAAAAATTCAACTATCCTGTTAGAGCATGTACAGTTTTTATGCTGTTTTATTTGACTTAAAAGGCTGGAAGACAGAAACAAAGTGAGTTCAGGCAAATTCACTGTATTGTAATTTATTTATAGTAACTTGTTTTCCTTGAAGGAAAATATTTACTTTAAGATGTATTGTAAAAGACAGACATTTTGTTACTCAGTATTTGTCATACAGTAGAATGGAACCATTGAGCTGGTTTTGTTTCTGATAGCTGACATGAAAATACTATGTTCTAAATTTGTCAGTTTTTAAATCATCTTTACTGTCTGCATCTTATAATGTAACATGTATTTTTGGCACTGTCTTGATATCAAAATATCACCTGCAATGTTTTTTCTCTCTCTTTAAGAATCTATTAAAATACCCTTAAACATTGCAGGGCACAACTGCATGTTCTTACTGTGCACTAGTATCGTTCTCACTTAAGTTGTGTCAAATATGTATTTTTATAATTTTAAGTAGTTTTTGTGTTTAACGAGGGAAGGAAGAAGGTGACATGTCTCTTTTTAGCTATTGTTTTAGAAAAGTGCTTGTGAGTTTCCTGTATTAATTAGTAATGTAGTATTTCAACAATTTTACTATTGTCTCTTCTAGAAATTGTTTAGGACCTCATTTAGGAAATCATCCCAATAATCATAGGAATTTGAGTTTCCTTAGATTTTCCATATTTCATTATCTTGAGTGAACTGCATCTTTCTTAAAGTGTGGTTTAAAAAACTTCAGACCATACTGCATCTTGTGCTGGATCCTAGTGCCTAGCAAAGTGGGACATATATTACCTATAGAACAGCAAGCATCATAACAACAATGTGAATTTTGGCAATGGTTCAACAAAGGTTTTATCTACTCTGCTACATCCTGTTCTAGGATGTCTATTCCTGACATCTGCACAATTTTAAAAACCCACATTGTGTACCTGCTTGAAACCTCCTCAGTTTCTGAGCCATTAACAGAAATCACCTCTATATATTCAGTTTTTTGCCATTACTTTCCATAAAGCCTACAAACTTCATTTTTTAATTAAAACGCAAACTTTTCAGGATTCCACATCTGCTGCTATGCAAAATTTAACTGTGGAATACTCTTAGTAATTTTACAAATATTCCTCAAAATGCTACTGTCTAGACAGTGGTACATTTACTGTGTTTTTAATTCTTTAATCTATTTGTTTCCTTTGTTTCCGTTCATTTCCATTCTTTTTTCTTTAATGTTGCTTGATTTCTCAAATAAAAGCATTTTAAAGTTTAATCCCAACTTCTATAGTACTGGCAGTCTCTTCTAAGCTCTAAATGCCATGCACAATTTTAAATACATTTTCTCTTTCCCAGTGCTAACAATTTCAGCTATTAGTTCTTTGGCATATTAGTTCTTTGGAACTGAGATTGTTTTACTGAATGTACTTTTACATTTGCTAAGATAGACGTACATGCTAAAGTAGTCCAATGCCATTTTAGAAAAAGATTAATCCTTTTATTGGATTTTATAGCATTGGAAGACATTCACTTGGGCTTTAGGACAACTTGTAGTATTTGTTAGTTAGCATTGGACTGTCACCTTAAATTCCCGAGAGTGCCACTTTTCGTGTCTTGCAAATGTATGAAAGATAATATTGTTTATTATGTGATTATATGCAGCTTCAGTTACCCAAAGAATTATATCCTACAGTAGGTGAACCTACCTTTTTGGGACATCCATAAGAAATCAACATGGTTTTTATATAGGACTCTGTCAAGTCAAACTTTGGTTTAAGTTCAAAAAATCAAATTATGCCTTAGGGAGGCCTGATACCAAAGAAAGTTGTTAAGCTAGAAACAAGTCAACATTCCCTGCAGTGTTTGGAACTGAAGCATTGTGTTAAGATCATGAAAACCTAACCATTAAATAGTTATCCATAATCTATGTTTTGAGATAGTGATTATAAACCATATATAGTGCAAATTATTAAATCCAGGTTAAAGACTAAAAGTGCAATCCTGCATATGTCTACTCACAAGAAATACCCACTCAATTCAATGAGACTTACTCCTATGTAAGTATGCATAGGATTGCAGCCTATGCATGCTAAATTAATGTTTTGCAAAATCATGCTTTACCTGACATATGTTGCAAGTTTTCCATGGATTGGTGTAACTGAAAATAAGAATGTTTGGCTTATCAGTACTGGCTGCTCTATAAAATTTCTGCTTGGTGTATTAGTAGACTGAAAAAGTCTCACATGTCTGGAAGAAATGATCCCAGAATACTAAAGCAAACTAATAGGAAGAAATGGTTGGAACTGGGATGGATGTCTAAAGGAAAAATAGCTGGCCATTGCTGTAGTAGTTCAACGGTTAGGTTGTTTATATAGTTGTTATTTAAAGTGTCAGTATTTTCTAACAGTTATCAAGAGATGGTCTAGAATTGCTGCATTCTATTCCAGTATGATTCATTTGGGCTACAATTCAGCAGCTCTAATGCACTTGACAAAAGGTTGTAGACAAAGACAGCTTTCAGATCTCTTTTCAATGTGAAGAAGAATGATAATTGCTTATGCAGAACATTTTCTATTGCCTGTGACATATACTAATTGTTTGTGATAAAAAGCAGTCAGTTCAAAATGACTTTTGAGTTCAAGATGCCTTTGCCATCTATTAAAACAAATCATAATCATTTTTTGTTCGTGTATGTAAATCTTGTATGCCATAAATGGAAAGCAATGCATTTGGAATAGAAAATGTTTTGAGGGCTCATTGATAAAAAGATGTTCCTGGGTTATAGTGTTAACCACTGTGCAGTATACCCAGAGTATTTAGGAAGAATAAGATTCTGACTGTCAAAATGAATACTATTTCAGTGTGTTAAAAGTAATATACTCTGCAGTATTCATTTCTTGTGTTCGTCACAGTTTCTGAATGATTGTGTCATTTGTATTTGAAAAGTATTCTGCAAAATAAACAAATAAAAACTTTCCATAAAATAGCTTTGTGTATCTAAAATTAATTCTAGATCAAGGTTAAACAGTCATTAACATTAAAAAAAACCATTTTAAAGGTGACCTTATAAGGTTTTTTTTGTTTCGGATTGGCTACATTCCACGCCAAAGTGCAGTGTTCTATCTTCAGTTTGTGTTTCTCCAAAACATGGCACATTTTAGGTACTGTGATGGTTATTGCACATAGTTGTCACATCCAGTATAGTGGTGTCCCTGTGTCTTCTGCATAATGCTATCATGCCCTTCACAGCAGTTTCAAATACAATGTCAGCTATCATAGCTTGGGCAGATCACTTTTGTCCAATTTAGTAAATCAGCGGCTATAAGTAAGAAAGAAGGAATACCAACATGCCTGACACCAGCAACTCTCTTTGATGTTGATTTCATTCCTATCTAATACTTTATCAAGATAATGGGCAGTAATCAACGGTATCATTCTGCAAACTCAAATAGCAGTAGCGGAGCTCTACCAAATATTTCCATTGCACAAGTGGTCACACATTTTGCTTGCACAACTGGTTGTGCAAGTTAATGTGCAACTGCTTGTGTAACCATAGCTTTAGTTGGATTGTCCTCTTGCACTTCCACTAGAACTAACAGCCAACAGAATGACACTGTTGGATACTACCTGATAACCTGATAACTATACAGTGATATGATTAAGCTTGTAGGTTAAAGGACTACGATGCCAAAGACAAAATCCTGACCCCGCAGACAATTACATTTGGCAATATTGTTTGCCCTTAAGTGCCCATCATTAGTTATTAAAATTTGTGATCAGCAGCAATCTGATTTCTTATTATTTTTACAGTTGTTTGTGTCCAATGCATTCTCAAGAGTTAAGACCCTTGCAGAGCACGCTCATCATTGTTACAGTACATAGACTGCAAAGGCAGACTAGAAGTTTCACTAGGTGATGATAGGCTTCAACTGCTTCCCTCTGCCTCTGTATGAAATATGTGAATGATAACACATGACCTGCTTTACAGAGATATCCTATGGATTACAGAAATATAATAGGCATAAGAGCCTCCTCATTTGAATATGGTAAAACAGCGAAAGTCCCTGGAAGGATATTACTGTGGGGAAAAATGACCACATAGTGCTTGAGTTCTTGATTTTAAAGGAAGCAAAAGCTGGGTAAAGCTATATGTGTACTCTGGTTTTCAGGAAAGCCGATTAATAAACTCATAACTATGATAAGTAAGGTCCCATGGCAAGTGTCCCTACTGAGAAAAGGAGTCCAAGATGGATGGGAGTTCTTAAAAAAGGAAATTTTAAAGACACAATTACATACAGTTCCAACAAAGAAAAAAGATAAGACAACAGAAGAAACCAATGTGGCTCCACAAAAAACAAAAAGGGACACATATAGGAAGTGGAAGGTAGGCCAGGCTACAAAAGAAGAGTACAGACAGGTAGCACAGAAGTGCAGGAATTACATCAGGAAGGCTAAAGCTGAGAATGAGCTGAGGCTAGTGAGGGATGCTAAAAGTAACAAAAAAACTTTCTTCAGGTATGTGCATAGTAAAAGACAGAGGAAAGAAATGGTGGTTCAACAACTCAATGAGGATGGCAAATGGATAACAGATGACAAAGAAGAGGCCGAAGTGCTCAATTCATACTTTGGCTCAGACTTCTCCCAAAAGCAGGTCTATGACCCCCTGGCAAAAGTGAAGTACAAGCTGAAGGGGCAGGATTGCAGCTTGAGATTGATACAAATGGTCAAGGAACATTTCTTTGGATGAGTTCAAATCACCAGGGCCCGATGAACTGCATCCTAGAGTAATAAAGGAGCTGGCAGAAGAACTCTCAGAACCACTGTCTATTTTCTTTTCAAAACCATGGAAGATGGGTGAAGTGCCAGACGATTGGAGGAAGGCTAATGTCCCTATCTTCAAAAAGGGCAAGAAGGAGGAACCTGGGAACTGACATCAATCAGTTAATCTGATTGGGGAAAATATTGAGCAGATTATAAAGAAGTCAATCTTTAAGCACCTTGAAAACAATGCAGTGATGACTAGAAGCCAACATGGATTTATCAAGAACAAATCCTGCCAGACTAATTTGATCTCATTTTTGAGATCTCATTTTAATGTCCCTTGTGGATTGTGGGAATGCTGTGGACATAATATATCTTGACTTCAGCAAAGCTTTTGACAAAGTGCACCATGATATTCTGATTAGCAAACTAACTAAAATGGGCTAGATGGAACAACTATTAGGTGGATCACAGTTGGCTACAGAATCGGACTCAAAGAGTGCTTATCAATTGTACCCTCTCAAACTGGGAGTACTGCAGGGCTCAGTCCTGGCCCCAGTGCTCTTCAACATTTCTATTAATGATTTGGATGAGGAGGTGCAGGGAATGCATATCAGATTTACAGATGACACAAAATTGGGTGAGATAGCTAATACCCTGGAAGATAGAAACAAACTTCAAAGTGATCTTGATAGGCTGGAGCACTGGCTGAAAACAACAGAATGAAATTTAATAAGGGATAAATGCCACCTTCTACACCTAGGAAAAAGAAACCAAATGCACAGATACAGGATGGGGGATACTTGGCTCAGCAATGCTAAAAGTGAGAAGGATCTTGGAATTGTAGATCACAAGCTGAATTTGAGCCAAACAGTGTGATGTGGTTGCAAAAAAAGCAAATGCTATTTTGGGATGCATTCATAGAAGTATAGCTTCCAAATCGCACAAAGTACTAGTTCCCCTTTATTCAGCACTGCTTAGGCCTCATCTTGAGTATTGTGTGCAGTTCTGGGCACCACACTTCAAGAAGGATGCAGACAAGCTGGAGGGGGTTCAGAGGAGGGCAACGAGGATGATCAGGGGTCTGGAAACAAAGCCCTCTGAGGAGAGACTGAAAGAACTTGGCATGTTTAGCCTGGAGAAGAGAAGACTGAGGGGAGACATGGTAGCACTCTTCAAATACTTGAAAGGTTGTCACACAGAGGAGGGCCAAAATCTCTTCTCGATCATCCCAGAGTGCAGGACACGGAATCATGGGCTAAAGTTACAGGAAGCCAGATTCTGGCTGGACATCAGAAAAACTTCCTGTTAGAGCAGTACGACAATGAAACCAATTATCTAGAGAGATATTCAAGATGCAGCTGGGGAGCCATCTGTCAGGTATGCTTTAAGATGGATTCCTGCATTGATCAGGATGTTGGACTCAATGACCTTATACGCCCCTTCCAACTCTACTATTCTATGATTCTATATTTGGCCAACACATGAGGAACTTATCAGAACCATTGCCCACATTTGAAATACATTGAGACACAGATAATTACAGCCAATTTGATTCTTTAAGGGTGCAATCTTATGAGGATAGTCATAAGCCTCTGAACTCAGAGGCTACCAACTATCCAACGCAGGGTGGATAGAGCATGGAGGGGATCCTCGCCTCTGTGCTCTGGCTGCCCTGCAGTTTTTGCTAGGTGCTCAATTTTGAGCCTCCAGCTGGGGAACTTCAGGCAAGCTGTGTAATGGAGCATCTATGGTCTCACCCTCCCTACCCCCACCCCCCAGGCATGCCCCACTCCATTCCTGAGCATGGAGAAGTAGCGGGGACAGAGAGAACAGGACTGGCTGCGAGGTAGCAAAAGAGGGGGCAGGGGAAGTGGTTTCTGAAGACTGAGATTGGAGCGCTGGCTCTGACCTCATTTCCCAGAAACCAAAAAACCCTATCGCCATCTAGACAGTTTCCAAGTTTAAGGAAGCCATAAAGACTGATCTCTTCTGGAAGTCCTACCCAGATGAATTTTAAGATGTTTGATTGTTATTTTAATATTGTATCAGTTTTATATGTTTTTAATCAGTTTTATGTATTTTATGGTATTTTTGCATTTAATGTTCCCACCTTGATTCAGAAGGAGAGGCGGGTAAGAAATTATTATTGTTGTTGTTATTATTATTATTATTATTATTATTACTACTACTACTACTACTACCACTAGGTGGGGGAACAAGTTTTCCTCTTCCACAGAGTGGCTTTGGATCTATTCCTTTCAGCAAGGAATTTACATTCCATCAAGGTGAACATATTTTAAGGCACTGTGATCCTCACAACTAGCAAAGTGGAAGACATCTGCATCCAAGAGAGTGAGCTCTTGATCCCCTCCCCCCCCCCCCCCCCCCACGATTGCTTAAAGGTTCTAGGTTCTGCTGGTGGAGCTGTTTACATCAACAAAGTGACAGAGCCCACATTTTTCTTATGCCATTCTTGCCAGCTTGTGGAAGGGCCAAATGCCCTCATGGGTCATGGAACTAAGAGCAATTTCTTCAGATACATCGGTCATAATGGATAGAGTAACAAACTTGTCTAAGAGGTTGTCATTCTCAGCAGTTCAGGATGGCTTAATTTGACTCCCTTTGATGACTCCCAAACATTGGACTCAACATGCAGTTTTATAACCTGTACCCAGGATGCTAATTTTTCCAATTAACTATCTAGAAATGGAGAGACAAAAGTTAACATCCCTTTGCTATGATTAGGTCCTATTTGACCTACTAGTTTCCTTGTAAGACTTATATTGGCTGCCTTTGTTATGGTTGCTGTAGTAATGAAGCTTCAGTCTTAGTTTGAAACTGTCTAGGGGGAGAAGTTACCTTTATTTGAAGTCGTCCACAAGGGTGATTGGCAGTTAGAAGTTCCATACGGACATAATTGGCCAGCAGATTTGAAAAAGGTCAGCTGGGACAGAGTTGGTGGGTGACAGGGCCATTAAGAGTTAGTGGTTGCTGGCTGAAGGGAGGGTGCTCAGAACAGGGAAAGGAGAAAGCCCGGTCTGAGAGAACCGAAGTGGAAGGCCTGATTGATCTGGTGACTGAGGGAAAAGGAAGTTATGCTATGAGGCTGTGGAAAAGGTTTCAGGTAGAGCTGAAGAGAGTGATGGGTAGAGTTTCAGGACATTGATCTGAGGGAAATGCTATTGATAAGAGCTTATTAGTAGGGAAGACTCTTAGACATATTAAGCAGTCCCTCCTATTATTTGAAAAATCACACTCTATTACTTTGTGAATATAACTTCCTTAATAAATACCTTGTTTTGTTAATCTTGTCTGTAGTGAAAATTTGGGTAACAGTGGTGGTGTCAATTCCATGTCTACGTCTTAATTACCGGGCTACTGAGGTATATAAAATATCAAAGGTTGATTTTGGTGACAGGTTTTATGGTTAAGGGTTTTTTAGAGTTAAGATGGCTTTGTGGCCGGGAATGCCATATACCCAAATCACAAAGTGTTAAAAAGGGAACAGTGGCAGAAAACCACTGTTCCATATTTGCAGACATTGGTGGGATAGCATGTATATCCCACCATTTCCCCTTCAGGGAAACCATAATCCTCCTCTTCTCCATTTTTATCCTCACAATAATAACTCTGTGAGATAGGTTGGGCTGAGAGTCTGTGACTGGCCCAAAGTCACTCAGTGAGCTTCCATGGCCAAGTGGGGACTAGAACTCAGATCTTCCGAGTCCCAGTCCAACACTCTCACCACACCACATTAGCTTTCGCACAGGAACAACACACTGGCAGCATTCGGACGACACTTTAGACAATGGAGGGGGGAAGAGGCAACCGTCAGTTCTGTTGCTTATTGTGTCGTGTGTCAGGCGATACACAACGCACACACAACTGATGGTACGTTATTAAACAATGGGGGAAAACAACAGGCTGCTCCGTTGTTTATCGGAGCCCCATTGCTTATCATGAGGCCGGGACTTTCAGCCGTGCAACAGAGGGGAGGGGCAACATGTCGTGTGTTGGGCACTGCAAAAATAACGTATTGTCAGTTGCCTCTTCCCCCCTCTGTTGCCTAAAATGTCGTCCAAATGCTGCCAGTGGTTATTCGTCCACATTTTGTAATAGTGGTAGGATAACTTGAAGGGTTTCCTTCACATGGCCTCATAAATGTCTGTGCTCATGATGCGTACATTCAAGCTCTAATTGTTACCCTCTGTACAGTTTGCATTTCATTTTTCTCTGACCTCACTGCTAACAGTTCTCTTGTCCACCCACACGTATATGTGCCCGCAACTGAGAATAACTCACATAAGAACATAAGAAAAGCCGTGCTGGATCAGACCAAGGGTCCATCTAGTCCAGCATTCACAGAGTGGCCAACCAGCTGCACTCCATGTATCTGATGTAGCAAACTCTAGTCCATGAAAAATTATGCAATAATAAATATGTTAATGTTTAAGATGCCACAAGCTTCTTTCTTGGGATTCTCTTGTGATGTTCCTTGAATATAAAATCTCATTGAGTGCAGCTGTGCCTCATTGCTATCTTTTTTTTAAAACTAGGCAATCCATAATACAGCCCTGAATAAAAATAGTTTGCATGTGGACATGTCACATTTCACACACTTCGTTCTAATAGAAGTCCTCTATACTGTACTAATAAAAAAACCACCATCAGCCTGTGTATGAAATACTCATCCAATTCATGACATAGTTGTAGGGGGGAAAGCATTGCAGCGTGAGCTGCAAAGGTGTAAGGAACTTTTAATAGCCTAATTAGTCCTGAAGGGTCAGCAGCTAGTTACTGCCTATCTTTCAAACAGTTCTCCAATAGGGAACATGCAGTCATGTGACTGTTACTGCTTCCTCCACATGACATCATTGCCTTTGCAGCCATACTAGGGAAGAGAAGATGCTGACGGTGTCTTTGGGGCTGAACTAAATGATGTTGCATTGCAGGTAAGAGGAGACCATGCTCCGTAGCATGATTTTCTAGGCTTTGCCGGTGCATTTCCTCTGAAATCAACCGCTGTCAAGCAGGGCTTGGCGGCGGGAGGGAATCGTTACAGGGGTTTTGTGAATGTAAGCGTTGCAGGTGAAGAGGCTGTTTACTTGCTCTTCAGATCTTCCGGCTGGCGTATTTAAAAGCAGTGCTCCAGCTGGGTCGTTAATACTGAAGATTAAAGCAATGCATTGACAATGCATCCTATCGGACCTTTTTAGTAAGCAGCAAGCTACATTTTCATGATTATTTTCCGTTTTGGAGGGGGGATTATTATATTGCCATGCAGAAATGACATCTTTTGAAATTAGTGTGGCCGTTGCAACATGCTGATGTATGAGAGATTATCTGTTTCCCCCACTGAAACCATTTTCAAGGGATGCACAGCTCTGCACAGCGCTTGCATAATTCATTTGTGTGCACACTCAATTTATTCTTGTCTGTTTGTAGGGAATTGAATGCCCATCAGGCGTGCAACAATATTTCTTGGGAAGGGGCAGTGCACCTGCTACAATCGAATGGCGTGCTTCTCATACAGGCTAGAGAAATATAAAAATCTAAATACATTTTGTTTTTAATTCCTCTCTAGCAGTAATGATTATGTTAATTGTTTAGCATGATCAGTTTATGTGAGTGGGGTTTTGCCATATTAATTAGTAAGGTATTAGGATATTTTGGTGATGTATTAAATAACCAGATAGTATATACTGGTGTAAAGACAGGGCTGAATATAAAAGAGCATTACAAGAATGCAGTAACGGAACAGTTCTCAGTTCCCATGCCTTTTTAAAGGCCGTGATGAAACCTATCTCTCCTTGAACAAAAAGGATGACTGGGCTTCAGGAACATAAGAACACAGGCAGTTCTCTAGTTTGCATTTTTGTTTTATCACTAGAGATTTTTCACACTAGCCATGCTCTTGAGAATTCAGTTTTCAGCAATTGTAACATACAAAAATTATTGTGGGCTTCTGTTTTCTTTTCTTTTTCTTTTTCTTTTTAGAAATTATTGTGGGATCCCCCCCCCTTTTTTTTTTTAAGGAATGAGGCAGGGTGGATTCTTGCCCTTGTTTAGTTTTATGACTGAAACAGGCCTGGATCTAGAGAGCTGAAGCAAACCACTCTGGTGGTCACTCTCACTTGTACTTTTCCCATATCCCGTTAACATGTCTTGCTACTAAATAATGAGTATGCACTGTGATTTCATTCATGTGAATTTATGTCATTTAGGGTGCAATCCCTACAGCCATAGGATTATGCCTTTAGATGTGTTCTAGCCTGCTCTGTAAAGAGTATCAGGAAATTTCACTACCTTTCCTCACATCTACCTTTCATGGCGAATATAGGACCTCCGGGCCAGTTCAGAGTACATACACACACACACAAAACCAGTGCTGCTGTTTTTATCTGCTCCTTTTTTAAATGCTTTAAATTGCGGTTTTGATTTGTAATATTTGTCTCTTCACCAGATACGAAAGAGGACAGGGTTCCTGCAGCTTTGTGATGAAGAGGGGATTTCACCAGGTGCTGCATGTATACAAATGACACCTGTTGAAATTCCCTTTTCTATACAACTGTTAAAGATACAGGAGCCCTGTCCTCCTTTCCATATGGTCACTGTGATGTTCTACTGTTTGTGGTTATAAATGTATTGCAAAGTTTATTATTTGTGATATGCATTTGTTTATATCTTTAAAAAGGGTTAAGAACAATAACAGGTAAAGTAAATAACTAGGCCAAAATGTACTTACTGTTTGTGGTTATAGGTCTGGGTAAGTATAGAGTGATTGGCTGGTTGTGGGGGAGTGCCTGGATTGGCTGGCTGTGTGCCCGAATGGAAGGTGAGTGTTGATTGGCTGGTTGGTTGGAGTGCCTGGATTAGCTGGCTGTGCAAGAGTGGGAGGAGCTAGAGAGTGAGTGGAGTGTATATATGTGTTTGACAGAGAGAGCTGACAGGATTGATTGAGGGGAGAATTGAGAGTACACAGAGAGAGAGAGAGAAAGAGACTGAAGCAGAATTATTAGATGAGAAGAGAGTTTGACTGAGAGATTGAGAAGATGTTAGAGCATAGATTAAATAAGGAACAGTTTGTTAAAGTATAAGAGTTCTGACTGAAACCAATAAGCATTGAAACCTTGTAACCGATACACAATTGAACTGAAGTAACCATTAAGCTTGTTGACATGCAATTTCTTATTAATATATTCTTGTTAATTCCATCTTCTGGTGTGGTCTGTGGGTGTACCTGAGAAGGTACTGGAGGCAGCGGAACAAACAAGTTATTTGGAGCCCAGGTTGCTGGGCTGTGGTGCTGTGGGGCCTAAATAGTAAAGGCAAAACGGGCAGCAGCAGCAAGTGGTCGAGGATAACATCACAGTCACCCTAAAGAAAATATATCTTTCTTTGTTGCTACCTGGGGCCTCTGTGGAAAGGAAAGGCATACATTAAAATAAACAAATAAATGATTGCGGTCATCCCTGCATAAGCTGCTGGCTCACACTAAAGTTCCCAATGTTGAGAGTTATTCAATGAAATACCTTTTTTAAAAACAACAACAACACTTCAATCTAATACGTAAAAGCAAGAGAAAGAATATGCCTTAACACCATCAGCCTTCAGTATTAAATATATATGTCTGAAATATAAAGATAAACAAATCTGAAACATAAACAAAAGTATGTAACCGAAACATAAACAAGCCATTCTCTCTATACCTAAACTGGTTTTAAAACACACACACATTTAAAGGAGGTGTTTTGGACTGCAATTCCCATAATCCCTGTTCATTAACCATACTAGCAGGGGTTAATTTAGGGCTTTGTGGTACACGCTACATTTTGCTGAGTTATCTCATCCTTTGCTAGATACTGCTTTGTAAGTTCTATGAGAAAGAGGAAGCAGGGGGAAGGGTAAGAACATAAGAAGAGCTATGCTGGATCAGACCAAGGTTCCATCTAGGCCACACATGCCCTGCTTGTGGGAAACCCACAAGCAGGGCATGAGTTTAACAGAACCCTCCTGCCCATGTTCCCCAGCAACTGGTGCACATAGGCTCACTGCCTCAGATACTGGAAGTAATATAGAGGCATCAGGACTAGTAGCCTTCTCATCCAGGATTTCAGTTTGTACATCTATGCCTCCTGATTAAGGTTTACTTCCAAAACAGTTAAATGGACAGGCCTGATTCAGAGTGAAGGTCAAATGTAGCAGATAAGGAAGAGATATGTGAAATATACACAACCAACGAGAACCAGTGTGGTGTAGTGTTCAGAACCCTAGAAACTGGGAGACAAGCCCTCTGGGAGAGTGGAATCTCAGTCTCAAGAATTTTTGTGAGGATAAAATGTATATCACCCTGAGCTCTTTGAAGGAAAGGTGAGATATAAGTCTAATCAATCTATCAAGCAATCTTTATAATGGACTCCATGATAAGAAAATTGGTGAATTTTGGAATATTTTTTAATAAGTAACTAATTAATTTGCTGTATTTCCCACAATCATGCTATGTTTTAATGGAATAACACTTCTGTTGGTTCTAAAAATTCTATAAATTTGTAACCAATTGCAATAATACACAACACTCTGTGTACACACATACATACAAACACATGCATGTGTGTAACCCCCCCTTCACATATATATTCACTTACACACAGTAGCCCATAGATGGGGACAAAGTATGCTGCCTTCCAGGTTTTGCAATTCCAGTGAGTGTGTGTGTTTATTCAACTGACTAAAGCTTTAATTTTACTCTTGTTTTCATTTTTACTCTAGAGTAGGTAAAGGCTCACTGAGTTGGATCAGGACCCTAGTTTTGGACTGTGGGGTTTTTAACCCTTTCCCATGCTCTGGGAAATAATAATCATTTGCTTTATGGATTGCTATTTTGTGCAGAAGGTCTGATCCGGATAAGGCCACAGTTCCCCCCCTCCCCCGTGCTAGGGTACCTATCCAAACTGTGGTCCCTGCAACTAGTCTAGAGTAAAAATGAATGCTAGACGTACCTGCTACCAACACCTTTAAGGAAATGCCTCTTTTGATGCTTTTTTTCTTAGGAAATCTCTTTTGGATTTGTATTATAAAACTTGCTCAGCTTCTTGAGATGGTGACTCTGTGATGAAAATACTGCCTGTCATTCACCTGAGTATTCTCCAACATAATGTGGGCATATAGCAAAATTGTGGCTCATCACCACCTTAAGAAAAAGGTTGCAGCTTGGGTTGAGAAATGATCTTGTCATATGTCTGTGACTTTAACCCTATTAAAACATTCAAGTAGGAAGTGCCTGTGCTAGGCAAATAATGTTGGGGAGCGTTTGCCATGTTAACCACTTGTCATCATTCACCTGGGCTGAGAGAGAAGCTGTCAGGTTTTTCTGCACAGGGTGTGTGGGGTGTGCCTGCAGGTGTGGGTTTGGGCAACTAGGGTGTGTGGAGCAGCGCATGCTTAACCATGTGCCATTTCTACAAAGTCGGTTCTACAGGAAACTTTAAGCTGACAGCTTCAAAGCCTCGCAAAGGTTTCACATCACTCCTGGCTCAGTTGAACTCTAGCCAGAGTGGAGCAGCAGGATTTCTTCAAGTACAATTCCTAGAACACATCATTTTTGCTCTTGAACCAATTATGCTCAAGTAAAAACCGATGCAGGGGTTTCTTAGTTTTGAAAGCAGTGGGCATAACTGGAGCTCAAAAGAAGCCTGGAGTCTAACATAGAAACCCTGAAGTTGCCCCCAAGCCTAGGGTGTAACCCATCAAACCTGTTGAAATTATTCTCAGTAAAAAAGAACAAAAACAACAACCATAGAAATAGGGTTTTAGTTGTTGCACACAAACATAACTGCACATCATGAGGGTTATTCTTACAATCTCCTTTGTAATTTCGCTGAGAGTTATGGAAATTTACTTTCAAAATGTGGCTGCTTTCACAAGAGACATTTAAACCACCTGGATTGAGCAAGTTCAAATATTAATTTTTATGCACTTGGGTTTTTTCTTTCAGATCCATGTGTTTTAATAAGCAATCTCAGTGGCCGGTTGTATAGTGATAGCGTGGCAGCTATTCCAAACTAAGGGTGCATGTGTGACTTGCTGCAGGAGACATGCTCTCATTTCTTCAGAAACAAAGCCAATCCAGAACCTGCTTTGAAAAAAATAGTGGGGTTGGAGAACAGGGCGCATCCTTAAAAGTTAAAACAGGTGGAAGAAAATGTTCATTTCCTGAATTGCCACATTGTGGGGTACCCAAAGTGCTTGTGCTGCACCTGACAGGTGCAGTACACTTCCTTGCTTTGTGACATCATCATTTGACAAGCAATGCCCAGCCAAGCAGCATATCTGAATAAAGTTCTGAGCAGTATTCACTGTCTCGCTCTGCGGTGTGCCATGTGCAAGGATGCAAGCTGTCTAATTCTAAAGCGGCATCTAGCTACGTTATTTGGTTACAGCAGCAAATCAAATCAGATTTTATTTGCACCAAGCCAATGGCCATTGCAATTTATAACAGTAAAACAAACACAATAAATCTAGTCTGGTAGCATGATTGCCAGGTCTCAGTGAAAACTGGGACAGTGAAAGAAGTTAGCCATTTCTTGAGGAAGAATCATTTACTACAGAAAAAACGGTGGGATCATATACTGCAAAAGGATGCAGGCCCAAATCGAGATGGGAAGGATGGAGTGCCTGGGACCAACAGATGCCCCATGTTGTCATGACACAATTTGTGGCATTGCATAGCATCATTGCTGATCAGGAGGGTGCCTCTATTGGGGCGTTGGCCTTGCCTTCACATTTCCTAGCTTCTTGAAGTTTGAGCTAGCATGGGATGGCCTTGGCTCTGGTCTTCTTAGCTAGCAGGATGTTAATCAGTGAATTTATATGCATATGCTCATCTGGCACCTGTATTGTTGTCATTTCAGTGCCAGTTGAAGATATTTTAGCCCTTCAGTTTTAAACAATTGCGTTAGCGCCTTTGCACGGCTGCTAACTTTTATTTTGGCTCTTACTTGGTTTTGTTCTGTCTTAAATGTATGGTTTTAATACTATGTTTTACTGTGTTATTGTTATTTTATGGTTTTAAGTTTGGTTTTGTGAACTGCCCAGAGAGCTTTGGCTGATGGTCAGTATAGAAACGTAATAAATGAATGAACTGCCTTGAATATTTTTTTAAAATAAAAATAAGATAAACATTTTGAAAATAAAGAAAATAGGGTGACCATGTGGAAAGGAGGACAGGGCTCCTGTATCTTTAACAGTGGCATAGAAAAGGGAATTTCAGCAGGTGTCATTTGTATGCATGCAGCACCTGGTGAAATTCCCTCTTCATCGCAACAGTTAAAGCTGCAGGAGCCCTGCCCTCTTGACCAGATACATAAGAGGACAGGGCTCCTGCAGCTTTGACTGTTCCAATGAAGAGGGCATTTCACCAGGTGCTGCATGCATACAAATGACACCTGCTGAAATTCCCTTTTCTATACCACTGTTAAAGATACAGGAGCCCTGTCCTCCTTTCCATATGGTCACCCTAAAGAGATGAAATCTTTCTTTGTTACTTCATAGGGCCTCTGTGAGAAATAAAGCTGGGTAATAAGCAGATTGCTGTGGTCATGGAGAGATGGCAAATGGGTCATCTGCACAATCCAAGCAGAGTGCAAGAAGCCCTGATAGGATGGGGGTAAGGAGAGGACCAGGGCCAATGCAAGCTCTCTTGCCAACTCCCCCCATGTCTCCCCCCCCCCGCTGCATCTCCCTGAACTCTTGCCATGTTTCCAAGTTCCCTGCTGCATCTCCCACCGTACCCAATGCGGTGTCTCTCCATCCACCCTGTTCTATGTCTCCCAATTACTCTCCCATTGCCATCACCACTCCTCCTGCTGCGGTACAGACAACCTGGATGGTGGGGCTCTCTGGAGCATCCACCTGCCCTGTGGCAATTGCCCACCTGGGTGCCCACTTGGCAGCATACACAGGAGTGCTTCCTAGCAGGTGGGGTGGGTGGGTAGAAGCATGCAATTTGCCACTCCTCCCACTCTGACACCTGAGGTGGAGGATTCACTCTGCCTCATGAGAGAGACGACTCTTGAGAGGACTATGAATTCTATGAGAACTATGAAGTCCATGAGTTCTAATTTCAAGAAGTGGTGGTTGTCCCGTGTTAATATCTTTGCCTAAAATGATTTGGGATGAGCCAGGTAACAAAAGTCAGTTGCTATGGTAGAAACACTTACTTTTTAGAGTCTGATGAATTGTATCCAATTCCATCCCTGGTGCTGATGGAAGACCATTGAGGGGACAGGAGGCAGGAAGCAATTTTTGCTGATCCCCCCTTTCCTCTGCAGCCAAATGTTCCCTCCCCATTTGCTCCAGAGAGTTGGAGGACCCTTTGGAGCAATGTGAGAGGTGGCATGGGGGCAGGCTGCAGAAGAAAGCGGGTATTTGCAAAAAAACACTTCCCCCTCTCTTTCTGCTCCCAGAAGTCTCCAGTAGTTCAAAGAGCCTTCCATCACGTAAGGGACAAATCCGAAACAACCCAGTATCTCTGTACTTGGTGGCCATGGTGGCTGGGAATGACAGGAGTTGCAGTCCAGTACATCTGGAGGGTATGAGGTTGGGGAATAGTGATCTGTCCCAATGCTGCCTAAATTAAGTGTCAGAAGCTCAGGTGCCTGTGATTGTGAACAGGTCTTTCCTAGCACCACCACCTGGTTTACTGTAGTATTGAAATTACGCTGGAGGGTATTCTACCAGCAAGTTATATGATAATCCCTCTTTAATATCACTAGGCATGGGTGGGATCCACTGAGGCCTGTCTGTGCACAAAAAGTTATTTCTTGTGCATATCAGAAGGTGGATTATTAAAAAAAAATATTCAGGTATATCTCCCGGTGTTATTCACCAGTCATTTAGGAGTGCTGTTTTCAGGAAATACAATAGGCTTTTAGGAATTCTACCCTAGTACGCAGTGCATTTTGAAGGCTAATTTGTGTCCAAGTTATTTGAAGGACTGCCTATACTAGGGGTACACAACCTTTTGGGATTGTGGGCACAATTGGCAATTTGAGAAACTATTCTAGGCACCACCACAAAATGGCTGCCATGGGGAAGCATGGCAAAAGGCAAGTCACCTGCACCAAAAAAAATGAGTACAAGGCAGAGGTGGGCAGGGTCTGAGCTCCAATACACTGAACAACCCATTTGAACCCACAGTTTCAAGCACCATCAATCTTTGCTGCCAGTAAGAAAATGTGTTAATTTTTTTAAAAAGTGGGAGGGGTACGATACTTTGGTTGGCAGCATGAAAGTTTTCTGGGACATATTGGTGTTCATGAGCACCATGTTGCCTATATTCTTACAAATTTGCCTGTTTTACCAATCTCTTTGAGGCCCTAACTTGCTGGCCTGCCATTAAGATCTAATGACTATTAGGTCATCTTTGGGTGCCCCCACTAAAGTTAGGCAGGTGGCTACAAGATACAGGGCCTTCCCAGTTGTGACACCCCATTTATGGAATGCCTTCCCCGAGGAGCCTTGCCTGGTGCTTACATTGTTATCATTTTGGTGCCAAGGAAAAAGCTTCCCCCCCTCCTCCAAGCATTTTAGAGTTTAGATTTTATGGCTGCCTTTATATATTTTATATTTATTCTTGTGCTGATTTATTCATGGAACGTTTGTGGCTTTATATTGAAATTTATTCTTTTAGCTTTTGTAATTCACCCAGAGAACCACTGTTGTTGCATGGATTGAAAGTATAATAAATAAAATAAAATAAAATATATTTTATGAATGTGTTAGATTGCAATGGTATATTTGTTGTATATTGTAAGCATCCTGGGAATGCAGCTAAGCCCCTAAACCTGGGGTCTTACAACTATCCAGTGCAGGGTGGCTGCAGCACGGAGGGGATCTTCTCTATGTATGCCATGTTTTTTTGGCTAGATGGCCTATTTTGGCAGTCTAGCTGAGAGTGCCGGAGCAGGCAGAGGCGGAGGAAGACCATGAGGTGCCTAGGAAGCAGTCTAAACCAGCTTCTACGGTCTCCTCTTCTCCCTGCCCCTGGGACCACCCCCTTTTTGTTATTTATTTATTTATTTTATTTCTAACCCGCCTCTCCATCCAGATCAAGGTGGGGAACAATAATCTCCACGCTTGGTTTACTGAGCATGGAGAGGCAACTGCCACGGTTTAAGCCATGCTGGCTGCGAGGGGGAGGAGCATGGAGCGTGGTTTCCTGGCTCCCAGCTCAGAGCATCGTCTGTGAGTGCTTTTTACGATATGGCACCAGAAAACCGAAAAATCCTATGTCCCCCCAGATGCTGCCTAAGAGATATGGGATTGCTCCCTCTGAAGTGTCTTAAATAAACAAAACTTGGGAAGGAAGAGAGCCTGGTGTGCAGACAGAATGTGCACGTAGACCTTTGGATCCCAGCACTGCCTGAGACAACCTGATAGAATATGCCTGTGTCCTCTATGTAGCTATAAATATTCTGACTTGGAAGTTTCCTAATTTTTAGATATAAAGAATCGTTGTTGTTTTCAGACAGGCTGCATTTTGCTAAAACGCACTAGAAACAAAAACGCACAAACTACTTCTGAAGTCTTTCACTCCAACTGTGTGAATTACAGCATTGCAAAAATACCAGCTGGGAACATATGAGGAAAACAGTTTTTCCAAACTTCATGCTGAGATAGCAAGATATGAACCAATTGCATTTGAAGCCTGGAAGAAACCTCCAGCTGAGTCTAAAGGACAATTTCTTTTGGCCAAACTAAAATTGTTTGATATAAGAGGGGTTTTGAATTAAACTGAGAAAGAAACAAAACCTCGAGTTATAACAGATGTTGGGCTCTGCTATGTGAGGCCTATGGCACAATCAGGGCATCACTGTGTGTTCTTGTCAGCAAATGCTCATGCTGTGCTGGTTGGTGTTTGGACTCTCCTAAAAGGATTCTGTCACACAACTAACTCAGACCATGGCAGCACCATTTTTTGTTGGCCTATGCTGACTTTCAGTGGCACTACCACAGGCTGGGTAGTCATGTAAATGGATGACAAACACTCCAATCCCCATGAGTTAGGTTTGGCATTCAAATGGAATTGCTCAAAAAGGTGCCATTTCAACAAAGTGCAATGCTTCTCTGTGTGTCGATCTGCAGTTACACAAGCTGAGGCCGTTGTGTGACTAGGCTCTTCGATTCACCACTTTTCACCAGTTCTACCATAACTTAAAACCAACTCAGGCCTTTTCTTTGTGCCTTTATTGTTGTCCTTCGATATTCTGGGATTTCAGCTAAAACTGAAGAATATGTGAGGCAGTTGCTACTACTAATAGTCTCTCTTTTCTTTCCAGTCCCGCCTTCCCAATGAGGACATATAGGAATCCCTTCAGTCAAGTACCATATAAAGAACCCTGCTGGATCAGATCAAATATAGTCTAGCATTCTGTTCACACAGTGACCAACCAGATGCTCATGGGAAGCTCACAAACTCCTGCTGTTAGCACCCTCCCGGTCATGTTCCCCAGCGACTGGTATTCAAAAGCATGTTTGCTTCCTCTGATACCATGACTAGTAGAGCCATTGATAGCCTTCTCCAAGAATTTGTCTAATCCTTTTTTTAAAGCATCCAAGTTGGTGGCTATCACTACACATCTTGTGGTAGCAAATCCATAGTTGAACTATATACCGTGTGAAGAAGTACTTCCTTTTTTCTGTCCTGAAACTCCCACTAGTCTAGTGTCATGCATGTTTTCACTTTTTTGATGTCATGCACAACTTGGTTGCCCTTTTCTGCACCTTTTCCAGCTCTACAGTATCCCTTTTGCAATGTGGTGACTAAAACTGTACAAGTGTGGTTTGCATCTTAGATTTATGTAAAGGCATTATGATATTGGCAGTTTTATTTTCAGTTCCCTTCCTAAGGATCCCCAACATTAAAATGCCCCTTTTGATCGTATCTGCTCATTGTGTTACCATTTTTATTAACCTGTCTAAGTTTCCTTTCCTGGTCATCTGAAATCCCATCACCCTAAATGTGAATGTAGGATTATATTTTATTTTTTTGCATCAGTGTGCATGACTTGGTTACACTGAACCAGTTTGGAGAGATTGTTTTGGTGCTCTTTGCTGTCCAATTTTGTTTTAACCACTCTCAAAGAACTCAGTAAGGTAGAACTTAACTTTGCAGAAGCCATGTTGATGCTTCCCTTTTAGCAAAACTATTCCTTCTGTGCTTGATAATTTTATCTCTACCTATAAAGCTGAAAGTGTGTGTGTGGGGGGGGGGTTGTATGTGCAGAAGCAGAAAACTCGGTAGTGCAATCCTGGAGATCATAATACATTTCTGCAAATTGGCTTGACACTAATTCTTTTTTTTAATAATAATTTTATTAATTTTCAACATATAATACATAAAATAAACACAATACATATACAACCCTCCACAACCCCCCCGTGCTCCCCTACCCATGAGACCTTCTTACTTTATTGTTTTATACATTTTCCCAAAATTGCAATGATTCTTTTGAAGATGTATATCCCCTCCCCTTTACTAAAACATATTCTAGAAATAAACCCCAAATACTTCCAAAATCATTCTTTTTAGTTAATCCCATCCTAACTTTCATTATACACGTTAATCTATCGTTAATTGCAATATCCCACACTCCTTTATACCATTCTTCTATACTATAATTCCCTTGTATTTTCCAACTTTTAGCTATCATTAATCTAGCCGGTGTCAGGAGATTGTTTATCAATTCTCTTATATTATTCTTACCATATTCTTTATCAAATAACCCTAATAAAGCTATATTTGGACTTATTTCCACATTCTTACCCAATATCTCACTTATCTCCTTAAAAACTCTTTTCCAATTTTTTTTAACATATTCACATGTCCACCACATATGGTAATACGTACCCACATCCTGACAACCCCTCCAACATAACTTTGATATTTTCTTATCTATCTGATGTAATCTTACAGGAGTGAGATACCATCTCCAGATTATTTTATAATGATTTTCTTTTATCCTTATTGAAAGCAACTTTAAAGTTCTTAATTCCCATATCTTCCCCCATCTGTCCCCAGTAATTTGAATTTTTAAATCTTCTTCCCAGATTGTTTTCAGAATTTCTTGAGTTTCATCCTCCTTTAACAATATCTTATATATTTCGCTTGTTATACCTTTTTTACTTTTATTTTTATTTTCTCCCTCCTTCTCTCTAGACTCAATTAGCTTTTCAAATCTTGTTTCCTTTCTACAGTCCTTATTTTCCTTTTTCCATTTTTGCGTCCACTGTTCCAATTGTAAAGTCTTAAACCATAATTTTTTTTGCCCTAGTAGAACCTCTTCTATTTGCTTTTTATCAACCAATCTCCTTACCCAATCTTTCACTTTAATTATTTTTTTCTCCCGCAATAGCCCTTCCAGTTCTCTTCTCAAATTACCTGGAAAGTTTTCCAGCAAAACCACTGGGGTCAGAGGGGAAATTCCTGGCAATAGTTTCTTCTTATACCTTTCCCAGATTTCTATGATATTTCTTAGGATGGGATTTTCCAAATCCTTCAATTGACTCTTTAGTATTTTACTAAAAAAAACATTTTGTAACTTTAACTCTATATCTCCTATCTGCATCTTTAACCATTCTAAATCCTCTTCCCCTACTATACTATTTATAACATATCTTAATTGGTTAGCTATATAATACATCTTTATATTCGGGAGTCCTAACCCTCCTTCCCTTTGAATCTTATACCATTTTGTCTTATTAATTCTTGGTTTTCTATCCCCATTACAATAATTATTTAGCATGTTTTGCCAACTTCTTAATTCTACTTCTGTTATTTTAATTGGTAACATTCTAAACAAAAAATTAATCTTTGGTAATATTTTCATTTTAATTACTGCTATTCTACCAAACCATGAATGCTTTAATTTCCTATAAGCCTCTAACTTTTCCATTATTTGTTTTTTTAACCTACTAAAATTTATTTCCTCTAAGCTTTCTAACTCTTTTGTAATATAAACTCCTAAATAGCGTATTATATTTTTAACCTTCAAATCTAATTTTAAACTACACTCATCCCTTTCTACTTTATCATAATTAAATAACATCATCTCTGATTTCCCCCAATTTACCTGTAATCCAGTAACCTCTCCAAATTCTCTCAAATGTTGTTTTATTTCTTCTATACTTCCCCCTGGATTTTCTAATGTCAATAAAGTATCATCCGCAAACATATTAATTTTTATTTTTTCCTCCCCTCCTATCCCTTTCAGCCTCTCATCCTCCCTAATAACATTTGCCAATATTTCAATCACAATTGCAAATAATATTGGGGAGAGAGGACACCCTTGTCTTGTACCTCGGGCTAAGGTAATTTGTTGTGTTAAGCCGTCATTTACCATCACCTCTGCCTTATTGCTTGCATAAAGCTGATTGATCACTCCCATGAACCTTTCTCCAAAACCAAATATCTTTATAATAGTTTTTAACGCCGGCCATTCCATGCAATCAAAGGCTTTAAAAATATCCAATGCTATCAACCCTGCTTTTAAATTCCTTCTTTTAATAATATTTATTATATTTAGTACCCTCCCTATTAAATTTGGCATTTGCCTTCCTGGAATGAATCCACATTGATCCTTTTTTATATACTCATTTATAAAAGTGTTTAATCTTGTTGCCATAATTGCTGTAAATATTTTAGAATCTTGATTAATTAAAGAAATAGGTCTGTATGAAGCTGGATCCATTAAATCCTCATCTGATTTCGGGATTAATATTATCAACGAATGTTCCCATGATGGCAGGATCTTCTCTCCCTTTATTATATTATTATATAATTTTTCCATTTTTGGTACTAAAAGTTCTTTAAATATCTTATAATATTCCGGCCCCAATCCATAAACTCCTGGAGATTTCCCTCCTTTCAATTTATCGATAATTCCCTCTGTTTCTTTTCCCGTCACTAATGCTTCCATATAATCCCTATCCTTATCTTTTAATCTTAGCTTCCAATTTTTCTCTATATATTCCTGTATCTTGTTTGTGAACCTGCTTCTGATGTATACAAATCCCGATAAAATTCCTCAATTTTTTTAAATTTATCCTTCATTAAATTACAATTTTCCCCTGTTCTATCTTTAATTGTCCCTACTATATTTTTTTCCTTCTTTGATTGCGTGGACCTTGCCAACATTTTAGAGTTTCTGTTACTGTACTCAAAAAATTCCTTTTCAAATATATTAATTCTTTCTGAACTCTTTCTATATCCTTTCCCTCAAGTTCTTTTCTTTTTGCTTGGAGCTGGACATATATAAGTTTATCCTTATTAATTCGAAATTGTTCCTCTAATTCCTTAATCTCTTCTTCAATCTTTTTACTATGTGCTTCTTGTTGTCTTTTTAATTTGCACGATTCTCTAATACATATTCCTCTTACTACCGCTTTCATCGTATCCCAGACTATCCCCTGCAAGTTTATCCCTGTTTCGTTTATTTCCCATATAGTCTTAATTTCCATTTTCATTTTCTCCACAATATTTTTATAACTTAAAATTTTAGTGTCTAATCTCCACCTTTTTGCTTCTCTATAATCCTTCTTTATTTTAATATCCATACTCATTAATGCATGATCTGAAACCTTAATTACATCAATTTCACATTCCATAATCTTAGAAAGCAAATTCTTTGAAACAAATATATAATCAATCCTGGAGAAACTCTTATATTTTGATGAAAAAAAGGTATATTTTTTTCTTTCCCTTTTATTATTCTTCAATCATCCTTTAATTCTTTTTGAACCATTACTTTTGCTAATCCCATTTTCCCTATACCTTTTATAATATCTTTATCTTTCATTTTATCCATCACCATATTAAAATCTCCAGCCATTACAATATTTGCATTCTCTACGTTCCCCATATTACTAAACACATTGTCATAAAATTCCATTTGCTTCTCATTTGGCGCATATACATTAACCAAAATATATTTTTCTTCCCCCAGGAAACAATGCATTATGATAAATCTTCCCCCCACATCCTTTACCACTTTGACAACATTAATTGCACATTTTTTTGAAATTATTATCGCAACACCTCTTGCTTTAGAAGTCCCAAATGCTTTCTCATATATGCTCATATTCTTCATTTTAAGTTCATTTCTGCCATCTTCTTTTTGATGCGTTTCTTGTAAAAAAATTATATCAGCTTTCCTTTTATTCAACAACCCTTCAATCCTCTTCCTTTTAATAACACTACCCAATCCATTGACATTTAAAGTTATTAATTTTACTTTATTTTCCATATCTCCATTTTTAATTTTCCCTGTAGGTCTCCTAATGTGACACTATTATCCCCCCCACCCCCTTCCACCACATATATCCCCCATTTCCCCCTTCCAATCCCGGGTTGCCCTGGGCAATGGCTCCTCTTCCCCTCTTCTTAGAACCCTTCAGGGGGGGGGACGGCAGACTCCCGACATGGAACCCAAACAGACCCCCCCTCCCTTGCTGTTCTTATTATCCCTCTTTAAACCATTTCTTAGTCACAAACTGTGTCCTCCAGCTGCCCCTTCTTCTCTTTCTTGTTCTTTCTCCATCAAACCCAAGCTCCTCAGCAGATCCATTCCTTGGTCACATGATGTTATTCTCTGTTGTTTCCCCTTGTAGGTAAATCTCAGAAATACTGGATATCCCCAGCTATAAACAATTGAATTCTTCCGCAGAATAGTTGTACACAGCTTCACACTCTTCCTCCATTGGATTGTTTCGTAACAAAGATCATGATAGATCTGTATCTGTGAAGATTGAAACATCAATTGCCCAGCACTTCTGATAGTTTGCATCAATTTATCTTTTTTTATAAAAGCTGGCGAATCTTACAATTATGTCTCTTGGGGCCATCCCACTCCTTTTAGGGCCAACTCTGTGGATCCTCTCAATATCTTCTTCAGCCCATGAACCTTGAGAGTCCATCTCCTTAATCCATTGCATGACCTTGTCTTTCAAAATCTTTGAATTTTCCCCTTGCTGCTCCTGGAAGAATCTAATACGTATATTCATTCTTATATCTCTGTCTTCCATAGAGATTAAACGTAAGTCCATATCCTATAATTTTTGTTCTTGCACATCTATCTTCTCTTTGTTTTGCCCTGATTGTTGCTCCAAAGATTCAAATCTGTCATTAAACTTTTGAAGACTGCTTTGTAATTCCGCTTGAGAAATCTGTACCTTCTTCACCTCTTGCATAAGCTCTTGCTTCTGTTTCTCTATCATGCCTTGAATGCTAGCCAGTAACGCTTCAGATGACATTGACTCCGCTTGTGGTTTCATTATCTTAGGAACTGTTCCTGGCTTAGCTCCATCTTTATGATTCCCAACTCCGGATGTCGGCAGTCCTGTTTTCCCGTTCGTCATAGCTGTTACTGAATTTTCTGAATTCTTTATAGTCAGGCGAAACCAACTTTTATCTGAGGTGTGTTCTTTCACTCTTGACCACTTTTTTGGCAAGGTTTCCTTACTTTCCCCCCCTTTGTTGGTCATCAGACATTCAGCCAACAGTTACAGCATTACAGTTCTCTACTGACTCTTATTAAAGTCTCTGCTAATTAACTAATTAGCAAATACTGTCCAGAGTCCTCCGTGAGTACAAATTCTTCTTTACTTTGTTTAAAATTGTATTACCAGAGATATGCGCCGTTTGTTGTTCCAGTCCCAGCTTGGCTGTTCTCCCGACTCGTTAAAATGCCAGGCAGCTGGTTTATCTACAGCCTCACAATTATCTTCTTTTTATTCTTTGATAATTCCCGTACTTAACATTTATCTCCACTTACAGTTTGAAGTTTTCTTAATTGGGATATTCTTCTTTTTCTTTTATCTCCCGAGGGAGGAGAGACAATCTCCGTCCGTTTACTCCATAACGGAAGTCCCGCCCCGCTTGACACTAATTCTGTGGCCACAGATATCACTAAGATAAAGGAGGTTCCAAACATGTTTCCATACAAATAGATGAGCAAAACATGTCCCCCATACAAGTCAGTGGGTTGCTTCCAAAATCTATCAGCTGTACACTTTGGCAAGAAACTGGCCTACTTGGGTAAGTAGCAGAACATCAGAACAACAAATTCATGAAAGATTGACCCTTCCCTTTCATAAACTAGAAAAAATTGCCTTATGGTTTTAGAGATTACAAGAAAGAAAGGGGAGGTCTCATGTGAGTTTACTGCTTGTGTGAGTAGAATGAGTGTGTGAGACATTATTTGTAGAACTTGGGCTCTATAATAAATTCAACGGGCAGATGTGTATTTATCAAGGAAGTATGGCCAAGGTTCAGAGGATGATTTTAGATCCATTAGGATATTTTTTTCTCTTTTAAACAGCACAGCCCCATGCCATATCACAAAGTGCTTATGGAACTCTCTTACATTTCAAAAAAAGATTCCCATGTTCTGCATAATAAGCTGGACAAATTGTATGTCCATGGGAAAATACAAGTGTCCCATCTGGGATCATTGGTTTAGTAAGTGCCTGGAGTAACAAAAAGCCAGTGGAAAGAGATTTCACTTATTCTTCTAATGCACACCAGTCCTATTTTCAGATTACATCATGCTCTTTCTTTGCTGGGAGTAATGGGGGAGGGCAGGGGGAAAAACAGTGGGAGTGGGAAGGAAGAACAAGGTTGGAAGGAATGGATGTACTGGTTTTTCCATTAAATATCCGAAGAAAGTGGGTGTCCAAAGTCCAATTTAAAATACAATAATGACAGAGATGAAGATGACAAGGTGAAGCATGAAGTGTAGATTTTAGCATTTCAACTCTGCTTGCCTGTCCTTTTCTTTTCCTTCCTTATAGGTACTAATATGGTTAATGCAGGAAACATGAATGGTTCTGGAAATTTGATGGATTTTTTGGATGAACCTTTCCCTGATGTTGGGACTTATGAAGACTTTCATACCATTGATTGGTTAAGGGAGAAATCACGTGACACAGACAGACATAGAAAGGTAAGTGAAAATTATATTTCTAAAGCCAGGAGCAAGTTAGATTATCAATTTTCTTCCATTGATCAGTTTTACCTTAAAATGATTCCAATGAGAAAATGGATGAAGGAACTGGCTGTCTAATACCATGCATTTTTTTCAAATTGCCTTCTAGTGGAGTATGAATCCTTAAACTGGTCATTCCCAATATTTAAATGTGATATCCAGGTCATTTATCCTGCATTCTGTTATTGAGCTTTTCTACACAAGGCATTTATTGTGCACTTGTGAGTCCTTACTCATGGTTGTTACAGGTTCTTTAGACAACGTCATGATCCTCCAGTTTTGCTTCTGTTTTTTCAGAGCATTTCCCTGTTTTTTTGTTTTTTTGTTTGTTTTTTAGAACAGGGAAAATAGGGTATTATTTCCGGAAGCAGTGTTTGTACTTGTGTATTTGTGCTATTGTGTATTTGTGCATAGCTCCACCTAGAGGTTTTGAAGTGGAAAAGCAGGACAGGAAAAGTTCTTTGTGTAGAGGTCAGATTTCAATGAAACCGAAAATAGATAGAGTGATTAACAGCCTCATGTAGAAAAGCTTGTAAGAGTATGATTTAGAAGGAAATGAGCACATTTTGCAATATCATCTGAAATAAACAATTATCAACGTTCAGATTGAATCAAGGCAATTTGACTTGTTCTTGTCATTGGCCTGGTTTGCATGATCACTGCTGTTTAAACAAGCTACGATGGCTTGTTTAAGCCATGATATGTGCCACCATTTGTCTAATTATCCTCCCGGGTGCAGTTTGTCATGTCTTCTGAACCCAGGAGCCATAGCTTGTTTGAGGGGGAAATAACTCTCAAATACTGGGTGGGTAATTAGGCAAATGGCCCCCAGTATGCAGTGAACATGTGAACTGGGTCATTGACATATCTGAGCTTTGGTTAACTGAAACTTTTCTTTAGCTGTATTCACTGCATGTCTTGTATGTGCATACATGTCACTAAGTATATGCAAGTAATACTTAATCAGGTCATACATATTTTCCCCCTTTTCATCTATTGGAATGTACTATATAAAATAGAAAAATGGTATATGTGCCAACTAAAGTGTAATTTTTCCTTCTAGATCACAAACAAAAGCAAGGAATCAATATGGGAGTTCTTCCTAAGTTTATTGGATGCCTGGTCAGGCTGGGTTGTGATGCTTCTGATAGGACTGCTGGCAGGTATTGTCAAGAAAATATTAAGTCGTGTTGACCATTATAAATATTCAGAGTTTCACTCTGGGTACATCTGCTTATGCTGGGTTTAGCAGTATGATCTCTTTCTTCATATTTCAATATGGCTTAATAAGATGCAGCTATGGTTTGTGCTTTGGGATATATGTGTAAAATCTCATGCTGAGCATTGACCTAGGAAAAATTAACAAGTAACATGTTTTCTCTATAAAAATATGCCTGTAAATGGAAATGCTTTGATAAGTCGTGCTTTCTTTGACACTTATGTGTCCATTCCCCAGCCTTGATTAAACTAATGCTACAAAAATAGGCATTCATAAAGATAAGCTGTATCACTGTTCAAGTGGAATCAAAGCATTTCTGCTCTACTCACTGGATTATATGCACCATCTCTACCTTCATTTTTATTTTTAAAATTCCAAATCAAACTGCCTTAGATCCCTGTTCCAAAGACAAAGGTGAAATAATTGAACGAGTTGCTAAGTTTCCAGAAAAATCTGTTCATTTCCTATATAGTAGTTGCAAAGAATGAAGGTCCTGTAATTCAGTAATCTAAAATTGATCCAGATGGACAATACTTGCTGTTTAATAATAATAATAATAATATTTATTTTTAACCCGCCTCTCCCTCCGGATCGAGGCAGGGAACAGCAACAATATAAAACACAAAAATCACAACAGTTTAAATTTTAAAAAGCAAGAGAAAAATACAACATTAAAAACATCTTAAAATTCATCTGGAGGACAGTCTTCATGACTCTCTTAAATTCATGAAGACTGCCAATTTGTCTAACCTCCTCCGACAGACCATTTCATAGTCTGGGAGCGATGGAAGAGAAGGTCCTCTGGGTAACACTCGCCAGCCTAGTTCTGGCTGACTTGAGTAAGTTCCTCCCAGAGGACCTACGTGCACGGGGCAGATTGTACGGGAGAAGGCGATCCCACAGGTACCCTGGACCCAAACCATGTAGGGCTTTAAAGGTAATAACCAACACTTTATACTTCGTCCGGAAACTGATTGGCAGCCAATGAAACAATTTTAAGACTGGTGTGATGTGATCACCTCTAGGTGTACCGGTGACCAACCTGGCTGCCATATTTTGAACAAGTTGAAGTTTCCGGACTAGGCACAAAGGTAGCCCTATGTACAGCGCATTGCAGAAGTCGAGCCTCGAAGTTACCAGTGCGTGCACTACCATCTTTAGGTCTTCCAACTCTAGGAAGGGGCGCAGCTGGCGTATCAGCCGAAGCTGATAGTAGGCACTCCTGGCCGTCGCATCAATCTGAGCTGTCATCTGGAGCGACGGATCCAGGAGTACCCCCAAGCTGTGAACACAATCTTTCAGGGGGGGTGTAACCCCATCCAGAACTGGTTGACACACCTCCAGACCCAGGTTGGGGCCTTTGTCAGCAAGCACCTCCATCTTGTCTAGATTCAGCTTCAGTTTGTTTTTCCTCATCCAGCCCATTACCGCCTCCAAGCATTCATTCAGAGGAGACACACTATCCTTAGCTGATGATGTTGTCAAAGGCATAGAGAAATATATTTGGGTGTCATCAGCGTATTGATAGCACCCCGCCCCATGCCTCCAGATGATCTCTCCCAGCGGTTTCATGTAAATGTTAAACAGCATTGGGGAAAGGATGGCACCTTGTGGTACACCACATAGCAGCTCCTTTTTTGAAGAGCAGCTATCCCCAAGCATCACCATCTGGAACCTGCCCGAGAGATAGGATCAGAACCACTGAAGCACAGTGCCCCCGATCCCCAATTCCCCCAGGCGCTCCAGAAGGATACCATGGTCGATGGTATTGAAAGCCGCTGAGAGGTCCAGAAGTACCAGCAGCGACACACTCCCCCTGTCGATACTAAGGCATAGATCATCCACTAAGGCGACCAAAGCGGTCTCAACTCCGTATCCTGCTCTGAAGCTGGTTTGAAATGGGTCTAGAAAATCAGTGTCATCCAAGACTGCCTGGAGTTGAAAGGCAACCGCTCTCTTGATCACCTTGCCCAAAAATGGAAGATTTGATACTGGCCTGGAGTTATTAAGGTCCAGGGGATCCAGGGAGGTTTTTTTTAGAAGCGGCCTTACCACCGCCTCTTTTAAACATGATAGAAAGCTCCCCTCTCTGAGAGATGCGTTAATGATATGCTGTAGATGTGATCTAACTGCATCTCCTCCCTGGACGACCAGCCATGAAGGACAGGGATCGAGAGGGCAAGACGTCTTCCTCACACATCCAAGTACCTTGTCCACATCCTCGATACTCACCAACTGAAACTGATCAAGTGTAATCCTACTTGCGGAGTCACTGGACACTCCACTGTCAGCCTCTGCTATAACAATGGCATCTAAGTCGGCTCTTATCCGTGAGATTTTATCTGAGAAATGATCGTTAAAGGCATCACAGCGAACTACCAAAGGCTCTAAAATCGGATTCAGGGGAGAAGGAGCCTGAATTAGACCCCTCACCACCCTGAACAGTTCTGCTGGACGTGAATTCGCAGACGCAATGCGTGCAGAGAAGAAAGCTTTCTTCGCTTGCACGTATTGCCACTCCATAGAAACGAAGATGTTCTCTATGTCGTGTCTTGTTGGATATAAGTCGAGTTTTCCGCCATTGGGTCAGGTCATTTCCATTGTAATATAACATTGTGAAATTCAAAGCTGGTTTTAGGAAAATAAAGAAGGCAATTGATTTTGCTGAAGGACATGTACTAATCTGGGGTGTTCAATGTGGTCCCCATGGGTACTTACTCAGCTTGTCATCATTTAAGTAAAAGGAGAAGTTAAGACATATGAACAGAACCTGAAGCAAGTAGAAAGACAATATAATCATAATCAGAGGACTTATACAAGACAATAGAAGGGCTGAGCAAACATTTAGATCTGAAAGAGACATATTCCACAGATGACAGATGGTAGGCAGAAATTGCTGAGAAAGGGAATAAGTCACCCAGAATGTTGACATTTAAGTTAAGAAGAATGTTCAGCACATGCATAATGTCCATGTTACTGTAAAACAATAGCCCAGTTCACACTAAACCATGACGCTTAAGCATTTTGATCTAAACATTATGGCTTAGCGTGTTGTGTGAATCATTCCTTACCACATACATAACCACGGTTTAAACATGCTCACTAACCACTTGCTACGAAAGGGTTAGCAGCAGAACTGTGGCTTAGTGTGTTGTCTGAACAGGCCCTATATATTTTAATGCAGGCCAAGTAAGATCTTACAAAATAATTTAACAATCCCAAGGCCAATTGATACTGAACAGAACATCGTAGATAAAACCATAAAGGTAGAAGAGATATTGGAACTAAGTAAAAATAATAATTGAGCTCCTGGGCCAGATAACTGTATGACTATCTATTATAAGATGTTTACAAGTATAATGGCAACCCCATTAACAAAAGTGTTGAATGAAAGTTCTGGGAAATTACTGGATTCATGGGATGAAGCAGTAATAACTGTAATTGTGAAATAAAATGAAGTTCTATCATTAGTAACTCTGCACAGACCAATGTTATTATTAAGCAATAACTATAAAATATTTATCTCTATCCTTGCTGTAAAATGAAATAAATTACCTAACTATATTGATAAAATTAATGTTTTTGCTTACTGTGGATTAAAAGGCAATATATGGGGATGATTGAAAAATAAAGGGAAGCGTACATAAAGTTTCTTGAACTAAAGTAATTTGTCCTGATCACAGAATGCCCCTTGTATGCTCATAGACCTTCAGCACATGAAACAAGTTTCCATTCTCTATATCAGCCTCCCTCAACCTGGTGCTGGCGTTGTAGTCCAATTGTGTTGGACTACAACTCCTATCACCACCGCCCATTGATCGTGCTAACTGTCAGACGGTGGAGTTGTAGTCCAATACAACTGGACCATGCCAGCTTAGGAAAAGCTGCACTATACTGTCTATGTCAGTCCTGGGAGTGCATTGTTCCCAGTATTGTAGTGAGCATAAAAATGTACACATGCTAAGATTCCTTTTTGTACATTCGTGAGTCAAAATGAAATATTGAAGTTCAAATTTGGCAAGCCATTGCATCAAGCGCTAGCTGCTTTGTAATTTTTGATTGGTCAGTATAAAGTTTTTATTCCATATGCTGCTTAATACTGTCCCTGTATGAAGCAAGTTATCTGAGATCAGCTACCACTTGGTGTCACTGTTGTGCTACGGAGTTTTGAAGAAAGCTGTCAGATGTGTGAAAGAGAGGGAGACATATTGTAAGATTTAAATAAAATTCAAGCAAGAACATTTAAGGGCTACATACATGTAAGTAAATTATAAATGTTCCCCAAATTTATTTCTGAGTCATTCCCTATTTTACGATCAGTGTATTGACACTATCAGGCACACAGTGCTTCCTTCTTCATCTGGTGACCTGATCTTGGAATGAGATTCGCACAGTAGCCTCACCGCTACAATTTGACCTCATTGATTTTATTGGCTCATGGAGCAGTCTAGACAAGAATATATTTGCTTGTGTTGCAAACATCTTCTTGTCTAGACGAATAAGTTTACTTGTGTGTGATTGGGGGGGGGGGGAGGGTGCTGTTTAGAAATTCTCAGCGGTGAGCCAAGAAAAACAGATGGTATTTTTAAAAAAACATCACATTTCACAGTAAATCACACAGGAAGGTTAAAAAAAGAGAGAAGATTTCTTATCTTCTGTTTGCTCAGGTTTCTTCTAACCCACTGATGTATGTTCTCAGGATACATGCTCTTTAAGTGGTCCTGTAGCTGTGAGACAATTTTTTGGATAGGCAGTTGTAAAGTTCAAATACGGTTTAGGGAGTAAACTGTTATAAGCTCTTCTTTGGGTCAACATGACTCAACATGGGTTTGAGTGTGAATGCCACCTGTTCATGGATTGACCCATATTAATGGGACATTTCTGTGAGCCCATGTTTTAAACCCAAATTCAAGGTCTGTCTTATTTCTCAAGACATATATTCCTTGTCCTCCTATTAATGTTTGTTTCCCCCGTCAGGCACATTAGCTGGAGTTATAGATTTAGCCGTGGACTGGATGACAGATTTAAAGGAAGGTGTCTGTTTATCAGCATTTTGGTACAGCCATGAGCAGTGTTGCTGGACATTTAACAAAACGACCTTTGAGGACAGGGACAAATGTCCTCAGTGGCAAAAATGGTCTGAACTTCTAGTTAACCAGTCAGAGGTATGGTTACATTATTTTCATGTAATTTTCATGCTGTACTTTCCTTCCCAGTGAATATTTTAACAAGAAGCTCTCATGAAAAAAGTGTGTTCTATTAAACCTGAAAGGAGTCCCACCTATAAACAGCAGAAAAGATTGCTGAAGGTGAAAGAATACATGCTCTCTTTCTTATTAAAGTCTCCTCTGATTATAGCTAAGGTCACTTAATTGAAAAAGAAACAGAGATTGCAAAATGTTTTAAAATATGTGGGAAAGATACTGCCACTTATTGGGCTTAGTTGAACATGTACAAGGATTTGTACATAGGCACATAAATTGAGATTATAAAATACTATATTTCTCTTGGAACTAACATAATTGTGTTCCACATAGGTTCATTACTTTATTATCTTTTTCTTCCTCCAAGGAGCTAAATAATTTTCCTCTCCCACAAGTTTACCTGGTGGGAGAAGCTTAAACCTGGGACTCCCGAGGCCTGGCCCAGTATTCTAATCACTGCACCACAGAGGCTCTTTGCTTGGGCTATGGATGCAAAGAGAATAACATAGTTTGAGTGGAATTACAGGGCGCTTAAAAGCATTATGGAAATTATTTTCTCAGCCATATAAGTGAATAGCTAATAATAATAATTTATTTATTTATTACCCGCCTTTCCCTCTGGTTTGAGGCGAGGAACAACATTAAATACAAAACAGCATAAAATACATAAAACTGATTAAAAACAAAAAATTAATGAATTATTAAAAACATATTAAACTAATACATTATTAAAAGGCATCTTAACATTCAACTGGCTAGGCCTGCCAGAAGAGATCAGTCTTTATTAGGGATGTGCATGCCCTCCCCCCCGGATCGGATCGGAACTGAGGCATCGAATCGGATCAGATCAGAGGCTTCCCGGTTTGGTTTGGACCCGATTCCGATCTGAAAATCGGATGTCCAGTTTTCGGATTGGGCGCCATTTTAGCTGTTTTCGCCATAGGCTTACATTGGGGGAAAGAAAACTTTTCCCCCAATGCAAGCCTATGGCGAAAACATGGGGGCAGGTGAGTGGGGGCCTAATTTCCCCCTCCCTGTCCCTCCCCCCACTCGTACTCCTTACCTGCCAGGGCACCTGCTTCCGCCCGCTGGTCCAATCTACTGAGAAACAAGCTTCGCGGCCTGGTTCTCAGTAGAGCGCCAGGTGATGACCACCTGGCGTTCTACTGAGAACCAGGCCACAAAGCTTGTTTTTCAGTAGATTCAACCAGTGGGCGGCAGCGGGCACACCGGCAGGTAAGCCCTCTCCCCCTCCGTTGCGCACCTTACCTGCCGGGGCGGCAGCTTCCCTCCGCTGCTCTGATCTACTGAGAAGCAGGCTTCACAGCCTGCCTTTCAGTAGCGTGCTAGATGATGACCTGGCACACTACTGAGAGGCAGGCTGCGAAGCCTGCTTCTCAGTAGATTCGCGTACTGGAGGGAAGCGGCCTCCCTCATTGTGCCGCCTCTCTCATCGCGCTCCTTACCTGCCAGGGCAGCCGCTTCCCTCTGGTGCGCGGATCTACTGAGGCAGCGGATGGCAGCGGACAGCCCCAGCAGGTAAACCTCCTCCCGCCCCTTGCGCTTCTTACCTGCTGGGGCACATAAGGAGCGCAAGGGGTGGGAGGAGGTCCAATCCTCCGATGTTATCTGAACCGGATCGGTTCCTTCTGGACCAGTTCGGATCAGATCGGACGATCCAGATGCGAGGATTGGAAATTGGATAATTGTATCCGATTTCCCCGGATCAGGTCCGGATCGTGGATCGGACCCGATCCGGTGCACATCCCTAGTCTTTATGGCTTTCTTAAATTCCTGAAGACTGTTAAGTTGGCGAATCTCTCCTGGCAGGCCATTCCACAGTCTGGGAGCGGCAGAAGAGAAGGTCTTCTGGGTAACGGTTGTCAGCCTAGTTTTTGCTGACTGGAGTAAGTTCTGAGTGTGCAGGGTGGATTGTACGGGAGAAGGCGATCCCGCAGGTAACCTGGACCCAAACCATGTAGGGCTTTAAAGGTAATAACCAACACTTTATACTTCGCCTGGAATTGTTGCACAACTCTCAGTTGCTGCCGTATAAATTTTGCATCCTTTTTTTAAAACATTGTTGGCACTAAGAATGAATAATTCTTATACCACTTTCTGTAGACAATTCTTTGAGGTCAGTGTCTCAGATGTAATCGGTTCGGACTTTTCTCTCTCTCTCTCTCTCTCTCTCTCTCTCTCTCTCTCTCTCTTTGTGCCTGAGAAATTCTGCTTGCCATAGCTGATGGAATTTGACAATTTGAAGACATGTATGTAGATGGATATTTTTACAACACCATCCTACTCTGAGGTTTTGTGCTTTTTCGTGGCTTCAGAGCTTTTTATCACACAGCAGTTATGAATTCTGACATCTGTCAAAATTGTTTTAATTATCTTTTGTGTATGTGAAAAAGCCGCTAAAACAGATGCTTGATGTGAAAAACAATGAAGCAAATCTGACATGCACTATACCATGTTTTCCTTCTCATTCTTCATAGAGATTGATATTTCCACCAGCACTACTTATTAAGCCCACAGAATACTCTAAAGAATAGTTCACACAGAGAATGTTGGTTCATATTCAGTTTGCTGCTTTGACACTCGCAAGACCAATTTTGTGCCAGATCACACATCAAAATTGTGCCCGAATGAGCAGGATCAGTTATTTCACCCATCCACTGCCAAGTTACTATGTTGCTTTGTCCTACAGCTGGTAAATAAATATGCAGCTGGTGCAAAAGGCAATGTATTGTTGCATTCCGCTACCATGAGCAAGTCAATAGCTGTGTTTAGATGTAATGCTGAACTATGGTTTAGTAGTACATGAATGAGCCTAAGGCTTATGTGCTCCTCTTTTAGGTGAGGCCATGAGGAGATCACTTCTTTTTTATATTAATTGCAGCTTGTTGTTACATCTAAATTTGGAAAAACTCTGGTTAGTGTTAACTCTAGCTTATTGAAAACAAGCCAACGTCAAACTGTGGTTTATAAAGTCGGCTTATTTCAGTAAAACCTTACTTAAGACTACCCACTGTTTAGGGTGTGGATGTAATGCTAAACTGCAGTTAATCCGAAATGGAAGCAAAAGCTTGCAGTCTCCTCACAACTGTGTGGGAGGGGGAGCGAGCGCACAAGCCCAAGGTTCATGCATGTAACACTGAACCATAGTTTAGTGTTATGTATGAAGCAGATCATTATCTATCAACTGAATCCACCTCACAGGGTTGTTGTGAGGCAAAAATAAGACTATAAGTTTTTTTGAGGAAGGGTGATATATAGTGTGATTTAGACTGATGAAGGATGTGGAGGGGAACTAACATGAGATCCATTAAAATGGTTGGGGGTAAACTGAATTCCATAGCTTGGCAGCAAACCTAATTCTCCTTTGTTCTTAATGGAACATAGGCTGAAGACAAACGTAACCTTTTACATGTGCTAGAACTGGATTGAATGCACATTTGCTGCCTCCCAAGGCATTTCTTTTCAGAGCAGAGAATGGACATTCAAACTGGTTCCACCATACATAAGTTATTTTCCTGTCTAATACACCCTCTAAAATAAGTCTTTTAAGTTTATGTCTGAGTCTTAAGGGGGGGGGGGGGAGAGGCAAGCACAACACAGCTACATTTAGAGGATGAACAGATCTTCTACCAAAGGTCTGAGAACCAACAGTTCAAGCGCAGTATTCTTTTCCCTGTGAGGCTACTTTCAGTTCACACTGGTATGGATGGTGATTTGCAAGCAAGCCCATCCTGTACAGGAATCATGATTATTGCCATAGCTGTCTCTTATTTAAAGCACTATGCAGAGACAATCATGGGGAAATTTAAACAAATGATCTTCAGCTGTAGCAATAAGAATTATTCACGGAATCAATAAGTGTCAAAACAGAGATGTCGTTAATCTCTTGGTTGGATAAGCAAATACAGCTGTCAAAATTAGTGAGGAGAAGAGCCACCCAATGAGTTACAATGTTGTGCAAATAGGTAAGAAAACAGGTGGGACTGAAGGGAAACCCTGCCTGCTGTGGTAAACCCTGCCTATCATTTGAGCAGACCTTCTGGCATAAAGCTAAGTATATTTGGAGTTGCTCTTTGGTCTACATGAAATACCATTCTTGTTAAGGAGCATCATATTGGTGGCTTCATATATATTTAGCAATGGGCTATGACTGATTTTAAAACAAACCATGGTAGACATGGGCTGAGTCTACCCCAGGCCACTGTTTTCTACCCTCAATTGCTGCATCTCTTTTCCCTGGAAGGATTGCTTCTGCTCTCTAAGACCTTTTCTACATGAGGCATTTTTCATGCACTTGTCATTCCCTACTCACAGTTGTTTGCACGTTCTTTAGATGATGTAATGACTCTCCAGTTTTGCTTCTGTGTCTAAAGAGCAGTTTAATCAAAAAATTTTAGAGCAGGGAAAATGCAGTATTTATTTGTAAAAGCAAAAGAAAATGTTTGTTTCACTTGTGTATTTGCACTATTCTACTATTTCACAGTGCCACCTATAGGTTATGTTGCAAAAAAGCAGAAATGCTCTAATCTGAGCCGAAAATAGATATAGTGGATTAACAGCCTTGTTCTACCCAAGGCTTACCAAGAGGCACATTACCTTGTAGTTGCTTTGATTGGATGGAGGAGAAATGAGACATTTTAATGTTCCTCTCCTGCTCACCCCTATCTGCTTCAAATTGCCCTTCCATACCCCCTCTTTATAGGTATTGGGAGCAGATCCTACATGTGTCAAGTAGTTTTTCTCTTGGCAGCTGGAAAAGAATAGGGACAGTTAATGCATATTTTCCAAATGCCATGTTGGTTTCTGCAATGTTTCGGCATCTGTTTAATATTCTTTGCAATATATTTGTGACTGCCATGCATTATCTTTATAGAGTTTTGTGTCTATTTTTCCTCCACTGTATTTTCTGTATAAATTGCTTTACTTTAGATCCTATGTAGATAACATACAGCCCAGTTCTATTACTTACTTGGAAGAAAGTCCCACTGAGTTCAGTGGGGCTTACTCCCAAGTAAGTGTGTCTAGGATTGTAGCCATAAAATAAGATATTTGTGCTATTGAAGAAACAGGACAAGTAATATGTACTTCAACAGCCCTGTTATTAAATTCAATGAAGAGACCCTGTTTCACACCTCCCTTATATATACAGCAACTAGCAGAAACATGCCACTTGTTCGATTGGTTTAACAGTTGTTTGTTCTTGTTTTTTTTTTCTTCCCCTAGGGTGCAAGTGCTTACATTCTAAATTATTTTCTTTACATTTTGTGGGCTTTATTGTTTGCTTTCCTGGCTGTCTCCCTTGTCAGGGTATTTGCTCCCTACGCCTGTGGTTCTGGAATTCCAGAGGTAAGTTTTTCTTTCTGGATTGATGTGTGTTTTGAAACTGGGGTGGATGGGAATAATTTTTGACCTTGCAATGCTTCAGGCAAATTCAGAGCAAAGGTTTAAAGACAGGGGAATCTGCTAGGGAAGGGGTGATTGAAGTTGAAATTAAGAAACCTTTAGCATTGAAAGTAACATCTGATTTGTATTTTTAGAGACTTGACTTTCATAAACCTTAAAAGAAATAAAAATAGCAATAGCTGACCTCTTCAAAATTTCTATTAGTTGCACAAAAATCAGAGCTGCCAACCCCTGTTGTTCTTCCTGCCTTCCAGATAAAGACCATCTTGAGCGGTTTCATTATTAGGGGCTATCTAGGCAAGTGGACCCTCTTAATCAAAACAGTCACTTTGGTTCTGGTGGTATCTTCAGGACTCAGCCTTGGCAAAGAAGGGCCCCTTGTGCACGTGGCTTGTTGCTGCGGCAACCTTTTCAGCAGCCTCTTCTCAAAGTACAGCAAGAATGAAGGAAAGAGGAGAGAGGTACTGTTGGTTTCACAAGTCCCTCACTTCACTTCATAACATTTTACGTACGTTTCCCACAGACTCTTGACTTGTGTGTCAATATTTCCACGCTAGGTGCTGTCGGCGGCTGCGGCTGCAGGGGTGTCTGTTGCCTTTGGAGCGCCAATTGGTGGCGTCCTATTTAGCCTGGAAGAGGTAAGAAGCACCTTGAGCTATGCCTAGCAGAAATCAAGATACCTTGTATGGGCACACTCCGTAAGAATCGGAACGAACATACCCAAGCTGCTGATGTGCTGCAGCTGTTCCTGAATTGTTCCACTTCAGACTGGAGGTGGCAGTGGTGGGTCACATGAAAAGCCCCGACGGGACCGGGGGGGGGGGGGTTTAAAGTCACTACACACAGAAAACCAGGCAGCCAGGGCGAAAGATGTTTATTTCCTTAAAATAATATTTTTCTGCCCGGTGTGTCCTATGCTTTATAGGGCTTATAACATTTGAGAAACATCCCTGATATGTAGTTGATGGGTCTGTTCTTTGACATCTAGGTTTTTTGTGCACAGGGAGATTTTTTGTAGGGAGGACATTCCCATGCATACCCCCACCTGGAGTCTGATGTGATCCTGTCTGGTACTGAAGTGGTCCTGTCTGGAAACCTTTATCTGCCATTTATATGGTCCAGCTCTCTATTTTAAGATTTGAGGTTCCCATTGATTTATTTTAAAATATTTTTCGGCTGCCTAAAATAATAAATAATATTTATTATTTAATAGCTTACCATATTTAAACAAAATATTTCTGAACTCCAATAACATACACTGAAAACGTAATATATAATACAGCTCATGAACCAATAGGACAACAACGTTAGCACAGGCAGTGTGGAACATATAGGATTTAGGGACTCTTCTGAAGTAGGGGCTTGCATAGTTAGAAGGGACTTCCACAATAAGGCAATATATAATCAGGGCAGGGCAGGGCCGGCCCTACCATTAGGCAGAATGAGGCAGCTGCTTCACGCAGCTGATTTTGTGTGACATGACAGGGCATGAAACTCTTCCTATTTAATTTATTATTATTTTATTTTTATTGCCAGGGAGAGTGCTTGTGGGATTTTCTGCCTCAAGTGCCAAAATAAAGTGGCTAGCCTTGGTTACCGTGCACCTTGCTATTGTGCCACAGACAGCAAAAATATCTTGGGTTGACCTTGAATGAAGGATATATACAGCCAGCTGTCCCACACACCATTTTTTGTGACTCTAAACAGTTGGAGCTGTACAATGGGGGCTATGCAATGGTGATATGGCTAACAGATTGGGCTACCAGCTGGAATGCTCCTAGTTCTGATGCCATAACTGAAAAAAAAATCCCCTTAGGCAAGCCACTATCTTGTAACCTCAACCACTTACCTGCAATATGAGCTGAAAAATTTCACCTGTGTTACTGGATTGTAACATAGTAATCCTAACGCTGTTGTACATTGACTGAAAGGATGGATGCTTTGAACATTCCAATTCAGGTTTGTTTTTTTACCAGGATCCACCAAACAGAGCCTGGGGGAGCAGAGCCAATAGCAGCTTAGGGAACAGAGCCAGTTGCCTTCTGCACTCTGTGAGCTCCATGCTAGGATGAGCTTCATATACAAAAATACAAATGAGCATCTGAGTTATTATAGATAAGGGGTTGTAACAACCTAATTTGGAGGAAGACATCCATTTTGTTAAGATGAAAATTGGGAATTGGAAAACCTTGTCATCCTGTTACACTGTGTATCTACTGCCCAACCCTGCTCTAATTCACTATATAGATGCTAAGTGAACCTAGAACCTTATAAATGTGGCTGTATTACCATGCAGTTGCACACTCACTCTAAAGCTCCTTACCCCAGCACTACTTAATGTTTGGAAATGTTTGTTCCCCTTCTGCAAGATCCTTGCATAAATCTACATATGCACAAATTTGCATAAATCTACATGCTTGCATGAATCTACATGTCAAGTGGAAGAAAAATGTCAGAAATTTAATTTCAGTGGGTGGGGGTGGGTGTATACACATACACACGTCCACAAACTAGCAGTGTGTCATTTTCCTTCCATTTGACACTCTGTAATCCTCTCCCAGAGTCTGAGAAAATCTCTTAACAGCCTTGTGACAGGACATCTTTAGCACATACATCTCAAGGGAAATATCTTTCAAAATAATGTTTGAAAATCCACTGCACTGTAGCTTACACTGCAAATAACCAATGGAAACTCTCCAGTTGGTATTGATTGTTTCTATTTTGTCTTAGGTGAGTTATTATTTTCCTTTGAAGACTCTCTGGAGATCCTTTTTTGCTGCCCTCGTTGCAGCTTTTACCTTGAGATCCATCAATCCATTTGGAAACAGCCGCCTGGTTCTTTTTTATGTGGAGTATCACACGCCTTGGTACATGGCTGAACTTTTCCCCTTTATTCTGCTTGGAGTTTTTGGAGGCTTGTGGGGGACACTCTTCATCCGATGCAATATTGCCTGGTGCCGGAGGCGTAAAACCACTAAGCTAGGAAAGTACCCGGTCTTAGAGGTCATTGCAGTCACTGCTATAACGGCTATTATTGCCTATCCCAATCCATACACGCGAAGGAGCACCAGTGAGCTCATCTCAGAACTGTTCAATGACTGTGGAGCTTTGGAGTCCTCACAGCTTTGTGACTACATCAACGATCCCAATATGACTAGACCTGTGGATGATATTCCTGACAGACCAGCTGGTATAGGAGTGTACATGGCGATGTGGCAGCTAGCCCTGGCTCTGGTTTTTAAAATCATCATCACAATATTTACCTTTGGCATGAAGGTAAGTCGAATATGTATCAAGACAGTTCTGTTGCAATCTAGGTTTTGATTTCAAAAACAGCTATGTCATAATACACGCTAAACCAAGAAAACATAACAAGGCAAGAAGACCTGTGCTGGATCAGACCACCATTCTGTTCCCACAATGGTCATTCAAATGCCTATGGGAACCCCACAAGTAGGACATGAATGAAATAGCACCCTCCTGTTTACCTTCCCTAGCCACTGGTGTTCAGAGATGTACTTAGGTTGTATTGGAAGAATACTGTGTCTATTGCTCAGGGGTAAAGCACATGTTTTGCATCCTCAAGATCTCCAGAAAGACTTTGGTCTGAAACTCTCGAGAACCACTGCCAGTTAATGTAGTCAAGCCAGTGCTCTCCAGACGTCTTAGACTATAACTCCCATAATCCCTGACCAGTAGCCATGCTGACCAGGCTTTCTGGGAATTCTAGTCCAAAACATCTGGAGGGTCAGGTTACCTATGTCTGGTGTAGAAAATACTGAAGGACCAGTGGTCTGACATGGCATAGGACAGCTTCCTATGTACTCATAACACATGTTGAGGGCAATTCTTTTTTGTTTTGTTTTGTTAATACAACTTAACAAATACATCCAGACAGTTCTGCCCACCTCTTTCAGGGTGCTTCCAAGTGGATGGCCCTTAGAGCTACCCATCAGATGGTATGGTGCTGCTTTTCTGTCTTTTTCTCCTTAGCAGATTTTCTGCAGTAAGAAAAAAAGATGGAAGAAGAGGAGAGTTCCGTGTGGAAGATGACATCATTGGGACCCCCCATAAAATTCTGTGAATGAGGCAGTGCAATGGTGCGATACAAGCTTAATCTGGAATCACCCTTAGGGCACAATCCTATGCATGTTCAGACAGAAAAAAAGCCCTGCAGCTCCCCCAGCTCCCCAGCCAGCCAGGCTGGGAGTTGTAGGACTTTTCTGTCTAAGCATGCATAGGACTGCACCCTTAGTTTTTTTTTTAGAATGGCTTTCAGAGATGGTTAGATAGTATCTTCCTTGAACTTATAAGTTTAAGGTTTCTGGTTGTTGTTAGTCACTGTTTCTCCTGAAGGCCCTTGAAATTCCTTGAGAATAAAGGGCATAGTGTTCTTTCTATACATTTCTCATGTTGGATTTTCTTGAATGCTTAATACAGCTGCTTGATAACTTTGCTTCTCTTCTCTTGTACAAGATATTTTAGTTTAGTAAATTGGAGCCCAGAAACCACTGTTTCTTGTGTAATCAGATCAATAATAATTGGTATAATTCAAGGGCTTTCATAGTATGAGATGCGTAGGAACTAGAGATATTGAGAAAACCACAATAGAATCAAATTTGTTCAGATTTTTATGATTCCAACCCATGGTTCCTGAAATGGACCAACTTTTCCCCAGTCAGGTGGATTCTGTGAACTTGTGGACCATTTTTCAGACTTTCTGGAAATACACACAAATTTAGCAATAGAAAAATATATGCACAAACACAAACACCAGCCAAAAATGTGCATTTCCTCCATAAACTAAATCATGGAAATGTGCGTTTTGTGCAGATTTGCATGGGGATTTGTACATTTTTGCTAGTGCAAATTTGCACAAGTGTGAATTTGGAAACAAAAAACAATTCCGTCATTGAGTGGATGAATTATTATTATTATTCTACCTTTTTCCAATACACAATGTACAATTAAAACAGAGACATACAAACATTTAAAATATAATTAAGCATGGTACAATATTAAAATATTTAAAACATTTTAAAACATTGAATTATTATTTTTTTAAAAAATCTAGTATATAAACAATGCATCAACAGCATTGTTTTTATATAGCCTGGGCATCCAAGCTCAGGGCTGAATCCAGGAATACACCCAAGCTGTCAACCTGTGTCTTCAGGGGGAGTGTAACCCCATCCAGCACAAGCTGAATCCCTATTCCCTGATCTGCCTTTCGACTGACCAGGAGCACCTCTGTCTTGTCTGGATTAAGCTTCAATTTGTTTGCCCTCATCCAGGCCATTACTGCCGACAGACATCAGTTTAGGGCCAAAACAGCTTCTTTGGAATCGAGTGGAAAGGAGGAGAAGTAGAGTTGGGTGTCATCAGTGTACTGGTGGCACTGCACCCCAAAACTCTGGACAACCTCTCCTAACGGTTTCATGTATATGTTAAATAGTATGGGAGGACAAAACGGAACCCTGACAATCTGTGAAATGTCGACGGAATGGATTTTACACAATCCGTACATCCTTAACAGGAACATAGGAAGGTTCCTTATGCCAACTCAGACCACTAGCCCATCAAGCCCAGTATTGTTGGCACTGATTAGCTTCAGTTAGAGGCGTTTTCCTAACCCTGTTAGGGGTTGAACTTTAGCCTTTTTTCATGCAAAGCATTTGCTCTTCCATTCAGCTATGGCTCTTCCTTCTGGAGGCACCAAAGAAAGCACCAACCTTCTCCCTAATCTTTGTGCACTTCATAATTGAGGCGAAGAGGTAAACTATGGACTTATAAGCCCAGCTCTCAAATAACGTAATATAAGCACCTTAATGCCTCATTTTCTTGTATTGATGGATTTTTTTGTGGTGGCGGGATTCCAGCATTGCTCAGTTTTTCCCTCTCATAACAGCTGCCTAAATTTTTCTAAAAACCATGGCTGAAATGAGAACTCATGGGTTGCTGACAGGAAGTGGAGTCATTGCATTAACGGACCAATGTTAAATGGCAGCCTAATCAGCTTGTCATGCCACTGGCATGACACGGAAAGAGTTTTAATTTTGTTTTGGATTATGTCCAAAGACTAGAAAGTTTTGGCAGAATGTGAAGTTGGACAGAATAACTCTGAATGCCTAAACTGTCAACAGTACATGAGGCCTCCAATACTTGCTGACAACTTTTAGATTGATTGTGGCTTCTTAGAACGTCAAACAAAGCTGTCACATGTCAACTTGAATAAGCTGGTGGAGGGAAGTATTAGACATGCTTGAAGAGCACATGAGAAACCGTGGCAGCTAATGCTCAGAACATTTGGTGAGATGTGGAAGTTTTGCTCAGCATTGTTGCTTTTATCTCTTTTTGTTGTTGTTCAGGCCCACAAATCCTAAACCCAGAGTTAAAACTACCAGTGTCCCAAATCCAGATCTTGTCTTGATGGATCGTCTCAAAAATGATAATATTTTCCTATGCAACTTACCCATTCTATAACTTTGTGGGATAATTTCAAAAAGTTGTTCTATGACTGTGAACTGTTTTGCTAGAGTGTATTTATTATTTATTTAAGGTAGTTATTGATCACTTTTTTATTTAGATCAAACAGCCTTGCAAGATGGCTTCCATGAAAAGTAAATACAAAAGCAGAATTACAAGGAACATAAATACTTTATATCAAGCCACCATTAAAAACAATAAAATCTAATAACCATAAAAATGATCAGAACAGTAAAGATGACAACATAAGATAACATTTAATACAAAATAAGATTAAGCATTTAATGCTGTCTCAAGATCATCAGTTCATATAAATAGGACCACAATTGGACACTATCTTTTCAGGAAAAAGTAATCTAAAATATATAAATCTTTAAAGCCTGTAATGAAGGGCCCATATGCACCTTCTCCAGAACAGAATTCCACAGCTATGGGGCCACCACCAAAAAGGCCCTATCTCTCATGGTTGTTCCCAGGATGTTCGACAGTGTAGGACATACAAGTACCAGCATTCAGATGGGCAATAGTTCTTCCCACAGTATCCTTCTCTACCACGTGGTTTTTCCAGTCCTGGAGTATAATTGGAAAAAGATATCATCCACGCTGTTACTCATTAGGAATGGAGAAATCAGTCAATTTCCAATCCAGTTTTGCATGAGTTCAGTCATAAGTCTTTCCATCCCATTTTTACATCTGTCTGTGGATGTTGTTTATTAAAACTGCACAATAATTGGCATTTATTTTCATATGCAATTCCCCCTAAAATGCATATTTTTGTATGCAATCTCCTCCCAAATATTCATTTTCCATTAATTTATTGATTTATTACATTCTGTACGGCCCATTAGCTGGCACTTTCTTAATATATGCATCCCTTAATATATGCATTTTTTCTACAAATGTTTTTAGCTGAAAATTGAGTCCCAAAATTCAGAGAAATACGCAGTCTGTAGGATAATTGAGTTCTGACCCACGTGTTAGTCCAGGAAGTGTGACTTTGCGTGGACAATTTAAAATTTCCCTCCATTCCTAGTACCCCTACTTGTGAATATGGGTAGCATGACTATGCTTTTTGAATTTGAAAGGGCATGTTGAGGACTAATATGTTTACCATATTCTCCTGATAAGAACATAGAGAGTGATTATTTCATCAGTGCAAAAAGCCAAAGAATCCTTCTAACTCATAAGTCACGGGTAGGCAACTTGTGGACTAGAATTCCCATCAGCCCTAGCCAGCATATCCAGTGGCATGGGAATTGTAGTTCAACACATCTGGGGGGCACAACTTGCCTACCCCTTTCTAAGTATTCGAATCTTTCTAAGTCCTGATGTTTTTACAGTTCACACATTATTGCCGTTTCTTCAGATTGTGCCTTACATATTTGGATAAAGAGAAGCAAAACTCATCTCTTCAGTTCTAATTGAACTTCAGAATAATAAGCGAGTAAGATTCAAAGTCTGATGCCAAACGAATTCATCTGAGCTATGCATATTTTTTTCTTTGCCTGTGCCTGATAAATAGGTTATTTTAAAAAACATGCAGTGTACACATCGCCAAGTTGGAGTGGGCAGGTGGAGTGACTGATGTTTTCATTTTACCTTTCCCCTGCTATTGCTTTAGCGAATGGTGGCTTGATTGCACTTCAGGCTGTAATTCACAAGGAAGGCAGTAATTCACAAAGCTCTTAACAAGGTACGATGCAGGAATGAACTGCCTGATTTCACCTGTGAAAAGTCAGGCTCCTTGTTAACATTTTTATAGTGTGTGTGACATGTAATTCAAATCCAATCCAAATTATACAGAAAAGGGTGGTAATAAAATTGTAAAGTACACCAAATGACGGGCTCATTTTTCAATTTTTAAACTGATCATATTATACTCTTCTTACCTTGAATACATAAATCATAATCAGATTCTACCAAGGGGGAGGTAGGTGTTTTTTTTAGACTTAACAACAAATAGAAAATGTAATCTGAACAAGTAGCTAGAAATAAACTTGGGGCAAACTCATACATGAAATTAGACCAAGCAAAAACATTTTAATACGAATCTTAACCACTGTGTTTAAGTACTTTGGAAATTGGATAAGTCCAATCCTCAAGGGGGATCATTTAAGAGCAGGAAAACATTAAAGATTGAAACCACAAGACAATTATGTTTGGATGCTGGAGAATTTTTTTGGTTCATATTTTAAGTGAACCAACCTAATTCGCACTTGGGAATGCAGTTATCCTTTGGCTTGTGCAATGTAGTTTTCAACTTAAAATGCATACAAAAATGGATATTTTAAGGGAGGGGGAAGCATACAAAAATAGGTACAAAATGCATACAAACGTGTGTATTTTAGGGAGAAAACATACAATTTCCATGCAAATTTTTATGTAGTTTATTTTTAATCATAGAAAATGAGAAGGATACAAGTACGATTGAACACGTGCAAAACTGATATGGACTGGAAATAGACTTGCTCTATCCATTCCTAGAATTATGAAATGAAGTGTGATATGCAGTGAGAGGACTCTAGCGCCATTAAGTTTCTATAATTTATGACAGGAAAAAGCCACTAACAAGTGATTTCCCATCTCAGTCTGATAGTATTTTCTTGCGAATGTGACCTCATCCTGTGATTGGAGTTATGTTTCGCCACACCTGATGAAGTAGGCTTTAGTCCATGAAAACCTATGCCAAAATAAACCTGTTAGTCTTTAAGGTGTTAACAAAGGAACATGGATACTCCTTTGGAATTTGTCACATTTAAAGTATAGATGTGGATAAAAGTTTGGCTGGAACCACATTTGCTAAAATGGGAAATGATATACCTATAAAAATGGGAAACGATATGAGAGGGTTTTTTATGACAAGTTATGGTAGGAAAAAGTTGCCATATGTTTACTTTATCCTGTCATTGTTCTGTAGTCACACTTCCCCATGTGATAAAATCTCACCCTTAGAGTCTGTTCAGACCATCGGATATTGTAGGTGTATCATCTTTTGTTGTTAGGTCACTTGTGTGTGCAGCAGAGTACACAGAGACTAAAATGAATTCTTATATGATAGCTTTGAAAGATAATTTCTGAACTGGGAAAAATTATACACTTATAAACACTCTTCTGAGAAAATTTTGTAGTTATGCATTTTTACTGCAGTTATAGGTCAAGAACAGTTGTATTTATGATGAAATGCAGCCAAATTGGCAAAACTGAGAAATTCTGAATATACAAAAATTAAGAGTAAATTAAGTACAGATTGTTATTTTTTTTAAAAAAATAGAAATTGGTTTTCTTTATATTGTGTTGAATAGGTAATCCCCTGTTGAATAGGTAATCCCCTGCTGAATAGGTAATCCCCTGCATGAAGGTAATAGGTAATCCCCTGCATGCAGGTTATTTAGCCCTTTTCATAGTTTATTTGAAGACTGTCCATCTTTAGACTTCTGTGTTTCTAAACCTTTTTTGGAATCTGTATTTAAGTATGAAATTCTACCTTCTGCTTAATACTAATGTATAAATATACATAATAATTCAATTTTAGTCTTAAAAACCTTTAATGCATTTGTTCTATTTTAGTGCTATAAAATAAATAAATAAATAAATAAATAAATAAATAGCATGGGTCTTGGGAGTTGTAGGAGAGCATCTGTACAGGTATGTTACCTCCATGTGAAGTGACTTAGAGGTATGGAGGGTGGAGGAAGCACTGTTCTGAGTGAACATGAAGCACATGTGTTCACTGCCACTGCTTCCTGCCTGTCCAGGGTGACTTTTTAAAATTTCCCCATTACCCTGAGAGGAGTGCCAAGGAGCTGTAGCAAGAGAGCAAAACAGCCACCATTTTAATCCCTTCTCAGTGTAGCCTCACTCCAGAGCGAAGCGACATTGGGAACATTAGGAAGGATTAAAATGGACTCTGCAATCGCTCACTACCCCTCCCAGAACAAATTGGTAAGGGGAAAAAATCTTTAAAACTCTTAGTCCTTTAAAACATTTGTTTTTACTTTTCACTTAGCACTGAATAGAGGTCCCAGTTGCCGCAGCAATAAGGGAGCTGCCTGTTTAACCCTACCTAGTATCCCTGAGGTAGTGTTGCCCTTCAGTGATACTACACTGGGGGCACTGAAGAGGGATTAAACCAAGCGTGGGGAACCTCCAGACTGTGGAGGCCCATAGCCCCAAGCCACATTCCCACCTGATAATGCTCTGTGTGCTATGTGCCATGGTCACTTCCAAACTCCTGCCTGACTCCATTCTCTTTCTCTCTTATTCTCTGCAAAAAGCAAATGAGAGTGGCTGGAGGCTAGGCTGACCAGATAAAATCCAGGTCAGGGCTCATGTAACTTTAACAGTTGTAGAGAAAAGGGAATTTCAGCCAGTGTCATTTGTATGCAATTAGTTCCTGGTGAAATTCCCTTTTCATTGCAACAGTTAAAGTTGCAGGGGCCCTGCCTTTGGTATATGGTCACTCTAGTATAGTGCCTGCAACTTTAACTGTTTTGATAAAGAGGGAATATCACCAGGAACTGATTGCGTACAAATGACACTGGCTGAAATTCCCTTTTCTCTACAACTGTTAAAGTTACATGAGCCCTGACCTGGATTTTATCTGGTCACCCTACTGGAGGCAGAGTGAGAGGCAAACATGGGAGCTCAGAAAGTCAACCATGGAGTTTCCCACCTCAAGCAGGGATGCAGAACTTCTTTCGGCCCAAGGGCTAAATTCTATTTCAGAGAGCTCTCGGGGGCTGCATTCTGGTGGTAGGTGGGCCCGAAGACAAAAGGGGTGCGGCCAAAATGCCAAAGCTAACAGCACATTTTAGCTTAAGGCTCTTACTGCCAGCAACTAAGCCTTTGAAAACACCCAAAGATGGTTGGTTGAAGAAAATGCGGTGGAACCAGGGAAGGGCCACGGCTTTGTGGGATACCTCTGTGCATTCCCAGTGCTTCTCTCTGTGTTACCTGTATTGCCACTCTATGTTCTCTCCTCTATGGTAAGTCCATTAGGGGCAGGGATATTTCACTTCACTGCCTGGAATGAAAGCAAGGCTTCCGGATCTTTAAATGGCACAGCACATCTGTGATAAGAGACAAAAGATTTAGTGAAGTTAATCAGCAGTTTCAATAATTGTGTTTAAGTGTTATTGAAATTACTTTCATGGACTGAGTCAAGCTGCCTGTTTAAGAATCTGACTTTTTTGCTTTTCTTTATGTTATTTGAGATCCCTTCAGGTCTTTTCATACCCAGTATGGCTGTAGGAGCTATAGCTGGTAGAATAGTTGGAATAGGAGTGGAGCAATTAGCCTATCATCACCATGATTGGATAATTTTCAAGAACTGGTGTAGACCAGGAGCTGACTGTGTTACCCCAGGACTTTACGCTATGGTGGGAGCTGCAGCCTGCTTAGGTAAAATATGTGATTTTTAAAAAAAAAAAATTATATGTGATAAGATATGTAGATACATTGTTAATGGTTGGAACTTAAGAATCCATTGTTCATGGATATGGGTAATAAAGTTTAGAGTACCATGTTATGTTTTGAAGCAGCAGTATGAAGTAGATTATTTCATTACGCATGTGTGTTTATGTTTTTCATTAATATTTTCAAATCATACATTACCAAACGTAAAACAAAATATTGCCTCTAACTTAGGATACACATAGTTGTTATTGCAGTATATCACAAAAAGTATCCACCATAGCAAAATAAATAAATAAATCCTTTCCATTACCAAGGGTCTAGAATGTGTTGCTGAGCTTGGTCACCGACCATTATTTTCTACTAGCCAGCTGTGGCGCCCAGACCCAGTATGATAATCGAACATTCATCAGTACAGTCATTCATTTTACTAAAACCGATGAAGTTGTATAAACTGAGGTTGTATCCAGGTTGATGAATGCTTAGCATGATTTTTTTTAAAAAAAATCATTCCATGGATCTTAACAGATTTTCCCCTTTCAGATTAAAAAAAGTATTTATATACACATGTATGTGTATTATCTATATCTAGATTTCAAATATTAAACAATTGTATTGTTGTTTTCTAGCACAAAACTCCAAATATAAGGTCTTTTATTTAGAGCCTTTAGAATGGTGAAGATTGATTTGTTTCCTCCTTCATCAACCTACATAGCAAATGATATGAAACGATCATGATATCCCAAGTAGACTCCACATGGCTTTTAAAGCCAAGTAAGAAAATCCAAACTTTTAGGCACAATGCAATACAAAACTACTTTACATGGATTGTAAACATTGTGCATTAACACTTCCACAATCCCATTTTTGTTATTGTAAATTGAGCAAAGATCTACATTCTAAGGGGAAGGAGGAATATTTTGCTGTATTCTATTTATACTGCTTCCTATTATAATGTAGCTCCAACCAGGAGATTGCGGACCATTATTTTATGACTATCATGTCAGATTCATAGGATGACATTTAATATAGGCAACAATGTTGGTAGACCAATACTACAGAGATATTCTGTGATCATCTATTCAAAATTGTACTTAAGCTATTGACTTATTACAGAGAATTTTTATAACATAAGGTCGGGCATTTTGCATTTACAAAAGCTGTACTTGCCTATGTTCATTTTGACTTATTTCCTTTACTCTTGCCCAGCCTTTGTCTATAATCTCTTGAGAGCAAAGGAACAGTTAGGGGATGAGATGTATAGGGGCTCTGATGGGTAGAATCTCAATATTTTACTTAGAATAGACCCATTGACATTAATGGGATTTAAGTTAGTCATGATTAACGTTAAGTCCCATTCATTTCAATGGGTCTACTCATAAGTAGGACTTTAGTTGTATTCTACCCAATATATTAATTCAATGAGCAGCATCCCTGCTATCTATATGGCACTCATGCAGTGTTCACATTGATCACAAGGTGGTTGTGATTAGTGGACAGTGAGTTGAACACGATGAACCAATTGCAGACATGAAAAATGAAGATGCTAGCCTAATATATGGGACCTTGCTACACAACTAACGCTAATATGTGTGTGTGTGTGTGTGCATGTGTGCGTCTTTCTCACTCTTGACAGGTGGAGTCACCAGAATGACAGTGTCTCTTGTCGTGATCATGTTTGAGTTAACAGGAGGACTGGAGTACATTGTGCCTCTTATGGCTGCAGCTGTAACTAGCAAATGGGTAGCTGATGCCTTTGGTAAAGAAGGGATCTATGAAGCACACATCCATTTGAATGGATATCCATTTCTGGATGTCAAGGATGAGTTTACCCACAGGACATTGGCCACTGATGTCATGAGGCCTCGGCGTGGAGAGGCCCCTCTCTCCGTCCTGACCCAAGACAGCATGACCGTGGAAGATGTGGAGACGTTAATCAAGGAGACTGACTACAATGGCTTTCCAGTGGTGGTTTCGAAAGACTCTGAGCGTCTTATTGGCTTTGCACAGAGGCGGGAGTTGATTCTTGCAATAAGTGAGTAAAGAGGATGATTCAAACATTACATTGTAGACATATGATTATTATTATACATGACACAGAACAGGGGTGCAGAACCTCAGGCCCTCCTGTAGTGCCAATCCCGCTCTCTGGTATTCCCCAGAAGGCCACACCCTCTTTCTCCAGACCACCAATTGTTTGGGGATTTCCCAGTTTTCCCTTATTCTAAAAGGCTGAAATGCCTCTCCTAAGGCTTAGTGACTGGCAGTAAGAGTTTGAAGCTAAAATATGTGGATAGTTTTGTCCCCAATGTGGCCGCCAAGACCTACTCCAAAATGGAATTCAGCCTTTGGGCTGAAAAGGGGTTCTGCACCCCTGATATAGAAGAAGACAAGATAAAGAAGAAGTGAATTCAATGAAGCAGGATTCAAACCTGAAAAGACAAGAGCTAAACTCACACGCCATCTCAATTCTCTGTGCCTGTGTTTCCCTTTGAAGCTCTGCCTTTAGAGAGTGATTGATTCTTTTGGGAATAACAGCACAGCATGGTTTTCCTTGTGTTATTAGGTTTTATAGTAAGAAAAGTGTTGCAATCTAGTTCAATAACAGCACTGCTCAAAGAAGGAAATATACAGCCTTAATTTATATATGCTTCGTTCCTTCTTTTTTTTTCCTTTTCAGGTACCCTTTTTTCCTAGTTCAAATCAGGCAAACTATTTTCAACAAGATTAATATGAGCAATGACAAATATGTGCACAGAAAAGTGGTGGAATAGATGAGAGAATGCACAATGCAATTGCAAAACAGGGCACATTCATCACAAGAAGACAGGACAAAAATTAATAATGTTTCCGTAAATTGCAATAAATTTATAACACACAAGCTTGAAGGCTGGTCTGGGGGTGATGGTAGCTTTGGATTTGGCAATTTTAATTCCACTGATGTTACAAGAGAGGAGTTTTAGGAGCAGCATAATACCGCTTAAATGTGTTGAAAGTCATTAATTTCTGGATATTCGAAGTTAGAGATGGGTTCTGTCCATGATTGATGGAAATGAGCTCCAAAACTAAAGACAGTTTGTGCTGAAGGCCTCTTCTCAAGATTGGTAGCAACCTAAATACATCAGGAAGAGAAATTGTTAGCAATTAGCTTTGATTTGTTTCTGAACACAGAATATTTTTATAGTGTCTATCAGCATTCTTGAGCAATTCAGCACATGTACATTGGAGATGGAAGGAGAGGGAAAAGGCCTTCAGCCTCTCTCGGTGCCCCCTTCAGCAATAATTGTTCAGAAGATGGCTATGCACACATTAGAGTGGGAAGGTCATAATATCAGCTGTTGAAGCAAGCTGTAATATATATTTCAATACACAGCTTAATCAAGACGACTGTTCAGAAGTCAAGCAAGAACCATTGCCAAAATAAGGAATAAATGGTAAATTCTCCCAGTGGAAGGAAGTAAATACTGGGGGTCACACAGGGATCTGTATTCAGACCAATGCTTTTCGACCTGTTCATAAATTATCTGGAAACGAGTGAGCAGCGAAGTGACCAAGTTTGCCAATGACACCAAATTATTTAGAGTGGTTAAAACAAAAAGGGATTGTGAGGAGCTCCGAAAAGATCTCTCCAAACTGGGAGAATGGGCTTCCAAATGGCAAATGCAGTTTAATGTAAGCAACTGTAAAGTGATGCACATGGGGGCAAAAAATCCCAATTTCAAGTGTAACCTGATGGAATCAGAGCTAGCTTTGACCAACCAAGAACGAGATCTTGGGGTTGTGGTGGACAGCTCGGTGAAAATGTCATCCGTGTGTACAGCTGCTGTAAAGAAGGCAAACTTCATGTTAAGCATAATTAGAAAAGGAATTGGGAATAAAACTGCCAATATCATACTGCCCTTATACAAACCCATGGGGCGACCACACTTGGAATAATGTGCACAGGTCTGGTCAGCATACCTAAAAAAAAGATATTGTAGAGCTTGAAAAGTACAGAAAAAGGGCAACTAAAATTATCAAAGGGCTGGAGCATCTTTCCTATGAGGGAGGGTTACAACAGCTGGGATTATGTTAAAGGTGTACAAAATTATGGATGGTGTGGAGAATGTGGACATTTTTCTCCCCCTCTTAAAATACTAGAACCCAGGGTCATCCCATAAAGCTTATTGGTAGGAGATTATGAACAGATAAAAAGAAATTCTTCTTCGCACAGTGCATAGTTAAACTATGGAATTTGCTACCATCAATTTGGATGGCTTTAAAAGGGGGGTGGTTAATTTCCTGGAGGACAAGGCTATCAATGGCTACTAGTCCTGATGGCTATGTGCTACCTCCAGTATCACAGGTGGTAAGCCCATATACACCAGTTGCTTGGGAACATGAGTGGGAGGATGCTATTGCACTAATGTCCTGCTTGTGGGTTCCTAGTCAGCAGCCGGTTGGCCACTGTGTGAACAGAATGCCAGACTAGATGGACCCTTGTCTGATCCAGCATGGCTCTTCTTATGTTCTTAAAATGAGGTCATTAAGCTAATTCAACTCAACCCTAATATTAATTTGTAATATTTAGTGATTAATAAAAATAGTCACTGTTCAAGAGTCATGACATAAATACACGCAGGCATTGTTTGGATATAATGGTCAAACCATGGTTTGGCTGTCAGGGCTGAGGCTACCAAAGTCCTGGCATTTGCCTGAATATGCCATGTGTTGGGTTACAGTACCATTACTAATGGTATATACAATCTACAGCAGTTTAAAGGGCCACCAAGATTATATATATCTTTCCTTAAAAAAAAGTTTGCACCATCATTTATCTGAGTGTATTTTGCCTTATTCCTTTGTCACACAGAAAATGCAAGGCAGCGCCAGGATGGCGTAGTCAGCAATTCTATTGTATATTTCACTGAAGACCCGCCGGAAGTCCCTGCAAATAGCCCTCACCTGCTAATGCTTCGTCGCATTCTCAATCTGAGCCCATTCACCGTCACAGACCACACACCAATGGAAACAGTAGTAGACATTTTCAGAAAACTTGGACTCAGGCAGTGTCTTGTCACACGCAGTGGGTAAGTTGGAAGATGTATGCTAGGATGCTGGCATTGACAATTTTGTCAAAGCATCTTGCTTGTTTGACAATTTTCACAGCTGTTCCAGTCAACAATGGCAGTAGTCCACTTACAATAGAGAGCCACTTCAGATAACCAAGTCTGATGTCCACTGTTTGCTGATTGAGAGCAATATCCAATACTGCTACTGTGCTCTCGCTCATACTCTTGTGCCAGTGGAACCCACTGCTGGTATAGCAGGGAGCTAATGCTTCTTCAAGCAACACTCCTTTCCGGATCAGGACAGGCCAGCAGAGTTCCAGAAATGAGTGCTTCTACTCGTTTCCAGTTGCTTTCGGAACTGCCCACTCCTGTTGCACTAGCAGGGGGTCCCATGGCCATGCAAGTGTTGTTGGATAGTACCCTGAAAAATTATCTTTTCTCCCCTGGAAAATAACTAATTGTCTTGTGTCTTCTGATGAAGACGCTGAAGGAAACCGTCTGATTTGTCTTGTTTTTTATGGGTTTTTTATGGAGGTCATAATCTGCAACACTTTTTCCTCCTCCTTAGCTGTTAGACAAGTTGAATGGCTCTTAGACAAGTCAAACATTTTGCTTATTTGTTTTTCTGGTGCGCCCCTTATCACACCGATAGATATATGTCCAAAGGGCTTTACTTCTGATAACTTGTCTCATGTTATTAGACATGATCCGTCCCAAGTTAAGCATTTTGGGATGGATTTAAGCATGTGTTTAATGAAATTACTGAGGCTTAATGGTGCTTAGCTTTGGCTGGCTCATGCCCATTATGACAGGAAAAAAATATATCTGCCTAGTGGGAGGAAATAACAAGCAGCAAAATGTCCAGTTTTTGTACTTTTAGAAATAGCTGGAGGAAGAGCTAAGAGAAGGGACATGCAGAAGGTTCTGGTTTCAATCCCAGCATCTCCAGGTACAGCTGGACCAAATCCTGCCTGAAGCCCTGGAGAGTAAGGATGGGAGATTGAATGATGCTTGAGATTGCTGGATTCTCCGAATATTGTCTTGCTGTCATCTCATGCGCAATTCTAGTTTGCAGTTGCGATTGCTGCTCGCTTTGCGCAAATGGGAAACTTGCACAAAACAAGCAGTGATCAGCCCTGTTCAGAAGACCATGGTGCTTAAGGCTTTTTGGCTAACGCACTGTGGTTAAAGCCATGGTTTCAGGTGTCTTCTGAACAGGGCCAGCGAATGGGAGACTAGCACAAATCTCCCCAACTTTATGTAAATTTCCTTCTTTGACTAAAGTGAAGCTATTCAGTCTTCTGAGGAAATGTGCAAAAATTAGGAAATTTGTGCAAATCAAAGTGGGAATTGCGAACATGAGCATGTGTTCAACAATTCGTTGATATTCTCAGTGGACACGTGCTTGCGCTCGTGTTTGGAGGTTCGAATGGGGAATGCTTGCATGTTTTGAAAACAAAAACAAAAATCTCATACATCCCTAATGTGGGGTCATTACCAGTCAGTGTAAATAATAGGACCATGGTCTGACTTGGTATTCGGCAGCTTCCTACGTTCCTAAGAGGTAAGTGAGGATACACGGGGATGGAGAAGTGAATACATTTATCTGAGTATGTTGAAAGCACCAACACAAGACTTGATATAATCATAATACAGTGATTTGTAAAAATATTTTGTAAGACTGAATTAATACTTCGCCAAACCTAGATTTGTTCATGTTTTGAGCACCACCTGCCCTTGTGTGATAGAAAAGTGGGTGGGTGACTCATTTCTACACCACACATTTCAAAGAAGATGAGAGCTGGGACCTCTATCTTGATTACTGTTTGCATGATTGCTGCTGCCTCTCTCTCTCTCATCACACTAAGCCACCCTGAGAATACAACTCTGGGTGACTTATCCTCCCGACAGATGATCACCTGCTTGCCATGGCTTGTTTCTCCCTCAATCTCCCTCATTTCTCCTGGCTACTGCCAGCATGTATCCCAGTGGCCTTTGTGGCAGAAATCCTCATTTCCTTGTTCTTTCAATCAGCATGCTTTCTAGAATTGGTTTGCTGGGCTTGCCAGCTCATTAGGGAAACTCTCCCACCTCCTGCATCAGATTGCCAAGGGAATGTAAATTTGTAATTCGGGAATGTGTTCACAAACTTTAATTTTTATTTTAGCGGTCTTACGTAAAAGCACAGGATTGGAAGACCGCCTGTCTATTATTGATACCAGCATAGCCAGATCCCCTTCTTGTCTATATCCTTGTCAATTTCATACAGCACTTCCCTTGCTAGTGAACACCTTTTTTAAAAAAAAAGAAAAGCCTGCTTCATGTTCTACTGAAGTAATGCCACTTGCCTCTAAAGCTCCTTCTTTCCTGCAATCACCAGCCGCTTTTGACTCCCCACCACCACTTTCGTGCTTGATCTTTTCCCCCTGTGGTCTCTGTTTCTAGCTGTCAGATTTACATGAGGGTTACAGAGAAGTGAGTGAGATCGTGAAACATAAACATATTTGAAGGCAGAATGAGGACTGAGCTGGTAAGCATATGCAAACTTCAAGGCAGAATGAAGACTGAGGGCCTGCTCAGACAACACTCTAAGCTATGGTTAGGCTGTTAACCCTTTTGCAGTAAATGGTTAGTGAGCATATTTAAACCAAGGTTATGTAGTCATCATGGTTAAGAATGATTCATCCGACACACTGTCATGGTTTACCCAAAACGCTAGGCCATAATATTTAGCTCAAAATGCTTAACCACCATGGCTTAGCGTATTGTCTGAACAGGGTCGGAGAGAGTAAAGACAAGTGAGTGGATCAGTAAACATATGCAAATTTCAAGGCAGACAAATGAGGCAGATTGCTCAAGGCAGAGCAGTACAATACGGGAAATTGTGCAAATTTCAAGGCAGAGCAGTAGAACTGAAGGGAAATTATGCAAAATTCACTTCTGCATCAAAAAAAATGGAGGATGCATTCAGGGCACTCTCTGGTGTCCTTTCTTCAAGATTTCTTTAATTTTTTTAAAAAAAATATATCCTGAGGCAGAAGACTCTGAGAAAGGATGAAGGAGAATGGTGGCGGTATTAGTGAAATTTTGAGGAACGTCAGGGGTTTTCACAGCCATTCCCAACAAGCCACGATAAAATCGCCCTGCTGGGTTTGGAGCATCACAAAACTCACCCTGAGAACAAACAACTCTACTACAAGCCATTGGTTTTCAGGGTGGCTTGTTTATGAAAAACAACCCACAATGGAAAAACTGCTTTGAGTTCCGACATCACGCTACCCTACACCCACCCTTGATAACAACCCACCATGGCTTAATGTGATGTGTGAACGAGGTCATACTTTTTCCTGCTTTTGAGGGAAATAAATAATTTTACATGGGGCCTCTAAGTAATCACGCATTAGCATGTAGGTCCCGGATTGCATGTTCATTGAAACAGGCCACGGCAGGTGGCTTTAGCCAGTATTTTGAACTGACAGGTTTGCAATAGTTCTTTTTCATTAATGCCTTTGAAACTGTGTGTGCCATCTCCTTTAACCTCATGGCCACCCATCTATTTTTCCCCTACTGACTTGAGAGCAGCATTCAAAATACATGTAATTAAACTGTAGCTAGAGCGGCTACCAAATATCTATTAATTTTAATCTAATGGAGAAACCAATATTTTGCTGCTGGGCACGAGTGCCTGCAGGATGTCATTGTTAGCAAATGTTTTGCTTGTGTTTTGAGCTTCCAGCTAGATTTAAACACGCCTAAAGTGCTTATGAAAATCCCAAAGTGAATGACACATGAAGGGAATTAACCAGCGGAGGTTTATTTTTCCAGAAACTGAGAGCGCATTTAACTTGGGAGTCTGCAGGAAGGTGAGGAATTAAAAATAAGAGACTGAAGCTAGCTCAAGTGAAACAGTGACCTTGTGAGGAATGCAGAGTATGTCCCTCAGAAGCTCAAATTGGATTCTAAACAGTCTGAAGCCACGTTGCAGGCCAAGCTTCAGTGATGGAAGCACTGGTTGTTATAAAGAACATTTTCAAGGTTGGATGATTATTTCACAGTTGAAGTGGAAGGGAAGATGGTATTAAAAGAGTGATATCAAAGTCCAATAGCGTATACTTTTCTGATACTGTGGAAACTGTTGAGAGACTCAGACATTTTTCACCTTAAACTGCCAGTGCGTGAACTTTACTTATCTAGAACCAGACCATCTACTTTCTGAGCCAGTGAGGAAGCTAAGGAATAGATCTAAATATTTCCCAAATTAAAGGCATATATACACACATGTAGCAGAAACAAACCAGGGCTGTAATTTGTAATACATTTGCTAAATAATGTACTTGATTTGAAACTCTATTATACAATTGCAATATTCTAGAATATCTGTATAGAGCATCTATAGCAGTTCAAAAAACCACAAGCATGGGGTGTTTGCATATGCTCAGTTTCTGTGAAGGGAATCAAGGTGGGTGGCACAGCCCACTTCATGCAGGCACCTGTCTCAATTCTACGTGCCCACACTTCCTGCCATGTTACCTGGTCCCCAAGGGGAAATGGCCAGTGCATAGTTATGAAGATCTCAAACCATTGAAATATATGAGGCTTGTGTGACAGAGAGATAATGTGCTGAATATTATAATCTTGTACGCGTTGATGGGACTTCACCATAGCTTCCCAGTTTTATTTAAACAAAACACAACTGTTGGACAAAGGGCGACTATAAAAATAGCTTTTTAGAACAATCAGTAAATGCAGTCAGTAAACAATAAGAACAATCAGCTTGTTTAAATATTCCTGATTTTTTAAAATTCTAATACGTTTGTACAAATGTGTGTGGGTTTTCGATGGAATATTGAACTCAGCTGTTTAATTCTAGTTAAAGTAGCCTCAGGTTATAGTTTAAGATATAAGATATGGATACTTAAGATGATTTATTTATTGAAACTACTTTATACTGCCCTTCATAATTTCTGAATGAGTAAAAATGAATAAAATCAATTAAAAAAATTAACCTCCAACCTATTACAATGCCTGGGTAAACAAACATGTTTTTGCCTGCCACCAAAAGAGGGTAAAGTTGGAGCCAGGCTAACTTTTCTAAGGAGGTTGTTTCATAGGTGGGACACCATCAATGAAAACACTTACTTCTTGCTGCTTGGTACTGTATCTGTGATAAAGGAGGCATTTAGTGGCATTCCAGGCTTTTGTACTTGTATCAAAAATCATTGATGTTTTAAAAGTATTTGTTTGAAATGATTTACAGTAAATTCAGGAAGTCATTATTAATTTACTCTGTTAAACAAGATACACTGGTATTTTTTTAAAGCTATGACTCTTATAATAGTGGAAGTTCTACCTTATTTTTTTCTTCTGTCCTCTTTATTGGTTTATTAGAAAGGAATCATTCAATTTTACTTTGTATCACATTCCTCCTTTGTGTATTGTGTATAAAACAGATAATTTGATCTGTGTTGGAGTGACCTATAAGATTGCACTCTTTGCTGCAGTGGGCTGCTGTAATAATTAGCATTGATCATTCAAATGCTTTTGCCGTGACAGTAAGTTTGTAGAATTTCATATAATATAAATTCCACTTGTTACTGCTGTTTTGTTGATGATGAGCTGTTATGCTGTTGATATTTTCACAGTCGTCATAATGATCTGTGGCAGAAACATTAAATAAACTCATCATATATAAATACGTTCGTGTAGGAATGGTGGAACAGAAAAATCCTTGAGAGATCACATCTTTTTATATTCAGGAGTTCTAGCTTGTGGACAGGCACATTATATAATTACTTTTAAAGAAATCTGTCCTTTAAGATGACCCATCACTACTCAGGTCATAGTTCAGAGGCCTTTGGCTACAAGTCATGCAATATCTTTTTATGCATCAGTTTCTTTGTGGTCTGGCCTCGACTGAACTTAGTCTCTTTTGGCCTGGCGGTCCCAAACTGTTCCTTCAAGTGGTTTCTGACAGATATCAAGTGGAACGAGTTCTTGCCTGCTCAAGTCCAGCTTTGAGGGACTGTATTTAGGAATGAAGCTGAAGGGAGTATGGCATATTTATCATTTTGCCAAAGGTGGAACAAAACAGAATGCAAGCACTGTACTTATAATAATAAATGTATTGTGGTGAGTTCAGTAACCTTTATGTTCATTAGTAGAAATCTTGACTTTCTAAAATTCCCATTTCCTGGTTATTAAATGAGAGGGGAAAACATATTTTTAAAAATGATTCTGTCCTTTGTATCGAAGTTGTGCCTCCAGCCGAACTTGAAAAATATACGAGACAGGCTTGTGATTAATGACCTTTTTCTGTTTCTTTCCTTCTCTTCTTCCCTAGGAGGCTTTTGGGCATTATAACCAAAAAGGACGTGTTAAGGCATATGGCTCAAATGGCAAATCAAGACCCTGAATCCATCATGTTTAACTAGGCTGGTCCCCAAGGATGTACAAGAATCTAAACTTTTAAGGACCTTTGCTGGACTAGTAGAAGAGGGTTTTGTACAACACTTCATTTTTTGTTAAAATAAGATTTAATTAAATGCAACCATATCAGGGGCAGAACCAAAGGAAGATTATGACAGGGGATCAAATGCAACATTAGAGTTAAGTCTGGCAAAGGAGTTTAAAGATACTGTTTTCTAAACACTATTTCTCCTGACTGATGCCTGGGCTACATGCTACTCTTATCATGGAAACAGTCATTCCCATGGCGAGTTTCCCATCCATCTTCCTCATCCCAATAGTATTAAGCAGCGATGGGCCAACATCACATAGTTATTTTCCCTGCCTCTACTACAGGTCATTGGAAAACGGAGGAGGGAGAGAAATTTCACTATTTGACAGCTCACAAGCAGAATTAATATGTGAGTGTTATTTTAGGGGTGGGAAGCTAATCATTGGGACTGATTCCTACGGAGTAACAGATAGGTAGTAGTGACCAAGCTAATTATCTGCTTGGCTGGTGCATGCATAGGTGTAATATGGTCTGTGTTGATAAAGACTTGGGGGAATGGAGGCTCACCATCAGCTTGAGAGGGAGGGGTGGAAAAATGGCAAGCATATTTCGGAATCCAGTATAATAACAAATGCAAAATGTTGTTTTCAAACCAACTATACCAGCCATGAGTTAGATTTTTTCTTAAGTTCAGACTTGTTTGTTACTGGCTTATGCTAAGTATTTTCAAGAAATGTATAATTTTATGAAGAAATGTGTTGCTTTTGCCTATTTTTGTAGAAATTAAGAGACAAAGTAGAATTAAAGTTCTACTTCAGTTCACTTCTAGAATTTTAAAACTTTGTTCTCTGCTCTCAGCCGCTCGGTTTCATCTTCCCTCAATTCTCAAGTTCATTTTTGACGTGATGTAACCACCATGATGTAACTTGTCTCTTGTCATTTTTTCAGATGGGCATTTCTTCTCTGTGTGTTCCCACACATGGTAAGATCTGAAACAGACCACATTCTATAGATATACAACAGAATGGCAAGCGTTCAGTACTGCCACTTCCCCTCCACTTGTTTTGTGGCACTTGTGGTACTCACCACTAGTGTTTATTAAAGCAACCAGGGAAATGTCAAAAAGGATCTTGAGAAATGAGCTTCAGTATTTTTGTCAATAAAGTAGGTCTTTTTATCCTTACAAATGTACAGCAAAGCTACTCGTATTTATTACTTCTCTATGCAAACGTTGCATTATATTTGGTTTTATGTCACATTAGGTTTTTGCAGTATAAAATACTTTGTAAACCATATTTTCTGTATGATGGATGCATCTCAGTACTGATCCTAGTTAATTTCTTATTCCACCACTTGGAAACTGTTTGCACTGGATTGAAGGTTCTGACACAAATATAAAAACTATGATGCTTATGTAACAGAAAGAGATAATTGTACTGCACAACAGTGTTATATGAGAAATCTTGTATCTTTGCAGAAAGATTGAGAGGGTTTTATTTGTAATATTCAGTTCCTGTAATTTTGTTGTAGAAGAATGTGAGGCAGAAGAAATGTGCTCAAATAGAACTTGGAGAAGTAGAGCTGTTAGGAGGTATCAAGCAGCTTTGTAATGTAGAATATTTGGATTTAAGTGAACTGCAGTCCCACTAACATCAATGCAAACTCTAGCCTAAATATTTTGTGGAGGAACTTGTTGATTAGTGTGTTTGTATGACATCTGTTGCCTTTGTGGGTATGATATGTACTTGGGTACTGTGCCAAATGATTACCCTACCGTAATATCTATGACCTCAGACTCTTGGAAATGCAGGTTGGAGACCAAGCTGCTTATAGTATGCCATGGCACTTAAGACACATCACTGCATGACAGTCTGGAAGCATGAGATTAGGTTGGGCCAAAGAATGTAGTCCTTTGTTTTTTATCAGTTTTGGGGATTGGGGCAAAAAAGATGAATTTCCCCAAAAGTTTGGGATTTGGGGATGGTGTTGTTTTACCATTACAGATGAGGTGGCGGAGCGTTTCTGCTTTCCCCCCACAATACAACCTAGGTCATCACATTCAGTGATAGAGCTGCTATCAGCCACTCTGCGTCATTCCTGCCTAATTTGCAATAGTGGAGGCTGATGGCTCTGATATCCGCGGGGTGGTGAATCCACCTGGTTTGGGGATAAAGTTCTGCATCTTGGATAGGTCCTTTGTACTTATGACTGGTTCTGACTGAAACCCAGAGCTGATTCTCCAACCAATGACATCAGAGCCAGCAGCTTTCACTGAGAATGATTCATGGGAACAATGCTACATTATGATGTTGCCTATAATAGCAAGCCCACCCTCCTCCAGAAATTAATAAGATTCAGACAAGCCTCTAAAAGTCACCAAAAATCACCCCAGGGGACAAAAGTGTAAATATGGGGGAATTTGGCCCAACACTACAGGAGCAAGCCACAATGCGGCCATTTTAAAAACTATATTTTTAATATTTAAAAATATATTGCACCCTTTACATTTCTTCCAGTAATTTTTTTAATCCAAGTGCATGGCTCTGTGCAGTACATGGGGCTAAATACTGATAATTAAATAATCACATAACAGCCTCAGACATTGAGCGCAGGAAGAGGAAATGCGATGCTTAAATTTAATCTGATAAATATTTATTTCAAAATCTAAGTTGTGAATGAAGTTTGATATAATAGTCAAGATGGAACTAATGTGTGGGTCCTTTAACAATTCTTAGTTTTCCAGCCCACATTTATATTACAAAAAAGCACAAGAACCCTTATTATTGATATGTATTTATTCTGCACTTTTGAACTCCAAAGGATTCACAATGCAACTATGAAAAATGCATTAGAGAATTTGGTTTTCATACGTTGTTATGCTCTGATATCCAAATTGAGAGGAAATAATTTGGTTTCTTATGTTGGCTGCATGCTGAAAAATTATCAGAAAATAGTTATCTTCATTTTTTCATGTTGTTGCTCAAGGAGAGAAGCACAACTTGATGAAATGTCCATTCTTGCGCATACATTTTGCACTTCTGAATTCCAAACATGTGAAGGAATGACTCACTGAAACTAGTTTACATGTGAGGATAAAACTTGCACATATTCACTAGGCATACACAACGTTTTTGGTACATGCTTGTTAAGAAAGAGGTATACATAATGTAGTTCCTCCTCTTTGTTAATATACGTTATAAGAGACAGCATAACAGTATTATTATTTTATTTTATTTACAGATTGCTCTTCTATTGAAATGAAATTTAAAGCAATTTATACAAAATAAAAAACAACAAAACTACAACTCCCCAGTGTACATTTACTTAAAACATCCTTTACAAAATAACACTGACTGATGCAGCTGTAATTTAGAAATCTTACATTTACGACTTCTCAACTATTAAATTTCTCATAGAATAGCAAACGATCTACTTCCTGTCCGAATTTATCTTATAGGCAATTTGTGTTCTGGCTATTGAGAAGTATAGGTCCTCTATGAAAAAAACCTTCTGTACCTGAAATCCATGCAGGAAAATGAACAAAATGACATTGGGGTATGCATGTAATCCACTTTGTACTCTTGGGAGAAACAAATTGAATCTCTAAAATTGTATCTAGAAGCAGATTGCATTTTTCATCTTTACGCACAAAGTTCATGACACTTTTTGCACTTGCTATAGCCTTTTCCAGGCATTCACCTGAATCAGTGAGGGCTAAAATTTTGTAGCAGGATGGGGCTGTTCATGCTGTTGTGCCACACCTGTGCGTACTAACCCCTGCCCCTTTAGCCTTAAGGTGTGTTCTGTTTGTGTTTGTTTGAGCTGAAGTAGAACTATCCACATGTTTGGGGACTGGGATAAAAGAATTGCCCTTTGTGCAGAGGTTTCTACTTTTGGGGACTGGGAGGGCGGGGCTGCCATGCACAAGGACATTGGGGGTAGTGCCAGCATGCATAGCCCTGCTCCCTGCACACTTGTAGCCCTCACATGTTCAGGTGAACCTTCAGTCTTTCTTGTATCTGCATGCATAAACTGAAATTGATACGTAAGTATTTGAAACATGCTGAATTGTCCAGTTTGGCCATTCAGAATTTAAATGAGAAATTTTCAGTGTAAAATGCTTAACTTCAAACTTGAACTTAAATAGTGTATCTCTTTCGGGGCATCTCTCACCTTTTTTGATATTGGCACACCTTATACTCACTCACACATACTTTTGACTTTTAAAATCTAATTACCATGGCACAGGATCCTGTCACTTTAAAAAACGGCATTGCATTCAAATTCTGACAAACATTCTGTACCAACCATAAAATGCAAACAAACCATCAATGATCAACCACCAAATACAGTCAAATATGATATCCGAAGTGGTTTTCAGTCTCTATCCAAGGAAGCTTATCGGGGCAGCCTAAAGAAAATCAGTAATGACAGGCAAGTTCTTGCCAACTGCTACTGATCTTCCATGGCTTGCACACTAGAGAGGATTGTTCAGTGTGTAATTTGATGCACTCTCAGTTTACAATCTGAGATGGTGAAGCCTTGACCTAGAAGCTGCTGCATCATGCAGGAGTTGAATAGCAAATGTGCAAGGATTCTTTGGCAGGCAATTGTAGAAAGTGTTCTCCGCAAACCATCGTGCTATACCACTGCATATCAAATAACAATTCAGTCAGATACTACCAATCATTGCATATCAACTGTCAAGCATTGTCAAATATCAACGCTAACATGCTTGATAATGAATGATATGCAATATTTGACATACAAATTCACAAAAGACTCTTGAGGATGAAATTTGTTTCAGCTCTTGATAATTTCTATCTATTTAATTTACCTAGAGACAGATGAAAACATATTTTGGTATTCCTTCTTTAATGGCCCTATCTGTAAACAATAGTAGTGCTTTACCAGTTCATACACTGGAAGCAATATGTGTCGAAGGATTGCCTATTCTTGGGGACTTTTCCTCTCATAGGCAAAACATGGAACGGCAGCCTGTGAGCATGTGGGACCCTGGCTGGAGTTTTCATTGCCTTTATTTTTGCATTCAGATGTAAGATTGACTGCTAAGTGACTCTTAAGGAATGACAACATTAGCCATGAAGTTCAATAGTATATTGCTAAGAAAATCCCTTTTCTACAGTTACCTACTAGTGGATTTTTCCCTATCTGTATATTATCCCCAATAAATCTCAAGAATCATTAGAAGCCATCCAGAAGAGATACCACTTATTTAATTGATTCTGAAGAATGAAAAAGGTATTTTCACTAAGTGTGTTGACTTAAGAATGAGGTTGGTCAGATAAAGGTCTAGCATTTATTTTATGCCAATGCAGTACATTAAATGATTTTTAATCTATGTCAAACCAAACAGGTGAATAAACGTTTGATAACTGATGAAAAATCAGTATGGGGTGTTTATGTTATGCATATGTTTTGGATGAAACTAAGTGAGAAATTACAAGATTTTGCTTTTCATTGATACAGCAGAAAACATAGACATGAACTACTTAATGTCCAAAGTTATTTATTATGAAAACTATAAAATAAAAGTAATGGATTTGTTTTTGGAGAGAAAAAAACTATGAATATCAGCTTGTGATTTTAATAAAATAGCATCTCGTTGAAACACAAAGAAATCCCTTTGAAATATAATGGGCTCGATCCAGACCACTCTGTGTGCAGCTGTACACATACAGAGGGATCCCCATAGCCCTGCCCCACCCCACCCACCCATTAGTATATGTGCAGACACTCAGTCCTACAGGCCTTCATGGGGGATGTTCTTGTCCATCCTTCTATCTTATGGTGGCCACTTACATATTGCCAAGAAAAGAGGAATTTTATCAACATTAAAAAAGAACACACATGCAAATACATATATATGTGTGTATATATGTATAGGTGTGTATTTCTAAATGACTGTAATTTAAATAGAAATACAACAGATTTCACTGTAATGGGAAGACTGTGTCCAGGTGACCTATGTACCTGCTCAGTCTGCTGTCAAGGTGCTAACTGTTGATATTAAACTTCAAGGTCTCTGCACTCCTTCTTTATGGTTCTTCAACTTTAAATTGGACAGCCCATCAAATAGAGGACACCTTGAAATAGAGGACTGTCCTCTGCCAGCTCTCCAAAATAGAGGACTGTCCTCTGTAAAATAGAATATTTGGCCACTCCTTGGTCAAGTAAGGCCAACTTTGAGCAGAGGTTTGAATGGAAATAATGTAGAAAGCTACAGGTGTGATGCACTTTATGCATTTGGTACGCACATGTTTCTGGGGCAGGGTGGAACAGCAATCTGTTTACACCTTACGGAAATTGTTTCTGTCTGCAGGACACTTGATACATAGCTAAAAGTGCCCTGGTTGAGCAAGGACTAAGGATTTGTGCCTGGCAATCACTGGTGAAAGCCTCTCATGCTAAAGATAGTTGTCTTTTTTGGTGCACCATGACAGGACTACTTGACAGGGCTTGCACCTATCCGATATGTGTAATTAGACCAGATGAATGGATGTTTTACTACCAGGCACTGTTCTCCGATAGCGACATGTGCAATGGGAAGGCCCATCAGTCTAGGGAAGCCCCAAACAATCTACCACAATGGCCCCCTGTATCAACAAATGAGGCCAAGGATCTCATTTCCCAATTAAAGATAAATAAAGCACCTGGAATAGATTTCATACCACCAGAATTATTAAAATCTAATATCAATTGGTGGGCCCCACTGCTGGCTGCTGCATTCACTCATATTGATTCAACAGGGATACCCAAGGCATGGGATACTGCTATAATTGTCCCCTTATACAAGAAAGGTCCTAAAACTGAACCAGCAAATTACTGCCTAATTGTGTAATTAGTAATTGTGTGTAATTAGTAAATTGTATGCAAAACATCTATACAATAAGTTAATTAATTGGATGTATGAGGAGAATATCCTGTCAGATGCACAATCCGGATTTCAACAAGGTAGATCAACTATGGGCCATTGCTTGGTTTTGAACCATCTAATTGATAAATATGCAAAAAAAACAAAAACCCACCCAAAGGAGCTTTATATGCTGCTTTTATTGATTTAAAAGCAGCATTTGATTCAATCTCCCGCTCAAGACTTTGGGAAAATCTGGCATCTACATCTATAGATAAAAGACTAGCGTTTCTGATCAAAAGTCTATACAACAATACATGGCTGAAAATATGTTGCACAATGGATGGTGGTCTGATGGACTCAGTTCCATCCTCTAAAGGGGTCAAGCAAGGCTGTATTCTGGCCCTGTTTTGTTCAATTTTTATATTAATGATATTGTTGAATCCTTATCATCTCCAAACTTTCGTGCCCCAATAATAGCCACAAAGAAGATCTCTATTTTACTGTAATCCTATCGCAGACCAAAGTGGGATTAAGGAGGTTGTCAAGGGCATTCTCTATGTACTGCCAAAAAGAACATCTCATAATTAATTACGATAAAATGAAGGTAATGGTCTTTGCCAGGCGCTATAAACCACATAAATGGCACTTATTGAGCAAGTTAAAGTATTTAAATATCTGGGAATAGTATTCCAATGTTCTGGAACATGGACAGCTCAGCAAGATTACGCAATTGAAAAAGCTACAAGAAGTACTAGAATTTTATTGAGATTTTATCAAACAAAGGGACGTAACTTTATTCCTGTGGCTCTTGAAGTCTTCAAAGCCAAGCTGACAGCACAACTGCTCTTTGGGATTCCAATTTGGGCTGAAACCAATCTAAAACCATTGGAGGTAGTGCAGTCCAAATTTCTTAAGCAAATTTTTGCAGTACCTAATTAGTTCTATTCACATGCAGGTCTGGATGATGACACTTGATGACACTTATTTATTGGTTGCAGCTGCATTTAACTGCCACTGGTCTACTCCCCTTGATATTGAGAGATTCCCACAAAAGTAGCTGGATGAAAGCTATGAATAAGAGGCTAAATTTAGCAGGCTTTTCAGCTCAATACATTTTAGGCTGAGGTTTCTTTAAAGCTAAGGAAGTATTGAAACAGCATTTATCAGCCATTGAATTACAAAATAGCTTGTCCATAATGAGGAAACTGTGCCCTTATCTCAAACAGTCTTCATTCAGTTCCTCAGATAAGCCACCAGTCTACTTACAGCAGCTCACATACCCTAAACATAGAATGGCTTTCTCAAATGCACGTTTTAATGTACTTCCTTCAGCAGTACTCAAAGGCCGTTCGTTATAGAATTCCATATCAAAATTGAGTATGTGTTTGTGGAAATAGAAATATTGAAACCGTTGTCCATGTGTTGCTATTTTGTCCTTTGTATAGAAATACTCGTGAAGAGTTAATTATCCCCTTATTACTGCCATATCCAGGGCGTCTAACTGATTATTATGTGAACTTCCTCCTTGAGGATTATAATAGATTGGTTACAGCAAAAACTGCAAATATTTATCAACTGCTATTAAAACGAGGGATGCAATCACATCCAGAGTTCTAAATTGAATAATTTCAGTTCTAACTGCATTCAACGCTTTTATTTGCTTGGTAACACCAAGTATATTTATGTTGAGGATTCCCCCCCCCCCCCCCCGAATATGGGACATTTTGCTGTCTGCTTTTTGTTTATGTTTATTTTACTGTTATAAATTGCAATGGCTATTCGCTTGATACAAATAAAATTTGATTTGATTTGACTAAGGATCTGTGAGAGCAGACTTCTGCACTGGCATTGCCTTCTACATCAGGCTCCATATATGCAAAGGGGTGCCTGAAAAACCAAAAAAGCATCTGTATCTGGGGTGTTGTACATGGTGATCCTGATTGGATTTGGTTTACATCCTTTTAACACATGGTGAGCTCATTCATCTTTGGCAGAACTGATCAGCTCTTTTGTGAGAGGCTTTGATCCACATTTCCCTCCTTTCCACAAGAGCTGTTTACCATTTGATTGGCAGTTTGCACACAGTAGGTTCCATACAACTTTCCTGTGTTCAGGTATCTATGGATGTTAATGTGTTTTCATAATTTGTTTATTTATGTATTATATTTCTATACTGCCCAGTAGCCCAATTTATTAATTATATTTCTATACTGCCTAACAAAAATTTGCTGAGGATTTTGAAAAGAAAACAACAACCATAGCCCAAAACATTACTTTTGGAATGTCAGTATTCCAGCTTGGACATACTTTTTATTGAGTAGACATGTAATCAATGGAATGCCCAGCTTCTTCAATATGAAATATTCACTTAGCATAGCTTAACGCATTCAGCATTTATATTGAAGTGACCTGAGGTTTTTTACACTGTTTTGTAGAAATAAGGACTGTTAAAACATCACATTATGAAACTTAACTTTTTTCATTTCAAAGAATTTTTAATTGTTGCTACCATTACATCAGTGACTTACAGCTGCTATTCATGTAGAATGCTTCATGTATTCTGTTTCCATTTGGGGTTTCATCAGCTTTAGATGGCACAGCTACCTCAAGGATGAATGACAACTCTGATCATAGTCTTACATCATATTCAGGCATAACTGAACAAGAAATGTATATAATTCCATTGCCTGTCCCTGAACATCCTTTGCAGTGAGGACAAACAGTGGAGCCTCCTTGAATGATGGTGCCACTTAGTAATAGATATTTCCCTATGACCTTTTGCATATTGTTAATTACTTCTAGGCCTTTTGATAATACTCAGTAAAAATTATCTGATATATTTCCTTAGACTTCTGGTTTTGGGGCTTGTTTGTCGACAACAATTTAAAAACTTAGTAGTAGTAGTAGTAGTAGTAGTAGTATTTATTGCATTTGTATACCGCCTCATAGCCAAAGCTCTCTGGGCGGTTTACAATGCCTCTTGCAATCTATACAGGATAGGACATTCATCACATCCTACCTCAAATGTTTGTTGAGAGCACATGGCATTGTCAGGTGGAAAGATGAATGGTTAATCGGACCTAACTCTCTGCCCTGTAAAGTGTACCAAAAGTAACAATGTCTATGGGTTTCAGAATTTAGTACACCTGAGCAATAGCTTCTGTGATTTCAACAGAATTTATTTGTCTACTGTATCTATTTAAAGCGTTTTACCCTCCTCATTAGCCAAAAAGGCTCCAGGAGTAGCTTACAAATACCAGCAATAAGACAGTCTAAAAGGTGTTACACACAAGGGGGGAAAGGGGGATGGGTTAGTGAGGAGGAAAAAGCAAGCTCAGGTTCCAGTTCTTATAATGACAAAACCTGGATCTACAAATCGATGTTTTTGGCTGTTTCAATGTTCTGTAGCCAGATGTCTAGTCCGCCAGTGTTAGAGTAGTATGTGTTAAAGAAAGCAAAAAACTGTTTACCACCCACCCACCCCAAATTTGTCAAATGAATGTGCCTTTTCCTCCATCTCGTGTGTCCTTGCCCTGTCATTCTCACCTGCCTGTCCCTTTCATCTATGTCTCCTTTGCCTCATTTCCCAGTCTGAAAGTAAACCAATGAATGTGCTCATCTATATTCTTCTCTGCCACACAGGCACAGGCTCCTTTATTTCTCCACTGAGCAGGGGGGTGGTCTCAAAAGGCTGTTAATCATACAGCAAGGGACCCAGACAGTTCAAAGTGTATCCTCTGGTGGCACAGATGTACTAACATAAATCATCACTTCCCAGCCAGCCAGACCTAGAAACCAGCATACGATTAAGAGTATCCCTCAGACGTGTACAGTTCTTAGCTCTAGCTTTTGGGGCATTAGCCACTGACATAAGAACAATACTAAGTCTTTCTTTACTACACACTTGTTCCATTTGTTTATTTGCACTTATGTGTCTCTCCCCCTCCCCCTGGCCTGCCACAGACACAGACACACACACACACACACACACACGCATCCTACCATGACTACTCTGGCCTTTCTATAGCTCTCAGCCATGACTAAAGGCAAAGAAAGGAGGAGAAGAAGCTTCACTGCTGTTACAAGTCTTCCCAGGCCAGAAGTGGTTAATTGGGTGGGTTTTTTTTCATGGCAGTCCTGTCAAGAGCTGCATTTCACAGGAAAAGGAATTCTGAAGAACAAAACAATGTTAGCACACAGCACCTTGTGGGGGATTTCCAAAGGGCCCCACGCTCAGGCTCTCTGGCTTGCACAGCAATATGAAGAATTTATGCATGATCTCTCTTTTGTTATGGAAACACATATTTTAAAGATTAAGTAGGCGACTTAATCCAAACAGAGTTGGCTAAAAGCTTGGGGGGGGGGGGGGGGAGAGAAAGCAACTTAGTATGTCCTTAGACTGCTTAATAGTTTAGATGCAGAAGACTCGTGTGTGTGTGTGTTTCTTCTCTTAAATATATTTACCAGTACCCCCATGCATATAACACCCTTCAGAGGATTCTTGTCTTTACATTGTTTGCCGGTGAGTTCCATTACAACGAATGTGTCTCCATAGGACATCAAAGTGGAAATTTACATTCTGGGCAGGTTGATAGGGTCTGGGGAAGGTGGGGATTGGAATATGGCCAGGTTATCCTTCGTGTTTCCTGAAATGTTCGATGCTTCACGATGTTCCCATTAAGAACACATCATTGCTATTAACAAACAGTTGCCCATAAAGATCTGCTTGCTAATTCGGTGTGCTGTGATACAGAATGCTGAGGTTGTGACTCCACACTTCAAGTGATAGTTGAGTGGTTAAGTAATGCATTGAGGGGGAAAGTAGTGAAAATTAGTGAATGGAATAAACTGTGCTATGGAATGTGACCAGTCCAAATAATTAGCATAATGAAGGGTTTAGGTTGAACGGACTGCAATTTCATATTTCTGAGGTCAGCCACAGAAAAAGGGGGCTACTCTTTCCCAGGCTCTCTTGCTTATGTAACAAATCCTGTGATTTACCAAAATGAAAAGGGGGGAGTGGCTTTTTTAGTTTAGCAAGGCTGATGAAAACAGAAGGTTTATTTTGCTGAGGTCCACACAAGAAAATGAAATAGCTGGCACTTTCGTAATGCTTCCCTTAAATTATGGGATACCTATACTACAGATTGCATGTAATTTATAGCACAGTCCTGTACATATCTACACAACAGTAAGCCCCATTGCATTCAGTTGTGCTTACTCCAGGTAGGTGTTTCTAGGGCTGCAACCTTAATAGTCATTCCTTCAGCTCAGAAAATCCTGGGAATTGCAATTCTGTCAGCCAATCAATCCTATGTGTGTTTTCACAGCAGTAAACTCCATGGTATTCCATGTTGCTTACTCCCAGGTAAGCATGGATAGGATTGCAACCTGTAAATGGGGCTTTTCTATGACGCTTTAACCATGCTACAATTTGCTTTGACAGGAAAACCATGATAGTATATAACAGTTTATATAAGTATATAGGTGAGAAAAGTTACCACACCATATGAAAGGCTTCTATTTAGGGTGACCATATGAAAAGGAAGACAGGGCTCCTGTATCTTTAACAGTTGCATAGAAAGGGGAATTTCAGCAGGTGTTATTTGTATGCATGCAGCATCTGGTGAAATGCCCTCTTCATCACAACAGTTAAAGCTGCAGGAGCCCTGTCTTCCTCTTCATATGGTCACCCTAACTCCTACTACATTTTTCTCTGGCAAGTTTTTTCACATCAGGGCTACTTAGTTCAAGCAAAATTGATACAGTCCAGTTGACCAAGACTTTTGAATTGGGGAGCCTAGCCTTTCTGTTCCTCATTCATTATTTTTTAAATAGCCAAATTACCTGTCCTCTATGCTGTGTGTTTGTGTGTTTGGAGGTAGTGGTGTTTCTATAAAGCAAACTCCAGGCAGCTGGCTACAGTTTTACCTGCCTTCCTCTTATTCTGTTTATCTTTATGGTGCGCAGCACACCTAAAGCGGCTGCTTTCCAGAGTGATGTTTCCTGGTGCTAGCAATCCAGATTATCTCTCCTTCCTTCCTTCCTCTCCATCCAGAAACCAATGAAACAACTGGATGTATTGTTATACTCCCTCCCTCCTCCTCCTCCTCCCTCCCTCTCCCTCCCTCCCTTCTCCTCCCTGTCCCCCCCTCCTCCTCCCTCTCCCCCTCCTCTGCATTTCTGTGTGGAAAGTAACAACCCAGTTTGAGGCGTCAAAAGTATAGAAAATTCCTGCTAAATGTCTTCATGAAAGATTAAAAACATTAATTAAAGGCCATTAATTAAAGACTCAATACATGATAATATTGAGATGTCAGAGGTAAATTGGGCCCACATGCCCAAGGAGCAATTCTACATTTCATATTCAAACACTAGCTTGACAACTGCACCCATTTTCAAATAGATGAAGAAAACAAGAAGTACAACACATATTGCAATATCCTACTTGAACACTGAGTCAACAAATGGATACTAGGGTGCAAGTTCAAAATAGCTACCTGTATTTCAAGAATGAAACCTGAATTGGTCCTGAGTTGTTTTCAAGTGGGGCATGAAGGGTAAAACACCGTGCAATACTAAATCCTTTGAACAGTGATGCATCAGGATTCAAATTGGTGTGCATTCATTCTATGCTTTGGGTTTGAACTCCAGCTTGATTCTTGCCCCCACCCCTGTTTTCAAGGGAGAACAATAATAAATACAATGCAATGCAATGTAATGTAATGTTTCCTTTGCTGCTGCAGATAACAGAATGAAAACGGATGTGTGCTTCCAGGTTAAAGTTCAAACACCAAGTCAAACCCTCCACCCATCCCAATATCTGTTTTCAGGTAGGCAAAGAGAGAGCTAATGTAATGCACACAATGTATTATTTCCCTTGAACATGGATGTTTCATAATCAAAATTGGTGTGTAGACAATATAATGTGTTTTGAGTACAAATTCATTTTCAAGGGGACTTTGAAAGGCTTTACTATCAGGGCTGTCCCATGACATTTTGCTGCCTGAGGGAAAGATTACGTTGTAACTTCTCCCCATTCCACATATGGAAACCAACACACACTGGCAAGTCAACTTCCATGACACCTGAGGGAAGCAGGCTAATTTAGGGGGTGCAGGGCAGGTGACCTGGCACACCTAGCTCTGTCTTCCTACATGTTGTCACCACACCCTGCCTTCCACAGCTGCACTCTGCGTGATGGTAGGTCCGCCCCTCTTTAGTATTTTTTTTTTACTAATTTCTATTTGTATTCAAAAGGGGAGGAACAAAAACAAATTATGAGGGACAACAATGTTTCTATCATAATATAGTCCCATCTGAATAACCTGTTCAAGGATTTCTTAGGTGACCCAACTTCCTCATCTGCAAACAATGACATTCCAGTGGGAGAGTAGCAAGGCAGTGACTCACAGTGTGTTGCTGTACATACAAATACAGCTGCACCAGGAACAGTTGTCCATTTATTTTCCTCCCATAAGTCACTTTCACCCACAACAATGGATCCCAAGCATGTCAGTGCAGCTAGCTTGTTGGCCTTGAGTACAAATGAAAACAAACCTTTGTTACACCCAGCTGTAATAACCCCATTCTCTGTCTTCTACAAGAGCACAGAGAAATGTGCAAACAGCAGTAGCACACTACTTTTATTAGGACGAATTTAAAAATCACAATGCAGCTTTTGAGTTTTCCATAATTCTACCTCAAGCTGGTTGGTAAACAAAAGAAGGGAAGAAGAGGGAGCGAAGAAAAAGAAATATATTCATGGTGGAAGCCACACCTGCAATATGTCACAGCCTTAAGATGGTGATTCAGGAAGCTCTTTGAAGGACCGACCAATTAGCTTGGTGCAACAACCTGAGATTAATTTAGCAGAGTGAAGCAGTTACCTCAGGCAGCAGATACTGGGATGGGGGGAGCAGCAGAGCTTTGTGTGTTATGCGGCCTTTCTTGCACCCCCTAAACTAGTCTGGTGCCATCAAGTGCACTGGAAGACACTGTTCTGTCACAAGTGTTGAAGTGTGATTCAACAGGCCATCCAGTTGGAACTGGAGACACCATCTTGTCCTTTGTCTCAAGCAGCAACATTTCTTGGGCCATCTTTGGATAATTTGCATTTGAAAGAAGTCTCTTTCAAATGCAAATGCAAATGCAAATGAGCCTATCTACACATGCAGGATAAAACACTTTGAAAATGTTTTGAAAACTGTATATGGAGTGTGTCCTGGGCCCCAACAGTTCCCAAAACTGTTATAAACTGTTTTAAACCATTTTAAAGCAGTAGTGTAGATATAGGCTGACAATTTTGAGAACTGTTGGGGTCCAGGACACACTCCATATACAGTTTTCAAAACGTTTCAAAGTGTTTTATCCTGCGTGTGTAGAAAGGCTCTCTCTTGCATTGAAAAAATAAAAGCTCAACATTATTTGGATCTGTTTCTTGCTCAAAATGGAACACTCGCTGCAAAATAAAAGTAAAAATATTGGGGTAGTCCAGAGAAACATTGTGGGCCCATTCAGATAACACTGAGGGCTCTGTGGTTAGCTTAACCGTGCTTCTCTGTGGTTAGCACTAACAACAAGCAGAACGGTCGCACACGACACTGTTAACCCTGTCCGGTTCCCGGTTCCTGATTTCCTTAAACACACACTAACCACAAACCTGTTAGATGAGCCCCCAAGTCCTCTGAATGCTCCGCCCCATATCCCAGCAGTCCTTGCGCTAAGGGAGCTGACAGTTGTGCCTGCCATTTTAGTTCCATCTCTACAGTCAGCAGCCATTACACAGCCCTTGAAGCTAGCAATTCCAGTGTTCTGTGGCTCAAACGCTGTTTGCCATTCAGGATTATTGATCCCCCACCCTTTTAGCAGCCAGGAGTTATGCCAAAAGATTTATTTACATGGAAGGTGCGGTGGCGCCATCCTACTCCCATCGCCATTTTGGAAGGGTCAGCTGCTCTGATATATGTGGTTGGCCATTTTTAATGTATCGCTCGGAAAATGCGAAATGGCGGCTGTCGTGGCCACACTAGCACTACAGCAATCAGGATCAGCAAGTGAGCCTGCAAGCTAGAGCGGCCTGGGCAATTATGGCTGCTCTATACTGCTAGCTCTATGATTTCGGCACAGGTGTGTCGCACACGACACCTTAAGCCAAAATTAGTGCCGCTAACCCTGCTGTATAACAGGATTAGTGAAGCTGACCATAATGTTACACCAGTTTTAAAATATCTTCACTGGCTGCCAATCAGTTTCCGGGCGAAGTACAAAGTGTTGGTTATTACCTTTAAAGCCCTACATGGTTTGGGTCCAGGTTACCTACGGGATCGCCTTCTCCCATACAATCCGCCCCGCACGCTCAGGTCCTCTGGGAAGAATTTATTACAGTCAACAAGAACTAGACTGACAACCGTTACCCAGAGGACCTTCTCTTCTGCCGCTCCCAGATTGTGGAATGACCTGCCGGGAGAGATTCGCCAACTTACTAGTCTTCAGGAATTTAAAAGATCTATAAAGACTGATCTCTTCCGGCAGGCCTACCTAGATGAATTTTAAAGTGTTTTATTGGTGTTTTATTGGTGTTTTAATGATGTACTGGTTTTATCTGCTTTTAATCAGTTTTTGTATTTTGTGTTTGGTGTTGTTCCCCGCCTCGATCCGTTGGGAGAGGCGGGTGATAAATAAATATATTATTATTATTATTATTATTATTATTATTATTATTATTTGGTTAACAGGGACACCTGGTTAAGGAAAATGCATTGCACATGACATTGTAAACCTTGCTGCTTAACCAAACTCCCTGACAGTGGGGTTAACAGTGTTGTCTGAATGGGCCCTGTGACTGTCCATGTAGTGAATTTGCTCAAATAAAGGCAACTAGATTTTGAAAAAAATAGAATTTCCGATGTGCAATTATTTTGTTATAAATTGGGGACGTAATGCTTCTAGTGAAGCAGCTGTGTTAGTCTTTGCAGAACAGAGTCCTGTAGCTTCTCCAGGGCTAACAAATCGATTAAAGCATAACCTTTGTGAACTAGAATCCAGTAGAAGCATGAAGTAGGCTCACTTGGCAGGTAGACAGATACTCATCAGTGCAGAGGGGAGGGGATGAGGCGAAGTAAGCCTGGGTCAAATATGAAATGGAAAAAAATAGTGACAATTAAACTGAAGGTTAAATATATGCAAAATCATCACAGTAACCATTTGATGATAATATAATATTACACACCCTATTCATGTATTACTCATGTGAGTAGGAAAATTGTGGTGAAAGGCATGGTAGAACTGAGCTTTTAGCCTTGTCCTCAAAATCATGCTGCTCCTCTCTTGTCCAAAAAGCAAGCGATTTACAACCTTTCAATAGCATGAGGAGCCTCTACTTATACTGGAAGCTTTTCGCTTCATAAATTGCACACAACAGAAATGCTAGGCATGGACGGAGTACCATGAATCTGAGGCAGGGCTAAACATGTGGCCACACTGGCCCTTTCACCACAATTTCCCTATTCATGTGAGAAACCTAGCACTCCAAAGACCTCTGACCATAATCATAAATGTTGGACCTGCGTAAAATAGCAGTATTGAGCTAATTATTAACTATACAGGACAAGAATCCATGTGCCTAGTTCATCCTCCAAATGAACAGAACGGAACTGCTTGGTACATTCTACAACTGCAGTTTCATGCGTGAATAATGCTGTAAATCTGGCACTGCAGATGATCAGCCAGCTGCTAGCAATGATTTAGTGCTCTATCATAAGTGATAAAATACATTTCAGTTTTTAAGTTCCCCAGCCTTCTCTCTGAGGTGATCTGTAATTAATGGTAGTGTCAGTGGAACATTTAATTTACATGAGAAACATCTCTTGTACATCACTGAAAACTGTAGCATATACATTAATGGTAATCAGCTTTTTTTTACTGGTTCGTGAACCTGAATCAAGGATGGGGAATATGTTCCCCTCCAGATGTGGACTACAACTCCCAAGATGCCTCACCATAGACTATGCTGGCTGATGAGAGTTGCAATCTAACAAAATCTAGATGACCATATGTTCTCCATTCCTGTCCTACTCATTATTGTTGCAGTTTGGGTCCACTAGATGGCATTCAAATACTCAATATAACCTTATCTATAATCTTAGAATGAAAACAAATGCACACACACACACACACACTATTAATTTTGTGGCAGATGACATTGTAGCAGATGGCATTTATCAACCATTCAAAATATGAAGTTGTAATTGCAAATTACTTCTGGGTATAATGTCTTCATTTTATAGTGCGCTTGACAAAGGAAATGGGAGGGGTGGAAAAAAGTGCTTTGACTTTTTTGAGAGGTTAGCAGAAGCATCATTTTGCTTGCCCTTCTAAAGTATGCATCCTGTCTGTGAAAGCACAGAGAGAGAGAGAGAGAGAGAGAGAGAGAGGGACATAGAATGATATGGAATTTCCCAATTGGTTGTTGCAGTTTTTTTGTACAACAGATACATTTGGGAAACAGGAAGCTTTGATTTACCATAATGTGCAAGCAAATTGTGGTGGGGGCAAGTTCAAAGTGCCTATTCAGAGTGTCATCTAGCAACGTATGAGGGCAATTTAAGTTAAGTGGCTGACACAATGAAGTAACGAGACCTTACATCTTGGTTTGGTCTTTCAGCCATGTAGAATGCATGGAAGCCTGGACCAATGTTTCTCCAACCTTTTGAGCTTGGCTACCTTTTCTAAGCCTATTCCACCTTCCCTGTTCATCCAAGCACCCATCCACTATTCAATTGAGCTAACTGTGCAGGGATCCTTGCAAGCAGTCATGTGCATGCTGTTGTGTATGCAAAGATCTGTCGGTTGGAGCCCTCTCCAACTCTGGCATTAGAAAAGCGACTAGAACAAGATATCTCTGATCCCGCACATTGTTGGGAACACCATTCAGAACAAAGTAACAGCTCTTCCCAAACAAGCTGGGGTGATGGACAGTCACCCCACAAATCAATGACATGTAGGGGACGTTCAACCCACAAGTGCATTCTTCAAGTGTTGGGGGTCCTTGAGTAATCTGACTTCTGTCTGCCCCTGTTTCCACATTGCTGCTCATTCGCTTGCCCTCTTCCTTTGGGCCCAGCTCACTTGGCACCCATGGGGAGAAGGCTAGGTGAACAGATACTGTTGCTTCTCCATGTTGCTGCTGTCCCTTCTTTCTCTCATGGAGAGAGAAGGAAGTAGGCAGAAAGAGTAAGGAGGAGGCATGCCAAGATGGTCCAGGGGCTGCCAGAGGCTCCAGAGGTGTGGGCTTTGGCAGGGGCTCAACCGTGCTGATACCTGTGATATCTCAACAGGGAAGACCCTGCCTGCCTCAGGAGCCTGTTCCTCTTTGGAACATTGTGGTCCACTTGTTGTTAGCCTATAATCTAATCTACACTTCTCCTTGTTTTAAAAAGCCACTGAGTGATGTCATCCCACATGCTGGAATGAAGTGTCACCATATACAGAGGACACCCAACTCTATTTACCTTTTCATCATTTTTCAGGAGAAGTCATGGCGATACTATACTAGTAATAGTCCATATGAAGGCCAACAAAACTGAAACTCAGTCCAGACAAGACAGAGGTACTGTTGGTGGGTGGTTCATCTGGGAGGTGGTGTTCAACCTGGGTTTGTCCCCTCTCTAAATGATCAGGTGTGAAGTCTGGGGGTGCTGTTAGATGTGGCCTTATTGTCAGAGCCCAACTGGCTTCTGTGGCACAGTGATACTGCTCCACCCTTTAGATGGGGGTGGGTTTTCTTGGCGTGAAGACACATGAGGAGGGTGTGTCCCTTTCCCAGCACAGGAATGCCCCTTCACCCATATGGCTAGAAAGAGGTCCCATTTTCCCCATGACTTCTTTCCCACTTGGTGCAGCTTCCACCCTCCTACCCCTGTGGCAACAGTGTGAGATTATCTAGTTGCCCATTCTAGGGTTGAGTAAGAAAAATTTGGTGCACCATGGTTGGTATTGGGTACATCTTTTTCACCTACTCCGCTACTAGTGCTGTTGTTTTATTCACCTCATTGGCTTTAAATTTGGTCACATGTTGATATGTAAGGTGGGCACTCAGCACTGTTGAAAGGCTACCCTGGGCATCTCAGTGGTGAAGGTCAAGGGGATGGAGGAGGGAGCAGCCCATAGGCCCCTTAGGCATCTAGTCCATTGAATGCTGACCAGGGCCTCTTAGTCCATCTTCATGGTGGGCAGACAGTTATAAGCCCAGATCAGCTCTTCGCTGATTTGGTGCTTTGAGACAGAGTGGTATAATCAGGAGACATTAGCAGAAGTCTCTTGGATCTATGTAATGCCTGCAGTTAACTCAGGTTATTAAGTATTGCACATCTTTAATTGTTTATTAATACAGTTTTGACCCTTTGACCCAAAGTTTGTTGCATGCCTTCATTCCAGACAAAGGATCTTTACAGCTGAGACTGGCCATGGTTACCATGTTCTACGGAAATGCATTCATTTTACAATGAATTAAAATTGAAGTGAATGAAGCCCATTCTGTTCAATGTCCATTTAGCCAAAAATGAATGCACAGAGGTACAAATGATGAATTCCCATCTTGGGTCCATTTCTGGGCACAACTCAAAATGGTTTAAGACTTGGGTACTTTATGCTGTTTGCATTCTCAACTAATGATACATTTTTAAAAGTTAAATTACCAGCAAGAACAGAAACGAAGAATTGGGAAGGAAAATACAGTGGCTGTGTATGTGTTTTCGCTGGGTGAAGATAAAGCCAATTGAAATCAACAGACATTCTCTGGTTGATTTCACCTTTTCATATGTAGCTGTTCCTCCATGAGGACTAGAGACATTGCTTTTTAGTAAAATGTGGGATTCTCAGGAATCCAATGGCTTCCCTGGATGCTACTCAAATCTATAGTGTCAGTGCTGGGACCAGGTTTTTGAAGCCTCCACCCTTCTCACTGCCATTGTCACTTGCTGCTATTGCTCCTTATCACTCATTCTCATCATCGCTACCGCTTGCTAGCTTGACAGGCAGAAAGCCAGTGAGCAAGTCAGCAATGACATCCGCTGCTCCTCCTCCTCCTCACCACCACCATTGTCTGGGTCTGAATAAGAGGCAGATGGACAAGCAGGTTGCAATGGTGAAGAGGAGGAGCCAGGGGCTCTTGTCAGTGGGTCCTCAGCAGGTACCCAACTATGACTACATTTGATGCCATCCCCCTGCAGAGTAATCATGACCATCGGTTAAACAAAACTCCCTGGCTGAATAAATATGAACATCTTGAAAGTTGCATAATAAGGCTTGTTGTTGTTTTTAAGTTGCTTTGAAAGTATTCTCCTGTTTCCTTCAGTCATGGCAACAGGCCAAGCAAGGCTGTCCTAGAAGGATATTTATTTCTATAAAGAATTCTCATTATATTGCTGCAAATTCTGTTCCACTTGACAACCTCTTTGCCATATGAATTCTTGTTTCAACACTGTCCATCAGTGCCCGGAAGGCTATTGCAGCACAGGTTATTTTAAAATTCTCACTGAAAGACGTTGAGTTTCTTTCAAACAGGGCTAGCCCTGCTTGAAGTCCAGAGTCCTCTTCCAAAGCTAGCATGACAGTCAATGCACAAAGATTAAACTCTCAGCTGATGCCAGATGCCTGGGAGCATAAGAATCCCCCTTGGACCAATGCAATTTAATGACAAGCATTCTGAAGAGTTAATCTTCTTCTAGAGATAAAGGGGGGGGGGAGGGGACGGGTGGATGGTTAAAGAAGCCGCACATTCTTTGATCTGGAATAAGTGTGTGTGTGTGTGTGTGTGTGTGTGTGTTTCACTCAAGGTGCATCCTTCCCTAAACCTGCATAGTGTTCATTTCTAATCAGGTATTATTAACCTGAACAGATAAATTAAATGCTGGATTCCCTCAAGTGAAAATATAGGGGACCCCAAGGTTTGTAGGGGGGAAAAACAGTCCTGTATGGAAGGATGCCCCCTAAAAAAGCCCAATGATGGCCATGGAATGCTGGCTATTGCAGCGGTGGTGGTGGGAGCAGGTGGAATAGAATCCTAGAATTGAGCATGCCTAGTTGGCTGAATGCCAGAGCAGGAGCACTTCATGCTGCAGTCTTTTGTTGCAGGGCTTACTTGTTCCTTCCATTTCCTATGCTAAGGCTAAAGCTACCATTGCTTATGTTGCCAAAATAGCAATAAACGCATGAGGGAATTATCAGCAGGCTTGGGCTTGCAGCAATGCAATCATCATCATCAAGAATTTGTAGGGCTGCCCCTCCTAAGTTAGGGAACAAATTTGCTCCAAAAACAGCCCAATGAGGACTGACCCAGAAGGACGGGGAATGGAATGGAGTATTGTGAAGGACGGCTTGCCTGGCCAGCTAGGGGAGAACTATATTCTTGGCAAGTTACCTTGAGGAAGGGTGCTACAAAAACATATTGGGCATCCCAATATTTTATAAGGAAATTGTATTAACTTATTACTTGCTAATTTACAATCCTACTTGAGGCTTTGCCTCTTTTTTGCTACCTCAGCTAAATGACTGGAACAGTGACCTGAAGCGCTTTACACTGCAACATTTTGTTGCAGGTCTCACTAGTATTATCTAGTTGGTAGAAACATATTGTCTCTGACAGCTTCCAATAGTTCTATGCTCCATAAATTCACACAGTACCTAAAGATCAACCATGGCCATGTCTTGACGGCACCGCATTGGCACCGCAAGCCCTTAAACCCCCACGTTTGTGCTCGGAGAGAGTGTGGGGATTGTAACGAGGAGGGGAGGGAGGAGCCACTCTGCCACACCACCGGATGGGTGCTGCTGTAGCTCAGCACAGCCCTCCCTGGTTCCCCCCTTTACCTTGCATTCACTGGGGGGATGGGGCTGATGTTTGCCTCTCTCTGAAGAACATGCAGAGGTGGGGAGGCGGTCCAGCGGTCATTCGCCTCGCTGGCCCACCCTCGTCCAGCCAATGCAACCAATCAGGCATCAGCATGGGCTGGGGCACACCTCTAGCACAGCTCCAGAGTGAGGCAACAGATGGCAGATGTCATCATTGTCCTGCTCCAAGTGAAAAAAGTCTGGGTAAATTCCCAACTTTTTAAATTCAGAGCTTCAAGGAAAAGCCCTGGGATGGCTCTGCAATGGCTGCTGCATCATATAAATTACCTAACACCACTGCGAATCCATCCCGGGGCTTTCCCCTCGTCAAGACAAGCCCCATGTATACAAAAGGCTAGTTTTTTTTGTTTTAAACAGCTGTCTCTCTCCCTCACCTGTGTTCTTTTTCTAAGCTAAAAAGCTTCAGTAAACCCTGCAAATGTTCTGCTCATTTTGCCATTTTCTTTTATTACTTACTCTGTGTCTTCTATATCATGCTGGAAATGGGGATGACCATAGTTGATCATATCTGAGAAACACAGGAAGCTGCCTTATACCAACTCAGAACATTGGTCCATCTAGCTCAATATTTATGTACACCAGCCTTCCCTAACCTGTTGTTGTCCAGATGTGCCATTATCCCCAGTCAGTAGCCCCATTGCCATGCTGGATGGGAATGGTAACAATTGTTGAACACATCTGGAGGACATCAGGTTGGGGAAGCCTAGTCTGCACCAGCTGGTTGTATCTTTCCAGCTCTTAGACAGTGGTCTTTCCCAGTTCTACCTGGAACTACCAGGGACTTTTGCATGTAAAGCATATGTTCTACCACTGAAATAAAGTCCTTGCCTTTCCATATTCTAAATGCAATTGAACATACATTTATAGAATGCTGCTGCTTTCTTTTTAATACTTTTTGTAACAGCTCTCCATTAGCACAGCACTGTGACACTGTTTTCTATGAGTTTTCTTCTATAATATCCAACTCTTCTTGATTCCATCTGTGTAGTTAGTTAGGTGTGTAGTTAGGACCATTTCTCCCAATGTGCATTAATTTGTATCTTTCAAACTGAGTTTCTGCTGCCATTTTTTTTGGGGGGGGGGTAGTCAACACACCTAAAAGTGATTCATTTTATTGGATTTTGTCATCTCAAATATTTTGATTTTCATTAATAATCTGAAAGCACTGACACCTATAAAACCCTTCAGGGGCTTTATTGTCTCCTTACATCTATTTCTTCCTATCCGTTCAACTCTTGTTTGTTTTTCAGACCAGCTGCTAAATACCAAAAAAGAACTCATCTTCTTATGCCATGGCTCTTATGGCCTAATTCTTAAGTTACTTTTGTTAACGTTGCAGCCACTGAAAAATGGGTCAGTGCCTTTCCATAGAAGAAGCTTTTTGTGTGAAATGGCCCATGACACAATTGTAGGGATTTTAATTGTGCCAGCAAACCCCTCTAAACAAGAGTGGTTGTGCTGATATGGCTAAATTTGCTGCAACCACATGGGAAGCCACTTCAAACAAACAGCTTTCCCCATGGAATGGCACTTCTATGGTTCTGTTTGTAAAAAGACCCCTCTAGATGGATTCCATTTGACGCCTGTTCCTCCGATTATGCGCATCTTCTCGGAAGCGCTTTATCGTAAATGCTTGTATGCAGGAGGTAATTGAGCAGGTGACCTTACCAGTTGTTTCAAATGTGCTTTACAAGTAGTTAATGCAGAGAATCGCTTGTTCACATAGTCAAAATGCGCTTTAATGGCCGGAGCAAAATAAAACTCGCTATTTAATGCGCATTCGATAATGTGCATAATCGGAGAGAAAACGTGCCTCTACGCCCGATTTGCGCTCCGTTCTTGTAGAGATAAATTTTTTAATGCGCCTTGAAAGAGCTTTAAATGCCTCTTGTAGAGGCAGCCAAAGGTACGTGCCAATTTTCTTAAAGGTAAACAGGTTTTTCCATGTATAAATTCAAAGGAGTATTGTTTATTTCTCATGGAAGAATGTTTTATCCTAATGGGATATGCCGCTTTCTTATTTGCAGCTGTCAAATTATATATGACAGTATCTAGGATTTTCAAGTGGCATTTAATGGTTGTTCTTTCATATTCTAATGCAATGTTTTCCCTACTTAGAACTGAGGAATTATTAACATTTTTACAAACAAGCGTGTAAGCCATCTTTTGCCTTTAAAGAAAGACCTTCAAATTACTTTCTCTTTCTTTCATTCCTCTTGCTTTTCTTAAAGTGTAATTCTTGATTAATTGACAACTCTGAACATCAAAAACAGGGCATTTGCAAATTATTTGTTTCTCATGGTAGATGTCCCCCTCCAAACTTCACTCCTGTTCCTCTGACTGCTACTACTTATTCACATAAAGGAGGCAGAAGGACTGAAACCAAAACAGTTCAAGTCTTTCCTAAAGGATCATATTTGAAAACCTTCTCTTTCATACAGAATTCAGAACATGGTCCAGCTAACTTGGCATTGTCTACCCTAGGAATGGGCAATTTGTGGCCCTCCAGACGATTTGGCCTACAACTCCCATAATCCTCTACCATTGGCTGTGCTGGTTAGGCCTGATGGGAGTTGTAGACCAAAGCATGTGAAGGGCCACAACTTGCCCAACCCCAGTTTATACTGTCTGGTAGCATCTCTCCAGGGCTCCAGACAACGGTGTTTTCCAACACATAGACATGTAAGAGATGGGGTCTGGGACCGTTTACATGCAAAGTTGTGCTCTCCCACCAAGCTATCATTCTTTCCTCCGCTTTTATAAAAATAAAATTTCATATATTACATAATGAAAAGCAAAGTTGAGTATTAAAATGTGTAGCATATACATTCCCATATACATTAATAAAGAAAAGATAAACAGTCTTCAAATCTAGACTAACACTATCCCTTATAAATAAATATTTTGAAATGTCTATGGACTCTAAAACATATTGGCTTTTGTATTTAGCTAATGAAACCCATTGGTTGTAGGGTCTATCTTACCTTGCTCTTCGTTGTAGGTAACAACATGTTATGTACTAAAGGCTTGGCCAGTTGTATTTTTAATATATTTTGTATAATGATCCCTTTTTCTGAAGATCAATTAATAGTCTTTCAGAGTCTGGCATAGATAAATCTATAGATACTTGGACACACTCCTTCACATAGTTTATTGGAGCCTATCATATTTTAATTTTAAGGATATCTTGTTATGTTATTTTTTTAACCATTTTCTGAAATTCATTAGCTCCTAAACACACCAAAGATGAAAAATGTTTCCCATCCTCTTGTTCTAGTTCAAAATCAACAGTTGCTACTCACAGCTTTGTATACTTTATGCAGTTCTGATGGTATCATATAACACCATATAGCCATCATTATGCAGGTTGTTCTAAAATATAAACAGAACATTCACACCTCTTCTAGTAGAGTGCTGCATTTCATTTTTATTTCATTTTAATATGAAAAATTTAGCCTTGGAACATTTATTAATAAAGAATAAAATAGAGAAAGGTTTTCTTTCATTTTCATCCTATTTCTTCAATGTAAAATTTCAACTTCCTGCATCTTAAAATATTACATTCTTTTTTACGCCATGATGAAACTTCTAACAAGCAGATCCTGGTAACATTGCACATGATGGCCTTGTATTCTTGATATAACTTCATAAAACAATAGGCATTGTTTTATTACATCTATGTCAATGTCTGTATATCAATATAATTTGCAGTGTTCTGAACAAAAAATCATGTATACTAACAGTGAGCTCAGCTGCTGAGTTAGGACAGCTATGTATGTTCAGCCTGAGCTGGGCATTATTTGTTATATTATCCCATAATCTCTGCATTTGGAATTGCTTTATTTTCTCTGTGTAGTTCTGTCAGCAATTGACCAGGGCTTAGTCATGTATTAATTTGCTACAGTCTAGAAACCTTGGCCTTGCACTGTCTTTTCACCCCATCCTTCCCATATGTTTTACCTCAGAGAGAGCCTACTTACACACGCAGGATAAAACACTTTGAAAACATTTTGAAAACTGTATATGGAGTGTGTCCTGGGCCCCAACAGTTCTCAAAACGGTTATAAACCATTTTAAACCATTTTAAAGCAGTAGTATAGATAGGCTCTCAGTCTGCTTCAGCCTTCCACTTGTCCTTCTTCTACAGCTAAGTATCTCACCCTCTGCATTTACTATTTGTTGGCCATAACAAGTCATCTTATCAATGAAGATTGATTTATATGGGAGTGAAGGCTGGATGTGAGCTTAGCTGACTGGATAGACAAGCAGCCTATGTGGTGAGGCCAGAATAATGTAGCCCAAACTGGAGCCTATCTACACTACTGCTTTAAAACGGTTTATAACAGTTTTAAAATGGTCAATAACGGTTATTAACCAGTTTAAAACTGTTATAAACCATCTTAAAGCAGTAGTGTAGATAGGCTCCTGGTCTGCTGAGGAGATCCACAAGGTTTACAGAAGCTGAAAAAAAGGATTTAGGGGGTAAAGACTAGGAGGGCAAACCCCCTGAACTCAGCCCAATGAGGTGGGAGAATAGTCAATAGCCACAAAATGTTGTGTCTGTTGTGGGAGGGGAGGGCTTGGAAAACTGGGTGGGGGGGAATGAATGGAATAGTATCCTGAAAGGAGGCATGGTTAGGGCCAGACTTCCCATGAGTTGGGGTGAAGCCCTTACATGAGATGGCAGAGTGGGAAGAGTGGTGAATTATGCTGCTTCCCCTGCCCCACTCCATCCCCCTGCCAGGAGGGTCCACTGCTGCTTCCAGCAGATGCTCTGGAGAGCCCTCCTGCTGCTCTCCCGCTGTAGCTTTTGCAGCAGAAAGAGAGTGGCTGGTTGTGGTCTCCAGAACAGCTGCCATCTGGAGAGCCATGTCAGCTCTTTGAAAAGCTAGCCAGGCCAAAATGCCTGGCTCTGAGGGGGCCCTTCTTCAGAGCCATTCATTATGAGAGGGGTGTCCCAGGATATCACCTGTACAGTAGGGGTAGGGGAAAAAGGTTGGGTGGGGTCACGCTGTAGCCATGGGATGAGAAATGATGTGGGAAGGGGGTGCGCAGCATTTGCTGTTTCACCTCTGGCAGCAGGGGAGCTTGCACCAGGGCCTGGCATGGCAGATGGGTGGTTTGTTGCAGGTCCCATCTGTACCTTCTAATTCCTCTAAATCAATGTTAAACATTCTTATATTGTAGCAAGAGATAATACGCCATGTTCCAGTTACTTCCTTAATTTACATCATGTATGAAGTAAGGATTCTAAGATAAAATGGATTTATGTGAGTGTTAATGGGATAAAATCACTTTCTTCTCTTTTGGTGAAGACTTTCACAACACAGGTCAAATTGCATGCAGAATAACAAAATTCCTGCCTGCCGTTCATCTACAACTGGGGTGGGCAGACTTCAGACTTATAGGATCTACTTTGTGTTTTGCTAGAACCCCAAGGTCTAATAAATGTAGCCAGGTGCAAAAGAGTGGTTTAGTGGGTGGACAATACACATGGGATTAGGAAATAAGGTGCCTCTGGTCATACGCTCAGCTTAGGAATTGTTTTCACTTCAAAAGGTGAGTTTACGGGTTTTTCACACAAAAATCCACTCCTTTTGCCCTTCCCCCCAGCTTTTTTTGTTTGGGCAGTTGTTGTTTTTCATTTAGGGGGAACCCTTTTTGGTGATATTGTTATGCAACTGGGAGTTAGAAACCCCTTGCTGATCTACTACAAATGAAATAGATCCTGATTTACCTTCTGTCCATCCCTGATCTATAATCACATTTTAAAGCCCCAATTACACACAATAATTGTCATGGAGAAGCTGCCAAAAATGTTTTCCCTTTTGTTATGTGTGATAAATGTGAATGTCTTTTTTTTAAGAAGTCCCCTTCTGGAGTCTCTGTGTCTTGATGGTTTGACTTTCTCAGTCAATCGTGTTCTAGGCTGTGATTAAGTCTTTCCTGCATCTGTCCAGTTCCTGACTTTCTAGGATCTGAACATTTGCTATTTGAACTCGAATATAAACAAAACTCACCCTTTAATATTCGTGAGTACTCATCCGGTGATTTGGCCCATGATATTTTGAGCTCTACGTTTGTGGTAGGTACTAGGAGGTATAGAAATTCTCTATCCCCTACCTCTTCTACCACATAGTGTGATGAAGAGTTCTGAAGAACTCAAAAGCTTGTAGAATCTTTTGTTGAAGTTTGGGTGGTTCTAATAAAGGCATTGATTAACTGTGGATGTTGCTTTCCCCTTGAATCTGGGAACAACCCCCCCCCCCAAAGATGCTGAACTGCTCTATGAACATCAGCTGTCTACACATCCCAGAAATCTCTTGAGCTTCTGTCATTTGTACGAAATAAGAGGTGTTCACTATATAGAAATTCATGCTATTGACTTTGCTCGCCCACGTTGTTCTGTTTGAAAATGAAACAAGACCTCTGATTTTAATCATTGATGAAGTGTTGCAAAGCCTAGAAAGTTCTGTTAAGAATGGCATATTCAGGCAAGGTTCCATTAACAGGGATGTTTGCTTTTATTTTTACATGATCTCAGAAGGTGTCCTTATCCACATTAGCAGCCCCTTTTTCTCCATCACGGGCCACTTCCAGAAAGGATTTCTTATTCAGTCACAACCATAAATGAAGAGGAAATGGTCAAATATCTTTTTTAATTTACTAGAATAGCATTAGAACCTAAGAAGATAAGTAATAATCTAGCCACTTCATCTAGATGACAGCTTTATTACAATTAAAACATAATTCCCCAGTGTATAACATTTGTTTGCATTATGACAGGTTTTATTATGTTTATAATGAGCTAATGACATTAAGCAATTTATTGACTTTATGTATCATGTCTGTGTTGTTGTTTTAAATGCCTTACAAATAAAATTAGTACTAGTACCATGTTACATTTTATGTCGGTAATTTGCCTTGTGTCTAAATATTGGATCATTGTGAAACAAAATAGATAGTTAATGTATAGAACACATGAACATCTTTTATACATCTATAAACATGGAAAAATGCTAATAAAAGTAGCTTTTCAAATATATTAATTCTGTGAAAATAAAATGCATTTCGTATTCTATAGTAGATAGAACACTATACTGAGTAGGGGGAAATACCACATATATTTGTTTACAATTCATAGAAACTTTGACATCAGAAGTGTTTAACAATCTTTTATTCTGATTAATAATTTACTGGAACATAGGAAGCTGCCTTATACAGACTTAGATCAATGAGCCATCTAGCTTAGTGTTGTCTGCACCAGACTTAGGCAACCTAATGCCCTTCACATGTTTTGGACTATTATGCCTATAATCTGTTACCATTGGCCATGCTATCTGAGGATGATGGGAAGTGTAATCTCACATTTGGAAGGCACCAATTCGGAGAAGGTTAGTTATGGGGACCACTGCCACCACCTATGGAAACATTGCTCTTTCACTATGGGGTTCCTTATTTCCAGCAAATACTTATTTCTCAGGGTCTAAGGAACTCTGCCACTATAACCCAGGGTTCCCCAAGAAGACCCTTTTCTGCTACCAACAATACTCTTAGAATACTGAAACACCTGCTAGTAGCTGGCATGAGATGCTTAGGCATGAGATGGGCACCCACAATAGACACAAGACGGACTATTAAACAAGTTAATTTATTAAAGGGATATTTTGTACATAAGGAAATACTAATATTTACTTTGGGTAGGGTGACCATATTTGGGAAACCGAAAAAGAGGATACCCAGTGGGGGTGGGGTGGGAGGAGAAGTAGCTTTCCGGCCTCTGGAAAGCATGTCATTCACCCCCACCACCTTAAAGGCCCCAATTGAAGCAGAGGAGGGAAAAACCCCACTGCTCCAGTCAGGGCCTTTTCTATGACACACTTTCTCCTGTAAGGCCCTGATTGGAGCAGTTGGAGGGAAATGACCCACCTCCAGAAAGTGTGTCATTCCCTCCCACTATGCTAATACAGCCATAAAAGGGAAAACGTGTTGTTCCAAGACATTGTAGAAAATTTCAGAAAATCCCCCCTGACACCAAGGATAGAACAAACAACAGGACAAATCCAGGGAAATCCTGACAGTTGGTCACCCTACTTTGGGGTTTTCAAAGGACTGCTTACTAATCATTCTTAAGTGCTCAAGAGACATTGTTGCTTCTACAAGCCTCTTAATTACTTCTTTTGCCTCAGGCCAAATTCCGTAAACCTCCACCCCAGCCAAATACATACACAACCAGGTCCAACTCTTGGGTATAGTCTCTGTCTCTCAAAGCTCTTTCTGTTATGTTTCTGGCTGCTTGGACAGTTTATCTGGTTTTTATTGCCTGCTTGTATACTGTTCTTCTGGCAAGGTCTTTGGGCAGCCTCCTAGCATAACACAGCCACTGCTCCTGTTCCTGATCTTCACCAGCCATGTATGGTTATCTCAGTGAAAAGAAACATCTTAATTTTCTGTTCTTAGCTATGCATTTGTTCCTCAGCTTCTCCTAGTCTAGCGTGACCAGATGAAATCCAGGTCATGGCTCATGCAACTTTAACAGTTGTAGAGAAAAGGGAATTTCAGCCAGTGTCATTTGTATGCAATTAGTTCCTGGTGAAATTCCCTCTTCATCACAACAGTTAAAGTTGCAGGGGCCCTGCCTTCTTTTGTATATGGTCACTCTAGTATAGTGCCTGCAACTTTAACTGTTGTGATGAAAAGGGAATTTCACCAGGAACTAACTGCATACAAATGACACTGGCTGAAATTCCCTTTTCTCTACAACTCTTAAAGTTACATGAGCCCTGACCTGGATTTTATCTGGTCTGTCTATCCTAGTCTTTCTCCAACACCACCCACCCACCAACAAGCAGACCTTCCTTCTCACTCTCCACAGACTTTCTCAATTCCTAACTGACAACTGTCATTTCCCAACCGCTCTTTTCCACCAATCTATAATCCCCAGCCATTCAGAATTGAATTTACTTGTTCCAGGCCCCATCAACAAATATTTTAAACAATTCTCTCTCACTCACTTTAGACAATCACTAAGTAACTACTACACAGGACTTTCACAAGAACACAGCAAGGCCTCAGGCCTACTTAGATACATTAGAGTCTCTCAAAAGCCACACACAGGAAATATTACAGAAGAACAACAGGTATACAAGGCATTTCTTCACACTGATCTGCAGCAACTTTCACAGTTCCATCTGTAGATTAAACCTGGGAGTTTTGCATGTGAAGTGCATGCTCTAACACTGAACTATGGCCCTGCTGGCATGAGGATTATATTACACATCAGATCAAAGCTTTCCCAAGACATGGGCTTCCCAGCAAGAAAATATGATAAAATGGTAGCTTGTTTCAACCTCATGCAAGTTTAGGATTGGGGTATCAGATAATTTTCTTTGGTTATGTAAAAGATGTATATGTATATAAATCAAGAGATTTAAAAAGAGGGACAAATGTACTGCCCTTAGGAACATAAAAAGAGCCATCCTGGATTAGACCAAATGCCTATTTAGTCCAGTGCTCTTTTCCCACAGTGGCTAGCCAAATGCCTATGGAAAGCCCACAAACAAGATGTGAGGGACAATAGCACTCTCCTGCTCATGTTGTCCAGCAACTGGTATTCAGAAGTACTGCCAGAGGGCAGTATCCAACATTGCTGCTCTGTCCCTTTGATGTATCGCTAGGATAAGTGATCTCTGGTGTAACACAAATGTAGGGAGACCATCTGTCCAGTTTTGCCTGGACATGTCTTGGCTTTGGGCTGTCCGGACAGATTTTAAAAATTTGTTTAAAAGGTCCGGAAATGATGTGGCGGGGGGAGGGGGAGCAAGCCACACGTTCTACGAAGCTCTGGAAGTGTTCACCCGCACACTTTTTAGAACCCCGAAGAACGTGCATCCTGCTCCGCCCCGCCCCTTTCCTGGGATGAAAGGGTCTCTTAATGTTTGAATTAAGAGGCCCTTTTATCATGAGAAAGGTGCGGGGTGGAGCAGGGGCAGAGCAGGCCGCATGTTCTCCAGGGCTCTGGAAAGAGTGGAGATCGCCTACTGCCATTAGCATTGGTGCTGGGATCCTCCCAGCCACGCTAATGGCGGTAGCCGATTTCCACACTTACTGAGGCCCTGGAGAACCCCTGGCCTGCTCTCCCCCCACCTTTATCAGGATGAAAGGGCCTCTTAATTCAAGCATTAAGAGACCCTTTCTCCCCAAGAAAGGTGTGCGTGAGGCATGGAGCAGTCACAGCTTGCTTACCTGCTCTCTCCTAGTCTCGCAACACTTCTGGGATGAGACTTTCAACATATCATCCCAGTCTTGCAAGACTTGTTGGAGAGGCAGGACAAACTCCCCATGCTCCCAAACCAGAAGGCAGCGGTGGAGGCAGCAGCAGCGTGGGCCTGGGGTGAACGGGTAGCATATGTTGATATGACAGGTTTCCCCAGAAAATACATTACGCCACCATACAGTATTGGCATTGTGCTGAAAGTCACTTATACTAGCACTATGTCAATCATGTAAGTGGAGTAGCAGCATTGGATTCTGCCCTCTGATACTGGGGGTAATATATGTTAATCATCACTAGTACCATTGATAGCCTCATCATCCATAGATTTGTCAATACCAGCATAATTTATTTGGAAATATATCATTAAATTAATTCCTCATGTTTTATACCCCTCTTCCATCATGATTAGGCTAGCATAAGTGGATGGGAGTACATTGTAAACTCATAACAATTCTGTGATGTAGGTTAGGCTGAGGTTGAGTGGGTAACCTTGGGCCAGTCACTCACCCACTCAATTAGTTTCATTCCCAATTAAAACCCAGGTCTTCCTGGGCCACCCCTACACAATACTGGATTTTGAATTATATCAGATCAGAGGCTGATAACACATTTTTCTGTAATAAAAACATTAAGTTAAAATGTGTTTGTATGTGTCACACAAACAGCATTAAATATATGCTTTTTAATGAATACAAATGAACTACATTTCCAAATGTCTTTGAATTTCACTGTGGGGTTTTTCATTCTCCTGAGAGAAATCTCTAATCTTCAGAAGTGAAAGGCCAGTGTATTAAAATAAATATCTCGAAGGGCTACCATCTCCCTTGATAAAAGTCCAGTTTTGTAGATGAATGGCAGGTAAACACTCTGTATTTATGTGAAAAGGCATGACACAAGGGCATTTGTAATGAGCTCAAGATGAGGTTTAGGAGTGATTGCCCCAATCCTAGAAGCGCACAATTAGCTACAGCACATACACCGCAGAGAAGGACAGGAATTAAAGTTTCTCACTGGGCAATGCAATTAAGCTTTGAGCTGCCTGCAGTCTCTGGGGAGGAGGTCTTGTCGTTTGATACAAACTCATTTGTGTACATCATTTAACTCAGTATTCTTGACATCAAATAGGCTAAAGGAAGACACATGGTGTTTAGGATACACTTCCCACCTGGTGGCCCCATTAAAAGGAGATCAATTCCAGATTATGACCAGAGGGACTGTAAAAAAGAAAGAAAGAAAAAGAATAACAAAGCTATAGAATGGGTCAATTTAGAAGGGAACCTGGTGCTCATTGGTTGGCTTCTGTGCTTTTCAAGAAGAAGAGTGCAAAGTTTCCTGGGGAGCTCTTTATCTGAAATAAAATCTTCTGAGACTCATAGGAGTTGGTTTTGTCAGAAGAAAACAGAAAAAATATATATTCAAAATAGGGCTCTTTTTGTTTCATGCACTCTGTGGATTTTTGTTAGGCAGAGATATTTACATGAACATGAAGAGCTCCATCACACTAGCATTTTAATGCACTTTTGCCACGTCTGGTATCTGCTTTTGCAGCGAGGGACTCACATGACGTTGTCCCTGTCCTGCAGCCATCTTGCCTCTTTGCCTCCATTTTATGTATTATTTTGGTGTGGGGAAAGTCTGGATTATTTTCCCAAGTGGATTTAATGCACCCTTAAGCCTCCGTGTATTGCTGTTCTCTTGCTTTTTCCTTTGTTTGGGTTTGTGATTTGAATGGAGTCTTATTGATGAAAGGGGAGGGTGGGGCAGTTTTTCTCCAGCACTTTGTGTCAAATGAACAAACTTGTGCTTAGTCTGTTGAATGGATTTTTACTGCTCCAACCCCACCCTCATTGCCTGTAGAAACGGAGCCCAGCCAATGAAACGTTAAATCAGTAAATCGCTAGACAACAAAGCTAGAGCAAGGGGGGGAAGGACCCCACGTCCATCAGAGTACCACAACCAATGAACTGGAGGTGGAAGGAGAAGTGGCGGGGTGGAGTGGAGTGGAAGAGCAAATTAGCAAAAGGGAGGTTTCAAGGTGCAGCTCAATACCTCAAACCCATGTGAAAGGGACCATTACCTTGACGTGCTTATGAAATGGAGGTAAAAAAAGCAGGGGCAAACTGGGGGGAAAAATAGGTGTGATGGAGCCTGAACTCAGTGGCCCAATTCAGAGATGACATAATCTTGGGCCATGCTGAGAACAGGAATGAGCCACATGCATATGCCCACTCCAACCCGCCGTCCTTCCCATATATGCTAGGCTTCAGTTCTTCTGTCCTGGCTTGTTCAAACCACAGTTTCCAGTGATAGCTGAACTGCAAAGCTCTGGTTTAATATTTCTTTACAAAGTTCTTCTCATTTAATATCTTGATTTGGACATAAAAGGAAACTGGTTTAAACAAGCCAAGATATATGTGACAAAGCCATGTGCATGAGTGGTGGGGTAGGTAATGAGTACATGTGGTTTATGAGCCTGAGATTGTTACATCTGAACCAGGCTAGTGTATAGGATATTAATTTAGAAGTATGATCACTGTTAGCAAAATGTTACAAGATTCTTGCAAAAATGTTTCAGAAACATTTGTCACTGACCTTTGGATTGTGGTATAAACTATGAGTATTCTGGAAAATTGTAATTCATTTTCATTATTAAGTGGGATCAAAAATTAAACCCAGGTATGTCTCTTTCCCACTCTGGGGGAACCAGTAAATTAAACATTTGAGAGTTCTTGAATTGACAAACATAGTTAGATCCACTGAACCCAACCAGGTTCAACTCAGGTGCCTAAAAGAAAGCATGAACTGTCAGCCTTGCTGAACTAGCAACCTGTAATTTTTTTTAACCCCAAATCCTAAACATGAGTTAGCTGCTTGCTCTGATATGGGATAACTTAGGGTCCAGAGCAGATCGTATTCTGATGGTAAAGATCCAAGAACACCAGCTGTTTTTATAACAGTAACTGATAACAAAGTTCTGTGGCCTGGATTGGAACTGCTTGTGAAAAGAAATTCAAAGGAAAAGAAAATTTCAGAGAAATTCTAATGGGTTGGCTTCAAGTTTCATGTGCTAATCTTCCATGGGAGGTGACAAAAAAGTAGAGTTGTGCACTGCCTTCGGCTGAATCCCCAAAACCAAGGTGAGGATTGAATGACCTCTGCCTCAAAATTTCATAGTTCTGTTGTCTGCTAGGACAACAGAACATCCTGGATAGCTTGTTCATTAGCCAGCCTTAACAATTTCAGCATAATGCAGTTAACATGCTACCCATTGTAGACTATGGTGGAGGGTCTCATTGAGCATATGGAACTGTTTCCACAGTGGGCAATGCGGAACCCCATTTATGCCCATGTGGCCACCTGCTAGATAGCATCGAACATATTTTACAAGAACTTACTAAAGTAGCAGCTGATATCTGATTGCTAGATCACATCTAATGTTTTTAACAAGGAGGTCATGAAGTAGTGGCAAAGTGATCAAAGAACTGGATTCCCCCCCCACCACCACCACATAGAGCTGCCTGATTCTGTGACCTTTACCCTGTTGTAAAATAGGATGATCTCCCAGTGAACATTATTATTCTTGAAAGATACAGTGCAGAGAATGGAAAGTACAAGGGTCCTGCAGGAGGACTCCTTGAATTGAAGCATTACTGGATCATTGTTCAACTGCACATGTTGCATAGCAAAAGGAAACTTGAATCTTGTCTCTGACAATTTGTTTTTCAGGCCAAATATATCTTTGCCAGAAGGAAAGTGATCCTTGATGGGAACTTTTATGCCCAGGCTGTTGCCATTCACATTAAAAACGAATGATTCTTCCAAATCACTTTTCCATGTATTTCCAAGAAGTGAACGGAAGGAGAAGAGAGACTAGCTTTTTACAGAGCCTTTCCCAGTATCATCTGGGGATTATTAGTTTACAAACACTCGACCTTTAACCGGCATTTTTTGGTGTGTGGCTGAAATCTGGATGAAGGAGAAACTTTCTTTGAAGTTTTCAACACATATACTGTGGAATGCGGCATTTTCTAGCATTTTGACTGTTTAAAGCCAGGATGAGTTATTGTGGCAGTTCAACAGGCTTTTCTGATCTTTGAAGATTCACTGTCTACTCGGAGACCCTGCTTCTAAAGAAATGGGTAATTTCTTGTGTGTCCTGGCAGGGTGCAGACACTTCGAAGTCACCTTTTAGGTTACGACACACCTTTTCATTCAAAGGCCTGCCACCATTTATCTTAAGGCAGTTGGATGTGCCTTTTGCAAAAAAAGAAAAAGAAAAGGCAAGTGGAATCTCAATAATTCAGCAGCTCCAAAACCTTAATAAAAGGATCTCCTTTAAATAGGGTCCCCTCTACAAGGATTCGCTTTTGCGCCTGGTTAGGCGATTATGCGCATAATCGCTGAAGCGCATTTACACCTAATCCCTCTGCACGAGAGGCGGCGAGAGGCGGCGAAGCGCATTAACGGATGACCAAAATGCGCTTTACAAGTAGTTAATGCGCATAAGCGCTTGTTCACATAGTCAAAATGTGCTTTAACGGCCGGAGCAAAATAAAACTCGCGATTTAACGCGCATTCGATAATGCGCATAATCGGAGAGATAATGCGCCTCTACGCCCGATTTGCGCTCCGTTCTTGTAGAGGTAAATTTTTTTAAGCGCCTTGAAAGAGCTTTAAACCTCTCTTGTAGAGGCAGCCTAGGAGTAGGTTCAGCTTTGGTCATAAAAAAACCCATGAAAACATGAATAACGTAACCTGAAGCAAATGTAGCAGTAGTAAAAAAAAAGTAAAATTATATGTATTTAAAGAAATAAGTTTACAAATTATTATTTTTAAAATAAAAATATGGTAAAAAGTAAACCCCCACAAATATGACATTTCTGGCTTCGTACTACCTGGCTCCGTGTTGTTGGTGGGGCCAGGAGCTCTCAATTTTTAGTTGCAGGAAAAATTGTTCCATAGTTCAAGCCACATTTAAAATAAGCCAGCTACAGGCCCATGCTGCACATGAAATATATAGAAGAGAGTCTGCTGCCCATAAGTCCTCTTGGGCATTCTGGCCTGAGGAGCAAAAGTTTTCCTTTGAGAACTCTCTTAGAAGAGAGTACTCAGATGAAAGCTAAACTGAAAGACTTCTAGCCAACCAACTGCTTATTGTATACAAACCCAGTTCACATGGAAAGAAGAGGGAGGAGGAGGGGGGAAAGATAACTTAAGGAAAAAATGGGATTATTTTAGTGTGTCACATTGGGCCATCAATCCCAGGGTGACAGGAAAGTAGTCATCGCACTGAGCAGTCATAGGATGGAGGCAAACCTTTTCAGCCACTCAAAAAGTATTTAATACCACTTCACTTACAGGTCAACAAAAGGCAAGGATTTGGAGAATGGTCTGCCAAGCTGACAGCCTACAATTCACACTGAGGAACCACATGCTTTTAGAGTTGTGGGCCAAGTTCAAGCAAGTGGCTGGTTAGCAATGAGCCCCAAACTTGAGTTAGTTGACCAAACTTTTATGCATACAGAATAGATTTTCTAGGGGGACAGCTTCATGAATAATCAATTTGCTCTGCATGGATTGAAGCTCTGGAGCAAGGGTGTAAAATCTAGTTCTACGAGTTGTCTTAAATGCTAGAAAACGGATATTTAGGATTGAAAGCAATCTTCACAGAACTGAGCACCGTTCTTTTAGTACTAGCATTGTTGTAGACCAACACATCTAGAGGGCACCTGACTGGGATAGGCTGCCATATGGGATATGTGGATACTATAGTGAGTACTTATGAAGGCTCTGCTGGATTCCAGAGATGTGTAGTGCTTGTGTGGAAAAAGTAACTGCATAGCTTTGGACTCCAGTGTGATGATATGCCCTTGGACTAGCACTTCTCACTTGTTCTATATCTCTCTCATTCAGTGAGATCACCACAGCTGCTCTCACTCAACCTTTGTAATCCACTGAAGTCTTATTGTCCATCAGGCTTTAAATGAGTTCCTGTCTTTTAATTTCTTTCACTCAAATGTAAAGAGTGAGGAAAGCATCTTCAAGACCCTTGACTTCTAAGCTGATCATATTATAAGGTTATCTAACATCTAAAATGTATATGAAATAGGAGAGGGAGTTCAAAGAGGATGGCCAGGTAAACTGAAAAGTGCAATGTATCATGCATAGCTAGAGAATGTATTTATTACCATAGTCTCAGATCAAAGTCAGCACAGAAGTAGCTGGAATCTATAAACCAGATTAATCTTCAGAAAATATTTTCAAAAACCTTCCTGTGACGTCTAGTAAAGTCTCAACTTGTAATATCAGAATTCCAGCTTTTCTTTCAAGCAAAAGAAACCAGTTCCAGGCCCTTGTGTGTGTATGAACATATGTCATTGAATGAGTGATGAGAGAAACTTGTTCCACACTTCACATACTGGGATCTTCCATAGCGTCCACAGAGAGAGACAGAGAGAGAGAGAGACATAAATACACACACACACACATACATAATGCATTGTCCAGCACATTGAAATTGTGTGTGTGCGTGTGTGTGTGTACACACACACTTTTAATGTGCTGGGCAATGCAACTTGACAATGCTTTGACTTTTCACACTACCATTAGGTTCATGTGGTTGCATATAAATTATTTTTGTTGGCTTCTTTCCAATGCACCAGCTGGTCATGTGTGGCTGCACAGGACACATTCATTAGTGTGCCACTTCAAATGACTCAAAATTCACTTGCAATGCGATGCAAAGCACTTACTTTTACATATAGCATCACCGTTCACAACTGAACTGGATTGCCATTCGCAGGAGTCAGCATACTCTGCAATTTCAACTAAAATTGAAATCCATATGCCCACTCAAGTAAGTAAGTTCCATTAAGCAAAGTGAGGCTTGCTTCTGAGTAGATGCACAAAGAATATGCTATTAAGCAGCCAGTATGAGCTAAATGGTATAATTCTAGGTAATTATTTCACAGTATTGTTGTTTACCTTTGTTAAAAGAGAGGGCCTGAGCAGTGACAGTCAGAGCATTATTGCAAGAAACCCCATCAGTTTTTGTCTGTGAGGTTCTTTGGGAGCACCATTACTAGAAATCAGTTTTCATGCTGCAGCTAACATCAGTGAGACAGAGAGACATTACAACTGACATTTACTACATGGGTTGTACCATAATTCATAAACATTTGCTAGATCCTCAGCTTATGCAAGCTGATTTGCTTTGTCTACTAGGGATGGGGGAGAATTTAATTTGGTCTGCATTTTTAAGCAAAGCAGCCAAAGATCCAATTGGTGTAAATGAGATCTTCCCCCATTGCTGAGAGGAGTTTTTGTGGACAGCATGGCTGTGGAGGTAACAGTAAAATCTCCTCTCATTGCCTGCTGTAGTCCCAAGAAAAATTGGGGGATCCACTTACTGTAAGTATTTCATGTCGCATGTAGTTAGACTCTTACTTGGATGTGTATTAGGAATTCCTCAATAAGAAGATGAAAATTATGGGCTAAAGTTCAAATAAGATCCAGATTTAGTCATACTTGGAGTAGATCCATTGAAATCAATGGGAATGAATTCCCAATAATTTCAGTGGGTTTACTCCAAATATGACTAAATCTGGATCCAATCCCCAAAGTTCTGGGCAAGCAATTTATTTTGGCAACCTGCACCCACATAAGAATATTGGATGTATTATTTCTTAATGAGATCCTCAGGACATATGTGACCACAATGTGGCCCAAGGGGCCTCAGTAGGACACAGTGAGAATCAAGTGTACTCCCTAGACTAGGGGTGAGCAATTTGTGGCCCTCAGAGGTTGTTGAACTGCAACTCCCATTCATCCTAACCAGCATAGCCAATAGATGATGGGAGTTGCAATTCAACAACATCTGGAGGGCCACAAATTATCAGCTCCTGTCTTAGAAGTAGAACACATCTCCAAATCCTCTGCCAATGTCTTCTCTGAATAGATAAGGAATTTGAAAACAGCTCTGTTATTGAAATATTTATCACAGCATACAGGAACAAAAGGGTGGAGGTGCAGCTATCCTTCCTCTGACTCATCCAAACCCACTAAAGTCAAGAATGCTCTAACTGGAAAATACAATGACCAACATTATCATTTGCTTTAGTTGCATATAGGTGGTAACCCAACTTGAAGACAGGCAAGCCATCCTGGCTCTTTAAGTTATGCCATGGGACACTATTCCTGATTTAGAGGCTTAACCTTTCATTGCCAATTCCTGTTTTGTTTGGCTGAGGCAATTGAGAGTGCAGATACAGTATTAGCTTAACATGGAAGATTCTAACTCAACTACATTAAATGTATTCAGTGAACATCCACATTCACTAATAGGAATACAAACATTTTAATATAAAATTAAAGGTAATTATTTTAGGGTTTTTGGTGTTTTCATTCAACAAATTCATATTGAGTGGAGACTGCAAACAAAAATAATGAAGTACCACAAAAATGTTGCTTGAATCGTGGGCCAGCTAGAGCCTGGAAGAACTGGAAATCTTACAGGAAAACTGATTTCCCCAAGATTTCCAGGCCAAAGCTGATAGAATAACATTCAGGAGGGAAAAAACATCCAAACTAAACTGGACTTGTGAACCTTTGCTGACCTTTGAAATTCCTTTATGCCTATACTTAATCTCTGGGAAGATTTGTTGAAGCTATTGTTTAGTGTGTGTGTGTGTGTGTGTGTGTGTGTGTGTGTGTGTGCCAGCCAGCCCACCTGCGTGCACATGTAATATATATAATTTCATTCTCACTCTTACTAATGACAATGTTAATAATAGTTCATGATGACAATAAATGAGTGGCAGAAAAGAATGTGGACAATATTGATATTCATGTTTATGGTCAGAAATATGTGTTGGTAAGATGTGACATAGGATCATGTTGGCTTTTGGCTGACCTGGAACAGAGTTGGGTCAGCAGCAGCCATTAAAATTAGTGTGCTGATCTGTTTCAATGCCTTTTCCAGCACAGCTTATGTTGTGTTGCAGCTCAAGTTACTTCCATACTAAAGCCATATGGTAAAACGATCCCAAACACATTCATGTGGAATGAAGGGCTGTTTCATGCAGACTCCTGGGCTGTAAGCTCTAATGCTCAGTAGGATTCAGGAACAAGTCCCAGGCCTGCACATTCACATACCTACTTCAAGGAGATCATCAAATGCACTTTGATGTGTTTATCCGCAAGAAAATGAGGATTGATCATGTATGTGGTGCTTGCGTATATACAGATGGTAAGTGTATGTCCCCCACATCACATGCAATATTCTACACATGGGAGAATATTATGCATGCATTAGCCCAACACTTCCTCCCACACTTCATGATATGTCATGCCTGTATAGTGTTTCTTGGCAGATGCTACTGTCCACCATAATCAAAGTGAGTACATGCTAGTGATGTTAATTTGAGACTGGGACTGGGAAGATGACAGCAAAAATTGACCCTGTGTGTGTGTATCTATATCTATATCAGAGCACACCAAGCTCAATAAATGCCCAATTTATGTTGGAACAAAATTTGCTGAAACTGTGGGGCTGTTTCAGACTACACTGACATCTGAGATTAATTTGATAACACTTGTTGTGTGCTGTCTACTAGTAGTATCTTCTCTGTAACCTCAAGAAGGTGCCAGCAACTGAAAGCTACCCAGTATGTCACAGGATTGACCTACAGGAAGTAGGGTATGTGACTGGTAAATCTGACTGACCCAGTCTTGGTCCAGGAGAGTTTGACATGGAACCAAAAGTAGATCCTTTATTTTTGTTGATCAATATGTTGCTCTTCATAGCTTAGGTTTGTTGCTTGTTGGGAAAGCAGTAGCAATTGTTGTGGATTTGGACTTCCTATGCCAATTGGCACTGAAGATGTATGAAATATGTTAGAAATAAAAAAATTAGAAATAATAAATAAATAAATAAGTGCAACCTGAATTGCCATTTCCCTTTTCCATTTGCATGGAATTTAAGTCACTTCCACATTTTCCTGAAAATATTCAGATGTGTTTATGATTTGGGATTCACCTATAACCTGTATCTGTTTCCAAGTCCAATTCAAAGGGCTTAATATCGCACCTTTAAAGCCCTAAATGATGTGGGGCTGCAGTATTTAAAGGACTGCCTGCTACTGCATGTTACTGTCTGCTGATGGTCTTTGCAGGAGGCTCTGTTCCATCTCCACCTTGCAGGAAAGGGACTCTTTGATTGCAATGCCTAGATGCTGGAGCTCCCTTTCCTGGGAAACTCAACTGGCTCCTTTTAAAAACAAACAAACACAAAATCCTTTGTTAACTTTTGTAAAGACAGTAGTTTTAAAACATGACTTCAAAACCAGCTAAGCTGTCTGCCTGATTTATACTTCCTATTGGTGAGAAGAACTGGATTGTTACCACACTTGCTTGGGACACTTGTTTCTATACACAACTTCTCCATTATCAGAGAGTACGCACTTCCAGAACATGAATGACTGGGGAGAATTTAGCTCAATTGTGCTAGGGGAACCTGGATCTACTCTGCTGGAAGACATACTGCTCGTGGCCTGGGCAAGGTTGCCCAGAAACTATCACATTGACCAAAATACACAGAGGTGGAGCATGAGTATCCTTGGGTCAAAGTCTGGTGTCCCCTGATAAGGTACCCAGGAGGAGCAACAGAGGTAAGGTCAGAACCTGTTGAGAAATGGCATTTTGTTGAGAAAGTTTGACAAAACATCAATTTCATTTTGCCACATTGTCGCAGTATGTAACAGTACTATCACATACTGAAGGCTGTCACAGAGATGGGAGTGAGAGAGAGTGGTATGAAAAGTGACGCTTCCATGGAGACTGTCTGATGGATTGTTTCAGCTTCCAGGGGAAAAGGAGGAGCAGATTGCAATGGGAAGGAAACGCTGATAAGAGATGGCAGAGAGAGGGTGGGTGGGAGAGAGAGAGAGAGAGAGAGAGAGCTTTCCTTCCTTATGCTCTTCCCCAAAGACAGAGTAGAAATCTTTAGCATCAGGGTAAATCCAAAAAGGAAGGTAAAAGAAGAGACTCCCCTTGGCTGTTTTCAAGGCTTTACCAGACAGTGTCCACAGGAACTGTGAAAGAAGAAAAACAGGAGCCCAAGGTCAGTCAGAATGAGTTCTGCCTCTGATCCTGGAGCTCTCAGAGAGCCATTGGCTTATCACCACTAGTTAAATATAAGCTCTTAGGTTTTATTAGTTGCTTGGTTATATTTACTCCTAATCCTTCAGTTACTTGATAAAAAATACTACTTTAGAAAGCAGCGAGAAAGAAAACAGAAGAGCCATTGGTCTCTGCAGCATGTCATTTTTGAATCCCTGGAGAAAAACTAGATAAGCTGGAGAGTTGTGGGAGGTGTGGCAGAGCTCTCTCTCAAGGATTTCCATTTTTAAAACTGCCAATCTTTCATTCAGAGACTGGCCACGGTTAAAAGGGAGGAAAATAGAGACACTTGCTCAGAGCAAGAAGACACTTATCTTATCAAGCATTCCAAGGTTATCATTAGCAGCTGGTGTATTTTTGTTGTAGGATTCTGTTCGATGAGATTACTTCAGCAGCTATGCAACCTGTTTACAGATTGGACTCAATGGTGTTTCATGTTGTGTAGTATTGTGTTTGTTTTGCTCAGACTTTCTGGGTAACTACACTCAAAATATGTTTTTTTTAATTAACAGAATTTTGGGTGTCTGACTGTAAATCCCTTGCTGTTTAATCCTACACATGTTTCTCTGGAAAGTGTGTTTAGGATTTCAGCCTCAGCACCTTCCACCTTTTAGAGCAGGGGTGGGCAACCTATGGCCCCCGACTTAATTTCAAAAGTTTTCTGCATGCAATCTGTTCGGACCTCGGGTAAGAGTGTTCTGTCTCTCCACTGGCAACTCACCGAATGGGAAAGAAGAGGTATAGAGAGAAAGGGGATGGAGCAGAACGAGAAAAGAAAGTGGCAGAAAGAAAAGGGCAAAAGGGATGACCCACCCACTTTTGGCTCTGGCTCTGCCCACTGGCTTTGGCTCAACTCACCACCGACATGTGACATCCAATAGACTACAAATGGGAGAATGTGGCCCACAAGAGGAAAAAGGATGCTTACTCCTGCTTTTGATTGACAGGCTAAGAAGAATGCTTTTCTCTTTTCAGAAGAACTATTTCAAAATCTCTAAAAGAGAAAGAGAGAGAGATAACAATAAAGTTGTTGTTGTTGTTGTTGCAATTCTCTTTCAAATAGCAGATTTCCCCCATGTATCTTAAGATGTTTATGCATGCTTCGAAATGGGCTGGGATTTGGGAATCGTTTCACAGACACCTACGAGTCATTGAGCATGCTAGCCAGCTAAGGACTGTTTCCATTCGCGATCATGTGCTGAATATTTATGAAGGCTTAAAGGATTGGAGCCATACAAAACTAGGCATCTCCATTTGTTAATGATCCATGGAGGGAAACCGTGGTCATCCGTGCTCAGCTATAATAAGAGAAAGAAGAAAACACCCAAACAGTCGCCACTTTGCAGGGTATTAGAGAAGATTAGACTGCCTGAACAAGTCAAGAATAACATTTCAGCCGTAGCTCAAGGTAGCCTCAACATTAAACAAAAGGAGTGGGACAAGGCAGTTACACCCATTCGATGGGAAAGCAAAAGGCCTGTCAAGGCAGTAATTTATGTCATAACAATACAGAACACTTCAGAGCATTAAAATACACTATTTTAGTCATCCTTGCCATAGCCCTGTAAAGTAGGCTAAGAAATGGATTTTTGGGTCACTTTCTCCTCAACTGACTCAAGACCAGCCCTACCATTAGGTAGAGTGTGACAGCAAGTTGGAGTGTCATGAAAGGGCAGCCAATGAATAGTTTTTTAATGAATTATTATACTAGTAGTGCAACTCCCGTGTTGCCACTGGTGCTAGTAATCTGAGAATGATCGGACAAAAATATGTTTGTCCAGTTCCCTTGCAACTTGAACAACTTTACACTTTTAAAATAAATGTATTACAAATAAACAGCAAAGGTGAAAACTAAATCAAGTGTTCTTTTTTTAAAATATCATTTATCGTTTCTTGAAGTTTGAGGTCTAAAGTACATGATGTGAGATTTTTCTCTCTCTTCTTCCTCTGCTGTTCTTTCAGCTTTTTCTTTTCACCTTCTCTTCCTCCCACTCTATCACCAACAACTTTTCTGCTGGCCCTTTCTCAACATTCTGTGCCTGTCCTTTCATTGGCCCAGTACTCTAAGAGCTCACAGGAGTAAGCATCATTACGCATGCATACACACACTGTGTACATTACATACACAGTGTGGACCATATGCATTAACCTCTCCTTTGCTTCATCCCTCTCCCTTCTCCCTTTCCGAGCTGTCTAAAGCTTGACCTTTGAAGTTTTTCAAGGTTTCAAAATCTTCTGCATGTTTACACTGTTCAAGCTTCACTTTAAAACAAAAATGGGCAAAATCGGTTGGATAGATTTTGAGCAATAAACCTTACGTATCTATATTCTTATATAAGATATTTGCTGCCAAAGAGGAGAAAGAGCTTGTGGGATTTTGTGTCTCAGGTGCCAAAATAACTTGGCTGGTTTTAGAACTAGATTTGGAGGGTCAGGGCACCATTTGCTGTATCACCGCAGGCAGCAAAATATCTTGGGCTCTGATGCAGTACAAAAAAAAGTCCCTGGGAATATCGTATTTATTCACCAACACTCTAGACTTTATTTTTCCTATTATGGTGTGGATTTAAAAACAACCACATGGGCATTGAAAATGGGCTAATTCTTCAGTGGAATTAGTGGAAGAATGCGCAGTAGCATTCCCCCCCCCCCAAAAGGAACTAATTATTCCTAATTGTGAGCCAACACTTCTTACCTAGAAGTTCACCTATTTGGGGCTCTGAAAAGTAGGTTCTGGAAATAGGAATATACAGCCAGCAACGTTAACAAATCCTTTGGCTACTTCATGATCAACAGTTTATTTTTTGTCCCAGAGCTGTCTCACTACTTTCCCTCACCTATGGAAATCTCAGTGTAGCTGAGAGAGGAGATAGAACTGTGTTTGGCAGGGTCAGATCACAGAACGGTAAGAGCCTGAGATGACCTGCAACATGTCACTTTATGTCAGGATAAGCCTTCCAGATTTGAACACTTTGCTTTGACTAGAGGGGAAGCAGCGTCACACGGACACTCTATGAATGCTCACTCTGTCTGTACACACACACAGACCTCCAATTCTTATCATGAACAAAGCATATGCACAGCTTGAGAAGATTGCTTTGTCTACCTGCTGTAATAGCGGTTAGTGGGTAATTGGGATTTATGGGATGGAAAACCAATTTTATTTGCAGTTCCCAAAGTGATGGGAATCTGTAGGATCCTCTGAAATGATAAACTGATTATACTGCCTATTTTATATCTATAAATAATATTCTGATATTTAGCAATCATAGATCCCAGTGCTTTGTTTTAAGCATTTTACACACATACACACACGGGAATAAGGATTGAAATTCAGATAATTCATTATTTCCTGAATTTTATTTGCTCATCTTGAAATTTAAAGTTTCAAGGGAAGTTATGAAAGTGTTTACATATTTCACCTGAGCAGGATTGTTGAAATCCACCCCAGTTACCATAATTTAAAGTTTTTTGGAATAACATCAGATCTGACATTTTGTAAAAGAGTGTAAAGTTTGTAGAAAATAATTCAAAAGCACAAACATGCACCATTGCCTATTTATGTTTAAAGGAGGTTTTCAGGAATAATAACATTAAACTTTTTAAAAACTAAAATAACTTATAGCCACGATGAGGCTACTCATCATCTAATGTCTTGCAATTCAGTTGGAATAACTGGAGCATTTAAAAACTTGTATCTGTAGCTGTTAAAAAGCCAAGAATGGTAGAATCTAGTGGGAGGTCTCAATTCATTTGTTATTCAGGAGATTGACCATCTATTTCTGGCCATTTATGAGACAGATGTTCCACAGGTGCACCTCCTTTGTCACAATGGGGAAATACACACCTGCTACAAGCTACTGGATTAGAATGGACATTTGATTGGATCCAGCAAAAAATCTTGCATTCTTAAACGAATGGTATAATTTTATCCTCCATTTATGCCAGCTGGACAAGGATAGGATTGTAACTACATCTCCCACACCAGCTTAGTTTTGAGAGTGAAGTGAAGTTACGGCCATTAGTAGAGTTATTATGCTGTGATACATTCATTTGGTGTAAGTGTTATGCTGTAATAACTGGTGTGGGGAGGGGAGGGATGGGGAAGGATGGGCGGCCACATCCCTGGAAAATCCCATGGCCAACCCCCCTGCCCCCAGGACTCCCTGTGCATCATTTGGACTCACAGGGAGCACCCAGGGGTAATCCCAGGCAAAATGCCTGGTGTGGAAAGGGCCTAAGCCTTTTCTCTCTTTTGTAACAGATAAGGACAGTTTTAGATTCATCACTACATCTATCATTGTGTTTTGACATTGCTGCTACCTTTGGATCAGTGGTCATAGCCTGCTTTGCCAGCCTGTGCTTCACGTATGGGCGATTACAGTAGGAAATAGGTGCCTACTTTGACTCATTTGGTAGGAAGCACATAGGTAAGCATAGTTGTTTTTAGTGGATAAGCAGCTAAGTTGTCCACCTCTCATTTTTGGTTGTTTTGGACTGAATGAAAATAGTAATAATTTTATTTATTCATTTATTGTTACATTTTTATATTCCAGCTTTTTTTTTCTCTTGCAAGAACCCAAGCAGGCTTACACTCTCTTCCTCTTTATTATAGCCTAGGTTAGGTTGAGAGTCAGTGACTGGCTTAAAGTAACCCAGTCAGCTTCATGTTTGAGTGGGGACTAGAACCTGGATCTCCTGAGTCCCAGTTCAACCCTATAACCGCTATACCATACTCAGATTTGGTCTATTAGAGCCTACCTACACAGTACCTTGGAATGTTTTAAATAGTATTTTAAAATGTTCCAAATAGGTGCATTCCAAAACATCTTAGGCCACATTAAGGAGTACTCACGTTACAGGAGAAAAATTATTCAGTCTTCAAAGCGGTGTGTGTAGTCTCACACCCTTCTGTCCGTCTCTGTTTCGTTTTTACAATGAGTTTAGGGCAAGGCATTGTGGGCGCTGTAGTTCACTCGCCCACTTCCTTCTTTGTTCCCCTTTCATTCCCTAGCTTTCAATGAGTATAGAGCTAAGTATTGTGGGTGTTGTAGTTCACTCGCCCACTTCCTCCTTAGCCCCTCTTTCTTCCCCACCAATCAACGGCTAAGCATTTTTGTGCTGGTAAACGAAGCACTGCCCCCACAAATCACAAACGGTAAGGACACATTATTTTACTTAAAACGATTTATTAAAAGTAAAAACCATTGTATATAGCTGAAGTGAGTTTTAAAGAACCTCGGGTATACAACGTTCAAAGGAGTGTGTCATGTGGCTCAAAGAGTTTTCATAACTCTTATAAAACGTTATAAAGCTAGTGTGTGGATCGGCTCACAGTCTCCTCCTCCATCTAATAGTGGTTTGGAACGCGTTATGTAAAAGGAAATTCCTTACTTTTCTACATTTTTAAAATACTAACCTACCTCTCAGGATTGTTGTGAGGATAAAATGGAAAGGAAGAGGATAGTGTAAGCTGCCTTGGGTTCCTCACAAGAGAAAAAAGGTGGGATCTAAATATTATAATAATAAATAAATACATACCCAAGAGAAGATATCTTTATATGATTTCAGCTGGGAGATACTGTTTGCTCAGTTTCTCTAGGATGAGAGTTGATAGAATGACTTCCAGTGGGAAAATGGAAGCCTGAGGCTTTCCAGCGTTTAGCTGGGAAGAGCAGTGTGGTTGTTGTGCCGTCCGGGTGGTCGCTGGATGGAATTTACGACCCCAGATGAAAGGGGTTTTGGCTGGAGCACGCTGTAAGTAATCTAAGGAATTCCCAGCTTCAAACGGCGCTGAAGAAATACTTTGATGAAGGAGAAGTGGCGGGGGGGGGGAGAGATCAGGCGTCCAACGCTCACTAATCACACTGTCACCTTTCGGGTAAAGAGCTTACATTTCCCATTCCCCGAAATCGATTGGTCATATAACAACAAAAATTAACGGAAGCCGGGGAGATTTCAACAAAAAATAAAAAATAAAAAAATAAAGAGTAAACCACTCACCTTTTCATGGTGAGTGGAAATAAACTCTATAAATGAAGAATGCATTTTGTCCTGGATTGGTCTATAGTTTTGAATTGGAAAAGAGAAGATTTTAAGTGGCTTGTGTTGAAGCTGTGAGCAGAGAGTGGAAAATTCCTGTCTCGGCTGCCAGCCATAGATATGTCTGGAATTCAGATAAGACAAAGTTCATTGGATGTATGGCGCCATCTGTTGATGAAATATATATGGCGGTGTGGTTTTGGCATGGTCTTGGGATAAGTAGATTTAAAGACTTTTACTGACATGTTCTAAGAAGCTGAAAATGGATTACAAATACTTATCATGGAATATAAATGGACTAAATTCTCCACAGAAGAGGGAAAAATATTTTACTATCTAAGAAAATCAAAATTGGATATCATTTGTTTGCAAGAAACTCATATCAGAAAAAAAGACATAAAATATTTACATAACAAAGGTTTGGGAGAAGAATTTATTTCCGCAAGCACAAAGAAAAGATCAGGGGTGGTCCTATATATAAAATCCCTCTTAAAACCTGAATTGGTGATATCTGACGAACAAGAACATTTTGTGGGAGTAAAAATTATTGTAGATGGAGTGGAAATTATGGTTTTGGGGGTGTATGCCTCCAATGGACAAAAAGCAGAATTTTATGATCAATTGTTGCATAGGCTGTTGGAAATTTCAAGTGACAGTTGGTGTATAATGGGTGATTGGAATGGTGTGATATCACCACAAAACATTCAGAGAAAAATATTAAAGATCAACAGGGGAAGCTTCCAAAAATTTTTTTGATCTGGTGGAAAATCTGGGATTGGTGGATGTATGGAGACATAGAAATGGAGGCTCTAAAGAATTTACCTATTACTCAAATAGACATAAATCTTTTTCAAGAATAGATATGATTTTGATGTCCAGGACAGTACTTACAAAAGTAAAGTCTATAGAGATTTTGCCAAGGACTTTTTCTGATCACAATTCAGTAATGATGGTTCTCAAAAGAAAAATAAGTTTGTTTAGATGGAGATTAAATGAATCTTTGTTACAAAATAAAGCTGTGGTGGAAAAAGGCCAGAAAAAAATTAAGGATTTTTTTGAGTTGAATTTGAATAAAGGGGTTAACCAAAGTACTGTCTGGGATACAAGTAAAGCTTTCATAAGAGGATATTTCATTCAGAAGAACAGTCAACTAAAAAAGGAAAGACAGGTAAAAATGAAAGCAATTACAGATGAGATTAAAAAGAAGGAAGAGGAATTAAAGAGCATATCAAGAAAGGTGGAGATTAGCCACCAGATCAAGATATTACAACAGCAACTGTCCATGTTGACAGTTAGAGAAATGGAAAGGAAGCTAAATTTTATGAAACAGAGAGAATTTGAAGGTGCGAATAAACCGGGAAAATGGTTAGCTTACAAATTGAGGAAAGAAAAAGAAAAAAAAGACAATAGTGAAAATTCAAGATGGTGATATAGAAATAATGGGTGATGTGAAGATACAAAGAAAGTTTTGGATGTATTATTCAAATTTATATAAGAAACATGAGATGCCAACAGATAAAATAGACATGTATTTGCCTAAAATTTCTATGGAACAGAAACAAATGATAAATAGAGAGATTATTATGGAAGAAATGGTTGCAGCTATAAAAAGAATAAAAATGGGGAAAACACCGGGACCAGATGGTCTTCCAGGTATATATTATAAAAATTTTGAAGAAGAACTATCATTACCATTGCAGAGTATGATGAATTCTATTTCGAAAGAGGGAAAAATACCTGAGACATGGAAAACAGCATATGTTACGTTGATACCTAAAGAAGACCAGGACCTAACACTGACTAAAAACTATAGGCCGATATTGTTGTTGAATAACGATTACAAGTTGTTCACATTGATAATGGTGGAAAGGTTGAAGTCGGTGTTGAGGGAATTTTTTCATGAAGATCAATGTGAATTCTTGCTGAAAAGACAGATAAAGGACAATATCAGAGTAGTATTGAGCATTGTAGAATATTTGAATAAACACCTGGAAATACAAGCGGACTTGATTTTTTTGGATGTGGAGAAGGCTTTTGACAATCTTAATTGGGATTTTTTGTTTAAAATATTGGAAGTAATGGATTTTGGATCTAATTTTACAACGTGGGTGAAGTCAATTTATACTGAACAGAGTGCACAGATTATTATTAATGGAGATTTGACGAAACCATGTAAGATCGCAAGAGGGACCAGACAGAGTTGCCCAATGTCACCTTTGTTATTTATTTTGGTCTTGGAAGTTTTGAACAGAGCTGTACGACAAGAAGAAAAAATTGGAAAATTAAAAATTAGAAAAGAATCCTATAAGTTGAGAGCTTTTGCAGACGATTTGGTGTTTACATTAGAGGATCCATTGAGTGGAATTGAAATTTTAATGAAGAAGTTGAACGAATTTGGTGCATTAGCAGGTTTTAAGGTTAATAAACAAAAGACTAAGATACTTACAAAAAATATGAATAAGCAAGATCAAATAAAGGTGGAACAAAAAACAGGTTTTAAAGTAGAAAAAAAGGTGAAGTATTTGGGTCTAAATTTAACAAATATGATCTGTATGTTGTTTCATAATAATTATGTCAAGGTCTGGAATGAAATTAAGCAAGATTTAATAAGATGGGATAAACTTCAAATGTCATTGATGGGGAGAATTGCAATAATTAAGATGAATGTTTTGCCAAGAATGTTGTATCTGTTTCAGACAATCCCTACTGTAACATTGGAGGCACCATTCAAGCAGTGGCAGAGAGAGATTTCTAAATTTATATGGCAATCCAAAAAACCAAGGGTGAAGTTTAAAATATTAGAAGATGCTAAAGAGAGAGGAGGTTTGGACTTGTCAAATTTGAGGATGTATTTCTCTGGTTGTTGCATGATGTGAATGAAGGAGTGGATTTTGTTGAAAAATAGTAGATTATTGGAAGTAGAGGGTCATGATCTAAGATTTGGCTGGCATGGGTATTTTTTGGTATGATAAAGTTAAGGTGAATGCAGACTTTAACAACCAGTATGTGAGACGAGCAATTTTGAGAATATGGAATAAATATAAACCAAGACTGTGTCAGAAAATGCCACTATGGGTTTCCTCACAGGAGGCTTTTTTTAGAAGAGATTTGGCAACTACGAAAAAATGGCTGATATATAGTGAAATTTTAGAAATAAAGGAAGGTGAGATTAAAATGAAATCAAAAGAGGAACTATGGAATAAAGGAATTGTTTGTCAGTGGTTCTTATATTTACAAATGATGGAAAAATTTAAGATAGATAAAAAAATGGGGCTTTGAGTGTACAAAATCTGAATTTGAGAAAGCTTTATGCACAAATGATAATCATGTTATCTCAAAGATATATAAACTTTTGTTAAAATATGAGACTGAAGATGAACAAGTAAAAGATTGTATGATAAAGTGGGCTCAGAATTTTGGATATAACATTACTATGGACCAACGGGAGAATATGTGGTTGAGAGGTCTGAAATTTACATTATGTGCTAGATTGAAAGCGAACTTTTATAAAATGATGTATAGATGATATATATCTCCATCAAAATTGGCAAAAATGTATAAGGGGACATCAGGAAAGTGTTGGAAATGTGAAGAACAGGAAGGAACATTTTATCACCTATGGTGGACATGTAAAAAAGCAAAATCCTTCTGGATACAAATGCATAAGGTGATTCAAAATGTATTGAAGATAAAAATACAATTGCGTCCAGAGTATTTTTTGTTGGGGATAATAGATGAATGGTTGACGCAAGGTTATGGAACTTTATTCTTATATATGATAACGGCAGCAAGACTAATTTATGCCCAGAATTGGAAGACCGAGAAAATACCAACAGAGGAGGAATGGTTGTTGAAAATTACAGAACTAGTGGAGATGGCAAAACTTACTGCAATAATAAAAGATAAAACAATAACTGGGTTTATTGAGGAGTGAAAACCAATGGTGGATTTTCAAAAAGAAAGAGAAGGAAAGGACATATTTGCAAGCGGATTCAGCGACTAAATTGGAAGAAAAACATCTGTTAAAGAGATATAAGAGGGGAAACTTCACTCATCATTTTGGCATATCTTGGCTTATTTTGACAAATTATTAAGAAAATGAGGAAATTCAGAAGTCCATTTTAATGTTGTTTGTTTTATGTGATTTTTTTTGTTTGTGGGTGTAGGTAAGGTGTATGTGTTAAATGTTTTTTTATGTCTGGAAAATAAAAAATAACAATTTGAGAGTTGATAGAATATAACTTTAATGAAAATAATCTTTGAATGAAATTTTACCACTCCTGAATTAAGTAGTTGTATCTCCTTAGCAAAGAGCCAGGAACATCCTTTCCCTCCTATCTAAATTTACACATACATTAATGGTTAGAGCACTCTTTAAATCAGAGCCAAATTTATCTTGATTAAAGACAAGTGTTGTGAATCAATGATAGCTAAAAGTCTGCATTTTGCAGCCTCCACTTGGAATGAAATGGGGAAAAAAGCAAAGACATGGACTCAACACTGCAAATGCACCTTTAAAAAATAATCATAATAATAATGACATGATTGCTGAACATGAGAACAGTATTTCATATTTCAGCATATGGATCCCCTTACCAAAGCTTTGGGATCCATTATTTGATGATGTGCATAAACATTATGCTTGAAAGCAGTGTAAAGGTGATTAATTCACCAAAACTGTGGAGATCTCTTGGTTTTAGTCAAGCATTCATGTATAGGAAATGACATCATCTGAAGCTCTAGAAACCACATAGAGCTTTGTATAGTACATGATTCCCCAACCATCTGATAGCTGAAGCACACTCATTTTTAAAAACTTTCTTTGCATGTATAAGGCTTCAGTCCTGTGCACACTTACCTGGGAGTAGGCTACATTGAACACAGTGGGTTGTATGTCTGAGTGAACATGTATAGGACTGCATTGTAAGATGAGGAATCACTTGTTTCCGTTGGAGAAAACATCTATAAAACTATGTGAGTCATTGGCAGCCTCCATAGGAAGTGGGTATTGCAGCTATGTCTCTGCATGGGAAGTGATCACATGATTTAATCATATCCATTCTTTGCCCTCAGTGGAGCCTGATGGGAAAGAGGCAAATCCAGAGCATGAATCAAGCACAAAAGTAGCGAACATTTTCCTCTGTGGGTAGGTACACTGGACTCACAAGAGTCTTTTATTACTTAAGGAATATATTTTATCCAACTTGCGAAGAGGTCTCTTGTGGCATATGGTGTGTTTTTTTTGCACATGCATATCAGGAATGGACTCTTCTAGTGCCAGTAGCATTAACCATGTTTGCTAACTGGCGCTTCTGCGTTCATCAGAGCAGGTACTTAGGTAATTTTAGACTCTGGATATAATAAACTTGCAGCACCCTCTTGTTATGAAAGGGCCCACTTTAGATGATTGCATTATTTCACTTACTTCAAATGGTCTTGTGGGAGTTCCCTGTGTTTCAATGGGAATGTGTATTACTTACGTAGTTCAAGTGGAGGTAAGCCAGCCCAGCTGTGTTTGGGGGACCTTCTGCTCAAAGTGGGACCCTGGACATCTGCCTCAAAGTCCTACTCTGATAGCCCGACTGGTAGGGTGACCAGATTTTGGAAACCAAAATCCAGGTCCAAAATGGCTGCCCAAAGGGGGCATGCCCACCAACATGTCCGGCCCCCAGGGGCGGGTCCAGACCCAAGGGGCATGCCCACCCGAACATAGCCTTGGTCACATGTCTGATTTCACAGCACACAATTAAGACAAACATGTATTTCCTTGTCTGAAAAGCTGTGTAGAAATAGTGAGTAGCTATAAAGACGCGGGGCAGATGTTAGACATCAACATTATATACATTGTGATATATACGTGAAATTGCTTTCAGGCAACATGACTAGAATTTTATCAAGTGTCACTTGTATGCATGCAGCACCTGGTGAAATTCCTTCTTCATCACAACAGTTAAAGTTGCATGAGCCATGCCTGGTGTGCACAGATATAAAAGAGGGCAGGGCTCCTGCAGCTTTAACTGTTGTGATAAAGAGGGAATTTCACCAGGTTGGGTGGAGGGGGGAATCCACAAAGCCACACTGTACAATAATCATAATCTCAAAGCCATACAGAAAAGTAATGTTTGGCACTGAGCTGAAAGTTGTGACAGCGTGTACCCCTTTGCATGTAGTATAATAAGCAACAGCACCAAATCAGTTTTGGAGCCACATTTTTTTATTACACAGCAACAAAGCAATGGTTGTGTTGATGGTGTGGAATCCACTTACCTAAGGCAAAAATAAAAATTCATTCACACACACACACTCACCCAAGGTAAAATCACCATCATCTACACACATAGAGTGATCAGGTTCTAGTCTAGCATTCTAGTTTTCTATATGCAGGGTGTTTTCATGCTGGGGAGCATTGCAGGGGCCCTGCCTTCTTTTGTATATGGTCACTCTAGTATAGTGCATGCACTTTTAACTGTTGTGATGAAGAGTGCATGCACTTTTAACTGTTGTGATGAAGAGGGAATTTCACCAAGGACTAATTGCATACAAATGACACTGGCTGAAATTCCCTTTTCTCTACAACTGTTAAAGTTACATGAGCCCTGTCCTCCTTTTCATATGGTCAGCCTACCCTATGGCATCTGACCAAAACAGGCCTTCTGAGGCCCCATGTTGGGGGTGCACCAGGGAGGGTGGTGGGACCATGTGAGAGAAGGAGGGGGCTTCTCCGGGCCTCCAGAAAAGCGAGGCTTTGCAAAGGCCTCAGAAAGGGCCTGTTTGGGCGGATGTGAGGGAAGCCTTTTTCTCTTCCTCTGGGGGTGCGTGGGGGGGCACCGGGGAGCATGGGGGGGCATGAGGGAGGGCCTCCGTTAAACCCCACCCCCACATCGCAGGGCCCGTTAGGCAGACGCCACCAGTAACCCCATGCCTTGCCTTGTCTCATGCTGCTGCTCCTGCTGCTTGCAATCGGATCAGCCAGGGGAGGGGCTGAAGTCGCATTTTGGACTCACCAAGACGCAACATCTGGCCCTTCCTCCGGGCCGATCTGGGGCTTCTCCTTGGCCAGAGCAATTTTAGGGTAGGAGGAGAGCTGACCGTTTCCCCGGTTTGCCCCCGCCTCCCCCTTGTTGGCCCGGATCACCCCAGTTTTCCCGGTTAGGAACGGGAAACCCCAGACGATCTGGTCACCCTGCCGACTGGTTCATTTATAGGCAGTACACTTTGGAATGCCGGCTGTTGGAGACAGGCTGTGAGGGTAAGTTATGGCCTTTGTGCCCTGCCTGAACATGTCCTGCTAGAAGAAGGATGCTATACTACATAGATATTTGGCCTGATCCATCAGAACTCCTTTTATGTTCTTCTTTCAAAGATGAACACTAGGATATCTGAGGGGGAATGCTGCAGAGTCTGTGATAGTGTAGTGATGAAATCCTCTGGATCCCAGGAGGATGTTCGGGTCACCCTATTGAGACAGTCAGTCTGGAAATCACATTAGGCTCAAATCTGGTTGCACATTTTTTTAAAATTTGTCTGTAACTAGAATATCAAGTCTACCTTAGCCAGAATGCATGCATGCATTCAATTTAAAAATGGCTCTCTTCCACTTTCTATCCCTCATTAGTGACATTCATTAGTGATGTGTTCCAGACTAAAAGGCATTCTTAGTAACACGTGTGAAGACACTTTGGCCTCAGTCCAGCCTAGTCGCATGGTGCTAGTCCTGTACAACAACTATTGTCTCCAGATGGGGACGTAGAGGCCTATCAAAAGAAGAGTCCAACCAGACTGACCATCTTCATCCACACTGGCTAGAGACAGACGGCAGCTTCTACATGGACATCTCCTATGCTAGATCAGGATGTCCACATTTGTAGGATTCCTCTCCTATGTTAAGAGGAATAAAGCTGATTTCTCATGGGAACTTTTAGAATCATGATACTTTATACGCCCAAAGGGGGAAAACCCCAGTAATAGTAATAATATTTGCCCTGCATATTCTGACTTTATGTTTTGGACTGTTTTACTCCTGAGACACTCATTCTTCCACTGACAGGATCTCTCTGCTTTTTAAAAAAATAATAATAATGAACTCTAGGCTTACATACAAGCACACATACGTTTTGCTGAATCAAAAACAGACAGTCTGGCAAAAATTGAAAGGAACTTTGAAAGCACTTTGTGATACTGAGAGAAAGGGATTATTATGCCATAAAGGCACAGTGCTTGGGAAAGATGTAAAAAAAGGGGGATCAGTAATTTTATTGTAAAATAGAAATGCTTTAGAACAAAGGATGGGTCAAGATTGACACAAAGTGGCAAACATCTTGAGTTTTGCAGGTGTTTTAGACCAAACATAGCCTGTTCCCATGATCCTTGCAAGATGTTTATCAAAATCCCATAAGCCCTGGATAAATGTAAACCTGTCTGTTGAACCACCGTTGGAGTCTATCATGAAAAACAGGGCAGTACCTATGACTAGAAAATACTGGATATCAGTAGAACTGCTGGCAGAATAAACATAGGTGAAATTGAAATGACATGTGAAAAAAATCTTATTTTAAGTGCAGATTAAACCAAAAAAGGTCTGCCGGTCTTCTAATCCAGGCATGGGTAGATTTCAGGTTCTCATACCCTATTTTGTTTTTACTAGAATTGTAAGAGCCACCAACTGGAGCCAGGCTCAGGGCAGGATGGGAAGGAGGTTGGGCCAAATGCAAAATGGTAGCTTAGGAGACACGGGGCAGTATCCTACACTGCCACTATATCTCCAATAGTTCTGTTGCACCAGCAAGACCCACTGCTAGTGCAACAGGAACTAGTGGTTCCTGAAACAACCCTGGAATGAGCAGAAACCTCCTGGGAGCTGCATTGACCTGTCCCATTCTGAAAATGAGTGCTTCCTCTAGTTTCTAGTTGTTTCAGGATCTGTTAGTTCCTGTTGATATTGCTCACAGTCAATTACCTCCTGCACCCTATGAGCTGTACAGTGAGATAATTTGTATATAACGACCACAAAGCCATATCTAAGTTACCGCAGGTCAGAAGTTCAAATGGCCTAATTTTGGGTTGAGGCCATGTTTTTGTTCTTGCTATTGTTAAATATCTGGGAGTTGGAAACCCTTGCCAATCAACTGCAAATCACCCAGGAGCTACCAGAAGATCCCAATCCACTCTCTTCTACTCACTCATGATATCATCCATCATAGTATTAAATCAGGGTTGTTTGATAAAATGTACTTTGTACTGCTCTGCCTAGGTTGGTGTTGCTAACCATCTGTTAGACAGCTGGTGGATGTGGGGAGATGAAATCTCCTTAAGGGAGGATTATTCAATCACATGAAGCCATGCCTGCAATCTGAAGTGGTACTGTCCAGACAGAATTTTACATCCTCATCTGTTGTTTCTCTTTGCACATCCAGACAGAATTTTACATCCTCATCTGTTGTTTCTCTTTGCACATTACATTGTCTCCATCAACCTTACCCAATCTGGTGTCCTCAGGTGTTTTGGGCATCAATTCCCATCAGCCCAGCCAAGATGGCCAATGATAAGGAAAGCTGGGAGTTGTAGGCCCTTTCTACACTATAGGAGTGTAGAGGGAGGGAGGGTGATCTCGGAAGTACCTAATACACACCATCGGCTCCCAGGGACCAGCCGGGGGCCATCCCAGGCAAACAGCCTAGTTTAGAAATGGCCATAGTCCAAAACACCTGGAGTGCACCAGGTTTAGGAAGATCTGCATACATGCATAATGGATCCACCAGTTGCAGTTCAATATGCTGTTCTCTAGAAAGCAGGATTTAAAACATCCTTCACCAACCTACCCATCCAAAGAAAAGCAGCAGACAGGCAGAAAGAAAGGCTGCAGGTAGCAAACAAGAAAGGTGAGGCCCAAGCTTTGCAAAAGACCCATGTCTGACCTAGGGGCCCTTATAACCAGGATAGGTTTAGAAGGTTCAGCTTCTGTATGTGGAATAGAAGGATACCATCTTGTCATTCATTTCAGGCAGCAAAATGTCTTGAGACAGCTCTGGATTTACAGCTCCCCAGTTCTGCAAGCATCAGGAAGTTCTGATGGCATGACTGACAACCATTTGGACCTAATTTTTTCACTGTATGTAAATAGAACTGTATTTCATTTAAAGTATATATAATAAAACTAATAAATAAATATGCATTTTGACCTAAATTTAAACCTATTTGACTACTTGTGGCAGAGAGCTTTTTAAGTTATTGTTGTTTCACATTGGCTTAAGATGGCTCTGACTGCAAAGCTTCTGGCTACAGGCCCAAACATGGTTATGATGTGGGGCTTCCCCGAAAACAGGGACGAGCCAGCTGGAAGCAGATTGAAATTGAGCTGCAACAGCAGAAATCAGTGCTTGTGCCACTGCAGCTAAAACGAACCCATGGGATCAGACTGCCATTGGAACAATTAAATTTCCATGTGTTTTGCTCCAACTCAATTTACATTTTTTTGGGTTGATGTTCAGACTTCTTTCTTTTCACGGTGCATGGCCAGATTTTATGAGCTTGTTCTGAGAATTTTGTCTTTGGAAACACCTGGCTTTTTACTTAATGAGCTCAAACCTTTGCTTTTGTTAAGCATTCTGTGTGGGTCAAAAGTTCCAGATATAAGGCATGCCAATTCACCATGGCTTTTAAGTATACAGGAAATCCTTCTGAAAATGCCTGGTGCATGTGACACGTTTGATGTTAGCCCGAGCTATTTTTTCCCCCATTCTCCCCATCATGTTGTCTGTGTATTTGTTATGTCATTCCAAATTATGTGTTTAGTCATCAGAGCGGTTTGAAGGACATGTTTAATGTTGCATGCCCATGAGGATTAAGTCCTTTTACAACTGCTGATCCACGAATTATATATTTTGCTGGTTTTCCAAGGTTAAATGCAAAAAGCCCCAAACATATAAAGTAGTTAGAAATTGCTGGGCATTCACCTCTTGAAATTCTTACATTCAAGTTCTCAGAGCATATAATCAATTGTTCCCAATATTAAGGTCAGCTTGGACATTTTTTTAAAAAAAAATGTTTATAAAACTCTGCAGAACTGTACAGACAAAGACCCAAGAACCTGTGAATTGTCAAGAGGACTTAAATAGAAGTTAGGGCATAAGTAAACCTATAAACTTAACAATGTTATGTTTATGTGACACAATTTATATGACTCACTTATGAGTTATTACTTGGAATTCTAAGAATTCCATAAATCCATAACAAATAGCCACATTTTTGTGGTCTAAGTTTCAGAGGAAGACAGATTAGTAATTATTGTAGATCCTATGGATCTACAATAATAAATCCATCCCAGTTACACCATCTATCTCTGATTAGTAGGAAATGGACCTGGCAATGGTTGGAATTGCCTTTAAGTTGATGGAGAAGCCTTCAAGCAAACTTACACAGCTGTCACAATAGGACACATTGTGCCCACCCAAACTGAGGGAAGGCACACCTTCTGGTGTACTTAGGCAGGGTCCCTGCCATGGTCCAGCCCTATAGCCCCCTGAGGAAGGGGTCTGTCCACTCCATTCCCCTTAGATGGAGCTTCCCCACAGCAGAGTGGGGAAGACAGGTCTATAACTTAGCCTACTAATATTCTCTGGCTTCAAAGTGTGCTTGTTCCTATTTTCATACTTTTAACATGTTTTTGTTTTCTATATTTGGGGCTTGTTTTTTTAATGTCTAAAAACTGGCTGTTGTATGGTAAATATTTGCTTGCTGCAGTGCTGAATCATGATGTGAAGTTTGGTTAGGGTGACCAGATAAAATCCAGGTCAGGGCTTGTGTAACTTTAACAGCTGTAGAGAAAAGGGAATTTCAGCCAGTGTCATTTGTATGCAGTTAGTTCCTGGTGAAATTCCCTCATAACAACAGTTAAAGGTGCAGGCACTATACTAGAGTGACCATATACAAAAGAAGGCAGGGCCCCTGCAACTTTAACAGTTGTGATGAAGAGGGAATTTCACCAGGAACTAATTGCATACATTTTCTCCTCAGCTTCTCCTAGTCTAGCGTGACCAGATAAATTCCAGGTCATGGCTCATGCAACTTTAACAGTTGTAGAGAAAAGGGAATTTCAGCCAGTGTCATTTGTATACCATTAGTTCCTGGTGAAATTCCCTCTTCATCACAACAGTTAAAGGTGCAGGGCCCTGCCTTCTTTTGTATATGGTCACACTAGTCTAGTGCATGCACCTTTAACTGTTGTGATGAAGAGGGAATAACACCAGGAATAGGCTGACCATATGAAAAGGAGGACAGGGCTCATGTAACTTTAACAGTCATGGAGAAAAGGGAATTTCAGCCAGTGTCATTTGTATGCAATTAGTTCCTGGTGAAATTCCCTCTTCATCACAACAGTTAAAGTTGCAGGGGCCTTGCCTTCTTTTGTATATGGTCACTCCAGTATAGTGCCTGCAACTTTAACCGTTGTGATGAAGAGGGAATTTCACCAGGAACTAATTGCATACAAATGACACTGGCTGAAATTCCCTTTTCTCTACAACTGTTAAAGTTACATGAGCCCTGCCCTCCTTTTCATATGGTCAGCCTAACCAGGAACTAATTGCATACAAATGACACTGGCTGAAATTCTCTTTTCTCTACAACTGTTAAAGTTACATGAACCCTGACCTGGATTTTATCTGGTCACCCTAAGTTTGATTGACATTGATCAAATGGTATTGAAGCAGTACCTATTTAAATATTTTGATTTGCCGCCTTTTTAGTTTAAAATGGTGGTTGCAATTTTCACTATGTCTAGAACCATCCCAGACAGAGGTAGAACAAATCCTCCATGTTTCATAACAATTGCATGTATAGTTTTTGAGTCATCGAGGGTATACAAAGAAACACTTCCTTTTATTTATGTAGAAGATTAAGAACTATCTCTTTAAATGTTACCTTCAGAAAAATAATAATAACAATAAATGGTGGCAGTGTTATATATAACCCAGACTTGGAACCCATATGGTTTAACAAGATGAACTAATGCAATTGGGGAAAAAGTATGTGAAAGCTAAGGTGGGGGCATTTTTTAAAAAAAAAACCATTTAAAACTGTTCTGGTTATCTTATTACATTCCTATGAGGAAGCCAGGGAATTCAATTCATATATAAAAAATGACAGGAAATTAAAAATGGTTTATTAAATATTGAGAAAGAGAAAGAACGTGTTTCCAAAAACCACCACCAATTTTTCTATGCAGCAGAGGTAACAGGCAGGATCCATACTTAGTCATATTTAGGTAGACCCATTAGTGACTAACGTAAGTGCCCAATCCTGCTTCATAATGTATCTTCCATACCTGCTTCCACCAATTCTTTAGATATTGATGAATATAACAGGACTCAGGATGTGTCCTATATTAGTTCAAAGTTGGGAACACCAAGAAGCAGCAATTGGGGACAAAGTGAGAGGGGGTGGGTTTTGTCCGGAAAGGTGGGGTAGAAATGTATTATAAACAAATAGTGTGTGAGACTTGATATTTACGTTCTCCACTGAGCAGAATAAGATAGTAGTTTTGATTAGTATATCTACAAAACTATTTCTTTTGGTCAGCAAGTAAGGTGAGGGAAATATGGTTTAAAGTTGAGATGGGGAACGAGTTGCCCTCTGATGTTGTTGGACTACAACACTCAGCATTCATCACCATTGGCTAAAATGGCTAGGGCTGATGGGATTTGCAGTCCATTAACCCCTGGAGGGCCACACATTCTCGACCCCTGGTTTACAGTACTAGGGTATTCCCCACCCCAGGACTCTGAAATGTAGGGTGCAGTGAGTTTAAAAGCTGTGATTCGGCACAAAGGAAGCTGTTTAGTTAACATTACAAATTAGGCAAAGAGCAAATCTACACTGCAGACAAATTGGTTTAACTGACTTCCTGGGGAACCGTACTTCAGAAGGGAAGAACTAACCCTAATGAAACTCATCCACACTCTCATTGACCTGCAGGGAAATCATATAAAACTGAGATCAATATGTAGCATGCACAGCCATGCCCTTAGAGATGGGTTATTATGATGAAAGAAGAAAGCCAGGAGTGGGTGATATACTCCAAAAATATCTAGCAGACACTGAACTCATGACCACTCACTTTCCCAGACATGAACTGCCACTCAACGTACTGCATTTCAGTCAAGAGATATGCATCATGGGTCACAGCCTCCCCCAACTTGGCACTCTCCAGATGTCTTGTTTTGGAACTCACATCATTCCTAGCCAGTGTGACCATTGGCCATGGTAGCTGGGAATTATAGGAATTGCAGTCCAACACATCTGGAAGGTAGCAAGTTGGGGGAGGCTGATACACCATATTTTTTTGTCATAAATGATAAAGCAATGCACATAAACAATGGACTGCATTTGATATAATTTCTTTCTTTCTCCCTACTTTCTGGGAAAAAACAGCTGACCAATTTTTTAAAATACTGCTACAAGTATGCTAAACAACATATTTTTCATTTGATCCAACTGTTTTTCATAAAAGAGAAAAACAAAAAAGAGAAGACTGTATTTACTGGAGCAGAAGGTTGCAAACTATTACAAAAAGGCCCAAAGTATATTTGTTTACTTTGGTGTGGGCAGCATAATGGATTTTAATTTTATAGTATTTCCCTTGAAAAGCTATCCATTGCCTCTAAATTTAAATGATTTTACCCAGAAATCATCAACTGAAATTAAATCCCATGGAATCTAATGGGAGCAGATGTGGGCATAGGATTGTTGTGTTGACCTGGAAATTTAGAAAAATTCTTTGGAAAGATCTGAGATTCTCAGGCTGGGAAAACTTTTTCTTGAAAACCTTATGGGATTCTGTTATTGTCAGAAGTTGGTCTGGTGGCATCCATGTCGTGATCAGGCCTAATTGTGGGGGATGGAGTTTCAGGCTATCAATCAGAATCAGATTCTGAAACAGAACTAGACAAGTACCAGTTTACACAGGAAGTGGGGGAAGAGATTTTCCCAGCTCTTCACCAGCCAGGGATGAATCTTCACTGGACCTTATCAGTGAAAATGTTAACTACTCAGAGGCTCAATTCGGACGACACAATAAACAACTGGTGTGGGGGAAACAATTGTCAGTTGTTTTGACTATTGTGTCATCCAAATGCTGCCATAGTCAACTCAGCGCTGATCCTCATCCACACCACAGTTGATTATTTATTACCATATTGTGTGGGGAGTACCCCCTAGTTGAACAACTGTAAAGTTGATTATTACCCCACCATTGATTATCGTGTCGTCCGAATTGAGCCAGAGTCTGTGAGATCTCAGCAATCCTCAGAGGGGAAGGGACTTCTGAGTTGACTGATCTCAGAGTCTGCCACAGAGTAAAAGGGGCGGAGCTAAAAGAAGATGAGAGGCAATCAGCTAGCCTAGCATCTCGCCAAAGGCTTCTTCAGAGGGAGCCTCCCGGAATTAAGGAACTTTGGGGAAAAAAGCTTCCCTTTTGTTGAAAGGACAATTGTCTCACTTAGTTGGCATAGCTTTTGCCTAGAGGAAAATTCCTAGTGTTTAGATTCTCTTCAGGTGAGAAGAGATGTTTATTTGCTAAATAAAGCTTTGTGGATTATTCAGCAGACTTCTTTATTGTCTCGCGCTGCAGTGGGAGGGCTTGAAAACATGACAATCATGATCTCAAAGTTATAAGGTTTGTTGTGATATAAGTTAAAAGTTGTATTCAGCAATGCCTGGGTTATCTATTGGGGGGGTTGTATAAAGATTTATGCATATACTGAACACGTTTCCTGCAGTCCTCAGATCCATATGTAATTTGACTTTTCCTCATAGTCTCCCCCACCCTGACAAATTTCAAAACTTTGCTTTTTTTCTGGGTGTTTGGGAAGAAGAAAGGAGTGTCTTAAAAATGATTTGGTTCTAGGTGCTACTGATTGTTTACATGGTGTCCTATCTGTAGTGTACACTACAATCGTCATCTGAAGCCTTCCTTCAAGTGCCTCCTCCAAGAGAAGTTCACAGGATGGCAAAAATGGAGAGGGCTTTCTCAGTGGTGCCCCCCCCCCCATTATGAAACGCTCTCCTCCATGAGGACTGCCTGGCACCAACATTGACAGGACCTACACTATTGCTTTATAATGGTATTGAAGTGCACTGAAAACTGTTGGGGTCTTGACATCCCATATACCATTTTCAAACCACTATTATAGTGTAATATCCTGCTTGGTGTAGATAATAATAATAATAATAATAATAATAATAATAATAATTATTATTAATAGCCCACCTCTCCCTCCGGATCGAGGCGGGGAACAACAACAATATAAAACACAAGAATCACAAACAGCTAAAATTTTTAAAACAAGAAAAAATACATCATTAAAAACATCTTAAAATTCATCTGGATAGGCCTGCCAGAAGAGAGCAGTCTTCATGACTCTCTTAAATTCATGAAGACTGCTAATTTGTCTAATCTCCTCCGGCAGACCATTCCATAGTCTGGGAGCGATGGAAGAGAAGGTCCTCTGGGTAACACTTGTCAGCCTAGTTCTGGCTGACTTGAGTAAGTTCTTCCCAGAGGACCTAAGTGTGCGGGGTGGATTGTACGGGAGAAGGCGATCCCGCAGGTAACCTGGACCCAAACCATGTAGGGCTTTAAAGGTAATAACCAACACTTTATACTTCGCCCGGAAACTGATTGGCAGCCAATGAAGCGATTTTAAAACTGGTGTAATGTGGTCGCCCCTAGGTGTACCGGTGACCAACCTGGCTGCCATATTTTGAACTAGTTGAAGTTTCTGGACTAGGCACAAAGGTAGCCCTATGTACAGTGCATTGCAGAAGTCAAGCCTCGAAGTTACCACCGTGTGCACTACCGTCTTTAGGTCTTCCAACTCTAGGAAGGGGCGCAGCTGGCGTATCAGCCGAAGCTGATAGTAGGCACTCCTGGCTGTCGCATCAATCTGAGCTGTCAGTTGGAGCGACAGATCCAGGAGTACCCCCAAGCTGCGAACACAATCTTTCAGGGGTGTGTGTGTAACCCCATCCAGAACTTGTTGACACACCTCCAAACCCAGGTTGGGGCCTTTGACAGCAAGCACCTCCGTCTTGTCTAGATTCAGCTTCAGTTTGTTTTTCCTCATCCAGCCCATTACCGCCTCCAAGCATTCATTCAGAGGAGACACACTATCCTTAGCTGACGATGTTGTCGAAGGCATAGAGAAATATATTTGGGTGTCATCAGCGTATTGATAGCACCCCGCCCCATGCCTCCAGATGATCTCTCCCAGCGGTTTCATGTAAATGTTAAACAGCATTGGGGAAAGGATGGCACCTTGTGGTACACCACATAGCAGCTCCTTTTTTGAAGAGCAGCTATCCCCAAGCATCACCATCTGGAACCTGCCCGAGAGATAGGATCAGAACCACTGAAGCAAAGGCTCTAAAATCGGATTCAGGGGAGAAGGTGCCTGGGTTAGACCCCTCACCACCCTGAACAGTTCTGCTGGATGTGAATTCGCAGACGCAATGCGCGCAGAGAAGAAAGCTTTCTTTGCTGCATGTATTGCCACCCCATAGGAACGAAGATGTTCTCTATGTCGTGTCTTGTCGGATATAAGTCGAGTTTTCCGCCATCGGTGCTCCAGTCGTCGTCCTTTCCGCTTCAACTCCCTGAGGTCTTCTGTATACCAGGGCGCCCTATTAGAAGCGGGCCGGAGAGGACGTTTGGGGGTGATTGTGTCGATAGCCCTAGTTAGGTCTTGATTCTATCTATTGACCAGGGCTTCTACAGGATCGTCGACGATACCAGCCATAGAACCCTCCAAGGCTTTCTGGAATCCAGAAGGATCCATCAGCCTTCGAGGGTGGACCATCTTAATAGGTCCGCCACCACTGCAGGGGCGGGTGGTAGCCGTGATACTAACCCTAACCAGAAAATGGTCTGTCCATGACAATTCGGAGGTATTCAATACCTCCGCCCACAGATCCGTCTGTTCGGAACTGAAAACAGCATCGAGGGTGTGACCTGCTGAATGTCCAGAGACCAATTGGGATAGGCCCATGTTTGTCATGGATGCCATAAACTCCCAAGCTCCACCTGACAAACCAGCCTCGAATGGGATGTTGAAGTCGCCCAGGACCAAAAGCCTGGCTGAATCCAACACCAGCTCTGAGGCCAGTTCCGTGAGCTCGGCCAGGGAGTCTGATAGGCAGCAGGGTGGCCGGTACACTAACAGAATCCCTAGTCTATCCCTGGCCTTCAGACTCAGGTACACACATTCGATATGATTCAATTCCCAAACAGGATGTCTGGTCAGGTTAAGAAGGTTTTTGTAGACCACAGCTTCTCCGCCCCCCCCCCCCTTTCCCTTACCTGCTCACTAACACAGTACCCAGCTGGGAGAGCCTGAGCCCATGTCGAGCCACTGTCATCTCCCAGATCTGGCCATTGTCATCCTTTTTGTGGCAGGTTAAGACTTTACTGCCAGGTATTTGACAGCAGGCGATAAGTTTTTTAATGGTCCTGGGATTTTTATTGTTGGTTGTGCAAAGTTGTTTTATATTTTTGTATGCAAATAATTTTATATTATGTTATTATATAGTATTTTTAGGGTTTTAATTTTTATAAACTGCCCAGAGATCTTTAGCTATTGGGTGCTAGAAATGGAATGAATGAATGAATGTGTGTTATATTGTCTCCTCTGGACTACTGTTTCTTCCTTTGCAAGTGATTCTTTTTGCAAGACTCTTTGCAAAACTCTTTTCTATTTATTTTTAGGAGGTTGTAAAAGCCAAGTCATGCTCAGAGGTGAGCTACTGGAGGTATGCAGTAATCTAACCAGCAAGTAGTATCATAGGGAACAGTCAGTGAAACTATTCCAAAGTTTAAAAATGCCATATAAACATAATGGGCACAATCCAGAGAAAATGGTGCTTAAGTCTCCTGAAATGATCTAGGTCTCAGAGGATTGTTCCAGTGCATACCTAAGCTCCAGAAATTTGGTTCATGACTTCCCACTACATGAGTTACTATTGTTGTAACCAGGAGAGACGACAGTGGGATTTTCTGGCCGTTCCCAGACAAGGCTTTTGTGGCGCCATCACCCAGCTGATTTCGTGGAATTTTACTGCAGGTCTAGACATTGTCATCTTCTAGTGATTCTCCCATTTTTTCTTACTGCTTCTTCCATTTTTTTCCTTAACACAGGAAATCTGTTAAGCAGAAAAAGATGGATCAGCTGCACAATACCCTTTGATTGGTCTATGAGCAGTGGTGTAATGCGGCCGGGGCTTACAGGGATACAGCACCCCCACTTTTTGATTGACAGGGATGCTGACAGCTTCTGCCACCACCACCCCAGAATTCCCTGTTTCCTCTGAGCTTAACTGCTATCCTCACAATAGCTGGGGGGAAATGAATTTTCCCAACAACATATAGATCTCTATTACTAATGCAAAATATTTGGAGGTGTCTTTGTCTTGAATGAGCAATTAAGGATCATTAGCTTTGCAAAAGACCTGCTCCTGGTGGATATGAAAACTAGGGCCAGATCTATCCCAAACAGGATATGACACTTTGAAAACGTTTTGAAAACTGTATATGGAGTGTGTCCTCGACAGTTGTCACTACAGTTATAAAATGTTTTAAAGCAGTAGTGTAGATTTTGCCTAGGGCTGTGAGCAGCCTCCACAATTTGACTCAGAGGCCGATTCAGAGCTTCCAAATTGGGCTCAATTTGACTCAGGGCACCTCGGCACTACTCCAGCCCACTTTGGATTCAGTTCTGAATCTGAAACAAGCTGGGTGTTGCGGTTTCCTGGGCATGAGGCCAACTGGGAGTCCATAGGAATTGGCCTGCTTCAGCTGAGCTTCTTGGCGAAGCACACCCCTAATGCAAACTGCTAGAACCTATCTGTTGTCATGGGTCAACATAATTACCTGCATTTTTGTTTTTACTCTTCTTGAGGGTGAGGCTCTGGGGATCATGATGATGGGCGCCTGCATTTCAAAAAGTACCGCTAGGAACTCTCCATTTGGATACCCTTCTGCCTCAGGTATTAAAATGAGTTGGTTGACCTTGGATATTATGCCCCTTGACATCTGTGAAGGTGGAGGCACTGTTTGCTGTTCCACCTCAGGCAACAAAATGTCTTGACCTGGTCCTATGCAATGGTATACTTTTTATTTGATAAAATCGGGGCAAAGCATGGGCTCCTTTGTGCTGAACGGAACCCTATGGTATAATAAGAACATGACCATACTGAAGAATTAACATGTCCCCTTCCTTAACACAGTTCTGGACATCTCACAGATTACTCCTTCTGGCATAATAGGAAGCATTTCCCTTGTGTTCTTTCCGGGGAATCCAGTACCAAGCTATACTTGTCTAACATAACTTCCAAGCAATGGCTTTCCAACAGAGTTCCATGGGCCATGCAGGGAAGAAAAGTAAACCAACATTTGCCAACTTTTTATTGTAGTTAACATGTTTTTGAAAGTTTGGATTTGATTGTATGCATAAAAAAAATCAATCCCAGGTCCAAGAATCTACCCCAATCCCTTCCATGTTTTCTCAAATTTCCTTGCCTCATATATGCTGAATGTTCTGGAGCTGCTTGCATTAGTATGTCTTTAGCCCACCTCTCAATAGTTCAGTATGTTTAGCAACTACAAATGTACTTATTAGCCCAGGCTGTGTATATGGATCCAGTCAGCTGGGATGTGACCAGATGTGGCATGGGTCTCCTTAAATCAGGACTGGAGATCCTCTTTCATCCTGAGAGCTGAATTCAATTTCAGAGAAATTCTTGGGGGTCACATTCCAGTGGTGGCCATGGTTCAATGCAAAGTGGGAAGGGCCAAAGGCAAAAGAAGTGTGGCCAAAAATACAAAACATACAAGAACATTGTAGCTTGAAAGTCTGTCAGGCACCACAACCTTGAACAGTCATCTTCAGAGAATCCTGACTCCCAGTTCTCTGAGGATGTCCAAAGTTAAAAGCTCAGGGAGATGATTCGTTGATGGAAAGGCATCACAAGTCTTCTACTTTCCCAAGATCTAGTCCCCAGAAAGATTCCAGGAGTCAGTTCCCATGTAGCTACAAGAGGTTGCCTTCTCATCTTCAGAATGAAGATTCTGACCATGAGCGCATGCCACGGCCACTCTCACGTCATCACAGCTTGAGGCAGCTAAAACAGGTTGGGGCCCTTTAAGGGGGCAAAGCCTCAATTAGTGTAGAAGAGAGCCAACCAGCCTAAATGTAGGGAACCTTCTACTTAAGGCTCAATTTTAATTCTGTCTGGCTTCCAATCACAGCACCACTTGGAATTTTCTGGGGTGCTGATTGCTTTCTGTCTTGCTTCCCTGAAGAATCTCACTAACATGACCCTTGCTAAAGACTGGACTATAGCAGAACCCTACACCCCAGGCTACATCCTTAAGAGAGACATTTTAACCTTTTAGAACGGGGGGGGGGGAACTGCACAAAAGCTGGGATACCACCAAATGGGGAAAGGTGTGGGGCCAATGAAAGGGTGCATGGCCATCTGGGGAACCGTGGAGGGCCAGATTTGCCCCCCAGGGGGAAGAGTTAAAAGAAAGTGTAAAAGCCTTGGATAAGGAAGAGAGAGGAAAAGCAAAGCACATTTGACCAAATGTTAGAACACCGCCTTGGGGAAAAGGATGGATACAAGCTTCCCTGAAAGGATGGATACAAGCTTTTAATACTTTGATACTGATATTTAGAGATTTTCTATATGCATCTCTTTTGCTGTCAGAAACACCACCATCTGTAAAGTAATGGCTGTCTGAGGAGCAGCCTGCTAATGCTCCAAGTTATAAAAACTTGCAGATGGCTAGAGTTTCCCAGAGACAAAATAACGTCAAGAATATGGTGTCTTGAAGTGCCTTGTTAAGGCATATCAAGCAGGAGATAAATCAATTCCAATCACTCCTGGAGAATCTGGCTGCCAGACCTTTTAATTTCAGAATTTCTGGTGCTGGGAGAAAAATCTCACTTGCCTGATTTTTGTGGCACTAGGTTGGGGAAGGTTGTTTTTAATCTTTTAAAATAATAATAATAATAATTAGGCAGATATTAACCACAAACTGATAGGACAGACTGGGTTGGATCCAAACTAAATTAGTTTCACTTTATTTCCATTGCATTCAGCGGGATTAACTTGTTATATTGATTTCAATGGGACCAAAGTCCAATTAACTTCAGTTTGGGTAAGTCCCATTGAACTCAATGAACCAACTACTGAGTAGGTGTGCATACGATTGCACTGTAATCCCCCCCCCCCCACTAAATGAGAAAATTAGGCTTCTGACATTTCCATAATTACGTTCATAATTGAAGGCAACAATGCATGGGCTTCATAAGGGCTGATTCATACTTTGGTTGTGGCACTCTGGAACATAAAATATCCAAGTTTAAATGGCAAAATAACATGCATGATGGCATCCATTGTGAATGGAATGCAAATAAATGCCTGGGGTTTCCTTTAATAAAAGTGCATATGCACCATCTACAAACGGCAGCACTTTCATCTACTTCTTCACTTAAACTTTGACATGCTTTAAAGAAGAGGTTCCTTCTTTTCTTTTTCTTTTTTTGTGGAAATGAAAGCAAATCAATTTCCTAAAATGGGTGCAGGACAGGGACGATGTCATGTGAGTACTGTGCTACAAAACTGCATACTAGGCATAACAAGTGTGTGATAATCACTGGTGTGATGGTGCTCTGTGTGTTGAAACGGTGAAGGTTGAAACTGAAATGGTCCATAGGCTACTAAGCACTCTAACCTCTATGGTAGTGGCAAAGCACAAGCAAGAAACATGCTGTTGCTTAAGTCAAATAGCAAAGCAGACAATGAAAGATAGCACACCCGTGCATCAAAAGGTGATGAACATAGAACTGGACAATCAGACAGTGATTGATTCTGGAAGGAGCATTTAAATCACACTATTAATGTCACATGTAGTTAGACCCTTTGCTCAAAAAATAAGAGCAAGGAAGTAATGGTCTGTGTGGACTAGATGTAGCATTGGCCAAATGGCAACAAGAAGTATGGGGTGTAGTGAGTTTTCAATGCCAACATTTCTAAGGAAGGCTTAGGTTCTACTTCAGATACAGGGTGGCCCTGTGTCCTCTTTTACAGAGGACAGGGCTGACCGAGGGCTGTCCTCCATTCTGACATCATCCTCTATTTGAAGGGCTCTCCAGAGCAAGACTGGTTTGAAGGTAAAGAACCATCAGAGGGAAGAAGTGGACCTTGACGTAGCCCCTCAACAGAACCTGAACGGCAGACTGAACAAGGAGGCACACTGGTCACACTCTTCCACACTATGGTGAGATGTTCTGCATTTCTATTTAAATTATAATTATTTCTAAATGTGCATCTATACATATAAATTGGCATATACACATTCTACGTAGATCAGTGTCCGTGTGTGTGTGTGTGTGTGAGTGAGTGAGTGCGTGCGTGTGCGCACGTGATGCATTTCCTTTTTTTGGTGACTCATATGTGGCCACCCTAGATACATAACCATAAACCAAACTAAATGGAAAGCATGTAGATGAAGAGTGGTTTGCCGCAGTGATAGTCTTTCATTTGAGGTGGTGCAAAGCTCCACCTCATGCCATGCCATTTCACATAAGAGACTCATCAAATAACATCTGGAAGGAAGACTGAATTTAAAAATGCAGAAACTAATTAGTAAATTGAATTCAAATTTGAGCAATGGCGACAAATGGAGAAGGGAAACCAGAGTTAAAAGAGAAAGTAAATAATCTGGATCACTAAAAGAAAAAGTACTGCACAGCAATAACTTGCAAAAGTAGTGCAATAATGAACAACTCACAACAATAAAACAAGAGATTATGAAGGAAATTAATTCACAAATTAATTTAAGGGAGATTGGTTTGGGATGGTGTTACCCAAAATAGGCACTTCACATGTATGGAGGTATGGCTTATGATACGCAACCAAAATCTAAAGACTTTAATTGGAATGGAAGTTGTATTATGCGGAGCTATCCCCGTCTGCCAGTGATTAATAAGTGATAATGTCAGTTGCCTGTTTTCAGATGTTTTGTAAAATGCAGAACTATAATTAGATGATACATTATGTTGTGATTCAATTGAAGCCAAAATCCCTTTATTTCTTGACTGTTAAGAGAAATGTCAGCTTGTCAAAATTAATAATCACAGAAATGTTCACCATGACGAAATTATTACAAATAAGTGTGTAAAAGCATCCAGCTATTATAACCACGTCAGGGAATGGCTATGCAGACAAAGTGCTAGTCAGTGCTGGAAGAGCAACTTGCCATTGTCAGAATAACCAGAAGATACACACTGTTTACACAGCATGAGAGAGTCAACATAACTTTGGTTTTTAAGTAACTAGAATTCAAACAGTGGCCTTTAACTTACGTTTCTTGTACAGGTAAACCATTAGGTTTATTTAAAATATATATATATATATTTATTCTAACTCAAGAGTGTTTATATATGAACCCGTATAAACCCTCTTTAGTTAGAGCAAATATCTCACATTGAACAGCCACAAATCCCAGCCTCCATTTTTCTGTCGGTTTGATTCAGCTTCCATTATTAGTTTCTCTTTTGAAGTTGACTGGATTAGAACTATATGGCATGATCAATGAGAATTTTTGCTATAGATTTGGGTCAAATGAATATTGCGCCTTCATTTGGAGCAAAAATACATTTCAAGTCTAAGTACAATCACCATTTATTTATTATCTGTGGAAACTTCTGAAGAGGATCTCTAAAAGGTGGGAATCTATATTCTGCAAATACACAAATGCTGTTCCTATGAATGAGCAAAGAAACAAGGGGCAAAGTTGTAGGAGTTCTAATTAATCTCAATATTTAACTGATGGGGAAGCTAACTTACAAAAACATAGGGTCGTCTGGTCAGCAATTTTTTGTATAATCAGCTACAGAAAATCATGCAATCGCCACATGTTTCTGTCATATGTTCCTGTTTGCAGCTTCACATCGTGGGTTATTTTCAGGTAACATCTTCTACTTCGTTACATTATTTTGTCTGGCTGATCTTGACAGTCTCACACAGACCCTCTTCCTGGTAATTGTCCCACCTCCCCTCCTTCATTACTGGGGGCTTTTCACCTCTTCTCCCCCCCCCCCTCTCTTTCTCAAAATGCTAGTAAAAGTAAAGCTTGTATTCTACAAGTATGGATATCTGTTCCTTGCTGCAACTAGAAATGCCCTAAACCCAAGCCTGGAAAAGCAAGAGAACTACCACAACCCAACATTAACTCTTAGGGCCATCTAGCTCAGTATTGTCTGCATTTTACTAATAGCGCTTCTCTGGGGTTTCAGAAAGGAATCCTTGTCTGGAGATAGCAGAGTCTGAACCTAAGAGCTTCTGCATACTGAGCCATATGGCCCCTTGGCTTGGTGTGTGTTGGAATGCTAGCCTCTACAAGTAAACTTCCTGGCCCCAAGATATGACCGTGAAGTGTATTCCCCAATTTTTAGAAATTTCTAGTAATCAGAATTCATCCACCTTTTTGGTTTGTGAGAAGGACATCTCTATTTCTAGATATAATTTCTCTTACATTAGCACATCTAGCACCACACCACTGGCTTATTTACACTGGCTAATGTCCAGCTGTCCTCTTCCTCCCTGTTATGCTGTTAACTCAGACCTTATCCAGGTTTACATCACAGGGGCACTTTAATAGAGGTGTCTTCTCAGAGCCAATCAGCACAGGAAATACTGTGTCAGATTTCAGAGGTTAAAAAAAAAGACTGGAAAAAATTACAGTCCCCATTTCCTTAGATTCCGATTACATGCATCCCTTAGATGTGGAACCAGAAAGGAAGTGTGAAAGGAAATTCTTTGTCTACAAGTTTATTATATGTTGTCACAAAGGGAAAGTTAACTATGGCAACAATTTCCCTCTTGCACCCTCCCTCTCAGACATACACTTAGCAAAGCAATGCTACATGTAACAATATTTGAACAGCTGGATGGTACTGGTTGAGCAGAGTTTCCACTTACCTAGTATATTTATTCAATACCCGATTGACAGTCAAATAGAGGGGAAAAGTTGCCAACCATATCTTCTCTCTTCTGGTTTTAAAATTAAATTTCCATGGACGTTTTGCTACTGCAAAGCATTGCTTTTATAGCACCCAGTAGGAGCGACTTTCAAACCTTATCTAAATAGAAGAGAACTTCAAGGAATGTTTTTAAAGCCATGGCCACTCAGTCAAAGTAATGTACTTGGTTGACAGCAGAGACACTGATCACGATCAAAAGCCCTGGGTGCCTGCTATGGTAGAGAGAGAACATGATGTTAGGACTCATTTCTAATGGCCTTAGCCTTTCTTGCCTGTGGCAAAAAGGCTAAGCCCTCTCCCAACTAGATTTGTCCACCATGTCCCACTAGGGTTGTCAGAGGAATTGAGTTGAGTTCCATCTTCCACCAGTGTGCAATGAGTCGAGCCAGCTGGTGGAATTTCTGTAATTTTGTTTGTGCGAAAAAACATTTGCACAAATTTCAGCTGTAAATTGCACAATTTGCACAAAGGTTGGCTGTAAATCATGCAAATTGCATCCATAATTTGTGCAAATTATGCATATTCGAGCAATTCATAGCCAAAATTTGTGCAAATCTCTATTTGTGCAAATTATGGCCAAGTTTTTAAAAAAATGTGGAAAAGTCCCTGGAAGTTGGGGAAACCTTGTGGTGCGGCACGTAAAAGCAAGCTGAGTCGGGCATGCAGTTGAAGTCTGGCAAGCCCAAAAAGCGCCTGACTACCTGGCAATACATATCCCTATGCACCCTCCACTGGTGGTAAGGGCAAGTCTCAAGCGTCTCCACAATGGCACTGGGTACATGCATTGAACACAGGATTCCTAGAGCAGTTGTCCTAGGGCTACAACATCTCAAAGCCCTGTATGAAATTTGCATGGGACCATCCTATTGGAGGAAGTACTTTCAATCTATGCTGGAAGAGGCTAGACCTCATGATCAGAGGTTAGACCAGCCTTTCCCAACATGGATATGTGTTAGCTTGCATCTCTTGTCTTGTCAACTTTTGCCAGTGTGTAGCTGTATTAGACAGTTACAGCAAATAGAACAACGGGTCTTGTGGCACTTTAAAGACAAGCAAGTTCATCATGGCATCAGCTTGCATGGACTAGAGTCCACTTCATCACACGCACAATGTGTTATCGTAATTTAGCAAGTGTATTTATTTCTTTACTGCATTATTATTCTGCTTTTCGGAAGAATTATCTCCCAAAGTAGCTTCCATCAATAAAGAGAGAGAGAGAGAGAGAGAGAGAGAGAGAGAGAGAGAGAACTATCAAGATAAGAAACCCAAGGGAAGGGGAGTGGAGGGGGAAAGGTAGAGGATGGAGATCTGTTCTTGAAGCCAAAGCAAGTGGTAACCTGTAAGTGGGCATCTGTACCAGGTTCAGGCCAAGCCAATCTGTGCTTGCTGGTTTTCTTGCTTGAATAGCAATTGGTAGTTCTACTTTCTTTGGCTCGTGGATGGTGCCAGAGTGTTTTCTCCCTGGCTTCTGCAGTCCCAGGACAACAACCAGTTGGAGCTGAGTGTTCTTTCTGGCAGGCAGGGAGGGCGTTAGCAACCCTCTGCAGCTGCTACTTCCCTGGTTTTCTCTTCCTTGCAAGCAAGGGGTGCAGCATCCCAGTAGCCCTAGATTCCTTGGTTTCATTTCTACTTTCCAATCCCAAGGCAACTGTCAGTAAAATAATTACTGTAACTATTCACAAAACCATGTGGATATGATCAACCCTGCATCATGAATTACGCGATAATTATTTGTCTACAAATATTTATTTTGCATACATTTGAGCTTTAATGCAATCATCATCATCATCTGTATTTTCTGTATTTCATTTCTCTTTGACCTCACTGCTTCCATTTTCCCTATCTACACCCATGCCAATTTAGGATAACTCTTCAGGCAACTGATGAAGTGGACTCCAGTCCATGAGAGCTTATGCCATAATAAATTTATTAGTTTTAACTGCCAAGAGATTCTTCATAGCAATTATATAGTGCATTTTAAGTATTCAAAACTGAAGGTATTAATATTTTTTTTAATAAAAATTTTTTTTTGCTACAATCCTATACGCACAATTTGGGAGCATGTCTCATCGAACTCAGTGGGGCTTAATATGGAGTAGATATGTATAGGATTGAAGTGCTAGAACTCCAGAGCCTGGCATCTGAAAAGGAAAGATCACACTGCACAGCTGATAAAGCCAAAAGCAGCCTTTTCTCAGCTAATCTATCTCGTTGGCTGAGGTCCCCTCTACAAGGATTCGCTTTTGCGCCTGGTTAGGCGATTATGCGCATAATCGCAGAAGCGCATTTACGCCTAATCCCTCTGAACGAGAGGCAGCGAGAGGCGGCGTAGCGCATTGAAGGATGTCCAAAATGCGCTTTACAAATAGTTAATGCGCATAAGCGCATATTCACACAGTCAAAATGCGCTTTAACGGACAGAGCAAAATAAAAATCGCGATTTAACGCGCATTCGATAATGCGCATAATCGGAGAGATAATGCACCTCTACACCCCATTTGCGCTCCGCTGGTGTGGAGGTAAATTTTTTAATGAGACTTCAAAGAGCATTAAACCTCTCTTGTAGAGGCAAGCCTTAGCCAATTATACTGTAGCAGCATATGGTATTGCTTTGCCAGCAGCCAGGCAAGGCAGAGTATCTAGGGATAGCATCTGAAGAATACTGGACTGGGCAGATGACCCAAAGAACAGCATGGTTTACCTGTATGCTTGGAACACATGGTTTGCCTGTATGTTTGGAACACAAACCATGGTTTAGTTTCTCAGTTATGTTAGTGCAGATCACAGTTTGCTGTGATACTTTATGGAGCCTGTGTACCCACCCAGATTCCCACAGAGCTGGGCAGCAAGAAATCCTCAAGCTTCCCTTTAGCATCAGGCAATACAATGATCTGGCTTAAAAAGTAGGTTGCTATTTTCACTGAGTGTTTGCCCACAGTCAAATATTGCTGCTTAATAGTGGTCAGTTGACAACAGTTGACTGCCCAGTTGATGGCATTTTGTGAACAAAGTATGGATATGTTGTTGTTGTTGTTGTTGTTGTTGTTGATAATATGTGACCTCTAACTTGTGTCTCAAATTTTGCATCTGAGGTGAAGTCTTCAATCTTCCTCATGATTAGGTCAGTATTCTTGTTCTCTGTTCACAGTGAAATAATAAAGAAGCTCAAGTCATGCATGTAACCCCAGTGTGCTGGAGCATATGTGTACACAACATTCATTTCATTTCTTACATTTCTTTGCTGCCCAATAGCTAACACTCTCTGGGTGGTTTGTAAAGATTAACATCTTAAAATACAATAAAACAAAATGCAATAAAACACATTTACATATTATATACATATACAATTTAACAATCAACAACAAATTGATGAACAAGAAATCAAAGGATTTCTTACTGTAATATTAGGGTGGTGGGTCACCAGTTCAATTGTAGATCTGGGGTGGAGAACCTCAGGCCTGGGATCCAAATGCATCCCTCCGTGGGGGTCCCAATTTGACCTTCTGGGGTTCCTCACATGGCCCTGCCGCCTTCCCTGGGCCATGCCCCTTTCCCACAACCACCCATCATTTGGTGGTTTCCTGGCTTTTCTGTAGTTTTCTGCCTCTTAGGCGTGGGGCTAAAACAAACATTGCTCTAAATGAGTGTCTAGCAGCTATGATACTTTTCATTTTTACTCTAGAATAGGTGCTGTAGCCCCAGTCCTAACCCCCACATTAGGGTCCTGATCCAGATTAGGGACCCTGTGCCTACTCTAGAGTAAAAATGAAACATATGGCATAGCTGCTAGACACATATTTAAAATAATTCCTGTTTTGGGCCTATGGGTCAAACTAAACATTCCAATAATCATGCATTGTTTGGCTATTTAGATGGAGGAAATGTAGACTCCCCCCTTTTTAATCCCTCTCCCCCATGGGTGAGGGTGGGTGAAATTTTGGGAGAAAAATGGGTGTGGGGGGAGGTTTAACCCCCCCTCCCACTGCAATGCTCCCAATCTAAATTGGGGCCACACACACTTACTGCAACATAAGTAAACCTATTGCACATAGCTCTTACCAACCTGCCCAGACACTGAGCTCATTAGATAGATAGATGACAGATAGATAGATAGATAGATAGATAGATAATTTGCATATGGCACAATGGCCTTTAGAATCAATACACAAACACCACCTCCACAGGTCTCCCCACCCATAGCCAAAGCCCACCCCCTCCTTCAGCGTTTCCATGCAAGTTAAAAAATACACTATACAAACTGCTATTTAAATAAAATTATCCCCTTTGCAATCAACCCCTTCTTGCAATAAAAAGTTTTGTCTAATCTTTTGTGCTGCTACAGCGAATTTTGTCACCTTTCTTGTAATTGTCACATCATAGTCAGCCAAGAGTTTCAAAGTAAGGTCTCTATTTGATAAGCGCTCCCTTTTTTCCAGAATTTCTTTTAAAAAACGCACCCTGATACTTTGATACAATGGGCAATAGAGGAGGTAATGTACTAGGTCTTCTATCTCCTCTGCCCCACAAATACAATTTCTTTGTGCGTATGGGATCCCCTTGGAAATGTTAACTCTTGCAAGTAGTATGAACGATATTGCTCCCCTTTTACCATGCTGTACCAGGGTGAGAACTGCTGTCGTTGACTTGCTTGGACATTACCAAGCGTGTCTAGCTCATAAATTGTTTCTGATACTCACACTATTATGGCCTACCAATCCTTGAGGTTCGTTAAAATAGAAATATGCCAATTCCAGAAAACTTTGTGCCCACCCTCCCTTCCTAAGCTGTTCCTTAAAACATAGACTAGGGAGACTATCTTCCTTCATACGCATTATTTTTCCCCGTATAGTAAAAAAGCCTTATGTAGGCGGGCCTTGATGGAGGGAAGATCCACTTCCATTCTCAATAGGGCTGCAGGGACTCCCTAGGGAAGAGCCAGCAGTTCTTTTAGGAATTTATTTTGTATCCTTTCCAATTCATCAGTCTTCCCGGCACCCCATAGTTCCGCCCCATAGAGCAGTTGCGGGAGTACCTTTGCTGTGAACAGTTTCAATATAGGTTCAACCAATAGGCCACCTTTCTGCCTACCATAATCAAGGATTGCTCTTGTTGTTCTTCGCGCTGACCATTTAGCCGCATTAACCTGAGTTTTCCAACTCCCATTATATGAAAAATGTACCCCTAAATATTTAAAGCTGTCACACTGTTCAATTTGTTGACCGTCCACCCTCCGGGTATGATAACACTTTTTCTTTGCAAACACCACCACCTTTGTTTTTGCATAGTTAATCATTAACTTCTCTTCTTTGCATATTTTCCGCAATTTCCTTAGGAGTCTTCTCAGTCCCACTTGTGTACAGGATAATAGGGCCATGTCATCTGCATACAGCAGAATTTGTAACTTTTTATGACCTACTGTAGGGGGGAAGCAATCCATTGCAGTAAGATCCTCTACTAGGTTGTTAATGTAGAAGTTAAATAGGAAAGGAGCTAGTAAGCATCCCTGTCTGTTGCCCCTTTTTATGTTGATTTTTTCTGACAGTACTCCCCCTTGCATTAACATTAGTAATTGTCTATCTATACTTGTCTGTGCAAGTTTGTTCCAGAGATGGTCTCTGTCCACACTGTCAAAGGCTGTGGCAAAATCAACGAAGGCCACTTACAGGCTCCCTCCCAACGTGCTACAATATTTTTCGATCAGATGCTGTAACATATAACATTGGTTTACCGCACTTGTCCCCCTCCTGAAACCTGCCTGTTCCTTTGCTAGGATGTTAGAATCCTCCTCCCACTGCAAAAGCTTATCCAGCAGGTGTCTGCTATATAATTTAGATGTTATATCTAGCAGACTAATAGGCCTATAGCTTTTGGGGTCAGTTTTCTTTCCTTTTTTGTATATTGGTACAATAATGCTGGTCTTCCAACCTTCTGGGATTTTTCCTGTCAAGTTGATTTGGGTAAACAGTTTTGCCATATTGGGGCCCACCAATCTGCATTTTCTTTGAACAATTCTGGGAGGAGCATATCTTCTCCTGGTGCCTTGCCAACACTGAGCTCATTAGAGGGCATGCTCCTGGTGGTTTCACATGGACCTATGGCCTGACTGGAGTCAACCGGGAGAAGAGCCTTCAGTGTGGTGGCCCCCTTTCTTTGAAACTCCTTGCCCCTGGAGGTCAGGCAGGCACCAATACTGTGTTGCTTCCAGCGCCTCCTGAAAACAGTTCTATTCCAGGAAGTATTCTTTAACTGACAGTCACGGTTTTTATTGGCATTCTTTTTTGAAAGAAATGCTATTTTAATGGTGTTTCAATCTTTGTATCCTTTCGTGTTTTACTTCTTATGTTCACCACTCCAGAATCTGTTTCAGATATGAACCAGTATACAAATTTTATTAATAAATGGATAGATAAACTTTCTATGATCGCAAGAACATTTAGTGTGGCCCTTAGTTACTGGCAGTCAGAGCTTTAAGCTACAACATGCTAGTATTTGTTGTATTATTATTTTTTGACCCACTTTTGGTCCTGCCCTCTTTGCTTTCAAATGTTGCCCTGAATAGCATCTCTGAAATTAAATTCCTCTCTTGGCCTGAAAGAGATTCATCACCTCTGCAGTAGATAGCAGGGCTGAACCATAAGCCCTTCTGATGCAGCATAGACACAGAGTGAAACTTCATATTTGATGTTCCTAGAATCAACGCATTTGTCTCCATACATCTGAAAAGGTTCTCAGTAGCAGTTTAGAAGAGTCCATTCCAAAGACTAGTTTAAGAAGATAACTGCACTACTGTTGCAAATAATGTGGGGGTAGAATTGCAGCTAACACCAATGTATCCTTGAGAAAATGACTGAAGGCAGATATGGACAATATACGACTTTATTTGTTTTGGCAGTTAGAATTCCCAGGCATGGACGTCATCAGCTGCTCCACTTAATGTATCCACAGGAATTTATCCAGCTTGGAGCCAAAGATATATTTTAAATAAAACCGCATGCTCAAGGTCACTTTTTCAATCTACAAAAATTTGTCAATAAACTGCTCTAACTTGAAAGAACCATCAATTTACATTAAGGCTTCAGTCATATTCTTGGCTCACAAAAGCAGTAAAGTAGGAAGGATGAAACTTACAGACCTCTTCCATTGGTCCATGAGAGCTTTTAAGGTAACATCACTGCTATAGGAAAGTCTGTGAACCTTGAAAATTAAAAAGTTAGTTATCATACTATGACCAGATCTACACTAAGCAGGATATTGCACGATAATAATAATAATAATAATAATAATAACAACAACCATTATGCTAGTTGTTCATTCTTTCATGCTAGTTGTTCATTCTTTCACGATAACTGTATAAGAGGTAGGAGCCACATTACTGCTTTATAGAGGTATTAAAGTGCACTGACAACTGCTGGAGCCCATTGACACATACCATCTACTGCTTTCATAGTGCTATATCCTGCTTGGTGTGGCTCCTGCCTTTTATATATCACTTTCATACCACGTTCATAGTCCTATATCTTGCTTGATGTAGTTCTGGCCTAGAGCACATCACAAAGAAGAGTACACTGGGACCCCCTCTAGATGGATTCCGTTTGACGCCTGGTTAGCCGATTATGCGCATAATCGCTGAAGTGCTTTACGTAAATGCTTGTATGCAGGAGGTAATTGAGCGCACAACTGGTTGCCTTACCGGTTGTTTGAAATGCGCTTTACAAGTAGTTAATGCGGAGAATCGCTTGTTCACATAGTCAAAATGCGCTTTAACGGCCGGAGCAAAATAAAACTCGCTATTTAACGTGCGTTCGATAATGCGCATAATCAGAGAGAAAAAGCGCCTCAATTCCCGATTTACACTCCACTCTTGTAGAGGTAAAAATTTTAATGAGACTTCAAAGAGCTTTAAACGTCTGGTGTAGAGGCAGCCTCAGATAGATTTCTATCATGCAACAGTATTTGCAGAGTAGAAGTGCAAGTGGTAAAGTTGTGATACTTTTGTGTCTATAAAGTCTTCTTAAAAATGTTCCCTACATCTATTTAGCCATGACAGATAGTAAGGCAGCCTTCCTCAACTTGGTGTCCTTCAGATATTGTGCAATGCAACTCTCAGCATTCTTGACTATTGGTGGGAGTTGAAATCCAAAACACCAGGTTGGCTAAGGCCAATACAAAGGAATTGATGAGTCACTATTACCGTAACATGAAGTTGGCATTTCAGTATTTTGTTTTCAGGAAATTTTTTTCATGGAAACAAGAATATCCAAATGATCAGTAAGCAGACTCACAATTAATGCACCACTTAATTAAGCTGCTGTCCAAATAAATTGGTGCATGCTTAATTCAACCAAATAACTAGGATATGATATCCAGACTCATTGGAAACATTTTAAAAGTAAGTGGTCTTTATTCTTTCTTATGCAAACCCCTCCCCCCACCCTGATCAAAACATGTTTTGGAAGAACAAAGGATGGCATTAACTATTAGAAATTGAACCAATGAGACAAACGTATATTTCTTTTTGTGTGTTGCATTCATATGCACAAAAGCTGCTACCTCCTCTTCAGCCAAATGTAAACAAACAGAAAGTGTGTGTGATGGGGGTCAGGGTCAAACTACACGTAACATTAATCAGGCATTTGGCTCTTGAATGTAGATGTTTCTTTCAGAAATAGCCAGTGTAGGGAACCTGATCTGGATTGGGACCCTTCCAGTCCAGATCAGATGACATGTAAAAGGTGTGCTAGGCTGTGATGCTGATCAGGATTCATCTCCCCATGCCTCCAGTTTGCCTGGGGTACAAGCTCCCATTGAAGTGACTAGAGCTTCCCCCACTGCAAATTGTAGGCTTTCCCCCCCTCATTCTGCCAGTTTCCCTGGGATGGGAGAGCAGTAGGGAAGCACACTCTGACTTATACCATCAACTGCATCTCCTGCCTCCTAGAAATAAAATCAGTGGGTAGACCAACCTGGCTCTATCCATTGGCAAGAGAAAGAGCAGCTGCAAGGGTCTCACTTTCCCCTTCCCTGCCAGAAAGAATCCAACTGTCTGTAGCTGTAAGACTGCAGAAGCCAGGGGAAAACACTCTGGCCCCATCCATCAGCCAAAGAAACAAGAGCCACCAATTGCTAGTCAAGCATGAACACCAGAAAGCGAAGATTGGCCTGGCCTGACCTGACCTGGATATAAATGGCTGCTTATAGCTAACCACTTGGTTCTGGCCTTGAAGAACTGATCTCTTTCCTCTACCTCTTACCTTCCTGTGTGAGTGTATGCTTTAGATTATAAGTCTGATGAAATGGCTCTCTCTCTCTCTCTCTCTCTCTCTCTCTCTCTCTCTCAATGTGTGTCACTTTGGGAGATAATAATTGTCTGAAAAGCAGGATAAAAATACATAAATAAGTACAGTCTACCACTTCTGTCTGTTGGATAAGCCACAATGTTAGGCATGAAGAAGAGTATTTAGGTTTGGTGTAGGGTAGGAAAGGAGGGAGGGAAGAAGCCAGAATGGCAGTGAGAAGAAGGAAGTGGGAGAATAAGGGGAACTGCAGCTGGAGTGTGGAAAGGAAGACTCATAAACATTATTTTTCCCCTTAGAAGTTCAATTAAATAGGACCAGATAACAGAGTCTTCCCAAAACATTCAAAGGGTATTTATTAGGTTCATGCATCACTAGGCCTACATGACCCATATTAGTATACTTCCTATTTTTAAATGGCATTATATGACAGTGCATTGCAAATCAAATGTCCCATGAAAGCAAATCAGACAAACTACAATTCTAGCCCAAATTTAAAGTGTTATGTTTTGACACCTAGGAGTTGACCTTCGTAAGAGAGAAGTAGGGTGAGAAACCATTTCTCACCATATATACAGATATTAAGATTCAGAAAGAGGGAGGAAGGGAGAGATATTGGAGCTACTGCTACCTTTTTTTCCCCTTCTTTCCAGATTCCAGCACTATTTCTGAACATGACTCAGTCCCTTGGTATTTTTGTGGTTCTCCACAGCGAGGGTTACTGGCTGTATTCACTGGCCACAAACTGCTCAAATGTTTTATTTTCATTGAAAAATGATTGAAAACATATTGGGCCAGGCTAACCACCAGAAGTGGCATGTTCAAAAAAATTACCCAGTTGGTCTGCATGCCACATCAGAGCAGAATTAGGTTCAAATTAGGAACTTGTCACAACATCCAACTGCAAAGTAACAGTAAACAGGACGTTATAGCTGGGAAAGACCCAGAATGTAATTAACTTATAGGCTAACTAAATCTGAAATGTTGAGATAATTGTATACACCTGAACAATAGGTCAAAGGGTCATGGGCATTCCTCTAGAGAAAAATAGTAAGGGTTATTCCAAAATGTGCATGGAATCATGGTTTGTGCTTGAACAATGAATACTACACAGCTTGTGGGGGGGGGGGGTGTAGAGAGCTTTCCTCTGGCATTGCATGTGACACCTGATCTGGAGAGAGCCTGCTCTCTATACCAGCAGATTGTCTAACAGGATTCCTTGAGAATGGTTGTGTGAACTCTGAGGGTAAGGCTCTTTCAAGAGATGGTGTGATGTTCAGCTGCCATATATGCCATTATAGTTGCAAAGTTAGTGATTATATTATGCATGTTGGAATATATGTTGTAAAAGGTTTTAAAATGCATATAGTTCCAGGAAGTAAGGAGGCCTAAATGTATTTGTAGTTGTGTTTACAGTTTTGGTAAGTATAGATTAGAAGGAGGGGGAGTAAATGCCTAAGTGTTGATTGAATGGTGGCGGGGGAGTGCTTGGATTGGCTGGCTGTGTGAGAGTGGGAGGAGCTGGAGAACCATGTGAAAGTATATATGGTTCTGGCTGACAGGAGCTGAGAGGGATTAAAGAGAGTATAAATTGATGAAAAGGGGTAGATGATTAGCTGAGAGAAGTGTTTGATGATTATTGAGAGAGTGAGATTGGATTAGGATAGGAAGGATTGATGTGAAATATAGTTTTGGGGAATAGATAACTAAGATAAGAAACAGTTGAATTTCACATTGACACTATTTAAGAGTGAACTACAGAAACCAATACAATTTGAAGCCTTGTAACCATAACACCTTTGAACTGAGGAAACCATTAAGCTTACTGACACAGAATTTACTTCTGTTAATAAATTCCATTCAAACTGAACAACTGGTGTGGTTTTGGGGTGTACCTGAGGAGGGTACTGGGGGCAGTGGAAGGGAGAAGTGGGGGCTAGGTTACTGGGCTGTGGTACTGTGGGGCCTAAAAGAGTACAGGCGAGACAGGGGCAGCAGCAATTATTATTATTATTATTATTATTATTATTATTATTTATTTCATTTCTAGCCCGCCTCTCCATCCAGATCGAGGCGGGGAACAACACCAAATATAAATATAAAACAATAAAATAGATAAACCGTTAAAACAGATAAAAACAAATACATTATTAAAAACATCTTAATGAACTTGAACTCTCAAATGCATCATCAGCACAGGGGGGATTGAAGTGACTCCCAAGTGCTGGTGGCATAGCACGTCTTGTCAGGTGTAGCCAGGTGGGTTGCACAGGTGAAACAAAGATGTCACAAATGGGCAGGAAGGAACAACCGGAAATATATTGGAAGTGAAAGGGGGTGGACAGCAAGCATATGAGAATGAGAGTGAACAAGCTGGAAAGTTGACGAAGATCAAGTACTTGTGTACCAAAGAACAAGACACAATGGTTTCCACCATTGCTTCATAGTACAACATATAGTATCAGAAGTGGGTCCAGATCCACAGAGCAACTGACCTAGTTTGTACATCGCAATTACCCAGGGTTTAAACAAACCAAGGGTAGCTGTGAACGATGCTCTGTCCATGGCATCTGAACCTTGAGTTATGGATTGCTATAGGAGGAAGAACCCATACTTGTAACCCATGTTTTTTTCTTGATTCACAACTATGGGTAGTTCCTCCCCCAACAACTCACAATTCCCAGATCAGATATCATGGACAACAACCCAATGGCGTAATGTCCCTTGTTAAGCTTAGCGAGAGTGGCCAGCTGGCTAGGAGCCAGCATGCTTCCTCGTTCCCACTTTATTCACAACAACGTACAGTTTCAACAAACAGTGGGTTGTTGCAATGAACAAACCAGGCTATTGTGAAATCTGAAAGAGTAAGAAGAAAGACAGAACAGCTTAGGTTCCCAAAAATATTAGATCTCTTCAGCCATGCTGCAGACAACTGAAGGAGCACTTTGACCTGTTTCTGGAAGCCACAGAACTGTGGACAAGGCAAATATGATGAAAGTATGCCTGTTATTGAATATTGCTAGGCCCAAGTTGTTGATTTGTTTTATAGCTTTTTTTTTTATTACTAACCATAGAAGAAAAGCCTAAATGTGATATTGTGGTAAACATGAGACATTTGAGAGACACAAGAAACAAAGTGAGGCAGAATCCTTTCAGAGATTTGTTTATGAACTTCAAAGGCTGAGTCAAACATGTAACTATGGAGATGTTGCTGATTCATTAAGAAGGGATCAAATCATCTTAAGGGTACATGATTACGAATTGAGAAGCAGATTGCTAGAAAATCAAGATTTCACTTTGGCTAAGGCAATTGAAGTGTGCCAAGCTGCAGAGATGTGTGCCAAGCTGCAGATGGTATATTTGTTGGAAAGACAGAATTATGGGGCATCTATGGACAGGATTGTGACTACTGGTAGCCATGCATAGTCCAGAGGTGATCTCTCCAAAAACCCAAATTTAATTAGTTAGAATAGCAAGTTGAAGTCTAAATCATCCCGCCTGTTCTCTGGCCCATGCTGAGCATCCTCTCAGCATGAATCCGAGGACTGTCAGGCTCTCTGGAGAGCCATGCTGCCTGGAGGAAGCAGCTGCAAACGCCTGGCTCTGAGGGGCTCCTTCCCTGAGAGCCAGGAATTGTGGGAGAGGTGACTAAAGGAGATCACTTGTACAGGACCCACTCAGACTGACAGCCTCTTCATCTTTAACAGCTACATGGCAGGGAATAGTTGCTGGGAATAGTTGTACCTATTGAATTTGGGTGGTACAAATGGATGAGAAAATCATTACACTGAGTTCAATAAGAATTTACCAATGTTTGTACATTTCTTCATATTTTGAATAGAAAGAACTTGAGATTACAAAAACTGAATTAGCAAAACTGACAGTTTTGTCCATCCTTACTAAATTGTCAAATCATACTACACCAGTTCTATACCAGCTGCAGTAGTTGCATTTCTATTGGTTTTCACCTTTAGAGCCCTAAATAGTTTGGGTCCAGGTGATTTGAAGAACCACCTACACCCTTAAGACACAGCATGGTTTTTAAGAAGCCCTGCTCAATGGCCTGCCCTTAAGATCAATATGACTGGTGGGCCAGGGCCTTTTCACTAGTGCCCCCTTCCCTCAGGAGAGGGGCGATTCTGGTGGGATTCCCTCCTGAGAGATACACAGCTAGCCTCATTTGTTATGACTGTTAAGAGGGTTTTAAAAACTCATTTGTTTTCTTTGGCTTTTAACTGAAGTTTTTATGATGTGTGGTGTGTTTTTTTTGGTTTGTTTTATTTAAGTTCTCTGAGATGACTTTATTTAAGTTCTCTGATATTTTGAACTGTATTTTATTGTGGCTGGCTTACTTCAAATTGGTGATTTATTAGTAATATTGTGTTTTTTAATAATTTATACCAGAAATTGTATGCCGTTCTACTACTGTAAGCTGCCTTGGGAAGACTACTGTCTTGAAAGGCAGATCAGATATATTTGTGATAAATAATTATGTGGTAATATTTATATCTAGCTCAATTATGACTACTGCTGAGGGGAAAAATGCCCAGTGGACATGGGAAAACTATAATCAGAATGAATTTTAACAATTAAAAGTGTTGACACAAAAGACTGCAGAGCTTTTTATTATAACAGCACACTGTCCACACTTGCATCTAAAGAGGGGATTGAGGCGTTCTTTTGAAGCTTATGCATCTAGTGTCCTGACTCATGCAGGAAAATAAGTCAGACATGAAGATCACTGGGTGACTTTGAGCCAATAACTGACTCTCAACCTAACTTACCTTACAGGGTGTCATGACGATTAAATGGAAAGGGGAAGACTCCTTGGAGTAAAAGGTGGGACATAAATGTAACAAATAAATATATTCATGTATTATATTTTTAATCTGCCCAATAACTAAATGTTCTCTTGGCAGATAAAAATAATAATAATAATGTCCAGGTAGGAAAAGAAGTGTTTGGATATAAGTTTCACATTTGTATTTACGGCAAACCAATTTAGATTGAAACAGATCACAAGCTTCATTTTTAATCCAATTGCAAAATTGGAGTGGCCCAGCACTCTGCCATGGTTGTAAAAGCTTTCGTTTCAGTTACAATTCTATGTTTTGAAGCCTGGTAAAGACCATGTAGTAGCTGATCCCCTATCTAGGGTATGATAGAATTGTTCCAAGGCAAGCTGTAGAAGCTGATATGATGATTCATGTAAATTTGATGAGATAAAACCCCAAGTTTTTCCAATACATACTCTCTGACGTGATGCAGAGAGACTTCACAGAAATTGATCAGACCAATTGCTTCTGGGTGGCCTAGTCCTCATATACTAGCATCCTCTTAGCAGTATAACAATTTCAAGTGCTGAACAGTGTTTTATTGAAAAGGAGAAGGTTTGAGGCTCAAAAGACCATGAAAAGGAGAATTTTTTTTTGAAAGACTGTACACTTGAACATTGAAAAGTATAAATGGAGGGACTGGGATATTTTGTCCATGGCAACGAATTAACTGTGACATAAACACAATTGTGTGTGCTGCCTTTAGAAATATAGGTCCTAAACAAGCCATGCTGGTGATCGAAGAGCCTATATCAACATGGTTGTGTGCATATGCAGGAAAAGGATTTGTGCTAATTGATGGCTATTTTTCTCATTATCCATAGGTTACCTTATTAATATATGCCACAGCTTCCAAAGACATTCAAAAAAATTAAGTCAATTTTTGCCAGTCACAGCACATCTGAGGTAATTTGAACAAATAATTGCCATGAGTTTTATCATGAACTTAAGAATTTTTCATGGGTCTATGTGCTCTCCATATCACTTCAGGTCCTGAGTATCTTCAGTTGAGTGGCCTTGTTAAAAATGGAGGTCAAATTGTCAAGGAATTGCTCAGAAAAGCATGGGAAGCTTGCTTATTAGAGGCAGAAGGGAAGGGGCGAGCGAAAGTACACTTCTGGAAAGATCGTATGAAACATAAGCAAAAGGTATACAGGGGCTCACGGGGCTGTAGCTTAGTGGTATGTGCTACATGCTTTCCATGAAGAAGGTCTTACATCTGATTTCTGGCATTTCCAGGCAGCCTAGGAAAAACTCTGCCTGAAACCCTGGAGAGCTGCTGCTGCCAGTCAGTGTCAGCACTAGGGATTTACAGATTGTGTAAAATCTGTTCCATCTGTGTTTTGCAGATAGTTTGGTGCATTTTGTTCCATCGTTCTCCCACCAATGGAATTGTTTTTTCCCCCAGTTTCCAAATTTGCGCAAATTCACATGTGCAAAAATGCACAAATCCCCCCAAATGTGCAAATACTTCCCAAATGTGTATTTTCAGGCTTTGGCCTATGGGGGGAATGCATATCTTTGCCTGGTTTGGGGGGGTATTTTGCATATTTTTCTATGATGAAATTTGAACAAAATTCTTGAAGGTTAGAGAAATGGTCTGTAAGTCTGTGGAATCTATCCAATGAGAAAAGCCAGTCTACTGTCGAATCCATGATTCATAAAAACCCAAACACATTTGGTTCTGTTGTGGATTTCTGCAATATCCCTTGTTGACACTAATGGACTAGATGACTCAATGGTCTGACTCAGTAGAAGACAGATACCTATTCCAGCCAAATGACCAGGTGCACATTTATAATGGCTCAGCATAGACACAGACTGCAAGAGTTATTAAGGAACTGTCTTCCGCCCTCCTTCATGTCAACATCAGACAGTCAATCATACAGATGAACAGATGGCAGCTTCATCTCATAGCAAGGGACAATGATGTGATTGAACAACATCTCTATCAGTTGCATAATGTGATGGTGAATTGGAACAAAAGTCAGGAAGTGGTATACAGAATGAACAAGGCTGAACAAGATCTACAAGGCTGTGCAAAGCAGCACAGAGGATGACTGAATAATACTGAAAACACTTGGAAGCCATTTGAGTGTTATGTTTTTTCTCAACACTCAATAATTTCCAGCATTGCTTCATAATACAACAAAGGAATGAGTAAACCAGGGAAGACTTAAAGTATCTCCTGTCAGTCTGTGGTTTTGGTGGAGTTAACGCATCCTTCAAAGCTCACAGGATCACATATAAAGGCTGTTTTTTTCTAACACAAACACACCACTAGAGGAAGAACCAATATCAGGAGTGCATATCGTTTGATCAAGAAGCTGAATCCAACCAACTAAATATGAATTGTAGCTTAATAGCAGATTGATCAACTTCTTGGTTTTACTGCCTGCCTATGATTGCAAGCTGTTAAGCACCTGGTAAACCACAATCCATAGTTTGTTGTGCTGTCTACCATCAACTTGATGAGACACAACAGCTTGTGCAGATCTGTCCTACACCATCAAGAACAGAAGAGCAGGCCGGTAGAAATCATTAAGAGTTCAAAGCCTTCTAGACAGGCAACTAGTATTATATGGAAACCACGCATCAAGGTGTAAATAATAGAAAAGGAGTCTGCCTCATGGAGTTATTTTGCCAGAGGTATAAGGTGGGAATGTTAAATATAATCAATCTCTGGAGGCACAGTAGGTACATGGCATGTAACACTTTGCAATGTAAAAGGCAACGTATGAAGGAGCCCTTGAACAAGAAGGTTTGCCTTTGGAGAGATTCGTATGACCTTCTTAAATGTAAATTTGTTTTGACTTCTCTCTCTTTCCTTTAAAAAAACAAAATAAAAACCTGCTAATATAATGAAGCTGACATGTTTCCTAACAAGGGCATAGTTGGCAACCCATATTCAATATTAAAAGAACCCCTTGGCAAGAATTTTTTGTATGCCAGTCAGAAATATGCTAAATAATCTAGTGGACATGGTCTAATTATGTTCCTAATCAAATTAAGCCCTTCAGCCAGTTGTTCCTCATGGCTTTTGCTTACATGTTCAGCAATTGAACAAAAGATGTCCACAAAACTACAGGAAAGAGGTCAATTGTGGTGGGGGAGAATTCACTTTCACATGAGGCCACTCCCACCTGCTCATTTAAATAATGAGAAGCACAAGCGCTGCATGGTTTGCAGATTCCATGCTGTTCTGTTTTACTGTGGTAGCTTTGCACATGATCTTCTCAATGCCTTCCTTGTACATTGTAACCAGTTATGTAAACAAGGAGGCCTCAAGGACGAAGGGCATGGATAGGCAACCTCTACGGCCCTGAGGACAACACATGGTATTTGATTGGCAGCCAAGGGCCACATGAATACACAGAGCATACACAAGCTTTCCTCAACCTGGTGCCTTCCAACAGGTGCCAAGCATAAGATGTCAATCATCCCTGCTAGATAAGACTGGGAAGTGGCTGCTTGAAGGAGAATGACTTTGGCTCAGCCAAATGAAATACATCTAAGAGCTTGGACAGCCTTCCTTCCCCTAAGGGGAATCAATTGCCCTGGCCAAACAATGCCCCCAGTTAAGAGGAAATAGATGCTGAGAGACAGCTCAGAGCTTCATAGCCACCTTTTGTCCCCTAAAGCAGCCTTTCCCATCCTGATCCCCTTCAGATCTGATGGACTACAACTCCTGTCATCCTGAGCCAGCATGATAAAGGACTATATTGGCTGGGATGATGGGAATTGTAGTCCTCCAACACATCTAGAGGGCACCAAGATGGGGAAGTGTAGTGCCTAGTTACTTATGGAAATTGGTTAAAAATCCCCTCTTCCCACTCCAACAGAGTTTTGTTAAAGAATTGCAAACTATACACTATATGAAAAGGGACATCACCAACAAGGAAGAATAAGCATTTATCCAAAAGAATGTTCAGGGTATTGCACAACACTCATTTTCCATAAGTAGAAATGATGGTTGAATAAGGAATGCATTGAAATCTCCTGAAACACAGCATTATAGGGCTAATGAAGGCAATGCAGCCAAGTGCGACAGTCTTCATAATAAAAATGTCTGTTCTGGCAACAACAGATTGGCATGGAAAGCATCTGGAAATGATCAAGACTAAAAAAAACCCATCCCTAATATGTTCTTTCCAGCATTGCAGTGGTTGGGGAGAAGAAGGTAAAGACATACGTGGGTTGGCATTGTTAATGGAAATTAATACACATAAATCAAATGGAGGGTGCAAAATTGAGACTATACAGCCCTGGTTGCAGCACTTTGCAAGTGATCTATTAGCCTTATGGAAGTAGAAAGTAAACTATCAAGTTGACACACAAACACAAAGATTTATATCCTAGGAAATGCTGCAGGAAGATGAGCTTAATGTTATGAGTGAGAAGAGACTCTGAGGAACACATAAATAACAATTTCTGGAAAAGATTCATTACAGTGACCCAGGTAAGTTATTCTGGTTGCTGATGGCCCAAAAAAAAGAGTCCCAACTTGCCATTGAGTGCATAAAATCAAACGTCACATATATCATTGATATGTTGTATTGTGAGATATCGCAGAGAAAGGCGGAGACACAAATTAAGCTGGTAAGTGAGATTTTGAGAAATAGAGTTCTATTCCATGTAAAGACTAAACTGAATGTTATGTTGTAATATCTTCCATGGGAGGTTTAGCAAAACACAGAATAGTTCTTTGTCCCCCACTCTTTTTTAAAAAAATTAAATTTCCTTGACCATATCAAAAGAACTAAAATAGAGGGTTTGGTCCAGGATCTACTTTCTGTGGGTGAAAGGGCTCCGCACATAGAAAGTGCCTTCTCTCAATTTTGAGGGACCCCCTCCCCCCACATCACAGCTCACCCCATCAGCAATGTCTCCTGACACTACGTGTAGCATTTTCAGGAGGTGGGGGGGGAGCCCTACATGGTTTGGGTCCAGATTACCTGTGGGATCGCCTTCTCCCATACAATCCATCCCGCACACTCAGGTCCTCTGGGAAGAATTTACTACAGTCAGCCAAAACTAGGCTGACAACTGTTACCCAGAGTACCTTTTCTGCTGCAGCTCCCAGACTGTGGAATAGCCTGCCGGGAGAGATTCACCAACTTAACAGTCATCCAGAATTTAAGAAAGCCATAAAGACTGATCTCTTCCTGCAGGCCTACCCAGTCGACTTTTAAGAGTTTTATGGGTATTTTATTGGTATTTTAACAATGTATTCGTTTTATAAGCTTTTAAGCAGTTTTACGTATTTTATATCATTTGTTTTTGATGTTGTTTTCCGCCTCGATCCAGAGTGAGAGGTGGGTAATCAATCAATCAATCAATCAATTAATATTATTATTATTCCCACTTCTACCAGCCCGATTATACTCACCTAAATCTGGATCCGACCCAGAGAAAATATTTTCAAAGGCAAACAATTAAAATCTGTGATGAACCAGAAGCAAAAATGTCATCTTAGCAAATTTTCATACAAATCTCCTAGAAATACGACATTTAAAAAAATGATAACTGTGATGTTTTATTGTTTATTGCCAGTTATACAAAATGTAAGTGTTTGTAATGTTTATTGCCCTTTAAGATGTAAGTGCTGTGTGGACTTCAAATACAAGGTTGGTAAGTGGATAATGCTGTTGGGAGGGGGAGAGAGTGAATAGAATGTGAAGTGAATGCTGATTGGCTTGTGGTTCAAAGGTCTGGATTGGCAGTTAGAGGGAGAGGGAGGAGTTAAGGGAAATGATAGAGATAGTATGTGGAGAGAGTGAGGCAGTTGGAGAATCTGGATTTGTCTGTGGAAGGGTCTAGAGAAAGAGTAGGAACAATGTATATTATTATTTTGGGAACTGAGTGATTGGGAGGAAAGAGCGTAGTCTAGGGTGTAGCATAGGCAAGATTGCAAATGAAACTGTATTGAATCAAACAAGTATTGAACCTGATGAAACCATAAGCTTTGTAAACTGCATAACCCTACTTATTGTTAATTTAAAGTTATTTCTGTTTCATAAACTGGAGTGGATTCTTAAGGTACCTGAGGTAGAGTACAGGGTTCAATGGTGGCAGCAGTGAAGGAAAAGGGGGACTAGTGCTGGCTGATTGCTGTGAGGCCAAAAAAGATCAGTGAGTCACAGCATCAGTGAGCAGCATTCTGATGCCCATTCCATAGTTGAGATCCTTTGATTTACAGAGAGAAATAAAGGAGGACAAGAGAGAGAGAGAGAGAGAGAGAGAGAGAGAGAGAAGAAAGTATGTGTGCATCACATATGTCCTGAAATGTTTACCCACTTCCTCATATGGTACTACCTTAATACTGTTCACCCAGAAAGATCTTCGTGTACATGGATCAGAAAAAATCTACAACTCCCAGCATGCCTTTAGTGGAACTCCCAGCATGCCTTGGATGGGAGTCCGGACTTACTGACCTGTGGCGGCCATTGTGATTCTTAAGGCCAGTCTCAAGCAGTCAACCGAATTCCACATAAAAGGAAACAACCCACATAAATGGGCTGCATCCATTTGCGGTGCCTCCTCCCACCTGCCATGTGTGGTTTTAAAATGTAACTAGATACAACAGCATATCTTTGAGAGACCAAACTCTGGACATGCTCAAAGGCACCCTGTCCTGATATCACTGTTTTCTCAGAAACTGGGGGAAGTGCACACATAGCTTTTACCCTTAAGTGGGAGGGAGGAAAGGAATGCTCTCTGCTCATGCCCAGAAATCAGCTCAATGAAGGGGGGAAGTGCGCAGCCCAGCCCCGGCCCTTCAGTATAGGCTCCTGATGTGGCACTTGGTGGGTGAGAAGCAGAGGCCAAGGCAGTCCCAGCCAGGCCTGTGTAGAGCTGGTAATATGCCCAGGCCAGATGGGAAGTGTGTGTTCCCCCCCCCCATTTCAAACTGCTCATTAAGTATTTTTTAATCAGTGGAACTGATTCAGTGCTAAATACATATATGAACTAGAATGATTTATAAAAAAGGTAATGGGAAGCACTTTTATTCAAGATGTAACATATCAGTTCTTCACATTCAGGCGGGCTCCTCGCTTCTCGATGGGCCGCTTACACTACGGAAGCAGTAGCATAAGCCTCGTCGGAGTGCCCCCTCAAAATTGTAGGCCAACTGGCCCCACTGGCCCCACCCCTCTGCATGGCCCTGGTCCCAGCAGGATTGCCAGAGCTGGATGCATCCACTGATAGCCGCTTACCTCCCCTCCTTGGCAATGCTATTCCTCAACGCTCTATCGAGGAGCAGCGTTGGCAACAAGAGGATGTCCCAGAGGATGCAGGCACCTGCAGGCTGCCAAAGGCATGCTGGTAGGTGTAGTACTGGCATGTAGAGTGTTTTAAAATAAAGTATGGGTGAGCAAACCCTGACCTCTCACTAACTGTCTTTATTCTCCTACTTGACTTTCTCCAACTGCCACTAATCCTGCCCACCATTCCATTCTAGCTTCTGCTCTAGGCTGACCATATGAAAAGGAGTACAGGGCTCATGTAACTTTAACAGTTGTAGAGAAAAGGGAATTTCAGCCAGTGTCATTTGTATGCAATTAGTTCCTGGTGAAATTCCCTCTTCATCACAATGGTTAAAGTTGCAGGCACTATACTACAGTAACCATATACAAAAGAAGGCAGGGCCCCTGCAACTTTAACTATTGTGATGAAGAGGGAATTTCACCAGGAACTAATTGCATACAAATGACACTGGCTGAAATTCCGTTTTCTCTACAACTGTTAAAGTTACAGGAGCCCTGTCCTCCTTTTCATATGGTCAGCCTACTATATCACTCAATCCTCCATTCACTCTTCTGTCTCAATGGTATAGTCAGGCTGTTACATAAAAGTCATAAACTCTATTCAGAAATCCACAAGCAGGGTGCCACGACGTAGAAGGTCTGCTCTCCCACCACATCTCAGACTGTGTTCAAAGATTAACATGTTATTCAGGACCTAGGCTTATGCCTACAACTCCCAGCATGCCTTGGGCAGGAAGGAAGAATTATCAGGCTTTGGCAGCCATTATCTGGTAGTGGCTCACCCACCTGGGCCTGAAGGGAGAACGCCTGGGGCCAGCTGCCTCAGTTGCTGGGCCCCATTGGGAGCAGGAGAAAAAGAGGCTGCAGGTCTGGGCTCATTGCCAATGGTGGCCAAGCTAACCGTCAGCCAGCCAGGCAACTTCCTCAAGGCTTACCTATGGACACAGATTGCACAGTGTAGTGTGGACTGGCTCAGCCAGACTTTACTTCCCATGAGCTTCAGCAGCAGAACTCCCATTGGGCAAGTCAGGCACCATAGCAAAAGGCATGCTGAGAGTTGTAGTTTTTGTTTTCTATGGGGACAACAAAAATTATGGCGGCAGCTTCAAGGCAGCCTTGGCCATGCGTTGAGGGTGTGTGTGTGTGTGTGGGAGAAACTAATTTAATTTGTTTTAAAGTTACCTCACAGGCCTAGGACTGGCCTACATTGAAGGGTTGTCATGAGGGTGAAAGAGGAAAAAAAGAAATGAATTTAATTTGTTTAAAGGTTAACTCAGGCCTAGCACCGGCCTGCTACTTTAAGATGATTACCTCACAGACACATATTTTAGGGGGGCGTAAATTATGCCAATAAAGTATTCTGTATTCTGGCTGCTTTTCCTTTTTCATAATAATAACTTCAGACCACATGCATACAACAGTTCTCTACTATATGTTATTCAGTTATCTGGGCAATGCTGGGTATATTTTTAAAACATATTTTTAGGTTTGCATCTTTTTTAGCTGGTAGAAAGGGTGTTGTGTGTCTTGATTGTTTTTGAAGTTTAGATGGCTGCTCCGGCCAAAGCATAATTGGAGGTGTAGGCATTTCAGGTAAAACAAAAAAATGTGGTTTATCACGAAGCTCTAATTTAAAATACAGTTCTTATTAACACAATTTTCCATTGATTCTAACAAAACAATTTAGTCACTCAACCAAACTAAAAACACCAACCAACCTAAAGATGAATAAGTTGCAGAGAAATTTATTATTTATCAAATAAATATCATAAACATTATTCACAGACTTAAGCAACGCCAGGCATATCAGCTAGCATATATAGATATATTGCAGATTTAGAAATACTTATTATAATTTGAATAGAAAAACAGTGCATCTCACCATAGCGTAGCAGACCGTCCAGGTGTCTTTTGTGCCTATTCAGTCTACTGTTCAGGGGCTGTTGAAGAGCAACTTCAAGGCCCAGTGGTTCCCTCTGGAAGTTCTTTATCTTTAAATCAAACTTACTCTGGACAGCCCTTCAAGTAGAGGATAAGTTCAAAATAGAGAACTGTCTTCTGTAACAGCAGATGCATATATTCCTTGCTCTGAATAGCTTACTCTTTCCTCTCATTTCAATGGAAGGAGTCAATCGGCACACCCTAGCATATCCATGATTTAAAAGTGCGGGGGGCATGGGTCCCTGGATGGGCCAGAAACCCATGCGCATCAGAGCAACACTGTTAATCAGAGTCAATTCAGGTGAGATTTTTCACTGGCTGGCTTGCACATTTAACTGTGGTATCTTTGTGTGAATAGGTAACACCACAGGAAAGGTCTGATGGCATTGTACGGGAAAAGGGGAGGATAAAAAGGCAACTCTTCAGCTCAGCATCCTCTCATCCACAGGTGGCAGTCAAGTTTCATGAGTCCTTCCTTCAGTGTTACCTTGCTCATGAAAGCAGACCATTTATGTGAGGAGATAACTGTGGATGTGTCAACAGTGCTATCTGCAGTACTCACCGCTAGGCAATTTCCATGTAAAACAAAAGGACTTGGGCCTGGTTCAGGGAAGCATCCAAAGATCTTCCACATAGCTCTAGCTGACTGTAGCAGCAGCTATTGATTTTAACGGCACTACAGTCAGAGGGAGAACCCTGTTCCAGCTTTCCCTCTATGCTATGGCCACTCCCTCATTTAATTTCCAGTGGCACAGGGATTCTTTTTTCATCTTCAGACAGGAAGTCATGGCATCACAGCAATGTAACGAAGGAGCACCAAACAGGCCAGTGATACCAGCGGACCACAAGAGGGCTGGAAAAGGACTCTCCAGTTGTGTGTAATTTTTCTCAAATAGATAGCAGCTGCTCCAGACAGCTGTGTGTTTCTAACCACATGGATACACATTTTTTGTGAAGCAGAAAAGAAACCCAAAACAAACAAACCATGGAATGTAAATAATATAGAAGAGAGAACCCCCTAAAGAAGTAGGTGAGATGAGGCAAGTGGCTACAAGAGACAGAGCCTTTTCAGAGTTGGCACCCCATTTGTGAAATGCTTTCCCCAGAGAGGCTCACTTGGCACTTTTGTTACAGTCTTTTTGGCATCAGGTTTTATTCTGTGCTGCTTTTATTTGTTGTTTTAATGTTTGTATTTTATGTTATACATTACTGAGGCATTTAAAAGTACCATAAAGAAATAAAAAGTACATAACCATTTCATCTTGTTCATGTGAATTCCAGCTACATTTGGGGATAAAACTACCTGAGCTATCTCAAAGAACTGGGCCTGATTTTCAGAGTCACATGAACACCAATAATAAGTGCTGGATTTTTAAATGTGATCATTTTCCTGTCCTCCTCCTCCCATGCTGAGCTATGCTTTGCAAGGACTCTTGCAAATCATTCTCCAGCACCCCTAGGAGAAAAAGAAATACTGAGTTCGAACGCATTTCCCCTCCAGCGTGAAACTAATTATAGTAATTTAAATTATTTGTCTCATTGCATTCTCTCATCTGTAGTCACTCTTGCTCTTTTTACACGCTGTGGGTAAGGCTTTTCTTCCACTCTAGATTGCATCAAATCATGGCTTAACATGCATTTGGCAGTCCTAGGGCAGGGGAAAAATATGAGTGCTGCAGCTTATTAAGTGAAATCGTACAGTATGAATAAAAAAAGAAATAACCCTCTTGCTCACATCTGCCATAGCCATTTTACAGGTATCCATGTGTGTGTGTGTGTGTTTAGAAATCTCCCACTCTTCCTTCAAAGTGCTCAAAGCTGCATTTTGTTCCCACAACAACCCTTTGAAGTAGGATAGATGGGAGATCATGAATTGTCCAAATGAACCTGACAGCTGAGTGGAGTATTTGAATCTAGATTTTCCACATTTCTAACCCAAAACACCAGTTTCAGCACCACACTGGCATTCATGAGGATTTGGACCTCATATTGGCTCAATGGTTCTTTATGATGAAGGTGCCACAAGTTGATCCATCCTACTTTACTCTGGAAGGACACCAAATGTGCTTAATGAGCTTCTGTGTATACAGAGCCAAGATGTAATCTCAGTTTGGTTCATTCCGATCTGCTCTCTAGCTGCTGATCCTGCTTTGAACGTCATCACCCGGCGCAAGCAGGAAAGCAGCTGGCCGACATTGAGGAGGCCGGCCAATGCGGAGGAGGATGCAGACAAGGCTGCAGGTAAGGAGAGTGATTGGGGGAAGGGAGGGAGAGAGCGGGAGGGAGGGCTCTGCATAGACCCTGAGCGGATCTCGATCACGGATCTGATTCAGCTCGATCTGGGCCCGATCCAATCCGGTTCTGATTGGGCCCAGATCGGGTCGGATCGGGCTAATCCGGATTCGGGATCCAGATCCGTGTACAGCCTTAGTGGACATTGTCCACCTCATCAGTTGTCTGGGAAAGTTTGTACCAGAATGTGTGTTAGTCTTTAACACACCACAAAACACTTTCTTTTCATATCAGTTAAACTGTGTTAAAGGTGTGAAAATGGCCTACATTGTCCAGATTCCTAAAATCCAGGAGTTGGATCCAGACTTAGTCATGCTTAGAGTAGACTCACTGAAATCAATGGGACTTCAGTGTGGTTTATTTCAATGTGTCTACTCTCAGGATAACTAAATCTGGATCCAACCCCTGGCCAATTTAACCTGATCAATTTCAGGTTAATATTTCTTTGCTCCAATTTCTGTCTTAAAGCTGGTTTTTGGATGTGTTTCTCTTTCTTTAAAGATCGTTGAAGCTTATTGTGACATAGACTGCCCGTCTGCTATCATCCTGTAAACTGAGTGCTACTAATTATGTTTTGAGAGACCTGTAAGTGAAATTTCCTAATTCCTGGCAGATTAATGACCCCTCACAGGTTTGTGAAACATCCCTCTATCCTCTCCTTGATTTAATTAATCTATCCACACATGTAAGAGCACTTAATGCAGATGTTAATTTCCTTTGCATGAGGAGCAGAGACCTCAAAATGCTGTCAACTACCCAGATTGGCTGTGACTTCTATGGTTGCACAGTGTGTCTGATCTGGATTGACTCAATTCCAAAAGGTGATTTGGACATTAACAGCTCCCTATCAGCTTTATTAATGGGTGGAAGCTGGGAAATTTAAGAGAGGTGTTTCAGATGGAACTGGAATATAATGTAGAAAGCTTTCCACTTCTTTGTTCTATCCCCATATGCACATGCTAGTCCTAGAACAAGGGAAGGCGTGCTTGGTCCAGAGAGGCTAATATCAAGGGAGTGGGCATTTCCATCTCACCTCACCACCTGATTCAGCTTACTCCCAGAAGATCACTGCTGGAAGAGGTGCTTGGTAGAGAGAGACTGAATAATGTTTAAACATTGGGGGTACATGGCGCTTGAAGTAGGACTGGCAATCTTTACCTCCCCAGACATTGAGCTTTTCTACATGATGGACTCATGATTCCTTACTCACAGCTGTTCAAGCATTCTTTAGACAGTGTTGTGATCCTCCAGTTTCACTTTTTTTTTTTTTTAGGGTGAAGGAAATGGTGTATTATTTCTGAAAGCAAAAGAAAGGGTATATTCCTACTTGTGTAATGATGATATTCTGCTGTAGCACAGTGCCATCTAGAGGTTATGTAATGGAAAGGTGGGAAAGGAAATGCTCTTTGTATAGAGCTCAATTCTGTGACAAAACTGAAAGTAGATACAGTGATTAACAGCGATTAAACGGTATATGGAGTGTGTCCTGGGCCCCAACAGTTGTCACTAATGTTAAAAACCATTTCAAAGCAGTAGTGTAGTTCCTGCCTATGTTTGTTAACATCTTCCGGGTTTATGCTCGGATTTTTCAGGAGTTGCCTAATCACCACCTCCTTTAAAGTGGTGGGCACCCTCCACTTTTCCACCAGAGAGGAGACCATCAAATAGAGGACTGTCCCTGACAGCTCTTCAAATAGAGAACTGTCCTCTGTCAAATAGAACACCTAGCCACGCTAGGGAAGAAAAATTGTCCAGGGCCAAATCATTACCTTGTGTCAAATCATTACGATCCCATCATGGTCACACTATATCCCTCTTGCACATTTAAACCTTGTAGGACATGTCCAGGCTGGACTACTGTAATGTGCTGTACGTAGGGCTGCCTTTGAAGACGGTTTGGAAACTTCAGCTGGTGCAGAATGCGGCCGCCCGAGTATTGGTGGGGGCAAGGTGATCTGACCACATAATGCCTATATTGCGCCAGCTGCACTGGTTACCTGTGTGTTTCCGAGCACAATTCAAAGTGCTGTTTTTGACCTTTAAAGCCCTAAAGGGATTGGGACCAAAATACTTGAAGGACTGCCTTCACCCATATCAGCCTGCCCACACTTTAAGATCAAAAAGAGAGGCCCTTCTCAACTGCTTACCAGTGAGAGAAATTAGATGGGTCTCCACACAGAAGAGGGCCCTCTCAGAAATGGCTCCACACCTGTGGAACAAACTCCCACCAATGATCCACCATGCACTAGGGTGACCAGATAAAATCCAGGTCAGGGCTCCTGTAACTTTAACAGTTGTAGAGAAAAGGGAATTTCAGCCAGAGTCATTTGTATGCAATTAGTTCCTGGTGAAATTCTCTCTTCATCACAACAGTTAAAGGTGCATGCACTATACTAGAGTGACCATATACAAAAGAAGGCAGGGCCCCTGCACCTTTAACGGTTGTGATGAAGAGGGAATTTCACCAGGAACTAATTGCATACAAATGACACTGGCTGAAATTCCCTTTTGTCTACAACTGTTAAAGTTACATGAGCCCTGACCTGGATTTTATCTGGTCACCCTACATGCACCATCCTTACAGGCTTTAAGAAGGCCTTAAAATGTTTTGTTTTACTATGGTATTCTCATAAATGAATACTGTTTTGCTGTTATTGCAATTGTTGTTTTTATTGCTAGTTTTTATGTTAGCTTTTGTTGTTTTTAACTGATAGCGTGCTCTCTGTGTTTTTATTGCTTTTAATGTTTATACTGTTTTATGTATGGCTGTAAGCTGCCTTGGGAGGGTTTCTGCCCTAAAAGGCAGCTAAGAAATGTTTTTAAATAAGTAAATAGGACACACAATGGCATTTGTTGTAGAATTTTGGATAATGTGGAATAAAAAGCAGGAAATAACATTATGAAAGTGGTATATGGAATGTGTAGTGTGTAATGTGCTCCAACATTTATCAGTACACTTCAATACCTCTATAAAGCAATAGTGTAGATCTAGCCCAGTCCGCTGACTATTTTAGGGATTTAACTTAGGAACATCATACTTAGAATTGAGACATGAAAGGGGAGCAGGTTTATGTCTACCTGCCCCACTTCCTAGCCTTGGCAAATGTTCTGAAGGTTGGAACAGAGCCTATGTGCCCACAGATAGCGTACACATAGGCTTTGTTTCAAACTTAGGATCAATGCATGGAGACTGGGGATGGGAACAGCTCTTCCATGAATGAATCTTGGGTAAAAGAGCTTCTGCCACCTTTCCTTCTGTCACTCTTGCCTTTGAGGCCTTGATACTATGTTCCTTTAGTTCTGGAACTGACTGACAGAAAATCAGGACTCGGTAGGTTGAAGAAACAGAAATAATTTATTTTCAGTCTTCTAAATCTAAGAGGATGAAAAGAAATATTTCACTGACTCCCCTCTTTTGTTTTATCAGGGATGGAGAACCTCTAGTTCATGGGCCAATTTGGCCCACCAGGCCAACCCGTCCAATCTACAGATCTCAGGTGAAGCTCTGCCCCCTTGAATGTTAAGTGGGGGAATCTCTGCTGTTATCTCCAATCAGTGACTGGAAATAGCAGCAGGGATTCCCCTGTACATCGCTCAATCTCCCAATTAGGATGAGGAGTAGCTAGGGTGACCATATGAAAAGGAGGACAGGGCTCCTGTATATTTAACAGTTGCATAGAAAAGGAAATTTCAGCAGATGTCATTTAAGCTATCATTTGTATTATGCATGCAGCACCTAGTGAAATTCCATCTTCATCACAACAGTTAAAACTGCAGGTGCTATACAAGAGTGACCTGATACAAAAGATGGCAGAATTTCACCAGGTGCTGCATGCATACAAATGACACCTGATAAAATTCCCTTTTCTATGCAGCTGTTAAAGATACAGGAGCCCTGTCCTCTTTTCCATATGGTCGCCCTAGGAGTAGCACCACACAGGGTAATCCCTCCCTGTTGTCAAAAATAATAGCAAGGATTCCTCTCCCTACTAGCTTCACCTTCCCTACACCCTCCCCAATGGGGAAACGTGTGGGGTGGGAGAAGCTGGCCTGACTGAGGCACTGGCTGGAGAGATGCCCCTCCAGTCAGTGCTTTGGTCAGGGGCCTGGCTTTACTGCGCATATGCTTTCACCATAGACCAAGTTTCAGAGAGACTTTAGCATGCAAGCAGCCTGAGAACAAGTGTGGCCAACACTGCAAGTCCAGCAAGGAAGGTATATATTTATCTGGCTTTTCTTCAGCGTCCTGAAGATATTTGGAAATATTTCTTGGTGGTCCACTAGTCACCCAGTCTTTAGATCAACCATTTAGTGTCAAGTAGCAACAGACAGGTTGGTTTCAAGAGCGTTTCTACTCACAGTCACCAAAATCCTCCCACATACATGTAATGGTTCCTTGTAGGCCCTTAGATATTTGAAGATGCAGGCCTTTGAGCTGTCTTAGTCAAAGCACAGCTGACAGCTGTACATGGCTGAAGGGTAAGTTTCCCCATTGCATTGAACACATGTGATACAGTGAAATCATACAAATATAAAGTAGTACAGTTGTCATCCAGTTGCCCTAATTCAAAGGGTGCAATTTTTAGTGGTACTTACTTTTTTCTTATCCAGCTCCAGTGATCTCTTAGAAGAATAACAACATTCGATCAGACTACACATTCCCCCGTGTCTTGCCTGAAAATTCTGCTTACATATGCTGGATCACACGTGGTACGCACTTACTTCTCTCAGCGCAGGCATGGTGACAATGCTAGTTTTCAGGCAAACCAAGCATTTTAAAGTCAGAGTTTATCAGTTCCATGTATTAATTGGTTACATTTATAGAATGGCATCTTGCCAAAGCAACCACAATGGCTTACAGTTTAACATCATGGTTTACAATCTAAGAGACATGATACAAAAGTAAAAAGGAATGGGGAATCAAAGGGTAAAATAAAAATATTAAGATACCAACTCTTTCTGAATGCTTCATAATGTACATACGAAAAGGGCAAAATGGTAGCTGCAGGACACAGTTCTGGAGTGGAGGAGCCAAAATGGTAATTTTTCCCAGCAGAACCAATGGAGTGGACTTCTCCTCAGAGTGTCACCTCTCCCTCAGATACAGCCAGGTGGGATGGCCCCTGGAAAGGGCCAAAATGGTTGTTGGTTCCAGCTGAGCCAAAACACAATATTATGAATAAATGGATTTTTGTGATATTTATAATCAACAGTGACATTATTATGTTTCTGAAAATATATATGTAATAATTAGATAAAAACAAGTTTGGTGGCCAAAATATCACCCTGATTCCTAGTGGGGGTTACTAAATGCATTCTGTGAAATCTGACCCAAACTTACAATGGAAACTGTCAGTCCCAATTAACAAAACTTCCAAATTGTCCGTGTTTAATGTCAAAAAATTATAAAATGTCCAGCAGGAGACAGCTGTTAGACACTCAAAGATACAGTTACTGACCTCAGTAGGAAAGGTTAAAGAAACCACAGATCTGAATATCATCAGAGCACAAGGGAAAATGAAAGCCATATGACACAATCAACACTTCAAGAGGACTTGAATATAATCAAAGATATGTAGGGCCCACTATTGAGTCTTGAGGTTTGCCATTATTTAAAGCAAAGAATGTGAAATCCTTGATCTGCACATGGCAAAGAGAAATGATTATGAAGATAAAACTTAAATCTAATACATGCCAAGCCACAGGATTAACTATTAAGATGATAAATGGTGAACGAATATCATATGGTTTAAGGTGTCAAAAGCAGATGTTAAATTAAACAAAATGAGTGCACACATCCACCATGCTTTACTGGAAAATATTATAGGGACTGTGATATTTAAGGAAACATATATAAGTTGAAGAGGAAAATATTTTTAAAATCCAGTTTTAACTTTGAACTTAACAAAAATGATTTGTATCTTTCATGTCTAATGGACACCATAAAGTCTCTTTAATAAGAGTTTGTCTAATCACTGGAGGTGTAATGCAGCTAATGGTTTCCCCCCTATGTTTTGGCAATGCCTAGTAGCTGTCCCTTTTAGGGAGAAGGTCTTTCTACACATAAATGTTGCATCAGAATACTCCTTAATATTTACTAATGTACATGCTCTTTTAAATTATCTAACTGTTTCGGCACAAATGGATTTTCCATGCCCTTTTGACAGCTAAAAGACTGATATTACCACATTGGAAGGATAAACATTCACCTCCTATAATGCAGTATAAACTGAAAACCGAACAATGTTTTCAACATTTGAAAGGGTGGTGTACAGACACCACCTGCGCATGGTTACCTATTTGGATATTTGGACTGCTTTTGTTAAAGTTTCCAAATCATTCTTAGACACCTGTATTCAAATCTATGCAGGTTCATTTTATTTATTTTTCTTTTGTTGAAAAATTTATAATAAAAATTAATAATATTTTAAAAATACTGAATGAATAAAAATGCCTATCTCACCACACACACACACACACACACACGGGCAGTTCTTCCACTGACACAATTTCTCCTATTTCCATGCTAGACTCCTCTGCTTCTCTTGTGACTTATTTAAATAAATTATTCACATGGCCCTTGAAGCAAACTGAAAAATAGGATGATGGTGCTAATACATGAATTGGAGCAGGGTCCTAAACTATACCCGTTTGTAAAGCATGGATTAAAAATATGATCTTCCATCTAAAGTCTGAAATTCTCAGCCCATTCCCAGGAATTTTGTACTATGTGACATTATTATTATTATTATTATTATTACTACTACTACTATTACATTTCTATACCGACCCATAGCCGAAGCTCTCTGGGTGGTTTACATAAGATCTTTAGTGTATTTGTTAATGATAAGGTCATTGTACTATGCACAATAATTAAATACAAAGTTTTAAAACTAGCCCTACATAAAAGGGATTGAAGTAATCTACCATGCATTTTACTAAGGGCAACTGAAAGCCAGTGTGATGTAGTGGCCACAGTGTTGGACTGGGAGTTGGGAGATCTGAGTTCTAGTCCCCACTCAGCCTCTTTGGGTCAGTCACATAATCTCAGCCTAACCTACCTCACGGGCAGGGTTGTGAAGAGCTGGTAAAATGCCCAGGTCAAATGGGAAATGTGTGCCCCCCCCCCCATGTCAAACTGCTCATTAAGTATTTTTCAATGTTTTTTTAATGCCCACCAACATGTCCATTCTACATAACACCTTCATATTAAACCTGTTCTACAACACCTCAATGTTGAATTGGAAATTAACATTTATTTTTAGTTGCTGTACAAATAGAAGCAACAACAATAGAACAGTCCTTCATCATTATCAAACATTATCATCGTCATCACCTTCACGGTATCATCATCATTATTATCTATCATCATCATTACCTCACTCTCCGCTCCAGAGATTATATGCCATGGAAAAGATTGAAGAAAGAGACGCAGTAAGGAAAACCATCACAACTTAGGCACACATATCCCCGCCCTGCATGCAGGATAGCCCTCTGGAGCTTGTAGTTTGACCATGGTATTCACGACGGACGGCTTCTATGCTGTTTCCGCAAGGTGGGATCCTTGCTTCTTAATGGGCTGCTTACGCTACAGAAGCAGTAGTGTAAGCTGGGGGGGGGACCTCCTTGCTGGAGTGCCCCCTCAAAATTGTGGACCCCAGGCCAACTGCCCCTACTGCCCCACCCCTCTGCACGGCCCTGCTCACGGGGTTGTTGTGAGTATAAATTGGAAGTTTATGTATGCCGCCTTGAGTTCCTTGGATGAAAAAAGGCAGGATATAAATGCAATTAATTAATTAATTAATTAATGGTGGTAGATCTCTCTCTATCCAGTAAGAACCCCAAACTTTGTGAAAAGCACTGTGTTTTGCTATTCTGAACTGTATCCATCTTAAGCGTCAGTATGGTCCTGAAGAATAAGCACTGAATATAGAAAGGCTCAGAATGGCCTGGCACACTGCAGGGCACATGATTTCATAGGAGGAACAGGTTTCATAGGCTGCATATTGATATGCCCCTTTGTCATTTATTTCAGAGATTCTAAGTAACAAATTTGCATCTTCTTATGAGGCATAAAAGCAAAATCTATATGCTTTAATGGTTAAATAAATGAAGTACAAATGGAACCTTCATTTAACTCAATGATTTCAGTTGGTCTGTTCTCTGACATCCATTCATGGAAGCACTCTCTGATGGCTTATTTACACAATATAGGCTTGGAGGTTATTATCCTGGGATTGCTGCCTATCTGTTCTTTCGTTTGCATGATCACTTATCTTGACATGAAAGAGAGATAAGTTCCTGATCCTGCCAGCAGATGTTGACTCTCAATTGATTTCCATTTCTGATTTACCTTTGGAATGTATTAAATGTACCAGGAACATGCTTTCGAGGGACTACATCTTAGAACAGGATACTGGCAGCATATCTATCAGCTCAAAACAGGTCATTAACACTCTCATATTACACATAGCAGAACTAATGCAGATTGGTATTGACTTGCCAAAAGCCATTTGTGAATCCAAGGCTAAGCTGGGATTTGAACCCTAAAATTTCCACAGGGAAGAGTCCAATGGGCTTCGTGGGTGATCCATCACTCTTCCATCTTACTCTTTCACATGTTTCCCCCATTTTTATTCTCAGCCATGATGGTTTTATAAGTCGAGCTAATACCACTTCAATATGCAAGTGCACAAACCATTATTATAATGAATGTTTGATTATTCTATTTGTCCATGAGGTGGACCCTTCACTGCTGGTAATGGAAAGTGCTGCATTAGAATTAGTAGTAAAATAAACAAAAGAAATTATAGCCTGACAATGGTTCTGCCTGTCAGGACCATCCCAAGATATTTTGCTGCCTGAGGCAAAGAACAACATGACACCCCCCTCCCATTCCATGTACAAAAGTCTTTTTCAGGACTGAATATCTTTCTTAAACACTGATGATGGGATACTACACCTGAAGACAGCAAACTAAGTTAGGGTTGTAGGTAAGGCCATGTGGCACACACACCTCTCCTCCAACACTTCATTGCTGCCTCTCAGAATATGCTGCCTGAAGCAACTATCTCACTTTGAGTAATGGTAGGGCCGGCTCTGCTGCCTGTAATAGTTACATCAGGAGGCAACCCTAACCAGCCATCAAAATCAATGCCTCAGACTTAAAGTAGACCCAATGAAATCAATGGGTCTTGACGTAGTCATTATTAACTCAGCCCCCATTGATTTCAATGGGTTTATGCTAAGTATAGGTAAGTCTGGATCAAACCTGTTGTGTTCATTAAAAATCAGATGCATGGTATTTCTGAGTGTTGTATGGGATGACACCAATATGCAGATAACAGCCCCCCCTCTCTTTCTTGCTCTCTAAATTACATCTACGGGTCCTGGGGAGGCAGTGGAAGCTCTGAACTGATGACCAGCATCGATTTTGGATAGGATAAAGTGGGACAAAGTGAAGCTTAATCCAAACAAGATAGAGGTATTGGTGGTTGGGAGTTCCAATGAATCAGGAATAGATAAATGATCTGGTCTGGAGAGGCTGAGCTCCCCTGTAACAATATGAAAGAAATGTTGGATTCAGCCATACTGTGTTGCACTTCCCGGGAGGAATTTCAGGTTGAGGGAAACACCAGCTGCCTCCGGCCTGGGGAGAGAGTGGCCACAGCCTGAGAGAGCTAGGTGGAAAGGCTTTGTTTAAATAAAACTTAGGTTTGTTTGAAAGGCAGAGTCTGTGAGGTGCAGTACACCAATTATGAAACATACCCCAGGAGCAAGAAGAACACAGCGTGGACATTCAGTTGGCAGCAGTGGCCAGGAGTGCCTTGTACCAGCTTTGTCTTCTATGCCACCTGTGGTCTTTCCTGGAGAAACCTGATTGCTCTCATTCATTCATTCATTCATTCATTCATTCCCCAGTCATGGTGTTATCTAGTTTTAATAATTTATTTTGATTTTATTATCGTTTTGTTGAGTTTTATGGCTTAAACTTTTGTACATCACCTTTTAAGTGAAAGGTGTCATATAAAGGCATTTCTACATTAGATTACTGTAAAGTGCGCAGCAGGGTCTGTCCTTGAGAACAGTCCATAAGCTTCCACTGGCTCATAATACAGTGGCCAGGATTCTGACTCATTGCGGCAAACTGCATCACATTACACTGATCTTCTGCTAGTTTCAGAGGTTATCCATTTGTTTTAGCGCTCCATTCAGTGTTGCTTCTGACCCTTCATCGAACAGCCTGGGACCAGAATATCCCAAGAGCATCTGTTTGCATCTGAGCCAGACCCTGTCTGCATAGTTTGTTCCACTTTGGAGGCCTTTCTCCAGATCTTACCATCATAATCGTAGGAGGACACTAGAGGCAGGAGACACCTGACCAAGAGAAGCGTGCCTGGCCTGATCACAACTCAGTTTTCAATGAGCAGCGAAGACAGCCTTATTCTGGATACAGCTTTTAAATCAGGAATTCCACTGCTGTTCTTTTTAAACTTTGTTGCAATCTGCGTTCAGATCATTGTATTGCCATCTTATGTTAACTATGGTAAGCTTCTTCTATTGTTTTTTATTGAAAGGTTAGAAGTAAATGAATGAAATGAAATGAAAAGAATGGGGTGCTTAAGGTTCTCACTGAAGTAGTAATCGTGTTGGGATTATGCCACTTCAGGTTGCAGGGGGAGGATCACATGATCAAGTGTTTTTCCACATGCTTAAACTTCTCCATGATATGGTAGATTTTCTGGGTAGGAATGTATTTCCTCCCAAAGAGAGCATTCCATAATGTGCACCCCTTCCTGCAATCTGCAATGGTACAACCCAACACAGATTTATTGTTTAACTAGATGTGGCATAAGTCACATGGCTAACCCTAGTGTGCAAGAATTTTAAAACTTGCACAGGTGGCCCAGTTGGGACATTGGCATGGGGATGGGGTAAAGAGGCTATAATGCTTTGCCTCTTACTGAGGTCCTGATCCAGATTGGTGGCCTAGATGGGAGGTGAAGAACATCGGAGGCCTGAATAGCAGTTAAACAAAGGAGAAAAACTCCATTGATGCCAAAGGAGGCTTTTTTCTTTCTTTACCTACCACACAATGGCTGAATTCGGATGACACAATAAGCAACTGGGGGGGGGGAACAATCGTCAGTTGTACTGACTATCATATCATCTGAATGCTGCCATCAACTCAGCGCTGAGTTGATGGCAGCATTACCATGTTGTGTGGGGAGTACCCCCTAGATGAACAACTGTAAAGTTGATTATTACCCCACCATTAACTATCGTGTTGTCCGAATTCAGCCAATGTGTGTGTGGTGGGGAAGCAGGGAGGGAGGGAAGGATTAAACCTCCCCTCCATATGTTTGGATCAGGGCCCATGAACTTACTTTAGAGTAAATAAGAGGGACAGCTGGATGCTATGTCATCAACATAATGTGCATTTGACCCATAGTCCACTGAATGTCAAGGCTAGTAAAGACATAAGAGTAGAAACTATACTCTGAATGACCTTTGGACTCAGATATTTTCTTTGGCTAAAACCAAATTCATTGTTTCCAGGACATGTTTGATATGTTAACCTCTTTGCACTACCAATCTTTGAACATTTCAAATGAGGCTTAGCTACAACAGAAGACATCCGTTTCAGAATGAAAACGAGTTTAGGTACCTTCTTGTATAATAGCCTTTAGTGGAGACAGTTACGCTTTCTGCTACATCTTGGTTGTTTAAGTAGTGTATGACTTGTTGAATTAATACACCATTATAAGCAACGTGTGCATTCAAGAAGAAATAATTGAACATTGTAATTAATCTTTCCATGGGAAAAGCGCTATTGTAGTTTTACTTACTTAAACTTAAATAGTTTGAGGATTCTAAAAGTAAAGCCTCTTTCTGGTGTTAAATTTTAAAGATGCACTTTGGCTAATTCCATTCATATGCTCTGTGAGCTTCTTTAAACAAGCATTTTATAGCACGCTCGTTCCTGGCCACTCATGGATGTTCATGGGTCTTTCCGATTACAACTTCAGCCTCCTGTGAATCTCCAGCTCCAGTTTCCCATTCTAGTACTAAAAATAAAACCTCAGAAAACCTGACTCTTCTAGGATAAATCAATATTTGTTGGGTTTTCTTGTTTTGTGCAGGCAAAGTTGCACTATAAATGTCCACTAGAGATCGCTGTCCCATTTAACTGCATTGCTGCTGTACAAGTTACATGGTTGCTTCTCTCTTCCTGCTCTCTTTCTTGTGTAATTACAGCTCATTGCAGAAGTGGAAGAGATGCAGGAAGCAGAGGCATTCTAAGAGAACATTGTTTCCTCCTCTCTGAAGGAGCTCTGTGTCTTTCTAAAATTGTTCCACTTCAGAAGAAAGCATGTGATCTCATTAACTGGGTTTTATCATCCAAGATGCCCTTTAATTTTAATAATCTGGTTCTAAGACATACACTAGCTTTCTGGCTTCTTTCCACAGAAAGTCACTTCTGGATAGCCAGACGCTTCTGTAATGGCAAAGGCTGCAATACTTTACCCACTTACATGGGTGTAAATACTACTAAACTCAGTAGGGCTTACTTCTGACTAGGCATGTATAGGATTGTATGGTGAAAGAATTGTTTCACAAAACTAGGAGGCAGCATCAACACCAGAAAAAGGCAACGGATTTTAGACTTATTAGATGGGTAGAACAAACCTAAGTGGGGTGGGCTAGGATGTGTGGGGGGCAGTGAAGTGGTGGCTACTTCCAAAGCCCAGTTAGCTGACACTAGCTGGGGTGGGAGGGGGCATCTTTCCTGGGATTTTCAGGCCAGCAGAACTCCATTTTTAAATACCTCCTCCCTCCTTGAAACTGATGCGATGAGGATAATTTAGCTACATCAGCTCCAGGGGACTGATTGAGGAGTGACCTGCAGGAGCCTCTTGAGTGAACAGAGTTCTTTGGATCCAATGAATCCAAAGCCATACCCGCTATGAGATGGCCAGTTTTAGGACCTACTTGTGGTGAGAAATCACCAGTTGTACCTGGGGCTGCTGAATTGGATATGCTCCTCTTGACAGGGATGCACCCCCCAATCCCAACCCCCAACCCCTTGGACAGATGCTCAGGGGGTCAGGATTATGCAGTTAGCTGTCAGAGAAAAAGAACCAGCTTATAATAAAACAACAATTATTATATGAAATCTCTCTCTCTCTCTCTCTCTCTCTGGGTGCCTCTACAGGAACGATTTAAAGCTCTTTTAAGGCGCATTACATTTTTTACCTCCACATGAACAGAGCTCTCTCCGATCATGCGCATCTTTGCATTCACGTTAAATAGTGAGTTTTAATTTACCACAGCTGTTAAAGTGCATTATGACCATGTAAATAAGCGATTCTCCGCATCTCAACAACTTTAAAGCGCATTTCACACAGCTGGTAATGCGCTTCACCACCTGTTGTTTACCGGAATTAGATGTAAAAACGATCATGAGAAGATGCGCATAATCGGGCAACCGGGCATCAAGCCAGATTCTTGTAGAGGGGCCTCTCTCTCTCTCTCTCTCTCTCTCTCTCTCTCCCCCCCCCTCTCTCACACACACACGAGATTTACTATGGCAATATTCTTAAATGTATGCAGAATAGCAAATTAAGGCTTTTTAACTGAAAAAATACATTTATTTGTTTTTCCTTTCTTAACTTATATTCTTCCCTTCTTTCTTCTGGATAATAGAAGGAAATGTTAGGAATGTGTGGATTATAGTGTCTTTTTATTTTGTCTTTTATTTATGACAATATTTCTATTTTGATGGTTTGTATTAGGGGTGTGCACGGACCCCCCGGATCGGATCGGGACCCGGATCGGGACCTCCAATTTTGTCCCGGACCGGTTCGGACAAAATCGGAGGCCCCCTGGACCGGATCGAGTCCGATCCCGACCCAAAAATCGTAAATTTTTGGATCGGCCGCCATTTTTTTCCCCATAGACTTGCATTGCAATGCAAGTCTATGAGGAAAAAATGGCGGCGGGTGGCTGAGGGGGGGCCTAACTCCCTCCCCCCCCCGGGGCCGTCCGCTGTGGACGGCCCCGGCAGGTAAGCCCCCTCCCCCGCGCTCCCTACCCCCCCTGGGGCCGCCCGCTTCCATCTGCTGGCGCCCGTGGGCGCCAGCGGATAGAAGCGGACGGCTCCGGGGGGGGTAAGCCCCCTTCCCCGCCACTGCTTACCTTCTCGGCCCGTCCGCTCCCGTCCGGCGCCGGCGGCTACTACCAGCGGGCTCCGCGGCCTACTCTCGAGTAGCGCGCCGGGTGATGACATCACCCGGCGCGCCACCCTGGAGTAGGCCGCGGAGCCTGCTGGTAGTAGTAGGCGCCGGCGCCGGGAACGGGAGCCGCCGGGACGGGAAGGTAAGGGCCCCCCTCCCCCCTCCGCGCGCCCCCTCCTCCCCTCCACGCACCCCCTGCTTACCTTCCCGGCCCGGCGGCTCCCGTCCGGCGCCGGCGCCTACTACTACCAGCAGGCTCCGCGGCCTGCTCTAGAGTAGCGCGCCGGTGATGACATCACCCGGCGCGCCACCCTAGAGCAGGCCGCGGAGCCTGCTGGTAGTAGTAGGCGCCGGGACGGGAGCCGCCGGGACGGGAAGGTAAGGGCCCCCCTCCCCCCTCCGCGCGCCCCCTCCTCCCCTCCACGCACCCCCTGCTTACCTTCTCGGCCCGTCCGCTCCCGTCCGGGGCCGGCGGCTACCACCAGCAGGCTCCGCAGCCTGCTCTAGAGTAGCGCGCCGGGTGATAACATCACCCGGCGCGCCACCCTAGAGCAGGCCGCGGAGCCCGCTGGTAGTAGCTGCTAGTGCCGGACGGGAGCGGACGGGCCGAGAAGGTAAGCGCCCCCCTCCTCCCCCCCCGCTGTCCACTTTCATCGGTGGGCGCCCGCTGGCGCCCGCCAATGGAAGCGGCGGTGGGCGCCAGTGGGCGCCCGCCGATCCGCCGATCCGCCGAACCAGTTCGGAGCCTTTTCGGACCGGTTCGGATTGGATCGGCCGATCCAGCTGCGGGATCGGAAATCGGATAATTTATCCGATTTCCCACTGGACCGGACTCGGATCGTGGATCGGGTCCGATCCAGTGCACATCCCTAGTTTGTATTTGAAAGATCAATATACTTCATTGGAAAGACAGGTGAAATAGTATGAGCGCCATTAATGGGCACAAACCAATCCGAGTTATGCATTTTTAATTGTCATTGATTCTAGTGGGGGGGGGGGGGAAGCACAGTCTTAAGGCCTTCATTGAAATCAATAGGACTTAAAAGTGCTAAACTTTGGCGAGATCTTTCCCAATGTGATCTGATAATGAATTGCTTTTCCTGTGGGCACTCTGAGGAAAAACTATCTCTAACGTTTGCCTCAAGAGTATCTTATACTACAACTTGGGGTTTCCGTTACCACATTTTACAACAGCAGTAATGCAAGAATTTACTGCTGCTCTTATAGGGTGAGACAAAAGTGTGCCATTTTATGAAGCCGTTAAACACCTTGAAATTTTCCCACATTGAACATCAAGCTTACTGTGTTTCCAAATGTTCCCTGGCACTGCCATTCGGTATATTTAACCCAGTTGTGTAATAAAATTATATGGTTTGACCAGATATTCCGTAATCCTGGAAGATACTGCATCTGGACGTTGTTTTGAATGCAATCGAATCCTTCGGAGACGTCATTGTCAAAATGAAACATCACTCTATCACCAGAGCTTGTTAGTTGGGAACACCTGGTCTACACACAGCACAGTTATTAAATTTCTCTTTCACAAAGAAAGCTTTCAAGGGCTACGGAGGCACTATTTTTATGACCAAGATTAAAGTTTAAAATGGGACACAAAGGGGGCTCTGTTTTGTTTGCAAGGGTTTTCTATAAAATGAATACATTAAAGTAGAGGGAAACAATAACAGATAACATTGGCTCTCTCGTGTCCCCAAACCAGCCCAGAGTCTGGTTGGAAGGCACCAGATACTGTTCTGCTACCACAGTCCAGCACTGGAGGGGAGATTTCTTGGTAACCTCCCATAAGACACTCTGAGATCTTTGAAGGAAGAGTGGGATAATAAATGTCATTGAACGAAAGGGCAGGGTTTCGGAGGCTGCAGTGAGTGTAGAAGGCAGCAGGTAGGATGCACAGGGGAGTACCAAGCTCTGTGTTAAAATAATGGCACAGGTTGCCAATTAGCTATCAAGCCATGCAGGCCCTGACCAATGTATCTTGCTGCCTCAAGCGAGGCTGCCACAGTGCCATCTACCTGTTCGGTCCCACCTGCCTGCTCGCTTGCTCACCAGCGCATTCCCACCATGGCCCCCTTTCGAGCCCTGGGGCTATTGGAAGATTCGGCCAAATTCTTACAAGACTCGGCTGAACTCTCTCAAGAGTTTGGCCAAGCTCTTATGAGGTCCTCGCAGCCATGGTAAGGAAAAGTGCAGCCATGTTTCTTTTACAGAGGACAGTTCTCTGTTTGAAGGTGTTTTCTATTTGAAGGCCTGCTCTGTCTAAAGATATAGACTTATAAAAAAGGAGGGAGTGGAGGACACTTGGAGTTGCCCACCAAAGTGAACAGGTGGACAGCAGACTGAACAGGCAGGCAGGCAGGCACACAGGTCACTTGGGGCTTTTCGACATGAAGCTAATAATCTGCTCTATCTACTGATAGAGCAGATTATCATAGAACTGTCATAGAACTGAGATCTGAGCACTATGTGAAGAGCATATCCTTTCCTGCTTTTCTGCTACATAGCCTTTAGGTGGCACTGTGGTATGTGGAATAGTGCAATTACACAAGTGGAAAAATGTTTTCTTTTGCTTTCAGAAATAATACGTCATCACCTAAAGAACCCGTAAATAACTGTGAGTAGGGAATGATGAGCACACTATAAATGCCTTGTGTAGAAAAGCTCCTGATCACAGTCTTCTCTGCTCTGGTCAGATAGATATTTCTAGTTAAATTACAGCAATTATTTCTAAATCTGCAGCTATACATATAAATTAACATAGGCAAATGTTATGCAGTTCTGTGATGCACGTCCTTTTGGGGGGCAATGCCCAGGTGGCCACTCTAAAGTGAAGGGAGCAGCCAATTCCGCAGGAGCTCCATATAAACATGGGGAGTATATGTGGGGGATTCCTGGAGTGAGTGAAAAATGGCTGTGCATTCAAAGGTTCTGGGCATCCACAACTGGGTTTGGATTTTCAAAGAAGCTTTTTATGTCGCATGCTTGGAGGAGTTCGCCAGAAAACCTGGAAAGCTTCCCATAGCCTTTAAGGGGCTATCAAGCAGGCGTTTAGGAAAAAACAAGACTTCTGCTGCTTAAATACAACCACCATTAAAATGATTAAGGACATTTAATATCCTAAATGCTTTTGAAAGCTGAGTGTCGGTGTACATCTGGAACTATGAGCAAGAGCTGTGGCATTCTGAAAGGGTTCTGTTTTGAATATCTTTTTGTGTGTGTTTTTTAAACATTAAACATGAAATCTTAAGATAAACACTAAAAGCAGAAAATGATTCAATGTTTATATGTAGGTACCCCCCCATTTTTCATATAAAATATTGTGGTTTTTTGGTTTTTTTAAAAAATAAATTCATGATGGGAATCCACATTGCATAGGAGTCACTGATATAAGTCTGAAAGTCTGAAAGTACGTGAGGCTGAGTTTAGCAGAGTAAAACAAAAACCTTTGCCTTGGTTTAATGCGCGCGGATCACTTGACAGAACTGCTTGGGTAAAAAATACCATCCTGCTAGGAGACAGACGCTATCCAAAGCACATGGTGCATTTTTCCAGCCCAACCAGCTGCAGCCAATTACGTGGAGAGGAAGCAATCACTTCCACAGTGTGATGACATCATGACAGATGTAAGTTAAGGGAGGCGGGAGAACTGTCATTTGTGCATTTTGAACGTTTTGAATAGAGCAGGGGTGGGTAACTTGTGGCCCTCCAGATGATTTGGTCTGCAACTTCTCTTCAGTAAGAGCCAGCATAACTATTGGCAAGGGCAGAAGCAGCCTAAGGCAGATTGCCGCCCGAAAAAGGAACATGCCGCCTCCTCTCTGCCTACTTTTCTTGGCATGCGTAGGCACCTCAACAGCCCATCTGCCCACCAACTGTGTTAGTTTTCTTTGTATGCGTTCATGCACCTGTCTACCCAGCATGCTGCCTGTAGATGTTTCAGCCTTCGGGAGCCATGCACGACTGCATGTTGGGCAAAGTATTGCAAGAGATCCCAGAACTTTTGGGACCTCTCACAAAACATTGCCTGACCTCATGCAGGTGCCGTACAGCTCCTGAAGGTGGAAACATTTTACGGGCAGCCATGTTGGGGAGACAGATCCGAGTGTGCACACAAAGAAAAGTAAGCCAGCTGGGTGGGCAATTAGGGCGACCCTATCTAGGAAACCAAAAAAGAGGACACCCAGTGGTGGGGGTGGGAAAGCAGCTTTCTGGGGCCTCCAGAAAGCGTGTCATTCCTGCTCCCTACCATGCTCCAATTGGGACTTTTCTATAATGTCCAGAAATGACACTCTTTCCCCTTTAAGACCCCGACTGGAGCAGTGGGGGAAATGACGCACCTCCAGAAAGCACGTCATTTCCCCCCTGCCACGCTAATAGCAGCCTTAAAAGAGAAAGCATGTCATTCCAGGACATTATAGAAAATTACAGAAAATCCCTCCTGACACCCAGGATCGAACAAAAACCAGGACAAATCCGGGGAAATCCTGATGCACAGGTGAAGTGGGGTGGAGCGGGTGGGGAGGCATGGCGTGTGAGAGAGGGAGGGAGCGAGTAGCTGCTTCTTGGTCCTGCCAGCTGTCTGCATGGCCACTCTTCCCATCCTCCGCCACCAGTTGCGCCCGCATTCTCTCACTTCATGGTAGGGCCGGGAAGATAGGACTTGTAGGCCAAAATGTATGGAGACCACAACTTGTCCACCCTGATCTAATGTTTTCCCCTAGGCATACTGTGGGAGTGCACTTTCCCCTTTACAATACTGCACCATTTTTTGATGTCCATTATAGCCAGTAGTAAAGAGATGCTGTGCCACAGATAAAAGTTCCTGTGGTGCTACTTGCCTGCTTGCATTTGTGAACAGCTGACTTTTCAGTCCTTGGATTAATTGGAAACCCTTGACCATGACAATTTTTTGCTTTTTAGGAAGCTGTCATGGCCCCCCGTCAGTGTACATATGGTTGTTTGGAGTACACATAGACATGTATTTTAACTTAACTGGGTAAGGTATAGTAAAGTGAGCAAACTTAGGTATTCACAAAAGAAGCATATTGCTCCATATTCTACATCTGTATTATCTGGATGAATAGATAATTATCTGGGTGAATGTTTATATTCATATTTTTGTAAGAGACCACTGAAGAAGACTATCGGATCAAAATTCATTTGGTTTTATTTTGAACAGTTCCGACAGATTTTGGTTGGTTTTGTGTAACATCTTGATTTTCTGTACATATGCATTATAGTCTTTTCCAGAAATTATTAAGTGATTACATTGTACTTTTGGAGGTCTATTCATATTGTTGTTGGTATGTTTAATCATAACATATGAGTTGCTTCATCTCAATTTTTGTTAGGCACAGGTTAATTGGTTTAGGATATATTTCCATTTTTTTTGTATGCTCTGGGTTTTTTAATGGCTGAGAAGTAAAATAAAATAAAGGTGTTTACTCAGTATGAAATGTTAAGAAAGTTGGTGATTGCAGTCTTTCTAACAAGATGGTACAATTTTTGCCAAAAGAGCATTTTATGCTCTCCTATTCTACACCAGTATTGTTTCAACTCCGATGCTTTTGAAATGTGCTTCCAAAGGCCAGGAAACAGAAGATCCATATGTAGGAGCTCACATGGCTGGGAGCAAGTTACCCAGCTACATGGGGTGGGGTGGGGGTCAAGCGCTGCTCCAGGATGATGGGATTCGATTCACTAGAAAAGAGGCACATGATATTTCAGACTTAGCCTAATTTCCTGAAACTTTGCTGTGGCACTAGCCTTCATTAGCTTGATGGACTCGGTATGAGGCAGTGCTGACTTACTCATTACTGGATCCTTCAAGATAATGAGGACGTGAATCTCACAAAACACCCCATTATATAAAATGGACGAAGGCCAAGTCACACAACTACGTTGAACATCGTGAAGTCAATTACAGTTCATTTCTATTTATGTTATTTTTTTTACTAGATTTGGGCATGTTGAACCATTTTCTCAAAGCAGCACGTCCTTAGATCTAACTCATTTGTGGGAGAGTTCAGCTCTACGAAGGGATGATCTTGGTATGATCATTGTGAAAAATTATTCACCATGCCAAAATCCATTGGCATCTCCCCCCCACAACTTGTATGGATTTCACCTCCCCACCTTACCTAACGGTCATGTAATCTTGTCCTCAGACTTTAACGTGTTGTTTTTAGTTGCTGTTTAGGATGAAGTGCTGATGAGCTGTAAAAAACAACAACCCATGGCTCTCAGAATGAAAGGAACCAGACTCTATTTGGATTGTGACCTGAATCCTGCATTCTCTTGGGACCTGAATGGGAGGAAGAAAACAACGCTGCCACACCACAGGAATATAAATACCAAAGCAGTTTGCCATGACTGATGTGATGATAAGGAATGGCATTTCAAGGAATGATTAACCATGTATTGTAGGTGTGTCACTGCCAGGAAAAATGTCTGAGCTTCATAAATCCTGTTATTACACTTGGCTCAACTAAATTATATGCACTTCATTTTAAACTAATAATAGGCGACTAACTACTTGCTGTCCCTCCAGCCTGGGCTTGTGTGGACCTTTTACGTGGCAAATCTCTGAGGCAAGCATACAGGAATGTGGTGGAAAGCTGCTATTAAATGATTTCTTACGTTTCAGACTGAGAATTCATGACTCAGAGATAATTCCTTAACACAGTGGATTTAGAGAGGATTGGAGAAGTCCTGCTTCATTCTTCTTTCCTGGGGCTTACATGTTCTTGTCCCCTTTGCTTGCCTCTTTCTTCATAAAATCTAGTCAATGCTAGCACTCCTTAATCCAGGGAGCAGGATGTTCATGTCAGGTTTCATCAGCACATGTAGGTCCTGTTAGATTGAGAACCATGGGTCCAAATGGGTCTTGTAAATATGGTTCCTTGTGGGGAATTCTTTCCTGGCATTGAATTGATGGTTGGCACTGCCAACTATGACAGATCTGATGAATTATTTCAGGTGAGATTAGAAAGGATTACTCCCTTTAACTCCTGCACCATACCAGAGGTGTTCAGTGGGACTTCCACTGCAGTTTTGCTTTTGGGCTCATCCCTGTCCTCACAAGGTGACAGCACCAACCATATGCTGGGTAGCTAGGCCTTCACAGATACGTGTGCCTGCAAGCATAGCTCTGCACTGGGCCCTCATGAATTATATCGTGACACTGCATTTATCCCCAAAGTTCAGGAATACTATTTCCATCTAAAATAAATCTAGCTGAGATTATTATTATTATTATTATTATTATTATTTACATTTCTATACCACCCCATAGCCGAAGCTCTCTGGGCAGTTTACAAAGATTAAGACATTAAACATTAAAAATCGTTATAAATGTTTAAAACCATAAAGTCATGAAAAAAGACAACATACGAAGACAATACACATTTAAAACAACTTTGAAACTTTCAGCCAGGCCTAAAGATAGATCTGGGGTCAATTAAAAACTCAACATATGCTGTTAAATGCCTGGGAGAAGAGAAAAGTCTTGACCTGGCACCAGAAAGATAACTTGGGGAGATCATTCCATAATTGGGTGACCACCACTGAGTAGGCCCTCTCCCTTGTTTCCAATCCTCCAAGCAGAGAAGAATTACATTTGTTAGTGCTTCTGATGTGACTTCTCCCGGTCCTGAAGAGCGCCATGGCTTCATAAGGATTTATATCAGAATGCAGAGGAAGAATTGAAAGGCATAAGGCAGCCCCTGGCTCTGTGCCTTTCTTTATACATGTCAAACCAACACATGCATTTCTTAAGATTTTTTTTTTAGTGTGCAACAATTGTTAATGCAAGTTGCATGCAAGTCAATTAAAATAATAATTGTGTTGTAGTTTCTTGACCAGCATACCCTACCCTGGAAACCATTCCAGATGTCTTTCCTAACCTGGTGCTCTCCAGATGTAGGGTGACCATATGAAAAGGAGGACAGGGCTCCTGTAACTTTAACAGTTGCAGAGAAAGGGGAATTTCAGCCGGCATCATTTGTATGCAATTCGTACCTGGTGAAATTCCCTCTTCATTACAACAGTTAAAGCTGCAGGGGCCCTGCCCTCTTTTGTATCTGGTCACTCTAGTATAGTGCCTGCAACTTTAATTATTGTGATGAAGAGGGAATTTCACCAGGTACTAATTGCATACAAATGATGCCGGCTGACATCCCCTTTTCTCTGCAACTGTTAAAGTTACATGAGCCCTGTCCTCCTTTTCATATGGTCAGCCTATCCAGATGTGACTGTTGGAATGCAATTCCCTTTATCCCCAGCCAGCATGGCCAATGCATTTGATGATTTCACACAACACTTACTAGGGATGTGCACGGAGCCCCTGGATCGGGACCCGGATCGGGACCTCCGATGTCCTGGATCGATTTGGACAAAATCGGAGGTCCCTCGGATCGGATCGCACCTGATCCCAATCCGAAAATCAGATGTCTGGTTTTCGGATTGGCCGCCATTTTTGGTGTTTTCGCCATAGGCTTGCATTGGGGGAAAGCTTTCCCCCAATGCAAGCCTATGGCAAAAACATGGTGGTGGTTGGGTGGGTGAATGAGTGGGGGCCTAACTCCCCCCTCCCTGTCCATCCCCCCCACTCATGCTCCTTACCTGCCGGGGCTGTCCGCTGCTGTCCACTGCTCCGATCTACTGAGAAACAGGCTTCGCGGCCTGCCTCTCAATAGCATGCCAGGTGATGATGTAGGCATTTTGGCTCCACCCCATTTTGTTTCCATCTCTTCTCACCCCTGGAATGTGGCCTCCATGAGCTTTTCCAAAATTCAATTCAGCCCTGATTGAAATCGGTGAACATTCTGGTGGAAAAATTTGCAGCACATACCAGATAAGCTGGCAAAGGTAGATTTCTCATCACATTTTGACATTGACCTCCCCTCCACCCCCCATAGTGCAAAACATCATGAAGGGAAAGCTAGAGGTGGAAGATGTAATCTGAACTTAGGTTCTAAAAAATCATGCTACAACTTGGAGCCTGTCCATTCTCAATGAGAGAATGATTACACAGTGTAATTGTAAGAAAGCCCAATCTAGATTGCAAAACTCACAGGGTTGAGGGAAGTTATTTAGCTTTTATAAGAAAAAAGTTAGAAACGGGTCACAAAATCTACGAAGTAATTTTTAAGCTTGTCGATAAGATGTAACAATGAAGTATCCAGTTAAATGATACTGTAAACTGAAACTGCCTGAGAATGGGAAATAGACTAAATTAAATGTAGTCCAAGCTGATTTATTTTCAACAAAATGATTGACAAGACAGTGCTGATAAGAAGGGGGGAAAATCCAAACCCATGAGAAAAATAAGGTTCCCCCCCCCCCAATTCTCACTCTAAAATATTGCTAACTAAAAGAAAAGGCATCATAACAGCATACTGCTTCCCTGTTTATTCCTACCTCCCCTCCCCTCCCCTTCCTCTGTTATTTTCCAAGAAGCTCTTTGGGGCAGAGACCTGTCCTCTTGTATGCCGTAAAGTGCCATACACACTGATTGCCTATAGAAAAACAAATAATAATTTCCCAATCCACATAGTGCCTCTCTCCAATCCATATAGCGACCTGGTCCAATCCAAAGAACTTTAATACTTTCATAATACAAACTGGGACTGTTTACAAGTTAATTTGTAATTTCTCCACCTGTGTGATGAGAGAGATCAGTTCTCATGATTCACATTCCACCTTGTAACTCTCTGCACCACTTGCCATGCTGTTCCAAAGATTTCCCCAACTATCCGTAGCAGATTTTGTGGGGGTGCAGGTGGCTGCAGGGGGAAGGAGGAATCTCTGAAACTCACCTCCCTTCCTATTCCATTGACAGAAGCCTCCACTGGATTGAGGAACCTTCCACAGAATCATATAACCATAGTAGAGTTGGAAGGGGCCTATAAGCCCATCAAGTCCAACTCCCTGCTCAGTGCAGGAATCCACCTTAAAGCATGTCCCATTAATGAAGGGACACCAACTGGATTCTATACATGCATGGGTTTGGAAAACAACTGATGTTCCCAAGATGCAGTGTGGTCATGTGCACCAAAATATGAAGATACTCTAAATTCTCCCAAAAACAACAACAACAACAACAACAACAACAACAACAAACACAGGGAATTTTTGTCTGAATTTGTAAACTTGGATTCAAAACTTGGCAAGCTCATTATGATTTCTTATGGGGTACGTTCATCTCTCACTAGTTTTGGTGATCATTATGGGTTCGATCCAGGCTTAGGCATATTAGAGTAGACCTGTTGAAATCCATGGGACTTGAACAAGTCAGGGCTTTGGTAAATCTTGAGATTTTCAATGGTCTACTCTGACTGAATCTGGATCCAACCCTATCCCACCTTTCAAAAATGCTCAAGGCAGCTCACAAACAATAATTAAAAACATTATACACCATAATAAAATGCAATAAAGCAGTATTAGACACAACTCAAATGGTGGCATAACTCACCCTAGTGACCGTTGTGATTATCAGAGAGCAAATCTTCCTCTTTCAGCATTTTCTCAAAGAGCAAAGGCTTACTGTAATAGATGAGCTTGATGCAACAACCTGCATGTGAACTATGAGGATATCTGAGATAACGGGACAGTGCATATTGCATAACTATTGCCTAATAGATATTTCTATCTACTGCCTAATGATCCTACTTCTTCCAATGTGATCCCAAAATGTTATCACTCTGAATCCAGCTGCTAACAATCTAACCCTAAACATGTTATCACAGAAGCAAATACTAGTCCGCATGATTCATATGAGCAAAGCACTTTGTTACAGAAATATGAATTGGTACCCTGCCCCACAGGCACAATTTACTTAAGGGTGGTTAGCAGAGCAGTGAGAATCATTGCTCCATCCACGCTGGAGTGCTTACACAAAATGCCTTGGGGGCACCAGAATCCAAGTTAATGACAAAATCTCAGCTCTGAACCAGCCCATACTTTCCAGATGATGAGATTGCATCAGAGGGCCAACTTTAGCAATTTAGCAGGTGGGGTGGGGTCCAGATCAATATTGGAACTAAGCAGGGAGCAAAGGTTTAACTACCTGGGGGTTCTGATCCAGAGTAACTCTTCCTATGCCTGGTATTTCCTGTTTAAAAACCATTCATGGCGTTGCTAATTGTGTGCATGGGGATTCATCCAGTGAGTTTGGTCCTCATTGGGCTTGGTCACCCAAAGCTCTGTGCCTCCAGATCAGGCTGCAGTTGGGGAAAAGAGAAAAAATTGCTGCCCGTTCCTGCACAAAGCTATTCTTAGCTTCAGTCTTACATTCATATCCATATAAACTGTATCAGACACATACTGTCAGGATGATATAATGATGCAGTCATATGAATTTGTTTCCAGCTGTTTCAAACTTTGATTTAATCTGTGGGAGATACTTATATTCATCCGTGGTGATTAGTTAATTCTGAAAGGTTGACTAGATGAATGCCAGCTGTGTTCTCAGAAGAGAATGGCATTTAACTAGGCTTATAATATCAGAATTATATTATTTTAATATGTTGGTCAACAGATTATGTAGTATATTTCAGTCTAATGGTGATGGCTGGACTTAATTTGACACTTGGTTTATGGTCTGGATATGTTTCAGAGCAAGTGCTCTGCCCTGCTGTAATATATGAAGTAATAATGCAACCCTAACAATTCCCTTAACGTTATAAGGAAGAATTTCAATATAGGGTGATATAACTTCCAGTTTTAGAAATTAAGGATAGGCATAACCTTGATTCCACATATCACCATCTATAATGGTGGTAGGTGCTTGGAAAGACCTTAGGACTTATTCAGGTTCCATACAGGAGTTGGTAATGTACCGTATTTCACCGAATCTAAGATGCCATCGATTCTAAGCCGCACCTTAATTTTAGGGCCACCATCAGGAAAAAAGCATTGCGTCGATTCTAAGCAGCCCCGGTCCTCCCCGCCAGTGCCGCCCCGTTCTGCACCACCTCGGACAGGCAGCACCAGCGCTGGGGAGGCCACTGCCAGTGAGGAACGGCTTTCCCCACTCACCTCCATTGCTATCCTGGTCCTCGGCGTGAGTGCCGCTTGCAGCGGCCTCCCCAGCTCATCCACTGCCACCGCAGCCGTCGCCCCAGGCCAAGATCCGCCTCCCTCTCCTCAGACCCCTGGCCAGGCGCTGCTTCCATCGTCATCATCATCGTCCCCTCAGTCTGTCCAGGGGTGGGTGGGGAGACAGCAACATTACAAAGGTGGAGGAGGAGGAGGAAGAAACGGAGGGGCTGAGGGGAAAGCAATCAACTGAGGGAAGGCCGCTCCGCCACTGCTGCCTCGTGGCCCGCCCCACGCTGCACGTGGCAGCCGCTCCGTTTCCTCACAAACAGTAGCGCACACACACACAAAAGGAGGGTGGAGGCTGCACCAACCACAGCAAAAGCGACGTTGAAGGAAAAGAGCCCCTGAGGAGAGGCGCTCGGGCGGGCAAGTTTGTTTCTACTTCGTAGTAACACTGCATTTCCAGGCCTGGGAGTTACTACAAAGTAGAAACAAACCTGCCCGCCCGAGTGCCTCTCCTCTGGGGCTCTTTTCCTTCGATGTCCTTTTGCTGTGGTTGGTGCAGCCTCCGCCCTCCTTTTTGTGTGTGTGTGTACTGCTGTTTGTAAGGAAAGGGAGCGTGGGGTGGGCGACGAGGCGGCGGCGGCCTCCCATCAGTTGATTCCTTTCCCCTTTCCCCTCAGACCCTCCCTCAGACCGGGGCGGCACTGGAGAAATCTGGCGATTCTTAGACGCCATCGATTCTAAGTCGCACTCCATTTTTACAAATGTAAATATGGGGGGGGGGGTGCGGCTTAGAATTGAGGAAATACGGTAACAGGGTTAGACACAGGCTCAATTCGGATGACACGATAGTCAATGGTGGGGTAATAGTCAACTTTACAGTTGTTCAACTAGGGGGTACTCCCCACACAACATGGTAATAAATAATCAACTGTGGTGTGGATTAGGATCAGCGCTGAGTTGACCATGGCAGCATTCGGATGACACAATAGTCAAAACAACTGACGATTGTTTCCCCCATACCAGTTGTTTATTGTGTCGTTGGAATTGAGCCACAGTTTCTCACAGGGCTCTGGACACAGGCTTTCAGCCTAGTCCAAGGGTGCAGAGGGAGGGGGAAAGTTCTGTAAATTGGACTGAATTTAAGTGTGTGTGACTGAATACAACACAATCTAGGAGCTTTACCATATTTATTTTGCATGTAAATTTGGCATAGAGGACTTGATAAAGAGGTCATGGAAGTTCTCATCAAAGAAATATAGGGATATCCTGTCTCTGCTCCAACAACACGAAGTCTGCCTGTAGATCTAACAGTTTGAAACAAGACATAGGCAATCCGGATCTACATTCATTCTACTGCAGTAAAGCATTCTCTTCTCCCACTTCCTGAACTAGCATGATTCTATTCTAATAATTCAGGGGTACAATTAGATAGCTTTACACCCAGGTAAGCAGAGACTGGAGTCCCTTTGTCAAATGGCATGACTAAAAGACTACTGTGTGGGCAACACATATGGGGTGGACTACAGGGCTAGATTCCTGAAGTGACCACCACAAATCTGCCTAAGGGAAACTATCCTGCCCTTTCCTGAGACACTTCTTTTGTGCTTGGATTGGCAGACATTGTGCCCACCAAGATCATGGCAAGTTGAGACCCTGGACATGCCCTTTGTGTTACACTCACTCCAAAAAGGACTCCTACTTCAGAATTAAAATTACTACCAAGAATCTAAACAACATTTCTTTCCAAACTTTGATACAATCAAACCTGTTTGAGGCCATTGAAAAGGCTGGCCAATGAATCTCAACAGGCCTCTGCAAATATGCTTTTAACAGCAGCTTGAAATGGAGGCATTAAGCAGTTTTTTCATGGCATGGAGATACACATAAACACCCCTGTGAATTAACAGACTGAGCTGCTGTTAGATGCATAGCTCTGGAAGCCAGTTAGCAAGTTGGCAAGCTCCAGCCACATGCTGACTTTAACAACACAGCTGAGATATGTTGAGAATCACAGCCAATACATTTTATATGGGAGCACACATCACTATTTTCATTGCACAAACGGTTCCAGTATGCTGTCAAACTTTTTTTTTATTAACGTTCAAAAGTATGTGTACCTTGGATGAAAAAACTTTATTTGTCTAGTTTTTGCACTTCATGAGGGAGATTCTCCAGAGTACTCGGTCTGATTGTTAAAAGAGTGCTTTGAGGCAGCAATTGGCCACTCCTTCCACCAGGAACCTACCTGAAATAGTGGTTTTAGGCAGAAGATTCCAGAGATTTCTGCAGCAAGGGCCAGGATCCTTACTCTCTATCCCACTGTGGCCACAACAGGGAGACACTGGCATACACTTTACTGTGCCTGAGTAAGGGATGTTGGGATTCTGTAAAATCCATTCTATGTTCTGCAGATTGTCTTTTGTTCAAACCCGTTTTCCACTCATTGATGAAATTGGATGTTTAAAACCAGAATTTCGTTCTACTTGCACTAATTCACATTAGCACTCATTCACATTCATGCTAGTGCACATTAACCCATGCAAGTTAGCACAAGTGCAAAGTGGTGGAATCCCCCCCCCCATGTGAAAAAAGTAGCCCACAAATCCGCTGAATCTGGATGACACCTGAAAAGGCCGTCCAGGGTAGATTCCGCAGCTCAGATTCATTGAAATCCAAACTTCTTTGAAACTGTTGCAGACTTTCCCGACATCCCAAACTTGATGGCCAACACTGCAGATGCAAAATCACCCAAGAGTTAAGGTGTTCACAATTTAAAGGTCATTTCATTCAGATATATTAAAACATTTAAGCAGAGCAATTGAATTTACTTAAATGTTTTAATGTATTTGAATGAAATGACCTTTAAATTTTGAACACCTTAACTCTTTGGTGATTTTGTATTGGCTTTTTTGGTTAAGGATAGCATTTTTTTGTTGTGTCAACACTGCAGATGGCCAGAGGAGGGAATATTGGAGCTTGATGGCTAAAGCAGCAGGGTACAGGAGACGAGGTGGTAATAGGGTTTCACATGGCCCGACAGAGCTTCTGAATCTGTTTGTCTTCGCAGAAATATGTTGCTCAGAAACTTAGTTCTCAGGCTGTCCCCCCCACCCCCACCCCATCACGCCCGGCTTCCCAGCACAGCTCCAATTCTGATGGAACCTGACTTCACAGGACTCCTTCTCACATCTCATTGACAGAGCGACTCCCGCCATGCATCTCAGTTGAGGTTGTTCTGTTGAAGTCCACAAAAGCACTGCAACGGGTGTGTTGAAATTCCACTCCTTTGAGGTGGTGCATCTGTGGTGCTTCCTAGAAAACGGTCCCACGTTGGATTGTATTGGGCACCCTTTTGTGCATTGGTGGAGATATTGCTACCCATTTCTACAGGCAAAATAATAATGTTTATCTTCTGCTTTTCAAGGAGCTCAGGCCAGTGTACACCAGGGGTGTTGAATCTGAGATGTGCAGGCCAAATATGGCTTGTCTCAGTCCCAATGCCGCCCCCTGGATTCCCCTGGTTCCATCTAATTTTCCCAAAACGTTGATCATGTGGTGGTCTTCTGGCTTTTGCACAGTTCCCCCATGCCCCCAAATTCTAACAAGTTGAAATACCTCTCTACACGAGACGTTGAAAGCTCTTTGAAGTCTCATTAAAATTTTTACCTCTACAAGAGCGGAGCATAAATCGGGAGTTGAGGCGCGTTATCTATTTGATTATGCGCATTATCGAATGCGCGTTAAATAGCGAGTTTTATTTTGCTCCGGCCGTTAAAGCGCATTTTGACTATGTGAACAAGCGATTCTCCGCATTAGCTACTTGTAAAGCGCATTTCAAACAACTGGTAAGGCTACCAGTTGTGCGCTCAATTACCTCCTGCATACAAGCATTTACGATGACGCGCTTCAGCAATTATGCGCATAATCAGCTAACCAGGCGTCAAACGGAATCCATCTAGAGGGGGTCTTAGTCACTGGCAGTAAGAGCTTTAAGCTAGAATATGCTGGTATTTGGGGTATTTTGGCCCCAATCCTTTGCCTTTGACCCTGCCAACCACTGAAATGCAGCCCCTGAGATCTTTTTCTGAAAAGCAATTTGGCCCCTGCTAAAAATGTGCTAAAAGAGATTTGACACCCCTGGTGTACATGATTCCCCCTTGCGTTTGGTCTCACAACAAACCTGGAAGGTATGTTAGTCTGAGAGTCAGTCCAAGACTCATACCTGCTTGGGTTTTTGAACCTGGGTCTCCCTGGTCCTGTTCTGATGTTCTAGCTGCTATCTCATATTGGCTTTCATACCAAAGCACCAGTAGCCCCCAGTTTGTGACTGAGACCCCCTCTACAAGAATTCGGTTTGACGCCTGGTTCTCCGATAATGCGCATCTTCTCGGAAGCGCTTTATGGTAAATGACTGTACGCGGGAGGTAATTGAGCGCACAACTGGTGGTTTTACTGGTTGTTTGAAATGTGCTTTAGAAGTAGTTAATGCGGAGAATCGCTTGTTTACATAGTCAAAATGTGCCTCAACTCCTGATTTGCGCTCCGCTCATGTAGAGGTAAAAATTTTAATGAGACTTGAAAGAGCTTTAAACCTCTCGTGTAGAGGCAGCCTGAGAGAATACCAGATCTCTTTGGGGTAGTGGGGCTTTCCCACAAAGTAGAACCACTCTGTTTCATGATTTGACAAAGACAGCTCACACAGACGGCTTTAGAGCAGGACCTATTATGTATCTTTATTGACACACAGCCTACCCTGTTGCTAAGCCCACCCTGTTGCTTGGATCTTGCCAAGGGGAGTAAAAATGGCCCACTGAGAAGATAATCTCCTCTCCCTGGGACTTTCTGTACAGGATATGGGGACCCGTCTGTGGAACTTTGGGGCACAATTCCGAAATGTGGCATTGAGCCAGAACAGTGGGGGGGCTGCTTCTCTGCTGTTGTTGAAAGCTGACATGCAATCTTGAATGGATACAAACAGTCGGTACCTCAGGATCCTAGTCAATACCCCCACTCCCAGAAGGCAATTTGGTTCGGTGATTATAGAATTCATTAATGCACGAGAAGCAACATAAAAGGAGACACCCTGCGCAAGAATCCATAGAATTATTTCAAAATCCCTGTATCAAATGAACTCTGTTATTTTAGCTGACAAATGCTGTCTTGCTTCATTCATTTAAATAAAAATGAAGTATCTTTCTCTCTGTGTTTGTATACAAGCACACACACACTTTAAAAGGCTCTGCCTACCAGACCTATTTAACAATGTTTTAAAATATGCTTGCAACCATTAACAACTTGAAAATAATTCAGGCCTAGGCTATCCCTGAGATAGTGATTCATCGAGCAAGAATGATACTAAACAACCTTTTCTCAATACAGTTCAGGGTTTGCAATGAGGTCCGCTTGGTGCTATGAGTCTTCTTTTTGCATGGGTGACAATGAAAAACAGACACAACACCATCAAAAGCAACAGAATTGTCCTGGACAAATTCCTTGCTGAAATATACACCTGAAATATACACCTGAACACATCCTTAGTGTGCTTTTGTGCTGTCGTCAATTTGTCATAAATGTAATTCCTTTTCTTAGCAACATGCTGTTCAGCCACGTTTAGGAAATGCTTACATTGTCCAGATGAAGGGTTGCCATATTCTGCATCCTCACAGCCGGGACAATTTTTAAAATGTATTTATTTATTTATTTATTTTTGCTGGAAGCAAAACAAAAAGAGTTAGAAGAGGAAAGGCTGGGAGAGGGGGGAGGGCTGAATGGGGGAGTGGTGGCAGGGGAATTGCCTAATGCTATCAGGAGCACCAGCAGCAGCACTGCGAAGCCACTTTTGCTAAGCAAGCGTTCCCATTGATAAAATAACCCCCCCCCCCCAAAAGGTTTTCCTTAAAAGGAGGTATGAAGCCTCGGCTATATGGGGTCTGGTCTAGAGCTGAAAGGATTACTGACCTGGCTCGAAGGGGGAAAGCACAGGCTGTTGTTCTTTCACTGAGTCACTCAGGTCTCTGAACAGGCAGTAAGTAGCCCTACTCTAAGCAAAATAAAAAGTAATGGTGTGGGTGGAAGGGGGTTAGAAGAGAAAAGGGCTGGAGGAGAGAGTGGGGAGAGGAGAAAGCAATCAGAAGAGGGGCAGCCGTAGGAAGGCAGAGCCCATTTTAAACAACATGTTTCCCATGGGTAAACCCCCTCCCCCAAGGTTTTTCTTAAAAAAAGCTATGGGGTCTAATCTGCAACTGAAAGGATTACCTGGTAGGGAAAACACAAGCTGCACAATAGCAGCGGCTGGTCAGAAGGCCTTTTCTTTTATTGTTTGACTAAATCACTTGGCTCTCCCAGGCTCAGCAGCAATAGCCCTACCGCAGCAGGCAGTGTGGCAGCCTGAGGAAAGCAAGCGCGCCTTTTCCTGCTGCTCCGCCTCCTCTGCACAGGCGCAATAACACGAGTCACAGGGAGTAACTCAGCCGAGCTTGAGCAGGAGTGGCAGTGCTCTGAAAAAGGCGTGCACGCTTTTTTCTCTTCTGCTGCAGCTGCGCTGCTCAAGGCGCCATTTTAGAAATCAGCTGGCCAGACTGGGAATCTGGGATTCTTGCCCAGCCAGTCGGGACATTTCAGAATCACCTGGAAATCGGGACATTCCCGGTTTTCCAGGACGTATGTCGACCCTCGATCCAGACGGAGAGGCGGGTAAGAAATAAATTATTATTATTATTATTATTATTATTATTATTATCCAGATAGGATTTCTTCAACAAGAATCATCCCTGTTTTAAAACATACCGGGGGTCAACTGGATCTTATGGGGGAAAGTAGTGTGCAGCTTTGTATGTGTTTTGTCAGCTCTCCTCACTAGCCAGCAAGGTTTCATTGAGCCAGGCTTCTCCTGTACATGTTTACTTGGAAGTAATCCAGGGGAGATCAAGGGCATTTAAACCCAGGTAGGTGTGCACAGGGTTGCTGCCTTAGCGATGGGATGTGGAACAAAGGAACAAATAAAAACCCAGCCTAATCTGGAAGATCCTCAAACTGGGAAACACAGTTGTCCTCTCCCTTCCCCCAGAAAGCTGGTGTGACCTTCCTCCAAAACTCTTTCTAGCTTCAAGCCTTTTCCTTCGCTATATTCATGCATAGGGGGGATGCATGCAGTGTGTGCATGGGGGATCCCATGTGAGGAGAGAAGATAAAACATCCAGAAAACACAATGTGTGATAGGAGAAGAAAAATCTATCTGCGTCTAGTGAAGGGCTGTACAACCTGTAGCCCTTGGCCACTCCTGGTGCAGCCCACAAAGCCAGCAGCGCCCCATCCACTGTTTCCTGCAGCACAGCTGATCCTTCGCCAGCTCCTTCCCCAAACTCTGTTGCTCAGCAGGAAAGTGCTCTTAATCTCTGATCACCTGGAGGGGGGGCTCTGGAGAGGAGGCAGGCCCTGGGGAGAAAACTGCTGAGTAACTCAGTCCTGCTTATTTCTGAGATGTGAACTATTGACTTCTGAGTAGGACATGCAGAGCTTGCCCTGCTTACTTGTGAGTAGACATGCTGCTCATGCTTACTTCTAAGTAAACATGCAGAGGGTTAGTATCTGGGATGCTAGTTGGTAGACTGACCAGATTGCCCTGGATTTCCCAGTCCTAACCAGGAAAACAGGGGCAATCCGGGCCAACAGGGGGGCGGCGGGGGCAAACTGGGGAAAGGATCAGTTCTCCTCCCGCCCTAAAATGCCTGCGCTGCTCCCCAGCCTCCACAAGAAAGAAGTGCTCAGCGTTAGGGAGAGTCAACAAATTCCTTGTCTGGTGGCTAACTGCTTTAGCTACCAGACAAGGAATTTGTTGACGCTCCCTAATGCTGAGCACTTGTTTCCTGCCAAGGCCGGGGCGCAGCGGGGGCATTTTAAATCAGGCTCTTCCTCCTCCTTTGCCTGCTGCTACTGTTGCTGTTCCTCAGGTACCTCCAGGGAGCCCAGGAGCAGGGCAAGAAGGGTGAGGGGGCTGCAGGGGGTCATGCGGCAGTGGAGGAGATCTGCGGTGGCAGCAGAGGACCCGGTAGGTCCGCGCTGGTTTTTTTGGGGGGGTGACTTGGGGGGGTTGTTCTGGGTGGGGGGGTGGCGTGGGGTGTCTGCTTGTTGTCCGCATGGTGGGTGACCTTTTTAATTTTTTAATTTTATGTTCGGGGGGCTGTTTTGGTGGGATGGCCATGTTGGACTGGGACTTTGCTTTCCAAAGTCTGGTCACCCTACTAGTTGGAAGTGCTGCAGAGTGATTCAGTCCCATCGTAGGGATGGGAGAAGTCCCCCAAATCCTCTTCATGCTCTGCTTGCTGGACTCCCGCCAGTTGCCTGACCCCAGCATGCCACCAGATGGTCTGCAAACACCTGGCAAGAATTTGGGTCTTTTTTCTTTTCTTTTTTTTCCTTTTTCTGTTTGTCCGCAAGCTGCAATTTGCACAAATTTGTGCCTGGGAATATTTATGGAAATCACGATTTGGCTCAAAAATGGAAGTGTAAAAGACCATTTATGCCTGCAATTTTGCACAATTTGTGCTATTTATGGCTGCAATTTTGAGTGAATCATGATTCCCATACATATTTCCAGCCTTGAATTTGTACACATCCACAAAGCAGGAAACTGCAAGCTTGCCCAACTTGGCACACACTGAGTTGAGACAGCTAAGGGATCCACCAGTTGGCATCCAGAGTGCCAAGCTGGCAAAAACATGTCGAGTTCCACCGGCAAACAGGATTCCTCCGACATCCCCCACTTACTTATGAAGATAGAAAGGTTCCCCATCCCAGTAGTGGCAATCCAGAAACTACATACACCACTAGAGGCAGTGTGCATGTGCATGCATGCACACATGTGCAGCCTCCAGGCTCCCAGCAGACACTGGATTGAGCCCTTGTTGTGTATCGGGATCCAGGGGAAAAATGAAACTTGTGAAGAGGAAAATGGCTTAGACCTCATGCAGAGTGGGTTGTTTCCTCACCACCCATGTACAGGGAGAGTATGCAGATCAGATTACACGGCTTTTGATTCCCTTACGGATATTCTGTCTAAATTTGTATGGGCGCCCATGAGCATTTTCTCTCCAAGCAGTACTTTTTAAGCTTCTAGCCAGAAATTTTTTAAACAAGAAGAAATGAACCATTGCTAGACGCCATTTGGAGAAGAATGCTGTTTTTTTCATGTCGTGGCATGAAGTTCGTGTTGAGATGGATTTTTGACCCCTTTGGAATGTCAAGAAAGAAGACGAATAGTTTGGGCCCCTTCTTTACTCACACCAATGTAAATCAAGGCTAATTGCTTTGAAGCTAGGCCGCCCTAATGCTGAGTTGAATGAGATGGAACTCGAGCCCTGGAGGAACGTGCATTCTTACCCCACCGGTTCTGTTCAGTTTAGGATTTCAAACACATCCCCAAGCATAGATTTAGGAATGCGTAGGCTCAGGGAAGAAAGCAGCAGATGGAATCATCTGTGCTGGCTTGCTTGTGACTGGAGAGGAATGGTGGGAGGGAGGGAGGCGGTGGGGGGACACGAAGACACTGGGAAGATACAAGTTGCCACCTGCCTCATAACTGTGAGCTGTCTTTCATGGCATTTCACCCCGTTTTGCTCTCTTGTAAAGTGCTCTCTCAGACATTTTTATTAATACCACTGTCATTTGCATGACAGGAGCCGAGAGCTGAAAGACATTCTTGCAGCATATTAAAATGATCCCTTCTGGGAGATTAGGGAAGGTGAATGAATAGTCAGTCACATCCTTCCCCTGCCGCCCGTCGCTCTTTGTGGAAGTGACAGCCAAGGAACCTGGGCAACCTCAACGTACCTGCTAAGAAGTCACATCATGTTGAGTGCATTGGACTCTCAAGAATGATTATGTCTGTATGGGGTATTACTTGGGGCTTGGATATAATGATTCAGCAGTCCTACACCCAGTTATCCAAAGCTGCAAGGGAACAGCAGCAGTAAACAACATTGGTTTCTGCTCTCTAATGGCAGGTCCTGCATCATGTTCCTTGTAGATTCGAACAGTTGGCTCAGTGAACTGTTTCTGTGGCCTTTCTACTCTAATCCATGGGATTAAGAGTTTCCTTTCTCCTTATTAAATACATATTGTTTTTAAAATAAAGCCCCCCAAAAGTGAGTCAGCATTAATCTGGTTTCAGGTCTGTAGATGCAGCAAAGTGAATAGGGTGACCAGATACAAAAGAGGGCAGGGCTCCTGCCGCTTTAACTGTCGTGATGAAGAGTGAATTTCACCAGCTGCTGCATGCATGCAACCAACACCTGCTGAAATCCCCTTTTCTATGCAGCTGTTAAAGGTACAGGAGCCCAGGCCTCCTTTCCCTATGGTCGCCCTAAAGTGATGTAAATGGGTGTGCAGAAGAAGAGACGGGGAGCATGGCCCTTCCACCATCCCTGCTGAACAGCATCCCTCCAAAGGCTCCTCTTCCCTCAAGTATTACTACCACCAGCCATTCCAGCAGGCTGCGCTGAGGGATGAGAGGATGAACCATCGCTATTTCACCAGTCCTGCTGAAATTATTCTTCCCTTTCCCTCCCCTATCTTTTTTCTTTGTGTGTCTTGTCTTTTTACATTGTAAGCTTGTGGACAGCGACCTTGTTTAATTGATTATATATAAGCCATTCTGGGATCCTTTTTGGCTGAGGAATGGAATAAAAATACTTCAAATAAATAAATAATTTAAGGTAGTGAAAGCATAATTTGTGCATGGTGATAATATGCATTACTAAAGCAAGGGGAGACTCCTGTGTGAGTGGGAAGCAATTAAAGGCTTCCTCAATCTTGCCCAACTGAAGAAGAAAGAAAGGTCAGAACAGAAGCAGAAAAGAGAGAAAGAGATCCTTGTCACTGCCCAAGTACTGATTGCTTTCTCTTTCCACCGGATCTTGGGCTTTGGTTTCTTCTCAGACCATCTTGCTGCACAATTGTTGATGGCAGGAAACCAACCACAACGTTCTGGTTGATTTTTGGAGAGTAACTCTGTAGTATTTATAACCTACTTATCCAATGAACTCACTCAGAAAAGAAACATGCACCATTGGTTAGGCTCTGTTTGTGTGTAGAACAAAAACTCTAGTGGCAGAAATCTTGAGGCATCATATATTCCAAACAAATATGAATTAGAGACATCAAAACAGCAAATCATAACTAAGAACTGCAACCTATGACAGTCATCACAGTGCAGTGCTATCCAAGATGTGATGCCTAGGGCAGTGAACCTAGGGAAGGACAGTAGAGAAACTTCCAGGTAAGAGTTTGGTTCAGCTAAGTTGATCACGCTGGTTGGTCTTTAACTTGGAATTAAGCTTGTTTAAAAGGTATGAATTAATGGCTGTATATCAATTTATGAACTGAATCATTAGCAGCTTTTTTGACCACTGAATTTATCTTCTGCATTTCATACACTATGGAAAAATCTCTCTGTTTTATAATTTTACACAAAGTTACTGGACAAATGATACATTCTGAATGTAAAAAAAATGTGTTTGTTTGTGTCCAGGTAGGAAAAAAGAGCAAGGTCAGACAAACACATGTCTTCATTTCGTCCACATTCACAAGAAGTCCAAGACTCCAGCAGCTTCACCACCACCACACTTTTGCTAAAAGGAATGAGATAATTTGCACTGCCCTAGAACCCTTCAAATATCCAAAATAATAATACACTGAAGTGGAGCTGCTTTCCAGGTACTGTTTACAAAACAGATACCTTCACTATTTTTATTGATACACTATAACATAATATAACAAAATGCTCACATTTAAGTTTAAAATCAGTTGTAGGTTGCCCATCTCTAGCACTGCAAATGTGGGTGCTTTGTGTACCTTTCAAATGATGTGTATCCACCTTGGCACCACCAGAACTTAACTATCAATTGATCTTAGTGGTACTTCTACTTAAAACGCAGTCAGAGTTAGCTTGGCTGTTCTGTTCGAGTATTGCTGGTTTTCTGAGACAAAAATCAAATGTACATATCCTTAAAAGTGGCAAAGGTGAAGCATCAGTAGATAAGAACATTGCTATCAGTAACATTGACTGCCTGTTGATTTAGACATTGACATTTCTTGAAGTATAAGTTAATGTGCTCCAAGTTGAAGGGGTGTTTCATGAAGTAAAATGGTACTTTAAAAAGCACCGTATGAACAAAAACTGAAGAACTAGTATTGCATCCTCCTCTCAAATAATTCCAACTTGTTTTCTCTATTATAAAATCAAAATACAGGAAACAGCTAATAAAATCTTTGTGATAGAGCCCTTAATGTGCAAAAACAAGTCATTCTTACGAGGTGCCCAAATGCAAATATCCAAATCAGGGTATCTTATTTTTTTTATAAATAATTTATAAATTTTCCTGAAAAAGACTAAATACAAAAGTGTTTTCAGAAATTATTAAAGCCATATTTTGCCTTTAATACAAAACAAACATTAATGACTGAAGAGATCATCCCATTCTGAGTTCTGGCTTGAAGCATTAGGGACACTTCCATATGTAATGTATTTCAGTTCATGTTTTTCCAGACACAATTGAGTTGGAAGTGTATGTGAGATCCATGGACATTCATCCTCCATCTCTGGTCAACAACAATCATGGCATCTGCTCAATGGAATCTAAGTGGTCTGGGATGGGAAGGCCTGTTATTATTGTCAAACACTTATTCCAGACAGTGAACGTTGGGCACACAGGCTGTGCAAATGTAATGTCAAAAGTGTAAAGGTGAAGAGAGTTCAAAGCATCATAAAAGGCCAAGGAACCATTGTCATAGTCCAACAAAATGCCAACACGGCGAAGATGGGGTGCAGGCTCTATTGGAATTTCTTTGCCGTTATGCCTCACTACCCACGTATTATTACAACGACAAACAACCCAAGAGGCAGAATTCTTTCCAATCCACTCATGTTTTGGCGCTGACTTGTAAGAAATACCAATGGCATACCTGCAAAACAAAAGAGGCTTGATAAAATACATATTTCATGTCATGCAGTTTTCTACACTTTAGTCTATTGCTTTCCGAAGTAATGTCCATGTCTTTTTTGTTTTTGTTTATGCCTTTCTTATTCTCATGAGCTGAAGGCTGACCAAATGTCAGCACATACTAAATTAATGTTCTTTTCTATATTATGAGATCATGCAAATCTTCTTGACCCAAATCTCCTTTACTGTAACAGTGCCATATCATGAAGTTGGAACACTTAGTAGGAACAAGACCTGGCTTTCCTAGCTTTAAAAAATTCTCAGTATTATTAACTGACAATATCTACTGATACACTCTCTGTTTTTCTAGTAACTAGTCCTCCTCCTCCTTAAGGACTAGAGATGGCAACTACCACCTGCTTGGCTCACAAACGCATCAGTGTTGAGTGAGCATGCCCAGCTATCCCCTCATCCCCAAAGATTACAATAAAGGGAAGAAGGGAAGATAGTGGGCAGAGAAGATCTCACTGAAATGTCGTAGACTGCCCAGTGGGCTATAAATGATGCAAAGAGCAGGAATCATAAGCTGGGCTACAGGTCCTGTAATTCTGGGCAGAAATGAGATGACAACATCATTTCCAAGTGTAGAGAGACTTGTGCAGGGGACACTATCACCATCACTTGAAATGCCATAAGCTTCCAGGGATAAGAGGTGGGTGCAGTCCAGATCACAAACACTAAAGGCCCCACTCTGGTGTCTATTTCAGGAATTGAGCCCTGAACCTACCAGAAAATAAACTATGATCCACTACAGAAATGTCCCAGCTGGAAGCTGTGGCTCTAGACCATATTTGGCTAGTATGAAACCTGCCCCATTCCTACCCTTGCAGGTCATGTCTGATTTAAACTGTGGTCCATGGACAGAAAGTGTTCACATTACAGTTACTTCTGTGTAGCTAGACTTTAGGTACTAAATATTAGGTTTTGTTTTATTGAAACCACCATCCTTCTTGGACATTGCTATGATGGAATCAAATGGTCAAAGATTTCCCCCCCCTCTACTTTAGTGATTTGTTCCCTTTAGACAATGTAAACAATGACCAGCTTTTATTCCACACAAAATGGAAGAGAAGATGTGTTGGTGTATGGTTTAACCCACCTACCATGTACTTCCACTGATAACTACTTCCCAGTAATGACGTCCACTGTCAATAAACACATTGCCAGCTACGCCATAGCTCCCTTGGCTGGTAAAACGCTCAGGTGTATGGCTCTTCTTAGAGGAAGTTTCATCTCGCTCCACTGTTAAGTTGTCATGAGATACTTTCAGCTTTCTGTGGGCAGACTTGGGATCCAGTTTGAATGGTTGGCCTTGAATGTGAACAAGACACAAGAGTGCTGAGCATTCATAATGAAACGTGCTTAGGACACAGGACAATTACATTTTATTTCAACTGCAGCATTGTACCCAAGTTTAGTATTTGATTGCCCCACCGCCAGAGGAGTGAATGGTAGCCATTGATTTTACATTCAGGTCTGGCCAGTAAACTAGTTCCCTGACCCTGGTGTAGCCCTGGTAGCTCCCTAAGAATCATGCTTGTGGTTTCTCATTTGCATGGTGCCAGTCTTCATTCTGTTTCTTGGTCATACTAAAGTTTGACCCTAAAAGAGAATGTTTAATACTGGCTTATATTCACAAGGAAACAACTTTTCCTGCTTACTTGTGAGTAGATATGCACAACCTTGTGAACAGACATGCTGCTCATGTTTACGTCTGAGTAGATATGCAGAGCTTTCTGAGAAGACATGCAGAAGCCTTATACCATTTACTTATACCACTTAAGGTTGGTAATAATCTCATTTTGGCCATGCTCACTTTGCCTTTGACTATGTCCACAGGTGGAATGATTCCTCCCCTTCCATATAGGATTGCAGCCTAAATGAGCTTCCATAATTGATGGCGGTAGGTTGACAAGCTGAAGGACATTAGCAGACATTCCCGTTAAATGAAATAAATGGCATGCAATTGAGGAAAGCCTACACTGTACGACTTTTAAGTGTCAAGCTGAGTGGAATTGAGATGAGAGGAAAATAAAGTGCATGCAGGATGGATGCAGCATTACTCACTGTTTGTCTTCAACTTTCCAGGCTCACTGTTTCGGCTGCCAGCCTGATTAATGGCTTTAACAACGAAGATGTACTTGGTGCCACTCTGCAGCCCATGTACCGTGTAGTGGTTTTGTTTGATATTTGGAACAATCATCCAGCTGTCGGCTGAGTTACACAGACCTGTATTTCAAATCAAACACATTCATTAGCCAGTTTATGGAGGAATTTCCTGAATGCACCTGAGCAGTCAGGTGAACCTAAAAGCATCTTTAAACAATCCCCCACCCCCAAAAAATGAGCGCTTGGCTTCTTTAAATGGCATATTATTTTGTCACTGATTGGTCCTTAACTTCTCAAAGTCAGGGACAAGGTAATATGAATTTAAAGCTGCAATCCTATGCCTGTTTAGGCAGATTAAAATTCCACAACTCCTAGCATTCTGGGAATGTTGAGAGTAATAGGATTTTTTCCCTATCCAAACACACATAGGATTGAACCCTAAATAGCAATTACAAACTGTGCCTGGACATTTAAATTGCCATCCACAACTGAGTGTACCATCCACCTGTCCAACATCCCCCCATCCCACTTAAAAAAAACAAAAACAGAATGGTTCTCCTTACAAGAACCATTCCGTTAAAAATAGACTGTAAAATATTGTAGAAAAGAAATTCATTATTCAAAGGCACAATTGCTATATTTAGTAACTGAATAAAATTGTCATCACTAAAACTACAAAATGATAGACAAGATTTGTGCTTCCTTTTATGCTTATTCTGTACTGCCTGAAGTAGGAACTTGAGTATTTTCCCCAAAGAAAAACAGGTGGATTCTACACACTCAGACCACACATCTTTCTAGAAGAGGGATGCACTGGCTCTGCATTCAGATGTTACAAAAGAAACTCAAATCACCAGTACTTCTTTTCTTAGCTCTTCTGCAAAACACCTACAAGGGCCAAAATAGGCATACTGACTCTAGAGTAGATGTTTCATTCATTCTTACTCTAGAGTAGGTACAGAGCTCCTAATCCAGATCTTAAAAGCCATCCCCTGCACTTCACATTAGAATCCAGATTGGTGGTCTCACACCTACTCTAGAGTAATGTCTGTTTTGTCCCCTTGAATGTGTTTGTGTAATAGGTTTCTGCAGACCTGTACAGACATGGAGGAGGTGATCCACAGCTTCCTATGGTGCCCTAGATGCTAGCTTACTTAAGGATCTCTTTGATAGATGCACTACAGAAGGGTGAAAGTTGTTGAAAATCTAACCTTACATCTCTCAGCACAGAACCTGGAAGGCTTTCTCAGTCTTACCCTCAGGGAGGATCTTTCCCTAAAGACCCCCTGCAATGGGCTAACCTGGTAGACCATCTTAATTGCTTCATTTGCTCTGCCCTCTTGGTTTTACTTCTGATCCACACATCTGCCACACTTTCCCCATCCCCTTCTGTAAGTTGTTGAGTTTCCACAGAAGGAGAAGTGATGCATTGAGAAAATTCTTCTCTGTCTCCTGAAGCTCTTTGAGGGATTTCCTCACCTGCCCCCTGGCTTATCTCATCTTCTGGCTCTAACTCTAATTCTATGGTCTCTGCAGGGAGTTTGGGTCCAATCCTGACACTAGGGGCCACAGGACTGTATGTAGAAAGGTCCCATGGAATAAAGGTAACATATGTTGATCTGCCAGAAGGTTTTAAAGTATTTTTTTTTGTAGATTAGTCCAATAAATTGTCTTGATTGCCTTTAGAAAGACAGTCTTGGGAAAGAAAGTGGTCTCAATGCTGTCTTGTGTGTTTCGGTTAAATATAAACTCATAAGAGAAAATTAACACCTCATAAATTCCCTTGCACAGCGAAATAGGTTGCACTGGGATTTTATGATATTTCCATTCCTTCCCCATTCCTCTAGGATGTGGTTTAGGACTGGGGAATTTGTACTATTGTGGTGACAGTGAACTAGACAAAACTTTAGGCTCCTTCCAGTTTTATGAACCCTAGGCACACGAGTAGAAGCAACAGCTGTGAAATACTATTGTTCCCAGTCAATTCAGGTTTTTTATCTCAAAAAGAAGTGCTTTAAAGCAAGGAGAATATGTTCCCACATGTGGTATAACAATGCATTTTTAAAGCTGTGTTCTAGAAAATGAATGGAATGTAAATTAGGGAATGAACTACTGCATTGAGTATAATGAGGCATCATGTGGGATTTGTGAGAAGAAGGGTTGTTTTTCCTTTTCCTTTTACAATCTGGAGGTAATCGTTCATAAAACTTTTTTTTGCCAGGATTTGTTGCTGTTGAAGTTCAAAAAACAGATGGGAAAAATATTCTAACTGCAAATCCACCTAATATTTGCTGTTAAATCCACTGTTTCAGCAAAACAATGAAATACACCAGTGATGCAAAAGTCACAGGAAGGTTATATAATCTCCTGAGCATTTAAAATAGAAAACTCATATAAGTGGGGAAATTATATTAAGAGAAAAACCTCCAAAGTCCACAGTTTGACAATACCTTTATTAGGACATATGATGCTTTCTCCTCAGAACACACAAGTGGTCATAAAATAATAAAGGAGTTATGCTAAACACGTATACTTTTTAAATTTAGCAATGTGAAATGTTAATATCTTTATTAAAATGAAGTCTCTCGTACATTTTAAACAACAGCTGTTAACTGAAGAACTATTTCTAATGGAACTTTCATTCCAAAAGATTCAGAAGACATGATAACTCTTTTACAAAGCTATTTCTAAAAAAAGATAATTTAAATATTATTACACATTTTTTAAAATGCCAATTTGGGCAAGAGTATAAATATACCTGCTTCCAGAGTTCTTTAATATATTTTTGCCACCCAAAAATGATTTGTGAGTGTTTCTCACAGAAGGAATACAAAAACTAATGTTACATGGCAATGGAAAATCCATACTGAATTTGCAGAAAAGATCCTCAAGTGATATGATTGGCAGGGGAGACATCATGATCATGATATAATTTCTGCAAAATCCATGCAGATTTTCTGGTCTACCGAGTATAATCTTTTCCATGTGATTCATTCCATGGAATTCAATTCAAATGTTTGCCCATAACTAAGGGCCATGCTCCAAATTCCACCACATTTTCCATTCTCAGCTATTGGAGATGGAGCTTCATGTATGTATTGGATTCATTCCCCTTTCACGGTTAGTGAAGGGAAGGCTCCATGTGTAAGTGGGTAACCACAGCCATCAATTTTGGCTACAATTCTTTGGTAATAAATTGATTCATTAAACAAAAAACCTACGGTTTACAAAAACAATGTTAAGGCTCTACAGATTCCAACCAAGCACCAAAAAGCAGGGAAATTGGGAGTTAAGGCTCACAAGCCTTAACGCCACGTCCTCCCTAAGGAGGCAGAAAGTGCAAGTGAAATTCTCATTCTCCCAAAGCAGATAAACCATGAGGACAGGGTGGAGAATATGATATGTAGAGGTGACTGTGGGGTTGTGGAAAATTGATCATTAACAACTTAGGGCCACCTACTTCTCTTTTTTTTGTTTAGAGCAGACTTCCCCAACCTGGTGCCCTCCAAAGGTGTTGGACTACAACTCCCAGCATTGCAAGTCAGTATGTCCCATGGTCAGGAATGCTAGGACTTGTCATCTCAAACACCTGGAGGGCAGCAGGATGGGGAATGCTGTTCCATACCCTTATCAAATACAGGGTCTGCCCAATACTTTTCTCTCACACACATCTCGCATATAGCAGCACTCTTGATAACAAAAGGGGCACTATTCATTACAGATCTAGAACCAGAGCATGTGCCAGGCACTTCCAACTTTTGGTCAATATCCTGCCTTTCAAAGAACCAATGTTTTGTTTTTCTTTAAATGTATTTATAAAAAATATACCGTTCACTCCCCACAATCCCTGCACAATACATCATCTCATTAAAGCAACAGTGGAGCAGAAGAGGTTTAGTTTGGCTGTCTTGAACACCTTTCAGATGAGATTAGTTTGCAATCCTAAACCTCTTGGGAGAAAGCTCTAGTGAATTCAGTGGCACTGGCTTCTGAGAAGACATGTATAGGAGTCAACCTTCTCCAGCCTGGTGTTCTCCAGATGTGTTACACTGTAACTCCCATGTTATGTGTTATGGGGAAGACAAAAATCAATTCATACTTAATTTTAAAATAATAGTTACGCATGAAAGTATTAGGTGGTAGCTCTGCCTTTGATCTCACACTGCTGAACAAGTAAGAGAAATCCTTTATCTGATATTCAAGAAACAGACATCCTATGCCATGTGTTGAAAACTAAGGTTGATGTCTGAAGGGCTATCTGGATTAGGTATTCAAGATTCATTCATTGTTGTTTCATTTGGTTTTGACAGTTTATTTAAAGTGATGCAGCTCTTTTGTAGTTCCTTGATTGATCACATATCTTAATGCTGGAAAACATCATACTTTAGTACAGATGTGGGCAGAAAATAGATCTATCCTGATGATTTGGACATCAACTCGCGGCATTCCTGATAACTGCCCATGCTGATAGGGGCTTTTACAAGTTGAATTCCAAAACATCTGGAGATCTACATTCTGCCTTCCCTTGTTCTTGAACAACATTCCCCAACCTGGTGCCTGTCAGATGTGTTGGGTTGCAACTCTCAACATAAGGAGATGCTCTAAGAAATGAGAAGTAGCTGGTCCTAAGTTGTTCATCATCATTTCCCACAACCCCACAGTCACCTCTGCAGATCAAATTGCATATCTAGATTTTTGAGATGACAAGTCCCAGCATTCCTGACCATGGGACATACTGACTTGCAGTGATGGGAGTTTTGGTCCAACACCTTTGGAGGGCACCAGGTTGGGGAAGGGCTGCTCTAAACAAAAAAAGAGAAGTAGGTGGCCCTACGTTGTTCGTGATCAGTTTTCCACAACCCCACAGTCACCTCTACATATCATATTCTCCACCCTGTCCTCATGGTTTATCTGCTTTGGGAGAATGAGAATTTCACTTGCACTTTCTGCCTCCCTAAAAATCAAGGCACGAACCAATCTGCTTCCAACTTGGCATGGCTCAATTCTAGGGTGACCACTAGGGTGTGGCCTAGTGGCTAAAGTGTTGGACTGGAAGCTGGAAGATCTGGGTTCTACTCCCCACTTAGCCATGGAAACCCATTGGGTGACTTTGGGCCAATTGCAGACTCTCAGCCCAACCCATCTCAGAGGGTTGCTGTTGTGAGGATAAAATGGAGAGGAGGAGGATTATGTATGCCGCCTTGGGTTTCTTGGCGGAAAAAAGGTGGGATATAAATGCAATAATAAATAATAATAAAAAACTGTCAGGATTTCCCCAGATTTCTCCTGGTTTTTGTTCTCTCCTCGGTGTCAGGGGGGATTTTATGCAATAGTCTATAATGACCTGGAATTACACACTTTCCCTTTTAAGGCCACCATTAGCATGGCAGGGTGGAATGACATGCTTTCTGGAGGTGTGTCATTCTCTCCCACTGCTCCAATCAAGGTCTTAAAAGGGAAAAATGTGTCATTCCCAGGCATTATAGAAAAGGGCCTGATTGGAGCAGTGGGGTGGGGTGAGAATGACATGCTTTCCCCTCCTCCGCTCCAATTGGGGACTTTAAGGTGGCCCCAGAAGCCATTTTCCTGCCCCCCCACTAGGTGTCCTCTTTTTTGGTTTCCCAAATATGGTCACCCTACTCAGTTCTTGCACAGGCTGCATTTCCATCCCTAGATATTTACTCAAAAGTAAGACCCATTGAATTTCCTCGGTTCTTGAAAAGCAACACACTTGCTTTTAGATTTGCCAGTCTCAGCATTCTATGTGTGCTATGAATGCCTGCTCTGTCTGTCCCTATAGTTTCCTGCAAGGTCCAGCCAGGGGAAGCCAGTAAATTAAACCCAGGGGTGGAGGGTGGGATTCCCTCAAGTTCATCTGACAGCAGGTACTATAGAACATGGACCTTCCAGGAGTGTTGAGGCTGGATTTCTGGCAGACCCAGCCAGGCAACTTTATGGCCTGTTAGTCCCTCCATTTGGTAGCCCGCAGAGTACCTGCCTCATAAGGCAAATGGCCACATGAGAACTGTTATTATGGCCTGCTACTTTGTTTGTCTTTAGTAGTCTGTGGTCCAGATCTCTTCAGAAGGGGGAATAGTGTTTTGTAGTTGGGGTCAGTCTAAATTATCTCCAGGGGTCCCTTACTCAGTGCCTCTGATAGCAAAGAGATTGAGGATTTTCCCCAACTCTGTTAATCTTGAAGTTACCAGGCCTGTTGAAAATAGATTTTATAACATAAGCATGAAAACAGTGAATACCCCTTTTAACTTGTTAAACCAATGAAAACATGCCACACAAGAAGTCTTAAGATATGAATGGTTTATAAAGAAAAGTAAATGCAAAAGAACATCAGATGCAGAAGTGAAATCTGAAACATCACTACTACTACTACTACTACTAGTAGTAGTATCCTGCCTTTTGCCCAATGCTGGGTCTCAGGACAGCCTTACAAAACTAAAACATATACAGCTAAAACCTATAAATAGGAATATACTAGGCTGACTATATGAAAAGGAGGACAGGGCTCATGTAACTTTAACAGCTGTAGAGAAAAGGGGATTTCAGCCAGTGTCATTTGTATGCAATTAGTTCCTGGTGAAATTCCCTCTTCATCACACCAGTTAAAGTTGCAGGGGCCCTGCCTTCTTTTGTATATGGTCATTCTAGTATAGTGCCTGCAACTTTAACTGTTGTGATGAAGAGGGAATTTCACCAGGGACTAATTGCATACAAATGACACTGGCTGAAATTCCCTTTTCTCTACAACTGTTAAAGTTACATGTGCCCTGTCCTCCTTTTCATATGGTCAGCCTAAATATACAAAAGTTAAAAATATAATAAATACTTTTCAATATTAAAGCATTTAAAACATTTTAAATACATAACAATTTAAAAGGCAAAGGTATAGACAGAGGTCCAGATTATTTGCCAAAGGCCTGCTGGAACAAAAAAAGGTTTGTCTGCATCTAAAAACACATCAAGGAGGGAGCCAGTGTAGACTGCAAGGATTAGAAAGAAAATCCATGTGTGTACACTACGCAAAATAAACGACAGCTCAACTATTTCTAAACCTTATTAGAAAAACAGGGTGACTAGGCCGAAACCAGCGTTGTAGGCCCAGAAGCACTTTGAAAGGTTTCAACGGTGTACTTAAAACTTAACACCGGCCCAAACTAATTAAATGAAGTGTTTGAAGCTTTCAACTTTATAGCAGCATGGACCAAACTCTTAGAAAAGAGGGAAGGAGCACTGTGTGTGAGTGGGGTGGGGGGATAGAAAGAAAGGTATAGCCACCTATTCCCAGGAGAGACCTGAAGATCAGGTTGTCATGGATCCAGAGGAACCACACCCTGCTTCACCAGGGAGCAAAAGAGCAAACTGGCCTTATGAAGATAGCCCCAAATACTCTCAGAGCCAAAGGAATGCATGTTCCAGAAGAGAAAAGAGAAACCCTTCTTCTTCTTCACTCAAAAGGTCTGTGCTAGAGGCAGCGGCCATTTCACTCACCCACCCCACATTCTAAGGTAGGAGGGAGGGGGGAGAGCGACGCTACTGAGCATGTGTCAGTGTCACGTTATGAGGGAAGATGGCCGCCTCATTGACTTGAATGAGAGGTTAAAATAGTCCTTAAAAGTCAACCGAAGGGAATTTTAAAAAAACGAAAAGCTTTCCATCAACTACAGTCAAGGAGGAAGAAGACCCCACCACTGGATTACTTAATAAGGCTCTAGAAATTATGCAAATTGTGAGCACAAAAAGTAGCAACCTGGAAGTAAATTTTACAAAAGCAGGGAGACAGGTTTGTATTCCTTTTCTAACTTAAACTGCTCTCCTTCCCTCAATCTTTCACCAATCTTCTTGAAATTTTCAGGTAATTTAAAACAAACATTTCTTTCTGGCACCTGTAAATTTCAGAAAGGTTGATGAAACATTTTCGATTTTATGGCTGTTAGAATGACCCCCCCCCCCCAATTATCACTTTAACATGGCGGAATGTGTTTTTTACTGACGGCCCTTAACAATGGAGGCACAGCTGTGCCTCCATTTATAAATCAGCAACAGTTCATGCAACTAGGTTTTGTTGTTGTTTGGAAGAACAATTGGCTAAAATAGATGGGTGTGTTGGTGCCTGCATAGTGTATGTACATTTTTATATACAACTGTAATATCAGTGTTGGAAAATTAATTTGCATGATAGAGTCTTTAATCGCTTGTTAATTAGGGATAAAGAACAGTAGTGCCAAAGTGCAGATGAACACAGAAATGATTTATTTCCCCAAGTGTTCCAGTACTTGTTGGAATCCATGCTTTCAATAAACTACAAAATCTTGCTTTCTTGAAGTGTGGCAGCTACTCTTTAAGGAGATGCAAACCTATCTGGATATATTCACAACATAAATGTTCTACTTGGTTATATGAACTCATCCACAAAACCATCCACAAACCCAGAAAATTAAGCATCTCAAGTGATCATTTAATAAAACCAAGACTCTTTAACTCTTAAAATATGAGTTAAACTATAAAGTGGTCTACTGGACTAAACAAAACATTTCAACAGAACACGTGACTTGCTTTTTCCTACTTAATTTATAAGAAATGCTCAGTGAGTTGATGTCAGCCTAACTATATTTAAGAGCAACAGTGAAGCCAGTCCTGGTATTCAGTTCTAGGAAGCTAATTTCAGAGCAGTGAACAGCCTAAATTGAATGCATGGTCATAGATCAATACTGATACATTTATGTTGTCACTACGTAATGAATGCACAGTGGTTGCACACAGTATACTAGCCACTTCCTTCTCACATATTCATTGGCAGACATTGAAGATGAGAAGACCCTCTCAATTTAGTTTGACCCCTGCACTCTCCAGCTCCAGATTATCTATCCTTACTAGTAAATTTTGGCCGCACTCAGAATAAATAAATAATAGCACTAATAGATAAACTAATAGGGGACTATTTCGCAAAAATATTAAGGAGGCAATTTTATGGTGTGCAGACGTGCAATCTCTGTAACAAGCATTTGCATAGGAAAAGGTTCTCTTTCCAATGTGGCATTTGTGTTCTCACATGCTAGAGCAGAAGTTTGAAAATAGCATCCAACGAAAACCTGTCAGCACATCATACTTTCCAAATTATAACTGAGAAATAGATCAGCCTAATCCTGGAGGTTGCTCAGCAGAGGCAACATAATCAGATCAGGGGTAGGAGGGAGCTGCAGCTGGGGAAGGAAAATGGTGCCTCCCCCATGCAAGCGGGGCTGTGTGTGTTCCGCTCATGCATGGGGACCTTTGGATCTAAGCTGATGACTGGATCTATTAAATCTGAATGGTAAAAACTGAACGGTCCATTGATTTTATTGTTATGACTGGATACTACTATGCATAAAAACAGGAAGCAACTCAAAGCACCATATTCTAACTATTTCACACAGTGCCATGCCATATGAAACGATACGAGGTTATCCAACTCGTGGCAGACAATTAAGATTTGTTGCCCTACTCCCTATTAAGATGAGCTGGTTTCATGCTGACTCATTATTAAGCCTCATTCCACTATGACTGGAATAACATCCTCCCCTGTATTTCACACAACGTAGAAGCTTTGTTCTAAAGCTCCTCCTCAGCGCTTGGCAGCTGACGCACTGTCTTTACTCCACAGAACGCCTTCTGTCAGCATAATGCTGTGCATGAAAATGGGTCAGAGAGAATGAAGCAGTTTATTATCACTTAGTTCAGCCTGCTTGTTAGTGATTAATCAAAGAAACCTTTCTAGCCCTTCCGTGGCCCTTTTCACTTTATCTGTCTTGCTCTCAATTCCTTAGCAGTACTGTTAAGTTTCTTTGCATCCAGGCTGGCTATGAAATCCAGGTGTCGAAGAAAGATTTCTGCTTTGTTTTGTTTTCTGCTCAACACCGTTAAACATTTAGACATTGTTGACAATGTAAATTAAGTGCTATCTGGAAAATTCAGGAAACATTTTAGACCCACCTTTTTAATATTTTAGGGTTCACAAAAGACATCACACCACTATGTTTATTCAAGTTTCTTACCTTTTAAATCACTCTCCATGAATACCAGATGACTGTTTAATCTAGTGCTTTTACAGCAGGAAATGATAAGTTTACTTTAAATCTGGAGATGCATTAATTGTTGGATCGCAACTCATGAAGAACTTGTCTCTATTCCTGATCTCAGGTCCAACCAGGATTGATAAAAATGTGTTGTTGTTTTTTAAACTGGTACATATTGGCTGAATTCGGATGACACGATAGTCAATGGTGGGGTAATAATCAACTTTACAGTTGTTCATCTAGGGGGTACTCCCCACACACCATGGCAATAAATAATCAACTGTGGCGTGGATTAGGATCAGCGCTAAATTGACTACGGCAGCATTCGGACGACACGATAATACAACTAACGATTGTTTCCCCACCCCCAGTTGCTTATTGTGTTGTCCGAATTCAGCCATTGTGAATGGCTAATTCAGGCAACTGCGCTATTGTGAATAGGAGAAATAGCACTACTGTCCTTTTGTGAATGGGAAAAACAGCACTGCTGTGAAATGCTAAGTGGGAAAGGAACCCTGTGTCCAAAAGTGCCTTACTGCAAATTGGGAAAAAGAGGGAATGGGGAAAGAATGGGGAAGGGAATTGGGAAGGCCACACCCCAGGTCACAGAAACAAGACACGACCAGGATTTAATGCAGGAGGGCAGGGCACACTGCAGTGGAACTGCGCGGGAGCCACTTTTAAGGAAAACAATGTACTAAATTACTTTGCGGAACTGTGCCTTTTCCAGAGGGGAGCTGTGGGGGGGCAACAATCACTTCTGCAGCTGTGACAAGCAGCACAGATTCTTGCACCTCCTGTCCCCATTCGGCACAACAGAAGGGCACGGGACGCAGAACTTCTCTCCTGCCGCAGCAAAGGATTCCCCTTCTCTTCTGGAGAATGGGGATAGGAGTCACAGGAATCTGTCCTCGTCACAGCTACAGGAGATATTGTTTGGCATGGTGCCCCTCCTTCCCCTTTGGGGCCTTGGCAACAGCGAAGGGGCAGCACTGTTATAGCTGCCCACTTCCCTGTTGCGATGGGGAAGGACGTGTTGGCACTGAGTCATGTGATCCCCTCACAGGGATGATACTACTCAGCACTGATGCGTCCTTTGCTGGAAGCTGGATCTCATGCCCTGAAACGCGAGGACACTGTTCCACAGCCTCTTGCTTCTGCGCCGGGGGTGGCACGTGTTTCTCCATGTGCTGCCGCTGCAGAAGCAAAAGGCTGCGGAATGGTCTTCTCATGTGTCAGGGTACAAGATCCAACTTCCGGTGAAGGATGCAGCAGCACCGAGTGACGTCCCCGTCGCCTGTCCCTGCGTGGCTGCTGGAGAGATGGCACATTGTTTCCATCTGTGCTCTGCCTCCATCATCGCTCTGGCAATGGATGCTCCTGCTTCCAGCCCTCCTGGGTTCTGACGGATGCGCCTGGCTCATTTTCACCCCAATGCTGCCAAAGGACAAAGAGTTCTGCCCTGCCCTGTGAACACCCATTGTCCTTTTCCCCACTGTGTTAATGGCCATTTAAGAGTGCCATTAATGCCATGATTGGCACGGGGGGGGGGGCAAAGCACGTTTTCCGGGACCTACAAAAAGTGCGCAATTCCCTTGACATGTTAATGGCGTGCTGGGGAAATTGTGCACTTTCTGGAGGCCCCAGAAAGTGTGTTTTGCCAAGCACTCTGCTGGGCATGCTCCAGAAACAGGGCTGACCGAGCAGCGCTCAGCAAACTTATAGGGCAAGCATCCCACGAGTTCTTCATCCGCTATGTGTAAGGACTAGCAAGTTAAACTTGATCTATGATAAAACAAACAGGTCCAGGTTGAAAGACTGCAAGTGTAGAAACAAGGTCACATTGAATAAACCCATTACATATATTTCTATTGCCAGATCCCTTTGATGTATTGTTAATACAGTGGCAGGAATATTGTCATACTCTTGTACACATTTGTGGTAAAGGGTTATGTGTTGACATGTTTACAGAAATGCTACAGTCAAGTTCTTAAAGTCTTGAACCTGGTGATAGTGTTTCTTTGAGCATGTCAACATTCAGTCCCAAAGAATGAACTGGGTTGTAATCTCAAATTAAGGATTAATTGTATTAAGATTTGAAATAAGGTTTATGAAGTTACAAGGTAAAACCAGAATTTGCAGTAGCCATCGCTCACTGGCTAGCAATTAAAATGCAGCCTCTAAGCCACATAACTGCACAAAAACTATGGCACCCAGTCATGGCCCATTATAACCTTCCTCTTGATTGTTTTTGTATCTGCCAACTAAAGATAATACTATATGTATCTGATCCCTACATTCTGGGTGCCACTGAAAATGTCTGCCGAAATCAATTTGTTAACTTTTACAGTGTCAGAAGACTCTTGGTTACATTTTAATTTGTAATAACTTTCTAAGGGTGCAATCGTATGCATGTTTAGACAGAAAAAAGTCCTATAACTCCCAGCATGCCCTAGCCAGCTTGGGACTTTTCTATGTCTAAACATGCAAAGGATTGCACCGGAAGGCATTACAGCTTTCATTTGCGATCTGCATGTACCGTGGAAACCTTTCTTTGAAAACCTTTCTGTGAAAACTAAGGATATTATTGAGGATACCGATAAAGCTCTAAGATGTGGAACATCCTTTTGTCCATATTAGATGGACTTAGATATCATGGCCTTTGATTCCAAGTGCAGAATGTAAAGCATAAAATATAGGAATATTTTGTTTGCTTTTGATATGTTGGGAAACAATGTTCTGAAAGTTGAAATTAAAAACTTGGAAGAAAAATATATATACATACTGACGACGTTGGCTTGTCCAGTGAAGATAGTATACTGCAACTCATAGGAGACCACACTGAATTCATCATCAGACGTCCAATGAACTGTGATTGTGTCATATGAAGCTGTACAAAGCTCTTCTCTAATGGTTGGAGGATTTGGAGCTGTGAAAATTTAGAAGCAACAGTTAACATTTGTAACATAGTTCCCTTGAATTCCATTTGTTGTGCCCACCAGCCTTCTATACTCTCACTTGCATGAAATAAAAACTGTCAACTATGAATTTTCAGAAAATAAACACACTGAAATGTGTCACATCTTTAATATACATTAAAGTAAATGTGTGAACATGAACAGAGTTATTTGCTGGATAAAAAACAATCATTTATATCTTTGCATGAAGTTATAATTCATTTGGAACTTTAGCATCTACAGTATTTGGGCAGATCATTTGGGATACAATTCATTTTGCCATGGGCACAGCTGCATGTGGAAGGCCATGAGCACAAGATTCATCCTCCCCTCAATGTCTCCAGCTGGCCCATGGCCACCCACACTGCAGCATGCTGGCCACTGTAACATGAGGCCTGTGCATACCTCCCAAATCCAGCTATGCCTATTTTCCCAGGACCCAAGCCCAGAAGTGATTTGTTCTTACTATCCATTGCAAGTTATGGGCAGCATTTTGACCAGGATGGTCAAAAGCCTACCACAGAGCAGGAGAAAGGGTTCCACTGAGTTTATGCCAATCCCCTTCAGCTTGTAAACTCTGCCTATCAGGACCTTTATTTAAAGATGCTTTTTAAAAAATATGGTATGTAATTCTCTGCCATATATTCACTAAACTGGTGAAATAAGAAACTGTATGCTATTAGGAATGCTATAAGAACACTTTGTTGAAGACATCATTAATCTCAATAATAGATGCACTACAGTTTGATTTCCATACCTGGTGTCGACAATTATCTGACTCCTCGTTATATCCAATACTATCCTATTATTTGGATATATGGGTGGCTGGATGCACAAATTCCTATGCAAGCTACTTAAAAGGAAGAAAGGTGTCTGGCTGCAAAAACTCTTGTACAACCTTGGTTGTAATTTAAGAAGCACTGTGGGGTGCACATTCAAATGAGCATGCAAGTTAGTGCTGAGCGCATAATGCTCCCCTCCAAATTCACCACCCCATTCACAGGTAGCAATTTTTTAAAACAGATTAATGTACCAGTATGAACTGATTTGATATTAAGATCAACCCCCGCAAGGCCCTACACGTTTATTCTTCCATTGGTGAAGGTGAAGTCCTACAGACAGAGACTTCTCAATGGAAGCCTCACAATTGTGGAATTCACTTCACTAAAATTCTGCCAAGCCCACTCACTGTCAATATTTAGCTATGGGATGTCCACAAGGCCTTTTTATATCAACTGGTTTTAGACTGGCTCTTGTCTTTTTTACTCTCTGGGTTTTCTTGGGGGGGATTTCATAGTGTATGATTTTAGTGTGAATGTTATTATGTGATTTCTTTTAAAATGTTTTTAATGATGATGACAAAGAGCTCTTCTTATTGACTGCCAGCTGCTGGACATCATTTACCCACCTAGAATGTCTTAGAGCTCATTCTGGGGGCTAGGGGAGAGGGAGGCACCCACCCCTCAAAAAAGCCTAGGTACACCTACTAGCAGCTAATTTGAGAGTCCATATTCACACTGATTCCCCTTAAATTTGAGCTGAAAGTTCTCTCTGGAGAGCTCTCAGTTTAGCACTAGTCTACTTTCATTGAAAGTAGTAGAATAAGATGTTATCTACATACATACACACTGAAAAAAATTCACAGAGTAGTGAGATGGCCAATACAGATCGGATTTACACTTATGAGTTCCTGATAGCAAGAACAGGTAAGATGCTTCATTCTCCCACTGAAATCAACAGAGCTCTCTAGTGCTGGATCATGCCAAGCATGTCTAAAATATGAATTCTTAATAGTGCAATCCTATACAGGTCTACTGAGAAAGGAGTCCCTTTGAATTCAATGGGGCTTACAACTAGGAAAGCAGATATGGAATTGCATATGGAAATGAAGTAGGGAGGAATACTGGTAAAATGAAAACAAGACAGATGTAATGTGTAATGGTGGTTCCATAGAACTGGGGAGGAGGGGAGGATTAAAGGAACTCCTGATGAGTTTTTAGGGAAGGCTAGTTCAAATCCCCACTAAAAGTAACTACACTTCCTAAAGTATCAAGCAGCACAGCAACACAGTTTGATGTGTCCAATTGGTGTGATGTGTCCAATTGTCTAGATCAACACTTTTCAGGGAGACCTTCCCCCTCATCATATGTGGTTGTTCGGGCAAGGAAAAAGCCAGCCTGATTGTACCCTGTCAACCAATTTGCCAAAAGAGCTAATAACAAACACAAGATGCTTCATTAAAGGCCACCCTCTGAGCAATAGTGAATTCCCTTTTATCTAGTGAGTAACTCATAAGATGTTGTCACATGCAATTCTGTTCAAGTTTAAAGTGGATTATTCCTGCACATATATTTTAGTATCTCACCTGTGAGATAATCTAGGCATTCCAGTAGTTTCTTCTCTCTGGTAAAATCCAGTGCAAAGGTGTCAAAAGTGTCATTGAGATTAATTTCAGGAATTAGAACCTGAGACGATGCAGTTGCCATGGCGACTCTGCAATGGAAGAAACAGGGCTGAATTTGAGTGTAGTTCAGTCTTGGCAATTAGTCTGAATGTCAAGAACATGTAATGCAGCAATTAGACAATAAAAATGTGTGTTGGAGCATGTGCTGAATTCCATCTCTGTACCACTGAATGGCAACACACATCTCCTCAGTCAGGTGGAACACAGAAGGCTGCCTAATACCAGGTCGGACTATTTGTCCATTTAGCATCATTTACTGATTGGCAACAGCTCTGTGGGTCTCAGGCAAGGGGCCTCCACAGCACTTGTTAGGGATCTGTTTTAAACTGGAGATTCCAAGGAATGGACCTGGGATCTTCTGCATGCAAAGCAGGTGCTCTACCACGAAGTTATGGTCCATCTTCAACATGATTAGGAAGCACTGTTTGTAAGGCAAGTCAAAGCAGTTTTGAGCCCCAGACCTTCTCATTTCACATGGCTGGCTAGAACCCCGAGCAGAAGTACTCCATAGTGCAACATTTTGTTGCAAGTTCCCCTTATATGCACTCATTTCTGGAAGAGATGGATTATGTTTCCACTCATTTGGGTGCTTGCCCCCAGAATCGCTACATTGTGGCCACTAGTGTCAGGGACTATGATGCTGCAGGGGCCTGCTGCATGCTCTGCCGCCACTGGACCTTGGCCGCACAATTGGATTTAACTCCCTCTCTCCACGTGGTTGGCGTGCATAGAGCTTATACTTTCCAAACAGAAACCAACTGGTTGCATGGGAAGACCAACAACATTTAGCTCCATTACAGCCAGTACAGCTGCATTACATCTGGCCATTATAAGAACTGTAGCATTAAGAATGCATGCTAGGCTATATTATTATTATTATTATTATTATTATTATTATTATTATTATTATTTCCTTTTCCCTCCTCACCCCTTTTCCCTTTTATGCCATGTCTTTCTAGGCCAGCATTCCCCAATCTGGTACCCTCCAGATGTTTTGGATTTCAGCACCAGCTAGCATGGTCAATGGTCAGGAACGCTGGGAGTTGTAGTTCAAAACAACTGAAGGACACCAAGGCCAGATCTACATCAAGCAGTATATAGCGGTATGAAACCGGTATGAAACTCGTATATAAAAGGCAGGAGCCACATCAAGCAGGATATAGTGGTATATGGTATGTGTCTATGGGCCCCAACTGTTGTCAGTGCACTTCAATACTGCTATAAAGCAGTAGTGTGGCTTCTGCCTATTATATACCATTTTTATACCGCTATATCATGCTTGCTGTAGATCTGGCCCAGGTTGCAGAAGGCTCTAACAGACCATAAGTAAGAGCATTGAGAGTGTCTTGTTCTTACTGACATGTAATAGAGAAACAAAATGCATTGCTTTGATTATCATTTCTATTAAATATATAAGTATCTGAACTTCTGCATATTCTAACATCTTTCCAGAAGACATTTCCTAGTCAGGCTTTGACATTTTGTCTCTGAATACATTTTCCAGGCAAAATTTATCCTTGATAATGCAATTGATTGTTCTGGGGATGCACTGACTTAATGGCTGTTTTTAGTTTCAAACTATAATTATTCTTTTTAATAACAGGTGTATTTTAATTTAAATGGGTTCACACAATGTACAGTGAATCCATTTTAGCTTGAACATTTTAGATTTTGTTTTGTGGTGCATTTGTCTTATTTTGTCTTAGCTGTTCTGTATGTGAATGGCCTATGGCCCAAGCAAGAAATAATAAAGAAAGTACCAAATGCTGGGGACAAGCAACAAGGGAGGTGCCTGGACTAGAAGCCTTCCAGAAGCATCAAGTTGGCCTCTGTTAGAAAGATAATGATTGTGTAGATGACCTGATCCAGCAGAGTTCTTCAGGGTGGTCTTATGACATTACCTTTCAGTGATGTTTTTAGCAGACTGCAAGAAGCGTGCGTGATCATTCTCCTTCAGAGATTGCTCTGCTTGCGAAATCAGAGATGTGGAGCGCTCAATGCACTGTTTGCAATTAGCTATCTGCTGGGCCAGTTTCCTCAGTCTCACCACCTGGAGGGGCAACAAAACCATATGAAAACACTTAGATCCATGAACTTCAAAAACGTGCTCTTGAATTTGCATTTCTTCATGGCCACAGTGCAAATAGGGTGCTAATGTGAGCAGCTTAACTGGGAAGCAAGAGTCCCGTTTACACCTGCTTTTCTCAGAGCCAATATTGTTCCAAGCAAAGCTTTATTCTCCACACTGGGGAGATCCAAAATAAGCACAGCTGGCAGATGTTGCTATAGTGGGAAATGTCACTTCCCATCAGTCTCCGCTGCTCGGATAACAAAAGTCTATTGTGATCGCCAGTTTCCCCCAAACTGATGTCTTCAAAGCCGCTTAGAAGGTGTGCTACAGTTTGCTGTAAATTCCTGAACTTGTTTCCAGAAAAAGTGACCTTAGAACAAAGCTTGACTAAAAGGAGTAATTCGTGTTGACTGACAATAAAATAAATGTTACCCTCAGAGACTTCCATTTTTGCAGCTTTCTGCTGGAATGAATTTAGCGCAATAGAAAACACTACAATGTGTTCCTGTGGTATACTGACAAATGTATATACTGTGTACAACTTTGCAGCAGGAAAAAAGAAGCCACTTATGAAATTTCACTGAACTGTAATGAAAACTCTCTGAAGCTGTGAAGGCTTGCGGCTTCGGTTTTGGATGGGCGCTGATTCCATTCCGGGTTTTAGTTAGGTCTCTAAAGGTGCTATCCTATCCCCAAAATGGGTTCAAGATCTTGGATAGCAGGTTTAGAGTTCTAACTAAAACCTGGAATGGAATCAGTACCCCTCCAAAACTGGAGCGACCAGCCTTTACTGCTCTGTACTCAAAAGGCTAGATTTTAAAGCTTGCTTATCTACAGCTAATAGAAGATGCTGTCTCCACTCCTCCCCACTCAGTACAGTGTCATTAGCATCAACACCACTGCATAGTACAAACGAGAAGGGAAAAGGAAGGAAATCTAACATCTAAGGACATTAACCTCTGATTACATATAAAAAAGCAGGAAATTGATAGTTAGGTAGACTGGCAGCAAGTTTGGAATGTTATAGTAAAGATAACAAAAATATGCAGGGTTGCATTTATTAAGCAATAAACATTGTATGTCATGATTCTTCTAGGAGACAATGAATTCAGATAGGAGTTATGTATCCTGAGCTTAAGGCCACAAGAAGCATGAGATTTTGGACAGCAAAGTCCATAGTCAGCCATTACTACATTTCTTTTGTTTTGCTTTTAAACTAAGGGTTTAAGTATGAACCACTTCAATTCTATTTCACTATTTTAAAAATTAGGAATGTCATTTACACTGCTATCCTAAACATATTTGCTCAGCAGTAAGTACCACTGAGTTCGATAACACTTACTCCATTGTAAGCATGGTAGGTTTATGGGTGGCAGTCAGCCAACTCTACATACTATATGTTTGTTCATCACAACTGTATTTTGAGCAACAGTGAACAGTATCCAATGGTTTCATTCTGAAAACTCAGATAGCACAAACGGAGCGCTGTCAAATCTTTCTGTTGCGGAAGCGGTTGCCCATTATGCCTGTGCAACCGATTGTACAACAGGTTACACACCTGTTTGCACAAGTGCTTGCAGAATGGGTTGCACAAGTGTTATGCACATAGTTCAGAACCTAGTTTTTGCTAGCGCAATGCCACTTTTGCTAACGGAGTGTTACAGTTGGATACATCCCAGTATTTTTAAGTACAATGCTGCACTAATAATTATTAGCCTAATAGGTTTGAGCAATCACATGGAGGTTTGTTGTTGTTATTTTAAGAACATAACAAGAGCCATGCTGGATCAGACCAAGAGTTCATCTAGTCCAGCACTCTGTTAACACAGTGTCCAAACAGCTGTCGACCAGGGACCAACAAAGCAGGACACGGTGCAACAGCATCCTCCCACTCATGTTCCCCAGCAACTGGTGCATACAGGCTTGCTGCCTCGGATACTGGAGGTAGCATATGGCCATCAGGGCTAGTAGCCATTGATAGCCTTCTCCTCCAGGAATTTATCCAACCCCTTTTAAAGCCATCTAAATTGGTAGCCATCACTACATCTTGCGGTAGTGAATTCCATAGTTTAACTATGCGCTGTGTAAAGAAGTGGTCTTAAAATACCCTAATGTCACTAGTTGGATGAGCAATGCAGTCACTTTGGCACTACAAACAATATGCATAGCTACATTCTATACTGCAAATGGCTTTGGGGTGTGTGTGCGGGGGTGGGCAGTAACTGCATTTTTCAGGTGTAAAATATAAGCAGGATCTGTGCTGCAGGAAATGCAGCAATCCCACAAGGCAAAAGCATTTTTTCTCATGGCATGCTTGTGAGCTTCCCATAGGCATCAGGTTGCCCACTGGGGGGAGCAGAATGCTGGACGAAATAGACCCTTGGTCTGATCCAGCACAGCTCTTATGTTCTTATATTAACTTCCCCATACAGGAGGCAGAGTTGAAATTATCAAACAAAAATGATGCACATGGCATACAATTGCTAAACATATAACAATGTGAAAAACTGGGGTGAAAAAGTGTTTTTATCATATATTTATATATGTACTTTTTCTTTTTCTATATACAACATCACCACTTAGGCGTGAAGTAACATTAAATGTACTATGGTAGAAGAGTATGTACACAACTTGTTTGACATAGATTAAACAGGCTGTGAAAGCTGAATAGAGATGTCTTTACAAACAGAACAAACGATCAAAGAACAGATGAGACAGGCCTCCAGTTCTTGTAACCTGTTTCGCAAAATGTTTCTTCAGAGTATTTCAACTATTAGCACCATCACAAAGCTACTGCCGTGGGTGAATAGAGGGATTTTGTGAGCTCGTTTATCAATTCCAAAATAATATATTTAGTTCTGCAAACAAAGGTTCACTTAAAGTCCAGGCCGAAAAATGCAAAGCTTCAGAAGGGGGGGGGGGGTTTCCTATGCATACATATTCCTATGCATACAGTATACATATGATGCATATGCATCATTTTTGTTCTTATATAGACTTCAGCATCAGATGTCTGGAAATGGAGATGGTAATGTCTCCTGCCTCATTTCCTCCTGTTCTTTGCTAAATCATGCAGATCTTTGATACTCATTTATAGAAGTATTAGAGCGCCCTAAAATTACCTGGGAACTTTTGTGCAGGCTTCAAGATGACCAAAGGCAACCCTAAAACTGTTTTTAGATGGGAAGAATCCAACCCAGTTGGGAGCATCATTTTATGCCATGTGCACAACAATTAAATTTTTACTTCCCAGTTCATTACCAGAGCAAAGTCTTAGGTTACGCATTAGGCTGAGAAAGTGGAGGCAGCACAAGAAGGGCTAAAACCAAGAGGTTCTGCAGTATGGCAAGTCTGCTGCTTAACTGTGTGGTCAAGCTGCTAAAGCAGTTGGTGAAACACCTGTTTAATTTGCTGGAAAAATTTATGACACACACACCATCCTTCTTTGGAAGATGGCTGTATGCTTTCTGTTGTCAATTGGACAGGAAAAAAAGACTGATGGACTAAGTCTAAGTCTTGTTTGAAAAAGGAGTGTCTTGTTAAAGCATTTATTTCCCATAGCGCAATAGCATAAAGCATTGAAAAGAATCACCTCTGTCAATAAAAATCTCCCATTTCCTTTAACACAAAGCTTGGAACTGAACAAGCCTTTCTGACTCAATGGAAAGTTTGCCATGAACTTTGGTGAAAGAATGCAAGTTCCCACTGCAATCATGTAACCAAGGAGATTATACAGAAGGTTGTCATACGAGATCCTGGAGGGAGCTGTATTTTGTTAATAGCATAAAGAGGTTCAGGGTCTGTCAAACAACAACTTGGGGAACTGTGGTCTTCAAACATATTTAAGTCAGCTCTTGCCTAAAGGGCTTTTTATTTTAAGTTAATTGGAATATCTTGACAGCTAAGTGAACCATTTAACCTACCCTTGACTTTATTTCTTGTCAAAGCTTTTCCCACACAGGGAGAGTTTATGTTTGACTTCTTCAAGCTACTTTAGCAGTTAAAGATTGAATGGCTTGCAGTAAAAAGCAACAAGAATCATGGTCAAACTGATTTCACAGTTAGCTAGGTAACCAATTTAAAGCTTGAATGAATATCTGAGATTTACCTCACACAATAGGTTGACATCAGAAATAGCTGTACTACAGTTATTAAGAAATGCTATTTAACTTGAACTCGTTTTACATTATAGTATTAAAATACTTCATTGCATTCCTCCTTGTGGCACACATGCTATAATTTTCCACTACTATCCTCAGCCTCCTCCCAATCTGCTCCTATGACTTCCCCTCCCCCTTTGTAATGGTCATGCCAGGAAAGATACCTTGAATAATTAACTTTAATAAATTATTAATGAATCTATAGAATGCATGATTACTATAATTCAAGCTAGCTATTCTTATGATACGGTCAATTATTGCCCTGAGCAAATACCTTCAGATTTTATTCGCACAAATACATTTTTGTTAGTACATTATTGTATTAGCAGCTTTGGAGAATTAAATACACACACACGGCACCTTTGAAAATACCATTTTTTCTTTAAACAATAACACTGCATGACAGAAAAATAAAAACAGCATAAGACATCATCAAGAGTATAGACATTCAGCAGATTTTAAATGATGACTGAATGTTTGCTTAACGAGTAGTGACAGCGAGCATTTCTTCCTCCTCCGAAACATAGCGCCTGTCAAGGAGCTTTCAAGGACTTGTATGCATTTCATAGAATGCTAAAGCAAGCAGTTAGAAAATTTATGGAGCATGAACTATTTAGCAAGAACGTTAATCTATTTGGGAACCTCCAAGGTAAAATTCTTACCTTCCCTTCCTTGATTTTGGTTCCAATTATCTGACGTCTTTGTTGGATTATTTCGATAAGCAAGTCACATTCCTCCATCAGCTTGGTTTCTTGTCGGGACGCGTTCACCTAAAGAGCAAATCAGACTATTGTGTAAAACTTTGTTCAGTTTGCATTCAACTTATGTTTTGAACTCTCATTAATTTTTAATAAAGTAACAATTTAAACAATTTATACATTTGACTCAGGAAATATTCAACATTGTGTAAGTGGACATCTGCTCATGTGAAAGAACTTTCATGTCCCGGCTGTAGTAGCTCTGTGCCCCACATCCAACCTTCCAAGAGAGTTTTCAGAAGGGGGACACAGGGGGCTGCAACGGGGAGGGGGGACCTGTTCTACTGACAGATGCCATTGTATCAGCAGATAAACAGAATTTGATTTCACCTTGCAATCATATAATTAGTAGTAACCTGAGAACATGTGAAATTCCCCTCCACACACACTATCTTCTACCATGTTGTTTTCCTGGACATTTTTGCTCATTATATCACACAGCCAGCCCATTCTAAATACTAATAGTAAACGTTCTCTGAGTACGGATCTTTATGTAGCCAAATCGGCACCATCCATGCAAAAAAGGGAGGTATCAGACAGCTTGCAGAAGAAGAAGAAGAAGAAGAAGAAGCCACTCTCCCAACAGCCCAATGAGGACTGAGCATGCTCAGTGGCCATGGAATGCTGAAAATCAGTGGGGGGTTGGGGGAGGAGGTGGAATAGAACTGAGTATCCTGGAAGATGGGCATTGCTGGTTGGAATCCCAAGCAGAAGCACATTTTGTTGCAGATCCCACTTGCAAGTCCTAAAAGCCTTTCTATGAAACAGAAGAAGCAACATTGCCACGTGCCATGTTGGGCAGTGAGTTATGTGTTTGCAGTGACTTAACAATGTGCTACTGTACCCATGCACATCATCACTATGAAGCAGCAATTCTCCATAGCTTTGTAATAATTACTCAATGCTTTCTCCCTCCACAGGACCTCCATGTAGCGCTCATTTGAGCTTGTTAGGCCTCAGTATCTCACCTTCCTAAACATGCTTGCTTGTAACTTTATTCTGCTTATCACACACTTCACCTAAGTCCTTCTATGAGATTTGATCCACTGTCATCTTGAATGCTCACTCCACCAACTCTGCATCTGCCTGCTTTCCTCCTCTTTCTGTCCTTTCTCTGTTTCTGAGCTCCATTCTGTCTCTGCCTCACTTCTTTCAGCAGCTACGGGTTCTACCTTCATACTAAGCTTCCTTGGACCTCAGCTGTTCTACTGGACCAGCATTACCTCCTTGTTCTCTGCCCCACCTGAAAACCATAGTAACCTTTCCCTTTCTTGAAAGAGCAGGCCTTGTTTGTCAGCATTCTGACACCCCACAGCTTTCCACTAAACAGCTAAAATGTTTGTAAACAATTCCATGTGATATCAGAATAACTCAGCTACTGACAGGTGAGAAGCAGAGAGAGAGAGAGAGAGAGAGAGAAAGAGAGAGAATTTTATTACCCAGTGATTTCTTAATGTTTTAGAAAGTTAATGGGAAATGTCATGCCATTATGACATTTACTGATGAATTTCAAGGACTATTTTGGCTGAGGTTCATGCTATATACTACCTTCCTACCAAAATAATACAATATAGAATTACATTAAAAACACAAAAATGAATAAATCAAAACACAGTTAGAAACACATAAATAGCCATACGTTGCATGATATACAACTGAAGTGTTCTTTTTTCAGGATTCTGGTTCTGACAACCTTAGTTAAGGCATGCTTGTATGAACTGTTTGCAACTAACACAAGCCTCTTGCAAAACATAACCCCCAAGGAGGCATGTTTCACTAATTGCTGAGTTGCTCAATTAAATGATATGATGTACTCTTAAGGTTCCAGTCTGATATGCAATCCTATATGCATATAAACAGTGAGATTTACTTCTAAGTAGAGATGTATAGGATTGTAGTGTAAATGAATAATTTCACACTTTTTCTGAAAGAGGCTAAATGAATGCAAATCTGAATCTGAAAGTTAGGTGTCTGAAAGCAGAAAGTAATGTAAGATTCCCAGAGTGTTAGTAAGGTGCTTGAGTTAAAAAGAGCCAGTGCATTGGGAAACGCCCTGAAGAGATCTAAATAGTAGGTAGCAGAAAGGACAGCACAGGCAGGATCTGTAGGACCAAGAACAACTCTGCAATAACATAGATGTTGCTCTAACCATAGGCAATTCTGAACTAAGCCTATATATCCTAGTGAAGGCTTAATTGTTGTGATTCTGCTGTATGAACTCTAATTGTGTCCTCTGGTAGTGTTGGTTCCAGATTCTTTGGGAGGGCAGGCCTGGGGGCTGGGGAGCTTGGGTAAGATATTCTCAGTGGGGCCCTAAGTGTGCTCACCATTGTCTTCTTGCCACTATTGTCACTGCACATTTGCTTGTCAGTCCCTCTGGTCCTGTTCCATAGGGTGAAGACAAGAAACATGGACCTCACTGATCCTCCCCCTTATTCACGAAATTGTTTGCTTATTAGGGCAGGTGAACAGGCAGCAACAGCAATGAAGAGCAGCAGGGCCAGGAGGCTCTAGTAATTGAAAGTGGGGCCTCTACTAGGGCTTGTGTCTTGGCAGGTGGCAGCAATGCAGACCCCTGATACTGTTCTGCCATCTGCTTTGCCAAATGGGAGACTGCAGAAAAGCAGAGACCTTTCTGAACCTTTGACTGGTGTTTTGGCTGGGATTCAGCTACTTCTGAAACAGGCAGGCCACACAGAAAACTGTAATTTCTACCATTATGATTTTATCACATTATAGTATATGAGAAGAATAAATAAGTACTGAAGACTCTATTTTAAAAAGTTAGGTAATCATCCAAGAATTTGAATTTAAGATGACTTACTATTTGGATTAGGGATTAGACTGATGCCACTGAAATATCTGCTTCCCACAGCTGTTAGTTTAACAAATAATGTGTGCCTGAAAGGAGGGAAAGCTTTTACATTCACAAATGTAAGTTTCTTTGCTTCTGAGTGTATTGAAAGGTGAATCAGTTTTACTTTGTAAACAATGTCCAGACATTCTATTGTATCTACAATATATTATGCCTTCAATAACTAATCTGAAAGATTGAGCTAGTTTAGCAAAAAGCCTTCAATATTATAAACTAAAAGGTGGAAATATTTCTTCCCCTTGTAGAACCTGGTCTGACACCGCTACAGAAGAACTTTATTTTCCTACAGCTGTCAAATTGCTGTTATATGCAATCTCTTAATTTGTCAAAATGGCAAAGCTTCTACAATGGAAAATTGGAATATCACATAAGTATGGTTTTCTGCATTGCAACTCATGTCTATATATTTCTGACAGTGGAACTCTCCTGTGCTTCTGGTTCTAAAATGAAAAACATCTGCATAAGGTGAAACAGAAGATGAGGAAGAAAAAACAGAGTCAAAATAGCCCCTTCCTCTCCCTCTACTCATCCTGAAGCCATCTGCAGCTACTTTACCTGATAAAAAAGGCTTTAGGGGAAAACAGTCACTGAAGTGCATGAAAAGTGTGGTTCCATACACTCCTGATATAACTGTAAATACCCATTTCTTATTCCTGCTGCATTTGCAAACTTTTATGTATACAATATGTATAATTATAATGCAATGTATTTTTTGAGAATCACAGAATGGCTTGTTTGTACTAAAACCAAAATGTATAACATGCTACATAATTAATCACATTGCAATAGCAGGCAAAACACCACATGCTATCCTTTCTCTCATTATCAACTGGGTAGATAACTGTTCTGAACTCCCTCTTAAGGGCTTAGGCATTGTGTAAAGAGATCACTAACTGTTACCATATTGGCATGAACTCCATTTCCTTCAAGACATTTTCTTCTGTTTATCGTATCATAGATTAAAAAACAGCAACTCAATTATGCCTAGGGCTAAAGGAAAGGAAGCAAGACAAATGACTGCTAATTGTTCATAATCAAATTCACAGGGGAGACAAGGGAGGGAAACAAGTGTCTCTTCCTCCATTTATTACATTTCATATTAGCTGCAGTTTTCAATCTTCAAGGGCAACCCCACATAGAGTGTGCTACAGTAATCTAAATAAGAAGTGATTAAGACATGGATCACTGTGGCAAGATCACCCTTCTCCAAGAGGGGACACAACTGCAACACCAGCTGGGCAGAGGCGTCCGTGGCCAATACCAACACCTGACCATTCTAGGAGCAGTGCTGGATTCAAGAGTACCCCCAAGCTTCATACCAAATTCAGGTTGTACTTCCAGTTCTACTGGCCTGTCTACTCACCTACTGACTTGTCTAGATTGAGCCTCAGTTTGTTCACCCATGTTCAATCCCTCAGTGCACTGTTTAGGACTTTCACACTGATGCCTCTTTGACATCAGTTAAAAAGGAAATCAGCATAAGTCACAAACTTGTCACAGAGGGCTCCAGATGGTTCCTCCTCTCCTTGAGGAGCAAATTGTAATAGTCCCTTAACTACCACAAATAACTCTGCTGGACAAGGGCTCATCTACACCTAAGGGTGTTGCAGGAGGGAGGGGCAGGATCGCGGCCGGCACAATGTCCCGGAAGGGAAGAGGGAAGTCGCAGGCCCCATTTTTTTCCAGAAGAGGAGCAGAGTCGCATGGCCCCAATCCATGGAAAAAGTAAGGGGAAAAACCTGCACGCCCAACCCCCCCATCCCAGGAATGGTGAAATTGCTGCCCCCCATGGGCACGGAGCCACCCTGCACAGTTCCATGCCCGTTTGAGGACCCAGGAGCCTGTGCCACACCAGCTGCTGTCCTCAGGATTGTCCAGGGACTGCAGAAAAGCCAGGACATCCCCAGTTTCAGTTATCCCTGGGAAAGTCTCTGGTCATCCCCGGTTGACCCCGGGATCCCCTGTACGTCATTTGGATGCACAGGGACGACCTCATGATAACCCCGGGGGAAAAGTCTGGTGTAGACATGGCTTATGTTGACACAACAGAGGCAGAGAAGCAAGACTTCATATCTATACTGCCATAGTATATATCATAGGGATAAGTTCTGAGCTGTGATCAATTGGATTCAAGTTACGTTTCCCCCAACTTCACTCTAGTGGTCTATCCATACACTTCATTGCATTAAGCCCCTCAGAAAGCTAAGGAGCTCAAGCTCTGTGCCCTTGAAGAGGATGCTTAGGAGAAATAGGGACAGCAGCTTATCTTCCTTCATTTATGTTCTACACTTTCTGTTTCCATCCTTTGCTGGTTCCTTAGAAACGTATCTTACATTTTTCCATAATTGTTGTTCCATATTGAATAAGACTGTGGCTTTTTAATTTTTTTTTGCTTTGGTCTGAAGAGAAAGCAAACTATTTTGAGTCACACTAGATTAAGCTTCATCTATTTTCCCTGTTATGTACTCTTCAGTATAGTGTTCCAAAGAACCTCCAAAGCAAAATTCTATGCTCCAATTTATACACATCAAGGAACAGATAATAAAAAAGAGATTATTAGTCTATATTTTAACCAACTGGATTAATTATCAGGATTACCATAAAAACCTTTCTGTTAGCTGTTGCCCTTTCGGCTTCTCAACTTGCCTGAGACTGGAATGAGCTATTCCCAAATTTCAGTTTGTGAATGAAAAAGTAATGGAGCTGGCACTGTGCCACATAATGAAAACACAGTATGCATTATTTTTATTGCAATGAACAAAGACTTCTTATTGTTTAATACAGTCTATTGCGTAGCACCCTGCCAGCATAGTTCTAATTTTTGCTAAACCACAAACAAGAGATTTTCTAAGCCCATTTCATGGAAAACAGAAGGGAGACATACTTAGCTGTGGAACTTAAAAGAACTCTTTGTTGAAGTAGCTGAAATCTTTTTAAGTATTGGCATTTTCATTATTTGCAACAAAATCCTATTTTTCTAAACTTTTCCCATCTCTATTTCACTCTTTCACATTCCACTTTTCTTCTGGGACTTTTAATTTGACTGGCAGGCAAGAAAAGGGACCGTCAGGTACCTCTAAATGGCACAATGCTCCTTGCTACAGTAATGTTATCCATGTCTGAAGATTTGCCTATCTTGGGTATGCTTCTGTTGTGAAGGACAGCTTTATCAAGATCACATGTCCACCCTTGTTCTCATGGGTTTACAGAATTTGAATATAAAATAAACAATCACTTTTGACCTAGACCTGGTATGCTGAATCCAGTCTGAAGCAATGTAAAGGGTGGGAAAGTATAACTGAGTTAAAAGAGGAGTATTTCCATTATTAAACAGAAAATAACTGGCACAGCTGAGTTAAAGAAATATATAAAAGGTCTTTCTTGTTCTGTTTAATCTATGAATGATTCTCAACGGTAGAAAAAATAACAAAATGTTGTATGAACATTCATGATTTTTCTTTTAAATTAGTGTTAGAAAACATTGGCTGAAATAGAGGCATTTAAATCATCTACAGGAAAACATGTTCCCTCCCACTCTTCTCTGCTAATTGTTCCAGATTTTTCCACAGCTGTGTTCTGATTACGTTGCTGTGCAACAGACTGAAATAACTTCATTCTATTGACTAAATAATACATGCTTTTCATAAATCCCAAACACATTTAAAAACATCCCCCAAAGCGCTCTCCCTCTCCCTCTCTCTCTCTCTCTTACACACACACACACACAAATAGGGCTCAATAAATGAAAAGGAGACAGCATTCACGTTTCTATCATTTCTTTGACAAATTAGAAGGGGGGCATCCACATTTACAATAATAATGTGGGGTGTGATCTATTTCATGCAAAAACTGAGTTACTTCAATAGTTGCTGCCACATTGGAAGTTGAATAGCTGGCTAATAGTTTTAAAATCAAGGGAAAATTAGGGTAGAACTACATGTTGTGAGTGTAAGAAATACAGGGCTGCTGCAAATAGCAGACCCACTCTGAATTTCCACTCATGAAGTATCTTCCAACCCACCAGCGGTGGTCAATGATGTGGAGGACACAGAAACACGCAGCATTATTCCAGGTAGATTACTAGTCACGATGGCTATATATTACTTCCAGTATCAGATGGCTATATATTACCTCTATATACCAGTTCCTGGGGAATATGAGCTGGGTGGTGGTGCTGTTGTACGCATCTCCTGCCTGAGGGCTTCCCATGGGCATCTGATTGACCACTGTGGGAACAGAATGCTGGTCTGATTCAGCATTGCTCTTCTTATGGATTTGATACAAAGCTGCTCTTTTGGCATTAGTAAAACTCTTGAACAGTTGCCTTCAGGCATAGAATGAACTTGTGCTCGAGGAACATAGAATGGATTAACGATATCTGGGCCCCAATCCCAGATATCCACGTGTTTGGTGTGACATCTGAAAAGGAGAAGCTACACTTACATAGCTGTACATAAACAGGTGCTCCACGTGACTGATAATCCTAATCGTCCCGTGTCTATGCATATATGCACCTAGGTTCGCCTTTGTAGGTATTGCACCAAACATGTTGATATCAGGGGGTAGGGCCAGCAGCCACGGTCTGGCTCTGCCTTCCATGCATTTAGGCTATACATGAAGGACACTGTGTGGAAAGAGTTTTTCTTTCTGATAATATATAAGTGCTTCTATAAATCAGTATGGACACATTTGAATCTGTGCACTTGCCCTCAGCCATGAATTTCAGCATTAAAGCTGCACTAAAGGCTGTTTCATACATTTCCCTGCGGATATAAATTCTATGTGAGCTGAAGCATGGGATCCACTCTTGGATCATTATGCCTACACAATCTGTCTACTCCCTTTTCTTGCAGACAAATTATGTTTGGGGATTGAAGTATATATACATCAATCACCTTTGATCTTGTACCTGCTTTATATAGGCATACGTGAATCAAGTCTAAGTGTGCAATACTATGAATGTTTGGTATGTATGGGAGTTGTAGGACTTCTGTCTAAACATGCATGCGATCGCAGGCTAAATTATTTTCTCCACTTCATGTAGAGTTTACATGTGCAAGAGAATGGATGAACTGGCCCAAACAAGGCTCTGTTAATATAGAAACAATATTTGGGCTCTTTAACAAATGCCTGCATTTATTTCAAATAAATCCTCTTAATTAGTTTTACATTTACCTTGATTTGGGAGCCTGTCTGCAGCTGCTGATTTATGATCTGCTGTTTTAGTGGCCAAGGTGTAGGTAAGTTGAGCCTAAACCTGACAGTCTAAAATTCTGACCAGTGCCATCATCTGTCTAGCCAGAAAAAACTCCAGACCCTAACCATGTGTATTTTTCATAGGCATAATTAAATGAAGATCCAAAAGTTTAGCCAGACACTCTGAAAACTTAAATTGCCATCCTAATCTCTTTTCAATAAATAAATAAATAAATAAATAAAGAGATGGCGAAGTTAATAGGGACCAAAATACAATAATCCATGCCTACAGAACAATAAGTATGTCTTTTATACTCCAGATAACTTTAGGTGCTTAGCTGCTGCTCATGTAGGTATACATGAGCAGCAGCTCATGTATACCTACTTGTCCAGGCTGCAATAGGGCATATCTACACACATTTGGAAGTCTACAGAAGAAGCTAGGTAATGGGTTGGAGGAGAGGAGTAACTGGTGGGGAAATGGTTAAGCCCCATCTAGCTGCTGCTTCCCTCCAAATCTCCCTCTTGTAGGTACCGGGAAAAGAATCTGTCAGGCTTTGCTTACGTGCATACACATGTAGCATGTAGTTGTATTCTTATTTCCTTCAGAAATAATTATAGCAGCTTTCTTAATTCAGGTTCCTGATTTTTGATGTTTACACAGGTAATTCAAAAAGAGCAATTTTCATGTAAACTACATGTAAATCACCACATGTCATAACAACGCATATGTCTGGCATCCTCACTCACTCAGTCTAAACACATTAGGGAGCTGCCACAGCATTCCAGTACATGTGTATATAGGGGGGCATTTAGTCAAGCATTGTATATGATAAACATATGGTTTTCATGTTTTTCCTACGTGAAAGTATCTTTAAGAAATTCATAAAATTTGAAGCAATTCTAAGAGCTCCAGTCTGGCATGCATCACTATTTAATGGCTGCATCTGGGCTTTGTCTATGGCTTTCCCAAAGAATGACACTGAGGATGGACATCCTGGCCACACACTTCTCCGTAATCGCTCTCTTCCCCTCTTCCCACTGTTAAGTTGTGTCAGTTAACAAACCAGGATAATAAACCAGGATTTGATCTAATCCTAGTTTATTGTTGACTTATATACCCTGGTTTGGATGTAATGAGGACCTCTGCCTTAATGCAAACTTGGACCTTCATGTCAAAAGTAGCACAATAGTGTCATAAACATGAAGAACAGACAAATCTCTGGATGTGGATATTGTTGGTAATTTGGTATTGACATAAATGGCATAAAAACATTCTTAAAATCAGTTCTAGTCAATGTAGCATTTTCATTTCATTTAAGAATAATTAACATGTAAAAATGGTTAAACACCATTTGCAAAAATGATCATAGGTTTCTCTCCTGATCGTAGATAAGGAGAATGTAGTTTTCTCATTGTGATTTTATGGGGAATGGGATGAAGTAATATATGAGCTAGGCAGCTTGTGTTCCTTGGCAATGGAGAACAATCTCTAAAATTAAGATCAAAGGAAAATAACACATCTGCTTACAGTATGACAGCTATATCTTTACAATGGAAGAATGGCTGGTCTGATATAAAATTAAATAGCAAGGTTCTTTATCTGTACATTATAAAACAAAAAAATTAACCCAATGAGTGGGGGGAATGTATTATTAAAACAATAGTCCCTACAGAAATTAGAAAGAGCAAATGGCTACAATCTAGCCCAGAGACATGTGCTTTTAAGTCCCACAGATATCAGTGACACCTATGGCAAAATTCTAAAGTAATTCACACCAAGAAATTTATTTATTAACATTTATGTAGCTCTTTATTTGCTAAGAACCCATCAAGGCAGAGTATAACATGAGTTCTATGGGTAGATTAGGAATAATAGGACTAGTCCTATTAATTTAATACTAAGGATGGTATGGGCCTGAATAATTCAGCAAGATCTTTTGTTACAGAAAAATAGCTTCAGACAATTACATCTTGTCTTAATAAAGCAAGTTATGAATGAGCGCTTTGCCTGCACACAGCTCCTATGCTTCATTTTTTGCATGAGCTGGCAAACAAACCAAGAAACCTCTAATTAAAGGATATTAAACCAACTTCAAAACAAGGGTTAATATCCTGGCTTGTTTTAAAGGTGGAAACCATAGTTACCTGATTCAGATGAAATGGAAAACTGGGCTTAATTAGAGGCTTTCTGGTCTGTTTGCCGGCTCATTTAGTTGCTAATAAAAAAAAGTGGCTCTTCTGTTGAAACCTATGAGACCTATGTCAGAATCTTCTATTCTGAAATGAGGTCACACCTAAAAATTCTAACAAGTTCTAGACATTTCAGTGGTACTTTTTCTAGCAAAATACTTATCAGAAAGCATCTTTAAGCAAATTTAATTGTGCATCCATTGTTTGAATTCAATATTAGGATCTAGTTTGAATTCAAGATAAAAAAATTCTGATTGAGTCCTACATGCCTTTATTTGTTTGCATTTTAGAAAAGAAAGAATATTATGCTGTATTTAGTTTTGTTAAACAAATGACTAAAAATATCAATAAACTAATTCTGTTATAGACAAGAATTCATAAAAATGTCAATACTGGGAATTCTCCCCACCCCACTGTCAACTATACAATCAATATAGTCTATACATGTAAAAATCAATTGTTTTATTAATATTAGAATTATTATTCACATATGAATTGCATCACAATCTGAAGCTATGTGACTCTTCATGAAATATAGTCATAATACAAAATTGGAATATGACACAATATACTGCGAATCCTATCTCCAAGGAGCCCTGTCCACTTAAATTCATCTGCTGTAGAATCTCTGTGGACTACAGAGTCTGATGGGGCATCTTTTAGGGTAGACAGTTTATGCCAGGCTCTGATGACTCGTCACCCTGCTTGAACTCCTCTACAGCTGTGCACTGCAGGGAAAAATCTGTAAGGGTGGACAAGGAATGTTTCGTGCCACTTGTTGTCCATTGTTACTTTTGTTTTGGGAGAACACTTGAGAAGCTTCTATGGAATATACTTTGAAATAATGCTCTCCAAAAATGACAAAAGGCCTGTCTGTTTTAAGAGGACTGATATTACAAATACTTCTTATAAATGCAACAGCTTCTCCTTGTTCTTTTAACCTCCATTCCAGAATTTAACCACCATGCTCACTTTTATCATAGAATAGTAGAAATGGAAGGGGCCTATAAGGCCATCGAGTCCAACCCCATGCACAATGCAGAAATTATCACATATAATTGAAAGGTATCTTTTTTTTTTGCAATCTGCCTTTAATACTTGGTGTGTTGTTATGTTTCTTTTTCTTTTCCTTAAAATTAATTTGGCACTTAAAAAAAAAGTTTGATGCTATACTTAAAAACAAACAAACCCCATTGCATTGTTTTATCAATTAGAAAATTAAATTGGACTTCCATTAATATACCTGAAGATCATATGCCATCAAAACAAGACAAGAATGTGTGATAGGTACACTTGAGAACAAATCTGTGCATTGCAGGGCAAAATCTGTAATGGTTTTGTCTTGTATAATGTGTGAAATAGTCCATAAATAGACATTCTAACAGTATTGTGTGGGCTTTTTAATTTTGAAATGTTATTTAAGGCCTTAACATTTCCCTGATAGCTCTGTAAACAGAATACTAAATTTCCCATTGGGGCCAGATTCAGTTCCATAAAAATTACATTGTAAACATTTCCACATCGTAGTACTTATGATATTCTAAAAGTCTAACTGCGAGAATAGGGTGTTTCAACTGGAGTGGTAGTTTATATATAAACAATCCATGTGCTAAATATCCTAAATTGAGACCAAAACTCACCTCCACATGTTGGCAAGTTTGAATTAATTTAGCCAAAAGTGTTTCCAGTTCAGTATTTCTCTTGATAAGGTTGGTGAGATTACTTTCCAGATTTTGCTGTTAAAAAAAGAAGACATAAATGTGTAGTTTAGTATTGTGTACCATTTGTAACTATAATCAAATATATACATGAGAAATTAACCTTTTGAAGAAGCCAGTGCAGTAAATCAAAATCTACCGTTTCTGTGCAGTTTCACACTATTTAATGTAAGACAAGGGAATACATTTTTAGTCATGGATTTATAAATATCTGGCAGCAGACATGGATAGTGGAACTATACTACAGATAGAAGGAAAACTACCATTGATTTCAAATTACTCAAAGACATAGCCCCATGTCATATGTGTTATGCAAGCATGCAACTATACACATGTTTTCAACTGTACACATGTATTCGAGTGACACGGAAATACGAGGGCCTTGGGCAGAGATGTGGTGTGCACATGGCAGATTTTATGCTATATTAGATGACCAGGGTGACTCAAGAATGCAGACTAAGCTTCAACATAAGAATACACATTTGATTTTTACCAAAAATAATTATAGAATGAAAAGATGAGTTAAATCTCCACCCTTAGTCTTGGATCAACAACTTATTCCCTTATGATTCCTATTAGCAGAAACTGAGCACGAAATTATTTTTCACCAAATCAGACATAGGATGGGAAAGCAAGCTTGCCTAAATTCTCTGGAAATTATTTTGAAGCTCATTATGGCTCATTCCCGTTTTCATTTTTTGACCGGTTTTTCAGCTCACTCAAATGGGAAAAGTCTGCATTACAAATAGAAAAAGAGCACAATTCTGTGCATATTGTTCAAAAGTGTGCACTTTTCTCACATTGACCAGGGCCAGATCTGTATCAAGCATGGTTGGCCATGTGATGGCATAATAGGTTCACAGCAAGTTCAGAAGAAAATAAGTCAGAACAGGTATATTTACTTGCTGCAGAGGAGAGGGAAAACAGAGCCTTCACTACTTGGGTGGTCACAGTTACTCAGAAGTTCTCCTAGAGCAGTAGTCACCCCTATTCCTACAGGCTTCTCGTTACGAATTAATGATAGGGTAATCACCCAGTCCCGTAGACATTGAGATGACGGCGGACCAACAGGAGGCTAAGCAATGTTTAGGAACCCTGCAGCACCACACAGAATTCAGTTGCAAATACAGAATTTGAGGTGGAGAGCAACGAAGCAATGCCTGTCTTGAAGTCCTAACTAACATGAAAGAGAAGCAAGAGTGAGAAAACTGGATAGGTAGGAGATGGACTGAACTAGAATGGAACCGTTTATCTGGGTGGCAAACTGAACAAAATGATGTCTGGGGAAAAGAATGTTGAAGGTTCTGGTTTTAAGGGATAGATTATCTTTAGAACCAAAGGAGTCATGGAATGTACCATACCTTCTGTGATTGTTTAGAGATGACCTTAATAAACTACAGGTCTTGACGTATGCAAAGATGAGCTGAATGGAACTGTTCCAACCTTCGCAGTTGCTAATGATCACTAATAGCTTTTCTGGAAGTAATGGCTTTTTCTGGAAGCTTTAGATTGGCCGATTTAAATTGTTCCCTGGGTGGCTTAACTAGGGTGCTAACATGGCTTCAAGGAAGGCATCAGCATATTCTCAGAGTTTCCAATACTTTGCATACTTGCCTGAAGATGGCTGGAACTTTCTGATCCTGGCTGACCACAAGTCTCTTGCTTTAATTACTTCCCATGACATCATAAGCACTTGATACAAGTTGCTAGGGTGATGCAGGGAAGCCAGCATGGCTGAGCCTGTCAGTAACACCAATGTCATCTCTTCCAAGCTCTACATTTTTATCATAATAGAGCCTATGCACATTCAAGCTCTAGGCTTTCTCCATGAGATTGTGAAACCTGCAATTGTACATCAGGGTCTACGATTTCACATAGACATTTTTCAGACTGCCAGATGTATGCATGAGAGGAATTCCCCCCCCCCCCATCCCCACCCATGATCACTGAAAAGGATTACTTATTGGAATCATTTGAAGTCAATAGAAGTCTTTTACAGTGCAAATTATTAATTTTATTGATACATTTGACTTGATGGTCTGTTCTCAAAATTAAAATGGCCAGTGCTCCTTCTTAGTTTTCAAATACATGAAGGAGTTATTCATTGTAAGATACCATAGTTCAGGAGTAGAGCATGTGCTTTTCATGCAGAAGGTTCAGGTTCAACCAATGACATCTCCAGCTATTTGATTAGCAAGCAGGTGATGAAAAAAACCTCTACCTGGCACACCAGAGGAAACAGTACAGGGCTAGTGGACAAATAGCCTGACCTGGAGTATCAGGCAGCTTCCCAGGTTTCTACTTTTTAAAAAGAATGCCCCCATGGTCAAGACCTTTGAAGAAGTTTTATTTTTGAATCAGTTCACTGGAAAGTCTGCTAAAAATGAAATGTGTTTATTGTGTTTCTCTTGCCAACTAATTTGTGCTTCCCTCTGGGAAAGCAATCAACTTTCTGTAACTAGTCTTTCATCTCCCTAATCCTTTACTGCTCATAGATCTGTTTATCTGTCAAAGGCTGAGGATAAGATAAACAGTACTAGCAAGATTAAACAACAAAATCATGCAAGAAGCAAGCAAACAATGAAACAAACCAAAACCAAAATCTTGTTTAATTTGTACTTCCATTTTTTTTAATATACTCCTTTGTTGAAAATTTATTTCGCTGAACACACTGAATTTAAATGTGTGTTATCTTAAACTTATACCATGCTTGAGGTACTGTATTCCCTTCTAAAGCCATGCTGTGGATAACCACTCAGGCATACATCCTGTTGCATCTCATAAGATAGTTTCATAGATTTCATATTTTAATTCTCGTATTTCCTTGAGGCGTACAAAGACCTGCTATATTGTTCATTCGCTCCCCAAAATGGCTTTCTCCACAATACTCATGTTTACTGGCTCATACATATGGAGTTATTTTCCCATTGCCTGACAGCCATGTTGTGTTCACTGATGCCAGTTCGTTTTCAGTTGAAATTTACTTCCATGTTGTTCTCATAGCAGCAGCAGCAGTGAAAATTAGGTTACATTTATATCCCCCCTTCCTCTCCATGGGCCTCCCTCCTTTTTATCTGCACAATAATGTGAGATATGGGCTATTGGTCCAGTGAAATTCGTGGTTAAGTGATGATTTGAACTTGGGTCTCCCTGTTCCTATTCTGCCATTTTAATCATCGCACCATCGGATTCAAATTTTACCCTGTCATTTACAACATGACTCAAGAACAGAGGAACATGAATAGCTGTTATTATTGCCTTCTAAAGGTACTTTAAAAAATCAACTCTTTTTTCTGTGCAGATGGAAAAAAAAGGATTATTCAGTACCAATTGTTTAAAGACTAGGCCTTTATTTAATTTGGATTAATATGGCTCCCAGACTGCCTTTCTTTGCAGTATCCCCCAGTTAAATAAAACTATACAAAGAAGAGGGTCTTACAATTCCAAATAAGAAAAAGGATGATACTCATCATGCCCAACTTTTTTTTTCCTCCTGAAAGGAGCTCAGTGTCCTTTCAACTCCATGCTGAATCACCAGTAATTTAATCTGTATTTCTTTTACTAATGGAATTCCTTTCTCCCAAGTGCCTATTTTCTTAGAAAAGCTTTTAAAAATCCTTTATGTCCCTCTAGCTCTTTGGCTAGCATTTATTTCTTTTGCTAGGAATGACTTACTTTGCTTTTTTGTTACCTTTTAGAAATATTATCTATGCAAATTTTGCGGCTAATACTTTTTCGGTTTCCCTTTTGTGGGTTTGGAGTTTTGGATTTTCTTTAAATCTGGTATCTATGTTGCTTTGACTACAACATGCAGCCCTCTGGATCATGAGTCACAGTCTAAGGACTGTGTGCACATGCAGTTGAGAGATCTGGAGACATGGTGCGGAAAGACAGAGTGTACATTAAAAAAAAACACAAATTAATCTGTGTGCACAGCATTGAGATTGTTTGATTTTTGCAACACAGCACTTCCCATAGCTAAAGAGATAAGCATTAAAAACACACACACAACTAAGCAGGTGCACTTTTTATTTCTGGTGCTGCAGTTCTAATATGGAGTTATCTGATGAACCTTTGGACAACAACTCCAGAGGAAAAAGCATCAAGATCAAAATATTATTTGTTATGCATTAAACTATTCATGCTTGAAGAACCAGTTTGTTACTGTGTAACAAACATTATCCAAGTATGTTTATGAGATTTTAGATGAGTATGTTGATCAAGATATATTTAAGTTCTTAAATTATAATACCAGACTTTAAAAACCTCAGTATGTAAACGTATGGTCAAGATGAGATTTCTACAAGCGATTGTAGAATTCTCATTTTCTCAAGAGCTACGAACAAACATTTCTCATCTTTCTATAACCAGAACAGGTTTCATATTTCTTACAAAATATGTATTTATGGGTGCAGTCCTATACTCACTTACCTGTGAGTAAGCTTCATTTAACTCAATTTGACTAACTTTTGAGTAGACAGACCAATTTTTGTTATCTTACACATGAACCTAAAAACTTACTTGAATCCTAACAAGATTTTATGTTAAGGAAATTGTTCCTTCTGATTGCTAAAGTTTTTTTTTAATCCAATAGGGAGCAGAGATGACAGGACCCCTTGCACCTTTATGCTGTGTAAGTAAGAATTTCCTGAAGTGTGCAAGACCTGCTGAAATTCCTTCTTCTACACAACTATTAAAGGTGCAGGACTGTTTTCTTTTGCATCTGCCCACCCTCTCCTATTAACCAATTGTACTAATTGCACAAAGCACAAAGCAAAACACTAAAACATACTTAACATTCTGTTTTCCTGGGTTTTTTTACAAAATATTTGAAATGGGATTTTTTAAAAAGCTGAATTAAAAGTAGCCACTCAAGTCAACTGTGGCCTTATTATATTTCACAACATATGTAAAATGCATGCATCCAGTTGCACATTTAAAAGCAGCTGCATTGAATCTTGTAGCATGAAGATAAAGGGCTCCATCACACCTATTTTTCCCATTTGTTTCGGTGTTTTTTTACCTCAGTTTCATAAGCGTGTCAAGTTAATGGTCCCTTTCACATGGGTTTCTGGTATTGCACTGTACCATGAAACCTCTCTTTTGCTTATCTGCTCTTCCACTCCACTCTGCCCCGCCCCTTCTCCTTCTGCCTCCAGTTCATTGGTTATGGTACTCTGATGGGCATGGGCTCCTCCCCTCTCGCTCTGGCTTTGTTTTTCTAGAGATTTACTGATTTAACATTTCATCGGCTGGGCTCCGTTTCTGCGGGCAATGAGGGTTGGGTTGGATCAGTAAAAAGTCCATTCAACAGACTAATCACAAGTCTGTTTGTTTGTTCAACATGTGCTGGAGGAGAACCACCCCACCCTTCCTTTTCATCAGCAAGACTCCATTCAAAGCACCCCCCCAACAAAGGAAAATGTTAGAGGACAGCAATACATGGAAGCTTAAGGGCACATTAAATCCACTTTGGGAAAATAATTCAGACTTTTCTTGCACCACAATAATACACAAAATGGAGGAAAAGAGGAGAGATGGCTGCACGACAGGCACGACACCATGTGAGTCCTGCGCTGCAAAGCCAGATACCAGACATGGCGAGAGTAAGTTAAACCGCTGGTGTGATGGAGCTCTTAAAATAATAGTTTTCAATGTGACAAAAAAAGGAAACATCTATACATTCTTCTCCACCCATTTCAGGGATGGCCCTTCCATGAAGCAGAGTCAACCACACACTTCAGGGGACAGATTGGAAGGATGGGGCATCATGCTCCCCACCACCAGAAAGGCCCCAGCACCTCACAATACAACAGGGCAGATGGAAGCGCTGAAAAGCCCCACCAGGCAATCTTTCACTGCAGCAAATGCCATAGTGGGAGAGCAGCTGGCACAGACCTCCAGAGCAGCTGCTCATCCGATGCCTTATTCTGAAGAATGCTCACAGTGTGTTGGCTGGTGGGCAGGTTCTCTGGGCAGCCATGCTAGAGGTTTTTCATAGCTCTCCAGTAGCTGTCTAGGCCCAAATTCCTTGTTCTGAGGCATCCTTCTACACCTTCAGAGCTTTCTGTGGGTATACCAGGGAATCCATGGTGGAAGCACTTCGGCTGCATGCAATCGTCCCTCAGCCAGCCGTTTGTAGATGTTTGGATTGCTCCATAGTTTAGTTATACCCTACTTTTCATCTAGCAGATGCACAAAGGAGGCTTATGTTCCTGTTCAATGTTCCCACTGCAGGCAGAAATTTATTACGTAGCACAAAAAACCATGGGAACAGTTAACAGGAAGAGAGATGATGGTACAGTAAGGATCTGTGACAAAAACATTTTAGGAGTGATGAAGACAGAAAGAAGCAAGTGAACATTCCCAACGTTCCTGCCTTCACTTGGTATTATGTCAATCAGTCTTGTAGCATTATGTTTGAGATCTAGTTCTCATCATAACACATTGAATGTCAAACTCTCATTCATAATATTCATGTGATAACTATATATAGCATATCTGAGATTCAAAGCAAACCAGAGGTGAATACAGAACAGAGTCAAGGAAGACGTCTAATTACTGTATTTTCAGCAGTGCCACTCGGACTGTGGAATGCCTTTCTCAGGCATCTTAATCAGGAGTCTACTTTGTTAATTTTAGGCACTATTCCAAACATTCTTGGGCTGCAGGAATGTTTGAATGTTATTTATTTATTTATTTATATTTTAAATTCGCCCAATAACAAATGTTCCCTGGGCAGATTACGAAAGGCCAAAAGAATAAAACACAATATAAAAGTCGACAAACAGCACAGGAAAAATATAAAATATATACAAATACCCATAAAACTTTAAATCTATATTCACTTACCAGGTAGTAAGCCATTTGAACTCAATGAAACTTGAACTTAGATCTTGAATTTTTCGCCACTCCTGCGACTCTGCAATTACCTGCAGTAACTCCCACATAATAGCAATAAGGATAGCAGTAATGACGTATTTTGAGACCTTGCACTTATCACTACTACATGGAAGCACCTGGCAGAGCCCAAATAAATGGGGGAAAAAATGAAGGAAAGAAAAAAATGAATTAGAATATAAGGAGGGCCTTGGGATGATTCTTTTTCCCAGAAAAAGGAGACTATCATCTTGTTAGGAGTATTTCTACAGACATCTCTTATCAAGTAAGAAGCTGTATATTATACTTTTGTTAAAAATGTTTTTATATGATGTATACAAGTTTTAATGTGTAATGTGGACAGGCCCCAGAGCCTTCATATTGTAATAATATTTTTTTTAAAAAATGTACATATGGGCATAGGCCTTTGTGGCAATGTGCCTAACTAACCTCTAAACATATATATTAATTTATCAGTTATGTGTTATCCCTTCAAAGATAATATAATGTATTTTTAATATTACACCCCCCTGAAGAAGGCCTTAAAAAGACAACACAGGCCAAAACACGTTGAGCTTTGAAATAAAATATTTTAGCATCCTGAGAACCTGCTTCTCTCCTTTTTTTGTCCTGATTTGGATGCTCTCTTCCTTTTGGTTTTTTATATTTTAATCAGGCCCTTTGACTTGGCAGGAACCAGGACCATCATGATAGAATTCTGCAGGATTTTGGCTCTCTCTAAAATGTCTCTTCCACAGAACAGTTACATTCCTCCTTTTTCCTTTTCTTTTTTCATTTTTCATTGGGTCAAGTCAGCCCAAGGCTAAATATTAATGATGCTGGAGAGCAATACTAGAGCTAATATTGATATATAGAAAAGTGTCTTGGCTCATTACTGTATAGCTCAAAGGAAAACTCAAGAAATACCATAAAGCGAATTAATAGGCTTGATTACCTTTTATTATTATTTTTTTAAAAAAAGTAATGTAAAGGAGCTCTCACTCTCAACACTTTATCATTTAAATGATTTCTGTTTAAATTAAAGTGAGTTCTGTGTTTCATAAATATTCTCCTGATTTTGCTTATTAAAACTTATGTAAAATGTTAGTAGAAGCAGAGGAGATCAAGAAATTGAACAGACAGAAATTCTTTGGTACATGTTTTCAGCAGGCTTTGCAACTTCTTCCTTTATTGCATTACAATGGATGTCTTCTTTGCCTCATGAAAAGGCAAAGAATGCCATTGCCTCCCCCAACTGTACACACACAGTACTTAAGATGAGGCCTAACCAGTGCCGAATACAGGGGAACCAATACCTCATGTGATTTGGAAGCTATACTTCTATTAATGCAGCCCAAATAGCATTTGCTTTTTTTGCATCCACATCACACAGCCATATATATGCAAAATATTAATGCATAATGAATGAAATTGCCTGGGCAGTGGTTAAAACTCAACCACCCCGTCATTTAAAGTTTCAACCATATACTTTGACATGTTATAATATTGTGAATTATTGTTTTAATTGTTATGAGCCGCCTAGACAGCTTCAGCTATTGAGCGGTATAGAAGTGTAATAAAGAAATAAATACATTCCAGTGGTAATTAAGCTGACACAGGTCTTTGGGGAGGATGACCCCAAACAGGCTACACAGGTTTATCCTCCAGCCCCAATCTGCCTTAAAAGGTCTAGTATCCATCAGTACAGCTATAATTTTGTTTCCATCAAAGCAACAGTTGATGTCTCAGGTCTCCTTGTGGGGACAGTGCAGCATCCTTAACTCTAATCAAAATGTTTTATTGTAACAGTTTATAGGGGGTTATAGGTGTGTCAAGTTCAGGCAAACTGTACCTGATATCCAAAAATACTGCTTCAGGTGCTCCCTAGAATTAATTTGTGTTTAGTGCTGGAGACCTTATTTGAATGCTAGGACTCAAGGATCATATACAGTAGGTCTGCACAATGTATGATCCAGCAGTCATGTAGTTTGAACTGCCAAGTATTTGCCAACACACCTATTTTGTAGTGGTCTTAGGCAGAGAGTTACAACTCAGACAATGTGGGTATAATGTGTTCATGGTGTTGGAGAGAAATGCCTCACAGCAAATGACCTGAAGCATTTTGTACTGGCTGCAGACCTCAAAATTAGTCTTCAGGGAGCTTTCACCTATAGAGCACCTCAGCAATCCAGCTGCAAGGTGACAAACCAATGAATGCTTAAGTGTATGGTGGCCGGAGAGGCAGAAACCTCAGAAGATTTTTTAAAAGCACTCACCCACAATTCCCATCTATACCTTCACACCAAGTTATCAAGCCAACCTTATTTTAACCTCACTCTAACCCACCCCATCTCCCATTCTAGCCGGAATTAGAAAGTGAAATATTAAAGACAGTTTGGACAAAGCATTTTGCAATGGAAACCTCATAAAACCCAGAGTTTAATCAAGTGACATCCATTCATAGCTGAATCTCCATGCATTACTAATGGGAAGAAGCATTTGTAGAGCAGGCAGGTAAAATATTGTCTTCAGAGTTACAGTTTATGCAACGTTTTTGGAAAGCAGTGCTATAAAATCATGTTTCTACTTGACTTTATTTATTTTATGAGAATAAATGGAAGAAAAATTGCTCTCAGTAACTCTATGCATAATATTAAAATTGTGGTTAAAACACATCAACTTGTCTTGGTCCCTTTGGGTTGCATACAAATCAAATAACCTAATATACTATTGTGACAAGTATAAAAAACAGCCAAGAAAACCTAAGTAATAACTGCCCTTCTGGATTCAGCAAGACAGCTGTGGATGTGCTCCAGAATTTATTATTCTTTCTGTTTCTACTATTTATTTGCATTTGTGCTTGTAAGTCTTTTGGAATGTATTGTGGTTCTGAAGGGAAAGAAAAAGGACTCGTACGGTACAACTACCCATAAGCCTAATATTGATTTTTTAAAGTATTAACATTTTAAAAATCTGTAACACACTAGTAACATAACAAATATAGACTAAATGCTGGTAGTGCTGGGCTCTAAATCTTTATTCATTCTGATCAAGTATGGTGAGCCTGTAACTATGCAAACAGAGGCTCCCCTGGACATGTTAACAAAACAAAAACATTACTGTACATGATCTTATCAACTTGCCTTTATAACACCCAAGGATGTTGGTTGGATTTCGATATGAATTTCGATATGTAATAAGGTATGAAACTACCCATATACTATGATCAACATCTGAGGCCCTGAACATCTAAAACCAGGAAAGTTTCAGAGGATGGCAACAAGGCAGATGGCCTTTGCAGCGGTGTCCCCTGACTTGTGGAACACTCTCCCCAGTGAGGTCAGCCTGGTGCCAACTTTGTCATCTTTTCAGCACCAGATTAAGTCTTTCCTCTACTCCCAGGCATTAAATGAATGAACATTACTTTGGGTATTAAAGTTTTATGAAGTAATTGCTTTTTGCCTGCACCTGTGGCATCTTTTCTATGGGCTGGCTATTCAAAAACAATAATAAAATATTAAGTACCCATAAAAATCCTTCCAAAGCTGGTTTTCATTTTTTTTAAAAATGGGGGGCTTCATGTAACATATGTGCATACAGTTTGCCTGTAGGTCTGTAAAAGCCCAAACTATTCTATCATGATCCAACAATCCAACTCTGGAATTTCTTCTAGAAAATACTTCACCTGAGCTGAACACACACATTTTTGGAGAAATCAGAAGGTCTTTTCTACCAGCAATTTTTTTTTTAACCATCCCCTTTTTTTTGTTCGTATATGTGTGTGGGGGTATATGACGATCCTAATACTTTCTTCTGGAGCATTACTCCTTAAAAACTCTTCTATTCAAATTACTCAATTTTTGTACCTTTAGAACAATGTGTGTGTGCGTGTGCGCACACCTTATTTTAAGTCATTTAGTTTTCCCAGTTATGTGTTCAGCTGGAGAACAAGGTGTACACTGTTTTTTTTAAAAAATATATATATATATTATTAATTTTCATCCCCTGACAATTCCAAACTAACATCACACTTTATCGCCACAAAAATCTTACTTGCCCTAACCCCCCTCTCCTCCCTCCCCCAGCTTGGTTTCCTTCTGCTAGTATCATGAGTTCCATAATTCTTCGTATGCTTCAGGTATTGTCTTTTTGTTCTCTTCTGTCTTCATGTATTCTATGTACACTTTCCAATCCGCCTTGAGGGTGTCCCTTTTCTTTTTCCTTTCATAAGTTTTAGTTTCTGTGACAACTTTTCATCTATCACAATCTTCCATAATTCCCCCCCATCTTTATTGTCAACATTTTTGCTGTTTTCCATTTAGCAACTGTCTAGCTGCTGCTAGCATAAATCCAATTAGTGCCTTTTCTCTTAACTCTCTATTCTATTATGAAACATATTCAGAAGAGCCAACTCTGGCAATCTATTTATCTTTTGCTCTGTAATCTCTTCCATTTTAAAAAAAACTCTGACCCACAACTTTTTAACCCTCCCACATTCCCACCACATATGTATTTGAGTTCCTTTAGCCTTACAACCTCTCCAACATTTTGATGTTAAGTCTATGGCTCAGTTCGGACGACATATTAAGCAACGGAAGGGTAAATAACGTACTGACCGTGCGTTAGGCAGGAGGAGCTCCACAGATGACACTCTGCAGTCGGCGCTGCTCGGAACCAGCAAACGCCCCGGCTGCTACGAACTTGCGGCGGCCATTTTGGTTGCAGCCTCTCCTCTGTGTGTCCCCCAGCCGTATCCCAGCATGCACCGTGAGTTCTGCCGGCTGTATAGAGCGGCCGGGGGGTTGTGGCTGCTCTAGGCAGCAGAGCTCTATTCCAAAATGGAATAGTCCACGGGGGGGGGGGGGGGTGAATTTGGACGACACTTTAAACAACGGGGCTTCGGGCTAAACAACGTGCAAGCCCGTTGTTTCGCTCCGTTGTTTAAAGTGCCTGATTAACAAACTGTCAGTTGTGTGTGCATTGTGTGTTGCCCTCCAAACGACACAATAAGCAACACAACTGACGATTGTTCCCCCCCTCCTCCGTTGCCTAATGTGTCATCCGAACTGAGCCTTTGTTTATTTTCGCCAACTTCACTGGTGTCAGATACCATTTTTGCACCAACTTTAAAGCCCCTTCTTTAATTTTTATATATGTTGTTTGGAAGGGGTATCTCTTAAACATCTCTCTCCATTCTTCCTCTTCCAAGCCTTTTCCCAAATTTTCCTCCCATATTTGTTTTATTATTTTCCCTCTATTTTCGAGCTTCAATAAAATTCTATATATTTGCGTTATTATTCCTTTATCTCCAACTTTATACTTATCTACTAGCTCCTCCCATTCCATCAGTTCCCTTATACACTGGTAAAGGTAGAAATGTTCTGCTTGCACTGTAAATCTTTGCATTTGGCAATATCTGAGGAGCCTGGGTTTGTTTTGTTTTGCTTTGTTTTTGTAGTTTTTGAAGTGTTGATGTGGTTTTTAAATGTATAGATTGTGTGTATGTTGTATGTTTTTGCTGTTTTAATTTTTGTATATTGTTTTTAATTGTTTTTAATCCTATGTAAACCGCCCAGAGAGCTTCGGCTATGGGGCGGTATACAAATGTAATAAATAAATAAATAAATAAATCTTATTGGTCTACATATCAAATGACAACCCTGTCATAATGCGTTGGATTCAATGCTGGTCATCCACTAGTAGAATGGATTTCTGCTACACTCTGCAGCCCTTGTTCCCCCACCCTCCCAACCCATCTGCTTCAGCGGATAGATGAATCTGGGAAGGACTGCAGGGACAGAAATGTCCTGTTGCGTGAGCAGACTTCTGCAAATACAACTGTTGGATCTAACCTGTAAATTAGTAATAAAACATAACACCTTGATATGGCTTCTCAAATGTTATGGACAAAAAGGGGGGAGAAACAGGTTCTCAGGATGCTAAAGTACTTTATTTCAATACTTTAGCATCCTGAGAACCTGTTTCTCCCCTTTTTTTGTCCTGGTCTGGATGCTCTCCTCCTTTTGGTTTTTCTCAAATGTTATGACACAATCAGAGGAGGAGCAATGTTGGTGACTGATCATAAAACCCTTTGCAAATTAAAGTGCTATAGAAATGATAAATGGTAGTGATGTATTATTTAAATAGCAGTTCATACACACACTCAAATACGTAGGGCTTATGAGTGTGTTTTGTGTGTATAGACAGCCACACAGTGTGCGCAAGTGTGTGTGTGTGTGTGTGTGTGTGTGTGTATGCCCAGACTTCTTCCCCCTTTCAAGTGGTTTCAATGAAGCATCATTTTTCTTTGTTTTAGGACCAGGGTCATGTAAAGGTCAGCATAAACTGTGCAAAGGGAGAAGAGTTGACGTGTCTAATCTATACTTTCCTGCTCAATTGTCTTGTGCACTAGAGCATAGAACTTCATCAGACCATAGGACATCAGATTTTCGAAGTCTAAGTTGCTTGGATTCCTTCCTTCAAAACAAGGCACTATGTAAGCACATATACTGCATTGAGTTCTATATCAGATATCTACACATATGACATTGAGAACACCATCATAATTCCACGCATTGTAAAAATGATTGTATTTTTGTTTCATAATTTCTGAGCGTGTGCAGTTTTGTATTTTGAACTCACTTAAATCACAACCCCATCATGACTATGGAAATAAAATGGAGTTTGCTACTGCTGCCCTGATGCCCCCATCATCTGCTGCTCTCTGGGTGGTCATTTGCACCTACCCACCCTGCATTATGGTTCCTGGACTTTGGCCCCAAGGTCCAGCCAGAACCACCCTCCTGGAGATGAATCTGTTCCCCTTTATACATTTACTGAACGCATGGAGGAAACTTGTGAATAATCACTCTTTTATGCTCTCCATTTATAAAAATGTATGCATGTAAAATAGAAATTATTGTCTACATTAGCGCTTGTTGAATGCAGAACTGAGAAGATAATTAAAACATTTGAAGATATCTGGTTAGGGGGAAAAGTTGGACATGATTTGGTGTCTGCATCCTAGGAATACTAATCAAAATCACCCATTTCAACCATTTGGTTGAAAGATAATGAAGCTGGAGGATTTTTTAAAATTTATTTTAAAATGTGACATTGTTTGGATCAGCTCCATAGAAAAGAAAGTGCCATGCCAATAATATTATCCAAATCTTATTCCCCTTATCTTACTACATGACACATACTGTTTGAAAACAACAAATCTTCTGATAACTAATTTGATGCTACTTTCTGCTTTAAAGCCAGTGCCTAACTAACAATAATACCAAATGCTTCTCACATTTGTGTTTCTACACCTCTTATTTGTATTTCAGTTTAGGAGTGGTAGATAGAACTAGAAATTTGGCCATACATTTTGGAAGAAGTCTACAACATGAAACAAGTGGTAGCTCATAAGAATGTCTAATCGAGTGTAGCAGCTGTGCTTGTGTTCAAAGAGTTCAATCACAGATGCCTAAAATTGGAGAATTGTGTATGCGACATCTGGTTTAGTTATGTAAGACTAAAATCTGATTTGGATTTTGTAATAGCTTGTCATGAAGTCCTATTTCTAACATAGAATGCATGGAATGAGGAAATTTCAGTTATCTTTAAGACATAACCTGGTCATCAGAGTTGCATAGTCTCATTCTTATATTGGGGATACGCTCTTGTTTTTAGGCAAATAAACAGAACGATGTTTGTTGAAGTAGGACCAGAATGGGGCAGTACCAAAAGAAAAGGAGAAAAAAAAATCTCAAATTGAAGCTCAGAGAATATAAATATAATGTGGTGTGTGTAGTATCCCAGTCCATCTCAACTCATTATTTTTAACAGTGAGCAATTCTTACAGAATCTTATTCTACTGTCTTATTAGGATCAATGTTTAATTTCTAAATCAAGAGGTGGTGGGGCTTCAATTTGTGTGAGAGATAAGTCATCACTCTTTAAACTGTGCTTCATAATTCTGAGTCTGTGGGAAGGAGAGAGGTCAGTTGAAGGCACTTTACATATACTCAGAGGCACAGTCCATTATTACTTAACTGTGATTTCTGCTGAAGAATTCTTTGCCATGGATTCGCAAACTAATCAATGGTCAAATTGGTGTGTGCGTGTGCATGTGTGATGTACCCATGTAGTGTGTAGCTTGTCATCCAGAGTCATCTCTGCATGACTGGCAACCAATTGGTCCATGTCCTGGCTACCCGTTTCTTTCGTAGCTTCTCTGCTACCCTCTCAGCCGCTCTATCCTTGTCTAAGTTCTCTGTTCTCAGAATAATAAGGAAAAGGCATCTATAAATTCCCCTTTTAAAATCTTGTCTCCCGTAGCCGGTAGGCGGTGATAGCCCAGAAGAGCCGACATACTCCCGGGACAGCCCACGTTTCGGAAATTGCATTAACCTGTGTTTGAGCGGAAGGGTCTATCGGTGCCCCCAATGTCACCCTGGTGTCACTTACCGTACTACTGTGACTTACATCTGATGGTCCCAGGTTGTTCAGCTGGGATGGTGCCGTGTCCAAGCTACCCCGTCACTTCCGCCCGGCGTCGTTCCGCCCTCCCCCGTGGAGGATGGAGGCGGAACGTTCGCCTACGGTGTCCCCGATAAATGACTGCCCAAGTGTGGTGTCAAATATGTCATCCCAGGCATCCATGGGTACCAACCCCAAGGGGGAAAGGCACCCATAGCCTGCACCGGGGAATTAACAGCGTTCACTAGCTGCTCACCTGGTCCCTGCGATGGAAGACTCGGGACTGCAGAAGGAGGTAGCACCCAAGGTCGTGCTAGCTGTCCAGTCGTCGCCTGGGCATCCTGTGAGGCCACTGCGGAATGAACCTGCCTGTCCGTCAACTGGCTGGAGGAAGCTTCGATAGCATCCCATCTAGAATTGATAGATGATAACATGCTGTCTAACTTTTGGTTCCTGGTCTGCCGCTGCGGTGTAACCAAGGAAACCGTCTGAGCCTGAGTTGATACGCTTGAGGGTATGCCCCTCCCCTCCTCTAGTGATTGCAGCTGTGCCAGAATTACCACCAATTGGGGGTTAACTTCCTCATCGGAGGAAGAATCGCTCTTAACACTGAGCCGTTTCGCCGGTGGCCGCGGCTTTCCCTTTGCCTTTCTTTCTCCCCAGGCCCTTCCTTGGTGACATGATACCTATTGATATGCCGTGGCTGTCCCACTGTCTTAATCCTGCGCTTGACTACCAAAATAAAGGGCACAGTGCCCATGAGCCTGTATCAATGCTTACAGCCTGCTTATGATTGCAGTGGTGGAGCAGTGTGATGGCACCACCCAGTGACCAAACTAGAGAATTCTTTGTAAATGCAACAATAAAGGAGTGCAATGGCACCAGCCCATCAAATGGCACCACCCAGTGACTAAAGTAATGAATTACTTGTGACTGTAGCAATGAAGCAGAATGCAAAATGGAACAGAGCACTGGCACCACCCAGTGGCTAAAGTAGGAATTACTGAAGAGGTTCCCTCCAAGGCCCGGTAAGGGGCGCTAGGCCCTAGCCAACTCCCTCCAAATCTCTGTCGCAGGGGTATGTCCTGGAGTGAAGCCACCCAGGCCTAATCTGGAGCCCAAAGGATTGCAGTGGGCCCTTCCCAACTGCGTGGGTGCAAACCAATGCCGCCCGTCCCCCACAGCGCGGTGAATCAGCGCCGCTTTAAAGGAAGGTTGAAGGCACGTGAGCCCAGGAACCCGAGGTAAGCCGATGCAAGGAGAAGGATTGGATCTGAGCCCACCCGCCTCCGCGAGCCACCGCCGGGCAGCAGCCCAAGAGGCAGACACGCTGGCTCTCAGCCGCACTTATCCCTCGGGTGGGGGGGGTAGGGCCGGCTGGCCCGCCCCGCAAACCTGGGGGCCGAAAAGCCCCTGGATAGTCGCCGCCGGCGGGGTGGACGGGTTCGCCTCCCGCTTTCCGCTGCTGTAGATGCTCCTCGCTGCTGCCAGGCTGCCTGAAGGCCGCTCGCACGCCTCTCTCCAGCCGCGCCGCACTGGAAGGCCTGGTCTGCACGCCTCGCCCAGCCATCAGAGTTGGAGCTGAGCTTCGCAGAGATGAAGAGGGCGGGCAGGCCCATTAGCCGGCTATTTAAGCTGCTCGGCCCTGCCCCGCCCAGTGGCACCATATGGATGCGCCAATCAGCAGCATCCACCTCGGCTCTTCTCCCCCCCACCCGCAAATATCATCCCACGCCCAATTGGGCTGGGGATTTCACTTTGCCATGGATTCGCAAACTAATCAATGGTCAAATTGGTGTGTGCGTGTGCATGTGTGATGTACCCATGTAGTGTGTAGCTTGTCATCCAGAGTCATCTCTGCATGGGCTTTAACACATACATTTCTGCTTGTGGCACATTTAAGTTTGAACTTTGCTGTCTTACCACTGTATGCAAAGCTACGTCTTTGGACTACCAAATTTTGCCTCACCCATTCATGTACAGGAGTCTGTTTTCATCTTCCCATAGGATAGGGTAGAGTAGGGTCAGGTCAGGAGGGGGGATTCCCTCCCCCCCGTAAGTTACAATAAGTAACAGTTACTAGCCCTGTTCAATGAGTTGACCAAGCTATAATTATTTTAAACTTTAATACGATCTCCTTCATCAGAATCAGTTTGCTGCCTTCATGTGTTGACCTACAATTTGTCTGAGCACAGCAGAAAACCCTCTGTAAAATTTAACATAATTGTCAGTACAGGCCTAAGCAGAGGACTTAGGCTTCCTGGTGTCCTTTCTATTAAACTGCAAGACAGGGCTGTGTTTTACTATTTATGGTGTGTTTTACTTTTTGTGGATAGAGTATTTGATTTGAACTTAGTAAATATGGAGTCAAGTCAGCCATGAATTCACTGGGTGGTCTTAGGTAATTCACTCTTTCAATCTGTCTATATGCTTGTTTAGTTGGAAGTAAGCCTACTAAGTTCCATGGCATTTGCCTCCCAAGTAAATGTTGACAGGATTCCAGGCTCTCACTCAGTCTTGGTTCCCCATCTATAAGAGACGAAGGAAGAGGGATGACAGATTGACAGACTCAAGACACACCCAACTCTTTTCACAGCCACATATCTTCATGTGCAGGAAGAGGGTTAGGCAGGACTACCCCTCTGGTCAACCATCCTATGAACAGGAAATAGCAGTTCATCCAAGAGTGGCTTTCCAAATTATGTCAGGCCCCTGTGGCAAGACTAAAAAAACTCCCCTGGTCAGTATGACAACGCTTCTAAATTCTTAACTCCTTAACCTGCCTCTGTGGGCCCAGTGGCTAAGAGCAAAGCCATTTCTCTCCTGCATTCAAATACTGTATTTCAAACAAAACAGATAAAGGCTGAAGAGCACTTTGCACACTTAAGTTACCATGGAAAAGATTGGTAATAATAGAAGTACAGCTTGTACGTTTTTAAACTGCAGTTTATGAAATGTCATGTTGGCAATATCATTAGATACTTTTTCTACAAAACGTGCATTTTTGTTCTGTAATAGCTAGATGATTCTTTGAAAGCAACAGTCTTCAGCTACTTATCATCAGCATCGAGGAAACAATGTCAACACTCAACCTATTCCCAAAGAATAACAACTCTTGAAAATGCTTTGACAAAGGCCTACAGATTGTTTTTCTTTCTTCTTTTCTTTTGAACTCTGACACTGAAAATCAAAGAACAAAGCTACATTTACTCACTTTTCATCTATTAACACATGTTCCCATGCTCCAGTTCTATTCCAGTATATAAGAAAGTTGACCTATAACATATTTATCAAAATCGGAAAGTACCTAAAATCTCAGGATGATCGGTTAAGAAAATAAAATCTGTGACCATGATATTTGCTATGAAATCAAATTCAAATAGCTTATTTAGTGTTTAACAGATAAACCTTTCATAGACATAATATATTTTAGCTCCTGTAACATACTCTGACACAGGAGCGTGAAGCTTTGACTACTACGAAATAAATGATTTTCAGAATGCCATTTCCTTTTTTTATTTTTATTTTTTTAAAAAAATCAAATGCTATATCCAATTAATACTAAAATACTGCTTAGTATTTATTAGGGGTGTGCACGGACCCCCTGGATCGGATCGGGACCCGGATCGGGACCTCCAATTTTGTCACGGATCGGATCGGACAAAATCGGAGGCCCCCCGGACCAGATCGAGTCCGATCCCGATCCAAAAATCGGAAATTTTTGGATCGGCTGCCATTTTCCCCCCCATAGACTTGCACTACAATGCAAGTCTATGAGGAAAAAATGGCGGTGGGTGGGTGAGGGGGGGGCTAACTCCCTCCCCCCCGGGGCCATCCGCTGTGGACGGCCCTGGCAGGTAAGCCCCCTCCCCCGTGCTCCCTATCCCCCCCGGGGCCGTCCGCTTCCATCCGCTGGCAATAGAAGCAGACGGCCCCGGGGGGGGGGGTAAGCCCCCTCCCCCTGCTTACCTTACAGGGACGTCTGCTCCCATCCGGCGCTGGCAGTAGCAGCCGGCGCCGGACGGGAGCGGACGTCCCTGGAAGGTAAGTGCGCCGCTCCGCGCGCCCCCTCCTCCCCTCCGCGCGCCCCCTGCTTACCTTCCAGGGATGTCCGCTCTCATCCAGCGCCGGCCGCTACTGCCAGCGGGCTTTGCAGCCTGCTCCAGAGTGGCGCGCCGGGTGATGTCATCACCCGGCGCGCCACCCTGGAGCAGGCTGGGAAGCCCGCTGGCAGTAGCAGCTGGCGCCGGATGGGAGCGGACGTCCCTGGAAGGTAAGCGCGCCACTCCGTGCCCCCCCTTCTCCCCTTTGCGCACCCCCTGCTTACCTTCCAGGGACGTCCGCTCCCGTCCGGCGCCGGCTGCTACTGCCAGAGGGCTTTGCGGCCTGCTCCAGAGTGGCGCGCTGGGTGATGTCATCACCCGGCGCGCCACCCTGGAGCAGGCCATGAAGCCCGCTCGCAGTAGCAGCCGGCGCAGGACGGGAGCGGATGTCCCTGGAAGGTAAGCGCGCTGCGGACAGCCCTGCTAGGAAAGCCCCCCCCCCCCGCTGTCCACTTTCATCGGCGGGCGCCCGCTGGCGCCCGCCAATGGAAGCGGCGGTGGGCACCAACAGGCGCCCGCTGATCCGCCGATCCATCCGAACCGGATCGGAACCTTTTCGGATCAGTTCGGATTGGATCGGCCGATCCAGCTGTGAGATCGGAAATCGGATAATTTATCCGATTTCCCTCTGGATCGGATTCAGATCGTGGATCGGATCCGATCCAGTGCACATCCCTAGTATTTATACAGTATTGTGGAGTGTTTGCAATGCTTTAGATAAGAAAACTCATAAATTATGTCAGTGATACTTGCAGGGACACTAAACTCAGTCAGTATTATGTTATCAGGTTGAAGGAGGGGTAGGAATAAGATTGAGAAAGACTACTTCAATTTACTGAAAAAATACTAGCTTGCCTAAGGAGATGTAGCAAGCTCATGGCTGGGGCAATAACTGAATATGAGATGTCCAGCTCACATCTCACACTCTAAAACTACTTTCAATAAGAATTAAATACATAATTATTGTACATATATCAGCTCACATACATTTATCACAGTATCATCAAAGCTCCATAATTTTAGAATTTAGATAATAATATGAAAAAAAAAACATTGAATTTGACTTTAAACAGTGCCTGTAGTTAGAGAGTAAGGAAAGATCGAAGGAGCGTTTTTGATGTGACGGAGGGAGTGGGGTGATAACAGCGAAGGTGGTAATAAGGAGTCATGGGGGAACTGGATTGTGTAGAGATGATGTCAACAGAGTGCCCATTTTATCAAGAGATACTGGGAGGAAGGAAGGAAGGAAGGAAGGAAGGAGAAGCTTAGGAGAGATGGGGACCAGGGATAGGTTGTCTAGGGAAGTAGATTGTAGAAGGTAGCTTATTTAGGGGTGTCACAGCACAGGGGGTGAATATTTATGCAATCAAGGCTTCTCAATTTTGTATTAGCAAATCATTTTGTAAAACACATAGATTCTTTCCCCACGTTGACATTATGAACTATTTTGTCTTGATCAGTGAGAAGACATCCTAATTAAATCCTTTTTAATTCCAAGTTATAACACTACAAAATGTGGAAGAGTCGAAGTGAGGTGAATACTTATGCAAGGCACTGTAGATCTGATGGGCTATTAGAGGGACGTTTCATTTAAACATGGGAGAACATGAACAGCTTCCTGCAGCCAGGAAGTGGTGCACTCCAGAATTTAACACCTAAGTCTATCACTTTATTCTAGGTAATGTGCAAATTGGTTCTTAGATAAGAGAAAAAAGATAACAGAAAATGATTGCCCAAAATCCCAGTCTGCGCTATATTTCAGAGTATTAGCTTGAGCCCAACCAACGGCTAAATTAGATCCCTGTTGAAAACGCATTACTACAAGTAAGCTTGAGTGATTTCAAATTAAACTGAATGGTGCCAATTAGCATACTTGCCAAGCTGATGAAAGCTACACATATTCTACTCAACAACAAAAGTTGAAAAATCCAGTTTCGGAACTGCATAAACAAGCACCATCAACATTGCCCTGTCAATTACATTGAGTCCAGGATGTATTAGGAAACCTGTAGTGGCTGGTTTTCACATGGTGCCTTGGCCATTTTATGACAGTCCAGATTCCTATTTAAAACGTATTTTTCCCATAGGAAAGAGATTCTGTAACATTTCTACCACACGTTGAAATCGTGGTTTGCTTGAAATATGTTCTGGACATTTGCAATGATGCACCAAATGGCACTTTGGTGTACATTTCACAAGTCAACATTGTCAATGAAAAATCTAAGAGAACAGCAACCCAGACTGTTGTGAGGTGGGGATTGGGAAGAAGCAACACACCAAGAGCAACATAGCCAAATGACCATGTTTTGACAAAAAAGTGGCTATAATCCTAGCTTCTCAGCGTTGAGCAGAGACTGTAAATCTGTTCTTCTCATCCCCCACACTCCAAGCCAAACCACCAGAGGGAATGCAAACACATGCACTGAATTTATACATAGCCTAGTTATAAGCATATGCAAACTAGCTTTTATGTGCAAAAATATTCAAATCTTCTCTCAAGGGTGAGATGAAGAACTGTCAACAAGAGATGGCGGCTTTGTGGAAGACTGAGCTGGCAATTCCGTTCATTTCTTTAGCTGGAAGACTGTGGTGAGATCCAGACAGCACAGAAGGGCCTGGTAGTCAATGTATCTCCCATGGGAGCTGGTTATCCATAGTGACATGTCACATGGTAAAGCAAATACTACCACACCTTCAGAACTGTATTATGAAGGTAGAGAGGATATGATAAACCCAGTTTCACAGCAGGTACAATCACCACCAATCAATGGTTCTCCACATGGATGGAGTTTCTACATGTGGATATTATGATCTACCAGCAACATGGTGCTCTATTATTTTGATCCACCTGATAGAAGAAGAACATAAGGCAAAACAGAGAACACCTCTTTAAGTGGGCGATCTTATATTGAAACCCTTGAACTGAAAAACCATGGTGGCCATCTCTGTTCTTCAGATTATAAAAAAGCTGAGCTTGAGGCAAAGAAAAATCTTGACTGCAAAGCCTGAACATATAGTATTTAATTTGTTTTACATAATTATGTGTTAAATTAGTTGTACTCTTCAGAGAATAATAACTATGCCACTACAAAGTAAAAAAGAGATGGTATGTGAACTAGTATTTATGTGCCTTTCAAATATTTTTTTCCATGCACTTATTGCTAATTATCTCAACACTCAACTTCTGTAATGAGTAAGTAGGTTCTATGTAAAATATAAAGATCATTCAGCATAGCTGCTTGACAGAATTAAACCAAGGAGTCCCCTGATCTCTCTGCAAGTGAAGTGACCTCTTTATGCTTCAGTTAATCTAACAGCATTATTATGAATTGTATGCACTCCCAGCTCTTCATATACATACTAAGGACTGTGTTTGGAGAACAGAGGGATACGTATATAGGTTTCTTTGAGCTTATGTACACATTTTCTTTTATCCTTTGCATCTTTTCAAGATATAACAGCATCCCAGATAGGTAAGATAGATAGAGGCAATCTAAAAGTGGATTTCTAAAAAGATGAGTTTCATGGGTCAAACCTGCCTGGAAGTAATATTTTTTTACTTTTTAACCCTGCTACTAATCCAAAATGTGTGTGGAGCTGGATGTAGTTTCTCAGTGGTAGTACAAAGGCACTAGAGATGTGCTGATATGCTCACCTTTTTATTATTTCCTATATATCAGGACTGAGCCTTGTCATTTAAAACAGGTACTGTGTCAGGGTACTAGATAATGTAAGCCCTTGGTTGTGATTCAGAAATGAGAAGGGGAAAAAAACTTGTCAAGGGACAAGTTCAGCTGATCTCAAGCATAATAGGGGTCAAATGCAGTTACTATTAACCTAGGTAAAACGTAAGTACACCCTGGAATATACATTGAAAAATGTAACATGCGATAACTGTTCCGATCGCTAGCATCTTTAGATCAAAATAATGTAAGCAGGGCTCTATATATATGCAATTCAACAAATTATTTCAAAGTTGTATACTACTGCACACTACTTGGGAGTAAGTCTTATTGACCAAAGTGGTCAATAAGACTTACTCCCAATAATAGTATTGTACTATTAATTGCTAATCTCATTTGCACACGGAAGATGCTAATAGCCTGAATATCACAAAGACTGAGGCTGTGATTCCAAAGTGATTACAGACACAGAATAATGGCTCTACTGTTTTGCAGTAGGTGTCAAACAAGCTAACAAGTAACAGAAGTGTAATTTCTACTTTTGCATGTCATACAAATGTCCCATAACTTGCTGAACTCAGGAGTTTTTTATCTTGCAAAAATCAGCATTACACGAGCGAGCTTTTACTCATACAATGTGATTTTCCTCTCCTACCCCCCTGCAGCCCTCACACTCTCAAAATTAGCACTGGACGGTTCCCCCATCTTCTGGTTCAGATTTTAAGGGAGCCGGGGGGGGAGGGGATGTCGAGGATAAGGGGCTAATTGGATACAATCTTTCATTTTTTTATTTCTTCATGAATAAAAAGGAGAGAATCTGGAAAGCAACATATATTTTCAGAGGTCTCATAATAATAATGTGCTACCAAATCCAGATATCTTGAAAAATATATATCTAGGGGGGAACTGCTATTGATTTAATGTTCCCTGCCCCTTAATGTTTTGATGATAATTGGAATTTTGCTTATAATGCATTCTCAGGATTTTGCCTCCAATATTTCATGATGAAAAAAGCATTGCATTTCTGTCAAACTAGATAAACATGCTTTAAGATGATGACGACGATGATAACGTCAACCACCACCACCATCACCTGAAGATGTTAAAAGATAATACAGTCTTTTATCCCCCCTCCCCATAGAAATGTTAATGCTGCCTATTTTAATTCATTTATAACACTGCATGAGCATTCAAGGTAGGCAAAATAAAGTTCCTTCATGTTTGTTTAAATAAGATCTCATAGGGCTTCCATAGCACAGTCTTTTTTATCATTGATAAGAATACGCTCATGGTTGTGCATATTTTATTGTACAAATAATGGTGGCCACTTGATGGACTAAACAAATAAGAGCACAGTTGTTACCACTGGGACACTTGGGAGTGAATTCTTTACACAGCACAGTGACTACATAAACTGTCAATGACATGTCTCAAACCAACACAACGGAAGATGCTACCTTCCCCACAGAAGCAACGGAAACCTCAAATAGTCCACCACTACTTCCCCTATGAATCTACTTGCAATTATTGTTGTTATATTTGGAATGATGAGGTGTATACATATATATGATTGTCTTATAATCAAGCTGCCTCATGTGGATAGAAAGGTGTGATACAAAGATTTAAACAAATAAGTCACAAAATAGTTGTTAGTGAAAACATTTTTCTGAGGCAGTTTTTAAAGTCCATCAAAAGGAGAATGTTTGGGCAGGTTTTGGATCTAAATTTGGGAAAGCCACACTTTTGAACATTTCATCTTTACAAAGTTTAAATCTGGCATCTTAAAAACAAGTTTAAATTAGATGGTGCAAAATCTGCTAAATAACGCACCAATCGTGAATTATATAGTGATGGATCAACTGTGTATCAAAAAGTGCTCACAGTGATACATAAGGACCCCTTTTCGCGCCCGGCACGCCTGGGCGCAAAAAGGAGGTTGCGGTGGGGGTGGGATGACAGATGAGACAGGGGAGCCACCCACTGGTGAGCTCCCCAGTGGTGCCACCGCGGCTGGGAGGGGACTAAGGAGTATGTATGGTACTCACCCCTCCCAGCGGCCATTCGTTTCTCCCTCTTTGCGGCTTGCGGTTCCTTCGTGCGTGGCTCTCTCGTCACGCCTAAATAGCACAGCGGGGAGAGAGCTCGCGTGGCGGCTGGGGACTCGCGGGTGCCTCGGCGAAGAGCATTGCAAGCCGCAGGGATCGGTGGCTAGCGGGAGAGGCAGCTTCTTTGGCCTACCGAGGCCACAGGTTTTGGGGGGCCGGACGGTCTCCCCCCTTTATCTTTCTGGGAGCGCTCGGTGGGTGGTCCCTCGGGCGGGCGGCGGCGCAGCAGCCCGGCGGCGACAGCCATTTGGGCAGTGGGGCCCCAGATTTTAGAAGGCCAGACGGCCAAAACCCCCTCCCCCCCCCCAAGTTTCTTAAAGTCCATCAGGTTTTTTCCCTGTGCGAGATCTGGTCTGGGGAGACAGGGTGGCCGTTATACTAGGGGTACTGGGCTCCGGCCGTGAATTGGGCGCTGGGTGAGGGGTGCCTTTCTCTCCTACGTCTTGGCCGCGGGCAGACTTATTGTGCAGCCAATTCCTTGTTGCAGGGCAAAACTTTGTTGCCGGGCAGAACTCAGCAGGCTCCTTGCACGCACACCTCACTACATCTCGGCCACATGCCAATCCCTTGTTGCTGGGCAAAACTCGGCAGACTTCCTGCAAGCACGCTTCCTTAATCTTGGCCGCGTGCCAATTCCTTGTTGCTGGGCAGATCCTTGTTGCTGGGCAGACTTGGCAGGCAGCCTTCAGGCACGCTTGATACAATTGAGCGGGCAGAGAAGGGGGGAAGGCAGTTTCTTCATAGCCTTTAGCTTACCCTCACAGGCAGCTCCCAGGCTTATAGTTCTGCAATAGCAACACGTGATGCCTCCCAAGAAGGGCATCGGTGGCAACAAAGGGAAGGGGAGAGCCCCTCATCCCCCAGCCAATTGCGTTTGGCCTCAGAATGCATATTCTTCTGAGGAGGACGAAGATCCCAACATTTCCGCGATCCTTGCTAGATTAACAGCAGCTGAAAGGGAAAAGGGGATTGCCCCCTCTCCAGTTTCCAACCTTACAGGGAGGGGAGTGGTGCGTGGCAAGAGGTTGACTAGGGCTCAGGTTCAGGATAAAATGCTGACATCTTTTGCAGCAAGGCTGGATGCTACTGAAGCGACATCCAGCATCCCTGAGCTGAGTGCCCCTGCCGGGTCAACGTCCAGTATGACTGGTGAACGTCGAACTGGTTGCAGACGAGAGCCAAGCCGCAACGGCGATGACCGTCAACATTGAGCCAATTTCGCCACTTGGGGAGCGAAGCCGGGTTCAGGCGGCAGGTGAGACACACTGTACTACATCTCAGTTACATTCTCAAGCAATGGGCCCCTTTTCTCCTTGGGCTTGGCATCCTTGGCTCAATGGCTTCGGATGGCCTCTCCCGACATTCACCGGTGGGAACTCATCAGGCAGTCAGCAATTTGTGGGGACCCAGGGTCCGGTGGGGGCCTGTTCTCCACTGTGGGGTACAGCGATGCAGGCTGCGGCGGCGCCCCTGACGGTACCTCCCGTTACCCCTTCCCAACAGAGTAGTGGTGTAGAAGGAGGGGTCTAGTGCCACCCCACAGGCACCATTGGCAACCGAGGTGTGCACTGCGGTCTGGCAAGGTCCGGCTGGTATCGCGGCTTCCGGGAGGACAGACATGCCTCCGGGTGCTCAGGACCCTTACGCTGGGGCGGCAAGGGATGCTATTCCTACAGGGAGCATGGCAGCTCCATTAGGTTATCACCTTTTGAGTTCCACAAGGGAAAAGGTTTTAAAAGGTGAATATATTGTTGCGTTTTCCTTGCTCTTTTGGGAACCCGAGGACAAGGAAAAAGACAAACAGGCGGACAGGGAATTCGAGAGAATGAAGAAGAAGGTGGCCAGGACTTGGTCCAACTGGCTCCCTGGTTTCTTGATTTACATGGGGGTGGTGCAACAGCGATTTCCTAATCGGGGCTGCATACTAACTAAATACTTGGATATTATTTATCGGGCCTTTTCTGAATATGAGGGTGGAGCCTGGCTCGCTTATGACGAGTCTTTCCGCAAAAGGGCCGCCTTTGATCATTCCCTTCAGTGGGATGTTAAAGACAACGATCTCTGGCTTCAATTTATGACAGCAGCGCGGCCCGGAGTCGGGGAAAGAGCAGATAGTGGACATATCTTAGCAAAACATCAACCCGCCGCCAATTTTTGCTGGAAGTGTGGGGCAGGGGGTTCAACCCCGCATGCCTTGCTGGGAGTACAGTGCGAAGGGCAGCTGTACCCGGGCTATGTGCAGATATCAACACGAATGCCCAATATGCAACAGCCAACACCCAGCCTCCGGTTGCTCCAGAAATAGAGGGGGGTGCGGTAGGGGTCGAGACCCACAAGGGGGCAGGAGGGCAGCAGCCGCCTCCCAAGGGGTCCCAGCCCTCTTAAGTTGAGGCTGTTGAGGCATCTGCTGACGCTCTACCAGAAGCGGCAGGATGCAATCTACTTGGAGCTAGGTTTTACAGAGGGGTTTCGTATTCCTTTTAAAGGCACACACAAGGCAATTTTCGCTAGGAATCAGAAATCAATCAGTCTCATGGAGCCTTTAGTTCGTGAGAAGATTGCTAAGGAGGTGGATGCAGGGAGGGTCCTTGGCCCCTTCGTTTCCCCTCCTATCCCAAATCTTAGGGTCTCTCCTTTGGGAATAGTTCACAAAAAGACGCCCGGGGAATTCAGGTTGATACACAACCTGTCTTTCCCCAGAGGAGGATCTGTTAATGATTCCATTCCAGATCACCTTTGTTCAGTGCGCTACGCCTCATTTGATGCAGCCGTAGCAATGGTGCATCGATGTGGTCAGGGAGCTTTGATGGGGAAATACGACATCAAATCAGCATTTCGCATATTGCCCATCAACCCTGACGATTTTGATCTGCTGGGGTTTTGTTTTGACGGACAATTTTACGTGGACAGGGCACTACCAATGGGCTGCGCCATATCCTGTGCCATGTTTGAGACCTTCAGCTCCTTTTTGGAATGGGCCCTCCGTGAGAGGGCAGGGTCTCAGGACTGCATTCACTACTTGGATGACTTCCTGTTTGCGGGCCCATGTGACTCCACACGCTGCACATTCCTCATGAGGATGTTTCAGGAGTTATCAGAGGAGCTGGGGGTCCCACTGGCACAAGAGAAGACAGAGGGACCAGTGAATGATATCAAATTCTTGGGCATTCAGTTGGATTCCGTACAACAATGTTGTCAGCTTCCTATGGATAAGATCTTTGCTTTGCGGGACAAATTGTTAGCAATTATTAACGCTTCTAAGGTAACCTTGGCCCAGCTTCAGTCCACTCTGGGTCATCTTAATTTTGCATGTCGGGTTGTCGCCCCCGGTCGTGCTTTCCTTAGACGCTTGTGTGCCGCCATGAAGGGGCTTAGGCGTCCTCTCCACAGGGTGCAGGTCACGCAGGCAATGCAGGAAGACCTCATCACATGGCTTTGTTTCCTGGAGGAATACAATGGCGTTTCCTTTTGGAGACATGATCTCCTACTAGAAGCGGAGATGCAAGTCCATTCAGACGCGTCCGGGGCCTTGGGTTTCGGTATTATCTGGCAGGACCGTTGGTGCTCTGAGCGCTGGCCGGAAGAATGGCTCTCCACTGACATTTGCAGAGATCTCACATTTTTGGAATTTTTTCCAATATATGTAGCAGCGCATCTTTGGGTCAATGAGATGCGCGATTCAGTGGTGCACTTCTGGTGCGATAATTTGGCTACGGTGCAGGTGATAAATACACTGTCATCTTGGAGTCACAGGGTCATAACGTTAGTCAGGGCCTTTACTTTACATTGCCTGCGCAACAACATATTATTCAGAGCTCGGCACGTTCCAGGCCTTGAAAACCCCATTGCAGACGCTTTATCGCGTCAGCAGATCCAGAGGTTCCAGGAACTTGCGCCCTGGGCACGGCCAATTCTGAAGGCGATGCCAGCAACCCTTTGGGAAATTGGCAGGAGGAAGTGGAGCGGGCAACATGGCATTCTCTAGCACCTAGCACACGCGGTGCTTATTCAAGGGCAGGTAGGGAGTTTCTTTCTTTCAGAGCCCACATGCAGCTTCAGCAGCAATGGCCAATACCAGTGGAGCATTTGCTGCAGTTTTGCGTTGCTTCTCAGCGGAGAGGCCTTTCTGCAGGATCCATCGGAGGCAAATTGGCTGCCCTCTCTTTCCTGTCTAAGATGTGGGGCGTTGAGGATAATACAGCTGATCTTCGGGTCCGTTGCACCTTACGGGGATGGAGCAGAGTGACTCCTCGCGTGCCTGATTCGTGTCAGCCATTATCTCCTGATATTCTGAAGGGTTTGTTGGCTCAGTGGCCTTTACTTTGCCACTCTTCTTATAAGTCGGCTCTGTTTCATGCTGCGGCTTTGACAGCGTTTTTCGGAGCGTTCAGAACATCAGAAGTAGTCGCACTTTCCAAAAATGATTCTTCAAAGCGTGCCTTTTTGTTTGATGACATTCAGGTCTCACCCCTGGGGGTTGCTTTACATCTTAGGTTTTCCAAAATGGACCAACAAGGTAGGGGAAAAGTTGTTACCCTGTTTCCGGCGCTGGTGTCTGAGCTGTGCCCGGTTAAAGTGTTAAGTCTTTTTATGACTCTTCGGAGCAATCAAAGTGGTTATTTGTTCTGCCACCTCGATGCATCTCCTTTGACGAGGTATCAATTCTGGTCTGTTGCTAAACAAGCCCTACAGTCCCTGGGACTGGGGGTGCACCAATTCGGCACTCACTCTTTCCGTATTGGTGCTGCTTCTACAGCGGCGTCCATTGGTTTTGCTGCAGAACAAATTCAGGCGGTGGGCAGTTGGCAGTCCAGAGCGTATCAATCATACATCAGATAACCAGTTTATCCACTGGCGGCGTTGCATTCTAACATTTCCGTGTTTAATTTTAGATTCTGGTGCGGGCTTCCCCCCGGCGCTTGTGATCATCTGTGGGCACACCATGATCTTCTAGGCCAGTCGGAGGACTTCCAGATCCAGCTTTGGGACACAGCTTGGATTGAGGCGCTACGCCAACATCCTGTGGCTTGGTAAACGCGGCATGCGTTGGGAGCGCCTCTTGCCCAACTTATTCCAGCAGTGTGTGGCCTTGGTCCCCCCACAGGTTCTACTCATTCACTTGGGTGGAAATGATTTGGGTTTGCTTAAAGGCAAAGCCCTCATCATGCAAGTGATTGCCGATTTGGAAACAATTTGGCTGTGTTGGCCTGGTGTGGTCATCATTTGGTTGGGTTTGCTTAAAGGCAAAGCCCTCATCATGCAAGCGATTGCCGATTTGGAAACAATTTGGCTGCGTTGGCCCGGTATTGTGATTATTTGGTCATGTTTGTTGCGTCGGCTCAGTTGGAGAGAGGGCAATGACCAAGGGGCCATGGAAAGAGTGCGGAAGAAAGTTAATAATCAAATATTGAAGGAATTAATTAAACACGGTGATTATAGCATCCAACACCTTGCGATTGTGTTAACGCGGAGGGAGCTTTTCAGGCAGGATGGGGTCCATTTGTCAGACCCTGGTAATGATTTATTCCTGAAAGGTCTGCAGTTGGGTTTGTGCAATGTTATTAGATCTAGGTGGGGGGGAGCGACTAATTAAGTGCATTGTCGCTCCCTGTGGCAGGTTTTGTGGACATCCGGAGCCTTGGTAGGGTTGGTTAGCATTCACAGGCATTGTTGTGGTGATGGGTAATGCCTGAGGCCCCTCAGCTGTGAGCTTTACGGCGGCAGCTGGAGGCATAAGGGTTACCTTTGAGGCTAACCTTTCTCACCCACTCGGAACTAAACGGCGCAAGGAGGGGTCGACACCGGAAGGTCTCCCTACCCCAAAAGGGGCAAGCCTGAGGGGTGGCGTTTGGAATCACGCCATCTCTCAGGTGGTGAATGGCTCGCCCATTGTTGAGTAGGATGTCCGCATAGGTTTCCCATACTGCAGATCTATAATAAAAGTGGCCCTGTTTTAAAATCCATTTTTTTGTCTCGTCTCGTTATTTCACACCCTACACTTCTCACAATTAACACACACACACACACACACACACACACACACACAAAGATGCAGTCTTTATGTCCCTTTGGCCATAGAATACTGCAGAGAGGAAGGTCTGCAGTTGGACAAACACACTTACTAGGAAGTGAGCCCAATCGAACACAAAGGGACTTACCTCCAAGCAAATATGCAGAGGACAGCACTGTGCTACACTATTATCTAGTGCACAGCCTGCCAATTCACATAGTGCAGTTGCTGCTATTGCTCTGAATCACAATTGCATATTGACAAATTTGTTTTTCTAACATAAGTTGAACCAAGAGGACCAAATACTATCTTGGCTTTCAAATCAGTGGAGAACAGGCTCTGGCAGAACAATTGAATGCAACATTCCACAGACAGCAGAACCTTCAGCAATGTGCAATAAGAAAAAGGGGGTCTGGGAATGGGTATAGGGATATTCCAAACATACGCACTCACAGAACACTCCTCTTGGCTACAGCTTGTAGCCATATTGGGAAATTGGTTTCATTAGCCCATATTGTATGAAGCAGTTCTGAATTACTCCAGTTACACATGCCAAAAACAATCAGCAAACTTATCCATTATAAGTCTTGCCAGCACTGATTTCAGGGTTCACAAAAGCAGGAAATATATTGTTATGTTTAATGAATTATAGTGAGGCTTTTTTCAATTAAGTTATCTATTACTATTTTCTCAATTAACCTCTTTTCATATTGCATGGTGTGAATGGGCTGACACATTTGCTCTGGGAAAGTCAGGAGTCTACACGGTCACTTGCCTTCCATCCAACTGCAGGCTCTTTATTTAGGACCACCAGCACTGTGTACCACAATGGTAGAAGGCAGGCAGTCTTAAGCTGTGTTTTCAGATGGATGAAAACGCCCTTGGCCTGAAACTGATGGGCAAGGAACCTTTCTGCAAGCCAATGAGCACTTTCCTCCCTTTTAAATGCGAGGTAAGCAAGGCTGCCAAATTGAAAGGTGCTTTTGTGAAATCACCTATTGTACACCAGCTGCTGATCTGAAACAAACAGACAAGCTCCAGTTGTTCATCTCCTGCCAAATCTCAAGACACGAAAGGCTCATGTTTTACCTCACTACACCAGGCAGATCTTGCCTTTGCCAGCAAATACATATGCTACAACAGCTTGCAGGTTGCCATCAATCAATCAATAAATAAATAAATGAGTTTTTTTTATATCCATTCTGGATATTCAAAGCTAGCCTGGGGTGAGTGGGGGAGGATGACATTTTAGCTCCTCAGCTTTTTCAGGATAACAAATGCTGCATTGTTTACCATAATGGCAGCCCTATACCTCATACTACATTATAGTTGAAAAAGGACTTGCTCCTGAGCCATCAGAGCTCAATAGCAAACATTCAATAAACATTCATGGCAGTTAAATCTGAAATGTTTCCCAATCCACTCCAGTCAGGTTCTAATCCAGCTTTCCCAGCAAATGACAACTCATTTTACGTTTAAAAAGATTGTGCTCGCTTAGATGCCATCTAAACACATACATCTAAAATATTTTCATTCATTACAAAAACCATAGATGTACTACCATAAATAATAAATAGGGTAACAGAGAAAAGGATGGAAGGGCACTCTGGCCCAAAATAGGCAGTTTTAAGTCCCGCTGACTTCAATGCGAAAGAATTGAACATGTACTTAATTTTCTCCTTAAAGTCAATGAAGCTTATAGCACAATCCTATACAATGTCTCCTTGAAACCAAGTTCTTTTGTGGTTTACTCGGAGATTACTTCCTAGTAGGCGTGTGTGTGTGTGCAGGCATTCACGTGATTAACTGTGTGCTCAAAGAATTTGTTATATAAACTGCCAGATATTTCACAGCATAGAAGTAAAGTGGATTCAAAACTTTATCATTCTATTTAAACTGTTTTGTTTTCAGGGGGAGAAAAGTTGCTGCTGTTTAAAATATATAGCTAGACTGATATAAATTGAGTGCAGATTACATTAGTCACGCTTAGCTCCCATTGAAACTAATGTGAAAACATAGTCATGACTAATTTAAATCACACTGATTTCTACAGGATCTAAGTGTGATTATATTAGTCTGGATACAACTTTATTTTTATTTCCCCACCCCCACTCCAAACTGATTACGAACTGAAAACCATGTCTGAAAACTGCTGTTAAAGTACAGACAAAAATGAACAGTGTATTTTTAACACATTGAAATGTCATGATTTTATCTTGCATGAGAAAAAGTCATTGCATCTACTCAGGGGCTCCTATCAGCTGTAGTGCACCTGCTTTGCCAGACAAGAATCAGAACAGATGCTGCCCAGTAACCTTGTGCTAATTCGGGGAGTCTGAACTCAATGAGCTGGACCAAACATTAGCATTAACAACAAAGCTTAAAAGGGGCTTGATGCAGGTAGAATTAGGAAAGGTCTTACTGCACCTGAATCAATGCCTGAATGTGCCTTGTGGTCCTGGGAATTTGCTGGAATAAGGGGATGCTGAACTTGCGACTATGCAACCAACATTTCATATAAATAAACACCAATTTCCTCCTTATTTCAGTTACCTCATCTATAAAGTCCAGAAGATAATAACCTGATCAGTGAGAACAATTTAGAAATCTGGATGTCATACATTCAGTGCAGCACCAACACAGGCAGGAGGGTCGAGGTGGAGTCGCCAAAATTTACAGAACTTCCATCTCTCTCACCAGGAAGCCACTCCACCTTGGGTAAGTCCTTGAGGGATGACAGATTGGGGATGGTGCTGGTGTACCCCACTGCCCACCATCCTCCCTGACTGAGCTGGCAGAGGTGGTCTCAAGTGTGGCATTGGAGGAACCCAGAACAGTGGCTCTGGGTGACCTCAACTTTCATGCTGAGTCTGTCTCTGGGACTCCAGCTCGGGACTTCATGGCCTCCATGACAACCATGGGGCTGTCTCAGTTTGTCATCAGCACAACACATGAAGCAGGGCATACCCTTGATTTGGTTTTTGCTCCAAGTGGTGAGTTGAGTAATCTGAAAATGGGTGTGTGTGTGTCCAAGTAACTCCATTGTCATGGTCAGGTCACTTCCTGGTGAGATTTGAACTCATGACATTACTTCCCACCTGCAGGGGTGAGGGACCCATTCGGATGGTCTGCCCCAAGAGACTGATGGAATATGATGGATTTCTGAATGCTCTTGGGGACTTTTCAGTAGAGAGTGCTGGTGGAACAATGAGGTGTGGAGGGCCATCAAATTGATTGCACCTGAGTGCCTGCTGTGCTCCCTGGTATACTGGGGAGCTGTGGTCAATGAAACAGGCTGGATGTCAGCTAGAGTGCAAATGGTACAAGACTCAAAGTGAAGATGACCAAGCATGCTCTAGAGCACATAATCATGCCTATTATGTCGCGGCACAAGCAGCACAGAAGGCTTTGCTGCCTCCATCGCATCCTCAAGTAGCCATCCAGTGGAGCTATTTTGAGTGGCCCAGTGGTGTTAACACCATCTGCAGCAAATGGGGCCCTGGTTCCCTCAAGGACATGCTGTGACCTTTTTGAGTCTCACTTTGAGGACAAAATTGCTTGTCTCCACAGCAAACTTGATGCTGTTGTTAGTGCAGTTCCAGTCAAGGTGTCTGATACCACCATCTGCCCAATTTTGTGGGATCAGTTTCAGCTGATGTGGATAAGGTACTTGAAGCAATACGACTGACCATGTGCTTTCTCAATCCTTGCCCCTCCTGGCTAATAAAAGCTAGCCAAGGAGGTTGACTGGGTGGATCTAGGGTGTGGTGAAAGCTTCTGTATGGGAAGGGGTGGTCTCTGCCATCCTTAAAGAGGCAGTAGTGTGACCTCTCCTGAAGCCCATTCTGGACCCAGTGGTAGTAGACAACTATCATCCATTTGCAATTACCCTTTTCTTGGGGAAGGTACTGGAGAGGGTTGTGGCAGAACAACTGCAGGCACCCATTTTAATCTGAGTTTCGACCTGGTTACAGGACTGAATCAGCCGTGGTCACCCTGATGGATATCTTTATCGAGAGAGGGACGGGGGAGTCCAACCCTGTTAATTCTGCTCGATCTCTCATTGGCTTTTGATACCATTGACATGGTATCCTTCTCAATTGACTCCATGGGATGTGCATTGGAGGCACAGTGTTAAAATGGTTCCGGTCCTACCTTCCGGGTCAATTTTAAAGAGTAATATTGGTTGACCATTCCTTGGTCCCTTAGCAATTAGGCTATGGGATACCGCAGGGCACCATCTTATCCCCAATGTTGTTTAACATCTACAGGAAGCCATTAGGCGTGAACATTAGGGGATTTGGAGCAAAATGTCATCAGTATACTGATGACACACAGCTCTATTTCCCTGTGACATCTGAATCAGGAGAGGCTGTGCAAGTCCTGAACCAGTGCCTAAACTCAGTAATGGGCTGGATGAGCGCCAATAAACTAAAGCTGTATGCTGGCAAGACGGAAGCCCTGTGGGCGAGTGGTTCCTGAGTCCGGGAGATAGGATCATTGCCTGTTCCGGATGGGGTTGCACTCCCTCTCAATGATTAGGTTCGGTATTTTAGGGGTATCCCTAGATCCATCATTGTCGTTCGAGGCCGAAGCAGCCATGCCGGCTCAGAGTGCTTTTTACTAGTTTCAGCCAGCTTGCCAGCTACAGCCTCTTCTGGACAGGGACAACTTGCCCACAGTGGTACAGGCATTAGTAACCTCAAGACTGGATTACTGCAATGCACTCTATGTGGGGCTGCCCTTAAAGCGGCTCTGGAATCTGGAGCTAGTACAGAACGCAGCAGCTTAGCTGTTGTCAGGAGCTGCCTCTTTTCAGCATGTAAGTCTTTTGCTGAAGAAACTGCACTGACTGCCTATTGTCTACTGGGCCAGGTTTAAGGTTTTGGTACTAGTGTACAAAGCACTAAACAACTTGTGACCAGGATACCTGAGAGAGCGCCTTCTCCCTTACCAGCCTGTCTTGTCACTGAGGTTATTGGAGGGTATGCTCCTGGTGGTTCCACATTGACCTTTTACCCGACTGGAGTCCGGCAGGAGAAGAGCCTTTAATGTGGTGGCCCCTTCTCTTTGGAACTCCCTGCCCTTTGAAGTGAGGCAGGCATCAACACTATGCTGCTTCCGGCATCCCCTGAAAACAACTCTTTTCCAGGAAGCATTCCTCAATTGACCAGCCACTGTATTTATTGGTACTTTGTTTTAAATTGAACAATTTTAATTTGCTGTTTTTAATCTTCTTTCTACAGTTTTGTTCCTAGGTTCATCACTCCGGAGTCTATTTTAGATATGGAGCAATATATAAATATTGTAAATAATAAATAATAAATGAATGCAAATAATAAATAATAAATAAATGCAATGAGAGAAATGTCACCAATGCAATAATGCCTCATATACTTTCCGTTCCCATATAGCAATACTTCTACCTTATGTTAACTGAAATGGGAACATAACAGTTACTCCACAGAATATTTGCAACCAAGTGGATACGTAGTTGTCTGTTATACAATGTTAGTTTAACTTAAGTTTCTTTCATTCCAATGGTTCTACTCTTAAATAGGACTAACATTAGACAGAACCCTAAAAGTTCTGAAGAAATGGACCCACCAGTGACCTTTAAAATGGGGTACATTTTACAAGAACAGCCAATTTTATTGCTCTTGACAAATAGTTTGAACAATTCTAGAAAGAAAACTGACTATAGAAAGAGAATTGACTAGAGATCCTGATTAGTCAAGATGGAAGGCGAGAAACAGTGAGGCAGCTGTGCCTTGTGCTATGCATCTTCCCTTCAGGATTTAAAGTTGCTTTGTATTTTTTCTCTTTTTTATGGTAAGATGAAATTAACTTTATTACATATAGAAATTAACTTTATTTAAAACAATAATAGTATGAAGCATAAGTTTAGGATAACTTCAATTTATATGTCTAGGAGATACACCTCCGTTCAACATCAAAAGTAATAAACTGCAGGAAGTTTTATTGCTGGCAATTATTTTTAATAAATTATGTGCTTCTCCTGAAACGGAATTTAAGTTCCCACGCTCCCCTTCTTCTCTTATGTATTAAATTAAAATACTTCCTTCTGGTTGTACCAGAGAAAGAATCAAGGAATTATTGTTGGCAAATAAACTTGTCATCTGTGACCAACTTGTAGCACTACCATTCCAAAGAGCAGAGCACTGTTTTGGCTTGCTATTTTATTACACAGAACAAAATAGATGTATTTGAAAAACGAAGATGGGGATCTCATCTAAACGCTCAAAATAAGGTAATAGAATTCTGGAAAGGTAGAGCAAGACTGCACCATTTCAGGCTGTGCTGGATGGTGTCTTTTTTAATGCTCTTCAATGACAAATGACAAAAACACAAAACCTCCCTCCCAGTAAAAAAGCAGAAGAGGAGGCAGAGGTTAATAATAGAATCTTTTTTTCTGGTTGTGATATGTATTGCTGCTTTGCTGCTGCTGCTGCTACTACTACTACTATGTCATCTTCATCCAGGCAGATTTTTATGTAGGAGAGAATCTAAAAATTAGGGGTATGCTTCACCTCAGTCTTGAATCCCAAATCTGAGTTGACTTCCCCCTGCCCTGAAGCCCCTGTAATGGCTAGAAAAGGCCATTTCTGCCCGCTGTAGTTTGCAACAGTGGATCTATGGCAGTCCATAACAGCTCTTCTGGAGAACTGGGGCTCACCGGCACACGCAGAGGCTTCAGGTAAGTCCCGCAGGCAGGAGGCAGCAGCTTGCCAAGTTCAGGAGCGAGTGGGAGGAGAGGGGGTGAATGGCAGGGGAGTCCTATGGACTCCCGGCTGACCTCACGTCCCACGGATGCCCAGGAAATCAAAACAGCTGGCTTGCTTCAGATTCTGAACCAAATCCAAAGTGGGCCAGGATAGTACTGAGGCACCAGTGTTGAATCGGGCTGATTTGGAAGCCTTCAAGGCGAATCGGGAGGGCTGTGCACAGCCTTACTAAAAACGGCAAATCCCACCACCACTTTGCTCTTACAATCTGAAATGACGCACCCTGTTCTTTTGACCTCAGAATTCTACCAACTCATTCTGTGGCTTATACATCTAGCAGAACAAGATGGTAGAGTTATATGGCAGTAGAATTGGTTTACTACTTGTGAATAGGAATACTGTATTTGAGCAAGATCAAGGTATACACAGCTATATGTGTCATTCCACAAAGGATTCTTAGGATTAGTCCCAGCTCCATGTACCAGTAGGAAGAGATCCTCTCCTGGGTCTGGGTGTGTCATTTTTGCTTTCCCACTTTCCAAGGTGCGTTCTTGGCCTTTGGGAGTAGGAAAAATAGATGCCTGTTGCAAGTGCATTCAAATGTTTGGAAGTGCTCAAGTACTTATCAAGTACTTCTCCATCACTACCTTTGAATATTCTCCGCCATAAAAATATTCCCTGGAAGTAGAAATCCAACACAGCAAGAAGTGAGCTGGACATTTCTTGACAGTGCTAGCTTTCTACTTGTAGGAATTTTTTTCTACAAGCAAAAATACAAAAATGGAATCTCCCACCTCCGGCCTGTCATGGTGATGTCTACTCTACCACATCTGGACTCTACAAACTCATTGCCTTGCATGTGTGGATTAGGCCTAATATGCATTCATAGAATTAATTATGTTTGTTTCATGGGCACTGAGAAAGAGCTGATGCTGGACTGACCAAAGGCCCATCCAGTGCAGCACCCTGGCTAACCAGTTGTCCATGGAAAGCCTACAGCAGAACATGACCACAAATAGCACCCTTATGCGCAGGTTCTCCAGCAACTGGTATTCCAGGTCTGATATTGGAAGCAATATAGAGAGCTTTTTTACATGAGGCATTTATTGTGTACTCATGATTTCTCATTCAAGATAGTTTATAATAATAATAATAATAATAATAATAATAATAATAATTTATTTCTTACCCGCCTCTCTGCCTGGATCGAGGCGGGGAACAACAACATGATAAAATACATCAACCTCCAAGGCCTCTCCTGTTGTTTGCAACCATTGTAGCGGGTTTTTTCTAATGAGGAAAGTCTGGTATTTCCCTGAATGGCAGCATGAAACTCAGGTGTATCTGCGCAATTCCACTATACCAGAGTACCACCTACTGCTTGTGTAATGGAACATACCAAAAGGCAGAGACCTCCCCTCCAAAAAACCCTCCATGTGTAAAGGAGTTGATCTTAATCCTGCAAAGAATCCGAAACCAGAAGCCTTGGTAAAGTGGCAGGTTAAAAGCCTCATGCAGAAGAGCCCAAAGCCACGATGACTAGTAGTCATTGATAGCCTTATCTCGAGAGAGCGCTCCGGAGATTGGGCAGTATAGAAACATAATAAATAAATAAATAAATATTACCTTCCCTCCTTCTTCCCTCTCTTCCAGTTCTTTCTGCCACTACAGATTTCAAAGAATCTCACCAAAAATGACATACGAATTTAAAGACAAATGTCCTATTCACATCAAGCATCTTAATGTTTTTAGAAAACACATTTATGCCTCAAATTCACTGAATAAAAGACTAAGGAGGGGACGGTTCAGGCTGTGGAAAAAGCCAGGCCTTTATTCCTTAATGTTTTATTGTGCTGAAGAATGAGGACACTTCCCAGCCTTAAGTAATGCCAAAAAAGCCTTAGGTGCTAAACATGAAAGTCCAGTGTCCCTGACACAAGCAGAGGTTTTTGTGCTGAACAGCCCGACTGCATGATTTGCTTTTATGCTTCTTATGGAACTGCCAACACCAACATGTCATTTGGAAGACCTATGATAAATTCATGTTTTTTTCCCTCTAAGTCTCAGGCAGCTTTGGGTTTATAAAGCTACAAAAAACAAACAAATTACACAAAATCCACAGCTGACCTAAAGACTCCACCCTCCTCCTTGATCTGTTTTTGCTTCCTCTTCTGGCAGGCTGAATTCAAGGGGCCTCAGCCTGCTGATATAATAGATTTATGCTAGAACAAAAGTTTAGCTCAAGGCCAAATGCTTTTGCTGAAATCTCTTCTAATCCTGCTCAAAATAGGAATGTGTGCTTCCTTACTATACATATCAGGAATTTTCCTGGTCCCATTCTGTCTTTGAATAAAAATACTGAGGCTGCCATCCTATTCCCGCTTCCCCTGACATAAACCCTATCAAGCTCATAGAACTTACTTTTCAGTAAGCGGGCAGAGGATTACACTATAAATTGTTTTACTATTGCACAATAAGTGTTTGTTTCATGGAAATGACAAGGATCTATTGGAGGGTAATTATTTTTGAAATATTTTAACTCGGTGTTAAATTTCAAACCATCCAAATGTTCCAAACAAAGTGTGTTGTAAATACTGGGTTGGTAGGTAGAAAATCCCCAACATCTCCATAAAATAGGTTTTTAAAAAGAGATCAACCTTCAAATTAATCTGAGGTTGCTTCTGCAAGTTTTATTATGTGGGTGAATGCCACTCACAACTAAAGGCCACATTAAAATGTGCTCTTGTATGTGTGACCCCCTGACAGATTAGCAGGACTGACATGGGCCAGCTGATAAAGCTCCTCTAGTGACATATCAGTGACAGCAGCTCTTAAATGAGCTACTTCCTGTTTTGCATCCTGCCTCTGTGCTACTATCACAGGGAATAGAAGCACTCTAAGGTGTTGTGCCTCATGTCATTTTCCAGATAACAAACATGCAACACAGCCCAATGTCATTCATATTAATGACAGATACCAAAGCACCAGGACATCCATTCATTTATCACTCACCTGACCCTGTTAATCTGTGCCAAGCAAACTGAAGGGAAGAACAGGGAAGGCCACATGAGCACATCTGCACAAATACACAGAGGTGAATGCATAACTCATCCCCATGTCCCTGGCACACCACACCACAGTAGGCTGCTTGACTGGCTTTTCATTTGAAAATTGGAAAGGAGAAGTTATCACTGATATTATGTATATATTTGTTTTATGCTTTGTTGTGAACCACTTTGGGTGTCATGTATACAGAAAAGTGGTATGCAAATAAAGTGACTATGGCTACGTCTATGTTTTTGGTTTCATGCTAAATTGGATAGCTGTCATACAAATACACTCTCGGTGACATCTCCCCATGTATTTTGCAGAAAGGTTTCAGTGTGGCTAACTGACAATTTCATGTAAATGCTTGACAGATCTTATCACAATATAGAGTTCTTTTCCAAAAGGGTTTGATGTCTTCCTTGTCCTCTTACAATTAAACCAGACTACACCACTCACAGCAGCAGCTGCTGATATTAAGTGCACCATCTGGACTTTTGGCAGTAATTGCTTAGCTTGAAAGAATAGTAGGTAACATCTTGGGCCTGTTGTAGTAAAGTTGTCCTTAATCCCAACTGTCAATGGAAGTTGTTTGCATTTTTATGGAATCCTAATTGGACTTTGCGATTAGAATTACATAAAATGCTCATTACAGAATGGATTTAAAGAAAAGCAATTTCTTCCAGGAAAGGTAAAAAGATCAAAAAGATAAAGATCCAACTGGAGAACGTAGAGGTTTCTTTTCAATGTGCTACATCACAGCAATGTCAGCCAACAATTTTTAACCTTCTTTTCACCGGAATTCAAATGTATATTGTAAGTTCAAAACATGTATATTTACAAGCATAGATATATTCCTATGCCACTGTAAAGCTGTTTCTCCAAGTCCAATCCTTTGATTGCCTAAGTATGACAAGAAACACCAACACCAAACATTTTGGTGCACGGTGCATGTGTGGTTGTTGCTAGTTAAGGTTTCTGTTTTTGGATGCTACTACAAATCCCCACTATCCCAATGGGAGATGTATGTGAAAGGAGGAACTCCCTATAAGGTTTACTCTTGCGTTAATAGGGCCTTTAAGGCCCCCATTGGTGCAGCAGGGGTAGTTCCCCCTTCCATGCAAATGATGGCTGCCATTAATGCAGCAGGGGAAAGGGAAGCCAGGGCGGGCGGTTTTCGAGTGCTTGCGAGTGCTTGGGTGCAGGTTCGCACTCACGCTGAGTGCATCTGACTGGGTATGTGAGGGCTGGACACGGGCGGGGGGGGAGAGAGAGTTCCCTGCCTTCACAGATCCATTCAGATGCTCACAACAACCCTATCCATAGGGTGTGGCTCTGTTGGACCTTTGCTGAAGCATGGATTGCTATTCTGAGCTAAAATTCATGTGAGTTCGAAATGAGATATAACAGTGTCTGATTTTAAGATGTCTATTGTGAACATATCCCAACAATGTTGATAACTGAGAGCACCTATATAGATATATGGTACTATATATGATATATGATTACTATCACCTCAAGCTCTATTCATTTCCATGTGATTTGCATTTGAATAACATAACAGCCTAGAACGAACAGCATTTCTTCTCCACAAATCTTGTCAATCCTGGCTTGTTCCAACTAGCCACTGTTTAAGAAACCACAATTTCCAGAGTTCAGATGTAATGGAGAAGTGTGGTTTGTTTATGAGTGGAAGCGAAAGCTGCTTTTTACCTCATGGCCATGCAATACTGGGGAGACGGAAGTGTGCAAGCCCAGGCCTTCTAAAGGCTGATTCATATAGCAGGAAACGATGGGTTCCCAATCCCATTATGTATCAACTGGCTCATTGTATGGATAAGGTTAGAATTGCAAATAGCTACTACGGTGTAGTGACTAAAAATCTAAGTTGGAAAGTCCAAAATTCAATTCAGCCATGAACTCACTAGGTGGCCTTAGCTGCTTCTCTTCTCTTCTCTTCTCTTCTCTTCCCTCACCTCAACTCCAATCTGCCTTTCATTGATAATAATAACACAATCTTACAAAGTTATTGGATGGATTGCTGCAGAGCACAGTCAACATTTCACAGTGGCATAAAATTTTATTATACTCTTTTGAGAATGAAAGTGCTTTAATTAAAAAGAATTGGCAAAATATAGGATCCACGCACTTAGGCAATAGTTCTTTTAACCTGGCTCTTCACAATTGTTATTGCAGGTTTGGACTTTTCTGAATTACCTAGTTCCTAACAACACACTAAACACGTAGCTGCACTTACTAAACTTTTATTCAAATAACAGAGTTATGAATTGCTTCCAGGAGATGCTTGGGTGTATCTTGGAAAAACTGAAAAAGGAGGAGGGTTCAAGAAATGCAAAACAACCTCTGTAGATTCCAATGGTACAGTGAAAAGGGTGCTTTTGGCTCAAGTTAAAGATGGAAAGAGGGCATAGTTGAAGATTAGATATTGCAGGCTCAGACAGGAGTTCAGATATTAAGAATATAAAAGATTTCCATCTCTTTGAAGTAAATGGAAGTAAACTTGCATTCTCAAGAAACTACACCTTAAAATTAAAGAAGGAGATTTTACAATATTTGTTAAACAAAGTTCTACATATTTAGAATGTATATTTAGAAGCTACAAGCCACAGGGATTCCTCAGGTTTTCTTTTCTCAAGTCTCTTCACAGAAATTAGAAGTCATGTTGAGAGGGACTAAGACAAAGAGCTCCCAACTCTGATATTTACGTGACCTAGCAGACCTCAGGAAGGAACCTCATTCCTCCAAGGAAATCACATGACAGCCGATTAATAATGCACGATATGAACAGCAATATTCAACAATCTTGCACTGTAGCTTGAATTAGTGTTCTGATTATATGTCTAAGAATGAGTCTGTATGCAAAGTTAGCCTTCACATTCTTGATATTTTCAGTACAACTGTACACAAACAAGTTTTGGAAAAGAATCAGTTCTAGCTTCTAATGACAACCCAGTTTGTAAATGCTACTGGGTATGCAGTGCTTGGCTTGGCTTCTTTATGAAAGACAATGTCAGTGTAGGAGACAATCAGAGCAGTGTAATTTTACTAATTTGCTCACAATGGCTTTGCTCTATTAAGTTTTCAAGTTCCTAGTGATTACTGCTGTAGCATTAGGCACAATACACGCTTGACAGCATTGATGAGAAAGCTTTTTATTTGCCTGAGTTTGAACAGAAGATCTCTTGGTTAACTAAAACACACCAGGATTAGCTAGGAATGTGTGACCCTACCTGAAACGCGCAAAGGTTAATTTCATTTTTAATCAACTGAAATTAACAATATGTTCCTGTTTCCTTCTGAAAATTTTAACAATTTGAATCATTTAAGGTAGGAACAAAACAAATACCAGTTTATTACATTTAAAACAATTGAAGAATACCTGGGATATTTTCAAACCCTGGAGTATTGCTGAATTGCATCTCATTAATGTGTCTGATGCTTAAGTAAATAATATGCACTGGGTATATACTCTAGACAACTGACAAAATAAATTTGACAACAGCCCTGTTCAAGCATTCACAAGGGATAAAACTGAATAAGGAGTGCACATGCAAACCCCATCCACAATGTCCGTGCATGTGTGGGCTCTACTTCAGATCTTCACATGTTACATGCAATGGTCTAAAGAGGTTCCTAGGTTCTTTAGCCTGAACATGCATAGAAGCGTCTCCACAACTGGGAACCCCAATAAAACAGAGCACAAAGATCTGAAGAGGAGCCAAAACATGCGGCCAAGCATACACACCTGCACCCCTACTCACTTTTAGCCCTTGAGTGTAAAGACAAATGCCTGCATAAGGCTAACGTTTTAGGAGTTTTTATATTAGACAATCAACCTACTGTGTCACGGGAACATCAGAAACAATATGAAACAATCTAAGAACTATGGGTTGCATCCAATGCTGCACTCCAACAAGGATGTTTGTGCAAGGGGAAGCCCACAGCCCTTTGCTCCACTGCTACCCTCTGAAAAGTCTCTCCTGAGATTAGGGCGACTTTTAGGGAAAGACATGGGATGTATGGTACAGGGCTACGATGGCAGGGGAATTCAGACAGAGGCAGCGTGTGTGAGAACTTTTTGAGCACAAGAAGCTGAGGAGGGGGTGAGGAACTCCTCTTGGGCAAACAACCTTGAGCACAGCATCAGATGCAAACCTATATATGTCACGAAGTATCTGGAAAATTTAGGGAAAAAGAGTGGTGCATGTAAACAATGAACTCTCATCTTGTCTCATCTTGTCTTTTGGACAAACTCACTTCTGAATCCTTGATGTGAGTATATAACAATTAAACTGTTGCCTGAAAGTAGCTTTCTATTATTGATTCGAAGTACTTCAAAACTGGAGGTACCTCTAGACAGTCCCTTTTCCCTGCAGTTGCTTCAGAGTGGAGGCAGGTGGATTACATGACGCTGCTGCCACTCCGAAACAAACTGCGGGGAAAAGCCCCTTTGTTCTGCTCTAAAAAAGTCGGGCATTTACCCTGACTTTTTTTAGAGCGGAGCGGACTGTTCATGGAAGGGGTTGGAGCAGCGAGCCATAAGCTCACTGCACCGCCTACGCAATCCTCCCCCTCATTTTTTTTAAAAAAACACTTACTGAGGGGGAGGGGGCCAATCCTCCCTGCCACCCCTCCAGCTGCTGCCAGGCAGCTGCGTGTGTGGCGGCACCAGCAGCACCAGGAAAAGCCGCCATGGCACTCCTTCCAGTGTAGATCGCCGGGAGGAGCGTCAATGCACATTGCGCCGCCTGTAATAAAAGTGGTTGAAGTAGTAGCGCTGCCATGAAACGTTCTGTTATAAATACATTCAGCTGAGAAATGCAAGAACTCACAACAGAAACTTCATAGTAATTTCTACAGTTTACAAAATATCACTATAGAATCTATAGATAATCCTTGGTACGTGCTAGCAAATTCACAGGATTATGTTGAATAAGGAATCACTTCTGTTTTCTTAGCTTTTCTCTCCTTAGCTTCTGGAAAATATTTCGTACAGCTTGCTGACATCATTTCCCTTCCAACTCTAATATGCTGGGTGTGCCTCAGAGGTGGCATGGAACAGTGTGGTATTTTAATCTATTCAAAAATGGTCTTGTTTGTTTGAAACAGGATGAGCTACCATTTATGCTGAGCCGTAATCAAACCATCAGTCACTTTAAAATAGTGAACTAAACTACCAAAAAACAATAAAAAATTATATCAAGCCAAATATAATGCTAACACTTTTCAATTTATGTAAACCATACAGCTAGCCTATAGAGAGGAGATAATCATTCCCTTGAACAGTGAATCTGGCTAGTTGAGTGGTATCAGATTTGAAATAAGGTATGTGATTTTCAGTACAGAATGCTTACAGACCAATGGATGGCAATTTTTTTTAATGAAATAAGGACTGATTCCTGATTTGTATTGTGTATTAACACTATTTGACTATAAAATATTGTCAAAATGAACTGATATCATTACTTAATACATGGTCATAAAATGCAACTGAAAAACCTTATTGGGCTAAAAAACATTAGGAGAATTTTTAAAAAATGTGGCCCATACTAATGAGTACAGAAAGAATCACCTGATAACCTTGACATTCAAGACTTCACACACTTGGTTTTGATAACTGATGCATTACATGTCTATGAAAAGCCAAAGACAAGAAGACAATCACAAATCAGGGATGAAGTCAGTGTGAACCTCAAAAATAACTGAACAGATAAATCATCAAAAGAGAATGTTAGCCACAGTTTCTACTACCGAATCTCCTTTTCTTTTAAAAGCTGAATAGGTTTCTGTTATATTAACTACTGTAAAATTGAATTAAGGGGTTTCTTACTATTGGTTGAGCTAATCTTTCGTCTATTTTCTCTTGAGTGCTGTTTGCACAAAACAACATTTCAAAGAAATTATGGTAAATGTACTTATCGTAATTTTAGGATGATCATTTTCACATGAGCTTTCTCTTCCCATGAAAAATGATGCATATAACCTAATAAGAAGCCTTTGAAAGTTAATCCTTGAAAAAATAACTGTTGAAGCACCATGGTGTTAATGCTTATTGCCAGCATGGGGGGAAATTACAGTTAAACAGTAACAGTTTGGGGTGTTGGTTTCTTGTTTTTGGTTTTGCATTGTGCTGTATTGCGATGGTCTAAAGCCTTATGTTAGACATTAGATCTGGTTTCAGGATAGCAATTAATAGAATCATAGAATCATAGAGTTGGAAGAGGCCTATAAGGCCATCGAATCCAACCCCCTGCTCAATGCCGGAATCTACTTAAAGCATCCCTGACAGATGGTTGTCCAGCTACCTCTTAAATGCCTCTAATGTGGGAGAGCCCACCACCTCCCTAGGTAATTGGTTCCATTGACATACTGCTCTAACAGTCAGGAAGTTTTTCCTGATGTCCAGCCGAAATCTGGCTTCCTGTAACTTGAGCCTATCATTCAGTGTCCAGCATTCTGGGTTGATTGAGAAGAGAACCTGGCCCTCATCTGTGTGACAACTTTTCAAGTATTTGAAGAGTGCTATCATGTCTCCCCTCAATAATCTCTTCTCCAGGCTAAACATGCCTAGTCCTTTCAATCTCTCCTCATAGGGCTTTGTTTCCAGACCCCTAATCATCCTCGTTGCCCTCCTCTGAACATGCTCCAGATTGTCTGCATCCTTCTTGAAGTGTGGTGCCCAGAACTGGACGCAATACTCAAGATGGGGCCTAACCAGTGCCAAATAGAGGGGAACCAGTACCTCGCGCGATTTGGAAGCAGCCCAAAATAGCATTTGCTTTTTTTGCAGCCACATCACACTGCTGGCTCATATACAGCTTGTAATCTACAACAATTCCAAGATCCTTCCCGCTTGTCGTATTGCTGAGCCAAGTATCCCCCATCTTGTAACTGTGCATTTGGTTTCTTTTTCCTAGGTGTAGAACTTGGCATTTATTCCTATTAAATTTCATTCTGTTGTTTTCAACCCAGCGCTCCAGTCTATCAAGTTCATTTTGGAGTTTGTTTCTGTCTTCCAGGGTATTAGCAATCCCACCCAATTTTGTGTCGTCTGCAAATTTGATAAGCATTCCCTGTACCTCCTCTCCAAATCATTAATAAAAATGTTGAAGAGCACTGGGCCCAGGACTTAGCCCTGCGGTACCCCACTTGTTACCTCCCCACCAGTGTGAAAAGGTACCATTGATAAATGATCTTGAAATGTTTGCACAAAGAGGCAGGCTGTTTAAGAAATTTTAGCAAATATCAAATCAGACTCTGCAAACTGCCAAAAAGAAGCCAAAAGAGATCTGAAGTGCAATGTAAAAGCAGTTGTGTTGAGTGGACATGAAGTTTTACCAGTTACAGATCTTCAATTCATAATCCATTAGCACAGACACCAACTGATCTAGGTTTTTCCAGTTTCTCTATGTGCACGTTGAAATGACATTAAAAATCTAACATGCAAATGTCTACCTCATAGGACCATTAGCTGTGAACCTATCCCTATCTTTGTACCCCCATCTATAGAATACAAATAATAAGGATATAATCCACAGTGTTGTAAAGGTGAATGACGTAACAATTGCATATTAAAAAGGGCTAAAGAAATCACATATTTCTGGAGAGCTCCTTTGGTATGTTCAATGACTAGAATTGGTTCTTTATCTATCAGCCTCCCTTTCTGCATTACAAACTGCTTCTTAAACTCCCCATAGTTTTTTGCACTAGTGGAATGTGGGGGAGGGGGGCATTTCAATCACAGTATTAAAACCGAACACTACTTTATGTCAATTAACTCATGGATGACTATCTGAACAAAGACGAACAACAAATTATTTATTACATCCACTTTTAGAAAGTTACTTCAAAAAATTTCACATATATTGGCCTGGTTTGCAAAATCAAATTGACCTATAGTGGCTTAATTAGCCATCTTGGTTTGCAGACACCCATAGGTGCCCATTCCATAAACCAAACTCCCCTCATAACTTGCCGTGTCATGGAAACCTGGAAAGAGTTATTGGCATGGCTAACAAACCACCCACAACCCTAAAAGAGCCTAGATGTAGATTCTGCATAATATGGGAATGTTATCAGAGTATTATCAGCATTATTATTCATCATGTGGCTAAGCACAGAATGAAAGGAGATTTGGACACTTAGTTTTTGGGTCTCCCCCTCCCTCTTTTTCAGTCCAATCTGAATCATGCCCAGAGCCTTTCTAAATTTAGGCTTGGTGTATCATAATGGACTCGTAGGAAGCTACATTATTAGATCAGGGCCTCAGGTAGCGAAGATTCTTTCCCCATCACCTCTCTCTCATCCTTACTGAAGATGCCACGGAATGCGCCTGAGACCCTCAGCATACAAAGCATGTGCTGGTCCATTGAGTTACAGTCCCTTTACCCACCAGCTCTGCTCTTGCTTTTCCTTTCTCAAACAGACTTACAGGTGGCAGAGAAGAGGAAATGTGATAGTAGTACTTCCATCCAGTCCCAGATCATGCACCACTGCTCCCTATGCCCTGTTGTGCACCAGACATTATAAGCAGAAATGCAATGGGGCCTCGACTCAGAGCAGGCTCACAAGTAAAATAATGTAATTTAGACCATTCAACAAATAAATTATCTTAGACAATCACTTTGCAAATTAAATCATTTACTTTGTGAACTGGGGTAAGGAGAACCAAATCATCACTTATTATCGTCGCCATCATCATCATTATCATCATCACCCCCCATATTGGAGATGGGGAATAAGAAAGAGAGAACAGTGTTTTGCCTTGCCTAAAACCAGCTAGTGAGTTCATGAGGCCATACTGGAGCTGTGGACTTTGTGGCTCAGGATGCACACTCTTTGCCACTACACTACACTGTAAGCAAACAAACAAATCCACCAAAACAATGGAAAGTCAGATGTTTGAAAGATGTAAAATACACGCACAGTATTATGTGGCCTCTATTTTCTTCATTCTATGATTTTCTCATTTCTTGAGGCATGAATCTTAAATGATTCATTCTGTATTGCTATAGTGTGATTGAAATGTCCTGTACTTGATTTGCCTCGCTCTTTTCTTACATTTAGGCTGAGGTTGGTTGAATGTGAAAAGAAAAAATAGATTAAAGTCAATATTGTACTAATAGAAAAAATGCATAAAGGGCCAAGGTCTATGTGGGTCTTCTTTAAACACACACACAGTCTAACCTTATCAGACTATAACATTTAAAATAAGGTAAGAAAAAAATGCAGATGTTAACATTATGGCACAGAAAAGCATACAATGTCTGATAACCTATTGTAATCCTTTAACATATTGTATTCTAAATTAATATCAAGACACCTAGTATTTCTGCCAGTCCATTGCTTCTTTTCCCTTTTCTTGATAATGGGCCAATTTAAGCAACACATGTAATAAATGCTTAAGGGGCCTTGAAGGCTATGTGCCATCCACCATTATGCATATGCAACCCTTGACTGGGGAGAGTTATTCAAGGGTTAAACATGGTCTATTTTTGAGCTATGTGATGGTTGCTTAGCTCTCAAATAACTCTCACCAGTCAGGTTCACATGATACGAGAAGCCATGGCAACCCCTGGCCAGGGACTGCATATTCATAATGGTAAATGGCATGCGCTATGGACGCTCGAGGGTTTATAAACCCACAGAGGGCTGTCATGTCTTTCTAAACAGGTCATTGTTTAGTATAACACAACATATGATTTATTTATTCACAACATTTATATACTGCTCCACATCTAAAATAGATTCTGGAGTGATGACTATAGGAATAAAAGAGTAAAAAGATTAAAACAGCATATTAATTTTTAAAAATTAAACAGAATACCAATAAAAAAAGGTGGCTAGTCAATTTAGGAATGCTTCCTGGAAAACAGCTGTTTTCAGGAAGTGCCAGAAGCAGCATAGTGTTCACGCCTGCCTGACCTCCAGGGGCAGTGAGTTCCAAAGAGAAGGGGCCACTACACTAAAGGCTCTTCTCCTGGTGGACTCCAATCGGACCATATGTCCATGTGGAACCACCAGGAACATGCAGCTAACACTCCCAAAGGAAACTCACCGGATGCCCACACTGCTGACTTTTCTGTTCTCCCATCCTTTAATTATTTCAGTAATTTTAATCCTTAAAATATACTATTTTAGTTCTTTTTTTAACCCTTGTTCTGATGATTATGATTTTAGTTTTACAATATTTTATGCTGGGCTGGTATTATTATTTGTTTTATGCAAGTGGTTTTTATAGTGATTTTATTGTATTTATTATGTTTTAGATTCATTTTACAATGCTTAGAGAAAACTATTTTATTTGGCATTAAATAAATTCAATCAATCAATCAATGCCATGTTAGGCCTTGCCTAGATTATTAGGTTAAAGAATGCCCAGAGCACACTTTAAACTTTGTAGGATAACCCCACACATTATGGAAACACTGATTAGACAGATTGATATTCCAGGATGGATAGAGCTTCGCCAACATGAGGAAGAAATCCATTCATTTGTTTTGAATTGCAGGCTGTCTGCTTCACCTCTGGAAAGAAAGAGCACACAGATTATACTGAACAAGAAAAACAACAAAGGAAGAGTGTTGTCAAAATGATAAGGCAGTCTTGTGGGACAAGAGATAGGTAACAATGGTGTCAGCATTTTTATGCCTACATGACTAGTCCTGCACTTCGCATTTCATTAAGAGAGTGCTTAGAACAATCCCTAAAGTGTGTTTGTGATGCCACAACCTCAAACACCAGGCCTAGACGCACCCCCCCCCCTCAGGCTAAGCACCACCACTGAAACACCTGAGGGAAGGGTAAAAGAAACACTACTTTTCCCTTATAGCAGAGGAAAAAGATACTGAGGTTTTGAAAAGGTTCTTCTGTGACTATACTGAGCTGAAGGTTTAATGTAATGTGTTTCCTTATAAACTAATAGAGCAGGTGACAAAGCCAAGCTGACACGTGGTTTGCAGTAGCAAAAATAAAATAAAATGTTTATTGTTGTTTACAGTTCTTAGTTCCTTCAAATTCACTTTAAAACCTGCTTATTCCTAATAATTCTAGTAATCTTAATAATAATCCTAAATCCTTAAAATCTCATATTTATTTACTCTTCACACACTCCTGACAAGAACACACAGCTAAACACATCTATCTTCAACCTAACCATCCTCTACCCAACCAACTGACAGATTAACTGCTAACCGACTATATATACCCTTCTCCCCTCCCTTTTCCAGCATCACCAGCCACACCCACTCAGTCCAACATTCCACACTCTCTAAACTTACTGAAACAGACATACCTAAGGGGACAGAACTGTGAGGTAACGCCACAGTGTTTCTTTTCATTCACAGAATGTTGTGAACCTGGAGACATAGGTATCATTCTCAAGGGAGATACAAGTCACCCTTGTAACTAAATTCTCCAAGACACCAACTAAGCCCTAGTTACTAGGACAATGCACATGTAGCTCTAGCTTGGTACTGCATTTTCTCAGCAAGAAAGTAAAGCATTCTCAATACAGTGTGACTTCTGTGCAACAGAATAATTTCCCTTGAGGGGCAACATCTGGATCACCCATAGTGACTCAGTTGCCACTGTATATTAATCATACAAATACAGATAGGTTTAAAGGATCTTAATTGAGAAGCAATTTGTAGCTCTAGTCTCCTCCAAATACCACAGCTACATATGTAATTATAATATCTTTCAAGTGATATAAAGCTGGATCATATTGCTGTTGTTGCAGATGTCTGTTCCTTAAATAACATGATTTTGGATGCTAAACCCGTGAACTAGTTGGAAGGGAAAAGTAATGCTCTGCTATTGGGTTCTTCCCAAACCCTTATATGTGTATCTAGTGTTGTTCTGTGAAACATGGTAGTCTTAGCTGCCCTCTACATGAACCACCAAAATACAAAAGGATCTCAGAGTGGCCTTTCTCACACCATGCAAAGGCTGACCCATTATGTTACAACATGCATTCTACCATTAGGAGCAAGACTTATGCAGCAGTACCACTCTAACTTCCATCTCCTTGGAAGGGAGCCACAAGGGGTGTTTCAAGTTAATGACGACTAAATATAGTACGTAATTAAAGCATGTAAACACATTTGCTTTCTACTAATATGATTTCTGTCTCACATTCTCCTTTTAAAAAATGTATAATCTCACAAAAGGTTTCCTAATACATGAATTGGTATCTCATTGTAATATGGAAAACCAGCATGCTCAGAAGATATTAATTTAATAATCTCAAGAATAAAATGAGGTTTTAGAACTCTTGTTAAGAAAGCTAGGATTAATAAAGGGTTATGGTATAAGGCTCAAAAGAAGGGAGGTTTAGGACTTCCAAATATTAAGTATTATTATATAGCTAATCAGTTAAGATATGTTATAAGCTGTATTCTAGGGGAGGAAGACTTGGAGTGGTTGGAGACGCAAACGGGGGAAATAGATTATAAATTGAAAAATATTTTTTTAAAAAAAATTCAAAAGAGAGAATTAAAGGGACTGGACAACCCTTTGTTGGTAAATATAGTGGAGATCTGGGAGAAATTTAGGGGGAAGTTGATACCAGGAGATTCACCACTTGCCCCGGTGGTAGTAGTGGAGAATTTCCCAAGAGTGTTAAAAGTGGAGATTGAAGCGAGATTGAAAGATAAGGAAATAATTAAATTAGGGAAGTGGATGGAAAATCTGAAGGATAATGAGCAAATTAAAGAGTTATTGATAGGTCAAAAATCAGCATGGTTTAAATGTATACAATTAGGGAAATGGACTCAGGAATGGAAATTGAAAAATAAAAAGTGTAGAAATAATACAAGATTTGAAGACTTAATAGAGTCAAAAGGTAGGAAAGAAGAAAAGAAAAATAAGAAAGGGTTGACTAGTGAGATATATAAATTATTGATTGAGGAGGAATTTCAAAATTCACTTAAAGCAATAAAAAAGGTTTGGGAAGAGGATGTAAATGGAGAAATTAAGGAATACAACTGGGAGAGGTTGTGGAATGCAAGAATGTTAAAATTGCTATCGATCAGAATTAAGGAGAATTTTTATAAGGTATTGTGGAGATGGTATCTAACACTGGTTAGATTTCACCAGATAGACAAAAAAATATCTAAAAATTGTTGGAGGGGATGCCAGGAGGTTGGAACTTATTACCATATGTGGTGGAGCTGTGAATATGTACAAAAATTTTGGAAAAGGGTATTTAAGGAAATAAGTGAAATAATGGGAAGTAAAGTGGAATTAAACCCGAAGCTTGCTCTACTAGCAATATGGGATAAAGGGGAAGAGGACAAAAATAAGAGAGAATTGATAAACAACCTCCTGACACCTGTTAGATTAATGATTGCAAAAAATTGGAAAGGACAAGGAAGCTATACAATAGAAGAATGGTATAAAGAAATATGGGATATGGCACTGAATGATATGCTGACTTGTAAAATGAAATTAAAGAGGGGAATGTCCGGTAAAAATGATTTTGGGGAAATATGGAGTCCCCTGTTGGAATATGTATTAAGATCGGGGAAGGGACAAACACCTTCAAAAGAGTCGATAAATTTCTGGATAGAATAAAAGATTAAGAGAAGGTCTCCTGGATTGGGGGTGCACGGGGGGGATTGTCGAGGATTATGTATGTATTTTATGTGTTTGTTTATGTTATTATTATGTTGAAATTAATAAAATTATTTCAAAAAAAAAAAAAAAAAGAACTCTTGTTACGAAAACAGTATTATTTGCACATGATGTATGTACTTCCAGAATCCTCTGGACTTTGTTACACATATCTGACACAATTAAATTCTTATTTAACAGAGGCCATTGTTAAGTAACACAGTGGCTCAGTTCGGACGACATATTAAGCAATGGAGGAGTAAAAAACGTACTGACCGTGCGTTAGGCAGCCGGCGCTCCACAGACGACACACTGCAGCCGGCGCTGCTTGGCACCGGCAAACGCCCCGGCTGCAAGGAACTTGCGGCAACCATTTTGGTTGTAGCCTCTCCTCCGTGTGTCCCCCAGCCGTATCCCAGCATACACCGTGAGTTCTGCCGGCTGCATAGAGCAGCTGGGTTTTTTTGGCTACTCTAGGCAGCAGAACTCTATTCCGAAATGGAATAGTCCACGGAGAGAGGGGGGGCTGAATTTGGACGACACTTTAAACAACGGGGCTTCGGGCTAAACAACGTGCAAGCCCGTTGTTTCGCTCCGTTGTTTAAAGTGCCTGATTAACATACTGTCAGTTGTGTGCTGCCCTCCAGACGACACAATAAGCAACACAACTGACGATTGTTCCCCCCCTCCTCCGTTGCTTAATGTGTGTCCGAACTGAGCCAGTGTAATTAACACATGGGACATAAATGACACATGAAGCTATTACTTTCATAAGTTAAATCAAAGTCATTCCCCTACATTTTTTAAATGAGTATCATTTAAGTATGATAAAGTATCATTTATGTATGAGTATCAAGGCCACGCACCCTTTAACCCATAGTGGAGCTAGCAAGAGGTGAAATGGTTCAGGACTTCCCCGGATTGTAGATCCAATTATTAAAAGGTGAAAAATGCTTTATTCCTTTAGAACTCATTTCCCAATTTTCATAATGACTATTACATTCATTGTTAAACCCAGCGTAGCATATATGCCTCAGTTAGACAAGTGTACCAGAACTCTTAATTAAATAGTTTCATTTTTGCCACAAAAGGAGCTAGATTGTAATGGCATCTTTTGTCCTCTGGTTAATGAAGGATGAAATATTGTTTAAATAATTAGCAACACTGCTGGGACAGAATGCAAGTAATTAGCATAGCTTGACACCCAAAAGCTGCTCGTCAAGAAGCACCAATTGCTGGCCAGTTAGGATGTAAGAGATTTTCAATGATTTCTGAAGACAAATTAACTGTTTAAATACCTGGGACGTTTTAAGGACAATTATTAAATTTTCAGAAACTAAATTAATGGGTTTCACTATGCTATACAGCATAACCCTAAGCGTGTTTACCCAGAAGTCATTCCCATTGTGTACCTACTAATAAATTAGTTCAGGATTGCAGTCTTGAACTGCAATAATTCTTTCATTGGTTGCTACAACAGTACTGGTAATATAGCAAACACTGCAGCCAAAATATAGAAACATATTAAGGAAAGTAACTTATAAGAAGGCCTAAGATATGATAAACTGCAAATTTTACTTTAATCACTACAATAATGCAAAAACAAAAGCTATGTTTGATACGATTTCCTCCTAAATCACATATAAAAGTTAATACTCCCCCCCAACTTACTACTTACTTTTTAAAGTAAATAATTCATGTAACCACTTCATTTCATTGCTCATTTTGTGTATCTGCTTCATTTTATTGCTCATCAACTCATCTAGTTTGGCCCTTACTTTTGTTTAGCTGCCATGTTCTGATCTGATCAGGAGCGCACAGGGCTCAGTGCAAGGCAGTTCTAAGTGAGAAACTTGCCATGACAAGGTCTGACACCAGAGTCCAGAGGCCTCTTCCCAGACTCCATCCCATCCTACAAAGTGGAAGCTTAGCACTCCTCTGTCTCTCCAAGAGTTCATGCCAGTTGAACTGCTAGCATTAGTGCATCGGCTCCATGGGAAGCATTCTTGGAAATGACTGTGGTGGCACAATGCAGGAGGTAGGCTCAGAAACTGCAGATGTTGGTCTAGGTTTGGGAGTTTCAGGCTCAGGGGTCTCTGGCAACTTAGGCTCAAGGGTCTCTGGTTCTACAGTGGTGCTCGTCCCCAGAGTCTCCTCTGTTGGCACTACTGCTTCCTCAACCTCTGAGTCCATGTCCAAGTAACTGCTAGACACTGGGGCCATGACACTTGCAGCAAAAGCAAGGAGCCTTGTAGCATCTTAAAGACTAAAAAATGTAGCATGCGGACTACAGTCCATGAAATGTGAAGTCTGTTACTCCTTAAGGTGCTATACAGAACAAAAAAGACAAGATTCCCAATAACAAATTCAAAACAAACACTCCAAGTGTATGAAACCTCACAATACTGCACTGGACCAGTTGATTATTATTATTATTATTATTTTGCAAAGCTTATAATACTTGATGATACAGTTATGCTAACTGTTTTTTTCAAAGCAGCCATGTTAATTACAGTCAGTCAGTCAGTAAATTTTTCGAACAAAAATATCAGTTACCGTATATCTGACAATCAGTTTTACAGAAAAAGTCTATCTGGCAGTCTATGGACTCCCAGTGTGTTTTCATTTCAACTATGAAAAGTCTTCCTCAGGTGTTCCTGTAGACACAACACATTCTAATAACAGTTTACAGAGACTGATAACGTGAAAAAGTAGTTTCACTTCCCTGAGCAACTGAATTCTTTCAGTGATCTACCAATCGGAAAAGGCACAATAGCCCACTAAATTTGTGGGTTAAGAGTGAGATCATCCCTCCGATTTTTCAGCTCACCCTTCCCAATGTGTAGATATTCCTGCGATACTGTTAGTGGGAAGGAGATGCGGCTGCTCCGCTGCTGGTTTGCACACTGCCACAACTCATAACTCCCTATTAAGAGGGGAACTCAGGTTTTATGTGATCAGTGAGAATTTCCACTCATTTTCACCTGAGGACCTCATGCTACATAACAAACTCCTTTTGAAACTTCTTTGACATCCAAGAGAACTTCCATTCTATATAGAAGTACTGCTGTTTGGGGGCGGGAGACGGAGGGGAACCAAGTCAAAATGTCTATTGGATGCATGAACTCAAATCATTCTCTGGATGATGACTGAACGTTGTCAGCATCAAAACAGCAAACATATAATGATTAAATTTGATATGTTGATTATTAACAAAAATTAATTTTTGAAAAATGAAACACATGGGAAAAAGATAGAATTTTAAATAAATGAAGGGCTAAATTATGGGCTATGAGTAATGTGTAGCATACAGCTACATCTGTTGTTTTATTTTAATTAATTACAGCTTGCCACACACACCTCAATTGAAATCAGGATCACAGAATATGGGGAGGTGAAGCTTAGCCCTTGCCTATCCAGTTGTGACCATCCACACAACTAATGGGCTTAGTTTAAAAAAGTTCCCATTGGCACCAATGGGAACATTTTTACTGAGCCCAATAGTTGCATGGAGAAGCAAGGCTGGAATCAGTGCTGGGGAGCACAGGGATAAGCACTCCCTCCATGTGCTGCAATCCAGATAATTCACTCTCTGGTTTTTAAATTTGGGTAAACAAATTACCTAATTTAAAATGACAAAATACATCTGCACTGCCATAGGGATTTGCCCTGACCTCTTCTCCACCCCATCCGAAACCCCTCTCTGCTTCTCCTTTCCCATGGGTGCCCAGTGGGGGGGGGGGGTGCCCAAAGCAGTAGCACCACCAGCATTACAAGATATTATCACCTCAAATGTTGACTAGGCCAAGATTAATGAATGCATTTTTAAACACCATATATTAAAGAAACTCTGAGAGTTCACCTAAGTCAGTTGTGATCCAGGAAGGGGAGCAGGACCTCATCCGGAATCTAATCCATATTTATACCATGCAGTGTGATTTTGTGGATAACATGATGGCCAATCAATTTAAGATCATTGAGGAGTTATGACTAATCATATGAACTGCCCTCAGTTGTAAGTGATTTCAATGGCCAGGCTTCCCTACAATAAATACAGAAGTGGTAATTTGGAAGGAATGGATCCTCCACTCCCATATTTAATTCAGGAAACCTGGTCATTTAAAAACAGGAACACTATCCATGACTGACAGTCCAGCAATATTTGGCCAAAAATGATAAAAAGAAAAGTATGAGTTAGATCTAACATTGAAACCTTGATTATAGTTTTTATCTACTTAACTCAATAGACTTACTTTAGAAGTAGCCATGGTTAGGATTGAATTCTAAGAGCATGATCCACAAAGCATTGGTCAAAGGTAAGCTCGGAAATGAATGGCCGTTTCACAGCAGCAACACGTTTTTGGGTGAATTCTACTAGAATATGTTTCAGGCACTATTCTTAAAGAAGTTACTTACTGTATGTGGTAATTATATGTAGGTTTATGCGATGGTGTGTCTAAAAGCCCTAATCCAGCAGGTCCAGAGTGTGCACTGGAGTTGCAGAATGCAGAAGAAAGTCCAAGTGAGCCCAGGAGCATAAAATATTGAAATCAATAAGATGTGAAGGGTTGTATGGGAATCTCCTGTTTAACTTTGAACCAGGACACAAAGCTGTAGACATACTTCAGTTATAGTCCCCACAATCATGATAAACTTTCATAAAATGCATTTAGTCTAGCTCTCATTATAAAAAACAAAACCCAAAACAACACAACCAAGCCAAGCAATAAAAACAGCACAGTTAAGTAGCTTCATCAGAGACAAATAAAACATGGGCAATAATAAAAGACCAAGACAGGAAGTAATAGGAGGAACTATGCAGTTGCTATCCAGTCCAAATGTTTGCCATGGCATCATTGTCTTCAATGTAAGGAACTAGCAACCTACACTGGGTGCCTCTTCACGAGAGGTTTAATGCTCTTTGAAGTCTCATTAAAAAATTTACCTCCACACCAGCGGAGCGCAAATGGGGCGTAGAGGCGCGTTATCCCTCTGATTATGCGCATTATCGAATGCGCGTTAAACAGCAAGTTTTATTTTGCTCCGGCCGTTAAAGCGCATTTTGACTGTGTGAATATGCGCTTATGTGCATTAACTACTTCTAAACCGCATTTTGGAGATCCGTTAATGCGCTTCGCCGCCTCTCGCCGCCTCTCGTGCAGAGGGATTAGGCGTAAATGCGCTTCTGTGATTATGCACATAATCGCCTAACCAGGCGCAAAAGCGAATCCTTGTAGAGGGGACCTGAGTCAAAAGTATTATCACTACTATCTAAAGGGTAAGTATAGAGACATTCTAAAACAGATCTAGACAATAACTTTGCAGTTTAGATCTAAGCAACAATTACATATGTTTTAAGAAATATATATTAAAACAGGATTTTCAACCACTAAAGAATTTTCTTTTATAAAAATCACATTTTTATCTTGCATGGCATATATGTAAAATATTATAGATGTGCTCCTGACTCTTTCATGAGATGCTACTGTACCTTTATTTTTGGCATCAGACAAATTTTCTTGATGAAATTGTTATAGCAGCAAGAAAAACAATACCCAGAAATTGTACATTTAAATAAACCAGAATGTTCTCCACAAAATACTTCCATCAGATGTAAATACAGTGACCAAAATATAGTTTTGTTTTGTTTTTTCCCTTCCTCTTATGAGTCTACCTGCAATACTTTTCTATAAACAATCACTGCAGTGTTCCCCTAAACGAACTGGTGGGGGAGGGGAGCTTCTCTTCTTGCCATCCCCTTCCCTGGTATGCATCCAATGTGGCAGCTAAAAGCACATGGGCTTACACTACTATGACGCTGTTCTCCATAGCTGCTATCTGAAAATTCCTGGAAATCAGCTCCATGCTAAAACTGGAGTAACAGAATGCTAAGAACATTTTGCAGTGGAACCTGAAGAATGCTGAACTGCCCCGTCACCACATATAAGATACAATGTTCAGTCTAGATGTAGATTCTGCATAATATGGGAATGTTATCAGAGTATGTTTCTTAGTGTTTCCCTTGTGATAGAAAGCCAGTAGCAGACATTCGTAACCCATTTGCCCGATCAGACAAGTAAGTGCATTCACCGACGACAGCACATATAAAAATGCATTCCTTGTGTAGCAGGGATGCAAAAGGTATTGGAAGGAAAACAATGGGATTAAATATCACCTTTAATTTAGGCTGCACGCCTGAATATTCTTACTATGAGTAAACCCCATTGAACACTGAGTGATTTATTTCCAAGTAAACATACATAGGATTGTGCCATTAAAACTTCTAAGAATCCTAAGTACAAGGTCCTGTACTCATGGCTAGGGTCCAGCGACTTTGAAGCATGCACAGAATTCCACAAAATGTCATTCTCTTATGAATAGTGCACCACTTCCTACGAGCGCCAAAAAATACCCTACAGCAAGTGGAGAACCCATATACCACGCTTTGGGGCATACCCAACATGCATTGCCATCTGTGTGGATGTTACTGGGCCAATTAAAAATATAATTAATAAACAAATACTAGATTTTCATACTAAAAATGTTAATGAAAGTAGTTGAGATATATACACATAGATTTATTCTTTAGCATATGCATAGCAATTCCCTATTGCAAAACCCATGAGAATATGACATTGAGAGATCTCTTTCCCATTCAAATTGATAATCTGCATTGGGACTACTGGCAGCAGGTGCGCATGCAAAAGTTCAATACAAAAATGGCAAACACACTTGCCTATATCAGTCATACAACAAATGAGATGAGACTAACATTCCACCATGCCACACTTGTCAGTGGAAAGAAATAAAGCATTAAGGTAAAACTAACCTTTAATTTGTCATAACGTTCACTTAAAGCTGCCACCTGGTGATCACGATGCCTCCCGACCAGTTTACACAAGGCACAGATTAACTGGTCATCAGTCACACAATACATGTTAACTTTCTCGTCCTCATGCTCCAGACACATTAATCCTCTGATATGAGAGTCAGGAATAGGCTCAATCAAACGGTGGCCGGTAAATGGCTTCTTATTTGGATGAGTCGCTTTTAAGCACTCCTCACAGTAGGATACCTCACAAGTGACACAGGTCTTCACTGCTTCCTGAGCAGGATCTTGCTCACAGAATTGGCAGAGAACTTTTTCACTGGAGGACATGCTGTTGCTATCGAAAGCTCGCTCTCTGCGAGTTTCACTGGGAGAATTGGGCCCGCTCACTGAAGCTTTCTGGAACCTGTCGATAATATTCTGCAGCGTGACGTTGCGCTTGAGTCCGTCTAGACCACGCTGACTGAGGGTGATGACATAACGACAAGTAGGGCACTGGAAGGCGGTGATAGATTCCACTGATTCGTTCGTGGCACAGTGAGAGACCAAGATGCGATGCGCACAGTTAAAACAGAGACTGTGAGCACAGGGCAGCAGCAGCGGATCCTCAAACAGCTCCAGACAGATAGGGCAGGTCAGTTCCGACTCCAGTGTTTCCATCTTCAGGCAAAGCTTTCCTGTGTCATCAGCGAAATCCAGGGAAGCTGATCAGCTATCTGAAAAGCACAACATAACATTCGATTAGGCAACACAGAGAAGAGGGGCCAGCCATGGGGAGTTGTCAGCTTTCACCACTTTCCTCGCTATTATCCAGCCACATCTCCAAACTGGAAAGCGTAGACACCATCTACGCACAAACAATTAAGGTATTTCAGACTCTATTTTCCTTTTATTTTCCCCTAAAATAACATTCTTTTTTTAAAAAAAGTCTACATTCCCCCCTCTTATAACAGACCAAGTGCAATAGCATATTGTTTGGAATGCTTTCACATTATTGAAAAACAGTATTAGAGTTTTCAAATCAGCACATGCACACACACATCACGGTGCAATATATTGCTGCTGCAAAAGTCCAGCTATGGTACTACCAATAAATAAATAAATGCCCAAGAGCATTGTAACTTGTAAAGCAACAGAGGGAAAAGGAAGCATCATCATCACATAGAACCTCAAAATTCCTTATTTCTCAACATCAACACCATGACATTGTTAAGATTCCAGGTTGTCTTTATATTTGCAATAGGGTATCTAGTTATCCGTGACTAATGAACAGTAAATATAGAGGAAAATATAGAAATTAGCAGAAAAAAATGCAATGTGGAATATCTCAAAGGTTAATGCTGTGAAGACAGATATATGCATGTACGTGGATACATGACTGCTTTTACAGTTACAGGAATCAGCATGTTCAAAAAGATAGATTAGAAAGAAAGAAAAATATTTAGAGAAGGAAATGGTGCTTCAGCACTACTTGCCAAAGATTTGGTGGGTGAGACACTGTATTTGCTGAACTGAGAATGACTGAACTAAAATACCTCTTTGTTTTTGTTTTACTACAATTGTGCGTGTGGTTTTCAGCTAAGAAGGTCAAAGGCTGTTTTACTATGCAAATATACATTTTTGAGAGCCTTGCTGATTAGCTGAAACGCAGCACAACTCGACAGTGACTTTTCTCAACATGGGATTCAAGAACATGCAGCAGTTCATCCTACCTCCAGAAAGAGATCAACCCTAAAAATGACCGAAACTACACTTTGTTTCCTCTTTCACTAATCACGTTGCATGAAATGATTTTGAAGAGTCGCCCTACGTGGTGCTCCTTCCCTAAGCTCTTGTCAAGGCCCTATCACTGTTATAAGAAGACAGGTCAGTGAAGCAGAAGCAAAAGCTATGCTCCACACTCACAGAAATGTACCTCTTTACAGTACAATCTATTTAAGCTTTGTTGCTCATAATGGAGGACAGCTTCAGATGGCCCAGCTGCATAGCCTTTACACTGTAAAGTCGTTGTTCCATTGTGTGAACTCTTTGCTCCGCTCTTCTTCCCCCTCTCCCTCCCCAAAATTCACATAGAAATCTTGGTTCATTAAGGGTGAAGGGAACCTTATGCTCATTAGCAAGCTTGGGAACCAATTCTCTTTGAACCCTCTGCATTTCCCCACAATTAAACTGGGGGGCTGTAGTTACAGTGACAGGGACACTATGTATAACCTCAGTCCAAACCATAATAGCATAGAAAAGTTCAACAATGGAGGCAAAGTTCAAGTCAACCTCTAACGCTTATTCATACTTGCTTTGTGGAGAGGGCCGAAAAGCCTTTGTCCCACAGAGATTAGAACAATGTGCCATTTGGTTTCACACTTATTTGCCAAATATCTGGGGAACTTTAAAATGCACCAATCCAATCACAAATCCGGTCTGCTTCTTTTTTCAACATCAGCTATGGACTGCATTGGCTCCACTTTGCCAAATGATAACTGGCGTGTGTGATTAAATTCAGACTTGTTGCTTTGGCATGGCCATTACCAAATCACTCTGTTTTCTCATCAACTATTGTTGATGAGCCTACAAACGATGAAAACATGGGAAAAACAATATTGTCTGGCATTTCTTCATTTCCTGTCTCATATTGGATAGTAAAAGCCTAAGCCAAATTGTTTCAATCTATTCTACATAAGGTTGGCAGTTTGACAGTTGAAAAATATGGGAAACCTTGGAGTTATGTTATTTGAAATGAGTTTAATTCATTATGATATTCTCAAATTGTGTGATGTGTGAGTCAAGAGTTAATAAATTGCAGGATCAAAGTAAATGTTACTTTCAATATGCAGCATGCAGCTAAGTAATACCTGATACTGCCACAATGAAAAGGTCTTCTCCCCAGTTAGCCACCCATTGCACCAGATGGTGGGGAAAACCCAGAAAAAAAGGCTCTACTCAAAGGACATCTAAGCACAGGTGATCCTTCAAGTACCCTGGTTCCAAGTCATGAAGTGCTTTAAGGTCTAGACCAGTAGCATAAACTGGGCCTTGAAGCAGACCGGGAACACTTGCAGTAGCTAAATCTATGGCATAATATGCTCATAGCACCTGGCCTCAAGAAAAAGTCCACTAGCAAATGTATTCTGAACTAACTGCATTTTCTGTGCTACCTTCTGAAAGAGCCCTACATATAACATTTACAGTAATCAAACCTTTAGGTTACCAGAGCATGAATCACTGAGGCCAAGCTCTTTCTCTCTGTCCAGCCAAGATGCAGTTGGCAAAACCAGCCCAAGCTGGTAAAAGGTGCTTCACTTTCCATGGAGGAAACCTGCACCTCTTGTGACAGAGGTCGTTCAAGGAGCACATCCAAGCTGCAAACCTGGTCCTTAAGAGGGACTGAATCTGAATCATGTGAATACTACTCAGATACTGTCCATACAATACATTGTATCTAACTTGATGTCTCACTTGCTGATAGGTAGTTGAACTTGTGAACTTGCATTGGAAGTGCTATAAAGTAATATAAAAGTTTTGATGTGATGTATAATGCACATAGCAAGTCACTCTGTCATGCTCCGGTCAACCTATTGAACATGCATGTCTAACCTCTGAGATTGATGGAATGGCAATGTGTGTATGTGCACGAATCTATTCTGTCCTGTTTACCCATGTGATTTGCTCATTTAACCTCCCCCCCCAAATATCATTTAGAAAGAAAGAATTCAACGTGTGATAAAAGTCCACAATTTTTCAATAAAAGCAGAGTGAAATGTAGTCAAAGATTTATGTTCATGCCATATAATCTCTATAGCATGCCACCATGTTCTCAGCAAGATAGATGTCATGAGTAGAGATGGTGTCATGACCAGGCCTGTTCCCCTTGGTGTGGGAGAAGGAGTTTCAAGCTATCAATCAGAATCAGATTCTGAAGCTGAAGAAACAGGACTAGAAAACGTCCCAACTTACACAGGAAGTGAGAGAGGTGATTCTCCCAGGCTCTTCACCAGCCAGGGAAGAATCTTCACCAGACCTTATCAGTGAAAACATTAACAACTTGCAGTCTGTGGGAACTCAAGAATCCTCTGACGGGGAGGGGACTTCAGAGCTAGCTGATCTCAAGATCTGCGGTAAGTTCAAATGGGCGGAGCTAAAGGTAGGCAAGGGGTGGTCAGCTCAACTAGCCTCTTGCCAAAAGCTTCTTCCAAAAAATCCTCCTTGAAGTGAAAGGGCCTCAGAGAAAAGACCTTCCCTTTTCTTGAAAGAACAATTGTCTTGCTTAGTTTAGCCAAGTGTTAGTCTAGAGTAAAGTTCCTAAACTTTAAACTCTCTTGAAGTGCAAGAAGATGTTTATTTATTGAATAAATAATAACAATAATAATAATTTATTTATTTATTTATTACCCGCCTCTCCTTCCAGATCGAAGCGGGGAACAACATCAATAAAAACAATATAAAATACATATAAAATACATAAAACTGATTAAAAGCATATAAAGTTAATACATTATTAAAATCAACAAAGTCTTAAAATTCAGCTGGGTAGGCCTGCTGGAAGAGTTCAGTCTTTATCGCTCTCTTAAAGTCTAGAATACTGGTAAGTTGTCGGATCACTTCCGGCAGGTCATTCCACAGTCTGGGAGCGGCAGAAGAGAAGGTCCTCCGGGTAACGGATGTCAGCCTAGTCTTGGCTGACTATAATATGTTATTCCCAGAGGACCTGAGTGTGCGGGGCGGATTGTATGGGAGACCCAAACCATGTAGGACTTTAAAGGCAGTGACCAACACTTTGTACTTTGCCCGGAAACTAATTGGCAGCCAGTGGAACGATTTTAAAGCTGGTGTAATATGGTCACCTCTAGATGTACCAGTGACCAACCTGGCTGCCATATTTTGAACTAGTTGAACTCCATATCCTGCCCTGAAGCCAATTTGAAATGGGTCTAGAAAATCTGTATTATCCATGACTACCTGGAGTTGGAAGGCAACTGCCCTCTCGATAACCTTGCTCAGGAACGGAAGATTTGATACTGGTCTATAGTTATTAAGATCCAGGGGGGCCAGGGAGGGCTTCTTCAGAAGCGGCCATACCACTGCTTCTTTTAAACAGGATGGAAAACTCCCCTCCCTGAGGGATGCATTAATAATATGTTGTAATTGTAGTCTAATTACATCTCCTCCCTGGGCGACCAGCCAAGAGGGACAGGGATCGAGAGGACAAGTTGTTCTCACTTGTCCAAGTAGCTTACCCACATCCTCAGTACTCATCAGTACTGAAACTGATCCAGTGTAATTCTACTCACGGAGTTGTTGGACACTCCACTGTCAGCCTCTGCTATAACGACGGCATCTAAGTCAGCTCTTATCCGAGAGATTTTATCTGTGAAATGATCATTACAGGCATCACAGCGAACTGCCAAAGTCTCAAAGATCAGGTTCGGGGGGAAGGTGCCTGAGTTAGACCCCTCACCACCCTGAACAGTTCTACTGGATGTGAATTCGCAGACGCAATGCGTGCAGAGAAGAAAACTTTCTTTGCTGCACGTATTGCCACCCCATAGGAACGAAGATGTTCTCTATGTCCTGTCTTGTCGAATGTAAGTTGAGTTTTCCATCATCGGTGCTCCAGTCATCGCCCTTCCCAATTCAACTCCTTGAGATCTTCAGTATACCAGGGTGCCCGGTTAGAAGCGGGTCAGAGATCATGTCGATAGCCCTTGTTAGGTCTTGATTCCATCTATTGACCAAGGTTTCTACAGGATCGTCGACAATACCAGCCATAAAACCCTCTAAGGATTTCTGGAATCCTAAGGGATTCATCAGCCTTCGAGGGCGGACCATCTTAATTGGTCCGCCACCCCTGCAGAGGCGGATGGTAGCCGTGATACTAACCTTGACCAGAAAATGATCTATCCATGACAATGCAGAGGTATTCGTCACCTCCGCCCACAGATCCGTCTGTTTGAAACTGAAAACAGCATCGAGGGTGTGACCTGCTGAATGTGTAGGTCCAGAGACCAACTGGGACAGGCCTATGTTTGTCATGGGTGCCATGAACTCCCGAGCTGCACCTGACAAGCCGGCCTCGAATGGGATGTCGAAGTCGCCCAGGACCAAAAGCCTGGGCGAATCCAACACCAGCTCCAAGGTCAGTTCCGAGAGCTTGGCCAGGGAGTCTGATAGGCAGTGGGGTGGCCAGTACACTAACAGAATCCCTTTGTAGATTCCTTTGCAGACTTCTTTATTGTCTTGCACTTCGGCAGGAGGGCAAAGAAACATGACACAAGATTTTTGTAATTTGACTAATCAATGATTAATAAATTGCGATATTATGTTTCAAATGATGCCTTTGGGCTTCTTGGAACTGGATCATTGAAATCCTAGGGTTAACCGGTCTAATATTGGTTCTTAGGCCTAGCTACATATTACATGCAACACTAGTTAACGAGGAGGCAACTAGGAATTGTGAAGTGGTGGGACAAGGGTTTCCCTTTCCTTACTTGCTATTTTTCTTCCTCAAATCATTCTCCCTGAGAGGTTTTCAGAACCATGTACATTGGAAAACACACAGGGGTGGGGTAGGGGGTGGGAAATACCATTTGGATCAGAGAAAGGGTAGGTAGGGAAAGACCTACGCATCGCCCTAAAAGAATAAAATGTATCCTTGAAACAATGTTAAGTATCTTGTTTAAATAACCAATATGGTTTTAACGATTCAAAACATGAATATTAAAAAAGACATTAAAATATATTCCACATTAGTGTCTCAAACAGCTATTTAAACCAAGGTACAAATACTCTGTAACATGTAATAAGGTATCTGAGAACGGATCAGATTACCATTGCATAGTGACTTTGCAGACGTTACATAGTACGCAAGTTACACGTTGTTCTCAGTTGTTTGAAGGGTTCAATAGCATGATGCCACCATATTCTCAGCAAGCAAGTTTTTTGTAATTTGTCTGAAGCGTGGTGTTATGAGATACCACCAGGGATTGCAACCTTTCCCACAGAATCATGACTGCAAAAGTCAACATGCAAAGGAAAACGATGATCACTCAACACTTCAGGAAATACTATTTGCACTTCCTGAAGAAAACTAGCTGAAAAGCTGCCACTGCCACTACCTAATTTACAAACATGTACTGAGACAGACGAGGGTGTATAATATTAACATCACAGCTTTGAAAAACAAAACAAATAAAAGCAGCATTTCTGTAATAGCAGGAAGTTCTCTTACAGGAAGTCAGGCAAAGTTCCTTTGATGATCTGTTATCAACATCAGTAGACTGTATGGTAATTTCTACGCTTAATTCTGAGCCAGTGATTCTTGAATTTTCGTTCACCTGATATGGTGACTGCAAAATAGGATGTGATGCTTATATAGGAGAAACAGGCAGAACCAGTAATCTACAAATACAATCACGCTGAATGTTCTGTGCTCTAGACACACGTCAACAGCAACAACAACAAAATATAACCCATTTACTTGTTTTGGCTAAAACAAAATGTGAATGGAGATATTAGAAAAACACACTTGAAATACAGGTGTGACAGAGAGGACTGGGCTCAGCATCTGCCAGAGCCCCAGAGCCCTGTGTTGATACCTGCCATGGGCATCCCATATCAATGCAATGGAGCATTGGGGCATTGTGAAAAATTAAAACAGAAGAGCCAAGCCATTTGGTGCTGAGCGCAGTGCCTCTACTGTTCCTGCTTACCAACAGGCAAACCTAATGGGGCCCCTCAGCGTAAGAGATGGTCCACTTGAGGCTATGTTGGGGGCCCTCACTTTGCTCTGGCGAGGACCTGTAATACATGGCCCTCTAAAATTCCACACTGCTCCTGGCAATAGGAACAGAAGGATTTCATTATTCTACTTCTTCCTCTGTGCACTTTTCATTGTTACTCCAGTTGCCAGGTTTAACAGCAATTCAGCAGCAGAGTATGGTGCTAAATTTCATGCCTTCCATTACCAGCTCATTTTGTGGAGGGAAGCTTTTCCCTACAATGGAGGGCTGCAATCTAGAAAGCATTAATGAGAAACCCAGGCAATTTTGGAAGAAAGTTTTATGATGAAGTCATATAGAGAATGCAATGAGCTAACTATACCAGAGTGTGAAAACGAACCCAGAAAACCCAAGAATAGTATTTAGTAGAGTAACTACTAGACAGAAAATAGTGATCAAAGGGGAAAACTAATATTTCAAATGAAATCACTTTGGAAAATGTGTGCATGTGTGATCCTGTTCATTAATGGAAAACTCTCAATAAAATGAATTTCCAAGCACACCACAAATCATAACCTTTTCCACAGTTGACTGCTGTCACACAACAACAACAACAACAACAACTAATATATCTGAGCTGTTGGGCCAATTGCATCAGGAACCTTTGCAACACAAACTATAATGAATGTAATTCCTATCAGGTTCATAGATCATATGTGGGAAAACTTACCAGTGGAATGACGCCTTTCTTTGCTGAAGTTAAGGAATTTAACTAAAGGCCAAGTCAGGGAGCACCTTTTACGTCTCTTAGAGACCTGGTGGTTGAATGTTCATTTGAGCCCTGCCCTCTTCTCTTTCACTGCGCTCTCCATAAATGTCTTTTTTCCCCCTCAAATGGAAAAAGACCAGTCTTTTTTCATTTGAGGGAAAAAATGACATTCATGGAGAGTACAGTGAAAAAGAAGAGGGCAGGGCTCAAATAAACATTAGATAGACAGACAGACAGAATATTTGACATCAGAAGTTAGTACAGCAGCATGCTAATTTTATTTTTAAAAAACTTAAAGGCAAAAACTATTATTGGATTCAATACAACACCCTACATATAGGATCTTCTTTTCTTTCTTTTTTTAATCAACTGATGTATCAACTAATACAGTTATCAAGTTGAAGTCTGTAGCTGAGCTATTACGTATTCTTTGCTGCTATTGGCTGGATGATGACTCCATAGCTCACCCTCCAGCAAGGCTATCAGGTGAAGCTATAGGTTTGCCCGGAGGTATGGAGGAATGGAGTTAATGGATTATAGGCTCATTAAATTTGGAAGTAAAACAGGACAATAATACCAGATCCCCCAACTGAAGTGAATGGAACACAGAAAAAGTACTGAAATTACTCGTAGTTCTGGATTTACATTTTCACTGACCAGCTCTATTACCTTAGAAGAAAAGGATTCAATAACTTTGAACACTGAAACATAGGGCTCCATCACACCTACTTTTTTCCCTGTTATGCACCCACGATTTTGACCTCTGTTTCATTCAACCATGATTCTTGAGATATATACAATCTATTACTGCAGATCATAGATTGAAAACAAAAGGCAGTATCCGACACTGCTGGCTTGCATACGCTATTGACATACCGCTAGCATAAGTGACCTCTAGTAGTATGCTAATAATGTAAGCTGGTGCAATAGGTTTTCTGGGCAAACTCATTGCACCAACTGATGCTGTTGAGATCCTACTAGAGATTGCTTATGCTAGTGGTACATCAACAGTGTAAGCAGTCTTGGATATTGCCCAAAATGACTCAGCACTGCATCCATTATTGGATTCAATAAATATACATAATAGATAGGCAGATTTCTTAATAAATGGAAATGTAACCAAAACACTTCTTCACATGACCAAGAATATGTATACGACTTTTCAACATCATATACATGAAATGAATAATTAGAAACAGTGTTTTAAAGCATGCCAAAATACTAGTAACAAAAGAAAAGGTTCACTTCAGATTTTTAACACAAATATCTTGATGCCTGTAAGTAACTATAGGTTTAAAATGACAGGCAATGAACAAGGAAAAATAAGTATGGTCCCTCATTTGATAGTTTTAATGCAGAATGTTAACATCCCAAAGGTATTTAACAACATATAGATAACTGAAAAATTTAACAGAGCCTAGCACAACTATGCCCAGGTGTCAAAACACAATACTACGCTTACAATCTAATAATAGTCTTGAAATACTGTGAAATCATTCCAAAGTAGCTCAGCTTTCTATAAAGCAAACATGATTAATGTTTACAGTTGAAGAAATTAAATTTGCTAAACATAAAGTTGTTAAACCCTTGTTAAAAAACAAGAACGGTGTTACCATTTAAACTCTGTTGAAAGTAAACACCAAACAGCATACCCACCGACGGATCTTGGCCCAAGTGTTTTGGACGAAACATTGCTGTTAAATTACCACGCTGATCCACCTCAGAAGACAGTGAAAAGTTAAAGCGGCCTATGGCAGCGTCCACTAGTTGCAGAAATCCTGGACCTTTAGCGCTGTGACTGTGCTTGGAACTGTGAGACAGTTGATGCTGAAGCACAACAGGAAAATCTACTCCACAATTCCAGGAAAGCCAGCTCCACCTAATCACCTCCGTCAGAGTTTAAGGACTAAAAACTGCCTCTGCAATCTGGCTGCCTTTTGTCACTGACACTAAAGCAAACTCTCTCCTTTCTCTTTCAGCATTCAACGTCGATCGAGTGAGAAAGCAGCAAGGATCAGATTCTCTCACAGTGCATCCATGTAACCCACCCGACAATGACGGCTTGTAATAAGGGCACTGGGCTCTGCTGCCACATTATTTGAACAAGTGGAAGCTCAGCCTACTGTGTAATTAATCCAGGAATGAATAATGAATTTCAGTTCCCATGCCTGTAAGGGGAGACTGACCTGAACCAGCAAAACCTGTCACACTACCACCAGTTCAAAACTTTACTACTTTCTCATAGAAGGTTGGGGTCTACTGAACAACGATCACATGGGAAAGCATTTGACTGTTCCTGTCTGTTTGATCAGTTCCTTGCATAGGTTTATCAATCGGCTGGAATAATAGTAATAAAGTTTTAACATGAAAGCAAGGACTTCTTTTCTCTCGGTGGTGCCATTTAGGGAGGGCGGAGGGGCAGCTTCAGTCCATATGTGAATTATCTCTCATGAGCCATATAACTTTATTATAAGGTATTAAAAGTAAGCCAGAAACACTCTTAAAATGCACTGATTTGCTTGTGGCATTTAATCTTGGATATATCTAAAATAGGCCTTTGAACCTTATTGTGAATCCTGACACCCCACCCCAACACACCACTGAACCTGAAAATAGTGACCTGGGCAGGATCTACATTACTGCTTTTAAAATGGTTTATAACCATTTTGACAAATGTTGGGGCCTATGACAAACTCCATATATAGTTTTCAAAATGTGTTCAAAGTGTTTTATCCTGCTTGGTGTAGATCTGGTCCTGGTTTTTCTTCATTTACAACTTAGCATATGCAGGTTTTGGGTTTAGATTTTTTTTAAAAAAATGTAATACTATAGTTACATTAAAAATGGACTTGTATAGCCAATATTACAACACCGTCCATATTTTTAAATGAACTTCATAAGAAAAAAAAATCCCCACATATCTTCCTGTATATCTTTCTAAGCATTCTGATGCATAACAGACTTTTGGCTTTCAATGAAGGTGTTAAAAGATTCATGTGAAAGTGGAAGCAGCAGGAATGAATTGCTTCCTTGTGTTCCACTTTTTATGTTGCAGTGTCTCCTTTTATGTTGTTATCTTCAAATGAAAAATGCATTAAATGCTTAGAAGAATGGGTCCAAATCACCATTCCATGTGCTCTTCATCCCAGAGACAAGTTTGCATTTCATTTGCCTTACAGAGTAATTTAATTTCCTTCATTATTTCCTTTCTTAAAAGACTGGTCGAATAGTGCGACATTAAGACTGACATGGTTTCTGCAGGCAAAATCTCAATTTATCTGCAGATTATTAATTTTTTAGAAAAATAAAAAGTCTAGTTAAATAGAGGAATGGAAATGAACAAATAGAGGGCAATTAGCAGTAACCTGAACCATCAAAACTGCTTGGGCAATAGTAAGAATAAAAGAGACTTAGTCCTGCTTTTCATTCACAAATGCATCGTACAGAGCACAGTGAGAGCAATTTCAGACAGCTGGAGGCCTATGCAGGCATTTGCCCACACCACATATAGACCTAAATTGGGGATGAGATCTGTGCAAATATGTATGTCCCATCCCTGTGTGTCCCTGGCTACTTCATAGACCTTTGCACATAGAATGCAAAGATCTGTATATGGGCTGGCAAAGCACATTCAGTTGAATGCACCAACCCAGCTCCCATAATCAGGAACCTGAAAAGGTGGAGTTTCCAACTGTGGGAGCAGGGTAAGCAAGTTCAGTTGAATGCGCTTACAGGCCCCTATACAGACCTTTGTGGTCCACGTGCCAAGAAGGTAGACAGGGGCATGGGGATGCTTGAGGGAGGGGCCTGTGTGCTGACACATGCCCCGTCCCATTTAGCAGTATAATACCTGCATAGGGCTTGGAAATAATGTGTGAATTAAATTATCATGTGATTAGGGGAAATTCCATGGCTGTCTCTCACACTGGGGCTCTTTTCCAAGATAGTGCTAAGGAGATGTGAAAAACCAGCACTATTGCCCTCCTGATGTATATTTATTTAAAAGAAGCTGCCTTGCAGGACAATATTCTGTCCATGCGGCATTCAGCGATAAAAGCACAATTCAATAATATAACATCAAAACACCAATTACAATAAGTCAGTGAGTGTCGTTCCAACACACTCCCCAAAGGCATGGGATCACACCACAAGGAAGTGGCTCTCCCCTGCAGTTGTGTATGGGAAGGGATCATAAGCTTTAGGCACAATCACCAATAGAGCATAAAATCCAGCAGGGCTTTTTATTTTACCAGCTGTAAAGTTCCCTGTTTACCCCAACACAAACATGCGTGTCTAAATGTTCATCTTTAAACACTGTGTCTAATCAATTTTCGTAAATACAGGAGAACCATATTGAGGAAAGCAAAGATTCCAAAGCAAGTTAACTCTTAAACAAAGTGATCAACTTGTCTTTATTTTCTCCCTACGGATTACAGATGCCACACTATGAGTCTTCTGGAAACGTTGCATTTCACTTGTACATGTACGGTCAGCTACAATATGCAATTAGAAAAGGGCCAAACACCTACCTAGCAAAACACACCTAAGTTGTTCTAAATGTGAACATGGCAAAATTTTGTTTGCAAACACACATTTAATCTAGATAGGCTTATAGGAGAGCAGTGATTAGCTACAGCTGTCTGTTAAGTGGGCAATTAGTACCAATTCTAAGTTTGCTCTGTTGCATAATGCACAAAATGGACATGGGGCTTGGCTGGAAAAGTGCATATTAGTTAGATTCTACTGACACATTGTTATCTTGGAATAGCAACTCCTAAATGTACATTAGCACCTGGTGATCTGTTTCATTTGAGTGTACTGTGTGTCTCTGAGACTATGGCTCTGAGAAATGTTTTCCCTGCCACACACACATACAGAGCATTTATTGTAGAAAAGCCATACTTTATTCATTCACTTTTTATGGTGCCTTGGCATGATATAATGGCTAGAACATCCTCCTCCCATATTTTCCCCTTTCATCTTCATTTTTTTTCTCCCCAGAGCTCAGAAAATGTGACCTTTTTCAACACAATGGAACAGCTGCTCAAGCTGTTCCATCACTTTTTAGGCTGGTTATGCCCTGAACAGATTGCTAGACATTTCATTTTCGACAGACTGCCCTTTTTCTCTACCAATCAATGCTATCATGTTAACCCTTTCCTTGCCAAAAAGCATGGCCTTTACATCAATTTCTTTTCTCCCTGCTCCCCAATCATGAATCGCAGCTGTGGGTCGGTGGGTGGGGTCATGATTTTGTTTCTCAACAATCAAAAGATATTATTCTCAGAAGATTCCATTCTATGGATAGCACAAATACGGATGACAGTGATTGTGGAGCATAATTTATTTTTTAATAAAGGTTAATTTGGAGAATGCTTTTTCTCCTTCACAATTCGAAGTTGGCAGTTAGATGAAGGTGGAGAGCTATGGTAACATTTGGAGAAGCTTCAACGAGATCTTTATTGTAAATTATCTTCAAATTACTATGTGCCATAGTCTCAGATCCATCACATTCCTCTATAGTATCAAAGAAATGAATAAAATGTTTTAGTTCAGAGGGCAGAGAAATTTGCAGAACATTTGGGTAAGTTCTCACTAAAGCATATGCATTCCTTTCCCGTTTACCATGATTTTGGGAAGAATGATCCAGTCTTCCAGGAATCCAAATAAATTCACATCAACCTGCAGGAGAGGGAGGCCTGCTGCCAGAGGAGGAGGAGGAGAGGAGTGTGCCTGCCTGCCTGCCTGCCTGCCTGCCTCCTGGCCTCGCTGCTGCCACCACCACCACCAGCCTCTAGAGGATTTCAGCCTGGCAGACTGCTACTCCTTGCAGGACCAGGCTCCCAGGTACTGAGCCAGCTGCTGTGGACAATTACATCAGTCCCCCTCCCTTCCTGGGAGGGATATTTAAGCTGCTGGCTGAGGGGGCCTGGGAAAGCCATCAACCTGCAGGAGAGGGAGGCCTGCCGCCAGAGGAGGAGGAGGAGGAGGAGGAGGAGGAGGAGGAGGAGGAGGAGGAGGAGGAGGAGGAGGAGGAGAGGAGGAGAGGAGGAGTGTGCCTGCCTGCCGGCTTTCTGTTTTTGTCTTTGGTTGTTTTTTTGTTTTTTTTTGTTTTTTCCTCTTTCCCCAGGCTTGAGCTATGTGCCTGGGAGGGAGGATACAGGGCCAGGTGAGGGGATCTGAGGGGAGCACAATCAGGGTAGTGACGGGTAGAGGGAGATATGGCGTTGTGAGGAGGACTTGCCAGGTTAGGGAAACAAGGCCCAGACAGTTAATGGCTGTGCCTTGTTCCGGTCCCCCTCACACCCACAGGCTTGTTGGTTGCCTTATCAGCCAGCCCTCAGGCCTCCGGGTGCTGCTTTTAAATGCCAGATCAGTGCATAATAAGATCTCCCTCATCCACGATTTAATTGTGGATGAGGCAGCCGATCTGGTATGTATAACCGAGACCTGGGTGGGAGAGCAGGGAGGAGTTAGTCTCTCCCAGTTATGCCCACCGGGGTACTTGGTTCAGCATCAGGGTAGACTTGAGGGCCGGGGAGGGGGGGTTGCTGTGGTCTATAGGAATTCCATCCCCCTCTGCGGGCTCCCTGTCCATGCGACTACTGGTCTGGAGTGTTTGCACCTTGTGTTGGGCCAACGGGACAGATTAGGGATTCTGTTGGTGTACCGCCCACCCCGCTGCTCAACAGACTCCCTAGCTGAGCTGACAGAGGTGGTCTCTGGTGTACTGTTGAGGTCCCCCAGACTCTTGGTTCTGGGGGATGTCAACATTCATGCCGAGGGCACTTTATCTGGGGCAGCTCAGGATTTCATGGTTTCCATGACAACCATGGGACTGTCCCAACATACCATCGGCCCAACACATGTAGCAGGGCATACTCTAGACCTGGTTTTTTCAACTGGACATGGAGATGGGGATCTGAAAGTGGGGAACTTTACATCAACCCCTCTGTCATGGTCAGATCACCACCTGCTGAGGTTTAGACTTACAGCGGCTTTTCCCCTCTGCAAGGGTGGGGGACCCATTAAGATGGTCCGCCCCCGGAGGCTAATGGATCCAGATGGTTTCCAGAGGGCTCTGGGGAGTTTTCCGGCTGATAGGGCTGGCTCTCCTGTCGAAACCCTGGTTGATCTGTGGAATGCAGAAATGACCCGGGCAGTTGACACGATTGCTCCTGAGCGCCCTCTCCTGTGTAGAGCTCGAACGGCTCCGTGGTATACCCCAGAGCTGAGAGTGATGAAACAAAACAGGAGACGGCTTGAGGGCAGATGGAGACGAACTCCTGATGGATGCAATCAAACACTGGTAAGTGCTTATGGTAAGCTGTATTCAGGGGCAGTGAGGGCAGCAAAAAAACAATACTTTGCTGCCACTATTCAATCATCAACCTGCCACCCAGCGGAGCTTTTCAGAGTTGTCCGGGGGCTTTTACATGCTGGCCCCAAGGACATGGTAGAACCATCTGAGGCCCGCTGTAATACATTTGCTGGGCACTTCCAGAATAAAATCTCTGGCATCCGTCAGGACTTAGACTCCAGTGTTATAGCAGATGAATCTAGTGAGGTATCCAGAGCACAGACTTGTCCTGTTTTCTTGGATGAGTTTCAGTTGGTGCAGCTCGAGGATGTTGACAAGGTGCTTGGACAGGTTCGTGCAACCACTTCCATATTGGATCCTTGCCCCTCTTGGCTAATAAAAGCTAGCAGGGATGGAACAACTGGCTGGGCCAGGGAAGTGATTAATGCCTCTTTGCAAGAGGGAGTGGTCCCAGGCCTCCTGAAAGAGGCGGCAGTGAGACCACTCCTAAAGAAATCTTCCCTGGACCCTGAAAATCTGAATAACTACAGGCCAGTAGCAAATGTTCCATTCCTGGGCAAGGTCCTGGAGCGGGTGGTTGCGAGCCAGCTCCAGGCACTCTTGGATGAGACTGATTATCTGGATCCATTTCAGTCGGGTTTCAGGCCTGGTTTTGGTACGGAAACAGCCTTGGTCGCCCTGTATGATGACCTATGTCGGGAGAAAGACAGGGGGAGTGTGACTCTGTTGATTCTCCTTGATCTCTCAGCAGCTTTCGATACCATCGACCATGGTATCCTTCTGGCACGACTGGCTGAGTTGGGAGTGGGAGGCACTGCATTGCAGTGGTTCCGCTCCTACTTGGTGGGTCGGCTCCAGAAGGTGGTGCTTGGGGAACATTGCTCGGCCCCGTGGATTCTCCAGTATGGGGTTCCGCAGGGGTCAGTTTTGTCCCCCATGCTGTTCAATATCTACATGAAACCGTTGAGTGCAGTCATCCGGAGTTTTGGAGGGCGTTGTCATCAGTACGCTGATGACACGCAGCTCTATTTCTCCTTTTCATCTTCATCAGGTGAGGCTGTGGATGTGCTGAACCAGTGCCTGGCTGCGACAATGGACTGGATGAGGGCTAATAAACTGAAACTCAATCCAGACAAGACTGAGACGCTGTTGGTGGGTGGTTCCGCTGACCGGATGGAGGGTGTTCAACCTGTTCTGGATGGGGTTGCACTCCCCTTGAAGGAGCGGGTTCGTAGCTTGGGGGTTCTCCTAGAACCATCTCTGTCACTTGAGGCGCAGGTGGCCTCAGTGGCACGGAGTGCCTTCTACCAACTTCGGTTGGTGGCCCAGCTACGTCCCTATCTGGACAGGGATAACCTGGCTTCAGTTGTCCATGCTCTGGTAACCTCCAAGTTAGATTACTGCAATGCACTCTACGTGGGGCTGCCTTTGAAGGTGGTTCGGAAGCTGCAGCTTGTGCAAAATGCAGCGGCCAGATTGATAACTGGAACCAGTAGGTTCGAACATATAAGACCTACTCTGGCCCGCTTGCATTGGCTGCCTGTATGTTTCCGAGCCCGGTTCAAGGTGCTGGTTTTAACCTATAAAGCCTTACACGGCTTGGGACCACAATACCTGATGGAACGCCTTTCCCGACATGAACCTACCCGAACACTACGTTCAACATCTAAGGCCCTCCTCCGAGTGCCTCCTCCGAGGGAAGCTTGGAGGTCGGCAACAAGAGAGAGGGCCTTCTCTGTGGTGGCTCCCCAATTGTGGAACGATCTCCCTGACGAGGCCCGCCTGGCGCCAACATTGTTATCTTTTCGGCGCCAGGTCAAGACTTTCCTCTTCTCTCAGGCATTTGGCAATATCTGAGGAGCCTGGGTCTGTTTTGTTTTGTTTTTGTAGTTTTTTTTTTTTTTTTTTTTTGAAGTGTTGAAGTGGTTTTTAAATGTACAGATTGTGTGTATGTTGTATGTTTTTGCTGTTTTAATTTTTGTATATTGTTTTTAATTGTTTTTAATCCTATGTAAACCGCCCAGAGAGCTTCGGCTATGGGGCGGTATACAAATGTAATAAATAAATAAATAAATAAATACAGCACAGGAACACCAATTAAAGTTTATCTAAGACATTGTAGTATGTTTCCACCCAAAAAGTGTCTCTTCTGGTTAGTTTGCAGTCACTTTTTCCATCTGGGAAAACTGATTGGTGTCTCCGAGCAGTTGGCTTTTCAGCCAACTATGTGGATTCCACCTGATCACTGAATTTCTTTGCCTTTTCTTCAATTACTTAGAAGTTGTTCTACATGTCATGGATAAAGGTGATGAGAGAAGAGAGCTACCCCCTTGATATATCAAGCCCTGAATTTGTAGCATTTTGTTGACACAGCCTAATTTGTGAAGCATGTTATGCCAAAATACTGCCATAAAATGTTTTCATTTTTTTTTCTTTATCAAAGAATTTGCTTTTAACTTAACCACAACTTTGTCTTTGGAATCATTGGCAATCTTTATTAAAGCTTCCAAAATACAGTCATAATAAATGACAAGAGTTTGGGTGGAATCTTCCCTGCAGGGACATCTTGTTTGTGACAGATTTTTCAAAGTGATCTTTGGTGTATTTCTGGGAGGGAGACCACTAATCAATATTGTCTTGAAGTGTTTTTCATCCCTGCGTAGTTCCTGAAAAGAAAGTATATAGAACATCAAGAAATCTGAACAGCTTCAATGTGTAAAGGTATCATCCATACTGTTTTGCCCAATGAAGTTTAGGAAATGATCTGCACGAAGCACAAAAGCAACATGGTTGTTCATACTTTTTATGCAAGCTTGCCGTCCCTGGTATTGACCACACATATTCCTTGCATTATCATATTATACTTTGAAGAATGCTGATAACAGTTTCACATAAGTCTTCTCAAGTATGGTATTCAATTTTTTTGCACAAAGCACAAAAACCACTCCTTCACTTCTCCATTCAAGCAGTACCGAAAAGCAATGCATAGCTTGAGCTGATGTAGAGTCAATGATAAGAGAAAAGTACTTTGTCTCTTTAATCTCCTGAATGATTTTCATAAAAACCTCAATCCCCATTAGCTCAACTAGTTCATCACATATCTGTGAGGAAATGTATGAAACATGATCCTTTCCTTTCTTTCCATGATTTATCAAGTGCTGCTCAAAAGGACCAAACTTGGCAATAAATTTCAATATTCCAAGGGAATTTTCATTGTGGAGTGATCCGAAAGTCTGGCTGATACCGTAGAATGGAAGTCCTCTTTCTGCAAGAAAGATAATTGCAGCAAAAATGTGCTTTAGTATTTTTTCTCAGTATTTGATTTTTTTTCACACTTTTGGCTTTGAAAATGTTCCTTCACTGTGCTTGTTTTGTTCTTCCTTCAAATACAGGCCATCATAAAGTTTGTTGTGAAATACTGTTTTAATGTTCCTTGGGGGGGGGGGGGGGTCACATTTTTTTTCCAGTTTGAAAAACTTCCACAAAGGCAGTTTTCATTATTCTAGATGGTTGAAAAAGTTTGCAGGCTAAACAAAAAAATGTTTCCTGTTGATACAGAGTATAACATCCACTTCTGACAATGTTTCTCCCCATTTTCTAATACCTGTACAAATGTGGAGGATGACAGCTAATGCATTGATTTTGAATATACTCCTACCGAGACTTCAATTTTTCCAGCAATGTTCTGAAAATATTTAGACCTTCTGCCAATGCAGAAATGTTGCATTTCTTCAGTAATTTCTGAAGGCCATTTAGCAAGATCTTGGTCCACATAAGGAAGGGTGACCAGGATGAGATGTTCTACTGGCCTATTAGGCTCTCTTCATGTGTTGGAAGTTCTGAGCCACCAGCACATGATTTTGAGGGGAGGAGGATCCCTGAGGAAGTACAGGATCTCTTCCAAAGCCTGCTAGTATATTTTATGAGACAGGTAACGTCGGAAAAAAAAGAGTAAGTTTTAAGTGTTTCATCTTTGTTTCTTCTTTAAGCCACTTTCTTTTAGCAACTCCACTTTCAAAATGTCGTAAAGACATGGTGGGGCCCTAGTGATAGTACCAGACATTTTTTCTGAAGGTGGCACAAAAGGGGCAAAGTGCATTTATGGGTAGGCAAGCTGTGTCCTTCATTAGATTTCTGAAGGAGAAGTAACAGAAATGTACTTACTATCATCACCAGTACTCCCAACCCAGTAGTTTTGTTGAAATAACAAAGTTTCATTTAAAGCTCCCATGTCCCACCCTAAACATATTTTCTTTGAAATAAGCCCTGTTGGTTTTGATGAAGTTAGATTAGATGATTTAATTTATATTTTATATAGTGTATTAAACAACCATCTCTCTTAAAGGCACACATTTACAGAGGGAATGACTTACTCACAAGATTCGTGGATAATTGAATTCTATGCCTTTAGACAGCAAGAGCAATAATTAAGTTAATAACTATGCATGCCCCCCCTTTTTAGAGCCCATGAGCTTATTTGGAATTTTGAGAAATTGCCATGGGATTGCCACAAAAGGGCTGCTGCTATGGGTAGGATAGGGCCAGTCACAAAATGTCTGCCATTGGCTGCCATTCCAATATTTCATTTCACATAACATTAAAAGACAAGTAAATTGTCCAAGAACCTTAGTAAAAGACAGAAGTGGGATATATGAGGCCCAAAACATAAAGCCACTCCTTTGAACCCAGTCTTCTGCTCCAACGTAACATCCATTTCACAGAAGGCAAGTCGTTTCCCCAAATCACCCCTAATTAAAATACACTACCCACATGCACACCCTTTCCCTCCCACACAGGTCATCCATTTTTTCTTCCCCCATAGTACCTACCTTTCCTTTATTCACTGACATACACCTGCTCACTTGCTATTTCCACTCCTCTTCTTGGAATCCACATGATCTCCTGCTAATAATGTCCAGTTAGAACTGTTCTCTCTTCTTTTTGGTGGTCCTGTCCAATTAGAACTGTTCTCTCAGTTCTAATTAGTGTTCTCACTGGAGAAGAGAGAGACCAGTGCTAACTTGTCTCTCTTCTCTCTACTGTGAGTGTCCATTAGAACTAATCTTTTTCTTCTCTCTTCTCTTTTTTCCCCCTGATTCTGCTGAACAATCAGAACAGGAGACAAGGGCCTCCAAAAACTATCTTGGTGAGACTTAAGAGAAACAGTTGCACAGTGAAGGGAGCAGAAAGCTTAGAGAACATTCTGGTAGGTCCCTATAAGCACACTGGTTCCAGCAGGCACTGTGTTGAGGACCCCACTATGTCTGGGCTGTCTGTGGCCACAATCATTTTGCTCATGCTGTCATTACAAAAAGACACTACAAATAGAGTTGGTTTTGTGATTCCCCCCCCCCCCCCCATTAGGTTTATGGAAGTTCAAGTTAACAAGATTCTGAAAGAAAGGAGTTGGCAACACTGCCACAATGCCAATGTTGATGTAGCCTCATCCATGTGTGAGGCCCCCTTCATATATGAGGCCTGGGGCAATTGCCCCGTCCCCCATCCTTAAAAAAGCCCAAACTTGAGACATTCAATTTGATTGATGGCTTTATTAATTTTATATCTAATCTTTCCATGAGAACATGCCCAAGGTTTCTAGCAACAATAAAATAAATACAGCAAGGTAATATATCACAGTATAAAAACTGGAACAAATATAAACTAGTCAATAAAATAGCATCCATGAAAACTAACAGACATCCAAAGAAACATAGGTATAGAATAGGCAGGGCCCCATCTTCCCCCTTAAAATACTGCTGGTTTTAACTTATAAAGCCATAGTGTATGAAGGATTATCTCTTTCCATATATCCCACTAGTGCCATGAGATCAGCATTAGAGGTTTTGCTCAAACCATTCCTACATACTGAATTTTGGTGGGTTGCTACCCATGAGCAAACCTTTCTGTGGTAGACCCCCACCATTCTGTAATTTCCTCCCTTGGGGTCTTCTGGTACGTATTTTGTTGATTTCTTGGCCTTTTGATTTACTATATATTTTACCACCAGCTGTATTTTAAAGTTATGTTTTAGAACTATTGTGTCTCAATTTGACAAAGACATTTAATCTTTGTGCTAGTTTACACTCTTGTAAATTGTGTGTTTTTTTAATAATTTTTATTAATTTCAACAATATAAAACATAATAATAAAACATGACTACATAAAATACAAACAATGCCTAATCCTCTACAACCCCCCTGTGCTACCCTACCCATGAGACCTTCTCTTGATCAATCTTCATCTTTCCAGAATTTTAATGACTCTTCTGAAGGATTTTGTCCCTTCCCTGATCTTAATACATATTCCAAAAAGGGACTCCATATTTCTCCAAAATCACTCTTGCTGGACATTCCCCTCTTTATTTTCATTTTACAAGTCAGCATATCATTCAACGCCATATCCCATATTTCTTTATACCATTCTTCTATTGTATAGCTTCCTTGTCCTTTCCAATATTTAGCAATCATTAATCTTGCGGGTGCCAGGAGGTTGTTTACCAATTCTCTCTTAGTTCCCTTCTCATTCGCTCTATCCCATATTGCTAGTAGAGCTATCTTTGGGTTTAATTCCAATTTACTTCCAATTATTTCACTTATTTCTTTAAACACCATTTCCCAAAATTTTTGTACATGTTCGCAGCTCCACCACATATGAAAATAGGTTCCATCCTCCTGACATCCCCTCCAACACTTCTTAGTCACTTTTTTATCCATCTGGTGAAATCTAGACGGTGTTAGATACCATCTCCATACAGTCTTGTAAAAGTTCTCCTTAATTCTTATCGATAGCAACTTTAATATTCTTTCATTCCATATCCTCTCCCAATTATACTCTTTAATTTTATCTCCTACATCTTCTTCCCAAATCTCTTTTATAACTTTATGTGAGTCCTGATATTCATCCTCTATCAATATTCTATAAATCTCACTAATCCGCCCTTTCTTAATTCTAATTTCTTCTTTTTTCCCTTCTAGTTCAATTATATCTTCAAATCTTGTATTATTTCTACATTTATTTCTTAATTTCCATTCCTTAGTCCAATTCCCCAATTGTAAACCTTTGAACCATGCAATCTTTTGTCTTTTAAACAACTCTTTAATTTGCTCATTATCCTTCATATTTTCCATCCAATTCCTTAACTTAATTATTTCCTGATCTTTTAATGTCGCTTCTATCTCCGCTTTTAATACTCTTGGAAAATTTCCCACTACTACAATTGGGGCAAGTGGAGAATCTCCCGGTATCAACTTCCCTCTAAATTTCTCCCAGATCTCTAAAATATTTTTCAACATTGGGTTGTCCAGTCCCTTCCAATCTTTCTTTTGAATATTACTAAAGCATATATTCTTCAATTTATAATCAATTTCTCCTGTTTGCATTTCCAGCCATTCAAGATCTTCCTCTCCTATTATACAATTTATAACATATCTTAACTGATTAGCAATATAATAATAATTAATATTTGGAAGTCCTAAACCTCCTTTCTTTTGAGCTTTATACCATAATCTTTTATTAATCCTAGCTCTCTTATCTCCATTACAATAAGCATTAATCATATTTTGCCAACTTTTTAACTCCGCTTCTGATATTTTAATCGGCAACATTCTAAACAAGAAATTAATCTTAGGTAAAATCTTCATAACTTAATAACTGCTATTCTACCAAACCAAGAATGCTTCAATTTTCTATAACCCTCTAATTTCTCCCCTATCTGTTTTTTTAAAGTTACAAAGTTGAGTTCCTCTAATTTTTCTAAATCTTTATCTATATTAACTCCCAAATAACGTACTATATTTCTAAGCCTTAAACCCAGCTTAAGTTTACACTCCTCCATCTCTTCTTTATTATAATTAAATAGCATCATTTCTGACTTCCCCCAATTCACTTGTAATCCCGTAATTTCCCCAAATTCTCTCAGATGTTTCTTAATCACCTCCCCACTCTTCAGGGGATCTTCTATTGTCAGTAATGTGTCATCCGCAAACATATTCATTTTTATCTTCTCCTTTCTTCCTATCCCCTTTAAACTTTCATCTTCCCTTATAATATTTGCCAATATTTCTATCACTATTGCAAACAAGATCGGTGAGAGTGGGCATCCTTGCCTAGTTCCTCGAGCTAGTGTAATCTGTTGCGTCAACCCATCATTAACCATTATTTCAGCTTTATTATTTTTATACAGCTTATCAATCACACCCATAAATTTATCGCCGAATCCAAATGTTTTTAATATTATTTTAAGCGCTGGCCATTCCACGCAGTCAAAGGCTTTGAATATATCCAATGCTAATAAACCTGCTTTTAATTTCCTTTTTTTTATAATATTAATGATATTTAAAACTCTTCCAATTAAATTGGGCATTTGCCTTCCAGATATGAATCCACATTGATCTTTTTTGATATATTTGGCTATAAATGTACCCATTCTTTTAGCCATTATTGCTGTAAAAATTTTGGAATCTTGATTAATTAAAGATATTGGTCTATAAGATGCTGGGTCTGTCAAATCCTTACCTGGTTTCTGTATTAAGATAATTAGGGATTGATCCCATGATGGCGGAGTCCTTCCTCCTTCTATTATATTATTATATAATTTTTTTAATCTTGGTATTAACATTTCTTTAAATATCTTATAATATTCCGGCCCCAAACCATCTATCCCTGGAGATTTCCCTCCTTTTAATTTATCAATAATTCCCTCAATTTCTTTCTCAGTGACTAAACCTTCCATATAATCTCTATCTTGCTTCTGCAACCTTATTTTCCAATTCCTCTCCACATATTCCTGAATCTTAACTTGTGGATCCATGCCTGATGTATATAGTTCTTTATAAAATTCCTGAAATATAATTAGTTTATCTTTCATTATATTACAGCTATTTCCTAGCTTATCTCTAATTGTCCCAATCATATTCTTAGCCTTTTCAGACTGCGTGGATCTAGCCAACATCCTCGAGTTTCTATTATTATATTCAAAAAAATCTCTCTTTAGGTATAACAAATTCTTTTGAACTTGTTCTAAATCTTCTTTCTCCATTTCCTTTTTTTTAGCTTGAATTTGGGCAATTAGACGTTTATCTTTAGTCTCTCTTAACCTCTCCTCTAAGTTCTTTATCTCCTCTTCTATCTTTTTACCTTGTACTTCCTGTTGTTTTTTTAGGGTGCACATTTCCCTAATACAAATCCCTCTTACTACTGCTTTCATAGTGTCCCATAATAAGCCCTGCGAGTTGGCCTCTCTTTCATTTATCTCCCATATTTCCTGCATTTCTTTTTTAATTTTCTCCACAGTATTTTTATTATTTAAAATCCTTGTATCCATTCTCCATCTCTTCGCTTGTCTATAATCTTTCTTCATTTTGATATCCATCATCATTAATGCGTGGTCGGTGACCTTAATTACCCCAATATCACAATCCATAAGTTTAGGTACCATGTTTTTTGACACAAAAATAAAATCAATCCTTGAAAAGCTCTTAAATCTAGGTGAATAGAAGGTATATTTCCTTTCTTCTCCTTTTAAAACTCTCCAAACATCCATTAACTCTTTCCCCTCCATTAATTTACTTAATTCCGTCTTCCCCTCCCTTCTAAAATCTCTTAAAATATTATCCCTATCTTTCCCTTTATCTAGTACCATATTGAAATCCCCTGCAATCACCATTTTCTTTTTACCCACCTCTCCCACTGCATTAAATACTTCATCAAAGAATTCCATTTGTTTGCCATTTGGAGCGTAGATATTGATTAAAACATACTCCTCCTCTCCCAGCTTGCAGTACATTATGAGATATCTTCCATTTTTATCTTTCTTTACACTTTGAATATTAATACCACATTTCTTTGATATTATTATTGCCACCCCTCTCACTTTAGAAGTACCATATGACTTTTCATAAACGCCAACATCCCTCATTCGGAGCTCATTAACCCCTTCTTTTGCTTGATGGGTTTCCTGCAAGAAAAATTATATCTATATTTTTTCTTCTTAACAATATTTCTATTCTTTTTCTTTTGATGACTGTTCCTAGCCCTTTAACATTTAATGTTGCAATTCTTAATTTATTTTCCATCTTTCCCTTTCACACACCTCTTTAAGTAGGTCTCCCTCTGTGAAACACTTACCCCCCTCCCTTACCCTCCCCCCCACATTCCCCCCCTTTCCCCCCCCTCACCAACCATCTGGTCGCTGGTCCCAATATTTTTTATTAGAACTCTCGGGGGGGGGGGGGAACCCGATCCAACCTCTCGGAACAAAGTCCATTCAACCTCTCCTTTCCTCTTCTTCCCTTATCTCTGTTACTTTTTCATTTCTTTATTGACAACTTCCTCCAGCAGCACCATCTTGGTTGCTTCCTCCTCCAGCTCCTTCTTCTTGCTCTGTTTCTTTAACCACCTCCGTGGAATCAATTATGCCCAGCTTCTCCAGCAACTCCAATCCTTGTTCACAAGATATAATTCTCTGTTGCTTCCCTTTCCACATGAATCTCGGGAAAACTGGATATCCCCAACTATATGTTATCGAATTCTTCCTTAATGCGCTTGTACAAATTCTGATACTCTTTCTCCATTGCACGGTCTGTGGGGACAAATCCTGATACACTTCCACGGGTTGCGCTTGTATCATTGGCTGCCCTTGCCTTCTGATTGCTTGCATAAGCTTCTCTTTTTTGTAATAATTTGCAAATTTAACAATTATATCCCTTGGCAGCAAGCCCTTTCTCCTGTATCCGACCCTGTGAATGCTCTCCAGATCCGCCATTTCCCAAACTTCCTGAGGCTCCTGTGTTTTAATCCAAGCCAAAATTACTTCTCTTAAATCCTTAGGAGTCTCTCTATCTTTTTCTCCAAAGGACCTTATGCGAATGTTTCCACATCTGTCCCGGTCTTCCATAGCAATGAGACATAAATCATGTTGGGACAACTGCTCTTCATGCTTGTTACAAATTATCTTCAGAGCTTGAGTATCTCCCTTCAAACCCTCCACATCCTTCGTGACAGCCTTAAGTTCTGTCATCATTTCAGCTTGTACATCAGTTATCCTTTTAACAATCCTCTCCTCCTGCGCTGCCAAAAGCGTCACCATCATATCTTTAATGTCATTTTTCAATTCATTCATTGGATCAGCCTGGCCTCCTCTGGGCTTCTTAGGAACTACAACTGCCATTGCTGCTGCTGACGCAGTTCCTCCCTCACTCGGAGGAGAAGTATCAGACTGCTTGTCAGCCATTTTTTCTATTCTGTCCGTTCTAGTTAATCTGGTTAGCTTTTGCCAATTTTTGTCGGAAGGATGCTTAAAAAGCCTTCTCCAGGTGGGGGCTGGGGTAGGTTTTTCCCCCCGTTTCTGCCTCTTTTTGCTCATTAATTTCCCCTTTCCCCGTCTGCCTGGTGGCTTTAAAACTCTCCTTTCACTTCTCAGGCAGTTACGCAGCTATAAAACTTTCACTGGGGTTTGAAGTTTATCTTTCACTTTCCATACATTCCAACTCCGTCTCTCCCCCAGTTCTCTGTCCTTCCAACTGCCTTAATCACCAATTATATGTCCGTTTATTTTAATTTTTTATTTTTTTACCTTCTTTCGTGCTGTATTTCTCTCCATGCAGTCTTTCGCTGAGCTTGTAAACAAGCCTCCGTCCGATTCACAGTCTGTCCTTTATTATCTCCCGACACCTTTATGTCTTTAAATCACATTCCAGCCGCTTTCAGATAAGGAATTCATGCTTAAAACAGCTTCTTCTTGGAGAGCAGATGAATTACGACCCTATTCCATTTTCGGCTAGACCACGCCCCCCATAAATTGTGTTTTGATACTGCTTTTAACCTTAATTGTATTTGATTGATTTTACTGTGTTTTGTGTATCTTGCCTGAGGCTATAGTGCATCTCATAAGTTGGATGAATAAATAAAATACATGAAATAACAATAAGTAAGTCCTATAAATCTTCAGATCCTCCACTGATTGGAAAATAGTTTGTCAGAAGAAATAACTACATTAATAAAATTTACTAATATGGTCAGAATCAAAGAAGACCACCTAAGAAATTATAAATATTTTTCCAGGACAAGTGGGCTAAATGTGAACTACTGGAGTAGTAGACCATTGTTCTACCATTGTTTTTGGTAGAACTTTGGAGACTTTGTTTTCTTCATGAAATATGTCACTTTATATAGGAATAATGTTGAGAGAGAGAGAGAGAAGGAACTTATTTAACAAATAAAAATAACACTCTGGGTTGAAAAAGCAATGCTACAGGATCTGGGCTGCAGACAAACAAGACCATAATAATCTAAAAAGGGGCACTCTGAATTATAGTAGTGCCCTGACAATGATATCAACTGCAGGTTGCATGATGCAAGTGATGTCATGATATTTGCTTCCATAAAAGGTATCTATCCTTAAACATTCTGGAAAGTGCTATATTAGTTTAGCAGGAAACGGAGCTAGCTCTAGAGATTTTGCTGCCTGAGATGAAGGATAAGATGACACCCCTTCCCACTTTATAGAAACCAACTGGACTGTATACCACACCTGAGTGCAGCAGAATAGCTTAGGAGTTGCAGGGCAGGCACACATGCACACCTGTCTTCCAATATCTCACAACTAGGGATGTGTATCGTATCGTTAAGATGTCCGATAATGATACAATATGGACTTTATTGGACATCTGATTAATGATAACGATATGATAGACAATCCTACAATAATTATCAGATACGATAAAAATCCTACGATAACTATCAGTTTTATCGTATTATCGGAAGGCTCTTTCTTTTTTGGCGCCACATGGAGGGAGCTAGAATGGTGAGGTGTGCTTGCTGAGACTGACAGATTCAGTGACCAATCGTGCAGCAAGGATTCTAGCAGGCGCCAATCACAATGTCGGAGGAGGGCTGAGCACCCCCACCCTTGGGTTTTCCATCTCTGTTGGGAGTAGGAGTTGAAGGAGAAAAGTGGATTTTGGAGGAAGTCTGTGTATTTTTGTGATTGAGAGTCTAGTATATAGTATTATTCTTCTCTCTATTTTCTTCTTGGATCTTTCTGTTCCCCTCTGTGTCTCGTTCCTTGTGTGTCTGCTGTTTGTTGGTTTGATTGAAGGGTTAGGTTAGCGTGACTGCTGAAGGTTCTGTGTGAGTGTGTTGTTGAGAGCTTACTTCTGAGTAACAGCTGCAGCTGTGTGTCTGAAATTGGGCACAGATGAGTCCCCTCAAGGCCATCTGTGAGATTCCCATGAGTACTGGACGATGTCTCTTGAAAAAGGACCACTTATGCCACCTGAAACAGTGGATTTTGAAAACTTACTTCCAAGTAATGCTTGCACCAATTGTTCTGTAATTTGGCACACATGACTAGCAACACTCAGTCTGCATTGTGACCAAGTTTCAAACCTGTAACTTGGAAAATAAAGAAGTTTTAGGCCTTTCTGACTCAAAAATCAACTCTATAGGGCAAAATGTACAACCAATATAAATACTGGATTTCCAATAATTATCGGAAATACGATACTATACGATTAACCTATGATATTATTGGAGACGATGATTTTTTTGGTCCGAATTTCCAATAACGATACAATATTTTTGGGCGTGCTTGAGGCAGCTGCATCACTTTGTCTAAAGATAGATCCAGCTCTGCGTAAGGAGGAGGAATCTTTAAAAAGGCTGAGCAGAGAACGTTTTGGAAAAATTACAAAACCATCCCAAGAAGGCCTCAACGGAACAATGATAACAATAAGTTATATGATGATTTGAGGACTAACCAAGGAATGTCACCTTAACTTCTGATTTGAAATTATAATGCCAAAGTCAGGGCATTACATTCTTAGCAGCTGGCTAGGAAAAAAATTCTCTTCTGGGAATTCAACCCAAGTGGTAGACAATTCTCAACACAGCTGGCTTGTTCATTCCTTGTGGAGAACATCAGTGCTAGTGGGCTGACAGACTGATGTAAATGCCATTTACACTTCAGATTACCGCAAAATTTTGCAGTTAGAAAGTCTTTGAAGTCCTCCATTTCCATCTATAAAATGATTGCCGATCTTGTAACTCAAGTGCTTTTATGCCACCTTACTTCACTTTATTTTTCAAGAAATAAAAGTATACCCAGCTTCCTTTCCCCCTGAACACTTTTCTATCAGGATATGAACATTAAGTGGTTCAGTTTGCAGATGCATAAAAGGATCAATACGTGTTTCATTAATGCAGACACTGGGTGAAAGAAAAACTAGGTTGTCAAGTATGATCTTCACCTCCAAGCTATACAAAGGAGAGGTGGAAAGTATTCAGTGTGCCTTGGAGTAAATTGCAAGTTGAGGGCACAATCATGCCCTCCAATACGTAACATGTCCATTTCATAGTTCATCATATTTATGTACATGTTCAACAGAAGCAGCTGTGACAGCATGCCGAGGGCAATGTTTTGAAATCACTTGCCCTAATGGAAGCCCCACTGCCACACAAATAATTCATTTGTGAACTGCAGACTGAGAAATCCTGGCTGTTGGCCTGGATGGGCTTTAAGATTCCCTTAAAGCCCTCTACGGTAGAGCCATGAGGGAGTTCTGGTTGCTTGACAGAAAAGGGCAGGGTCGTTAACAGCCTTTTACAGCCTAAGAGCTAAGAGATATGTAGCTTAGCACTTTTGTCCAGTGTGGGACAGTGTTCTCCCTTCATTGCCCAAGATAGGATACCCCTTTTATACTTGCAAAATTAGCTGCTGTTTGCATAGGATAAGGATTCCTAAGGAATTTGAGGCTCCATATTTCTCTTCTAATGAAATTAATGGCTGGGAATCCTTTGGTGCTGATCTGGTATTCTGACTAAAGGAGCGGGTTCCTTTCTGTCAGTGATCAAAACTCTTGAAAGCAGCACAGCACCAGAAGAGGCTTTGGGGACAAGCACATTGTCACTTCATCCTGTGCTCTTGAAGATGGGCAGGAATCATTACCCATAACATTAATCCTTCACCCTCAGACTATTGAAAGTGGTTAACTGTTTGCTCTGGTAGCAACAGATCTCCTCTGAATAGGCAACAGTGACTTCTGGAAGAGCAAATGAAGAACCCATGCTTTACAAATATAGCTGAAGATGTTGAAGTGGATAGGACAGGTTAGTATAGGGCAGCAGTGACTGCTCCACATTCCTCCAAGAGCCCAAGATGCTATGGCAGTACTTATTTATTTACAATATTTATATACTGCTCCCCATCCAAAGAATTTTGGAGCAGTAAACAACAAACAGAATATATATATATATATATATATATACACACATACACCACCACATTAAAAATACAATTTTTAAAAGAACAAGGTTCTGATAAAACCCAGTAGTGGTATAACTATGGCCAATCATTCACGGAAAGCTTCTTGAAATAACAACATTTTCAGGAGGCGCCAGAAGCAATACAACATTGGTGCTTGCCTGACCTTCAAAGGCAGAGAATTCCATAGGAAGGGTGCTGGTGGACTCCAATCGAAACAAAGGTCCATGTGGAACCACCAGAAACATGACCTCAGATGACTTCACTGACTGGGCAGGTTGGTAAGGGAGAAGTCACTCTCTCAGGTCTTAATCACTGGTCCCAAGTGGTCCCACACTTCCCCAGAACTCCAAATATTCAGAAGTGCCATCCATCCATTCCTGCGTATGGCTATGTTTTCCAATATTATGAAATAAATCTACTAAATTGTTCTGTCAGCAAAACACTACAGAGAGTGGTTGTGAGTGCCTGAAGCTTAAGGGCATCCTCCTATTATGAAGCAGCTGCATCACCCACTTGACATAAAGTGCTTAAGAAAGAGTTTGCAAGGATGGGCAGCAAACCCATGATTAACATCGATGAGTTATGTAAGAAACTTTAGAAATCAAACAGTGTAAGCACTAAGTGCTAACTTAAATTAGGCACCTGCCAAGCCATTTGGAAAACGTTAAGTGCTGAACAGGATTTACTGCTAAAAGCTGTAATTCTTTGATAAGGTTGCCTTAAAAATGAACCATATGTTACTTGTTCAATACTTTGAAAGTTTTAACATACCTGTTGGTTATATGAACAAAGTAAACTGAAATAGCCTACACAACTGAGTTTATTATCTGTATTTTATCAAAAGTAAGTCTAGGATTTTCCTTAACTAAAACTTTTCCTAAGCAGGGACACAGGCAATGTTGACGTACTTAAATACTTTGTTATCAGGAAACGGAAGTTAAAATGACAATCTTACAAAAACACTTGTATATTATCAATCCAAACACACCAAGTTTCTCAATGCCTCAAACTGACTTTTTGTTTCACAGTCTTGGTCTCCCCTGGCATCCAGATAGTGTTCTTATGTGGCTGGCTATGAGAGCACATTTTTCAACGTCAGCTTTCTCTATCAGCTAATTTTCAACAACCCTTGTTTCCTTCTTTCTGGGACCTTTTGGGTGGGAGTGGAGGCGGGGTGGGGTTAAAGGAACTGCTTTTGTTCCACTCCTCCTGACCTCATAGATCATCATCCATAAGTAATTCTATGGATGTGCAGTTTTTAATCACTATCCTTACTGGCAGCATCACGGATTAATCTGTGGACGATTCCAGCAGTAGCTCCATGCACATTAACCCCCCTGGGTAACTGGACTCTAAGCCCCTTTTCTTATGCAATGTTTCCTCTACATCATGCTAAAGCCTTCTTGTTGATAGTTCTGGAAAGCATCTTTTATCTATATATTTAGCTACACAGATGGAATGAGCTGTCATAATGCATTTCTAAAAGCCTAAAGAGCTTTCTCCTGAAAATAATTTTAGAAACACAACAGTGGATGTTTTATCACCAAAAACCATATAATCTTTCAAATGCATGCCAGGCAAAATGCAATTTAACACAACAAAAAATTTAACAAAATATTATCATTCATATTATAGCTAGTCAAAACTAAATGTTGTATAGAATATCAAACACAGTAATTTAAGAGAACTAAATAAAAATTATATACTATTGGGCCCCAATCTGTAATAATTACTCCACCCTTGCCTTTTTTACACTGTGATGATTTGTACACTTTTTTAAAAAAAAATCATAAAAGTATTTCTTTTTTCAGCCTTTTCTTAATAAAATTATATATACCTGGTCGACAACTACGATCCTCAGAGGGGACCCTACTGGCCATTCCAAGATGAACGGAATGCCGCCATGAAGAACCTCGGCGGTGGGCCTTCTCTGCAGTGGCACCCATCCGCTGGAAAACCCTCCCTCATGAGGTTCAGGAGGCAGAAAATGTTACATCTTTTAAACACCTCCTGAAGACATATCTTTTTACACAGGCTTTCCCTGGTTTTTAATGTAGCTCATTTTACACTGCCTGTTTAACTTTTTAATGTTTAAATTTATATTGTTATTCTTATGGTTTTTAATTGTGCACTGCCCAGAGAGCTTCGGCTGATGGACAGTATAAAGACGTAATAAATAAATAAATAAATATATAAAATAGCAGATTAAATTCAGGTAACAATAAATCTGGCTACATATTAAAATGTATTTTCATGAATTTTGAACATTTATACTTGATTTTTGTTTAATTTAAAAACGTGCAATATCTTATATCATCCAGTTAGTTCAAAACAAGGTATGGTCTCACTTGCTTTGGCGCTCAATCATGTATGTCCATGCTATTTTTCTCTGCCAGAATTATGCTGCTGTCGCTGTCACAGATAAAAATAATCTAGGTCAAAAAGGTAGTTCTAGTGAATAATGACATTGGACAAGGTTAATACAATATTAACATGTATTAAACAAGAATGTCATTTTTCATTATACCACCTTACCTGACGTCAAGCATTTGAGGAAGAAGACCAGTAAACATAGCTGAAGTTTACTTTTTTCTGCCTTAAAGGTGACCATTACCACTTCTTTACATTATCGGAGAGCCCATGTGGTATAGTGGTTAGTGCTGGACTGGAACTTGGGAGGCCTGGGTTTTAGTCTCCACTTGGCCATGAAGCTCACTGGATTACTTTGGGCCGATCACTGATTCTACTTCACAGGATTGTTGCAAGGATGAAATGGAGAGAAGGAGGACTATGTACACCACCTTGGGGCTCTTGAAGGAAAGGCGCATAAATTTGACAAACAAACAAATTATTATTACTGGCTAATATCAAAGTACTGCTTTACATAAACTACTTTGATAGTGTCATGGCTACGTGATATTGTCCATTTTTGTCCAAATTCTCCTATGTTTGCAGTGTTTCCTTGTTGTATTTAGACATAACTTTCATTCCAGCAAAACACAGATGCTATCTGTGTTTATTCGAAAGTAAGACACGTTCATTTCAATGAGACGTATTCCTAGGAAACTATGCTTAGGATTGCAGTCAGGATGAAGTACAAACCCAGCTTTTCCTTTTAGTGACTTTCCTTTTGATGACTTTCATGGAGGATGTCTTGTGATACTTCAGGTATAACTAGGAAGAACTTTATGGCATACATAAGCTGGTCTTCAGGGACAAAAAGCAGTGGCTGCATTTGCATTTACTCTATGTCGTATTGGCCTAAAATGAGTATTTTGATAAGCCCCACAGCACAGTCTATCATTTAGGCATTATCTCATTGTTTGAAGTTACATACTGCAGTTATCTCAGCTTGCCAAAAGTCTACTGTTCACATCTCTCTTCACAATGCCAAGTTATTTCAGTGCTCAGCGCTCCAAAACTTCCTTGCTGTACCTATGGACACTTTCATCTCAAATATTATTCTCTGCTGAATAAATCATAAAACAGTATGATAAAGTGTTTTGTTCTAAGTGACAATTGCAGTCTACTGTTCTTTTCTTCTCAAACTACCTGACATTTTATTATTAACCTATGTGTATATTTATTTATTTTTTAAAAACTATGCTTATGCAGAGCATAAAATAATTATCACAGATATCTACCAACAATCTTTTGAAATACTGGCATCAACTCTAACATAAGAAAGAGGCATTTTTACATAAATTCCTCTCTTACTAAAAGTTCAAATGATGTTTGAGACAGTACCATTTCCCAGCTGAAAGACAAGTTTAATCTACTGTCAGCCCTCCCAGATAGGAAAGCTCTTTACTCGGCTTGCTCAGCCTTATCAACAGAAGGAGAAATCTTCCAACCAACTTAGAGAAAATTAAGAACTGTGAAGACAATGGAGGAGTTTCCCTGTTGGCCTCCATCTACAGCTTCCACATATGCCAACAATTGTGGACCAGCCAAAACCTAGACATTTACTTCTGTGTGGATAGTCTTATCTATGGATCTTAGAAGGAAGTTACACTTGTACTTACCATAAAGTCCCATCCAGTACCAGCTGCCCAGACTTTACATCTTGCATATATAAAAGTGAAGCTGGAATTCCACAGCAACTCAGAGAACTTTAACCCTATTCACAAAAGCTGCATTGGCAGAAGACAGGAGGTTCTAGCAGCTTCTCCAAAAGTATGCAGCAATGACCACATAACACCAATCTTAAAATCACTCCACTGGCTGCCCATTAGTTTCCGGGCGACGTATAAAGTGTTGGTTATTACCTTTAAAGCCCTACATGGTTTGGGTCCAGGTTACCTGCGGGATCGCCTTCTCCCGTATAATCCGCCCCGCACACTCAGGTCCTCTGGGAAGAATTTACTCCAGTCAGCCAGAACTAGGCTGACGAGTGTTACCCAGAGGACCTTCTCTTCTGCCGCTCCCAGGCTGTGGAATGGCCTGCCGGAGGAGATTCGACAAATTAGCAGTCTTCTGGAATTTAAGAAAGCCGTGAAGACTGTTCTCTTCCGGCAGGCCTATCCAGTTTAATTTTAAGATGTTTTTAATAATGTATTTGTTTTTATCTGTTTTAACGGTTTATCTATTTTATTGTTTTATATTTATATTTGGTGTTGTTCCCCGCCTCGATCTAGATGGAGAGGCGGGTTAGAAATGAAATAAATAATAATAATAAAAAATAATAATAATGAACTTCTCCCTCACTGAGTGAACAGTAATCTTGTATCTACATTACTGTGGACATCCATTACAGCCTTCTGTAGTCACCTAGATAGAAATAATCTGGAACAGACTTTTCCAAACTGGCACCCTCCAGCTGTGCTGGATTCCAACTTTCATAATCCCTAGCCAGCATGATCAGATGTGTGGTCCAATACATCTGGAGTGCACCAGGTGGGGGAGGTCTGCACTAGAATACCCTTCTTCCCAAGGAAGACTGTTTCAAGGCCACCACCTTCCACCTTTCTCACATCTGACTTCTGCTGATTCCATTTTCTGGAATGTACTAGGACATCATTTTCCCCCCAGAACAAATTCCTGCGATCTATGACAATAGAATTAATTTTGACTTAAACGCTGGACACACCTGCAAACAAACGTATCCTTGGGAAAAATACACAAATATTAGCTGACAGTGCCCCAAACTTAGACACCTGACATCCTGAGGAGGGTGCCATTACAGAACCACAGGGAGGAACAATAACTGCCTTGAACACCTAATACAGATCGCACACAGGAAAGCTATGATTCATAGGAAGGTTCCTTAGTGTGTCTGACTTCAGAATCCTATAAATATGAAGCTGTGCTAAGGAGTTCTTCTTGGTACTGCACCAAGTTCCCTGTTTGATACCTCTCTCTTTAGAGAGGTGTCAACCCAACAGTCCCAAAGCTTCATGCAACCCCTCCAAAGATGCCCTGACTCCCCTCCAATCATTGCCAAAGCCCCTCCTTCATTGATTTTCATATAGATTCCTCTTTACTCGCTAGTAGCAGCAGCAAGAAAAGAGTAAACTGTATCAGGATTCCTGGGGGAGGGTGGGATCCTCATACAGATCACCGTCTGGGATGTCTGCTTCTGTGTATGTGTGTGCATGTGTGCAAGCAGCCCTGAGCCAGTGTCACATGCAGCCCTTGGAGCCAAAAAAAGTTGTGCATGTCTGCTTTAGTGTACGAATGCCAAGCTACATACAACATTAAATAGGTGGTCTAACATCACATTTTAAAAAGTAACCTATAAATAGCAGCCACTGGGGGTCTGATTAACATTGCTCCCTTCAAAATGCGACTATCTAACATAGGATTGAAGCTTTGAGGGTGTGCATATGTGATTTTCATCAGGATCATTGCACAGGAGGGAATAATTAAGCCCCATCCTCATGCACCATGGTCCTGATAAGCCCCTCCCCCATGCCTATTTACAGTTTTTTTTAAAAAAAAAAATTAAACCACGTCTAATGTCACCCATACTTTAACCCTTAGTTGGATCTAACTTAGAGTAGGATGACCAGATAAAATCCAGGTCAGGGCTTATGTAACTTTAACAGTTGTAGAGAAAAGGGAATTTCAGCCGGTGTCATTTGTATGCAATTAGTTCCTGGTGAAATTCCTTGTTCATCACAACAATTAAAGTTGCAGGCACTATACTAGAGTGACCATATACAAAAGTCGGCAGGGCCTCTGCACCTTTAACTGTTGTGATGAAGAGGGAATATCACCAGCAACTAATTGCATACAAATGAAACTGGCTGAAATTCCCTTTTCTCTACAACTGTTAAAGTTACGTGAGCCCTGACCTGGATTTTATCTGGTCAGCCTAATTTATAGCATACTGGAGAAAAACTCATAGACCCCTAATCTCAGCTTAATGTGCATCCTTAATGTGCTACATACTGTAAGTATGTGCAAAGCTTTCAACATACTCTTAAGGTACCTGAAAGACAGAATCTCTTTTAGGAGAAACAAGACAAGCCTCAAGCTGCTCAAGAGTAACTCCTAGTTCTCAGCCTGTGCTGCTCAGTACTTGCTTCTCAGCCTTTAGGCTGCTGTAACTAGAGATATACAAGTTTTTGGCTAAAGATATACTACCTCAATTGAAAAGAAAAAATAGGAAGGAGATATCCCTGCATCTACAATTGCAGTGGAATTTCTGTTGTGCAAAGACATTAGGATCACCTAGTGCCAGGCCTGACAAAGCTGTGCTGTAGGGTATACTTTTCTCTTATCTAGTAATCTCAGCACTTAGACGGACTTTACTGCTACTTCTAGTAGCACTGTTTAGTCAACTCCACTGAAAATGAGATGTTCAAAACACAGGCAAACCAAGGAGATTATAACAGAATAAAAATGGACATTACTGGGGCAGGAAAAGTGTCGTCAAACCCTTCAAGAACCATGCTAAGAAAAGCTGATCAGTGGAGTTGCTTCAGTTCTTCCCTTTCCACATTGCTCAGTTTGTAATGGAAATGAAAGTAGGTGAATGCTCTAGATAATTGGACAAATATATATGCATATACATATATGGGAAAGGGAGGATTGACTGGGTTCACACATGCGAGTGGTTGAGTATGGGTTGTTGTTTCACTGTGGATTGTCATGCTGTCTGAATGCAGCATGTTTTCCACGAGGTAGCTTCTTAACTATGCAGTGTGGCTTATTTTTCCCAAGCCACCTTGAGAATCCATGGTTTGTTGTTGGGTTGTTCAGGGTGGTTAACAAGCAACATGAATGGTTAATAAGCTACCTTGTGGGGAAAAAATCACTGTGCTCAGACAACACGATAGCCCACAACAACCCACAGTTCAACAACATGGATAGTTCAACAACAACCCACACTAAACCACTAAGTGTGGGTTAGCGTGTTGTGTAAACCCAGCCATTATTTGAGTATGAAGATTTGCAAAATTGGAGGTATTATATCTCCATACTAATCTATTCTCCACTGTTTCTCTACTGTTCTTCCACATTTATTATGAAAAGACATGACACAAGTCATACAGCAGGTTCACATGAACCTCTCTGCATGTACCAGTTGCAACCTACCTAATTAGCATAATTGCCATGACGTCCAAATCTGGCAAGGCTGGAGTGATCTTCAAACTACCCTAAAACTCATGTCTTGGTAAGTGTTGCGAGTAAGTAAACTGCATGGTAAAATAAATATGTATCTCTACTGGATAAGAAAGGCCTTCAACTCAATTAAAATTCTATGTAAAATTTATCATTACTATGCAGTTCTCAATAGTAAGGTTAACTAGTCTGTTGTCAGTATCAGAAAACAAACTTGTTATTAACATGAGCTCAGATCAAAGTTTTGATCATTCCCAATGATCTCTTCCTATGGGCTTTTCACTATACTATGAGAGAGAGAGAGAGAGATCTTAGTTGACACTTTGTCTAATCACTAATAAGGTTCTTTTAAGTGCTGGGATTCCCTCTGAAACCAATTTAAATTTTCCTGGCAACTTCTATGGGCTTGCTCTCAGGTGTGACATGACGGCTGGATTGCTTTCATGATGACATTGAAGCGAACATTTGTGATGATCTCAAATATACCTGATGAGCTTGGATCTTCAGTCAAAATTACATGCACTGATCATAACAAATTTTTGTTAAGCTAAACAAAATACATAACCTGCTGTACAGCAATAAAAAGCCAACACAGTATTCTCTCAGTCCAGGTGTAAGGGGATAGCTCATTCCCTTGCTTAGGAGGAACTATGTAGTCATTTTTGTTGATTCCATTTATATGCTGCCTTTCTTCAATAGAGCTTAGGGTGGTGCATGCAGGGATCCAACGTGCTCTCCAATCCAGCTACTGAGCAGACCGTGATCAGCTTAGTTTCAATAAGGTCATTTTACCATGATCCTTCAGATCACAGGTAAATGTGCTACCACTTACCTTTGGTATTTTGCAGAGCCCCTGAAGTACAATTTCCCAAAGGATAAAGGGAAAAAGCTCAAGATGCCAGTTGGGGCTTCAATCCTCTAAGCTGCATCAGTATCATAAAGCTGTTCTCATTCTTGTGTCTGGAGTGTGATATGGGATGTTGAACGAAGAAATTGTGGTACATGGTACTGCGTGCAGAATCCACCATCCTGATAATCTCAGCTTTAATTCTTTCCCTTCTACCATCAATTTTTCCTGGTCCTATGTCTGTGAAGATATGCTTTGAAGTATGTGAGCAATGCTAGGTAACCTGACAGAAACCAGAATGCTGAGTAGATTTTTGAGTGCCTGTATAGTTCCTCAATAACTTTGTTCCAGCAAATGTGGTGCACTTTGAGAGTCTATTGCATCAGAACAGATGCTGAGCAAGCACCTTTTCATTTGTCTCTGCTGCTTAAACTGACCTTCAGAAAGATGCTGGACACTGTCTTTAACATCAATTCATTGAAGCTCGGTTTATCAGAGGCAATGTCCATATTTTGTAATAATCTTGTTTGACAATGTGCTTTGTGCCGATAGTCGATGCATAAAAGTGCTGACAAGTGGGGGGGAAATGCATGACCAATAAGCATCAGACTTAAAATCTGCAATTCGTTATTGACTTGCAAGCTGGCACATCATTAGAGTATTATCCATTATAGATCAGCCAAAACAAACTTGGAACAACTTTCTTTTGAGCATTAATCAGTTATTCACAAGCACTTGGCAAAAAAAATCATAAGCTAGTTATTCTTAATGTCAACACAAATATTAGTTAAGCAATTGTCCATGTTAGTTTCAGGCAATTACCAACCTTATGACCCCCATAAAAAACAATAACACAAAACTGTTGAAAGACTGATTGATTAAATTTCTAGGGTGTTGACATACCATGATTTCCTTATAAATATACACACTCACATACAAAAACATTACATTAATTTTACTTGTTCTTCATAAATCTACTGGGAAACATTCTTAGGTTTTAAATAGTATCTTTAATGCAGTATTATTCAGAGTTTGGGGAAATGTAATAGACTAGACTACAGGATTCAAAACTCTGTTAGAATCTCAAGCTCCCTTCCAGTCCTTCTAAAGAAGGAAAGGGCAACCTGTAGCCCTCCAGATGTAAATTAAAATTTAAAAATAACAAATATTACAAAATAATAAAACAAGAGCAACATCATTGAAATGTAGAGGATCAGTTCTTATCCATTAGAAGACAAAAGGCATATCAGCCCTTAATTTAAAATGCTTGCTAATTGCATCCATTGTTAATTTTAAAATCTTATTTAGAATTCTAGGCAGGAATCTAGAGAAGAACTTAGAACTGTAAATGTGATTTTTGGAGATGGAGAAATGGGTTTGTTTTTTTTTACCAAAAGTGAGAACATGTCTCAAAACAAAGGCTAGTGGCCTTTTCTTCTCCTATATCCAGATTGCCAAATTTAGCCTGGAGGATTGTATGACAGAATACGTAAACATATAGAGTATTAGGAGAATACTACAATGCAAAAAGGATGTTAAATTGCTCATCCAAGGGAGTGACATAAGTAATACTGACATAATTTCTAAGCAGCTAAGCAAAACTAGGTCAAATCACATTGACTTATCTATCGTAATAAGCCTCTTTTTTCAGTTAGAACTTTACAATGTAGATGATGTCCGCAGGCATTAGCATCCCTTGGTATCAATGTATAATGTTGTCACTCTCCTGTAACATCTTATCACTACGTTGGATTATTCAGACCAAACACAACCACTGTCTCTACTTTTACCAAGGAATCCTTAGTTGAATTGCTTCCTTCAGCTTATTCAGTCAAAGTGTAAAACTATACAAGCTCTATTACAAGCACAGAAGAAGAACTGTTTTGAAGGAAACAGGCCTCAGTCCAAAATACATTAAAGTTACATTAATAGTTACTTGGCTATTTCAAATAATAATGATAATAATAATAATGAATGGTTGCACTGATTAATTATGATTAGTAGAAGTAAACTGTTTCGTCCCATAGTGGATTGAAATCAGGACACAGATTATGGGATTGGAGAAAGTGTATATCCTAGGATAATCTCCCTTTCCTAGCACTTCTGGTCTGGTTAAATGTTAAAGGTGAGAAGCAAAGATGGAAGTGAAATTCAAGGAGAATCAACAGCCCACGGCAAGAACATGCATTCTTCATTCACCTCTTTCTCATCCCAGAATGTGCAATTGTATAAACAATAGTAGCCTTGCACTCTCTAATGAGTGTAATTCACATCCCATAGCAAATGGCCTCTGCTTGACCCCCAAGGTGGTTAGTACATAAATACAGCTGTAACACCCTGGAAATTTAAAAAGGAAATTATTATCGCGGATAAAGCCATGGGATAACAGTTATTATGAGCTAACCACCCACCTCTGAACAGGGCCAGTTCCAGATGTTCTAGGCCTAGGATAACAGAGTTTCAGTGCATTGGTACTACCCCTTCCTCCTCTAATCATGCCACCTTCCTCTTTGTTTCTGCCCATTTGAACCCCTCCCTTTCTTCTAACTGCATGTCTTTATTCCCTTCCTTCTCCAATCACACTGCCTCCCTCTTTGGCCGTTTCTCCTCTAGATTAAATGCAAACCTTGTCCATCATAGCAACCAGCTAATGTCAAAAAAGAAAAATACAAATTTCTCAACGGCTAACACTGACGGTGGTAACTATTATATAGTCATTCAATAGGGAGACATCCACAGCTTTGGAAACCTGAGGTGAGGCTCTGCCTCAGCTCTGAAACACATTGGATCTTGACTGAAGTGGACCAAAGTGAAGTGGCCACCAATTCAAAGCATCAAAGCAGGTTCTGAAGCATTTTTTTTTTTCATTGCATAGTTCTGCTACAGGTGGTGGCTAGATGACTTGGCAAACAAACCTAATGGGCTGCAAATGGCCCAATGTGCATGTCCTCCAATGTCCACTCTATGAGCATAGGGACTTAGCAACTGTGACATATGAGCATACCAGCAAATCAACCACTGCGTCAAGCCCTCCTTGTTGCATTTCCAATAAAACAAGATTTAAAATTAGCAGAGGAATAAACAATCATTGATTTTAAAAATCCTGATCATAATCCAGGGTTCCTGATTGCACATATCACCCTACATGTATGCAGTTGTACATGCGCAAAGCCCATTATCACCTTTGGCTGAACACATCACCGTTTGGGGCATGGTCAGAGGACTCAATCTTGTTCCACCTCCATGCATTAAGTGAATACATTGACACAAAATGAGAATAGAACTTCAGTCTACCAAACTATTTACACTACAGTACATCATACTGCAATGACAAAAATATTCCAAAGCGCATACTTTTTTATGCAAGTGCGCCACATAAACAATTTTAGATGCATTATCATTTTTAAAGTACGGTTATAAAGGTCTTTTAGACTGATACTTAGCATTTACATTGAAAGAAAATTCTAATCACAGGGTGTTTCCAGTTGGACAGCACCTAGCGCTACCAGTCAAAAGACATTATGCACCTATTCTGTATTTTCCTACTTAACGGATTTTCTGTGAAAAGAAAATGACAGAAGGAGTCGGAAAACACAGGAGGGTTACAAACAGAAGATGACATAGTCTGGACCCCTGTAAAATTCCCTGAATGAGGCAGGACAATTTCACAAAAGCTACATTTGGAAGCTCTCGCACTACAGGACAAAATAAATATGTTTTAAACTACAGCCTATTTTCTCTTAATTTGCAATCAAATGCTGGCACTGAAAATTAAGATTGTTTGTAAATCTGCCAGTTCCTTACTTTCGTCTACATTTCTCTCAAAATGTCTCCAGAACTACAGCCACTCAGCTGCCATTCCCACCTACTAAAAGGGTTTCCAAGGACAGGGACTGACCAAGTGAAATATTCATAATCAAAAATTTATCCTACACTCAAAGACACAGTGCGTTAAACCACAGTTTAGTTCTGTGTGTATGAGCTTGCTTGGGCCTCTGGCTCAAAGATTCCCACCACCACCCACTCCTCCTCCAGTGTAATCCAGGAGGTGATTAACACAGCTGCCGTGATTCAGTGGTAGATCACACACTTTGCAGAAGGTCCCAGGTTCAATCCCTGCCATCACCAGGGTAGGGCAGGAAAAACTTCTGACTGAAACCTTGGAGAGATGCTGCCAGTCAATGTTGACAATGGGCATGTCTACACCAGCTCAGGGTAGTCCTGGATCGTCCCTGCATGGCCAAATAATGCACAGGGGATCCTGGGGGTAACCCGGGACTACCAGGGACTTTCCCCGGGATATAGGGAACCATGGAAAACCTGACTTTTCAGCGGTTCTGGGACCATCCCGCAGAGCGCAGACCATGTGGCCACTGTTCCCAGGTCCTCCCATCCTCCCCATGAGTAGTGGGGCACTTAAAATGGGCACGGAACTGCGCAGAGACAGTCCATACCCATCAGAGGTGGGGAGCGGGTTAGGTTTTGTTGTTGTTGTTACCTTTTGTGGAGGAGCGCAGTTGCGTTCCTTCTCCTTCTTTGGAAAAAGAAATGGTGGCCATGACATCCTTCCGAGACGTCGCGCAGCGATGTAGATGATGGGGGAAGATCATGGAAGCAGGTAAGTCCATGATCCTCCCCCCTTCTCCCTCTACACCCATAGGTCTGAGCCCAATATTGGGCTAGATGGACCAAGAGTCTGACTCAGCAAAAGGTAGCGTCCTATGTCCCTATGCTTCTTATTTGTTGGTATGCTCAAACCAGGAAAAGCAATTCATTTAAACTACAGCCCTATAGAGCTTCAGCTGTGGGATGGTATAGAAATGCAATAAATAAATAAATAAATAAAATATTCAGACTATTAAAAAAAAAGTCCAAATCAAATTGTGGCTACTGATCCTGGTTCATGCCAATAAATTATAAGCCCTACTCAAGACCTGTGTAGAATCAACATGTGAGGAGAAAGGGAACTGTAGCCCCACCCCCTCCTTGTGAATTTCTGTCGCCCTTTTGTTACATAGGATGACGGTCCAAAGGGGAGAGCCTCCTGATTCTGTGAAGGCTCTCCACATGATTAAGAATCCTGTTTTCCAGGGATCTTAATCACATGGAGAGCCTCCACAGATATAAGGCTCTTCCCTTCAGACCGTCATCCTACACAAGTACAGGACGATGTTAATGCATGAGGAGAGGGATGGGGCTACAGATCTTCTTCTCCTTTCTAATCGATTCTGCACAGATCCTGACCGCCTGAATAGGGCTTATGATTTGTTGGAATGAGCCAGGATCAGAAACCACAATTTGATTCCAGCTTGTTTCAATAAGCCATAGTTTAAACTAATCACAGTTTGTCCTTGTCAGATGTAACAACAACCCTCAGTTAATTTGAATCGTAAAGTGGATGCTTCCATTCTCCTCCTTCAGGCCATGTGCAAAAATGAGGCTTGCCCAGACTCTCACATAGCACTAAATGATGGTTTAGCATTGATTAAGAGTTATGGGAAATTGATGGTGCTATGACCAAGGCTATGTATGAGGGGTCAATCAATTGACAAGCCAATGTCATATCTCAAATACTTTTCTATCAGTTAATATTTGTATTTTGAGTAGCGTCTTTCAAGTATAATGATTTTGCCTGAATCCAGACACTTACAGAAGTTATAACATGATCGGATTTCTTGTCCACAGCATCTGGAGGGCATCAGGTAGCAGAAGGCTGATATACCAGAATAAACGTCTCGCCATCACACCAACAGATATTTCCTGCTGATGGACATTCTGAGGGTCTTTGAGGTATCAAATAGAGCTACATAACTAAATAATTTAAAAGTATATGAAAGTGTATGTTTAGCTCAGAGTGTGAGAAGATGTTAATTAAAAAAAAAAACACCCAACTGATTTCACAATATAATTAACAAATTTATTTAATATGTTACTAATAAACCAACAATTAGTATTGGACAACTAATGGAGAAAGCAGCATTCCCTTGTATTTCTACTGCTTTGCATTTGGCTTTCACTGCAATTAAATTTCGAGCCTGACCTCTACAGGCAGGTAACAGAAATAGGTATTTTATTATCACAACTTTTAGAAATCATGCAAAGAAATCCTTAAAGGTTTGCAGAAAGCTACTCTTCCAAAGTCTTTGGATCCTTGAATCCTTTCTGTCTCTGCCATTTTTATGTTTGTTTGGTTTTATTTCAGCGTAATGTTTGAACCCTCCATGAATATTCACCCACTACATTTTATGAAAGAATCAATTCTTTTTTCTTTTTTAAATAAACTATGTTATTTCTTTCTGCTTCCCTTTTGCACCATAGCAAAGCCTTTGTAGTTACAGAAACATATTATGCTTGTAAATTGGTAACATAAATGTGCATTTTCCTCCCAGAACGTATGTTTTTAAATAGCCTGATTGTTACCACCTTTTTGTAATCATAACCAACTATTCTAACAAACTATCCTTTGTTGAGTGATTGAGTCTCCCCTGTTCCCACAAACCTACAGCACATGTTGCCATAGCTACTCCACATGTCTATTTACCACACAAGTGATCAAAGAAAGCAGACAACACACATACAGACACACACACACACAAACCTTGCCAGACGTCCTACTGGGTAATGTCCAGCCACTAATTAACTGATACACTCACAGCCTATGGACTCCATGAACTTTTTTCTTTCTTTATTATTTATGAAATACAGCAGCAACATTCTCAGACAAAAAGTACATTTTTCTTTCAGTCAAAGAAATGATGCAAAAGGATGGGAGAAATTCTTAGTAAGAGCTGAGGTTAACGTTTCATTAAAAAAACATTTTAAAAAACACTAAAGATTAAATTATCAACCAGAAAGGGCTCAGTAATGAAAATGGACAATAAAAAAGCATAAACAAAGGAGAACAACTATAGGAGCTTGTGTATGCATCATCTACTAAATTCCCATCTACTCTTTCATAAAGTATCTAATGGAAAAGCTAAATAGCCACAGTTGTGATACACCAGTATTAATAGGGACTTAATCTTTGTTTGCTATAGGCATAATCCAGACATTTAAGCACTTTTGTGTTTCATTGGTTCCAACGGCAGAGATTTACGCACATGCTTAACACTTCCACTGACATAAGTGGGATTTAGGTTGCAAACCTAGGCACGCTTAACCCCTCAGTGAGTCCAATTGAACTTAATAGGCTTTCTTCTGATAGACAAGCACAGAATAGCACTGTTACACTAGTTGAATTTTAGATGGCTTGTGTCCTTAAAAAAATGAATTTGTTCGTAGAATATTCCTTTAAGTATTATAGCCCTAAATGCATTCACTTATAAACAAACTTATTTCCATTTGTTTATAAGTGGACATATAGATCCCTTCAGTTTGCTTTCCAAGTCTGTGGGGATTTCAGTTGGTACAGGATCAGCAGTAAAATATGTCGTAAGAGTTTACATTTTAAAAAATAAATAGATAATTGATTTGGAATAAAGCAACTTAATAGCCAATATTTAATGTATAGATCTGGAGAGTCTTTAGAAGATACCACAGTGCCCTCTCCAGTTTTCGAGTAAATCATTGCTGTCAGCATCTTTAAATCTTGAGAGTTCTAAATGTTGCTATGTGCGAACTAGTTCCCCTCAAAAATAACTCAGAAGGCAAACATTAAAAATCTGTAACAAAAAATATAATCCAAGAAAGAACACTGAAAGTGTAATTCTTTGCATGTTTGCTTGGAAGTAAACTCCATTGTATTCAATGGGATTTACTCTCTAGTAAGTTTGTTTCATGTTGAAGCCTGACATTAATGTTGCACATGTTGTTTCAGCTGCAGAAAAGAGCATCCTGCCATTTACTAGTATGGCAAAAACCTACTTAGAGATTAGTTGACTTTGTGGAGACCTAAAACACCAGTGCCTGTTCCAGTGGGTCTGCCTCCTGCCCCCAACAGGACTGACATCAACTGCATGGTGCAAAAGAAGGAGTGATGGAGACAGGAACAGGCAAATAGAACATCGGGGCCTATTCCAGTTGGAATCCCTCCCACCTCCCCAGAAGCAGGGCCATTCCACTAGCCCTGCTGACAGTCTACCTATTTATTTATTTTTCATCTTCCATCCCCATTACTTTCTCCTTGTGGTTTTGTATTTTTAGACTGTTTGCCCAAAGGGGACCATCATTTTGGCTGACTGGTTGTAAGCTTGTTCAGGCAGCGTTTTTGGATGAGGAGTGGGATGAAAACACTTAAAACAAATAAATAATAAGCAAATAAACGTTCTAGCTTCATGTTGGCTATTCTGATTTTCAAAGGCCAAATAGATAGTTAATTTTCTTTCTATGATAATTATTCCCTTAATAAATGTTGGTTCTTGTGACATTTCATAGCACAGCTCACATGTTGTACCTTGCTTTTCCAAGGAAACTATATAATCAAGACTACACTGTGAGTTCCCTTAGAATCTGGCTTGCCTCTACTTTTGAGAAGGTTGAATCTTATCAGTATGATCGGCAGCATATTGAATTTCTGTGACTAATTCTTGCTCTTCCGGAAGAATAGCTAGCTGCCTAGCACAGATCTATTCCTCTGTGCTGTTCTTGAGGATCTGTAGTCGGCAGTGGTCAAGATCATTTATCTATGCAATATAGGACTCCATTTCAGAGCAAAGACGTATCATTCTGTCTCAGAGTTAATAAATCCAAACTGTAGTATCATTGTCATGAGAAATTGGCTGGAAGATAACCTGCTTCTATCCTACTGCCATTTTATTTATGGTATTTTTAATTTAAGATTGGGAGTAGCTTTCAATATACTCATGTCTCTGGCTTTTTGACACTTTTATTTCAGTGCATTTAACTTTCAGTTTTTGAATGTGTTGTTGGTTATGCAAACCTCTACTAAGCATTCGAAAAACGTCAATCTTTGTCAGGATATGCATGAACTGTTCCATCTGCTGAAGTATGTTAGCTCAATGATTTGCTAGAACAATGAAATTGTGTTCCGCAAAGAAAAATAAATAGATATTAGGCTACTAAAAGAGATTTGCCATACCAACGTGACCATGACAGCTCAACTCTGTGGCAATAGCCATAGCACAGTTACCAGCACACTGAACACCCATTCAAATGCAGCAGAGTAAACATGCTTAGGACATCTTATACACTTTTACTCAGCAGTAACCCCCATTGTGCTTAGGACTGCAACAAGTGTAGGTCCCATACATCTCAGTGGGGTTTACGTCCAAGTAAAGACCTGTTAGTGTACACATAGGACTCAGTCCTCTCTTGATAGCCTAAATTAATTCCTAACTAATGCTATCTGGGTATCAGCATTACTGACTCAGAAGAAGGCCTATTCACTGCTATGTTAAGATATAGAAGCACACTGTAGTGCTTGAAAATATTTTGTTAGAATCCTTAATGCATGTAACCCTCTCCCTGCTCAGACCTGTTAACTGCAAAAACTTGCCAAGATTCTCATAGCACATGCCAGCAATGTCTATTAGGCAATCAGATGGGATGTTTTGGATCAGTGGCATGGCTTCCTAGACCACTCTTGGGTCTTACTGTTGTACAGTCAAAAGAATTATGTCTGGATCTACAGTTAGCATGGGTGCAACCATAGCTACAATGGTAATGAAGAGCACACAGGAAGTATCTTAAATCTTTCTTTTAAAAAAATCCAGTAATATATTTTGAACAACATTAAATGTGCATGAGAAAACTAAAGTAAACATGTTTAGTAGTGTTCTTAGGTGGATAAATCAGCACCACGAGAAAAATAAATTGAGGATTGGAGCTCTGGGTATGATGAGATGGGACAGCCTAATGAGCAAAATGTCACGCTCTGTATGCTCTTTGCCTTTTATACTCGTTAGCACCACTCAGAAGCATCCCATTTTCTTCCCAGCCATTTATTTTTTTAAATACCTCTCTATGTCTTTCCTTATTACATTTTTTGTTCATCCACTATCCCCCAAAACATACTGCACATCTGTCTTTGGTTTTTTGTTTTTTTTAAATGGGTGTAGAACTTTATTTTAACTAAGGGTGTCCTAAATAGGCAACATTAGTGGGAAAGTATCATGTACTTTTGAAAAAGTACACATATTTTAAAAACTATCTTTTAAAAACCTTCAGAAAGCTCCCTCTGGTGGTAATAAATCCCAAGATGCACCAATCTGAATAATGATCTGACTGAGTGTAAGCAATAAATTTCTTTCTGATAATGCAAGGTAACTCTACAAGTAGTTATCTCTGGAAAACCAAATTTACCAAGAATGGATTTTCCCTTCACTGTTAGTGAAATCACTCTGATCACAGTTAAAATAGTCCCAATCTTGTTTGCTGAATATTGAAAGGACATAAAAGGTTCTATTTACCTTGCAGGTGGAAACCCCCTCTTTTCTTTACTCTGCTTCATCATTATAGAGGGCTATCAGTGTGGAATGCTCTCTCTTGCTCTCTCTTGCTCTCTCTCGCTCTCTCTCTCTTTCTCACACACACACACTTCCTCAACACTCACTTATAGGGGTGGGAGAGAATTTTTCCAGGTGTTGGTACTGTACCACAGTCGCTGGTTATATTAAATACTTGATTTTTAAGTCATATGTACAGAACAAGATCTGTCAAGACAAGTTAAAAACGGCACACACTAGTTATAAAGCAATAAAAGCGGAACAATATCTTGACTTATGCTGAAACCATTGCACATAAAAACAATCTAGTCTTTTGTTTATTCTTGCATCTGGTAACCTAGAAGAAATACTATTTTCCCTCATTAAAAACAAATCACCTTAAATAAGAGCCCAAGAGTTAATGGGCAAAAGGTGTTGAAAGATAAAAATTACAACATTTAGCTAGAAATGCTGTGCATGTTTCATCAACTGGCTTTCCTTACTATTGATGGCACGCCTGGAGAAACCATCAAGTTATGCTGCTCTGTGTTGTCACAAACCAAGGTTGGAGCAAGGTGCTACTTCACAAGGCAAACGGGGGAATGGTTATGAACATATCCCGGGAAAAGATTCCATAGACCCTGTTCAGAACCGATTCACACAATGACTTGCAAATGACGTCACCAACTACCCGCGAGAAGAAACTGAAAGAAAAACTTGAAAAGGAGTTCCAAATTTCAAAAAACCCAGCCACCACCCCACTCTCTGCAAAGGTTTCCCTAATAAAACAAAGAATATTCCCATTCTATTCTTTTTCTTCCCCTCCTCTTCTCCCTTGGCTCTTTAGAGATCGCCAGATGTTTTTCAGCGTGTGCCTTACCTGCCTCATGTTTAGAATTCCATTATCCATCCAGCAAGAAATAGGAGAGTTTCAAGATGAAGCAAAAATCCCATTCACAATTTCCCAGTTCCCAACAAGCCGGCAACTTTTCCGTCTCCCAATTCCTTTGATCTTTCCACTCTCCTGCTGCAGGAGAGCGTCCTTACGACAATGTCAAGTTTTTCAACCTTGTCCCTGCTAGCCTATTACAAGTCAGGAGTAGAAAAACAACTGTCCGCTGAGCTCCTATTTCAAATCACAGCCCAGATATGTAGTAGTTGGCTGAATTAGGCCATGAAATAGCCTCGCCAATCAGGAGAAGGGGGAGGGAGGAATAACGCGTAAAGGCTGCCTACATGAGGATTAGGAAAGCTTTCAAGGGTTTAAGAGGCTGAAAAGCAGCTGGAAACAGTGTCTCTGGCTACAAAAAGGGAAGTCAATTTGTGATATAAGAGGTTATTTTCATTCTTATCTAAGTTCTTTGCATCCACTCTTAACGTTAAACAGGCTCCTGAGGTTTACTAAGAAAAATAAATATTGTATTTTAAACTGTAAACCGAAACCATGAAGTGGCACCTTCCCTGCCTATTGTCACTATAAAAAAGCAAATTGGGGGGAATCCATGCCAGATTTATTAACAAGCCGTAACACTATTATTAAGAATATGCAAATTCATTCCTTTTAAAGGGTCTATGCAATCTGTACACTTCCTGGAAATAAAGTTTTACCAGCAGATTTATATACTTATTTTTGTTTATTTTGTCTTGCTTATTTAAAAGAGTGTTGTTTTTAGAAAAGTAATCAAAGTAATTGCCATAATGCATCCCCTAATCTCAAGTGATACATTAACAAATTAAATATTCCAGAGGATAAAAATAATATTACTTGGGGACTTCCTCCTCCCTTGGAATAGTGTTTATCCCCTCATTTTGTTTAGTATCTCTGACAGTTGCTTTGAAGTTGGATTGTTTACACTGTTCTTGGGGGGGGGGGAAGACACTCAAACCAAAGTCCTAAAATCCCCAGCCCCCTTTTTACAAATTTAAGATGATCTAAGAAGACGGCTGTTAGGTCCTCTGTTCCACTCTAAATGGAAATCTGTCTTTTGATCTCTAGGTACAATCAAGCAAATCTGAAGTCTGAATAAAGGGCCATCATCATGGATTTACTTCACCAATGACTGTACTTATCTAGCTCAGGAATAAATCACTACCTAGAAAATGCCTTGCAAATCAAGAAATGTCTTGCAGCTGAACAGCAGGAAAATGTGGTGGAATTATATCACCAGCGCTTAAGGTCAGATCACATTGTAGCCTTCTTACTGGTGCAAGCTCATTGTGTTTTCTTTTTTATTTAAATGCAGGATTTCACAGTACTATCACACTGCTGAAGTTTTCCTCCTGCCCTCTCCTCCCCCACACTAGTATGTAACATGTGAAGTCCAGGCTGTATACCTATCTTTCATCTCTCCCTCCTGCCACCTCTTCACCTCTCCACTACCATTTCCCTTTTCCCACTTCTGTATCTCTCTGTGGCTATGTGTATAGGTGAGTCAAACTCACCTGTATGCACCCCTTTTTTAAAAAAACAACAACAAGGATGAAGAATTAGAGAAGACTGTTATGGTGGAAGTTTGCAAAGGATGAATTTTCAAAAGGAGGTAACTCCAGAAGTGCACAAGTACTGTGGCATCACAGTTAAAAAATAAGGGGAAAATAGCTCTATCTGTACTACACCACCCAGAAATGAAAAAATACAAAGCAGAGAGACAAAGACATGGACACATCCATTCAGAAATATTACAGTAAATGTCAAAACCATGCCTCCACAGAAATGTCAGAAGTTTGTGAAAACAGGAATCATACCAGTGGTTCTTAAAGGATTTTCCTCATGAAAAAATACAGGCCAAGCAGAGGGAAATCACTGGGCAGCTGCAGGGCCATGACAACGTCATATAGACAAATCGCAAGATAGCACAGAGCAAGGGGATAGCACCTTAAGAGCCTCATCTGATCAAGCCCTCAGTCCAATAAATTTCCTTCTCTCCATATCAGGCTTCCTAGAATACAAATATAGCAAAAGTCCCAGACAATGTTTTCATATATAAAGATTATCCAGACATTAGAGTGGATGTGATTCTATGATGAAACCTTCCTCTCTACTTCTCAGGTTTTTGCAAATGACAAACTTATCAAATGGTAACATGCACACTATGGTAGGCTGACCAGATAAAATCCAGGTCAGGGCTCATGTAACTTTAACAGTTGTAGAGAAAAGGGAATTTCAGCAAGTGTCATTTGTATGCAATTAGTTCCTGGTGATATTCCCTCTTCATCACACCAGTTAAAGTTGCAGGGGCCCTGCGTTCTTTTGTATATGGTCACTCTAGTATAGTGCCTGCAACTTTAATTGTTGTGATGAAGAGGGAATATCACCAGGAACTAATTGCATACAAATGACCCTGGCTGAAATTCCCTTTTCTCTACAACTGTTAAAGTTATATGAGCCCTGCCTGACCTGGATTTTATCTGGTCAGCCTACACTATGGTAAATTACCTTGTGGTAAAAAGTAATCCCTACTCACCAGGATGCCTGATCCCCACCCAGCTGAGACGGCTTGGGGGGGGGGGGGTTGCAAGGGGGAAGGAGACAGGAAATAGACTCGTACACGTGCATGGCACATGTACTGCCTCGTGCGGGAGTGGAGCCAAGGTTAGAAAAGCTCGCCCCACATGGCCCTTGGCCTCTTGCGTTTCTGGCCCTACCCACCCTCCCTATCAACTAGTATGGGAATAGCCAGTCATCCTCTTTGCAGAGGAGGCTGAGTAGGAATTTTCCCTGGCATTAGTATGCACAAGTGTTTGCCTACTCCATACTGGATTTAATCTTTAGAAGTGGAGGATAAATAGGTGAATTTTAATGTGAGCGGATGGTGCAGGAATTTTGGGAGATGTGATAGGGATGGTGAGCACTCTGGCACCATCATGGTGATTGGCAATCCAGAGGTCCTGCTCCTCAGGGGCTGTGCAGCTTCCGTGTCAGGATATGGTTTGCCTTTGGAAACCTGCTTGTCTCAACTACACAGAGCTGTGCAGCCCTGCATGGGGATGACGCAGGTAGGTCTCACCAAACACTCAAGTGTAGTTGGAAAAAGGGGCCCGGTCACCTGACCCCTGTGTTCAACTGAGTGGCTCACCCTGATTGGCAGGCTAGTTGCCTGGAGATAAATGAGCTAGATTCCCGCACGTTCATGCGCAGATCCATGGAGGGGAGAATTTCCCTGCTTAAATAAAGAGGCCCTAGTTTATCCCAAGATCTGCTGTCTGTGTTTTATTTCTTGTGCTTCCTTCTCCACTCGCAATTGGGAACCTTTACATTCTGCTGAATAAAATCCAGGGGCAGCACAATTCTTGTCTCTATCAACATATGCACAAATTTGATTTCCACAGATACTGATTAGATTTTTTATCCTAAGATAAATGTGAGTTTCTAAATATAGAATTCATACCCCGCTGCTGATCCCATTTTTGTTAATTCACTTATATTTCTATAAGTAATTTTGAACTCCAAGCTCAAGAAATAATCATGTTTTAATTTACAAGATGAAAAAGTTAAATCAGAGTCCGTGATCTTGTCACAAGTTCGTTCAACATAGTTCAACCTGAGATTCCTTCTTTGACTGTATAATTTAAGTAAGAGGTTGAAGTGAGCACAGGCAGGGGTTCATTATCACAGGACTAATCATTTTAACAGAAAAGTCCACTTGTATGTTTACCACACTCTTCTTATTCTTCCAGCTACAGACCTATATTGCTGCCTTTCCCTTTCAAGGAAAAAGGAGAATAGGTATCAATGGAGTCAGTAGAGAATTTTTGCTCCACCTAAAATGCACCTGAGAATGACTTAAGAAAACACCTTTCTATCATCATCTCCTCCTCTAGGATAAAATACATTTCTTTGAGAAACCCAGAGTACTTGAAATATAATTTATAATACAGAATGAAGAAAGTGTGATACAGATTCAGTATTGAATTTTCTGCTTGTTGCTGCCTTTATTCCCCCCATTAGTGTTTTCAGTTTGTAGTATCCAAGGATATTCACTGCAATTTGGAAATACTAAAAGCTATTGCATGTCATGCAGGATAAAACTGCTGAAGCAGCTAGTTTTATGTGGAAAACCAAGTCTCGGTGCTGTGATCTGACAAAGGTAATGACAGTATTTAGAAATAGGTGACATACTTGAAAGCAGGAGTGTACTTTTATTAACATAATTAATCTGTTTATCCTTGGTCACAGCTGGAAGAACATTTTCTGTCTTTGGCTATTAATTTGCACATGACTAATAATCAGTTACCATGATTGTTTTTATGCTAAAAGATCATCCATTAACGTCTATGAGGTTGACCATAAAAGGATAAAGCTGGGTTTAAAGTTTTAGGTTAGAGGGGATTAGAAAATTAGACAAGAATGTCTCCCTGGTTAGAGAATTGTTCCCTAACTTGGCCAGCTTTCATAGATGCCCTTGCTCGTTTGTTTGTTTGTTTGTTTTTGCCATTGCTTTAGTTCACTCACACTTGATTTTCTTTCCTATACTCAGATATATTATAGCAAATTTCCTATACCTCTACCTGCTGCTTTTTCTATTGTATCTGCCCCAAGTAAAGAGCTGACCTGTGGTGAGTTCACAGAATCCTATCGGGCGGATGACCTTTCATTGTCATTCTCCTGCAATTCAGGTTTTATGGTGTCCCCTTATGGCCAAATTTGTATTTCACAACTCTTAAAGTGGTTTTCTCCCATCCTGTAGTTCAAAATACAAAACGCTAATCTGAACACATAATCTTTTACAAGAAAACTTAATTTCAGAATAGATGAAGAAATGTAACCCTATGGTGACTTCACTGTGAAGAAATGGTAAACTCTCTCTCAATAACATAAGAAAACCTGATTATAAGATAGTCGTCCAATACCAAGCACCATGTGTCCTTTGATATGTATTCCTTCACATGCAGGCTTTAGTAGAGAGAGCAGCTGTATTTCCATCAAAGAGAAATGCAAACAGAGCTGTTTCCATCATTAAAATGAATGAAGATGCCCTTGTGCATGGAGCAGGTCCATAAGCCTGTCAAGGGGTCATTGGATCTGGACTTGGTACAACAAGAATTTAATTTAGTAGCCTGGATGTGAAGATTTACTATGAACTGACTTATCAGGGTGTCATTGGATTGCTTTCTAAAATAACAGTTGTGTCATATGGCTAAGGAAACGGATATGAAGCCAGAGTATCCTGATTTCTAATTCTCAAGAGAACCATTAAAGCAAAAAGCACAATCATAATAAAGTACCACTTGAGGAGCAGAGGAGACTCCTGCACCTCTCCTGAGCTGTACCAGATGCATAATGGTTGGAGGCCAGGACACAAGGCTAGGGACTGAGAAAGTCTTGCACCTGAGTGGCATTTGTTCCATCTTATATTATTAGGAGAAATGGTGCCAGGGATCATTTTAAATGGAAAAGGATAGCCTTTGGGTGGGTGGGTCGGTGTGTGTGTGTGAGAGAGAGAGAGGAATTCTGAGATTTACACTGACAATTCTGTTTATGTATAGTGACTTTTAAAAAAATAACCTGCCATTTATATTTCTGCTTGTAAAACCTAATTTAATTCTTCTTCTCAACACTAATTTAATTGCAATTAAAACCAGACATGATGAAAAATTGCTGAAAGTTTTTATTTTTCTTGTTAACTGCAATTTTAAAATAGCATCCTAAAAAGAAAAAAAGACTAGGGCCAATGGGGCACTTACGCCCATGCTGATTCTCCTGCATCCCTCCAATTCTGTTGCGCAAGCATGGTAATCTTGTGTAGTAGCATTCCCTGGGCAATATCCAATGGGGCACTTATGCCCCCTCCGATTCCCTTCTACCCCATAAATTCCATTTGTGTAAGCACAATGGCGATTAAGTGCTTCCGAGGGCAATTCAAAATGAGTGAAAATGCTCATTTCTGGAAGGTGGCAGGTCAGTGGAACTCTCTTATGTGAGCTCTGCCCGCCTACTTTCTTCCAGAAACAAGAATTTCTGTTCATTTAGGTTGCCCCTGGAAGCGCAAGTGGTGAGTGTTGTTTGGTAGGGGTGTAAGTGCCCTTTTTTATTATTATTTATTGCATTTATATCCCACCTTTTTTCCTCCAAGAAACCCAAGGCGGTGTACATAATCCTCCATTTTATCCTCACAACAACAGCCATGTGAGGTAGGCTGGGCTGAAAGTCTGTGACTGGCCCAAAGTTACCCAGTGAGCTTCCATGGCCTAGTGGGGACTAGAACCCGACTCCCAGTCCAACACTTTAACCACTACACCACTTTTGGATACTGCCCAGAGGGTGCTACAACACAGGTTTATCATGCTTTGTTCATTTATTTTTTATGGAGCATCATCATGGAGTCTGTTCATCTTGTGTGGTACCCTTTTGTTCTTCCTCTTTTTCACAGATTGGAAAAAGTTTGACAGGAGGACGAGGAGGATTCTGTAAGCATTCTATAACCTCTTCAGGTGTAGATAGTCTTAGTACTCTCCCTTCATCTTTCTTTGGAGGTGAGATTTTTAACTGTGCAGGGAGGTATACTATTACCTATACTGAGGTAGTAGAACATAGGGAGATGCTTTATACTATGTCAGACCATTGGTCCACTGACTGACACTGACTGGCAGAGGCTCTCCAAGGTTTCAGGCAGGATTCTTTCCCAGTCTACCTGGAGATGACAGTTATTGAACCTGGGACCTTGTGCCTGCAAAGCATGTTGACAAGTAGCAGGTTACATTTATTTTACCCAAATAAGCATCCGCAGGCCAAACATGGTAAAAGCCCCGTAGTGAAAAAATATTATTCCAAATAATGGTAGGAAATATATTCAAATAAATAGGTTTGATTGAACATGAATTATCTAAGCCTCCTGAGTAATGAAGCTTAGCAGCCTCCTCTACCTGGTACCCTCCAGATGTGCTGGACCAGTACCAGATTGGGGAAGGTTGGCTTGGGGAAACAAAGACAAACTCTTTAGATGTTTAAAGTCACCCTTATGATTGGTCTGTAAAGCTCATTTCAGATGTAATATTGCCACTCCAACAAACCATTATTTCTTGGGAGTAGGAATGAGTGATGAAATCAAGTGCTACCTCCTCTTTCCTCTTCTCGTCACACACAATTGTGTGGGACAGTATCAGAGGCAGTAAGCCTATATACTCCAGTTGCTGGGGAACACAGGTGGGGGGTGCTGTTGCCCCCTGTGTCCTGCTCATGAGTTCCTGGTCATGGGAGCGTGCTGTTGCCCCCGTGTCCTGCTCGTGGGTTCCTGGTTGACAGCTGGTTGGCCACTGTGTGAATGGAGACCTGGGCTAGATGGATCCTTGATGTCATCCAGTAATGATCTTCTTATGTTCTAATGGGCTTGACAGACTTCCTGATTTGTTAAATCATAGTTTACCTTGATGCTAAAACTGATTAAGCACTGTTTCCAATCCTGATTTGCAAACCATTTTGTAATCCTGGTCTGTAGGCAGTACTTAAACCAGAGTCCTTGTTCAGATATCATGGTAAATGTAATTTAACAAACCAGGATGTTTCATCAAGACGGAGGAGGATGAAAAGACATATGGAGAACCACATTGGATCAGTCCAAGGATCCATCTAGTCTAGCATTCTGTTCACAGTGGCCAGCCAGCTGTTGACCAGGAATTCACAAGCAGGACATGAGTGCAACAGCTTCCCGCCACCCATGTTCACCAGCAACTGGTGTACATAGGCTTACTGCCTCTGCTACTGGAGGAGCACATAGCTATTAAGACAAGTAGCCTTCAAGAATTTATTTAACCCCCTTTTAAAGCCATCCAAATTGGTAGCCATCACTACAAGTTGTGATAATGATATGTAGTTTAACTATGTGCTGAGTGAATTACTTCCTTTTGCAATAACGGTTTGTCAAAAAGACAGTTTAAGAATATAATCCTGAAACCATTTGTCTGAAAATATACAGCTAATTAAAAGTATGGCTGAATCTTTGGGAGTGGTCCTAAGATTATAGCCTATTAATATTAATGTATACTCTTCTTCCAGCTTGGTTCTTTAATGTTACTCAGAATAATTCAAAGTTCTTTCACTATCTACAGTAAAACAGAACATATCTAGAAATACGTCTGTGATAGAACAAGCAGAAAAAATAATGTTGGCATTTTATTAATATATTTTAACACATGGAAGTATTGGCTTTGTTTTCTATCATTGCTTATGTTAGCCAATCAATTAGAATCCAGAGTCTGGTTAGAAACTCACGTGCATTAAATTAACTACAGGATGTTTCTGATACTATATTCCCATAGTGCAGTGAAACCAGAGTGTATTAAATTTAAGCAAACAAACAAACAAATAAATAAATAAATAAATAAAACAATATGAGAGAGCTCAAATTATACTGACTAATCCCATGGTTTACAAAGTTTGATAAAAGGCATTTCTGTGTCACCCCAGGTCTTTCCTAAGGATGCATAATTCTTAAGCAGAGAATGAAAACGTAAATAGTTTTTAAACAAAAGGAATAAATGGATGAGAGAGAAAAAGAAATGAGGAAAAACTGAGACCAAACAGAGAAACTACATTTAAAATATTGAGGAACAGGAAAGAACCCAAATGATCATAAGGATCTCTCCCAGACCTCCTTATGTCAGTTGTCCTACATATAGCCCTATCGAACAAGTAAAAGCAAGATTTAACATTCCGAATAGGTTCATACATGGGTTCCTAACCTGATTAAATAAAAAATAAAACCATCTTGAACTCATCACTTTTACCATGTACTGGAAGTAATCCTGGAAAATAAGGGAAATATATTGTTTAATTCATTGTGTTCTCAGATTTATGAATTGGCAGTTACTTTTGCAACAAAAATATTAGAGATTCTGTTCTGCTCTAGTTGTTTGGAAAAAATACTGCTAGGAAACAGTAACGCAGACGTCCTGGCTATACGTTTTGAACTGTGGTGAACTGGCAGAAGGAGTTGTTGCAGGCACACCAAACCTAACTTCACTGATCCAGCACAGAAAGCAAGTGAGACACATGCAATTTCTACTTAGAGTAGATCTGCTAAAGTCAATGGGTATGACCAAATCGGGATCCAACCCACATTAACCCGAGGTCAATGTAGGTTAAATTTCCTTCAGTGGGCTCTGCTAATGTTTAGCTCATCTCTGAGTAAAGCCACCAAAATTTTTATATCTGTTCTCTTTTACAGCTCCTCCTCAATCACACACTTTTTCCAATCGCAAACATAGGCAATTTTAGCAAGCTTGATCTCGCATTCTATGTATCAACAAAAGTCTGTAATGACTGCTCTAGATGTGCTATATGAGGGTACTTTCAAGATGTGGCATACATAATACAGCTCAATTATGCATGTATTTCTATGCATGTTCAAACAGTTTACATTTTAATAACCAAATTTTTCTGATACGGACAGATTTAGCCCATGGTACAAATGTAATGCAAGGAGTATAATATTATCTCTGGTGAACAGTGACAAGAAACAATACATAAACAATGGAAATCTGCCAATGTGTATACTGTCAAAACAACTCGCCCTCTGCAGTATCCTCCCTAGCATTATTATAATCAGAACAAAGCAGATAAAAATCTTAGGAACTGAACTTGTCACAATGCAATGCAAAAGTTAAGCAATTATGGCCATTACCTGGATGCAAGCCTCATTTATTTTAATAGGCACCTACCTCAACATAATTACCCTGCGCTTAGTGGTTTAGAGGATTGCTGGGATAGTTCTTCATTGCATTTCCTGCATTTGCAAATGAACAGGGATAGAGGGCAAAACAGTACCATGGGCACATAAGAGTTTATGGCACTGCCCTAATTTTGCAAATAGAGACAAATGATGTTTGGAAATTCATGCCATATCAAGTTGCTATGCTTTGGAGTTTCAGTTTTGATGAAACCAGCATTGGTGAATGCTGGTTGCAGTTGAGATGAAGAGCACTTTACTTTTCTTTCTTTGTTTCTTTTTCTTTCTTTCTTTCTTTCTTTTTTTGGCCAAACATCAAGATTGGTCGGTGGTGTCCATTTTTTTCATCTATTTGATACTGAATCAACTGGGAGCGATTGGCTATTAGGAGTGTTGGTATCTTACATTGATTACATTGTTCACAGCACTGGTAGGGCACTACAGCTAAGGCACATAAGTCATCACAGAGTTCCTGGAAGTGCAAGAAAGGCAAAAAAAGAAATTTCCATGACTTTCCAGCCAAGACTGTAGGATTTGGAGCAAAGAATCCTAAGTTGGCCACATACTTAGTGTCATGGGACTCAAAGGGCTGTTGCTCAAAAGGACATGCCTCAACACTTCGAAGATTTAGACAGGGGGATAGGGACAGCTGGTGCACTTTCTCCTGACTCAGGGCTTGGTCAACCTCATCCCTGTTAGTTAATACTAATATTGCCTGCACAGCTATTGCAGATCTACAGTTTCTACTTATGCACCATCAAAAAAGGAGATGCATCACAAAAAAGGACAAAAGAGAACACAAATTTGCATAAAAATGCAGATGCTAATTTATATGGATAGTTGATGGTTTGTAAATAATTATAGTTTAAATACAATACATCTCACCATAATGAAGAAGACTGTGACCAGGTGACCTGTGTACCTGCTTGGTCTGCTGCCCAGGTGTTCACAGCAACTTCAAGGCCCCTGCTATCCCTTCTTATGGTTCTTAACCTTTAAAATGGATTTGAATTAGACAGCCCTTCAAACAGAAGACAACTTCAAATAGAGGACTACCCTCTGACAGCTGTTCAAATACAGCACGGTCTCCTATAAACTAAGACACACACGGCCACCTTACACAGACCTCTTTTTGTTTTTAATAAAGTTGTAGCCTTAGTTTATCCAGCATGACATGTCTTACCTCTTCATTTCTTGGTATGGTTGCAAATAAGTATAAAGATTAGTGCACAAAAAACTATCTACAATGGAAATCATCAGTTGAAGTTTTGTGTCAGCCATGAACTTTCCATGTACTACTAGGCGGTATTGGACAAGTCACTAGTCTATAACTAGGTGTTCATCATCTCCAGTATTTAAAAAAATGAATCTGGTCTTCTTTACAGAAAAGTTGTGAGGATTATTGAAGTCATGTGAAGCACTTAAAAAAACTTTAAAAGAGTTTGATAGCTGCTAGGGTTTTTAACAATGAGATATCACTTCCTGTTGTACTATTATCTACTTTAAACTCTCAGCACTCTTTTTTTTAAACTGACATGACATTTTGATGCACATGTTTCATTAAGATGTTGCTATGTTTCAAGCACATTCCTATCCCTTGATAGAGAAGTTGCTATGGTTACTATATTCTATCTTAGACCATATTCTAACTAGATGTGCAATACCTGTATGCATTTCCATTTCTCATATAAATTAATTTTTAAACTACTTGTTCCAAAGGGCTTTACACTGTTATGGTTCCTTTTTTAAAAAAATCCAGAACTTTTAGTTCTTTCTAAATACTACAATTTAAACAATGTTTGTCTGTTTCATTAAGGGAGAATTTGTGGGGCTGTATTTGTATGTGGAAAATAGTAGGGGAGTTAGCGAACTCATTATCAAGACAGTTTATAATTAAATTGAAGAATGAGTGACTCACTGACTGCACTGAGGCGGTTCCCTCTTTTTCCAATGGATTTAATGAATCATAGAAAAATGTTTACAAGGCATCAAGCTCATTCTCAACGAAGTGCTCCTTAGTAGCATGGTGATGGACCATATCACTTTTAATAGCCTGGACCTTTTTTCTTCCTTTCACATGAACCATGACAGTCATCCTACGCTGCTCATCCAACCAAAGTTTGATTCACTTGGCTTACATTAAAGTCATTGGACCTGAAGGTGATATTTAGGAAGTCTATTGTCAGACATGCAAATTGGGAGGGGAAAAGGTGTCACATTAAATCATGACAGATTAATAAGATATTACTCATGGATGTATGCTTTCGTACAATCCTTCTAAGAAAAGTCAGTTTTAAAGAAGTTATTTTTCCACTGTAATAAATATTTGGCAATTCAAAAGGAATTTTTCTCCTTACCATCTTCAGAACCATGGGCTTCCAGTTGTAGTTCCATGTTTTTAAATCTCATTGATTCTAAATAGGAAGGAGTGCTGAACATGAAATGAGGTTTCATATGTGAATTTTAAAATGCTTGTTAAACTTTAGCTGGATAGTACAGTATGTTACTAAAGGAAATTTAAAATGCTTAGTCCATGCTGTTTTATTAGGTATGTTAAAAAAAGATATGAACCCTTCAGGGACTGTAACCTTTTCCTTAATCTCTGTTGATACCTATTGATTTATTAATCTATATAGCATTCATTTAATACATTTACTTTGCTATGAACATTGATCCCCATAAATAACTACTTTACATTGTTTTCCTTTGTCATACAAATGTAGATGATTGTATGCATCCACCAAACAAAGGAACATTTTCCAAACAGTGGAATTAATTTAACTGAGAGTCATAATGTACTGATGATCATTAAACTATGAATATCACACTTGGTGACTGAATACTCAGATCAGGAAGTATATGTGCTTCCTGACTTGGATGGAACCATACTAATATTTAAATATTCAAAGGACCACTTTCCAGATTTACAAAATATAAGTGTATAAGAGCCTTCCCCAGCCTGGTGCTCTAGCATGGCCAATGGTCAGGAAAGCTGGGAGTTGTAGTCCAAAACATCTGGAGGGCACCAGATTGGGGAAGGTTGCTGTACAACATTTCCAACTAAAACGGAAAAGAATTTCCCCTTTTCATTGTGAGACAAGTGCTTTTAAAAACATTAACTAGTAGCTCAAGAGATTGCAACAGATCATACGCTTAACAGAAATGAATAGTAAATACATGCCCACATTACTTATTTAAACCAAATGATGCTATCGTATTTCTAGAATAATTCTTTCTACCAATTGGTTTTCTGATAAAACAATTATTTCATAAACATCTGAAATGATAGTGCAACAATAGTAAGTGCATTATATATATATATATATATATATATATATATATATATCAGATTATATTAAGAAAATCTGAAAAATCTGAAAACAAACATTCAAAGTGATATATGTTTGCTATGCAGCAAATTGTGTTCGAATATTTTATCTTAAAGTCATGACATGTTCTTTACAAACAATTAACCCTCTGTACTGATGTGTTTCAAAAACTTTCTCTTGGAATGTAGGCTTGTCATTCCTTCTCTCAGTTTCTTACTGCAGCTTGCAGAGTGTTTTGAGGTTGCTATTGAAATTGTCAACTGCAATGCTAGGCGACAGAGTGAGGAATTCAATCAAAAGCTTACAAAAGACATTCCCTTTCACAACACATTGCTTGGCTATCATTCTTCTGAATATGTTACTAATCTTAACATTTATTTTCTTCCAAGGAAACTAAGCAAAATCAAGAAATAAGATAACGCTAGAAGGAAAACTTACAAAAGTAGCCAAAAATACAAAGAAATGAGACTGCTTCTGATATTTCTTGGAAGAAAAGGAGGTGCGGAAATCTATTAAAATATAGCCTTATAAAGGAAGTTGATATAACCAAAAGGAAGATAGCTTTTAAAGGTCAGTTACAAAAATGCAGGAAACACAGGAGAATGCAAAAAGTTAAATCATATCGTAGAGTGTGCAGTTGCTCCTTTATGTCTCTTTATACAAGATAATTAATGACCCCAAAGAGAAGACCGCCGAGGAATATACTGCTGTTTTATAGGATAAATAATTCAAAAAAGTGGCAGAACATCACGTCTTTATTCTTTTGCCACACAGATTTTAATCCTCAGGGAATTGAGTCTGGTGGTGTCCGAGCAGCCTCTGGTGGCCATTAATAAACATCATCTGTTGTTATGACCAGCAGATATTTCAAAATTGCAACTATTAACTAGCTTTTCTAAAATGCAATTTGGAATAAATTGGGATTAGATTAAAAAACACTAGGTTTCCCGTCAGCTACATGCACATAAATAGCACAAGCAATATTGAAGGAGACAGATAATGTTTATATTATTTTAATAATTATACATACTAAAAATATAGATATGAGACCTTATATAAAATATTATATTTATTGCATTTAAGTATCCAAGCCTCATATGGCCATGGCAATTCTGTGGCAAGTGGAGGGTAGAATACAATACACAATATAGCCCTTGCTGCTTCCTATATCCTGACTTGTTGCAGCCAGGGTTAGAGACGGAGAATTGGCTCTCCCCTCCCCCCCTTTTAAAAACTTTTCACCACTGGGGCCTGCAATTGATGTCAATGCCAGATATAGATTAGTTTTGTTTGGGGGCTACTTCAGGAGCATGTCAGGGAAACAGGAGGACCCAATATGCCACTTCCCCAGATCGCACTTTGGAGCACCAATGATGGAAGAGGGACAGAAGGTGAGGATTTGTTTGAGGTGGCTTTCAGGAGCCCTCAGTGTTTATTTCTGAGCCTGGGTCAGAAGAATTTTGTTGCCGTCCCTATTTTCCCCACTCCAACACACACAATATTAAGTTTGTGTAACAAATAGTGTGGTACCCATACATTGTTGCAAGCCCATGGACTGGGCAGGGATGAGTATGATCAAGGAAGTAAGAGCAGGAAGGAGAAAATGGGTGCTTTGGTGTCTGCACATGCAAACCCACAGAATTTAATGAGACTCCAATTCTCCACGTATTTGAAACAAGGCAGGTATCGTTGTGTTCCGGACGAGGAATAGTTTGTATTATACTTAACATATATGTGGCATAGAAGTCTTGAACACTTTGCAATGGAACTATTCTAATATCTTAATATACACAATATATATTAATATGATTTTATATCTACAAGATTCTGCAGACTTTCTTTTTTGTGACAGTACTTCCTCCAAATCTGTTAGACCTTGGAATTAAGAGCCAATGTCTTTTCTGTGTAAAAGAATAAAATCTTTGATCAATGATCTCTAATCTACACAAAATGACTGGAACATTCATATTAGCATATTGCATCATTCTAGCCAAATGGATGCAGAGAGTGATCAAAATACCCTTTTACTTTTAAAACAGACATCCCCATTTCATTTATTCCCATTGTTCATTTTACTATTACAATTGTGCTGTGTTAGACTTTGTCTATATTCTTAGTTAAAATGTTTGTGGCTGTGTGTATTCAAATTTAACTACTGAAAATGAAAAAAAAATTGACAATATGAATACTTCAAAACATATGCAATTATTTGGGAAATTTCTGTTGAATAACAAGAATTAGATATTTGATAAGTCAGGTACTTATGATTGTTTTTACTATAAGAAAAGCATGAAAATGAAAAAGGAATTTCCAGATAATGTATACATTATAAGAAAATAGTCTACATCATGTTCTGTTAAAATATGCCATCCTGTTTCCTGAAGGTCACATGAGAATTGGAAGTCCTATTACTACCTTCCTCTGCATCTAGAGTATCTGCTGCAGAATCCAGATGTGAATACACATCCTCTCAAGTCACTATGCATTGATACATCTGGATCAAACCCAAGAGATATTCATACTGATATATTTGTCCTTGGGTAATTCATTTTTAGCAATAAAAATACAGCACAGTTTTTACTTAATCTTCTTCTGGAGTTATCTTAAAAATGGTTAGCTCCTTTCTTCCCAAAAAGCAATTTCCGTCTTCCTTATTACAAGTTAGAACATGCAACCACATCTGCTATAATAAATCAGCATAACTCCAGCCACTCTATATAGAACTCTGATTTTTGTAAACATAGTGTCTTAAAAGACCTGCAGCACACTTGGAATACTTAATACATATTAGCTTGAAAGCATCAACCTGAGATCAGTCACATCTTCACATATTTCTTAGCACTGAAGAAGTTAAGAGATAGCTATGTGTTAGATTAACATTCTGTTGGAGTGCGATGTGTGTGATCTGTGCAAGCCGGTATCTGCAGTGGTGTCAGCACCAGGGACTCACCTCAACATGTACAAGGGAACTGCACCTGGCATATAAATCAAATGCAGAACCCCTTACTCACACAGGAGTTTTGTGTACATTGCAGGACCACACAAGTAAAACCCCTGATTTAGACTGAATATAATAAAAAGATGCTACCTGCATTTCATTTCTTAACAACTATGGGACACATGTGGGCACTTTCACCTGTTGGTGTTATCCCCTTGATTAAGCATAGGAGACAGTGATTCATAAATCTAACTCACAACAGCTTCCACCTACATTCAGAAAACATTGTGAGGAGGGTAATGTGTGAGCGTAGATATCTACAGGCTCACATGTTACCCTTCTCACATGAATAGAGATATCTCACATGAGCAAAGAAAGATCTGAGTTAAAGTGTGAATTGCTCTGAAGATGTGATTATCTGATTTATTGAATCCTGCTACAGCAGATAAGCAGTAACACATTTCCCATGAAATACAGCCAGAATGTTAGTTTGTACCCATAGTACACAGTGCTGGGTCCACGTTTTATGGGCCACTGAGCGTGATGCCTTCAATGGGCCTTCACCCCCCCCCCCAGCTGCTAGCTGTGGCATGCCAGGAAGCAGCGTTAATAAGTTGGAGGCAGCATCTGCACCTCCTTGCCCTCACTGCCATTGCTGCTCAGCTGCTCATCCCTCTGGACCAGAATATGGGTGAACAAATAAGCTGCAATAAGTGAGGAAAAGGAGCAGCAGAGCCAATGGGAATTAAGTGGTGTCCACTTGCTAGGATGTGGGCCTTGGTGGATGCCCAGCTTTGCCTACCCCTAATGCCAGTCCATACACAAATGGATGAGGATAAGCATGCTAAGACATTGCTGGTTCCAGCTGGCCCAGTGAACAAGGAATGCAAATTAACATGTGAATGTGTTGCTTCTTCTCCCTTTCTGGGTTTGAACTGGGTTTCAAATCCTATGAAGTTGGAAACTATGGTGGCCATGTGTCCTACTTTACAGTTCTCTATTTAGTGTCCTCTATTTGAAGGGATGTCCAGTCCAAGTTCCTTTTAAAGATAGGGAGCCACAAGAAGGAAGCACTGGGGGGGGGGGGGCTTTGAGTTGCCCATTAACAGTTACCACCTGGACAAGAGACTGACAGGGAATACAAGTAACCTGGAGGGTGTCTTCACAGTGCTGTATTGGCGATGTGTCCTTCAGAACTCCATGGCTTCCCTCCCCCAGGATGGCGTCGGGTAATTCCAACACCAAGGAGGGAGCGTGGGGCTTCTCGGTGGCCATTCAGGGACTGGAGACGCCCCACCCTCTTCCTGGTGGAAGATGACCTGCGATTGGTTGCCTTCCACCAGGTACCACCCAGCTATGCCTCCACTGCGACTCCGGAATGAGGCAAAGGGCTGTCTTGACGTCTACTTGCGCATCCTTGCCTCGCTCCAGAGAAAAAAGTCAGGGTAAGTCTCCACTTCCCCCCCCCCCCTGGCAGTTTCAGCAGAAAGCCCCGGGGTGTGTAATCACAGCTGCATTGTATAATTGATGCAGCACCACTGCACACCCCTCCCAGGGCTTTCCAAACATTTAGACAGCCCCCTGGGCATACCAGTCTTCCCCAATATGGTGAGATGCACTGTATGTCTTTTAAAATTAGAGTAATTATTTCTGAATTACAGCTACACATATACATCAGCACATGCAAACTTCACACAAATCCATGTGCTCTTTTTGGGTGCTGCAGAAGTGGCCACTCTATGGAAAACATCCTTAACAACACATTAAAAAACAACAACAGTGACACATTTTTTTTAAATCACAGCTCAATGTGGAATTTGTTCCAGGAAAAAATACGATGGTACATTCTCAAAGCTGGTTCCCAACTGATGCGGTTAGCAGGAAACCAGCCATGGCATATCTACCTGAACACTCCTTGCTGTTCCAATTCCAATTGATTATGTTATTTTGAAATGGGGGAGGAACAAGAGAACACTAACAAATCTATCCCCACTTCCACAGCATTGTCCTACCATGTCAATAAACTTTCCCACCCACTTTCTTCTTTTTAAATTCTTTAGGAGGCATACAGGTAGCTACAGATGCTGTAGCATGAATCCTGGTTGTTGTTGTTGTTATTGTTGTTGTTTTTAAACACATTGCATGTTTACCAGTTCCAGTGTTGTTGAGCACTTTACCTTTATTCCATTCCCCCCCTTGAAAATCTGCTTTGAGATGGGAGTGGTTATTTTCTGATTGAAGCAAAAGTCAGCCAACAAGCACCATGCACACCTACCTTTAGCTGCTAACAGGATTTACTTTGTTGGTTATATTTTTTATTTTTGTCTCTGCTATTTTAAATGTTTCATTTAGTTTTTACTTGATTATTATTATTATTATTATTATTATTATTATTATTAATCACCCTGAAAGTTGTCAAACTTAACTGGCATAGGAAGGTTAAATTTAATGCTGCATGAGCAGACTTCCACTTGCGAAGCAGGATTTCCTCTTGTTCCCCTTCCCATACAGCTTCCTGTGCTCCCAGATCTACTCCAGAGGGTCTCCGGAGTAGATTTGGGTTGTGTGGAGGGGGCTGTAAGGGGAGGAGAAATACGTCCCACCAGCAATTTCTATAAGAACACAAGACATGCCCTGCTATATCAGACCAAAGGATCATGTACCGAGCCATCCTGTGTGTGCTTACCCAGAAGTAAGCCTCATTGAATTTAATGGGGTTTAGTTTTCGCATTGCAGCCTAAGTCCTACCAACCCCTGCCTTACAGAACACTCCTATAAATCTCTACTGAGAAGTAAGTCTCACTGAGTTCCATGAGGCTTACTCCTAGGTAAGTGGGTATAGGATTGCAGCCTTAGTTTATATTCTGTCCAATTTATCTTTCTAATGTGCATGTGCTTCTTTTCATTGAAGCCACTGGGACTTCCCCAAATATATTCAGGGAAAGAATGAAACATCCTTGATGTTTTAGAACTGCTTAAGAACCGAAAAGAAAAAGAAATGTTCACTGTTCAGCAATCCCACCAGAATTCCTGCAACATACTTCAGAAATCCCACATTGCTTTATATTGAAAAATACCACTGTGTAGCCCTGAGGGCACGAGAAAGGTCATTTGTCACAAAGAAAAGAAGTGTCCTATATCTTTATGCTGATATTTTCTGAGTGTTGAAAAAAACCAAGTACAGTTGGGTGAGCAGCTTGTGCTCACCCCAGATGTGAATTAGGCCCCGCAAGTGAATGCTCAAAGGGGCCCAATTTGTTTCACTGCCTACTACCCTGCCTCTAGATAGAGGGCCAAAATGACATAACAATGGCAAAGATTAGTCATTTGTAGTTCAACCTTCTTGATTTCCAGCAGGATGCCAACCCAGGCAGTGTCTTTACTTTCAAATTACTGAGAGGTAAGGATCTCTGTCTACTTCTGTCCTATCCCTGCCACCCAAGGTGATTTCTTTGCTCCTTTGGGATGAAAACAGGGTAGGTGGTGATGGAACAAGCAGAACTGAGGCAGGCGCTTGCTTGCTATGGGCTGTATCTGCTTCAATTCTGCCAACCTATATGTGGCACTAAATACATGGTTTGGCATTATCTGTATGTTTTTAACACTATAAATAGCTGCTGTGGAGAGAGTCCCAATTAGGATTATGACAGCAATGTGCAGAAAGAGGAGTTACTTTTTCATCAGTCACACGGCCCCAACAAAATTCATGCCTGAAGCTGCTGTTTGAAACAGGAGGGAAGCTCTCATTGGTGGTTTTAGTGAGGGAGTGATGTTCATCAGGAGCATAGCACGTCAGGAAAGCATTAATTCCCCTTCCCTCTGGTCCTGATTGGTCCATCCATTCCCCCACACCCAGCACTATAGTCTTTAAAAGATACAGATAACATCAAGCCTTATGATCATTGTTAAATGTAGTTCAGCCCTCATTCCATCAGGGTCACTCACATTTCGAACTACCCCTCCCATGAATACTTAACACATCCCTAAAATCATGCGCTCCAATCTAATGCCTGCCCTGCATAACCAATTATTTCTACATATATGCAAAACCTACAATGGATCCTATGTGATTATAAATTTTAAAAATAGCTTGTCTAAAGATGGACCCACTATGTGAGTAAGTTGATGCACGATACTACCAGGTGTATGTAAATGGTGAAGCTAGCATGGATTGAAGGACAGTTGCTGCTTTTGCTGGCAGAAGCAATCAAGTTATATGTTCCTGGTTCTGGATGTGAATAGACATATTGACAATTATTACCATGCACAAAACTCAGTGAGATTTATTTGAAGAGGAAGAAAATATATGCAACAAATTCAAAGCTACTCTGATAACAATCAAATGGCCAGATAGGCCTAGAAGGTGGTTACAAAGAAAACAAACAAACAAACACAATTTGCAAACCACAGAGAGAGAAGCCACAGCTCACACAGTGCCACTTCACATGTGACATTTTTATACACAGAAATAATCTCTGCATAGTACCAGGAACCCTGATGTGCATTGTGGCTTCTCAGCATGCATATCTGTGGTAAAATAAAAACTTGTGCCACATTTCACAATGGATGGTCTGCACTTCTCCCCACTACATGGAAGATTTATCTGGAGGGAGGGACCCTAGCTCAGTGGCAGAGTACATGCTTTGCATGCAGAAAGTCCTATGTTCAATCCCTGACATCTCTAGGTAGAACTAGGAAAGAATCCTGCCCCAAACCCCGGAAAACCACTGCCAGTGAGTGTAGACTATATTAGGTTAGATAGACTAATGATCTGACTCAGTATGGTCTGGCTACTAGGAGGAGAGCTTCTCTGCTGTGGCACCCCGGCTGTGGAATGAGTTCCCTAGAGAGATTCGCCTGGCACCTACATTGTATTCCTTTTGACGCCAAGTGAAGACTTTCACAGTCTCACAATATTTTAGCAGTTTATTATCATAGTCTTTTAACTCCGCTGTCTAAATCTGTATTTAAAATTTGTATTTTAAATCTGCATTGCTGTGCAGTTTTACCCTGGTTGTGTTTTTATATTGTATTTTTGTATCGTGTTTTTATACTGTTTTGTTGATGGTTTTAACTTTTGTGAACCGCCCAAAAAACTTCAACTATTGGGCGGTATATAAATGTAATGTAATGTAATGTAATTAATGAATTAAATAAGGCAGCTTCTTGTGTTCCTATGATGCAGTAATGTGGTCTTTTCCATATCTTGAAATGACTGGTTCCTGAATTAGGATAAGCAGCAGGCTAGATCTGTTTAGACGAACTCCATGATATTTCTGACAACTCCGTGGTTTTACAAATCCAGTCATTTTCAGGCATTTAAGTAAACATTATTGATACAGTACATGTGAATAATAAGTGGATGTTCTATTTGGCAGGCCTCCCAGGCTTTCTTTATTATCATTTATGGATTGTTTTCCAAGGTATTTTTGTTGCTATTAGCAAAAAAACACTAATGTTCCTTGACCGATTTAAAGCTGTCTCCTTTGCCTTCAGCTACGAGGAAGGGAAGAGAAATGTTTAATTGTCATTAAATTTGGACAAAGAAAAGAGCTGAAAGTTTTAATCTGCATTTAGCTAATATAGAGATATCTTTGAGAATCTGATGCAGGATAGGTGGCTGGACTGCCTGTGCGTGTGCGTGTGTATGTGTGTTTTAAGAGTCTGCTTGCTTCCAATACATCCTTCTAATAGATCCTATCCCTGGAGTTCTCATAATTGAGGCACAGAAGCACAGCATTCTTAAATCAAGGTGCCTTACACTGGGCTCAAATATATGACAAATAACCGAATATGTAGTGAAGCTACTCCTCTACAATATTAAGCACTTTGATGTTCTGGGTGGGAGTTTAACATTAGATTATTTGGACCATTTCAATTTAGCCAGAAAAAGTGTTAATGCAAACAGCTGCATTTTTTTCTAACTTATTTTAAAGCATTTTTTTATTGAACCATATGGATGTCCACATTTTAGCAGCTACAAATAAGCTTGATGGCAGATAAGGATATCAAAGAAAATAACATCCAAACAAACCTTGTCATTCCAAAGATATGAATGTCAAATGTTCACACCTGTGTAAATAATTAATTGTTTTTCACGTTAACTAATTTAGTGATTTTTCATTCTCTGACCCCCTCTGAGTCTGCTACTTTTAGGAACAGAAATTCTGTGGATTCCATATATCCAGCCTGTAAGTAATTTATAGCCTTGCAGGGTGTCAGGTGGAAAAATTCAGGATCCCATTTATCACCACAGGCAATTTCTAGCTGTAAGTAGTAAAGCAGGTATTCTGCAGGAATGAAGAAAACCACTAATGAGGTAAAGTCAATAGAAGCATAATCCAGAAGTCAGAGAGACATATTAAGAAGTTAAGTATTTTTTTCCTAGGTAGTAAATTAAGAGAGCAATCTCATACATGTTTAATCAAATGGGGCTTACTGTCAGGTAAGTAGTGCAGGATTGTAATGTAAATCACCATATAAATTAGTACTGGGAAAAAAACATATCATAGATTTGCTTTGGTTCCACTTGCAAAAGTCAATGAATTCTTCCAAAACTAGCAAATCTTTTACTTATTTATTCCCATATCAGTTTTTTGCCTGCCCGATCACTGAGGGCATTCGAGGGCATGCTCCTGGTGGTTCCTCATGGACTTATGGCCCAATTGGAGTCCACCAGGAGAAAAACCTTTAGTATGGTAGCCCCTTCTCTTTGGGGGTCAGGCAGGCACCTATACTGTGCTGCTTCTGGTGCCTCCTGGAAACAACTCTTTTCCAGGAAGCATTCCTCAAGTGACTGGGGTGGCCAAAATCAGCGACTGCTCTCCCCATCGCTGCTGCAGACCACGCCCTGCGAATTGAGCTGTGTGAACCTCTGGTGAGTGGTCACAAGCACTTGGTAGGTGCCAACCCTGGCCTCCAGCCCTCCCCCCCCACTGTGTTCCACGCTGCCATTAGCGTGGAAGGGAGAACTTTACAATTTCTGGAGCCTCCAGAAACCACATGTTCCCCTCCACTGTGCCAATGGAGGCCTTAGAGTCCCTATTAATGCAAGAGTAAAGGTTTACCATTTTGATAACAGGGCCTTTAAAGCCATCATAGGCACAGGAGGGGGACTTGTGATTTCTGGAGCCTCGGGAAATGCAGATTTGCTGGAGCCTCCAGAAATCATGCACCTCCTCTCACTGCGTTAATGGCGGTCACTATTAATGCAGCAGGGGAAAGGCCAGAAGCCAGGGCGGACCTGGGGGCTCAAAAATGCTCAGGCATGAGTCCACACTCACACTGAGCACATCTGACTGGGTCCATGAGGGCCGGACGTGGGGGGTCCAATGCCCTTGCAGACCTAGTTGGATACTCATGCCATCCCTACAAGTTACCAGCCACCATTTTTATTGGTACTTTGTTTTAAATTGAATGATTTTAACTGCTGTTATGGAAGGGATGTTCAAACTTTCCTTTATCCTCATATGATTGAACAATCATTAAAAAATAAGAAGAGATCTAGTGGATCTGACCAGACTAGTCTCCTGTTGCTCACAGTGGCCAACCAGATGCTTCTGGGAAGTCCCCAATCAGGACCTAAGGGCAATAGCCCTCCTCCATGGTCATTTCCCAGCAACTGGAATCCTGGAGATAAGCATATAGCCATCACAGCTAGTAGCCACGGATAGCCTTATTTCTTCATAACGTTGTCCAATTCCTTTAAAGCTTTCAAGTGGAGCTCAAATAAAATCACTTGATTCCAAGGTGGAGCTCAAATAACTTCACTTGAGGGGCAAAATATGGGTCTATTCAGACGCTAAGCCATGGTTAGGCTGCAGCAAATGGTTAGTGAGAGTATTTAAACTTACATAGCCACCAGGATTATTTTATTTATTTATTTATTTATTTCATTTCTAACCCGCCTCTCTATCTAGATCGAGGCGGGGAACAACACTAAATATAAATATAAAAACAATAAAATAGATTTATTTATGAATGGTTCACATGACACACTGCTTAGCTCAAAATGCTTAGCCACTATGTCTTAGTGTGTCATCTGAACACAGTCTATATGTTGCATTCAAATATCTATAAGGATATCCAACATCATCTTTGAAATGAGAATGCAATATTTAATAGATGAGTAGCAGCAGGTAGAGCTGTATATAGCTGGTTTCTCACTTCAGATTACCTAAAAAGCTGTTTGCCAGAAAAGGATTCCTGATTTCAGAAATGAACATGTATCTGAAATCCTGGGGCAGCTTATAGAAATTTAGAGGGTTAGCAAAGAAAAGGTTAAGAAACTATTGTCACTCCTGATATTTTTCCCATTCAATGTTGCTTTCCCAACTAAAAATAGCTGTTAGGGCTTCCTGATGTGCATGTGTTTATGAAGTATAGTGTGCCCATGAAGTATAGGATAAGCTCAGTTTTGTTTTGCAGACACAATACACATTCACCCACACTGTAAACATGTGTAGGTATTCCACATGGATTTCATTTGTATAAATGCTTTTCCGTATGTGACTTTTGTTGAAAGATAAGCATGATTATCCCATGTTGCTGCCAAAGTTCCTTGCAAGGCTGTTTTTTATTGTTGTTGCTATTATGGAAGAATAACTTGAGATTACAAGATAACATTGGTCAGTTTCTTATTTGTCATTTGATTATGATATTTTAGGGCTTGGACTTGCAGCAGCTGTCTCTTACTTTCCTATGTTCTCTTCCGGCAGGCCTATCCGGATGAATTTTAAATGTTTTAATGGTATGTTTCTCTTGTTTTAAAATTTTTAACTTGTCATGCTTGTATTTGCATTGTGTTCCCCGCCTCGATCCGTAGGGAGAGGCGGGTTATAAATAAATAAATATTATTATTATTATTATTATTATTATATGTAACCATACCTTCAAGCACATCACTATGATTGGCTTTTGAGAGACTAAAGCAACATAGACATTCTTTGTGCTAGAAATGGGATTGAATATAAAACAGAAAAAGTATCATAATTAAATCTATAGTGTATCTCAACGTTTAGAATACTATGGCTAGTTTTTGTTAGCCAATCTCAAGAAGAATGTCATAGAATTGGAGAAGGTTCAGAAAAAAGGAGTGAAGTTGATCAAAGGTTTTGAGCATCTTGCAAATAAATAGAAGAGTACAATATTGGAATTCTTCATGTTTGGGGCTATCATAAACCCCGGCCCTCAAACTTGTCACAGTACAGTACAACTGATGAAGTTGAAGATCAGATGTCTTTTCCAGGGTCCCTCCAACAAGAAAACATGGCCCTGCCATCATTCTCTGAGGAAGTCCCAGCAGAACCTCATTTTTCTAGCCCCACAGAAGTCTGAGACTACAGAATCAGGCATTTAACAGTATAGTCAGCTCCTTCAGTTGACCACACTACAGATCATGCCTGCCTACATAAGGCTTCAGTTTAGGAATGAGTGAGAAATTCACTGTGGAAAAGGAGAAAATAAATGGAAATAGCCTTGACAGGTCCACCTATTCCTATTCCAGTTGGCTTTCTTTTGTTGCTGAGACAACATGCTCCTATTGTTCTGGTGTACATATATGTGGGGGGAGGGCTCAGCTGACAAAATTCACTCTGAGCTATCCATGGTCCTATCTCAGCTGCCCTCTACACAATAGAACTTTTGCTTTTATTTCGCTGTTGTGTCTGTTGTACTTACTTTGATTAGATTCTACACAACCTTAACTGCCTTGACTTGCCCGTTCTGCCTAGATTGGACTCTCCTTGCTCAGATCTGGCCCTGTCAGAAGCCATTGGCCTCAGGTAACTGCAGGGGATGGGACATGATTATAATTATTTGCAAAAACTTCAATAGTGTTGAGAGATTGGATAGAAATTCATCTAAATAAACTGTTCACTAGTTGGTTCAGGACAAATAAAATTAAGTATTCCTTCATACCTCATGAATGTATAGCTTTCATTAGCAAGAGTGTAGTGAGGATGCCTTAACAGAGGATTACACAATTTTGTGAAGTTTGTAAGTGATTATTAGCCTTGAGAATACCTAAAAAAGAACATCTGAATCAAAGTTAATCTACCTATAGTTACTAGACACTAATGCACTAATGCAAATTAGTGCAAATCCCTCCCCAAAGTGGCAAACGACTCCACAAGTCCACAAAATCACAAAACTCTGAAAAGCCTGGTCTGCTATGGAATATGTAGGTTAGATTTCTAGAAATCCGAGCTCATTTGAAACCACTGCAGATTTCTCTGAAGTTGGAAAAATAAATAAAAAATCAGCAACTTGAGAACCTGTTTCTCCCTTTGTTACACCGCCTCTTCCTCTCAAGACATAACACATAGAATGATCCCTAAATAGTTCAGTTACTTTATTAGTATTTTATGATTCATTTAGTTACTCTCTAATATGTAATGAATGGATGGCACAGGACTCTCTACTGAATACACCACCGTTTCATTGTTTTAGGTGCTTCTAAGCTTTTCTCACGAACCAAGTTTCTTAGTTTCAACAGCAGTTAGGTGGGGGTGGAAACAGCCTGAGACAAACATGCATTTGCCCTGAAAAAGCAAACATTCTCAGGGTTACAAAGATAGCCACCAATGCTCCATGCTGGGATTGGGGCTAATTAAGATGTTGATGGAGTCTGTGCTAATCATGGCTCCACCACAGTCTGCTGGATTAGCATGTAAATTGGTAAACCATGTTCTGAAATTGCCTCACCATCTGAGGCCTAATTACTGGCGAGACATAACAAACAATGGCTGCATTTATAGAATAAGAAGTGTCCGTGTGGAAATAGATTTTTTTTGCTTTTGAAAGACTGTGAGACAGGCTTTAAAGTAAGTAAACAAAAGTGTACAGCAACACTAAATGTACCACATTAAAATGGATGGTACAAATTGGCCCTTAGGTCCATTGTTGCCATGTTTTTAAAAGAATAGGATGAGCAAATGGAAACCGAGATAGCTCTAATTATAGTTATTATTAAATACTTCAGCAAAAAATACAGCACAAGGTGGATTCCCACAAACATTTTTCCTGTCATACAAGTATTTCCCCCCTTTCCCCATAATATCTTAATAGTCTCAAGGAAAATATTTACAATTCACAAGACCATCCTTATTAAACTTATATCATACAAACGTCACTAGAATTGCCAGACCAACAATTCAAAAAAAGGAACATTATAAGTAAATCCAGTACTTATTTGAATGATCAGTCACATTACACATAACTATACTTTATGTTTGATGGGACTGTAATGCCCTGAAATAAAGAACAAGCAATCCAGATAAGTGAGTGTTTGCAAACTGTACGGGTCTAAAGCAGGTTCCCTATTGTGAATTTCTAATGGAAATCTATTTTGCTAACACACAATGCACAATTTATCAGAGGCTTTGTCCCAATTTATCAGAAGCAAGTGATACACTCTCACATCTATCATGGATAATTTGAACACTCATATATATTCAAAATGTATTCACTACTGGCCTTGGTCTGCTAGGACATGTATGAATTAATACTATATTCCCAACATTTTCTTTCTGAAAAAGAGTTTGACTAACTAGAGCTCTCTGAAAGAACCAACCTATACACTGGGCATGTAGGTCATGAAACCTACTTGGTAGTAGCTATTTGATGTACTTTGAGTCTCTTCATCTCCTATTCAGGAGCAGATAAATTGCCTTCTAAATGGGATATGAAATCAGAGAACGGAACAGGCATTAACTCTGATCACACTTAATCCATTGTAAATCACAAATTGCTCCATTTACTGAGGTCATGGCAATATCGAGCAGATCTCTGAGAATGCCTGGATACCAATGGCAGAAATTAAAGTTTATCATTGGCTATCTCAGCTCCTAGGTTTTTGTAGGCATTACAGCATGTTTCCTGTGCTTAGTTGCTAATACCAAGTGCCTTTCTTTCATTTAGAAAGAAATGGTATTTAACAAGCAGCATGAGAAAAATATTAAAATTCAGCTGTAACTGATATGAAATAAAATAGTAATAACAGTTGAAATATACTTTTAACATACAACTCCCTGTGCTTCAAAGCCTTAGAAGAATTGTGAGAGGCAAAAGATGCCCTATGCAAGGAACTGTTCTCTTTTCCTGTGCTTTAATTAGGCTGAAAAATGGAATGTTTTACATCTCCCACAGGGACACTGACTTGCATACCTGGGGAAAAGTAGCAGAGAATAATCACAGCCAGTTCCTGCTACTTCACTCTATGCAGGATTGGGAGCGTATGTGCACCTGTCTAGTTCAGGGAACAGCAGGCCACAAGAGTGAAAGGTGACTTCTGAAATAATAGACAATTTCACTAAGTAATATTCTGCATATTGATTTTCACTATCAGCCAAAGGTATTTCAGTCATTAATCACAATGGGACCAACTCCCCTGCCCACTAAAGAATAAACAATCTTCCAATCACAATCCACTCCTAATTCCAGGCCTCACCACTTTCTAGAGAGTGTTGTTGTGCATCAATAACAATCACTCAGGAGCCAATATTATTTATATTTGCTTAATTTATATTTAGTTAAATGGTTTGTAAACTTGTTGCATGTAAACAGGGAATTAAACTTTATATTGTTCCTTAGTCCACAATCTAGCATAAATTAGCTTCTGGATACCTATTATTGTTTGGATCACAGAAGGAGAAATAGAAGGATTATTTATTTATTTAAGTTCTATACTGCCTAATAGCCACAGCTCTCTGGGTGGTTCACAACAATTCACAAACAGAAGGATTATGAGCAGCAACCATAAGGACTACTTAAGACAGCATAGTGAAAGGTGAAAGGACACCTCAGCTATTTAAACCATCTTGTATTTGTCAATGATCAAAGAGGCAAGGAGGCAAAGACAGGGATAGCTTCCTCTTTCTCAGCCAATTAAAGATAAAAAGAAATACATCGTCCCATCCCTGCAAGTAAGGAGCATCGAACTAAAAGACTACCTAGTCTAATTTAAGAGTCATGGTAATGAGTCCCTTAAAAAATGTACTGTATGGTCATTTTTCTAATGTGGTTTAAGGATTGTCCTTCAGCTTCCCTCCAAAAAGATATCAGACAGGTATGAGGAACAATAAGTGGTTTACTTGTTATGGGTATAAAGCTAAACCTAGAAGGCTTTGACTACTGTTACATAGATTAGATAGCCATATTAGCATAATTCCAGCAGATTTTACATCCCTGATGTGTAAAGGTGACAGTGTTGCCAGATTATCAGTTTGGTACCAAAAAAATCTCAGATTTGTTCAGACTTTTTGGATAGGTAATTTATACCATAGCCTCCTCCTGCAGAACTATAAGCCCTTTGACTTTAAGGAAGTGCTTTGCAAAAGCACTCCTGGAACATTTCTCAGCAATTCTACTCTGTTTCCCCATTCCCCAACCTGTCTTGAAAAACAAACCAAAACAGCCTTTTCCATTCCCAACTAGCACTGCAAAGAGAGGGAAACACCCCACAATGCAACTAGACAAAATAAAAAGGAAGTGTTTCCTCACCGTGTTCCTATAGTTTGCATAAGGAAAGCACAGAGAAAAACAAATCTTTTTTGGTTCGGAAAAACAGTAAAAAATTGCCTTCACTCAAGAGATGTAGCACATCCTCTCTGGGCTCAAACATACAGACTCTTGGCAGCTTTTCTCCTCTAGGGTGGGGGACCAATTAAAATTATCCTTGGGATTTTCCTGCTGGTATGGCTGGTGGGCTGGTTACTCGGTGGAATGCAGAGACGGCTAGGACAATTGATACAATTGCACCCTAGTGTCTTCTCCCTCTCAGCAGAGCCCAAGTAGCTTCTTGGTATACACCTGAGCAAGAGGAAAGATGGTTAAAATGGACAAAGACCTGGGCTGAATCTGACCCAACACAAGTTAGATCTCACTATTGACTATACTCTGTGGTAGAGATGATGACAAAGAGGGAATTCTTTTCCACTAGCATTGCATCTTCTCAGTGTGGTCCAACATAGCTTTTCTGAGTGATTCATGACCTTCTGTAATCTGGTCCAGGGAGAGAGATGATAGAACCCTTGGTATAATGCTGTCATGAGTTTATGTAACACTTTGAAGATAAAGTTGCTTGTATTTGCCACAGCTCGGACACCAGAGTTAATGCAGTTCCATCTGTGGAGATATCCAGAGCACTGACTGATCTAGTTTTATTGGATGATTTTCAGTTGTTCAGTGAGAATGTGGTCAAGGCTTGGCCAAGTCTGGTCAACTACCTGTGTGCTTGACCCTTGCCCTTTATGGCTTATTACATCTAATAGGGAGGGGATATCTGACTGGGTTCAGAAAGCTGTCAATTCCTCTTTGAGAGAGGGAGTGGTGCTGGAAGATGTTAACAGCTATAAGACAGTTCAGTAACATCACCTTCTTGGCCAATGTGCTGGAGTTGCTAGCCAACTCCAGGCACCCTTGAATGAAACTGATTATAAATTGGGCTTCAGACCTGGTTTTGGAATGGAAATTTCCTTGGTCGCCCTATGGGATGACTTTTGCTGAGAAAGGCACAGGGCAAGTGCAATCTGTGGACTGTTCTACACCAAGCAGGATACGACACTTTGAAAACGTTTTGAAAACTGTATATGGAGTGTGTCCTGGGCCCCAACAGTTGTCACTATTGTTATAAACCATTTTAAAGCAGTAGTGTAGATCCTGTCTTTGATTCTCATGGACCTCTCAGTGGCTTTTGATACTATCGAACATGATATCCTTCTGAATAGGCTGCCTAGGCTGACTGTGGGAGGTACTGCATTGCAGTGGTTTTGCTTCTACTTGGATGGCTGAATAAATCATCTGGGTCCAGGTCAAGGGGAAGCTATAAAATCTCACTTTCCTCTCCAGTTTTTCCTGTACAGTGTCTGAATAGGGCGACAGAGAATATGCTGTGTAGTCTTTAAAAGTTCTTATTCACGATGTAATCCTAACTCCCTCAAATGTTGATGGGAACTTCCCCATTGACTTCAAAGCATGTGCTTTTCATTTTCATTAATAGTTTAGATACACCAACAGGACAATAGACAGATTGTTGCTAACTGAGATCCAAAGATCTGCCATTGTCTTTCACAAATCAGATTTGAGAATTTCATGCGTCGATGAAAATAAATTAATACCATCAGCTGACAACTAACTGGGACACAACAGAGTACTGTAGTAAAATAGGCTTTGGATGCGTTTTAGAAAAGTAATGTGGAAATAACAGCTGATTTACATAGCTTATTCTCAACAGGTGTCTGTGTCATTTTTCATGTATAAACTCATGAATTCTCACTTTGAAAAGTGTGGAACAAGAACAAACAGTATACACAGTTAAACTGAAACTACTTGGGTGCATTCCAGGACTGAAAAAAAGTCCTACAACTCCAAACATTCCCAGCTAGCCTTGTAGGACTTTTTTCTGTCTAAACATGCATAGGATTGTACCGTTAATCTCTATAATTATAAAGGGTTAATTACAATTTTTTGTTGTTAGGGTTTTTTTGAAGAAAGAAGAAGGAACTAGTGAGAAATCTAAATTAAAATTAAAGTAATACAATTCATTCAATACTCCTTTTGTGAGACTACTTTGCATTAGGTGAATGTATATGCAATCACTAAAACTACTGTATGAAGCAGTAGTACTGTGTGAAAGGGGGGGAGTAATCCTGGCAAACAGTTGTGCTTGTGTGTGTGTGTGTGTGAGAGAGAGAGAGAGAGAGAGAGAGAAAGAGTGCAAACAACAACAACCCCATCTTACATTTTATTATGCGTGTTGAGGTAGTGAAATCAAAGAACTCGGAAACACTAACATTCATCTAGAAACACACACTCAGGCTCCATGACAACCCCCTTTTCTAATATTAGCTTCCTTTCCGAGCAAAAAAACATCCACAGAAATGCCCCGCTTCCTAAAGCAATTTATGTATCACTGTAGCTAATGGAATTTTAGCAGTTCATTATCTGAATATGTTTAAGTTTACAAAAACTCCACATAAGAATGTGAAGAAGAGTATGAAAACATTCAATTTCACTTGGAAACCCAACAGTAAAAGAAGATAAGGAGAGAGAGAAAGAACAGAATTTATTTATCTATAGTAAGACAAATACAAATCTATATTTCAGGTATGTGTGCTGAATAAAAATGGTAAGAATTTAATCACTTTGAAGAAATATAAGCAAGTGAAAAATTATTGGAGAAATGAACAAGTCAGGTCAAACAGAGTTCCTGGTTGTCTGTCAATCACCACTTTAACTGTTGTCAATCACTTCTTAATTCCTTTATTTTTGATTTCTGACTGACCACAAAGAACAGTTTTGTTTGTAATTGTGTCTTTGCTGTTCATGAAAAGCATGAGAAGGATTTTTCAACCTTTCCTAGAAATTGCCCTGAAGATGAATGTGTTTGTATGTCTTCTCCCCAGCCAATATAAAGTTAAAGATTCCCACAAGTATATGAAATGAATGAAAAGAAAGAAAATGCAAATTGCTACTCTAAAATATGTTTTTAAAGGAAATGGGAATAGAAAATAATTATAGTTGATTCAAAAGCACAATCCTATGTTTTTTCTGAAGTAAGTCTCTTTTCAATGCAATTTACTTCCAAAGAAGCATGTTTTGGATTGCAGCCTAAGCGGAGAACTACAAATGCACCTGTGTGTTTTGATGTCCGGTTAAATATAATCACTGTCATCTTGCATTCAACGATTCGCTCATGCTATACTGAACCATCTTACTTTATTCAACACAGTCAAACATTATTGTGTTCTTCTGTTGTTTTTAGATTAATCTCATTTTTCTTCTCGCTACCTCTTCAGAAGATAGCTCCAAAGGTATTTTACCTTTCAGATTGTTGCTTGCCTTAGCTTTTGTTGCTAAGACAAGCAGTCCCTGTTGTGGAGCACGTGAAAAGAAGAAGAAAAAAAGTAGGATTCTAATATATGTTTCTCACGCACACCCCAGGAGATTTGGAATTAGTCCAGGAAAGTGACAAATCTGATAACATCAAGAAAGAATGTTGCAAACTGCATATTTAGATGAAATGGCCCTTTCTCGCCCAAATACTTTGAAAAACTTCACACATATCCAAACAGTTCGGCACTTTATACATCACCTCCACCCCTCCCCACTTTACGAAGACACTGAAAAGGGGCAAAAGGGGAGAAAAGCAACTTCCCCCCCGCTAGTAAAATCCCCCCCTTTTTTATAAAACAGCGCCTCTTCACATACCAAGCAGCTATCTGAAGGAAAAGGAAGATTAGGCTGTTGTGTCTTCAGTATCATTAACCAACTTCCCTTCCTCCTGAAGAAGTCTCCTCAATAAGGCAATTACAACAGCATCACACAGAACAGTAAAATGAGGGGGGTGGGGGTGGAAATAACCTTACCAGCTTCACTTACAGTATGTAGCTGAAAAGAAAACCAGCCGCCCCCAGCTGCTGTATCACATGCAATTCGTCTCAATTGACTGAAAGTGCTGTGAAAGGCCGGTCTTCCAGGCTGTGTTTAGTTTCTTCTCAGCTCTCTCTCGCTCTCTTTTCTCACAAAGCCATTCTCCTATTCCCTAATCCTCTCACAGGAAAAAGCAGCACAAACCAAACGACTTCAGCAGAACGATTCTCCCGAGAGATGGGGAGGTTGAGAGGGAAGGGGGGCGGGGGGAGGGAGAAATTCTGCTGGCATTCACGCATCACAGTATGTTAATCCTCAGAGCGGGGGATCCAAACAAAGTCGCCTACACACATTTGGGCATCACGCTCCAAATTCCAGACCAATAATGCTTCATGACAAGGCATAACCCCCCCCCACTCACCCCCCCCCCAAATTCACCAGCTTCTCAGCTACTGTTTCAAAGGCACACCCCTAGAAACTTCTCAGAGTTCTCAGTTACTCTGTTAATGGGCTTCAACCCCCACCCCTTCAAATTTAGACAGCAATTCCTGATTAGTGGCTTCCTAAAGCTGATAATGAGCCTAAGCTATCTGGATACAATTTTGCCCCACCCCCGCACCCCTTTTGGTCACAGAGCATGAACAGAAATGGAAAAGTTTTCAAAAGGGATCCAAAGCAAGTCTATATTTTTACCTCAAAAGTGATATGCGCAAGACCGACCCATTTCTTTGGTAAGGATCTGAGGTAAGCAAAGTATTTTACTGAAAGATTCAGCAGATGAAGACACACATAGCTGTATCCTCCTCTTCTTTTTATTGCTAAACTGTTCTTCATGCAGGCCAAACAAACTAACATGTTTTTTTTAATATCAAGAATTTCCACAAGTTTATTTAAATGTCATGACATGAGCACTTCCTTTCCATAATGGGAACGAAAATAAATCAAAGATCTTAAAAAGCAGATGGCACAATTCCACCTCCTAAATGATGGTAGTTTGCCTTCAAGAAATAATTTATGAGCGCCCCTCCCCCCTTCTTGGTCCTGCGGCTCAGCAGCGTGCCATTTGAGCCTTTCAAGCAAAATAAATAGACTTCAAACCACCAGCTTCAAACACACTAACATTTACTAGTGCTATTTCAACCTGACACAAGCTACTTTGTTCTCCTGTGACCCTGTACAGAAACGTGAGGCGACGGTTTGATGGATGAGACTCCCTCTTCATAAAACAGGTTGCAACTTCATAACTATGTGCCAACATTATTGTTTGTCCCAGATCACAGCAAAACAAAATGCTCCAGAAAGCGATTTTAAGCACAGAAAAGGAAACAAGCAGATGTAAGCTTAAAAAGCTAGACCATCCTGGTGGTAGGAATGCATTCTCTCTTAAAAAAGAAAAGAAAAAGAAAAGAGTGGGAGGCGATAGCTATAGAGATGTTACTAGGAGATGAGTTGATGTCATCAGCCTCCAAACAAAGCTTAGTTTAGCTGAGGAAAAAGAAGCATCAGCAAGGCAGATTTTGTTGCACGTGTACAGGCAAATAAGCATGTGACCTTTTCTGAATTTGTCCTTATAACACTACATTTGAATAGTTTCACCATTCATTTTACAAAAGCCATGAACTGGCAATTTAAAATGTTCACATAATTGTGAATAAGTTCATTACAAGCATGTTTAATAACATCTTGAATATATTCATTACAAGCTTGTTTAATAACATCGTAAAACAAATAACACTGCGTTTTATGTATCTCCTGTTCTGTAATGTAATGCTTCAAACATAAATTTTGTACTGTAATGGGATTTGAATATTTTATATATTTTTAAGAGATAGCAATCATGGACCACTTTACACCAATGTGCTCTTTTTAAAGTAAGTGGCCCTGTGTACTAGAGTAAGTGCTCACTGAATTGTTCCCTAACACATTTTACATGCACCTAGGACCTGGTCCTATATATCTATACAATTTTATGCAAATTGATGTGTACTATCATAGCTTAAAGTAGTAGGACCAGTATCATCAGGCACCTGTTGAGGACTATGCCATAGTAGGAGTCCCAGTACCAAGGCCTAGAGCCTCCTAGTGCTGCTACTTCTCCTTAGAAAGAAGAGAAGAACCTGTGGCTACTGCATGCTTTGTGCTCTCCCTTTGAGAGGTGGTACAGATTGGGCTCAGAAGGAAAGGGAAGTGAATGAGCAACAGTAAGAGTGGCAAGGAAGAGGAGAGAGTTTACCCAGGCACTCGTGCCCAAGGACTTCGCAAAAGATGGAACTAAAACTATACAGCAATATCTCATGTAGGCCACATGGGTAGGACGGACACATGTCACCCAAAAAGGGGGGGGGGGAAGATGACATATATTTGCATAAACTTCAGTATATATGTAGATGCAAATTGAGAAACAAATACTATGGTTTGAGTAGAAATACAGTACATCTCACCACAGTGAGGAAGGCTGCAACAAGGTGACTTGTGTGCCCACTTAGTCTGCTCTTCAGATGCGATGGGCAACTTTAAGGCATCTTCCTTGTTCTCCCTTTATTTATTTATTTATTTATTGCATTTCTATACCACCCAATGGCCAAAGCTCTCTGGTTCTTTATCTTTAAACTGGGCTTAGACTGGACAGCTCTTCAAATAGAGGATGCCTTCAAATAACAGACTGCCCTCTGACTTCAAAAGAAGACTGTCCTCAATAAAGTAGGAAACATGGCCCAACCCTACAAAAAGAGAAAAGTGGTCTGCTATGTTGTATGTCTAAGGTAACCCCATTATGCCATATTGGTGGGATGCAAACAACTGATTAGGCTCACACAGTGAACTAGCATTAGTCTAGTAGTGTGTGTTTTTTCTTATCCACCATTTCAATAGCTGATCGTCATGCTATATTGAAACAGCTTTTGGAAGTCCCCTCTAACTCCCAAGCAGTTGGCCACAGAGCTTTGGAGGGTAGGTGGGAGAAAGACCTGTTCTACATGAAAAAGAAAAAAACAGCTTGGGCTCATGATTGTTTGGATCCTGACTATCAAACCCATATGATTTCACCAACATAATTAGCTCTGTCTATGACAGCGGAATAGCCCTTAAGATAGCATACAAGTCATTTTTCAGTTTTACTCAATATACACCCTACACATCATTGAAAGTTGATGAAATGTGATAAGTACCCCACCCCACCGGAAATGGAGCACAGAATTGCCTTTATCACCTTTACCTTCTTACATTTCTTAGTTGCCAGAGTGAAATTCCCAACCAAACTCTTGACTAGAACTCAAGTGTCTAGTAGAATGTACGAAATAATGTGTGCAAGTAGGTCAGCCCTTTTGCAGGTAAACTATTTGCTACATCCTGCCTCACCTGCAGGCAGTCAAGATGGCTCTCTCCAGGCATTGTGGTATATCAGCAAAATGGGCAGAGCACTTACTGTAAGGCCCTGGAGGTTTCAAAATGGGGACTCTGACACTGGAGCAAACCCTGCACTACAAAGCAGCTGTCAAGCAGAGTAAACTGCTGGCATGATACCTGCGGCTCCACCACTGTAAATGGTCAAAGAGTGTGCAAAAGCTTTCTGTCCAACAGGAGGAAGTGACATGAAGAGCCAATAAGCTCCAGGAAATGGAACACACCTTACTGTAGGAAATTATATACATTGTTATACAATTTGTATGCCAATATCTGAACTGATGCTATGTTACCTCAGTTCCAGTTCTGTGGTAACTCAACAACACTAGTACAAGCAATCAAACTCAGGGTTAGGCTTATTTGAAGTGGCTAACAACCTTTATTAAGTAAATAATAATAACAACAGCAACAATTATTATTTACTAGAACCATATAAACTACAAGCTGTACAAAGTTTGCAGTCAAACAAAATATGCCCACAGGTTAATAGCTTGTATTCTCAAAAAAGTCCCAGAAGTCAATGGGGCTTACTCCCAGGTAAGTGGGGACTGAACCCTAATTGAAGCAACATTCTTTTAAAATAGGAGTAGAAAGTTGGTGAGGTATAAGTGGAAAAGACGAATGTGGCATTAGTCATAATCCATCTTGTTAAGAGATATGCTGGGCAAACTAGCCACCTAATAGCTGGTAGCAAATTGCTAGAAAAGGAATTGAATTTGATTGAATTTGACACTTTGCACAGACGAATGAGTCTGCTTCATTCAGCCTGCTGCTATAACTCAGGACTGCTACTCTGTGCTATGCTTGCTATTAGGACTGGGCACCAGCATGTAAGGGAAATATCTGTTTTGAAATTATTTTGCAAACATTTTATTCTACTAAATAGCAAGCACATTCTGCCTCTGTCTATGTTCATGGATAAACAAAGAAAGTATGCATCCCAACAAACGTTGTTTTTGTATTCCCCAAAGGAATGAAAGTCTCCTTCTACTGAAAGTCAGCAAAAAGGTCTGTGCTTCAGTAAAGTCTAAAGCTCAGGTTTTGAAAGTATGAAGCATGCTGTAACGTGTATGCTGGTTCATGGCAGGAAACTGGCAGGAAAAAAGTGGCGTACTTGCCTTTTTTTGGTGGAGGTGAGAGTGTGGGGAACACTGGCATATCCAAGGAGACTACAGATTGTTTTTCTCTTTTCCTTGTTCCCAATTAAGCCCCCTTTGATTCTTATCCTGCATGTTTTTAACACCTGATTTGCATAGCAGTGACTCCTTTATATGTTTCTTGGACTCACAGAAAGGAACAAGGCTAAACCACTTTAGTACTAATAACCCTAATTTTTTTTAAGCAGTTCTAAGTGTTTACCAAATGCTCTTATCTCTCTAAGTAGATCAGAGTAGGTAATTTCCGCTCGATGTGATTCCAACAGAACTCAACATTAAAGAACACCAAACTCTTTGAGGATTGCCAGTGCAACTGATTAGTTTAGCCTAGAGTAGTGGCTTGTTTTGCTATTCTGCTGCTTTAAATAAATGTTCAATAATTACAAAGCCTAGGTGGAGGAAACAACTAACATAATGCAAGCAATTGAGAGCGATATTCCTGATTATTTAAGTTAAATATTGTGCATTTCATGGGGGAAGTGCATGAACAAAATAAAGAATGATACTAAACCAAAGGCTTTGTAAGTGGGGAAGGGGGACCCATTACTACAAATGAGTCTTTGTCAATTTTAAAAACTTTATTGTTTTCCCCTCTCAAATCTATTCCAATAAAAATTGTTTCTGTTACTACACTTGCTCAGGCGATGTGAATCTCACACATATCTGAAACTTATTTTCATGTTTGTGGAGTAAGCTGGAATAATGGATATGGTGCAGCAGGGATTTTGTCAGCTTTTCCCTCTGCTGCTCATGTCTCTATTTCTGTCAGAGGAAAGGATACTATCCATGTGGTAGAGCTTGCTCAGAAAACTAGCTCTGGCCAAATCAACAAGAGATAGGGCCAGTTCACACAATCAAAATAAGCTTATTTTGTGGCTTATTTAAATAGTGGAGCATGTTGTGTGCATGCTGAGCATGATTTGAATCATCACTATCCAGGTGTGGCCTGTTGTGTCATCTGAACCAAGGCGACATCCAATAATCCTACAACAGCCCATGGCTTAGTTGGTGCCCCCTCCAAGAAGCCATGCCACCCTGGTTCAGTTGACACGGGAGGTAATTATTCAAATTGTGTCCAGCACACACCATGACTTATATGAGCCACCAAGCTTATTTTGATTATGTGAAGCAAGTCATTGTGTCTGTAATTTAGGATACCTGGTCTGGATCACAGGTGATACTGTAGGTTTTCTGGGAAAGGAAAACATGAGATTTCATGATGTAACTCAGAAAATGAAATTTTATTAGAAGATATATTCAAAAGCCTAGTCATACACACTTTTGTTATAGGACAAGATTAAGAAGGCCATGTCAGAAGAGGAGGGTACAGATGGAGAATAAGAAAAAGAGGGGGGAAATGAGCTAAACAACAAGGGTGGAGAGAGAGAAAGGTGCTTGATACCTTTATGTGTGTGAATGGGGGGGAAGCCTCACCATCTCGGATCTTTTTGTGTTCAAAACGGGCTCCTTCAGACAGCTACAAACAGTGACAATGTGATTTTTAATTGAAAAGAAAATGTCACTGAAAATAATAAGTTGCAATGAAACCATGCCATCTAGTGGCAGAATAAAACCCCATCATAAATAGATACTGGATTATCTCTGTGTTATAAGGACAGAGGATAACTGGGCAAAAGTGTGGGAGGTGTCCTGGCTGTTTACAACATCATGTAATTGACCTACAAATCTCTGGTTGCAGCCAGTCACAAGCATGCTATAAATCACTTGTTTAGAGAAGCTCTTAGAATATCTGAGAGTTCCGTTGAGTGGGATATTCAGAGCTAGGTTACTCTCTCTTCCGTTACAATGGAAGGTGGAGGCTGGCCTTGACAAATCCAGCACTATTGCCACCAGTTGCAAGGTTTTGCCAGCTTGTCAAGTACAAATATTGCCTTCCATGTCATGTTCATCTGTCATGACAACTCTTCAGAGAAATTGACACCAATATAAATCAATTATTTTTCTCAAATTTCCTGCCTTATTACATCAGCCCCTGAATCACTGCATAGAGTAGCCTGTTTTGGCTCTTGCAGCACCTGTCTCACCCAACATCCCTACGATTCTCTATACTCCTGTACAGCCACTTCCTTGGTCCCCCTGAAACGTACTCTGTATAATATGACTCTTGCTTTGTGCCCTGCAGTGCCTTCAGCCCTCCATTATCAATTATCAATTATGCCCTACTTTTCAGTTTGGGTAGCTTTGCTACTTGGCAAGAAGAAAGCTTGTCCAAAACACTGCACAGGCCTCTTCTTGAACTTTTTTGGCCTTTAAGTCTGCTTGCAGAAGGATCTTGATGAGTGACAGCCTAGGAATGAGATATTCTATTTACATTGTTTAAGTAAGAGATGAGTGTGCATACGAGCTACCTTTTTCATTTTGAAGATTGGTTACATGCCTTATTTGATAAGGCTTCTATGAGCCCCCACCATCACCTGAAGCAAATCCCCATTTTCTCAACTGCAGAAAAGAAGACCTAATTGCTTCAGTCTTTAAAATATATCACTTTGGAAAGTACTCTATCTACTATGTGCTTATAACACACTTGATTTATCTAAGGACTTCCATAAGCTTTTAGACTGTGAGCCTCTAGCCAGAGACTTGTGATTTTAATTATTGTTTCACCATTCCCAGGATCTTTAAAAATAAAATATGATTATGAAAAGCTCATTGTCATGACACTCTAAAGTCAGGACTTTTTCCCATAGCTGTCCCACCACAGTTTAAGATGCCACTTTCTAATTATAATGCCTTGAACACTTTTATTATCTGCCTTTTCCCCTCACAATCTTCATGGGCCAACAAGGACAGCCTCTCGGCACATCTATGAATAGTAAAGGCACACAAAAGACATATCCAGTGTTTGTCAAAATGCAACTCTGTACAATTTTCTGAACATGTGTGGTTGGGGGAACCTTCTTGTGACAGCATTCACATCTTTATATTTTTTTAGTTCATAGGAATCTGGCTTATACTGAGTCATTCCATTGGTCTATCCAGCCCAGTATTGTTAACACTGACTGGGTGCGGCTCTCTGGGGTTTCAGACAGGAGATGCCAGGGATTTTCTACATGCAAAACAGGTGCTCTACTACTGAGCCAACCACCCCCCTTTCTAGTTTGTTGACCTTATTCTATATTAATTTTCTTAATAACAACTTGAGGTGATATAAGCCTTAGGGATAGACTGAGCCATGCATTTATTTGAATAAGTAAATGGATATATATATTTATTTGTACAGATACAATATGTGGATGTATGAAGACTAGAGGATCTATGTGTCTGGGTGAGATGCAAAGAAATCCACAAATATTATACAAACAGAATTGCAAATATCCCAGGAACACTATCTCTCAGTTTCCTTATTGCTTAAAGTGCTGCATGAGTCCAGAATGCCACAAAAAATCCAGATAATTCAGTAAACTATAAATAGCATTTTAAATAATTTGCCAGCATGCACACAATTAATCTCTTTCACAAAGCAAAAGTCACAACTATATGTGTTTTTTATTCCAGTCGTTAACTTTTTAAAAAAGCTATACTTGTTATTTTACACATTTGCATTGTTTCATAAGAAAATTGAATGTACACAGGTGATATGTTGTATCCTCTTGTAGAGACAGTAGTTGAAGACAAATACAATAAAATAAATACTGGGATGTGGTTATAATGTATGCATAGAAAATCCTAAATATGCTTCCACAGAAATGTTCAACTGGAACCAATGGGGCTGACTTACAACTTTTTATCTTTAAGAATGACCTCCTAAGAGTAACTTGGAACATGGCTGTATCCATGCCTGTGTGTTTTTGGTTCAGTTCCAAGCACAATGATAAAGGTAAAGCTCATGGCACATTAAACTGCCACGGAAATGATAAAATAACATTGGAGCCATTATTCGAATAGGAAACAACACTGCTCTTCATAGGTTATGCTAATAAACCTTTATTAGCAATAATAAATCCCGTTTTCCATAAGCAATATCAATCTCAGCTGAAGGATTATCATCTAAAGTACTTAGATAATGTAAGAGCCCAAGGGCAAATGAGAGCTTATTGAATTCAAAATCTGTAATACAAATAATTGGCAACTAGATACACTGAAATACATTTTTAAAAAGAAATGGGGGTGGGGGAGTTTCAAGCCTCCCTGCAAGCTTTCAAAGCTGAAAATTCAGTGGGCTGCTCAGTGGTAAAGGAAAGGCAATTCTACATGTACTGAAAAGTTCTTTCTATTCTGGGAAGAGCAGAGAAATACAGGGTAAACAAATGCATAATAGAGGAGATTTAGATTCCAAGTACCCAGTTAGGCTTCTGAAACAAGTATTGATGTTCTCGGAGAGCTCCAACTCAAATCAAACATTGAAGCAAACTCTTCTCCAGCTGTGAAAGTTATTTGGTGGCTTAAATCTTGTTGGGTGAGGCTGACCTATAGGATAAATTTATTCTATTCCAGCACACTGATGGAATACAAAAATAGAATCTTTTGTTCTGGGTATAAGACCCTGGTCATGCACACTGATGACATTCCACTAGTAATCCACTTTCCCTCCATATCTCCTCTTCATAGCTATCTCCTCTTCAGTGAGAGTGATTCCGTCAGCCTTCAAAATTATTTCACTCTCATCTGAATTAACTGTTTCCTGCTACCCCTCCCCCATTGTCAGGATGCTGACAGAAACACTGGAATTCCTCTCAAAATACTAGAGTACTGGTAACATACCATCTTCAGAGTGAAACTGAGCATGCCTGACATAACTTTGCCAGCAGCTGCTGTCGTAGATTTTCATGGGACAGAAAAAACATTAATAGCTTTTGAACTGCTGCTCAAACTTTCACCAGATCAATGAAAGGCAAATTTCATCAACAAACCTGAATAAAGTGCATCAGTATTTTCCACCAGAATTAGGAGTGTGCAATGGCTTGGGTCCTATCCATGATCTGGACCTGATCCAGGGGAAATCGGATAAAATTATCCGATCTGATCCCCAGCAGCTGGATCAGCCGATCCAATATGATCCGATCCAAAAAGGACCCGATCTGGATCATGTTGGATCGGAAGATCGGACCCCCTCCCCCCACTTGCACCCTTCACCTGCCGGAGCTGTCCACGAACAACCCCGGCAGGTAAGGAGCACGAATGCGGGGAGGGGGCTTACCTGCTGGGGCCATCTGCAGCAGACGGCCCTGGCATGTAAGGAGCGCGAGGGGGAGGAGGGCCCCAATTACCTGCAGCGCTGTCCACCGCCTTCACCTGCCGTAGATCTACTGAGGACTAGGCCGTTAAGCCTAGTTCTCAGTAGATCTATGGCAGGTGAAGGTGGCGGACGGCGCTGCAGGTAAGGAGGATCGCCGGGGGGCTTACCTGCCAGGGCCCATCCGTTGCCATCTGCTGCCACCCGGGCGGCAGCGGATGGCAGTGGACGGGCCCCGGCAGGTAAGGAGGATCGTGAGGGGGGAGGAGGGAGGCCCCCCCACTTACTTGCAGTGCCGTCCGCCGCCTTCACCTGCCGTAGATCTACTGAGAACTAGGCTTCGCGGCCTAGTTCTCAGTAGAGCGTGGGGGGCAGCGGATGGCAGCAGATGGGCCCACAGGTAAGGAGGATCGCGAGGGGGGAGGAGGGAGGGGGCTCCCACTTACCTGCCGGGGTAGTCTGCTGCCATTCGCTGCCCCCCACGCTCTACTGATGGCAGTGGACGGCCCTGGCAAGTAAGGTGCACGAAGGGGAGGAGGGGGCTTATCTGCCGGGGTCATCTGCTGCCGTCCGCTGGAGCCCGCGGGCACCAGCGGACAGGAGCAGAAGGCCCCTGCAGGTAAGAAGCATGAGGGGAGAAGGGACAAGGAGGGGGAGTTAGGCCCCCACTCACCCCCGCCGCCATTTTTCCCCATAGACTTGCATTGGGAGAAAGCTTTCTTTCCCCCAATGCAAGTGTATGGGGAAAAATGGCGGCCGATCCAAAAATTGGACATTCGATTTTCGGATCTGGATTGGGTCCGATCCAATCCAGGGAACTTCCGATTTTGTTCCGATCTGATCCGGAACAAAATTGGAGGTCCCGATCTGGTCCTGATCTGATCCAGGGGGTCCATGCACACCCCTAACCAGAATTTGAAAATAAATATGATACGTTGAGCTGCAGCTAGAAGTTAAAAGTACAAATCTGTTGATTTTCAGCACATTTTAACTTACTGTATCTGTGGCAATTTTCAACAGATTGATTTGAAACTTTGCACAACTATAGACCTTACTGGGTAGATCATGGTGGCTAAGTTGCACCTTATTAGCTAAACAGGTGTTGTTTTTATAAGCAGTAGAATGTTGACATTTACAATGGTGAAAACTTTGTGTCTATGTGTGTGAGTGAATCACCTTAAAGGGAACTCTTTTTCCCCTTGAATATATATAATGGGTGCTTGCTAGTGCAATAGGAAATTTGCAACTGTAAACCAATCTTTGTGAAATTTCACTATATATCTCTACAATTAGCATGTGTATACACACACGCACAAACAAGCTAAATTGTGGAGGTACATTTATCATTGCTACTTTTATTAACATATATATGTTGGAATTTTAGTGAACTTTGGGAATGATCCAGATCCACATTATTTTTCTTGTCCCTCCCCTCTGCCTCTAAACCCTTTCCTATGTGTTGAGAGCTGCACTTGTGCAAGGAATGTGTGCACACACATTTTTGTATGCAGAAAAAAATGCATCATATCCTGTATTTTTATTTTTATATGGTTTGTGATTTGTGCTTGTAGAGATATAGTGATTGTGGTTTTATTCGTGGTTGTGCATGGAATCTTTCTTCCCTTTCATGAGAGCTGGGAATTAACAGAGGTGTACGAAATAATTTGCCTTGATTTCAATTAAATTCATCACATGAATGACTCCTTATGGAAACAAAGGTTTCAAGGTTTAGGTTTTGAATTAAAATAGCAGTATGCCATTAATGCACACAACTTTATACCAATCCCTTAAGAGTCTTCATCAGACATTGGTGGTTGAATTTGTATGACAAGAAGATTACTCTGCTACTTTAACTCACTATTATCTAATAAAATGGGCAAAGCAGGAAGGTAGTACAGCGAGGAATAGAACACAGCAATGCTCTTCCCCCTCCCATTCTCCCACACTAGATTTTAAGAGAACACATTCTTTATGATCCTTAATAAAACACAACAAATTATTAATAACGGCATCTTGAGCTTTTTTAAACAACAGAACATGAATGTTAATCCTAGCACTTTGAATCGGGCCCGGACCTGGACTGGCAGCCAGTGAAGTTGGAAAAGGACTGGCATAATGTGCCTCATTGGCCAGTCCCTGTTAACTGCCTGGCTGCCCTATTTTGCATCAGTTGCCGGACCATTTTCAAAGGCAGCCCCACATATAATGCATTGCAGTAGTCCAAACGAGAGGTTATCAGAGTGTGGATAACTGTAGCTAGGTTATCTCTGTCCAGATAAGGGTGCAGCTGGTATATCAGCCTAGGCTGATAAAAGGTGCTCCTTGTCACTGAGTCAATCTGTGCCTCAAGTGCAAGGAAAGTCCCACGGTGGCTGTGGATTTGTACTGTATCGGTTAGATGATGATGATGATGATGATGATGATGATGATGATGATTTATTACACTTATTTACCACCCCATAGCCGAAGGTCTCTGGGCGGTTTACAAAAATTAAAAGATTTAACACTAAAAAGTCAATATACAAAATTTAAAACCATAAACATAAAACAGCTGACATTAAAACACTTTAAAACATTTTAACTGTTAAGCCTGGCCACAGTGTCAATCAAAACCTCAACCTGAGCTGTTAAAATGCCTGGGAAAAAAGAAAAGTTTTGACCTGGCGCTGAAAAGATAACAGTGTTGGCACTAGGCGGGCCTCATCGGGGAGATCATTCCATAATTGAGGGGCTACACAGAGAAAGCCCTCTCCCTTGTTGCTGTCCTCCGAGCTTCCCTCAGAGTAGTCACCCGGAGGAGGACCTTTGATGTTGAGCGTAGTGTATGGGTAGGTTCATGTCGGGAAAGGTGTTTCATCAGGTATTGTGGTCCTAAACCGTGTAAGGCTTTATAGGTTAAAACCAGCACCTTGAATCGGGCTTGGAAACATACAGGCAGCCAACATACGGGCCAGAATCGGTCTTATACGTTCGAACCTTCTGTTCCCTGTTACCAATCTGGTCGCTGCATTCTGCACAAGCTGCAGCTTCCGAACCGTCTTCAAAGGCAGCCCCACGTAGAGCGCATTGCAGTAATCTAACTTGGAGGTTACCAGAGCATAGACAACTGAACCCAGGTTATCCCTGTCCAAATAGGGGCATAGCTGGGCCACCAGCCGAAGTTGGTAGAAGGCACTCCATGCCACCGAGGTCACCTGAGCCTCAAGTAACAGAGATGTTTCTAGGAGAACCCCCAAGCTACGAACCTGCTCCTTCAGGGGGAGTGCAACCCCATCCAGAACAGGTTGAACACCCTCCGTGTCATCAGCATACTGATGACAACGCACTCCAAAACTCCGGATGACAGCACCCAATGGTTTCATGTAGATGTTGAACAGCATGGGGGACAAAACTGACCCCTGCAGAACCCCATACTGGAGAATCCACGAGGCTGAGCAATGTCTCCCAAGCACCACCTTCTGGAGATGACCTGTCAAGTAGGAACGGAACTACTGCAATGCAGTGGCTCCCACTCCTAACTCAGCCAGTCGTCCCAGAAGGATACCATGGTCGATGGTATCGAAAGCCGCTGAGAGATCAAGGAGAATCAACAGAGTCACACTCCCCCTGTCCCTCTCCCGACATAGCTCATCATACAGGGCGACCAAGGCTGTTTCCGTGCCAAAACCAGACCTGAAACCCGACTGAAATGGATCCAGATAATCATCCAGATAGATGACGCAGGTGCAGCTTCACAGCCACCACGGGGCTTCCCTGCAATGCTGCATTTTGAAAAAATCACGGATTTACCCCAACTTTTTCAAACAGAGGGACATCAACATGCTGCTTCTGCCATATATTGCCATGTAACGTCTGCAGCCAATCTGGGGTCAACCTGGGGGTGGAGCCTGGTGGAAGGTGAGCAGCAATTGGTCATCTTCCACCAGGAAGAGGGCAGGGGCAGCTCTGGGACCTGTTGGGATTACCTGACACCACCCTGGGAGAGGAGAAGTACAGGGTTGAAGAGGGAGGCAGTGCCAACCCAGTGCCGTGAAGATAGCCCCCAGCTGTGCTAGTGCATGGACAATGTTGGATCCTTTCTCAAGGCTGGAGAGCTGTGGAGACCAAGGATGAAGAACTGTGCAAATTTGGATGCCCTAAGATTAAGCAAATGCTAGGCAAAGTGAGGACAAAACTCAACATGATGTTATTCACATTTCACATGCTGGTTTTAAAAGAAAACAAATAGCGTCAGCTTTGGTGGGAGGAAGGGAGGGCTGATAATGCATCAGGATCATGGCAGGTGTGGAGGAGAAATTCAACCCTTTCTTCCCCAAGTTCAGTACTGTGGAAAATCCATCCTCTGAAGCCAGAATTTGCACTGGGATGAAATCCTCCATTCTCCTTTAATGAGCAGTGATAGTTTTAGTTTGTGTTCAATTAGAAACTGATAGCGCATTAGTTTTTCTGTAAAAAGTTTCTGACTAAGGGTATTCAAGTGGGGGTGGGGGTCATATTATTTAAAAATTTATCTAGTCAAAAATCCAGATTTGAATGGTTGGGCTCAAAACATGGAGAACTACAATGATTAGCTTTTTTATTTTTTATTTTTTAAAAGATGAAATACAACTACAATATATTTTTACAAGAGGAATTCCTGTATTTAACATACAAGCACAAACAGAGTTGAACAGCTACTTTGTGTTACAGGAGGAACCATGAGTTAAATCTGAAGATAAAAAGCTTTAATTAACTTTGAAAAGACATGATCATGTATCAAATAGCATTGCAATACAGTGCATTGCAAAAATAACAGTGGAAAAATCCCTAATGGGGGTCTTGGTGGTCAATCTCAAATTAAAATATTCAACTGTTAATCTGCTTCATATCCCTTGGTTGTTGTTGATCTCTTTCTATTTTTCTAGCCCTTGTTGAAATACTAACTTCATGAGCTTTCTTCCAACTCCTCCACACTACAATTTCTGTATCCTTTTCTATCAGATAAATTTTACTCTCAGAACAAATCAATATGTCAGCTGTAAATTCCTTTCAAGCATGTCCATAAAAAGTCTCCATATGGTTTAAATAAATCAGTTTTAAAACCGGTTTTCCTTTAAGCATTGCAACTTTGAGGGTGCTGCTGCAATCCTTTCTTACATCTCATGCATGGAAGATCCAGCTGTCACTGGGAAGCAGCAACCAGTATCAGGAAGGTAAACATTCTTCCCTGCAATTACATCTTTTGATGTTGTCAAAGGTTACAGCAATAGGCCTGTTTTCAAACAAAAGTGTTCAGCCCTTCAGTACTGAAGTGTTATCACAGTCTTACATGACGCGGGACGAAAATCTTAAATGCCTTACCCTTCTGTCTACATCTGGAGGCCAACAAGTCTTAAAACATTGAAATTGCTTAGGAAGAGTGTTCAATTAAACAAACGAATCTTTATGTTCCTTGAATACTGGTAATAGGAAGAGTGAGAACATTAGAGTACAGAGGGCCAAAGGTCATGCAAAAGGAACAGCTCCCTCATATGGCTGATCAGCTCCCATTTGGATTGCTGCAAATTCCTCTGTCCGATGAAACTCTATTTCAAGCAGAAAAAACCATACATTACAGTCTCTAAGAGAAACCTGTACTTGGCATACTTCCAGTTTTGCTTTCTGTACAACATGGCAGATAAAAACCCGATTTTGCTTGGGGCAAAGGTGAGATGCTAATTACATTCTGTAATCAAATGAAACCTTAAGGCAAGCTGCAAATGCTCAGCCTGCCAGCAATCCTTCATAAGCATATTTCAATTACACTTTGCCAATATTTTTAGAAAAAGAAATTGTTTCTCCAAGGCTAATATTCTTGCCTTTGAAAGATTGCATAGCAATTGCAAAATAGCATTAAAGATGCCTTTGGGGCAAAATATTATGAAAGCATAGGAGGCACAGCTGCCAAAGGTACTGCATTATCAGCAGGCAAGCACACTTGCAAGGTTATCTCAATGTCCACATGAGCTCCACGGCAAGGAGAATAGAGGAGAACAGATGCTACACTGAGATCATGAACTTGTTCTTTGCTTTTTATATATATAGCTTGTTCTTTCTGAAAATCTCTACTAAACTCTACAGGATGTAAAAACACAACATGCACCTTTTTATCTTGGCTGTGCACGGTTGCAACAGTTGATATCAAATTCTGTGATGTAAACCACCATCAAAAGTAATAGCTACTTTTATCAGTATTTAAAGGCAATAAAATTAATGCAAAACTGAGGTATTCCTGTCTTAGTGACCAGAAACATTAATACTGAGCTGTGGCATTAGATATTAAAAGGAACAGTTCTCTACAGCCAGCTCAAATAACCACTCATGAATTGCACCACATATCATATTTAAGGTTTACAAATGATACCATAATGCTTTAAAAAGATATTTTTTTAAAAAAAAAGCTCTCCCAATATATTAATTGCATGGATTTTAGGTGAAGCATATTCCTTATTTCTACATTTCCATGTTTCTCATGGTTGTCTTTTAAATTTCCAGAAGTTTTGATTCCCTTTGTTGCCTCACATGAAAGTCAGGGCCTAAGGGTGATGTGCTTGGCTTCAGGAGCGCCAAGGAAAAAATGAATGCAAATATTACTTGCACATCCAGTTTTGGCACTTCTCATGCAATGTGGAGCGGGGAGGAACTTGCACATCTCTGATGCTGTGAAGGGCATGAGCTGTTTCCACATGTAGCTCATGCATCTCTCAGAGGGGAGTTGCATATGTTTCATCTTTGTACTTTGCACTGGAAATTCAAAAGAAGATGCAAGACAATTGAAAAAGTAAGATGCATTTGACTCTTAATTTTTTCTATAACATGCCAAGCCACTCTATATTGGTTATGGAAGATAGGAAAATATACTTGCTAAAGAGCTAAGAGACAGAAATTGCAAAATAAAATGTTTGCTATTGTTGTAAATAAAATAAATGTTGTAAATAAAATGTAACCCTGCCCTCCACAGTGCTTGCTGCCATAGATTTTACATATCTATGGTTTGGTTTCTATTGCAGGGGCCCTGCCTTCTTTTGTATATGGTCGCTCTAGTATAGTGCCTGCAACTTTAACTGTTGTGATGAAGAGGGAATTTCACCAGGGACTAATTGCATACAAATGACCCTGGTTGAAATTCCCTTTTCTCTACAACTGTTAAAGTTACAGGAGCCCTGTCCTCCTTTTCATATGGTCAGCCTAGTATATACACTTCTGTTTATATCAGATGTTATAGCAAGTAGATTTCCCTCCTCACCAAATGTGCTCAGGGCAGATCAGTTTACACTCTTCCTAACTAGGCTATATATAATTTTGTCAAGGTTCAATCACTTGTTAATTGTAATATATTTGAATGGTCTTCTTAGCCAATACCCTTTATGTTAATTATGATTTAATTTATTCAGTAAAAAGGGTGAATTGTTGGTAAAAACATTGTTGTTGAAACAGGAATGAATTCATGTTTTCATTTTGTTTGACTTCAATATAAATATCTCTAGGTATTATAAGAATACGTAAGTGAACACAGTAAATAACCCCGTGGGTACTGTAATTTCATAGCACTGCACTCAACACCTGCATGAACAATTTTTTTCATTAGTGGGTTCTATTAAATACTTATATAGTCACCAAGAGAGTTTAATGCTAAAAAAAATCTGTTATGTGGCTCAGACTTTTTAGAAAATTAAGGTACCAGGTTATTTCAAAGGCCTAGTCATACAATTCTCTTAGGATCTTGTTGCTAGTGGCAAATTATAGGTTACATATGGCAGCTTTGACCATGTGTGCAATAATCCAAAGGTTGTTGCTTTTTAAAAAGAATATCAGATTTATATCAAGAGTTTTTAGAAATGGCAGGGTATCACCCACAAGAACTTTGAACACTGAATAAAAATGTAACAGAACAACAATGTGTCTGCCTGTTTTATACTTCTCTGGGGGAAAAACACTTCACACTCTGAATGGAGTCTGCATGTTTTACTGGTAGTAGCAATTAATTTCAGTCTTCTCAGAAATACTTAATCCAGCTCCATTAAACTTAGAAACAGTCAGTGTGATCCTCATCTAAGTACTAAAAAGGAGGGGGAAGTGGTCTAGTGCCAATAATTTCAGTATGTGATTTGGGGCCAATAGGTAAAAGTGGGGTTGTGGGAACTGATGCCACAGAGTTGGGACAGAGAAAAGCTGTTTCTTCCTCCCCCACCCCATGGTTACCATATCGTGCTGTTGTTTTTTCTGTCCTTTCCATTTGTTTCATTGGAAATTATCCATAGTTCATCCAGCAGTTTTTTTTGCGGGGGAAGGGCAAACACTGCACTATTGCTAGGTTTTACTCTGGCTACACTTTTATACTGCAGTTTTAAGCCATTGTATTTTATACTGCATCCGCATCCAAATTTTATTTGCACCAAGCCAATGGCCATTGCAATTTATAACAGTAAAATAAACATAATGCATAAAACATTAAAATGTCCATTGTTCGCCGGGGGTGGGGGGAGGGAATCCTCAACATTATGATACTCAGTATCACCAAGCAAATAAAAACATTGAATACAGTTAGAACTAAAATTATTCAGCTTAGGACTCAGGATGCAATTGCAGCCCTCATTTTAATAGCAGTTGCTAAAAATTTCACAATTTTTGCTGTAACCAATCTATTGCAATCCTCAATGAGAAAGTTTATGTAATAATCAGTTGGACACCCCGGATAAGGCAGTAATAAGTAATAACTCTTCACAGGTATTTCTATACAAAGAACAAAATAGCAGCACGAGGGCAACAGTTTCAATATTTCTATCTCCACAAACACATACTCGATTTTGATATGGAATTCTTCTATAGCGGTCTTCAAGTACTGCTGAAGGAAGTGCATTAAAACGTGCACTTGAAAAAACTGTTCTATGTTTAGGGCATGTAAGCTGCTGTTAAGTATACTGGTGTCTTATCCAAGGAACCGAATGAGAACTGTTTGAGATAAAGGCACAATTTCCTCATTATGGACAAGCTATTTTGTAGTTCGATGCTGTATTTTGTGGTTGTAATTGTTATGACCACCCAGAGAGCTTTGGCTACTGGATGTCATAGAAACAAACAAACAAAGATTTCCCATTTTTTCAATTCAGGGAATAGCTATGTGAACATCCCTTTATGAATGTTGATCTGTGTATGGACCTTTTGATCCTGCAGGAGTTTTGTGTGCTCATTAGAGAATATATCTAACACATAAAGAAACTTCAACTGGTATGCCACCCTAAGGTATTTCTCAATGAAGTCAGTAGGGCCTGAATCAGGTCCTTGGTAAAAATGGATATTAAAATTAGGGCAACTATATGTCAGGAAAAACCCAGACATGTCAGGATTTTTGGTAACAAATCCGGGAAAGGAGGGAAATTATAAAATTTGAAGAAAAATCCAGATTTTTCCCATCCCCCCCCCAAAAAGGGCAGCTCTACTTTACAGTAAATGGGAATAACAAAAATGCTTACAGCTCATCATTTTTAAAGATACAGAGATGAAAATTGGCACCATGATAGCCCTTAGGTAGGGATTTAGTGATGCCAAGTTTGAAGCAGATCTGTTCATCTGTTGTTTTTTTAGGAATTTTTTAAAATTTGAGGTTTTAAAATTATTATTTTTAAAAACTGTCATTTTTAAAGACAAGGGGATGAAACTTGGCATCATGATAGATCTGACATAGGGCTATAGCCATGCCAAGTTTCAAGCAAATCTGTTCATCTGCTGATTTTTAGCAAGTTTCAAAACAAAATTGAACTTTAAAAGTAAAATTAATAAAAAGCCAGCCGGAAGCAAGCCCTGTTAAGTAGCAGCTTGCAGTGGAGGGAGGATACAATCAGAAGGCCATTCTGCCATCCCTGGCAAACAGCCTGGGGGCGGGGAGGCTTTTGCGGCCGATGGGGGGAAGAGGACAGACGTGCCCGCTCCCGATTGGCGAAGCGGGCAGGATGCCGCCACTCGAAGGGGAGGGAGGAAAGGCTATATAAGGGCAAGCCTCCCTCCCCTTCGTCCTCTTGCTCCACGATGGTTCCTCCTGTTCAAAAAATGAATTCTTATTGGGCAGAGTAGGGGCCCTATTAGCTTTCCTTCGAGCCTCCCAGTGTGTTACTGCAGGCGGGTTGCGGTTGCGAACCTGCTCAGGTACAGTTACGCCATAGTTTTGGAAGTTAATATTTAGCAAGTCTTCTTGATTAATTATTTTGAGTGCGGGTGTTACAGAGATTTCATAAGGGGCATTTGTCTGGCTTTAGAGCCATTTTATTTTTGTAATTTTGTGACTAACAGCATGCCTTCTAAGAAAGGGGTTGGTGGTCCCAAGGGCAAAGGGAAAGCCCCGCCTGCGAAGCAAAAACGAGGCAGAAGTAGGCATGATTCTTCTGATGAGGAGTTGGATCCTGCTGTAGAGGCATTGCTGTCTCGTGTGCAATTTTTGGAAAGGGATAAGGGGCTTAACCCTTCTACAGTGACTAGCCTCTTGGGTGCAGAACATGATAGTCTTTGCCAGACGCGAAGACAGACGCAGGATAGTTTATTGAAATCTCTTTCAAACCGATTAGATGTAATGGAAGCGGCAGCGGCGCAAGGGTCAAGCACCCAGTGGGGTGCGGTTCCAGATGAAAGCGACTCCATTGATACAAGGTCAGTTTTGGCAGGATCTGTTTCGGCAGTGGGAGCTCCTGTTCCGGTTTCACCGCAAGGTAATTTCCAAACAATGGATGTGGTGAGTCTCATTGGCCTTGCATCACCTATACAGCACACGGGGACAATGCAGCACACGGGGACAATGCATCCCTGGGGATGGTACCCATACTTTCCCAATTTACAGTGGCAGCAAATTGGTGCTCCAGACAGATCTTTAGTGGGTGAGCGGCCCTTGCAGGCGGCTTCAAACCTGGGGGAGGCAACTGGCAATGTGGCTGCAGCAGCAGCAACGTCGAAGTCGCTGGGTGGTCAGGCCGAAAGTACAGTTGTGATGGCAGCTGCAGCATCACCTGCTCCTGTCGAGGGTACAGCGGCACAGATAGCAGGAAGAGCATCACAGGCGCCTGGTATTAATGCAGCTGCAGCCTGTGCGGCAGTGTGGAAGGGCCCTGCGTCCAGCTGCAGTGGGGTGCAGGGTGCTGGGTCATCAGCGAGTGATCCTTTTGCCGGGGCTGATAGGAATGCTATTCCCAAGGGGGTGTCGCTTCCCCATTGGGATATCATTTACTCCCAGCCACCCGTGAGAAGATTTTGAGGGGAGAATATATTGATATTTTCTCCCTGCTTTTTAGAGAATTAGAAACCAATGAGAAGGACAAATTAGGGGAGAAGGAGGCAGAGAGACTGAGGAGAAGGAAAGTGGCACGGACTTGGGCTAACTGGCTTCCAGAATTCCTGATTTATATGGGAATTGCTCAGCAGCGTTTCCCGGAGAAAGGTTATACTCTGATTAAGTACCTTGATATGGTTTATCGAGCGTACACCGAGTTCGAGGGTGGGGCGTGGTTGGCTTATGATGAATCTTTTCATCGTAAGGCAGCATTCGACCACACCCTACAATGGGACACGTGGGATCATGATCTGTGGCTTCAGTTCATGACCCCAGCAAGGCCAGGTTTTGGAGAACGGGCTGATAGTGGGCACATCACTGCTAAGCAACAACCCGCCTCCACATTCAGAGGGAGCGCGGGGCAGGGGGTTCAATCCCGCCCGCCCTGCTGGGATTATGGTGCCAGGGGTTCCTGTTCCCGTGCACAGTGCAAATACAGACATGACTGCACAATTTGTGGGGGCTTGCACCCAGCTCTCAATTGTAACTGAAATGGGGGGGGGGGGAGCGTGGAGCATTCAAAGACGGACAAGGGGGCCGAAAACTGGGGGGGGGGGTGCCCAGCACCAGCCTCCCAAAGGGCCCCAGCCCAATTAAGATTGAGGCGTTGCAACGCTTACTGGCTGGTTACCCGAAGGCCGCTAATGCTGGATACCTGGAGTCTGGTTTCATTAACGGGTTTCGTATTCCCTTTGTGGGGCCCAGAGCCCCCTTTTTCGCGAAAAATCAGAGGTCAGTTGTTGGATTAGAAGTCTTAGTTGGGGAAAAAATCAAAAAAGAAATTAGATCTGGTAGGGTACTGGGCCCATTCTTGAAACCGCCTATCGGAAACCTGAGAGTGTCTCCTTTGGGCATCGTCCCAAAGAAAAGTTCTGGGGAGTTTAGGTTGATACATAACTTGTCCTTTCCTAAAGGGGAGTCAGTCAACAATTATATCCCAGAGCAATTATGCCTGTGCGGTATATGTCTGTCAACTGCGCTGTGGCCATGGCTCGTAGTAATGGGGTGGGGGCTTTAATGGGAAAATGCGACATTAAGTCAGCTTTTCGCATACTGCCCATTCACCCAGATGATTTCAACCTGTTAGGTTTCTTTTTTCAGGGTAAATATTATGTTGATAGGGCCTTACCTATGGGATGTTCAATCTCGTGCACCATGTTTGAGAAATTCAGTTCCTTTTTGGAGTGGACGCTGAGGAATAGATCTAATTCAGTGAACGTGGTTCATTATCTTGATGACTTCCTGTTTGCTGGATTAGCCGATAGCAATCAGTGTGCACATTTAATGCACGAGTTTCACGTTTTGGCGGAGGAGCTGGGTGTCCCATTGGCACACGAGAAGACGGAGGGTCCACTTAGCATTATTATATTTTTGGGAATCGAACTCGATTCTGTCAACCAATGCAGCAAGTTACCACAAGAAAAATTGGATAATTTGAGGGATAGGATACAATCACTTAGCTTAGCTAAAAAGGTGACCTTAGCACAGCTACAGGAGGTAGTTGGCCACCTAAATTTTGCTTGTCAGGTCGTTGTCCCAGGAAGAGCCTTCTTGTGTCGTCTTTGTGATGCCATGAAGGGCCTATCTTGCCTATATCATCGTGCCCAGGTGATGGGGGCAATGCGGGAGGATTTGCATACTTGGCTTACATTTTTGACTGAATTTAATGGGGTTTCATTTTGGAGACAGGAACTTCTTATTGAAGCTGAAATGCAAATTCATTCCGATGCCTCTGGGGCTTTGGGTTTCGGTGTGATCTGGGGAGAGAGGTGGTGCGCCAAGCAGTGGCCAGAGAATTGGGGTGATTCAGCAATAATTAGGGATTTGACATTCTTGGATTTTTTTCCAATTTACATAGCTGTGCACATTTGGACAGCAGAGTTCGCCAATTCTGCTGTATTATTTTGGTGCGACAATCAAGCCACGGTGCAAGTTATAAATTCTTTGACGTCCTGGAATTTCAGAGTTATGGCTATGCTTCGAAAATGTACGTTGCATTTTCTTTGACACAATATTATGTTTCGTGTTCGACATGTCCTGGGATTGGGCAATTCAATTGCTGATGCTTTGTCGCGTCAGCAGGTCCAGAGATTTCGGGATTTGGCTCCTTGGGCTCGTCAGCTCCCGGAGAACTTCCCAGACATCCTTTGGGAGATTGGCAACGAGAGGTTGAATGCGCCATGTGGCAGTCGGTAGCGCCAAGTACAAGGGCAACCTACTCAAGATCAGGTAGAGAGTTTGCAGTTTTCAGGGAGGAGCTGCATTTGCCCAGGGTGTGGCCCATTCCTGTAGAGCATATTTTGCAGTTTTGCGTGGCTTTACATCAAAAGGGTCTCTCGGCCAGGACTCTAATGGGTAAGTTGGCAGCCCTGGCACTTTTTGCTAAAGTCAGTGGGGTAGTTGATAACACTTCAGATGCGAGGGTTAGGTGTGCTTTAAAAGGTTGGACTAGGACAGCTCCGTGCCAACCGGATGGTAGGCGCCCTGTTTCCCCCGATATTCTGTTGCAACTCAGGGAGCAATGGAAGCAGATGTGTTTTCCTCCTTATGAGACAACTTTATTCCAGGCAACAGCTTTGACTGCCTTTTTGGGGGCACTCAGGATTTCTGAGTTGCTAGCATTTTCTAAGCACGACTGTTCTGAGCGTACGATCCAGTTTCAGGATCTTAATTTTGACTCGCAGGGGGTAGCAATAACAATTAGAAGGTCTAAGACTGATCAGGAAGGGAAGGGCACCACTATTCAGTTGAACCGAGTCCTGATGTTGCCACTATGCCCAGTGCAAGCTCTAAGAGATTTCATTTTCTTGCGTGGTAACCATACTGGGACATTATTTTGTCACCTTGACCGGGCCCCGCTCACAAAGTTTCAATTTTGGGTGGTTGCCAAGAAGGCTTTTCATGCATTGGGTTTGCCAGCATCGGCTTTTGGATTACACTCTTTTTGGATTGGGGCTGCATCTACTGCAGCAGTAGCCGGGTTTTCTCCTTCTCAAATTCAGGCGGTTGGCAGATGGCGTTCAACCGCCTATAAAACGTATATCCACAAGCTTTCTTAGTAATATTTACTTGGCTGGGGTTTTTAAATCTTTGTGTTTTAGATCGCTGGAGAGGCCATGCCCCAGTTCGTGTGATCATCTGCGGCCACAGCTACATCTTCTGGGCCGCCAGGCGAGTGGCCAATACAAGCTTTGGATCACAGCTGGGCTTGAGTCGTCATGCCAACATTAGATGGTTGGGCAGACGAGGTATGCGGTGGGAACGCCTCCTGCCCACGTTGATGCAACAGGTGGCATGCGATGCGCCCCAGGTGTTGCTTATTCACCTGGGTGGTAATGATATGGGGCTGCTGAAGGGAAAGGCCTTGATTCTGCAAGCGGTTGCAAATTTTCATTACATCAGGCAAAAGTGGCCTGGCATTTCGATTATTTAGTCATGTGTCATACCCAGATTTGATTGGCGAACGGGTATGAATCAATTGGCTTTGAAGAAAGCCTGCAAGATGGTGAATACATAAATATTTAGAGATCTGTCCAAACACAGCGATTTTAGCATCCAGCATCCAGATATTACTCTTTCCCGGAGGGAGCTGTATAGGCCAGATGGGGTCCATTTGTCAGACCAAGGAAATGATTTATTTTTGCGTGATCTGCAGAGGGGCCTATGGGAAGTATAAGTATCTAGATGGGGTGTGAGCAAATAAGCAAGTGGCTTGACGCTCCCAGTGGCGGATAGGAAGGGGCATCCAGAGAGGTAAGGATAATTGGTGAGCATTCACAGGCACTGTTCATGTGACTGGTAATTCCTGAGGCTTCCAGCTTTGAGCCCCGCGGCCTGGCTTGGGAGATAAGGGTTACCTTTGAGACTGACCCTTCTCACCTACCCAGAGTCTTGCAGCCTGGGGGGAGGCGGCACAGGAAGGTCTCCCTCCCTGAAAGGGGCAGCACGTGGAGAGGTGGAGTTATTCCACCTACTCACGTGCAAGAATGGCTTGCCTGAACCGGGGAAAAGAGGGCCTGTGGATAGGCCTATACTAGATGCCCCTTAGGAACTCCCCTTTGCAGATCTTTCAATAAATGTGGCCCTTATTTAAATTCATTTCATGTGTCTGACTCTTCATTTACACCCTCTGTCCGCAAACGATATTTGAGGGAAGGGGAGAATGTATCACACAGAGTATAGCAACAAAGTACAGCAAAAGCTACAAAAGTAGGAGTGAAATTAATTTCAGATACATTGGATGTCTCACTTGTTATTTCAGTGATTTTAACATTAAGATGTTATGTAGAACAGATTTGTTTTAAATGTGTGCTGTAAAATCAGACATGTGACCAAGGCTATGTTCCGGTGGGCACCCCCCCCCCCCGTGTTGGATATGCCCCCTGGGGGCAGACATGTTGGTGGGGATGCCCCTTGGGGGGCAACCATGTTGTCCTCCTTTTTGGTTTCCAAAATATGGTCACCCTAATGAAAATGCAGCTGAATAGAACTGATTAGATAATGCTGGGTCTAGACGTGCAAGATATATATAAAAGGTCATCCATTATTTACAACATTGTTTACAACTTTTGCTATCATAACTTCAGAGAATCATTTTGTATCAATTATGACTAGTCACTTTGTATAATAAGCTTCACTTATCAGACTGGTGAACTGCGCTAAAACAAACCAGGATTTGTAATCAGCAATGCCTGATTTAAAGATAGCTTGTTTGGGTGCAGTTAACCATAATCCTCAATTTAGATGTCACAAACTCTCAATTTTTGTGGTATGTTTGCCCACTCGAAGGAAGGAAGGGGCTGTGTATACTACCATGCTGCTTGTTGAGTGATAGTGGTTTATTAAGCCAGGACTCCTGGCTAATTGCTATTTATGAACATGGCCAATTCCCTCAGCTATGCACAAGTAAGACTGAGAGTGGTTTTCTAGCTAACCTGTTTTCTCCTGTGTTTAGAACGTAACATTAATTGTGGCATATTAAGCAAGGATTCCTATCTTATCTTTATAGCCAAATGTAGCCACTGGGACAAGCCCACCCACAGATACATTACAAGACACACACCAAAAACGCCCTTCAGTGAGACAAAAATCAGACATTCTTACAGTGTTGTCACAACACATAAATATTCATCCTTCTAACTAATATCTAACTCCAAGGAACATAAATTTGATACTCCCTTTTGTAGCAGTGAAGGGTCCTCAGCTCCTTTTAAGTGCCCAACAAAAATATTAACGGCTTCTTTCTCTCAGTCACAAAGTCGATGCAGGAATGGGATTCTCACAAATCTAGTCTTAAAAGGGTCTCTAAGACTCACTTCACTTAAACAAAAAGAGCATTCAATGTGTTCAGTGGAAAAACAGTGACTCCAAAGATTATTTTTTTCTCCTTTATTAAAACCTTGTTTGTTTTAAATGACAGGGGGTTAAACTTCCACTCTGCTTGGAACTTTGTTCTAAGCATTTCAAACATATTGACAGAGGTCATTCTCCTTGAGTGATGAGGTCAGATTTGTGCCCCAAGAGTGTAGAGGGTGGGTGAGGAGAGGAAATGAATGAACCTGCACATTATCTTTTGTATTTGTTGGTTGTTGCCAAGCCGGTTCTCATACTGTCACGCTTGTCCTGAATCCCCGACAACAGATGAACATCGTCTCTCCTGGCAACTTTATCATACTTGCTAGACAAATGAGTAAGTTGTATACCATTATCAAAGTTGTCATGGTAACACAATATAAAGATGTTGTGCTGGGGGAAAGGCAGTTTCGATATTTTAGAACATGACATTTACAAAGTTTTGCATACCATCGACAATACTGCAGAATCGTTTTCTAGCACATGGACAACGAAAAAGGTGCTATGAATCATCAGTGTACTTTTGCTGGTGCACCTGCCTTACAAGGATGTTGAGGCAGCTCCAGACAAAGAGCTTTTCTACTTTCAGTTTATCTCAGAATCGAGATTTGAGCTCTACACAACAAGTTTTCCTTTCCTGCTTTTCCATTACATAACCTCTAGGTGGAGCTGTACTATAGTGGAATAGCTCAAATACACAAGTAGAAACATGCTTTCAGAAATAATACTCAATTTTCCCCATTCTAAAAAAAAACCCTACACAAAACAAAACCAAGAAAGTTCTCTGAAAAAAACCAAGAGAAACTGGAGGATTACATGTCGTGTAAGGAATCTGTGAACAACCATGAGTAAGGCATTACAAATGCCTCATGAAGAAAAGCTAATTGAGTTGCTTTCTCTTCCTGTCCTGGTCCGAAAGTATGCCCCTTCTGCATCACAATGGTTGTTGAGATAACACAAAGGAAAACAAAGGATCAGAAGTCAAATAAAATTCCAAATGACTGGAAGCGAGACCAGTCCTAGAGCAGTATCCAATTATGTGCTTATGTCTCTGCCAATTCCCTTCCACCCCGCTGATTCTGTTCTGCAAATGGTGGGTCCCGCCAGTTCCGTTGCACAAGTGAGACCTACCACTTATGGAAGGCTGATATAGCACTTCCTAGAGGAAGCCCCTGGACGAGAATTTCTGTTCATTTCTGGAAGAAGTCAGATCAGTGGAGCTCCCTAATGTGAGGTCTGCCAACTTACCTCCTTCCAGAAATGTGTGGAAATGCTCATTTTCAGTTACCCCCAGAAGTGCTACATCTCCTTTTGTGTAAGCGGTGGGTACTGCTTGTGGAAGAGAATCTTCCATAAGCAGAAGAATCAGCAAGGTTTTAAGCACATCATTGGATACTGCCCCCAGTTCTCAAAAATAATCTAATTTGAAATACATTTTTCCTCCAAAGTCCTCCCAATTAGTCTTCTAAAGATGTGTGCATATGTATGTGTGCGCATATATTCTGGAGCATCATACAGTCTAATAGAGATAGACATTAAAGTACATTAGTGTTTTGTCTGAGAGTGTTGTACTAAGGAGCTGCCTAATGAGGCCTTCCAGTATTTGCAAATAGAAAACCCAGCAGGAAGATGATTTTTCAGTTTTGCATGCAGACGCTTCTTTCAAGTCTATTTGTGGTATAATTTAGGGAGCCTGTTGTAAAGTTTAAACTGTCTAACAGAACCATTTCAGAACTATTTGAAAGTTACAATTTTAATGTGACTGCCAAAATACAAAGTGGTACTATTATTAAAAAAAATAATAAATTAGAGATGTGGGAATATTGATTAAAATTCTATTCAGAACTTAGCGAAAATGTGCAAAGCCTGTCAATTCATTCAGCAGCACTATAATTATGGTAGCGCAAGCAGCAGTCCTATATAGGGCACAGCTGTCGTGTGTGTGTGTGTGTGTGTGTGTGTATATGTATGAGAGAGAGGGAGAGAGAGTGTTTTGGACAGTTTCCAACAGATCAGCGCTGCATGCAAAACTGTGAAGCCTAAACTGCTCCATATAGATCCTCTCTACTTAATTTAAAGACAGAAGAGAAGGAAAGAGTGTTGTGTAGTTTATTCCCTCACATCTGTTTCAGAGTTGGTGTACTGCACTCTACAGACTCACACAGACTCTGCTGCCTTCCAAACACACCTAAATTTTATTAAAACAAAGCCTTTCCACAGAGCTCTCTCAGGCAGTGGCCTCTCTCTTCTCAGGCTAGAAGCAATGGGTGTTGCCCTCAACCACTGCCTGATTCCTCCCAGGAAGCAAAACCCACTCATATCAAATCCAGTACTTCCATATTGTTATAACCTCCCACTTTTGAGAGCTGGAAAAGGGGAACTGGAACCTCTAGAACCTTGACTCTATGTGAGGACAGATGAGTTTTCCTACCAGGTACCTCTTTTAACAGCTGGATTTCCTTCATCTTTTCAAGGAAAAGAAGCTTTTTAAAGGTTACCCTTAGAAGGAACGTTGACTAGAACAGATGTCTTTGATCCACCCCAATCCATTTCACCACATGCAACTTGGAAAGAGGTCCATGCTAAAGCACATTGTTTGCATGGAGAAAGTCCAAGATTTGATACATGGCATTTCCAGATAATTTTATCTCAGGTAAGGATGCACAAATTAAAAGTGCAAGCCTATGCCTGTCTACTCAGAATTAAGTTCTACAGAGTTTAATGGAACTTGCTCTCAAGAATGTGGATATGGGACTGCAACTTTAGGGCAGTTTCAACTGGGCTGTTCTGCTAGCGCAAGGACGTTGCACCAGTGGAAACCAGGTCCTGAAGGATACACAAGAGGAAAACCAAACTAAAGCAACATTTGCACATGCTTGCACAACCCATTGTACAATCTGTTACGCAACCTATTTCACAATAGACTGTGCAACCTGTTGTGCAACAATAGCAAAAGAGATCAGAAAAACAGCTGTAAAGCTGGAGACCAAAAAGAAACAAGAGACAGTTTCTAACACGTTGTGCAACCCATTGCACAAGCATAATGCACAACCACTTGTGCAAAGGAAAGATTCAGTGGAGCTCCACTGTCATTATTTCGGTTTGTGAAATGGCAGCACTGGATACTTAACCATAGACAATTTGCAGGACATGTCATTTTTACATATGTTCACCTATAAATCTATTCCATTCTGTTTCTGCATTAATCAGCATAATATATACACATATGAACACACATTTAAGCACATTTAGAGAGCAATCCTATGTGCCCTAGGCAGCATCTGGGTGACACAGGATATTTTGATTTCTTGGCTCCGAGCTCCGAGCCAGGAAATCACACTCCCCATACCTTCCCCTCCCCACAGCCTGCACTTAAGTAGAGAGAACCACGCTGGCTGCTGCTATGAGCTTGAAAATCAGAGCTTGTAGGGAGTGAAAGTGGGCATTTCCAGGGGGTAAGGAGGGGAGGATACTGGGGAAGTGAAAAAATGAGATATTCTCCTCCTCCTCCCTGAAGCCTCTGCTAGATGAATGGAATTACCCCTTCAACTAAAATGCAGAGCAGCAGGCGCATACAAGTACCCAGGGCATATCAGATTAGATTCTGCCCTTAAATAGGCATTTTAAACTTATTTCCTCTCGAAATATATATTTCTGAAGATTTTTGAACATATTTTGATACTTTGTTTGAGCCAGGAACTCTGTGGGAACATTAGAGAAATGTGAAAGCAGTGAATAACTAAGTTCCAATCTGTACATGAGTACAGGAAATTGAGTTTATCCCCGAAACATTACCCTGACAAAATAACACCAAATGTATGACCAGCATCAGCTCGGGAATATGGAATAACAAATAAACAGCACCCAAGTTCCAGCAAAACCAACCAGCTGGGGGAAACACCAGGAGAAATGCCACACGTGAAAATGGCCTCAACTCTAATTGTGGAAAAAAACAAATCTGCTCCTACCTTCGTGATCAGGTAGCTGTTTCAAATTAGCTGAAATAGTCATTCCCTCCCCCTTACAAGTAATGGATATGATCTTGTGAATTTTTTGAAATATAAAGCCATAGAAAGTGTCAGTCTTGGTCCATCTGAAAGTGAATTTAAATAGAAATTGAATCCTCATATATCCACCCAAGAAATGCTATACGAATTTGGGACTGACTTTCCCTGTAATTGTCAGGCATCCTTCCCCATCTCCTCGCATATAATTCCACAGCTGACATAAATTTTGGAATTTTGGAACAAGAGACTTCAGAAGGGACTCAAATTTGGATGCTGCTCCACAACTGCAAGAAAGTTACAGGCAGCAATCACAGCTGGCCCCACAACTGTTTAGTTTGAAGAATTGCAGTTCTAAAGCAGGGATATGAGACTCAAAGAAAAAAAAATTGGTTTCAAAAGATAGGCAGGCAGATGCAAACAGTCTCTGTGGTGTGTGTGTGTGTGTGTGTGTGTGTATCATATCTATCTAGAGAGAAAACTGAGTTTTATTTATAGACCAGTAAACAACATTCCTACACCAATCGAAACAAAAAAACAGTTTTAGAAATACTGCCCTTGAGTTTTCTGTTTGTATGTAAAGGGAGAAAACTGTTTAAGTGTTCAATAAGGTATTATTTTATGCCGAATTACAAGGACAGGGAAGGTGTATATCTTCCCATATCCATAAGAATAGTATGAGAGAAGAATGGACTGTAACAAGGTGATGCCTTGTAGAGCACAGTTTCTTGTGGTGTGAAAGAAAAACTGCCTAATGCGAATTATAGAGGTGACGCATGACACCAATCGAAAAGAACTCATCCTTCCTTATATCCCATCCAAACCACCTGTATATGTTGACATTCCTCCCAATACAGTCATCAATATATCAAGAAAGACGTTCCAAGGAAGAATGCAAAGATCTTTCACCTTCTCTAGATCTGGGTTGGTTTCCCTGTATAGGTATGGAAACTTCTGGGGGGGGGGGGGGACATATAGCCTTTACATTATTGAAGCATGCTAATATAATAGTTAAAATGTTTTTACAAATAATGAAAGGAAAAATAGAGGGCTTTTTAGATAAAATAATTTCCTCCCACCCTACACACAAATGGTATTCTTTCCATTATGCCTCTTACGCAATACACTGGGCCAGTTTGCACAACACAACAGCCTATTATGGTTTAATATACCCACAAGGAGCTGAGGCACCACCATTATGAATATGCAGGCTCCAGCTGGGGGTAGCTGTGGCTTGTCACATTGTCTGAACCCAAGCAATGGCAGTTATTTAAGGGTTAAGATTAAGCTAGGCAACTACCAGCTGGGGCTTGCATATTCATTAGCACAGACAGAACATGTCCCAGCCCCACAAGGGTTAATTAACCCATGGTGAACTGTCATGTCATCTGAACTGAATCCCTAACTGCTAGAGGGGGAAAATACACATGATCCTAATTTGTAGCAGAAGATTACGTGTGTATGGGTAAAGATCTTCTCCACTTTGGATCAGGTCTCTGCAGGTCCTGATAATCTGTTGGGAGAGGGGAGAAGTGTGCAGAAGGTGCAGAGTCCCCAATCCAAATCAGCCACCCTGGGCTACAGTAAAAATGAAAGGAATGTCTGTTTTGGTCCCTTGTTGCTGCTAATTTCATTCCCTATAATGGAGAAATACAGACCTGAGATTGATCTGATGAATGTAGTTGGCATTGGGGTTGATATCTAAGCTCTATTGGACCCAAACTGTGAAAGGTTTTAAGGACTGTTTAACTTGCTATTCATATATATATATATATATTTGCTATTACAGAGGAATCTCCCAGAAGATAAACAAAGAAAACATTTTCTTTTACATTGATTGATAAATACAAATGATAACAAAGAAGGGTTATAAACATAATCAAACTCATGCCAGGTAAATTGACCCTAACAGTAAATAAGGTTGTACTGAATCCTGAACTTTATCATTCCAATGTAAAATAAAAAGATTCCATCTTTCTATAAAAGTTTAACTTTCCATTCTAAGCAGCAAGGAACTTAAAAAAAAAACTTTTCCGAATAAAAGAGCCCAGGAATTTAATTCAAGTTAGCCACTCATTGCACCGGACACAGAAGCAAACTAAAGAAAGGCACAATTGAATTTAGTTTGATCAAATCTAACCCATCCGGTTTTGAATCTGGGTTGCATTTTCTGTGAATCTTCAGTGAAGGGGGTAAATGGTTCTAGTTTAGGTTTATCTGTATTCAAATGCTGCACAAAAGTATCCCAGATGTTAGAATCAGTCTATATTTTCTAGCAATTGATTGACTTTTACTTTCTTTTGGAATATTTTAGTGATATTATTTTGGATTTTTTTGGTTTTGCTCTGCAGGAAATGGAGACATAGAAGAAAAGGTTTTTTGAAAACCATCTGGGATGGACCCAGAGTCTCTACCCATTGTTTATTGATGATTTAAATTTAATTATTTCTGTTATGTTTTGATACAGATGAAATATCAGCATTAATTTTAGGGGGGGGGTGTTTGAAATTTGCTCTCTATTTTTTGGGTAGCCTTTTCTGCTTTTTAAAACCTTTTTAAAAAAACTTTTGAGTCAGAATGCTAAAACAAGCTAGGTTGGATGTGATTTGGATAAGTCCAAAATTAGCTTATTTTAAAGCTTTCTGAGCTTCAGATCTCTTTGTGCTCCCTGTGTATCTGCTCCCTAAATAAGCTCCAACATAACTTGGACTGTTTTTATGCTGTGGATGAAACTCTACTTTTAAGCACGAGGAAACAACTTGGATGGAAATGTGCCACAAGATGTATTTATTTTAAGGTGGCCTCATGTGGATATCCATTTTTATAATCAGCTAATGTTTATTTGAATTTTAAAAGTTCTGCATATTTCTCAGATTCTTTAACTTCCTATTCCTCTAAGCTCTAGATGTAGTTTACAAAGCAGTTGCCAATTCTTCTTTGATTCATTTGCCAGTACTTGCCCTCTGTTCAGGAATCAGTGCAAGTTCATGGGTCAATAACTAACATGTTTGTTATTTACATATGTGCAGCGCTAAACACCCTTCATTAATTACTTCAAATACAATAGGGAACTGTTGTTTATTTTCTTTTGGTGCCTTGGAACAGTTTCCTAGGCCGGGGGTGGGGGAATCACACAGCGACGAAGAAGGCATGCACCATATTTCAAAATTCAAGCTCAGCAATACATAACTCTTGTTTTCTTCCAGATTTCTCTCAGACACAACTACTGAAATATTTCATTTGTGTGTGTGTGTGTGTGTGTGCATAATCTCTTTTCTTGTGAGACCAATACTTTAATTTTCTTCAACCCACAATTCGTTTACACTCAGTGATGAAACTTGAGGCTGAAGCATGCTTTGAGACTCAAGAAGACATTTCCCTAAGAAATTCAGAGTGGTGTACAACCCGCCTGTCTCCATTTTATTTCCACATCCCTCTTGTGAAGTAGGTTAGGTGGAGAGATTGTAAGTGACCCACAGCCTGTCAGTGATCTTCATGGCTGAGCAGAGGTATGAACCCAGGTCTCCTCGGTCAAAGTCAATCACCTCAAGTTGGCTTAGCAAATAAACTGCAAGCAACAGCCATTAGCATACTGAGTAAAACATCCTGAAGCGCTCTGCCCAAGGGTAGGTCTGAGGGACATACATTTGTTTTCTATCAGCGCCTCTCTAATAACTAACTCTGCTGGTTGAGTGCGGACAGGATTGGTGCCAAAATAAGGGCCACTGAGAAAATGAGAGGGAGAAATATCAGCATGCTTGGATTAATTCTGTGATATGCAGAAGTACAATTAAAAAAAAGTTTAAAGGGGGAGCAATGAGCACTGAGCATGCTCAGTGGCCTCCAGGAACCACAATGTTCTATATCAGCGGAGAAAGGAAAATGGAAAGCTAAGCAATGGGGGAAAGTGAATTGGCTGGCTAGAGCTCCTTACAGCTTATAGTATCGCGGAAGATGACACAGCTGGCACCCTGAACTGGAACATTCTTGTTAGGAATGAGGATACACTGCAATGTTCTATTTCATGTCCCATTCATTTGTCATCAAGTTTTGGACCCAAGTTCATCTTTGCCTAATACAGATATTTTGCAACAATGCAGTAATAATTTTTTTATGTGAACCTTGATTGTTCAATTAATTTGGGGAATAACTCATCATTATCTCCATGTTTTTTCTCAGTGAATTAAATGGAAACAAAGCATTTTTTTTCTTCCTCCTGCCCCAGTGAAATACATGTGAAAAGCCAATTCAGGTTTAAATAAATTCAAACCAGCTGAAAGCATCAGTCAATATTTTCAAAGTGTTTGAATTTGAATGCAAATGGACCATGTATTCTAATATGAATTGCCAGATTTTTAAATCCCTGTTTGATCTCACAGCAGTATTATTTGTGAACATATCTGTCTATCTAAGTGAGTTTCACAAATCATTTGAGTGTTAACAATGCTTCAACATTTCTGCAAAACTCTGTTAGAAGTACTGTTGTTTTTCCAGGGTAACAGGAACATTTTGTAGCAAATCGAAATCAATGAAAGTTGAAAGGAAAACAGTATTCGAACAACCAAGATTAGATACAATTTATCAATAGTTAAATGCGTCACAGTTGCTGCATATCATGCCTCTTTGAGACTGTCAGCACGATGAACGGCAGAGCAGAAGACGATAAACTTCACAGGCTGCTTGGAAAAAGTCAGGATATACAAATGAAAGCACGCCTTTCATTCGTAAAGCAAAAAAACAAAGTGAGCTTCAAAATGAATGAGAATCCCTGTCCATATGTCAGCACAATAGAATCACCAGTGAATGTTATATACCAACTTCCGATGCCCAGGGCTTTGGAAAGATCACATTTACATGAGCTGGCTGTGCCACTCTGCACATGGTTTTGTAAAGAATCATTTCATTATCAGAGCAGTTCCTTTTTATGATATGTAATTCTTCTATCTGGTATGTAGGTTTGACTGTGACACAAATCTGCATTATTTAAAGCACTGAAGTACAATCTCAGGGTGAATATGGATATTCTGATAAGCGACATAAATTGCTCCTCTCCCAAAAAAACATGTTCATAAAATCCTTAAAACTACTTCTATATAAAAGTGACCCTGCTATTGTATTTTGTCACAATTGGTAGCTTCTGAAATTCTTTACTTAAGCACTCCCACATTTTTCAACTTCCCCATTAACGCTATCATTATCATCTGAAGACAAAATTACTTACGTATAACGTATTAATTTTGTCCACAACTCATCTTTAATAAATAGCTCCTACTGAAATTATTTGGAATTACATTGCAGTCCTATACATGCCTATTCAGAAGTACACCCCACTGAGTTTAGTGGGACTGAATCCCAGGAAACTATGTACAGTATTGCAGTCTTCAAAATGTTCTTTGGAGTGTATGTTTTTGCTTTACTATCACATGGTCATGATTCTCTAACCCTTGTGATGTGCAGAACGGTTTCCTTTGTATGCTTTCAGTGAAGGTTTTATCTCTCCCTCCATGTGCATCAAACTGTATCTTTTAGGTTTTTAATTTTAAGATCAGTTTACACTATGGCCATGTTGAGATGGAAACTTTAATCCCCTGGTAACAGAGGGACCAGGGCATCTGAAGGACAGAGTACATCTGTATCAATCTGCCCATGCCTGAAGGTAGGTCACAGAAGCTCTGCTCAGATTTGTCGTGCTGGTGGGCACAGGAGACAGGGCTTTTTCCTGTGGTGACCTCATCTTTAAGGAATGCCCTTCCATAGCAACTTCCATACCATTGCTCTCTCCCTATTTTTTTTTAAACAGGCCTTAAAAACTTGGATGTTTCAGTCCACTTTTAATTAATGCTAGCCTGTATTCTGTATTTTACAATTTCAAGTTTTAACTGTGGCTGATATTTAATTTTTTAAAAAAGTTTATTTGTTTATTTATTTACAACATTTGTATACTTCTTTACAGATTCCAGAGTGGTAAACATAACAGGCAAAATATCAAAAAGATTAACAGGTTAAAACTCCATATTAAAATTATTCATTTTAAAAACCGAATGCCAAAAAAACCTGTGGCTAGTCAGTTAAGGAATGCTTCCTGGAATAGAGCTGTTTTCAGGAGGAGCCAGAAGCAACACAATGCTGGCGCTTGCCTGACCTCCAGGGGCACGGAGTTCCAAAGAAAGGGTACTCTACTGAAAGCTCTTCTTTGGGTGGACCATAGGTCCCTGTGGAACCACATGAAGCATGTCCTCTGATAACCTCAGTAACCAGTTGGGAAGCATCCAAAAATTATTTGTATAAAATGGTATTTTAATGCTGTTGTTTTAACTTAATTGTAATTATATATAAATATGTTTTTATTTTGTACAGTGCTTTCAGAAGTTTTTTTTTATCTCCAAAGGCTAAAATATTTTAAATAAATAATAATTAAATACATATGGGAGGGGAGATTAAAAGGTCTACTCAATGTGCAGTGCTAGCAAGTGTCAAAAATAGTTATGACTGTGGCTATTTTAACATGTATTGTACTTTGTAATTCATTCGTCTAATGATACTTAATGCCATATAATTCAATGTAATATAATATATACTGAATATTCAAAAACTCATGTAGCAGATGTGTAAAGTTCTAGAAAAAGTGGCTATCCACTAAAACAAAGGTTTAAAAATATGTCAAAGAAGAAAAAACCTAATCAAAGGACATCCAAAATGGAATTCTCTTTGGTAATTTCCAGTGGACATTTCTTGCAGTTCCATTTTACACCTAATGAAATATGGCTGAGACCCCTTCAAAGCAAACAATTAATGCCTGTCTCTGCTTTCTCACATTGTAGCCTTAATGAGTGCATGCTTCCACGAAGTCTACTTACATGTATCAAAAACCAGCCCGACCAAGCGGGGCTCCAGGGACCAATTTTACGATGTATAAAATTAAGTCAACCTTGAGCAAAGTGCCAGCTGGGTAATGGGCGTATAGGTTATTGTGTTGCTGATTATATGCATTCCCTTGAGCCACCTGCCTCCCAATCAATTTCCATTCCCTCATGTTTACTCATTTTACACCTTATGAAACTGGATCCCAAATACTCCAACATTGGAGAGGCCTGGGATAGATTTGATGATGCACAGACATTACACTTCGGTTGGGACCAAACAAATAATTTATGTGCAGTTATTGAAGATATTTATTCACAGTCAATTCCCCCTATAAATATTTCTTCAAAGCAGTTCTCACTTCTATAGAGACAACACTGTTGCATTTAAAATTATCTCCTTTAAGTGTACATACTTTGATGTCACAGCATCCTTCTCTCCCATGGGAGGACAAAGGAAGACCTATCAGCCATGTTTTAAGGGTTGGCAGCTCTTTTATCTCAGTCCACCTGCCGGCCATCTGGACTCTCAGTAAACAAAAACAAACTTTAATTTGTAGAGCCAGAAATTTTCTAGCGGAATTAGTCTATGGGGCTGGAAGACAAAAGTTAGACTGAGCCATAAAACATGGTTGGCAAAACTACAGGCCCTTGTAAAATTTTATATACGGAAAAAATGCGCATATCCAAAACATTAGGGACTATATGGAAAACCTTTTCTTGATTGCTTTCCACCTGAATTAAAGTATGCAAGATGGGTGAAAGCTACCTACTTCCTTTTTTCTTTTCCAATTTTTGTATTCTTTTCTTGATGTTTTAAAACTGGCTTGAGTTAAGCCTTGCCTCAAGGAAGCACCTCCACTTCTCTTGCTTGTGCATGCATATATAAACCTTTTACAGTAGAGCACTTCCAAGACTTTTCTTGCAGCCCAATAGTACAATCCTACACATATCTACTCTACGCTGACCAGATAAAATCCAGGTCAGGGCTCATGTAACTTTAACAGTTGTAGAGAAAAGGGAATTTCAGCCAGTGTCATTTGTATGCAACTAGTTCCTGGGGATATTCCCTCTTCATCACAACAGTTAAAGATGCAGGCACTATACTAAAGTGACTAGATACAAAAGAAGGCAGGGGCCCTGTAACTTTGTGATGAAGAGGGAATATCACCAGGAACTAACTGCATACAAATGACACTGGCTGAAATTCCCTTTTCTCTACAACTGTTAAAGTTACATGAGCCCTGACCTGGATTTTATCTGGTCACCCTAATCTACTCAGAAGTATATCCACTAGAACTTAACATAAGGCTTATCTAGTCCAGCATTCTCTTTCCCAACGTGGCCAACCAGATGCTCAAAGCAGGAAATAATAATAATAATAATAATAATAATAATAATAATATATTTATTACCCGCCTCTCCCAACGGATTGAGGCGGGGAACAGCATTAAACACAAAATACAAAACTTATTAAAAGCACATAAAACCAATACATCATTAAAATACCAATAAAACACCAATAAAACACTTTAAAATTCATCTGGGTAGGCCTGCCGGAAGAGATCAGTCTTTATAGATCTTTTAAATTCCTGAAGACTGGTGAGTTGGCGAATCTCTCCCGGCAGGTCATTCCACAATCTGGGAGCGGCAGAAGAGAAGGTCCTCTGGGTAACAGTTGTCAGTCTAGTTCTTGTTGACTGTAGTAAATTCTTCCCAGAGGACCTGAGCGTGCGGGGCGGATTGTATGGGAGAAGGCGATCCCGTAGGTAACCTGGACCCAAACCATGTAGGGCTTTAAAGGTAATAACCAACACTTTGTACTTCTCCCAGAAACTGATTGGCAGCCAGTGAAGAGATTTTAAAACTGGTGTGATGTGATCACCCCTACATGTACCGGTGACCAACCTGGCTGTCATATTTTGAACTAGTTGAAGTTTCCGGACTAGGCACAGAGGTAGCCCTATGTACAGCGCATTGCAGAAGTCGAGCCTCGAAGTTACCAGCGCGTGCACTACTGATTTTAGGTCTTCCAACTCTAGGAAGGGGCGCAGCTGGTGTATCAGCCGAAGCTGATAGTAGGCACTCCTGGCAGTCGCATCTATCTGAGCTGTCATTTGGAGCGACGGATCCAGGAGCACCCCCAAGCTGCGAACACAGCCTTTCAGGGGGAGTGTAACCCCATCCAGAACTGGTTGACACATCTCCAACCCCAGGTTGTGGCCCTTGACAGTAAGCACCTCCGTCTTGTCTGGATTCAGCCTCAGTTTGTTTTTCCTCATCCAGCCCATTACCGCCTCCAAGCATTCATTCAGAGGAGACACACTATCCTTAGCTGACGCTGTTGTCAAAGGCATAGAGAAATATATTTGGGTGTCATCAGCGTATTGATAGCACCCCGCCCCATGCCTTCGGATGATCTCTCCCAGCGGTTTCATGTAGATGTTAAACAGCATTGGGGATAGGATGGCACCTTGTGGTACACTACATAGCTGCTCTTTCTTTGAAGAGCAACTATCCCCAAGCATCACCATCTGGAACCTGCCCGAGAGGTAGTGCCCCCGAGTCCCAATTCCCTCAGGCGTTCCAGAAGGATACCATGGTATCGAAAGCTGCTGAGAGGTCCAGGAGTACCAACAGGGTACATGAAGGCTATTGCTCTTCCTGCTTTTGTTCTCCAGCAGCATGCTGGCTGGGTTTGCACATAATGCTACCCCATGGGTTGTTGAATTCTTGGTTGTCATGTTATGTGAACCCATCACACTAACAAACCATGGTTTATTAACAACAAACAACCCAGAAAAAGAACCCATATGGTTTGTTGCCCTATGCAAGGTTTGTCTTGAAGATAATCAAATAAACCATGGTTTGTTTTCTCAGTTACTGGGTTGTTTGTTTATCTCCTCCTTTGCCCACTCCCTCCCTGTATTCCAACTGCCTTAATGGCTCTGCAGTACCGGCATATAAAGAGGCAGAAGGTTGGTTGGTTTGTTTTTCTTCTCTTGCCCACTTTTTCTGAAGCCTGGCAATACAACCTACAATTTTGAGTTCACATGTAATGACAACCCATGTTTTAAACAGCCCACAATTCAGAGCCCAACTAAAATCATGGGTTCTTTTCATGGTTTATGGTTAATAACCCATAGTTAACCCATACATTTGGGTTCACACATAACAACAATCCATGATTAAACAAGCCATGGTTAATTAAATCATGGCTTGTCATTAGATGCAAACCAGGTCATGGTTAGTTGTTGGGTTGTGTACTCTGGGTTGTTTAAACTATTGTCATTATGTGTGAACCCAGAAGCATGGGTTGTTCATAGGTTGTTTCACCAGGCTACAGAAGTGGCAAACAAGTGGGGGGGGAACACCCACTCTATATGCCAGTGCTACAGTACCACAAAGACATTTGGGATACAGGGAGAGACAGACGAAGGAGAAGGTTAAGAAACAACCCAATGTTTGAGAACAAATTACTGCTTGTTTGATTATCTGTCAAACAAACCCTCAGTAGGACAACAATCATGGGTCAAATAAACCATGGGTTAACATTATGTATAGACCAGGTTGTTCTGTTTGAACCAGAAGATAACATATATCTTGATTAGTAGCCCCTGATAGCCTTATCTTCCATCTAAACAGAGGTCAATAGAATCCATGTAAGTACATACAGGTTTACAGCCTTAGATGGCTGGAAGAGGTAATCATGAGAACACCACAACCCACTCTCTAGTCCTGGAAAAGTGTATTACTGTGACCAATTGGTACTCAACTTGGACAACCATATATATATATATATATATATATATATATATAATGTTATAAAACCAGCATGAAACCATGTAAATAGGTTATCTAATCCCAGTGGAAAACATGCTCCAGTTGTTCCTCTGCTCTTTTAGTCTACATATTTATTCTACTTTTGTTTTGATGGTATATGTTTTGTAATCATATTAGTGCCTTGCACGCTAATTCATGCTAACTAGGTCAGTGAGTCTTCAAAAAAAGTGTTAAACCTATCAAGGTGTATGTTCTGTTTGAGAGAAGAATAACACTTTGTTCTAAAAACATGTTGAGTTTGAAAGTTAAATCCTAATCTTCTCCATCCAGAAAATGGCACAGATAGTGAGAGTAGGATTTACTTCTAAGTGATTAGAATTGTCCCTTGACCCACTGAAAAGCTCAGAAGAAAGCTAGTTGCTAAGAAACCCAATCTAGACAAAAATTGCTGGCAGAAGTTTCACGTTGGTGACATTTGAAATAAGGTATCTTTTCTTTTATGCCATATCGTGATTTAAAATAAAATGTTGGATATGTTTTATATGAATTTGTATCCATGAATTTGAATCCATGAAATAAGTGGGGAAAACACTTAAACTGCCTTAATAAACAAGAGATAAAATTGAGCACTGTTGAATGTATTTATTTTGACTAGTAAATGAGCCAATCCTTGAAAATTGTACTGTTAACAAATTATATGCTCAAGAGAAACACGTATCTGGTCGCTGACATACAAAAATAGCATAGCACTGGAGGAGGGAAAAATATTGTTGGGAAAGAAAATCAAATAGCGCATGCTTTTCAGTCTGTAAAAAATATTTCCGTTAAGAATGCATTTGCAAAGATTTTCTATGCTATGACTTTCCCAGTACATACATCTTTCATTTACCTTGCTATGAGCAGAAGTTACTATCTATCTATCCATCCATCCATCCATCCATCCATCTATTATCAATCTATCTCCTGTGAGGAACTCTCTCTTTAAGATCAACTCATCAGAACTGTTTCAGACATTTGGCTGAGTGCAGAACTTTCCCAAACCCCAGTCATATTGCTATTACACAAACAATTATATCCCAAACAGTGTCTGACTACATAGCCACCTTATTGGAGGTGTATAATTAATTTCATTCCTAGAGTAAGTACAATTAGGGTGTACAATCAGATTTTGGGGTGATGATTCCAGGAATCTTTAAAATGTGATTAGAGTTTCACTATGCTAAATAAGTGCTAATCTGCCTTTATATCTCATTGGAAAACCAGAAAATACATTAGACGATATCTAACCTATATCTGCAGCATGTTAGTTTTAAACACTTCCATCATCAAAGCCATTGATCATAGTATTTAGTGGAAAATGATCACTTTTGGTAATTTTAACAACTCCAAATAACATCCCCACAAAGCCTGGGAGACAATTACATAATCAATAATATTGCATCCTAAACTGGAAGCAAATGTAAGTTCCCCATTGTTATCAAGGGTGCACACCCATTTAATAACATTTTTTCTGAGTGATTAGCAAATTGGGCCAGAAGAACCCCTATAAGATTAACAACTTTATCTTTAGATCTTTGGGTTGATTCTATAAGAAAAGGGACCTCAGACCTCGCTAGATGAAAATATTTGGACTTGATAAGTGCATTATAATCACTTTTGCTTTTGGAAAACACTTTGTCCACATCATCATAATCACCACTAGGGACCCATTCTAAGCAGGGTTAGAAAAAGAAAGAAACATAAACCCATTGTTTTAAAAAATTTAAAGGCCAAGTCACACTCGTAGAAATAAATAGAGTTGTGCAAACAATTAAAATGATATCCCTATCAAAGTTCTCCTTCCTTTTTCCAAACATCTCAATTGCAATTTTGCTGAAGCATTTTGTATGTAAGCAGTTTATAATGTGGTAACCCACTGAAAACTGAGATATTAGACAGAAATTCAACACACAGTTTCAGAAGTTACATTTCATGGTAGAATACCAGCTCAAGAATCCTTTTACAAATAGGTGGTGGTGGGGGGGGGGGAAAGAGTATACAAAATATAATGCAATGTAGTAGATCCCTTCAAGAATGAATTATCTAAGTGAAAGCAACTATCCTCAAATCCAGGACAACAAGCTTGCATCTTAGCTCATTTTCCCCACCCACATTTTCAAGGGGGGCAGAAAAGATGGAAAACAGAATGCAATGTAATATTTTCCTGGAGGATAGAAATAAAGGAATGAAAATTACCATAGAATCATAGAATGGTAGAGTTGGAAGAGGCCTATAAGGCCATGGAGTCCAATCCTCTGCTCAATGCAGGAATACACCTTAAAGCATACCTAACAGATGGCTGCCCAGCTGCCTCTTGAATGCCTCTTGTGTGGGAGAGCCCACAACCTCCCTAGGTAATTGGTTCCATTGTCATACTGCTCTAACAGTCAGGAAGTTTTTCTTGATGTCCAGCTGGAATCTGGCTTCCTGTAACTTGAGCCCATTATTCTGCATCCTGCACTCTGGGATGATTGAGAAGAGATCCTGGCCCTCCTCTGTGTGACAACCAAGGTTGTAGTCAGATTTAGGACAACATTCTGTGATTCAAGGAAGGAGCCCAGTTTGATGCCCTGTATCTGTTTTCAAGGGGCACAGGAAAGAGGTAACTATCCCAGGAAAACTGATATATATTTGCTTGAGAGAGGATGTGCACAATCTATGTTTCAAATATGGACACAGTTCAAACACCATACTTTTTTTCAAGGATGCCAGAAAACACGAAAATACTATAGAATCCAATCTCTTTTTTGAAAATTGAGACATCAAAATTAAAGTTGGTGAACACATAAAGGATATTGTGGGCACTATCTGACCATGTCAATCCGCTAGCACAAATGACGCTGCTAGTGTTAACTAGGTTCCAAACTATTCACAAGTGGAGAATCCAACTAAAGTTATGGTTGTGCAAAAGATAAGAAGAGACAGTCATAAACACTTCCACATATCCATAATACATTATACTTTTTTCCAGGGCTTTCATGGTAAGTTGTTTTGGAAGCTAATCCTGGCTGGAAATCAGGGCATGAATACAATAAATAAATCAACACCATTTAATTCCGTTTCAAATGTTCTGACAAATGTTTTTAAAAATATATGTAAAAAAGCTAAAAGTGTATTCAGTTATATAAACTACTTTCATAATGTACTGTTTCTCTAATTCAGACGTGGTATATTAGATCAATTGAACAATCATAGCAATCCATATTATCATATGGAGTAAGTTATGGCATCAACAGAAGTGCTGCCAATCTACACAATGAAGTTAAACTAATAAATCTACTGAATCTAACTAACCAACAGTAGAAACCATAGAGATCTTATTCAGTATCTCAGCTAAAGCAAAACACAATTTACTCTACACAGCTCAGATGTCTATGCCAATTTTTTTGTGTTTTGAACTGACCCATATTAATTGTTCAATGGAGTACAATAAACAACTGCATTTTTCAGTAGGATTATTGAAGTAATAAAGTGTAAGTGTTCCTTTGCAGCTATTGTGGTCAGTCATATACTTCTAGCTTCATAAATGTGGACTATGTTCTCATTGCCAAACACTTCCTATGAACTTTCAAAAGAAAATATTGTGACATTCACTCCTTTAAAGAATGTGCAAATTCATAATAAAATTAATAGACATTTTAACAAGGAATGAAGGATAATGAGAGGTCTTAGCCTACAGTATTATACCCACTTACCTGGGAGTAAATCCCACTGAACTTAATGGAATTGCGCTGTTAGTCTGTTTCAAAAAGAACTTAAGTTTTAACATGAATTAATTCTGCTTTTTTCTAATAATTCTTCTACCTTAATGCACCATTTCTTATTATAGCTTAATGGTCTGTAAAATCTGTTTAAAATGTTTTTTCATCAAAGGATGAAAAATTCAACTTAATCTTTAGCTTTGTTCGTCAAAATACCAAAGTATATTTTATGAGAATTAAAATAGAAGAAATATAATTCACATTTGAAAAGATTATTAATGATATTCCAATCAAAATTCTGTATTCAGATACACACTTGGAAAAAATGAAGAGTAAATTAACCAAGAAATGTTGATATTCTTTTATGTGTACCAGTGGTGGTATAATGAAGGATTCACTGAACCATGTATGCATTAGTATAATATCATTAAATTTATTCAGTACACAAAATTATCTTACATTATCAGGCTGAAATTCGATATTGGTCTCATGTTCAGAAGTACTGTTTAGGGTGCCTCTACAAGAGCGATTTAAAGCTCTTTCAAAGCGCATTACCGATTTTACCTCCACATGAACAGAGCACAAATCGGGGGTTGAGGTGCTTTTTTTGTCCGATTATGCACATTATCAAATGCGCGTTAAATAGCGAGTTTTAATTTACCACGGGAGTTAAAGCGCCTTATGACCATGTAAACAAGCGATGCTTCGCATGTAAACAATTTAAAGCACATTTCATACAACTGGTAATGCGCTTCACCGCCTCCCATGTATAGGGATTAGGCGTAAAAGCAATTGGGAGAAGATGTGCATAATCGGCCAACCGGGCGTCAAACCTAAATCTTGTAGAGGGGACCTTAGACAAATTAATCACATTTTAAAAAATTTTCTTTTGGAAAACCCTGAATACTTTGGCTGAGATCCATAGTATAATGCAGGAACCTCTTGTGCAATGTGGGGGTCCTTTCTTCACCCTGCACTTCCTGAAAGTCATAGAACTCTGCAGAGAGGATTGGATCCTCTGCATTGATGGAGATTTCCAGATCTGTATGTTATACTGTTATTATGGGATCTTCTGTGGCAGGGTTGGGCATCCTGTGGCCCTCCAGGTGTTTTGGACTTCAATTCCCATCAGCCCTAGCTAAAACAGTCAAGGGTGATAAATGGTGGAAGTTGTAGCCTTCCAATTTTTCTCCCTCTCCCATAATACTAGAACCCGAAGCTGATTGGTGGGAGTTTCAGGACAAATAAAGGGAAGTACTTCTTCACACAGCACATAGTTAAATTATGGAATTCACTACCATAAGATGTAGTGATGACCACCAATTTGGATGGCTTTACAAGAGGGTTGGATAAATTCCTGGAGGAGAAGGCTATCAATGGCTACTAGTCCTAATGGCTATGTGCTACCTCCAGTATCAGAGGTATATAAGCCTATATACACCAGTTGCTTGGAAACATGTGTGGGAGGGTGCTGTTGCACTGTTGTACTGTGTCCTGCTTGTGGGTCCCTGGTTGACAACTGGTTGGCCACTGTGTGAACAGAGTGCTGGACTAGATGGACCCCTGGTCTGATCCAGCATGGCTGTTCTTATGTTCTTAAACGTTTTGGCCTACTATTCACCTCATCCCTCCAACCATTGGGAGTTGTAGGCCAAAACATCTTCTTTATGGCAAGAGATACTATATTAATGTTTGGCAATTGGTGTCCTCATGCAAGAAATATTGGGTTGCAGGGGAGCAACAAGCAACAGTTATTCCTCAAACAATCTGTGGTTACTTTAAAAAAAATACACCAGGAAAAAAAATACTAGGTCAACACATTGTTTGGCAGGGCAGAAGGTACCCACACATGCGGTTTAGTGAAGCCCCTCGAGGAAACAGAGTGGGGATCTAACTCTTAAAAATTTCCTGGACAGCAGTATATACAAACCTTTGGTCTTGCCCTTTCGATATAATAGTCAGGATAACAAAGTAAGTACAAGTCTCTGGAATTCAGTGAAGCTATGTTAAAATCCTGTTCTTGCTCTCACGTGGTTACACTTTGTTTCATAAACTATACCATTAAACATCCTTCTTATTTATCAGTGGAAACAATGCTGCCCCTTGAAGTGTTAAAGAATAGAACAGTAAGCAGATGATGTGACATACATCCATGCTTTTATAAATGATCTTGACCCCCAAACTCAAATAAGTAAAGGGAACATTTTGAAGTATACAGGCGTTGAATTCAAACATATTGCCCTGTAAAATTGGGGAGGAGAAATAGATTGCACAGTTAGTCTAAACAGAGCTATTTTGACAAGCTCACACCTCTGTAGTTTGCTTGCCAAATCCTGGAATGCTAGCAGTTCTGATTTTGTCTTCAAAATGACAATAGATCACTAGGAGTCAGAACACACAATTAATTCATAAATAAGCATTGAAATGTTATAAAATCTTGCCACAAGTTACCTTATGCTTTCCACAATTTAACCACTCTGATTGTGACCATAATATGTTTTTTTTAAAAAAAGCTTCCATATTTGCATGCAGAGGAAATACCACTTAATGCATAGTTCACAGATCCAAAGGTGCAAAAAAGATCAAAAGGCCACTTAGACAAACCTCCAGCCGCTGGATTAAGGTTCCCCACAAAACCTGAGAGACTACCCAAAACCTGGGGGGGGGAATAAGTACTGCTTTTGGGTCCCCCCTGCTTTTAGTTAAAGTCTGCCTGGCAGAAGATAATACAATATTAAATTGTAGTGCTCTAGAATTAAATTATTGCTGGACATGCTTCATGAAGGAAACAAAAGAAATGATAGTATTTAACACAATTTTTTCTTCCATGTCTCTTAACATCCCAGAGGCATAATTATTTTATTCTTGCAGCTTCAGCTAGGCTCAGTTGCTTGATTAATAATGTGTGCATGTATATAACATATATATTTGTGACCACAGGTGGTTTTTTTTTTTTGCAGATTCTTTTTCATTCTGGACAATTCGAGGAGAGGAAAGCTGAAATCCCGACAGTCTGATCTCCAAATACAGACTGGGGAAAGGTTACATTTTTGGAACATCTGTAATCATTTGTGTGCATTGCAGAGTTAATTAGCTGTGTATGGATTTTATGAAGCTCACTTCATTTCTCTCTCTCTCTCTCTCTCTCACTCTCTCTCTGTTGTATAGATAGAATGTGTGTTTTGCATTCTTTAAGCCTTTTATGGTTTCCCTATGGATTGTTTGGGGGGGGGGGACCCAACACACTGAAATGGTCCTTTAAAGCCAAAGGAAAATATGCATACGCAGGCTCTCTTTTTCAGCTTTTAGTACATGTAAGAAGAGTGAATATCAATAAGATTTTTATATCTTCGTGTTCACCTTTTTAGTCCTGCTGACAGATTAATCTAAAAGAATGAAGGATTTATTGCCCTTCAAAGTCACATATTAATTCAGAATCTACATTCAGTCTTTAAAACAGCCATCATGGGTTATCGTGTGATCTTTTGGGTATGTTTTAATCCACAACAGCTTATTTGGCCAAATAACCCACTCTGATAACCTCTGGTTTGTTCTTCATGGGCGTTCTCTGTGTAATTGCAACAGCTTACATGGGTGTTTCAGCAGTGTCTATGGGGGGGATACGCGCAATTGGGAACACCTTAAATTATCTATCCCAGCAATGTGTGTGGAGGGGGGAGAAATGCACATTTGAGAGCACTAAAGGAGCTATCCCAGCAATGTCTATGGGGGAAATATGCAATTAAGGTTTTTGAGCATGTGCCCCCCCCCCTTTGTCTGTAATCGCTCAGGGTTTTGATGGTTTATTAGGTGCTTTAGAGCCACAACCCCTTTGTCAGGGTGATGCTGGAAGTGCTGAATTAACCTCCCCCCTCTTATTGGGATACTGCGGAAAGTTAAAACAGGCTGCTGGGAAGTTGCTGATGGGTGAAACAGCACCACTGCCCTCATGGGAGGACTGCAGCAGGACAGGGGGTGGGAGATTGACTCAGATTACACACAGTAGCTTAATCAGATACTAACAGTAGCTGATTTGTCTGATTGTGTGGGGGATAACAGTAGTTTATTTTCAAAAGACAATTTGTTCAGAGATAAATGTGACTAGCTTATTAACCCATCATGGCTTAAAGTGACATCCGAACCATCCCACATTATTAAATGGGAAATGAGTCAGCATGTAGATAGGAAATTACCTGTGAATATAAGCTCTCTGCCCTTCCAATTGGAGAATCATTTGCAAATTACTGTATCTTAAGAGATATTTTACTGTCTTACTTATTAAATGTATGCATCCCCTAGCAACAAAATTTCCTAAGCAGTTCACATTTTTATTTTTATTTTAGAACAGCCAAGTCAGCAAAAAATTTGCTTCACCTTTGTAAAGACTGTTCCACCCTTCATAATCTTGGACCTTTAAAAGAAAATGCTCCTTTACAAGATGATCACAAGATCAGTGCTTTCTGCTTCAAAAACAGCCTAGGCTTCACTTTGACATTTATTTTCCGTACATGTCTCAACACTTCTGCATCATCAGGAACCAATTACCTTCTGACAAGGCTTTACTGAAGTGACATTATCTCTTACTAGCTGACAACAGATGGCAGTCTCTCCCAACTTGGCTCCAAAAATAGACCAGCAATATTTTCTAGTGAGTTTACCAGTGCTGATATTTGATTAGGGTAGTCTGGGTAAATAGCAAGTTGTTGGAAAGCGGTCACACGTTTATCTCTGAACAAATTGTCTTCCATTACCATTTTGCAAAGTTCAAGAGGAAAGCATGAGAGACAGAGGATGAGGCTGATAATACAAATCCCGTGGAGAAAAAGAATTTAGTTGCATAACAGGGAGGATTTCCAAAGATGATATTCAGTTGCCACTGTTACACAGCTGAGTTTATTAAATTGCTCTGTTTAGAAATCAAAGAGCAAGAAACCCTATAACCACAGATGAGTGGGAAATGTTGATGGGATACACGCATATGGCCACAGACTCCACTTGTTGCCTGACTGGCTAATCATTCATTAACTTCTAATAAAAATCATTTATTTCTAATATAATAAATTTATTTATTCAATACTGTTTTATCCCAGCTTTCTCCCAAATTTTACTCCGAATTTAGGCCTGGTCTCCCAAAAGAAGATAATTTCTTTTGATCATATCACATAACAAGATAGTCATCACAGACAAGCTTTTCATAGTGGCAGCCAGAGAATGCTATTGAATCTTTATTACACCAGGAATTAAAATGTCATCTTCCTCTAAAAAAAATAACAATGTAAGTTAAACCTGGTACAGGGTTCCAAAATTCGGTGTTAGGAGTCTGCATTTTGGGGGCTAAAAAGAAAATCCCTCTTTCTTTCACACACCAATTTAGATTCATTTTAAACATTATATATATATATATATATATATATATATATATATATGAGATGAGGAAAGTTTATTCTTGCATGAAATGTATACATGTAAAGAACAAATCCATCCATCTGTTTCCTTTCTAGCAGATTAGTAAATGTCTTCTTTTCTTGCAAATTCTGAAAATGCTGCCAGATTCTCTAGGCAAATAATTGATCAGTTCATCAGCAGAGATGCTTGAGTGCCCAAACAAGAACTCCTTCAGTATTGCTTTGTCATATACAAAGCCCTTTCCTAGGTGGCAACTGCTCAGGGCATCTGGATAACTAAATGTCCACTAAACTATCAACGCTTTCTAGTCTCAGATGAACCACTAAAGCATTTCAAAAAAATTCTTGGTTCTTCATTGTTTATTTCATTCATTACTACATTTATACCCTCCCTTTCTTCAAGGGAGGGTATAAATGTACCAAACATGGTTTCCCTAGCACCATTTTATACACACAACAGCCCTGTGGAGTAGGTCAGGCAGAGACACCGTAATTGTCCAAGGTCATCCAGTGAGTCTCATGGCTGAATGGGGATTTGAGCCCGAGTCTTTCCTGGCCTATTCCAACAATATTGGTGTTTTAATGATGTACTGGTTTTATCTGCTTTTAATCAGCTTTTGTATTTTGTGTTTGGTGTTGTTCCCCGCCTCGATCCGTTGGGAGAGGCGGGTGATAAATAAATATATTATTATTATATTATTATTATTACATCACACTGGCTCTTCTCCTTCTTTGGCTTAAGTACAAGTATGGCTCTTCCAATGAATGGATTCACTGCCTGTAAACATTCTCTTTATAGCCATACAAACATTCATCAGGCATATATAACAATATGGAAGAGCCACAAATACAACCTGAGTGTGTTGTGCTTCCTGGGAGGAACCAGGAACAAGTTAAGAGCAACACCCACTTCCTTTTGCCTTAAGGGAGAGAAGCCACAAACTCAGAGAGTTCTATTAAATCTTCACTTACAGTAAATAAAACTTAAAGTCCATTTAGAAAGCAGAATTTGATGCAGTAAGACAAGGGTGGAGAACCTGTAGTTCTATGGATGTTGCATAACAAACCCCACAATTCCTCACCACTGGCCATGCCAGCTAGGGTAGACAGGAATTGGAACCCATCCACTCCCATCCAGCCTGGAGGGTCACCCCAGTTGTAAACAATCCCTTCTGAAGCTTGTTGGTTTGGCATGTTCTAAGACTGGTGGCCCTCCAGATGTTTTGGCCTACAATTCCCATTAGCAGTAGCTACCATAGCTAATGGTGAGGTCAAAATATCTGGAGGGTTGCAAGTTACCCACACCTGTTCTAAAGGTTTAAATGCAAACTAGAAACTATGATTGGGACCCTGCTTTTTGAAATGAACAGAACAGCAGACTCCAAAAGCTAATCCATTGCAGAGCCCCAGCTTACAGTGCCATTCAGAAGCTATGGAACCCCAAATTGCAATCAACTTATTGCATATGATGGGCAAAAATGCCTTGATGAAGGTGGTACTGGTGGTATAAGGACTTTGACTGTACTTGTACCTCTTGGTTCAAACTGAACTAACATACATTCCCTTGCTAGTAGCTCAAGCGCAAGGGTAACTGTTCCAGGAGAAAAGGGAACGTTGCATATAGATGACTACAGAAAGTGACAGCTCTTTAGCATATCAAGCAGTTGGCTATAGCTATGAAGAACTTGTGAGATACAAGTTTAAAACTGCAATGGACACAATGGCAAAATACTATATATATATATATATATATATATATAATAAGGAGCTTTTGGAGTGTTGTATTTTTCTTTAAAAAAATAAATATACAGGACTCATTGAAAATACAAATGTTTAAAAATCTACTCTTATTTTGTATTTAAATTGTTTTATAGTTATTTCTTGTGCGAGATAGCACATAAATCTTGTCAATAAAGTAAATCATAAATAAATAAACAGCTTTTTGAAATGACCTGATTTTTAGAAAGTTTTAATTCATCCTGATTGTCACTTAACAGGCAATTTGCATGAATTTCTATGAATTTGTGTAAAAGAGACTTAGCACCTCCTGTGTTTTAGCCCTCTCCTTATTGCAGGGTGGGGGGAGGTATTCTATGATAATGGGTGAGACAAGAATCAGTTGTACATATTAATAAAAACTGTGAAGATGTTTCTGAAAACATGTTGCGTGACACTTGCAAACCCCCTGTAAACAAAGCACCCATTGATTATTGTGCTTTAGAATAAGGCCCTGTACATTTGTACTCATATACATCCAGATGATAACTATCCAGTTATGTAAGTGAAATGCCTTCTGTTGGCTGATTAAGTGTTGGCTGTATATGGCAGAGACAGATACAGGAATAACTTAAGTTTGGAAAGTTGCAGTTCCACTAGATGTGATAGAAGGGAGCAGCTAGGTATACCTGTGATTACTGGATTGGGTGCCATGGACATAGGTCATTTCTTTCTAGTTTTTTTTTTCTAGTATGAACATCGTTTCCCACCCTAGACAGGGAAAGACCCAGGCCGTGTTCAGAAGACACCTTAAACCATGACTTTAACCACGGTGACTTTTTGTTAAAGTCATGGTTTAAGGTGTCTTCTGAACAGGGCCACTGAGTATTAACTACCCAAACAAGACGCCACATCTAGCCCCAAAGGTGTGTAAGATTGTGGCTGGATGAGGACATAGGGCCAGACACTGGGCTAGTTCAGACATAATGCTACGTCACAGTTCAGTATTCCCAGAGTAAGTTGCAGTAAGCTGTGAGCTCTCACACTCTTCTTCTTAGGTGGGGCTGGGAGACGTTCAGAAGTGCTTGCTTCCATTTTACATAACAGCAGTTTGCCATGTTGTCCAAATGTGATAAACTGGTTAATCTTAGCTATGGTTAGTGGAAACAAGATAATGTCAAACTATGATTTACAAAGCTGGCTTGCTTCCATTAGCCATAGTTAAGATTAATCACAGTTCAGGTTTTGGAGGACATGCTAAACAGTGGTTAATTAAGACAGAAGTAAAGCTTCTGAAATCCTCCAGTTGATCATATCAGAGGAGATAGGAAGGGGAGATTACACCAGCCTTAGGATCACTGCAGCTTGTTCTTGTAATGTTGAACAATGGTTTCATTTTACAATCTGTTTAGAGCAAATGAGTAGAAAGGGTAGCTGAACATTACTGGATTATCTAGTAATGGTCGAAAACTCCCCATTTTCTTTCTCCTTTCTCCCTTTGATTTAGTTTAATTTTGTGTGTTTCCACTGCAAAGCATGTAATTCTTATTATTATATGGTTATATTCTTATAATTCCTATAATAATATGGTGATCCTGCAACAAGTTTTATTACTTGCACTAAAATTAAAACTATGTTTTTAATGATCTGGAAAATTCACAGTATATGTAAATGAGACTTTTAAGTTAGAATGCAGAACAGGGATTGTACAGGTAAACATAATATCAAACAGCCTAACTGCTCTAATACATTTAGAGTCTAAATCTTAGGTCATAAAACTATCTTTTAAGTGACACTGCTGTTCCATTTGCACAGGTTGCAAATAGGTAGATAGACAAATAGATATCACAACTATCTGTATCTATATTTATTTTTGGAGCTGCTTAACAAAGTTTAATACTTCTTTTCCTGAATGTTCTCAAGTGCCTGTCAGTTTTTCTCTCAATAGAAACATAAAGCCACTTCCAATGACAGCAGCTTTTCTGCCTACATGATAGGTGTTAGAATGATATTGTGATAATGGACAAAATTGATCTCCATCAATGAATAGCATCAATGTCTTTTCTTTTTATATTCTTTTTGAACATATGGCAATGACATACGACCTACTAAACTAAACTAATAAACCTAATAAAAGGGTTTAATGTAATGTGCATGCACACACACACACACACACACACACACATATACACACTACATTTGCTGTAAATTGGCTGCACATACAGAGAGACAAAATTCCTATCAATTGATGCTGCAATAATTTCCAACTCTACAACTGGTGGGAAAATGAAGTTAGCAGGCGGCATAGTCAGGATATCAAACACGTCAGTCAGGCCAGCATGTTCCATCTACCATAATATTCTCTTCTGTATCTCTAGACTCCTGCCCAAGGAAGAAGCTGGAAGTTTGTTCTCTTGAAAACAGAAAGCAATATCTAAAGTTCTTTAATATTTCAAAACACAATGAATCTTTTAAGACACCTACAAACACAGTGACCTGGAAGGATACATGAAATAGTAAAAAAAAGCTAGTAAAATGGCTTAAATTGCCCACTCTTCACTAAATATACATCCAATTTATGAATGGGATCTTAATATTTCTCTAGTGACATGAATGAAAACAATAACTAGAAGAAAGAACAGTTTCAACTGTGTAGTAGACAAACATTCATACCATTAGAGAACTAAGAGCTGACAACTTCCATTTCCTGATTAATCAACATTTCACATTCAGCACACACACACACACACACACACACACACAGAGCTCAGAACAGCCGGTGTTTTTACATTTTGACATAATATGACAGCCCCTTTACTTTAATCCAAAGTGGGTTAAAAGACCCATGAATCCCATTGGCCAGGAGAGCAACTAATGTACCATGGGCTCAGTTTTTTTACTGCAGGGCTGGGGATCTGAAGGCCATATTAGGACACTCTTGACTGCATCCTGTTCTGATTTATTTCAGTGGAGCTTGCATAGGAGAAATTCCAGGCCGCTGCCAATTAAAACCGAGATAAGAAAGAAAACCAACATTTTCAATCTTGTGACAAGAGTAACTTTTAGAGGAATTGCTATGGCTCAGTGGTAGAGGATGTGCTTCCCATACAGAAAGATACAAGGTCAATCTCTGGCATCTCCAGCTAGGGCAGGAAAGTTCCTGCCTGAAACCCTGGAGACTCATTGGCAGTCTGTAGACAGTTCTGAGTTTGATAGGTTGACTTGGCAAAAAGTACCTTCCAACCTTATTGTGTGAGCAGCGTATGACTCCAGTGCTGCAGGCATGTAATTTGAGATGGGACATACTGGTCTTATTGGTGAGAGAGGCTCTTTAGATGGTAATAAGTGTTACTTTTAATGTTTCCTTCACTTTTACTTTACCCTGCTGCACTGGGTGGGGGCTCTTGCTAATTCCAGTGACGTGGGTTCTGGACCTCTGCCCTGACTGTGTGGACTGAATGACTGTGCCCATTCCCAATAGTCCTGGACTTTGGTTCTTTTATGAATTTGCTCAGATATTTGCAGATGCAAAATATTTACCACAGATGTTTGATGTTTCAAAATACTGAATTTGAATAGGTATAATTATGCATATGTTCTATGTATACAATGTATGTCTCATTGAATCTTCTGATAATGGCATCTCTAAGGAAGAGGCCACTAACAATTTCCGTGTAAGTCCCACTGACGGGATTGAGAGATGCGCCACTCCCATTCATTTCAATGGGGCAGACACTGGAGATGCTCCCATTGCAACTCCCCAATGCATAGAGCACCAGCAAACTCTGCAAAAGTTCCATCAAACTTAAAGTAGGCTGGGTTGAGCGTAGACTCACCCTCTTATGCAACTCACATTTATCTCTGAACAGGGGAAGCAGTTTATACATGTGTTTGAGATGTGTATAGAAAAATTATATTCGCTCAGCCAGGTGAACTGTATCAATGGCCTGAATTTTATTTGAATTTGAATTCTTAATTTTTAAATATTAAGAATTTCAGAAGGTATTTCTGAAATACCAGTTTTTGAGTGGTGTTCCAGAGAACCACACATCAGAGTACAGCAGAACGTGGGAAGCTATCAAAGCCCTAAATGGCTTATTTTAGAGACCACCTCCTCCCATACCAGCCTCTCTGTACTCTAAGTCAGGGCTGTTAGCATGGAGGCCAGATCCCAATACTGTGCTCTGGGTTTCCCAGATGGCAGCACCCCTTTGCCTACATTGCCAGGTGGTCCCCTCACGGTTGTTTGGTGGTTTCCCAGCTTTTGCGCATCCTTTTCCCCATTCTAAAAGATTACAATGCCTCTCCTAAGGCTTAGGTATTGGCAGTAAGAGCTTTAAGTCAAATATGCTCATATTTTTGTATTTCAGACCCACTCCTTTTCCCTTGGCTCTGCCCACCACTAGAATGCAGCTCCCAAAAAGTTCCTCTGACACTGAATTTGTCCCTTGGGCTGAAAGAGGTTTGCCCCCCTTGCTCAAAGGTCTAACATAAAGCCCCTTCTCTGTTTTCCAAATATGTTGGAAGTTTGGTTAATGGGGATGAGAGAAAGGACCTTCTCTGTGGCCACAATGAAATTGAAGAATTCTCTGCCCAGGGAGGCTCAGTTGGCCCCCTCTCTTTTGTTTTGCTGAAGGACAAAAACCATCCTATTCAGACAGGTGTGTTTTACAGGATAGCCAGATTTTTATCCAATGCATCTGTTTTATCTGTTTTATCTGTTTTATCTATTGTTGTTATTACTATTATTATTATTATTATTATTATTATTATTATTATTATATTGTGCGTGTGGTGGAGTATAGTTTTGAATTTTATGGTATTTATGGTTGGTCTTAACTGTTATTAACTGCCCTAAGTAGTGCAAAAGCACCACAAGAGTAGAAAATACATTTTTGTATGCATAAATAAATGAAATAAAGCAGGTAAGCAAGCTCCTCTTGTACACTAATACCCTTCACACATCATACACATTCACACGTTGTACACACATTCACATGTCATACACATTATTCAGTGATCACATAACTTGACAAATTGTCACTCAATGGTTCCCCACTGAATGTGTGCACTGCCTCCATTAAACACATTACTTTTTTTAGGGGATCTTAGGCAATACAATCGTTACAGGCTTAAGTTTGATCTGGGATGGCAGTTTCATTCATGCAAGCATTCATTGGCATGCAGTCAAGTGAAGAACATGCATTTGTATGAACTCACCAGAAGGACCACAGAATTCAGTGGAAGTTACACATTTAGTGTGTTTTATGATAGAAGTCTTCTGGCTAATTCACACTTGGAAGATTCACGCCTCTGGACAATTGGGTATATATGTTGATGATTATAAATGCAAGTGTGAATTGGGCGGTTCACAAACAGCTTTCAACCAGTTCTGTAATTACCCCCATCACTTTGTGCAACTCACATAACCACATGAATCACTGTGGTTGTTCGAGTGTACTGCCCAGTTCACAATAGGTTTTCTGCATACTGTTGTGCACTGCACATAGTCAAGTGGAAAAAATAAGCAGACTTACATGTTTGAACTAACTATAAGAATTCAAAATGCCTAAGCTTCTTACATTTGTACAGAATTTGATGGTTTTCATCCCTTTTGTAAATAATGTTTCTTCCCACCCCAAAGGGGATACAACATTCCTTTATTTTTTGCTTGTTTTCTACCCTGCCTGACATACGATTTGACAATTCAATTACTTGGCAAGAAATGTTGTATACAAACCATTTCCTGCAAAACTTGTTTTTGTTACTTAAGGTACATATGCAACTGGGTTTCCCCCCCTAGCACGTGCAGTTTTGAGAAAGGGTGATCTGAAGTTGAATAATGACAGACAGGGAAAGTATTGGTCTCCCACTCTGAATTGTCCCATCCTAGACTACTTTAGCTTAGAAAAAGTCAAGAGATCAGTACACATGTTTGTGTACAACATGTAGCATAATTCTTAGTGACCTGAAACTGAACTGAGCAGACAAATTGGTCCAGTTTGGATGTAATGTTAAATGTAATGTTAAACTATCGTATAGCACTACAATTACAAACTTGCTCAAACACTTTCTCCTGATTGTGATTTGTTGTGTCTAACAAGGACAAACTGTGGTAAGTTTAAACCATAGTTGACTGAAACATACCAATAGTAAACCATGGTTTCTGAAATTGGCTTGATCCAATAAACCATAGTTTAAACTAACCATAGTTCCCTATTGAGGTGTAACAAAAACTGTGGTGAGTTTAAACCAGAAAGGAAATATGTCCAAGTTCCTACCTTAGGCTTGATCAGATGATATGTTACATCTCAACTGGGCTTACAACGTAGTAAATGAGGAACCAGCTACATGTTACATTGACATGATTTACACTTGAATATATGTAAAGGAGGTGTGCAGCGAGGCTGGGGATGAAATCTGCACTGTGGTTGCATAGAGAAAGGTTTCGTCTTTTTCTCTGCACCGTGATCCTAATGAAAATCTCCTCCATTAAAGCTGCTATTTGGTCCATGAAGTAAGCTGATAGTGGAACCTTTTTTTAAGAGATGTAAGGGCAGTTCATGCATTGATTAATTAATTAAAGCATATTTTCCCCACTGTTTAGACAAAAAGGTTCCCAGAGCAGTTCACAAATCTCAGTAGCAAGAGAATTCCTGCCCTTAGGCTTAAAGTCTAAAAGTCATGACACAAAAGGAAAAAAGTATTGGGAGGGAAGAGGGGAAAACCAAGGCACCAGTTCTTAAAGCTATAGTTCTTATCATGACCAGCCAGGATGAAAACAGTTCTGGTAGCCTGATGCAGCCTGATGCAGTTCCTGCCACTAGGAGACAGTTGGGTGAGAGCCAACGGCAGCTGGTCTCTCAGCAGAGCCAATGGAATAGCCCTGTGGCTCTTCTCGTCCTCTGCTCTGCAGCCTGATGCCAGGCCTCTAACACTGCTGATTTCAAAGAGAAGAAATATGGCATAGAAATACATCAGCTGACAACATACAGGTTGCATTGCAGAGTTCTGTTGCCGTGTGTTTTAAATTTATTTATTTTATATCTGTTCTTAATATAAACATGCTATGAACTACAGATATGATTCTGATCTAGGGATATTACCAAACCATACTTAGTAAGATGTCATCTGCCAAACAAACTTTATTTGGACTTTAGCTTGCCCAAGCACTAAAAGGAATTTGTCTCTTGGAAAAATGTTAAAAGATTGTTTTGAACAGACATATGGAACTGCAGTTGCCTGTAATTGCTGACATTTAAGTAGCATGGTTTGATTTAATTTTTACAAAATAGTTTTAGATGCTGAGCTTTGGTAAAACTCAAAGAAAGAAAAAGAGCTGGATATGGTAGAAAGTCATGAACTGACCTACATTAGCCAGGTCAACAGAGATCTACAGTGATGTCTGGCATGACAAAGTGGGATTTACCACAGCAATGACAAGATAGCAATGTCTGACGTACTGGATTTCTCAAACTAAAAATGTGAAATACATTGTGCATCTTGGATATCACTCAGCAATAACAGTATCCATGAAAAGCATTAACGTTTTGGAAAGGATTTTTGCCGACAGAACACTGAGCCTATCTACACACGCAGGATAAAACACTTTGAAAACATTTTGAAAACTGTATATGGAGTGTGTCCTGGGCTCCAAAAGTTCTCAAAACTGTTTTAAACCATTTTAAACCATTTTAAAGCAGTAGTGTAGATAGGCTCCCTGATTTCTGTGCTTCCTGGCAGAGCTAAAGAGTTAGGAGCATAGGAACCTGCTTTACAGTGAGTCAAACCATGGGTCCATCTAGTCCAGTACCATCGACCCCAAATGGCAGCAATGCCCCAGGGTATCAGGCAGGAATTTTTCCAGCCCTACTCGGAGACACTGGGGATTGAAACAGGGATCTGCTGTATGCAAACCAAGTGCTCTACCACTGAGCTACAGCTCCTCCAATGAGAGTCCAATTATATGCTCATGCAGACCGTCAGAATCTTATCCAGGCATCCAGATGTTTAGTGTATCTCGGTGGACTGTTGATTCCCCCTTTCCTGCCCCAGGAAGCTTGTAGATCATTTAAGGGTGCAATCCTATGCATGTTTAGAGAAGAAAAAACACTGGAAGCTAGTGGATCCAATGCCACGAGCAATGAATCCACACTGGGTTTCTGTCAGAACTCCAAAGCAGCTATCCAAAGTCCTGAGCCCCGGGCCCAAAATTGGTTCATCAGCTAGGATAGCTCCTTTAGAGCTCTGACTGGCTGGAGTCCTCAAAGTGTGAAGAAGACAATGAGACCTCTTCTGGATGAAGGGGACAGGTTCCTGTGGTCTTCCTGGAGAACTGGGCCCTCATGATTTCTGTAACCAAGCCCTCTCCTTGAACAGTTAACGCAGGAACCTTTTCCTCCAAGGATGAGAGGTTGGGATCATCTAAGGACAAGGGTTCAGGGTTTTGATCCATGACTGATAATTTTAGAATCTTGCCAAGGGTACCACAATTAGAATATTAGTAATGGCAGACAAGCTTCCTTGCTTGCATAACTTCTCTTGCATCTGTGTAGAAGTGTTGAGCGTATTTTAGAATGCAGTTTTCAGAACTGCAATGCAGGTCCAATAGACCTGGACAATTTTGTTCATTGGTGGACAATCATTGTGGAATGAGTTCCATCAAGGTAGAAAGTTGGAAAGCTACTAACCTAACAAAACAACTCCTGAAGTTTGACCTTCTATGGGTTTATTTCAGACAGATGAAAAAGACCATGTGTAATATAACTTCAGACTTGTCTTACCATATTCAGTCAAACAAACAGAGCAAGTCCATGACTTATTCAGAAAATTTGCAGCAATTCTGCTTCCAAAGTTACTGACCTCAGAAAGCTGACTCACAAATCTGAGGTAATGGAAAGTCTAGAAAATCAAATCAGTCTCTTTTTCAAAGTTCTGTGCTGCTATCTTTTTTTTTTTTTTGGTCCCCTCACCCCACCCCATCTTGTTTCACTAACTAATTTTTATCCTGAATTATCCAGAACCATAGCATTGGTCCCTAAAGCAAGTACATCCAAGGGATACATTGCGAAGAGTGGGCATTGATGCACGCAAAGCACAGTAATTAATGACTCAGTGCTGGTATGACCACAGGGGAATTGCAGAGTATAGATTTGTCAATAATATCAAGTCAAACAAATTTAATTCATTATTGTATAGTCACGCAATTATCATCTGACACATTCCAAGCATAGCCAGCAGAAAAGGCTTCTCCTTAAAATAAATAATGTATACTGAATATGTATTTTGCATGACTGTGTATTGCATTGTGCAGACTCTTCATGGATGTATTCTCATCACATTGAACCAAATGAGACCTGTTTTATTCCATTGTCAGAATCAACGAGGACCTGAATCAGGAACTTCCTGATCTCTGTGTTGGTACCACTTGTGGTAGAAAGTCAAGAGAGAAAGGGAATGTTGTTTTCCCAGGCTCTTCACTCCACCCCTCCAACCAGCCCATTCGTTCTTAATACCTAGTCTGGCTAGGTCATGTCTGGATCTTTGCCTGGACAAAGCCAGTTTTGGGGCTTATCTGCCAGATCTGGTTCTTGAGGTGTCTCTTCTTGTCAGTCTGCCTACCTATCTGGTCTCCTTGCCAACCTGCTTCCTGCCTAGTCTTCACTTGTCTGCTCCTTCTCCTTCGTCAACATCCTTCAGACTCCTCAGCTTGGACCTTGGCCCATGACTGATTCTGCCTCCTCAAATAGATTTGAACACAGCACCTTTGTCTACATTTGAACATAGCTATTATATATTTGATTAGATTTGATTAGATTGTTGTTGTTGTAAGAAGCAAGTCATCCATAAATCTGCATTAATACTTCATCCTTTTACAGTTTAAAGCTGTAAGTAAAAATATCTAGATTAGGTCCCAGATCAAGATAAAATTCCTGCATTATTCCAAAGTAGATTATGTTGTCATCATACTAGGCTTACTATTATATTCATAATGCCATCATTTCTGGGCCCAAACATGGGACAGATAAAACTCTTGCTCTTAATTCATGGAATGAAGTTATTCCTATGTGTTTTTATTCTCCAGAGTCACTTTGAAATAGATCTAGCAATACTCTCCCTTTAAGAAGGGGACTACAAATTTTAAGTCCAGTCTGTATCGCTTTGAAATCTTTTTGTCCAATGTTGTCCGTTTCTTGATTATGATTATCAAATGGTCCATCAATATTACGTCTTATAAGTAGGTGTCCGTAAAAATATATTTTTACATTGGGTTAGCCAAATAGAGGGCAAAACGACTCCTTTTTTCCTTTCTACAGGCCCCACCTGCTCCCACTGTTTTGTCCCTCATCCTGCTCCTTTATCCTTCCTTCTTTTTCATTCCTTCTTGCTGCTGCATCCTGAATTCCTTCAATGTGTCTTCTTATTCCCCAGTGGAAGAACAGAAGAATGTATCTAAACTGAGCCTTCAAAATAACTTAGAAGACACTAGATTTTAAAAAAGTAAGAACCACCCTCTGAGGCTGGTCCAAGGTTCTGAAATCAGCCAGCATGGGTGCTTTGGACCCAAGTTGCTTTGGAGGTGGCCCAAATATCTTTAAATTAGAGACATTCCCCTTGAATTGTTCCTCACCTGAGGCATTTGCACAGCCATACTAGTCATACTACATGTACCTCAACTATATATTTACTCTTTTGTTCTTTTGGCTCTGAGTAGCTTAAGGAGAAGCTGTGTAGGACCAGGGCATTATTAGTCGTGAAACAAGATAGCTAAGCCTATGATCTGAAGAATTTTTTTTGCCTCAGTCGCACAAAATATGATGGGTAGAGGTTCCTATATTGTAAGCTATTCTATGTAAACCGCCCAGAGAGCTTCGGCTATGGGGCGGTATACAAATGTAATAAATAAATAAATAAATAAATAGACTTCTTTGGTCTCCAAGTCAGAATTACATCAAGAGGCAAAAGTCTCATTGATCTTTCGGTTTTGACCACTCCCCTTGTTTCTTTTGCAAAACCGTTTTCTGGGAAGGAAAGTATGGAATTTTCAGTGTCCTCTTGGCCAAAATACCCATCTTCTTCACTACAATGATCCCCTACTGTCTGTTTAAGGTGCCTGAGTAATCTAGATGTATGCAAATGATATGTCATGCAAACAGTGGTTGATGGAAAGGAGCTTTGCATTTCAGAATTCAGGTACTGAAGTTGGATAAACATTTTATAATATTGTACAACAACAATGAACATGTCTAAACAGTTTTTAAAGAGAGTGGGTAATTATGCACACACACACACAAAATATGAGTTTTCCCAAATCCCCTTTAATAACATTAATATGTGATAATAGCATTAATACATAATAATGACATCAGTCCTCAAGGGAAACTGGGAGCCCATAAATTACAATGAAAAATTGATCAGTCTATAGATGTTGCACTAGAACAGCCTTCCCCAGATATTGTTAGTCTATATTCCCATCATTCCCAGCAAGTGCTGCCAATGGTCAGGGATGATAGGAGTCATAGTCCAATAACACTGGGAAAGGCTGCATTAGAGCATGATTGTCTGAGTTTTGGAAAAATACACATGCACATGCACATGGAGAAATACACATACACAAATACTACCTTCATTTGAATATCTGCAACTAAGATCAAATAGCTTGGATTGCAAGTTAAGTTAGGGCACAATCCTATGCATGTTAAGACAGAAAAAAATCCTACAATCCCAGCATACATTAACATAGGATTACACCCTAACTTTTGGAAGTTCACAAAAGGGAAGTTTCCCCCTACACCTCCTGAAATGTCTTTCCATTGGACTCCCGATGGGTTGTGGGGGACGATGGGGGAAGGGAGAATCATCCCAAACTTAGGGAGATTCTTCACACTCCCCTTGCAACTCCCCTTGCCCTCCAGCATTGTTCAGGGTGGGCCCTCAAACATTTGGAGAGGCTTTTTGTTAGTGCAGTTGGCTGCAGGGGGGTGGAGGAGATGGGAAGCTGTTCTCCCACAACCATACATTAACTTAGGTTAAGATCCAAGCCTCCACAACCCTACATTAGCAAATAGTGGGTTGTGGAGAAAATGAGCAGGTACAATCCTAAACAAGTCTAACCAGAATCAAATCCCAGTGGGGCTTATCCCAGGTAAGTGAACACAGGATTGCATTTAAAAATTCAATTCTAAACAGTTGCTGAGCTCAACTGAAACGAGTGAGGGAATACATTCAATTGGAGCAACTGCCCTGCCTCAGAGGGCACACCCCTGTTTCGGAAATAACACTGGAATCCCTTGCATATCGAAAATCTTATTACACTGCTCAATAGAAATGTGGAACTAGTAACCAAGGCCTGCTCTGTACTGTGCTCTTCCTAAGTAGCCATGCACTCATGCCAAGGAAAAGGCGATCCTTTCTTCTGTTTCCTGGCCCACATTAGCAACCAGCTAGCCCTTTGCACCTTTCCAGTGCTACCTCCATCCCACTACATGGTTGAGGATTTTGAAGTGGAACAAATACCTAGAGAGGTCGTGGGCTCTCCCGCACAAGAGGCATTCAAGAGGCAACTGGACAACCATCTGTCAGGGATGCTTTAAGGTGGATTCCTGCATTCAGCAGGGGGTTGGACTCGATGATTCTATGATTCTATGATAATGTGTGCTACGAGCCAGTGTGTTAGCACTGGCAATGCCAAGTCATTTCCAGCCCAGATGTGTTTGTTTGTTTATCATTAAATACATTTTACTTCCACGTCCCGCGGAGCTGGCAATGACAGTGAGGAGTGCAGCTCCCAACAATGAGGAAAAAATATATCATGAACAAAAATGTTTTGCATCAATTAAAAACAAAACAAAAAAAACACATAGTTCAATTTCCTGCCTTTTGTTTATCCTTTTCTGGTTCAGTGTAGGTTTTTCTGAGGCCAATAATTATTTCTAAATGGATACTCACATGACTATCTTAGCTTATAAAAAGACATCACACACCATCAGCTTCCTTCCCTTGGATGTGTCTATTCATGTCGTTGCCCTGGGGTAGCTCTTCCACTTGATTTCTTAACATTTTTATTTAATAAACAGCTCACACATGTCAGTCAAATGCCACTGATTTACATCATGTAGAAACAGATCTGAAGAAGCACAGGCGAAATAAGAGCAAACAGATGTCTGCAATCCAACCACTGTGCTAATGGAGGTAGTATGGCAGCGTTTCAAAAGCAAAACCCATCATATGCTGAATTGGCCAGCAGAGTTTTAAGTGGAACAGCATAACTCTGCAACCAACAGAACATTTCAAGCTGCTTTGTGGCATTCTCCAATATCAAGTTAAGAATTTATAATCAGCTAGCGTTACGTAAATGGTATCCTGCTAAGACAGGTTAGGAAGTTAAAGATTCAGAAAAGCAAACCATGACATTACATAACAAGGTGGTAATTCTAGGGCTGCAATATGCCATCTATCCACCCCCCACCCCACTGCCCACAAAAGCATGAAGTGGGAGGAAGGAAAGGTATCAGTACTGCTCACTAACTACTTTGCAACCGCATTGTAAAGGAAGCCACTTTGTTTGTACAATGCTGCTAAATACGAGAACAATATTTAGTGCTTTGGATTTTTTCCTCTCTCTCCAACCTTTGGAGAAACCTCTCCTTCACTGGGCAATCCCACCTATGGAGTTTCTTATTTCAGGATCTCTTTGCAATTATAGCACTGATTTTCACAAGTTGACCCTTTTCTGCTGCCACCAACTCCCTTAGAATACTTAAATTCCTCCTGTAGATTGGTATAAGAGGCTTAGGCATGAGACAGGCACCACCTCTAGAGACAAGATGGACTACTAAATAAATAATTTATTAAAGGGATATTTTGCACAAAAGGTATTACTAATATTTAGTTTGAGGTTTTCAAAAGACTGCTTGCTGTCTTGAATCATGGGTTAGAATGCTGTCTGAATGCAGCACATTATCCACAGGGCAGATATTTTCCAGGGTGTGGCTTCTTTTCTCAAACAAGCCACCTTGAGTACCCATGGTTTATTGTTGGGCTGTTCAGGGTGATTAACATGCCACCCTGGATGCATTCTGACAAGATGATAACCCATGGTTCAACAAACAACCCATGGTTCAAATCAATTCATTCCATGTGGTGTGAACAGCCCCACTGTTGCTACTACTACTACTCATTTTACTTCAGGCCAAATTCCCTAAACCTCCACCCCAGTCAAATACACTCACAACCAAGGCCAGGTCTCGGGTACAGTCTCCCTCTGACTCCCAAAGCTCCTCCTGTTGTATTATTGGCTGCTTGGACAGTTCATCTGGGGCTTAACTGCCTATTTCTGTAACCTTATTTTGGCAAGATCTTAGAGCAGCTTTCTGGCCTAACACTGCTCCCTGCTCCCTATTCCTGATCTTTATCAATCACCTATGATTATCTCATAGAGAAGGGATCACTTAATATTAAATCCTTAGCTATTCACTTTCTACCCAGATTTCTCCTAGGCCTTCGATAACACTATATACTAACCAGCAGACCTTCTTCCTCTCTTTGAATCCCTAACTGTCAACTGTAATTTCCCAACCTCACTTTTCCACCTATCTAGAATCCCCAGCCAATCAGAACTGAATTTATCTGATCCAGACCCCATCAAAGTGATTGCCTTTCTCCATCCCCGCATTTCAGAATGTCACTAATCAACTACTACAAAAGCCTTTCAGAGTAACAAAACAAAGCCTCAGGTTTGCTCAGATACATTACAGTTTCTCAGAGGCCACACAAACTAGACATTACAGAACAACAACAGTTATATACATGGCTTTTCTTCACAGCCCTATTCAGGCATTTGGTTCTGGCTTTAATTGTTACATGTGCAGAGGAAGGGGGAGAATGAGAATGAATATGTTAGCTCAACCTCCTTGTTTGTTTTGCCCCCCCCCCTATGTTTGAAGGATCAATGTCCTATGGAGAACCAACATGAGTAGGAACACGTAGGGTGACCACATGTCAGGAAAAACCAGGACATGTCAGGGTTTTTGGTAACAAATCCAGGAAGGGGGGGGGGGGGGGAGAATTATGAAATTTGAAGAAAAATATCAATTTTTTCCCATCCTCCCCCCCCCCAAAGCGCAGCTCTACTTAATAGTCATTTGGAATTTTTAAAAATGCTTACAGCTATGTCATTTCTAAAGATAGAGATTAAACTTGGCACCATGGTAGGTCTTAGCTAGTTCTATAGCCATGCCAATTGTGAAGCAGGTCCATTCATCCGTTGAGTTTTAGGAATTTTTTTAAAGTATAAGATTTTAAAATTACTTTTTTTGAAACCGCCATTTTTAAAGATAAAGAGATGAAACATGGCACCATGATAGATCTTAAGTAGGGATTTAGATCTTAAGCAGGGCTTTAGATCTTAAGCAGGGCTTTAGACATGCCAAGTTTGAGGCAGATCTGTTCATCTGGTGCTGGCATGCAACGCAGGGCATTACAAAGAGGGTCTCATAGTTGTGTGTTTGTGAAGGCAGTAGACAGGAGTTCAAAGTCTGGATGTGTGAAGTGGTGCCAACACAGAAGCCTTGAGAAGCTAAAGTATACAAGTGAGAAGTGTGAATGGGCGAAGTAGTGTCTGCCGCCCACAACACCCACCCTAATGTTATAGAGAAACTTGTGACAATCATACACAAGTTTTTTAAAAAATGACCTTTAAAAATAAAAAGCCAGCAAGCCCTGTTAAGCAGCAGCTTGCAGTGGAGTGAGGATACAATCAGAAAATATATTTGAGGGAAGGGGAGAATGTATCACACAGGGTATAGCAACAAAGTGCAGCAAAAGCTACAAAAGTAAGAGTGAGTGAAGTTAATTTCAGATACATTGGATGTCTCATTTGTTAGTTCAGTGATTTTAATATTAAGATGTTATATATAACAGATTTGTCTTAATTGTGTGCTATAAAATCAGACATGTGACCAAGGCTATGTTCAGATGGGCACACTCCCTTGGTGCTGGACATGCCCCCTGGGGCAGACAGAGATACCCCCTTGGAGGCTAACCATGTTGTCCTCCTTTTTGATTTCCAAAATATGGTCACCCTAAGGAACAGTTTCTTGCTTCAAAAGTTAACCTCCAACTCATGGAAGGTGATGGGTATGAGTGGGCACAGCTAGCCTGCTCATCCTCATTCTCATCCCCCTTGCATGTCATTTAAAGCCAGATTTAGAATGCCTAAATATGCCTTATTTGTGTCTACAAATACTCTTTTTTACTATATTTGCTGTAATGCAACTCTAGTGCTTGATTAAATTATATTGGTATAATCTTTGTCACTTTGATTTCCCGCCCTGACTTTCCTTACTGCACCAAGCATGGATAAGCATTATGAGGGCAGTCCAGCCAAGATTAATCACTTTTTGTTGATTGCAACAAGAGACTTAAGCCATATACTATTGGACTCTATGGTTAATTTTGGCTGGATTGTGCCCTATATATGGGGATAATCAATGAAGATTATGAATGCTAGTTCACACCTTAGCTCAGTGGAGGTAGGGTGGAATACAAATGTGAATAACAATTAATGCAGATGTATTGTTTCTATTAATTGTAGCCAATTGGCAAGCAAATAAAAGATCTAACAAATTCAACACGAGCAATGGTGAGGACAACTGAGGTTGAGATCAAGCCTCCCATCGAAAGGAACAGCTACACATAATGCAGAGGAGCCTCCCCCAACCTAGTGCTCTAGATGTGTAGGACTGCAAGTCCTTTCATTCCCAGCAAGTGCGACCATTGGTTGAGGGAAGTTGACATAGGGCCTGTTCACCCATGGTTAGGTCACTAACCCTTTTGCAGCAAACGGTTAGTGTGTTTAAACCATGGTTATGTAGCAACCATGGTCAGGAATGGTTCACATGACACATGAAGTCATGGTTCACACAACACACTAAGACATAATGTTTAACTGGAAATACTTAACCACTGTAACTTAGTGTGTCATCTGAACAGGCTTATAGAGCATTCATAGGCAGGGACATAAACAAAAATTACAGCTAATCATATGTTAAATCCCAGTCTGTCAGTTCAATGATATTTTCTTTCCCTTCTATCCCACCTCATATTTAGACAACCATAAAGAGGGTGCCATAATTGCAACCATGAGCTCAGGAGATGAGTTGGGACAATGGCCCCAAAATTCATCATATTCTTTTGTTAGCTAAATAATTTTCAACAGTATCACTTTATTTTATTTCTTCAGATAAAGAATGGACTCAGGGAAGTGAATGCTTTGTGTTTAGAAACCTCGTTCCAAAGTTAGATCATAATGTTCCTCCACAGATTATATCAGAAGTATAAAATGGCCTTTCTATCAGAGCTATTCAGAAATAAAGTCGTTTTAATATTATAGTGCTTAGGTAAATCTCATTTCAAATATGTATTGCCGAATGTATGGAAGATGTCTATAGGATTTACATGGTTTAAGAAATTGCATTCCCATAATACTTTCATTAGGGTGTGCTAGTTTCTTTCCCCAAAATGAATAGAGAGAGAAAAAATCCCATGACCTTAATTCTTTCTAAGATGGAGCAGGCTGTGATATTATATTTCCAAAATGATGGGTTTAGTCAAAGGGGCCAGGAAAACATTGAAAATTAAGTTACATGGCAATATTAATTCTTCCTTAAAGCACTACATAAAAGATGACCAACTTTAACATTCTACATATTTCTCACTAAAACAACAGTATCAGGCAGTATCCTTACATGTCATTGTGCTAACACAAATTATATTGTGCAAAGAGACTTCTAGCGCAATGACACTGCTGTTACCTTGCAGAACGGGATTTCAGGGAATCCCATGATGCAAGCTAAAGCTATTGCTGTGATTTGTATGTGCAATGACAGTAGGATACTGATGAACATCTCCACCCATCAATGTGACGAGAATGATGCACATCTTATTTTCACACACACAGAACTTAATTTGTTCACAGAGGGCCGATATCACAGGATTGCCAAGTAACGAATTATCACGTCTTGTCAGGTATATGTTTTTTCTTATAACTCTACATTCTTAAATCCCAAGGGTTTTGGCCAATGATAAAAGACCTCTTTTGTATATGACAGGAACCTGAAAGAGAGAAAGCAATGCATAATTCATGTTTCCCATCATGACATAACATGCAAAAGATGCAGTCACACATTCTCTGCAGGAAGACACACACATGCTGCAGAGGTGGAAAAATGACACTCTTTGTATGTTATAGCAAAAATGATAAGGATATCAGATTCTGACACTTCCAATAACTCTCAAATGAGCTCAGTGTTTTTAGCCTAATTGGTTGTGAAAGAAAACTGAGCAATAATACATCTAATACTCCAATGAAGAGACTATGGAAATAATTACTCTTTTTCCCTCTTAATTTTTAGCCCACTTAAGACACCTAGTGGCTGAAAAATTGTCAAGCAATGTATTAGAACAATCTCTGCTCCAAAAGTGGCTCTATACATAAATCCTAAGAATTGTTATCGTTTTTTTATGTCCTACATTTTAGCAAATATATACAAGGCAGTTCGCAAACTATAAAATACAAAATACAGCCTATACAGATAGATACATACATTTTACAACAAAGTTAACTACAGTCAGAATAACAATTTTTTAGCAAAATCAGCAAAACGAACAGCAGGAGATACGTTACAAAGCAAGATCCTGAAAAAGCTCTGTCTAAATAAAATAGTTAAGAGGGTCAGGAAAATGTTTCTATCCCAAATCCTGGCTATGCCAAATCCTGGAAGCCACAACCAAAAAGGCTCTTCCCAGTTCCCTATGATCTGGTGGTAGAACCTTAAAAAAGGCTTCTGTAGTGTAACAAAGGTTCCAATGCAGGTTCACATGGTGGATGGGGAAGGAGAATAACATTCCTGAGATATTCTGATCACAAACTGTGCATAATTTTGAAGGTGGAAGTGAGCACCTTGAACTGAGTCTAGAAAAAAACAGAAACCAATAAAGCTGATAGAGAATCATTGTTATGAAGTCCAAAGGGGCAGCTCTCATCAGAATCATTGCATCCACATAGTTGACGCTTTCAGAAAATCTTCAAGAGCAACCCCACACAAAGCTCATTACGGTAATCTCACCTGGAAGTGCCGAAATACATGAATGACTCAAGCCATGTTTGATTTCTCCAGGAAAAGGCACAGTTGAGAGTACAAGATTGATAAAACACACACACACAGCCACTGCCATGCTATGAGCATGCAGGTCTGGATACAAAAGAACTCCAAAGTTCCGAACCCTGTTTCTTCTAGGGGAGTGCAACACTACCCAGTAAAAGCAGAATACCTAATTCAGGGTCATCACAACCGCCAAGCAAAAGGCTTTCAGTCTTATCTGTGTAAAGTGTCAGTTTGTTCACTGTCATCCCATCTAAAACTTCTGCCAGATGCCATCACTGTTATTCCCAACCGAAAGGACCCAATGGTCACATTTAAACAGAACCAAACTATTTTTAATGTGTCTTTTAAAATATGAAAATGTATGTCCTGCGTGTACCCCAGGGCCCAATCTTACATGACCAGCATTCCTCTTCTCAGTCTTTAGTGGCTATAACTCTCTTTCTTGTTCCACAGGCCTATCTCCTGCTTCCCAGCAGCTAGAAATATCCACTTTCTTTTAGCCAGGCAAGACTTCCCTGTTCCATGACAGGTTAGGTGTAATCACACAGTTTATTAATCAGCGTCACAAGAGGCCAACTTCCTCAGGGCTGTTTCCCTGAAGCAAAATGCTGATGGTCACATGCACCCACAGTGGCTATATTGTGGCAACAGTGCTCCAGGCATGCTGCGAAGTCATGTTCTCAAAGGTATCTTTCCCAACTCAATCAAGTTTTTAACATTTTCCCCCCTGCTGGAATTTTTTTCCCCTGTGAAGCTGACATTTTCAAGATCTTGAAGAGCCTTCGATCATTTAAAGGAACTTCTAGGAATAGAGTGGTCCAAAATGGATATGCGCATGCTGGCTTTAAGCCAATTTATGATTTCTCAACATTTTACTTAGCCATCTTGGAGCAAGTTGAAAACTAACCAAGAAAAGACATGAGCTACATTTAGGAGATTTCTCATTCTCAAGTTCCAGCTTCTTTGTTGCAGACAAATGCCAATGTACTAATTAGCATTTTACAATCATAAAGTTGTGAGAATTGGAAAATACATTTCTGAATATCACCTGATATTCTGTTTTTACCAATTTGTCTGCTTAGCATATAGTTCCAATGTTACTTTCATATTCACACTGAAAATAAGTTTCATTTATTTTATTTATATAAATGCTTACTGCATGAATGGGGGGATTTGCATGAATGGGAGCCAGTCATCTTTTCATTTAATTTTCCAAGACAGTGAACAGTCCAATCCTATGCATGTCTACTCAGAAGTAAGTCCCACTGAATTCAATAACACTTACTCCCAGATAAGTGTATGAAGGATTGCAGCTACTTTGTACAATCTCCTCCAGTTACAGCATTCATTCATTTTGGATTGTGGAATGGTACATGAATGGTAATTAGAAAATACATTTTAATGATACTAGCTCATAATTTAAAATGTTTAAACCCACCCGCCCTGCAATTTCATGACCATTATCTTAACAAATCTTTCATTTTCAGGAATATTATACAATGCATAGTCCTTTTCCACCGGTTTCAAGGGACCAAAGGCCAGTCTACTAGAATGGGTTTCTTTTAAGATTTATAACTCATACATAGGGAGAGAAAAACCTCAGTGAACTACCACTGCACCTGTTTTGGAATATTGGGGGAAAGCAGTTTAAATATCCTTTCAATCACAACTCTCAACAAATCAGTCCATGTATTTTTTTCTTTTTTAAAAAGAATAGTTGCAAATAGCTCTTTCTGCAGGTATTCAGCAGAGATGGGATAGTGAGATTTGTTCTCCAAACTGGTATTTCCCCCCCCCCCCCCATCCTTCAGATTTAAGGAAATCTCCCTCAGAATTCAAAACCGAAAGATGCAGTCAATGTGAAGAATGTTGTTCTTGTTTTCTTGAACGTTCACATCTGATCTTCCTTCCCTCCCCCCTTTCAAACTGCATCTGAGATGAGAAAGTTTGTTGCCTCGTTCGAACAAGAAAAGTGCATGCAATGCAATTAGACGCACATGGAATGTCAAAGAAGCTGGAACGACTGACCGCCCACATAGCTGGTGCGAAGCACGACCCATCATAAATTGTAAGGAGTTATTTATAACACACATAAGCCGTTTTAGGAATGAAGGCTCACAGTTGTAAGAAAAGGACTAGACAGTCTGATATTTTCCTCATCCACTTTGAAAGCAAAGACATTGCACTAAATTCAAGAATCTGAATATCTTACCTCCATCTCCATTATTTGTTTCTGCCAGTGGATCCTCTTTTCCTGAACTTTTGCTGTGAAAACAAACTGGATACCTCCTCCCACTTGAGATAGGACTTTTGGTGCGTGCCTGGTTGGCGTTGTTTCTCTGAGGACCAGCTGAACGGTTTTGTAGTCAGTTTGATTCAGGAAGCTCTGCTCTGTCCAGCCTCCCAATCACTCCCACTCTGCAGGGTGTGGGCTGCTTGTCTCTCCAGGCAGCTTAAACACCAGCCAGGCTGATTTAAGCCTAACAGGTTTCTTTATGTACATAACTGTAAATTGCATTCCTGGAAAAGAGAGAGAGAAAGAGTGTGTGTGAGAGAGAGAATAAGTAACTTAAAACTATTTTTAGTTAACTCAAGAAATGCCAAATGGTTTAATATAATGCAGTTTGCTGGGAAGGCTGTGTGAAATGAGTAATACTTTCAAAGTATTCTTTTAGACGATGCTTTTTGAGGGGGAGGGGTAAAGTTTAACTTACATATTACGGCATGATATTAAGCATGCAGATATTACAGAAATGTGTCTCCTGATTCAATAAGAGTTTCTCAGTTGGTTGGGATAATCCTTTTTCAGGAATCAATTTGGTTGGAAGCGAGCAAGTATTGATGGGCAAACTTACCCCAAGTGAGATTGTTATTTACTAAAAGAATAAAAATTAAAAAATAATAATGAACTCACCCATGTGGGCTTGGACAAGAGTTCTTCAAAGCAAACTCTTGTTCTAATTGAACTTTGGCACATGTGCAATAATCAAAGTGCATCTTGGGAGCTGTAGTTTGGAATCATGTAGTCAAAGTGCATCTTGAAGCCAGAGCTGCAGTGATGCTAGCAACCACGAGGGAAGCTGCTAAGAATGTTGTAGGATGACTAAATTGGGGGGGGGGGGGGGGGGCTGCTGAGTCCTCTTGCAGAGTCAGAGTGGCAATGAGGATTCAGAATGGAAAGGGCTAATTCAACCCATGCAGAGTATGCCCAGAAATGGCATTGTTTAGATACAGACTGCATATGCTCAAAAGCTCACGGTCAATTCCAAACTTAATAGCAAATTCATATAAGGCCAGTCCAGGCTGGTTAAAAAGGGGAGCATTACGAATGGGTGAGTTTTGAGAAACAAGATGACTAATTACAAAACTTGGCTGTATCACTAATTTCAAGGCAAAGCAGGAGCTAGGAAATATATGCCCTCATTCCAACTCTCCATTGGGCTTTGTGGAATTTAACATCCTTGTGCCCCACTCCGCACTCTCAATTGTGTTTCCTTTCCGACCACTTTTTAAAATTTTAAAACTAAAGGCCAGAGACCAGGAATATATGCTACAGCTATCATGTGCAGGTCTCTATAACTGCAGTACACTGTTAGTTGTTAGTATGCAGCATCTCACTTCAAAGATTGGGTGAACATCTGCAAATGGCCCACGAATAATATAAAATTGGTGTCTACCATTGTGCCTAGAAAATTTCCCAGTCCATATGGTTGATACTCCACCTGAATATCTCACTACATGTGATGACTGTAGTGTGTGTACCACTCCTAGACTTTTCTTCCATCTACTTTATTTAGGGCATAATCCTACTGGCTGGCTGGGAAATGCTGGGAGATGTGGGACTTTTTTCTGTCTTAACATACATAAGTTTGCGCCCTTATTCATTTTTCTGAAGGAAGTGGTGTTAGTCAAGATGGATATATTGCTGGCTTGGATTAGAGAGAGATTGGTTCAAGTCCAACCTTTACCATTCTGAGGCCTTAAGTAAGTTGTCATCCCTGAGCTTCAGTTATTCATCTGTTCTGTATGAGAGAACAACAATGGTCCTCAGTCAAGGAAACTAAATAGTGGCTGAAACCTAGGCAAAGGGAAAGAACAGCTGGAGGAAGTATGATGAAGAGAATTTTTTTTGGGGGGGGGGGGAAGTTGAGGGTGCCCAGAGGTCAACCTTTCGTTTTATTGCAGCATTAACCTGCGAGTCAGGAGATGCAAAATTCAATTCTAAACGAGTGACAGAGATACATTCTGACATGTGGTGACCTGAAAGGACTACAGACGCCTATGAATCCAAGATTATTCCCCCATGGCATTTGTTCCTCTCCCAAGTGGGCAGTAAGACATCAAATCTTGAGATCACCACATTATATTGCACAGAAACATTATCTTTAGTACATTTTCATGGATGCTATAGTTAGTTATAACTTCCTCTTCCCCTCGGAGATATTAATATTTGGCTTTAATGGTGCAGAAGGAGCCAAGGTTGAGCTTCTGGAAGAAAAATACAAAAATCAATGCCAGTAAAAATACTGAACCAAGGAAACAATGGAAACGGAAGTTGATGCTTGACCAGGGAACGTATTATCTGAACAAACACATTACTCTGCATTAAAGAAGAGTCAGTTTAGATTAGATACAGAAAAGCTTCCTAATCAGAGCAACTAGGCAGTGATGGAATACCATGCCAAAAGAAGCCACAGAGAGAGAGGAAATGCTTGCATAAAGATTAGATAGTACATGAAAAAATAGGACACTTGATAAACCTTTGTGGGGTGTTTTTTTAAAAAAACTTCATGCACGCACATACAATTTTCTCAGAGTTTGTTTCTCATTGTTAATTAAAGGAAGGACCCAGTCCCAAAACCACATATTTCACTCTGTCAGAAGTCTTTAGTCAGAAGATGCACTGAATTAACTTCTTCCTAACATCTATCACATATAATAAACACATTCTCCAAAATGTACTGGAATGCTTCTCAGATAATGTCATATTCAGAGATTTTATTTCTGCCACATCCACCATCAAACCAGAATGCGGAAAGCCTTAACAAATTAGGTTGTGGACTTATTTGTTTATAGAAGAAAAGTCCCAGTTCTTTCGATGAACTGGAGCAGAAAGAAGTCTGATTTCAGACATCCAGAATGTGCATTTTTAACTATAGATGTATAAATTGACTGTTCATTTGATTAAAAAGTGGAACTAAAAAGAGGGTGTTTGGTAGACCATATATATCCTCTTTATATTGGGTTCTTATAAAATTTGATAAATTATGAATAGGATGTGTACAGTATGGATTTCAGACATCCAGTGGATTATCCAAATTAATCCATTTTAAACGAAACCCATTCTAAAATAGAGGCTTCTTGGCTCAGTTGTGCTCCTGATGATGTTAGCAAAACCTGGTCAAAACGATTTCCTAGAGCCCAGTGACCCAGTGCCATTTCCAGCATGGTTGATGATCTCTCTGACACACACTCAATCCGGAGATCTCAAAGGCTTGTATGTTTTTGCAGCATTTTGGTTGATCCTAATAAAGGTACAACTGTGGATTTTTGTATTTGTACTAGCTACTGGAGATGTAGTGGGCATATGCAATATTCATATGTACAGAAACATTCACAGTCCACAGTCTTGCCCCCCACCCCAATTTAGTCAATGTGTTCAGAATAACCTAGGAAGAAGGTTCAAACATTAGAATAGTAACTGACTGGATAACCAATCGTACAGAACATGATGTGATAGAATTTTATGGTTATGAAAGAATTTATAAGAGTACTGTATTTTCAGCTTTTTTTAAAGCCAGAAATGTCCAATTTACAAGGAAAATCTGTGATTGGCAGGTTGTGCAAATCATCATTTGTCAAGCTAATCCAACCCTCACTATGCCAGGTCCTTCCAGTCCAGAGTATCTGCCTCTACCTGACTCCTCAGATGCAAAAGACACTCCCCCATTACAGCCATCACTACCCTCACCCTGTTGGAGCCAGCGGCTACAAATCAAGCAGTAGCCCTTTAAGAAACAAACTGCTTTTCTGAGGGTGTGGAGTTAACTGCAGGTCTCGAGCTAATGACTTTTACAAGGGTTCAGAAAGCCTATGACTGTTGTTGAATCAACAGCTCTCTTTGCTTGAGTCTCAGCTAACTTGGAGCTGGCTAAGATCATGGAAGCCCTTGCCTGGCTATTCAGCAGTTTAAACTGGACATGACCTGCTGAATCTTTGCCTGCATGTGCCTTGCTGGTTTTAGCACCTATGGGTGCCCTGAACCAAGTTGGACAGGACATTAACTAAGCTTAGAAGGATAAAACAGAGTTAGTTGTGTGTATCGCCAATCATAGGTTGCATGGACTGGGTCAAAATTGCTTGAAGCAATGGCACACAGTAAAGTAAAGGTACATTATGTACTGTGTGAAGAGCTGATGGCACTTAGATGGGATATCTAGTCAAAGAACCAACTCATTTATGGGCAGACATAATCCCCATCAAAAGCCGATTGCTAATGAAAGATAACCAACTTTAAAATGACAGAGGTCTGGGTAAAGTAAATTTGTATCTTGGAAAAGTTATTGTACCACTTTGGGCTTTATGTTCTATTGATATTCTGTGGTGTAGATTGGGTTTCAGGGTTCTGCTCTGAATCAGATCTTGGAACAGATTTATCAGAAGCAAGATGGAAAGAGATCAGCACCACGAAAAACACTGAGTGGGGCAGAACAAGACTGAGCCTTAAATAGAACTGTAGCAGAATTTAGGTTGGTTGGCCCCACCACCTCCATATTGACTGAGACGTGGTTTCTTAAAAGAGTTCTCAGAGTCTGAGGATATAATGTGATCTCTGGTCAGAAGAAAGCTAACTCCTGGGGTCTTTCTGGTGAACTGGTTTCTGGAGAGGTGGAAGCCTTGTGTCGCCTTTCCATGGGTGAGTCATTACCTCTGAAGCTTCTTTGGAAGTCAAGGGGTCAGGATCCTCTCAGGATGAGGGTTTGGGGTCCTGATCCAAGACTGTTATGTATCAAAAGATTTACCTCTAGTACAAGACATCAGCCTGAGAATGAAAAATGTGTTGACTGATATTTGGTTGAATTTAACTGACAGGATGGAAAAGTAAGAAAACAATGAATCAATATAAATGAACAAAGAGCATGCCCAGTTTTGAAACAAAAATGTATTGCATGATTAAAGAAAACAAAAGTTATCATATAAGCCTTACATTGTAAGGTAAAAAGCACTTAAAATGTATTCAACTCAACATGTCTTTCCAAAAATATTGTACTTTTTATTTTGTTCAAGACACTGCTATTAAAGAAAGGAAAGATCTGTGAATGGCAAAATAACTATAAGCTCTTAAGGCTTAGTCCATACATCTGTGATAATTTGTTATTTATTTTCCACCTCCCGAACTGCATAAAGGAGGGTTTTCCAGAGGGTGGATGCTGCTACAGAGAAGGCCCACCGCTGAGGTTCATTTCGGAATGGTCAGCAGCACCTCCTTTGAAGATCATAACTGTCATCTGGGTATATATAAGGGAAGGTGGTCTGCTAGGTTTGCTGGTCCCAAGTTGTTTAGGGCTTTATAGGATAATAACATAACCTAGTATATGGCTCGGTAGCTAACAGGCAGCCAGTGCAGTTCTTTTAACACAGGTTTTATATGAGCAGAGCTAGGTGTCCCCGTGAGCACCCTAGCTGCTGCATTCTTCACTAGCTGCAGCTTCCAAACCACACACATGGGTAGCCCCACAAAGAGCGCATTACAGTAGTCTAATTGTGAGGTTACCAGCGCATGAACGACTGTAGCTAAGCTAACCCTATCCAGGAACAGGCGTAGCTGGCGTACTAACCAAAATTGATAATGGGTGTTCCAGGCCATTGAGGCCACCTAGGTCTCCAGTGACAAAGTTGGGTCCAGGAGCACCCCCAAACTACAGACCTTCTCCTTTAGAGGGAGTGCAACCCCATCCAGTACAGGCAAACACCCCAATTCCCAGACCTAGGAAGAGTGTATACATAGTTAGAAGACACCAAATGCGCAAAACGGATTTTAGGATATTATGTCCTAAAGTGATTTTATTGTATTTTCATTAACATATTTAATGAATATATTACATGCACAATATAATACATTACACTTATACATATGTACATAAAGGCTTTCTGAATTTGTAGGACTTGTTGTTAGACTGGACGTGCTTACTTCAACTTACTTTTGAGAATAACACTTTGAAATACTTTGTGCTGTGCTGATAGAATAGCTATGGGAAGGGAAACCTGGAAAAACAGGCTAGTCTAAGTATAGACTCCAAAATTCCCATTTGCAAAAGAACACATCTATCCATGACAGCAGCATTAAATCCCACTTGTACTCTTCTTCATAAATTCTACTTTTTGGGGTAAAGTGCATGAAATCAGACTGTGGTAAATAGTTGCAGGAGGGGCATCAGACACCCAGAGGTAGTCTGGGAAGAAGAACTCTGGGTGTTGTTAGATGTATGTTATTGCAAGATGTCTGACTGTCGTTAGAGGCATTATACCTCAATTGGGTTTTATTATTCAAATAAATAGTTCCTCTCATTCCATAGAGCAGGTGGTTCCCAAGCCTGTGGACACATTTGGGAATTTGAGAAACGGGGGAGACGAAACCACCCCCAAATAGCTCCCATGAGCTAGTCACATAATGGCTGCTATGGGGGCTGGCTAGTCAAAAGTGAGCTACAGAAGTAATAGAGAAGCTAGAACCTGGGAGGGAGCAGGGAAATAGCAAGGCAAAGGGATAGACTGCATCCAGTATTAAAAGAGTTTCTACAGGCCTGACCCACAGCAGGTCACTGCCAGAAGTGGGACCCGCTACGGCGTCTTCTCCTCCCTCCCCTGCGACCTCCTTCTCCTCACCCCCCAAGAGCAGCTGCTCACTCACCCCCTGCCTTGCTGCATCTCCCAACCCTGCTGGCCAGCTGGCTTACTTTTCCTAGCGTGGGCCTGCGCACTGCGGTAAGGTCTTTTTGCCTTCAGGAGTTGCGCAGCACCTGCGTGTCTGGCAAAGTCTCATGAGAGATCTCAGAACTTGTAGAACCTCTCAAGATTGCCCAACCTCGCGCAGGCGCCTCATGACTCCTGAAGGCGAAAGACCTTACAGTCAGCATGCAGGCCCACGCTGGCCAGCAAGGACTGGAGGTGATGCACGGAAGGGTGTGGTGAGGCAGTGCACGGTGAGGCAGGGGGACAAACGTGCGAGCAGGCAAGTGAACATCTGCTGCTTCTTGATCCTGCTGGCTGCCTGCATGTAGATGGCCAGCAGGACAGCAGCAGATCCTTTGCTGCACCCACTTTCTACTGTTTCATGTACGGCCAGCCCTGAGTTTCTGTTACAACACTTATCTAAAATTAAAGTATCAAAAAAGTCATCTAAGCGACCTCACTTTGGAAAAGCATTTCACTTTAGTGACTAAGGGTGCAATCCTATGCATTTTTAGACTGAACAATGTTCTACACCTCCCAGCATGGCTGGCTGGGGAATGCTGGGAGTTGTAGGACTTTTTTCTATCCAATCATGCATAGGATTGTGCCCTAAAGTATCTAAGACTATCAACTGGTTTGTAAATCACACTTGACAATTTGTGCTTCTTGCGGGCCACCATATGTGGATATTTTTTAAAAGACATTTCCACTTGTGATTTTAGCTGCTTGAATTCTTAGTGGTTTGTTGAAGCAAATGACTATAATTGAGCTCACCGGTAAAAATAAATGCAGCTCTACCAAGGGGAACTCTGTCCAAGTCAGGCAGTCATATCCATTCCTCCATAGTTCACACAACCTTATTTCATGCACGAAAAGTGAAGGATTAAATAAAATTATTTCCTTAAAAACAAGACTGGATTAAGCTTTGTGACCTGAACAAGTTTATACTTGTATGCAAATGTTTTAATAGCATCATATGCCTCAGGCTCTGAGAACAGACAAAATGGATGGAAAGCTTGGTGAGACATAGACTCATAGAATCATAGAATAGTAGAGTTGGAAGGGGCCTATGAGGCCATCGAGTCCAACCCCCTGCTCAATGCAGGAATCTACCTTAAAGCATCCCTGACAGATGGCTGTCCAGCTGCCTCTTGAATGCCTCTAATGTGGGAGAGCCCACCACCTCCCTAGGTAATTGGTTACATTGTCGTATTGCTCCAACAGTCAGGAAGTTTTTCCTGATGTCCAGCCGGAATCTGGCTTCCTGTAACTTGAGCCCATTATTCTGTGTCCTGCATTCTGGGTTGATTGAGAAGAGATCCTGGTCCTACTCTGTGTAACAACCTTTCAAGTATTTGAAGAGTGCTATCATGTCTCCCCTCAGTCTTCTCTTCTCTAGGCTAAACATGCCAGGTCTTTCAATCTCTCCTCATGGGGCTTTGTTTCCAGACCCCTGATCATCCTCGTTGCCCTCCTCTGAACATGCTCCAGATTGTCTGCATCCTTCTTGAAGTGTGGTGCCCAGAGCTGGATGCAATACTCAAGATGGGGCCTAACCAGTTCCGAATAGAGGGGAACCAGTACCTCACATGATTTGGAAGCTCTACTTCTATGAATGCAGCCCAAAATAGCATTTGCTTTTTTTACAGCCACATCACACTGTTGGCTCATATTCAGCTTGTGATCTGCAACAATTCTAAGATCCTTCTTGCTTGTGGTATTGCTGAGCCAAGTATCCCCCCTCTTGTAACTGTGCATTTGGTTTCTTTTTCCTAGGTGTAGGACTTGGCATTTATCCCTATTAAATTTCATTCTGTTGTTTTCAGCCCAGCGCTCCAGTCTATCAAGATCACTTTGGAGTTTGTTTCTGTCTTCCAGGGTATTAGCAATCCCACCCAATTTTGTGTCGTCTGCAAATTTGATAAGCATTTCCTACACCTCCTCGTCCAAATTATTAATAAAAATGTTGAAGAGCACTGGGCCCAGCCCTGCGGTACCCTGCTCGTTACCTCCCCCCAGTGTGAAAAGGTACCATTTATAAGCACTCTTTGGCCTGGTTCAGACAACACGATAATCAACGGAGGGGGGGTAAACAATCGTCAGTTGTGTTGCTTATTGTGTCATGTGGAGGGCAACACACAATGCACACACAACTGACAGTACGCTATTTGGGGCACTTAAACAACAGAGAAAAACCAATGGGCTTGCACGTTGTTTATCCCAAATTCCATTGTTTAAAGTGTTGTGTGGAGGGAACCCCCCTCTCTCCGTGTACTATTCCGTTTGGTCATAGGGCTCGCCAGCCGGAGCAGCCGAAACCCCCCCGCCTGCTCCGATACAGCCGGCAAAACTTGTGGTGCATGCTGGGATACAGCCAGAGGACTGAGGGAGTTGGAAGAGAGGAGATGCAGCAGCCCAGAAGGTCAGCGGGACTTTAGCCGTTCAATGGGGGGAGGGGCAACATGTGGTGTGGCGGGTGCCACCATGCCGCTGCCAATATAACAAACATTCAGTACACTATTTCCCCTTCCATTGCCGAAAGTGTCGTCCAAATTCACTCTTTGAGTCCGATTCTGTAGCCAACTGTGGATCCACCTAATAGTTGTTCCATATAGCTCACTTTTCACTAGTTTGTTAATCAGAATGTCATGGGGCACTTTGTCAAAAGCTTTGCTGAAATCAAGATATACTATATCCACAGCATTCCCACAGTCCACAAGGGAGGTTACCCGATCAAAAAATGAGATCAGATTAGTCTGACAGGATTTGTTCTTGACAAATCCATGCTGGTTTCTAGTAATCAATGCATAGTTTTCAAGGTATTTACAGATTGACTTCTTTATAATCTGCTCCAAAATTTTCCCAGGGATGGTTGTCAGACTGACTGGCCTGTAGTTCCCAGGTTCCTCCTTTTTGCCCTTTTTGAAGATAGGGTCAACATTAGCCCTCCTCCAGTCATCCGGCACTTATTTTCCATGATTTCGCAAAGATAATTAGAAAGTGGTTCTGAGAGTTCTTCTGCCAGCTCCTTTATTACTCTAGGATGCAGTTCATCGGGCCTTGGAGATTTGAGCTCGTTCAAAGAAATTAAGTGTTCCTTGACCATTTGTTTATCAATCTCAAACTGCAATCCTGCCCCTTCAGTTTGTACTTCACTTTTTCCAGGGGGCTCATAGACCCGCTTTTGAGAGAAGACTGAGCCAAAGTAGGAATTGAGCACTTCAGCCTTTTCTTTGTCATCTGTTACCAATTTGCCATCCCAATGAAGCAGTTGAACATCTTGAGAAACTCTGAAGCAGAAATGAGGAGAGAGGGCCAGCTCAAGTGACCCCCCCCTCCCAATTCAAGGTGCATAGTAACCAAGTCCGTTCAAGTTGTTTTGGCACATGAGGCAAAAAATTCCACAACCATCTCTCCCCAGTTGTAAAATGACAGTAGTAATGCATTAAATAACAAATAAACTGTTTAAGTTGGCTGCTTCACTTTGTGTAATGGTAGGGCTATCTGTGTGAGGATGGGAAATGCATCACTAAAGAAAAGGGCAACAGAGGACACTGATTTGTACAACATTTTCATATGCTAATTTTTATTTATACATGCAATTTTTTTTAAAAAAAATACTATAATTTAAGGAGTGGGCTTGTTCAGACAACACATTAAGCCATGGTTAGGCAGCTAACTCTTTTGCATGAAATGATTAGTGAGCATGTTTAAACCATGCTGATGTAGCCACTATGATTAGGAATGGTTCATGCAAGATGCTAAGTCATGGTTCACATGACATGCTAAACCATAAAGTTTAGCTCAAAATGCTTAACTACCAAGCTTAGCATGTTGTCTGAACAGGTGCAGAAATACAATAAATCTGGCCAAAGTGTAGAAGTCTGTGAGCAGGTTTGCAACCTTCAGCCTTAGGATGATATATTTAGGTTTAGAAAGAATTTCCATCTTCATACACATCTTGAATCACCCAGGTATATTTGACCAAACCTATTCGTTGTTCTCTAGCATAATAGAGGTTTGTCTACCCTATCTTCACTTTGTAGTTAAGGAGGTCAAACTAAACCTGAAACAACAATTACAACCAAAGCAGAATGAATCATGAACACTTCAAACAAATATTTTGGATATTTTTTTAAAAAAGCCATTTTGGGTTTTCCCTGGCTTCACTACTCTTTCTGCCTCCAGGATGAGAAAACAGCACAGACAATTATAAAGGTAAAATGCCCACATATGTTTCCACTATAAAAGGACATCAATGCTTGGGGCAATGTGGATGATGCCCAAGCTTTCTTCCACTTTCCATATAATCCAGGCCTGCTCCAGTCTCTCTCTGTGTTCCAGGCTAAAGACAAGCCAAGTGAACTTGAATCCTGACAAAGTTTTAATAATAATGGTTGGCATGTAGACAAAATGTACTATCTTTTAAAATACTGGTTTTGTTTTTGGAATACAATCTTTGAAACTCATTGCGCTTGCAAATGCGAATGTTTCCAGAATAGTTGCTTAAAGTAGGACAAAAAGTCACTATCACTCGATCAAGGATCCCTCAGGACCAAGTATGCTTCAAAAAATCCGTCAGTAAAAGGAAGCTGATTTTCAGTGATGGACCAGAATTTCTATTTCTGTATCCCACTATAAAGCAGCAGTTACACCCACTATGTCCTTCTGTAGATATAGAATTGGTCTGTCTTCTCTGAAAGAACAAATTGTCTGATTTCAGAAACCACTACTGGGTGGAGTAGATGTTGTTGTCTACCCTTTGGCCAGGGATAGATTTCAGCTTCCTGGTCTGGAGTTTTTCCCAACATTACATCTCAGTGTTTCTGTTTGAAAGTCTTCTAAACTGCATTTGGCCCAGCTTTGTGTGTACTTATTGGCTCAATTTGGACGACACGTTAACCAACGGTTGTTAAGTTAACCAACCGTCAGTGGGTTAGCCTAACGTGTTGTCCGAATTTAGCCACACTACGGTTAACCAATCCACAGTTGTTTAAGTTGCAGTTTTAAACAACTGAGTTAAACAACTCGCTTGCGAGTTGTTTAAAAGTTAGTCAATTGACTAACGTGTTATCCGAATTCAGCCGCTTGAGGTGCGTGGGTTAACACAAAAGACCATAGAGGAGAGCGGCAAGAGCAGCAGAAAGCGGACGGGAGCTCAGGCGCGGTTGCAACAGATCGCTGGTATCGCCGCCATAGCAACCAGGACGCCTGCCTCCCCCACCAGGCAGCCGGCACGGAGCTCAAAAAGGAGCCGGCTCCTGCAAGCACTCACGCAGGGTGCGCAGGCAGCCACCCAAATGGAAAGGGAAGCGCACAAGAACGGAGCCATGGCAAAGGGGGGAGGGGGAGATGGAACAAGCAACAACCCCAGGCGCCCAGGAACAAGGGGTAGCCCCCCCACCCCAACAGGGAGAATGACACCCCATCCAGAGTAGACCCCCACTGCACCGCCACCTCCACCCTCGCATCACCCAGAAGGACGAGGGCAGGGGAAGCGGCGACCAGAGAGCCCCCCCCTCATCCGTCCAACACAGCTGGACAGCGAGCCATTGCAGGGCCCTGAGAATCCCGTTGGGGAGCATCGCGCCCGTGCAGAGGCATCCCGGGTGCGTGAAAGCATCAGTGCCTGGGTCTGGCTGCGCTACCCCCATCCCATGTGAGCGTTGGCTGTGGAGTCCCATCTCTGGACTGGCATCTCTCCCTGGCATGGCCCCCTCTCCGCCTCCTCCCCTTGGCACATTCCGTGCTTGGCTCCCTGGGGGTGTGGCGTTGGCCATCCCCTCTTCACTTCTGTGCCTTCCAGCCTCCTCCTCCTCCCTTCCCGTGGGCGCCTGTCCTCTCCGTAGGTTCTGCCCTGGCATAGTGGTGCCCATGTGCCTTACTGCCCATGTCTGATTTTCCTGCTGAATAAAGATTTCCCAACCGCCCCACTCTCGCCTTCTTTCCTGTGTGTGCGGGTGGCTGCTCTAGGAGGGAGGTGGGAGGGGGCTGGGGGAGGTGGGTGACTCTCGCAGATGCCAGGTCTCCCGTATAGGGTGGGCAGGGGTGGCTCCCTGGGGTGTGGGTGCCAACGTTTGGGGAGCATTTCTGGTTGTTACTCTTGTGTAGGTGCTGCGGTTCCTCCTGGCTGCCTCTTTGCCCGAGGCTGCTGAGTTCCGCCCAGTGACTGAGGCGGCCAATGGGGTTTGGGAGGCGTGTCCTGCATCATCTAAAATGGCGGCGCCCATGGTTTTCAGCCGCAGTGCCTTCTGGGATACCTGCTGGAGGACTAACGGGGTTTGGTAGGCGGGGAAAATGGCGGCCGAGCTGTCAGTCAGAACTGATTATGTTATTAACCACCAGGGTGGTTAACTTAACTTTGCATCCCCTGCTGCAGCGTGTCGTCTGAATTGAGGCCACCTTTTTAACCCCCTGTCAGTGGGTTAAGTCCTCTCAGTTGGTTAACGTGTTGTCCGAATTGAGCCAATGTCTTCTGTCCATGCATTAGGGCAGCACAAGTCAACAGAGCAATTAAATACAAGAGCCACCCTCACAGCTACATTAATTCTGTACTGTACTTAAAAAAGGATTCATTCGCTTTCGGACTTTTATCTCCTTCACTTGTCTTCCACTTCCACACCTCTTGAACCACAATCCTAATTTGTAATGGGCCATTGGCTCTTACTATATTGCCTTGTCCTACCAGTGCCAGATCTACACCAAGCAGGGTATAATACTTTGAAAGTGGTTTGAAAATGGTATATGGAGTGTGTCATGGGCCCCAAGAGTTGTCAATACCTTTACAAATTGTTATAAAGCAGTAGTGTAGATCCTGCCCTTGTCAACCTTAAAATAAGCTAAAGAAAATACCTTGATGTTGGACTCTTTTACTGTGCTTATTATTGCTGTTGGACTATATCACATCCTTCAAATCTCTATATTGTCTGGCCACTGCCTGCCACCAGTGATGGTGTCCATGGCATCACAAGTGGAGCTATGCAAAGCAACTGCTGGATGGGTTCAATGGTGGGATTGAAGAAAGTGTAGGAAGGAGATTTCAGAAGGAAATTAGAAGATGCTGGTTGGGACAAATTTTGGGACAATAGATCACTCAGTTCAATATCAGCCTCTGAGAAACCTCTTTGAAAGTACTGCACAGATGGTATCGCACACCAATAAAGCTGGTGTATATTACTTCAACATGCAGCCCCCTTGGTTGGAGAGGTTGCGGAGTAAAAGTCACGTATTTACGGTGGACCTGTCCACATATACAAGGATTCTGGATATTAGTACATAGGGAAATAATGGTTATTACTAGATAAATGTTTATATAGGGTCCAGAACTATTTTTTATTATCAATATACAAAGGATCTAATGAAAGTCTGAAATGTAAAGATTTGTTATCATTTTTGTTAATTGCCGCTCACCAGGCAATTACACAGCAGTGTAAAAAACTGGATAATTTGAACTTACCTGCATGATACCAAAATACATGGTCTGTGGCAATATCAGAAAAAAATAACTCATGATTTGCTTTTGATTCAAGGAAAAACAGAACCATTAGCATTCTATGCTATATGATGGAGATTCATTCAACATATGTCACAACCGGACTTACAACAATATATGCCCACTTCCGCAACAAATGAAGTAGAAGAAATGAAGATTTGATAACACACTTATCAATTAGTTTATTTGGTTATTTGGCTGTTTCTTTTTTCCTTCCTTTCTTTTTTTTCTCTTGTTTCCCCCCGCTAAAATAGTATTAACCAAGTTTTCTGTAACAGCTGATTAAACTCCAATTGTTAGGGGACTGTTCTATTTTCTGTTCTATCTTAAATTATATATATATATATATATATATATATATATAATGTTGGTCATCCCTTTTTAACTAACTTCCCATTGACCGATTCACATGAAACATATTTCATTGGAAAATTCTTGACCCTCAGATTCCATGAATAACAACAGTTTTCACTATAATTAAAAGTTGGGAGATCAATTATGGCCGTAAAGCTTTTTTAAAAAAAGAATTAGGCTATCCTCTATCACAATGTAGAATAACATTTTATTTTTAATACCAAAAAATGTTAAGTATAATTTTAAAAAATTAAAATTGGAGCAAAATAAAATATGGACACCAAAAAGTCTTTGTATACCTTTATAAACACAGGTGCAGGCCAAAGTACAATGATATGCCAGCAACATATGGGCTGTCAACAAATCCTGTCAACAGATTAACACACCTTCAGTCAATGTAAAATTTAACGAAATAACATGTAAAAGCCTATGTACACCTTTAGTTAAGTTAAACCATTCTTTAGATTTGATTTTTCTCTGCAAACACCAACTTGTTTGTTTATTTCTATAGAGATGGTAGGGACAGAGAAGGGCTGAGAGAGACAGAGCAACACGTGAGTGCTTTCAGATGAACAGAGAAGGGTTACTTAATACCTAATAAGGAGATGGGAGGGCTGTAGGGGCCAAACAGATATGAAGGAGACTAACTGAGCTTGAAAAAGAGATTAGAATGTAAATAACTTGGCCATTGTCCTCTGGTTAGTTAATTAAATATACGAATGGGCAAGAAATACACACACACAAGCAATAAGATTTTTTTTTCATTTTTGCACTCCAACATTTAATGAGAGTAAAACATAAAATGATCTCTCTGGATTGAGCTGCCTTTAAACATCGCCTGGAAACCTCAATGGGGTTAGAATGTGTTGGGCCACCTGTTGGTGATGGTAGTCAGCTAGAGAGAGCACATAACATCTGTGTTGAAAGATCTATGTTGGCTCCTGATTAGGTTATGTGAATCTACACTACTGCTTTAAAACAGTTTATAACAGTTTTAAAATGGTTAATAACGGTTATTAACCAGTTTAAAACTGTTATAAACCATTTTAAAACAGTAGTGTAGATAGGCTCTAAGACAATGTGCTACATTTGTTCTTTAAAGACTTTGAAAACTTGGGCTCAGGTTATCCCTTCCTCCTTTTGTATGAATGTCCCATGGATTTAGGTCATTGGACAGGTCTCTGATCTGAATGACAGCATTGCCTAATGCTAGGTTGGTTGGGTGGGGCATTCATTCACTGAAGGACAAATTCGGAACATTTAAAACAGAGGAAGCATTGGAAAGATCCTTCATGACACATTTGGAGAAAGATACACAGACCCTGAGGTAGGGAAGAACTTTCTGAAACACATTGGGCATAATAAAACCTTTTTCAAGCACCTGAGGATATCTTCTCTTCTATTTAGGGAGACATAAGTACCTTCCTCTCTTGTTGTTTCTAGGACAAATTGCTATACATTTCAATAAATGTACTGTTTTGTCAGAAAATTAAACACAAACATTAATTCATTTACCAACAGAAGTTAAAAATTATGCCAGAAAAGAACGTAAGTTTGCTTATGTACAACCTAAAACCTTGATTTTACCAAGTCTTAAAAATTAATAATCAAAGCTCAATGTAGATATTTTTGAATATAAGGAGACAAACCCTGTAGATTGATACACACACACACACACACACACACACACACACCAGGTATACACAAACACATGCACAGACTGCCTAACTTTGAATTAAAAAAGGTTGCTCCTTCTTAAATATGGGTGCCATCCACTTTTGTGTCATGTGCCTGTTCAGCAAAGCTAGTGCTGGGATATGGACCATCCATGGCTGAATAGGTGAAAGGCAGTTTGAGATGCTTAGGAGGCTACACATTTTGTGATAGTTCTGATATAGACCCCACCCCAGCCTTAAAAAAAAAAGATATGCAGAGAATCTTGAAGTTAGTATGCATTTCAGGCAGATTTAAGAATATGTCTGATATGCCCATTCTGTTGCATGAATTCTGAAGCTTCCGTTTTCCAAGATGGCTGACATGCAAATAGGGAGATTCAATGACTCAAGAACAAATGCATCTAAAAAGCTCATTTGATTATAACATATTTGGCCTTTTTAATCAAATTCAGGAGGAGAACTATTATTAGACTCTGTTACCATCAGTATGGTCTGGTGCATAGAATGCCATACCAGGAGCAGGAAGATTCAGCTATGAAATCCACTGAACCTACTTTGGCTAGTCACCATCTCTGAGGCTAACTTATTTCAGTTGTTGTGAGGATAAGAGGTGTGGGTGGGAATGTACCCTCCCTCGAGTTCCTTGGAGGAAGGGTAGGATAAAAATGAAGTACATAAATACTGATTTAATAACTATTGAATCTGAAACAATATTCAAGCAACAGCATACATTTTTAGACTAATAAATGCAGGTAAATTTTTGAACTGGGCTTGTTATTAAGATGCATTGTGACCCAGCTTGTCACACTTGCATAAAATATAGCAAATCACTGAGAACTGCGTGCACTGCATATTCTTGTGTGACCTGTTTTGCAAATAAACATGGCCATCCATTATTCTGGTAAAGACATACAGCACTTAGATGATCGCAAACTGTTGCAATCCACAATTGCAATCCAGCGGATTCAGCATTGGCTATTCATAATCCAAAAGGGAGAGTGACTCTAATAGCAAGGAATATGTCCTATGGTGGACATGTTCTTTGGATATGTCCTATGATGGAGCTGGAGGCTAATGGCAGATCAGCAAGAGATGGGTTCAGTTTTCTATATGCATCAACTCTCAGCTCATTAAAAGTGTTCATTTTTGCAGATACTGTACACACTGTTAGTGCCACACTCAAAGTACCATTCAGTATTTTCAATGCCTTTTTCTAATGGAGCATCTGTCTTTCCTGCAGCCATGCCTGCCGCCCTCCCAGTCAATCTGCATTCCTACCCACCAACTGCCTCTGCTCACCCCAGCCCTCCCCAAGTTGCCCCACAGCTCTTCCCACCATATACCCAGCTGCCCTACAGACCTCTCTTAAGCTTATTGGGCAGTAGCAGGAACCCTTTGGGAGTGGAGATGTTTTAGCCATCAGCTGGGGGTGCTGCAAAGCAAAGCTGCAAAGGGTAGGATAAAAAAAGCTGTCCATTCCCTAAGAATGCCTTTTGAGCCAATGCTGGGCCCAGAGGGAATTTGGGGAAAGGAAATAAAGATGGTGGGTGGGTTCAGGCCAGATGCCTTTACTGTGCAGCATGTCCAGCTGCCCAAGGCCTACAATAAAAACAATTTGGAGGGGCAGGAGATGTTGGCAGACACCAAGGGAGTTCGCCATGGGTACCATGGTGCCTGCAGGGGATGTATCAAGTTTAAACCAATAGTAGGGCGGAAACCCATTTATAGATTCTGAGTCCATGCCATAATTTAGAGATCACTGCTCTATTCTGCCACATGCTTGATTTACACAAAATCAAAAATTGTTTTTGCAATAGTTAACAGTTCAGAATAGTTGAAAACAAGCCAACTCTTGAGGACATTGACTGCAGAGTCTTCACATCTATAGAATATAATCTAGAACAAGTAGATTGGTCTAGGTCACTTCAGTCTGACCTTGGATCATAACATTCTGTCATCTCACAGTCTGAACTAATGTTCCTTTGATTAGCTGAGAGAACTCTTCAGACTTGTTCACAGAACTTGGAATGATCTCCCAATATTGTAAAACTGAATGTTGTCTCTTTAAGGGCAAAATATCCTTCCATCCATCTACCAAACTAATAATAAAGGTCTGTGTAATATTTATTCCTTTTTTACATACATTAAATTAATAAAATATACACGTGATTATTATTTTTTAAAAGGAATTTAGGAAAAGCATTATCTTGTTTTATCATTTGTCCTTCCCCCAATGCTATTGTTATTTTTGTTACAGTTGTTGTTGTTGTTGTTGTTGTTATACACTCAATATGCATACATTTGAAGTCATTGTATAATCTGACAAACCAGGAAAATGATAGCCTATGTAACATTCCATGTACAAGCTTATAAAAATCTGGCTAAACAGGGAAAAATAAATAAAAGAATGTTAGCAGAGGATAATGGAATACATACTTAATTTTCTGTCGTGCCAATACAAATAGATACAGCCCTGTGTGAATTTTAGTTCTGCATAGTACATTTTTAGTATTGAAAATGTATAGTCCGATTTCCTTCCTTTTTTCTCTTAAAAATAAACAGAGCACTTTTCCTTCCTCTGTCTCTTTTAAATGCCAGTTACTTACCTCAACTCAGAACAATGAATGTAGAATTAAACAAAAGCCTAAGTGAGAAGGGAAGCAGTAAGAAAAGAAAGGCAGCCTTATAATACCAGGCAAGAGAAGGTCCCGGGTTTGTGCATTTGTTTTGACTGCGAGATTAATCACCTAAGGAATGAATGAATGTGTTTAATTAGGAAAATCGCATTGTTGACTACCGCCACAGAAAGCCCAAACGCTCCAACCCAGATTCTTTACAATGAACACCAGCATGGGGTTCTGACTTTAGTGGAGTTATGCAGATTTAGAGGCGGAGGGCTATGGGGCGGAAATCAACAGTGTTTTAAGTCTTAGCCGTTATCGTGTATTGCAGAGTTGCAAAACTAAACAGCTAATCTGCACTCTAATGGGACAAGCCCCTATGGATTTGTGCACACAATGTATTCCTGACTTTTATAAGTACAGCCATGGCATTGAATTGAGACATTTGCATTAGATTCCTTACCCCCACAGTCCCTGACAGAAGAAAGAGCATGTAGCGTTCCTAGCTAGTTCCAAACCAAAAGATGCTTTCTGTGTCTTTATAAGAGTTGTGTGGCAGTGGGAAGAACAACAGAGTAGCTGTCATCAAGCGCTGGATCCTCAGGGAAAACTGAGCCAGTTGTCTCTTTCTTACAAGGCAACTGTTAAAGGCACAGCCAAGGAAAGGAAACACTCCTCAAGCTGGTTCACACACACACAAAAGTGTTGCTTGTTCTCTTTTCAAGATCCAATGACCCATGACCGTATGCTGGAGCAAACTTTTATTTATATATTTAAAACATTCCAGATGGTTTTTACCCAAAACTTAAAAGCAACAAGCAAAACAACCGTAATCAAGTTCCAGGCAACCACCAGACAAAATTGCAATTGAAAATCAGAAGGTTGTAGCCACCCTGCTGTGGCTTTACCTTAGCAGAAAGTGCTTCCACTCACACGTTGAGGTAACCAAATTTGTCTGATCAGCCCTCCCATGTAAGCCCTCCATCACCTCCCAAAAAGCTGCTCCTAACACTTGAAAACAGAACTGAGTATGGTGTGGAGGGCTGCAGTAGTGTGGGTGCATACAGTGCGGAAATCAGGTGCCATGCTGTGTGAGCAGAAGGTCCTTTCTACTAAGGCAAAACCACCATTGAATACAGCCCAGGGAGTCTGAAATACTTATGGCACAATCCTATTTTTGAGTGCCTCTACAAGAGCGATTTAAAGCTCTTTCAAGGTGCATTAAAAATTTTACCTCTACAAGAGCAGAGCGCAAATCGAGAGTTGAGGCGCTTTTTCTGTCCGATTATGTGCATTATTGAATGCACGTTAAATAGCAAGTTTTAATTTACCACGGCAGTTAAAGTGCCTTATGACCATGTAAACAAGCGATTCTCCACATTAAACACCTCTAAAGCGCGTCTCGTAAAACTGATAAGGCAACCAGTTATGCGCTTAACTGCCTCCCGTATATAGTGATTTGCCGTAAAAGCAATTCCGAGAAGATGCACATAATCGGACAAACAGGTGGCAAACCGAATTCTTGTAGAGGGGACCCATGTCTCCTCAGAAATAAATCCAATTTAGTTTAGTGGTACTTACTTACGCCATAGGATTGCAGTTTTAAGGTAGTAGAAATAATTTAAAACACCTGGGTATTCAGGCATTTATTTTCAAACTGAAAATACTTGGGTATTCAGGCATTTGTTTTCAAAATAGCTCCGCTCCTTGATGCTGCCATGCCCCCTGGCCAGCACGTGATCAGTTATCAGTCTGAAGGGGATCAATCAGAATTCCCATCCCCATGGAGGAAACCCTAAATGCATAGCAGCAGCACTCCTGAAACTGATGCTGATTATATGTCAGGCAAAGGGCTAGGCCAGCGCACATCTCATCGTTGAGGATGTGTGGCTAAGCTTGTGCGTTCATTATGTGCCTCCATGCGTTTGGTACCAAATGGCTGAACAGGGCTCCTTTGGAAGATGCAAGCAATAGGGATTATGCTGGCTGGAAATGACTATAAATTTGAACTGGAATTACTTCTACCTTTAGTTCCAAGCACTTAGAACAAGCTGATGGGGGTGGGTATGCCATTCAAGGCTGCCGCAGGGGAAGTCTTGGCTTCCTGGCTGAAGACTTAATTTATGGACAAACTCATTCCATACTTTGACAAAGGATTTCAGAACAAAATGTAAGTTCTTTCCATACATTAGATATTCTGTTGACAAAGCTACAACAAAGTTTACCATCCTAGATATGTATTACATTAATGTAGCTTACTCCTAAAATTCATCCATCAACTTACAAGATTAAACTGAAAGGGTTGGGAGGAGAGTCGTTGGCTCCTGTTTGCGGGTAGTAAATGTAACTCCTATCCTCAGGTAACACTTGTCCCCCTACCCCAGTTTCCATATACCACCAAACAAGATGAAACAATGCTCAAATTCAAGAACGAATGCTGTGATTATTATCAAAATTGAAACCTGCACCCTCCAAGAATTTTCACCTTGCTTATTTTCTTGGACTTCTTCAACTTGGTTTAATTTTTATTTTAATAGTGTCATCTGAAATATAAGCAGACGGTTCATACAACACTATCATCCACTGCCATCCAAATGCAACATAACAGCAAGTTCAAACCTTGTAGGAGAACACAGCTATGAACACAGAACTGTAGAGAAATTGAGAAAGTTGGGAAATCTAATATGAACTAGGTGCCAAGTTGTAAATTTAGCCCATAAAGTTATTTTATTTTAAAAATCTATAAACTGCACCAAAAAGGATTTCAGGGCAGTGTACATAAAATTACCTAAAAACAAAACAAAAACTGAAAATTTAAACAGCAAATAATAAAACTGAGTATTTTAATGAGCTAAAAAGACACTATTTTGAATTGAAACATAAAATTTTCAAAAATTGTTTTTAAAATGGCTGTGGAATAACAAGATTTCAACCTAGGACCAAAGACTACAATATTGGCACCAGACAAACCTCCCATGGGAGGGCATTCCAAAGACAGGGTACCACCACGAAGGAGGCTCTTTCTTTTCTAGATGAAATGTGTACTTCTTTTATAGAAGGGGTACAGAGCACAGAGGAGAAGGTTCTGAAAAACTGCAGGGCCCACTCTCATGCTCTCGCCATGACAGCCCTTGAGCAGCCTGAAGAGGCTCCCGGGATCATGGGCCCTATTTGCAAGCAAGGACTGTTAGAGACCACTTTATTGGGTGGTTCTGATGATGAAACCACTTCTGCTTAGGGAAAAAAGTGATCTGGGAAGAGAGCATGAGCGTGAAGAGAAGCACTGAGGCAAATTTTCTTTTTGGACTCTTTAGGATTTGAGCCACATGTATCGGGTGCGGCAGGAACAATATTTTGACTCTTCCCAATTAGCCGAAACATATTCACACATGACAAGCCAACAAAGCAGGGGAGACAGACAAAGAACTCTGGAAAGGCTTAGGAGGAGGCTGCCATGAGCAGAAATGTAGTTGGGTGGGGAGACTATCCGTGTCACTCTGGAGATGTCCTTTGCCAAGGTGAAAACAACCCATTAAAAAGATATCACAGCTTTAAAACTGCCTCCAAGGAGAAATGCTGCATGTAATGACAGGAATTAGCGGGGAGGGGGGGAGAGCAAGGAGAATAATTTTCATAGAGATTGGAAGGAAACAGTCTGCTCCTCGGTGACCTTGGTATCTCTCACACTCACCAAAATCCTATAGAAGCAGACGAAAATACCGTTTGGTCCCTACTCAGATAAGGGTTCCCAGGAGGCTCCTGATACTGCTAAAACAAAATAACGCTTAGCTATAAAAACCATGGTAAGGATGGTTTGTCATCTGTGTGGTCCGTCCAATTATAACAAAAAATGCAGGGTATTCAAAGCCACAGGCCTTTAGAAACACACTGTTAATAAAGTCTGAATGAAGAGTCCAGAAAAGCCACATGTACAAAAGAAAAGAAAGTGAAATAAAATTGGGGAGAGCATGAGAACATATCAAACGTGCCAAAACAGTGCTCACAGTAATCCAGCAGTGTCTCTTCAAAATTAATGTCCCTTCTGCATGATTTATTATATTGTCAAAAGCTGCCAATATACAAAAAGGGGAGGGGGAAAAAGAAGGCCAGAATTGCAATCCAAAATAGATTATAAATGCTATTTTAATCCATGAAAAGACTGGACCTATCAATCTCATGCATATAAAGAACAAATTAAAATTTTCAGAGAGCACAGGACACTGCTTTCCAATTTTGAAAACCGAAGAAATGTTGCATGATGCTTAACTATTTAACACCTACAGAAATTCTGTAAAATCACTTAAACTGACAACAACCTATCCCACCCCCCCGAAAAGCAGCATTTATAAGCATATGATTGGACATCTGGTTTTAATATATGACTCTGGGTATGATCCTGATCAGGGCCTCTCCACACCCTTGGAAAATGCATAAAGGATAAGATCCACAACAGAAGCTGCACAGTAGATGGAGAAGACACATGGTCATCAGGTGTACAAAGGGGCCTCATTCAATTCAAAATTAATTGTGGAGACAAGAAAGCAATAACTTTTTTGAGATTTAGTTGACATTAATTCATCAGAATTAAGGAAGGAAAGCGGGATGAGTGCGGGAGAGGCAGAGAGAGAGAAAGGCCGGGAGGGAGGGAGAGAGGGAGGGAGGAAGGAGGGACGGAGGAAGGAAAGAAGGAAGGAAGGAAGGAAGGAAAGAAAGAAGGAAAAGAAAGGGGGAGAGAAGAGCCAGAGAGAAGGAAGGAGGAAATAATAATAATAATAATAATAATAATAATAATAATAATAATAATAGAGGAAGAAGTCTACTGGACATTAACAGAATTCATGCTAAACAGATAAAATCACTCAGAGAATTCTTCCGCACCAAAAACACCCCCATTCATAAAGCCATAGTAAAAGCAGATAAAAACTACACCCCACTCAACCTAGGACTACAAAATGAAGCTCAAACACAACCACTTACACTTGCAGAAAAAAGAAAAATGGGCACAAAAAGTGCTCCATGGGAAGCACTACAACATAATACAGAACCTACAAATAAACAAAGAACAATCAGATGAATGGCTCAGGAAGAGTGAGCTATTTCCATAAACTGAAGGATTCCTAATAGCTATACAGGATCAAGTTATAGCCACCAAGAACTACCAAAAATACATCATAAAAGATAACAGTGTAACAACAGACCTATGCAGGAAATGCCATCAGTTCCAAGAAACAATAGACCATATAACAGGAGGATGTAAAATTCTGGCAGGAATGTACCATACGGACAGACACAATACAGCTGCAAAAAGAATTCACCGACAACTGGCCGTCAAATTCAACCTTATCAAACAACCTACACCATACTCACCCGAAACAATCCTAGAAAATGCAGATCATAAAATATACCAGGACAGAACAATTCACACCAACAAAACAATACCTTGCAACCGACCAGACATAACAGTCATGGACAAAAAAGAAAAAACACACATAGCAATACCAAATGACAAAAATGTTGTTGAAAAGGAAGAAGAAAAGAGAGGCAAATATACATCACTGGCCATGGAAGTCAAAGAACTATGGCAACAGGAAAAGGCCACAATCATCCCATTAGTCACATTTGTCACTGGCATCACATAAAGTATGTATATATACAGAAAATCTCCAGAAACTGGGCCTACCAGAATACATCCACACCAACATCCAGAAAGCAGTCATGTCCGTCAAGAAAAAGTGCCACGAGCGAGAAAGAATCATCATCATCATCATCATCATCATCATCATCTAAAGGTGGGGGGGGGGGGAGAGAGAGAGACCAGACAGATGGAAGGAAGGAAGGAAGGAAGGAAAGAAAGAAAGAAAGAAAGAAGGGGAAAAAAGAAAGTTCAGTGGAAGGAGAAGAGCCAGTGAGAAAAAAGGAAGGAAAGAAAGAAAGAACTAATGAAAAGTGAGTGGGAGAGAGAACAGAAGAGAGAAGCCAGAGAAACAGAAGGAAGGAAGGAACAAAAAGAAAGAGAGAGAGAGAGAGAGAGAGAGAGAGAGAGAGAAGCCAGAGGGAGTAGCACACACACGAGGTGCACATTGATGCACTCAAACAGAGATAACAGGGGTGCTCCCAACATTTTTGTGACTGACCTTCCACCCTATACATCAGCTAATTTGTGTATGGTTTTTTTTCAAAATGCCAGATGTGCCCACAGGCCCAAAAAGGTTTGAGCCCCCTGCTTTACATCATATGCATTGGACAGGGAACTGCTCTTTCAGCTCACTCGATAAACATCCCTGGACAGAACAACGCCAAGCTGGGAATGCCTGAGTGACACAAAGCTGCTGATCTTGACTGACAACTCAGTCTCCTATTTTCTCATTACGGGACATGAACGTGCTTGAGAAAAAGTTAGGGTGCCCAAGGAAACCACAATCAGGCAAAGGTCTTGACAGGCATTTCATAGCAGAATGAACAGAATAGTACAGCTGGCTATTTCTTCCTGCTACTTTTATTCAAGTTTTCTGAAGCAAAAATTAGCAGTATTTTGTAAACCCACAAAATATGTAGGAGAAGGACATGCTCAAATCTCTCTTTCTTATACCCCACCCCAAGAATAAACTTGTTTTAAAGTCCTGCTCAGTGCAGGGCAAGTTACAAGCAGTACAAGGGATAAACTAATAGATTTAACCAAAATAGCCCTGTTTGCTTGCTTGGAATGTATTTTTATGCTTTTCTTTTATTTCTACTTAAGAGCAACAAGTGCTTAGCACTATCTTTGGCAATAGGACAAAATGTTTCAACACAAAATTTTACCATAAACTGAATTTCTAAAACATATATTTAAATTATTGAACTACAAATACTTAACTATATTTCAATTACTGATAATTAATCTTACCAAGTTCTATGGCTGAACAATATGCCTGTTTATAACATTAATGATCATGTCACTAATTTCACTGCTGGGAATTGCAGCAGAGAGAAGAACTCTAATTCTTTCCCCACTCCGTAAACTATAATTCCCTGATCCAGTGAGACACTATATGAGCAAAATCAGTGGAACATCCTTATCATGGGCCCAAAATGGAGTTGAAACGAAGGAATATCCAGCCGTGGGATATACACCCATCTGACAGTGCCAACTGGCAATCTGGGACTCTTCTGAGCTCAGTCTAGGTCCTTCCTTTTCCTGTTTAAATTGCCCAACAGATGGTCAGACTTTCTAGCTGCTTAATTTGCAGCCAGTATATACATCTGATCCATTATTTTCCTTGTATGAAAAGAAAGGATCAAGAGGCTGTAACTGCTGATACAGGAGGAAACCATGTAGGGCTTTAAGTACTGGTACATAGAAGCACCATATTTAGTTCTACTTTCTGCATACAATGGCTTAGAACACAATTCTATACATATCTACCCAGAAGTAAGTACCAAGGAACTCAATGGCGCTTATTCCCAGGTAAATGGGTATAGGATTGCAGCCTCAGTGTCTTCTTCTGGACTCAGATATGAAACTTAGTGAGTTTCATATTCAGACCAGTCTGTGCTGAACTCACTCTGGATATTTCTGCCCCTTGTTTTTAATTGTGTGGAAGTGAGGTCCAATTTAAATATGACTATTTAGATAAATGTTAGCTGAGTGGCCTAGTGTAATTTACCTTCATGGCATTCCACATGACTGGCTCACATTTCATCAGGCCATCCATTAACCATTATAGAATGTCTTCCAAGCGTATAGTCAATCCACAGAGAACAGCAGAGCACATATCTTTCAGTAGGTGAGCCCCTTCTGAATTGACGTACCCTGGCCACAGTTACTTACAGTATGCTCTGGTAATCTCTGGATTACACTATTGTAACATATTGCAGATGGCGTTGACTCGAAAGATGGCTTGGAAACTTCCAGGGTGTGTGCACATGCGTGTATACTTCAATAGACACACAAACACAGCAGCATTAAATTATAATACAAATAAAACATAAAAAATCAACAATATTTAAAGCTATACAATGTGAAACATAGAATATAAAATAGCATCAATTAAATGCTTACTTCCAATGCAAATACATGGATTCCATAAGGATGGAGCCACCACAAGCAAGGCCCTTTCTTTTGTGCCCACCACCCTTACTGTTGGGCACATGAGCCCAGAACATTGGAAGTCTGCAATTTTCTATAAGCAGTTGAGTGCAGATTTCTGATTTAAAGTTATTAGACCACAATTTATTTTTTAGGACAGCTTCAGTCTTCCATATTGAAATTTAATTTATTATGGCCAAAGTCTATGCTTTGTTTGCTGTTAACTAATTCATTTATGGATACAAACGCAGCAGCCTGAGGAAGCACAAATTTAAAAAACCTAATAATTCAAACAGCTTCAAGGATACATTTTAACATCATATCAGCAGAATTGTACAGTATGATTCTCATTTTTCAAAAATTGCAAGAAAAGTCACCCACTTCTTCTGAAATAAAAATGGCATTAAATAGTAGCCATTAAGGATTCACATTCAGCCTTAACTATGAGAAGAGAGAGAGAAAGAAAAGAAAAGAAAAGAAGCTAACATTTCAACATTCAAACCAGGACCTAAAATTTATAATTAAAAAGCCTTGGTGTGGAAACAGTCATGAGCCATATAGTTTCCATCTCGAGCTACAGTGAATTATTAACACTTACTTTAAACATCCTTCCCTCTTATATCAAAAGTGGATGATCCCATCAATTCAGAAGTGAAATGGGGTCACCCAGATCCAAAGTAGTAATTTCTATGTACTCAGGGAACAACCTTGGCATGTAGAAGAATATTCGTTTGGAATTTTTAAAAATGTTTGTAAAAGCACCCCCCAAATCAGATGGAAAGGAGCTGTGAGTTTTCAGGAACTATGGAATGGAACACTGAAGGCAGTTGAGCCATTGAATATGAAGGGTCTTAAAAGGAAAAAGGAGTGTGGAGGAGAGAGAGAGAGAGAGAGAGAGAGAGAGAGAGAGAAGAAATTAGCCTGCATAAGCCAGTTTATACTAAGTATCCTTAGGCTGACCATATGAAAAGGAGGACAGGGCTCATGTAACTTTAACAGTTGTAGTGAAAAGGGAATTTCAACCAGTGTCATTTGTATGCAATTAGTTCCTGGTGAAATTCCCTCTTCATCACAGCAGTTAAAGTTGCAGGGGCCCTGCCTTCTTTTGTATATGGTCACTCTAGTATAGTGCCTGCACCTTTAACTGTTGTGATGAAGAGGGAATTTCACCAGGAACTAATTGCATACAAATGACACTGGCTGAAATTCCCTTTTCTCTACAACTGTTAAAGTTACATGAGCCTTGTCCTCCTTTTCATATGGTCAGCCTAAGTATCCTGGAGATGGGGATGAGCACCATAAGATTTGAGGTGATATGCACCATGAGGCTTAAAAACACCCCTCAGTGCATGATACAGGAAGGTTTTAGGATGGAAAAGTGGTGCCTTTTCCTCTCCCTACTCTCCAGAATCCTCCCCCCCAAAAAATATTGCAATGAACTGCACAGGTTCAGAACTGGTAGCCAACCCCAAACCTGTGTCTTTAGCATAGTGGGTGATGGAAGGTCTAAGGGCTCTATCACATGGAGCTTATCTAGTGCGATCGAGAGTGGTTACCCACTTAAGTTTGCGGATCCTTTTCATGACATCGTCATCCTCCAGTGCCTCTCCCACCATTTCTGTGGCTTATTCCGCCATGATTTAAGTTGCCGAAAATGCAGCAACAAATATACACTGTCACCAAAGAGCTGGTGTATTTAAGGGATAGCACAATATTCCTGTAATGTTGTAGTGCCATCTGCTGGCTGTATAAATGGAATGTATGGAACACAGAAATGGAACGCACACAAAAAAGGGTGAAGGAAAAGGGAAGGCAAAAGTATTGTTCTCATCATTATCCCAGGAAGACTCAGCAAGAAGAAAGCCCGCTAAGGGTGTGGGTTTTTTACTTTAAGGTAGAGAAGCCCTAAGGAGGTTGAAAACAAAGGTGTCCTTTTTTTATTCTCCCTCCAGCTAGACACAGTCCTATGAGGCTTCTGAGAGAGACTGAGGATACACAGCAACACTTGTATCAAGTCTCTACTCTTATTGGTTATAACAAGAACTATTTTGCATGTTCTTGTATCTTGTGTGCTCCAGTGGCAACAAAATATATCTTTCTAAATGGGTTTCTTCTTATTTTTCTCTTTGAAATGGTATTCTTTCCTAAGGAATCCTATGCAATCCTATGCATTGCTTAGACCTAAAAAAAAGTCCTACAACTCCCAGCTTTCCTCAGCCAGCCATGCTGGGAGTTGAAGGAGTTTTTTCTGTCCAGACTTGCATAGGATTGTCCTGTAAATCTATTTACTGTTTTGTCCTACAGTAGTTAGGAGTGGTTTACAACATCGTCAGCTAAGGATAGTGTGTCTCCTCTGAATGAATGCTTGGAGGCGGTAATGGGCTGGATGAGGAAAAACAAACTGAAACTGAATCCAGACAAGACGGAGGTGCTTGCTGTCAAAGGCCCCAACCTGGGTCTGGAGGTGTGTCAACCAGTTCTGGATGGGGTTACACCCCCCCTGAGAGATTGTGTTCGCAGCTTGGGGGTACTCCTGGATCCGTCGCTCCAGATGACAGCTCAGATTGATGCGATGGCCAGGAGTGCCTACTATCAGCTTCGGCTGATACGCCAGCTGCGCCCCTTCCTAGAGTTGGAAGACCTAAAGATGGTAGTGCACGCGCTGGTAACTTCGAGGCTCGACTTCTGCAATGCGCTGTACATAGGGCTACCTTTGTGCCTAGTCCGGAAACTTCAACTTGCTCAAAATATGGCAGCCAGGTTGGTCACCGGTACACCTAGGGGTGATCACGTTACACCAGTTTTAAAATCGCTTCATTGACTGCCAATCAGTTTCCGGGCGAAGTATAAAGTGTTGGTTATTACCTTTAAAGCCCTACATGGTTTGGGTCCAGGGTACCTGCGGGATCGCCTTCTCCCGTACAATCCGCCCCGCACACTTAGGTCCTCTGGGAAGAACTTACTCAAGCCAGCCAGAACTAGGCTGGCGAGTGTTACCCAGAGGACCTTTTCTTCCATCGCTCCCAGACTATGGAATGGTCTGTCGGAGGAGGTTAGACAAATTGACAGTCTTCATGAATTTAAGAGAGTCATGAAGACTGTCCTCTTCCGACAGGCCTATCCAGATGAATTTTAAGATGTTTTTAATGTTGTATTGTTCTCTTGTTTTTAAAATTTTTAACTGTTATGATTTTTATGTTTATACTGTTGTTGTTCCCCGCCTCGATCCGGAGGGAGAGGCGGGTTACAAATAAATATTATTATTATTATTATTATTATTATGATTCAAATATTTCATTCAAATATTATTAGGCTAGATGTCTGTCAGTCAATTGCAATCCCTTCCTTACTTCTGCCATTTTCTAACATAGTGCGAAGTCATGAAACATTCACTAATGACATAATTACAGAGTGTTACATTACCAAGGAGTTCATCCTCAGCGCCATTAATTCTGAAAAATTGATTCTGAAAAATCATTGATTCTGAAAAATCTAATCTACCTGGGTAATGTGTACCATGCAGAAGTCTGGGCGCACAGGACGCAAAAGTAGAGGCCAATGGGCAGTCTTCCCTTGGTATCCATAGCAGATGGAGTTACTGCTCATCTGCAATAGAAATCTAGAAATATGTAAGTACATTACTCTCTACCAGTAATTTCCCAAGCTTGGGTTCTCAGATTTTGTTGGAGCAGAACTCCCATCATCCCCAACCATTGGCCATGTTGGCTGGGGATGGTGAAAGTGGTAGACCCAAGGCTGAGAACCACTGCTGTCTACTTGGTCTATACCACTGCTCTATATCTTGGGAACCACTGCTCTATTCCAGCCACCCAGGATTCACCTGTTTGAATTGGCCAGACACAACCCTGGAGAATAAATGCACCATGACAGAAAGCACCATCTCACTTCCCATTCCCCACCCCTGATAGAGCAATCAACAGTCATTAGCATTGGTAAAGTGAAAGAGACTTTCACCCATGGTTTGCAGACAGAACAGTGTTGCTCTAAAGTTATCTGGCAAAATCTTTAGCTACAATTCTGTAGGATATACATGTTTGTTTTTTTAATGTACTCTGTTTACTTGCACACAGCCACTGTAAATGTTGTGCATCTTTTCAAAGTAACCTCAAGTGTTATCAGGCCACCTAAGTGAACGTTTTAGGCCTGTTCCATATGTATTAAAAGATCACTTTGTTAAGAAACATGTTTTGGGTCATTCCCTTGAGTATCTCTTCAATCTGTTTTCAATATAATGTGTAAAACACATTGGAAGCTTTGCAAACCAAGGTGCTATATTAATATAGAGCTATTAATATTATTTTCTCTCAACACTCATAAAACTAGCACCTGTAGTTTCAATTTTGCAGGTGTCTGATATTGCCTATCAAAGCCTTTAAACTGAAACAGCAATATAAATTAATTTCTCTGACCTATCTTTTCAAGTAAAGGTTGGAGAGGTGACATATGCATAATAATTGCTATTGTTCATCGGAATACCAGTTTTAACATTTGGATCTTCTATTTTCAAGGGGTGACAGAAAGTGAGCTATCTTGCTGAACAGTGAATCAATCAATGGAACTATATATAATAGCTTGGATAGCCAAAATGCTTTGCAGATGGCATGGTCTTCACTTTTCCCTCGCTTCTCATGAAAATGGTTTGGTAGGGATCAGCAATATCTCCCAATCCATTCTTTACTGTTTTGTAGTTTTGTTCTGCTGTGCATTCCACTCCTCCTGAATGCCAGCTTAACTAGGAAAAGATCTAACATTTAGTCCAGAATAGCATGGCCATGTGTCCTTTACAGAGAACAAAAATCTTCTATCTGAAGGCCCCCTCTATTTGAAAGGCCAACCAATCCAAAGTCAAGTTTAAAGATAAAGAACCATAAGAAGGGAGAGCAGGCAATTCAACTCAATATTTCTAAATCTATAAAATATGACTGTTTTCCTCTGAATGCTAAGTGGTTTATATGTTATTAGAGAGTTTTCAAATTCAGTTACAGTTACCTATTAAGCCCATCTCAAGAAGCCTTCCCTCTGAACAGGAACAGTACATTGCTACTTCCAAAATAGGAGGGTTTTATATCACAGAATTTGGCTTATTACTGAAACATATTTGGTCAGTGTAATATTTTACTTACAGAGTGGTGCTAGCAATTGTCTATTTCAAGTGCCAGTTACAATTTATATAAAGCAGCTTCAGAATTTTGTTATGTTCCAACAGGATTATTGTCTTCATTATAGATAACAGTAAAAGCAAAGACAAACACACACACACACATTCTCTTACAAAACATAGAAGAGAAATCATAAGTCTTCTCACAGACATTATTGGTAGTGATAGAAAAGTTGATTCGGTTCTAATCTACGCCAAGGAGGATATTGCACTATGAAAGCGGTATGGAAGTGGTATATATACCACTTTCATACCGGTATATCCTGCTTGGTGTGGCTCTTGCCTTTTATATACAACTTTCATATCGCTTTCTCAGTGGAATATCCTGCTTGGTGTAGATTAGGCCACAATGCCTTTATAAGCATATTAAACATAGAGACCAGGGGAAGTATTGTACACGGTGCTTATTATTATTATTATTATTATTATTATTATTATTATTATTATTAACATGTATTTGTATCCCACCTTTTTCCCAGGGCTGTGACTCAAGGCGGTTATGCCCCCACCAATTCTGTTGTACAAATGGTGGATCCTGCTACTGTAATGGCAATCAACAGTTAAACAATCCAACAACAAGCCATGGGGTCTCTTACAGGGTTAACCTATCATTCTGGGTTTGCATTTAATGATAATTCAGGATTCAACAGACCATACCCAACCCATAGTCTGGGTTGCCATTATATGTGAACCAGTTTTGGGTAACTACATTTGAACTACAAAGAGAGAGAGAGAGAGAGAGAGAGAGAGAGAAAGAATATCACAATGGATTTTTGCTTTCATATCAGTAGAGTCAGAGGCAAGGTTATTTGGTTCACTGTAGTAACTATTACAAAATCAGCCCTAATATTTGGCAACAGATGTCTTCTGTCTTTGGACCAGATGCTAGATATACAGTAATCACTTTTGGAGGGTATTTTAACTGCATGGTAAGTCATTTGGCAACCTTCTTCTTTTGTCTGGAGATCACCTGGCTCAGGACAAATAGTCAGAGGCATCTATTTTAACAGACCATGAACTGGTCATAGTAGAATCACAGATATCAATTTTCTTGATTTATAAGGCACAACAGTTGCACCACAGAAATAATAAGGCTGTTTAAAACCTATCTCTCTTAAATTTTGATTTAATTCATTATGTCTTGGCATTAGGTCCAGAAAATGTAATCCTTTTGGATAATTGCACCTAAAAGGTCAACAAACCCATGCAGACTGTGTTTTATTTAATTTATTTTTTTTATTTAAAACATTACTTGCCCACCTTTCAGGGCAGAAGCCCTCACAAGCTGGCTTACAACAATTAAATAAATGTACAAGCAATAAAAACATACACAATAAAATAGCAGTTAAAACTATAAAAGCTAATAAGAAAATCATCAAGAACAATGGCAAAAGCAGCAAAACAATATTCATCATGAGAAGGTCACAGTAAAGGCCTTCTTAAAAGCCTGAAAGGATGATCCATGGTGGGAATTTGTTCGAAAGGTGTGGGGCCACTGCAGAGAAGGCCCTCTTCCGTGTACACACACACATAATTTCTCTCACTGGTGGGCAAATGAGAAGGGCCACTCTTTCTGATCTTAAAGTCCAGGCAGGTTGATATGAGTGAAGGCGGTCCTTCAAGTAACTTCAAATAATGGTGTTGATGACAATAAGAGCTTGGCATGAAGCTATTTCATTGGTAAAGGCCAGAAATGGACAATTTCGCTCTACTTGCTAGGCATACAATGCATTTTAGTTGAGATGGCACAAGATAGTATTTGCTTTAGAGGATCAGGCTACCTGCTGTGTTTATATAAAGTCCAATCCTTTGAATATTGCCCAAAATATAATAAAAATAATCCTTGAACAATAGAGTGCACTAGAGAGATTTATCACGAGTTTTGCCAACTTTTTCAGTTCATGAAGGGCATAACAGCAGATGTGCTGGAGGGCTGGCAGGGATCCATAGAAATACAATAATAAACAGTAAACTAATTGCATACATTATCATTTTCATACAAAGAGGCTAAACAAAAACAAGTCTAGATATAAAACACAAGGGAGGGGAAGAATGGGTTGCATCCAGCATTGTAGCATGTGCAGAAGAGCTTTTTATCTAGTAGAGGTCTCTGCTAATAGAAGAGAGAGGAGGTGATTTCCACCAATGTTCCCTCATCCTGAAGCTGCAGGAGCCCTGCTCTCTTTTCTATCTTGTTACTCTAGTATAGCTCCTGCAGCTTTTACTGTTTTGATGAAGAAGGAATTTCACCAGGTGCTGCATGCATACAAATGACACCTTCTGAATTTGTCTTTTCTATGCAACTGCTAAAGGTACAGGAGCCCTGTCCTCCTTTTCATATGGTCACTCACCCTACATTTTGAAACATAAGGCCCAAGCCAGCAAGGAAAGTTCACACGTGGAAGTAGGTTATGCACATGCATCTTGTTGCCACAGAGCTTCCATTTTGTCCTCACATTTCCATCTTATCAGCTTCTTACTGCAAGACTGGCAAAAGCTACCAGCTAATGACATCTGGGCTTGACAGTCAAGACTCTTACCCCTCCACTAAACACCTAAATGCCCTGGGCCATCAGACTCGCAGACATGCTAAGCCAGTCTTCCCTGCACCCAAATGCAATCAAGACAACATCTCCTTACTTGACAACACCAAAACTACTCATCAAGTGTCATCTGCTGCTCCCTTTTCAGGACATGGCTTTGGCATAGTCAACACCTCTGCAGTGGGCATCTATGTTTTTGTTTTCTAAACAAATATGATTCGTTTGGATTTCAGGATAGAGCAGCCCCACTTGCAGGCAGCCTGTCTGTCTGATCCTTGGAACTCCCAACTGGGTTCCCACCTTTGTGCCCATCACTCCATGTTTCTGTCCATATTACAGCCTGCCAATGTCTCATCTCTCTGCTTTTGGAGCTAATCCAGGAGTAAGCAATGTAGTGCCTGCGGGCACCTTGCACACCTGGACATGTTTCTGAGCACCTGCCAAGGTACCCTACCCCTCCACTTTTTAAAAAATTAACACATTTTCTTACCGGTAGCTAGGCTTGCTGTAAAATAGGTTTCTGTTGGTGCTGAAAACTGTGGGTTTAAAGAAGTTGCTTTGGGTGTTGGGGCTCAGACTCCACTTCTGCCTTATACTCAGTCTTATGGGCAAGTTACTTGGAGCCTATTGCTGACACCCCTACCGCACTCTCTACTCTCTACTCAGCAAGCTAAAGATGGGTAAAAGACTCATTCTCTGTCTCTCTTTCCTCTACCTCTCTTCCTTCCTGCTTTTGTCTCACTTTCTCCTTCTCCCTCCACTCTGTCTTTTCTCTCTCTCAACTTTCCATTGTTCCTTCGATTTCCATGTCTTAGGTTCCCTCTACAAGAATTTGATTTGACGCCTGGTTGTCCAATTATGTGCATCTTCTGGCAATCGCTTTTACGGCAAATCACTATACGCAGGAGGTGGTTAAGCGCATAACTGGTTGCCTTACCGGCTGTATGAAACTAGGCTGACCATATGAAAAGGAGAACAGGGCTCATGTAACTTTACAGTTGTAGAGAAAAGAGAATTTCAGCTGGTGTCATTTGTAAGCAATTCATACCTGGTGAAAGTCCCTCTTCATTACAACAGTTAAAGCTGCAGGGGCCCTGCCCTCTTTTGTATCTGGTCACTCTAGTATAGTGCATGCAACTTTAATTTCTTTGATGAAGAGGGAATTTCACCAGGAACTAATTGCATACAAATGACACCGGCTGAAATTCCCTTTTCTCTGCAACTGTTAAAGTTACATGAGCCCTGTCCTCCTTTTCATATGGTCAGCCTAATGAAACGCGCTTTAGAGGTGTTTAATGGTCATAAGGCGCTTTAACTGCCGTGGTACATTAAAACTTGCTATTTAACGCACATTCGATAATGCGCATAATCGGATAGAAAAAGCGCCTCAACCCGATTTGCACTCCGCTCTTATAGAGGTCAAATTTTTAATGCACCTTGAAAGAGTTTTAAATCGCTCTTGTAGAGGCACCCTTACTTTCTGGGATAGCCTTCAATAATTTATACTCTTATCACTAAGGGTGCTTCCAGACAGGATCTCCTAGTACTACCACTCAAACAACATGGTGTAGCTATTCCACTATATTCTCCTTAATGGATTTTCTGTGGTCAGAAAAAAAGATGGAAATAGTGGTGGAAAGACATGGGAGGGTTACAAATGGAAGGCAACATCATCTGGACACTGCTGCCCGTGCCCCTGAAAGGTCTACTCTAAGCATGACTAAGTCATGCCAATGGTTTCAATAGGTAAGCATGAGTAACTTGTCGTTTAGGTTTCAGTGAGTCTTGTCTAAGCAAGACTAAATCTGGATGCAACCTGATATGTCCAGTTGTCCTAATACATGTACTAAGCTATTTTGTAACTCCAGCTGATCCAATAAGATAGAAAATCTAATTTGCCACAAGTCGATTACTTTCTAGCAAATCAGCTGTGTGCTTGGGAAAGTGGCATGGCAGAACAATTACCCCTCAATTATGTTTCTCTTAGCAAAGTTCTGTTCACAAAGAAACAAAACAGTCATTTGGAGTTTCAAATCTTACAATATCTATCTTATGGCAGTTCTGTTTCTCGTTACTCTCACATTTAAAGAAAAGAGTTCTTTTAAACACTAAAACCTCTGTGGGTCTGTCGCTACTCTGAAGTCTCCCTCTTCACAAATTCTTAAGCACACATAGGACTTTAAACCAGCTTACATGAATTAGTTCCTTGTGATACTGTTCAGCAGTGGGTATTTTACAGGTCTAGTAAAACCACAACAACACACACACACACAAGTTAAAGCTCTATTGTTTATTTTTAGGGCTTATTTTCCAAGTGAAAAGTTGCAGCGGCTTGGATATGCCTGCAACCAGATCCTTCTCTGGCAGAAAACCAGTCAACTGCAAGGACAACACATCACATTTCCCTGCACTCTTAAGAGACCTGGACCATGATGTGTACACATATAGTTGCCAGTCAATCATATTCCACCTCACTAATTATTTCTTCAGTGAAATGATTGGGGGGGGGGGATATTTTAAAAAATGCAGACTTGACCAGATTGAAATCAGGAGTCTGTCAGACCTGGCTCCTGTGGAGTCAGTGGTGGGTCAAATGGCCCTGGCAAGGGAACGCAAGTCTGAGAGAGACAAAGCAAAGCCCCTGGCAAAGGCAAGGTGTAGTGAATCTGTGTCAAGGAGCAGAACAGCCCTGACATCCTTTGTTCTCGCCGAAAAGAAACAGGTGTCTGGCCTGCATACTCTTGGGGAGAACATGGGGTAGTCGAGCTTCATTCACATGACCTACGTGAGCCTCTCAGGTGCTGTGGGGAGCTTTTGTAGGCCTGACTAATCTCCCTGCAGTTCTCTTCTTTGATCTGTGCTCAGAGCTGGTTCCTAGGCTGAGGCCCTGCTGTCGGCTTAACAGAGGTTGGCATCAGAGCACTGATATCTTTTCATTGAGCACATTGCCAGCAAGAAAATATTTGAACAGCCACATAGGCTAATTTAGATGCAGAGTTTAAGCAAAGCCTTTTTTGAAAAAAAGGTGTGTGTGTGTGTGTGTGTGTGTGTGTATGTGTGTGTGTTTATAAACATACACTATATACAGCTATGTCTTTTATTTGTTTGTTTATTTATTTATCACTTACCGCATCTAAAAAAAGTTTACTATAATATTTAGAGCAAATGTTTTCAGAATCTGCATCTGTGCCTATCATTTTAAATTTTTATTTCTTATTATTTTTTAATAAAACATTTGTATCCTATCTTTCTGTTGCATACAGCAGCAGCACCCAAGGTGGCTTAGAGTACAATCAAGATGGTTAAAATTCACAGTATAATAAAACTATATGTGATGGTATCATGTGTATATCACTGGGATTGGATGGGATGATATCATATCAAAACTATCCCAGAAGAAACTGTTTGGGAAATCAGAGTTCAAACGTCAACCAAGCCAGTGGGATCCTTGAAAGATAATATTTTTAACCTGATGATGGAACACCATGGAAGGCTGGGTGGGTTAGATGGATCTCTATGGGCAAGGAGTTCTAGAGTTGGCTGCCATTGTAAAGAAGTCCCTCTCCGGTATACCCACTAACAAAACTTCAGATGGTGGTGGAACACAGAGAACGCTCTCCTCCAATTATCTAGTGGGAAAGCAGGATTATATGGGCAAAGTGCTTGAGCGGGTGGTTGCAGGACAACTCCAGGCTCTCTTGAATGAAATGGGTTATCTAGATCCATTTCAATCGGGATTCAGGCCTAATTTTGGAATGGAAACTGCCTTGTTACCCCAGCAGGTAAGTCCCCCCCTCGCGCTCCTCCTTACCTGCCGGAGCCATCCACTGGCGCCCATGGGTGCCAGCAGATGGCAGCGGACAGCCCCGGCAGGTAAGGAGGAGCGCAGGGGGGAGGGGGTCCGATCCTCTGATCCAATCTGATCCGGATCGGGTCCTTTTCGGATCAGATCTGATTGGCCGATCCAGGTGCAGGGGATCGGGATCGGATAATTTTATCCGATCCCAGCCGGATCGGGGTCAGATCGTGGATCGGACCCGATCCATTACACACCCTTAACATTCATCTTAAGTGCATTGATTTTATCCCACATACTTGAGTTTAACAGTGTCATTCTATCTATATCTTGTGTTATCTCACTAATCAGATCATTAGGTTAGTTTTGGCATGATATCATCACACACCGGGTTTGCCCCCATAAAATCCTAGTCTCATCTAGACTGACTTTCTTTCTTTCCTTCTACTACCCCAGATTCAGAAGGTCAGAGCCAGAAAAACAACTATTCTTAATTGCTTCCTCCACACAAGTTCTGAGGATGGAGAAAAAAGGATTGAAAAGACTTAATATCTTCTCAACCCCATCTATTGGCATCAATGGAAGCAGTTTTAAAATAAATAAATAAATCCCCAGGCAGTGTGTGCATGCTGAAACATCAGGGAGCACTGCATGTCTTTTGGCATGTGGTGGTCCCATCCTGGACCAGGCCAAACACATTCATACTAGAGCAAGAGTAGGTAACCTGATGCCCTCCAGATGTTTTGGCCTTCAACTCCCTTATCAATTTTGATGCTGTCCGGCACTGATGGGAGTTATGGAAAGTATATGGAAAGTATATGGAAAGTATAAGTTTGCCTATTCTGCTCTAGAGTATGAAACACCGGGGGGGGGGGGTTAGCTGCACGCTATGTGACCGTGTAGTTTGAACCTCAGCAGAGACAGAAAATGGACATGTGTGAAATGTTAACAAACTTTTCCCTTTGTCTGTTTGAAATAGAACCCATCAAGTGTATTTATAGAGAGTAAATTTACATTTTTGGCAAACTGGCACATTCACATGTCAACAAGTTGTGAGATCAGTGGAAGCCACCCAAAGCACAGGATGAAGTCACCAGTACATAAAATTCTTAAATTGCTTTGGGGTTTTGATACCTGGTAAGAAAGAGAGAAAGATGGGGGAAGTTTGATGCTGCTGGGATTGCAGCATTCCACTGATGAAGTAGAAGTGAGGAATTGTGTGAAATCAGGCAGGGAACGTGAGTTGGTTTATATAGTTATTAAATGAAGAAAGTGAAAAATGGATCTCCCCTCAGATACTAGGAAGGGGTGGGGGAGGGTTATAAAAATGTTTGAAAGGCTTCACACCAGGTGCTAAAACTACTCCATTTGCCTGACAACATTGCATGCAACATAAAGGCTCTTTAGAGTCTGTGATTTTTTATCTCTGTCTACAGGAGAGATATTTTCAATTCAGTTTAACATTCTAGGCCACCCTGCCCATTGGATGTACTTCATATTTTTAGAAAAGTATCCATTTTAGGGTGTTTTTATCTCCTTAAAGCCTTTACACATACCTTGATAATATTTCAGCTGGTAGGTTTTTTTGTTTTGTTTTGTTTTTGCAAACCTTCATATTGCTAGTTTTTTTTAAAAAAAATGTATCCAATCAGCAATCTCTGGGAATAGCAAAATACAAAATAAAATTCACATACATACACACACACACACACACACACACAGAGTCACTTACACTTTGAGAATTAGTATTAAACCAGTTCACAGAAAATCTTCAGTGGATAATTTGTAGCTCAATGGCAAATGTATCAGACTTAATTAGTGATATTATCTTCGAAAAGCTTCATTTTACCATTGGCCATCCAATGAGTGGGCCTGTTTTTCTTTGTTTTAGATCCCCTTTTACTTAATGTAAAGTGGGTGATTCATTTCTGCTTCCACAGCCAAGTGGTCTTATTAATAAATGTAAGTGCATGCTAATTAAAATGAGGTCAAGAGTCTAATTTGAAGTGACAAATGCATGGAAATTTGAAGCTGTCTCATTCCTAGTTATTGAACAGGTGCTGGAGCAGAGTGTGCCAGAACCACTTAGCCTCTTGGTGTCTGTCCTATTTCTCATAGCCTTTTTTTTTTTTTTTTGGTGGACATCAGAAGAATATTGTCACCATTAATTAAAATTATGTCTACATAGATGTAAGGGGCTGTAGTTATATCACTTTCAGAAAGAAATAAAAATAGGGAAATATAATTCCTTCCTCGAACATACCATGCTCTTTGGATGACAGGCTTTCTGATTTGGCAATAAGATCAAATCATCCAGATACCAGATTTTCTAAATCATAATCTTTATCTGATGACTTTATTGACAGTTGAAAGCTTCCAATGTGGGTTGACATCTGGCTTAGCAATGTGTAATACTTCATGCTACAATTCACATATTTTTAGCTCTACAACAGGGATTTACTGTCACTCTCTTTGCAATCTAGGTTCATAAGAATTGACACAACGTATTTGTTGGCCTATATATATATATGCAGATAGCTTACTCAGCAAGTAACTGCACATTCCCCCCTGAGGATGGGTTCTGATCATTATGTCTTCAATCACATCACATTCTTGTCCCCTTCTCTCTCTCTCTCTCTCTCTCTCTCTCTCTCTCTCTCTCTTTTTGTAAAAAGCATCACCTAGTCATGATATTTTTCATGAAATTAGACTACCTGAACAAGTTAAAACATAATAATTTCTCTAGTCCTCAAAATCTGGCAAATTTGAAAGATTTTTTCCTCAGGAAAAAATAACTGATGACTATGAAGTCAATTATGTATTTAATTAATTCACATAACCTAATTGTGTGTGATTTCACCAATGATTGTAAAAAAAGCAGATGGAAAGAGATAACCACTCATTTCTTCCTTCAGTATGAATGTGTTGATGCTAACATGTAAAGTTTGGACTAAGGTATCTTTTAACTCTAATTTGTTAAGGAAATAAGGCTGGACCCAAAGGCATCCTTCAAAATATGGAAATACACTCCACTGACAAAAGGGCTGGTTTACACTTCATGCTGCAGCATTGTGTGAAAAAAGCACAGCTGAATCCATAAAAGTTTTTCTGCTTGTGCAAGAGCTTGTGGAATATTTTTGTACCTCTTTGTTAAACAGAAATATGAAAACTGCTGTAGCACTCTGAGAATTCTTCTGCAAGCTCTTGTATGGCTTTACAATATATTTTCCATCTGCTCAGAGTTCTTTGGATCCACCTTACATTTACAGATGCTGAAAACTAGAGAACTTTCACATTACTGTATTTCAGAGAAATGTTCCTTATACAATGTTTCTAACTAACACATGTTAAGTAGCGCAGCTGCCTATAGCCTTGGCAAATCATCTGCCATCCATTTTTCCCACAAGGGAGATACAGTAATCTAAATAATCTGGAATAATTGATAGTACAAAGCATTCATTTGCACAACCCTTTCATTCCCACGTTGAGCAAATTTAGCAACTGTTGGTAATGTATTTATCTAGATAAATACAAGGAATATACCTCAAGAGCCCAAGGCAATGGATTGCATCCAATGTTAGTCTAACTTAAGTCACATCTATTTCAATGGGCCTAGTCTAAGTAGGGCTACGCTATATTTTAATATATTTTACAATAAAGTAACAATCCAAACTTTCACACTTGTACTCCACATACATGTACAAAGTCACGAGGCTAATAGAATCTTTTTTATATTGCTGCTCAAAATACTTGAATGGCATGCTCTTATTTCTGCTCTGACATATTCTGTGGGAGTACCTGGCGGGAGGCAGGTACTCCTAGCAATGCCCTAAGAAATTTAGCCTAGAGAGTTTTTAGAGGTATCATCAGGTACTTCAATGCCAGCTCCAGGTTTTTGAGGACCCTTGAGCACGATGCCTTCAACAGGCCCTCTCCCCCAGCAAATGTATTTTATCATTGCTATTGCCACTAGGTGCTATTGCTTATCATCCTCTTTCTCATCTTTGTTGCTTGCTTGAGAGGCAGAGTCTGTGAGTAAGAAGACATATCCTGCTTTTCTTTCTCACCACCACTGTTGTCCTAGGCAGTGAACAAGCAGGTTGCAATGGCGAAGATGAGGAGAAACTCCAGGGAGTTCTTGTCAGTGGGCTCTTGGCAGGTGCCCAGCAATGCCTACCCTTGATGCCGGCCTTGAGGTACTTCACCACCATCAGTGGTTGGTGAGATGACTATCCAAGAAATCTTTCTTCTTCTAGCAAATTGTGACCAAGTGGATTTGAGGCTGTACATATAATTCCCCATTCTGAATGTGACAATGTAATGAATGAACATGTGTTAAAAGCTCAATTAAAAACAAACAAACTTTGGTAACTTACAAGTATGACTATGATCAGAAATTCTGTCCAAAAGCCCATTAAAAGACTGCATATTTAAGGGACAAGGGGAGACAGTCAGGACTTTTCAATTAAGGTCATTGACATGTAATATTTTCTTTAAAAAGACAACAGGGAAAAAGTAGTAGCTAAGTAGCAGTTTCATTAGATGGCTGGAACTAAGCAAGTGGAGAAATCAAATACAACAAATACAGATCTAACTTATTAAGATGTTACGGGACAAACCATCTAACACTAGTTTAGTTAGGTTCCCTCAGTTCCAGCTTCAAACCTTTGTGTATACTCACTGGGAATTCAAAGTTAATTTTATGTAGTGTAACCTGGTATGATTTTAACAGGCCCCTCAGGAATGTTGTGAAGTAGGGCATCGAGTTGCCCCAAGGGTCCTATATCCAGAGTACAGAGTTCATTTTAATTTAATTAAGCCACAGCAATGAACACTAGTTTGAAACACAGGGTGCCCTTATTTTTTCACATATTTGCAAACATAAAACGTTTGTTTTTAAGGTCAGTGCTTTATAGAAGGCTCTTTATTTTCTTCTATCACACAAAATGTCAAAGCAATATGGTCACCCAACAAGCCAGGGGTTTGATCTAGATCAGCAACAAAGAAAGTGAGCCCTATCATGAAGTATTTTAGGCTATCCATTAAATAAAGTTCCAGATAGTTCAAAATTAGCTGGTAGCCAATCCACAGAACCCCTTTGAACTGAATTCTAGGATCACTAGATGTGCTAGAATTTTTAACTAAAATGTTGCCTAGTGAGGAGATGCTCCAGCTACTTCTAGATGAAGCTATTATGGTGCCATTGCTCTGCTTCATTTGTGGAATTTTCAGGGTGTGTGTCCATCCAGATGGCATCATCTTCAACTCACAATCCTCCTGTGTTTTCCCACTATGTACACAGAAAATCCATCAAGAAAAAACAGACAGAATAGCTGCACAATGACTGCTGATCAGTAGCACTAGGAGACCTTCTTATGGAAGCACCTCCATCTCCTCCCGAACCCATCCGATGTGTTGTATTTTGTGTAATTTTGTAACACTTCCAAGAGTGTTCTCATTATTTAAAGCAAAGATAGGAGAACATTTTCCTACTGAGTACCACATTCCCTATGGGGAAATTGATGGTGGTGGCCTACATCCTAGTGATGGGAGGGCCAAATCTGAAAGCGGGCAGGGCCAAAGCTGAAAGTAGACAGGGCCACCCCACCTCTCATGCCACACCCTTCAATCTCTTACCTTCTCTTTCATACATACACAACCCATTCACACATAGGATCCCCTGAGCTGCCCTGCTCTAAAGTATCCCTGTCAGACTTATACACCGCAATAGAAAAATTCACTAAATCCAGGTGTAATTAAAAAATCATTGAGGTAAATAGGTACACCATATGAATAGCTAACCACAACCCTGAATAAAAAAATATTCTGTTGTCCCACTTCTAATGTGTATGTTTTTCTTCCTTGTCTCTCTTCTTTATATCACATGATCACATGTCAAGTTTTAGGCTCAATAATTTCACTTTGGATATATTCAGGAAATGTATTTTGGTGGTTATGGATATGAATATCAAATGGACTATGCGAAAAGAAAACAAATACTGTGCCCTGAGTGCATAATTAATCCATCACCTGTTTATAAAATAAACCTGCTTGCAGCAGAATCAGGATGTATTTTTGTACCCTCTCACATAGCACAATTACTACGACTTCTAGCAAACCTTATATTTTAAACTCTATCTCCCCTGGAGACTTATTCCTTTTCTGAGGCTTCAGAGGCAGGAAGGATTGGCTCAAACCAAATCCAATTGTATATTAATTTTCCCCCTAGTTACATCTGTTCCAAACTCTCTCTCTCTCTCTTTAAAGATTTTCCTCCCATTTGGGCGTTTTAAGACTATAGTCTCACTGAAGTTTGGAGAGAAAGAGTGGTGTATTTTTATTTAAAAGTTGAATTCTGAATGTACTTTTTTACATTCATAGGGAGATGTATTCCTCACCTATGAAAAAATCTGTTAGTACAATAAACTTTTTCAAGAGATTTTGTAGGGGAGACATTAAAGAAACTATGTAGTGCACCTACAAAATGGTGCTTAAATGACCCAGTTCGTGCATAATGACAAACTATGGGTTAAACAACCCCTAGTTAGGCAGAGCAAGCAAGCAAGCATGCTGCTGCTGTTTTGCATCTTGTTCACCCTGTTCCTGGATTCTTTGATGTGACATCCAAACCCAGAACTCTGGTTTGTTGTTCGTTAAAACTCTGGGTTGTTTGTCCCTCAACAACCAGAGTTTCAGGTTTGTATATCATGACAAACAACTGGGTTTTTTTTATGAAAGTAGATGTAAAGCAGAAGTGGTGACAGAGTGGAAGGCAACACATTTGCTCACTCAGGCATGACCCCCAACAAACTACGGGTTGTTTAACATTATGTTTGAACCAGGACAACTGTATTTAGCATCAGGGCAGCAAACTCAATTTAATTTATGTGGTCAATATGGTGTTACAATTTAAGTGAGTTTAAAATGAAAATCTGCACATGGTCGAAGTATTACTTTTTTTGGCAAACTGCTTTTATCCTGTTCAGAAATAAAGAAGTAGATGTTGTTAGGAATATTGCAACCTCATCTGCAAGTTACTGGAAGGGAGCAGTGGTGTTGCAGTTAGTTAATGCATGGGAATTTAGACTACAGCTAGCATACAATGTGGTTTCCTGTGATTTCTGTTTTTCTCCTCCCCTTCCTTCCCACCCACCCCCTCTCTCTTTGATTTCCTCCATTACTTGGAGCTCATGTTTTACTCTGTCACTCCTCTCTGTGTAATGGAACACAAAATGGACCAAACTCTCTCTCTCTCTCTCTCTCTCTCTCTCTCTCTCTCTCTCTCTCTCTTCTCTCCCTCTCCCTCTCCCTCTCCCCCTCTCTCTTTGAATCTCTACACTGTATTTGTATTTTATATACAATAACATTTCTGAGTAAAACCATTTTGCCTTTTCTTTACTAAAGAAGAGTGTGGTCTATTTTTATTCTAAGTTAGTCCTGTGTGCATATGGGACAGATAGACACTCGTCTGTTTTTAACTATTGAATCTGCTTTTTGACATGAGTTGGGCCATCAAGACAGCTCCAAGGATGATCACTAATCAACCAGCATTGTGATTTTGGGTTAACAAAACATTAATTTCTATGCAGCTTTATTGTGATAGATCATTCTGCCTGAGCAACTGAGCCATTTAAACCCACAGTTAAAATGGAGAGAATGTGCTATGCATTGCTTAGATTATTCAAAACTATTCTGTGGTTTGGCTTGCTAAGTATAGCTGAGGCATAGGAAACATACGCATGTGACCAAAAACAACCTCAACCTTGCGGCCATTTTTTTTTTTTTTGCTTCCTTCTGTGATTGCCCATATCCTTTTCTTGTTTAGTACTGGTTCTTAGAGTAGCCATGTGGGCACGCTCGCTGGGGCTGATGGGAACGAAAGTCCAAAATGTATTAAAGACACCAGATTGAGAAACACTGATCTATGACAAAGGCAAGGCAGTATCAGGTGTCCTCCTCATCCTTTTACATGAAACAATGATTTATGCACAATACGTGTTCAGAGGAGGGCAACGAGGATGATTAGAGGTCTGGAAATAAAGCCCTATGAGGAGAGACTGAAAGAAGTGGGCATGTTTAGCCTGGAGAAGAGAAGATTGAGGGGAGACATGATAGCACTCTTCAAATCTTGAAAGGTTGTCACACAGAGGAGGGCCAGGATCTCTTCTCAATCAACCCAGAATGCAGGACACTGAATAATGGGCTCAAAGTTACAGGAAGCCAGATTTCAGCTGGACATCAGGAAAAACCTCCTGACTGTTAGAGCACTATGACAATGGAACCAACTACCTAGGGAGGTTGTGGGCTCTCCCGCACTTGAAGCATGCAAGAGGCAGCTGGACAGCCATCTGTCAGGTATACTTTAAGGTGGATTCCTGCATTGACCAGGGGATTGGACTCGACGACCTTATAGGCCCCTTCCAACTCGACTATTCTATGATTCCGTGAATACAGTAGCAGGATCTACACTACTGTTTTAAAAAGGTTTATAACAACAGTGATAACTGTTGGGGCCCAGGACACACTCCATATACAGTTTTCAAGCTGTTTTCAAAGTGTCATATCCTGCGTGGTGTAGATCTGGCCAGTGTCGATATAAACACAGACATTATATTAACTCCTTCATGAAGCTTTTTCAAGGCTAAATCAGCACAGCAGTTATTAGAAGACCTCTTTCATGACCAAGAACAGTCTATAGTAAACATTTCTATTATCAAGAGAACCTTGTTACAACTAGAGTTTAGCCCTTGCTATTCTGTAGGGCTAATAACACTAGTTCTTTCACCCTCTGTTGCTAATTGGCTATGGAGATACAAGGATACAAGCCTTTTGCCTCTTATTTTTTAATAAGCTATGTAGGAAATTCTAAACAGGAAATTCTCTGTAACTATGCTTTGGTATTATCAGAAGCATTTACACCCCCATATGAGATCTGTGGGGATGTAAAACAAAAGAACCACAATGTTAAAACCTATAAGCCTTCCTCAACTTGTAGCCCTACAGATGGATTAAAATTCCCATCATTTTCAACCATCAGCAATGCTGCTTTGGTGCAAATGGGAGTTTAGTCCAAAATATCTGGAGGGCACTATGTTGGGAATTGTAACAATATGAAAGAACTGCTGGATTGGGTGTGCTTCCTGGGAGAAGACAGGAAGGAGTTAAGGGCGACACCCATGGCTTCTGGCCTGAGGAGAGGCCACAGCCTGAGAGAATTCTGTGGAAAAGGCATTAAAATAAAAACTTAGGTTTGTTTGAAAGGCAGGGTCTGAGTCTGTGGGCTGCAGTCCATCAACTTTGAAACAGGGATGGCTGTTGTAAGCGCTCACACCCATCTTGATAGAAGGAACAAGGCATTAAGAGAGCTCAATCTGTGATATCATACAATACACTGAGAAAAATCAGATTTGTTTTTTTTTCAATAATTAATTCCTCATAAGAAGTATAAGTAATCTCTCAATATTGGTTTCCATTTTCATAAAAAAATCATTACATCTTTATGTAATATAGGAAAAACTTAAAATTTGATTATTTTCATGATATCAGTTACATACTGCAGGCACTGCATAAACCTGTGATTCTCGGTATTAAGTCATAGTTCAGTTACTTTAGAAGTCTGCTGCCAATGCAGCGTATTATTCTAAAAGAAGAAAGACTTTAGAAGAAAAAATTAAAAGCAGCGTAAAAGGGAGTTTTAATTTTTTTATACTATGGCAGAGTTCCACAAATTGCTGTCATCAGAGTACCCACACTTTAGAAGTTTTAACCCCTTTGATTTAAAGGAGGCTAACATTCTGGCTGAAAACATTTGTATTTGTTGTCTCTCCTTACAACATTAATCTCATCCCAATCCCTGAGACTTCCTTGTTACATTTTTTTACTCTAGAGTAGGCACAGGCCCTCTACTTTGTGGAAAGGAAGTAGGAGGGCTTTTAAAATTTGGTTTTAGGCCCACTGCACTTACTTTAGAGTAAAAATGAACAAAATATGTAGCTAATAGACACAGATGTCTGAACCGATTTGTTCCATCTTGACTTTTAAGATTTGGCTGGCCTAGGGAATGCTGGGATTTGTAGGACTTTGTTCTGTCTAAACATGCATACGATTGTGCCCTAAGTGGTCTTGATGTTGTTATAAGTGCCAGGTGGGGAGTAAAATCCCTGTGCATTTTTGGATTCATTCTGTGCCTACTATTTTGAAATCACTAAGGCTGGTGTAATAAAACAGAGGATCTATACGTACATGCTATGCCTATGGGGTAAAAATGACAACCCCCTTTGATCTACCTTAAAGGATATCCAATTACAATTTCCAAATAGGAACTTTACGGCAAACGGGAAAATAGCTGTCATCTAAATCTGGAAGAAATGCCAAAAAATGCTAAGAAATGCAATTTTGTTTTTAGATGGTTACGGTATTTTTGTTTTTAAACAGGTTTCACAGCAACAGTTAATGAGATTTAACTACAATTGAAGGACTATGTCTAGTTAAGGCCACAAATCTGTCTTTGCTTTAACTAATAAAATTTGTTTACTTCTGTACTGTTTATAACTTCTGTATTGCTTTAACTGTTGCTTGCCTCACAAAAGTTACATGCAGTCCAAACCAGAAGAATAGCAACCCATGTAAGGGCCTCTTCATACACTTGGGGGAAGTTGTGGACCTAAAAACGTCAAATATAAATATAGGGCTGGTGTCAAGGATAGACATGGCTGCATCCTCCAAAGGGCCCACACCTCAGCAAAAAGAGTGCCCTGGAGTTGGTCCTCCTCCAACCCACCATTGCAACTTTCTTATTCACCTGCCTCTCACTCTGTCCCAGACAACAGTGGTGGTAGTGAGAAGGAGGAGGAGCAGGAGGTGCCACAGTCAGCTGGCTCTGTGCCTGTAAAGCACATAAGTGGTAGTCATGATGAGAAAGAGAAGCAATAGCAATTGGTGACAATGGTGGTGAGAAGGTGGACTCACTGAGGAAGGGGATACATTGAGGAGGCCTTGCCCAAAGTCAGGTTTCCCCTGTCCCTCAGGCAAGCACACATTCCGGCAAACTGACATGGGACACCCAAATCAGTGAGACTTCTTTATTGCAGACTTCTCACAGCAAAAGCTTAATGGTTACACACTTCAGAAATCATATAGCTTGTGGTCAGTAGCTATAGGCTCCAAGAGATTCCAGAACAGTCAAAAGCTAATCACTACTACTGTGATGAGATCCCCATTGCCATCTCCATGGTTTCCCCATTGCCATCTCCATGGTTCTGAACACAAGTGAAGCTCAATTTATACACAGGTGTTGTGTCCACAGACCTGGGACCCTTGGAAGTAGGAATCTGGTTCCACACAAAACTTAGGTGGTAGACATTTATTGTAGTGCTCCTTCTTTGCAGGCAGCTACAGGCAGACTGGCCTTGGCATTGCCCGCCTGCTACAAAACCTGGAATGCATTATCTGTGCTTAATTGCAGGCCATTCATAAATCCTGGCCTGGCTCAAAGAATGGGCCTATCACAAACACTACATCCCTCCTTTCCTTCAAATATGAAAAACAGCAACATAGCTATAAAGTTAAGAGTATCTGAACAACAAAACTGCAACTGTATAAGGAAAATATACAACTAATGCACATATTAAAAATGCACATGCAAATCAAATTAGGTAAACAAGAACAATTAGCTCAATAGTTCACAAAACAGTTTTTCATGTAATATAGTCCTGCAAATAGCTTGGAGCACGACGGCTGGTCCTTGTTGGGTAACGTTGCAAGTTCAAATCTGAAACACCAAGAGTTGCTGGATCTGGTGCTGCAGGAGTGGTGGATGGGATGGGATTTTCACTCTGTGTGAACTGATCATCATCACAGTCAGGTCTTTGGGTCTGAGGGTGTTGTGAAGTGGTTTAATGTGTGAAACATTCCTTGTGATTTTATGGGTACCCCTCTGTGCAGTAACCATCGTGCCATTTATCATTGTGATTTGATATGGTGCAGGACAGAAAGGCATTGAAAGTTTGTTTCGAGGTTGGAGATTCTTAACAAGCACCATGTCCCCCACTTTGAATGGTACTACTCTGGCTCGCCGACGCTGATCAGTGTACTGTTTCATTGCAAGTTTTGCCTTATTATCATGTTGGCGCAGACGTGCATCCTTGAGTGGGACATCTATTTGAGGTAGCTTTGTCGGCACCTGTCTGCCAGACATTATAGTAGCTGGTGCCACACCAGTGGAACAATGGGGTGTGGTTCAGTAGCTGCGGAGAAATTGAAATAATTCTTGTTTCAGATTTGTTCCCTTTGCTGTAGCAATCTGTAAGGCTTTCTTCAGGGTCCTCATAAATCTCTCAACCTCCCCATTTGCTTGTGGCCAATGAGGAGTAATTTTCCGATGTTTGAAACCAAGATAGTCTGAAAATTGAGCAAACTGTAGGCTTTGAAAAGGTGGTCCATTGTCACTTTTGACAACAGCAGGTATGCCATAAGAGGAGGAAAATTTGTCTAATTTTGGAATGACAGCATTTGCTGAAGTGGTAGTGACTGCTTCTACTTCTGGATAACGGTTGTAATCGTCAATAACGACCAAAAGATGTCCTCCAGCAGGGAGATCACAGAAATCAACACTGACTTCCATCCATGGTGTTGAAGGAAGAGGAGAAACATGCAGTGGTGCAGAGTGGATCTGTGGGATTGCTGCTTGGCACAGTGTACAAGATTTTACACGCTGTTCAGTAAGGTTATCAATTCCAGGGAACCAGACCTTTTCTCTGAGCAGTGCTTTGGTTTTAACTACCCCCTGGTGACCTTCATGGGCCAAATCAATTGCACGGTTCCATAGAGAACGTGGAATAACCAAACGAGCACCTCGAAGGAGGAGGCAATTCTCTGTGACGGTAAGTTCACCCTTCATATTAGCAAATGATTAGATGATTGCTCGTGCTTCACAAGTCAGATGTGCTAGATTATTCAGAAGATCTTTCCACCGACCATTGTGGACAGTCTGGATGATAGTCTGTATACACGTGTCAGCTTGTGTAGCAGTCTCTATTTCCTGTAGAGAAAGAGCTTTAGGAACAGCATGGGAGACAAGGAAATTGACATGTGCCTCTGCTTCATTTGTAGCTGTGTGGTTGGCAGCTGTTTTAAATATGGGATGCCTAGAAAAATTATCAGCTGGATTATCTTTACCTGGTCGATACACAACTCTGTAGTTATAGCCTTGCAATTTGAGCATCCATCGCTCAATATGAACTGGTGGTTGAAAGGATGGATTATTAAACATGGGCTCAAGAGGCTTGTGATCAGTTATAACTGTGAATGGGCACCCATATATGTATAAATGAAAATGAGAGCATGCCCAGGCTACTGCAAGAGCTTCCCTCTCTGTCTGAGAATATCGTTGTTTTGTAGGAGAAAGAGCTTTGCTGGCATATGCAATAGTAGAAATGTGGCCATCTTGATCAACCTGTGTGAGAACAGCTCCTAGTCCAACAGGGCTGGCATCCACCACAAGTTCCGTGTTTTTGCTTGGATCAAAGTATGACATGACTACATCACTTGCAAGTGCATCCTTTAACTCAGTAAAAGCAATCTGGTGTTTTTCTGACCATTCCCATGTTTGAGCTTTTTTAGTGAGATCCCGGAAAGGCTGTGAGATTGTGGCTAATCTTGGTGTAAATCGTCCGCAATAGTTTGCAAGGCCTAGCAAACTGCAAACTTCAGTAGAATTAATAGGTACAACAGCATTATGTATAGTCATTACTTTTTTTGGATCTGCCGAAATGCCATCTTTGGAGAAGACATATCCAAAGAATTCCAAAACAGGTTTTTTGAACTCACATTTACTTTGATTTAATGTCAGGTGTACCTCATGCAGTAATTTTTAAACTGCTTCAAGTCGAATATCATGTTCAGTTGAAGTGGTACCAAAAATCAGGATATCATCACTTACATTAAGAACTCCGGGGAGTCCAGCTAGAACTTCATGGATAACATTCTGAAATATCTCTGCAGCTGAAGAAATGCCAAAATTGAGGTGCTTGTAGCGTCGAAGGCCAACATGAGTTGAAAAGGTTGTGATATATCTGGACCCTGGATGGAACTCCAACTGGTGGAAACCAGATGTAAGGTCAAGTTTGGAGAAGAATTTTGTCCCATTCAAATCTGCAATGATATCATCCACAGTGGGAGTAATGTGTCTCTCTCTCTTGTTGGCTTGATTGGGTAAGCGCATATCCACACAAATCTGGATTTTTCCTGGTTGCTTAGGCTTCTGGACAACTACGATTGTAGAAACCCAAGGAGTAGGACCTTCTACTCGCTCAATAATGTCAAGCTCTGCTAGATGTGTTAGTTCTTCTTCAACTAGTTTTCTGATGTGGAAAGGAATACGTCTATGTGGTAATGCCACTGGCTGAACATTTTCATCAATGTGAAGTCTCACTTGCTTTCTTTTTAGCTTTCCAATCCCTTGAAACATTTTTTCATAGGTTTGGAGGCTTTGAGTTATTCTATCAAGATGTATTTCTTGTATTACTTGAATTAGTCGTAATGCACTAGCAGTCTTGTAACTAAGCAGTGTATCGCTGCCATAGGCCACCACATACAGTGGGCTTGTAACAGTTATGCCCCTGAAAGCAAAAGTGGCTCAAAACATACCAGACACTGATAATGGTTTTGGGGTACCATAGGCATATATCTTTACTGCTGTGTTCTGAAGTGATGGTTTCTGAGGGAATGCATCATATACACACTGAGCCATCACATTCACAGATGCACCAGTGTCGATCAAAACTTCAGTCTTATGTCCTTGTATACAAATATGGCAACGTGGTAGACAATTCTGTTTGGAAACACTTGTTTTTGTAGAGTACACTGTGTAAACATATGCATTGTCTTCCTCTGAAGGGTCAGCCTGAAGAGCATTTGCTTGGTCTTGGTTGTGAATGCTTGGTGTAAGCTGTGGTGATCTGCAGACTCTTGCATAGTGGTTTCTTTTTCCACAGTTGTGGCAAATTCTACCTCTGGCAGGGCAATTGCCTCTGTGAGGACAGGATCCTCCACAGTTGTAGCAGGTTGCCTGTGCTGTCTTCATGGACATTTGCTGGGCTTTAGGAAATTGATTGACATTGCCACCTTGAGGATGTGTTCGCTGATTCCTATTGAAATGCTTCTGGAGTGCACGTGCAGTTTGTATTTGTGCAGACTGACCCCCTTGTTCTATTAGCTGAGCATGTGTTTCTGACATTTCATTTGCTCGAGCAGTGTCCAGTATTTTGGTGAGAGTCATCTGGGGTTCTCGCAAAATTTGCCTTCGATGTTTGGCTGAAGAGCATCCCTGTATTATTTGTGCCCTTATCTCGTGATCTGTGTTTGCAAATTCACAGGATCGTGCCAGATGATGTAAACGGGTATGATATTCATCAGTATTCTCTCCTTCCTTTTGGTGTGCCTGCCGAAAGGTGTCCTGTTCAAAGTCTATATTTTTGTATGGTTTAAAATACTTGGTAAGAGCTAGCTTTGCCTTTTCATAATCATCACTATCTCCAGTCTCAGACAATGTTTTGAAAATTTGGTGTACTTCACTGCCTGCAAAATGTAGTAACATTGCCCTTTTGGTGGTAGGGTCATCTACTTTCTTTGCAAGAAATAAATTTTCCAAACTTTTAAGCCAAAGTTCCCATCTAGGTCCTAATGTGCTGTGAGACTCATGTATAGGAAACTCAGGGAAAGAAGGGAACATTTTGAAATCAGGGTTAAAATTGTGAAGAACTGACAGAATTCTGAAGAACTAGGAGGATATCTGTTACTTCTGACTGAAGGTTTTGCTCTGTTTCTTTTAGACAAGAAACAAAATGGCTGCTGCCACTGTTCTTCATGCAGGGCTATGATTATGCAATTCATAAAATGGCTACTTTTCTTGAAAAGACTGAGCAGCCTGTCCTTTTGAAAACAGACAATGTCTTTTCAAGGGAACTGCTCATTTGTCTTAGACAGCTTGTGTTTTACTGGAAGGAAGATCGGAAGAAATACCTGGCTGTATGAAGAGCTCTTAGTTTGTCCTTTTTTTCCCTTTCTTTCTTTATATTGGGTTTCTTTTCCACTCTCGTCGGCAGTGTTGTGTCCACAGACCTGGGACCCTTGGAAGTAGGAATCTGGTTCCACACAAAACTTAGGTGGTAGACATTTATTGTAGTGCTCCTTCTTTGCAGGCAGCTACAGGCAGACTGGCCTTTGCATTGCCAGCCTGCTACAAAACCTGGAATGGATTATCTGTGCTTAATTGCAGGTCATTCATAAATCCTGGCCTGGCTCAAAGAATGGGCCTATCACAAACACTACAACAGGTTCCAAACCTGGACAAGGGAGGGAGATGATTCTTGACATGATACCCAAGGCAATCAAAGGAGCAAATAATTCAAAGGCCTAACAAACCACCCAAAGAGAGCTAGGCCAACCTCAGATCATATGTTGGTAACTCAAAGGCAACACGGGCAAGGCTTAAACAAGACCACAGGGAAAGGTTAATCCTCAAATGCGAGGAGTTCCATGCCACTGCTTTCACATGAGCAGCACCTCACCACATGAGTCCAGGAAGTGGGAAGGAATCCAGCAACCACTGATCAAGCCCAGTCTGCCAGTGCACTGAGCTAACAACAAACAAAAGCCTCACCTATACCTAGAGGCCTTCCAGGGTTGGGAGGGAGGATCCCGGGCTTTCCCGCTTCTAGGATCCTCCCCTCCATCTAAACGCCAGCGTATCATCCTGGAAGTGAGGAGGGACGTTCCGCCGTGGCATTTTTTAAAAAAACAAAACAAAACACAGAGATAGTGCGTTGACGATCCAGCGCAAAGTAAGTTTTAAAAAGGGGAAAAAAACTGCAAAACTCGGCCTGAAACATGCCAAGAGCCACCCCTGATGGGCACAGAATCCCCCCGCAGAGCTCCGTGCCCATTTATTGTGCCATGGTACTTGTGAGGAGGAGGGAGAACCTGGGAGCACACGCCACTCTGCTTGCATTCCTCGGGGTTGTCCTGGGACCATAGGAAAAATTGTGATAAAAGTAGTCCCAGCTAAACCAGGACAACTGAGAGGCCATCCCTGGTTGACCCCAGGATCAACTGGGATAAATGGCTGGTCTGGATATGCCCAAAGACACACAATCCACAGCAAATGAGAGTTCAAGTCTATGAAAAGCCTCACAGTACTTTTCATGGCAAATTCTTAGTAATCCAAAATTCTATTTAGGAGGGAGCATGCGCAGAGTGTCCTCCGGAGTCTCAGACTGATATATTCCTTTTCCAGGAATGCAGAACAGATGTTCCTAGCAAAGGCTCCTCACCTTTGCACCAGCTTAAAAAAGGAGATGTAGGCCTCTTCCAGACCACTTGATAGGCAGGGGCTTTGGCCTTTCAGCAATGTTCAAACAGGCTGCACTGCTCGGCCCACCAAGATTTGAAGGGGACGTTCATAAGATATAAATGGAAGAGATGCAAGTTCCAGAACGACTCCAATGTAGAACTAAAGGGGGTCTTCTGCAGAAAGAGGTCCTACCATAAGTGCAACTCTTCTTCTGTGCATGGAAGCTTCTTCCATTCACAGAGTAAAAACATAGGGTCCAAGCCAATGATGAATGAAGAAATTTAAGTGCCACTCACTGGCACATGCCATTGCTGTTGTTTATCCCAGCAGGCAATATCATCATCTTCTCTGGCTTGTGGGAAAGCCAGAGAATATATCACAGTCACGTTCTGCAGAAAAACTATGGGATTAGTTGCAGATTTAGTCATGTGCAACTGGGCTGGTGAAAGCAGACTTACCTGTCCCCTCCTACACATGGTAGCCCCTCCAGCCCCCTGAAATATGTACACAGAGGGTCAGGGGACTCTGCTAAATGGGGTAAGCTGTGGGGTTGGAAGGAGGTACCTTCCATGAACAGAGTCCTTTCATCAGATGCAGCAACCAACCCTTTGTCAGTAAGATTTGTTGTTACTATTTGGATATTTGGGGAAAATAAATATGGATATTTGCATCAGACTTGACTGGGAGGATAATACTTGCTAATCAGTATCTGGAGGGTTTGTTTTTTTACATTAAGATAATCACTAATGTTTATTTTTTCCCAGATGCGCAAATTTTATAAATGTCTTCTCATCTGCTGTCTTGTATTTCTTTTCATTTTCTATTTTTTTGTTCAAATCTGAAAAATCTCAATAAAATTAAATAAAAAATCTGGGACCTCAGCTTGATGAAGGTCCATAGGCGTGCGCAAGGGGTGTGCCAGGTGTGCACAGGCACACCCTAATGTTTCAAGTAATTAGTGCCAGTTTGAGGGGACCAATGAGTAGGGATCCAGAGGGTGATTCAGACGCAGTGTGAATGGCCCTCCAGCTGCTCTGTCGCTGCGCCGATGAACCGCTGCCTCCGAGAGAGCATTGTTGCTCCTGGCAGCAGGAATGAAAAGGCCAGTGTCATCACAAAGCCCCAGGGCAGGGCTCCTGTATCTTTAACAGTTGCATAGAAAAGAACATTTCAGCAGGTGTCATTTGTATGCTGCAGCACCTGGTGAAATTCCCTCTTTATCATAACTGTTAGAGCTGCAGGAGCCCTGCCCTCTTGACCAAATTTAAAAGAGGACAGGGCTCCTGCAGCTATAACTGTTGTGATGAAGAGGGAATTTCACCAGGTGCTGCGTGCATAACAATGGCACCTGCTGAAAATTCCTTTTCTGTGCAACTGTTAAAGATACAGGAGCCCTGTTCTCCTTTTCATATGGTCACCCTAGACATATGGAGCATCTCCTCATTCCCACCTCCTCACCTGCAATGGCCCTCCCATGGTCAGGCAAGCCGAATGCAGAGTAGGGCATCAGTGTCTACAGTGTTTAATAAACAAATGAATAAAAACAATGTCCTTTATGACTTGAGTATTCAATAAATGTGCATTTTTAAACATAAATTCCCCTGGGCGCACACCCTAATGAAACATGCTGCGCATGCCTATGAGAAGGTCTATGGGCCTGTATCAAAGCTTTCAGGTTATTTCTGAGTAAATGAGTTAATATGCTACCAAATATTCTATGAGCCTAAATCCACACAATTATAGTGGAGGAAATATGTGCACCAATGGAAATTCAATAAAACCTCTGAATAAGTATGCAAAAATATGGTTATTTTACTAGTCTATGGCATTATTCCATAGACTTAAGTGTTTAATTTTATGATCTCTGTATGTTTATAAGCTATATATAACCATTCAGCCCAACTGAGTAGTCCTACTTTACAACAAAAGTATATGCTAACCATAATTATTTAAACAGCTTAAAATGCCTAGCTGACACAGAGCAGATTGGAACTACTACTATTTGTATTAAGCATATATCCTCGCATTCTTTATTCAACATTTCAATTGTAATCATAAAAAGTTACAGGGGGTGCCTTCCTGTTCATCCCAATATATTTTGAAATATACAAAGACAACAAAGACACAATATATAAGACACAATGGCTCAATTCGGACGACACAATAAACAACTGGTGTGGGGGAAACAATCATCAGTTGTTTTGACTATTGTGTCATCCGAATGGTGCCATAGTCAACTCAGCGCTGATCCTAATCCACACCACAGTTGATTATTTATTACCATGTTGTGTGGGGAGTACCCCCTAGTTAAACAACTGTAAAGTTGATTATTACCCCACCATTGACTATCGTGTCGTCCGAATTGAGCCAATAACTGTAAATGAAATGAGCAAAACTCAGCAGCAGCACCAGTGCATGTTAATTTCATAAATTGTCTTTATTTTATTTTTTTTAAGAGATTTAGGGCTGGATGTTGGCTGGTGTGTGTGTGTGTGTGTGTGTGTTTGTTACTGCTGAAAATCCAACACAGAGTTAAATGATCGGAAGCCCATTACATTAATAGATTTGAGCACACCTAATTTTGTACTGGATTGTGGCCATTTGGTTGTGATGTGACTTTCAAAGAGCTGGATATTGATTGACCCAGGCTGCAGTGCCAGAATGACATTGAGCAAATATTGTAATATTAATCTCTCGTATAAAATATCACTGCATCAATAGCTGGAATATACACACAAAATAGGTAATAACATTCTATTTGCCTTAGAATGCTATTTTCCTACAAAGATTGTGCTCCTAATTAAATATTACCACAAGCTCTAAAAAAAAGCTTTACCTTTTTAAAAAATCGCATACAAATTTCTAATTTAGAATAGTCCCCCCTCCAGCATTCTTCAGATGGATTAGCAGAAGCAAATACACAGGTCTACTTAACAGCAGAATGCAATAACTGCAGGTTTTGAACGCTGATGAAGTAGCCAGGAGCATTACAAAGAAAGAAAGAAAGAAAGCACAAATCAAATTCCGAAGAATGATGAACCCACACTAAGAGAAGGTCAGTTTCTAGCACCAGTAAAAGGCTATTGGTTGCTATATTTGGCATGGGGAGCAATGTTAGCCTTATAATCAAGACTAATGATTCAGACTGAGACTGTAGCAGCGTTTTCCAGTGTGGTGTTTTGACTACAACTCCCATCATCTCCAGCCAACATGTGGTTTACTCATATCTCACTTTCCTGGCATTTATGTTAGATGCATGAACTAGAGATGGGTCTACTAGATAGATAGATAAAGTTTATTAACAGTCAACAGACCAAAATTTATACACTTGCAGTTCCACACTATAATACATAACCATTCAGATAATCATTTTAGCTCTACAGTGAATTGTTAAAGACAGAAACTTTGCAACTTGAATAGTGACAAGCTTCTCCCTACCCTGAAGGAGAATATTTGTCAGGAATTCATTAGAGATGGGTCTACTATTCGAGAGGTGAATGTTCAAAAATACAAGCCCCTCCCATTCAGAGTGGCCTCAATTCTAGGCATGTGCAGTGTGCCACTTGAGTAGGGCTGCCTCACCCTGGGTGTCCCATTGGGATCAAATTCCACTTTTGTTATTCCCTGAGCTCTATGCCAGCTCCACCTTCCCTCAAAAAGAAAGCATTAGCTGGGGGGGGGGAGGAAAAGGGGAGCAGATTGCAGATTCTTGGCCCCACCTCCTTTCCCCTGACCACCTATAGCTTGGTGGTTTCTTAGCTTTTGTGCATTTTCTCCCATCCTAAAATGTTGAGATGCCTCTGCTAAGGCTTAGTTATTGCCAGGCAGGAAGAGCTTTAAGCTAAACTATGCTGGTATTTTTCAAGACCTAGCTGTATCTGCGGGTGAAGAAATGTCATTTTATTAGCCTAAGATATTTCCTCCTGATCAAGTACCTAAAATGGATGTCTTTTGGCTGAAAAGGGAAGAAATGAGGTCATTCCAGGCTGTAGTAGTCAAATATGTCAAGAACCGGCAGGACTTGAGTTAAGGTTACCTCAGTTCTTCACTCAGGAATTACATCAATCACAAGTGAGAACATAAGAAGAGCCATGCTGGATAAGACTGAAGGGCTATCCAGTCCAGCATTCTGTTCCTACAGTGGCCAACCAGATGCCTTTGGGAAGCCCTTAATATCTCTGTGCCAATTTTTAAATATCATAATTTGGAGAGAGAAGTAGCATGGAGGAAAATATGAAGAATGTATATTCTCAGTTGATTTAAAAACAAAACTAATAAAAAAAACCAGAGCAAGTCATGTCATTTTCATGTCCCTCTCTCTGAATGTGCTTTTGAGAAGGCATATAAGGTCAGTGAACTGGAATATTAAAGAAAAACAGCTTTCAAAAGTAGCTAAATTCGATCCAACAAGGTTGTTTTTTTAACAATCCCACAACTTTAAATCCAAAAACAAAATCCGATTCAGTCCCACAGCCGTTTCAGCTTCCAGTTCATATTGTTGCATCATGTTGAAATGTGTAAGATGCTGTCTCCTTTCTTTTCAAAATATTGGTGGATGGATGAGAGTTCAGAGACTGAGCAGGAAGGGGGAATGAAGCTTCTCTAGCCGAGATTAAAATCCAATCCAAAACAGATTTATGAGGTAACTAACTTCATATCTGAGGTGAAAATTGCACCCAAGCCTTACCTGATGCTTCTATTTTGGAGCGGGAAATAAGAGTCAAAGTGACATTTCTAGCTGCTACTGTTGGAGATGTGGAAATGCTCCGTGTAATGTTTTCAGGACTGAAGGCAAGCTGAACCACATGTTATGTGAGGGAGACTCACCAATTTAGCAGCAGCCCTGTGTTTTTAATAACATGTAGTTCTGACCTTGGAGACATTATATATTGTTTCTGATTTATCATTCTCTATTTGCAGAAGCTTTGTATACTGGCTTAATGCATGAATAGATATTTCCTTGTAAACGAAGCTGGTACTTTACAGATGAGAGGCCTCTATTTTGGAGAGCTGGCAGAGAACAGTCCTCTATTTGATGGGCTGCCTAGTTTCAGTTCAAAGAAACATAAGGATGGAGTGCAGGGGACAGCAGACTGAGCAAGCACATAACTCACCTGGACACAGTCTTCTCCACTATGGTGAGATCTATTGTATCTCTATTTAAATTATAGTTATTATTTCTAGATTTTCACCTAAATTAGCAGATGCAAATGTTACAGAAACCTGTGTCCTCTGCTTTGGCAATGCATTTCCTCTTTGATAGCAATGCTAAGATCATATCTTTCTTTAAACCTTAAAAATCAAGCAAAACAGCATGGGGAAAGGGTGGTATCTCGACAGTGGAGCCCATACTTTGCATGCAGAAAGTCCCAGGTTCAAAACCCAACATCTCTAGGCAGGGCTCAGAAAGATTCCTGTCTAAAACCCTGGACAGTCACTCCCAGTCAGTGTAGATAGTTCTGAGCTAGATTGATGGACCAATGGAGTGACTCGTTATAAGGCAGCTTCCTAAATTCCTATCAAGATAAATTATGTCAATTGAACATAGCATATTATTTCTATGTTTTCACAGTCAGAGAGAAGGATTTACTCTGCCCCTGCAGATAATCTTTTTAGAGCTTTGTTAAACAAAGATTAGATCCAATGATATGGCATCATTTTATTAAAAATATTCACATTAAGGAATACAGCGATAAACATGCCTTAGCCAAACACCCCGGGCATCCAGAAACAAAATTGCCATGGCTTCATGGGACAATAGTTTTCTCTAGACTTGAAGCAGATCCACAACTAAAATAGAAAAGCATCCAAACCAAGTGCCAAAACATACTTTGCTTCCAATTTTCAGTGATCCAATTATTTTGAGTTTATTATGCATCTGTCATATATCCATTGTTGTTTAATAAGGAATATCATAGTGTTATTAGCATTTCCTTTAGAATTTTAAAGAGTTTCTAGTCTTCATCATGTGGGGTGCAAAAGGCTTGAACGTAACCTACATACAGATTGAGATGTACCAAAGACAGTTTTATGAATATTTCTGAGGATTTTGGCCTGCTCTAGGTCTACCAAACCTATTCAAAGCAAAGTAGACTAGGAGCAAATAGGGCCAACCAGTCTTGCTTCCATTTTTCCACCAATGTAGCCAAAACCAACAGAGGCTCCAGCCCGCCAGCCCGCAGACTCCACAGCAACAGACATATCTAGCCCATCTTCCAACAAGGCTGTGCCTGAAGGAGGAAGAAGTCATAGCTACGTGTATTGTCATGTAGAGCCTGTGGAGAAGGGAAATTTCCAAGTTCTTCAGTGTGGATTCCTGGCTAAAAATACCCCATCCCAAATTTATATGTGTGAAGCTTATATTATCTCCCTCCAGCCCCTCCCCACACACCCTAAATCCAATGTGTTTACTGCTTGGCTGTTGTACTAAGATACATTTCTTCAGTCCACCTAGCTCAGTATTGTCTTCACTGACTGAAAGGGGCTTTCCAGCCCTACCTGGAAATGTCCACAATTGTATGCAAAGCATGTGCTCTACCACTGAGCTAGAGCCTTCCCCTAACTCTTGCTAGTGTAGGCTGACCATATGAAAAGGAGGACAGGGCTCATGTAACTTTAACAGTTGTAGAGAAAAGGGAATTTCAGCCAGTGTCATTTGTATGCAATTAGTTCCTGGTGAAATTCCCTCTTCATCACAACAGTTAAAGTTGCAGGCACTATACTAGAGTGACCATATACAAAAGAAGGCAGGGCTCCTGCAACTTTAACTGTTGTGATGAGGAGGGAATTTCACCAGGAACTAATTGCATACAAATGACACTGGCTAAAATTCCCTTTTCTCTACAACTGTTAAAGTTACATGAGCCCTGTCCTCCTTTTCATATGGTCAGCCTATGCTAGAGGCAAGTCTATCTCTGTGTTAAAGCTAAAATGTTCATTACCATATATTGATGTGAGCTATAATGTCAACTACAACTGCAGTCCTATGTGTGCTTACCTGGGAGTAGGCCCTACAGCAATAAGCCCAACTCTGCTCAAAACAAATGTGGATAGGATGTCTCAACACAATGCATTTTTAGCCAAAGAAGGTTGTAAGTGGCTTTTTATTGCTAAGGAAGGCTCATGAGCAAATCACACCATTTCTTAGGATGCTAGGCTTACACCAAGGCTGCAAAGATAAATGAATCCTGAACATAAGCAAAAAGGGTACAAAAAGGGGGGGGGCTCTTTTGCTTGCTCCTGTGGCAGAGAGAAGGGTGGACAGAATGGATCTTTGGGGAAATTGAGGAAAGTGATTTTAACGTTCTCAGATTAAGTAGGCATGGGATTGTGGCCCAAGGTGGCATGGGAGCCGAGAAAGAAGTTTCCAATAAAGAGTATAGTAGTCAAAAGATAATGTCACTTTAAACAAGACAAAAATATTGCAACATGTAATTTTTGGCCAATGCTCCTCTATTAATGCTAAATGATCTAGGTCTAGACCTTAATTAGTGACACATTAAAAACTTTTCAATTATTTTATACATATGTAGCTTTTTATCATTTATACCTTTTCTTAAAAAATAAATTTTGTATAGTTATTCCACACAATAGTGCCTCTTGCTCAATATGGAATACCGTACAATTGTTTTTAAGCATATTTTTTCTTTCAGACAACAACTATGAAACACAGATATGCAGCATACATGATTTTAGTTTTAGTTTATTCACTATCTACTGTAGGTTAATAATTTACTGGGTCTGTTGATTGGCAATACTGTCCTAGCTTTTAATGGACTGTGCAGTCAGACATGTGAGCTGCTCTTCAAACGCTGACAAGAGATTTTACTGTGAAGTTAAACATAAAATGAAAACACCCAAGTCCTTTCAATCATCTCATAAAAAGGGTCAGAGAGCAAATGCCTTGGAAAATCCAAACCATGTCTAGCAGAAATTCCTTACATTTATGGCATTCCATACACAATTATATGGTGCAACTGAAGTAATGACAGGGAAAGAATAGACCATGCGGATTATAAGCAGCAATTACCTGCATGTCACTGTCGAGCACACATGTCCCATAAATTCACATTTCTTTTGGTGACACAGAGGATAAGTGAAGTCCTGCCAACTTAAAAACAAAACATCATCACTACACAATCTGAAGCAAACTAGTCATTTCATGTAGCACCATATATTCAACAGAAAGCTGAGTTTAAAGGACTTTCATTCATCTGGTGTCATCTGAAATTTAGGGGGAGATAATTTAGCATTGGGAAGAGTACCCTTATGCTCACATATTATTCAGAACTGTCAGAGCAAACAAATAGAGAAGCAGAAAATCCATCCATTTTATCAAGAAAAATGTATAGAAGTGTGTGTGCGCGTGTTCATTTTATCTTTTAAAGATGCATTCCTAAATGACATAACTAGGGATGTGGAAGTTGAGCACATGTAGGACACTGCAACAAAATATTGCAGTGTATCCCACGTGTGTGTGCATAAACCTGTGACTTGGGAAATGGGGGTTATACACACACACACATACACACACACACACACAAGTTAGCCTCAAAGGCAGGAGTTCCTGCTCTAACTTGGATGCAAGATTCATTCATTCATTCATTTTTAAACATTTAAAAGGGCAACCTGACTGCATGCAACTCAATGAAGCATGAGGCTTCTGCATCCAACTGGATACTTGTAAGATGTTTGAGGGGGGCAATTAAAGTAAATAGAACTTTGCTGCAACCTGAGAAGTATTTTGGATCAGGAATCCAGACTACTTTGCGCCCCAATTCTAATCTGCAATATTAACAGCGTGGACTGCATTGTACGGCTGCCTTAAACTACTCTTCTCTTTCAGCGGAGCCTCCCAGGGACTAACAGGGGCATAACTGTGAACTACACCCAAGCTGCAATGTAGGGATAGAGGCAGGGCTGTCATAAGCCGAGTTCCCTGCTTAACAGGGAGCGCTGAATTGTGAGGTGCGCTGGATGGCAGCGAAGGGAGAAAGGTTGCTGAGACCAGGTGGTAGTCATTTATTTTTGTATTCCTTCTTTGCAGGCAGCCACAGGCAGACTGGCTTTTGCCTTGCCAGTCTGGTACAAAACCTGGGATGTATTATCTGTACTTAATGCAGATCGTTCATAAATCCTGGCCTGGGTCAAAGAATGGGCCTATCACACTACAGAGAGCAGTGGCGCAGCATCCACAGCAGTACAGACTGAGCAGCAGCATCTCCTTCCCAGGAGGGAACTGATGAGCCAATCAGTGCTTTGATGGGGTGTGGAAAGAGGCAGACCCAGCAGAGAGAGAGAGATCTTTCCTTTGTTCTGCCTCCAGTTCAACCTGAAGCTCTAAAAGGCAATCTTCCCATGCGGCTCCAGGATTGCAGTTGCAGACTTTCCAAGAGTAAACCCCTCCCTCTTGTGGCGTGATAGGCATTGGGCTGGATCCATTGATGAGGGGGAGCAGGATTGGCCTCCCCACTCCCCCATGGTGAGGATTCCCGTAAGGGATCTTGGGGATGTGGCATCAAGTCCAGACCAGCATGGGGGCTGCAAGTTGGCCATGCCTGGGGAGGTGGAAAGGGGTTCACATTAGCGGTCCATGCTGTGGTGTGTCCCTGGCCCTACCATCCACCACCAGAGCCCCTGGCATGTGGGCCAGGAAGTGGAATCGGTCAGCAAGTGGGCTGGCCAGTTACAGGATCTAAGCCCTATGCTGCCGCCAAACCCATTCAAGTGAGTCAATAAAGTTGTGGCCTGCATATCTAATTTGTTCTCATCCCTTCACCAACCGGACCCAATAAGAGCTGCTCACACAATAAGTCACTCTTTCCCAGCCACAGCCCCATCCAACTTGCAATGCAGAGGCAATAAAACCACATTTCCATTGGAATTGCCATTAGCAATGGAGAGCTTCGGCTATTGGGCAGTATAAAAATGCAATAAATAAATAAATAGCAGGTGTATTTTAAAATGTTTCACAGTACGTAAGAACTAAATTAGAAAAAGCAGGATTTCTTCTCTTTCCTGCTACCATGTTGGGGGTGGGGGCAGGGCACAAGCTAAAGCGGAGGCTGCAGCAGTGCGGGCCCAGGATGAAGGGTAAGGAGGTAGCGTAGTGCAGGCAGGCTGGTGGGCTGGCGGTGGGCAGTGTGAGTAGGCAGCGGCAGCACGAGCCCCAGGGAGAAGGAATGAGAGGTGAGGCTTCGGTTGCAGTAGCAGCAGCAGAGACAGCAGCGGCGCCGGCCTTGGGGCAACCCGCATTGGGCCAGGTTTGCTCCCAAGGAGAAGCCTCATTGCTACTCCAGCTCCCGCCACTCATCTCCATTCCCCACAGAGACCGCTGTTGCTATTGACTGCTTCTAGCATGGGGAATCATGGATATAGTAGTTTCTTTGTTGTTTTTTTAATGTGGAAACGCATTTTTAAAAGATGGCATTTCCTTCTTCCAGTCAAAATACTATCGTACGCTGGAGTCTACCATCCCCAGGTCAAACTAAATGTTACTTTAAAAATTTAGCTATAGCAGCTACATCTTTTTTATTCCTTACTCAAATGTAAATGTGGGGGATCCAATCCAGATCAATGGGGCTAGGCAATCTTTACTCTTAGCCTCCTGCTCTGGTCCGAAATCTGGATAAGTGTCTCCATGCCTGCAATTTGTATTGCCAAAATAGAATTGAACAAAATATTCTATTTAGGGGCACAGTGTGTGTGTGTGTGTGTGTGTGTCTAGTCTACATAATTTACATTTCTCCTTTTCTTATGAAACATTTGCAGTATAATATGATTTTAAAAATAAATCTACAGATTTCTTCGCTGCTTTGCTCTCAGTTAAAGTAATAATAATCCTCACAATAGATTGCTGTGGAAATTATTATGATATCATAAAGACAAGATTATGTAGGCAGCGGGAGTTGATGAATTCGAACAGAACAGCTTGTTTCCATGCCTTTAAAAAATAAAGAAGACAGAAGCCATAGTGGGTCACAAAGTGTTTCTAAAAATATTGAGAGGGAGCATGTGTTTGGTAGTGATTCTCTGCTTGTATTCCCCCCTTCTCTCCCTTCCCCAACCCCTAACCCTGCCTCCGCTGCTGCCTTCTTCTGGTTCTTTTTTGGCACTTGAATTAAGAAGCCCTTTTATCTTGGGAAAAGTGGGGGTGGGGAGATCAGACAGCACATTCTCCAGGGCCCCAGAAAGAGTGGAGATTGCCTACCTCCGTTAGCATGGCTGGGAGGATCCCAGCAACAATGCTACTGTATAGGCTGACCATATGAAAAGGAGGACAGGGCTCATGTAACTAACAGTTGTAGAGAAAAGGGAATTTCAGCCAGTGTCATTTGTATGCAATTAGTTCCAGGTGAAATTCCTTCTTCATCACAACAGTTAAAGTTGCAGGGGCCCTGCCTTCTTTTGTATATGGTCACTCTAGTATAGTGCCTGCAACTTTAACTGTTGTGATGAAGAGGGAATATCACCAGGTACTAATTGCATACAAATGACACTGGCTGAAATTCCCTTTTCTCTACAACTGTTAAAGTTACATGAGCCCTGTCCTCCTTTTCATATGGTCAGCCTACTACTGTAGGCAATCTCCACACTTTTTGGAGCTCTGGAGAACGCGCTGCCTGCTCTGCCTCCTCCACCTTTCCCAGGATGAAAGGTCCTCTTAATTCAAGCATTAAGAAGCCCTTTCATCCAAGGAAAGGGACGGGGGTGGGGCAGAGCAGGATGCAAGTTCTTTGGGACTCTGGAAAGTGCTTGGGTGGCTTATGCTAGTAGTGTAGGGCCTACACTAGTAGTGTAAGCCACCTGAGCACTTTCTGGACTTTTTTTTTTAAAAAAAGTTAAAATCCAGCCGGATGGCCTTATGGCCAGAAAAAGGAGGACATGTCCGGGCAAAACCAGACAGATGGTCACCCTACTAAGATAAGAAATAGTTGCATTCCACATTGAAACTATTTAAGAGTGAACTACCAAAACCAATACGATTTGAAGCCTTGTAACCATAACACATTTGAACTGAGGAAACCATTAAGCTTATTGACACGCAATTATTTCTGTTAATAAATTCCAATTCATTTCAAACAACTGGTGTGGTCTTTGAGGTGTACCTGAGGAGGGTACTGGTGGCAGTGGAAAAGGGATAAACTGAGGGCCAGGTTGCTGGGCTGTGGTGCTGTGGGACCTAAAATAGTAAAGGCAAGACAGGGGCAGCAGCAGTAGGCCAGAAAACCTCACAGAGATGCTGATTGTTCCCAGTTCTGGCTACATCCAAATCTTATATTTTTTCCATTAATTTCTATTGCCGGCTTTCACTTGTGTCAGTGAGGCCGTTTAAAAATAATGTGAAGCAGGACTTTACCTAGCCAAGAAAATGAGGTGATTCTCAATACCCTTTTTTATATCTATGTGTCCCTTTCTCTATCCTCATTTGCTTGCTTCTCCAGGAAGAGAAAAGAGGGGAGAAATGGAGGAAAAGACCACGATAGGAGACAAAGATATAACTGGCCACTTACCACTCTTCATCTTGCCTACTCTCTCAATTAGCCTCTCCTGCCTGACTGCCAGCAGAATCCTGGGCTGCCATGGCCACAACGTTCCCTTCATTCATCACTGCCAGCCAGGCAAGCCACTCCGTTCCCTCTTCCCACCATTTGCTATTCCAACTGACTCAATGCTCCATGGGTCCTACTTGTAGTTTTTTGCTGAAAGATTTTTTTATACTCCTGGAAACATTTGGGTTCCCCCAAGCCACGCCCTTCCTTCTTGTGCATGGATGGTGCCATTTTGAATAATAAGGATCAGTACTCACCCCTGAACATCACAAATAAAGTGAATGACAATGGCAGAGCAACATCCAATAAAATTCAGTAGAGGTTCGGGTGTGCAATCTCAACTGAGCTATATTTAACTTGTTAATGCCATGTTCAAACAGAGCTGCAAGACCTTATGGTAGATCCTCCCTTTCAAAATAGGCGCATCTCATCTTTTTATTCTTTTACCAACATATTAAAGTCACCACAGTCTGGCGAGTTTCCTTCTCAAAAGACGAAATAGATCAAGAGTAGGCAGTTATGGGCACTTTCAACTGTCACAAAACTTGACCAAGGAAGCTGTAACAGTTATAATTTTGAGCATAGCAATTGCAATATCAGCATAACACAAACTTTGTAGCAAAGAGCCTAATCCTAACCCATGTGTAAAGCGGTGAGAAATCACTATGTAGTGCAGTCTTCCCCACCATGGTGCGCTAATGGCCATGCTGTGGCCTAGGGATGCTGGGAGTTGCAGTTCAACAGTTCAACATATCTGGAGAGCACCAGATTGGGTGAGGGGAGTCCAGGGGATTTCATATATCTATAGTAAGAGACTGGCGTAGGGGGGGGGGGCAGAACAAAAGAGGAAAGAAGACAATACACAAAAGGAGAACAGTTCAAAGTCCAAGACTTCCTAGTGTCCAGTGGGATAAATGTTCTTACAGAAAAGAAATAGTAGAAAACCAAATATGACTCCTTGCACTTGTACCTGCAGAAACAAATTTCTGATATTTTTATTGTAGACTTAATTATAAAAATAAAAAAAACCTCTGTTTTAATTTTGCCATGGCAAAACCATTACATTTTAGAAAGCATTTATATTTTAACAGACATTAAAACAAGCAAAATAGAGGACAGAAAAGGGTCCTGAGAGGCCAGCATTAATCATGTTCTGTTGCCCAAGGCAAATGCGATTCATCTCATGAACCTAAATCTTTTTTAGTAAACAAATCAATATATCCATTTTGACAATATTATCGGGTTCAGTGGGTGAATTTTGTGCAGTTGCTAACACTAGGCTTTTACAGCAAACAGGGGAATGCAAAGAAATAAAATTACACTTGGAGGCGGGGAATCCTATTTCTGTGTGCAGAAGCTACTGCTTTTTTCCAAAAAGCATAGCTTTTTTTTGTATGTGTGCAGCTTTAGCCTGCATGTCACAATCCATTTGAACTAGATGAATTCCACTGACTTGAATGGGAAGAACCCAGCATTTGTGCCAGTCTCAACATGGTTTGTAAATTAAACCTATTTATAGCAGGAAAGAAATGCTGTGGGGTTTTCTCATTACCCTTCTACATTTTTCTCATCACTTTCAGTGGAGAAACAAATTCCACAAGAAACTGGTTTCCTACCAATTCATGTCAGTTATATATCTAGATACCAGATAAAGCTATACCAACTAGCCACCTGCCTCAAAATGGGCCACAGTTTTACATTGTAGTGTAGGCACCAAAAACTCTCCATGGTTCAGTAACAAGAGCATTTGACTTCATACTCTAGTGTATTAATAGTGGGGATTTAATTCAATTTTGTTTAAAGTTAAAGTAGCTACAGAGTATTCTTAGCAAAAACTCAAGGCAGCAAATGGAAGGAAATATAGAGCAATATCCGCAAACCCAAATAGCGCAAACGAAGCTCAGATTAATCTTTCCATTGTGCAAGGGGTTGTCCATTGCGCTTGTGCAACAACTAAAGTTACATTTGTGCAAGCACAGTTGCACTTAAGTCTTTTGCAACCTGTTGCACATGACTCTTGTGTAGACCATTGTGCAACCAGTTACACAAGTGGTTGCACATCAGGTTGCAGAAGGGTTGTGCGCAATGGGTTGCACAAACATGCTTGTGCAAATGTAACTTTTGTTGAATTCTTCTCTAGTGTAGAGTTCAGAATCTAATTTTCACTAGCGCAATATCATTAGCGCCAATAGAATGACACAGTCAGATGTTTCCTGAAAGCTAACTAGCAAATCCATTTTAGGATCCCATTCACCTTCATTACAGAAAGTCTTGTTTAAACTCACGTTCTATTCATTAAAGTCTTGATTGTTTTGCATTTCACTTGTCTTAGTACTCATGTTCATATTCTGGAACAATAGAGAAGATTGAAGATGAGGCCTCACCTGCCATTTTGTTTCCCACAGAGTGTATTAGAGCACAGGCATCGGGTTGCAGAGGGCCACAAGCAAAGCCTCGGTGGGACCTCAATAGCAGGCCCCTCACATTGGTAAATGTAAGCAGTGGTGGGCCTACTCAGACCACTGCCATGTGCTCAAGAAAGCTATGTGGTTGCATCATGCCAGCTAGGGAAAACTGGAGGTCACCACTTCTCTCTCCTTCCTGGAATGGCCTGGAACTATGCAATATCTCTGGGCAGTCTGGGGGAAACAAAACGGCAAGTATCAGGAGCAGCCATGACAAGAGTCAGAGAAAATGAGCTCTGGCTACTGCCAAAGAAGATAAGCTTCCCATTCATACCAAATGGGTCCCATTGGATTATATTTTCTATTTGAAATGAACGCCCACCCCTAGCAAATATTCTTGCCCCCATACACCTGCTGGACATCTGTTCATATATTCCTGGCTGGTTGAGGAATCGTAGGTGCAAATGGCTGATCAGAATGTGGCTTTTGACTGTTCCAGCTGAGAGGGTTCTGCAAATGTAGCCCAAATCAGAAAATTGGCAAAAGTGCCACACAGCTGTTCTGGAGGGGAACTGGATTTAGTCCCCTCCTTCCCAAAAATATTTTTATCCTTTCCTTAAGCTGATTGGTTTGTGTATTCATTATCACACTGAGTACTGTGAGTGGATGTGTCTGGATTGGTGCTTATAACAATGCATCCGTTTCCCACCCCACAATATTTCTCTGTTGTTTTCCTATGTCTTTTTTAGATTGTAAGCCCATTGGGTAGGGACCTGCCATACACATTCTTTGTACAGTGCCATTTACTTGGTATTGTGGTGGTAGTGCTGGTTGTGTCTTAGTACCATCATCATCCTAATTTTGCAGATATATATAAAATATATATAAGTAGATTGGATGTTACTCCAATGAATACCAAATGCATTAATACAGTTTGCAGTCCTCCAACTATGGGCATTGACCTGTCAGTTCAGCATAATAAAATTGGGTTTAGCTAGGCATTATACATTCATGCATACTGAGAATTCTAAGCAACAACAAAATTCTCAGAAAAAGGAAAATAAATTCTCAGCTGTGGCCAACTTGTTTTGGCCTTCAGTGTTATCTGAAATAGGTTTTATTGGTTTTGCCTAGAGCAGCAGGATGTGTGCAAGCATTTATTTTGCCATCATCATGACAGAATAAAAGATGTCTTCAGGGACAAGCACTGACAGCTTCATTAGTTGCTTGCAATGAAGCAGCATGTCCCACACAAGGGAATAGGGATACTATATGGGGAATATGAGTTTGGCCAAAAAAATGCTTAGGAAGTGAATGATTAATGCTTTCTTCAGCATAAAGGCCTCAGCTGTATTATATTTTCCAAGTATGAACAGTCACAGATAAAACAAAATATAATGTCAAGCTATCCAATGACTAAGATAGATTGATTTACTCTATAGGTTCCTGGTTCTTCTCTTAACAATTAACAGGTTCATAAGGGCTGCAGTCCTATACACACTTACCTGGAAGTCCCATTGAACTCAACAGGACTTTCTTCTCTGCAGACGTATGAGATTGCATCTTTTTCAGATAGATACTCATGGCTTCACATCAACCAAATTGCTTGAGATTTTTTAGAAGAATGTTAGCATTGTGTCCATTTCAAGGCCAAGAGACTCCTTCAGAAAACCTGAAGCCGGCTGTGAAAATGAAATAAATGGTTATTTAACCATGAAAAGCAGCACTGCGTAGGATTTAGAACACAGGTTGAAAGATCTTAAAAATTCTTAGACAGAATGTACATTCTACACATTCATGTATACATACAGTTTACCTGTTCTACGACACCTGTTAATGTATTGGGCTACATCTCAAATCCCAGCCAGCATGGCCAGGGATGGGAGTAATGTCAGCTGGGGATAATGGGGATTGTAATCCAACATATGTAGAGAGCATCAGATTGAGGAAAGCTGGTATACAGTGTTAGAAGCAATTGTTTCAGTATTTTTTTAATTACTGAAAAGATGAAACGATACTTATTATGGACTCCATCACATTTAGGGTTATGGCACTCTCGTAGTCCGTCCTTTCCGCTTTTGGTGCTATGGACTCGTATGACATCGTCCTTGTCCTGCACTATTCTCGCTGTTTTCCTCAGTTCTCACGGCTTATTTTGTACCTGGGAAAGTCTGTTTCCTCTTGGAAGTGCGCAATAAAAACCCAAATGTAAACCAGTAAATCCGCTTCTGTGGTTGGGGGTGTGTTGGGGGAGGGGTCTTGAAGTCCATTTTCAGTGACGAAAGAATAAGGCGTGCTTTTAATCGGCCAGAACAGTTTTAGAACTTACTTTCTCCTTTTCATCTTTGGACACATTGGAAGGAAGGTTTCAGTGCTCCAACCCCTGTCCTGTTGGAATAGAAGAACTTTACCCTGGCGCCTATCCACCTTAACCTTTCAAACCACTCTGACCCTTCCTCATACATCCATTTTTGTCCTCTTCCATCACCCCTCCACGTGCCTTATAAATCTTCCTAGTAGTTCTCTTCCATTTTGTGTAATTATTCTTCCTCCTACATTGTCCTATATTATCCTATATTATATTATTCTATTTGGCTGGAGAAAACATTTCCTGGTGCTAGTGAATTTCGTGTTCTAGTTCCTTTTACTACCTGAAATCTTCTTAGGCAAAGCAGTTTAATACAAAATCAAGCCCACAGGATGTTTCCAAGGAGACCTGATTTGCAAAACAAAAGGCTATCCTTTCCAGTGACTCATGACTAGTGAATTGCTAGCCCTGTCCTTGGCAACAGATTAACATCAAAATGATCTTTCGATCTGACAGGAAGAGAACGCAAAGTAACTTTGAAGTAAAACGGAGCTATGGGGGAGTGTGGTGCGAATGTAGTATGACTTGGATGTAAATACAGTTGAAGTCAATGGGATTACTTTGGAGTAAGGGAGTAAGCCATCTCTATTTTATGAACTGGAGATGCTCAGCTTCGCATGATCAAAGGAAAGAAAAAGTGATCCTTCACAAATGCAAAGAGGTGGAAGAGCGCACTGGTGAATTATCAGCAAAAGGTTTAAAGAGCAGGGAAATTAAAAAAAATCTTTAAAAATCAAGGGATGAACTGATCTGTTTCAAACTTGGCATGCCGAAAGCTCTCCTGGAGACCTATCACCAAGTTTCATCTCTTTATCTATATAAATTACTCAGATGTAAGCATTTTTGTTAATTTGCATTTTAAAAATTCTTAAAAATCAAGGCATGAACCCATTTGATTCAAACTTGGTATGCGGAAAGCTCTACTTAAGAGCACTCAAGATCCCAAGTTTCATCTCTTTAGCTTTAAGAATTACACAAATGTAAGCATTTTTGTACATCCTAATAGCAGCTCCAATGAGCGAGGGGGGAAGGCTGCCACATCCATCACAATGTCCATCAATGACAAGAACCAATGAACTGGAGGGGGCAGGAGAAGGGGAGCGTGGGTTTGGGCAGGCACAATAGCAGTGGGAGAGCAAAATCAGAGTTCACCAGATGGGGAAAGGGAGGAGCGCTTGCAGCGCCTCTGAAATGGATGTAAAACAAAAACAAAAACCGGGTGGGGGAATAGTGTGATGGAGGCCTATATCTAACAATTACAAAGATGACCCCCCAAAAAATCCATAACTCTACAACATATCCTAATATTATCAAATTCAGGATCCATGTGAGCAATTAATAATGCAAATTATAAATAGCTAGATAAATTATTAGATTACTAATCCTAAAGCTGTCTACTCAGAAACAAGTCCCACTGTGCTCATTGAGGCTTAATGTGTAGTACAGGAATGCGGAGCCTATTTTTATGTCAAGGGCGTCATTCCTTTGGCCAGAATTTCTTGGAAGATAAAAAGAGTTGGGTGAGCCTGAAACCAAAGGCAGGTGGACAATTCTCTCTCTGTCACTCAGCCCATCTGCTGCTTCTCTGTTTTAAATTGCTACCGGGTAAGTAATCAGCACAACAATGGGCTAACAGATGGGTCATGCCACTGTCACATTTTAGGAACTTATTGAGAGGACCTGATGACAAACTACTTGAAGGTGAGTCAATTCTTTCTTCCCTACACCAGGAAATGCTTTAAATTACATGCATGCTTATTTATGTTATAGCATGAACAGTTTCAAAACCACCAAAGGCACACACACCCTTTCAATTCCTCCCGCTCTGCCCTCTCAGCTTAGCCTCCTGCTGCTCTGAATGGGTGAGCCCTTCTCTCATTTCAAAATCAAACATGGAAACTATTTTCTAGCAGTCGTTCCAAATGCCCTTGCTTTCAACTGTTTTTTGTTTAGGGTTAGCAACTCAAGCCAAGTTTGAGAAAAAGTACACAAACTGAAGAAAAAATGTGCAGAGCTGTTATCTTTTTTTCCAAAGGAAAATATTCCATCTACTAATGACACCTCTCTGAAAACATGAAAGTCTCGGAGTTTGGTGTTCAGAATATGTAATGTCTACTTTAAAAAGATTGTTCTAAAGAACTTTTGGTATGCAAACATTATTTTTCCCTACTCCCAAATGCTGGTATGAGTCACTTTCCAAGTCACAGCAATATATAAATATATATACATGATCAGGGCCGACTTTCTCAACAGGCAGAGTGAATCTCAACCTCAAGTGGATCAGGAAGAGCAACGGATCCTGTAGCCCCAATGTCACTGCCGCCGCTGCTTCAAAATGAGACATAGGGCAGACAGGTGATCCTGCAGATGCTGCAGCAGGAAAGCTCTCTGGAGCAGCAGAGCCACCTGCCCACCTGGCCTATGCCTCGCTCTTAGTAAGACATTAGAAAGCAGCCGCTGTGCAGAGCTGTGCCAGCAGGAGGGTGCCCAGCTCAGTTCTCCACAAAGCCCATGCAGCCCAAATGCCTCATTCATTGGAGAAGAGGTGACCCTAGAGACAAGATGTGCTGCTGTAGCACAGTCTCCAAGGCCACCTCCAAGGGCCACCAAAGCCTCGCTCTGAAAAAGGACCCCTCAGAGTTAGGTGTTGGGGATGTGGGTGGCGATGTGGCAGGCAGGGCAGCTTGTGCTTCCCCCACAGGCAACGCTTTCTTAACATTTTGCCATCTGGGACATGAAGATTTTGTGACTGGCCATGCCCACCAAAGCAGCCATCTTATAAACGCAAAAGCCGCATGCCCATTTCAGCTATTTTGTGAGAGCGGCCACAACACTCTGTTAAGATTCCAGATGTGCCTACTGACCCAAAATGGTTGGGGAGTTTGTTTTCTGTACCTATGGTACTGGTTCTCTCCCTCACTGTGAGGGAGGTGTGCCTAACCCCCTGGAACACCCCGCCCCCGGAACGAGGCCCTGAAGCTGAAGTAAGTCTGATCTGAGAGTACACAATCTTGGGGGCAGAGGTGTTGGTTGAATACAAAGTCAAATGATGACAACACCAACTTTATGAATGAGCCAATGCAAATCAAACCACCATGAAAGAACTTTGACATCACATCATCTCAAACCAATGCTTTTTCAAGAGAGTCCGTTAAAAATCCTACAGCGAGCTAGCAAGCAATGCACATGAATACGTGAATGCATTTTAAAAAGCAATATATGACCCAGTTTTAATATCATAGGGTTGGATCCATAGGTGTCCTTCCATTAATGGAAGGGACTTGAAACCAGTAAAAGCTCTGGCAAATGGAAGTGACTTTTGGCAATTCTCCCTTAGCTCTGGAGGCCTTGTGCTACAGAGTTCCCCAACTTATTCTGGAGAGTAGGTCGGGGTAAGGACACAGGTATAAGAGGGAAATGGGTGAAAATTGTATTACCAGAATGCCACTCATGGATTGCTGGATCCAACCTATAATCTATCTAATATCTCAGAATGAGGCATAGGCTCTTTCTACACAACAGGGGTATAGAGGGCCCAGTGCCAGCGAACCCGGAAGTAGCCACTTCTGGGTTCGGTGCGGTCAAAGAGCATGACAAATGCGACGGCCCGGGAGAAGCCCGGGCAGTCGCAAGTCGCGGCAGCTATTTTTTCGATGATCCGCAGAGAGCACACGAGCGCTCCTCCACAAAAGTAAGCATTAAAAAAAACAACAACTCCGTAAGCAATCGTGCCCCCCTCCCCCCTGCCATCCTGGGGATGGCGATTTTGGTTTCCCCCCAATCCTGAAGGCCTCAGAGACACGTGGTGCATTGGGGTGAGTGGCCACATTCTTCCGCGGTCCTGGGAACTTTCCGGGACCATGGATGAATCAGTATTTTTCTGGTTCCTGAGAACCAGGAAAAATCCCACCACCACCCTGCTATTCCCCGTGCGTCATGCAGACTCACAGGGAGCAGCCAGGGTCCATCCCTGGCATTTTGCCTGGTGTGGAAAGGGAGCTAAATACCATTGATCTTTTCCCAATGGAATAGTCTTCACAATATTATTGGGAAAGGACCACAATAGGAACAAAATGTAAAGATGAAAGGGGATTGAAAAAGACATCCTAAACATAAGGAGAAAGAATAGTTTCTAATTAGATCACAGCTACATTGATCACAGTAGAACTAATAGAGAAACAAAAAGAAGAAACCCTATATAAAATGTTTCCACCCCCACCCCCACCCCCGCCAAATTTTGTTTTTTTAAAAAAATTGAGTGTTTCCATTTGTTTGTGGATTTCTGATTTAATGTCTAGGCTTTTTTCCAGCCAATAAAAAAAAGTAAGGTCTGAGACCGCAGATGCCTCAAAAAATGCATATATATGCACACATTTTAAATTCCCGGTTGGTGTTTTTGCTGTTCTCATGCTAAGGTTTAAAGGTTACTGTTTAAGTTTCAATATAATATTTTCATGGTTCATATGAATCTGTATTACTTTACATTTTTGTTGGCAGCATTCATTATGCCCTTGTGAGTCTTAGAAGCCATCAGACTTTCCTGCTGCTGAGAGATATACTTTCCATAAAGTAACCTAATACAAAAATAATTGACTCTGATTTGCTTTGCTAATGTAGAGAGAATATGCAAAAAAGAGGAAACCCAATTTTTTTTGTGGCTGTATCACCTAATGGGAAATTAAGGAGTTGCACCTAGGGACTGAGACACAGGAGGCAGATTATAGTGGGCTGTCCCAACTCTTAATGTTTCACATCCGACAGATGTCTGATTTAGTTAGAATGCCAAATTGAACCTAGGCTCCTTGCCTAGAACTCCAAAGAGGGTGTGGTGATTTAAAAAAAAATTAGGGTTGACTAGTACCACAGGTTCCACTCCAGTGAATTTTGGCAGAAAGAGGTATGAATTCATTCTGCTCTGAAGTGGATCACAAAATCTAGAATGGCTCCTGTAATTCACTCCACAGCCACCCCCTTGCCTGCAGCTGAGAGACTGTGGTGAGCGAGTGTCTAGCACAGCCATGGGGCTGTGATAGACCTCACACACATATCCGACACCCTGGAGGCAAGGGGGTAGGTGCATTCCCCCCCCCCTTTATAACCCTTTGTCATTGGAGAGCTTTCCTAGTGTTGCAGAGAAACACTTTTTCTGTTTAGGCCATTTCCCGATCAGTCTAGATCCTGTTTGAAAGCAGTTAGTCCAGGACCCATTCCAGAAATCCTTCAACCCCATCAGAAGCCATGGATTTCCACAGCTGATGTGGAATTCTCTCCCACACCTTGAAAAAAAAGGCTATTCATGTGTAAGATGAACAAAGAAGGAAAAAGCACCAATCACATGAAAAACTGACGGAGACTTGCTCTGGTGCAAAGTTTAAAAGGTTCTTTAATCCGTTATAAAAACACTTTTCCAATTCTTAGATCGCCCAACATTTCGGATTACAAATCAATCCTTCATCAGGAGCTGTATTGGAAGCGCTATCCTCAAATATTTGATGTTTAGTTCTTCTCTGTTAGTAACGTTTGGAAAAGACGCCAAGGTAAGTTATTAACAGAGAAGAGCTAAACATCAAATATTTGTGGATAACGCTTCCAATACAGCTCCTGATGTAGGATTGATTTGTAATCTGAAACGTTGGGTGATCTAAGAATTGGAAATTTAATCCGTTTTAATAACAGATTAAAGAACCTTTTAAAATTTGCACCAGAGCAAGTCTCCTTCAGTTTTTCATATTCATGCGTAAGAGGCATAGTGTGAAGAAGTGAATGGGGGGGGGGGAACCCTCTCCAGATTCTAACATTATGAGAGCAAGAGAAAATCTTCACCCTTTCATTAATGGAGGCACAGTCGTGACTCCATTGTTCAGGGCCATCAGTAAAAAACACATTCCGCCATGTTAAAGTGATAATTGGGGGGGTCATTCTAACAGCCATAAAATCAAAAATGATTCACCAACCTTTCTGAAATTTACAGGTGCCAGAAAGAAATCTTTGTTTTGCATTACCTGAAAATTTCAAGAAGATTGGTGAAAGATTAAGGGAAGGAGAGCAGTTTAAGGTAGAAAAGGAACACAAACCTGTTTCCCTGCTTTTGTCAAATGACTTTCGGTTTCTGAGTTTTGTGCTCATGATTTGCATAATGTCTAGAGCCTTATTAATTAATCCAGTGGTGGGGTCTTCTTCCTCCTTCACTGTAGTTGGTGGAAAGCTTTTCATTTATAAAAAATTCCCTTCGGTTGATTTTTAAGGAATATTTTAACCTCTCATTCAAGTCAATGCTTCCCTCATAGCGCAAGGCATGCTCAGTAGCGTCGCTCTCCCCCGTCACTCCTGCCTTAGAATGTGGGGTGGGTGGGTGAAAGGGCCCCTGCCCCTAGCACAGACCTTTTGAGTGAAGAAGAAGAAGAAGAAGAAGAAGAAGAAGAAGAAGAAGAAGAAGAAGAGTTTCTTTTTTCTATTCTGGAACATGCATTCTTTTGGCTCTGAGAGTATTTTGCGCAATCTTCATAAGGCCAGTTTGCTCTTTTGCTCCCTGGTGAAGCAGGGTGTGGTTCCTCTGGATCCATGGTAACCTGATCTTCAGATCTCTCCTGGGAATCGGTGGCTATACATCCCTTTCTATCCATCCCCACCCCAAACACACACAGTGTGCTCCTTCCCTCTTTTCTAAGAGTTTGGTCCATGCTGCTATAAAGTTGAAAGCTTCAAACGCTTCATTTAATTAGTTTGGGACGGTGTTAAGTTTTAAGTACAATGTTGAAACCTTTCAAAGTGCTTCTGGGCCTACAACGTTGGTTTCGGCCTAGTCACCCTGTTTTTCTAATAAGGTTTAGAAACAGTTGAGCTGTCGTGTATTTTGCATAGTGTACACACATGAATTTTCTTTCTAATCCTTGCAGTCTACACTGGCTCCCTCCTTGATGTGTTTTTGGATGCAGACAAACCCTTTTTTGTTCCAGCAGGCCTTTGGCAAATAATCTGGACCTCTGTCTATACCTTTGACTTTTAAATTGTTATGTATTTTAAATATTTTAAACGCGTTAATATTGAAAAGTATTTAATTATATTTTTAACTTTTGTATATTCCTATTTATAGGTTTTAGCTGTATATGTTTTAGTTTTGTAAGGCTGCCCTGAGGCCCAGCATTGGGCAAAAGGCAGGATACTACTACTACTACTACTACCAATAGTAATGTTTCAGATTTCACTTCTGCATCTGATGTTCTTTTGCATTTACTTTTCTTTATAAACCATTCATATCTTAAGGCTTCTTGTGTGGCATGTTTTCATTGGTTTAACAAGTTAAAAGGAGTATTCACTGTTTTCATGCTTATGTTATAAAATCTATTTTCAACAGGCCTAGTAACTTCAAGAGTAACAGAGTTGGGGAAAATCCTCAATCTCTTTGCTATCAGAGGCACTGAGTAAGGGACCCCTGGAGATAATTTAGACTGACCCCAACCACAAAACACTATTCCCCCTTCCGAAGAGATCTGGACCACAGACTACTAAAGACAAACAAAGTAGCAGGCCATAATAACAGTTCTCATGTGGCCATTTGCCAATCCGCCCCGCACGCTCAGGTCCTCTGGGAAGAATTTATTACAGTCAACAAGAACTAGACTGACAACCGTTACCCAGAGGACCTTCTCTTCTGCCGCTCCCAGATTATGGAATGACCTGCCAGGAGAGATTCGCCAACTCACTAGTCTTCCGGAATTTAAAAGATCTATAAAGACTTATCTCTTCCGGCAGGCCTACCCAGATGAATTTTAAAGTGTTTTATTGGTGTTTTATTGGTGTTTTAATGATGTACTGGTTTTATCTGCTTTTAATCAGTTTTTGTATTTTGTGTTTGGTGTTGTTCCCCGCCTCGATCCATTGGGAGAGGTGGGTGATAAATAAATATATTATTTTTATTATTATTATTATTATTATTATTATGAGGCAGGTGCTGTGCGGGCTACCAAATGGAGGGACTAACAGGCCATAAAGTTACCTGGCTGGGTCTGCCAGAAATCCAGCCTCAACACTCCTGGAAGGTCCATGTTCTATACCACCTGCTGTCAGATGAACTTGAGGGAATCCCACCCTCCACCCCTGGGTTTAATTTACTGGCTTCCCCTGGCTGGACCTTGCAGGAAACAATAGGGACAGACAGAGCAGGCATTCATAACACACATAAAATGCTGAGACTGGCAAATCTAAAAGCAAGTGTGTTGCTTTTCAAGAACCAAGGAAATTCAATGGGTCTTACTTTTGAGTAAATATCTAGGGATGGAAATGCAGCCTGTGCAAGAACTGAGTAGGGTGACTATATTTGGGAAAGCAAAAAAGAGGACACCTAGTGGGTGGCAAGAAAATGGCTTTCTGGGGCCACCTTAAAGTCCCCAATTGGAGCGGAGAAGGGGAAAGCATGTCATTCTCACCCCCACCCCACTGCTCCAATCAGGCCCTTTTCTATAATGTCTGGGAATGACATGTTTTTCCCTTTTAAGGCCTTGATTGGAGCAGTGGGAGAGAATGACACACCTCCAGGAAGCATGTCATTCCCCCCTGCCACGCAAATGGTGGCCTTAAAAGGGAAAGTGTTTAATTCCAGGACATTATAGACTATTGCATAAAATCCCCCCTGACACTGAGGATAGAACAGAAACCAGGAGAAATCTGGGGAAATCCTGACGGTTTTTTATTATTATTTATTATTGCATTTATATCCCACCTTTTTTCCCGCCAATAAACCCAAGGCGGCATACATAATCCTCCTCCTCTCCATTTTATCCTCACAACAGCAACCCTGTGAGGTGGGTTGGGCTGAGAGTCTGCAACTGGCCCAAAGTCACCCAATGGGTTTCCATGGCTAAGTGGGGAGTAGAACCCAGATCTCCCAGCTCCCAGTCCAACACCTTAGCCACTACGCCAAACCTTGGTGGTCACCCTAGAATTGAGCCATGCCAAGTTGGAAGCAGATCGGTTCGTGCCTTAATTTTTAGGATATATTTTTTAAAAGTTTGACTTCAAAATTTTTTCTAAAATTCAAGGCATGAACCAATCTACTTTCAACTTGGCATGGCTCAATCCCTACTTAAGAGCTACCATGCTGTCAAGTTTCATCCCTTTATATTTAAAAATGATGGAATTGTAAGCATTTTAGTTCATTTAAAAAATTTAATTGAAGTTTTAAAAATTTCTAAAAATCAAGGGATGAACGGATCTGCTTCCAGCTTGGCATGGCTAAATCCCTACTTCAGAGCTACCATGGTGCCAAGTTTATCTCTTTATCTTTAATTTCATTTTTTAAACTTCTATTGCTCAAGGTCTTGGACCCCAAAGAGATTTCTGTTTGAACTTTAAAAAAATCCTACAAATCAAGGCATGAACGGAACTGCTTCATACTTGGCATAGCTATATCCCTACTGAAGCCAGGTTTCATCTCTTTATCTTTAAAAATGAGGGAGATGCAAGCATTTTGGTTGATTTATTAATGTTAAAAGTGAGTTCAACACATAACACTAGCTTTGATTTTATATTGGATGTCAAGATGGTATAACATCCTGGCTGACACTGGCTTGGTTGTCAACTGTATAATATCCAGTCATCCGTTACACAAAGCCATGAAATTCATTAAACAAAAAACCTACGGTTTACAAAAACAATGTTAAGGCTCTACAGTTTCCAATCAAGCACCAAAAAACAGGGAAATTGGGAGTTAAGGCTCACAAGCCTTAACGCCACATCCTCCCTAAGGAGGCAGAAAGTGCAAGTGAAATTCTCATTCTTCCAAAGCAGATAAACCATGAGGACCGCGTGGAGAATACGATATGCAGAGGTGACTGTGGGGTTGTGGAAAACTGATCACGAACAACTTAGGGCCACCTACTTCTTTGTTTTTGTTTAGAGCAGCCCTTCCCCAACCTGATGCCCTCCAAAGGTGTTGGACTACAACTCCCATCATTGCAAGTCAGTATGTCCCATGGTCAGGAATGCTGGGACTTGTCATCTCAAACACCTGGAGTGCAGCAGGATGGGGAATGCTGTTTCATACCCTTACCAAATACAGGGTCTGCCCAATACTTTTCTCTCACACACATCTCAAATATAGCAGCACTCTTGATAACAAAAGGGGCACTATTCATTACAGATCTAGAACCGGAGCATGTGCCAGGCACTTCCAATTTTTGGTCAATATCCTGCCTTTCAAAGAACCAATGTTTTTTTTCTTAAAATGTATTTATAAAAAATATATTGTTCACTCCCCACAATCCCTGCACAATACATCATCTCATCAAAGCAACAGCGGAGCAGAAGAGGTTTAGTTTGGCTGTCTTGAACACCTTTCAGATGAGATTAGTTTGCAATCCTATACTGGCTTCTGAGAAGACATGTATAGGAGTCAACCTTCTCCAGCCTGGTGGTCTCCAGATGTGTTGCACTGTAACTCCCAAGTTATGTGTTATGGGGAAGACAAAAATCAATTCATACTTAATTTTAAAATAATACTTACGCATGGAAGTATTAGGTGGTAGCTTTGCCTTTGATCTCACACTGCTGAACAAGTAAAAGAAATCCTTTATCTGATATTCAAGAAACAGACATCCTATGCCATGTGTGGAAACTAATGTTGATGTCTGAAGGGCTATCTGGATTAGGTATTCAAGATTCATTCATTGTTGTTTCATTTGGTTTTGACAGTTTATTTAAAGTGATGCAGCTCTTTTGTAGTTCCTCGATTGATCACATATCTTAATGCTGGAAAACATCATACTTTAGTACAGATGTGGGCAGAAAATAGATCTATCCTGATGATTTGGACATCAACTCGTGGCATTCCTGATAACTGCCCATGCTGATAGGGGCTTTTACAAGTTGAATTCCAAAACATCTGGAGATCTACATTCTGCCTTCCCTTGTTCTTGAACAACATTCGCCAACCTGGTGCCTGTCAGATGTGTTGGGTTGCAACTCTCAACATAAGGAGATGCTCTAAGAAATGAGAAGTAGCTGGTCCTAAGTTGTTCATCATCAATTCCCACAACCCCACAGTCACCTCTGCAGATAAAATTGCATATCTAGATTTTTGAGATGACAAGTCCCAGCATTCCTGACCATGGGACATACTGACTTGCAATGATGGGAGTTGTAGTCCAACACCTTTGGAGGGCACCAGGTTGGGGAAGGGCTGCTCTAAACAAAAAAAAGAGAAGTAGGTGGCCCTAAGTTGTTCGTGATCAGTTTTCCACAACCCCACAGTCACCTCTGCATATCGTATTCTCCACCCGGTCCTCATGGTTTATCTGCTTTGGGAGAATGAGAATTTCACTTGCACTTTCTGCGTCCTTAGGGAGGATATGGCTTTAAGGCTTGTGAGCCTTAACTCTCAATTTCCCTGCTTTTTGGTGCTTGGTTGGAAACTGTAGAGCCTAACCATTGTTTTTGTGAACCGTAGGTTTTTTGTTTAATGAATATAATATTCAAACCTTTATATAATGTTAGAACCTGGGGTCATGCAATGACACTGAGTACTGGGAGATTCAGGACAGATAAAAGGAAGTGCATCTTCACACAACGCATAGTCAATGTGTGGAATTTGAAACCAGAAGATGTAGTGATGGACAATGAATTTGGATGGCTTTAAAAGGAGTATTAGACCAATTCATGGAGAAGAAGGCTATCAATGGCTACTAGTCATGGTGGCTGTGTATTATCTCCAGGTTCAGGGGCAGCATGCCTCTCAATACCAGTTGCTGGGGAACATGCGCAGGAGGGTACCATTGCACTCATGCCCTACTTCTGGGTTTCCCACAGGCATCTGGCTGGCCACTGTGGGAACAGAATGTTCCCACTAGGGTGACCATATGGAAATGAGGACAGGGCCCCTGTACCTTAACAGTTGAATAGAAAAGGGAATTTCAGCAGAGGTCATTTGTATGTATGCAGCACCTGGTAAAATTCCCTCTTCATCACAATAGTTAAAGCTGCAGGAGCCCTGCCCTCTTTTGTATCTGGTCATTAGAGTGATCAGATACAGTTAACTCTTTGCCTGCTGAATTTCTACCTGCCATGCAGATGTTGAAAGTGCCATTGGGTTAGCATTTCCTTTCCTATTCCTATACAGTAGAGGATAAGATATAGACAAACAGACCCATGTATGACATCATGCCTAGGTACTAGGAGCTGGAATGATGCAAGTCCATTCTTTGGATATTATTTTTCAAACTTGAGGTCCTGATTCACTTGCAAATATGACACAGCCCATTTTAACTATCCTGGTACAAAATAGAGGTTAACTCAAAACTGGCTCCAGTGGATTTTTAGAATCTGATTATCCATGACTTATTTCTGGATTAGTGCCAAAAGAGGTGTAAAATTCCTCTCCATCCACAATAACGTTTTTAAAAAAACATTGCTAAACTAAGCAAAGGTAACTTCCTGAGATATTAATATAAAGATTCATTATTACAAGTTAAATAAGTCAGCTTGTTTTCCCCAAAGCAGCACTTTCACCAAAATTCATATGTAATCTCAGTAACATTCTTAGACTATGCCTTGTTTTTGTTGGCTATGTCAAATGAATATCACTTTTCAGATTTCCATTTGCAGAAACCTGATCTTGACATTGCATCTTTGCATACTTTCTGATGTGGCATTTTCCCATAATGTTTTGATAAGTAAACGTTTCTTTGATATTGCTGATTTCCCTTCTAAGGTGTCCAAACATATCACACTGAAACACTAATGAAAGCATAGCTAACTAAAATAAAGACAATCTGTGTTCAAGTTAACCCTTATCCAAATTGCTTCATAGCGGTCAATATAATGTTTGTTTTCTTAGGGGAAAAAACACAGCTGGGATATGGAATCTATAAGGCAGAATCTATATTGCATGCCAGTGGAAGACATTGCTTAGTCAGGCAAGGGAGAAGAATGATCCAAAGATCTACAGTTTCAGATGTGTGCATCGGATTTTATGACCACAGAGTTAGCCTTTTATCTTACATGAGTCAAGTAATGTTTCCCTACTGCCTCCGCATATAGTTCCAATGTGTACATGAAAGCATTCAGCTGGCTATATATAAAACCATGTTTCGTATGTATACATTTGTGCGCCAAAACTGATTATGATTACTGCCTTAAATAATAAGTCCAATCCTATACACATTGCACTGGCTAGTAATATTATTTATAAGTCAACATGTTTGTACAGAAATATAACCTTGAACATCGGTAAGAACAGTCTCTTGAAAATAACTATATGTTACTCTCACTTCCATTGAAACAGCCCCCTGAGTACCTATGGCCATATTTCTTTTTGCCAGTGGTAGTAGGCAGGAATCCAATATACATCAGGACATGCCGAAAACAGACTAATCACTTGACTTCACTGTTACTTAGCCTATTATGCAAATCCCCAATGTGCCAAAGAATATCAAGAAAGATTGCTCCAGATAATATGCCTCCTTTCACATTTCAGAAAGACTAAAATTATATCGTCAAATATTATAGCTTTTGGGTTTGAACCAAATGTGAGCACAGTCTCCAGTATAAATTCCCCCATAATCTAACATACTGATCTTTGTCAAGGAATTGGACAAGAACCCCTTTACACACACAATAACTCCTACACACACACACACACACACACACGTCACATAGAATTATTTAAACAATGGTGCCACCATCTTGCTTGGAAGACCTTTCACATCTGCATAATGCCACCTCTCTTCCTTCCTCCTTAGAAGCCAACTTTTCATTGAACCCTTTGGCTTCATCCCTTAGTTCCTATATCTCAGGGGCTGGATTTAATTTTGGAGGTGGTCTTGGAGCCCATATTCCAATGGGGCTGAAGGCAAAATGGTGTGTGTTTTAGCTTAAAGCTCTTCCTGCCAGTAACTAAACCTTAGGAGAGGTATCAATGCTGCAGAATGGAGAAGGGGGGCACACAAAGCCAGGAAACTACCAAATAGTCAGTGGTTGGGGAAAGGGGTACATCATGATCTGGGGAACCCCAGAGGGTGGAGTGGGACCCTAGACAAGCTAGATTTGGTCTGCAGGTTTGAGGTTCAACACCTCTGCTATACCTTGCAATAGTAATAGAAATTTTGGTGAATGTTATAAGGGAAGATGTAAGATTAAAGAGGATAGGAGGGAAAGAAAAGGTTAAGATTAATATGTTTGCGGATGATACATTATTGACTTTAGAAGATCCTCTAGAGAGTGGGGAGGTGATTAAGAGACATTTGAGAGAATTTGGGGAAATTACTGGATTGCAAATTAATTGGGGGAAGTTGGAAATGATGTTATCCAATTACAATAAGAAGGAGATGGAAGAGTGTAAGATAAAACTAGGTCTTAAGATTAAAAATATAGTGCGTTATTTAGGAATTAATATTGCAAAAGATCTAGATAGGTTAGAAGAAATTAATTTTAATAGTTTGAAAAAACAGATAGGGGGAAAATTAGAGGCTTATAGAAAATTAAAGCATTCATGGTTTGGTAGAATAGTGGTTATTAAAATGAAGATATTACCTAAGGTTAATTTTTTGTTTAGAATGTTACCAATTAAAATAACGGAAGTTGAGTTAAAGAGTTGGCAAAATATGATAAATGCTTATTGCAATGGAGATAAAAAAGCAAGGATTAATAAAAGGTTATGGTATAAGACACAAAAGAAAGGAGGGTTGGGACTTCCAAATATAAAGATGTATTATATAGCTAATCAATTAAGACATGTCGTAAATGGTATATTAGGGGAAGATGACTTAGAATGGCTAGAGACGCAAACAGGAGAACTAGAATTAAAATTGCAAAATATTTTTTTTACCAAAATACAAAAGAAAGATTTAAAGGGACTGGATAACCCATTTTTTAAAAAATATTTTAGAGATTTGGGAGAAAGTTAAAGGAAAGTTAATACCAGGAGATTCTCCTCTTACTCCCGTTGTAGTAATGTTAAACTTCCCAGGGAATTTAAAAAGAGAGCTGGAAGGGGGATTGAGGGGTCAGAAAATTATTAAATTGAGAGATTGGTTGAAAAGAATGAGTAATAAGGAGCAAATAGGAGAGATATTAAGAGGACAAAAGTTAGCTTGGTTCAAATGTATACAATTGGAACAATGGACACAGGATTGGAAAAAGAAGAATAAGGATTGTAGAGATAATACAAGATTTGAAGAATTAATTGAATCAAGAGAAAAGAAAGGGGAAAATAAAAATAAGAGAGGTTTGATTAGTGAAATATATAAAATTATGATAGAGGACGATGACCACCGAGATTCTCTTAAAATGATTTGGGAAGATGATTTAAAGGAACAAATTAATGAATTTAACTGGAGGAAGATTTGGGACGCAAGAATGTTAAAGTTATTGTCGGTTAGGATAAAGGAGAATTATTATAAAGTAGCATGGAGATGGTATTTAATGCCAGTGAGATCTTACCAGATTGATAAAAAAAAATCTAAGAACTGTTGGAGGGGTTTTCAGGAGGTTGGAACTTACTTTCATATGTGGTGGAGTTGTGAATATGTAGAATTTTTTTGGAAAAGGGTGTTTAAAGAAATAAGTGAAATAACGGGAATTGATGTGGAAATAAGTCCTAAATTGGCTTTACTATCAATATGGGATAAAGGAATAGGGAATACAAGTATGAAGGAATTGATTAACAACCTCCTGGCACCCGTTAGATTAATGATAGCTAAGAATTGGAAAGTGCAAGGGAAGTATACAATAGAAGAATGGTATAAAGAAATATGGGATATTGCGCTTAATGACAAGTTAATGTGTAATTTGAAAGTAAGGAGGGGATTATCCAGGAAGAATGATTTTGAAAATATATGGAGTCCATTTTTGGAATTTGTATTAAGAAAGGGGAAAGGGCACTCACCTTTGAAAGATTCTTTACAATTTTGGAAAGATGTATAATATAATTGAATAAATGTAGGTCTCCTGGGGGGAGGGGAGCACGGGGGTTAGTGAAAGGGTTATGTATTGTACTTATGTTGTGTTTATGTTGTTGTTTTTAAGTTGAAAATAAAAAAATTATTTTAAAAAAACACCTCTGCTATACCAACCATAATCAAATCTAAGTACATGTCACTGGGGGAAAATGTTCCTTGGTTCACCCCTTCCCTGTTTCCCTCCTCTATTGTTTACTTGAACCAGAATTTAAATTATAAACCCCTCGGAGCCGGGGTTTATAATTGCCATGCAGACTGGTGTGGCTATAAGTGCCATTATAAGTGCCATGCAGACTGGTGGGGCTCTATAAACAAGAAGAAATGGAGTAGTGGAAAATGATTAATTACATAATAACTGTTCATGGTATACATAAAGCAGAGAGGGGCCTATATATTTGAATTTGAATGCACCAGAAATGCACCTGATGGCCAGCTTATTCATCCATAGGCAGGTTTTACACTAGAACTGCAAAAATCAAATCACATACGTCTCTGCACTTCAATTAGATGAAGAAACTTGCCATTCCCTACCTTACGTTGTGTGGTAATACCAAACATATATGGAATTCCTCAAATCTTTAAAATAGGTCTACCCAAATCACATGTTGCCAGCTTTGTACTGCAGCCCTGCCAGCACTTTATAAAAGTTTTTGGAGAGTGACAGTAGCATCAACTATGAAAGAGCAAGCATCAAAACAATCATCTCTACTAAACATGCAGACATTGTGATTCTAGGGGCAATGAAGAAATGCAACCTCAAATATAGCATTTGAATCAGGCAAACTTTCAGCTAGAGCAGGGCGGGGTATGTGCGGCTGGAGGGAATTGCAGGCCAACAACAACTGGAGGACCACATGTTCCCCATTCTTGATCTAGAGAAGTGCATTGTTTTTCTGGATTATTTCTAAAAGCCATTTGACAGGATTATTTTCCTGTATAAATCTCACTTCAGTAGCAGCAACAGTAATATGTGGAGGACAAAGAGTTGTGATTCATTATGTGTACAGATCTGTTTGTCATACAAGGACACCATTTTCTTAGATGGAGACCACTTTTGTGTCAGAAATAGCATCATGTACAAGAAAAAGCACTAGCTGTTTGAATGTATGTAATCAAAGAGCTGGAAGGGGCCTTGGAGATCATCAGGATCATGCTAACCCCTCAGTTCTGTGGGTTCAACTCCCAATGCTGCATGAGGAGTACCAGCAAATGCTTCCCATTTCTCACTGGATGATCTGGGCCAGTCAATAAGCCTCACCTACCTCACAGGGTGGTTGTAAGGATAAAGTGAAGAGGGGATCATGTACACCACCTTGGGCTCTTTGTTGGAAAGGCAAGATATAAATGTAATATTAAATTTTCCAGCTCAGTTGTGCATCAAATTAATTTTAGATCCTGGACTTAATGGTCTAAATTGGTGACCATCACTACAACTCTTGGATGTAGTGATGGCCACCAATCTAGACCAATTTTAACTATGTTCTGTGTAAAGTTCTTTTACACAGAACATACCCTCAATCTCAATCTTTCTACCCTCAATCTCCCACCACTTGGATTCATTGGTTTAATTCAGGTTCTAATATTTTGAGAAAGGGAGAGGTTTTTATCCTGCTCTCATAATATTAGAGCATGGAGGGATCTCAGGCGTGTTCTCGGATGAGAAAGAGGAGGAGGAGGAGCAATAGCAGCTGGTGAGAACGGCAGTGAGAAGGTAGAGTCACTGAGGGAGGGGAGCCATTGAGGGTGGCTTGCCCAAGGAACCTCCAAAACCTGGAGTTGGCACTGATCTGGAGCAATTGCTTTTCTTCAGAGAAAACCGTATAAAGGCTTTTCTGTCTTTCCACTTCTTAGAGAATATAGCCCTATTTAAAGAACTTCAAAACAAATCATAGTTACTTCAAATGCCAGTGAAGTTCTCATTCAAAGGAACATGCTAATCCCTCAGCCCTGTGGGTGCAACTCCCAAAACGTTTCACCACAACCCCCTTCATTCTATTGATGATTTCTTGATAGTCTTTCTTACATGTCAAAAAGCATTTTCATTGAGCAGGTTCACAGATCTTCAAGAGACAACACTAGAATTAAGACAGTTAAAACCACACAACTGATGTTTCTGCAAGTGTTTACTGTTAAAAGAGAGAGCACTCCATCGTTTTCCTGCCAAGTGAGACCAGAAAGTATAGCCTTGCAGAGAGAGCGTAAACACAACATTTTTGTAAATGAATAGAAGGTGTTGGACTTCCCATCTAAACATACTTGCCACTTTATCAAGCAGTATGGATGCTTTAAGAGTCTTTCCAGTCCCTGTTTTTGTAGGTAGCACTGATTGGGTCATTAAAATTTCACATACGTTCTGCCATGTAGCATGTTAGTTCAAACTGCATTCACACACAAAGATACACTCCATACTAGAAAACTAAACATTTTGACAGGAAGCTCAGTTTCAGCTCTGGCAAAAGCAGGACTTGGGCTAGCTCTACACTCTTGTTTCATAGCGGCATTGAAGTGCGCTGATAACAGTTGGGGTACGTTACACATTCTATATATCACTTTCATAGCATTATTTCCTGCTTTTTATTCCACATAATCCAAATTACTGCAACAAATATCATTGTGTGTCCTATGAGGTATAAATGCGCAAGAGAGATATAGCATTATTGTGATGGAATCGTAATGACGTGACACAAGATGTAGATCTGGCAAACTACAAGAATTAATCAATCTGAAAGTACACACATTTGCATACTTTCTTTCTCTGCTAGTTAACACAGGGGGCCATCTTGACAGTGGCACATTTGCTCTACGAGCCATCAAACCCAGGGGTTCGCTCTCCTTCGTATTGTCCCCAAGCAAAGAAGCGAGTGCGGGGAGGAGGAGAGAGCTGCAGCCATCCACGAGAGTAAGGTAAGGGTGATGGGGGACTGGGGAGGGATGCACCAAGGCCCAGTGGCACCCATCCAGTGGTGTGGCAGAGCAGCTTGTCCCTCCCCAGTCCCCTGCCGCCTTTACCTTGCTCTCCGTGGATGGCTGCAGCTCTCCCTTGTAGGAAGACACAGGGAGGCAAGGAGGCACCCCAGTGGCCATTTGGCTCACTGGCCCACCCCCTCCTCCCTGCCCAGCCAATCAGGGTTATCATCAGCTGGGGCATGCCTCCACCACAGCTCTAGAGCAAGGCGACACTGTCGTCGCCACACTTTTAATGAAAAAAGTCGGGGTAAGTGCCTGACTTTTTAAAGGCGGAGCTTTGGGGGAATGCCCTGGGACAGCTCCGCAATGGCTGCTGCATCATGTAAATTACCTACTGCCGCTGCAGATCCCCTCACCAAGATGTGCCCCAGGAGAGGGCAAAGTGATTGCCGGGGAATCCACACCTTGCTCTCTACCACATAAGGTCCTGCTCAGCATGCATGTGTGTGCACACACAGCCAACATTCTGGCCATAGCAATTTCATCAGTCATTACTTACAACTTTCCAGATCAAATTTGCACCTTTAAGGGCTAGAAACTAGCTTGGTTTTCAGTTAAAGCTGTGTGCAGTTTTGGCTTCCTAATCCAAAACTGAAAATTGAACTCAGGGCTTGCGACCATTTTTGCGCAGCTGTCCTTACCTTCAGGGAGCCTTTTTCATTAATCCAATGGCACGGTCTACTTCCTCCCATTGTAGTGTAGGTGGAACTGCTTTTCTTTTTTAAAAATTCGCTTAAGTAGATTTTATTAAATTAAAGCTGTGCCTCTTTAAGAAATCTGGTGGCCATTTTGATTATGGCACATGCTCAGTAGAATCTCCCCCCTCCCTCCTGCATCAGCTACAATGGCTGCTTCCTCTAGCAAAGACAGTGCTGTAGTCTCTTCTCAGAAGTAAGTTCCATTGACTGAATGCAATGGTCTTACTCCCAGGTAAGTGTGTAGAAGATTGTAGCCTTTATTAAAAAAAAAACAGTCTGGAACCTTAGAAGGCGGAGAGGGAGAGATGTGAGTGAGAATTCACTCTCCTGTACAGCACTATAACTCTACAATTAACAACTTGCTTGCATGTTTTGCATGTGTGTATGTTCATTTGATTATGGCTGCTGATCATTAATTTTCATATCAATTCAATCCAAGGCATGTCTACTCAGAAGTTAGTTCCACTGAGTGCAATGAGTCTCATTCCCATTCCACTAGCTTGAAGGGGTGTTTGGATTTGGCTGTACTTCTCTTTGAGAGCTCTGTGTATTTAGGGACCAAGGCTTTTTGTAAGAGAAGAGGTTAAGCTCCCCCCTCTTTTTCTTTTTCTTTTTTTTTTAAATCCATGTATTTGATTTTTAAAGAATTTTTATTCCTTCATTGTTATTATAATTAATAATAATAATAATTAGTAGAAGTAGTAATACGTTCATTAATGTTACATTTATATCCTGCCTTTTTTTCCTCTTGCAAGGAACCTAAGGTGGCTTACATAATCCTCCTCCATTTTATCAGCACAACAACCCTGTAGGGTAGAAGAGTCAGTGACATTCTGAATTCTCTTAGCTTTTCTAATATTTTTTGATCAGGTTGAACAAAACTATTGTGTATTGTTATCTCCAGTACCAACATCTTTGACAGGCTTAATACAGGATTCATTGACCACAGGCTATTTTAGAGCAAAAAAATAAAAATCCAAACTTGGATAGATTAAAATTAAATTGAGCAATATTTCTAAACACCCACATGGCTATCCTTGGTACTGGGTCAGATGTAGTGATATAAGAGGATGTTCAGACTCCATTTAGTTGATCAGTTGCAAAGAAGCTTCTCTAGTAAGGAGGAAGGGGAAAGCCCTAGACTGATCATTCTTTCAAGTGCCATATCTCCCCCCCCCCCCACAAAAACCCATGAGGTAGGTTAGGCTAAGAGTCTATGACTGGCTCGAAACCATCTAGTGAGTTTCTTCTGCTGCTCACTTTCACAGAAATGTAAAACAAATGTTTGGTAATGTTTGTGTATATGGCATGTGCTACTTTTACCCTCACAACAACCCTGTAAGATAGATTGCGGAATCGGAGTGCGTAAATAATGAGACGACACAATAAATTGGGTTTAAAAATGGGCCACACTTTATTGATGAATTCGCAGAAGGGGAAAAACTAGCGGGCATCCTCAAGACTTGGTGGCCAACGCCAATCTAAGGATAGGGCGAGTCAAATCGAGGCCAGTGTATGGCGTGCAGCTCACGCCACCCCCTGGCCCCCCCTTTTGGGTAGGGAGGCTTTCCGTGTCACCCCCAGCTCGTGCCTCAAGACTTCCGAGCGGGTGAGAAAGGTCCGCCCCAAAGATAACCCTTATCTCACCACCAGGGCCTCAAGACCACTCAGGTGATGAGCCTCAGGCATTACCAGTCACCGCTCGGTGCCTGTGAATGCTCACCTATCCCTTACCAGGTGAAGATGCCCGCGCCTAACCGCCACAGGGTGCGACAAGCCTTATGCTTTGTCGCCAACCCCCCATCTGCGCAGGATCAAATCCCGCAGACCCCCCTGCAAATCCATCAAAAATATATCATTCCCGAGGTCCGATAAATGAACCCCGTCAGGCCTATAAAGCTCCCTCCGCGCTGGGTATATAGCGGGATGATTAACATACCCATCACCCCACACCCGTAAACTGCGAAAAATTTTGCCATTTGCCCTCCTACCGGCCCGATTCAAGGCTCTGGGATCGCACGGTGCCCTCCACTGGCACCGGGGCACGATTGCGGACCACACAATCACTATCCCAGGCCACCAGCTCCGGATAATTTGAAAATCGGAGATCGCCTGCAGCACCAAGGCCTTGCCCTTCAACATCCCCAAGTCGTTACCTCCCAAATGGAGCAACAACACCTGCGGTGGGGGTTGGGCCGCACGCCGCTGCATTAACATTGGGATGAGCTGGTCCCACCTCATCCCCCGCCTGCCGGCCCACTGTATGCTGGCCACTCCGCTCAGTCCCAACTGTGCGCCAACCGTGGTACAGGCTGCCCTCCGTCCGGCCCAGAACACGTAGCTGTGTCCGCAGATGAGAACCCGAACTGGGGCTTCCGCCGGCCGGCCATCTAGAAACAAACAGATTGTGGTCAGCCACCGCTTTCTCCCCCCCCCCCCCGGGAGAATGCATCACTTTCTCCCCGTAGGTAGGGGCCGAACATAGGAACGATACGCTTGCGATCTCCATCTGCCAATCGCCTGTATCTGCACTGGCGGTAAACCCAAAGCTGCGGCCATAGAGGCCGCCCCTATACGAAATGAATGGGTTCCGAATTTAAAACCTGCCAACTGCAGACCGTCCAGCGCCCGCTTTGCAACGGCCGCAAACTGAAATTTCGTCAGCGGCGAACTATCCGCATGACAAAAAAGGAATCCAGGCGCCATCCCTCTCAACTCCCGGAAGGCCGTTAAAGCCTTAACAGGGCATAACTCTTCCTGTGGGGCCGCATATAGGAAAATTGTCTGCCCCTTGCCCAGTTGATCGGTTTTGGAGCGCCTCAGCCGAATGGAGACCTGTCCAGCGCTAAATAGTACGTCAGCAAATTGAAGGGCCCTGCCAGACATATCCCCCTTAGCAGCTGCTAACAGCTCCGATATTCTCAATGCCCCAAAAAAGGCGGTCAAAGCAGCCGCATGGTATAAAGCGGCCTCAAAAGGGGACACACAGAGCGGGTCCCACCGAGCCTGCAATCCAACTAGAATTTCCGGCGTCAAGGGGGACTGCAAATCCAGCTTGGCAGGTTGCTCACGCGTCCAGCCGCTCAAGGCTCGCCTAATCCTAAAATCAGCTGTGTTATCCTGTACGCCCCGGCACTTTGAGCAAAATGCCAAGGCCGCCAGCTTACCAGAGATGGTCCGCACAGCATTGCCCTTCCTTCTCTCCGCCACACAAAACTGCAAGAGATGATCGACTGGAATAGGCCATTCCATCCCCAGCTTCGAGCACGACCTGAACTCCTGAAATTCCCTACCTGCCTTCCTATACGCCGCTCGAGTGCTCGGGGCGAGAGACTGCCAGACCGCACGATCTACTTCGTCCTGCCAATCTCCCACAGGGCAGCCGGCACCTCCTCCGGCACTGCCCTGGCCCAAGGTGCGAGATCCCGGAATTTCTCTACCTGCTGGCGCGATAAAGCATCAGCTATTGCGTTGTTCAAACCCGGAATATGACAAGCTCGAAACAGAATGTTATTTTGGAGGCAGTGCAACGTAAATGCCCTAACTAATGTCATAACCCTATTATTCTTGGAGGACAAAGTGTTGATGACCTGGACTGTGGCCTGATTGTCGCACCAGAAATGCACCACGCAATTCCTCAATTCCTGCGCCCAAATATGGGCTGCCACATAAATAGGGAAAAACTCTAAAAACGTTAAATCCCTACACGTGCCGGAATCCTGCCAACCCCCAGGCCACCTTCCAGCGCACCACTGGTCGCCCCATATCACTCCAAAACCTAATGTCCCCGAGGCATCTGAATGTATTTGCATATCTGCCTCCAACAATAACTCTCTCCTCCAAAAGGACACCCCATTGAAGCCTTCCAAAAAGGATAGCCATACCGCTAAGTCCTCTCGCATTCCCTTCGTCACCCTAACATGGTGATGAGGTCTAGTGAGGCCTTTCATCGCATTGCAGAGCCGACGCAAAAAGGCTCGGCCCGGCGCCACCACCCTGCAGGCAAAATTCAAATGCCTGACCAACTCCTGCAACTGCTTCAAAGTCACCTTTGTTTGCGACCGGAAAGACGAGATGCGGGCCACCAAGGCCCGAACCTTGTCCAAAGGCAGCCTGCAACACCGTTGAACTGAATCAACTTCCACCCCCAGGTACATTAACACATTTGCCGGGCCCTCCGTCTTCTCGTGAGCTAAGGGGACACCTAACTCGTCTGCCAACACAGCAAATTCCGACATCAAATAACTACATTGCCCAAAATCCTTTCCTCCACAGAAGAAAAAATCATCCAGGTAGTGAGTGCAGTCGGCCAATCCCGTGCGTTCCCGAACGGCCCATTCCAAAAAGGAACTGAAACGTTCAAACATGGAACAGGAAATCAGGGCAATAGCCTCCCAACAGCCCGCAGGTTCCCCAAGAAGGCAATAAAAATTGCAAATGCAGTATAATTCAACTATAATAGGCGGAGCTATAATAACCGCCCTCTGCACCACCAATTAGCTGCCAGCAGGGCTAACTTGGCTCACCCTAGACGCATGGAAATGGCTTGCACTCACCAAAGGGGGGAAAAAAGGGGGGGTGGGCAAAGTCACCCGCCGTGTCTAATAGGCAGGGTGGGGGGGGTATCTCAATCGTGGAGGGGGGGGTAGAAAAAAGGGGGAGGGGGGTGCTTCTCCCCGTCCCTGCTCAGCCGCCACAGCCTAACCCCCCGGGGCGGGGCTAATTAACCGCCCTCCGCACTACCCCTCACCCACCAATAGGGCAACTCCGAATGGCAGTTAACTCAGGGAGGCAGGGCAATAGCCTCCCAACAGCCCGCAGGCTCCCCAAGTAGGCAATAAAAATTGCAAGTGCAGTATAATTCAACTATAATAGGCGGAGCTATAATAACCGCCCTCTGCACCACCAATTAGCTGCCAGCAGGGCTAACTTGGCTCACCCTAGACGCATGGAAATGGCTTGCACTCACCAAAGGGGAAAAAAAAGGGGGGGTGGGCAAAGTCACCCGCCGCGTCTAATAGGCAGGGTGGGGGGGTATCTCAATCGTGGAGGGGGGGATACAACAGAAGTTCCCAGAGAAAGGGGGTGTTTTGACGAAATATCTGGATATGCTCTATAGAGCATACACAGAGTACGAGGGGGGCGTGGCTTGCTTACGATGAATCATTTCATATGCGGGCTGCGTTTGACCACGCCCTCCGCTGGGACTTGAAGGATAATGATCTGTGGCTACAGTTCATGACCCCGGCAAGGCCTGGGGTCGGAGAACGGGCAGATAGTGGTCATATGTTGGCCAAGCAGCAGCTTACTGCATCTCCCCGTGGGACGGCGGGGCAGGGGGTTCAATCCCGCCTGCTTTGCTGGGAATATAGTTCCTGAGGGGCCTGCACACGCCCCGTGTGTAGGTATCGACACGAATGTCCAATATGCAGGGGACCTCACCCCGGGGCTAGTTGCACGAGGTCCAAAAGGGGACGGGGAACAGGGGGGAAGGCCCCAGGAGGCCGTAAGCCAGGGGGCCAGCACCCTCCTCCCAAAGGGCCCCAGTCTGGTCAGGCTTGAACCGTTAGTGCGCCTATTGGCAAGATATCCGGGACCGGAAGCCAGCTATTTAGAGGCTGGGTTTAGGGATGGATTTCGCATCCCTTTCGTGGGTCCTAGGATATCTGCGTTTGCACGGAATCAAAAGTCAGTTAAGGTTCTGGAACAGTTGGTTCAGGATAAGATAGATTAGGCTGGAAATTTGGGCCTGGCCCACTATCTATGTCTGTGTGCCTGCCTCTTTCATATATACGCACAGAAAGGCATCCTTAGGTTTGTTCTTTACTTACTACATACCATAAACTATGTATGAATAGAGCTGTCACAAATGATGCAACACACTCACTTTTTGCACTTCCTAATACATTTGTTTCCCAACTAACTTACTGCTAATACAGTCATGAATCTAAAACTAAAATATGTTATTTTTACTATAGTAAGATTAAAGAATCCACATACATCAAGTGCAAATCAGAGAACCTACTATTTTTCATATTAGTCTTCAAGAATTAGGATTCTTTTCCTAATTACCCCTTACACGGAGGTTGCCTTTTTCACAGCGGCCGGATCAACATTTTCATCAAGCTGTCCACCTCCCCTGCTCCAAACTCTTTCTTGGTCTGTCACCGCTAATTAGCTCAGATCCTGTTAGTGTATATGTGAAATTGTGATCCCCCAATGTGCATCACTTTACACTTGCTTACATTGAACAGCATTTGCCCTTTTCATGGCCATTCTCTCAGTATGCAGAGATCTTTATGGAGCTCCTCACAATCCTCCATTGTTTTAGCAAGACTAAATAATTTGGTATCATCACCAAACGTGGCTACGTCACTGCTCACTTCCACCCTCATTCTAATATTATGAGAAAGGGAGAAACTGCCTCCCTATCCACTTTCTTCACAACATGCAAATAGGAGTGAGCAGTGAGATGGCCAAATTTGCTGCTGACCTCAAAATATTTAGGGTTTTTAAAATGAAGTGAGATTACCAAGAGCTCCAAAAGAATCTCTCCATAGTGTGAAAATGGGCATCAAAATGGCAACAACAGTTCTACGTAAGCATTTGTAAACAACAGTTCTACGTAAGCATGCACACTGGAGCAAAGCATCCCAACATTACATATACACTGATGGGATCTGAGCCTGCAGTGACTAAACAAGAAAAAAAACCTTGGGAATGTGGTTGACAGCTCAGTGAAAACGTCAACCCAGTGTGTGGCAGCTGTAAAGACAGCAAACTCCATGTTAGGAATTATAAGAAAAGTAATTGAGAATAAAACTGCCAGTCTCATACTGCCTTTATACAAATCCATGGTGTGACCACACTTAGAATACTGTGTACAGTTCCGGTTAACTATAGAATTTAGTATCACAAGATGTTGTGCTGGCCACCATTTTGGATGGCTTGTCCTCCTTTCCATGTGGTCACCCTATAACATGCCACTATTCCCCCTTCTGAAGAGGTCTGGACCTCAGACTGCTAAAGACAAAGTGGCAGACCATAATAACAGTGTTCATATGCCCATTGCTTTATGAGGTTTCTGCAGGCTACTGAACAGAGAACTATCAGGCCATAAAGTTGCTTAAATGGGTCTGCCAGAAACCTGACCTCACTGTTCCTGTTAGGTCCATGTCCTACAGGAAATGCTCTCAGCTGAACTTCATGGAATCCCATCCTTCATCCCTTGGTTTAATTTACTGACCTCCCCTGGCTGGGCCTTGCAGGGAACAATAGGGTAGACAGAGCAGGCATACATAGCACGCGCAGAGTGCTGAGAGTGGCAAATCTAAAAGCAAATACGTTGCATTTAAAGAACCAAGAAAATTCAATGGGTCTTTTAAGTAAATATCTATGGATGGGAAATGCAGCCCATGCAGGCTTGAAACTTGACCACAAACATGATCACAATCTGCTACTTTAAGATGCAAACAGGAAGAAAAAGCATGTAGCATAAAATGAGCTAAAATAATTAATATAGTAAACTGTAACTTATTCTAATTTAGGATATTTTCCTGTATCATCTTGTGTGCTTCCAGAATAAATTGGGGAGTTTTTAGTCCAGTAGAATTTTTTTTCAGGTTCTCTCCAAATACAGACATAAAACATGAAATGCTTCTTTTCATGAGTCAGTCATAGAAAGCTTTTATTTCTGGACATTGGCTATTGAAAAATTCAAATGAGACTGCTCAGATTTCAAGTGAGAGAGCATAACTTCTGGGGTTCATTTATTATTTTGAAAAGTGGGTGCAACACATATCACTAGCTTTTATTTTATATTGGATGTCAAAATGGTGTAACATCCTAGCTGATGCTGGCTGCTTGTCAACTGTATAATATCCAGTCATCCGTTACACAAAGCCATGAAATTCATTAAACAAAAAACCTACAGTTTACAAAAACAATGTTAAGGCTCTACTGTTTCCAACCAAGCACCAAAAAGCAGGGAAATTGGGAGTTAAGGCTCACAAGCCTTAACGCCACATCCTCCCTAAGGAGGCAGAAAGTGCAAGTGAAATTCTCATTCTCCCAAAGCAGATAAACCATGAGGACAGGATGGAGAATATGATATGCAAAGGTGACTGTGGGGTTGTGGAAAACTGATCACGAACAACTTAGGGCCACCTACTTCTCTTTTTTTGTTTAGAGCAGCCCTTCCCCAACCTGGTGCCCTCCAAAGGTGTTGGACTATAACTCTCATCATTGCAAGTCATTATGTCCCATGGTCAGGAATGCTTGGTGAGGCTGTGGATGTGCTGAACTGGTGCCTGGCTGTGACAATGGACTGGATGAGGGCTAATAAACTGAAACTCAATCCAGACAAGACTGAGGTGCTGTCAGTGGGTGGTTCTTCTGATCGGATACAGGGCATTCAACCTGTTCTGGATGGGGTGCACTCCCTCTGAAGGAGCAAGTTTGTAGCTTGGGGGTTCTCCTAGAACCATCTTTGTCATTTGAGGCTCAGGTGGCCTTGGTGGCACGGAGTGCCTTCTATCAGCTACACCCCTATCTGGACAGGGATAACCTGGCTTCAGTTCCCTATGCTCTGGTAACCTCCAAGTTAGATTACTGCAATGCACTCTACATGGGGCTGCCGTTGAAGACGGTTCAGGAGCTGCAGCTTGTGCAAAATGCGGTTGCCAGACTAATAACCCAGACCAAGAGGTTCAAACATATAAAACCAACTCTGGCCTGCTTGCATTGGCTGCCTGTATGTTTCCAAGCCCGATTCAAGGTGCTGATTTTAACCTATAAAGCCTTACACGGTTTGGGACCACAATACCTGACAGAACACCTCTCCTGACATGAACCTACCCATACACTACGTTCAACATCTAAGGCCCTCCTCCGGGTGCCAGCTCCGAGGGAAGCTCAGAGGACGGAAACAAGGGAGAGGGCCTTCTCGGTGATGGCCCTGCAATGATGGAATGATATCCCCGAAGAGGCTCGCCTGGCGCCAGCATTGTTATCTTTTCGGTGCCAGGTCAAGACTTTCCTCTTCTCCCAGGCATTTATCAGCATATACTGAGTTTTTAATTGACCCCAGAACTATATTTAGGCCTGGCGGAGAGTTCGCAGCTGTTTTAAATGTATACTATTTTTATATGTAGTCTGTTTTAATGCTTTTATGGTTTTAAACTTTGTATATTGATTTTTAATGTCTGAAGTTTTAATTTTTGTAAACTGCTTAGAGAGCTTCAGCTATGGGGCGGTATGTAAACGTTGTTAATAATAATAATAATAATAATAATAATAATAATAATACCATTGCCTCTGAAGTACTTGTTAACGAATATAATTTTCTGACTGGACTCATGCCTGGTGTTTTGGAAAGGTGGTATTCATTGAATCACTACATTGAAGAATGCTGTTGAAACCAATTCACAATGGGAAGACTATATGCTGTGAGATTAACATTATTTAAGTCATGTGTTTGGACATGAAGTAAACTTCAGATCCTACAAAATATAATTTATTTTTATTTGTATTCTTTTTGAAGCCTTCAAGCCATGGCTAATTTTTAAAAGCAATTTTTCCGTGGCCCAAGTTATTTATTGGAAGAGGCACTGGAGCAAATCTAATATAGTTCAAAGATGCAAATATATTTGCCAAACATAAATGTTTTTGTTTAAGAATAGTCTAATGGGGATTCATATTGGCAACCAGTTTTAATAGACTAATGCTTTCCATTCCTGCATATAAAGGAAACAAATCAATCATTATTCCTTTGATGTTGATGGGAAATTAGTGAGCTTTTGGAAAGAGGGAACTTTATACAGTGTGATCTGACTAAAATTCTCATAATGGTCTAAATTGCACACACACACACACACACAATGATAGAATCCAAAGTGATTGGAAAGGGAGTAAAGTCAGTAGTAAAGGATATGCGCAGAAGCAGCAAGGAAGCAAACAATGCTGTCTTGAGCCAATTTCTCCACTGAGTACCTCCTGGACTGCTTATTTATTTATTTATTTATTTATGACAAAGGACCTATTAGTTTGCTAACATTTAAATAGGAAAGAAAGGACAGATAAACATATTCCTGTGGAAGAATGGAGTACCTCACTAGAAACTTCAAAAAGAAGAAAATGCCACACAAAAAAGCCAAGAAAATATACTATAGCAGGGATTGGGAACTCCAGATGTTTTGGCCCACAGCTCCCAGCCAGCATTGGCTATGCTGGCTGGGGCTGATGAAAGTTGTAGGGCTACAAGTTGTTCACCTCTATTCTAGAGCATCAAGCTATTTGAAAACACAGCAACATATTCTACAGCAACCTTGTAAATGTCAGCTACATGATTATTGAAGAAAAATGTGACTATAGCCTTGGGCAGAAAAACTGGCCCCTGGAAAGAATAAAGAGCACAAATTCATATCAGTACTCACAAATCCAAAGTCTTGATTTTCAAGCTGGTCTGAAAAGGGAGATGGCTCAGAGGTTTCTGTTGAAGTTGGCACCAAGCCATTACAGACTATTATGCCATTTCTATCCTGGACGCCAAAAGCAAGCTTGTGATAGGAAAACATGGGCAACCCCTCAGGATTGTTATATGGGATGATTTAACCATGTTAACCACCTATCATCCTACTCCTAACTTTACAGATGACATGCAGTCACAATAGGTTACTAGACTGGCCCAAGGCCAGCTTCCCGTCAAGGCTTATTTGAGCAAGAGAAACATTACCTAAAGACAAAAAAAAAAACCTCAGGGTTTGAGTTCCATAGGATAGTTGGCTCTGTTCCATTTTGCAGGAGAATGCCATCACTCCCTAATTATACTTAGGGTGCGTCTGCCTCACAACGTTGATTCCCCTGCCCTCTTCTGCAGTGCTGGCTCAAGCTTTGGGCGAGTCGCCCTCAATGGCCCTTCTCCCTCAGTGAGTCTACCTTCTCACTGCCATCGTCACCACCAGTTCTTGCTCCTCATCCTCTTTTCCATTATTGCCACAACTTGTTTGCCTTATAGGCAGAGAGCTAGTGAGCAAATAGGCCACGACATGAACTGTTCCTTCTTCTCACCACCAACACTGTCTGGGCCAGAGCAAGAGTGAAGTGAACAAGCAGGTTGCAAGGGTGAAGAGGAGCAGCAAAACCAGGGGGCTGTTGTCAGTGAGCCCCTGCTCAGGTGTGAGCCTCTGGCAGGTGGCTGACCATGACTACCCTAGACACCAGGCCTGCTCCTCCCCCACAACTGGATTTTGATATCACAAGAGAGAAAATAAGCTTGTGAGACAAATTGCAGGGAGCTAACTGCAGGTGGAGGAAAGTTCAGCAAGCCCATTTTTTTTTTTACGAGTAAAGCCCTCCAGCTAGTGATGGCAACAGGTTGAGGAGTGGGGCAGCTTATGAAAAATGCCCTCCATGGATCCACTGTCACAGATCTGTATATCAGAAGAAAACTATGTTCTGTACAGCACCTGAGTAGTGGTGGAAGCATCTTTTTCACTGTACACACAATGATCTGGAATTAATGGAGGCACAGCCGTGCCTCCATTGTTAAGGGCCATCAGTAAAAAACACATTCCGCCATGTTAAAGTGATAATTGGGGGGGGTCATTCTAACAGCCATAAAATCGAAAATGTTTCATCAACCTTTCTGAAATTTACAGGTGCCAGAAAGAAATGTTTGTTTTACATTACCTGAAAATTTCAAGAAGATTGGTGAAAGATTGAGGGAAGGAGAGCAGTTTAAGTTAGAAAAGGAATACAAACCTGTCTCCCTGCTTTTGTACAATTTACTTCCGGGTTGCTACTTTTTGTGCTCACAATTTGCATAATTTCTAGAGCCTTATTAAGTAATCCAGTGGTGGGGTCTTCTTCCTCCTTGACTGTAGTTGACGGAAAGCTTTTCGTTTTTTTTAAATGCCCTTCGGTTGACTTTTAAGGACTATTTTAACTTCTCATTCAAGTCAATGAGGCGGCCATCTTCCCTCATAACACGACACACTCTCCCCACTCCCTCCTGCCTTAGAATGTGGGGTGGGAGAGTGAAATGGCCGCTGCCTCTAGCACAGACCTTTTGAGTGAAGAAGAAGAAGAGTTTCTCTTTTCTCTTCAGGAACATGCATTCCTTTGGCTCTGAGAGTATTTTGGGCTATCTTCATAAGGCCAGTTTGCTCTTTTGCTCCCTGGTGAAGCAGGGTGTGGTTTCTGTGGATCCATGATAACCTGGTCTTCAGATCTCTCCTGGGAATAGGTGGCTATACCTTTCTTTCTATCCCCTCACCCCATACACACACAGTGCTCCTTCCCTCTTTTCTAAGAGTTTGGTCCATACTGCTATAAGTTGAAAGCTTCAAACACTTCATTTAATTAGTTTGGGCTGGTGTTAAGTTTTAAGTACAACGTTGAAACCTTTCAAAGTGCTTCTGGGCCTAGTCACCCTGTTTTTCTAATAAGGTTTAGAAACAGTTGAGCTGTCGTTTATTTTGCATAGTGTACACACATGGATTTTCTTTCTAATCCTTGTAGTCTACACTGGCTCCTTCCTTGATGTGTTTTTGGAAGCAGACAAACACTTTTTTGTTCCAGCAGGCCTTTGGCAAATAATCTGGACCTCTGTCTATACCTTTGACTTTTAAATTGTTATGTATTTAAAATGTTTTAAATGCTTTAATATTGAAAAGTATTTAATTATATTTTTAACTTTTGTATATTTAGGCTGACCATATGAAAAGGAGGACAGGGCACATGTAACTTTAACAGTTGTAGAGAAAAGGGAATTTCAACCAGTGTCATTTGTATGCAATTAGTCCCTGGTGAAATTCCCTGTTCATCACAACAGTTAAAGTTACAGGCACTATACTAGAGTGACCATATACAAAAGAAGGCAGGGCCCCTGCAACTTTAACTGGTGTGATGAAGAGGGAATTTCACCAGGAACTAATTGCATACAAATGACACTGGCTGAAATCCCCTTTTCTCTACAACTGTTAAAGTTACATGAGCCCTGTCCTCCTTTTCATATGGTCAGCCTAGTATATTCCTATTTATAGGTTTTAGCTGTATATGTTTTAGTTTTGTAAGGCTGCCCTGAGGCCTAGCATTGGGCAAAAGGCAGGATACTACTACTACTAGTAGTAGTAGTAGTAATGTTTCAGATTTCACTTCTGCATCTGATGTTCTTTTGCATTTACTTTTCTTTATAAACCATTCATATCTTAAGACTTCTTGTGTGGCATGTTTTCATTGGTTTAACAAGTTAAAAGGGGTATTCACTGTTTTCATGCTTATGTTATAAAATCTATTTTCAACAGGCCTAGTAACTTCAAGAGTAACAGAGTTGGGGAAAATCCTCAATCTCTTTGCTATCAGAGGCACTGAGTAAGGGACCCCTGGAGATAATTTAGACTGACCCCAACCACAAAACACTATTCCCCCTTCTGAAGAGATCTGGACCACAGACTACTAAAGACAAACAAAGTAGCAGGCCATAATAACAGTTCTCATGTGGCCATTTGCCTTATGAGACAGGTGCTCTGCGGGCTACCAAATGGAGGGACTAACAGGCCATAAAGTTGCCTGGCTGTGTCTGCCAGAAATCCAGCCTCAACACTCCTGGAAGGTCCATGTTCTATAGCACCTGCCGTCAGATGAACCTGATGGAATCCCACCCTCCACCCCTGGGTTTAATTTACTGGCTTCCCCTGGCTGGACCTTGCAGGAAACTATAGGGACAGACAGAGCAGAGCACACATAGAATGCTGAGACTGGCAAATCTCAAAGCAAGTGTGTTGCTTTTCAAGAACCAAGGAAATTCAATGGGTCTTACTTTTGAGTAAATATCTAGGGATGCATATGCAGCCTGTGCAAGAACTGAGTAGGGTGATCATATTTGGGAAACCAAAAAAGAGGACACCTAGTGGAGGGGGGCAGGAAAATGGCTTTCTGGGGCCACCTTAAAGTCCCCAATTGGAGCGGAGGAGGGGAAAGCATGTCATTCTCACCCCACTCCACCACTCCAATCAGACCCTTTTCTATAATGTCTGGGAATGACACGTTTTTCCCTTTTAAGGCCTTGATTGGAGCAGTGGGAGAGAATGACACACCTCCAGAAAGCATGTCATTTCCCCCCTGCCACGCTAATGGTGGCCTTAAAAGGGAAAATGTGTAATTCCAGGTCATTATAGACTATTGCATAAAATCCCCCCTGACACTGAGGATAGAACAAAAACCAGGAGAAATCTGGGGAAATCCTGACGGTTTTTTATTATTATTTATTATTGCATTTATATCCCACCTTTTTTCCGCCAAGAAACCCAAGGCGGCATACATAATCCTCCTCCTCTCCATTTTATCTTCACAACAGCAACCCTGTGAGATGGGTTGGGCTGAGAGTCTGCAACTGGCCCAAAGTCACCCAATGGGTTTTCATGGCTAAGTGGGGAGTAGAACTCAGATTTCCCAGCTCCTAGTCCAACACTTTAGCCGCTAGGACACACCCTAGTGGTCACCCTAGAATTGAGCCATGCCAAGTTGGAAGCAGATCGGTTCGTGCCTTGATTTTTAGGATATTTTTTTAAAAAGTTTGATTTCAATTTTTTTCCTAAAATTCAAGGCATGAACCAATCTGCTTTCAACTTGGCATGGCTAAAGCCTTACTTAAGAGGGACTTTCTTTTTTTTTTAATGTACTGCTCAAGGCCCTAGACCCCAAAGAGGAGTATTAGGTTTGAAGTTTTAAAAATTTCTAAAACTCAAGGCATAAACAGATCTGCTTCCAACTTGGCATGGCTCAATCCCTACTTAAGAGCTACCATGCTGTCAAGTTTCATCCCTTTATCTTTAAAAATGATGGAATTGTAAGCATTTTAGTTCATTTAAAAAATTAAATTGAAGTTTTAAACATTTCTAAAAAATCAAGGGATGAACGGATCTGCTTCCAATTTGGCATGGCTAAATCCCTACTTCAGAGCTACCATGGTGCCAAGTTTCATCTCTTTATATTTAATTTCATTTTTTAAACTTCTACTGCTCAAGGTCCTGGACCCCAAAGAGATTTCTGTTTGAACTTTAAAAAATTCCTAAAAGTCAAGGCATGAACGGATCTGCTTCATACTTGGCATAGCTATATCCCTACTTAAGAGCTACCATGATGCCAGGTTTCATCTCTTTATCTTTAAAAATGAGGGAGATGCAAGCATTTTGTTTGATTTATTAATGTTAAAAGTGAGTTGAACACATAACACTAGCTTTGATTTTATATTGGATGTCAAGATGGTATAACATTCTGGCTGATGCCGGCTTGGTTGTCAACTGTATAATATCCAGTCATCCATTACACAAAGCCATGAAATTCATTAAACAAAAAACCTACGGTTTACAAAAACAATGTTAAGGCTCTACAGATTCCAACCAAGCACCAAAAAGCAGGGAAATAGGGAGTTAAGGCTCCCAAGCCTTAACGCCACATCCTCCCTAAGGAGGCAGAAAGTGCAAGTGAAATTCTCATTCTCCCAAAGCAGATAAACCATGAGGACAGGGTGGAGAATATGATATGCAGTGGGGTTGTGGAAAACTGATCACGAACAACTTAGGGCCACCTACTTCTCTTTTTTTGTTTAGAGCAGCCCTTCCCCAACATGGTGCCCTCCAAAGGTGTTGGACTACAACTCCCATCATTGCAAGTCAGTATGTCCCATGGTCAGGAATGCTGGGACTTGTCATCTCAAACACCTGGAGGGCAGCAGGATGGGGAATGCTGTTCCATACCCTTACCAAATACAGGGTCCGCCCAATACTTTTCTCTCACACACATCTCGCATATAGCAGCACTCTTGATAACAAAAGGGGCACTATTCATTGCAGATCTAGAACCAGAGCATGTGCCAGGCACTTCCAACTTTTGGTCAATACCCTGCCTTTTTTTTCTTTAAATGTATTTATAAATACATGTTTTTTTTCTTTAAATGTATTTATAAAAAATATATTGTTCACTCCCCACAATCCCTGCACAATACATCATCTCATCAAAGCAACAGTGGAGCAGAAGAGGTTTAGTTTGGCTGTCTTGAACACCTTTCAGATGAGATTAGTTTGCAATCCTATACCTCTTGGGAGAAAGCTCTAGTGAATTCAGTGGCACTGGCTTCTGAGAAGACATGTATAGGAGTCAACCTTCTCCAGCCTGGTGGTCTCCAGATGTGTTGCACTGTAACTCCCATGTTATGTGGTATGGGAAAGACAAAAATCAATTCATACTTAATTTTAAAATAATACTTACGCATGAAAGTTTTAGGTGGTAGCTCTGCCTTTGATCTCACACTGCTGAACAAGTAAGAGAAATCCTTTATCTGATATTCAAGAAACAGACATCCTATGCCATGTGTTGAAAACTAATGTTGATGTCTGAAGGGCTATCTGGATTAGGTATTCAAGATTCATTCATTGTTGTTTCATTTGGTTTTGACAGTTTATTTAAAGTGATGCAGCTCTTTTGTAGTTCCTTGATTGATCATATATCTTAATGCTGGAAAACATCATACTTTAGTACAGATGTGGGCAGGAAATAGATCTGTCCTTATGATTTGGACATCAACTAGCGGCATTCCTGATAACTGCCCATGCTGATAGGGGCTTTTACAAGTTGAATTCCAAAACATCTGGAGATCTACATTCTGCCTTCCCTTGTTCTTGAACAACATTCCCCAACCTGGTGCCTGTCAGATGTGTTGGGTTGCAACTCTCAACATAAGGAGATGCTCTAAGAAATGAGAAGTAGCTGGTCCTAAGTTGTTCATTATCATTTCCCACAACCCCACAGTCACCTCTACAGATCAAATTGCATATCTAGATTTTTGAGATGACAAGTCCCAGCATTCCTGACCATGGGACATACTGACTTGCAATGATGGGAGTTGTAGTCCAACACCTTTGGAGGGCACCAGGTTGGGGAAGGGATGCTCTAAACAAAAAAAAGATAAGTAGGTGGCTCTAAGTTGTTTGTGATCAGTTTTCCACAACCCCACAGTCACCTCTGCATATTATATTCTCTACCCTGTCCTCATGGTTTATCTGCTTTGGGAGAATGAGAATTTCACTTGCACTTTCTGCCTCCTTAGGGAGGATGTGGCGTTAAGGCTTGTGAGCCTTAACTCCCAATTTCCCTGCTTTTTGGTGCTTGGTTGGAATCTGTAGAGCCTTAACATTGTTTTTGTAAACTGTAGATTTTTTGTTTAATGAATATTATATGTGCACCAGCTTCTCAAATAGTCAAAAAAAGAAAAGAAAATAGGACAACCAATTTTTAAAGGGCATGCTTTTTTTGACACAGATTAATCTCCATGTGGAAATATTTTGAATGCTAAACATCACTTGTGTTTGTTAGTGCATCTATCCTATGTGGAACACTTCCCATTTCTCCCTGTTAAATTTCATTTGATTCTTGACAGCCTAACATTCAACTTCATTGAGAACATTTTGTAAAAATTCTGTCTTCGAAAGGAGCTACAATCATTTTTCATACTGGCTTGTTTACAGGCAAATTACTTCCTGTTACCCTTCACAAAGTGACAGATAAATGCTCTTGCACTAAATTAATTAGATAGGTTCACTCTGCACAACATCTGTACTTTAGAAGCACTTATCACATTACCTAATAGAGCTGATTATTGATTGGCATGCTATTCAAGCATGGAATCAGTTTATATCTGCTATAATTCATTTGTAACTTATTATATTACCTGGCCAAAACGTAATAATAAAAAAAACCCATCCAAGACACACAACTAAAATCAATTGGGTGAAATCTCCACAGTTATTCTAGATAGAGTCTGAGGTCAATGGTGTTGATCTCAATTCAACTCCATTTTGATTAATAGTGGGAATGTTAAGACAATGCACTAAATCATGGTTAGGCCACCAACCTTTTTGCAGCAAATGGTTAATGAACATGTTTAAATCATTGTTATGTAGCCACCATAGTTAAGAATGGTTCATACAACATGCTATGTCATGGTTCACATGACATGCTAATCCATAATTCTTAGCTCAAAGTGTTCAACCAGCATGGTTTAGCATGTTGTCTGAACAGAGTCAGTGTTCTTCATTTGGAAAATAATTTAACTAGTGCTTTGTAGCCAACTGCAAAAGTATATGCACCCGAGACAAAACCATCACAACTATATTAGTACAACGTCACTGAAGCGAGTACCTTAAAGTCAGTTCTATGCATAATTGAATAAATCAGGGCTCTGTGTTAGATGGTCCAATTCTGCAGCAGCATAGAAAAAGCAGAATGTGCTGCTGAGCATGCAGTTTAGCTTGCTGAGAATCTTTGCATTTGTGTTTTAAAATACAACTTTCCAGTCCTTGTGGTTAAAAAGACATGTTTGCAGGAAATGCCTACTAAAAATCTCTCCAAATCAGAGCAATGGCTCAATAAAGTCTCTGGTGGCTAAAGGACTAGAACTCTTGGACCCCTGGACATCTACTTGCCCATTCCATGGCTAGCAATAATGAAGAATACCAACACACCTGCAGAATTATGGAAAATTACAAATTATGCAAATATACTCAAGTTATGCAGGTCGCAGAAACCAGCTATCAGAGCTCCATCAGATGAACATTTTATTGCACACTCGTTACTGGGCACTCACAGATTTTCACGGGTCCTTCTCATGACGTCATCTGCTTCCCACACACCTCCCGCCCCTTCTAGTCTTTTTTGTGCCACAAAAAAACACCCCAGTAAGTCCGACTTATTTTTAAAGATGGAAATTGCTTTCTCCTGCTGTGTGCAGGAGAAGCAGCATGATCCAAATGGCCCACTGAATGGGCCATGTGCACACTGTTTACTTTCTCTTTCAAAAGGGGAAGTAATGAGGGACAAACACATGGGCGGAGAAGCAACGGTAAGCAAACATGATTTCCCCCTGTGTGATGATGCTGTCAGTGCAGAAGTGAGATTGTCCTGGTGCACAAACACAGTTTATTTGTTCATTCAAAGCCTGGACCACACTCAACTTGAACTTCTGTATATGCTCCCATTTTCTTTGCACTTCAGGTGCCCCCCCCCCCAAAAAAAGAGACAACTTGAACAAGGACACTCACACAACCTTAATTTTAAGATGCAACACTAAATTATGTACTTGGCATCCATGGAATTTCCAAATTAAACATTGTAGGAGCTGCTCCTGTTCATAGGTCCAAATGGAGGAGTGTTGTGGATTTAGCTGGGCACTTGTGAATCAGCCATGCAATTGCTTCATCACACTCCTAAACCTAGGATCCAAAAGGGATTGCCCCCCCCCCCCACGTATGTTCCCAATTTGTATTCATAGTTATCCTGGTGAATGCAGAAGCCTGCTGTCTCCTCCTCATTAGTCTCTCTCTCTCTCTCTCTCTCTCTCTCTCTCTCTCTCTCTCTCTCTTTCTCTCAGCTTAGCAATCAGAAGGAGCAAAGGGATTTCTAAAAGCAGAAATCCGTGTGAAACAGTACATGCACACCAGTAACGTTCCGTCTTTGAAAAGGTGTTGCATCTAATTGTCAAATGGCTTTCTTTTAATGCAGGAGTTAAAAGAGCAATTTGTGGTTTTGCAAAGCAGTTATGAAAAAACAGAAGATCAGGCTTACGTGCAGGAAACTGCACACTTTCAGATCCTGGCTCCAGTTGGCAACTCAATGCACAATTTTTATAGTGCCACCACACAATCTTCCTTTGGCATCTTCATTAAAGTCTAATCCACCCTATTTTGTCTGGAGATAGCTTCAAAAATAATTTAGAATTTGAAAACCTACCATCATGAAATTTTTTAAAGCATTTTCATCCTTCACAATTGTCATACTGGACCATTGCCCAGTTCCATGTTACCCCCCCCACACACACACACAACACCCCTTCCTCAAGCTCTTCGTTGGGCACATGCCATGGTGTTTGTTCACCATCAAAACCCTCTGAAGAATGTAAGCTACGTATCATGAGCTTGATGAGGTGTGGGCCTAATTTCAGCCTAATTCTAAGATATTTGCAAAAGGAACTCTGTATAAAGCTGAGAAATATGAACACTGGACCGTAAAATATATTCATCAAAAACAAAAGGTGAGGCTTTGTTCTGACAGGAAACTCAGCAGGCATATTTCAGTACAGAAAATAAGGCAGAAATATAGACTTTGCTCAATTCCAAACACTTCACTTTCCCATGATGGAGTTGCATATTCTTAGGACAGGATGTTTTCAGAAGTCAGGATATTCAATTTAATTGGTGGTTGATATGGGCCAATGAAAAATCATCCCTACATAACTAACTAATTAACTAAATCCATACAGAGGACTTGCTTTCTGAACTGATTGTTATAAAGTTTGAGGGTGGGGAAAATGGGAAGAGGAAGAGGGGCTGAGGAATGACAACGCAACGTAGTGAGTCAGTGCCTTCAAAGCAAACAATTGCTTGCACTGTAATCCTTGTCACAAACAGAAAAGCCGCATAATAGAGGAGTCCATGCCTCTAAGCAATTGCTTAAGTTGTAATCCTTGTCACAAATACAAAAGCCACATGCCTGTAAGAACAAATCCTCCCCACCACATTATTTCTCCATTTCAGTGTTCTGGGACAAATATCCAGCAATATGCAGACAGAAAAATCTACCAGATCAGAACTAACACAAAGGCTTTAAATACACTATGTTTTTGCCAGGGGGCAAAGGGAGCTGTTCTTTCTTAGTATAGTAAATGCTGACCAGGTGATTCCTGACATGGACTGGGCAGGATTTTCTTGTCCTGCTTCAGGCTGGGGTAAACATAGGACAAATCTGTTTAGCAAAGTCAACAGATAAGCAAAAGACCAAAAGCACAGCATGACCAGTCCAGAAAAAGGGCAGTCCAAAAGCAGGATCTGTTCAGGAGACTAAGAGTCAACAGCATGAGAGATCAGTCCAAGGAGAAGCATGGTTTCATAGTACTGGAAGCTTAAAACAAATGTACTACTCCAACAACTAACAGCTCTCAACCAAGAGCTTATAAGAGCTTAACCAGAGCCCCACTCAAGGCTCACCTGTAGGTCATCACAGGCACTTTGTCAGAAGTCTACTCATGAGGAGGGCCTTGCTCAATAGGAGTCCTTTACTCATGCAGAGGGAACAGGATACTTCAGGAGACCCTGAGTCTTCTTCAGCAAGTGGGCACTCCTTCACCTGGCCGTCATCTTAGCCTGAATCTTTAGGTGTGGATATCCTTAGGGACTAGGTGGTGGCTCAACATTCCCTTCTGGGATGTGAGCCCTTGGCAGATGCCTGACTGTGCCTACCCTTGACACCAGTACTGGTCCTTTGGGTACTCTATCAGATTTTCCTCCTTTTACCCAATCTTTCTGGGCAAACTCACCAGGAGAAGCAAAGGCTACCCGTCCATATACCTAAGGCTGCTCATGGACCACACTTTAAAGTGCTGAAGGGGCAAGGGCTGTGCACTCCATGGCCCTCTGGGCCCTGCAGCTTTGTGTGGCTGGGTCAGACAAAACTCCAAGTGGGTTTTTATAAAGCCTTCTAGCCTCAAGGCCTTGAAATGGGCAGCTCTGAAGAACTGAGCAACCTTGCACATGCCAATCTGTTCTATGATGTCCATCCTGCAAGCATTTTCCTCAATAGGCCCATTTTGTTTTCACTAACCCAATCCAGATAACGGATCCATGCCTCTGGAAATCCCTTCTCCAGGGAGAAAGTTATGGTGTCATCAGAGTTGGCTTTTTTCAAAACCTTGGAGACACATTTATTCCAGTTTGCATTTGGGGCTTAAAACCATTAGCTACTGCTCGTGTGTGTGTGTGTGTGTGCTTGATTGTATTTTTATTGTTTTGGGTGATAGTGTAACCATCTTGTGAGGTGAGAGATTTATTTATCTGCTAATAAATAACTCTCTCAGTCCCCCCCACCTTGCAGTGCACACTGTAGGGTGGATTCAATTTTTTAAAATAAATAAATAAATAAACAAAGCCTTTGGATCGTGTGTGTGTGACATTACAGTATGCCACACTCTGGGTGCTTCCAGAGGGGCTGCTGCTGGTGTTTCCAACTAAAAGACACTGCTGTTCTTCCAGTTTTTCCTCCATAATGGGTTCCTTTTTTGCAGAAAGAAAATAAGCAGCAGTGGGAAAGCAGGGGAAGGTTGCAAGTGGAAGACATCTTTGTCTGGACCCCTCTCCCTACATTTGCATGAATCAGACAAGGCAACTGCACAATAAAAGTCTCCTCTGGAAGCACCTGATGAAAGTCCCTGCTTCCTGTCAATACAAGGAACCGCTGCAAATTTTGGATTACTATACAAACACGTGCAGATGCAAATGACTAATCTGTGAGCAACATAATGCCTACTATACATTTAACAGATGTCCACAGTGACAAGGGGCATATTACTCGCATGTTTATATTAAAAAGGAGGAGTGAGCTCAGTATTTTACAATGGGGAGTTGTGGGAAAGGTCTCAAATAAGCTATGGTGAGGTAGAAAATGATAAATATTTGCAAATGTTTATTCAGGTGTCTCAAAAAGTACATGGCTGTGGGGGAAAAGGGAAGGAAACAGCAGATTCAAATAGGATGGAGATAAATTTCACTGATGCCTCTCATTTGGGTGATGGCAGGACTGAGCCACAACACACCCACCTACTGCAGAACGGATATATTTAAAGAGCAAGGCAGAATGGGACATATGCCATTCCTTTCCATCCTAAACAAGCTGAAGATGGTGGTCTGTTACCATAACAGGGATAATTGACCAGGATAGACCAAGGAGAGGTGGGAAAGATGCTACCATCAACAATAGCCCCTCTCATTTTTCATAGCTTCTTTCTGGAGAAAGGCTCACTCCTCTCAAGCATTTTGCCTTTCAGCATGAAATAGGTACTCCTGCAAGCTTTAAAGATTACCCTGTGTCCAATTCCAGAAATAGGGTGAAACCTAAACCTCATAGATCTGAAGAACACAAGTTTGAGATGTGGTCCAAGAAGAAGCAGAGCCCAAATGTACTGTTCAATGTGAGAAACCCCTACCCATGTTCAGAAAGCAGGGAATGCAGCCACAAATTGCTGTGCGTTGTAGTTTTGTCCAACCTCACCCCACCCCCCACCCCGTAAACTTTCCTGTGGATGCCCATGAAAAAGTGGAGTTCGCTCCCATGCATGGCATGCTTTTGTTTGGTAGTGTTATAAGTCAACCCGCACCTCCACTTTACTGCAAGCATGTTTAATAAACATGCATGTGTCTGGTTTGACCCTTAAAGGCTCCCCCTCCCCCGAGAGTTCAGTGAACATCAAAGCATTTGACAGCCATATTCTTTTTTACACCACATTAATATTGTTAACATCTTTAAAAAAAACACCTTGTGTATTTTTATATAAAAATGTTCTGTGAATTTCATATTTTTTTAAAAAGAAAAGATTGTGGTTCAGCTGACATTTAGACTCTAAAAACAGGGTAGCAAGACAGGGCATCCCAATATTGTTGGACTCCAGGTCTCATAATCCCTGACCATTAGTCATGCTGGCTAAGGCTGATGGACATTGGTGTTCAACAGCATCAAAAGGACCACAGGTTCCCCACCCTTGCCTTAGAGAGTTGCCCATCAGTACTACTCATCACTACTGTCTGGTGTATTAGACAAAGGTTTAGCCTTTGTCTGAAGTAAAGCTGAACTAGTTCTTGGAAGATCAAGGGACTGCCTCAGCAATCATCATCATCATCATCATCATCATCCTGCAAGGGGAAATCCCACAAGGGGTTACATGGGCATGGTACACCCGCGGACCCTAGCCAACCACCTCTAGACAGGGCTAACCACCCTGCTAGTGTGAAAAAATGTTTCCAGAAAGAAGAAAAAAAGCCTAGAATGGGCAGCGTTAAGGCCAAGAACGCTGCACAAACCTAACAGTCGGCCACAATGGAAACGAACAGGCAATGAATAAGAAAAAGCACAACCACCCAAACTCCCCCATGTCCCACAGGCAACCACCAAGGCAGGACACCCAAGGCAACACTTAGCTTGGTCAGACAAAATGAACCGTAATGTAATGCGTTGTTACTATAAAAGCACAAAACTCAAAACAATAGCATCAGGATACCGAAGATAATTGCATAGACTATTCCTGGAAATCTACCCCCACCTAATTGACAGTGTAACAGAACAAAGACTAATCAATCAAAAAAGAGTTATAATCAACAACAAAAGGCTAACGGAACATGAAATTTAAAAAATTCAAAGAAGAAATAGCACAACAGAATACCAACATGAAAAGCACAGACACACCACCAACAAGCACATGAACATCCATAGAAGAAAGAACAACTCTAAACACAACAACCCCACCACAGGATTCCCAGACAATGACACAACCCAAAACACACAACGACACAACAAACATGAACATAGAGCAGCAACTGACAGAAGAAATTGAGACAAATCTAACAAAATGGAGAGAAACCGATCCAACGAAAAGAAACCCACAACCTAGACTAAAGTTTAACAAGAGCATGCAGAAACTCATAAACATAATGAATGGTAAACTCACAGTATACATGAATAACGATAGCAACCTAGAAGAAATCCACACAATCATAGCAGCCCTGACCTGTAACAAACAGGAACTCCCCACAAACAACACACACAGAAGATTAGAAACCAAACCAAAATGGCAAATCAGAATTGAAACAAAATGGAAAAGAATAAAACAATACATAAATGGAAATTGCTCAAAAAATACCCTCGAAAATATCCAAGACATCATAGCAAACAATAGAAAAACAACAATAGTAGCTCTCAACATGCTGAAACAAAAACTGGCAGTCCAGACCACCAGGCTAAGAAGATACAAAGAATCAAATGAAAGAAAAGCCCAAAATGCTCTCTTTAAAAGAAACGAGAAATTATTATACCAAAGAATAAGCAAGAAAAAAGAAAACAAAATTACATCCTCACTAAAGAAGAAATAACAACATTCTGGAAAAATATCTGGTCAGAACCGCACAACACAAGGAAAGCACAAACTGGGTAAGACAAGAAGAAGAAAGACAGAGACACTACCACAGCAAACAGAGTACACAATAACCCTGGAGGAACTGAAGAAAACAATGAAAAGGACACATAACTGGAAAGCACCCGGCCCGGACCAAATTCAAAATTTCTGGTACTAACAGCTCACATCAACACATGAATACCTTGCTCAACAGATCAACACAGTCATAAAACACCCCCCTATTCCTTACTGAAGGTAAAACCTACATTAAACCAAAAATTCCAGATACCCAAAACCCGGCTAACTACAGACCCATAACATGCCTTCTAACACTCTACAAAAGTATAACTGCCACAATCACACAGAAAATTGAAGCACATCTCACCCAACATAATATACTTACAGAAGAACAAAAAGGATGTAAAAAGAACAGCAGAGGATGCAAAGAACAGTTAATAATAGACAGTATCATCATGAAGCAAACAGAAAAACAGAAAAGAAACATCCACACCTGCTACATAGACTATAAAAAGGCTTTTGACTCCATCCCACACAATTGGCTGAAAAAAGTACGGGAAATATACAAAATACATCTCTCGATCCAAAACTTTCTGACAAGAATCATGGAGACACGGAGAACGACAATACATCTAACAACAGACAAGGACCATATACAGGCAGACAAAATAAATATCAAATATGGCATATCCCAAGGTGACACATTCAGTGCCCTATGGTTTTGCCTGTGTCTGAATGCACTATCCAACACACTTAACAACACCACAAAGGGCATCGACATAAAACACCAACAAACAAGCAAAGCACAGAAGCAATCACCTCCTGTACATGGATGACATCAAAATCTATGCTTCAACTTCAACACAGATAAAAGGCCTCCTGTGAATCACTGAAGAACTGACGACAGACAAGAAAATGGAATTTGGGATAGGAAAATGCAAGATGCTACATATAGAAAGAGGAAAATGGAAAGAAGAAGCAACATCAGAAACACTAAATAATGAAATATTAGATAACATGGAAGAAAATGAAACATACAAATACTTAGGATTCCAACAAAACACAAAAATCAATAACTCCACAGTAAAAACTGAAATAAGAATGCAATATAAAACTCGCCTATCACAAATCCTAAAATCTAAACTCAACTCAAAAAACATTTTCAAAGTCATCAACACCTACACAATACCCATCCTTACATAATCATTGGGAATCATACACTGGTCACACACTGAATTTGAAGAAACGAACAGACTCAATCGCACTGAACTCCCAAAACACTGCATGCCCCATCCCAACTCATGCATTGAAAGAATAACAATCAGCAGGAAAGGAGGAGGAAGAGGTCTGCTGGACATTAACAGAATTCATGCTAAACAGATAAAATCACTCAGAGAATTCTTCCACACCAATTCATAAAACCATAGTAAAAGCAGATAAAAACTACACCCCACTCAACCTAGCACTACAAAACAAAGATCAAACACAACCACTTACACTTGCAGAGAAAAAGAAAAATGGGCACATAAAGCACTCCAGGGGAAGCACTACAACTTAATACAGAATCCACAAATACCCACATCGTACGAATGGCTCAAGAAGGGTGAGCTATTTCCAGAAACCGAAAGATTCCTAATAGCTATACAGGATCAAGCTATAGCAACCAAGAACTACCAAAAATACATCATAAAAGATAACCGTGTAACAACAGACCTATGCAGGAAATGCCATCAGTTCCAAGAAACAATAGACCATATAACAGGAGGATGTAAAATTCTGGCAGGAATGGACTATACGGACAGACACAATACAGCTGCAAAAATAATTCACCAACAACTGGCCATCAAATTCAACATTATCAAACAACCTACACCATACTATACATATTCACCTGAAACAATTTTGGAAAATGCAGATCATAAAATAAACTGGGACAGAACGATTCATATGGACAAGGCAATACCTTGCAACCGACCAGACATAACGGTCATAGACAAAAAAGAAAAACACACATACCTCATCGACATAGCAATACGGAATGACAAAAATGTTGTTGAAAAGGAAGAAGAATAGAAAGACAAATAGACACCACTGGTCATGGAAGTCAAAGAACTATGGCAATAGGAAAAAGCCACAATTATCCCATTAGTCACTTCAGTCACTGGCATCACATAAAAAATATATATACAGAAAATCTTCAGAAACTGGGCCTACCAGAATACATCCACATCAACCTCCAGAAAGCAGTCATAATTAAAACATGCTCAATCATCAGAAAATTCCTGAATCAATAAAAGACAGCATGATTTGGCAAAGCCCGTCATGTCCATCTAGAAAAACCACCATGAGCGAGAAAAAGATAATAATAATAATAATAATAATAATAATAATAATAATAGCAACAACCATCACCAACCACACTTCAAAAATACTCTCCATTCATCCCAATCATTTCAAATTAGGCCCTCTGTTTCAATTCATTTTCATAAAAGAACCAGGCAGGAACAACAAAGTAACAGCAAATTTCTTGTAATTGTCTGGTGCTGCAAGAAGAATTCATGCTCTGCAGGAGGGTGGACAGGCAGCAGCATGACAAATAGATGGAATTAAAGCTTCTGGTCAACTGTAGCACCTATTAGGACTGGAAGCTACTACAGGCAGAGGGAGGCTTCTGACCCCATGGAAGCTTTAAGGCTTCTTGAGCTTTGCATCCTGATTTTCCTTCTGTGAATGTAACAGAGTTCACATTCACAAAATGGGGCTTCCTGCTTCTTCCTTCCATCTAACCTGTTGTCCCCCCCCCAAATGTGTTCCTGTGAATTGGTGTATGGGGTGGGGTGGGGAGCTGCAGCGGGTGGGGAGCTGCAGATGGTGGGAGAGAAGTCACCTCCTCTCTTACACAAACAAGTAAGTTAGGATCCAAGCCATTCATTTTATTGCAGTCACTTTCATAAGATGCTCAGACTCTCAAGCTTTTCTACACAACACTGTTATATCTACTTTGGTTTTGTCGCAGAGTTGAGATTCAAGAACTACATGAAGAGCAATTCCTGCTTTTCCAGTGCATAACCTCTAGGTGGCGCTGTGGTATATAGCTTTCACAAATAATGCCACCTTTTCCCTGCTATATATATATATATATATATATATATATATATATATATAAAACTCACTGTAAGTGCGGTTTAAAAACAGAAGTGAAACTGGAGGGTCGCATTGTTGCCTGAAAAACTAATGAACAACCATAAGTAGGGAATGTTGAGTGTACAAGAAATGTCTTGTGTAGAAAACTCCTTGTTCATTGTGGCTCCTCACCTTTCAAATGCCCTTCTCCCTCAGGGAGGCCAACTTGCTGTATTTTTTACTACCAGTTAGCTGCCAGGCAAAAGCATTTCTGCTTTCCCAGGCTTTTAAGAACTGTTAAGTTTAGCTTTTTAACTTCAAGCAGTTTTGATTTGAACTGGGTCTTTTAAGAGAACTGTTGCTATTTTTGTTTGTTGTATTAGTTTGCATGCCTTATTTCATTACTTTTTATGTTTATAAATGTATGTCAAAGTTGTGGGATATAAATTAAGTAAGTAAATAAATAAATATAGGTAGGATATTTTTTAAAAATTGTTGGCATATCCAGGGCCAGGGGGGAATCAATATTTCCACCGCTGGGAATGTAATCTTAGTATCTAGACATTTATATGAGCAACTAACGTTACTATGAAAATTAGACTGCATGCTGTCTAAAAAACAGCATACTAGAAACAAGGCTATTACAAACCTTACAAAAATTAAAAACAGATAAAAATGTGACATTCTAGAATCTGGATCTAAACAATAGACAAATAGAGCCAAGACCTCCACACCCATATGTGGGAAACTAATTAGTTAGTATTCAGCATGTACTTTGACTTGGAATCTAGCCTTTTTATTTCCAAGGATGGTTTTATGAACACTACCTTATAAGCAATGTGTTCTGGAATTGTGACGCTTTCTTATTCTGGACCTATAATCAAGGTATTTCTTTACAGCATATGTAAATAATTACATAAAGAGAAGTTACTATTGGTTACAAAATGAAATCCTTGCTTACTTGTTCAGGAATGGTATGCCATCACGCTGACAACCAACTTTCTCCAGCTATTTCAACACACACAGCTATGTCCCCCACCCCACAAACCAAATAATTACTTATATAGAGCAAGCTGTTTTTACGCTAAAAAGCCTGAGTTTAAACTGGATTCTTATTTCATAGAAATGCATTACTCAACATGATCAGTCTTGATACAACACTTCTGACAAGAATTGGCTCATGTCCCGCTAGAATTCTTTTCTGACTCCATCATTTTAGTAAGAATGAATGTCTGTACAGTGTAGAAGCCCCAAAATATAAGCAGGTCCCACTTGCCTGACAGCCTCTGCACGCTGTTACTTGGTGATGACTTGGTCAAGTACACATCACCATGCAGCTGCAAAGGAGGGTGTTCAAATCAGAGGGACAACTTTCTTTTTGCAAGAAACATTCACATTCCAAATGCTATTACCCACATTTGAGTTATTAAAAACAAGAAATGGCATATGAATGAGGTTCGTGAAATTGTGAACTGTGTCAAGACCACATTTCCCTAACCTGGTGTGATTCAAATGTTTTGGACTACAACTCCCATCATCCCAAGCCAACAGGGCCATGGTCAGGGTTGATAGGAGCTGTAGTCCAAAACACCAGCTTGGGGAAGGCTGATCAAGACATTACATTACTAGAGTCGGTGTTACCCAACAACACTGACTGGCAGTGCAAGCAACAGGAAACATTTCCCTTTCCACAGAACACATGATTAACTAATAGAATTCAAGATGCGATGATAGCTTTTTACTTAGATGCCTTTGAAAAGGGATTGGACATGTATGGTGGGTAGGTCTTTCAGTGGCTATTGGTGGTACCAGCTGCGTGGAATTTTTATGCATGGAAGCAGAGGGCTTCTAAATTCTAGATGCTGGGGTCAAATAGGATATGGCTGTTACCATTAAGCCCTGCTTTTGACTTCCCAGGGAATATGTTTAGCTGGCCACTGTAGAGAGATAAACTATATAGATATACATTCAATCTCTTGGTATTTATGGCTTCTAGGGAAGAGTTCCATAGTTATGGGATGCCTACTGCATCACTAGTACAGCTCCTTTGATTTTAAGGGTTTTATAGCAGTGTACATAATAGGGTTGCTTACCGTTGATTGCAATGACTAAATCACAGGGGGAGAAAAAAATCAACAAGTGGAGGGACTGGATATGAAGCAATACAAAAAGTTTTATCTATTGATTCTCACCTATTATGCAACTATTAAAAGCACAGAGTATCTGCCCCCACCCGCCCCAATGATAGCAATTGTTGCAAATCAGTGATAGCACAGAAGGCTAAAAGAGACAGCGCATTTCGAATTGCTACATTAGGTTATGAATACCAATTAAATTAAACTTTCATAAAACCAAGTTTTTCTCCAGGAGGGGCTATTTTCAGCCTTTTAACATTCATCCCGGTCCTTTGCCATTCATTGTTCTCTACTGTTACACGGTTAATCAAGCATGATTCTTTTCTCTCTCTCCCCCACGTGGCATTTTGCCCGGTTGAGGTCTGATAGTGGTTAATTATTCATGAGTGACTCTCAAAAGACTCTTTAAAAAACAACAACAAAAAAAACATAATCGGATGAAATCTGGAGATGTGTTGTTAGGGTTAAGTGGCCTTCATATAGTGAAAACAGGTGCCGTTAAAGATTGCTGCTTCCACAAAGTGGAAATGATGTGAAAATGTCTCAATATCTGCTGTCCATGTGTAAAACCCTGTTACAATGCAATTTAAAACAGATTTTAATGCTTGTCTAGTTTGAGGGAAACATCACACAGAGGCATGACTGCACCATGTTTTGGGAACATCCTCTTTTGCTTCTGGTCTGACCCAGCACTGGAATCCAGCCCCCAAGACCCTCTCCAAAATTGAATTTGGCTCTCGAACGGTACTCTGAGAGAAAATGGAAGGGAGAATAAACAAACAAGAAGCCTTCACATAAAAAAAATAGCATTCAAATATCAAATAGTAAACATGTCAGATATGGAGCTCAATCCTATGGTCCGTAGACAGTGTTTCAGGGGCCACAGAATGCAGGAAATCTCCTCCTCTGAGGCTGAAGACACAGCTCCAACCTTGGAGGAGCAGGTAGGAATGCAAGAAAAGTCATGCTGGATCAGTCCCAGCATTCTGTTTACACAGTGGCCATTCAGAGGCCCATGACAAACCTACAAGCAGAACATGAGTGCAACGGCACCCTCCTGTCCGTGTTCCTCAGCAAGTAGTGTAGATAGGCCTACTTGCCTCTGATGCTGAAGATAGCATGTAGCCATTGGGACTGGGAACCACTGACAGCCTTACCCTCCCAGGGATTTGTCTAACCCCTTTTAAAGCCATCCAAATTGGTGGCCATCAGTATGTCTTGTGGACGCAAATTCCATAGTTTGACTACGCACTGTGTTAAACTGTATACATCCCCATCCCAGGAAGATCCATGGGAGCTCCTTCTCCTGAGGTCAGAATGTTGATCTCAGGGAGGGAGGAAATGGGACAGGCAGGGAAGTGGTTGTGGATCTGCTGGAACCAATGGCCCATTCCATGCCCCCAACAGAAAGAGTGGATTAAGCAGGCTCTGAGGTCCATCTCATGAAATATGCTTTTAAGAAGGATGGACGTGCAAAAAAAAAAAAAAAAAAAAAAGCCTCTGCCATTTCACTCAACCTGCCAGCAACAAGCTGGCAACAAGTTGGCAGGGCATAGAATGATTGGGTGCTTCCAACATAGGCGCACTCTATCCTTTGGGCTCGTAGCCAATAGGATTGCTGTCCAAACCAATGTTCTTTCTAAAGTTTATGTGTGCTTTGTGTTGAGCTTATCCCCTCAATGTGTGTGTATCAAGAAAAAGTCATGGAGCAACAATTCCTTTCCAAATACATTCATGAAAATGAAATATCCCTTTGTCTTTGCTCTGCATCCAAGCTAACCCTATCAGCCAAACATTTTAGAATCAGCCTCTGGCAGAAAGCATTTCAAGAGGACAGATCTTCTCTCTGAAAGAATGTTTCTCTTGCCTCAAGGCACGAATAGCTTCAGAGTGGCAAAATGACTGACAGAAAAGGCGGATGGAGAATGGTTCCTTCTTGGGGAAAGCATTGCGGAGACATTGGATCACAAAGTCTTATTGTCGTACCAAAATCTGTTTACTATTTCTGTTCCAATTAAAATAATCAATTTGTCTGCATGGCTAAATTGAGGATCCGCTTCATTGTCTTGGTTCACAGCATCAAGCCTGTGAGGGTTTTTGGGAGGGAAGCAAGATAGAATCAAAGCCTTCCATGTGATTTCAAAGAGCAGTTTGATTGCTTTGCCGGACAGTAATCTAAGGCCATCCAACCAACAAAAGCTCTCCCAAAAGCAGAAAATACATTTCTAAATTCTCTATTGTTGTGGATACTCTCCCAACGTTGTGCCAAGTTGGGCACTGTGATTAGCACAGTCTCCCCTCATTATACTTCAGCCACATCTTATCTATGAAACAAGGTACTGTGGCGGCGTAAGGCTCATCGTTAAGGTGCCAAAAGGCTGTTGCTTTTGCAGTTTTAAAATCAGGGGTGGTTAACTTCCAGAGGTCTGGGGGCCATTTTTACTTCTCCCCATGGACCGCAGTCTCCCGAGTGATCTGAAAAATGAATTAAAATATATATTTTAAAAGCAGCAGCCAAGAAGCCCTAAAAGAGTCAAATCTAGTTTGCAAACAAGCTAGCTATGACCTTTTGGCATTCCGTAGTGCTCTGGACGCCATTGTTTTTACCACATACATTTATCTCACCTGCTGAAAATGGCATCAATGGCTTTATCATGAGGTATAAACAGTAATATATACTCTTTAAAATGCATTGCCTTTTAGCACTTTAATCGTCAATATATCTACAAACAGGTCCTTTAGTCTTGCTGCGATTCTGGCCTCCATCCCACTGAAAAGGTGCCCCTCCCTGAATTTTTTCTTTTTTTTAGTACTTGAATGTTATTGATTCAAGTTTGTATTAAAAAAAAAACCAGTAAATTCTTTTGTAAGCTATACTGTTGTTCTTGTAATTTTAGTGTTTGCCTATTTATTTTAATCAGAAGTGTATAACACAGGGTTGATTTAAACTTACCTTCTGGTAAAAATGCTTCAGATTGGAGCCTGTCATGAGGCAGGCTGAAGAATCTTCCTCTGAGGAGGAAAAAGGGGCAGAAACCGCAGCTCCACTCCTTCCCCAGGACTTACCGGAGGAGGAGGAACAGCAGGCAGGGTCCTCAGAAGAGCCCCAGGAAAGCCACCCTCCCCCAACCCGTTTCTAATGAGGAAGACTCAGGGCCTGAAGGAGTTTGTCCGGTAACTCCCCAGCAAAGGCGGCAGCTCAAACGGGCGGAGAAAGCTAAGCCCACAAGGCGAAGTATGAGACTGAGAAAACAGAGCACAGCTGATGCAAGCCTTAAGTAAGATAACGAGGGAATTGCAGGCAGCTGTGAGCCGGCTCAAACAGAGTATAAAGAGGGAGGCAGGCAGAAGCTAAGGTTGGTTGAGAACAACTGATGTTTTTGGCTCTTGACCTTCTCTGTGATCTTGGATCAGAATCTGTGGACTGGATACTCGGCTGACTGTTGCTTTGGAACCTGGAATTTGGAAACCTGGTTTGACCTTTGGCTTAGATGACTGGACTGATGGAACTAATGGCATGACCCTGGCAATTTGTAATTGGATTCATGAACTGTAAATAAACCTCTGTAAACAAGTAAGACCTGGCATTTTTCCTGGACATTTGTAGATAAGGAAATTGGCTGGCTTTCTGGATTCTGTATAGTAAACACGTCAGAGCCTTAAATCAAAGAAGTCATCACACTCAAAATAGACAGCAGCTGCAATCCCAAGTAACATAATAGCAAAACTTAAATTGATCTTTATTGTAGCCTGTGAGCTACAGTGAGCTACATTTCCAGTTGTCTTTTCGCTTTACTAGCTCCCTGTAGAGCCTCCCTCCCCCCGGTTGGGTCACTGGGTATTTCGTAACCCACCCACCCCACCTGAAGTTACATATAGAACATCACATCCTATTTCTCTGAATTAATTATTCCAGAAAAACATAATCATTAGACATTCCTATGTATACATCCATAGCTGTAATCACACAGTGTGGTTCTGTGCGGCCATGTTGATTCACCCAATCGGGTAGTTTTCTAAAGATGTAATTATTTTTGTCTACATACTTATTTCTTGGTGCGCTAATACATTTCACCCAAATGTGTTAAAAGTCTTACTATTGGGCTTGAGAACACAGAAAACTTGCTGGAATTTGGCATTAACAGTATTGAGGGGTTAGGTGGCCTCCTAGTGGCCATGTGGCAAAACCTTTCTGGCACTGCATGTTGATAAAGGCTCGTATTTCATATAGCACGCTTTCATTCCAATGGCACAGCCTTCCAGCAATGTTATTTCCCATTACAGTGAACCACAAGATACGAGCTATCTTGGCTACGTGACAAATATTCTGCGGACTCAACTGTTTCTCATGCACTTAACACACTTTAGAGCAGAGCAGAGAGATTATTCTCACATCACAATTGCCTGTCATACACTTTGAAAAGCAGAATATTTTGTGTGCTGGTATCAAAACAAAAAACACAGACATATGATGGGGTGAAGTCATGGCATTGCTCTCTCATAGTTGGTCCCCATAAGGGTCAGAACAAAATAGAGCATTAAGTATGGCACAGATTTCTTGAAGTTTTGGTTAAGCTGCAGATGTAACCTTTGGTCTAAACACCAGACTGCTCAAAGTTGCCAAGAAGGCGACAGAACCTCTCTGATCTGTGTGCAATCTTATACAGTTCTTTACATGCATGCATAGCTTGAAGAGCCTGGGACTGAATGGATGCAGCATTGGAACTCAACAGTACATTCTTGGTCCTCCACTTACAAACAGCAAACAGAACCTTGTTTATATCCCTCTCTAAGGTACAACTGAGTCTCATTGAAATAAAAAAGAGACGTTGAAGACACTGCTTGTGTTTTGAGAGACCACACTTGGTGGTTTAGTTCTGTTTACACAATCTCATGGATCAGAATGCTTGATTTTTCATACGAAACACACACATTTAATATATTTCAGCTGCAATCCTATCGAGCTTGGAGGGTGTCCAAGGGGGCATAGGACATTTCGGATCTGCTGCTCTTGAGTGTGGAGGGACAGGTCCAATTTCAGAAGGGCACATGCCCAGCTTCACAAACCCTCTCAGCCACCAAGGAAACATTCTCAGCCCTTGCCACTCGGATGGAACTCTGACATTGGTAGTGGGGCGGGGGGGGGGGGGGAAGGTGTTCTGTGGACCCCAGAGGGAAGCCTGGATCCACTGGATCTATAGCCTTCCTGTTCCTCTGACACCCCCCCCCCCCCGGATTTGGGGGAAATATGCATCAGCTCTGGAGTCAAGCTGGCATACATAATTTCCCTCTTATTGCAATGAACGCGAAGGAAATTGTAAAATTAAGAAGGAAAGATTAAAAAAAAATGGGGGACAAGGAAAAACACTATTCATCCCTCTTCTCTGCCCAGCCGGTGCAAACCCAGATAGTCTTTGGAAAGCAAATCATACAGAGCTAGCACAGTTTTTAAATAAAAGAGAAGGTTCCTTCTGTCCAGTAATGAACATTTCACAGCTACTATCTTCAAGGAAGGGATTTGGTTGCCTACTGGATCCAGACAGACAGGCAGACACTAAGGACTGAAGATTTCTATTTTACCTGAAGTGTACAATAGTACCGATAGCACATTTACCCAATACCTTCCCAGTAGAGATCACAACTATTTTCACTACTTACACCGATGTTTCATTCAAACCTCCTTATATTCTGCAATGTTGTTTATGGGGAAAAGAAAATTACTGACTTCTCCTGTATTAAGTACTGTGTCATATTGTCACCATGAACTACAGCATCTGTGAACAGATCCTCCATGTATCTAGAGCAAAGCTTTTCTGAGAAGCAACCCCTCCTTTTGGATCACAGGAGCCCAAGGCCCAGGCAACTGTCCTCCAGTTGGGCCAATGGTGGATCAAGGTTGCTGCACATTACTCTTAGGCATAGCAGGGAGGAAATGCACAGGCATCTATCTATCTATCTATCTATCTATCTATCTATCTATCTATCTATCTATCTATCTATCATGAGTTCATGAGTTATGGTTGAACTGAATACACAAAAGATAGAAAATCATTCTTTCATCCATAACGCTGCCCTCCTTACAAACCACAACACACCTTGGGCAAAGGAACCAGCACATGTGTGGCAAGTGATGATGGGCAGGAGCCCATTGGGATGCACACTCCCAAGTCCAGATAATTTATTAATAAGATTTAAAAAAACCACTGGTCCTAATACAGATCCTTGGCGAACACCACTGTTTACATCCCTCATGAGAACTGTCCATTTTTTTTTCTTACTCTGCTTTCTGTTCTTTAACTGATCCACTAGAGGACTGCTAAGTTTGCTCAGGAATCTCTGGTAAAGGACTTTGTCAAAAGCCTTTTGAAAGTCCAGATAACCAATATCTACTGGATCACCCTCTATCTACATGGTTGTTGACACTTTCAAAGAAATCTAAAAGGTTAACTTACCGTAGCAGAACTTACCTTAGCAGAAGCCTGTTAATTTTTCTCCAGCAAGATTTGTCCTTCTCTGTCTGTGGTAATTTTACCTTTAATAATGCTGTCCACCAATTGTTAAGTTAACCAGCCTGTAATTTCCTGGATCCCTTTTTAGAAATTGGTGTTACGTCGCCACTTTTCAGTCCGTAGTTACAGAGGTGAATCTTAGGGACACGTTACATATATTTGTTAGAAATTCACCAATTTCACATTTACTTTTTAAAAGAAATATTTGATGGAGACCATCTGGACTGGCAATTTGTTTGTTTTCAATTTGTCATAATGTCTAAAACTTCATCTCTTGTCATCATCATCTGCCTCAGTTCCTCAGACTTCCTTTCCTGAAAATGTCAATTTCAGGATGGATTATCTATCCTATGTCTTCTTCAGCAAAGACACAAATAATGTCTTCTCTGCAACCTCCTCATCCTCCTTTAGTACTCCTTAAACTCCCTTATCATTCAGTGGTCAATTACTTCACCAACTGGTTTCCTGTTTTTTTATGTATTTAAAGATTTTATTTTATTGTTGGTCTTAATGTTTTAAGCAATATGCTCAAAATCCCACCCATATATATATATATATATATATATATTGTTTTCTGCTTACCTTTGGTTTGTGTTCTTTTTTATTCTCTTCATTTGGGAAATACTTCCATTTTCTGAAAGAAGCCTTTTTTTCTGTAATAGCTTTCTTGACACTACTTGGTAAACACGCTGGTAAACATACTTCTTGGATTTGGTGAACCTTTCCCGACCTGCGGTATACATTCTAGCTCAGATTCTATTGTGGTTTTCAGTTTTGTCTTCACTTTTAGATGTTTCTTCTTTTGTAGTCAAATATGACCATGTTGGACTCTCTTGGGAATTTTGTAGTTACATATATATTAAAAATGATAGCACAGTAGCCAGTTTCCAACCCCACTCACATTTCATACTAGGTTCTGGGCACCACTAAGGATTAAAGTGCAGGGTCACCTCTCTTCTGGTCAATTCCATGACCAAATGTTCCAGTTGTTTAGTGTATGTAGAAATTTTATCGGTCTTCATCATGACTGGAACACTCTTTTCTCCAGTGTAGATGAGGGTAATTGTGTCACCCACTGTAACACTTTCTCCTTTGGATGTCTCCCCCCCCCCCCCCCCCGCCCGATTTCATTCTCCATCTCAAGATCACCTTGGGCAAGATGGTCAGAAGGATGATAGCACGTCTCCAATACAAAATTACATTTGGAACTTGGTATTGTCACTCACAGTGATTCTGTGGAAGAGTCTGCCCCTTTGAGGTTTCAGGTTTATTTGTCAATATACCTTCTTTGAAACACAAAGTACATGTTTTCCTGCCCTTCCTGTAACATTTGTATCTAGGGATGACTGTATCCCACTTGCTGCCTCCATGCAAACAGGTTTTTTAATTTATTATGCCTACTATATCTATATTCTCTGTTAAATCTAAGCACTCCAATTCCCTCATCTTGGCTCGGATGCTTCTAGAATTAGTACAGAAACATTTACACATGATGTCCTTCTCCATATGCATTTTCCCCTAGGGCTCTGCGACCTCTTTGACCAGCTGTCATGTTCTACCTTATGCTCATGGTCAATTTGAATATCAATAAACATATTCTTTTTTTTTTGTTTGGTAGACATTTATTCCATTGTTGTGGCACAAGATAAAACTTAAAGACATCACTGGATAAGTCTTTAATTTCATTAAAATTAAGACGAGCATATTTATAAGAATGTCTTCAGTAAACCTTTCCCTTGTTAAGTGAAAAAGCAACAATGCTTAAAATGGCAACATATTGCCACCTGCTGGCCCCAAATATTTTTGCAGTTTAGCTATGACTTGTATTGAACATCAACATGTAACAAATACAACATTGCAGTTTTGGCACAAATTTTATGCAAAATAGTCATATTCATTCTGGAATCTGTATGAGGGATCCTGTAAATACTTGTCAGGGTTTTCCTAATACTGAAGGCTTTGTTACTTTAAAAAAGGACTTGCTTATTTAGATATTAATTTGGAATCCAGTTTGCTTTAAAAACATATATTTATAAATATATATTATGTACTGTGTATACAAAATTGCAATTGATCTGGAATGGGTGGAAGGATCTTTGGGTTCCCTTTGTTTTGTGTAGGCACGGCCTTTCTTCAGAAGGATTAACTGAAATTACTTTCTAATAGAGTCTAATATATATATATATATATTACCATATTGCATCAAATTTAAAATTTTACTTGCAAGCAGATAATATGGTAGACACTCTTTCCTTCTAACTTGCTCAGTATAAAATATATGGCTTTTAATGTTTTCATTCCACATTAGTGTTTTTTTGTAGTCAGTGAAAATATGTAAAAAGCACAGAAACCTGCTTGTGCAATTCCAATAGAGCCTCAATGCATCTTGTGGTAATGTTACTAAGTGCAGTGATTATTATTATTATTATTATTTTTCAAAAAAGCAGTAAAGGTTGTTCATCTCCTGCACATGAACACAATACCATCATACCAAAAAACAAACAAACAAAATAAACAAAAACATTTGCAGAATATACAATCATCTATCTGAACTGCAGATACATAAATACATCTTTGCAACATCAAGGCTGTAGTTTTATCGTACATACAGCTGATATTTTACAGAGTGGATAGAGCTGGAATTGTCATCTCATTTTTCCGTCTCATGACGATTACAAAACCAGGGGGGGGGATTGTTTGGAAATTTTACAGTGCTTTTAAAATTCTTTATAAAGTGAACAGGATTTAAAAATAAAAATTAAAAAAATTAAATGACATTTGCTCGGTATAAAACAAAGCTGGAATCCAGTCTACCAGAACCGTTCCTTCCCTAGCTGGGAAAAGCATGGGCACTGCTGGCGTCACTCTACTCATACTAATGTTTCAGGGAGAGCATCTGGATTATCAGGTGATAAAATCTCCCAAATTTGCCATCGATCCCTTTGCCAGTCATGCCAGTCTGGCTCCGACAAATTTTTACTATTCTGCTTGCTGTCCGGAGTGGAGCCCTTTCTCTCCACGTTGTCCTGCTGCTCCTCACACAGGGCAGGCTGTTCAGGCACTTGAGTCATTACTCTTGCTCCGATGGCCCCTGGACGGGATTCCAGCCTCCGGAGCCTCCACAATGAATGCTCTGCAGGCTGGAGGGGCAAGGTGGAACTCTGCCTTGCTTTGTCAGGGTAAGGCGGTGGCGGCCTCTCTTTCCGGAGGGCTTCAGCTTGCTTCAGGTACCAGGGTTTTGCTGTGCTGTGCAAACAAGCTGCGTCTGAGTCATGCTCTGCAAGATGCTCCGTGTCACTCATAGGCAAATGCTGCTCCGAATTGGACTGGTTGGGATCCCCTCTGCCAGCTACCATTTGTGGGGTGCTGCAAACCCGAGAGAGGGGAGGATGAGGGCGACATTCCGGAAGAGCAGCCGTGGTCTGGCTCCTTCGGATGATTTGTTTTCCATCATCTAATTCTGTGTTGCTCCCCTGCCACTGAGGGGAAGGCAGCGATAAGTTCCCTTGAGAAAGAGAGTACTGCCCCGGCCGCAGTGAATTGCTCTCATAGATGTCTCCATATGACCCTACAGGACAGTGCAGAAAGATTGTCAATGAAGTATATACCTGATCTGACATATTTAATAACAACTACAAAAATACAGGCACTAGGATCTAACGTTATGCATAGATAATGGCATTAAGACATGACTGCCGCTGAGAACACAAACAACTGATTTTAATACTCATATTGTTCTTGTGTACGAACTGCTCTGGAGAAGTATAATATCCCCAAGGGCCATCTGCTTTGGTTTAAAATGGTAACTGAATATTTATACCTATCTATGGCAAACGTTCTCAATTTAGTGGTCTTTTAGATGTGCTGGACTACAAGTCCCATTATCCCCAGCAGCCATGTTTAAGGAGAACTTGGCTCACAATTTAAAATGCTGGAAACAAAAATGCTATACGGCCATACCCAAGTGCCAACATTAAAAAAAAGGGACGAGCCAAATTATCATTGGTTTGTGAAAAATAGACGGAGAGAAGCTTCTTTGTCTCATTGATAATTTCAGAACTTGGGGTCATCTGGTGAAACTGATTATCAGTAAGTTCTGGTTTTATTCTGGTTGTGTTTTTAGATTGTATGTTATTTGTTGTTTTTGGATTGTGGCTTGTTTTATATTTTTAAAATGATTTTATGGTTTTAATTTTTGTGAACCGCCCAGAGATCTTCGGCTATAGGACGGTATAAAAATGCAATAAATAAATAAATAATAAATAGTGAGTTTTTCATATGACATATACCTAACTTCTCCATACCACAAAATGTGGCAATGACCATTTGCTTGGATTAGGCTGACCAGATAAAATCCAGGTCAAGGCTCATGTAACTTTAACAGTTGTAGAGAAAAGGGAATTTCAGCCAGTGTCATTTGTATGCAATTAGTTCCTGGTGAAATTCCCTCTTCATCACAACAGTTAAAGGTGCATGCACTATACTAGAGTGACCATATACAAAAGAAGGCAGGGCCCATGCAACTTTAACAGTTGTGATGAAGAGGGAATTTCACCAGGAACAAATGACACTGGCTGAAATTCCCTTTTCTCTACAACAGTTAAAGTTACATGAGCCCTGACCTGGATTTTATCTGGTCACCCTAGCTTGGATAGATTTAAAAATCCACACAAGCAGTATCCAGGGTTGTCACAGTGCTTGGGTAAACCAATGCTAGTGCAATGTCATTAGCATTTGCAAAGGAAAGGGGAAAAACAGTGATTTGCCAGTGAATTTCAGTGGCAAACCATGCTCATGAAAATTGGCAGGAAATCACTGCTTTTTCCCTTTGTCTAGCAAGTGCTGATGATGTAGTGCTATCGTCGATTTATGGTAGTACTGTGACAGCATTGGATACTGCCCTATGACTTGAGCTGTCTACTATGAGTATGTCAATCAATAACTATTACTCATAATTGCTAAACAGAATCCTCCAATTGCTAATAAACCTGCAATGGCCAGAAAACAAACAAGGGGCAATGCCTACCACTAACTGGTCAGTTTGGACAACAAGTTAGTCAACGCAGTGTGAAAATTCCACTCAACGGTTGAGTTTTAGGGAGCACTCCCCACACAACATGTTCTAACTCCACCATTGTGTGACTGTGGGCTACCATGGAGTTGAGTAAAATCCATCGTGACATTTGATTGACAGTTCCTCCACCCTCTCTCCTCCCTGGTCCTCCCGATGGTATCTCCTCAGCCATTGCTGCAAAAAAACAATCTCAGCAGCTCTGCTAGAGCAGCACTCGCTCCTTTCGCCGTTCTTGCCAGGGAACTCTGTAGTCAGTAGGAAAAGTCAACTCAAAGCAATGGAGAACTCCATGGAGCCCACCACACAACATGCAACACAACTGTTGTGCAGGAACTCTCCTCTGCACAGCATGGATATTCTGTGTGGAGTGTTTTCCGCAAAAAACCTTCACCGTTGTGTGGAGTTTTCCCACCAGACAACACATTTCTCAACGTTGGTGTAACAACTCTACCGTGGAGTTCTAAAACCACCATTGACTAATGTGTTTTCCGAAATGAGCCACTGTCTCCTTCAGGAACATTTGACTGGCTGCTGTTGAAAGCCTAATAATAGACTAGACCGACCTTAAGATTCTTTTATAACAACAACAATTTAATATATAGGGTTGGATCCAGGTTCTGCCTCCTGTGGAAGGAAGGATGCTGCTTATGAAAGGTGCCTTTGCCTGATTTTCAGGGATCCTTCTCCTCACCACACACCATAGTCACCCCATTCATTAGGTCCCTCTGAACCTCTAGGTAGCATTCTCAGGGACTTGGAGAGGATGCTGTGCCAAGATGATGTTGGGGAAGTCTGCTTCTACGATAACTATAGTTTCCTAAAGCTCCGACAGGAGGCAACCAGTAGGCTAAACTGCTTCTTGAGTCATGGTGTACTGCCAGAGTTGTGCTTTGTGCCACCTGCTTCCTCACCTCTAGACTTGCCTCTGGCAGCCAAAGAGTGTAACCCTTCCCTGAGTCAACATCCCGCTCACCTGAGAAGCCAACAGTTGGATCAAGAATGGAAAGGAGGGGGTGGCACCAGCCAAAGTGCAAGGAGAGGATGAAAGTTTATTTAAACATGCTCTGTTTGCTTCACAGGGAGGAGGAGCAGATGGAGAATGCTGGGCAAAACAGACAGCATTTCGCAGCCACCTAAGCAAGCAAGGAAGCAGACCATCCAGAAAGCCAGAGTCTGGAAAGGCATGGATGTGAGAGGTGCCTTCTCTTGGAGGGAGGGGAAGAGAGAGAGAAATAGGACGCAAGGGACTGACAGGAATATAAAGTAGGAGTGAATTAATTCCTGATCCTTCCCCTCCACTAGTCTGGGTTTGTTTTGTTTTTCTTGTCCATGTGTGCTTTTTAGTATACCACATCCTCTTATAGGTAAGAATGCTTCTTATTAGTTTGGAATACATCATCCTTGCAATGCTTGCCCCTTGCCTAGAAGAAACAGAAATTCCCCTTTGCTTCCCCCTCTTGTGTGTGACATGAAAAGTCGAGCGCCACTGGCAGTTTGAGGCTGCAACAAAGGCTGTCTCCTTCTGGGAATTAGATGCAAGGACCCATAGAGTTGCCCACCTTAAGAACTGGTAGGCTCCTGTTTCCATGTTCTGGGCCTTCCTGTGACCTGAGCCCAGAGGAAATCAACTACTCTAACCCTTAAATGAATCAGCTAGAAAGACATCTCAGATTTTTTGAAAAGGGCACACCTGACGCCTCATGAAGTCATATGCCATAGCAAAAAGAAAAAGACTGGTGATCCTCTGAATGGTTTCACTATCATTTTCCACTATGATAACGCATGTGATATCACAATAACTTAGAACTGCAATGTGAATACTCACATCATGAAACACATACATGTATGCTTAAAGAGCAATTAAATTTATACCTGTCATTCCTAGATCTTTGGAACCACTTTTCAGCGTTGAATGCCAGGTTCCCCAGATGTCAAAATAGTCTTCTGAAGCATCTATGTTATGAGGGAGGAACATGAAGACATGTTAGTAGACAATCCATTAAGAACTCTCCAGCAGAGACACAGGACAGAAACAATGGCTGGGATCCAAAGAACTTTTTAGCTTCCAGTAGATTTTTTTTCTTTTTCTTTCAACAGTGGATTCCTATGTCTTCACATTGAAATTCCTGTTACAAAAGAACCATGCCATGCTGCATAGGGAGTCCCTTTCTAAGTCAAACAAGCTCCCTTAGGCTCACAGAACTATTTCAATTTTTTAAAAATTTTTGGATTCTGGCCCAAGTAACTCTCACCAGAAAAGTATGAAATGTCTTTTTCAAGAATCCCAAAAGCAAGGCACTAAAAGTAACAACTCTAATTTAAGGTTCCACTGAATACATTTCTTGGTAGTAAGTTTTTGAATTTGTATAGAAAGGTTGTCCTTCTATACTGCTGTATTGATGAAGATCTTTAGCATAAGATTGGGCACACTGATATTCAGAAAAGGCTCATTCCATCCATAGCTTGGGAATTTTTCTACCTGTTTTTTTAGACTGGGGGTATGGGTTCAAATCCTAGTTTAGTCAGTGACAAACTACAAACCTTATAGCCTTTGTCGGCCACATGCTATTCCCAAAGATGGGACAAATAGGAATCTTTTATAGGCTGTTACTACTCTGCCTCAAGGTATATATGCTGTGGGATTTCGCAAAGTTCAGTCTTGTCTCCCATGCTGTTGAACATCAACATGAAACTACAGGGAGAGGATATCCAGGGATTTGGATTGAAATGTCATCAGTATGTTAATAACAAACCCTACTTTTCTCTTTTCATCTAGGTACTGCAGTAGACATTCTGAAAAGCTGTATGTAGAGCCTGTAATGGCTAGATTAATATCAAGAAACTGAAGCCCGACAAGGTGAGGCTAACTAGATAAATTTAATCAGACATGGCTGGCCAGGAAATGAGGAGGCAGAATTCTAGATCAGTTACAAGGTTTCAATGCTTAATGATTTCTGTCAAAACTCTTACACTTTAACAAACTGTTTTTATTTAATCTATGCTCTAAAATCTTATCTCAATCTCTTAATCAAACACTCTTCTTATCTAATAATCTTGCTTCAAACTCTCTCTCTCTCTCTCAACACTCTCATTCTCTCAAATTTCTTTCAACGTCTCTCTCAAAAATCTCCCTCACAATCATCCTGTCAGTTCTCTCTGTCAGACACATATATACACTCTACTCGCTCTCTAGTTCCTTCCACTCTTACACAACCAACCAATCCAGGCACTCTAAACAACTAGTCAATCAGCACTCACTTTCCATTCAGGCACACAGCTAGTCAATTCAAGCACTCTATACTTACCTAGACCTTTAACTACAAACAGTAAGTACATTTCAGCCTAGTTATTTACTTTACCTGTTATTATTCTTACGTCTTTTTAAAGATATAAACAAATGCATATCACAAACATAAACTTTGCAACATATTTACAACTACAAACTGTAGAACATCACAAGGTTTCCTATAAAGACTGCTTGGTAATTCCAACTGGTCCAGAATAGGAGTGAAGGGCTTTTAACAATTATAGTTAGAAATAAACATATCTGGGTACAATTCAAAGTACTAGTTTTAATGCTTAAATTCCTGTAAGAAATGTTCCTTGCTGAATAATAATAATAATAATAATAATAATAACAACAACAACAACATGATTTCTTACCCGCCTCCCCCTCTGGATCGAAGCGGGGAACAACATTAAATAAAAAAATAGCATAAAATGCATAAAACTGATTAAAAAAACATAAAACTTATAAAATAACAATCGCACATCTTAAAATTCATCTGGGTAGGCCAGCCGGAAGAGATCAGTCTTTATGGTTTTCTTAAACTCGGAAAGACGATTAAGTTGATGAATCTTGTCCGGCAGGCCATTCCACAATCTGGGAGCAGCAGAAGAGAAGGTCCTCTGGGTCACAGTTGTCAGTCTAGTTTTTTTGGCTGACTGGAGTAAATTCTTCCCAGAGGACCTGAATGTGTGGAGTGGATTGTATGGGAGAATGCGATCCCGCAGGTAATCTGGACCCAAACCATGTTGGGCTTTAAAGGTAATAACCAACACTTTATGCTTTGCCCGGAATCTAACTGGCAGCCAGTGAAGTGATTTTAAATGCTTTGACATTTTAAATGTTTTGATATTTTTTTCTGTTCTCATTTTTATTGTGTTTTTATTCATTTTTATGTTACCTTTGCTTTTATGTGAGTCAGTTTGGGGTGCTTTTTTAAGGGTGAAAAGCAAACCTAAATAATTTTATAAATAAACAAAATACATTTTTTAAAAAAAAATCTGCCTAGGTACAAGGTATATGAAAGATCACCTGTATTTGCTTAATAATAGAGTTCTGATTCCATTCTCCAGAGGGAATTTGTTAAATAACTCATCAGGATAAGGTTAGTTCTATGGGGCGGTATACAAATGTAATAAATAAATAAATAAATAAACTGGACAAAAATGCATCATTAATCATGGCTGGTTCAATGGAGGGGTGGTCAGAAGAAACCACATGGAGAAGTAATAGCACATAACAATAGACAGCAGATTAATTCACAATGAAATGACTAACAGTGACATTTCACCTAGCTTGTTTGCTGATCATACCTTTCCCAAGCCATGATCCAAGGGAATTCTCTCTTGATTTTGGCTGAAAATTGCTGACCAATGTGCATTGTTCCGGTACTTTAAATAACTTCTCAGAACTGAGGGACATATCGTCTTGCATTCCCAAAAGAGACCGTTCAGAGAGCACTGGGGAATTGTTGTCATAAGGTGAGATGTCACCACTTGAGACTCTATTTGAGTCTATGGACGAATGTCTGCCTTCCATGGAGAACGAACCCTCTGACTGGAGCATTTCAGGGCTTCTGATAAAATTTGACATACAAACATGAATTAATGAACATTTCAACAGCATATAGGGATTATAAGGGCACGGATGCTGGAATGAAAGGGCTTTTACAATAATTCTACACTACATAAGTAAAAACACTGCCACAAACTATACAAGACAAAAAATACAAATCAACAGATGTTCTGAAAATGTTTATATTGCAGCAGGTTAAGGGGAAATTATAATTGAAAGCAGAACTTACTTCTTGTGTTACACTGATTGTTTCCCTCTACAATGACATTATTTCTGTCAGTGGGTAAAAAAACTTTCTCCAATACAAAAGGGTATAATCTAGGATACTGTGTCTGTGTGTGTATAGCAGATACACATTTTGGTAATTTATGAAATAGGAAATAAATATGTAATGAAGCAAGGTAACACAAGAAATATTGAGGACAGAACAGAAGGCACTCACTGATATACTACACAAACAAGCTTGCAAGTACCTTACCTTGAATATGTTTTGTGACATTCTATTTCTTCTCAAAGGATAATCCCTGATAAGCACTTAAAAATGGCCACTGCTTTATACAGGATTTAAAAAGGAAGCTTTCACCATTAGAACTTTGATTTCAAATATGGTAGCGCAGTCTTATGTTAATATACTGATGGAGATTCAAAATTTCATCCTTTCAAATTCAGGCATCTTACAAGGAGTGGGGGGGGAGAGGGAATCCAGAAATAGATGGCCATCACAGAAGTGTTAGTGGCAAGCAGTGTTATATGATGCAAAATACTCTATTTTTTCATTTTGACAGAGCAGTATTAAATCAGGCACGCTTTGTTCTGTACAGTGAAGAGGAAAAGGCAGTGAAGAGGAAAAGGAAAAATTGTGAGACGACTAGCTAAAAGTAAAGTCCAGAAAGCATTTGTAGCGACATCAAGAGAAAAAGCCAAATAGGCAGTCACTAAGCACATTTCACAAGTAGCTGTCTTTTAAACGGATAATCATCATGAGAACAAAATGTTGAAGTAGTTCTCACACAGTTTGCTACGGAACCAATTACTTCCACTGCCGGACTTGTGTTCACTTCTGGCTGAAGGTTCAAAATTTTCCATGTCATTGGTCTAGATTTAAAATCCATAATCAAGTAGAGTCAGGAGAGTCCCAAGAGATGTGTGGTTATAGATTTTGATGGTTTATCCTGTTGATAACTACATGTGTATCTCACTTTTTATTTTCTGGTTCCAACTTTCCATTAGGGAAAAAAAGCCAGTTAATATGTAGCCATCTCTTCAAATTGGAATAGAAACAGGGCCATGTCTTACGAGCATTACATTAGTTTCCTGCTGAACAAACGTCCCTCTAATCTTCTAGCCAAATTCTTTCCCATGACTTCATGGTTACAGCTGGAAACATACTAGCATCAAAACATATAAAAAGTGATTCCTGGGGTGTCTCATTATTAATTAGTTGGTAGGTAAAGCAGCAACTTTTCCTAGTAGCAGGACAAGTGTGAAGTGACAATTCCCTCTTCATTCTCAGATGCATTTAAACGCACTGTTATTGAGATGGGTAGCACAGTCACTGGTACCATCTATTGTGATTTACAACACCCTCATTCCATGCAGTTGTTTAGAAAAGTTAGCTGCCTACTTGAGGCAGGAATGGTGCTGAAATTAATTTTAAGGGAAGCACCAACATATTTGTCAAACAAGATTGATAAATAAATCCACATGGATGCCAGTTGCAAGTTATTGGCTGGACATACAAGTGATGCAGGTGCATATGTGAACAGCTGTCAAACTGAACTTTTTCTAAGAAATGTTTAAGATTACAATATACTTGTTGATAATACTATTGAGATTTTAACATCTGCTGCATCGGAACACATTAGAAACGAACGAAATGGACATGATCCAATGCTTTACTTGTGCCCAATACAGCTCCTGTATGAGCTGGCTGCACTGCAATGAGGAAGCCAGTTCTACAGGCTGCATTTTGTGAGCATAGTTCTGTCTACTCTACTGAGCTGGATAGGAAAGATCTATATATGCACTACAATTTCTTTGCCCTTGGGGAACAGCTGGATCATTGCTATATGATACAGAAAAGTAGAATCCCATTTAATGCAATATGGATCTAATCAGCCTACATCAGAATTTCCTGCTTTTCTTGAACATATATTGCCTGGTTAGTATGTAACAATAATCCATGATTTATTTAACCCATGGTTTATTTAATCCATGGTTTATTGCCCTATCCAGGGTAAAGAAGCTTTTTTTTTACTGCTCTTGCCTGATGCCTCATTAGTCTAGCGAAAAAATGCATGAACAACCCATGGTTCTGGGTTTACATGTATTGACAATCCAGAATTCCAAAAGGAACAACAAACCATCACAACGTAGAATTCAACAACCCATGTCATGGTTTAGTGTGATGTGCGAGCCACAACACTGTTCAACTTGCTCAACAACCACTGCTATTTAACTGATGAAATTAATGTATTTAAATATCCTCTCTATTCTGTAAGGATATGGACTGTATTATGAAAAATATATGCAAACCGAATTAACTGATGCTGAAGGTAGTAGGGCTGCAACCACTTACATATGTGATTTGACGTCACAATTGTTCCTTTAAAATTTAAGGTTTAAATCAATGTAACTAGGGTTTTGAAACTAGAAACCTTTGAATAATTCCAACAGAAAGTAAATCCCCAATTAAAATAAATGAAGAAAAACAAAAACAAATTACTCACGATGACTGGGAAGCTTTCCTTCTCAGCAAATAGTCTACAACATCTGGGTCAGTCTCAAGCAGACTAATCAGAACTTCATTTTGAAGGTCAGCAGGGACCTGTATATGAATGAAGCATCAAAGAGGTAAGTGTTGCTTAATAAAAAGTTAACTGTTATCAAAAACCAAAATCAGAGAACAGCAGATCACTGATTAGAAATGATTATTTGTATAGAATAAAGAAGAGAGCAAAGGAAGAGAGCAAGGGAAAGAGCAATCTTACGATCTCCGAAGAGCATCCTAGGGAGTTGTAGGCTGAAACATCTGGAGGGATACAAATTGCCCATCTCTGTACTAGATGATAACTCTCTCAGAATGGTACTACAATTTCTAGAGCATTGTTTAGAAAACAATGTGGCTACATTTGTACTTTGAACTTCATAATCTGATTGTGGATCACTCAGACAATGATTCTATTAAAAACGAGGACTGTAATGCTGGCATTTACAAGAATTTGTACGGTCAGCTGTTTATGCTATTTAATCCTGAAATTAATACCTTTGACTACATCTGCAGTTTGTTTACCTAGGATTAGGTATAGTTTTCATTATTTGAATGAAAAATAAAAATGATAAGACTCATTGCATAACTGACATGTTTATCAAGTGCACACCTGCATAGCCATTTAGTGCCAAGCTTCTGTAGTTGTCATATGGTCCAGACAATAGAAGCCTCTATATCGCATTATACTATGACAGGCATATCAGATGTTTCCAAGTTTTCAGAAGAATATATAAAGTATCTGAGAAAACAATCATGAGGAAGCATTTTAACATGTTGTAATCCTATCCACACTTACTTGGGAATAAGCCCTATTGAACACAGAGGCAGTATGCCTCTCTCAATGCCAGTTGCTGGGGAACACAAGTGGGAGGAGGCTGTTGCCCACATGCCCACAAAGGCATCTGGTTTACCACTGTAGGAACAGAATGTTAGACTAGGTCTGATTCCACATAGTTCTTATGTCCCTATGAGTTTTGTCTGAGTAAATATGCATAGGGTTGTGCTTTAATGGGGCTAGCTATTCCAATGTAAATTCTCCTTACACATTTTTGGGAAGGAGGAGAAAAAGAAAAAAGGAAAAGGGGAAAGGAAAGAGATAAAAGCAAGTAAAGAAACAACAAGAAATAAGAAATAAGATAAGAAAGAAAACAGAAACAAACAGACAAAGATAAAGACCATAGAAGATATTGGCCCAAGGTTATCAAAACAACAAAAAGCACAACTGGGCAATTAATTAAGACTCAACTTGCTGGGTCGAAGAGGCAGCTGGTTGCTGTAACGTCATGCAATCGAGTAATTAAGAGCTGATCGTCGATTAAGCGAAATTTACTGCATGTATACAATTGACGAATTGCCCTCCTTGGCCATAGATTCAAGGGGACTTGTTACAACAACGCAGCCTCAACAATACGAACAGGAGACTGAGTACACCAATTGGGACAAGAAGTCATCACGGTGAGCGAATTATTATTCTTGGTTTTTTCCTCCCATTGCGAAGCTGTAGGACCAACATGGTTTATACTAGAGAGGGATATAAAGATAAGGGGCTGGAGCTAGTAACGGGGGACGTGGCAGACCACGTCAAATCCCTGAAACAGCTGAAAATTACAAAATTTATGCCCTCTAGAGGAGGACCCTTACCTAGCACTCATGTTGGTCTTATGGAAACCCCCACCCCAGCCACAGATGAAACATGCAAAATGATACTTGATTAGTCATTGGGCCCCCATTGTCTGATGAGAACTGCAGACTATGATAACCCTGACGATCTAGGTAATAGTCTGGCTGCTGAACTGAGAGTGGCTGAAAGTGAGCAGGAAAGGGAGGAGGCTGTAAGAGAACAAATGGATTCATCAACTCAGAATTACCCTGCGATGCCTACTCCTCCCCTGCTAACCAGCCCAGCCCGGTTTAAAGCAGCACATATGCCAGTACCTCAAGAGGACCTAAATTATACATTACAAGCAGTTGACCAGTTTCTTGATTTACACTATGGGAAAAATAGGAGGTTGATTTTGGATTGGGCGGAAGATATAGCCCTGATTAAAAAGTTTCTAGCACAATGTAAGGACCTTCTGTCAACCTTGACAGTTACAGTTGCTAGAATAAACAATACGCTTCAACCCCCCATAACCATGTTGGCATCTATCACCTCGGAAGCTAATTTTAAATCTCCTCCTTATGTGCACACCCAAGGGCAGTCCAGTATTAACTGCGCTTGTAGGTGTGGAACTGGCCCTCCAGCAAAGGAAAAGAATAGGGCTGCCAAAGCCACAAAGCACAAGCTGCCTTCGCCCAGCAAGATAACCAACAAAGGGAAAAAGAGGGTTTTGGCCCCGGAGCCTCCCCCCAAAAAATAAAGAAATCAGAAGATTAATCCCAGCTCTGGGAAACAACCAAAAATGAATTATGGAAGGCTTTTCAAACTACTCGAGGAACCAGAAAGTAAAAGCAAGACAGTCAACATAGGAAGAACTCCGAAAGAAGATAAAAATGCATCCCTAGTGTCTGCTGACTCCATCATAGACATCAATTCTTGCCCGACTCAAGACGATAACTTGATTGGTACCATACCCGAATCAAATACATCTCGACTTAATCTAACTTAGCGGCTGACTGTACAATCCCCTAAACCAACGACCCAGGGTGACTCCAGAACCCCCAGTGAGAATGGGAATCACTGGAAACTGCAACTTAACACATGGACGCTGGTGTTTTCAAACTTTCTGAAACCAGAAGAGTGGCAATCCCATTTGGATCGAACTAAATTTATCATAGCAACTCTACAAGAGATTGTGCCAATTTATCTTAAACAACATGAGATCAAAAAAGTAGAATATCTTTATAGCAACTCTATTGATGCTCGAGCTGTGGTAACATTTAACCATCCAACTATCGCAGCTCGTATATAGGAGCAGGGAGCGGCTCCGAAATGGTGGTTTATTTGTTAGTAGATACTTCACCAATATAGCCCCGGCTTTAAAGATGGGTACTCGAGGCTCTCGCATACAGAAATTGAGGGAGCCATTGAAGGAGGCTTATGTCCCTGCAACCCTAAAATTAGCATCAAATGTTCCTACTTCTAGCAAATTTAAGCCAGGCCCCAACCCTGCAGGCCCTGGCGAGCCCCCCAACCAAGGACCATTGGACTCTTTGAGGGCCGAGGAGGATTACGCACCAGATGAGCAGCAACTAATAAAAAGTTTTGAGGCACTCCCTGCTACGGACCAACAAGAGATATTAAATAGAATGTCAACATTAATGAAGTTACTTCTAGCCAAGGCAAGGAAAAGCAATACCTCCAACAACAATATGGGAGTACTGTTGGATAACTCAACCAAGGAAACAGGCTTGGAATTAGGAATCATTGAGGCGGGGGATTTAGGTAGCTGCAGTGGCTGCAACAGAATTATACCTATAGAACAACCTCACTTAGCTGACGATAAATTGGCTAAGAACCAACTGGATGATGAAATAAGACCTAAGAATTTGGCGTTTCCAATTATCCACCTTGGTCAGAAGGAAGGGGATACAAACACTGGCAGGGTGGAAAATGTAAAAAATTCCCCAAGAAATAAGGAATCGCGCAATGCCCCCTTCAAAAGAACTAACAGGTACTTAAATAGTTGTGTCATAAACAACGATGAAGGGCAAATAGATACTATAGAAGAGCTGGATTGACAAATCATGGGAGACCTTAACCCGCCGTTAAAGCTTCTTTCGTGGAACATTGCCGGGTGGGGTCCAAAAAGTAGAGATCTTAATCTTCACAACTATATGGCTAAATTCGATATAATATTTCTACAGGAGACCTGGGCATGCGAAGAGCTGCAAGTGGACGGATTTATATCATGCTGTCTCCAAGAGCTTCATAATAATGGAAAGGGTCTGGCAGTCTTAATTGCAACAACTCTGATATAATTAACCTACCAAGCCATGATTTCTCGATCCAAGCCCTGGTTATCCATCTGGGAACCCCAAAGGTAACACTACTGCTATTTAACTTCTACTTGACCCCCTCTTCGTGTAAAGAGACAACTTGGGCAATCTGGACGAAGGCTGAAGGCTTTCTACTGGATCAAACTGACAAATTTCCAACTGCATTTCCGGTCCTGGCAGGGGATTTCAAGGCGAGAACTGGCAATTCTTCGTCTACTCTACTTCAGAACTGCGCAGTACATGGAATGATTAAAGCTCCATTTAATCACCTCCCCCGACAATCTAAAGACCGATACACCAACTTCGCAGGTCGCTGTTTGCTTGATATGGCCGCCAGAACTAATACAGTTATTGTAAACAGCTGTTCCGCAAACGATCCGTGGGGAGAGTATACCTGTACAGCATCTAGGGATTCAAGCGTGATTGATTACTTTATATTACATAATCATTTGTACAATCGGGTCAGCAAATTTATGGTGGCTGATCGACTGGATAGCGACCATCGTCCATTGGAGCTCGAGCTGATCATTAACGGTCTTTCCCGGATGGAAACCTGTTACCCCTTATTATCTAACCAACAATTTGGCACTATTACCAAAAGACTTAGATGGACACCGGAGATGGCGGATTCAGATAAATATGCAAAATATAGCATTATGATCCTTGAATCCTCCTCCCCAGTGCAAGCAATTGGGGTGTATGAGAATTTAACACGGGAAATAATGATTGCACTTCAGCCAAACTGCTCTACTCAAAGAGCCAAGTCTTTTCCTACTAAATATTGGTACGATGAGGACTGTGTGATGGCAAGAAGAAATCTTCAAGATGTCTACAGTTCCTATCGCCAAAACAACGAGCGCCAACTCCCATGTATATATTTCATCTTAAAGAGAAAATATAAAAGGCTCTTATGGCAGAAGAAGTATGAGGCAGATCGGGAGGTTTGGCAATTAGTAATAGGGGCCACTACTTCTAACAATATCAAAACTTTTGGGCAGCTTGTGAACGGGACAACGATGACTAAGTCCGGGAAGCTGGACTGTCTTATACCAGCCAGCATCTGGGAGGACCACTATAAATCAACCCTAAATGAACTAGCTGAGCCTGCTTTTAGCCTAAGGCTAGAGCCAGACACTCCAGTTTGGCCGGATGTAGAGCCCCATCTTATCGAGGAGTTGCTAGCCAAATTAAAATCAGGCAAAGCACCCGGCACTGATGGCATAACTCCAGAGCTTTTGAAAAGCAATCCTGAATGGTGGGCTTCAATATTGGCACCCCTATTCACGGTAATTAATAAATCGGGATGTATTCCCCTGGAGTGGCGGAAGGCGATTGTGGTCCCTATCTATAAGAAGGGTCCCAAACAAGACCCGAGTAATTATAGACCCATAAGTTTAATATCTGTAGTTGCCAAGATCTATGCTAGCCATCTGAAGTTAAAACTGAGCGACTGGATAAGGGATAAAAACATCCTGGGCCAAGAGCAAATTGGGTTCCAACCAGGCAGCTCAACCATTGATCACTGCCTGGTTCTGTCACATCTAGCCCATAAATCTACCAACATCAAAGGAGGTAAATTATTTTGCGCCTTTGTAGATCTTAAGGCTGCCTTTGACTCTATATCCCGTCTAAGGCTTTGGAAGAAACTAGAAAAACTTAACATTGATGGTCGGCTGCTATTTTTGTTACAAGCTCTATACTCTAACACTACTGCCCAAGTCCGATGTGGTACCCAGGGACAGGTTACTAATGAATTTAGTATCTTACAGGGTGTCAAACAGGGTTGTGTCCTAGCATCCTCTTATTTAACCTATACCTGGCAGTTCTCCCCAGGTGGTTGTCGACAGTTCAATCACATGCTCCTAAAATTGGACAGCAAAAGGTGAGCCTATTATTGTATGCTGACGATGCGGTTCTGCTTTCTCAGACCCGTCTTGGGCTCAGGAGACTACTGGCCAGTTTTGCAGACTACTGTAAGGATAACAAGTTAACAATCAATTTCCAAAAATCAAAAATACTAGTCTTTGCCAAGAAAAAGGTTAGGTACTCTTGGATGGTGGGGGGTCATAAAATCGAACAAGTCAACTCATTTAAATATCTTGGAATTTATTTCCAGGAAAATCTGAGTTGGAGAATCCATAGATCTTATATCCAGGGAAAGGTGGATCAATCTATGGGGGCGCTTACCCGTTTTTTTTTATCAAAAGGGAGGTAGATTTTTACCAGCTGCAATCAGAGTTCTTAAAGCCAAACTGATTCCTTTAGTTTTGTACGAGGCCCCAGTTTGGTTTCCTCTGTTTAGAGGATCACTGGAAAATCTTCAAAGTGCCCACCTAAGAGTATTATTTGGGGTCCCCAAGTGTGTCTCTGGGGCACCCCTGAACCTAGGGGCTGGCCTCTCCTCCATGAATCACAGGGCATGGTTATTTACTATCCAATACTGGCTTAAACTATACCATGGTCTTGCTGCGGACTTTTTGGTCTCCCAGGTTCTATTAGATAAATATAAATCCCCCCGGGTAAAAGCGTTGGTGACTAAAATTAATTCTCTGGGCCTCCCCTTATTTCAACTGTTGTATTCAGACCACGGCACTGCCAAACGGATGGTAAGACAAAGACTGGCAGATATAGATCTACAGGAGCAGAGGACCTTAGCTTGTGGCCCTTGCTCAGCTTTTTCATTGGGTCTCCCAGAACAAGTAGGAAGAGAGGGAATGGCCTATTTAAGCTGGCTCACAGTGCCTAAATACAGGAGAGCTTTCTTCTTGGCAAGACTCAACGCCCTTCCATCCAATCTAACGACTGGAAGATATAAGAAAATCCCAGTCGAGGCCAGATTATGTCCGTGTGATGATGCCAAGGTAGAGACGGTCGAACACATGCTATTGGAATGCAGATTCTACAGAAATACTAGGATCGACCTGATTTATCCAATTATTAGAGATCACAGGGAGAAAAGCCACCGTGCTACGGTGAGCTTTCTATTACAGTCCAAAGACCAGCAAATTACCATCCAGGCAAATTACCATGCATAATGTAATCAGCTGTAGAAATCAATTAAGTCTATAGGTAATTGTACTTTGTAATGATGGTATTAGTTTATGCAAACAGTGCGGATCCTATTGCTCTGTATAAATTGTATCTCTTTTATTGGCCTTTTGGCCGCAAATAAATTTTCATTTCATTCCTGTAACTTGAGCCCATTATTCCTTGTCCTGCACTCTGGGTTGATCGAGAAGTGATCCAGGCCCTCCTCTGTGTGACAACCTTTCAAGTATTTGAAGAGTGCTATCATGTCTCCCCTCAGTCTTCTCTTCTCAAGGATAAACATGCCCACTTCTTTCAGTCTCTCCTCATAGGGCTTTGTTTCCAGACCCCTAATCATTCTTGTTGCCCTCCTCTGAACACGCTCCAGATTGTCTGCATCCTTCTTGAAGTGTGGTGCCCAGAACTGGACGCAAAACTAGATGGGGCCTAACCAGTGCTGAATAGAGGGGAACCAGTACCTCACATGATTTGGAAGCTATACTTCTATTAATGCAGCCCAAAATAGCATTTGCTGTTTTTGCAGCCACAACACACTGTTGGCTCATATTCAGCTGTGATCTACAACAATTCCAAGACCCTTCTCGTTTGTCGTATTGCTTTGCCAAGTATCCCCCATCTTGTAACTGTGCATTTGGTTTCTTTTTCCTAGGTGTAGAACTTGGCATTTATCCCTATTAAATTTCATTCTGTTGTTTTCAGCCCAGCGCTCCAGTCTATCAAGATCACTTTGGAGTTTGTTTCTGTCTTCCAGGGTATTAGCGATCCCACCCAATTTTGTGTCGTCTGCAAATTTGATAAGCTTTCCTTGCACCTCCTCGTCCAAATCATTAATAAAAATGTTGAAGAGTACTGGGCCCAGGTGGACAACAAGCAGTCAGGTATGCTTTAAGGTGGATTCTACACTGAGCAGGGGGTTGGACTTAATGGCCTTACAGGCCGCTTCCAACTCTACTATTCTGTGATTCTGTAGCACAGAGAAAATGGGAAAAGTGAGCTATGTTTGTTCAAACATAATCATCATCACTGTGGATGCTCTCCAAGGTTATGTTTAACTCCTAAGTCTACAAGCTTATATTTGAAAGCATTCAGATATTTTGCATATCTTTGGATGATTTGTTCTCATTTCAATTTACCAGTTTTTATCATCTCCCCCATCCAACCCCTCTTTCACAAAGAGAGTTCTAGTCAAGTTTGAGACAACTGACATCTTAGGCCATGAAACACAATGGCTCAATTTGGACAACACAATAAACAACTGGTGTGGGGGAAACAATCGTCAGTTGTTTTGACTATTGTGTCATCCGAATGCTGCCATAGTAACTCAGCGCTGATCCTAATCCACACCGCAGTTGATTATTTATTACCATGTTGTGTGGGGAGTACCCCCTAGTTGAACAACTGTAAAGTTGATTATTACCCCACCATTGACTATCGTGTCGTCCGAATTGAGCCAGAGTCTTTTTTTAAAAAAAATCATATTGCATTATTTATGAATAACCTCTTATGTATCGAATAAACTTGCAGACAGAACAACACAGACGAAGTCATCCTGGCTTGACTCCATTCCACAAAATGTTATCTCCTACACCTAGCTCTTTATCACCTTGACAAATTATCTATTTTTAAAAACATATATCCAGGAAGTCCAGCACAGTCACATTTGACTTCAAAAGAGAAAACTTGTTGAAAGGAGAAGTCAACAAGGTAAAATCCCTTCAAAATGTTTGAAGTTTATTCAAAACCACAATAACAGAAGCTTGGCTAAAATGTATACCACAGGTTAGGAAAGGTAGCACCGAGTCCAAGAGCTATTAGAGAAAAGAGGGTTTCCTTCAGAAAATGAAAGTCTTGCCCATGTGAGGAAAACAAAAGGGAGCACAAGCTTGCACAAAGGTGATGCAAGCAGACTACAGGAGATGCAAAAAGCATTTTGAAGAGCATACGCTAACAAGGGCAACAATTAAGAATTCTTTAAATATATCAGAAACAGAAAACCAGCTAGGGAGGTGGTTGGACCAATGGATGACAATGGAGTAAAAGGAGTACTGAAGGAGGGCAAGGAGATTACAGAAAAGCTGAATGAATTCTTCTATTCAGTCTTCATTGCAGATAATATAGGACAGATACCTGTGCCTGAACTGATGGGTTTCAGGAAGGGAGCCTGAAAAACGGAGGCAAATAGTGGTGAGAAAAGATTAAGATCTCAACCTTACTGAAAAATTCAAAACAAATAAATGGTATCCATCCCAGAACCACCATGGATCTTGCTGGGAGAGTTGGGGCTGGGTCCACAGTTAGATCTGTGTGTAGTTAAAGACAGTGCATAGTCAAACTATGGAATTTACTTCCAGAAGACATAGTGATGGCCACCAATTTGGATGGCTTTAAAAGAGGGTTAGATACATTCCTGGATGAAAAGGCTATCAATTGCTTCTAGTCCTGATGGCTATGTACTACCACTAGTAGTAGAGGCAGAAAACCTATTAACACCACTGGCTGGGGAACATGGGTGTGAGGGTGCTATTGCACTCATGTCCTGCTTATGGTTTCCTGCTGGACAGCTGGTTGGTCACTGTGTGAACAGAATGCTGGACTAGATGGATCTAGCATGGCACTTCTTATGTTCTCTAGTGAAAGAATTGTAATACAGCTATATCCACTTGCATTTTAGAATCTACTTGTGGAGCATTCCTATTTTCCATGTTGCTTTGGTGCAGCTTTTTACAAAAATATATGCGAAATGGATTTCTGAATATTTACTATTGTACTAAATCACCAGCAGATTATTGGTGCTAATCCATTTAAGAAATACAAACAATCCCTAGTAAAATTATGTATTGCTCCTGACAAGCAGAACCATCCTGACCTGACAATAAACCCATGCAGTAAGCCAAATATCACATTCTGTTCTACTGGATTTTATTTTGCAGATCTTGCTCCAATTGCAGTGCTGAAGCCATTCACAGCTGGAAGAATGAGGGGGAAAACTTGGCAGTGTCACATTTAAGTTGTACACTGTGGATCCACGCTCTCGTCCAAATGTTTCTCTATTTGAAACTAGTACAAATGTCAAAGTCTTAACTATAAACAGCACCCCTGGCCTTGTCCCACTCCTTTAAGGTTTGAAAAACAATTTGCTGCTGCTTGATGGAGAACTATCAGAGTCGGTTACGACTAAACTGACAGGCTGATTCCTATGCATCTACAAATGCAAAGAATGTGTAGTGTGAATTTTGAGCCTGCAGAATGTTAAGAGCAAAATGAAAGCACCACCTTGTGGAGATGTTATTGTTTTTCGTAAACAAAGAACTAAGCACAAATGGCTTGATATAAATATGCTCAAAGGGCTAACTCGGGATCCATTGAAGCAGTCTGATCAGTAAAACACTGGAACAGACAGAGTCTCTCCAGAGATGCTTTTCCATTCCACATATCTGATGTCAAACTGACATACGTCCACGACGCTCTCTAATTATAAACATGTCATTTGAAATGGTATATTGTTCCCTTGCATCCAGCAAGCCACTTAGTTTGGCCTTCAGAAATACAAGGTATTTATCAGCACAATTGCTCCAAGGAAGTGACAAAATAATTCCACAATACTCATTTTAAGCTTCAGTTTAAAATGAAGCGAGAAAGAGATAGCAGAATAAAGCTAAAGAACTAAATGGTTCATAGGCAAACTAATCAATCCTTTAGCCCACCCCCAACATGCTTATCTATTAGAGTTATAGCCTGCCCTATGCTAGCAGAATTCAAACTTTCTAGTAAGTCAAGGTCTAAAAGATCTGTAACTTCTGATTCTGAACTTCTATTTTCAGTTCCATGGACTTAAGAAAATGGAAGGTTTGTAGTCACAGAGACATGCATCTGAACTCCTTAATAGATGAGTTTATTCATTGATAGGGCACTAGTTCTAAGTAATCACATTGTGAAAAATATCCATGAAACTCATGCAACCACATTCCACAAAGTAACCACAAAGCAATACATGTGCTATCCTGGAGAAATGTATGGCTAGTATATAATACTGGTAAGTATAAATACTGGGGAGATATTACACAGCAGAAGGACAATCTTGAGCAAAGATGCGGACTGCTCATATATCATATCTACTGGATGGAAGACTGACAGCCTAGGAAAGCCCTAATAGTTGTTTTCCCTGCTTAACAACTCTGAATTGCTAAGGCCCAAACTAAATATTCACACATAGAAGAGCTATGGTTGGTAGCTTTCGCTACTCTCCCATAAGCATGTATGACCCAAATTCAGATTGGGACTACAACACTTCAGGAGTGGGGGGTTAAACCTCCCCCCTCCCCGCTTTTGCCAGATAAACCAATATTCTGTTGATTTTTACATAGAAAAGAAGATTTCTTTTTGGCATGGGAAAGCATAGGAGATGTCTGCCATTTTAAAGGCCAGGCATGACACTCAAAGCATGATACAAAGCCATCCCTGCCTCCAGGTATGACCATGGTTCTTCAGAATCGATCCCTTGACTTCTTAACCTCCTTTGCTCCTATTTTGAATTTACATTAAGGCTCCAAAATGTCAGCCCAAGAAAGTCACCAGGAAAATCCACTCATAAGGTATGAATGTTACCTGTTTGCATTGAGGAGGGGGTTGGACTTGATGGCCTTATAGGCCCCTTCCAACTCTAAGATTCTATGATTCTTTAAAAGAAAGATGGTTGGTTTGATTCCCAGGTAGTATGCAGCCTAATTTTGATAAGCCAGCAGAGACAAGATCCTGGCCATTGTTTACGTTTTAATGGTTAAACTCAGTTTTGGGGGCACATAATCAGCTCCCGGAAAGCTCAACAGGAGCCAAAAGGAACCTCACTCTCTCACAAGAGAAATCTTGTGAAACTCTCCCTTCTTCCCCCTCTACCTCTTTATTTCTTTGTTGCTGAAGGGGTACCACACTGCTTCCAACTTCATCGCACCCCAGACTGTGCAGATATCGAGAGGTAACAAACCCCTTACTTTCTTCTTCCCAACAAGTCTACTACCTTGCCAGATCACTCCCTCTCTTTTCTTCCATTATTACTTTGCTGGAGCACCTACTTAACTTCCCCTGCTTCTTTCTTCAGGGATAGGCAACTTGCTAGCTAGCTCTCTTGGCTCACCAACTCTGCTACCAGCCTCTATTCTCTCCCCCTGCCAGTCCTGGGATCCATTCCCCCGCCCTCTGGCTCTCTCCACTGCCAAGACTGCTTTCCCCCTCCTCTTCCACTAGTCAATTACACGAAGCTATTGCTTTCAATGTGTCTGTCTTAAAAATTAAAACTAGGGTTTTGTACGAATGAACAGCAATCCTTCAAAATGCCTATTACCATGATCTGATCTCTTGAATATATGTTTGCAATTCTTTTCAGCGCATTAAAAGAATTGCAATTGTGTCCTCAATCTCTAAAAATCCTTTTAACCCCTTAAGGTGCTAAGATTTGGGATGCTCAGTTCTCCATGTTAAAAGATCTCTTCAGCTGTCAATGTTGCATGTCTGAAAGTGCACCCAGGCGTAATACGGGCAACAGGGACACTTGCTAACCTCTCCCAACTGTTTTTTTCCCCACAAAATTCCACCCCACTTCAGGGTGGTGGTGGGGGAGTTTTTAAAAAATAAGCTGCTATTGACTGCGACAGATCCTTTTTCTTTCTTAACCACCACCTTCCCACAGGGCTTGGGGCAGGGATTTCACAAGAAAAAAACGTTTGGGGGAAGGTTTGTTTGTTTGTTTGTTTTTAAAATTCCTGGAGCACTGCAGGGCAGCATGTGCTTACAGGAGAGTAGTAAAAGGTACTGGTGGTCTCTTGCCTATTTTTTGACAAGGTGTGATTTTCTCTTGCCTAAAAGCAGCAAGAACTTTGTTAAAAGAAACTCTCCCTATTCTCTCTTCAGTCAATATTATAATGTATATAAATATATAGTCTATAGATGCTTGTATTTTAAAATAAACTAAGAAAAAAGTTACATACACTTAGGGCCTGTTCAGGCTCTGAAACTATGGTTGTCTGGGGTTAGCACTAACTACAAGCCGTGCTGTCGCATACAACACTTTAAGCCATGGTTAGAGCCACTAACCCTGCAGCAGACGGTCTGACTGTGGTTAGTGAGTGAACAGGGCTTAGTAAAAAGCATCGCACAAGACACCTTAAAACTGCTCTTTAAGGTGTCTTCTGAACAGGCCCAATGCATTTGAGACCTATATAAATGCAAAATAAGAAAGTTTTCACCAACCATGAAAAGTGTTTCATAGTTTTCTATCATCTTTTGTACAACAGCAATAATGGCCGTACTCTCCTCAGCACGTGCTGTACTTTGAACTGTGAATTCTTTGTCTGTTGTCTTCTGCTTGTGCAAGAGATTAGGTCCAAATATAGTGGCCAGGTTGAGTGATGTCATTTTGTTGCCAGGGATCTAAGGAGAAAAGAAAAACAGGGTCAGTTTGGGCACTTAACTCCGGAAGTGGCTACCCAGGACTTTGTGTAGGCCAAATTTCCTTGCCTAACCAGATTAGGACCCACCACTGTCCATGGGCATGTTTGCATGACATGTTAACAAATACTGATGATAGTTTTTATACGGAACCTCATTCACTATTTTACTGACCATGGAAAAGTATACATAAAAATGCACCACTTTATATAGCAAAACAAACAAAGGGCGAGGGAAAAGTTAGTTCTCCAATCTTCAAAACATTCCAAGTCGGAGAGAGAAGCCACAGAAAAAATGAACTCACCTCCTGGCTATCTTGGTCTACCCTATCTTCTGCATGGCTGGCTACAGTGGCAAGGAACTGGAGGAGTCGGTGTAAGGTGTCACAGTTGCAGGGAGGGAGAAGATAAATAAGAAGTTGCAGGGTGCTTAGTTGTTCATGGGCCTCTAATACTAAGAAAGAAAAATATTCTAAGGAGCGTGTTCACAGTAATGTACACAATTACATACATATTACACTACTCTCAACTAGCAGAGTGATACAGAACAACCAGACGCCACTGGGCAATATCAACAGGTAGCCATTACCTAGATACATAACAAATGCTGGTCTGGAGTAAAAGACTTCATGTGATCCTAAAAAATTATTAGAAATCTTAGAATTTCATCTTCAGTTACCATGAGATCAACATTTGCTGTTGTTGTTATAGCTTTTAGAGAGAAAATTCTACTATAGATCTTTACAGCTACACTGAATCAGTGGAGTTGCATATGGCACCTCTAAATACAGTTTCTGTATGACAGTTTCATGACTGGAAAGTAGAATAAAATCAGACCTTGGATGCCTTGCAGAATCAGACTTTACTTCTTGTGTAACTTCAAGCACAGACAATATGTTTGGCACTACAATCTACATCTTGAAACACACTGCAGTCAATTTGTATGTACATACGGTTAACGTAACGTATATGCAAAGTGCATAAACATGATAGATGCAGGGCAAGTGCTTGTTTCCATTTTCAAATAACAACATTTTGTTTGACCCAAGAGCTGTATGGCAGCTTTTCCTAACTTGGTGCTTTCCAAATGTTTTGGACTCCAACCCCCATCAACCCCAGCCAGGAATAGTTACGAATACTGTAGGATGGGGAAAGCTAAATGATAGTTTCAGGCAGACATAGGCATCCCACTGCTTTCCTGATGTGTTGGACTACAACTACCATAATCACAGACAATTGACCATGTGGCTGTGGCTGATGGGAATTTGAGTCCAATATCATAATGAGGCTCACAGGTCCCCCACCAATGAATGATCATTACAAGCCTCATTTTACAAATGTGAAACTGGTTATTTGTGAACTGCCCAAAAAGCTTTGGCTATTGGGCAGTACAGACATGTAATAAATAAATAGATAACTGTTAAGGTCAATTGCTTTAACCAGGACTTTACCACAGCTGAAGTTCAGAACTCTGTCCATTGAGCCACAATGGGTGCTTTAAGCAAACGGCTGTCCAAATGAGTGTCTGTTTTTTTCCCTTTATTACAAATACTCAAGAAAACTCCTATTAAGTGTTTCGAGGATCCCACACATATTTAAAATAGATAAAATCACAAACAAAAAATGCAGATAAGGGGTGTGTGTTTAAAGAACCAGTAAAAGAGAAGTTACCATGCTTACAGAGAGTGTTGATAAAAGGAGTATAAAGCTCCCTAGTCAAGAGCGGGTCAGGCATGTCACGAAGAAATTCCTTTATTAGAGCAGCTACATCATGAATACTGTGTTCTTCATCCAACATTACATCCACACCGCGGTCAAACTCTTCACGTAACTAGAAAAATCAGTGCAAGAGAAAAAGGTCACATCAAAACACTGATATTATTATATTACATTTTAAGAAAAGGACGATGTAGCATTCCTGCCTCTCCTGCCTCTTCCCAGTGAGAATTCCCTTTCTCAAAGGCCTTTCTCACCCCAGCAGGAACTACTTCTCTCACACAGACCCCCTCTAGATGGATTCCATTTGTCGCCTGTTTAGCCGTTTATGCGCATAATCGCTGAAGCGCTTTATCGTAAATGCATGTATGCAGGAGGTAATTGAGCACTCAACTGGTGACCTTACCGGTTGTTTCAAATGCGCTTTACAAGTAGTTAATGTGCATAAGCGCTTGTTCACATAGTCAAAATGCGCTTTAACGGCCAGAGCAAAATAAAACTCGCTATTTAACGCGCATTCGATAATGCGCATAATCAGAGAGAAAACGCGCCTCTACGCCCGATTTGCGCTCCGTTCTTGTAGAGGTAATTTTTTTAATGCGCCTTGAAAGAGCTTTAAATGCCTCTTGTAGAGGCAGCCATACACTGGATTTCGCTGCCACCAGGACTTTTAAGGCTCAGGCCCAAGCCTTTTCACCATATAACTTTGTACTGTTCCTTTATTACCTCATGTGCCCAAGAGAAGAAGGCATAGGATTTTATAAATCAAGTAAGTTTTATGAATTACAGTAATAAGAAACTGAAGAAATGGACATATTTGCTGATAGAGTTGGATGGAGAAATGATTTATTACTTCTTTCTTTGCAGCACACATCTGAGTGATCTGCAGTCCCTCTTTGTGGAAGGTATCATATTAAAAGGAATCCAGTCATATGCGTTGCAGAAACAGGAAATAGAGAGATCCAGGCTGACTGAAAGACTGAAACAGACACTCAGAGGCTATCAGAAAAGAAGTTGATCTTAGGAAAAAAGACATCGTCATGTAAGACAGTGTAGTTGAAACAATATGGAAACAAGCTTGACTGTGCTGGTTTTGGAAAGAAAGCCCCAAAAGCATTTAGTTTCAGCTCTAACACTGAATATCACTGATAATGACCGGCAGGTATCTGGAATTAGCAATTGCCATCTGGGAACTGGAAAACAACTTTAGAAAGCAACACCATTTTTTTTTTACAAAAATTACTGAAAAGGGAGGATGACAAACAGAATATAGCTGATGGCCAGAGTTCTAGGATGCATATATATATTTCAAAATCTTTATTTCAACCTAATTGAATATGTCTCGAAAGGGTAAGAAGGCATTACTATTCTCCTAGATCCATTATCAGGTGACCAGATACAATAAAATTGTACTTAAACAAGAAACCTGCACTGATAGCTTGTTGGCAATGAAGCTTCTTAGTCTGCAATAAACAAAGAACAACAACAACAACAACAAAAGTGTATTTCGTAAGATATGAGATAAGCTCACCTGTCTTACTCTCTTTTTTGAGCTCCCAACTCGAAATATGCCCACTGTTTGAAGACCTGAAAATACATCAAATCACTTGCTTCGTTATTTAAATCTTCACTGAAGCATGCATACATCTGTTATCAATATCCTTATTACAGCATGATATGGTCACGTATTTGTTTTTTCAGCTGGACGTCCTGTGTGATGTTCGATATCACATATCCTATCATCTTTGCTCCGCTCCTACTCTAACAGTACAATTTTCCCTTGCCCATCAAAGTAAATCTATTTACAAATTCAAAAAATGGGTTAGTTAGTACTTCAGTCAGTGAAGCTTACTGCCATGCATCCATGATCGTTTTTCAGCAACTCTGTGGCAGCTGTTTAAGGATGACACTAGAGGGAAGTCTAAGATCAATCTTGGCACTAACATGAACATCTCAGTTATATAAAGATGCTTGAGCCTCTGTTCACTGATGTGGGAATAAAATTGTTAAGGAGCCTTCTGGATTGAAAAAAGGACACAGAGAAAGATCCTGAGTAGAGCTGAACACAGTATTGCACCAACACATGTGTTACTTTTTCCATGGGAAGAGGTGGAGGGAGAAGGTGAAACAACTCACATCAGAATTCATGAATGCTCATTTTGAACATTTATTTATCAGGATCCTAAACCACACCCATTGGTTCCATGGCACTCCTGAGTTACAACAACTCAATTCCAGCAGACAGAAGGGCTAAATTAGGTGCAGCATCAATTGGTCAATTCCTGATGGCATTTACCCCACCCATCCAGAATGTAACTGTACAATAAAATTTTAGTATTGTATTATTTTTAGATTATATTTTAATACCGTTTATTCTTATACATATTATTGTGCTAATTATGGTTTATATTATTGATTTTGCTTTCTCTGTTAGATTGATTATGGATTTCTTTATTTGTGTATGTATGAGTCACTTCAACACTGCTTTTTGTGGTGGGAAGCAACACATAAATTTAACAGTGGATAATTGTGAATCTACTGGAATATTGGTGGAACTTAACCCTTTTCCCTAAGACTATGTCTGGGTTCACACAACGCAAAAGCCCACACTCAAGGTTGAATATGGGTTGCTCTTGAAATGTGGGTTGTTGTGCTTTATGAATCCAGACATGTTAAAACCATGGCTTGTTAACTACAAACGACCCATGAAGAGAACCCATGGTTTGTTGTTGGGTTGTAAGCTGTCGGTTATTTGTGGTTAACAAACTATGGTTTCTTACCGTGGTTGGGTTCACACAACAATCCATAGTTCAACGACAACCCATACTCAACCTTGTGTGTGGATTCTCATGTGTGAACTCAGTCTTTGTTTCCAATTAAAGCTCCTCCCCCCCCCCCCCAGCTGCTTTCTCACCCAAAAATGAAAGTATTTCAGTGGGAAAATGGTCTGAGATCATTTTAGCATTTTAGGTGGGGGGTGGGGAGGACCTACAATGTAAGTAAGAATACCCACAGCCTAAATATGAATCCATACAAGCTATGTCTACATATCTTAAAATCTGCCATCTATCTTAAGCTGCCAAATTGAAAGACATCCTTACCATGTTTTTCTAAGTGCTGGCAACAGCTGTCTACGAGCCGAGGAACCTGCCTGTAAATAGGATTGAGGCTTAGCTTCTTATCCCTAGACTTTTCTTTCTTGCTCTGAGCTTCAGCAGGCAACGATAGCTGTAGAGCTTCTAGCAGTCGAGACTGGCTGTCGTCAAGATCGGTAATGGAGTCTACGGACATTGCACCCTGCAACATACACAAAGACACATACAACTGGTATAGATGGAGGGAGAAGAACTTTCTTCCTCAGCTCCATTTAGGTACTGAATGTTTAGCAGATGTTCTCCAAAAGCACAAGACCTAGACCAGGGGTGGGGAACCTCTGGACTATGGTCCAAGTGCAGACCACTAGGCCTCGAAGTCCAGACCACAGAACTCTCCCCAGGCCACACTCTTCTACCCAGGCCACATTCTTCTTGGCAGCCATTCCAATCTTAGGCTGGGAGGAGGCAATGTGGTTAACCGGACAGGATCTTCAGCACCACTATGGTGAGAATGGTGACCAAGATGAGAGTCCCAAGGGTGGAGAGGGGGAGCAGGTATCATCCTGGTGCATGGAAGAGTATATAGTGCTCCCTCTTGCCCCACCACTACAGAAATCTCTTTCCAAGTAAGCCCTGTTGGGGTTAAATACATGTTAGGGTTATGCATGTCTACTCCCAAGAAAAAGTGTCTCTCTGTCTCTGCCCAATGGGGCTTTCTCACAGGTAAAATGTATAAGATTGCAGGTCTAGGGTGGGAGACAAAGGGAGCAATCCTATGTATGTTCAGACAAAAAAAGGTCCTACAACTTGCAGCATGGCTGGGGAATGCTTGGAGTGGTAGGATTTTTTTCAGTCTAAACATGTATAGGATTGTGCTCAAAAGCTGCTAACATATGCACGCTTACCTGGTTGAATATAGCCCCTGACAGTTTTCAACTGAGGCAATGTGGACCTCAACTGGGAAGAGGTTCCCCACCTCAGTGCAGACTCTTATAGAAACAGCAAAGAATAGGAAATCAGGAAGAATCAGTCAATCAGGAAAAGACTGATACAAACGTGAACAGAAGAAAACTATGCTGAAGATTAGCAAATATACCCATTATAGAGAAATAAAATTTCTTGAGTATTCTCAACAAGACTGATTGGATTAACTGATTTATTATTATTGTATCTCTTTCTCGCTTGTGGCGATTTTTCTAGACGGACATGACGGGATTTGCCAAGTTATGCTGTCTTTTACAGATTCAGGAATTTCCTGACAATTGAGCAAGTTTTAAGTATGACTGCTTTCTGGATGTTGGTGTGGATGTATTTTGGTAGACCCAGTTTCTGACTAACGGGATAATTGTGACCTTTTCCTGTTGCCTTAGTTCTTTGACTTCCATGGACAGTGGTGTATATTTGTCACTCTTTTCTTTTTCCTTTTCAACAACATTTTTATCATTCGGTATTGCTATGTCGTAGAGGTATGTGTGCTTTTCTTTTTTGTCTATGACCGTTATGTCTGGTTGGTTGCAGGGTATTGTCTTGTTGGTATTAATTGTTCTGTCCCAGTATATTTTATGATCTGCATTTTCCAAGATTGTTTCGGGTGAGTATGTATAGTATGGTGTAGGTTGTTTGATAAGGTTGAATTTGATGGCCAGTTGTTGGTGAATTATTTTTGCAGCTGTATTGTGTCTGTCTGTATAGTCCATTCCTGCCAGAATTTTACATCATCCTGTAATGTGGTCTATTGTTTCTTCGAACTGATGGCATTTTCTGCATAGGTCTGTTGTTACACTGTTATCTTTTATGATGTATTTTTGGTAGTTCTTGGTGGCTATAACTCGATCCTGTATAGCTATTAGGAATCCTTCTGTTTCTGGAAATAGCTCACCTTTTCTGAGCCATTCGTATGATTGTTCTTTGCTTATTTGTGGGTTCTGTATTATGTTATAGTGCTTCCCATGGAGTGCTTTATTATTATTTTAAAAACAAACAAACAGCTGATTTAATTTTTGGAGATTAATTTTTGCAGTTAATTTTTCAATCTAGTACTTCAGCTGTGACTTGGTGGTGTTGAATAGAATTTTAAAAACAACAACAAAAAATACCACTTAAATTATTAGTTATCATTCCCATTCTGAAGCACCAGAGATGATTATAGCTGAAGATCTGATACAGGATGTGATTTGTGAATGAGGTCTAACAATACCTTCCCTTCTGGGAAGATGTCAGAGTTATGTTGCACTTTTCACACTTAAGAGTCTACTTCATCCAGAGTGATATATTTGAGGTTGGAGGTATGCATTTTTATTTAGTCTGGGGAGTCTCTCTCTCTCTCTCTCTCTCTCTCTCGCACATACATACACAATCTTGTGTTTATAAACACCCAAATTTTGTTTTAAATTTGGACAATATTCTATACTAGTCAGGGAGTCGACAAAACAACAACAACAACAACAAGAAAATAAAAGGAGAAAGGGGGTAAAGCAAATGATACCTATTGATTGAAAACTCCCAACCACACTTAGAGAGCACCCTGCATGTGAACTAACTCATATATTTTCTTTGTTTGGTAAAATGCTATGCAGGTCAGCCTTCAGTTTAATACTTTAAGCTAAAGCTTTTTGAAATTATGTTTCTCAAAGTGGTCTTTATGTTTGATGGTTGTAGGTGTGCTCCCCAACCCCCACATTCATCAATGGTTCTCCTGGTTGCAGATCTTTCCCTCTTTACTCATACAAGTCATAGGAGAGACTACTGGAGAAAAGTGAAGGATTTGCAGTCATTGAAACCAATTGCTTCACCTGTACTGTGCTTCAAGCCACTGTAAGAAAGAGGAAACAGTAATGGAAGCTCAAGCTATGTTCACAAGGGTGAAATATTCCGGCCAAGCAACTTCTTTTTTTTAATAAATAGATTCACTATTCCAACTGTTTAGGGCAGGGCTGTCGAATCCCATTGAGCTCAAAAGCCGAATTCCATTTCAGAAAAGCTCTAAGGGGCCACACTGCAGTGGTGCACAGAGGGTGAAAGGTAAAAGAGGCGGGGCCCTCAAAACACCAGCACAGTTCAGCCTAAAGCTCTTTTTGCCAATAACTAAGCCGTAGAGAGGCATTTCCATTTTTAAGGATGGAGAAAAAACTGCACCCCCCCCCCCAAGTAAACAGTGGTTGGGGGACGGGGCCAAGGGAAGGTGGCATGGCCTTTGAGAAACCCCAGAGGGCAGGATGTGGCCTCTAGTCCTAATGTTCTGCACTCCTACTTTAGGTATCTATCCTCACAGGATGTCTTACAATAATCAGCTGTAACATCAAAACAATCAAATATGAAATATATAACCTTATAAAATATAGCACCAGCAGATAAACGTTATAAAATGACTGGAATACAAAAGTCATTAGGGTTTTCCTAAATGTCAACAAAAAGGGGGGGATGAATATATTCCTGGGAAGAGTTCCGAAGTGATGGGGCCACCACACAAAAGCCCCTATATGTGGAACTTAGCAGCCTAATAGCTCTTGCTGAATGACCTGACAGAACCCAATGGCAAGGTTTGGGTGGGATGATATGAGTACAGATGGTCCTCCATAAAGGCTGGTCTCAAACTGTTTAGGGCTTTAAAGATTAAAATCAACACGTTAAATTGGGCACAGAAATGTATACACAGCCACTGTAGTTGGCACAGAATGGGTATAGTATGATCCTACAAGTGTTCTTGCTACTGCATTCTGCATCACTTGAAGCTTTTGGACTGTCTTTAAGGGCAGCCCCATGTAGCATGCATTATAGTAATCTAGCCTAGAGGCCACCAGGGCATGTGTGTGAGAAGCAATGCCTACTTTCTTCCGATAAGGCTGTAGCTGGTGAACCAGACAGCTTATAAAAACCCTCCTGGCTAATGCCCCGTGCTTCTGTATTTGTTTTTTCAGCTGGACGTCTTGTATGATGTTTGATATCGCATATCCTATCATCTTTGCTCCGCTCCTACTCTAACAGTACAATTTCCCCTTGCCCATCAAAGTAAATCTATTTACAAATTTAAAAAATGGGTTAGTTACTGCATCTTGAACCAAGGATATATCGCCATTCATGCCAAGTACTGCAGAAAGTGCAATGGAATTCATTTGAACAGCATCTAACCTGAACTTCCAAATTCTGCAAGTCAGATTATAATGACACAATTTGACATCAAGGGTGATCCCAGATGAGGGGTTTATCACGCAATTGTGCTGCTTCCTTCATGGAATTTTACGAGGGCAAGGGGAGGATTCCAGACAACAACACCTTCAATTTGTAGCCTTTCCACCTTTTCCCATCATACCTTTCTTCCTTTTTCTTACCAGAAAAATATCCATTAAGGAAGAAAAAATGGAACAGCTAAATAATGCTTTTGATTGTTTGCTCTAGGAGCCCTTTGTCTGGAAGTAACCCTAAAATTCCATTGATTTATTCAATGAATTGTTAATGTAGAAGTTACTACAGTTTATTTTAAGTCATCTGTCAGGTACTGTCTATTGCATAATCTTCAGATGTTAAATGTTTAAGCTGAAAATAAAATATCTTCCAAATACTACACAAAAACTTGCAAATGCAAATAATTTTTGAGCAAATTTGTTCAGCTTTGCTGTTGAACTGTATTGGTAGAAGAGAAGAAGCATACTGTTCTATACCAACAGAAGGGAAAACACAACTGGTGTATTTCTCTGACAACAGAATAGGAACATTAGCTGTTACTGGATACAATCAGTTATACAGAAATAGTTTGTGCAATACAATGGACGGTATCTTCTACCATATGGCACATGAGGGAAATGGTGCTGGTAGAATTTTGGTAACTGCATCAGCTGGGGAAATGGACCAGGTCCTGGCAGCCATGGCAGCCAGTCACAGCTGTTTGTTTACTTAGAGGAGCAGTTCCTTGCCTGTGCATCTCATGACCCATCTGCTATCTCCATGGCTGGGTCTCTTGCCCCTGTAGTGATGCCTCACACGTCCATGGTCACATCTCCAGTCCTGGCTCTGTGTGTGTGGAGAGAAGGTTCAATCTCCTCCCATGTTTTGAGACAATGAGTCGGGCGACAATAGGCCAATCATTGGGAGACGGCCTTCACATGTTGCAGGATTTGGGGGGTTGCTTGGATTTGCTGGAGCAGAGGGCAGCAACAAGCCCACCTGGACTGGGTGCACCCAGAGGGTCTGTGCCAGCACATTTCATCTCACCCAATGCATTATTCAGGGTTTCGTTAGGGTATCCATCTATGGTCCCAGCTGGGGTTGCCCTATTTTCCATGAGATGGCAGTGGCTCCTGGGTCTTCCTCTTTGTTGGTGTGGACTCTGCTAAGGTCAGCTTCAATTGCAAGCGTTGTGGCTGGAACATCAACCTTAGGTACCTCAGCAGGGGCAACAGGGGCTAGCCATCCTTCCTTGCCAGTCACCTCACCAAGAATGGGAGTGGGGAAAGGATGGTGGTGGGTCAATGCTGAGGGTGGGCAAAAAGCACTGGGGAGGGGACCAAATGATCTGCATGGGTGGACTGTCATTTGCTCTCTGCTGCTAAAGATTTTTTTTATCCGTTTACCCTTATCTTCTATGACCCCAAGCCAAAACAACTCATGAAGGATGGTGTCCTTACTAACCTATATTTGCTGACTTTGTATATCAGCCTAGTCTACATTAACTGAATAAAACATTTGCTGCTTCAGACACTGTAACAACAGGAATGAGCTGGGATGTTGTCTCTGCAAACCAGTATAGTCTACATTAACTGAAAAGGCCTTTTCCAAGCACTGTGTAACTAAGAAAGTAGTTGGGTGTTGTTCCATACAAGTCTACATTTATTTACAGTGTTTTAGCAGGCACTGTGCAATGAGGTATTTGGTGGGCACTGTACTTTCATCATGGAAGAGCCTTCATGGTATCTTTAAACTCAGCACGGATATGCAGGTTGCTTACCTGTAACTGTAGTTCTTCGAGTGGTCATCTGTGCATTCACACATATGGGCTCTGTGCCTGCGTGGAGCCTGTCTCGAAAACTTCTATAGCTAAGGCAAACGCTTTTTGGCGGGAACCCCTCCCCCACTGTCTACTGACTCCATGTTCCCGCCTTTCTCCTCAGTTCCAAGAGACTGAATTGCTGGCCCCATAACTAGGAGAGAAACCGCTCGGTATCGACAGTACATTTACATCGACACCAAAGCGGGGACGGTGGGTGGGTTGTGTGAATGCACAGATGACCACTCGAAGAACTACAGTTACAGGTAAGCAACCTGCATTTCTTCTTTGTGGTCTCGGTGCATCACACATATGGGCGATTAACAAGCTAAATTCCTGGTGGAGGGTAGGTGTAGATCAATGTTCCCTCACAAGACAATGAAATTGCTTGCCCCAAACTGCAGTTTGTCCTGGTACAAACAATCAAGTGGTAGCATGTAATGAAGTTAAAGGACTTATACCAAATAGCTGCCTTACATAAGTCTAGGATCGACAATCCCCTGCTAAAGATATGGACTTCAATGCACTGCGCATCGACTTAGCTGTTACCGGACCAACGAGTTGCAAGCCCTTCAACTCGTAGGGCAGTTTAATAGCATATACAATCCACTCCGTGAGTCATTGCAACTCTTGCGTCTTATACAATTTGTCAGTTCTAGCCCTGTGTGGAAGCCCAGGTAGGGTGCATCAATACTGAGGCAGCTAATTCACTTGATCTGCGTAGTGTTGATATAGCCATCAGAAAACAACTTTCTAAGAAAATTAATGTGATATCTGAAGGTGCCATTGGTTTAACTGGTTTCAATGTCAGAGATTGTGGCATGACAGAGAAACTCCACGCCAGAATGAAACTCCTAATTAGAGGAGCCAGATTTGTAATGCCCAGAGGAACCCCCTAACAACGTGTAAAGCAATCAAATACCCGCATATCGACAACTATTTTAGCCCTTTAGTGTATAGGGGGTGTAAAGTGTAAGGACATTGTTAAGGAGGCTGAATGGTGCTTGAGGCCCTGAAGATCCATGTATTTAGAAAAGAATCCCATTGTGCAGTATATGACTTCTTCGTTGCCAGGCTACAGGCTGGATTAAAAAATGGAATCGACCTCATGTCGAAAGTAGTTACGGTATTGGGATACCCCATGCCATGGATCTGAGCATATGCAGGGGCGTAAACTACAGGGGGGGAGGTGGGGGGGCAATGCCCCCACTGGGATTTCCCAAAGGGGGCAATGCCCAACCAAGTAACATCAATAAGCTCACAGCCTGACTTACAGATTCTTCAGTCAGTCTCCAGTTGTCTGTATTATTATGTGTTTCGAGGCAGTCTAATTACATCCAAGCACATCCTGCTTCCTCATCAGCTGCCCAGCAGATCTCCTTGCAAGACAAAAGCCACTCTCTTGTTGTGTCAGGGTCAGGCTTTCCCAGATTCATTTTCTTCTACCCACTCAGGCGTTGTAAGACAAAAGATTGCCCATTTAGGAATTACAGTCTGGGTACATCTTGACGAGAGTTTTGCCCCAGGCCGGGTGTATCCGGAGTGGCAGCAGGTCATCTATATGATGCAGCTGGCATCCCGAAGCCATCCAGGAGCAAATCCCTGAAGCTCCGGTTTTAAAAAGTCGGGTACTTACTACGACTTTTTTTATCTTCGGAGCTGCAGCGGAGCTGATGGTAACCCGATTGGTCGCCATTGGCTGATATCTTCAGAAGTAGAGTGAGCCACACCTGTCTCGGCCACCAAGGGATGACTATGATGGAGACTGTGTGGACTACACAATATTAATATTATCATACCACAATACTCATGGAATGAGAGGAAAAATGAGGGCTACAAAGACATTCCCAGTTGAATAGGAAAGTGTTTGTATGAGGTCTTGAGATGGGGGAGGAAGTGGGAAAATGCATGCCCCATAGCAAATAGTCTGTGCAAGTACACCGATGTACGGTTGTTAGATCCAGGGTGAGTCTGGATTCTGTGTTTACTACGAGGCCCAAAGAGCTCAATAAATTGAGTAGTCACCCTGCCTTCGATAGCATTTCCTTCAAGGATGCCACCAGAAGCCAGTTGTCTAAATATGGGTAGATTTCTACCCCTTGAAGGCGAATGAACGGACAGACCAGTGCCATACATTTTGTAAATATTCTGGGGCAGGGCTTTATGTGCCATCAGGAATGTGTGGTTCTGATGTATATATGGAGCCGTCTCAAAACCAGAACAGGTTGAAGAGATCTGTAGAGTGATATAGGTCTTCCAAAGGAGAGTGATATAGGTCTTCCAAAGGAGAGTGATATAGATCTTCCAAAGGAGGCTCCACTCTGTACAGCTACCCCAACAACAGGCGATGCAGAAATGAGCAATGTTGGGTCCGACTGAGAGCTCTCTAAGGATTGAGGGGAATCAGGTTTAGTTCTATGATTAAACCCATCTTCTCCAAGGTGAACTTTTTGACACCCCACAGAGTGGGGCTGGAAAGGAGAAGAGCTAGGTGAACGTACTGACGCATTCACAACAGTATCATGAGTCAACGGTTGAGCCCTGTGGACAGGTCACAATGACAGTGATCTCGGTAGAGCTAGAGGGAGTTGCAAGAAAACTTCCTCCAGTGGCAATCGCGATACCGATGGAGCTGCTCAGTATCGAGAAAGGCATATGTACCAATATAGGGGCTGGTATCGATGCCTGGTATGGGAGTTACGGGTCCATTGCAAGAGGTGTCCCTCTCATAATTGATGCCAATCTCTGTACTGGTATGGCATTCTCGGGGGAGGCAACCAAGTTGAAGTTCTGTCCCTCTTTTTTTTTTTTTTTTTACAGGGACCCAAGAATGATGCCCCTAGACATCACAGGCATAAAAACTCTCTCCGTTGAAATCATAGCAATCCAATTGTAGCAGCTCTAGGGAGCAGCCCTGTAATTGGCAGCTAGCCTGTAATGGCTGTGCTAATTAACTTGGTGAAGAGATGTCTACTTCAAGCTGCATGTTGGACGTCTTTTCTTGGTACCAAGAGATTGGTACCAAAAGAGGCAGTTGAGTCTCACCCTTTGATGTCAATTCTACCTGCTAGACATCTCATCTTGATGTCAAAGCTGCATGTTAGATATCTCATCTTGGTACTCAGAGCTCGGCACCGAGGAGCTCAGTACCAAGGAGCTCGATACTATGGAGCTCGGTACCAAGCAGCTCGGCACCATGGAGCTCGGCACCATGGAGCTCGGCACTAAGGAGCTTGGTACCATGGCGCTCGGCACAAGGAGCTCGGTACCGAAGGAGGCAGTTGAGTCTCACCCTGTGATGTTGATTCTGCTTGCTAGACGTCTCATCTTGACGTCGAAGATGCATGTTAGAAACTCCAGTACCAAGAGCTTAGACCTTGGTACCGAAGGAGCCAGTTAAGTCATTGCCGCCAAAGGTGCCACCCTCGGTATCAGGGGGACCCTAACAGCTGCAGAGGAGTTGGAACCCGGTCTCTCTCTAGCTGTAGAAACACAGGTAGAGAGTATCCAGATGTTGGAAGATCGGAACGACCTATGGTTAGGGTGAGGGTCCAAAGACACTAAGGAGCTCTCATCCATAGAATCGCTCCAAGTGATCAGTCCCCAGAAGTCCTATGTAACCTGGCCTTCTTAGATATCCCTTTCACTGCAGAGACAGCTAGGAAGCGTCCAAACGCTGGACGATCGGAATGACCTATGGTCAGAGTCAGGGTCCGAGGACGCAGAGGGGCTCTCCTCCGTAGAATCGCTCAATGCGATCAGCCCCAGAAGGCTCCTGCCTTCTTAGATATCCCTCTTGCTGTAGATACAGCCTGGGGAGCGTCCTAATGTTGGAAAATCGGAATGACCCTTGGTCAGAGTCAGGGGCCGAGGACGCAGAGGGGCTCTCCTACGTAGAATTGCTCCATGCGATCAGCCCCAGAAGGCTCCAGCCTTCTCTTGCTGTAGATACAGCTAGGGAGCATCCAAATGTTGGAAGATCGGATGAGGCATGAAGCGGCCATGTCTCCAGTAGATCGAGGAGCCTGTGCCATAAGTGTAGCGATTGTCTGGAAGAAACCATGGCTTCTAGAGCTTTTATCCACAGACCTGGCACCAACACGGTTATCTTTTCAGCACTAGGTCAAAACTTTTCTCCCAGGCATTTCAACAGCTTAAATTGAGGTTTTAACTGACTTTGTAGCCAGGCTTAACAGTTTAAAATGTTTTAAATGTCAGCTGTCTTATGTTTATGGTTTTAAATTTTGTAAACCACCCAGACAGCATCGGCTATGGGATGGTATATAAATGTAAATAATAATAATAATGATAATAATAATAATAATACAGTAGCGACAGGTTTCGATGACCTGAGCCTCTCTCAAAACAAATTAAACAGAGAAAAGTTTGTCTGCTGGGGAAGCTTGCTGATGCACTTAACACATTTTGAAAAGGGGCCTTAATGGCTGTGCGATCCCCCTCAACGCGATCCAAGATCGCTGGATAATAAAATATCTAAGAATATAATAACAATAAATTATATTGTTTTAAATGTATGTGTGTACGTTGTATGTTTTTGCTGCTTTAATTTTTGTATATTGTTTTTAATTGTTTTAATCGCATGTAAACTGCCCAGAGAGCTTCGGCTATGGGGCGATATACAAATGTAATAAATAAATGAATAAAAACTAAAATGAACTAAAAACAAAGTAAAATAACTAAAAACCTTAGCACTCTAAAGCTTTCTCCTCAGGAGAAAGACAGAAGTTCCCAACAAGACATCCTTTCAGCAAGGCGGTCGAAAAAGAACTGAGGAGAAAGGCGGGAACATGGAGTCAGTAGAAAGTGGGGGAGGGGTTCCCACCAAAAAACGTTTGCCTTAGCTATAGAAGTTTCTGAGACAGGCTCCACACAGGTGTAGAGCCCATATGTTAAGGTGGCCATATGAAAAGGAGGACAGGGCTCCTGTAACCTAGTGTAGAGAAAGGGGAATTTCAGCCAGTGTCATTTGTATGCAATTAGTTCCAGGTGAAATTCCCTCTTCATCTGAACTGTTAAAGTTGCAGGGGCCCTGCCTTCTTTTGTATATGGTCACTCTAGTATAGTGCCTGCAACTTTAACTGTTGTGATGAAGAGAGGATTTCACCAGGTACTAATTTCATACAAATGACGCCGGCTGCAATTCCCTTTTCTCTGCAACTGTTAAAGTTACATGAGCCCTGTCCTCCTTTTCATATGGTCAGCCTACCATATGTGTGATGCACAGAGACCACGAAGAAGAACCTTAGATTCTGTCCAAGGCTCCATCCACATCAAGCATCCAGGAGCACATGCACATTTTCTCCAAAAAGAACCTGCCCCAGCAGAATTTCTGGGGCCTGAACAAGAGAAAATTTCCAGATATATCCCTGCAGTAATGAATACGGGGTGTACTCTAAAAACAAAGGAAGCCATGTTGGTCCATAAGAAAAATGCCAAACTCGATAGTTAGCAAATACTTTTATTAAGACCAAAAAATGTCATAAAACGTTGAGCGATCTTTTGGATTCTCCAGGACTTGCCAGCAGGCTGGGATGTTAAGAACAGCAGGGTTGAGGGGTGAGTTTTGTGACTTCAGCTCAATCTCTATTTTGTGGCATTTGGTTGGTCCTAATAAAAGTAAGGCCCAATTGTGGATGCTTCAGTTACTTTTTTTAGTCTGTACAACAAAACATATTCAGATAATATTTCAAAAAATCAGAATACTACCCAGGGATGAATTACGCAACTTTTTTTAAAAAAATGTATTTTGTGGATGGAATGAATTAACTGGATGAAGTTTATAAACGAGACTATAAACAGCTTTGTAAAAGAGAGAGGCAGAGGGAGAGAGAAAGAGAAAAATGACTTCGTTCCTTAATAATTTGAAAGACCAACCAGAATCTGACTGGGGAAAAGGAAAGTTTCCAAAGAATCCTTGTGTCCCCTGAGGTGTTGGCAAGAGACTTGTGTCCATCTTGTTCTCTCCCACGAACAGCTGGGAAAGAGAGATTACTGTTAAAATTGTAGCTTCTATCGTTTCAATCAGGGCTGACTTTAATTCAACTATGGATGAACAGACCTGGGATTCCAACTTCTGTAAACAAGGCAGTGCCTGGGAAAGTCCCACAATGCCTGAAGTGCAAATAAATCAATTCATAAGAAACTTACTCTTCTCCTTGCCCGTGGAGCTGCTTCGGGTGTGTTAGGCGTAGTAGATTCATTTGGCGTTTCCGAGGTGGAGCTAAGAGATGAGTTACTACTTGAGAGTTCTTTGTTCTGTCTTTTACTCCCAAATGGTAAAAGGGAGGCCACAAATTCTGAAACATCCCTCTGCTCTTCTCGGTGCGTATCCTGCTTAAGTTTGTATGCCCGGTCGTTGGCTATTACTTGTGATAAAGGCATTCCAAAAGCCTGGGGTATGAATTCTGGAAAACAAAAATTGGCTTTTATATTTCAGTGGCTAAAATGAAACAACCCCTTGAAGACTCTATTTATCCTTTACAACGCTTAGATCAGCTTTAGTTCTGGTGCCCTCCAGACGTTTAGGACTAAAATTCCCTGCATTCCTGTCCATTGGCTATGCTACCTGGAGTTGATGGGATCTGAGGTCCAAAACATCTGGAGGATGTCTGGTTGGAGACAGTTGCCTTAGATTGTAACACACACCTCATTAACATGGATTCGATAAATCTCAGGAAACAAATTTCATTTTATGAAGTAGAGAGTTATTTTGTAATCTGTTGCTGATGCCCTCCAAGGTCTCAGAAGCAGGCACTTGGGGAGGTGTCAGCATAGATGGCAGAAGCAGGCACTTGGGGAGGTGTCAGCATAGATGGAGAATGAGGGTGGAGTGGGGAGAGAGAGGAGGGAAAAAGAAAAGGAAGACAGATGAACAGGAAAAGAGAGTGTTTGAAGGTCCAAATATTAAGAAGAGCCTTCTTTTACCAATCCCCAAAGCCTGTCAAAACAATGGCTTTTAAAATGTGGACATTATATTTTATGTTTCAGATGTTACGTTTGGAGAAATGGAAGCCATGTAAATCATTGGTTAAGGTCAGCAACAAAATTGCCACAACCATTCATGAGAGAAGGATTTCAATTCAGAGTGCTCAGCAAGCAAATTGGAGACAAATTATTTCTCCCCATGGTGTACCAAATTTTAATATCCTGCTTTAAAAAACATTTATTTACATTTTTGCTTAATGCAATTGCAAATGTATATTTTTAGACAATTGTTTAGATTTCGTTTGGCTGATGCTACAGTAACACAGTCATGAGGTTATTATAAAAGCAACCATTGTCTTATTGAACATATGAGAAAGCGATATAAAATTTAAAGAGCAGCCAAATATGAAATGAAGAATGCTTGAAACAATATCATTTCTGAGAACAAAAGAGCAGGCTATTTTATATTCACTACAAGACTCCCTCTGTTTTGGATAGGCAATTATATGCATGCTAACATCACTAGTGGAAATTATTGTTGGAACAAGTCAAACATAAACAGTAAGAAACACTTTATATTAACATTGAATGGATTGAAAGTAAACATGGAAGAAGAACACATCTATTTTCTTAATATAATAAATGAAAAATCAAATATTTATTCACAGCAGTGCATCTTTACCAGCAATGGAATGAGGTAAGGAACTCTAGAACTCTACCAGGTACAGTAAAATAATAGTTCCGCATAACCAGATTGGACAGTTCTCAGTTGCTGGAATGATAATCAAGGGTTCTGCTGCATTGTCCTTTCAAAGCAGAGGACAATAATTATAATTTAGCAAAACTCTTTTGCCTTCAATTAACTTTTTAAAATTCCAATTTTGCCATATCATATACGCTTATCCATGATTTTATTGTGCACTTATAGTATTCAAGGTCAAAACTCCACTGTATAATTTTCAGGGAGTATGGCTGTTGCTTCTCAAGGATAAAATATTTTTGTACGATCCTTTCTATAAGCTATTGCTGTCTCTGATTTGAGTGCATACAGTCAAAGACAAAGTACTAAAATTAAAAATCTATCTCAGTCCAGAAGATATAAAATATTGTTCACCCGAGACTGTCAACAGATTACAAATGTATTTCAGAGGAACTGGAACTTCACTGCCAACTATTAGACATCCCAAGAATCACTTCCTCATATAAATACTGGGACTCTTTCCTCTCCAAACTCCTAATCCTTTACTCAGTTACAAAAGGAAAGGATTGAATGTTGCACATAAACATGCATGAATTGTATAGAAGGGAAGAGACAATGACGTAATAGAAGTTGAACAAATCCCAGTTGCAATAGTTGGCCTGTACTTAGTTTGAACTTTTAGGTGTTCCCACAGCAAATGAGATTTGTTTGTCCTCCTGAAGTGAGTCATGCAAAAACACTAAATGAAAAGGATATTTAGATTTTAGAACGCTCTCCTTTCAATTAAGCAGTACACACTATTGTCAAAAATGTCAAAACAAGGTTAGGATTAATGCCTTTCAACAGCAGCCTTCATATATTGTTTTGTAATGACCTTTAAAAATGGCAGCATGTATTTAGCTACCGATACTGTTTCACAGACAAAATGAAGCAAAGAAGACATATATCATTGAGCTCTGGAGGTAATGGATACATCATACATTTCTGTTCAATCTTGAAGTATTAGTGAACACCAGCTATATGTCCATCAATGGGTGGGAAAGTGTATTGAATTGTGGCCACAAAGATAGCTTATAGTCGGGTTTTCAGGCAAGGGTCAGTCTCAACTTATTCTCCATGATTCCCGCTTACTTTGCATCACCTTCTCTGTTCATACCCATAGCCATTCTTGACCTTATTCTCCATGTCTGGTATACATGGTAATAATTACTCTGTGCCCATGACCCCTCCAAGTCGATCTAGTCGTTTACAGGTTTCATTCCCCCTGTTCTTTCGCAGTACCCTATTTTGAGAGCCCCAAACCAGACCGTGCCACTGGGGAGACTAGAATAATTTAAATAGCCTGGTTTACTATCCCAGAGACTATGAACCTAAGAAATTGCCTTTTCCTTCACAGCACATGTTAAACAGTCGCACGCTGGTTGCTAGGTCTTCTTTCTGTAGCACTGTAATTCCTGTCATCTCATAGATTGATACGGAATGAAGCTTTGAGAACAGATGTGAGAAGAGGGATGTGTTGGCTGGTCATGCCACAAAGGCTCTCCTTTGAGAATGAAGTTGTTTTAGTCTAGCAGGATTGCATAGGGATTCTTAGGAGGAATGCAAGGGGATGGCAGGGTATTTATTTGGTAAACATAGTAGGTACAATAGTACAAAGGTAAAAATAGATTAAAACTCCATATTAAAATTATTTAAAACAGAATGCCAATAAAGGCTGTGGCTGGTCATTTAAGGAATGAGTGTTCCTTAATCAGATGATTAAGATGGCAAAGGATCCAGAAGGAAAAAAGCAGGCGGATGTGCCCACTTGCTTGTTCAGATGTGGGACATTATAAGAGGCTACTAGAGCCAACTTATAGCAAAGGCATAGTGGAAAAGACAGCTAAGTAGTTGGCACAGGATGGAATTCATTTTGCCTTTGCATATGGCAACAATTCCTGAAGGACAAACCACTGCTGAATGTCTGAAGGCATCTGAACTAACATGAAAGAGGACTACCCACACAATAATTTGAACCTCCAATTTGTTCACTTGGTCTTAAGCATGTCAGAAGCAGCAAGAGTCAAGAACTCCTAGGAGAATAAGAGGCTCTCAATTCACTTTGTCATACATCCTGGGGATGGGGTGGCCAGGTAAACAGTAGAAAAGTGTTCATCTCTGATGTGCAAAGGGAGTGAAGTCTCACATTCCCAACAACACCACAGTGTGTCCTGTGTATGGCCCGAGATGGTCAGCATGTGTGTGGGCTCAAATACTTTGCTATTCCTAGTTTGTATAAAAATAACAAACAACCCAAAGCTAGCAACAGCCTCAGTTTCTAGTTGGGTGAGGAAACCCTCTGCTTAACAAAGGAGATTAGTTTTTGAGCTTCTGATTGTTTATCTGAATACAATCAAGTAATAGTAGGGGGCTTATGAAACATGATGTAGAAATCGTGCAATCTCCTCCTCCCTCATGCCATTTTTTGCCTCCTTACTAGCCCTCCAAAATTAAACTAAAGGCTTAGCATATAAAGCAAGACAGCTGCAAATCAGTGCTTGCAGGCAGGCAAAATTAAGAGAAAGCCACTGTGAATGAGAACACTCATCTGTGCAAGGACGCCTACATGTGCCGTGAAGTACAGAGCAGAATGTTTGTTTTGGACCAGTTGCCTGGCAATGGAAGGCATTCACTTTATAAAATAAACTTCTGAAATGCTTGTTAAAAAATGCAATTGTGCGCGCTCAGAAGAGAACGTTTTTCAACTCACTCTGTCAAGCATAAAGGGGAAGGGGGGCTCGAGGGTTGGCTATGAATGTTGCTTGGGGCAGCGTGGGTTGACGGTGAATCAAGTCACCACAGTGTAGTCACATCCTCACAGAGAGGAATAATACCGAGAGGTTTATTTAAGTGGCTGGGCATAACAAGTAGTTCACAAAGGAGAAACCCCACAAAGAAAAATGAAGGCGTAATCAGCTTGGAAGGTGATTCTTCATGTTTAGCACACACACACAAGGCATATATGCAGGCAGTTTCACTGACAGCATGTTTTCTCCAGTAACCACTCCGAGACCACTTACCAAAGCAAAGGACTATTGTCCAAGAGATGTTCTAGCAAGTGGTGCATTTTAAAGGTTCCCAAGGGAAGGATCTAAGGAAAGCACGAACAGATAATTGTCTCTATGTTACAGGCATTCAGTTTCAAGTAGGGATTTCAGAGGAATCTGTCCAGGGGAGGTGTCATGTTCGCTGACCTTTCAGCAGCTTGCTCCCTACCTTGCATACCCACAAGCTGACCCGCAACGATCTTTGTTAAGTTGGGCCCTACTTGTGGATTTTCAGGTGTGTCCCCCCCACTCAAAATTAGCATTTTGAAGATCGTGAAAATCGAAAGGGTGGGAAGTGGTCTGTCCTAAAAATGTCTCCCCATTCATCCAGCTCGGCTGCTTCAACAAATTGCAAAAAGCCAGGTTTATTGATGGGGGAATTAAGGGTGGAAGGGAAAGATGTCCCTTGATGGTTCTCCCTCCTTCCCCCAAAGAGATTTTCTGTCTCCTTCTGACTTATAGGGTTTCCTATAAATTTGATTAAATACTTTCCTTCTAATCTTTTCTTACCCTTCCAGCTGAGGTCAATAGACTCTCCAGCACTTATGGAGCTGGAGAGAGATTCCAGGGATCAGGGGAGGGGGAAAGAAATGGGCGTGGATCGATTCAAGGCTGGGCAACATGCAGCAACCACACTCGATAGGGAATGGCTGGCAGCAATTGGTTGTGGGAGGCAGAGGGGCAAAATTGGGATTGTTTGTGCATTTCATGGGAAGTAGTGGGATGGAGGGGGGGAATAGTGAATTTTGGGCTCTCTCCCACCAAAATCAGCATGTTGGAAGTTGCAGTCATGATTTCCGTAATTATGCTTAAGCTGCGCACATTGCCTCTGCAATTTACTGATTTTATAATTTCATCTTAGTTATTTTATTGTTGCAGCCTTAATGTTGTTGTGTTTATTGTTTCATTGCTAACTGACTTTGGAGCGTTTTGGAAGGCCAAACATTATATATATATATATATATATATATATATATATAGTGACAAACATAAAAATAACTTGGAACAACCAAGCTTGCACAAGTAATCATTACCCACCAAGATGCTTTCCATTCATATAGCTTTCCATCCATCCATTAGATTATTCTCATGTGGCAATACAGGTCAGTGTGTATGTAGGAGAGACACACACTCTAGCTGCCATTAAGGGCCTGACTAGTTCCATCTGCCTTACCCCACCCCCCTCTGGCACCAAGAAGGGTATGAGAAGAAGCTGATGCTGGAAGGAACTGCTGAGGGGGACACAGAGTCTGACAGAAAAAAAAACAGATGAGGGTACCATCCCACTTAGTGCTCGGAAGGGAGGGAAAAACTGGTTAACACTCTGAGATGGCCATGGAGGGCATCTTAGGTATGAGGTGGAATGCCAGACAGTTATTGTTTTGTTTTAATTCCCATTACCAAACTAATTGTTGATAGTGCTTTAGTGTAGTTAAATGTTAATATCTCTGTGGAGTTTTGTTAGTTTGAATTTGAAATTATTTTTATGAATTGTTTTTGAAACATTATTGAAATGTTGATATGTTTTGAAATGTGTTAATATTGTTATTGAAAGAATTATATTAATGTATTCCTGTTGCAGGTATATACTTTGTATATTGTGAGTCACTGTGACTACAATCTCCTTTGTGAAAAGGCAACCCATAAACAAAATCTAATCTAATATTTCTTCTTAAAACGTGCTAATACTCTAAAAATTAGATCACACAAAATTGCACAAGGGCAGAGATCAGGCATATCTCAAAAGGTCCCCTTTAAGGCAATTCCTACCACCTTGTTAAGACAGAATGATAAAGGATTCAGTTATTAGTTCTATCATAATGGTATCTCACTTTCTGCTGTTAAAATATATAGGCAAACATGCTAGCAGGTTCCTACCGACAAACCAAACTGAGCTAAAAATAAGACAAAAGTGCTGAAAAACTCATGTACTGTAATTCTAACAATGTAGCAGCACTTTGTAGAGTTTTGGGTATCCCTTCCTCAAGGAGTGGAGAAGCACTTGGCATCAAGCAAGATTTGGGAGCAGAAAGTCACGTGGGGTATTTGTTTCTGACTTTCTATCCATCTATCCATTCAACAGCTGAAACACATATTACAAAGAGTTCATCTTTACTTGTAAAGCTAGTAACACTGACCCTTAAGGCCAGTGTTGTATTAATGTTCATTGCTGTTGGATTTTTCATTCACAGGAAAGTTTACAGTATTCATCCAACACATGGTGTGCAGGTGAGCGATTGTGATCAGATCCATGTATGTAAATGTATCGTCTTATATGACAGGCATAAAAGCAGCATGAAAATCAGGCATCAAAATGCAAGTAAAAATGAGGTTTGGTCCCTGAAGGACACTCTCTATTTTGATGCCTCATCCTTTCAACTTAAAGACTACTATTGCTCTCAAGCTCACTTTAAACAGTCAACCATATTGATGGTTTCAGCCAGCTGTGACTAACCACTGCAAAGTAAATTGTGTGAGAGTCATACTCAAACCAGTAGGACTTCAGCAACCCATTAAGGACTCATTTCAATCTGATTCAGGCTTGCTTCACTTGCTCAGGATTGAGCTCTTCTCCTTAGCTACATTGAAAGTACAACAATTTGTATATCTCTATGTAGAATGCCAGAGAATGAACACCAGGGTGACAATTAGATAAAAATAGAATTTATATTAATCTTCTCAGTTTGCTGCAAGTAGCCTGGCTGGTGTTAAGAATATGTTAGCAACCATTACTGAGGGACTTTTAGAAAGCAAGATAGCAGGGACGTAAAATGTATTTCTTTGGTCTGTGGCTTTTTCCAATAGAACATTGCTGTTTTGATCAAATTTTACCAGCTACATATTTAAAGACCAATAAGTCATTTCAAACTCCCTTTGCTTTAAAGAATTACAATAAAAGTCCTGAAGAGGCAACAGTAGTGTTAAGGTTTACAGTTCATGCTTCTTCATAAATGGTGAATTTATCCTATAATTCAACCTTCCTCAGATGTTTTGGATTACAACTCTCATCAGCCCCAGCCAGTATGGCAATGGTGAGAAATAATGGGAGTGGCATCACATTGTGGAAGGTTGCCATAATTTTTAAAAACGTAATGCATCCTTAAATGAGATTTTTAACAATTCTTTATCTGGAAACAAATATCTGAGTAATAAGCAAATAAATAACTCTAGAAGGAAATATAAATTGTGCATTGTATGTATTTTAATTATGATTGTAAAATACCACGAGTTCAATGCATACAGACACATACGTTTTACTGTACCTTTATCTTTGTTTTTTTCCTTTCCAAGGGAATCCAGTTTCTTTCTTAATGATTTCTTCCTCTTTTGACCATCTACAAATAAAAAAAAAATTACATTTTTAATAAGAGAGCAAAAAAGAGAGACAAAAGGTGTGACATAATTGATAGTGGACGAAAACAACTTTCTGTCCGTAAGAATGTAGAGGATATATTAAGCGACTCACAGTCATGAGTCTCTTGTTAAGGTCGGTTAGTAAAAAAACCGACCTTAATTGGGGGGGGGGTCATTCTAACATTCATAAAATCGAAAATGTTTCACCAATCTTCCTGAAAATTACACATGCCAGAAAGAAATGTTGGTTTTACATAACCTGAAAATTTCAAGAAGATTGGTGTAAGATTGAGGGAAGGAGGGCAGTTTAAAGTAGAAAAGGGGAAAAAACCTCTCTCCCTGAAAATGGACTGATAATTCCCACTGGTGACCATTTGTGCTCACGATTTTCGAAGGGATTAAACACTTACTAATTAATCCAGTGGTGGGATCTTCTTCCTCATTCACTGTAGTTGGTGGAATGCTTTTTCTTTTTTAAAAAAAAATCCCTTCAGTTGATTTTTAATGAATATTTATTCATCCCACTGGAGTCAATGCAGAGGCCTTTTCGCTCTCCCCCTCCCTCCTGCCACAGCTAGATTAGAATGTTGGGGGGAGGGGGAAACCGCTGCTGCCTCTAGCACATACATTTCGAGAGAAGAAGATTTTTCTTTTCTCTTTTGGAACATGTTTTTCTTTGGCTTTGAGAGTAATTTGGGCTATCTTCATAAGGCCAGTTTGGTTTTTTGCTCACTAGTGAAGCAGGGTGTAGTTCCTCTGGATCCATGATAACCTGACCTTCAGATCTCTCATGGGAATAGGTAGCTATGCATTCCTTTCAATCCCCATCCCCACTCCTTCCCTTTTTTCTAAGAGTTTGGTCCATACTGCTATAAAGTTGAATGCTTCAAACACTTCATTTTGGGGTAGTGTAAGTTTTAAATACAATTTTGAAACCTTTCAAGGTGCTTCTGGGCCTACAACATTGGTTTTGGCCTAGTCAAACTGTTTTTCTAATAAACTTTAGAACAGTTAAACTGTAGTGTATTTTGCATAGTGTACACATGTATTTTCTTTCTAATCATTGCAGTATACACTGGCTCCCTCCTTGATGCGTTTTTGGAGGCAGACAAACCCTTTTTTGTTCCAGCAGGCCTTTGGCAAATAATCTGGACCTCTGTCTATACCTTTGACTTTTAAATTGTTATGTGTTTTAAATGTTTTAATATTGAAAAGTATTTAATTATATTTTTAACTTTTGTATATTTCCATTTATAGGCTTTAGTTGTATATGTTTTAATTTTGTAAGGCCGCCTTGAGGCCCAGCATTGGGCAAAAGGCAGGATACAAATAATAATAGTAATGTTTCAGATTTCACTTCTGTATCTGATGTTCTTTTGCATTTTACTTTATAAACCATTCATTTCTTAAGACTTTTTGTGTGGCATGTTTTCATTGGCTCAACAAGTTAAAAGGGGTATTCACTGTTTTCCTGATTATGTTATAAAATCTATTTTCAACAGGCCTAGTAACTTCAAGAGTAACAGAGTTGGGGGAAATACTCAATCTCTTTGCGATCAGAGGCACTGAGTAAGGTACCCCTGGAGATAATTTAGACTGACCCCAATGACATAACACTATTCCCCCTTCTGAAGAGATCTGGGCCACAGGCTACTAAAGACAAACAAAATATCAGACCATAATAACAGTTCTCATGTGGCCATTTACTTTATGAGGCAGGTGCTCCTGCGGGCTACCAAATGGAGAGACTAACAGGCCATAAAGTTGCCTGGCTGGATTTCTGGCAAGGTCCTAGAAGGTTCTCAGATGAACTTGAGGAAATCCCACCCTGCACCTCTAGGTTTAATTTACTGGCCTCTCCTGGCTGGACCTTGCAGGAAACTATAGGGACAGACAGAGCAGGCATTCATAGCACACATAGAATGCTGAGACTGGCAAATCTAAAAGCAAGTGTGTTGCTTTTCAAGAACCAAGGAAATTCAATGGGTCTTACTTTTGAGTAAATATCTAGGGATGGAAACTCAGCCTGTGCAAGAATTGAGTAGGGTGACCATATTTGGGAAACCAAAAAAGAGGACACCTAGTGGGGGGGGGGGCAGGAAAATGGTTTTCTGGGGCCACCTTAAAGTCCCCAATTGGAGCGGAGGAGGGGAAAGTGTGTGATTCTCACCCCCACCCCACTGCTCCAATCAGGCCCTTTTCTATAATGTCTGGGAATGACACGCTTTCTCCTTTAAGGCCTTGACTGGAGCAGTGGGGGAGAATGACACACCTCCAGAAAGCACATAATTTCCCCCTGCCACGCTAATGGTGGCCTTAAAGGGGCAAGTGTGTCATTTCAGGTCATTCTAGACAATTGCAGAAAATCCCCGACAGGATAGAACAAAAACCAGGACAAATCCGGGGGAATCCTGACGGTCACCTTAAAACTGAGCCATGCCAAGTTGGAAGCAGATCGGTTCATGCCTTGATTTTTAGGAATTTTATTTTAAGTTTGACTTTTTAAAAAATCTTAAAATTCAAGGCATGAACCAATCTGCTCCCAACTTTGGCATGGCTAAAGTCCTACTTAAGAGGTACCATGGTGCCAAGTTTCATCTGTTTATCTTTAATTTCATTTTTAAAATTTGTACTGCTCAAGGTTCTAGATCCCAAAGAGGAGATTTGTTTGAACTATAAAAAATTCCTAAAAATCAAGGCATGAACAGATTGGCTTCAAACTTGGCATGGCTATATCCCCACTTGAGAGCTACCATGATGCCAGGTTTCATGTCTTTATCTTTAAAAATGAGGGAGATGTAAGCATTTCGGTTAATTTATTAATGTTAAAATTGAGTTCAACACAAAACACTAGCTTTGATTTTATATTGGATGTCAAGATGGTGTAACATCCTGGCTGATGCTGGCTTGGTTGTCAACTGTATAATATCCAGTCATCCGTTACACAAAGCCATGAAATATGCAAAACCCTTCACACACACTTTAAAAAGTGCTTCGCTGTCAAAACTAGCACTTTGAAAATTGTCTGCTGTAATTTTCAGCAAGCGATAAATTACTACATTGGTAATCCTTATTTTTCTCAAATGGAAGGAGTTAACACCTCTTATTCGGGAAGATAGACATTTAATCAATGGTGCCTACATGTATACTTGTATATGTGTGATTGGTAAATAAGACAATCTGATAAGCTGAAGGATTTAAACACACTTTTTAAAAACTACACACACCTCATTTTTCCATAGATGTTGGAAATCATATCCTTATGAGGTATATCACACAAATAAACTAATTTAATTTGTTATAAAGTTACCTCAAAGGCCTAGGACTGCCCTACCTTGCAGGGTTGTCGTGAGTGTGAGAGAGGGAAAAAAAGAAATGAATTTAATTTGTTTAAAAGTTAACTCACAGGCCTAGCAGTGGCCTGTGTTCTGACTGCTTTCCTTTTTTCATAATAATAACTTCAGAGCACATGCATACAACAGTTCCCCACGTCCACTGAGATCCGCTTCCCTACTATATGTTATTCGGATATCTGGGCAATGCCGGGAATATTTTAAAAACATATTTTTAGGTTTGCATCTTTTTTAGCTGGTAGAAAGGGTGTTGTGTGTCCTGATTGTTTTTGAAGTTTAGACGGCTGCTCTGGCCAAAGCACGATGGGAGGTGTAGGCATTTCAGGTAAAACAAAAAACGTGGTTTATCACGAAGCTCTAATTTAAAATATAGTTCTTATTAACACAGTTTTCGATTCTCACAAGACAATTTAGTAACTCAACCAAACTAAAAAAACCAACCTAAAGATGAATAAGTTGCAGAAAAATTTATTATTTATCAAATAAATGTTATAAACAGTTTTCACAGACTCGAGCAACGCTGGGCATATCAGCTAGTTGTAAAAATAAAAAGAAAACAAACAAATGATCCTACCAGGTTAAAGAGCTTGACCTGTGTTTATCACTAGTAATGAAGCTGAGGTTTAATATTATTGTGGGGAATGCAGCATATGGAAAGTAATTAGGTTGAAGTATAGCATGGTCACAAAAATTCATTCCTTTTAATAGCTAACTCAAGTTGTGAGTGTTGACAGGACAGTTGCTCAAACAAGGCCACTGAGAAACAGGGGGTGGGGACACAAGTATCAGCATGTTCAGGGGAACTCTGAGGTTTGCAGAAATACAAAAAAACAAAAAAACAAATCATTGAAAAAGAACCAACTCCTATGAGCCAGTTTGCTGTAACGGCTAGAGTGTTGGACTGGGAGTCGGGAGACCCGGGATCTAGTCTCCACCTGGCCATGGAAGCTCACTGGGTGACTTTGGGCTAGTCACAGACTATCAGTCCAACCTACCTCACAGGGTTGTTGTTGTGAAGATTAAATGGAAAGGAGGATTATGTATGCCGCCTTGAGTTCCTTGGAGGAAAAAAGGCGGGATATAAATGCAATAAATAAATAAATAAATAAATAAATAAATGACCAAAAAATCCACAAAATAGCCCAATAAGAGCTTAGCATGCTCAGCTGCCACAGAATGTAGAGTGACAGTTGGAAAGGAAAAAAGAAACCAGGGATGCTGGGAAGAGTGGAATGCCCTGCTTGGAGGGAATGACTGGCTGGAACCCTGATCAGTAGCATTTATATTAGGGAGCAGAATGAAGTACAACATTGTGTTGCAGGTTTCACTTGTATAGAACTGATTATTAAAGTTTAGGCTGGACTGGGAGCGCTTGTTTGACTGTCTGCCACTTATTTTCCGAATTGTGTAATAAGCCAAAGTAGGATTTCACCTTCGAACTCATCCTGTGATAGGATAACAGAGGTGTTTGTGTTTGTATCACACACAGTTACTGACAGTATTATTCTTCAGTAGCTACTGGGAGAACTGCATAGCTGTATCTGATGAATTGCCTGATCTACTCTGTAGGATCGAAGGGCATCCTAAAATGAATGGCGCTCCACAGCAGGAGATGGCTGAAACCTTAGCACATTTAGCCAGCTGCCCATGCATATACTGATGGGGAAACCATGGGAGCATCCTTTGTTGTTATTACCACAGCTGACAATGTGTAAGCAAAGCAGAGCCTTGAAACCATTTGCCTAAACTAGGTACAGTTAAAGTAATGAGTACCATGGAAAAAATATTTTTCATAGGAAAATTAGAGGGGATTTTTTTGTTTTTATTTAAAGAAAATTCTTAGGTTGAAATTTTCTCTGGTTTGCGTATTTCTCAACTTTCCCCCAAAAAAGTAAGCAAACAAAAATATTTGGGGGAGGGGGAAATCCATTGCAGAGGAAGGTTACAAAAGTTTAAGAAGTGCATTCTGCAAGATCTGAAGCCTGTGTGGCTTACAAATAAATCATAACCAGATGAGTGTATTTAGCATAAAGTAAGGAGGGTTTACTTTGCTACACTTTGGGGTAAAGTAAAAATAAAAAAAACAGGACAAATAAATCCACCCCTAAGACTGCTGCTATCCACTACTCTTATTAATATCTGCAATAATTATAGCCCGGAGAAGAGTTCCATTGTAATAATCCCATTTCTATGTATTTATACTATCAAGCACATGCAAAGCCACACATTTAAGCACATCCCAACATGGTTTTTTATGTTTGTTTTCCTGAACAGCCCCCCCCCCCCCACTCCATGCCACTACTGGGTAATTACAGCAATGCACAAATGGCCTCTTAAAATTCTCCACCCTATTTGTTGGCAGATAAATTAGTGGGGGATGACGATTATTTTTTATTGAATTTCTCCAAGGGGAGGAAAAATCATCCAACAGTTTATCTGATTGGGGATCACCACTAGCAGTGTTTCTTTCTCCCTAAGAGTTGTGTTGTTGCTTTTTCACACCACCAGCATTTTGGCAGAGTTCTTGAGCTTAACTTATCATTTCGAGGTGGCTTAGGGTGCTGTGCATGTTCTTACTCTCCCGTACATCTCCCCATCACTCTGCAGCATCCCTAGCTGCCCACACTTCCTGATCTGAGAAAGCCCCATGAGAGTTATCTCATTAAGTCTTCTCCTGGGCTTTCATTGAAGTGCAGGCATACTGAGAGGCTGCTGGAGAGATGCCTGAACAATAGCAAAAATGTGGAAGACATTTTCAGCACCACACTACTGTCAATTACCACTTTCTCCCTCTTGACACTGTCTGTGTGACCAGGAAATGCTCAAGCTGGGCAGGCACAGTTTGGCACTTAGGTGTTTGTTCCAGGAGCAATGGTGATTTGTTCCACGTGTGGAGCCAAAATGATGTAATCACAACCAATCAAAAATGTTTGACTGCAATCTATTCTCATGAGCTCTCTTCTGTCAGCCCCAAGGTGGTATCCCAGTTCCAGCTAACTCTAGCTAGAGACCCTTAGAGCTTCTTTACAGGAGTGATTTATTGCATGCTCATGATTGGCCACTCATGGAAGTTTGACGCCGTCAACCTCCAGGACATCTCCCACACTTTCCCCTTGGTAATCTCTTTTTTTAAAAAAAACAGAGATAATGCAGTATTTAAATTATTGTGGGATGCCGCCAGTGTGTAAAGCAGGTATAATTCCCCCTACATGGCATAGTTCATTGAAAAGAATAGTACTGCTGAGAGGGGAAGTTTTCAATTCAAAGTCACATGGTTGCGCCTAAAGGAGCCAGTCTTAAATGCGGAAAGACCCCAGAAGACGAAATTCTGGTAAGAATGTGGGCTTTTTTCTTTAATGTAGAGACACCCTTTGCCTCCTTCTTGTCAAGCTACATTATTTTTTGCTGTACGTCTGTCCTGAGTTCTGCTAGAAAGGATGTCAGTTGTTCACTCATAGAGCCAAATCTCACATGATGTTCAATGCATCTTTGCATTTAATGTGCTGGTTTTAAAAAAAAGCAAATAGTGTCAGCTTTGTATGTGGGGGGGAACTAATCATTATTGGGATAACGGAAGAGGAACTTAACCCTTTCCTCCCCTGTTGCGGTCTTGATGAAACCCCCTCCACTGAGGTTGGCATCTGCTTTAGGAGTAATCCTCCACTGGTACTCATTTCAGAACTGACTAGTGTTAATGAAGGCAAAGCTCTGTGCTGATGCAGATGTTAACCATAATTAGAACCCAATGGGAGGAAATGGCAGGGATGCAGATTTCAGCTAAACATTTGGAGAAACTTTCTAACATTAAGAGCAATTCAACAGTGGAACAGGCTGGCTCAAGAGGTGGTAGGTTCTCTTTCGCTGGAGATATTTAAGTAGAGATTGGACAGCCATCTCTTGGGGATGTTGTACTAGCATGGCAGATCATGTTTTCGGCAGAGGGTTCAACTAGATGACCTCGTATGACCCTTCCAACTCTATGATTCTAAGATGAGATGGGGCAATTTTTGCTGGCAGGGAAGAAGCATGTGTGATGGTGCCTGCTATGATACATGCATCTATTGAGTAAACACAAAGCAAATGTTGATGGCTTCTAACTATTGCTCTTACCCATCCAAAACTTATTCCCATGGAATTGGATCCTGCATCGTATTCTTTCTTGCTGAACTATCTGCATCTGGCACCAGTTGTAATGGATTAAATGCAATAAGGAGGAACTGTAACTCTGGGAACAGTTATCTGATTCACAGGGCAAAGATGTTCAAGCTGTCGTGAAGTTATATGTGTAAAGAAGATTTACACTGGGAACATGAAAGATCACCATCTTCACAGAGAGGGACAAATACAGCCCACTCTAAAAAAATCCTACAAAAACCAAATACAAATTCCAAAGCTGTCATCAGATTAAAGAAACTGTAGTCAATTAACTGACCAAGACATGTGATTAAGAGTTGATCAATTCCATGGGAATAAGTTTCAGATGGGTAATCATCATTTGCTTTGTATTTAAACAATACAGGTATGTATCATAGCAGGCACCATCTCAAAATAGGTATTCCCACATAGGAGGAAATGACTCTTTAAAGATAGTGCTTGCCAACTGTACTGTCTATTAGGGGTGCCTTTTAATCAATTAGAAGTTTTAAAAGAATTAATCTAACTGATCTATTGATTAAACATTATAACCTCATGTTGTCGGCCTTTTCCAACCTGGCGCACCAACCTGATGTTTGGACTACAACCCCCATCAGCCCCAGCTGTCATGGATAATAGTTAGGGATGATAGGAGTTGTAGTGTGAAACATCTGGAGGGCACCATATTGGGGAAGGCTACCCTACTTGCTAGATTTGTGGTGGAAAATCAATTGGTTCCAAACAGTGAAAAGCCCCTTGGAGTAGATGTTCTCCAGCCATTTAGTTCCCTTTATGTTTGGTCTCTTTGTAAATCAAGAGAAGATTTGGAGGATTAAGGTCTAGAGAGTAAAACTGTTTGGCTTTTCTTTCTAATCCCACTTCTCTCCAAGATAGTATGCAGGAGATGTTCATTAATATGAACAAATATTTATAAACCCTCTCTATTTAACTTAAATGGAGATTCAAATGACGAGCCACCAAATGGTAGCTTATTTTTTATTTTATTTTAAAAAAGATTTAATAGACTGCTTTCATGGGAGCTATTGTGTATAGCAGCCTGGCCTGCTAAATTTACTACCCCTTCCTCACAATCTTTATCATATGAATGTAAAAACTATGCTGCGCTGAAAATTTCCCCCATATTTTTTGGGGGGAAATTTCTCCTACATTTTTTCCATTCAATTTGATAGAAAATTGAATGAAATTTATTTCGCAAATAAATTCAAAGAAGAAAATTTCAGAGATACTTGGGAGGTGGCCAAGGAGTTCAGAAGACATCATGAGATCATTCCACCCATAGGTTCTCCCCCCCCCCAGGTCAGGAAGTGACCTGAGGGGGGCCTAGTTGGGTGCACTCAACTAGTGCACCCAACTAGTTGAGTTGGGTGCACAGGCAGCCTAGTTGGGTGCACTCAAGCACACACAGTACCCTCTCTCACTTCACAGTGATTAAGTAAGCTCAAAAAATCACCAAAAGAAATATGTGGGGAGAGAGAGAGAGAGAGAGACCTGAGAATGAGGCAGAAAAATGGAAGGGAAGAAAACAGATTTTGGCACAGCACTAGCTCCACCTCTTCCTTGGAGCTGGACACAACACTGCCCCCTCTTACCTGCTACAGGGCCTGTGTGTCGATGTCCAGGAGCTCTTCCTGAGACGGTGACAGTTCTGGCTCCAGCACTTCGCCCACCTGTTGCTCCATGAGCTGCTCCATTTCATCCTGGTCCTCGTGTGACACTGGCCCCGTCTCCGTCATGACATCCAGGATCCTGCTTGGGAATCTCTGCACCATAGTTGCGTGTTTCGAGGATCCCAGGCGCGTACGTGGTGCTGGCACTGGCCATGGCGCTTGCCCTGTGGTAGCAGCCACGCTCCCCTTTGTGAGAGTAGCCCTCGGACGTGACGGTCCTGGCTCTTGCTCCTCCTGCTGGGTCTCCGGCACCAGGGGGTCGGGTGGAGGTCCTCTACTTGCATGTCTACACAGATGAGCCGTAGGAAGGCCATGGGGCTACTGCTACTGGAGGAGGCCAGCGTGGGGGAGATGCTCCTTGAGGTGGTGGCCGTCCTGGGTGGCATGGGTGGTAGCCTCGCAAGCAGCGATGGGCTTTCGGATGTTGCGGAACGGCTACTTGGCCTCGCCTTGACCAGCCATGCTTTGGGTGATGCCTTCAGCACTTTCTTGGGGGGGGGGCGCGGCTGCGGCTTTCGGCCCTTTCTGGGGGGGCGCGGCTGCTGCTTTTGGCCCTTTCTGGGGGGGCGCAGCTGCTGCTTTCAGCCCCTTCTTGAGGGAGGGTTTAGGCGCAGCTTTCTCGGCTGTCATGGCAGGGGGGTTGGGCGCAGCTTTCTCGGCTGTCTTGGCAGGGGGGTTGGGTGCAGCTTTCTCGGCTGTCTTGGCAGGGGGTGCGGCTGCTCCCTTCTCGGCTGTCATGGCAGGGGGTTTGGGCGCAGCTTTCTCAGCTGTCTTGGCAGGGGGGGTTGGCCTTGGGGTGTCTGTCCTTGCCAGCGGCTCCTGTTTGTGTGCGAGGGGCACCTCCTCCCGTTTCACCCCTTGGTCCAGCCAAGCATGTTGACGTGTGCGCGGCGCCTCGTTGGTGGCGACCCCACTGCCCGCCGTGTGTCCCAAGACGACGTCGTGGCGCTCCAATAGCAGGTGTGACAGGTCGTCGTAGAAAGGCATGGTGCGTGGCCGGGTAGCGTTTCTTTTATTGTGGGTAACAATCTCCTTGAACTTCCTTTTGAGTCTGTGGAGCTTGTCCTTGCATTGCTTGCCACTGCGGTCGTATCCTCGTTCCTGCATTTTCTTGGCGAGCCAGGGGTAGAGGTGATCGTGCCTGGCTGTGGCCATGATCCTCCTGGCTTCCGGGCTTCCCCAGAGCTCAATGAAGTGCCCGATCTCTTCCTCGGACCAGCATTGCGCTCTGCGTCTTTCCTGGGGGTCCTGGCTGCTCCCCTCTTCAGGGGATTGTGAGCCGGAGTCCTCGGCCGGGTCTTCCCGGGCCCCTCTCCCTCTGGCTCCATGTTGGTGACGCGTGTGTGTTTCGGTGGTGACGGTGGTCTTTGTCGTGGGCTGCCTTTCCCCGTCCCATGTGATTGTGCATTGGTGGATGCTGGTGGGCTGTTCTGCTTGCTGTGAATGTGCCCTGTGCGTAGGCGTTGTTGTCTTTGGTGGCCGGGGCCGCTTCGTGTCCTTGGGATTGTTGTGCATGTCTTCGCTGGTTTTCCACAACATCCGCAGGTGGCTGGCTGTCGCCCACGGGCACCCATTGCCTAGGCATTTCGTGCGACTTGGGGATGTGCGTGGCCTTCGCTCGCTGTCCAGCCGTGTTGGGCAGATGAGAGGGGGCTCTCTGATCGCCGCTTCCCCTGCCCTCGTCCTTCTGGGTGATGCGAGGGTGGAGGTGGCGGTGCAGTGGGGGGTCTACTTTGGATGGGTTATTGTTCCCCCTCTTGTTGTGGGGAGGGCTGCCTCTTGCTCCAGGGCGCCTAGGCTCCTTGCTTATTCCGTCTCCCCTCCCCCCCTTTGACATAGTTCCCTTCTGGTGCGCTTTCCTGTCCATTTGGGTAGCTGCCTGGGCACCCTGCATGTTTGCAGGAGCTGGCCCCTTCTGGAGCTCCGTGCCGGCTACCTGGTTGCTATGGCGGCGATACCAGCGGTCGGCTGCGAGTGTGCCTGAGCGGCCGCCCGCTTTCTGCCGCTCTCCTCTATGGTCTTTTGTGTTAACGTACTCACCTCAGTTGTTTAACCCACGCACCTCAAGCGGCTGAATTCGGACAACACGTTAGTCAATTGACTAACTTTTAAACAACTCGCAAGTGAGTTGTTTAACTCCGTTGTTTAAAACTCCAACTTAACCAACCGTGGGTTGTTTATCCGTTGTGTGGCTGAATTCGGACGACACATTGAGCTAACCAACTGACGGTTGTTTAACTTAACAACCGTTGCTTTACGTGTCGTCCGAATTGAGCCAGTTAGTGAGAGGTCAGGGTTTGCTCGCCCATACTTTATTTTAAAACAGTCACTCTACATGCCAGTACTACACCTCCCAGCATGCCTTTGGCAACCCGCAGGTGCCCACATCCTCTGAGACATCCTGTTGTTGCAGTTGCTGCTTCTCGTTACAGTGTCAAGGAGTAGCATTGCCAAGGAGGGGAGGTAAGCAGCTATCAGTGGATGCACCCAGCTCCGGCCAATCCTCCTGGGACTGCCTTGGCCTGTGCTTCTCACCTACCAAGTGCTACATCAGGAGCCTGTACTGAAGGGCTGGGGCTGGGCCGGGCATTTCTCCCCCTTTATTGGGTCTGTTTCTGGGCATGAGCAGAGAGCATTCCTTTCCTCCCTCCCACTTAAGGGTAAAAGCTATGTGTGCACTTCCCCCAGTTTCTGAGAAAACAGTGATATCAGGACAGGGTGCCTTTGAGCATGTCCAGAGTTCGGCCTCTCAAAGACATGCTGTTGTATCTAGTTATGATTTTAAACGTGGCACGTGGGAGGAGGCACCGCAAATGGACGCAGCCCATTTATGTGAGTTGTTTCTTTTTATGCAGAATTGGGCTGACTGCACGAGACTGGTCTTAAGAATCACAATGGCCGCCAAAGGCCAATAAGTCTAGCCCCCCACCCAAGGCATGCTGGGAGTTCCGCCCAAGGCATACTGGGAGTTGCAGGCGTAAACATAGGTTTTTATTAAATTCTTTAAAAATACTTAAAACCCCAAAAATCATGTTTTGAGATTTTTTCTGATCCATGCACACGAAGACCTGCCTGGGTGAACAGTAGTAAGGCAGTACCATATGTGGAAGTGGGCAAACATTTCCGGACATATGTGACACACACATACTTTCCGCTTTATAGGTAGAGATGTACTGTGTGGATAGTGTTATTAGATGGCTTAGTCACTAGGTGGCTTCGGACCTAGATGTTAAGAGTTTCCTGCTGATGTTCTGGTCTTGTTTGAGAGAGAGACAATAAAAGCACAATCCTAGGCATGTTTAGACAGAAAAAAAGTTCTAAAGCTCCCAGCATCCCTCCAGCCAGATGTAAAACTTATTCTTGTCTAAATATGCCTAGAATTGCTCCCTAAAATTCTTTTCTACTCTCCTGACTGGCATGTCCTCTAAGTCCTCAATGATAATGGCCATGTATGTGCATGTCTACTTTGCCTTGCATATTTGCAAGTTAGGGTGCCATATGCTAAGTGGTGCTAAAACTTGGGAACAATCTGCTGAGATTTACTTTGATTCCCCCGCCCCCCAATTTTTGGAGGAAAAATGCAAAAGCATTAGCACCATATTAGTGACTAAATACAAAAGACTAATAGTGAGCAATTACAAAAAGAAAAGGAATAAAGTAGAAATAAAACGGTCACTCTCAATGTAGAAGACAAATGGATAATTAAATACAACACAGAACAATGTAAACAAAGCTCCAGAAATCCATTGTGTGCCAAAACAAACACAAGTCAGAAAAGCACATTCCAGTTTTTGTTTGTAGCTGAACAGAAACATACTGGGAACAAAACCAAACACAGCATAATAAAGGTTCCGAATGTTAAATTGCTTTCTGCTCAGTTTGGACACAGCTTGCTCCAAGGTTATCTTTTTTATATACTAAAGGTTCAGTATTGGTCAGACAATCAAAATTAGTCAACTGGCTAGTCAAATACAGTCAAAGCATGCATTAAAGATCTTGAGTATGTCATAGTGAGATTCAGAACCAAGATCAAAAAGTAAGAATTGAACAGAATATCCCTTCTTGTTGTCAGGATCTTTATGTATTTTCAGTTAGCATGGAGATTGTGGATAGGAGTAAATTAAAGCAAACCATGCAAAGTAGCCCATTAGCAAGTAACACAAAGTAGATGATAGAAGTATCAGATATCTCGTGTACAATTTCCTACAAACATTCTGATAATAGTAATATTTGCTGATAATATGCCTCAGCTATATAAATTGGCAATTTCTTTAAAACTTCGGAATGAGCTATTTTATATGCCTCAGGTGTGAATTCACATTTGTAGTCATTAGTGTCATTAACACTCACATAGTAAAATCTGAAAAAGCACATTGTTTTTAGATACCAAACAGAGATTGATCTGCTAAGCAGTACAAGGTAAAAGTAAATTATAAGTGGGTTAAATCAATACCCTCTCAGTGCAATGCATATTGGGAATATAAATTTTGCTTGACAGAAAAGAGAGTAAGGATTATACAAACTTGGAATCATACTGGAATTATATTGTTTTCTATGTTGGGGCATCAAAATGATTTGTTAATTAATGAGAAGTTCACTCAGTGTGAAACCTCTTCTCCTTTCTAGGTTGACACTAGGCATGGCAATGTTGAAGTAGAAGAGAACCACAAAATCTACTGAAATCTTTTAATGAGGCATATAAAATGACTCTGACTCATAACACACGTATGCACTGACCTTTAGCAGATCACTAAAACAACGTAAGTAGATGTTATTTTCCCAAATAAAACTTACTTGTATTGTGTTAACTTGCATCTGAATTGTTCTGGATTTTCCCAGAGAATGCCTTATTCTCATACACTGTCCCAGTTCGTGCAGTTTAGACAAGAGATAAGCAATAAGCTGCAAGTTTCCCTAAATTAAATCTCAACTATATGTGGATCAGCATCTGAACATAAACAGAGCCTGCTAAATCGCACAGAGGATCCAGCTGGCTCTATCTCCCACAGATAGGCCAACCGGATATTTCCAGAAAACTCACAAGCAAACCACCGAACTTATTTCCCTGCCTCATTATTTCTCCTGGTAAAATCCTATGTGTGGATTTCCAGGATGGGTCCTCCTTCTTACCCAACTGATGGGTAAGAAGGAGGACTGACTGGCAAGAAGAACCAGAGTTAGGCTCCAGCATGGCCTAAAGCTGGATAGGCAACCTATTGGGGCTTATGGGCACATTTGACAATTTGATCAACTCTCCTAGACACCACCACAAAATGGCTGCCATTTTGGATAAATAATCAGCCTAAAAGACTTGAGTATAAGGCAAAGGTGGGGGCTTAGTCCAACACACTAATCAACTTCTTTGAACCCACAGTTTCCAGCACCAACAGAAACCTATTTCACAGAAGGCAAATTTTTTTGCTCCCCACGCCAGCCACAAACTCATCCCCCCATCTCTTTCTCTCTCTCACCACCGATGGATGCATGTGCTCTCTCTCTTTCTCTCTCTCTCTCTCTCTCTCTCTCTCTCTCTCATACAAACACACACCACGCCCTTATCCATCCATTCGATACACACTTCACTTTGATGTGATCCTAGCTGCCACTGTCAGTAAGAAAATGTGTTAATAATAATAATAATAATAATAATAAAATTAAACGAAGATAAGAGGGGTAGGATTCCAAGAAAATTGTCCAGGGACGCACTGGTGCCCATGGGCAACATGCTATCTACCCCCTGACCTAAAGAAAGTAACATTTTTTTCCTCCTGATGATGATGGTTCTCTTATTCAAATACACTGTACATACACGTAGCCTTGAAAAGGAGTTTACTTTTGATCTCTTCCCCAAGATGTCAGACCTGAATACCAAATAAACTTGTCAATGATATGCTTTTTTGCACCAGTCAGCAAAGCTATTTTAAGGACTGTTCAGGGGTAGTATGGAATCTCTGGGTATTTACAATCAGGGTCATAAGTGAGTTAACTACTTTTCCTTGGGAGGGATGGGGCAACTGTTTTTTATCCCTGCACCACACTCTGGCTGGTTTCAGACGACACATTAGGCAACGGAGGGGGAAATAATGTCCTGACCATGCGTTAGGTAGGCGGTGCCTCCACACACGGCATGCTGCAACTCTGGTGCTTGTGCAGCTGAAAGTTCCGGCAGCCATCTTGGTTGCTACGTCTGCTCCCTCCCCTTTCCTCAGTCCTCCAGCCGTATCCCAACATGCACCGCAAGTTCTGCTGGCTGTATACAGCAGCCGGGGGGGGCTGCTCCAGCCGGCAGTACTCTATTCCCAAACGGAATAGTGCATGGAGAGAGGGGGTTTGGTTTCGGACAACACTTTAAACAACGGGGCTTTGGGCTAAACAACGTGTAAGCCCGTTGTTTCTCTCCATTGCTTAATTGGGCTGCTTAGTGTACCGTCAGTTGTGTGTGCATGGTGTGTAACCCTCCACACAACACAATAAGCAACACAACTGACTATTGTTTCCCCACCACCCCCGTTGCTTAATGTGTCATCCGAAACCAGCCAATATGTAACATGATATCCTGTGCCAACATTACATAACTTTTTAACTGTTTAGGGAGCAAAATCCCTGAGAAGAGAAAACTGATGATGGATGGACTGCATTTTTGCAGTCACTGTAGAAAATGAACTGTTTGCGATATATCATTCAGAATGTACCGTTTCATCACTATCCCTTTGAACAGGGGTTCTTTCTTCCCTCAGGACCCATTTGAGAGGACTGAAAATCACCCACCAGTCACAAAATGGTGGTGGGTGCAGGCAGAGCTTGAACATTGAAAAACAGCCAACGAAAGCAACATTAAGGCTCATTATTGAATATATTCTTGAAAATAATATCATTAAAACTAACCCATAATTTTAAAAGAAATTAATTTCTTACTTACAGCAAGTATTTAGACTTACACAATTAACACTTTTCCTCTCTTCCCCAACTATCCAAGCTGTACACCTGCTTGCCAACCCAAAATAAATACTCTGATCACGTGTTGTTTTGCTCTCTAAATTCATTTATATGATGTCACCTTCATGACTGCAGGCATAAAATGGAGTTTGCTTCCACTGCACTGATGCAGCCTAATTTAAAACTAGTAGAAAATTTGTGTGGGTGTAATAAATGGAAACATGACTGAGGCTGTCCCATCAAGTTAGCCATTCCTTCCTCACAAAATGTCTTGCTACCTATACCACACAAAGCCAGCAGATAAAACATTAGTACAGCTTATAAGCCATTCCTCCCAGAAAGAACATCACAGCACGGGGGAGACCAATCTGGCCCATACATCCAACAGAGAAGGAACAGCTACAGGTAGCATGTTTCACCCTACCCTGGCCAAAAAAGAACACCTATACGAACTTTGAAATGAACTCGTGTCTGAGTTTTGCTTTTTTCCCCTCCTCCCTACCAATCCCTTTCCCTTTTGTGTCGTGTCTTTTAGATTGTAAGCCTGAAGGCAGGAACTGTCTCACTATTAAGCTTTGTAAGCCACTCTGGGAACCTTTTTTGGCTGAGGAGCAGGGCAAAAATGTAATCAACAAACAAACAAACAAACAAACACAAAGCAGTCAAAACAATAAAATCTACAGTTCATTCACATATATCACATCAAACCAGCTAGCCCAACTCTCAGTAATTTTGGTTAAACTGACTGCACCAAACCTACCCAAAAGAAATATTACAGCTTACACACAACACAGAATACTGTTCACCCAATTACATGCCACAGCAAATATACCAGTTGGGAAAAAAAATAATTCAACCTGCCCAGTTTTCTTCTAAAGCAGAAAAAAATGCACAAGCATTACAAATCCCAAACAAGCACTGATTTTAACTTCCAACCAGAACAGATTCTAAGGTTACAATTCTATAACAACTTACCTGGAATAAGCCCCATAAGACTTACTCCTGAGTAAATATTTATAGTGTTGCTCTAATAAATAAATAACTTTGGGGGGGCTGGAATCTGAGGTGAGCTGTAGCGGCACTACAGCACAACACACACACCAACCTGCTTTGGACTATCACAGAGTGGTTAATAAGCCATTGTGGCTTCTTAACCATCTTGTGTGTGCTGATCACATGCTGGGACTATTAGCATAATTACCTGCTGCAGAACTGTTTCCCATGGCATGTGAAGCCAGGTGGCTTGTGACTGTGGTTAACAAGCCACCCCTGAACCCTACAACATACCCTTGGCTGTGTTCACAGAACATGGGAAACTGCACTACAGAGAGTAATTATGCTAATCTCAGTGTAGCAGGGGAAATAACCCTCTGTGATCATATGAACAGGCCCACCTCCCTCTCTCTGTATTTTATTAATAAAATAACAAGGTTGGTAATCACGATAAAGTCCTCTCTTTAACTGGCTAGGATTTAAAATGAAAAAGAAAACTTGATTGCGTGCAGAGTGGTCTGTTCTGATGCCCAGACTACTCCTTTTCTGCACCGCTGTTAATGCCTCTGCGTGTGTGTGTGCAGGGGAATTTCTTTCCAAATACAGTACCCACACATCCGATAATATCAGAACCCCACTGGATGTCATTATTTCCCTGTCAGACTGTTTCTGCAGAGAAGATTGGAAGTGCTTTCCTTCCTTTGCGCATGCCTGAAAAGGTGATCAGATCAGATTGAAGATAAGCAGTGGGAGGTGGCTGCCGGGGGATGGGGTAAAATAAGAAGAGCCAGGGGCAGGAAGCAGAACTTAAAATAGAACTTTCATCTAACTCTTAAAGAGTTGGTAGTGGAAGGTGGGAACAAATAGGTGCGACCCAGCCTGGAATAGCCCTGCGACCCAGTTGTGGGTTGTGAGCCACAGTTTGAGAAATGCTGCCTTAGAAGACCTGAGGTTCACTGTTACCTTTAGGAATAGTTATCTGACATCCCAAGTCGCAGTCCTGCTGCAACTGATAAAATGCCACTTCCTGTAGCCGAGCACGCTCCAGTTCTGAAAGGCTTTGAACAGGAACAGACTTCAGTCGAACGCTGCGTCCTGACATGCTGTTCCAAGTGAAGTCACCCTGCAGGAAATCAAGACGGAAAGTATGAAGTGTCATATGAATTTCAATGAAAATGCCCTTCCCTTACCCCCACAAGAAAAAATATAACCTGTTTTTTATTAACTGATTATTCATACAAAGCCTTATGAACATGTGGGCAAAATATAGTTTTGGACTTCAACTCCCAGAAGCCCCTGCCAGCAGGACTAATGGTCAGAAATGTTCAGAGTTGAAATTAAAACATCTGAAGATCTACCTTCTGCCTACTTTAAAGACCCCTTTGTAGAATCTCCATATAAACGTTATTATCATTCCCAAGCTAATTCCACATGGTCGGACAAAAAAGTGGCCGCGTTTCTTCATGGAACTTCATGGAAGGACAGTTTCTTGATTTATCTATGTTGACGGATAAATCATTGAATCTTGTCCATATATTTCTGATATGTAAACAAATACATATTCTGACACGTGAGATGGTTTATTTATTCAACTAGACTACGAGATAAGAGAGACATAGTTTGATGCACCATGGGACAGCCAGATAATGTATGTGCTTTCACTGTGTATGAATGGACATTTGTGGTATTGTGATACAAAGGTCACAAGTCAAAGCACCTTAAAGACTGATAGAAGCACCTTAAAGACTGATAGAACATTAATAAGACAAAGGCAAGAGTCTACACCATCTGATAAAGGAGTTCTATTGAACAGGCAGGGAGATGTTTAATAGGAGAAGGCAAGATTCAGCAAGGTCCAACAGCCTGCCTCTGAGTATATCCAAAGTTAAACAGAATACAACATGTTATATAATAACGTGATTATTTGCTTTACATCCCACAATAATTCCTTCAGTTTAATCAACACATTCACCTGTTTAAAACCAAAGGATGCATGACTTTGGCATGCACACCAAGTAATAGGAGAAGGGGAGGTGAAGGAGGAATCAACAGGATACTCTTCTCTGACTCTTATCAGTTTGCCTTCGGTGAAATAGGTGTTGGAATGGAAAATTATGGATTTAAAAGAGTTGTTTTGTGCTTCGGAGGGCAGACCCCACCTTTGCCTTCTACTTAGGATCTTGGGCAGGTTACATTTCTTTTAACCTCACAAGTTTCCCTTCTGGGAAATGTGTGGGCCATGCCATTTTAAAGAATGCCCATGACACACACTCAAAACTCCAAATGTGTCCACCATCCCACAAGGTTTGGGAACCCCTTGTTTATCATTACATCCAATTCAGGACAGTCAATTAATTCAACGCCATGTCAAACAATAGTTTGTACAGTTTAGAACTCAAATCATGGTTTGAAATTCCAAAAATATTTAGGTGAAGAATAGTTTAGAAGTGGTTGTCGGCCTTAATTTTTCATCAAGTTGGCGTTCCAGGCTCCAGGTGCAGAGAGTCTGGAGGCAGGGCAACGCCCATAACAACTTATTGATTGATTTTATGTATATCGCACACTTCCTCACAAAGGACCTTGGTCAGAATATAAATTATAGAAACCATAAAAACTATGGTTTGTCAGAAATAGTTAGCAATATGTACAACAGAGTTCAATGTGAATCTGCAAATTTTTGAGAAAATATCGCAAAGACAAAAGCATGAAATATATTTCCATATATGTTTTTTATATAACAACATTAAGCTGTAATGAGCTTTAATGGATATCACACATCAATACTAAGTAGTTGCGCAACATATTAGTGCTGCAATATTTACAGCATCAGGTCTGTAGTGTTGTATGCAAGATATGCCACACCATGGGGTGGGAAAGTACTGTGACTGCCTTCCAATTATACTTTAAACATAGGTGTGTGAAATCGGTTTTCCTCCAGATACCCTTTCATCAGCTCTAGCTAGCAAGACCGGTGTCAATGGTAGGCATGGTTGAGCTCCTGCCAGGGGCCCACACCTCAACAGGTGCCCACCAACCAAGAGCCCCTGGGAATTATTCCTCCTCTTCACCATTGCAACCTGCTTGTACATGTGCCTCTCGCTCTGGCCCAGACAATGGTAATGGTGAGAAGGAGGAGCAGGAGATGCCCCTGCCTACTTGCTCACTGGCTCTCTGCCTGTCAAGCAGCAAGTGGTAGCAATGATGAAAAAGACTGAGGAGGAGCAAGAGCAGCTGTTCTTGCCCAAGGGTCCTCAAGGGCCTGGAGTCAGCACTGCCAGCCAGCATGGTCAATAGTTAGGGATAACAGGAACTGAAGTCCAACAAGAATGGGAGGTCCACAGCTTCTCCACTCATCTTAAAGGATATATACAGAGAAATCTTATACATATATACTCACACATAAGTCCTACTGAGTTCAAGAGGACTTATTCCCAGATAAGTGGATACAGTATTGCTATCATGCCTCTCCACACCTTCCAGGGATGATCTGGAGATCCCTGAGGTGAGCATCCCAGAGAAGCAAACTGATTCTGGAAACCATGAGAACAATCAGGGGGATCATACGTCCTCAGGAGTGACATTAGCAAATCCATCTCCGGAGGCTGCATAGAGCCACCTTCTGATTCACAGATGGAAACCGAGCACCTGCCTAGTCCTAGGAATACAAGCATCTGAAAGCACAGGCTCAGCTGAATGCCAGAAGAAGATGTGCCTAACCTAAGAATCAGAATTCTTAGTGAGTCAAGGGCTACTTACAAGTAAGGCTCTTCTCACAAGTAAGACTTTTCCAAAGCATCTCTCATGATCTGCAATAAATCCCTGGGTACAGCTCTAAGATTTCAAGCTTAAAAGCCCTCAATCCTGGACAGATGGTTGTTGGAACAATGTCTGTTCTCCAGCTTCCAGATTTCTACTCTAGCATTACCTTGCGACCCAATTTTCCTTTGATCCTTGTGTGCTTGAGGCTTGGATCTTCTTGAAATCACCCAAGATAGAACTCCCTCCTTTGCTGGCAATTAGCCTCATAGCCTTGGTGCACTGTAGGTCCACAGCCTTGGTGCAGCTCCATTTAAAGCAGGACAACTGCAGCATTAATGTTGGAATTTTGTGCAGAACAAAATGAATATAGGAAGTAGCAGAGAAAGATTAAGATTACTATGGGGAGGAATTTGAGAAAGCAAGATAAATTACTGCTATTTTTATTTTAAAAGTCCTTTATAAATGTTAATAATGATGGCCAAGGAGTCACTTTATCATCTGGAATAATTTCTCTTCAAAGTCTGAGCTACTTGATATTATTTCTAGATCCAATTCATTATGACTGACAAGCACATAGATAAGCACAAAGCTACCTCTGGACAAAAGACCACAAAGAAAAAATGCTTTGTACTTGTTCAGCCAACCCCACTATAAAGCAACCAAGCATATGTTATCCTTGCCATAGTTCTTCAATTCTCTCCTAGGTCACTTCAACATTACTGCAATGATGTTAGCAGAGACTGTATCTGTCAAAATATTTTTGGAAAATGCTATGTTATGAACACTGGAACCTCCTAATCTACTTGAGATGACCAAGAAATGTTTACTTTTAGCTCTCTGCTTTATTTAGAAACTACGATCCATATGCACTAAAACAGACCAAAGAAACATAAAACTGTAGATTGTTCACCAGAGAGGCAGCTAGTACAATAAGATAAGCTGGAAGTAATTGCATTTGGTATGAGTTATTTTCAAGCAGCTTCAGCTTTGCTGATCAGCGTTTGATTTTTGGAAAAAGAAAAAATTGTCATTTGTAAATGTTCCCACCTTCATGGAACACAAGCCTTTCTTCTGATGGAAAAAAACAGAGACGAGGGAGGAAAACAACAGGAAACTGACAACCCCACAGAATAAACTGAGAATGGAAGAAGAATCTAATATAGATACAACCACATCAGATGCAAGCTTAACCACCCCCACTTATCCCAGTACTGGGCCTACTTCCAATTCTCAAGGAGAATATAATGGGATGGTTTAAACATGCTCTATGAGAGACAGCATATGCTTTGCAGACAACTCTGGTATCTTCATTTAGAAAAGAATCTGAGGTGCAGGCTCTGAAAAATACCTGCTTGAAACTTGAAGACCCACTGCTAGTCAGTGTAGAATATGGGTAGGGACACTTTTTCAACCCTAGGGCTACATTCACTTGTGCATAAACCTCTAGATGCCAGAGGTGATCATGGCCAAAACCAAAGGTAGACATGAACCACAGCTAAAGGTAAACAGCATTCTTTACTCCCTCTTCCATCTCTGTCTCCCTGTCCCATTCTCTGGCTCTCTCTATTTCGTTATTTCCCCCCCCCCCCTCTCCCTTCGTTCCATGGACCTGGTTTGCATGACATTATATAGTTCACCATAAATTATAGGGCACCCATGGGCACCATTTTACATATGCAAAACCCTCGCATAACCCCTGATGGCAGGGTTCTGATGACACAACAACCCCCAGCCAAGGGTTACATATTCAAAATGGAGGCTGGCATGTACCACGGTTCCACAACATTCAGCAATTTGTTGTGGATTCCCATTCCCTCCGGCTTCACACATGCTGGCACACTGACATGGGATACCCAATCAGTGAGATTTCTTTTATTCAGGGAAATCTCATGGTGAAAAGCTTAATGGTCACACATTTCAAAAATACTTAAAAGCTGATTGATCAGTCAGAAAGCTTTAGGCTCCAAGATAATGTACAGTCAAAATGCTACTCACTACAATGACAACCTGGTTTCCCAGTTGCCATGTCAACAGTTCCAAAGACAGGTTCCAAACCCGACCAAGGGAGGGGAAAGATTCCTGATATGATCCTTCAGACAATCACAATGGCGAATTCTCGAAAGGCTTAACAAACCATCCTAAAGGAGCTAGTCCAAATGCGGCCACACTTTGGTAAATCAGGGAACATGGCCAAAACGGGGCGTGAAAAAATCTCCGGAACAAGAACTCCTGTGCACGTACTTTAATGCTGGGAACTCCCTGCCACCTGAGTCTGGCAGAGGAAAATCCAATGGTCAATCCCAGCCTGCCATGATGCTGAGCTGACCACAAACACACAATCCACAGCAAATGTGAGTTCAAGTCTATGAAAAGCCTCACAGTACTTTTCATGGCACAGTCCTTAGAAATCCAAAGTCCAAATAGGAGAGAGTCCATGTGCAGAGTGCTTTCAAGTCCCAAATGGTGATGGATCCAAACGGGAAAGGATTTCAGGCCATGAATTGAAAGATGATCCTAGCAAAGGCTCCTCGCTTTTCTTCCAGCTTATGAAGGGAGGCATGGGCCTGTTCAAAACCACTTGACAGACAGGGGCTCTGGCCCGTAAATCACACCTGTGTCTGAACAGGGCGGCACTGCTCAGCCCACCGAGTCGATGCCATAATCTGAGTGACTCCTTAAACAAGCCCCCCACCTTTCTAAACACTCTATCAGTTTCCCACAGAAGTCTTACAGCCCCAAGGCCAAGGGAGGGGGGGACAAAACTATTCCCTTGTGTACTTCCCCTGAGAACCCTGACAGAGATAAGCTTACTCAGATTCTGACATTCCAAACTAGTTCTAATTAAATCTACCTACAACCTGTGAGGCCTCCTGGCCTTGCTGAACCTCTTATACCTGACACAATTAGCCTTTCCAAAAGGTCCCATTTATGCAAATCAAACCTTTTTCCTAGGGTTAATTGCTAAGTTTGTGTGTGTGTGTGTGTGTGTGAGAGAGAGAGAGAGAGAGAGAGAGAGAGAGAGAGAAGGTAGGGCCCGATCCAAAGATGCTGCAAGCTGAAGGTTCCCTGCCCCTTGTATAGATTGGCTAGATAACCTAATGCTCTAACTCATATGTTTTATATTACATAATGCTTTATTTATTTATTTATTTATTTATTACATTTATACTCTGCCCTTTTACCTCCAAGGAACCCAAAGCGATGTACATAATCCTCCTCTCCATTTTATCCTCACAACAATAACCCTGTGAGTTGTGTTGGGTTGTGCATCTGTGACTGGCCCAAAGTCACCCATGACCATGTGGGGACTAGAACCAGGATCTCCCGAACTCCCAGTCCAACACTCTAGCCACTACACCACATTGGCTCTCAAAATGTAAGGATGTTATTTATAAAACATAATTCTAAACACAACACGGTCTAATTACGTAATTTTCTCTATAAGAGGAGTGCCGATCCTCTGGCCCACAGATATTCCTCCAAGGCCTCCACACCACCATTCTCAGGACAATCTCCACAAGTCAGGAATGGGAAATAACGGATTCCCAGACTGGGACCGGGCTGGTGCTTGAAGGTGTGAGTCCTAAAGGTGCCAGTCTAGTCCTTTCAAGTGCTGGTTGTTGCCATCCCAAACTGAATGGTGGATGGTGCACCAATGGACTTGGTCAATGCTTGGAGGAGCCATTCTCATTGGGATGACAAGCTGCACACAAAGCTGGAGACTCAGACAGCACTTGAAGTAGCTCCTCCTCCAAGCATCAGCTGAGTCCTTTCCTTTGTGCAAATGGAAGCACAGACATCTGTGTCTCTTTCTGCATGGAGAAAAACAAATGGGTGATCAGCAGGAGTGGATTATGTGAGGGAGTGGGAAGGGTTTGCAGTTGGCGCCCCAACTCATGATGTCATCCTGCTGACTGTTTTGGTCTGGAGGGGAGGAATTCTGCCCCCAGACATTCTGCACACCTGATCCATTAGCACATGAAAGACACAATTCTCCCTTTATCTCCATACATGTTTTTAAACACAAAACACAGGTACAGTTTGTTATAAATGTGGAACAGAATACTACAGCTCCTTTTTCAATTAAACAGTATTTAAACCAGTCAGGGGCTGTTCAGACAACACACTAAGCCATGGTTAGGCTGCTAACCCTTTTGCAGCAAATAGTTAGTGAGTGTGTTTAAACCGTGGTTATGTAACTGCCACGGTTAGGAATGGTTCACATGACATACTAAGTCACACAGCATGCTAAGCCATAATGTTTAGCTCAAAAAGCGTAACCACCATGGCTTAGCGCGTCATTTGAACAGGGTCACAGAATTTGCAACAATGGTATAGGAATTGAATACTAAACCATGAAAAGAATGGAAGATCTCTGCTATTTTGGGCTTTGTACTGAATACTTTTGTCACTTTTCAACTAAATGTAAGGCTTTATCAAATATGATAGATTTAATGTACACTGACTCAGATCCCACCCTGTAGCACATACTTAATATGGACAACTTGCGAAGCTTCACTGCCTCTCCATTAAATATCTGTTAAATCAAATGGAATATGTTTAATAGCACTTATTAGTATTTATATAAGTATTATTTTCCATATAAGTACTATTTTCCATCCATTTCTGCATGCAGGTCAACTTCCTGCCCAAACCTGTTGGAACAATTGCACTTTTCTTCCAGCTCCCCTCCCACTGTGGAGATTAGTGATACGATTTTTAAAGACTGTAATCAAACCGAACGGGGTGTGTATTTCTTAACTATAAATTTTTAAACCCTTGCCTAGTACTGTTACTGAATGAGATGCCTGTTTGTAAACACATTTTAATGTATGCATAAATGACAGCTTGAACTTTAATCGCCGCACACAGACACATTATATTAATAGATGTCTAAAACAAATGGATTGAGTTGAACAATTTGGAACATAGCTATTAAAAACAAAACTACTACCACAAACCAATTGCAGTTGTTGATTTACTTTTGCTAAAAGTACATCTACTTGCTAAATACAGGATTGAAGACCTTCATTGCAACAGGGGGGAAATAGCATTGCAATGGACAGTATTACAGTTTTATCTTTCTGTAGTAGCTTAATTCCATAAACTCTGGAAATGAAAAATGTTCCATATCTGCTTGGTAAGATATTCAACTAAAAATTCCCCTTCCAGATAACTATACCAAACACCTCTATGTTTTGACAGTTATCCTATTCATCTTTCACGCCTCTACTCCCATCTCTCTTGGTTTTATTCCCTCATTTTTGTCAATACATAATTCATCAAAATAAGCTATTGGATATAGTAAGTAATCATACTAGTTATAAAATCAATGAATAAAATGAGAAGTCTAAAATTTGGAAAATAAGAGTGAGAATTTATAGCAGGGGTGGGCAACCAGTAGTCCACCAAATGTTTTGGCCTACAAAGCCTATTAGCCCTAGCCACCATAAGGCCAAACTAGAAATGATACTAAATGCATTACTTGTTGTTGTGTTTTTGTTTTTTTTTAAAAAAAACACAACAACAAGTGATGCATTTAGTATCATTTCTAGTTTTTAAAAAACAACAACAATAGTGGGGAAATTCTTCAACAAACCCACTCACCAACAGACCAGTGGAGAAAAAGGTGTTGATCTTGGCAAGCAAGAACACTCAGGGTGGGAGGTTGCATTATAGCAGCTAAATTACTCTGCCAGAAAACTTGGGATAGACTTTGGAAGTCTTATCTCTAGATTTGAGTGGTGTTAGGTTTTGTTACCTTTATCTTTCCTTTCCAGGAATATTGCAGATCTGATGGGGGTGGGGGGAAATCGGCTACACAGTTTTCAATATCTCTCTGGAGCTGCTTAATGTGTTCATGCCCACGCAGTCTCTCAGGCTTTTCCTCCCACCCACCCCCCACCAGCTCCAGCATACACCACTCAACCAGAGAATATATTCCTTCCAAATAACTTGCAGTGAACAAGCTCCTGTCACTTCACTCCAACTGCAGTAGATTTTAAGAACAACTTTTAAGGAAGATTTGCTTTGTAAATTTTTGTAGAGAGCAATTTTGGAAAAAGCAGACAGCAATTCCAAAACTCCCTTTTATATCCCTCCTTTACTTCTCTCAATGCCTCAGCCTTTCTCTATTCCTCTTATTTTCCCATTCCATACCAGAAAAAAGGCTGATTAAATAAGAAATAAACAGACAACAATAAAATGTCTAGATTGTGAAGGGGAGCTGCTACAGTGAAGGAAGTAGAATCTGGAGTGGATTCCTTTAAGCGATAGGGAGAGATTGTGTTCCTAGCCTTTTAAATCCTTGTTTTCAAACTGATGTTTGCTATACTCTGCTGGGGCTTGCCAGGCGTGTGGGAGCAATTGTTTAATTTTCAGAAATAAACTGCAGGGTACTCAGTTCCATTTACACTACTGGCCCTTCTTAATTCTGGGGAAGGGGTATACTACCATCTGCTGGGTGAAAGGCACTCTGCATGTGTTCAGAGACACTTGTGTGCTAGATCAAAATAAGTTTTAGCTACTAAGCTTGGACATAATTTGTGATCCCTGAGCAGGGGTTTAAACTTTTCATCTCCCGCTGCATCCCATGGAAAATCACCCCCTCATCTGTGACTATTGGCCCTGGTACAGAAGCTCTCCTTAGTGTCAATGGATAGCTTTCAGCAAAGTGCTCTCTTATTCTTTCTTCTCATATAAGAGGCGATCAGAAGACTAAATTGCAATAAATGTATTCTGTAACACATTATGAAGTCTTAGATATGTTAAGAAAAATAAAAATGCTCAACAATATTGACTGATGTAAAAGCTGTATAATGGCTTGTTTCAATATGCATCTTTATCAAGTTATCTTAACTCTACAAAATAGTAATAAACAATAAGTACTGTAGGAGGTTTCACTTTCTCTTTAGTTTCAAATTGTTCATCCAGTATTTTCCTATTCCAATAATGCTTTGCTAAGTTCTGTATACCACTGTAATAAGTAGAAGTTACTGGAATGGTGAAATCTATCCAGTGGGGAGACTATATACATGCACAAAAGAAATACATCATGCAGTAACTTAAGTATCTCAACAAATCCAGTTGTACACAAGAGCAGCAGAATCCTTCCAAAAGCTTAGATTGTAGTCAGGGAGTGGAAATACATAACACCAGCCACATTCCAAGGGTGTGAAGGAAACAGCTTGATAGTTACAGTAGCTACACCTCACAGTTTTGCTTAATATATTATTTGCTATGAAATTCCTACTAGTCACAATCTTGCTGCAAAGAGGAAGGCAACCTACAATCTGCTGCATTCCAAACACAGAATTTCATATTCAGTTAACATGTATAATTAATTAACTGTATCCATTTTTAGACTTTTAACTTTTTATATGAAGTTTGCCTATGCGTTTGCAGCATGAACAAACTCTGGGAAACATGGCAATAGGAAATATATAACATAAAAACTAAAATAATCCAATAGCATCCTAGCTTCTGAGACTTGATTCAACTATAGCAGACTTCCATGAATACAAAATGGTCTCCATTGTTTTGGCACTTGTACTATGATGTCAGAGGGAGCAATCCTATGGACAGAGTCTGGGGTAGGGGCAGGGGGTGGCATAGGATAGTTCAGACTCCTGGATTATCCTATGCCCCTCCCACACACAGCCCTGGTGCAGAAAGATCTGCACTGGTTGCCTCTCCAAGGTCACAAAGGCTTCAAGGTCACAAAGGCTCTCTAGCCTCCTTCTCTCTGGATCCAACACACCTCAGCTAGATGGGCGAGAAAGCCCATATAGCCAAAATGCAGAGCAGGAGAGCATGGAGGTGAGGATCACCTCCGCCTCTCCTCCCACTCTCCATAGGATGCCCGTAAGCATCTGAGTTCTGAGTCTTACAGTCATCGCCATAGGACTGTGCCCTAAATCTAATTTACAACATCCTTCTAAACCCTGGAACAGCCTGACCTCTGGAGAGTATGTTCGGAATCTTGGAAGAGGCCATTTATTACATTTGCACTCGATGGATAGTCCTCAAACATTTGTTATGCTATCTGCTCTTATTTATCCACAGGATATTTTTTTGTTTCTTTATTATGTTTACAAATGCCACACAAACAAACACACCACACCTTCAATGGAATTTAATGAAAAAAATGGGTTTCCAGAATTGCAACAGGTCATGAAAACAAGGATTCTGCAATATTTCCATTCTAGTATTCTTAGCTAAGGGTGCTTCCAAAGAGAGGGCTACTCACACTAATAGTCAAATGGCATTGTGCAACTACTCCATCTTTTTTTCCTTTTCTTTGATACTTTTACTGGTAAGAAAAAAGACAGACAGAACTGCGGGTAAACATAACAGGGCTACAAACTGAAGTTGTTGCTGGAGCCAAGCATAAAATTCTATGAAAGAGACAGTGTGATTGCATGACAAAAGCCTCATCTGGAAGCTTCCTAAGACATAATCCTAAATAGAAGCAGCAATGGCCTAAATATGAACAATGTCACCAACTCCCACACTGAAGATTAATTTAAGCAGAGAAATACAAGGGCTGCCTCAGCGGGCAGACATCTTTCCCATTAGTGAGCTCGTCCACCTGCAGCTCTTCCCACCTCCACCCTGCACCCCGAGCTAAAGAACCTGGAATGGAGACTAAAAGTGCAACCCTATGCATATTTGGACAGAGAAAAGCCCTACAACTCACAGCGTACCTCAGTCAGCCATGGTGGGAGTTGCAGGATTTTTTTTCTGTCTAAACATGCTTACAATTGCCCCCTAAGTCAACAAATATCAACAGCCAGCAAAGACACACCTTAGTATATACTACATTTGTGTTGGGATTTTATTTATCGCATAAATTTTGGGAAGCAAATCTTGGCTAAATATAATCAAGGGTATTTGTTACAAGAATAACAATTTAGTAATCAATACTTCCCATCCTACTTTATACTTAACTGCACAATATGAGAAGGAAGTACATGCACATTATCTGTTTTCTGTTGTTTTCTCAGGATACTCTCATTGTCACCTACTTTTTACACATGTTGGCCGAATGTATAGAAGGGGAGCAGGATCACCCCCCCCCCCCACTAGCTCCATTTTGACCTTTGTGAGTTCAGTTGTAAGTGAGAGCAGGGCTTTGATGTGCATGCAGCTCTACATTTGTAGATCCTTCCATGTGATTAGGAACCCTGACAATCAAGGATCCTGATTGAAGGAACTACACACATGCCACTATTTGCACATAGAAACTCTATTCTCACCTTTTGATTAATGAGCTGGGGCAGAAGTGGGGCATGGGGGCATGTCCCACTGTCCCCCCCTCCTACACACACATTCAATCAATATATATAATGGAAAGTAAGCACAGGGCTAGGCTATCGTTTTCCTTGGAAGTAACAAATACATAAACTTACATCTACTTATCAGTTGCTTGCCAGATCACTCCTATAACTTAAGAACTAACAAGTTTAGTTTTGCACAATCATTAAACCAACATGAAGGCCTTACTCGCGAGGTCTGTTTTTCATTCCTTTTCCCATGCCAGAGCCCTGACCTTCTTCAGGAAGTGGCACGTTGCTGATCAGGACAGATCAAGAGGAAAACCGTTGCCATCTTTCATCTTTGATACTCCAAAATTCAGACAGTTCAAATGTTGCCCTTTAGTTTCATTCTTTGTTTTAAGCAGCACATTTATTTTGGACAGGGGGAAGGGGGAAAAAGACCATAAAATTTCCCACTGTTATGAAAAACAGAAACAATTGCTAGAGTTACAAGATACTCATGAGACTGAGCCAAAAGATGACCAGCTTTTATTTGGGACTACTACACTTTGCAACTAGTTATAAATTTGAAGATTTAGCTCAAGAATAGCCATTTGGGGGCCCTTCGAATCCCCAGTTGATGGACTGGGGGCTAGAAAGTAGTAGCTGCCGTCTAGGACGAAAGGCTTTTCAATTCTATGGAGAGCGAGCACGCACACACGCACACACAGCCAAATTATATACAAAATCCAAAGAAGATTTAAAATTAAATTATGCAACATTCCTATTTCTGACAATATGCAAACATGTTTCTTCTCCATGAGTGTAAGCTGTGGACAAACCTGCGTGAACGCACTTTGCTTAAAATTAGGTAAGACTGCCAGGGGGCAGGAAATTGCAGATGTCACATCTGGCCTGCAGGTCACTAAACTGACCACTCCTGGTTAGTTTGATTTGTAAAATTAGGGGAGGAGGGTACTGAATATATGCAGTTATAGCATTAAGTGCACTTATGCTTTCATTAAGTATGCTATGCAACATGCCCCCCCCCCCAACAGCCATCAATGACTAGGGTTACAGAGGCTGCAAGTCCATTTATAAAGAGGGTAAAAACTTGTCTGACTCTTCAAAGGAGTTCCCACTAAATGAACTTGGTCTAGTCATATAATTGACTTTAATTATACAACAGTATTGCTGATTGAAGGGATTTTGCCCCTCTCAGGCTTGTTAGTAGCACATGCAAAATCATGAAAACAGACAAAATAAAGGATCTTTGAGAACTTGCTGCTTGTTGACTTCTTAGCCTGCTAAGTGGCAGGTAGAGCTGTTTCTCTTACGAAGCAAGAAATATGTTGTGAATGGGGAAACTGTGTTTGGGTGGGGTGTGGGCCATTCCCACCCCCCAGTTAACTACAGCAAGTAAAAATTAAAACAGAGTAAGTTAATCTTCTCAAGTACTAATATAAAACAACTACAGCTGTACTCCAGACTCACACAACTGTTTTCTTACCCATTAACCAAAATCTGCTTTTCCACCGATGGTCTTTGCTAACTTGATGGAACCAGTTGAAGAAGATTAATCCAGTGTAGAACTCTTATAAGAAGGGAGACATAAATTTTCCTGGAGCCATAGAATATCAGATATCTTAGAAACAGCTCGAGCTGTAACTCCTACAATCCTTTTCGTTGCCTCAGACTTTTAGCATCATAAATCTTAAGAGTCAAAAAGAACTGAAGAGGAATCCTTCAAATGGACTCCCAAGTGAGCTCAACAGGTTCGGTATTGCCAAATGCTGTTTAAGTGTGCATGTAAGTAACGGCAGACACACAATCTGTAACTGCAGCTTATCCCAACGAGATTGTTTTGAAGCAGCGCAAGGAGTGGTTATCTCTCCCCCTCCTTCCAAAGAAAATCCTCTTCCACATGGCTATACAAATGCAGAACTACCCTGTAACTGTGCAAACTTTCCTTATTAGGAACATTCCAAAGTATGCTGCACACATCTGGTAAAATCCCTTTGAGTATGGTAAAGACATCTGAGTTTCTCTCTCATCCAAGACTATCAGGCCTTTACTTTTCTGCAGTTTCTCTGGCCCCAACAAACAAGAAGTTACAAAACTGACTGCAATATACATAAAAACAAAAGCCCCACAGGTGCTAAATAACTTTACTTTGAAAATATGTGCTTATTTTGAAAACAATTTACTAATACAAGACTGCTAAAATGGGTTGAGAAGAAAATACCTTCAACCAATTTGTCCCCAACTAATTTTGAATGATGATTTGGGATTTTAAGATCAAAACAGTGCTTATCATTTCCTGTAGCCATATCATGAATGCAAACTCTGCAGTGGCTGGATTATATGTACATCCATCTTATTAATGTGGGATATAAAATGAAGAGACATTTACACTTGTTCATACAATTGACTTTTCAGTGGCAGGTGTGAGCATGCTGTTGATGGTTCGTTTATTATGCCATTTTCCCCACTCTTCCCAATACAGCTAATTTTTGGACTGTATTGTTTCAAAGAAAGGGCTTGCTTGACATACATTTTAAACTAATACAACATAACTATATTACAAATTAAAACTAGATTTGGCCTAGTTCCACAATATGGCTGCTCTGTTATTAGCAGAGGCACTTTCTCATTTTTTTTACTTAAAAGGGGGTAAATTTGTGCCAGCCGTTATCAGGGTATATAAAGCCAAATTGGTCTCACGGATCTTGTTTGGGGCCCCTATCTGGTTTCCACTGTCAAAGGGTTCCTTTGAGGGCGTCCAGTCTCTATTCCTAAGGCTAATACTGGGTGCTCCAAGGTGTGTGTCTGGTCCCGCACTTAACCTGGAGGTTGGTTTAAGATCTCTGAGTTGCCTAGCTTGGAACCTCACTTTACAATTTTGGCTCCGCCAGTATTACTCTGGCATCCCAGGTTTTGCTGGATTCTTTTGAATCCCCCTGAACTAAAGCGTTGGTCCGGAGGGTCACTACGCTCGGGCTTTCCCTCCCACATCTATTTCTTTTAGACCTGGGAAGTGCCAAACAGATTATCAAACAGAGATTGGTCAATATAGATCCCCAGGAGCTTCAGGGAGCTGCCCGAGGCCCATGTTCACCTGTGACGCTGGGTCTGTTAGATTATGCTGGTAAAGGTGAAATGGTGTACCTAGAATGGTTAACTGTCCCCAAGTACAGGAAAGCATTCACCCTGGCTAGGTTCAATGCTCTCCCCTCCAAATTGCTTGAGGGTAGATATAAAAAGATACCAGTGGAAAATCGATGCTGCCGTGTAATAATACCGAGGTTGAGTCAATTGTACATATCCTATTTTGCTGCAACTTTTATAATGAGATCAGAAATGCTTTACTGCGACCAATTACACAGGGTCTCCCCGGTCACTCTATGCAGTCTATGACGATTAGTCTCCTTCAGGGCAATAACAAGTAAGTCACTATACAAGTATCAAAATTTATTCACCTTGCTATTCGTTGTAGAGACCAAATGGCCGTCTGACTGTAATTCCTCCTAACAAGATTTGGACACTGATATGTATATACTGATATACTGATATACTGATTAATCAGCATGTTGACTGTTTGTTTTTCTTTTACTTTGGAAAATGGTCTGTTGACTGTCAATAAAGATTGAATTGAATTGCTAGTGCTTAAATATCTGCTCTGGCTACCAGGTGTTTTGGGGCACAATTCAAGGTGCTACTTTTGACCTAGAAAGCCCTGAGCAGTTAGGACCAACGCTCCTTAAGGCCTGCCTACTTCTAGATGAACCTGCCTGTATATTAAGCTTTCCTATTTATTGGGGCTGCCTATGCTCCACCTGCATCTGATTTTGGAAATCAGGTGTACAGCCACATAGAACAGGGCCTTTTCCTTAGTTAATGGCCTTTCTGACTTCATTCACCAACATTAAGGTTTAAGTGCCAATAAAATACCTTACTATTTGCTCTGGGATATTTGATTGGTTACCTGGGCCCTTTGTCCTCTAAATATACTGGCAGTTCGTTCTTATTTCATTTGTGAAAACGTATTCTGTACAAACAATAAAAAATGCTATGAAAACATGATTTTATACAAATCACGTATTCAGCCTAATGATATTTAGGTTTTAAAATGTAGCCATTCTTATGGGTACAGTCCTATGGCTTGCACCTTGTTGCTTGGAAGTTCCCAAACTCAGGCTGCAGTTGGCAGGGTGGGAGAAGAGGCGGAGGCAACCTTTGCCTCCCATTCTCTGAACTTTGTGCTTCGAAGCAAGAGGGAAAAAGAATAGAGGCGGCTCAGGATTAATTGCAAATCCTCTCCCAACCCACCTGACCACCTCCTTTTCTCCTCTCTGAGGTTGATTTTCCAAACTCTCAGTGGCACCTGGCATGGTTCGCTTCATGTTGGCTATGAGGGATCGGGGGGGGATCAGATCTCTGACTCCCCTTCCAAGGCTACAGTGCTGTCACTGACCTCAGAGGGGGGAAACCCAGTCATCCTATGGTCCCTGGGACCGTAGGATTTTTCTCCCCATGTATTTTTAGAATCTGGCTTTAAAAAGTATGATCCACGGACTTCAGGATAACAACGGTGTTCTCATCAATCATTGCTCCCCAGGAGTTGCTATTCCAGTTGGTATGTGTGCCTCTGTGTGTGGGTGCATGTGTGTATCTTCCTTCCTTCTGATTAGAAGCAGAGAAAATGGGCCCAACACTGAAAGAAAGCAGCACCAGTTGTAGTATCAACAGCTCCCAGAGGCCATGTCCCATGCCATTACCTCTACAGGACAGGATGTGTACTTCTCTCAGTCAGAACCAGAGTCTCATAAAAACTATCTTCTCTTCAGTATTGTTGTCAGCACTAAGCACCAGTTGCTTGATGGAAACAACCATAACGGATTTTACAGCCTAACTGAAGTCAACCTACAAGAACTGAAGTTAATTCCTAAACTGCCAGTCCTTGGGGGATAAAGAGCTCAATGCATTCAGAAATAAGTTTCACAATGGCAATAGCTCTGGGAAGGACCACAGTTCAGTGGTAGAACACTTGCTTTGCATGAAGAAGGTGCCTTCAGGTAGAGGTGAGACAGACTTCTGCCTGGAATTCTGGAGAGCCGCTGCCAGTAAGAGGTAGAAACGTATGCCGAAACATCTGGAAGGCCACACAGCTCCTATCAGCCCTAGCCAGCATAGCCAAGGACAAGGGATATGAGAGTTGTAGGGCAGAACATCTGGAGGGCTACAAGTTGACCTCCCCTGGTGAAGGCAATACTGAGCTAGATGATCTGACTAGTGCAGCTTCCTAAGGCAATGTTGTAAAAGGCCAAAACAGAATAACTTTTGCAGCTACTTATCTAAATTTGTAAGAGAGACAGAAAGAGATGAGCTGATCAACGCTAGACTGTACATTTAATGTTTTCTTCATATTATAGTATTCCAGTTTCCCCTGTGGTTCAACTGCTCATTTCCCGTAATATCTGAATAGTCTTCTTATGTCTCAAAGCACACAGTAAACACCTTTCCATTGCCATGCTTACAGAAATGTGATTGCCCTTCAAACATTGTAGTTGAAGACACTATCTATAGTGGAAATTTATTTTTTTAACATGGAAAGTGGCTCTACAGGGAGCTGGTGCCTTCTAACAGTACACACCTACTTTTCCAGTCACTCTTATCACACCTTTGCTTGGGTTTATCCAAGTGAAGCTGCTATTACCTGCTCCACTCCAGCTCCACCTAGAAACACCTCTTCTAAAAGCCACAACAGCTAAAAGGCCCCACTATGTTGAAAGACATATACCTGCATACCAGCTACCATGGAAAAGTAACTGTTGGTTTGGATTTACTAAGATCCTTATATATGGAAAACTATGAAATGCTGTTAACCTTATGTAAGCTCTGTAGAGGCATTTGGATTTCCACTATAGGAAACAGAGTGCTGGAATAAATGGAGGCAAGCAACTTATGGGGACAAGTAGATGTCTGAGGTTGTAGCAAAGCTCCAACTAACTCCCCCTGCCCCAAATTTCAACTTCCTACAATTTTACCTATTGACCCAACATTTGTTGCAATGCTATGGTATGCCATGCTCAGAACTGTTTATCTTCTCCCCCCCCCCACTTCCTAATTTGCAGAGATAAAAGTAAAACCAAAAACCAGGCAGCAATACTAAGTATCTACTTCTCATAATGCATCAACAACTTAGGCAGCGATCCTGTGTCCCCTAGACAGCGTCTAGGGAGGGGTGCTAGGACATAAGATTGTTCAGTTTCCTGGCTTTGAGCTGGTAGACACTGCTCCAAGCTGTGAGCCAGGAAACTATGATCCCCTTCCCCTTTTAGCCAGAGAAGAAAGAACTGTGCTAGCTACCTCTCCATGCTTGCAAAATGGAGCGCAGAGATGGGGAAAAGGAGGCATTCCTGGGGGATGGAAGGAGACCAGGGCAGCTGTGTTACACTGTTTTCAATAGCTACCCCAGCCTCCTTTCCCCTTCTCTGAGGCACAACTGCTAGATGGGCAACATCATGGGCTGGAGTGCAGAGTCAAAATTCGGCTCCATACTGTTCCTGGTCTGCATAGAATTCCTGTCAGCTTCCGAGTTTGGAGGCTGATGGGAATAATGATAGGATTAGATGGCTAAAGAGAGAGAGACATAAGAGTATATTAGATATTCATGGACAACAGATATTATGCATGAGAGCCAAGTAGAACCTCTGTATTCAGAGGCAACGTGACTTGTGATATGAGTATTACATACTGGAGGGACAAACAACAGGGAAAGGCAATCAGTTTGACACTCTGCTTTCATTTATTTACAATAGTTATATCCCACTTTTCCATTGCATTTGAGTGCTGACCGCAGCTTGCAGCAATTTAAAAAGAATTAAATAATACCCAGCAGAAGTTAATTAACAACAAAAATAAACAGCAGTAAAAATAGGTGCAGCAAATAAAACAAGAGGAAATAGCATCTTTAATCTGGCAGACTCAATGCCTGTCAGAACAAGAACAACAACAACCATTACCTTAGCCAGGTGGCGAGAGGAAAGGAGATGATGGCCAAACAGATTTCCGGACGTGGAGTTTTCCAAAATCTAGCCCTGGTCACAGAAAATGCCTTGTCCCATATCTCTACTAGTGGTGCCTCAACCGTTGTTGGGACATGAAGAACAGCCTCCCCAGCAGATCAGAAGGAGTAGGCAAGCTGATATCCTGGGACCAAGCCGTTTAAGGCTTTAAAGGTAATCACCAACATTTTGAATTGTGCCTGGAAACTAATAGGCAACCAAGGCAGCTATTTTAAGTTAGGTATAATATGTTCCCAGTAGCACCTTTGTTCCTGCATTCTGGACCAAATTAAGTTTGTGGATACTCTTCAAAAAGGAGCCCTGTGCTGAGCACATTGCATTTTGAACTTTCAGAGGCATTGGTAGCCCAGATTTTCCCTTCATTTCGCAGATACCACCAGCGACGTCTCCTCCAATCTTCTTTAACCTATGCAGCCCAATCCCTATTTTCCCCCACTAATCGGCATTAGTGTCAGAAAGAGCTTTCTCCTTCAGTCTTCTACTATACAAGGTTTCCAATCTGAATTCCTCCACCATTTTTTCCAGCTCTGCCTCCAGGTGGAAAAGGCAAAATTAACATGGGAACTGTGGCTTAATCGGCAGGTAGCTACCATGCCCCAATAACCATCCCTCTTCCACCATGGCATAACACAGGTGTCTGTACAATGTTCAACGCCAGTCTGTAGAGGCAGACAATGGGCAAAGTCCTTTGGAAGCTCTTCTACCGATAATCAGTTTTAAAAGATAAAATAAACCGTGCCTGTCTTGATCAACTGCCTACGGATTATTATCACTTTTTTCTCATTTCAACAATGGCAGGCTTGGAGCACTTTGTGCATCGAGTACATAAAACAATAGATAAACGCTGCAGTTGTTGATATTCTCAAGTAACTTTAGTATGCCATCATTCATATCTGGTATACTACATCACTCATAGACTTGCTAGATTCACACAATTTCCCCCTCTATAGAAAACAATAGAGAAACTTTTAATGTAGGTTAGGTAGCGGCATGTTCAACCAGAAACAAAAGAGGCAAGAGAGGAGGAGTTCATGCCCTTTCTAAAAGACTCACTTTTTAAAGGATTTTCAACATTTAATAACATGAATTTTCATGCAAGTGCAAAGAAGCACAAATCCTCTGCATGCAACTGACTTGGGGCTCCCTGCACTTGACTGATTTTTTCCATGCTTTTTTTTTGGCCTCAAAATCCAAAGCAACCTAGCCCCACCTCTAACCTGTAATTAATAATGGGACTTCTTTACAGAACTGCCATAAACCATTGTCTCTTGGTACATTCCTTGCCTTCAACCTGCAATATGGGGAAAATGGACTGTATCTGTATTAGCATGGCATTTTTTTTATTGCCGCAGTTTAAAAACTAAACTGTTTAAAAGAAGTTTAAAACACACTTCTTGCATGAAATAAGATCTGAGTTGAGCACATACTCCTCTTTGATACCTTTTATTTCTCTGCAGACATGCTGTTACCCAATCACAGATATGCTAGGATCCTCAATTACTCCCTTGTTTTCTATGAGTTGATTTCACTTCCAGCCTGGGAGAGGGGGAATTTAAAAACATTCTAATGGAAACCAAAGTTTCATTGCCAGATAATTGAGTGAGTGACTCTTAATTATTTATTATCTATAAAATTTCACTATGGGCAAGAAATTACAAAGCAATCCACTACTGCAAACTACAAAAACAGAAGTTATTTAAAAACAAACACCCTGTTTGACAGAAGGATTCAACTCTTTTGTCATAAGTTCTGAAAGTAAAATTGTCTTCTTGCTTTACAACTTTCAAATATTCTTGCACTTTATCCACAATTTAGTACATCAGTAAGGCTACAATCCTATGGCCCCAGTGACAATGTTTCAAGGGCCAGGGGAGATCCACTCTTGGATCCCCTCTCCCAGTCCCCACAGAACTTTATGTGACCATTCCCCTTCTTATGTCAAAAAGGGGGAGGGGCAGGTGTATGTCATGGGAGGAGTGGGGGAGATATTGGATCCAAAGTATCTACAGCCCTCCTGATCCATCGCAATGGCCCCGATACAGGGACAGATTTAGACCAGCCCTGGGGCTAATCTAAATTATTTCCATAGTTTCAAAAATAGGAAAACTCCCAAACACTGCTCTACCTTCAGTCCCGCCCTGCTAGCTAGAGCTGGGCAGGGCTTGGGAAATGTTGGAGTGTTCCAACACAATAGGATTGTCCTACCTGTGACCTTTCTACACACTTACATTAAATGCACTTCACCATGCCTAAGTGTTTTGGTTTGCGGCCTTTATGTATCTTTAGTGCAACATGGATAAGAAACCCATATAGTACTCTAGGATAGGGGTAAAAATCATGGCCGCGGTTCAGTGAGCAAACATTTTTCAGACTAGTATTGTTTGCTATTCAATTAAATCCTGCAATTGGGTGCCGTGTGCGATTATGCATTATAAATCCTTATCTATTGAAACCACCCATTTAGGAAAATTCCATTCCATAGAAACAATCACTTGTGCACAAATAGTTGAAGAAGATTATGTTCAAGCCAGTAAGCTCAGCTCAATGGAATGTGTGAGTGTGTGTGCATGTGTATGAGTGTGTGCGTGCGTTCATGTGTTTGAGTGAGTGTGTGCATGCTATGTTGGCTCAGAAAGGTATTCTGCTTTTGCAGCCAGCACAGATCTACAACTGTTCTTGCTGTCGAGAACAAGTTAGAGGAAAAAGAGACAGACTGCTTTCTGTTCCAGCTTACACTGAAAAACGTAGCGTGATTTTAATTTGTTAAAATCATTTCTGTATATATAAAACAGGCTACTTACAAAATCTACCTTCTCAGTTTTGCTTCCCCCCTCCCCCCCCACTGCATGTTTGTTTATTATTATCAATCTAAGGGCTATGAACAGAGCTTGCCATACAGTAAATGTTGAAGTTGGTGGGGATGTATGGTTTAAAGGAATTATGAGGAGTTGCTGGTTTTTTTAAAAAAAACAACACCCAAAAATTGTACAATGAAGTCCGTGGAATGGCACATTAACAGCATATGCTCATCAAATTAACGAAGATGTAAAGAGGAGCACTCTGTTAATTAAAACGGAATGTATGTGTTCAAAGTCTCCTGGGTTTGCCCAGAAGGCTCAATCTTCTCTTCAGTATCCTGGATAACTCCCTGCCCTGGGAAAGCCCCAGTCCTATTAAAGAGCAAGCCGACAAGAATCCCAGTCTAAAGAGCTTTCTTTCTCTGCACAACCTGATTCATCGTCAAGTGCTACCGCTGCTTTTCCCCCTGAACTGCTTCCCTTCCCAAGCCTGTGATTCCTCTTCAGGGTCACTGAGCCAGTGCTCTGCTTGGCCTCCACCACTCTTGCTGTTGCAGCACTTCTCCCCCTTTTCCCAAGCTCGAACATGCGGCTGAGCCTTCTTCCTCCTGCAAGAAACTTTGTTCTTCCTTGCTGATTTCTGTTGCTTTCTGTCCTCTACATACTGTATTCCTTTTTCTCCTTGCAAATCTCCTCCCCTTCCCCTGGCATCGCTTTATGGTCCCCCCACTGCATTTGAGTTTCTCTCTTCTTATTCCTGCTGATCCATGCAAGAGTTTTCCCAGCCTTAAGGGCTATATATCTGCCCTTCAAAGAGATAAATTTGTAAACTTAAGAATAAACTGGACTCAGTGAAACTTGGTCCTAAACATGCATGGTAGCAGCAGGTCGTAAAGTCCACAAGACCTGAGCAAATACAAGAGTTCAGAAAAATGGGAAGCTGGGGGGGAGGCGTTTCTTCACATATCTCTTCCAGCTCTTTCACTTCTGATGAGAGAGGGGCAAGAGAAGATAAACAGGGAACTAGATTTTTTCAACCCTTCGACTGCAAGATCTCTTGGAGTTTGGAGGAAAATGGGGCTAGGCAGTTCTTAAATCTTTGCTCACTTCCATGTTGGGTATGGGACTAACAAGTAAGGAAGATAGAGTTCATACACCAGGTTTTTCCCAGCCTGGTGCCCTCCAGATGTTTTGGACTACAACCCCTAATTGTCATGGATGCTGGGAGTTGTGCTCAAAAACATCTGGAAGGGACCAGGTCAGGGAAGGTTTCCATGCACCCATGGTACTGGAGTAAATATTCTCTTCAACAATAGAATAAGAAGGGGGGCAACCCTGCTAATTTTTAATTAAGTAGCAATTTTAATTTATTTCACAAGGACTTACTTTTAAAAATCTCTGGAAACAAGTGAGAAACATCAAAGCTGTGATGGAAGTAGGTGCTACTGAAATCAATGAGACTTGCTTCTAAGCTGCTTATTGCTTTGCTGTTTATGATCTGACGAGGGCTTAGTAATTGTTAACTAACTAATGTTGCTGGCCTGTTAACTTCAATTAAGGCACAATCCTATGTGTATTTAGACAGAAAAAAGTCCTACAACTCACAGCATTCCCCAGCCACCTATGCTGGGGAATGTTGTGAGTTGTAGGACTTTTTTCTGTCAAAACACACATAGGATCACACTCTTAGGATATGCTAGTTTTGCTATCATTTTTTAGTTGTTCCTGATAGTAGTGGTTGGTGTGTGGTGAAAGTAAGGATGGCAATGACTACTTGCTAGGGGCTTCAAAACCCTGAAAACAAGACAGCTTACTCCATGGCACCTCTTACAAAATTGGAGACTTTTCCCATTATACAGTGCTTGCCAACTATGAAATGGGGCAAATGTCTTCTAGAAAAAGGGCAGGAAACCTTTTGGGCCTATGGGCACATCTAGAAACTTTAGAAAATGTACTGGGCACAATCATAAAATGGCTGCCATGGGTGGCCATGGCTAGTAACAGAGGATAAGTATCCTGCCCAGAGGTATTCATGGAAATTAAAGATGGTGGCATATAGAGGCTCCCACTTTCCCTTGAAGCAATCCCAGCTGCTAGTAAGAAACTATACATGGAACCGTACTCTATCTGAAACAATACAAAGCATTAAGTACATAACTGAGTTGTGTGTTCAGTCATCATAAACATTTATAAATGGCGATTTTTATGACAACTGTTGCATAATTTCATTACCTTTATGAACCAAAGGATTTCCCACTAAATATTTGCATTTTCCAGGGTAACCAATGAGATACTTCTTAAAAATTCCTTACATGAATGCTAGAGAGAGTTTTTGCTGATTGTGTAGTTAGTTAATATGGACAAGTAATTTTCAGTCTCTGTTTTTATCTTAGGTAATCACCTCCCAACCTAAATGCTATTCACGTACATCATTCTCGCTTAGTCAAGGAAGTTTCCCCGACATCTAATTACCAAATTCTTTCAACTGCATGAAATTACAAGCTTAACAGATAATATAACTAGTCTTGCTTACTTTATTGATTTTTTTAAAACATGGGAAAAAGCAAGCATTGGCACATAACATTCAACATTATGTCTGCGTAAAAGGAACCAAAATGTATTTTTCTGTATTTCATTGTAAAAAAGTAAGCATCTGATTTACATAAATCAGAAACTTACATTGTTGTGTGTAATTACAGACTTTGAATATGGCAATAAATGTCAACATGTCTCTGTATAATGAATAAATGCAAAAAGAGTGTTCCCTTAAAAGGCTGGGACCTTAGGCATCTTAAAATATTACTGAGCTAGTTTTTGAGACATCTATAGTCAACAATAAAACTTTCTGAGATTTCATGTGGAAAAGTATCCTCATCATCCAAGCTAACCACAAGGGTTGAACAATGGCAGCTCAACGTTTAGCATTCTTTTGTTCTAAACAGATGAATATTTATTTATTTGGATGCGTGCTGCATTTATATCAATGGAACTTCAGCAAACATGCTCAGGATGGCAGATCCAAATCTCTTTGGACATCAACAAATCGACAGTGCTTTGTTCACAACCAGTTTTCTAATTCCTGTAAAAAATAATATTTATGCTGTGCACGAATGGTTGACCAAATGTAAAGTTAGTTGGAGTTAGACATGTGTAATATAGTGCATGTCCCTCCTCCCATATATAGTTTAAATAAGATTACAAGATTGCAACCCCTTCCTGTTTTCAGTACCATGGAGCAGTTCCAAATATCCACTGCTTTAGGCCTTTTCCCACCTCTTTATGTGGACAGCTAAGGCTCACCCAACCCCATCAAAAGTGCATTTCATTGACTGCATCATTACATTCCAACCTCCCAGCCTATTACTGCAAGCCACACCAAATGGCTCACCTGCACCATAGACTTCCATAATCCGTTAATTGCTGGGAAAGTAAGAATGTGCTGTGCTTCTTCTGCCACACTGAACAAGGAAAAGTAGTGATCTGGGGAAGGGACAGAAACAGACTAAAAAAAGAAAAAGGCTGAAGAAAGCTAGGGGAAAATGAGAGCTGGGGTTCAGAAAGATCTTTGATGGTAAACAGAGAGAGAGAAGAGTGTGTGTTATGGGTTGCAGAAGGAATAGGCCGGGGGTATCAGACATGTGTTTAAAGAAAGATGGGTTGCAGAAAGAAAGGAGTGTTCTTGTGATGGAGTCTAGAGAGAAAAGAAGGGTTAATGGCGAAAGAGGAAAATTGAAATGCGAACACTGAGTGAAAATTGCTTTTGTGTGATTAATGGAGCAATGTGACCTTCTTAAATTAACAAACATACAAAAATGACCCTCACAATTATTTGCGTTGTGCAGTGATGTGAGTTGTCTTGCTTTAAAAGTTAACTAATCCCATGTATATCCCTACCATGAAATGGTTTCCAACCTAGTAATGATTTTTAACATACAACAGAAGATGAAAAGGTCCACTCACTGCTTCAACATAAACCTTCCCAAGGCATAAAGAGTGCTAAATATCCACCGAACCAAACCTCATAGAAATAAATAAAATTGGGATATTAAAATTGTGAGACGGCTAATACTATTGACTTATTTTTATTTATGTGAGCAAATTTCCTTTCTTTTTAAGCACTCTTCCCAACCTGGTGCCCTCCAGATGTTGTGGGCTATGTTTTCCATCATTCCTGATCACTATCCATGTTGGCTGGAACTGATGGGAACTGTAGTCCAAAACATTAGGACAGTGCCAGGTTTGGGAAGGCTGTTTTAAAGGGTGGGACCTTCATACATTGTTCACTTCCCCCACCCCAAACTAATACAGCATAGCAGAGTCATATTAGATCCAGCTACAAAACGCTTATGCCTTTATTATTTGATTGGGAAAGCCAGTGGAAGTCAGAGAAAGACAATAACGTGACTTGATATTTATTTTATTTTTAAAAGATGAGAAGAATCAAAGTGCCACTAAACTTAAGCAGGATGTACTGAATCTGCCACCAATTCTCACAAGCATCACAGGCAATTTGGAGATGCAAAATAATATGTCTTCTCAAGCTATACGTGCATAATGAAAGACTGTACACCCTAATCACAATATTCATTCCTGGGTATGATTTGATGTCTGAAAAAGTATGATGCAATAAGATTTTTCTTTCTTTCTTTTTTAAAAACTCTTTTAATCTGATTGGCTGCTGTATAGGTGAAAACCGTTTAAATATGAGACAAAGTAAGAATAGTCCCTAAGCTACAAAGGTTATTGGAGCAAAACGCATATCAAGAATCCAAGAGGACTTCCAAAAGGTAAACGTATTCATTGCCTATTATATATTTTTTATTATGTACTGATATCTTCTAAACAGATGGACACAAACTAAAAGATACAAACAAGGTGAATATTGTTTACATGCAAGTCCTGCATTTGTTTTCAAATGACAGAGAATACTTGGATTGGTCTTAGCATATGTACGTTCTAAATTTTCTTCAGGGTCCTTCTACTTACAAACTTTAAAATAAAGAGTATAATATACAGCTTTCAAGATCGTCTGTATACTGTCCTTTAACATAATTTTCTTGTAACACCAGAACTCCTCCTTAGCATTTAACTAAAAGTTGCTATGCTTCAGTCTTTTTCTCAGATATTTATTCTTTTTCGAGACCATGTAGTCTTCAGATCAGAGCTGTCAAACTGATTGTGTTTTTTTTAAAAAAAAATTTAACCAGTTAATTGACTGGCTAAATACATACAAGACACCTTTTTGGGATCTTGAATTAGAAGGAAACTCTCTTTCTTAAATGCAAGATAAATTACAGTTTAATCTGAAATCCTATTGTTTCTGGGGGCCATAGGATAATTTGGATATCCCCCTCCAAGGGTGGAGGGAGAAGTCTAAATTCAAATGGGGAGATCCCAACTCAGATGGCTCCTCTCAGCCCCCAAACACCACTCCTCTCTACCTTCTACCCTACTGGTGTAAGCCCAATTGGGTGTAAGCCCAATTGGGCTTTGGATGTTGTGGTTCCTTCTCTTCCATATTTATTTACTTATTACATTTCAATACTGCCCAACAGCCAAAACTCTCTGGGCGGTTACAAAAATTATGATAACTCCCCTTCACCACTGGTAGGGTTGCTCTGTTAATAAGAATTGAAGGACAAGCCACCTTCAACTGACTATTCATTGACCTTGGGGGAAATATGGAATTTTGCCTCAATTTCAAGGTTTACTGGCACTCAGTTGTGATAGCTGTATTGATTTTATTCAATGAAGCTCTGTCAGATCTAGCTCACTATGATGCGGTAAGAAATGCAAACTATCTGCTAGCTTTGGGGGGGCGGGGAACCCTAGATGAAAACAGCATTGCTAGGTTTCCTTTGCATACAATCTGGACCTAAGAGGAGGAAATGTTTGCTTTTTATACCAACTCCACTGATTAAATGAAAGGTAAGTTTTAGTCTGCAATTAAATTTTAGTTAATTAATAACATCAATTGATGAAAGCTTTAAGTGTACTATAACAGAGTGTCATCACACATGGGAAAATCACATTTGCTTACAATCGCTTCTCCGCCACGCCTTTGTCCCTCATTACTTCCTCTTTTGAAAGAGGAAGTAAACAACATGCACGTGGCCAATTCAGTGGGCCGTATTGATCACGCTGCTTCTCCTGCACACAGCAGGAGATAGCAGCAACTTCCGTCTTTAAAAATAAGTCAGACTTATTGGGGTATTTTTTTGTCGGGCGAAGAAGTCTAGATGGGGTGGGAGGCGTGCTGGAGGCAGACATCATCGTGAGAAGGACTGGAGAGAATCCGTGAGCACCCTGTCATACCTAACTTTTCCCCCTCTGAGGTAAAAGGGACGCTGAATGGATTGTATCCAAAGCCATTAACATTCAACAGAGATACAGCAGCTCGGCTTACATTTTAAAAGTTGGTTTAACAAAAAACAGATCAGAGATACCAATATTAATTCTGTATGTTGCATGCTTTGAGTTGACTTATCAAGAGGGAAATAATTCTCTTTTTATCATTACAGCACCTATGATGAGAAAGATGGAGAGCTGGACTTTGGTTATGTGCCTCTTAAGTACCACATTTGCTCTTCCGGTAAGTGCTAGTAACTAATTTCAAATAAGTGTATTGAAGCAATTAGTTAAGAATTAACAGTTAATTAATTAACAGGTGAAGATTTATAGCATCCCTACAATGAAAACGAAGGTGTATATTTAAAGCAACTTAGATGTACACTTAAAAACAATTAGCTTTGGTATTTCAAACTCTGAACTATGAAACTTGCAACTGTCTCAACCTACCCACCTATCCAAAGTTAATATATTTAAGGGAGGTGGATGATGAATGCAAACATGTGATTTTTTCCCCCCCTTACAGCTGCCACAACATCCTGGTTATATCAATTTCAGTTACGAGGTAAGCTTTCAAATTTGTATTTACTCATGATTATGACATATAAATTTAAACAGGACAGAGTGCATCTTGATTCAAAGCTTGCAGCACTAAATCTGACAGTTTGTGTAAAATGTCACCACCGTTAATCAGCAGTGGTACAGGGAATTAGGTAGCCAATATTTTTAGGCGATCTAAATATAAAATATATTTTAAGGCTATATTGTATATGCTGGAAGGTGAAGAAGGCTATATTAATATACTAGAAGGGAAATTAAATGTGGTAGAGAAATGCACTTGCAACAGCGTTGCCCAGTAGTTTTTACAGATGTGCATATTACTATACAAAATAGTCCATAAAACTAAATGTTTAGCCACATACACTATAAATGTTGCTTGAATTCAACAGAAAGAAAAAGAAACCCAAACCAACACAGTAAAAAACCAACCTACCACTTACTTGGAAAGGAAAAACTACTCAAACCAGATAGGAACTTGGAATTAGGAATATACATTTGGGAATACTGATTTTGGATAATTCACTGGAAATTTAATGTAACTCCAGTTATTTATTAAAGACATAGGAAGAGTGGAATGCTTGTAAATGACCTTTAGAATGACCAGCACACTTTTCATCAAGGCATGTCATTCTGAAAACATTTTACACAAAGTAAGCTATTTGAAATGCTTGTTATACAATACTCAGAAATATATGTGTGTTTGTTTTGTATTCTCTAAGGTACTGACACCTTTAAAATGGTACCAGAGCCTAATTGGGCCTCAGGTATGTCCTCTATGAAATTGTCAATCACAAGAAATTGCATTTACAATCCCTACCAATGCCAAATATGTACACCAATTCTCACTTTTTTGCTACAATACTACACAGCTCTAGTTGCTTAAAATGCCCTGAACTCAGGTGATTTCCCATGTCTAGATTTCAAAAGGTCCGTTGAGTACAGTTCATTTGAACCAGGTTTAAGATGTATATTAAGTGCAGTGCATAAAAAGGATGCTCTTAGAAGCTCTATGGTACAAACATCTAGTTTAAAATATATGTACATGGGGCTACAGGGACATGTAGGGAAGATTGATCAAATTAAAGGGGGGGAAATAGTACAAAAAATACCCAACTGCTATTCTGGGGCAAGGAGATGCTTGATGACTGAGTATTTAAATCCATGTTCCGGTTTGAGGCCAGGATATTTGAAAGACCACCTTCTCCTGTATGAACCTGCAGAGGTCTTGGTAAATGTCCTATTATCAAGAGAGGCTAGGTTTGGTGTGAATGTGGGACAGGGCCTTTTCTGTGGCAGCACCACAACTTTGGAACTCCTTCCCTAAGGAGGTCAGATTGTCCCATCTTTGCCTAGCTTTGGGCAGACTGTAAAGACTTGGTTTAGGTTGCACTTTGATGGTTTTAAATTGTTTCGTTCTGCTCTCTGGTTGTTTCAAAGATTATTATTCTGTTCTTAATTTGATTGTTTTAATCTACTTAAAAGTTATATATTGTCTTGGGGGCCTCTGGGTAGCAAGGTCATTCATAAATATTTTAATAAATAAAATGAATGTAAAACAAAGTACATGCAGGGCAAACAGAATTCTATTAGGTATACCAGAAATATCAATAACATAATGCCAAAATAAAAAATAAAAAATCAGGATTAGGAAACAAATCCAGGGAAGAGATTGAGATATCCTTTCCAGTTCACCAAACCCTGCCTGCCCTCAAGAACAAAACCCAGATGCCACAATGATTTATGGTTCCAAGCCTGTAGAAAGCAGATCTGCAGAGGGCCAACTGATCCAGTTCCAGTCTCTGTTTTGAGTACCTGGGCCTGCCCCTTAAACAGATTCATAACCTCTGATTTGAGACCTTGCTCCACATTGGTATCTCCCGGCTGCTGTGGCAGTACACTAAATGGCTATGATAATGCACCTGTCAGAACCTGCTTTAGTATGGCAAAACACAACAATGACACAGGAGAAGGAGAAGTAGGCAGGAAACTTGGGACTGGTGCAACTAACATAGGATCGAGCAGTAACTCCCTCTATAAACAGAACTAGCAGAAATTGTAATATAGTCCATAGTCACTATAATTCAAATGGTTGAGTAAATATGTCTTAATATTCATGGTCCCAACACAGCATTTCTAGAATATCATAATATATAGATACTTGTTGAACAATAGGTTAAACTAGCTGCCACTGTGGGATTTTCACTGATTTTTGGTCATTATTATATAAATCCCCCTAACCAATCTTAATTCCTTTCCTCTTATTAGTATCCACGGTATGGCTTTGAGCCCATGGGAGGATGGATGCACCACGGTACAGGGCCAATGATGCACCAACCTCACTTTCCAGGGCCCCATCCAGTGCACCCAGCTCTCCATCAAATGCAGCCCCAGCAGCCAACTCTGTATCCACACATGCAGCAGCCTGGGCATAACTCATACGGGCCAATGTCTGGACATAATACGTTAATGCCACACTACCCACCAGCTCACGCAGGACCAGGCCAACATCAGCTTCCACCAGACACAGGACCAGGGAACCCAAATCAGCCAATGCATCCTCAGCAACCAGGGAATTCTAACCAGCCAATGTATCCAATTCTGCCACTGCCTCCACTGAACCCAGATACACCTCTTGAACCTTGGCAACCGGCTGACAAGACCAAGCAAGAGGAAGTGGTAAGGACGATTCCTGCAATATTACAATATTATTTTATAGTATCCTACTTCTATGTAATGTGCAAAGTTGATTGTGTCCAAAATGTTAATTAAAAAGCAGCTCCTATGGAAATATTTAGCTATCCCTCTGTTCTTACTAGATATAGAAGAGCTTTGAAAATAGCTTTGAAAAATCAGAGTCCATATATTATCCAAACGTGTCAAGTGACACCCTCACATTTACCACTCTGAGATACATCCCAGAAAAATAACCATGATTGCCTGTGGCAAAACAAACAAGAGTGGTTTGGCTCTTTGAAAGCCAGCTGGCTTACTGTTGCAAGATTTTCCCACAGGAACTGGGCAAATAGATGTTATCTCACTGACCATATCCATGAAAAGACACCATGACTATTCTGTGTCTTTCAAATTAAGCACAGGTGGAAATCTGCATCCAAAATTTATTCCCAACTAACTTCCAAACTTTTAAATTAATATAATTTGAATCATTATAAATTCTGCGTGAAAATTAATTCCAGTATTATTTGCCATATTGGTTCAAGTTTTTCCCCACTAATGAGGGATATATATCACTTTGTATTTCAGATAAAAATATATTTATCTCCATGCACAATTTGACAACTATTTTTTGAAAAAGAACAAAACTGCAACAGGTTTCCAAGGGCCTGCTTCTGTATAAATATGGAAACAGCACAACTAACAGATAGATTTAACAACACGCTGCTTGGGGCAGCTGAGACCCTGGCTTATACCTTTTACTTAAAAATTGAATATTAAAAATGTAAAAATGCATTTATTTGAGCATTAAAGTGATTTGCATTTCAATGGATGAAATAAGTAACTTTCGCAATCATGATAAGGTTTCTGTAAGAATCTGGTTTAAATTTAATCTTTTTTCCCCCCCATTCCAGGATTAAAGGAGCCAAGAAACCAGAATAAAGGAAAAAATAATGGAGGCATTTTCACTTGTTTTCAAGAACCCATTCTTCTACTGCAGTTGGTGATACATGTTCCCATTAAACCAAGTTCTTAGAGAAAGCTGTAGCTAGAAAGCAAACAAATATGATGTAGCAAACAATAAAATCTGTTTTAAGCGATGTTTTGGGAATTTTGACTTGTTTAAAAGGTGCATTTTAACTGATTAAACCCTACAATAGCACTAGCAGAGAGGAAGGTAGTCCCTCCTGTCTAAGAGGAAAAATACCACAGATCATTTGCATGACAACCGCTTTCCTAGAATCCAGTCTTTAACTAAAACACTCTCTTCCATGTAGTAGTTCTTCTAAGGACCAAAACAGACTTACTTTAAAGATGTAACTTCAATTTTTTACTCTAGATTAGGCACAGGCACTCCAAACCAGATTGGCACCCTAACATGGGGATTAGGAGAGTTCTGACCCTCCCCCCTATGTGTCTGAGCCAGGTCGGGGACCTGTGCGGGCAATTTCTATCCTAAATAGTAATTCTAGAGTCCCAATCTGGATTGACCCACCCCCACCCCATACAAAAGAAAGTGAGTAGCTTTTGTCTTTAAAATAATGTCTGCCTTCAGTTTCAAAAGATAAATTGCAACTTCTAAAATCAGGCAGTAACATAATATCCCATTTCAAGATCTAAATAGTTACAATAAAAAGCATAATTACATTGCAGTCAAAGACAGAATATACTTCTAACATGACTAAATACTGAAAACAAAGGAGAACCCAAAGGGAAAACAAAATCAACACAAAAACTATAGGATTCAAGAAGCATAAGCAACGTTACCAAGCTGGAATGCAGTTAAATCAACACATGCAATCATGTTGAACAACAGTGTAATCTTATGTGAAAAGGTCTACTTGCTAATGTTCAAATTCAACAACAGAGTTTAAAAAAAGTATGAGAAAAGGCTTACCAATACTTGCAAAGGAAAACACTCCAATACCCATTTTTAAAGACCATCAACACTAGTCTGGTTTATAGAACAGTGTTTAAATGATGCTCTTTATGTATAGATAGAAACCCCAAGATCCCTGCTGCTAAGCATCTGGGGCTGGAGAGTCCCCTTCCAGCCCCATTGCTGCCTAAGCTTCAAGCAAGGAGTGATTCTACACATTAACTTTCTGGCAATGCATCAGTTTTTCCCTCTAAAAAAGGAAGTTGCTCATGGCTGCAAACCTTGCTTTTATTTAGGCAAGAATAAGCGAGGGTATCACATATATCCACGTTGGAACCTTCAGGTTCTATATATTCTATATATATATGCTATATATTCCTATCCCCTAATGTGGTGTTGGATTCATTTTTTTAAAAAAAAATTACATCTTTTCTTTAATCACAGAATTTAACAGCCATTTATTAGGCAATATTACCTCCAACAACCACCGAAGAAAGAAGTAAATAGTTTCCTTAATTACTACTAATAAAACATTATTTAAATATTATTATTTCTAAAAATGCACAGATAGTTTTCATGTATATTATTGCAAAGATTCAATTTATCATCATCATCTGATCAGAATTCATCTTCGGGCCACATTATATATGAAAACAGGAAGGGGGAAAAATAATATGATTAATCAGGAAGTGGCAGTTGATTTTGAGCCAGGAATCCTCTTTTTGCCAGTGGAAAAAAGCAGATTCTGCTTCCAAAAAGTTTAAAATATGACATTGTTCCCAGAACTTAACCAAGTCAACGTCACACATTACTGGGAAAGATTTCCAAGGAAAAGCCAGCATACTGAGTTGGATCCAGGCTCGGTTATACTTAGAGTAGATCCACTGAAATTAATGGGACGTAGGTTAGTCATGAGTAACTTAATTCCCATGGTTACAATGGGTATATTTTAAGCCTGACCAAGTCTGGATTGAAACCATTATATTTTTCTTACATTCATTCAACTTGATAATTTTAGTAGATACATTCATCTATCTCCCAGCCATCTCTCTCTGAAAAAAAGCAACATTGGTATTAACTAGGCTGACCATCTGAAAAGGAGGACAGGGCTCATGTAACTTTAACAGTTGAAGAGAAAAGGGAATTTCAGCCAGAGTCATTTGTATGCAATTAGTTCCTGGTGAAATTCCCTCTTCATCACAACAGTTAAAGTTGCAGGCACTATACTAGAGTGACCATATACAAAAGAAGGCAGGGCCCCTGCAACTTTAACTGTTGTGATGAAGAGGGAATTTCACCAGGAACTAATTGCATACAAATGACAGTTCTATGTCATAATCAATCATGTGCTAGAGCAATCATACATTTACGTGAAGGTAAAATCGTATTTCTATCCAATTCTTCATTTTATAAAATCTTATCGCACACTAGTGTAAAGCCCCATGTCACCATGGGCTTCAGCAGTCCTGTTCCTTTTCCTGTTTTTGCCCCTCAGTCCTCTCACAATTTGAATAATGCAAATGTGGCTTATGCATGGTGAATCTTTTCTCTGAAATTTGCATGTGGTACAATCCCTTCCCTCCCTTGCACACCCTGATTGGACACCTCTGTTGCCTTTCCCTCCCAGCTGGTGGTGATAGCCTAATTGCATGGTTGCACCTGGGGCTTCACTGATTGGCTGAGCAGGGCTGTCCATCATCCCGCTGGCGGAGGGGCTCCACTGCCTGTTTGGTGCAGAGGAAATTAATTGCTATTAGAGCTTGAGCTTTAAATTTTTTCAGACTTTCAAAAATTTTTGCACGTCTACACTGCTCAAGCTTCAGTTTAAAACAAAAAATGAGCAAAATCAGTCTGGTAGATCTTGGATAATAATCTTTACACTACCACATACTTATATATAGTAAAGCTAATTTGTGCGCTTTACAGGACAATTTCTTTACTATTAAAAGCTATCCTATTTTATTTTTTAAAAAATCTGTTGGCTTGAATAAAACAGTTGTGGGATGCTGTGGTCAGCCTTTTCAAATTAATACACAATTTCTTGTGCTTATGTGAAGATTTCCAAAGAGAGTATTCCATATTTCTTGTCCTTCCATTGGAAAAAAGCTGATGAAACACTTTGGTCAGGGTTTTTTTCTGGCAGATCTGAGTATTAGCTTCCAACATCTATATTTAAATTCTACACTTAAAAGCAGTCAGCAACTTTTGAATTTCAGCTGTCCATGTGTCTGTCCTTCCCATCTTAACTAGAATGGGATCCCATGAAATACTAGTTAAGAAAGCAAAGGCATTATATCAGCCCTATCTAACCTGGTGCCCTTTAAATGTTTTAGCTGGCAACTCCCAACATTCCTGACCATAGGCCATGCTGGCTGGGGCTGATGGGAGTTGAAACCCAAAGCATCTGGACCTGGGGAAGTCTGCATTAGAACCAGGTGTTTTAACATACTACTGCAGTGTCTCCAATATGTTGCTAGATAAGGTGTGAGAGTGCGAGGGCAGCCTATATCCATTTGCTTCTGGGGTGGCACGACTTATATGTGTGGCTTTAGGCTGGGTTTTGGCTGGGTTTTGATCTCTCTGGTTGATTGCTTACATCAACAGGTAGATAAGGTGAGTAGCAACCCTGTCCTTGTCATGAACATTTGACCAGGATAAAAGTGAGCACAGCAAAGCAAGTTCATCTTTTTCTGTGAGCTATTGTCTCCCCTTCCACTGAAGCACAATAAACTTACCTTGTAACATGAGAAGAAGGAAATGGAGAGGAGCATCCAGGTGCCATTTCTCCTGGGGAGAGGTGATAAGTGATTTCCCACTAGGGATTCTGGGAGTGGTAGTGTACTGGGGACTACCCACCACTCTGAGGTCTTCTCCTGACCACCCCAAGGTATGTTTTGGGGCCTTAGGGATGGGAAAGGAGTTAGAAGGCTAAGGGTGCTTTGCAAGTACACTCATGCTTTTTGTGTTCACACTCATGAACATCTCAGGCCTTTGGGAGAATATGGCTGGAACACTTTCAAAGGCCTGAACCTATGGGGGAAAAGAGCAGAATGCTCATGCAGTATTTTATTTTGCAGTATTTTATTTTGCAGTATTTTATTTTGCAGTATTTTATTGATTATTGGCCAACTTGGGCAGTTTTTTAAGTGGAAGGATAGAGTATCAAGATTTAAAATAAGCTAATTAATTAAAAATACATCAAGTATAATTTGCACCTAAAATAGACATACCTAGCCATTTGAACACTCATGAGAAATAAGAGGAAGGTGAGAAGTCTTGTTTGAGCTGTTGGAAGGGTAAAGTATTATAGACTGAGGCAGAGCAGTCAGACTTATTTTCGTGCATTTGTGAATGCAGTGAAACACAGTGTACATTTTAAGATTAAGACTATATGTATCGTAAGAAAATAAAGCAAATGTACCTAGCATTATTGCAACTATTCCATCAGAAGACTAAGTGTTCCCACAGTTACAGAGCTGGAACAGATTAAAAGGATTGTTGACTCAGTCCCCAGCTGCTAGTGCAAGGCTGAATCATCCATCACATTTGGATTTATCACATTTGGATTTTAGTACATTCATCCATCTCTCGCCATAGTTTGCCAAAACATTACCAGTGATCATCACGTTTAAGATATTCAGGAAGAAGTCCTTTAAAATATGAAATACCTACACAAGATGGATCCATATGAAATGTGCAAAAGATAAAAAGCCGTAATTAACCGGTGTTGGTTTGATTAAGGGTCATCCCAGAAAACTCCAGGTGGTGACAAGTATGATCCCAAACACCCTGACCACTATCTAACCTTTCTAATAATATATTTATAGCCAAGAAGCTTTTCAGCTCTTTAAAATAGACCATAGCACTTCAATACACCACAGAAAGTTGCTATTAAACTTAAACATACTAACAAGCTTTGCGAAGTCACAGTCACAGGAAACTATGATGCTCTTCATTTCAATATAGATAAACTCATTTGAAAATTGGCCTCCAAATATATACTTTGTCACGTGCCCTATCTGGGAATTTACTCATTATCTGCAGGAAACACATTGCATTAGAAAGCAATAAATAAATAAACATATTAAGATACAAATATTTCATTCTCTAAAATAGCCAACATGAGGCAAAGAATATTTCTGTTTTGTTGAAGTATAATATGGACTCTAACACTTTGTAGTAAGACCCTGTACACAATTTTGGGGACCTTCCATGATCAGACAGCTAAACACCTTTGAGGAAAAGTTCAGGACAAAAACAACATAATCAAAGTGTCCTGAATTTCACCTGTTATCTCTCTCTCTCCCCCCCCCCCCCCAAAACAGACCATAGTTATTTGAGGTTTATTTAACCTTCAAATGCCCCCTGCTGTTATGGCAATATTGATATATTAATAGCCCCCTAATACCATTTAATGGCTTTTAACGATTGTATACAAAACAATCTTCATTATTGTTCTTCATTAGAGTGCATATGAGTTTCCTTTCTAGGAGACTGAAATTAGGTTAGAGATCTGACTGTCCTGAGATAGAAAATTTCTGCATTAAAAGGGATCAATGGCAAGGACAGAAAGTAATAAAATTATGGTGATAAAGTGACAAACAACTGTGTTCTTCCCACCTAATAATGGACAGTGGAGGGTGAGTCAAGTTAAAACTAGAGTCATGTAACAGACATTATCCGTGGGAACAACTAACTTGCAAGGTGTAGAACAGAAGCATCTGTTAGTTGTTTCGAAGTGTCACTGTACAGTTAATTTGCTCACAAGATACCCTCAAGTACATATGCCATGTCGTCTGTTTTGTGAACTTCTGATAACAACCCCAGCGTTTGTCACTACTAAGCAGATGATAAAAAGGTATAAATGAAGTGTGCTCAAAAGAAAAGGAATCATCATCAACTATCCATACACAGACAATCAGCAGAAATCAAGGGGAGCAACTGTACACAGCCAGACCTCTGCCTCTACCACCTGCTACTATTCTGATTGGCTCTCAGAATATGTATGTGTGTGTAAGTATGCTTGGTTAGGGACCGGAAATTTTGTATAACTTCTGTTTACCCGCTATACTAAACTGAATTTTATCTACTTTGTGGAGTCTCATTCATCTACCTTCTCATAAGTTCCCGCAGTTATCAGCCAGCTTGATCAGCTGGCTAGAAACCTCAGAGGTAATTTTACCTTAACAGATAGTGGAAAATGTGGTGGGGAAGTGAATGGCACTCTACACAGGAAGGACTCTCCCAAAGGATGGTATATATATGGTGAAGTTCTTTTGATGATAATACTCCTATTTTAGAGGGAATAGGAAGGGTTGGATTTCCTGTGAAGCCCAAATGAATAGTACTCCGATTCCTGGGATAGGAGGGGTAGAGTCCCTATAGACCCCAAGTAATATAAGTAGTACACCTATTCCTGGGGTAGGAGAGGCAGAGTCCCTATAGATCCAGTTTAAATAAAGTTGACAAGTTACCCACCCATGGCCCTAATGGGCACCTTCCAGGAGGATTCAGAGTAAGGATGGCTAGTCAACAAGACCCAAGTAGAAACTTAGATTTTCTGTTGAACCTGAGGATCAATTCAAAGAGCCATCCTAGCTGGGGCATGCTGAGAGTTGTAGAAATTGTTACTGACTGAACATGCATAGGATTTTTCCCTAAATGAAGACAAAAAAGAATTGTTCCAAAGCATATTGCTCAAGTTACTGGATTTCTAAAAAGAATATTGACATTTAGGGTGATTCAATTACAATGTGAGAGTTAAAAGTCACTTAGCTTTCTATCCCTTGTGTATACCAAATTGCATTAAGTTTTCTAGTATATCAAATTACATGGTCAGAAATAAAGAATAAATACAAATCATAAAGCAACTTCAACTGATAAAGACAGATCTACCTTAACCCTCACCAATTAAAAAACCTATGTTTTCCTGCTCCTTCAATTTAATCACAAATAACTTTCTATGTATGCCAACTATAAAAACTTATAATATAACATAAGAAATAAAAGCAAACTTTTACTTGAAAATGTATGACAATTTGTCAAAAGCAAGTAATTCATGACTATGAATTGTCCATAATGGCAAACTATAATTGACATTATTATTATTATTATTATTATTATTATTATTATACATTTGTATACCGCCCCATAGCCGAAGCTCTCTGAGTGGTTTATATAGGATTAAAAACAATTAAAAACAATATACAAAAATTAAAACAGCAAAAACATACACAACATACACACAATCTGTACATTTAAAACCACTACAACACTTCAAAAAGCTACAAAACAAAACAAAACAAACCCAGGCTCCTCAGATATTGCCAAATGCCTGAGGGAAGAGAAAAGTCTTGACCTGGCGCTGAAAAGATAACAATGTTGGCGCCAGGCGGGCCGCGTCAGGGAGATCGTTCCACAATTGGGGGGCCACCACAGAGAAGGCCCTTTCTCTTGTTGCTGACCTCCGAGCTTCCCTCAGAGGAGGCGCTCGGAGGAGGGCCTTAGATGTTGAATGTAGTGTTCGGGTAGGTTCTGCTCTGACTGCAGTCCAGAAAGTTGCACACAAGGAACTCACAAGTACATCTTTTGTTTCGGCAAGTGTTTTGAAGCAGGGAGATACCCTGCCTTATCATCATGCACAAAGAAACTGAGTACTCTCTGTAACATCAAGCTGACTTTAGATGTATGGGAGAAATGAGATCCAATGGCAGAGAATATGATCATGCTACTAAAATAGAATGGAAATGCACTGTTAATGGATATTTTTAATAGAAGGGGGAAAGTAACTTAAAACAAAACAGAACAAGACAACTGTGATTTTTTTTAAAAAGATTGACTTCCTCTTCTCTGTTCATTAATATGGAAGACTTTTCAGCTTCCTCTTTCCATTTATACATTCCTACATACAGCTGCTCATGTGATGCATTTCACAACCATAGATGACTCAAATGAAATTGGCAGGAATAGAAGTACATTAACAGTTGTGTGTGTCTTTAAGTACTTCTTTCTGGAGGGATAATGGTGCAGATTCACTTGAAATGCCTCTCTAAAAATAATGAAAATCAGCATGTGTGTGAGAGCAAAGCAACCGCCCCAAAATCAAACTATGACAGAAAGTTCTTTTAGCACCCACAGAGCAATGAAAAATTTATTAGCAAGACAAATGGTCAAAACACATACTATGAAAAGGCCAATTAAAAAAGCCCAAGTTTAGGTGAAGACATTTTTTGCCATTTATATTTCCAATGTCTCAAGCTATGATCTGACGCTTATTTTAAACCACGAATAAATAGACCATCCCTAAAATACTAACCTTGATTCAAAAATTTGACAGGCCCATTGTAGCCCTCTCCCAGATGATTTGCCATTTCTCTGAGGAAATGTTAAATACTATTGTTTGTCCCCACTCCCATCTTTGGGAACACCTTACACTCAATCAAGTCCATTGGGAATAAAGGAGACTGAACAAAGGAAATACAGGAGGGAATAAAAAAGACTGAAGGGAGAAAAAAGGCGAAACTAAGGGATGTGTGAATTAGTGCTTGTGCCCACAGTTCTCAGCCCAACAACAAACCATGGATTCTCTTCATGTGTTGTTTGTATTTATTTATTTATTACATTTGTATACCGCCCCATAGCCGAAGCTCTCTGGGCGGTTTATATAGGATTAAAAACAATTAAAAACAATATACAAAAATTAAAACAGCAAAAACATACAACATACACACAATCTGTACATTTTAAAACCACTTCAACACTTCAAAAAACTACAAAAACAAAACAAAACAAAACAAACCCAGGCTCCTCAGATATTGCCAAATGCCTGAGAGAAGAGGAAAGTCTTGACCTGGCGCCGAAAAGATAACAATGTTGGCGCCAGGCGGGCCTCGTCAGGGAGATCGTTCCACAACTGGGGAGCCACTACAGAGAAGGCGACAATACTTTCCTGTATTCACTTCTATGCCAAAGAAAATATTTACAGGAGCAAGGTAATAGGACTTGGGAAAAACTTGGGTGGATGTCATATATGTTTCTGGTATGATACATAAGCACCATACAGAATATGACAGAGACAGAAAGAGAAGCACTTCCATAAAACAATAAAGATGCAGGGATTAGTTTTGAACCCTCCAAGTTATAGAGATGCCCTCTGTAAGTCCTCAAAAAGTCACAACCACGTTATTGATTATGCTTTTGTATGACAGGGCAAAATAGTCACCAATGATTAAAGATGCTTGAAAGCACAGACTCTGTATATCACTGTAGTGATGGCTATTATGACGTATACACTGTAGACAATCCTTGAAAGTATAGCTCAACCAAACAAATGAGGAGGATGGTGGCCTCATACAGGCTACCTGACTTACCTGCCTCCTCTTCCCCCTGCTGTACAACCTGGCTGAACTACCTCTCCATCACTCACAAATGACAATATACAACTTCCCTCCCTGAAATGCACCACTTCCTCCTCCTCCTCCATTCCCATTCATTAATTCACTATTTAATCCCAAACTTTTGGCAGGCTCTAGCAGAAACTCAACACTTAATTACTAGTGAAATAGAGCAACCTATCCCAAAACAAGCACATTAAGGGTGCCTATTACTTACCTTTGAGCCATGCACAACTGTACTTCTTGCCCCTCACTAGGCAGTTTTTCAGAAAATTTAACCACCTCTAACATCAATTTCATTTTTATAAGATGATCCAAGACATATTACTGATGATTTTTAAACTTTGTTGTATTATGTGCCAAAATGACGTTTGTAAAATTAAAAGTCTATTCTTACTCTGATGTGATTATACTGAATGTATGCTGTAAAAGAATGGAAATAACTGCTAGGTTGGTGCATGCTCAGTGACCATGACTGCCTTTGTTTTGATACAACAATAAACAATGATTTATCATTACACGAACAAGCCACAGCAAGCCCTGGACTTGCATACCACTTCCCTTCTCCTCCTCTGACACAGGCTAGCTGCAAAGAGATTGGAAGCTTTCATTTCTGGTTTTTATTAACTGAAGCTAATAAGAACAGTTATGAATCTGGCTTGTTTCAACAACCTGCAAGTAAGATTAATCTGTAGGGTTCAAGTGTAACGCTAAACTGCAGTTAATAAAAAATGAAAGCAAAAACTTCTGGTCAACTAAGAGCTGCATTGTAGCAGAGGAGAATGTACAAATGCAAGTTTGGTTCCTATGTCATTAAATCTAGGCTGACCATATGAAAAGGAGGACAGGGCTTCTGTATCTTTAACAGTTGTATTGAAAAGGGAATTTCAGCAGATGTCATTTGTATGCAAGCAGCACCTGGTGAAATTCCCCCTTCATCACAGCTGTTAAAGCTGCAGGAGTCCTGCCCTCTTTTGTATCTGGTCACTCTAACTATAGCTCCTGCAGCTTTAACTGTTGAGATGAAGAAGGAATTTCACCAGGCACTGCATGCATACAAATGAAACCTGCTGAAATTCCCTTTTCAATACAATTGTTAAAGATACAGAAAGTCAGCCTATTAAATCCAAACACAGCCACAGAGCATGCTCTAAGTTGTAGGACCTTGGCTGACAAAACTGTCAATGCTGTGGAACATGCAAAATTCAGTAATGCTCTCTTTTATTTTCCTCACTTATTTCTGTTGTAGTTTTGCAAGTCACATGAAAGCATACAGCACAATACCAGTAATAACTGAAGAACAAAAACAGTTATTAGTCAACGTACAACTTTCCTCCATTGATCAGAAAACTAGTATTGAAGCCAAAATAAGAAAATGATTTAATATTCATGCAGAAAAATATTTATTTACTTATTACATTTCTATACTGTCCCATAGCCAAAGCTTTCTGGGCAGTTCGCAAAAATCATCAATAGTCCTCTTGTGCAACATCACAAACTAAATTTAAATTTCCTGTCAGTTCACTTGTTCATTTTTCTTCTTTTAGCTGGAGAGGAAATGGTGTTTTGAGCCATTCTTGGAGAATATTGCTTTGCTCTGAAGACCAAAATGGAAAAGGAGAACGGAAACTAAACTACTTTAAAAAGCATTTTTAAAACCATTTTGTATTTGGTACATGAAGTAGAGCACAATATATAAAATACAATTCATGATCATGCCATCTTAGAAATATTTAAGTACTGTTATTTTTCACAAAACAACATGTAAATTTTCTAATTTCATTTCTGCTTCACATTATATAGGGGCTGCATGTGCCAACGGTATAGTCCAGTAAAATGCCTTTGTTTACAATGCTAGAAAAAAGCATAGGAACTACAAAACAGTGGCATTAGTGCAAATACAGACATTACACATACATAGTATTAGTGTTTCTTCCTATGCAGTCATTTTTTAAAAAATCTCAAACACACATCCAGTATTGTCTGCATGATTTGTGAGAAGACAATGAACTGATTTACCTATAAAAGATGTATGTTCTGAGAAAGCATAATGTAAAATAGATATTTCTATAAAACCACAAAATAGAGTTGTTTCTATAAAACCACAAAATACAAGACCAGGTCAGGAAAACCACACCACCACAACTAGGGTGACCAGATAAAATCCAGGTCAGGGCTCATGTAACTTTAACAGTTGTAGAGAAAAGGGAATTTCTGCCAGTGTCATTTGTATGCAATTAGTTCCTGGTGATATTCCCTCTTCATCATAACTCTTAAAGTTGCAGGGGCCCTGCCTTCTTTTGTATATGGTCACTCTACTATAGTGCATGCACCTTTAACTGTTGTGATGAAGAGGGAATTTCACCAGGAACTAATTGCATACAAATGACACTGGCTGAAATTCCCTTTTCTCTACAACTGTTAAAGTTACATAAGCCCTGACCTGGATTTTATCTGGTCACCCTAACCACAACCCCTGGTCTTTTACAAGGCAACACAAGCTAGAAATAACAATTTCCCCCCTCACATGCAGTCACTACTTATTAACTAGAAGTGTTTAATTACCCAGAGCTTGACTGATCACCCAACCACTGGCTGCTACAGAAAGGAGTAAATGAAATAGAAACGTTTGTGCTGGAATGCATTTTAGAAAAAACTACTAGTGATTTCATATTTGAAGTATGGAGAAGAAAATCACACTTTCAAAATAGAGGACTAAGACTTATAGTTTATGTCTATGTTCTGAAGAATTCCTGAAAGCTTGCTTTAAAGACCAGTAATGGTAACATGTTTTCTGGAAGTCAACTTGTAAATCATTTCCAATCTTCCCCTGCAACGTGCAGCACACAGGAATGCTGTGTATGTTCTCCACCCTTCCAAGCTGCACTCTTCATCACATCTCATCAACATCCTCAGTAACTGAAACTCATCCAATAAAATGTGATTCAATGGTGCTCTGGCTGCATTCACTGGCAGTGCAATCAAGGCTGAGTCTAAGGGCAGATCTACACTGCTGTTTTAAAGTGCTTTATAACAGTAGTGACAACTGTTTTGGAGTATGTCCTGGGCCCCAACAGTTGTCACTACTGTTATAAAGCGCTTTAAATTGCTTTAAAGCAGCAGTGTAGATCCTGTCCCATTCGGTCATAATCTGTTTAGCCTCTGTGATGTTATCATATGATAGGCTGACCATATGAAAAGGAGGACAGGGCTTCTGTATCTTTAACAGTTGTATTAAAAGGGAAATTTCAGCAGGTGTCATTTGTATGCACGCAGCACCTGGTGAAATTCCTTCTTCATCACAACAGTTAAAGCTGCAGTAGCTATTGTAGAGTGACCAGATACAAAAGAGGGCAGGACTCCTGCAGCTTTAACTGCTGTGATATGAGGGAATTTCACCAGATGCTGTATGCATACAAATGACACCTGCTGAAATTCCCTTTTCAATACAACTATTAAATGTACAGAAGCCCTGTCTTCCTTTTCATATGGCCAGCCTACCATATGACTCATTGTGACTGGCTAGCTAGCATCAGGTTATTGTCACACTGGCTATATCATCCCTGATTGAATAGGTTCACATGAATCAATGACAACTTTTACCAAGACAAGTGCTGAGAGGGGCAGCTACCAGCACAGAATGAGACCTCAGAAATCTATCCATATTTGTAAATCTACATTAAAAAATGTTACCTCACAGCCATTTTAAGTATACTCTGCACCTTGACTCTAGGAATCTCAATTTTGTCCAGAAAGGTGAATCAAGCAGAGGCCTGGGGACCAGGACAAGAAAGCAATGTTGCATTTTATACTGGCAATCCCCACTTAGCATATGCAACAGAAATGGCTTGCCCTTGATATGCAAAGACCCATGAGACTGCTGGAACATGCAGACAGGTTGCTAACCCAAGAGGCATCAATTTTAATTGACCATCTCAGAGTCCTGGTAAGGGAAATCTCCATGCCTTTCTCTCGCCTTATCACAAGCAGTAAGTACAATGGATTAGCTAGTCATGGTCAGAACAGATCCACCAAAATCAATGAGGCAAATTAGTCATGACTAATTTAAATCCCATTTACTTCAATGGATCTACTCTAAAGATGACCAAGTCAAGATCCAGCCAGTTAACACCCACTTGCAACCATCAAGGTTAAATTTCAGTTCCTTTGAATTTTTCTAAAAATGTTTGTTTAAAGGGTGCACCCACTACCACCTGAGTCAGGCACTAAGACTAAAACTCCCTAAACAAATGCATCTCAAAATTCCATAAAAATTATTACACAACTGTTTACAATGTTTGGGCTACTGTTTACTTTTTGCTATTGATGTGTTTCCTTCCTTAAAAAACAAACAAAAAAAACCAATAGTAGCTCAGAGAATCCAACAAAAAAAACCTGTTTGTACTATAACCAACCTCGGAGATTGTTATCTATTACTAGAGGAGCTGAAAATAGCGTTTATAAATTGGAGAGAATAAGCAAGTTAAAAGAATCAAACCACCACAGAAAGCAGTCATAACAGAAGAATCTCTTCCAACCAAGGCTAATTGTTCAATACTTCAGTTTCTCAAGAATAATATAAATTTCACTTAACATCTTACAAAAATTAAAGCTACAAAGGATATATGATTGAATAACAAACCTGCTAGCCCTGAAACAGAAGCAAAATGTAAAAAACCTAAACAGAACACCAGGATCCTGAAAAGCCTTTTAATGTGTAGAAGGATCAAGTGTCTTGATTGCTCACATAAAATCTAGTCTACATTAAGTGGCATACATTGGATGTGAGCACCACTTTCCCAATTCTTAGAGAATGCTGTTCTGCAAAGGAGCAAACTTATAACTCACAAGGACCACGCTCCATGCCACCTCTAGTTATCTGAGAACTTTTTGGGCACACTTAGATGTCATATTAAACCAGGGACGGGGAATCTCCTTCAGCCTAAGGGACAAAGTCAGTTTTGGAGAAGCTTTTGGGGACTACATTTCAGTGGTGGGTGGGACCAAAGGCAGAGGGGGTGGGGCCAAAAATTCAGGAAATGCCAGCATATGGTATCTTATAGATCTTACTGCTTAGAATACGTATTTCAAGCTTTTAAAATTGCACAAAAGCTGGAAAACCACCCAATGATTGATATTTATTTATTTATTTATTTATTGCATTTTTATACCGCCCCATAGCCGAAGCTCTCTGGGCGGGTCACAAAAATTAAAACCATGAAATCATTTAAAAACTATAAAACAAGCCACAATCTAAAAACACAAAATAACATACAATATAAAAACACAACCAGAATAAAACCAAGCAGCAGGAATTAATACAGATTAAAATACAAATTTAAAACAGCAAGGATTAAAGTTGAGTTTATTTAACTGTTAAAATACTGGGAGAATAAAAAGGTCTTCACCTGGCGACAAAAAGAATACAAAGTAGGGGCCAGGCGAACCTCTCTGGGGAGCTCATTCCACAGCCGGGGTGCCACAGCGGAGAAAGCCCTCCTCCTAGTGGCCACCTGCCTCACTTCCTTTGGCAGGGGCTCACGGAGAAGGACCCCTGTAGATTATCTTAGGCTCCGGGCAGGTACATATGGGAGGAGGCGTTCCTTTAGATAACCTGGCCCCAAGCCGTTTAGGGCTTTAAATGTTAGTACCAGCACTTTGAATTGGGCCCGGACCTGGATCGGCAGCCAGTGAAGTTGGAAAAGGACTGGCGTAATATGGTCTCGTTGGCCAGTCCCCGTTAACAATCTGGCTGCCCTGTTTTATACCAGCTGAAGTTTCTGGACCATTTTCAAAGGCAGCCCCACGTATAACGCATTGCAGTAATCCAAACGAGAGGTTATGAGAGCATGGATAACTGTAGCTAGGCTATCTCTGTCCAGATAAGGGCGCAGTTGGTATATCAGCCTAAGCTGGTAAAAGATGCTCTTTGCCACCGAGTTCACCTGTGCCTCAAGTGACAGTTCTGGATCCAAGAGCACCCCCAAACTACGGACCCGATCCTTTAGGGGGAGTGCAACCCCCTCCAGAACAGGGTGAACATCACCTCGCCGGACAGACGAACCACCCACTAACAGTACCTCCGTCTTGTCTGGATTGAGTCTCAGTTTGTTAGCCCTCATCCAGTCCATTACCGTGCTCAGGCACTGATTCAGAACAGCCACTGCCTTACCTGGGTTTGTTGAAAAGGAGAAGTATAGCTGGGTGTCATCTGCATATTGGTGACATCTCAGCCCACATCTCCAGATAACCTCTCCCAGCGGCTTCATGTATATGTTAAACAGCATAGGGGATAAAATAGAGCCCTGTGGAACCCCATGGCTTAAATGCCACGGCACAGAGCAATAATCCCCCAGCACCACCTTCTGAAAACGGCCATCTAAGTAGGAGCGGAACCACTGCAGCGCAGTGCCTCCAACTCCCAGCCCAGACAACCTATCCAGAAGGATACCATGGTCGATGGTATCAAAAGCCGCTGAGAGGTCCAAGAGAACCAACAGGGTCGCACTCCCCCTGTCCCTCTCCCGGCAAAGGTCATCCCACAGGGCGACCAAGGCAGTTTCTGTTCCAAAACCAGGCCTGAAACCCGATTGAAATGGATCTAGATAATCCGTTTCATTCAAGAGTGTCTGGAGTTGTCCTGCAACCACCCGCTCAAGCACCTTGCCCAGGAAAGGAATGTTTGCCACCGGCCTATAGTTAACATCTTCCAGGTCCAGGTTAGGCTTTTTCAGGAGTGGTCTGATTACCACCTCTTTTAACGAGGCCGGCACCACTCCCTCTCTCAAGGAGGCATTTACAACCTCCTGGACCCAGCTGGCGGTCCCATCCTTATTTGATTTAATTAGCCATGACGGGCAAGGGTCAAGCACACAAGTGGTCGACCGGACTTGGCTAAGCACCTTGTCCATATCCTCAGGCCTCAGTAACTGAAACTCATCCAATAAAACTGGACCAGACAGTGCTCTGAACACCTCTACAAGCGGAGCTGCATTAAGCGTGGTGTCCAATTCAAGACGAATCTGAGCGACTTTATCTTCAAAGTGCCGTGCAAACTTGTCACAGTATGCTACCGAGGGTTTGGAGACAGTAGGCAGGGCCTTCTAGGGACCCCCCCGGAGGGCCAGATGTGGCCCCTGTTCTTCAGGCTATCCAATCCTGCATTAAACCATAGATTAGCATGAGGGGAACAAGCTCATGTACTCTCCCCTCTTCCCCGTTCCTCTGGTGCAGCTCCAAGTTTAGAAGCTTTCACTTACATGTTGCTTAACCCCAGCTTTTGCTTAACTGTTAATATTAAATTAACTCTGGTTTGATTGAAACCCATTGACTTCAAGCTTTGGTTTGAAGTTGGCTTGTTTAAAAAAACACCATGGTTAACTTAATATTAACCAGTTTTTGATTTGGTCATCACAAGGCACAATTAAGCAAAAATGGAAGCAAAAACTTCAAAACTTCCTGGAAGCCATGCCTGAGAGGGAATGAAGAGCACAAGAGCCTGAGGAGGATCACTGTGGCTCTTTTTTGTCATGATAACCAGCATTCCCAACCTGGTGCCATCCATGCTGGCTGCCCCAGCCAGCATGGCTAATAGTAAGGAATCTTGTGAGTTGTAATCCAAAACATCTGAAGGGCACCAAGTTGGAGAAGGCTGCGCTAAACTATGGTTTATCACTACATTGAAACTGGGTCAGAGTTGGTCTCTGTCTGTAGTAACAGAATAACCAAAAATAGGCAAGCCCTGGTTTTAATCTGTTCAGCCACATTTCTAATCGGTTTTTCAGAAAATAAGTCTCCTCCATTAGAAGTCACGATTATTCCCTCTTATCTGAAACACTAAAAGCACTTTGCAAGATAATTTTAGTTCTAACTGCTGCTTTGAACTGAGACATGCAGCATTTTTGAGACCTTATACAGCATAGTTTAGCTTTTTCCAAAAAAACTATGACCACTCTAGAGAAAAGGAACATGATAAAATGTCTGGCTGTTACTGGTACTAGCATATGGTTTGTATATACAGAACTCCTCCTTGTATATATAATTTCTATCTATAGAATTTTCTTAGAACTGTTTGTACAATGAGGTTTACTTGAAAAGGTTTAATTTTTAAATGGCTAGAACCTAGCAGCAAAATTATCTTCTTTAATCATGCTCACGGTAAATTAAGGACCCTTATTTCAATATGGTATATGCAGAGACATTATTCCATATGTTTCTCTACATAATTAACAAATGGAGACAGCAGTGACTTTCACATAACTCTGGCTTCCAATTATTCTCCCATCAATTTAAAAATAAGGCAGCAAGCTCTGATAGGTTTCCATCCCTGAAGTTGGATATTCCTAGGGTGACCATATTTTGGAAACCAAAAAGGAGGACAACATGGCCGCCCCTCCAAGGGGGCGTGCCCACCCAAACATGGTCTTGGTCACACGTCTGATTTCACAGCACATAATTAAACAAACCTGTACTACATAACATCTTAATGTTAAAATCACTGAAATAAAGAACAAGTGAGACATTCAAAGACATTTGTAGCTTTTGCTGTACTTTGAAGCTTTTGCCATACTCTGTGTGATACAGTCTCCCCTTCCCTCAGGTATCTTTTTTGACTGCAAATCCTTCACTGGATGACCATAGTCTCAACTTCCCTAACATTTAACACTCTTTCCCCATCACCTTTCTCAAATCCATACTTACAGATTCAGCATACTGCTACCACTGAATAAGTGCAGAAAAACCGAGTACAACAAACTAGCATTCAGAAAGAATATAAAATACTATCCCCCTGCAAACAAAAGCCATGGAACAAAATGGACTAACGGCTTCCCTCCTTTTATCCAAATATCTCCTGAATTTACACTGCCTCAGTGTGCAGAGAACAGAGATTCCAATCAGGGACCCAAAGAAAACTGGCCAAAAAAACCTCAGAAACAGGTCCCATTGATTTCAATGAAGCTTACTCCCAGATAAATGAATATAGGATTGCAGCCACTTAACATCTGTGCATCTTTCTCTAGCAAGTGCAAGCCCCTTCTGTCAAGGACAACTGTGCACTCACAGAACCTGGCCTCATGGATCATGCAACCAGCAGGTGCTCTCCAGAAAGATGCTTTCAGAGCCTAGGAGATCCAGACACATTCAGACAAGACACACTATGCACTCACATATTATCTTGCTGGGACAGAACAATTCCCAGAATGACCAGATACAAAAGAGGACAGGGCTCCTGCAACTTTAATTGTTGTGATGAAGCTTTGGCTATGTGGCGGTATATAAATGTAATAAATAAATAAATAAATAAATAGGGAATTACACCAGGTTGGGGGGAGGGAGGAATCCACAAAGCCACACTGTAAAATAATCATAATCACAATCTCAAAGCCATACAGAAAAGAAATGTCTGGAACCGAGCTGAAAGTTGTGAGTACATATATCCCTTCGCATGTAATATAATAATCATCATCACCTGCATCAGCACAAAAGCAGTTTTGGAGCCACATTTTTTTAAAAAAAATCATCAACATCCACACACACCTCACATACGGTCACCAAAGGCAATAAAAAATAAAATCTACATACCCCTGCATACCCACCCAAAGTGGGGGGAAACCCCACCCTTCCCCAAGACAATTTTTTAAAAAACTCCCCCCACACACTTAACCAGGGGGGGGGAGAATAAAAATCCACCCCACACTCATCCAAGGCAAAATAATCATAATCATAATCATAATGGCTAAAAATAGAATACAAATCCACCACACACCAACATACTCACCCATGGCAAAACTGATAATAGTTTTTAAACTCACCCAAGGCAACCCACTCTCTACACACATTCACCCAATTAAGAGTCTATCTACACTACTGCTATAAAACAGTTTTAAATGGTTTAAAACGGTTTATAACAGTTTTGAGAACTGTTGGGGCCCAGGACACGCTCCACAGACAGTTTTCAAAACGTTTCCAAAGTGTTTTATCCTGCGTGTGTAGATAGGCTCTAATTCATCAAAATCAGTACCCAAAGAATGGATAGAAAATCAGTAACAACTTATTTCATCATTGCAGCCAGAGATAAAATCCAATCTACCTCCCAACACCCCACTAGACTTGGATTGCAGCTAGAGACAGTTCATTTGGCCTGCATTACTTTAACACACACACACCACACACACAGGCGCACACAGGAGCAGCAATTCCCAGGTGGGCGCAGAGCGGAGGAACGTGCCAGTCCTTCTATTTTAAAAAGGGGGGAGATTAAGTTGAGGTAGCGCACTAGGTTAAAAAAGTCAGTTGAAGCCAAACCGTATTACCTGGTGGTTGGAGGGGATGAGGCACCCTCAGTGTAAAGCCCCCCTCTCTCTAGGTCTAGGGAGCAGGAAAATAAAATACCATCAGCCGCCTCAGCAGCCCCACTGGCCAGGCCCTGGCTAAGCAAACAGGGAGGGACCACGTCGGACCAGGTGGAAGCGAACCCAGGCAGCGGCTGCAGCCGTAATAACTCACATGCTGGCCGGAGGCCCAAGCGCCGGGAAGAAGCCCGAGCAGCGGCTGAATCAAGGCGCGGCTGTGGAAGACGAGGAGGGCAGGGCAGGCGGCGCTGGCTGGAGGCCCAGGCGCCGGCGGGAGCAAGTTTGGGCGAACCGCATGCAGTGCACGCGGAGGCTGAAAACGGAGGGGAGCTGAACAAAGAGCAACCAAATCGCCATGTGCTCATAAAAACGGGGAGGAGGCGCCCTAACTGGCCCGGGCAGGTGCAAGGTGAGCCACAAGCACCGCCACTGCTTTACCTCCTCCGCTGCCACTTCTCTCTTCATGCCCCACTGCTTCAGCGTCCTCCTCTGCTGCTTCTCCACCACCAATTCTCCGCTGCTGCTGCCACCACCACCGGTTCTCCTCCTCGGGTTTCCTCCTCCTCCTCCTCCTCCTCCTCCATCCGTCCGTCTTCTCCTCCTCCTCCTCCTCCTCCTCCTCCTCCGTCTGTCTTCTTCTTCTCCTCCTCTGTCTGTCTTCTTCTCTTCCTCCGTCTGTCTTCTTCTTCTTCTCCTCCTCCTCTGCCGTTGCCGCTCTCATCGCAGCAGCCTGGGCCCTGCTGCTGCTTCTGCTGTAAAAAGCCCCTGATCGGCCCGGGGAAGGGGCTAGAACGACGCGCACCCGGAAGTGCGGGTGCGCGTCGTTCCAGCCTCTTCCCCAGACGATCTGGGCCTTGTTCTTGGCCAGCGCAATCGCGCTACCCAAGAACAAGGCCCGGATGGCGGGGGGGGGGGAGGCTGGAACGACGCGTACCCGGAAGTGCGGGCGCGCGTCGTTCCGGCCTCTTCCCTCGCCGATCTGGGCCTTGTTCTTGGCCAGCGCAACCGCGCTAGCCAAGAACAAGGCCCAGATGGCACGGGAGAGGCCCAATTTTTCCGGACTTTGGGGGATATTTAAAAATTTCCCCCCCCGGACTCAAATTTGGCCCCTTTTCCCTGACATGTCCGGGGGGATCCAGACGTCTGGTCACTCTAGATATTCCTGATGCTAAAGCTGCTAGACACCTGTCCTGGTGACTTTTGGGGTCTTGTCTTGCCTCTTGTCTCATCTCTGTTGACATCTTACTTAAACTAACACTGAAACATTGCAGTTTTGGAAGCTAGAAAATCTTGATACAATGAATGGATACATGCAACCATTTTAATAGAGCTAAACTGAATTTGTACCAATGCAAATTTTCAAGGCAAAAAAGGAAGGCTTGACATTTCATGGCCACTATTATTTTAGGGTCCAAAGCTATGCATGTTTTGACAGAAGTAATGGCCTACAAAGGAGTTGTAGCCTTTTTTTCTGTCGAAACATGCATAGAATTGCGCCTTAACTGCCTTTTAGAAACTGCTGATTTCTTCTATCTACAGCTTCTGTGTGAGAGAGAGAGCAGGGCTGTTTTCTGTTTTAGACAATCATCATATAGGTGCTGTGATGGCATCACTTCTTCACAAAACTATTTAGATTTGGCTAGGTGATGTGAGACTCTAGTCTGTGTTATATTAGTGTTTGGGTGAGGGTCTGTTCATTCTGCTCACCCATGAGCAGTAACTGTGGCAATGGACAGATTAGTAGCATATCCCCCATGCGCTGCTGTGTTGGTGCAATAGGTCACATGCTCAGGACATACTTGCGTTAAAGGTGTAAGGGGCCATACTAATAATTCAGAAGAACTTTTCATACCCCAATAAAATCCCTTCAGACCTAAAGAGAATATTAAGTCTATGCTGCTGAGCAAGTTATGAATCATTTTGATTTTACTTTTAAATATTTGCTACTTGTGCAGAAGCCAAATACAGTTTTGTGGCAGGAAAGTGTCTTTTTCATTTGTATTTTTTAAGCCAAGTTAGCTACATAATTAAACAACTGGCACAAATATTTGGCCTTGAAAGCCTTATACAAACTTTACATAATAAACTTTATATGATGTCTTTATAATACATTTGATAATCATTCTTCTGTTTACAGGTAAAGAGGTCAATATGACTCCTAAGAAAAATATAGGATCTCATTTAGGCAATGAGGTAGAAGGAAGTATTACAATGCTCAAAATTTGGAATATATATTCAGTTCTCCCTTTCTTCCTTTGATTTCTGATATTTTTAAAAGATGCAAAACAGAATACCTGTGATTAAATAATCGGAAAGGTTATTTGAAGTTAGGGAGATTTAAAAATCCCTTGGTCGTTAGTTGTTCAAGATGTTACCCATTTAAGTTTTCTTGCAAATACACTGGTTGTATCCAGTGTCGTTCCTAGAGAAGACCCATTGAATTGTTAGACGAACATTGGATACAACCCAACGACTGCTTTTTAATTATGCTGGCTGACCCTTGTTTATATTAGGCTGATTACTGTTGGGATTTTCAAACAATTTACTTCTCAAATTGCACAAAACTTTCCTCAACAACAAGTAGGTGCCTTATGCAGATACCTCTGGCACCTGCGTTGCTTGCCATTGGGCTCAAATCTTCATGACAAAATTGATAAAGGCACCTGCACCCCCACCTCCTTTTCATCTCATGGGAAAATGACTGTCAAATTCATTTGTTATGATTCAAACCTGCAACTTTGCACTGTCATACTCAATTCACATTGGCATGGTTTATAATGCAGGTGAATTTTCTAATTCTAATCATGGCAAACAAATCAGAAAACCATTTATTACAAGGAGTGAAATAACATAGAAATGAAGCAACTGCTGCACTGTGTGAAGTGTGGACCCTTCATCTCTAAGGTACCATTACTCCTTATAAACCTTTGTGGTGTCTTCTTTGCATGGTCTGTATATATATTCAATGTTCTTGTTTTTATCATTTTAAATTGCTGTACACCCCCCCAAGATGGCTTTTTAGAAAATAAGGCAGCATAAAAACATAAATAATAAATATACTTAGCACTATACCTAGCACTTTACTGAAGCAGTTAAGAGAATGTATTCATGCTACTCACTTAAGGCTAAATCAATGGTGCTTACTTCTAAATAAATGCACAGAGGATTAGGGCACGCTACAACTCCTATTTGATTTTGTTTAGCCTAAGCTAGAGTGGTGTCAACTGAGATAGTCTGATAACTGTTCATGAGATAGTCTGATAACTGTTCATGATTAAGTAGCAAATAAATGTGAAGGCTGATTATAGAAACAAAAGAACACACAGCATGTGAAACTCCATACTGGTTAAAGAAAGTAGTCTAATATCAGTCACAATCAAGCAACACCGAACATCCAAAAGTGCAACTGATTTCTACTGAAATCAATACTATAAGTACCTGCTTTTTAAAGAATTTAAAATGCATGGCAAGTTCAAAAGCAAAATTATTTCCATTATTCCAGCAGTGACAGAATTCATCTGGTACATTAATCTTAACATTCCTTACAAGTGACTCAGGGATGTAGAAGAAAACATTCCCACTATCTGATCAGAGGCACGTCATGTTTTCCACACAGAAATGGCTGACAAAGAGCACTGGATAGTTGCACAACTGTACCATTTTTATGTTTGCTTTGTTAAGACAACCTCCAGCTGTTTAGAGTTCCCATGTTAAGAACACTGAAACTCTAAATACTTGCTCTTTTTATCCAAAAATAGTAACTACGTTTCAGGCAAATAATTAGTGTAAACCTAACATATACTTTTAATAAATTCATAATCATAGGAGGCATAACAAAGCAGAGATATATATGTTGCAGAAAATAAATACTGTTAACAAGTTTAGTACGGAAGAATGTTGCAAGTAAGCAGGAAGAAAATGGAAAGCAACAATGTAAAAACATTTTCCCTACATTTTTATCCTATCCCTCTGCCAAAGAGCTCATGACAGGATACAGAAAGTCTATCTTCCAGGTCCAGCCAGGGCCAGACCTGCTTAAATGGATGAGAAGTTCCTTGTGGGCTCCAATAAATCACTTCCCTAACCCCCACACTACTTTGCCTCTGTCCTTTCAAAAGGAAAGTTTGAGAGGAAGAGGGTTGAAGAGCTAAAGAAGCCTCCTCCAACTGGGTACCCTCCAGATGTTTTGATGACAACTCAGATCGGGAATGTTCGGACAACACAATAGTCAATGGTGAGTTAACAGTCAACTCCACGGTTGATTATCTAGGGGGTACTCCCCACACAACATGATTATAATCAACTGTGGTGTGGATTTGGGCCAGCGTCAAGTTGATTATTAGTCAACAGTGTATTTTATTGACACATCCCCTGCCCTCTCTCCCCTCCTCAGTCCTTCTGCTGATATCCCATCAGCTATTGCAAGTTATGCCAGCTGGACTAGAGTGGCAGCCGCCACTTTGCTCTCTCTTGCCAGGGGGACTCTGCAGTCACTGAAAATAACCAACTGTGTGCAATGAAATCGTCAATGGTGCCTGCCACACGACACGATAACCAAAGGTTGTTCAAATAGTCAACTCTCCACAGTGTTGGTTATTTCTGCCAAATAACCAACTGTGGTGGAAAAACTTCCAACATATGACACAATAACCAAAGGTTGTTCAAATAGTCAACTCTCCACAGTGTTGGTTACTTCTGCCAAATAATCAACTGTGGTGGAAAAACTTCCAACATATGACACAATAACCAACCGTTGACTATTTAACCCATCGTTGCTTATTTAACCCAACATTGGTTAACATGTCATCCAAACCCAGTCATCAGCTCCAGCAAGCATGCCCAATAGTCAGGGAATCCAGCAGAAGCAGCAGAGGTGGCATCAATCCCTTTATATTATTATTATTATTATTATTATTATTATTATTATTATTTATTACACTTATAAATTAAAACACTTTAAAACACTTTAAAACACTTAAAGCTGTCATTAAAACACTTACAAACATTTTAACTATTAAGCCACAACGTCAATCCAAACCTCAACTTGAGTTGTTAAAATGCCTGGGAGAAAAGAAAAGTTTTGACCTGGCGCTGAAAAGATAACAGTGTTGGCGCCAGGCGGGCCTCATTGGGAAGATCATTCCATAATTGAGGGGCCACCACAGAGAAGGCCCTCTCCCTTGTTGCCGTCCTCCGAGCTTCCCTTGGAGTAGGCACCCAGAGGAGGACCTTTGATGTTGAGCGTAGTGTACGGGTAGGTTCATGTCGGGAAAGACGTTCCATCAGGTATTGTGGTCCCAAACCGTGTAAGGCTTTATAGGTTAAAACCAGCACCTTGAATCGGCCTCGGAAGCGTACAGGCAGCCAATGCAAGCAGGCCAGAATCGGTCTTATATGTTTGAACCTTCTGGTCCCTGTTACCAATCTGGCCGCTGCATTCTGCACAAGCTGTAGCTTCTGAACCGTCTTCAAAGGCAGCCCCACGTAGAGCGCATTGCAGTAATCTAACTTGGAGGTTACCAGAGCATAGACAACTGAAGCCAGGTTATCCCTGTCCAGATAGGGGCGTAGCTGGGCCACCAGCCGAAGTTGGTAGAAGGCATTCCGTGCCACCGAGGTCACTTGAGCCTCAAGTAACAGAGATGGTTCTAGGAGAACCCCCAAGCTACGAACCTGCTCCTTCAGGGGGAGTGCAACCCCATCCAGAACAGGTTGAACACCCTCCATCCGGTCAGAGGAACCCCCCACTAACAGCATCTCAGTCTTGTCTGGATTGAGTTTCAGTTTATTAGCTCTCATCCAGTCCATTGTCGCAGCCAAGCACTGGTTCAACACATCCACAGCCTCACCTGATGAAGATGAAAAGGAGAAGTAGAGTTGCATGTCATCAGCGTACTGATGACAATGCACTCCAAAACTCCGGATGACTGCACCCAACTGTTTCATATAGATGTTGAACAGCATGAGGGACAAAACTGACCCCTGCGGAACACCATACTAGAAAATCCACGGGGCCAAGCAATGTCTCCCCAGCACCACCTTCTGGAGCCAACTCAACACAGTACCCTCAGGTCAAAAAGGAAAACAGAAAATGGGGGGGGGGGAGAGGCAACAGAGTGGCTTGCTTGAACACCTTAGTAGCCTTCCTCATTCTGGTGGCCTCAAGATGTGCCTGATTGCAATTTCCATAATGCCCAGCTAGCATGGCTAGCAGACACCATCAAAAGGCACAGCCCTGTTAGGAGGGGGAGGATACACTGTAAACATATTGACCAAAATATTCACTCGTAGAAAGAAAAGTTCACAAGTACGTGGGTACTTATTGCTTGTCCAGTTCCATATATCTAGTTTTGCTGGGGGAGGGCGTCACTCTGATGCCACTTAAAGCTGTTCTTCATAGAATAGTATCTAAAAAGGAGGCATAATTGTTTCTGAAGCCAGACATGAGAGGATGCTATCAATTCTCAATGTGTTTTAAGACCTACTCACACTCAACAGGGATGCAAAGAATTTACAGAACAATTCTATTCAGCATAGGGATCATTTGCTCAACCTTCTTATGCCTGTAACAACGAGAAAGAGGACAGCTTTCCCCACTTTGAGAGTTTATTTGGATACTGCTCTTTAACCTTAGTCATCAGGAGTAATCATGGGTATTTTCTTGATCAGCTTTCCCCAACTTGGTGTCCTCCAGTTATTTTGGACTACAACTCTCAGCATTACTGAACATGAGCTGTGTTGGCTGGGGCTAATGGGAGTTGAAGTCAAAAACTTTTGGAGGACACTATGTTTGGGAAGGCTGCACTTGATGGTTTCCATTTTAAGTCAATGTTTTGAGAAAACACACTTTCCTTTTAATTGAATCATAATATTTAGCACAATTGTAATAGTGGAACCTCTGATGTAGTGGGATTTACTACTAAACTGAGATGTAAAATTTCCAGAAATTTTGAAGCTATGGAAAAAAAACTGACTTTTTCCCAAGTTCTTTTTTTAAAAATGTAAATTTTCAGAAAAATTGAAAAACAAATGCAATATTAGAACTTTTTACATATTGCAAGTCACTTTGTTACTTTAGGAACATAAAATGTAATTATGTACAAGTTGGTTTGGCATAAAATTATCACATTTGGTATATTAAAAGTACAGTGTAATCAAGCAATTATTACAAATTGAATTTATTTTTAATTTTTTTTTACTTGTTTTGTAATAAATGGAGCTACAAGCTCCTGAACTGTAACGAACCTCTTTGGTTTTGCCAGTTTATGAGAAGCAGGCAAAAAATGATTTAAAAAACAAAACGAAAAGAAGAAATTATCAACATTAGTAACAAAGAAAATTATTTATGTCTCCACTAGTCCTCCACAGCTTCAAGCAGACATAAAGCACACATTCCCATAAAAAGAATGGAGAAAAAGGAGGGACTAAGATTTAATGGATATGCATGAAATTTAATCAGACTGATTTTCTGAGCTATAGCTATCACTATCAGTTTCAGTCTCTGCTTCAATGGCAGTGCCCCCTAGAGGCAGAAATGCATCTTGCTGTTGCATTTGAGAGTTGTAGTTTCAGTTTGCAACCTAGGACTTGCTTGTTCTCAGTGCACAGAAATGGTAATAATCTGATATGTACATAGTTTTTAGAAATCATTTGGAGAAGTAAATATATGAACACCTTGTCTTAAACATTTTATTCATCATCCTAAAATAAAACATTCCATAACCCATTTTTCCTTCAATTTTTTTTCATTTTTTTGGCAAAAACAAACAAACAAAGGATTCAGAAAAAATGGGAAAAAACTGTTCCCCCCCAAAATTTCCCTTTTTTTTTTTCCTGGGCCTTCACATCTCTACTACTGAACCTTTTTTTTTTTGTCACAAATCCCACTTTCAAGAAAATGGCATGCTTACATAGACCATTGCTGTAGTGGTCACACCTACTACTTCTGTAGATAAAAGTACATGAAAAGAAGACTGCATCAGTTTACCATAAAGCAAAAATTAATTTTGATTAGAATAAAACCAAATGGAGCTACTAAGTTTTACCTAGCAAAGTTTGACTCTACACATAATTAGCAAACTCTATGGCATTAAACCACAGCCATTGTGTTACTAAAAATGACTATGCCATTCTTTTAGTACTGTATATCCTATTAACATAACAATATCTGCTGACATCAAGCCAACTTATAAAGCTTTACTCCGGACTCACAAACAAGACTTTTAAACACTTTGGCTCAGTGCACAGGATGTATCAAACAGTTTAATTATGGAAACCCAATAATACAATGTAAAACTTAAGTTCATTTTCAACAAGTACAAGTTGATGAGACAGAGCAACTAAAGCTTTAAGAATTCTCTCAAACACCACACCAGTATCACTATTAAATAAATAAAATGTTTCACTTTCTGTGCAGAGATTGAGTGCATATAATTTTGCTACATGCCCTTTCTTTTGCTTTTAAAATAAAAATGTTAAAATAGTGTGTAATGCTCATTATCCCACAAATAATTGTACATGCATTTGAAACGCATTACTCTAATAGCTGGTCACTTAGCTTGTCCCTGGCTGTGGAAACTGCTGCAATGAAAAGGGTTGCTTGCCTACAGTATCTGATATTCTTCAAGTGGTTCTCTGGGCAAAACACGCAGAGCGCTTGCTCAAGTTCCTAGAAGAGTGCTGACACTCCAGTCCCCTTCTCTCAAGGCAACAATTTTGTGTAACTTAACTTAATATGCCTCAAGAGTCGGAATGAGATTCTAAGATGCAAATGGCTAGAGTTGATTTAAAATTCTTTCACTCGAGAACATAGAATCATAGAATAGTAGAGTTGGAAGGGGTCTATAAGGCCATCACGTCCAATCCCCTGCTCAATGCAGGAATTTACCTTAAAGCATACCTGACAGATGGTTGTCCAGCTGCCTCTTGAAGGCCTCTAGTGTGGGAGAGCCCACCACCTCCCTAGGTAATTGAGTCATGCTGGATCAGGCCAAGGGTCCATCTAGTCCAACATTCTGTTTATCCAGTGGCCAACAGGATGCCCATGGGAACCCACAATCAGGATGTGAGTGCAACAGCACCCTCCCACGCATGTTCCCCAGCAACTGGTGTACACAAACTTACTGCCTCTGATTTCTGGAGGTAGCACAGAGCATCAAGACAAGTAGCCACTGATAGCCTTCTCCTCCATGTATTTATCCAACCCCCTTTTAAAGCTATCCAAATTTGTGGCCATCACTATGTCTTGTGGCAGTGAATTCCATAGTTTAACTATGTGTTGTTTGAAGAAGTACTTCCTTTTATCTGCCCTGAATCTTCCACCCATCAGCTTCATGGGATGATCCCAGGTTTTAGTATTACGAGGGAGAAAAATGTCTTCCTCATAAAATAGGTTATGAAGGACAGGTCTGTCAAATGCAAAATTTTCTATGATGGGGTGGGAACCTTAAGCTCAGAGGCAATTTTGGCTTTTCTGGGGGTCCGATCTGGCCCTCCAGGGTTCCTCAGATGGCCATGCCCCCATCAGATTCAGCCAATGCCTTGAGGAGCTGTCTGAACCCTGAGCAAGCTCCACTTCCACTTTAGTCTCTGGAGAAGGGAGGTAACAGGACTCAGGACTCAGCCAGTTTCTTGAGGCGCCGGCTGAATGCACAGCTGGCTCTGCTGCTCCCCCTCCCTTCCTGAACTGGGGAGGGTGAAAGAGGAGGGAAACAGACTGTGATGTCAAGGCATTCTCCTTGAGGCTGCAGAAAATTGCTCTTTTATTCTTTGAAAGGGGCATAGTGACCCCTTTTGGGCCAAAGGTCCTCATCCCTATATTAAAAGATACGTTTTATTTCCAACTGAAAACAATTTTATAACTCATCAATGTTCTGAAAAACTAAAAGCTTATTATTTATTACCATGAATGGTCAGTCAGAACAAAAGTGACACTAACAGTTACCCCTCTGGAGACTATCAGAGGCTGCCTCCAGAAGAGAGGTTTAAAGCTCTTTCAAGGCGCTTAAATTTTTTTACCTCTACAAGGAGGGAGCGCAAATCGGGCGTAGAGGCGCGCTATCCCTCCGATTGTGCGCATTATCGAATGCGCGTTAAATAGCGAGTTTTATTTTGTGGCGGGATGTGAAGCCAGCGCCCTGCCTCCCGAGTAGTGCTGCTGCTGCTGCTGCTGGCTCCCCCGCTCGGCTCCTGGCTCCGCTCCTACCAGGCTCCGTCTTCCAGCTCCCTTTTCCCTTTTTCTTGCCTTGTTCCCCCCCCCCCCTTGCTCCGTTTCATTCAATCGCCCCGTCAGTTCCTTCGCTCTCCAGCATAACAACTCGCAGGGACCTGCCTTAAAGAGACAGGCGCCTGCCCGCCCGCCCTACCTCCCCCCTCCCCTCTCCCTGCCTGCCTCTCGTGCAGAGGTATTAGGCGTAAATGCGCTTCAGCGATGAAGCGCATAATCACTTAACCAGGCGCAAAAGCGAATCCTTGTGGAGGGGACCAGATTCTTTAAAAAGAAGATGACAAAATCACAGGTTTGGCACTACAAGGGTTAAATTTAGCTTGTTGGCAAACTAAATTTAACCCTTTCAGTGCTGTGTAGAGACTACAGAGCACCAAAGCTAGTTTTCGAACAAGTTAAATTTCCCCCTTTGGGTGCTCTGTTGCTGCTATGGATGCATTTTTTAAAAAAAAATGGGGGGGGGCACAGGGAATGGCAGGGAATGGGTTGCTGGGGGATGCATGGGGATAGCAGCGGGGGCTGCATGTAGCCCGTGGGACATGTGTTAGAACTAGAATAGCATCATATGCATCAAAACAGCAGGCCTTTTCCTCTGGAGGCCCTAATCCAAAAATAATAATAATAATAAATACAAGACTAACAGGAGCCAGTTACAAATTGCTCTTCAGGAGAGAGAGAGTCATACTCAGTCGTGAAGCACCTGCTTATATCCAGAGAGCCCCAAGTTCAATCCCCAGCACCTGTAATTAAAAAGAACCAGATAACAAGTAACAGGGAAAGATACTGGCTGAGATCCTGGAGAAGTGCTGCAGTAAAAGTAGACCAGGGGTGCCCAAACTTTTTGGACCTACGGGCATATTTGGGAATTTGAGACCATGCTGTGGGCACCACCACAAAATGCCTGATCAGTGTATTGTGGCTTTGGCATCTACCTATCACGTCTAGGGATGTTAAGCTGCGTCTTATTCAGCAAAACCTTTTGCTTCACGTCTATTGGATGACCCCTCATCATCTCTTTGATAAGAGATTGTTGCTAGTGGAGCAATATAGCTAATGCTTTTTTAAAACATATGTTTTGGCAGTGTTCAGTAGTTGCTTCTTTTGGGGAAGAGGTTATTACACATATACATTTTGTACTGGAATAGTCTTTAATATTCACTGATATACATACTCTTTCAAATTATTTACTTGCTTCATGAAAATTAAGAAATGATCAGCATAAATGGATTCTCTGCTCCCTTTCAAAGCTAAAAGATTGACAAAACAAGACTGGAAGGATAAACACTCACCTCCTATAATGCCTGAGAACTTGTATAACACTTCTAATATTTGGTGGCATATAGACGCCATCACCTTCAGATGCATACTTATTTGAGTAGTTGGTTGAAACCCATGTAGAAAGATTTCATACAAATCTATGCTGCCTGAGGATTATTGGACGCAGTCCAAAACATCTGAAGAGTACTGGGTTGGTGAAAGCTGCATAAGAATGGGTTCTTTTAGAAATAGGCCATATAAACTATGGGCGTATACTGTGGATATAAACTCCCTAAAGGCCTTAAAATGGGAGATGTTGGGAGTGGGCTGCAGTGGGAGAGGGGGAGAAGCCACCCTCCAATTTTTGGTATTTAGAGATTCAATTGATACTTCAAAAATTCAGGCATGATCAATGACATGGTTCAAATTAACTTTTTTCTGAGACAATGTTCAAATAATAAATATTAATAGCTAGATTATCCAAATCACTTTCATACCTGAAAATGTAACACTGGCTCCTAGCCAATGATGGATCATAAATTGGTAGCCAGCTTTGTGAATGTTGTCCTTGCAGAGCAATTGCCCACCTTCATTCTTGGCATTAACCCATTGTATCGAGGGATATGTGCATCAATACAAACCCTGATTAACACAAACCACTGCTCCTTCATACACCATAGACTGTAACCTGAGTTTTCAATGGCATGGTACATAAATGTAACAAGAGAATCTGGTTTGCTACAAGAGAATCTGTTGTTTAAGCATGGCTGCAAATATATGAAATGTTTAATTCAGTGGGTCTTTCATCCAAGTAAGCAGACTTGGGCTCAAGCTTCCTGTGTTTCTGCTATATATTTTTCTTGACACTGCACTGTATTTTATGAGAAACTGAACTACACTAACTGAACTATAGAAATCTAAGTATTTTAAATAACACATAAGGAAAAGTTTAATTAAAATAATTATAGACATGTATTATTGTTCCCTTGCCTGTCCACTCTTACTCCATTCTTACATGCAGAAATACGTAAGTTGGTCTTAAACATGACTACCCATTTTAAAAGGCAAGTTACAAAATACCTCAGTCCTTCTGGTAACTTTCAGTGGTGCTTTGCCTTTTGCTCCAATTTTCAGTTTTTTTTTTTGTATCATTTGTGCATTATTTCATTCAATGATTTATAAAGCACCTATAGCCTCAGCAATTAGTTGTACTTCTGATAGAGCCTTAAAAGGTATTGTTTACATTTGTGTTTCTGTGATGGTATGTCAAGGTTGTTGGGATATAGCAATTTCTCTCTTCTCATACATCTATCCCTTTTTTCAAACAAGAAATTCAAACAAAACAAAAGCTTTTCTGTATTAAATTCTGATTTAATAATCTGTAACAAAGCCTCTACATTTATTTATATGCAACATGAGAATAATTTGTTAACTAACTTTAAAAGTAGTGAAAGTTTGCTGGCTTCTTACAAACTTGACATATTCCGCACACTCATATACACACACAAAAATTTAAACAAGTCCTTTTAAGGCTGCATAGCTTCTGTCTACAAAAAAAAAAAAAAAACCTTCATGAAGTGCCTGAACCGGGATGCTAGTTTCTGCAACACTCCACTGCCCCTTAAAAGAGTCCAGCTGTGTTCAAGGCATACACATACATGGGCACATCTTCATATATTATTCTCCAATAAAAGGTGAGAGAGATGGTTCCTAGCTGTTGAGCAGTTTAGAAAAGGTGTCTAAAACAGCTGAAATGGATGTTAAATGGAATAAAAATCTTTTGAGATGCATTTCAATCCAACACAATGTTTCATCCACATCACAAGCACAGAGCACTTTTAATGTCATTTACTGTCTGCAGAGTTCAAGTGTGTGGGTGTCATGGCAATCTTGAAGGGGTCAAGATATGAAAAGTATCTCTCTGGCTTCGCGTGCCACTTACTGTTTACATATATTTCAAATTGGGCTGGCCTCGACTCTGTGACCATGAACCCACACTACAGGCAAAAGCAATTGCAGGAGCAGTGAAAGCCATGGACCCTGTCTGTACATTTATATGTATGGAACGCATCACATATTTTGAACATAGGAGAGACAGTGTAGTGCAGTGGTTAGAGTGGTTGCTGTGATAGTGGGAAAACTAAGTGAGCCATAGAAGTTACTTGGTGATCTTGTGCAAATTATTTATCTTGGTCTGATCAAATCTGGTTTACCCAGATTTTGCAAGTTGCGTGCTTATGACCAAATTAAATATAATGGGGGACAAGTATGAGCAGAGCTTCCCACTGTTCTTTTCTTTATTTTACTTTAAAAAGCAGTTGTGGAAGAACAGATCAGGTTTTGTCCACCATGGTAGGGATGGGGTGGGTGGGGATGGAACACGTCTAGCCCTTTCTCCAACACAGTTTTCCTGGTTTTGATGCAGCTATTTACCCTGTGGGGGGAAAGATAATGGTATTGTCGTTTTTCCACCCAAAGCAAAATATCAACTCTGGGGTGGCGATGTAATTTAAGATTAGGATCATAGTGCTGGGGAAAGAATGAGATTACTACTGTGGCTCCTATCATGTCTCCTACACCAGGGCTGCTTTTTAATATGAATACACACACACACACACACCACCCCAATATGTAGATCCTATTCACAGATCTGCCATATAACATATAACATATAGCTCTAATATGCCATTCCTTGTGAAGCTGTCATGTAACCAGGAGGTTATCTGTTTTACTGCCTTCTTGTCAGTGGAGCTAATTGGGCCCGTTACAAAGGGAATCAAGGTACTTATTCTGGTTTGCAAAACATACCATGGCTCACTGTGCAGGCACCATTTTACACATGCAGGGGGTTGTCATGTCAGCTAAATCTGGCCATCAGGGATTAATGTGAGGCTTGTTGTCAGAAAATAAACATTTTCCAGAAATTTTCTGCTCCCTCCCCTCCCCTCCCCTGCCCAAGCCTTCACATCCCTCCTGCTGCCTGAAACTCTAGAGAGATGTTGCCAATCAGTGAAGACAATACTGAGCTAAATTTACCAGTGGTCTGACTTGGTATAAAGGGAGCTTCATGCATTCCTATATTTAAACTGGCGATGCAATATTTGATGCAGGTTATTTGTGATGATGAAAAACTGATCCAAAACAGGTTGGCAGATTTTTCTCATCATGCTGCAGTAGCCCAAATGCCTTCAAAACAATTCTCTGGTGGATTGAAAGGACTCCATCATAGATAGTAACAGCTATGGCAAGCTAAATAGGTACCAAGCATCATCACCAGATATGTAGATACAAAATGACAGGAGTGGCTATGTTAGAGCGAGCTCTAAGCACTCCTATACAGTATTTATCATAGCTAGAATTCAATAGCTGGATTATACAGATGGCTTTGGCCAGGAAACTGAATACCTTCCAACAAAAAGAATAAATGTGTTTCTTCCAACTACTTGCCTCCCATGGGGCGAATCAGAATAATCTTATATGTGGCAGTTATGGAAATAACATTAGTTTTAAAAACCCATATAAATAATTGTAATTCTGTGAGTAACCCTAAACAACATTTTCCTGGAGGCACCAAAAGACAGAACGCAGCACAAGCTAGAGAGCAGAACACATACATTCATGTAAGCTAGACATTGTAATCTATATATGGGGGGAAACAGAAGACCAGTAACAAATTATAAACACCTTTTCCTAAGACAGATTTCTGCCTTTTCGCAAGGGCCTATTTAGAATCAAGAAGAGAGTTTAGCTGACACCCTTTTATTGGTTTATCTCAAATATAGGTTCTGCACAATATTATAAGTAGTCCATTTATTAGGAGTACTTCATACTAGGACATTACAACAAAACCATAATGAATTTGCACTGTGTGAGAAATCAGGTTCCTACTTTACTTGATTAAGATTAGTGTTTGTATCTGTTGTGAGATTTTTTTTATCCTACAATAACAAAAGTATTGTAAAAGAGGTGAGCAAGTATTTTTTAGTATCTCAACTAACTAACAAATATTTTTGCAATGGGAGGCGACAGAGGTGGCTACAATGGCCATATTTTGGAGAGGTATCTGAAGTTATTCTTACACCAATGATCTTTGGTGCTGATAATTACTATAATTCATATTTTTATTACTTGATGAATGCTGTATATGAATTACCAGATAGTCCTAGTGGTTTTTTTGTTTGAGAGTATGGTATGCATGCATGAAAATCTGAACATCTCAAACTACTTGATAAACAATGCAATTAAGATGTCACAACTATATTAAACTTGATATCATTAACTAGTTTCCAAGTTAACCAATACTACATTACAAGCAGTTCCAGAGTTAAATATTTGCTGCACATATTAATGCAGTTATTTGTAATGGTGACCTGACCCCATCCCTCTCCAGAGACAAGTAAAAAGAAGTCCCAAAACATTGTGCTGTTGAACTGCAGGAATTTTTAGTCAACATCTGAAGGTTTATATTTAAGCACAGACTCAAGGTTCTCATGTTTGATGCAACACAACATGCAATGAAAAACATAAAATAAACATAAAATACACACATCTACTAATAATAGTTTGATATCTGCAGTGGTCATAAATTCAATCATCCAAGCACTGAGCTAAATAGCAGGGACATTCTTGCTCATATATTGGTGCAGACTGCAGTATTCGAGTTGCTCATTCACACATTAATTAAGCTTTTTGCTTCATACAGGCACAGCATGCTAAGGGCCCTTATCTATGAGAAAATTGCATTCAATAAGAGATTAGTCATATTATTTTTCCTGTGAACGCAGTTTACAATAAGATTAGCTTAAAGTAAAGTGAGCTTAAATAACGATGGAAACTGAAAGAACACTCCAGTCATCATTTGCCAGTGTCATTTTAAGTGAGTACTCGCAAACATAACTAGCTTAAGTGCAATTCTGAGATCCTACTCAAGCAACACACTAGCTAAATGTCAGATTTGCAGTGACGAGACATAAAATACCTGCAATACACTGGCATGAAGGTAACCTTTTGAGTGATAGTTTCTCTGACACACGGAGGATATTGTATGACTGGCATATGATTGGCTTTTCAATGTCTGTATTAGAAAATGGGAACACTGCTTCTCAAGAAAATCCTTCTCATCCACTGTTTCAAAACACTCGTATGCCTGGAAGCCACTATGCTCAAAATCAATTAGTGCTTGGAAAATTATGAAAATGGCTATTTCGTTTTCTCATTTCTCAGGTTAAAGTGGTATTAGGTTGATTAATGATAATTAAATTGGTCTTCTGTTTATGAGTTAAGAGAATTATGCAATACTGATTTTAATTTCAACATTTAACAGAGGGTACCTATGGTCTATGCTAAAAAAAAAACATACCTTCTGCCACCCCTCAAGCCTTGTTGCAAAGCCAGCAGTTTCTTTTCCTGATCAGAGCCTCTTTTGAGTAGAAAAGTATATTTGTACAGGTTAGTGTCATTTTAATGACAACATATTTTAAAGCATAGATAAAATTAGATATCTTATTATGACACAAAGGAACCCTTGATATGAAGAATTCCATTTACTGACCTATTTGTTCATTCAAATCTATCCTGGAAAATGAATTATCACAACAGGGTGCTGTTAACCTACGTTTAGCTGCAACAAGTTTTCATCAACACATTGACTATATAAACCAAGATTTATATTGGTTAAGGAGAACAAAAGGACAGCAAAAATGTTGTTGGAGAAATACTGGCTCCTGCTGCTACAGCATTTTATGCCACTAACTGGAAAATACTCAGTGTAATGACACCAGAATGTGAAGTAAGTTCTACTTACTTGGGGGTGCTCCTTGATCCTACCCTATCCCTGGAAGTTCAGGTAGCAGCAATAGTGCATTTGCACAACTACATTTGGTGCACCAGCTGCAACCTTTCCTGTGTCAGTATCACTGGGTTACAATTATTCATGCCTTGGTTACATCATGTTTAGACTACTGCAATGTGCTCTACATGGGGTTACCCCTGAAGAGTGTCCAAAAGCAGCAAATAAATCAATATGAGGCAGCTAGGGTGCTAACTTGTGTACAGCATTGGGACCATAGCACACCTGTATTGAAAGACCAGCAGTGGTTGCCACTTGAGTTTTCTAGGCTCGATTCAAGGTCTTAATTTTAATCTGTAAATCCCTGAACAATTTAGCACTTGGCACTATAACGAATCACCTATCCCATTATAATAAGATTTGTAGAACAGGCCCTTTGTGGGCACTCTTACCCTGCAGAAGTCCATTTGCCAGACATTCATGAAAGGACTTTATCTTGTGTCACTCCCAAACTCTGGAATGTGCTTCCTCGACAACTATGATTGGCCCCATGCTGTAGGCTTTTAGAAAGGGTTTGAACATACATCTTTTCAATGTAGCCTTTTAAATTATGTAGTTTTTTTTGGTGTTCTAAGGGTGCAATCCCTTAGACAGAAAAAAGTATTCCCCAGCATGGCTAGCTGAGGAATGCTGGGAGTTGTATAGCTTTTTTCTATCTAAACACAGGAAGCTGCCTTTTACTGAGTCAAACCATTGGTCCATCTAGCCTAGTATTGTCGACACTGACAGGCAGCGGCTTTCCAGAATTTCAAGCAGGAATTTTTCCTTCCCCTACCTGGAGATACCGGGGATTGAACCTGGGACCTTCTGCATGCCAAGCATGTGCTCTATCATACTTAGGCTGACCATCTGAAAAGGAGGACAGGGCTCATATAACTTTAACAGTTGTAGAGAAAAGGGAATTTCAATCAGTGTCATTTGTATGCAATTAGTTGCTGGTGATATTCCCTCTTCATCACAACAGTTAAAGTTGCAGAGCCCTGCCTTCTTTTGTATATGGTCACTCTAGTATAGTGCCTGCACCTTTAACTGTTGTGATGAAGAGGGAATTTCACCAGGTATGAATTGCATACAAATGACACCGGCTGAAATTCCCTTTTCTCTACAACTGTTAAAGTTATATGAGCCCTGTCCTTCTTTTCAGATGGTCAGCCTAATCATACTGAGCTATGGCACCTCCATTAATTGTGTTTTTAATGTTCTTATTTTTATTTTTAGGTTTTACATTTTTAAGATTTTATTGTTTTAAATTGCTGGGCACTTTAGCAAATAAGGTAGCATATTATTATTAGTATTAGTATCATCATCATCATCAACAACAACAACAACAACAACAGACATTACAGATAAGAAACTCTACACTCAGTCACTATTTTCAGCACCATTTTACAACAACAACTATTTCTATCTCAAACATCAGTCCATAAGTAGAAAAAATCATTAGCTCTTTCCTCATGTATTTATTTTTTGTATCCCTTCATGAAATCCAGGACCCTTCTGAGGTCTAAATGCTTGGATTAGCTGTACTGGATTTAGCACTGAATAAATGCAGGAAATCCTTTCAGCTGTACATTGTTGATAACGTTCTAAAGTGCAATATAGTTAATACAAAACAGTTATACTTTTTTAAAACACTCACACACACAATTAATCTAGATAAGACTTAGCCACTTCCCAAAGGATCTTTAGGGCACTGACACTCCTGCAAGGCTGATCAACATAAGACACCATAATTAAGAAGACTACCCTTTATTTTTATTTATTATATTTCTATATTGCACTCTTCCTGAAGGTGCACACGGTGACATGGACTACATGATACAGACATTAGGTGGGGGTAGGCAACATAGCATCAATGGGCACCAGTGGCTCTTAGACAACATTCTTGGTGACCAACAAGGTACCTTACCACTCCCACTTTTCTTTTTTAAAATAACAACAGTTGTTTCTGGCAGCAAGGATCACTTCAAACCAAAGTGCCATCTGCCATCTTCATTTCCCATATATGAGCTCCGTCACACGTACTTTTTTTCCTGGTATACACCCACAATTTTTTTCCTGGTATACACCCACCTCCGTTTCATTAGTGTGGCAAGAGCTGTCACTTTCACAATGGTCACTATACCAGGGGGCTCTCTTTTCACTTGTTTACTCTCCTATTATTCTACCTGCCTCACCCCACCCCTTCTCCTTCCCCCTTCAGTTCACTGGTTCTTGTACGGTGATGGACGTGGGAGCCTCCCCCCCTTGCTCTGGCTTTGTTGTCTAGCATTTTACCAATTTCAGTGTTTAATCAGCTGGGCACCATTTCTGCAGGTAAGGAGGGTGCGGTTGGCACAGCAAAAGCCCATCCGACCAGCTCAGCAAAAGCCCATTCGTTCGACACGGTGTGCTGGTGGAGGAGAATCGCCCTGCCCTCCTCTTTTGTCAACAAGCACATGTTCAAAACACACACTTCCAACAAAAGACATAATGCGAAGATGCTAATACATGGGGATGGAAGGGCACTTTAATGCCGCATGGAGGAAATAAACCAGACTTTCCCTGCTCTAGGAAAACACTAAAAATGGAGGAGAAAAGGTGAGGTAACTGCAGGACCGGCATGGCATCATGTGAGTACCATGCTGCAAAACAGCAAAACAGGCATGATGAGAGTGGGATAAAACACTGGAGTGATGGAGCTCTGGGCCACATGTGGAGCTCAGTGAAATTCTTAAGAAATGAAGATGGTGGGCAGCTGCAGCCTGATGCTTCCCTCTGCGGCATACCCAGCCACTAATAAGAATGGGGAAAAAAGAAAAATGGAAGGGGTAGAGACTAAAGAGAGCAGAAGCAGGGGGCTAGGAAGGGCAGCGATTGCTGCTTCCCCCAGCCCCACATGTATCACCCCACCGCCATTTGTATCATTCCCCGTGCTGCAGCATGGGTTGGAATGTTATCCAAACCCCGTGCATGGCACGGAGGGGGTCACACCCACCCTACAACCTACGATGTGCAGTAGAGGTTGTAGATTGGATACAACACTCCCTCCTGCCGGGTTCAGATGACATACCAACCCACGCTGCAGTGCAGGGTAACATAGATAGCAGTTGCATGCGCAACACCATGGGTGAGCAGCCACAATGGTTGTTTCCCTCGCTGTGATCCTGCAAACTTTCCAAGACAAAGAGGGTGGGGGAAGATAGATGAATGGGGCTGTGGTGTGTGTGTGTGCATTTATGGCAAAGAGTATGTCTATGGGTGGTGAGCCAGAGAGAGAGCTTTGATTCAGAGTGAGACAGAGAAAGAAAAAATGGGTGAATTGGTTGGTTGACAAAGGGGGTGGCAGAGAAAGTTTGCCTTCCATAAAACAGGATTCTACTAGCACTGAAAAGCGTAGGTTCAAAGCAGTTGGGGCTCAGATCCCACCTCTACTTTGTAGTCAGTCATTTGGGCAGGTTGCTTATCCTTTTGAATAGCCAGGCTATTTTGTTGTGGCGCTCAGATTAGTTTCTCAAATTTCCAAATGTGCCCAACAGGCCCAGAAAAGGTTGCCTATCCTTGCAACAACAACAATGCAAATTTATCCAATTCAATAAAATCAATGGTTATAGTAGCATTACACCCACACCCACGAACACTCAAATAGCACTCAGAAATAATAAACTCAGTAGACAACAATCTAATATAGTATGTTCACCATTTTCAGACTTGGGATGTGCAACATGCAATCCACTTTAACTTTTTTCTGCATATGCTTATTTAACTACCAACTTCCTCTTTCTCCTCGTCATCTTGCCACCTATTCCTATAACTGCATGTTTATGTATTTCACTCAGCAGAGATAAACATATCTAAGCATATTCTCAAGTCCATAAGCTTTTCTGAAAAGGACTAAGGACCACACTACATGGGAGACTAGTGAATGAACCTTCCAATGTCCTTTCACTTAAAAGCAGCTATAGGGCCCAAATAGAATTAATGCACTGTTGCTGGAAAGGAGTGCTAGCCCCACAGCCAAAACATTTCAGATAGAGAACGTTTCACACCATTCTTCCAATTCAAGTTTGGATCCCCTGTTTTTAAGTGAAGATCAGCACATCAGAATACCGATACACATAGTTTGGCTTTGATAAAATATTAGCCCATCAAGCACAATTTTGCAAGTTTAGGAGAAAAAAACCTCTTGTAGCTATCACTGCACACACAGAATACCTATACTGGAGCGTATCTTACAAGGAAAAAATTATCAGCAAATGCATCACCCTAAATGAAGAATGCTAAAGTTTCTATCAAGAAACAGTAACTGAAGTCCAACTTTTCAAGAATAAATATATGTAACATATATTTACATATATGCATTGAATGCTCCTTGGTATATTTAACACATTTGTTCTTGGCTATCTGTCAAGATACCAAACAAACCGAATATAATTAATCTCATCAGAACATCTGCATAGTGTCTCACTCAACAGTCATCCATACTTATCCACAAGTTTGTAACTCACATTTCCTCTGCACAAACATTTCCTCTGACGTGGGGGAAGGGGGGAAAAGAACTACTTAACCTCATAGTATTTTGTAACAGTGTTGCAATAGATGCCTCAAAAGGGGAATTATCATGTAAGAAGAGAGAATTAGGTTTTTCCAAGAACAAGTTAAACACAGCGATACAATGCCACGTCAGAACATGGATGTAAACTTTCAGTTCATTTAGGTAAACTGTGTTGAGTTTGCTCGCTCAATGTAACTGAAAACATTCTTTCCTGTGGCAAAAGAGCGTTCAGTGATCATAAAGATCACAGCTGTGAATGTAAACAAATTTGATTTCAAATGTTTAACATTATTAATGAGTATTGATCTAGAACCCACTATGTAATACAAATGTTGCTCACAATCCAACGCAAAGTTAGGCTCATGTAAGTGAACTGATTTCACTAAGTTTGTGATAACTATGTGCAGGTTTGCAGCTATTATATATTAAACTTATCCCCTACATTTCAATCTACAACACGACAACTAACTATTAAGAATAAAAGCAGCTTTGAGGTAAACATTTTAATCTGTATAGACACAAAATTCTATGGAGAACTATATGGGTCACATTTAGCTTCAAAACAAGCTAAATTTGGCCCGTTTAGTTCTCCATAGCACTTACAAGGCCATGACTTCTATTTTTTAAATAAATAAATAAATATATATATATATATATATATATTTGCCATGGCAGAGGCCACATGCAGCCTCTAGGCCATGTGTTGTCCACCCGTGTTCTAGATCCTAGAGGAAGAAAGGATCCTAGATTACGCAAACTACTGAAAAAGAAATCTTGATCTCAATCTAGCATTCTGAGCTTTTCACCCATCTTCTGATCTTCAATTCTAGGAAGCACAGCTGTTGCATTTATAAGTCTGATAACTTATGGTACCCAAGACAGAATTTGTGCTGGAAACCCAAAGAACAGTCCCTGGACCCAGTCCCCGGAATGTATACCAGATCTTCTTTTTAAACAAGCTGGTTGTCCTGTCGATAGAGTCATTTGTTTATTTGTCAAAATCAAGGTGCTGTTTTTTGGCCTTTAAAGCCTTAAATGGTTTGGGACCACATCATCTGAAGGACCACCAACATCTGTATGAGACTGCTCAAGTATTAAGATCAGTGTCAGAAGCTCTACTCTCTGGCTCATCAGCAAGAGCCATTAGGCCGACAAATACTAGGGACATGGCTTTTTTAGTGGTGGCCCCATACTTTTGGAACTTCCTTCCCAGGGGAGATATGTATGGACTCATCACTGCTGACCTTATATACATAAAAATTAAAAAACATCCTCAAGTCACAATTACCCCCTTCTGCATCTGGTGCTTTAAAATCATTAGCTACTGCATGTGTGTTTCATTGTAATATGTATGTTCATATTGTTGTAATATTGTAAGCTGCGTTGAGAGGGCAGTGAGCCCTGAAAGGTGGGTTTAAAAGTTTCAAATAAATAAATAAATACTTGCACTGTATGTGCCTGTAATTGCTATTATCCTAAAAATGTAAATTGCCCTGAGAATTTTATTGATGAGTGGCATATACATTTTTGGCACTAAATTTTAGTATTTGTGCTCTGGTGCCACTCTCCATTACACTCCACCTCCTTCAAGACAGTCCAGTAGAACAGTATCTTATTCCAGTTGTCCAGACCCCTTAAACAGGTACCAAGAGGTTTCCACTGGTACATGCAATGTGTTTCCGATTGTCTTAAGTGGGATATTATTTGTGCACCCCAGATTCCCATAGCCCCATCATTTACCTTGTCATCTCCAGAGTCACCTGTAAAATAGCCTACCAGTAATTTTGTGCCTCCACAAATGCATACCGGCTTTAATCCAGATACAAGTTAAAAGGGACATCAGTAAGGGTAAGCTTATCATACTGAATGGAGAAAGGGTATGCATACTTAGGAAAAAACAAACCTAAGCAACTGAAAGAAAAATGATTCTCAATTAAGAGGTTATCCTCAGAAAACACTGTTGTACTCCAACTAAGAGGGAAGAATAATGTCCTATTACACATGTGTTTTGCAGTAAGGACCAAACAGGAAATTAAGACTTCTAGCTGGTCAGTTTTCTGTGTTATGCTCACAGATCAAACTAGTCTGTTATATTGACCACACAATCACCACAGCCCACCATGGCTTGTGACGTGAGCCATTTTGAATATTCAACTGGTGGTGGGGAGTTGCCATGGTTTCTTGCGTCATCTGAACCCAGGCATCAGGGGTTGTTAGAGGGTTAAACAACTCTCAAATAATGCATGGTATGTTGTAAAGTTATTTGAGGCTTGTGTAACCTCAAGCAAACTCTGCTGCCTGGGGTACGGGTGATATGTCAAACCATGAGAACACCCTGCTGGGGCCTGAATATTCAAAATGGTTGCCAGCACACACCATGGCTAAAATAAACCATGGTGGGCTGCAGTGATTGTATGAACTGGCCCAAAATAAAGTTACCATTTTGTGGTGTTCGGTATTTTAAAGTCCCCCCCTTCCTCTAAGCCAGTCTTCTAAAACCTTAAGATGTTGTTGTACTGTAACTCCCATCATCTCTGACCATTGCCATGCTGGCTGGGGCTGATTGAGTTGGAGTCAAAAACATATAAGAGTGTACCAGGTTGGATAAGACTGTTTGAGGCAATTAAAACATTTGATTTGTTGTTTCACTTATTCATATATGCACCTAAGATAATACAATATTTTTCATATATTAAATGTAGTGCAAACTTTCCCCACTGCTTAGTGTTTTCTTTTTTATTACATTTGAATGACCAATTCTTTCCCCTGCCCCACCCCCATACAAATCTCCTTATCATATACATGTAACTGAAATCAGCTATTTCAAGCTAATGTTAAAAGCTATGCTGTACCAGATTCTGTTAGAGGACATCAGCCCAATTATGAAAGATTTTAAAACTTTTCTGTGAAAAAGTATAATTACAGCCGTTTTATGGCCTTTCTTGTGTAAAGCATCGCCACCATACTGCTAAGTGAGCCAATATCAACCTTTGATACCCCATTTCAAAACTATTTCCCATAATAATTGAGAAAAAACTGAAAAGTTCCCATCTGCGTATGAGGATGTTGCCAACTATTTCCTTGGATAAATGTCATTTTTCTTCCTAAGAAGAGCCATGCTGAATCAGAACAAAAGTCTGTCTACTCCAGCAGTGTGTTCCCACAACTGCCTATGAGAAGCCCACAATCAGGACATAAGCAGAATAGCACCCTTCGCATGTGCTCACCAACAACAGTTATTATTATTATTATTGTTTATTATTATTATTATTACATTTATATACCACCCCATAGCCAAAGCTCTCTGGGCAGTTTACAAAAATCAAAAGATTGAACATTAAAAAGTCAATATTCAAAATTTTAAACCATAAAACATAACAAATAATATTTAAAACATTTTAAACTTTAAGCCTAGCCAAAAATTCAGTTAAAAACCTCAACCTAAGCTGTTAAAAAAATTGGGAGAAAAGAAAAGTTTTGACCTGGCGCCAAAAAGATAACAGTGTTGGCGCTAGGCGGGCCTCATCGGGGAGATCATTCCATAATTGGGGGGCAACCACAGAGAAGGCCCTCTCCCTTGTTGCTATCCTCTGAGCTTCCCTCGGAGTAGGCACCCAGAGGAGAACCTTAGATGTTGAGCGTAGTGTTCAGGTTCATGTCGGGAGAGGTGTTCCACCAGGTATTGTGGTCCCAAGCCATGTAAGGCTTTATAGGTAAAACCAACACCTTGAAACTGGCTCGGAAACGTACAGGCAGCCAATGCAAACATGCCAGAATCGGTCTTATATGTTCGAACCTTCTGGTCCCTGTTACCAATATAGCTGCTGCATTTTGCACAAGCTGCACTTCTGAACCGTCTTCAAAGGCAGCCCCACGTAGAGCGCATTGCAGTAATCTAACTTGGAAGTTACCAGAGTATAATAATAATAATAATAATAACAATTTATTTCTTACCTGCCTCTCCGTCTGGATCGAGGCGGGGAACAACAACATGATAAAATACATAAAACTGATTAAAAAACAACACATATTATTAAAACTGCATAAAAAATCCTAAAACATCCTAAAAACACCCTTAAAACATTCTAAAATTCCACTGGATATGCCTGCCGGAAGAGAACAGTCTTTATAGCTTTCTTAAATTCTAAAAGACTGTTAAGTTGACGAGTCTCCTCCGGCAGGTCATTCCACAGTCTGGGAGCGGCAGAAGAGAAGGTCCTCTGGGTAACGGTTGTCAGCCTAGTCTTGGCCGACTGCAGTAAGTTCTTCCCAGAGGACCTGAGCGTGCGGGGGGGATTGTACGGGAGAAGGCGATCCCGCAGGTAACCTGGACCCAAACCATGTAGGGCTTTAAAGGTAATAACCAACACTTTATACTTTGCCCGGAAACTAATTGGCAGCCAGTGGAGCGATTTTAAAGCTGGCGTAATATGGTCACCCCTAGATGTACCGGTGACCAACCTGGCTGCCATATTTTGTACTAGTTGAAGTTTCCGGACTAGGCACAAAGGTAGCCCTATGTACAGCGCATTGCAGAAGTCGAGCCTCGAAGTTACCAGCGCGTGCACTACCATCTTTAGGTCTTCCAACTCTAGGAAGGGGCGCAGCTGGCGTATCAGCCGAAGGTGATAGTAGGCACTCCTGGCAGTCGCATCTATCTGGGCTGTCATTTGGAGCGACGGATCCAGGAGCACCCCCAAGCTGCGAACACAGCCTTTCAGGGGGAGTGTAACCCCATCCAGAACTGGTTGACACACTTCCAAACCCAGGTTGCGGCCTTTGACAGCAAGCACCTCTGTCTTGTCTGGATTCAGCTTCAGTTTGTTTTTCCTCATCCAGCCCATTACCGCCTCCAAGCATTCATTCAGAGGAGACACACTATCCTTAGCTGGCGCTGTTACCGAAGGCATAGAGAAATATATTTGGGTGTCATCAGCATACTGATAGCACCCCGCCCCATGCCTCCAGATGATCTCTCCCAACGGTTTCATATAAATGTTAAACAGCATTGGGGAAAGGATGGCACCTTGCGGTACGCCATACAGCAGCTCCTTCTTTGCAGAGCAGCTATCCCCAAGCATCACCATCTGGAACCTGCCCGAGAGGTAGGACCGGAACCACTGAAGCACAGTGCCCCCGATTCCCAATCCCCTCAGGCGTTCCAGAAGGATACCATGGTCGATGGTATCGAAAGCCGCTGAGAGGTCCAGAAGTACCAACAGGGACACACTCCCCTTGTCAATACTAAGGCGTAGATCATCCACTAAGGCGACCATAGCAGTCTCAACTCCGTATCCCGCCCTGAAGCCAGTTTGAAATGGGTCTAGAAAATCAGTGTCATCCAAGACTACTTGGAGTTGAAAGGCAACCGCCCTCTCGATCACCTTGCCCAAGAATGGAAGGTTTGATACCGGTCTGTAGTTATTAAAGTCCAGGGGATCCAGGGAGGGCTTCTTTAGAAGCGGCCGTACCACCGCTTCTTTTAAACATGATGGGAAAGTCCCCTCCCTGAGAGATGCATTAATAATATATTGTAATTGCGATCTAACCGCATCTCCTCCCTGGGCGACCAGCCATGAAGGACAGGGATCGAGAGGGCAAGTCGTTGTCCTCACTCGTTGTATAGACAATTGAAGCCAGGTTATCCCTGTCCAGATAGGGTCATAGCTGAGCCACCAACTGAAGTTGGTAGAAGGCACTCCGTGCCACTGAGGCCACCTGAGCCTCAAGTAACAGAGATGTTTCTAGGAGAACCTCCAAGCTACGAACCTGCTCCTTCAGGGGGAGTGCAACCCCATCCAGAACAGGTTGAACACCCTGTAGCCAATCAGAAGAACCACCCACTGAAAGCATCTCAGTCTTGTCTGGATTGAATTTCAGTTTATTAGCTCTCATCCAGTCCATTGTCAAGCCAGGCACCGGTTCAGCACATCCACATCCTCATCTGATGAAGATGAAAAGAAATAGAGCTGTGTGTCGTCAGCTTACTGATATCAACACACTCCAAAACTCTGGATGACCACACCCAACAGTTTCATGTAGATGTTAAACAACATGAGGGACAAGGCTGACCCCTGCAGAACCCCATACTGGAGAATCCACAGGGCCGAGTAATGTCCCCCAAGCACCACCTTCTGGAGCTGACCCGCCAAGTAGGAGCGGAACCACTGCAATGCAGTGCCTCCCACTCCTAACTCAGCCAGTCGTCCCAGAAGGATACCATGATCGATGGTATCGAAAGCAGCTGAGATCAAGGAGAATCAACAGAGTCATACTCCCCTTGTCCTTCTCCCAACATAGGTCATCATATAGGGCGAACAAGGATGTTTCTGTGCCAAAACCAGGCCTGAAACCCGACTGAAATGGATCCAGATAATCCATATATTGCCTCTGAGGGGCATAACTCATGTTGCCGATTGTCTTGTACCTCCAAAATATAAAGCTGTCATCAACTACCAATGGGCTACTAGTCCTGATGGCTATATGCTACCTTCAGTATCAGAGGCAGTATGCTGGGGAACTTGGGTGGGAGGTTGCTATGACACCTGTGCCCTGCTTCTAGGTTTCCGTGGGCACCTGGCTGGCAACTGTGTGAACAGAAAGCTGGAGTAGATGGAACCTTGGTTTGATCCAGCATGGGTCTTGTTATGTTCTTAACTATGTTTTCTTTTTGATTAGTAGTTGAGAGAAAGGAATACCCTGAGACCAAAAACAGAAACACGGTAATAAACAGGAATAAATCAAACAAGCTTCTGTACATCTCAGAAAACTACTGTAAACTCAAAAATCTGATGGGCTTTGACTCGATAACACCTTAACTTCATATATATATATATATAGTGTCAGTTTACAACTCTTGTTTTTATTGTTTTACGGTTTGATTGTTTTAAATGGTTGTACAGTGGCTTGATGGCTTTTTAGCAGATAAGTCAGTATATAATGTCAATAATAAATAAATACTAATTAAACTACACACACACGCACAATTATATTCTACATAAGCACACAAAACCTATTAAAATGCCATGGATTTTTTAAAGTCTTTGCTAAAGTGAATTTCTCCCCTGCCATCTCAAACTCTAATCCCTGCCATTTATCTGAAGTAAAATCTGAAATGGTCATATGAAATATCACAGAAACTATTATTCCAGACTTCTTATAATTGTTACTGATAAATAATGTCAAATGTATGGTTTGAACCCACAATAATCATACATGGAAGCAAACATATTTGAAATCAAATTTCATTTATTAGCAGCTGCTTTTCCACTTAAAAGTATCAAAATCCTAAACAAGTGTTCTTTATCAGCAGAAATGTAGTTTCTAAAAGCTATACTAAATATAGTAGGAGCCAAGGCTGAATGAGTATGAAAATATTTTCCAAGAATGAACTGAGAGAATTCTTTGTCTGCCGTCACTAGCGTTGCATTTAGTTTTATATTTTTCAGTATCCGATAGTAAAACTTTTAACAGGATATTTATGTGTTGATCCAAGCTTTACATACTCTCTCCCCAGTAAGAAACCTTTAGAGTAATACTTGTAAAAAGAAAATAATCCTTTGGTATGTGACACCCATGATTTTGCATTCTAGCACAGATTCCTTATGTCCGTTCTTCTAATGCTATTTTATTTAGAGAAAAAATATCACATCTGCCTACATGTGAATGTGGAGAACATTGCAACATCTGTCTCCCAAATAGAGGTCAAATTAAATAGGCATCCACCTATCAAGCCTAAATTCCAATACTGATTAAACAAAGAAGGACTGATTATATTCACTTTTTTCTTCAAGTGACATTTTGCATAATTATATCAACAGAGATAGCAGCAGAAAGTCTTACATGCTTTTAAATTGCTTTAATATTTACATATGGCTACAGGGAGCAAACTACACAGAAGATAAGGCAGTCGGCTTTTTTAAAACCTCAGCTACAAATATGGTGCAGGCTTGCAGAAGGGTAATTTTCAACTGCCCAACTTCCCAAGACATAAATACACTGCACCTTATCATAAAAAAAAGCTTAAGAAATTAAAAAGGAGCTCCTTATTGACAATACTTTCAAGTACCAGTGATTCATCTTTCAATTTAGCAAGATGAGAGAAGAACGATGTCTCAATGCAACTCTGATTCAAGTCTCATCAATTATCTTTAAAACACATTATGGCAGCAACCTCTTAGCTCCAGTAAATAAAAGAAATTAAGGCGGCTGTGCTGCATCTGGAACACTGAAATATTAAAGAAATACATGTCTTAAAATGCTAAAGAGAAAACAATGTGCATATTATAAAACCCAAATATTCAATTAATAAAACACCAGACCGCTGACCATAATTTCTAAGTTCTTCAAAATATAAGTGATAGTTTGTTTTTATTATTATGTAGCACTTTCAATGTGCCTAGTGTTCTGCCGTTTGTTTGTGGAGCAGACCACTATATTGTCTTTTTGAATAAGAAAAATCAAAGAGGATAAACTTAATTTTCCCAATGAGCCCATGTTGGGAAGGGGATTGCCCCAAGCCTACCTACTTGCAATACAATTCACAAGGTCACAGTGGCTGTCACGCTGACATATAACAAATGAAAGCGTTGCAGCACAAAGCCCTAAGTATTATTTCCTTGCACCTTAATTATTGTTGGATAAATGTCAAAACAGCAGACACAAGATCTATTCAGGTTACACAGAACTCCTAGTTGTCTCAGACAACAAACATTAAGCCTTGAGATATAGCAAGATTGAGATTAAACCTTGAGATAGTGCTCACCTACAACAAAGATTCAAAACCAACTACTTTAGCTATATGCATTTAAAACTAAAAACCGGAATTATTTTCAATGACTATTATTCCAGGGATGGGCAACTTGTGGCCCTCCAAATGTTTTGGTCTACAACTCTCACCATTGGCTGTGCCGGCTTGGGCCAAAACATCTGGAAAGCAGCAAGTTGCACGCCCTTGCCTTATTCTAATAGGGCTTATTCCTCTACACTTTTTTTATAAAAATTAATTCTATTTTTCCTGTCCCTTCCAGAGAGAGAGAGAGAGAGAGAGAGTCAACTGACTGGGCAGAGGTTTCTCTCTATCCGGGCAGTGCCAAAGCGACCAATCCTCATGAAACCTCACCTAGAGACAGAAAGAGACAAGTGAGAGCAGCAGTGGCTGCTTTTGCAAGGAACAGCTTCTACCTTCTTTGGGTTGCATGCTTGCTTTCTCTGGGCAGCACAGAGAACGATGGTGAGCAAACATTGGAAAGAAACCTACTGCCTCCTCTTGTTCAGTTGCTCATCGGTAGACTTGTCCTGAGCAATGCAGCAGACCAATGCAAGAAGCAGCAGCAGTAGTTGCCCGCTTTTTGGGGCACACAAAAAGCAGTTGCCCTGTGCCCCTGGCTCTCAGAGTCTCAGTTGGAGGAGAAGGTATTACTGTCATGGGGCAAGACACACACACTACTGACCCACCCACCCAATGGGGCTCAAACCTGTTGCTGCATCGCAGCAGTTGGTCAGGGGATAGTGTTGGCAGGCCCTCCTGGGGTGCTCAGAGCTTGGCAGCTGCCCCATAATGCACACGGACACCACCATTTTTGCAAGCAACAAGCCACTAACCCCATTCCTATCTCCAACTGCCTGACAAGCTATTCCAGAGCAAAAATACTGGGAACTGAAAAAGTACTTTTGTGGCTGTGGCTGTGGCTGGGAAGAAGGCCTGAACTGTTTTGTCAACCACATTTCTACAGAACCTAGATTAGGGTTATTTATAGTGATGTACAAAATGGCTTAGTTTGGACGACACTTTAGACAATGAAAGGGGAAAGAGGCAATGGACAGTATGATATTTTTGGAGTGCCCACCACACGACATGTTGCCCCTCCCCCGTCGCTCGGCTGAACGTCACAGCCTCATAATAAGCAACAGGGCTCTGAAAAACAACAGAGCAGCCCATTGTTTCCCGTTGCTTAATAGCGTACCGTCAGTTGTGTGTGCATTGTGTATCACACGACACACAATAAGCAACACAACTGACAGTTGCCTCTTCCCCCCCTCCGTTGCCTAAAGTGTTGTCCGAACTAAGCCGACAAGTTTCTATTCATGACACACCAACCAAATCCTTTCACCAAAAGCCTCAAAACAACCATGGTGGAGAAATAAATCAACTGGCTCCATGCAGGATAGCCTTGTGAAATTGACCTTCAACACACAAACATATATCATGAAGCAAAGTGGCACCAAGACAAACCAAAAACCTAACACAGTTTGAAAAGTGGAACTGCCTTGCAAGTGGGAGATGTTTGGCTTGTTTTTTCCCTCATCTCCAAAGCACTTTCCTGTATCCAAAGCGAAGATCTTGAAAGGTTTTTAAAACGCTTCCTCCAAGCCACCAAGGGTTAGAATGTTGGAGAGGAGCTTGAGAGATCTGGGTTCTAGTACCCACTTGGGCATCCAGCTCACTGGGTGACTTTGGACAGATGACTGAATCTCAGTCTAAAACACCTCATGGGGTTGTTGGGATAAAGGGATGAGAAGAAGGACCATGTAAGCAGCCCAGTTCCTTGCAAGGGGAAAAAGGCAGGATATAAAAGTAACATATAACAACAACAAATATAGATGTGTGGGGGCTGTTGCGAAGGATATGCTCTCTGAAGAACCACGTCCACTCCAGACATCCTTCAGGTGTGCGCATGGAGTGGGGTGGGCGGGGGAGAGAAGAAGAGTCACAGCAGACACGATTGCAAGGAGCGATGTCGTAGAAAAGCAAAAATATAGGAACTATGTTTTCGGGAGAGTTTATCCCTGGCTCAAATTAATCTCCGGGATTCTGCCAGGCTGAAAGGCTCCCGCCACGGCGCCCTTCCCAATCATCCGAAGCAACTCAGAACGAACGCCAAGCAGCTTCGTTGAGGGAGATGAAGCGACGCCCTTCTCGTCCTCCCGTCTGCACATCCATTCCCCCGCCCAAACCCCCTTTCCCGGCTGCCCCTCGGAGCGACAACCCACCCACGCACCCGCTCCAGCCTGGGCTGCTGGCCGACCCTTCAAGCAAGGGGGATGCGCTCACCGCGTAGTAGAGCGAGGGTTTGGCATTCAGCAAGACCGGGTCTCCCAGGGCTGGCGGGCAGCCCCCCAGATCCCCCCGGCGCTGCAGCATGGTTGGCGGTGGGGCTCTGGCTCTCAGACCGTCCCAGAAAGAGCAGCGAAAGGCTGCAGCTCCGCCACTTCCCAGAGCAGCAGCAGCAGCAGCAACAACATCCTCCGTCGCCTGAGAAACTACTTTCCTTGCCGATTCAGACCTGCGAAGCCGGGATGAGGATTAAAGTGGAGGAGCTGCAGCGGCTACCGCCCGAAGGCGGGGCGATTTCCCACTCACCCCCCCCCCCCCCTCAGCTCCGAGCTGCTATCATTCGCTTTCGGAAAGAGAAGGACGGAATGGAGCGTGGGGAGTGGCTTTACTCGCTTCTCCTCAGCAACAGCTGGAGGCGGGAGCACAGCGCCGGTTTGAGTGTCCGGAGGCACCAGTTGTTCCCTTGAGGGTGGGGGATTTGGCTGTGTGTGTATGCCTAATATGACGACAATGCGAGAAAAGCGCGCGTAAAAGACAGTCTCTTCCCACTGACGGCACCGCACTCCCTCCAACACTCATGCTATGGAGGAAGACTGTGAGATCCTATGCCTTTCATAGGCAGAGTTGGTAGAAAGTCTGCCTCTGCACAAGAGGCAGAATTTCAACAGATGCAGCTTCCCCTAAGAATGGAGATGTGACTTAAAAGGGGGGGGGGCTTTGAATTGCTATGCAGTTAAGTAATTTTAGATTCTGGGCTTAATGAGTTTACTGGCTAGGCAGGCAAGAAAGCTCTTTAGATGGTATTGTGCATTACTTCACTCCAAAACGTGGATCTTCCTGCTCACAGTCTTATACACGCGTGTGTGCACACACACACACTGTTTAGAAGGTAATTTACTTCAAAATGTAAGCCAAGCCTGCTGTGTTTGGAGGTCTTTCTTCTGAGTAGGGCCCCAGACATTTGACCCAAAGTCCTGCCCTGATGGCACCACTGTCCTCATGTGCCTATTCAAAGGACAGGAACTCCACCAAGAAAAAGATGTAGAAAGGCTATGTTGTATATGAAGTGATAGCAAAGACAAAAGCACGAAGTTCCATTCCAAGTGTAAGCTGATGGAGATGCCCCCATAACCTCTGGGTGCTTGTCTTCTTTCTCCTCCCTCTCCCCCAAAGAGCAGGTCTTGTTATCATTGGCAAACAAGAAGTATGAACAGACAGTGGCTGAATTTGGACAACACGATAGTCAATGGTGGGGTAATAATCAACTTTACAGTTGCTCATCTAGGGGGTACTCCCCACACAACATGGTAATAAATAATCAACTGTGGTGTGGATTAGGATCAGCACTGAGTTGACTATGGCAGCATTCGGACGACATGATAGTCCCTACAACTGACGATTGTTTCCCCCCCACCAGTTGCTTATTGTGTCGTTCGAATTCAGCCAGTGAGTCTGCTCACACCAAATGATGTGTATGGCTGCCATTTTGAATGTACAATCCCTGCTCAAGGTGAGGATGGGATTTGGATGTGTAGGATGGCACTTGTGGGCACTACAGCTTGCCATGGGCTAAAAAGCCCATGATGAACCACAGGCTATTGACTGAACCCGATTAGTAGTTTAGTTGGCCCACTTTAATCTTGAAATCTTTGTTTCCAGACAGAGGGTTGGATCCAATGGTGTTGTTTTACCAGCAGAACAGAATGGATTTCTCTTCCCATACAACCCCCAAATAAGAGGGTTGGGGAACCCTTTGGAGCACTTTTGAGGAACACACAGGAGGACTGCAGAATGGAGAACAGAATAGGGAAGTCTTCTTGCACAAGCAAACTTCTGCTCACCTAATATTGGATCCAAAAGTAATTACTTTGTCCTGAAGTACCAAATGTACTAATCAGAAGCAATCCTGATGGATCCAGGCCAAAATTCCATGGAGTCTAGCATGTTATGTCCAACCATGGGATCTAGCCCTGAATCTGTTTCTTTTAGGTGTTCAACAATGACAATGGCAGATTTCCTTCATAGATTAGTTGTTATGCAAGCAGGAGCAGTTTTCAAAGCGTGGTGGTAAATTGCGTAGAAATTCAAAGGTTTTTCCTTTTCAGGCTTAAGCCACACCAAGCAGGATATAGCGGTATGAAAGTGGTATATAAAAGGCAGAAGCCACACCAAGCAGGATATAGCACTATGAAAGTGGTATGAAAGTGGTATAGTTGTCAGTGCACTTCAATACCGCTATAAAGCAGTAGTGTAGCTCCTGCCTTTTATATACCGCTTTCATAGTGCAAGATCCTGCTTGGTGTGGATAAGGTCAGTCACATCTCCATTCTTAGGGGAAGCTGCATCTGTTGAAATCCTGCCTCCCATCACCACAGGCTGGAACACACACACACCATCCTCTGCATGACAATTAAGCTTAGGAAAAAAATCCATTGGTGTCAATGGAAGCTCTTCTTCTAAGCTTAATTGTAGGAGGGGGAGGCAATTTTCCTCATGGGTGGAAAAAGTAAGAAGTAAGGGAAGGGACAGCAAGTGACTGCAAATTAATTGTAATCGAACTACTAATGATTTGGAATGATCTGGGTTGGGTTGCAAATTAATTGAAGAGTTTATATTAATTGAGGTGATTTGTATGATAAATTAATTGGCTAGCTTTCCCTTATATAAAATTTAAATAAATCCTAGTTTCTAAGTGTGCATATGTAGATAAAAAATACCATATGCACATTTTATTCACATTAGTATCTTGTGGGTCTGGGTCACAAACATTTTAAGTGCCTTGTGCCCAACCCAATGGGCTAATTTGCATGATGAAACAGCCCATCGTGGCTTATTTAAGCCATGGTGAGTTGTGGCATGTGCTGGTGGCCATTTAAAATATTCAAGCCACAACCACGACATGTTGTGTTGTCCAAACCGAGGAGACCATGGGTTTTGCAAGGGTTGTTTAACATTTGCAGAACCCGCATTTGAAAAACATGACAAGCCACAGCTTGGCTATTCAAGGTGATGCCTGTGATGAGCTACAGAGATCATGTGAACCCAGTCATTGTCCCCAGGAAGTTCATGAGCATGGCAAGAAGGCCATAGCCTGTCCTAGTGATTTAACCACCCTCCCCAAGCAATCAGTATCCAGAACTTATTGCTCTTGAACATGGAAATTCCATTTAGCTCTAATTCCCTTTAATAGAAAGCTCTATATTTATTTATTTATTTATTTCATTTATATACTGCCTCATAGCTGAAGCTCTCTGGGCGGCTTACAAAAATTAAAAGACTGAGCATTAAAAAATCAATATAAAAAATTTAAAACCAAAAACATAAAAACAGCTAACATTTAAAACAATTTAAAACTCTCAACCAAAAACTCAGTTACTCAACATAAGCTGTTAAATGCCTGGGAGAAAAAAAAGTCTTGACCTGGCGCAGAAAAGATAACAACATTGGTGCCAGGTGGGCCTCATTGGGAAAATTGTTCCATAATTGGGGGGGGCACCAGAGAAAAAGCCCCCTCCCTTGTTGCTGTCCTCCAAGCTTCCCTCGAAGTACGCACCCGGAGGAGGACCTTGGATGTTGAGCATAGTGTATGGGTAGGTTCATGTCGGGAGAGGCATTCCAGCAGATATTGCAGTCCCAAGCTGTGTAAAGCTTTATAGATAAACTGGGGGAGGGGCTTTTTTTAAAAAGAGGTGGGGGACATCCTTCTACAGGAACAGTATGTTAAAATTAGGACTGTGCAAGCCTCGAGCCTCGGCATCCCAAAGCCGAAACTTGGAGGCCATTTTAGGACAGATCCGTCATAAAATGGCAGATCCACCATTTCCTCCCACACTCCAAGGCCCCGAGAAAGTCTACAACTCCCAGCATACAGTGACTAGGAGGGCTGGACTTACCAGGGCCTAGGAACAGAGTGTAGAGCTATCATCATTGCTGCCCGCCATGGTGTTCCACGCTCCTTGACACCGGCGACTTTATGTTCCTGGCACCAGTGCATCCTCTCGACGCACAGCTCCACTGCGTCTTCCCAATGGGCGGCAATGACAATAGCTCTACACTCTGTTCCTGGGCCCCGGTAAGTCCAGCCCTCCCAGTCACTGTATCCTGGGAGTTGTAGACTTTCCCGGGGGTACAGGACAGTTGAATAAAACTGATATTAACTTTCTAAGTGCTAGAAACAGATACCCTTTGGACTATTTCTATCAATAAGAGTATGCAAAAATGAATTAATGTCCACTAGTCACATATTTTCAGTAGACATTTCCACCAGAAACAGAATTTCTATCCCTAGGGGAAACTGGCATAGACATTTTCCTGTTGTTGAGAGGGGGAGGGGCATCACTTGGTCAAGTTCCTTGTATAATAGAAAGCTCTGAATAAAAGTATTTTGGATTTAGAGTACATTTTGTACTATACTTAATATTCTCTCATACGTGACGTTTCTGTTTTATCATTATGTTTGGAAGTCTCTGATATAAGATCTTTCCTAAGGCAATGCTTTCTCTGGGACCATGTATCTCTAAAATTCAGGTCTCGGAATCATCAGGTTTGTGTTTATATTTTTGAACTGGAAGATTTTCAAAATCAATTTGGAACAAATATTCACTTTTATTGGAAAACTATGCTTTCAGTGGGAACATTTTCTGTTCTACTTGATTTTCATTTTTATATTTAGCAAAAATGATTTCCTGCTTTTGAATTATTCTTAATCCACTAAAACCATTTCAAGCTATAACTAGAAACACAAGAGCAAATGAAAAACTTTTACCTTTCTCACCCATCATTTTACAGTGAGTAACAACAGAGCAGGGTTTATTAACTATGTTCTGTGTGGTTCCAAGATACTCATTTGGGTTTAGGCAACTTTTCAAGGATATGTGTTACATTTTTAACTACCACAGGGATAGAAACCAGGGCTTTCTTTTTAAAGAAAAGTGGAGGAAAACTTGCAGAGTTACTACATACATGCAGCTGGGAAATTTAAAAAAGATTGAGCACTTCAGGTGCCATGAGCTCTCCTTGCTCAGTTCTATTCATTCTGACTTAAGTCAGTGATTTCTGGCAGGAAGAAGTTGTCAAACCCACCTACTGGTTTCCGTTGCAAAAGGTAATATGATTGAGTAATTATCAAAGCAGTTCCATGTTTCCAAACCTGGGCTATGCTGTAAAATGTTACTGTGCTATTTTAAGGAAATCGTTAACTTTATATCTTCTTCATCAATGAAGCATAGAATTACACATTTAGTATTCTCTGCTTTTCTTCAATCTAGCACTGTATGTCATGGATTACATTGTTTAATACAATTTTATAATAAAATTAAGCATGGTACAATATAAACGAATGAAAATAAGCTAGAGAGCCCCACACAGAGGGGCCATCTTGAGAACTGCACATTTGCGCGACGAGCCATCAACCCCCATGTTCGCGCTCCTTTGCATTATCCCTACACGAAGGAGTGAGCACGGGGAGGAGGGGAGAGCTGCAGCTATCCACGGAGAGTAAGGTAAGGGCGGCGGGGGAACGGGGAGCACGCGCCAAGGCCTAGCCACGTGAGAAGGAGGGGAGAGCTGCAGCTGTCTGCAGAGAGTAAGGTAAGAAGGACTGGGGCGGGATGAGCCAAGGACCAGTGGCACCCATCCCGTGGCGTGGCAGAGCAGCTCGGCCCTCCCCAGTCCCCTGCCGCCTTTACTTTACTCTCTGTGGATGGCTGCAGCTCTCCCTGGGAGGTTATGGCTCTCTGGAAGACACAGGGAGGCGAGGAGGCACCTCAGCGGCCATTTGGCTCACTGGCCCGCCCCCTCTTCCCTGTCCAGCCAATCGGGGGATGCCATCAGCTGGGCCATGCCTCCACTACAGCTCTGGAGCAAGGCGACAGACGGCAGATGCTGTCATTGCCTTGCTCTAAGAGAAAAAAGTTGGAGTAAGTGCCCGACTTTTTTAAAGCAGAGCTTTGGGGGTTTGCCCTGGATGGCTTTGCGATGGTGGCTGCATCATATAGATTCTGAATCCACCCCTGGGCAAACCTCGTTAAGATGTACCCATAGACTTACTATTTGAAACAGGAAATGAGCAAGGCAACGTAATCTAACCATCCATTTTTTTAAAACAAAGAATTGATAAAAATACAGTGTACACATATACTTTCAGCATGAATTCTTGTTCATGTTTACTCAGAACTAAGTCTGGGTCTTCAATGAACTTATTCATGGATATTGTGCATAAGATTGCAGCCTTGTATATGGGTTATAGGAAAAAAAGCACACTTATTGCATAAAGGGGTTGGTTGTGTAATTTTTAAATGCATCACTAAAACAGATACAAGCAGTAGTGTTTCAATGATGTGAAATAAAATTATCACTTACCATCTATATCCCATAAAAGAGATGCATTAAATAAGCCAAGAAAATTAAACAATATTTTCATAAATACTGGCATTCTAAATAAAGAAGGCTTGTTGTTGACATTAACACAATTTATTTTTAAATAGTACAATTTTGGGGGAAACATGCCGTATTTGCAACATTGCACTTTGAATTTGCAACTTATTCATGTAGCATCATGAAGGAATCCAAAAATGAAGGGAAATATCACAGCCTAGTCATAGACTTGACTAATATGTGAAATGAAGGGGAGAGGATCGAGAAGCATATATATTAACAAAACCATTTTGTGTGGTAGCTGGTCTGAAGCCACCACAGATGGACTTTCTTGGCATGGAGACCAGCCATCCAATACTCTGACATACTTCATGTTAATGTCAAGATAGTGGCCTACTATTGACTCAAAATGAATCATGTGGTAAGCCTCCATCTCAATATTAAACTTGAAGTGTATCACTCAATTTAACTACTAGATGAAGGGTTTGGTTGAGGGTGATGAGAGGGAGAAAGTGGCCATTCCACCAGCCCTGCTGAAGACTTCCTTCATCAAGGTTCCACCAGTCCTGCTAAAAGAATTACATTTCCCCCCTCCTATTTCTTTTTCCTTGTGTGTCCTGTCTTTTTAGAGTGGAAGTTATGAGTGGGGATGGTCTTGTTTATTTGATTATATATAGGTCACTATGGAAGCCTTTTTACTGAGGAATGGCAAAAAAAAAAATGTTTCAAACAGACAAATAATACTTAAGCTGCTTTTTCAAAATGACCATGCAATTTCCAGTCTGATAATGGAGCATTGTATGCTCCTCGGATTCTTCAGGGAACATCCTATAGACAGAGCAGGACCCTTAGAAACTGGCGCTGGTAGATTAAAGAGTAGGGATGTGTATCGTATCGTTAAAATGTACGATAACGATACAACATGCTCTTTATCGTGTATGCGTTTAACGATAACGATACGATAGAAAAACCTCCAATAAATATCCGATCTGATAATTTTCAGCCCGATATCAGATTGCCATATAAATAAACTTATAAATGCAAGTTGCTTACCTGTAACTGTAGTTCTTCGAGTGGTCATCTGTGCAGTCACACACTATGGGCTTGCGCCGGCGCCGAGCCTCAACCGGAACTTCTAAAGCCTAGAAAAATCTTGGTGGGAACCCCTCCCCCCACCGTACCATCGCGCCTGCTCGGGTTCCCGCCTACCTCAGTTCTATGAGACCGGTAGTTGCCTCACGAACGAGATAGATAGAGATGGTTAACTTATCATAATATTTGCATGGCGTGAATACCTCATGGACCATAAGCGAGGTCTAGAGGGGACGGCGGGTGGGTTGTGTGACTGCACAGATGACCACTCGAAGAACTACAGTTACAGGTAAGCAACTTGCATTTCTTCTTCGTGGTCTCTGTGCATCACACACTATGGGCGAGTAATAAGCAGCCACTTACCGGAGGTGGGTAGACTCGCTGATCGATCCATCATTGTAAAATAGAAGATAAGACTGCCCGTCCAAAAGACGAGTCCTTCTGTGCACGGACATCCAATTTGTAGTGCTTGACAAAGGTGGAGGTGTTGGACCAGGTCGCTGCTCTGCAGAGTTCTGGAATAGGGACCCCTCTATAGAGGGCCGTAGACTTTGCCACCGATCGTGTTGAGTGTGACTTGAGGGAATCAGGCAGTTCTTTATTCACCAAAAGGTATGCTATGGAGATAGTCTGTACCACCCATTTTGCAAAGCGTTGTGCCGACACCGGCTGTCCCTTTGTCTTACCCCCGTAACAGATGAAGAGGCGGTCAGACTTACGGAAAGATGAAGTCCTGTCTCTATAAAAAGCAAGAGCACGACTCACATCTAGGGCGTGAAGTCTAGTACTGATAGGGTCATCCGAAGCTTGGAAGAATGTAGGCAATATGATGTCTTGGTTGACATGGAACGTGGAGACTATTTTAGGGCGGAATCCAGGGCCTGTTCTGAGGATCACTTTGTCTCTGAAGAATTGAGTGTATGTTGGGTCAACCATTAAGGCACAGAGCTCTGAAGCACGTCTGGCTGAGGTAATAGCAATTAAGAAAGCCATTTTAAAAGTAAGCAGTCTGATGTCAATCGAGGCTAGTGGCTCGAACGGTTTATTAGTCAGTGCGGTTAGGACCACTGACAGGCTCCATTGTGGAACAATAGGTTGTATAGGCGGTCGCATGTTGCATAATCCTTTAAGGAATCGCTTAGCAAGAGGGTGTGCGAAAACTGAAAAACCTTGAATGAGGTCGTGTCGCGCTGAAATTGCTGCCAAGTAAACCTTTATCGAGGTAGGTTTTAGGCCTTCGTCATGGAGAGAATGTAGGAAGGCTAGTATATCAGATATCCCACACGATTCTGGTTGTAGTCCTTTGCTGACCGTGAATAGTTCGAACTTCCTCCATTTTCTGTTGTATGACGCTCTGGTGGACGGCTTTGTTGCCGCCATTAGTATGGCGTGAACGGTGGCGGAAGATCTAAGTGTCGCCAATGGGCTGGATTTGCCATACGGTTAGGCGGAGTTTGCGTACATCGGGGTGCAGAACAAGGCCGCTGTCCATGTAGATTAGATCCGGGCATGTCGGTAGGTGAAGATATTCCCCTCTTGAGAGGCGAAGCAGAGTTGGGAACCAGGCCTGCCACGGCCACCACGGGGCGATGAGGATGGCATTCGCCCGTCTCCGCTGTAGAGTTACTATTACTTTGGAGATTATCAGGAAGGGGGGGAAAGCATAGACAAGCTCCTTTCCCCATGAAGTGGCGAAAGCGTCCCCTCTTGAGCCCTCTCCTATCCCTGCTCTTGAGCAGAAGGAGTCGCAGACTGCATTGTCCGCAGACGCGAAGAGGTCTGTGTGTGGGGCCCCCATCTGTTGAAGATAGTGGTTAATATTCTCGGGTTGAGAGACCACTCGTGGGTGTTCCGAAATTGTTGGCTCAGAGAATCCGCCCTTACGTTCTCTGAGCCCGCTATGTGGACGGCTGATAGTAGCATTCTCAAGGGGATCGCCCAGTCGAAGATATCGAGTGTCAGTTGGAGAAGGGATCTGGAACGGGTACCACCTTCCTTGTTTAGGTACCATACGACGGACGTGTTGCCGGATACTATCTGCACGTGGTGCCCTGTTACATAGTCCTTGAAGGCCAGTAGTGCCTTTTGCACAGCTAACAGTTCCAACTTATTTATGTGGTATCTCCTTTCTTTTGTGGACCACTCTCCCTGCACGGTCAGGTAGTTGCAATGCGCTCCCCACCCCAGGAGGGAGGCGTCTGATGTGATTGTCCGAGAGGGGCCTGCATCCACGAATGGTAGTCCCCCGCACAGATTGCCTCGTAGCATTCACCACCCGAGAGAGTGATGGAGGGAGTGGGGTATCTCCACCCTGGTCCAGTTGTTGTTTCTGAGTGGGTCATAGGTTCTCAGCAGGAACTGTTGTAATGGGCGCATTCGTAGGTGCGCCCACCGTACCGCATATATGGACGATGCCATGAGGCCCAGAAGCTTCTGTACTGCAATCACCCTTGCATGCTTTGAATCTCGGATTCGTTGTGCGAGTTGTTGTATCTGCAGGCATCTTGTTTCCGGCAAGAACACCCTTCCCACTGTGGCGTCCAGTCATACCCCGATGAATTGGATAATTTTTGTTGGGTTGAAGATTGATTTTTCGTTGTTGATAACAAGACCTAAGTCCCTCATGAGATTCCTGATGGTAGCTACATCCTTTTCCGCCTGTAGACGGGAGGGGGAGACTACCAGCCAGTCGTCCAGGTAGGGGTAGTTCTATCCCTGATGACCGGAGAAATGCGCAGACTGTGGCCATGCACCTTGTGAATACCCTGGGGGCGGTCTTCAGGCCGAAGGGTAACACTGTGAACTGGTATACTTTCCTCCCTACTATAAAGCGGAGGAACCTCTGGTGAGATTTGTGAATAGGTATGTGTAAGTAGGCATCCTTTAGGTCTATGAGGGTAAACCACCTGTTGCGCTTGAGTAGTGGGAGGACCGATGCCAGGGTGACCATCCGGAATTTTTTTGTCAGGATAAATTTGTTGAGCAGTCTCAAGTCCAAGATGGGTCGTATACCCTCGTCCTTTTTCGCGACTGTGAAGTACCGGGAATAGAATCCCGTCTCCAGCTTTGAGGTGGTGACAGGGGAAATGGTGCCTTTTTGGAGTAGGGAGCAGACTTCCTGGTGTAACACTTCCGAGGGTGGTGTGACGTTTAGCCGCCCCGTTGGTGGTAGGGATGCAAATTCTATTTTGTAGCCCTGTAATATGATATCCAGCACCCATCTGTCTGTTGTCAGTTTGGTCCAAGTGTCGTAAAACGGTAGAAGTCTGTTGTGGAAGTTTGTGCTTGGAGGGTGAGTTGCCCGGGGAGAATCAAAGGCGATGCTGTTTGTTGGATGCATCGGGCCTGCCGCGTGCCTGGCGAAATCTCCCTTGCATGTAACCTTTCTTATTTTGGAACCCCGCCTGTGGTGTGGTTGTGAAGCGTTGGGACTGTTGTTGCTGCTGCTGTCTGAATGGCGTGTAACGCTGCTGATAGGAGTGTTGCCGTGGCTACCTGCGCGGGCGATAGTGTTGGTATGGCTGGGGGGGGGGGGGTAGAAGCCCATCTTTTTCACTGTAGTCTTTGCTTTCTGAATGTTGTCCATTGTGGTGTCAGTGGATGTATTAAAGAGTCCTTCCCCATCGAAGGGGAGGTCCTCGATCCTTGTTTTGGACTCTTGCGGCAGGTTTGATGATCGAAGCCATGCGTGCCGTCTGAGTGCGATGGAGGCGACCATTGCCTTAGAGAGGCAGTCCATCTGATGACGGGCGGTAGAGAGCTCCTGTTTTGCTAGTGAGACAGCCTCCTGCTGGAATACGCGCGCTGCCTCCCTAATGTCGTCCGGGAGATGGGTATGAAGAGCAGCCACTTTGTCCCACAGAAATAAACTGTACCGGGCCATCATTGCCTGGTAGTTCGAGATCTTTATGCCCAGGGCTGCTGACGAGTAGACCCTACGCCCGAACCCATCTACTTTGCGGCCCTCCCTGTCCACGGGGGTTGAGTGCGATTTGGAAGACCTTCCCTGTGCGGACTCCACAATGATAGAGTTGGGCTTGGGATGTTGCAAGAGGAATCCCACGTCCTTCTCTTGGATTTTATACAATGCGTCAACGCGTTTTGAGACTGGTCCCATCATTGCTGGAGTCTTCCATGACTCTTTAGCTGTGCGGAGAAGCGTTGGGATAAGTGGCATGGCTAAGGTCGTCGATGACTCCCCGTACATGACGTCATAGATGAAGTCAGAACATTCCTCCTCTGGTTGTGGCACCTCTACTCCCAGTGACTGTGCTAGGTGCTGCAGAAGGTCTTAAGAAGGCAACTTTCACTGAAGGGGAGGCCCTCTTGTCCGTTCCCACATCTTCCTCTGGTGATGGCAGAGATGGCTGGGCTTCCATAGATGAAGAGGGGTCAGAGTCAGAGTCCTCTTCGGATGGGGCCTGCAGCGGGGCCGTTATCACCATGGGGGGCAATGGGGCCAATGGTGGGTCAGAAGGCTGAGTGATCGGAGTGGGTCCCGATGCTGAAGCCGACGGAAGTCGCCTGGGCGGCTGCGGCGATGCAAATAGTTCCCCTTCTTCCTCAATATGCTGTCCCGTGTACGGGTCAAATAGGAATCGCTGTGGAGGGGTGACGTGTCCGGGCTGGGGTGGACCGGTCCATGAGAGTGTGGAGTGATCGGAAAATTGGTCCCAATCGTGGGCAGGTGTCAGAGGCGGCGATCGGTATCTGTGAGCCGTAGTGGCCGTCCTCGGTACCGACGTCAGTGTCGGTGGAGCAGGTGACGATAAGGGGTCGAAGAGCCGGCTCTCTGGCTCCGGCGGCGGAGGTGAGAAGGCGAGGCGAAGCCTTGGTGTCGAGGGTGTCGGCCTCTTCGGTACCGAGCGAGGCAGACTCACATCATGTCGGCGTTTTGGTGTCGCTGGTGGAGGAGGCATCGGTACCGGCCACTCAAGTGGTAGTGACACCGAGGTTGACGGAGACGGTGCCGGTTTGGCCATTGGTACCGGTGATCAAGTCGGTACCAAGGCTGGCTTCGGCGGCAGGAGCTTTCTTGGCAAGGGTGCCTCTTTGTGCTCCGATGTCGATGGAATTTTGGATTTCTCTTTCTTCTTCCTCGTCCCTTCTAGGGCTGGCTGATCGTGCTTGCGCCTCTTCGCCTTAGCCACCTCAGTGGTAAGGGAGGGCTTACTCTTTCTGGGATGATCAGTCATCAACACAGCCTTCGGCTCCGGGGCGGGCGCCTCGGGCGGGCGGGTCGGCGGGTCTACTGTCTCGAGTGCCTTCTTCCACAGAAGGGCTCGCAGTTTGTTCGCCCTATTTTTTCGTGTTTGTCTTGAGAAATTAAGGCAGTGGCCACAGGTATCGAGCACATGGGTCTCTCCCAGACACAAAAGACACTTCAAATGGCCGTCCGAAAGCGTCAGCTTCGCGCTGCATGCGGTGCAGCTTTTAAATAACACTGTCTGCACCGTCTTGGGGTGACTGCCTAACCAGTTGGCTGGATGGGGGGGGGGGGTAGGGACTGGCCCACTGGAGACTCGATCACGACCGAGAGAAAAGAAGCGGATGAATATGTAGTAAGAGGATAGATAGATAGATAGATAGATATAAGAAAGAAGGATATATTATTATTATTATTATTATTATTATTTCAGAAATGAGAGACGAAGGTAAAGGGAAGAAGGTTGGAAGGAGAGAAAACGAGAGTCGAAAGATTCTAGGCTAGAAAAAAAAGACAATAGAAAGTACGAACGCTATTGCGAGAAGTTCCCCGTGAGGCAACCAGCAAGGCGGTCAAAAAATAACTGAAGTAGGCGGGAACCCGAGCATGCGCAATGGTACGGTGGGGGGAGGGGTTCCCGCCAAGATTTTTCTAGGCTTTAGAAGTTCTGGTTGAGGCTTGGCGCCGGCGCGAGCCCATAGTGTGTGATGTACAGAGACCACGAAGAAGAACTTCTGTATTTTAAAGTTAGAGGCTTGAAACTTGGTCACAGTGCTTATGGGGTATGCCTAAGTATGTGTATGAAATGTGAGATCGATCCATCCAACCCTCGATTTTATATGAATTTATTAAAGATCGTTTAAGTTCTGACAGGTCAGAATGACAGTTCGCCACGTGCATTCATTCAGATCCGTCACAAAGTTGCAGGATCTTTTAAAAAATTCATATAAAATCGAGCGTTGGAGGGATCGATCTCAAATTTCATACACATGTCTAGCACATGTTGCTACACATATGTGCCAAATTTCAGATCAATCCCTCCACCCCTGTATTTTATATGAATTTTTGAAAGATTGTGCAACTTTTGACCTGTCAGAACTTAAACATTCTTTAATAAATTCATATAAAATCGAGGGTTGGAGGGATCGATCTCAAATTTCATACACATACTTAGGCATACCTCATAAGCATTGTGGCCAAGTTTCAAGCCTGTAACTTTGAAAATACAGAAGTTATAGGCATTTTTTCTAAAAACAAACCAGCTCTATAGGGCACAATGGGGATGCAAATTAAATATCAAAATTCCAATAATTATCATGAAGACAATACAATTAACCTACAATAATATTGGAGACGATAATTTTTTTGGTCCGAAATTCCAATAACGATAAAATACGATATTTTCGGGCGTGCACATCCCTATTAAAGAGGAGAGGGGTTCTCATGGAGTGCAAAAAGAGGAGGTGGGAGAAGGAGAAGTGGGCATGTGCTAGAAGTGGCTGGGATTAGGGAAAAGAGAGGGAGACAAGAAGGCTGCATTCAGACAACACTTTAGTCAATGGTGGGTTAATAATCAACTCACAGTTAGTTATTTTGTGGGTAGTCCCCACACAACATGTTCCTCCACAACTGTGGAGTGGTTGGGGCTGGCGCTGAGTGGACTAACAGTCAACCCGATGTTTGACTGACACAGCCCCGCCCCTCTTCCCTCCCTCCCTCCTCCCTCAGTCTTCCCGGTGCTATCCCAGCAGCCACTACGAGCTGTGCCGGCTGTAGTAGAGCTACTGGTGCCGTTTTGGCCACTCTTGCCCAGGAACTCTGTAGCCAGCCAAAATAGTCCACTCAACCCTGCAAAATAGTCCACTATTCCAAAAAAGGCAGGCTCAGGCCAAGCAGGGGTTGGGGGCAGGGAGGCCCTTTTTCAGCAGCTCCTTCAGCAGTGTCTTGTACAGCCTTGGGCATCGCCCTTTGCTCGTGTGGAGGAGGAGGAAGAGGAGACCACCAAGCGGGCTCCCTCTCCCCCCCTCCAGCCAACAGCAGTACCACTGCTGCTCCTGGATGATCCAAAATGGTCACCTGGTTTCCTATGCTCTGACATGAACTGGAAGAGACCACCCCCTGCACCAAGACAGGCCACTGTTGGGGCTGCGGAGAGAGTTGACCATGCAAATTCAATGGCTATACAAATATGGAAGAATGAGGTAACATCTGCCAAATGCAAGAACAGTGTACAAGCATACCCTTTCATGTGTGCTGTAAGGTCTCTTCCTTTTCAAATATTTTCATACTACTTTTAACTGCTCAAATAGCCTGTAGGTCTTAGCCAGTATGGGCCAGCAGGTACAGCATTAAAGGGATTTGGTTGAGTCTACTTCAGTTCACTGTATTGCCCTGCACAAGCTGATGTCTATCCTGGCCTCAACTGGTAATCTGTTAAATGGGAATAATGGTGACCTGCCTCACATTCTTTTAAGAACAAGACACAAAGATTTTGTGCACTTGCAAATTGAGTGTGCTATATAAGTATCAAACAGTAATAATTGTGAAACATATTAAATTAGCTCTGCTATTTTCCCATTCACCCATGAACTGTCTTTCTGTAAAATAACAAAAGCTGCTTCCCACTACAGGAATGTATAAACAAAACTAATTTCCCAAGAAGAAAGTATTGTATAAATATAGCACATAGCTACACTCACAACTGAGAATGACATAGCAATCTTTCTGAATTGTAGGGCATATATTAAAAAAACCACCCTATCCCGATGGTAGCAAATAATCCATGAATTTTGGTGGCCAGGAGTACGTACTGAGAAGTTTGTCAATAGTGAAGAAGGCATAAAAAGTGACACATTCAGCTGAGTTTTCATGCAACTTCCTAAACAACGGAATCACTCATTAAGTGGTAGAACAAAATTAGCATCTTAAAGATGAACATATTTATTAAGTATGTTTGTTTGTTTGTTTGTTTGTTTAAGAGTGAAGAGCCTACTTCATCAGATGCATGAAGAGGATAGAAATGGTGGACGCTGTATATACACATGGGTTAGGGAAAGCTTATTCAAGGTGAGATTAAAAGATAAGAACATATACTGAGAGCAGAGATAAAATACATAAACTAAACAAGATTCAAATCAATAGAGTCATAGATATGTCTATATTCCAGTGTTTGAACTAGTAACGGAATGTATTCTAGAAGCCATAAGGCTTTGATATTTTAAAGGTAGTCTTCTGTAACAAAGATATACCATCCAAAGTCAGATTTACCCTGAAACAACAAGATGTACAGTAACAACTCAATCACTATTTTAGAATTTCGGGAAGTGTCAACCTCACCCCTACTTAAGAGTAATTAAGTAGGGACAAAGGGAAGTTATTTCTATTCTCAATTCTTAAATATAACCTCACTGTTTAATGATAATAGAATTCTGAATTCTGTATGGTGGCCTTCATATTATCTTAATTATCAAAAGGTCTTTGCTCATGTAAAATACATGAGTCCACCAGAACATCCTCTATACTAGCTAAATTTAGCATAATTGAATAAATTAATTGTAAGGATGGATGTCAAATGGCAAATTACTTAAGTGAGTTTGAAATGAATGTTAACAGCCATTAACTCATATTACAATGGGAAAATTCAGATTTAGGGGAATCATATGGCAAAGGGCTTCAAAGAACTAAATATAAACTCCAAGACTTAAAAAAAAATATCTTGACACACTGGCCAAAGATAAACATATGAGGAAGAATATCGCTCCCACTGGCTTAAATTCCTTTATTTTCCCTGTTCCCTTCTTCTGAATAAGAAACCCAAGGGAAAGTTTTGGGAATAATTTGAGAACTCAAGCAAAGCCAGAATGCAGACAGATTGCCAGACTGAATCCTAAGAGCTTTGTGTGTGTGTGTTTTAATAAATGAAGCTTACATTCACTCACTGAAGCTTTATACGACTAGTGCTTTGCACAACAGCTCTACAATATTTGGGGAGGGGGAGATAGTTCTCTTTCTGATCCATCCTTTCAGTGGTGCTAAAAGAATTACTAATATAGAAAATTGAACACTAAAAACTTTTTCTTGGTGAGGAAAAGAAAACTGGTAGTATTTTCAGTTTCCTATTTCAAGCATTTACTTAGACTGCCTCTGAAAAGCAAGGTTTACGTGGGCATCATGCAGTGACAGAGTTAAATTAAATCCAAGCAGCATTCCAAGGATAGCAGTATAGAATGAGAGTAACCTAAGTATTGTTTTCTTAAGATCTCAAGTTGCCAACAAGGCAAAATGAAGTAATGCACTCTGTCAACATATAGCATGCTCCACAAGCAGGATCACTTAGCCATGCAATTAGCAAAGCATTTGAAAGAGAAACTACTTGACCAAGCTTAGGGAAAGTGCCGGACAGACACCATAATCATGGTTTTTTTTTAAAAAAATTGTAATAAAACAAGTTTTTAAATCCCAGATGCTTTGGGCCAGACAATAGCCATCGTAAAGCTACAGCTTCTGTTGAACACATTTTATATTGCTTCTTTGGGTGGATTTCAATGCTGGTAAGTTTCAAAATGAATGAGCTAGCTCTAAATACTGAGAAAATAAATCACTTTCTATGCCACTTCTTTCCATCCTGGGGAATTTTTAAAAATCTTTTTTAGAGACCAAAATGGCAGGATAAGCTAGCAGAGAACACATTAAGCTGGTTGTCACACATTTGCAGACCTCTTCATATTTGAAGTTTGCTGATCCAGACATCTTGGGAGTTTATGGAGCCAGACTAGTCATATTAGTTATTTCCACAAGCCTCAAGTAAATACACACGGTATCTACTTCATTCCAGCAAGCGCTTTTCCTTTTCAAAAGAATATTAAGTCAGTTTTAAACCAAAATCTAAAGTGCATCCAGTACATTTATGTTTGTTTGTTTGTTTTCCTTCATATGGGGAAATGGTTTTATTCTACACAGCAATACTCTCCCCTAAAGAAGCATGGATAGAGAAGTTTTGCCATAGTTAGAGATTAACTGACCACCAATGTGGAATACATGCTTTGTCTGGAGACTGGGTTAGAATTCTTAGGAGGGGGCAGTAAATACTGTCAGGACTTCCTGAAACATTTCCATTACTTTTGGCAATGGCTTCATTACTAATGCCTGATTCACTTATCTCATGTGATTTAGTCTGGGATCTGATGATGTTACCACCTTTATTCAACGTGGTAAGTTTATTTGTGTGAAATGGCTCCATATGGAAAAATGAAATGACTCTACAAACGAAAGAGAAGCATTAAGGAAATCATCAAGCACAGGCTTTCCTTATTTCTCCAAAATAAATTAGTGAACTGGACTCAAGTCTAGAATACATGACAACCAACCACAATTTCAACATTACAGTACAAGCCAAGGGTATAGTGCTTTGCTAAACCTCTTCCTGCAATTGTGAAGGTGCTACAGCAATATACACATGGTCATCTAATGTAGCCTAAACTGCACATGGCAGTTGTACTTGAGACGGGTAGTGATTCAGGCTTACTCTTTGACAGTAAACTAAATGGAAAAAGTGAGGGACGGATGCCAATAACAGAACAGAGCTCTCCATCTACATGATAACGAACTAGTTGCTCACTCACAACTTAGACTGAAGCCAAATAGGGATGCTCATTAAATTAACACCATCCAAACTGCTTCCCAGAATTTGGGATCCAAATGAACTTGCATTTTCATATGTAGTATACTGTATGCAATCTGATATCCTTCTGTTAAGTTTTTATCTCTGTGTATGTACAGGTTGATGTATCTCTTTGTTCCTTGGCAGCTTCCCCCCCACCCTTGGCAGCTTCCCCCCCCCCCCCACTCTTTGCAGGTTTCCAATATACAATCAGTTGTGTGCATTGATGCAGCAGTGCAGGAAATACTCTTGATGCAATGTTGCATATAACTGCATCAAGGTTCCTTTTTTCTTCTTCTACAAACATCCTTCATGTATGAAATCATGTGAAATGGGCACCACATATTTATAGGGAACAGGTCACACTGGACATGCTGCTGACCTCACCCCCCAGATAGCCATGCTTTAGGGTGGACTGTCTGCACTGTGAACGCATCAAAAACGCAGAGCTTCAGGAAAGCTCTAGACCCACTTGTTTTCCCTGACCTTTCCATAAGTACTGGGGTTGCTGGTGATCAGTAACTTCTGTTTTTACTGATATTTTTTCAGTACCCTTTGTTTTTATTGAACTTTTAATGGCTATGTAGTTATTGAATGTTATTGTAGACAGATCACACCAGTGCATGGCTGACCCTGGTGGTGGGGACAGCAGCATGCCCCTCTTCACACAATTCAAACGTGATGGAAGCATTGTGCTGTATCAGTGTGCACAAGAACCAGTATGCACTGGTAGCCTGGATTAGGAAAAGGGCAAGAATAAACAGAAGTAAAGCAGCAGCAAAAATTTTAACATGACAATTTTGAAATTAATCTCAGGCATTTTCTATGTGAATCAGAGGAAAGTCAGTATAACAAGGGAAGTCCATTCTCCCCTATGGGAAGGCATGGTGTAGAGGTGGCATATGTGCTCAGATAATTTCCCTAACAAACACAAGAGACATTCACGATACAGTTACTTGAGGTTAGTAGAATTTCCAGGTTTATTGCTGATTTTTTAAAATTTAGTACTAGGAAGCAAACATACACTTTGCCTTATAGCTGAAGGTAGAAATGCCCTACCCCGCATTCAGCCTGCTTGACTGTGGGGGGAGGGGTGTTGCAGGGGGAATTGAGGAGATGCGTGGATGAACCCCAGGATTGGTGGGGGTCGATGATGCCACTGGCCGGAGGTGGAGCTTACGGAGCTTTATTAGCCCACGGAGCCCTTCTAAAAGCTTCTCTGTGGCCTGATTTTCAATCCATACAGTTGTGTCCTCTCTTTATTTTCTCACCTCCTACACTCGCACCCTATTATATGTATTCATTAAACAAAAAAACCTATGGTTTACAAAAACAATGTTAAGGCTCCACAGTTTCCAACCAAGCACCAAAAAGCAGGGAAATTGGGAGTTAAGGCTCACAAGCCTTAATGCCACATTCTCCCTAAGGAGGCAAAAAGTGCAAGTGAAATTCTCATTCTCCCAAAGCAGATAAACCATGAGGACAGGATGGAGAATATGATATGCAGAGGTGACTGTGGGGTTGTGGAAAACTGATCACGAACAACTTAGGGCCACCTACTTCTCTTTTTTTGTTTAGAGCAGCCCTTCCCCAACCTGGTGCCCTCCAAAGGTGTTGGACTACAACTTCCATCATTGCAAGTCAGTATGTCCCATGGTCAGGAATGCTGGGACTTGTCATCTCAAACACCTGGAGGGCAACAAGATGGGGAATGCTGTTCCATACCCTTACCAAATACAGGGTCTCAAACACATTTCTCAAACACATCTCGCATATAGCAGCACGCTTGATAACAAAAGGGGAACTATTCATTACAGATCTAGAACCAGAGCATGTTCCAGGCACTTCCAACTTTTGATCAATATCCTGCCCTTCAAAGAACCAATGTTTTTTTTTCTTAAAAATGTATTTAAACAAAATATACTGTTCATTCCCCACAATCCCTCCACAATACATCATCTCATCAAAGCAACAGAGGAGCAGAAGAGGTTTAGTTTGGCTGTCTTGAACACCTTTCAGATGAGATTAGTTTGCAATCCTATACCTCTTGGGAGTAAGCCCTAGTGAATTCAGTGGCACTGGCTTCTGAGAAGACAAATATAGGAGTCAACCTTCTCCAGCTTGGTGCTCTCCAGATGTATTGCACTTTAACCCTCATGTTATGTGTTATGGGGAAGACAAAAATCATTTCATACTTAATTTTAAAATAATACTGATACATGAAAGTATTAGGTGGTAGCTCTGCCTTTGATCTCACACTGCTGAACAAGTAAGAGAAATCCTTTATCTGATATTCAAGAAACAGACATCCTATGCCATGTGTTGAAAACTAATGTTGACGTCTGAAGGGCTATCCGGATTACCGTATGTATTCAAGATCCATTCATTGTTTTTTCATTTGGTTTATACAGTTTATTATTTAAAATGATGCAGCTCTTTTGTAGTTCCTTGATTGATTACAATGCTGGAAAACATCATTCTTTAGTACAGATGTGGGCAGAAAATAGATCTATCCTGATGTTTTGGACATCAACTCGTGGCATTCCTGACAACTGCCCATGCTGATAGGGGCTTTTACAAGTTGAATTCTAAAACATCTGGAGATCTACATTCTGCCTTCCCTTCTTCTTGAACAACATTTGCCAACTTGGTGCCTGTCAGATGTGTTGGGTTGCAACTCTCAACATAAGGAGATGCTCTAAGAAATGAGAAGTAGCTGGTCCTAAGTTGTTCATCATCATTTCCCACAACCCCACAGTCACCTCTGCATATCAAATTGCATATCTAGATTTTTGAGATGACAAGTCCCAGCATTCTTGACCATGGGACATACTGACTTGCAATGATGGGAGTTGTAGTCCAACACCTTTGGAGGGCATCAGGTTGAGGAAGGGCTGCTCTAAACAAAAAAAGAGAAGTAGGTGGCCCTAAGTTGTTCGTGATCAGTTTTCCACAACCACACAGTCACCTCTGCATATCATATTCTCCATCCTGTACTCATGGTTTATCTGCTTTGGGAGAATGAGAATTTCACTTGCACTTTTTGCCTTCTTAGGGAGGATGTGGTGTTAAGGCTTGGGAGCCTTAACTCCCAATTTCCCTGCTTTTTGGTGCTTGGTTGGAAACTGTGGAGCCTTAATATTGTTTTTGTAAACCGTAGGTTTTTTGTTTAATGAATTTCATGGCTTTGTGTAACGGATGACTGGATATTATACAGTTGACAAGCAGCCAGCATCAGCTAGGATGTTACACCATTTTGACATCCAATATAAAATCAAAGCTAGTGATATGTGTTGCACCCACTTTTCAAAATAATAAATGAACCCCAGAAGTTATGCTCTCTCACTTGAAATCTGAGGGATCTCATTTGAATTTTTCAATAGCCAATGTCCAGAAATAAAAGCTTTCTATGACTGACTCATGAAAATAAGCATTTCATGTTTTATGTCTGTATTTGGAGAAAACCTGAAAAAAAATTCTACTGGACTAAAAACTCCCCAATTTATTCTGGAAGCACACAAGATGATACAGGAAAATATCCTAAATTAGAATAAGTTACAGTTTACTATATTAATTATTTTAGCTCATTTTATGCTACATGCTTTTTCTTCCTGTTTGCATCTTAAAGTAGCAGACTGTGATCATGTTTGTGGTCAAGTTTCAAGCCTGCATGGGCTGCATTTCCATCCATAGATATTTACTTAAAAGACCCATTGAATTTCCTTGGTTCTTTAAAAGCAACGTATTTGCTTTTAGATTTGCCACTCTCAGCACTCTGCACGTGCTATGTATGCCTGCTTTGTCTACCCTATTGTTCCCTGCAAGGCCCAGCCAGGGGAGGTCAGTAAATTAAACCAAGGGATGAAGGATGGGATTCCATCAAGTTCAGCTGAGAGCATTTCCTGTAGGACATGGACCTAACAGGAACGGTGAGGTCAGGTTTCTGGCAGACCCATTTAAGTAACTTTATGGCCTGATAGTTCTCTGTTCGGTAGCCTGCAGAAGCCTCATAAAGCAATGGGCATATGAACACAGTTATTATGGTCTGCCACTTTGTCTTTAGTAGTCTGAGGTCCAGACCTCTTCAGAAGGGGGAATAGTGTCATGTTATAAGGTGACCACATGGAAAGGAGGACAAGCCATCCAAAATGGTGGCCAGCACAACATCTTGTGATACTAAATTCTATAGTTAACCGGAACTGTACACAGTATTCTAAGTGTGGTCACACCACAGATTTGTATAAAGGTAGTATGAGACTGGTAGTTTTATTCTCAATTACTTTTCTTATAATGCCTAACATGGAGTTTGCTGTCTTTACAGCTGCCACACACTGGGTTGACGTTTTCACTGAGCTGTCAACCATATTCCCAAGTTTTTTTTTCTTGTTTAGTCACTGCAGGCTCAGATCCCATCAGTGTATATGTGATGTTGGGATGCTTTGCTCCAGTGTGCATGCTTACGTAGAACTGTTGTTTACAAATGCTTACGTAGAACTGTTGTTGCCATTTTGATGCCCATTTTCACACTATGGAGAGATTCTTTTGGAGCTCTTGGTAATCTCACTTCATTTTAAAAACCCTAAATATTTTGAGGTCAGCAGCAAATTTGGCCACCTCACTGCTCACTCCTATTTGCATATTGTGAAGAAAGTGGATAGGGAGGCAGTTTCTCCCTTTCTCATAATATTAGAATGAGGGTGGAAGTGAGCAGTGACGTAGCCACGTTTGGTGATGATACCAAATTATTTAGTCTTGCTAAAACAATGGAGGATTGTGAGGAGCTCCATAAAGATCTCTGCATACTGAGAGAATGGCCATGAAAAGGGCAAATGCTGTTCAATGTAAGCAAGTGTAAAGTGATGCACATTGGGGGATCACAATTTCACATATACACTAACAGGATCTGAGCTAATTAGCGGTGACTGACCAAGAAAGAGTTTGGAGCAGGGGAGGTGGACAGCTTGATGAAAATGTTGATCCGGCCGCTGTGAAAAAGGCAACCTCCGTGTAAGGCGTAATTAGGAAAAGAATCCTAATTCTTGAAGACTAATATGAAAAACAGTAGGTTCTCCGATTTGCACTTGATGTATGTGGATTCTTTAATCTTACTATAGTAAAAATAACATATTTTAGTTTTAGATTCATGACTGTATTAGCAGTAAGTTAGTTGGGAAACAAATGTATTAGGAAGTGCAAAAAGTGAGTGTGTTGCATCATTTGTGACAGCTCTATTCATACATAGTTTATGGTATGTAGTAAGTAAAGAACAAACCTAAGGATGCCTTTCTGTGTGTGTATATGAAAGAGGCAGGCACACAGACATAGATAGTGGGCCAGGCCTAAATTTCCAGCCTAATCTATTTTACAGGGTTGTTGTGAGGGTAAAAGTAGCACATGCCATACACCCAAACATTACCAAACATTTGTTTTACATTTCTGTGAAAGTGAGCAGCAGAAGAAACTCACTAGATGGTTTTGAGCCAGTCATAGACTCTTAGCCTAACCTACCTCATGGGTTTTTGTTGGGGGGGGGGGGAGAGATATGGTACTTGAAAGAATGATCAGTCTAGGACTTTCCCCTTCCTCCTTACTAGAGAAGCTTCTTTGCAACTGATCAACTAAATGGAGTCTGAACATCCTCTTATATCACTACATCTGACCCAGTACCAAGGATAGCCATGTGGGTGTTTAGAAATATTGCTCAATTTAATTTTAATCTATCCAAGTTTGGATTTTTATTTTTTTGCTCTAAAATAGCCTGTGGTCAATGAATTCTATATTAAGCCTGTCAAAGATGTTGGTACTGGAGATAACAATACACAATAGTTTTGTTCAACCTGATCAAAAAATATTAGAAAAGCTAAGAGAATTCAGAATGTCACTGACTCTTCTACCCCACAGGGTTGTTGTGCTGATAAAATGGAGGAGGGTTATGTACGCCACCTTAGGTTCCTTGCAAGAGGAAAAAAAGGCAGGATATAAATGTAACATTAATAAACTTATTACTACTTCTACTAATTATTATTATTATTAATTATAATAACAATGAAGGAATAAAAATTCTTTAAAAATCAAATACATGGATTTTTTAAAAAAAGAGAAAGAAAAAGAGGGGGGAGCTTAACCTCTTCTCTTACAAAAAGCCTTGGTCCCTAAATACACAGAGCTCTCAAAGAGAAGTACAGCCAAATCCAAACACCCCTTCAAGCTAGTGGAATGGGAATAAGACTCATTGCACTCAGTGGAACTAACTTCTGAGTAGACATGCCTTGGACTGAATTGATATGAAAATTAATGATCAGCAGCCATAATCAAATGAACATACACACATGCAAAGCATGCAAGCAAGTTGTTAATTGTAGAGTTATAGTGCTGTAAAGGAGAGGGAATTCTCACTCACATCTCTCCCTCTCCGCCTTCTAAGGTTCCAGACTGTTTTTTTTTTAAATAAAGGCTACAATCTTCTACACACTTACCTGGGAGTAAGACCATTGCATTCAGTCAATGGAACTTACTTCTGAGAAGAGACTACAGCACTGTCTTTGATAGAGGAAGCAGCCATTGTAGCTGACGCAGGAGGGAGGGGGGAGACTCTACTGAGCGTGTGCCATAATCAAAATGACTGCCGGATTTCTTAAAGAGGCACAGCTTTAATTTAATAAAATCCACTTAAGCGAATTTTTAAAAAAGAAAAGCAGTTCCACCTACACTAGAACGGGAGGAAGTAGACCATGCCATTGGATTAATGAAAAGGCTCCCTGAAGGTAAGGACAGCTGCGCAAAAATGGTCACAAGCCCTGAGTTCAATTTTCAGTTTTGGATTCAGGGGATTCTTTAAACTTTTTACTTTAAACTGCTCTCCTTCCCTCAGTCTTTCACCAATCTTCTTGAAATTTTCAGGTAATGTAAAACAAACATTTATTTCTGGCACCTGTAAATTTCAGATAGATTGGTGAAACATTTTCGATTTTATGGCTGTTAGAATGACCCCTCCCCAATTATCACTTTAACATGGTGGAACGTGTTTTTTACTGACCTCCCTTAATTAGAATCAGGTGGCATGTCAGGGTAGAAATTAGGTGAAGAAAGGCAAGCTAATTCAAAGCATGAGTACAAAGAATCAGTCAGTGCTACACAACTTAACACCACAGCACAACACTGCAACACTTTTACACAAAATGTCTAGTGTGGGAGGTCCATGAAAGCCATATTATTAAAAGACCAGGTGATAGCGGAGCAGTTACTCAGTTAAGATTTCTGTCGGAGATTAAGACAAATTAAAGAATAATATTTAAAATGTACTGGTAATTGCTCTTAATGCTACTGTGCTTTGTATTAGTTTTTCAGGTCTAGTTTATGTAGCCCAAACACACCAAAAATGTGAAGGGTTTCTTTGATGGGCAGGCTGGTGAGGTTTGTTACAGAACTATACATCAATGAAACAGTTCTGTGTTTATAGATTAGAAAAGTCCTCAGTTAGAAGCTTGGCCTACCCTTTAATGAGAATTGCTCCTTCAGGTAAGGAACTTCATAGGTAATTTAAATTGTATTCATTTATGCAAACATCTATATAAACAAGTTCTGCCATATATGAAGGTATAAAAGGAGCTGCCAAATAGACTGTATAACCAAATAAAGTTCTCAGAGGTGTTTCACACTGTGCTGCTGGAAATGTTTCACAGGTGTAACCTCCTTCACAGGGGGTAGGAAGATTTTCTAGAGACAGCTGTGAGAGACTAATTGCTCACCTGTGGATAGCTAATTCATTGGGCTGCATCCCGTCATTTTTGTTTTTTTTTGGTGTTGTTTAGAGGCTGATATGAACCATATACATATCTGAGTAACTCCTCTTATTTCCTCAGCAGCTTCTGCCCTCCTTGCTAAACATACCCTATTGTTTGTTTTCCCATTCTGCTAAACTGACTCCTGTTTTTTCCACATCTTTTCAGGAAACATAGGGCTGATGGCACCATGCACTATTTTCAATCCTTAGTATTTCCCTTTGTTCAGCCCACTACAGTTTGAAAACTGGTTCTCTAGTTTCCCCCACAAGAGACTGCTGGTAGGGAAAGTGGTGTTCCAGCACTTTGAAAAGGCATGTGTACATTATGCTCATGTAAGGAACAGGAATGACCAGACAACGAAGTTGTTTCTTCTGGTTGGAACATGGTTTCTTCCTATATTCCAGAAGCTACCACAACCAAGATCATCATTCTTACACATTTTACATTTCTAATTTGGCCAGTACCTCCAAAGTTAAAGAAACTCTACGTTTGATTGTTTAAGGCAGACGTCAGGGTACAGAGAAAAATACTTTTATAAAAATAATCTTATGCAAATTTACAACCAGCTTTGTTAAAAAGTAAACTGAAGAGAAGATAAAAACAGATCCAATCATGCTTAGCTATCCATTGAAAAAGAGCATGGTGATTACAAAAATATGGTGTCATTCTTCAGACTCTTTTTGTCGCATTTACTTTTAACTCATTTCAACCAATTTCAGTCTTAACCACCTTTGTGAAGGAGAACATTATACATATCTTTCCAATTTCCTGTTTCATATGAATGAAAACTCATTGGAGCCATATGCATCTGACTTATAATGAGAACCCTCAGCCACAAGAAAGATAGCAGCCATCACTACAAGACAGATTGCATGTAATAGGGGCCATCAACAAAAAGGGTATTTAAAACATTCTAGTTGCAAGCAAAAACACCACTGAAAATAGAGTATAACAACAGAATAGTCTGGAGTCAACATGATGCAGCAATCTTGTTGAAGCTAAAAATATCTGAGTGTGGTCAATGCCTGGATGGGAAATTGCCTGGGAATCTTATGTATTGCACCTAGTTTTCCATGAGGGGCAATATATAGATTCCCCTCCTCTGATACAGATTCCTCTCCTCCTTTACCAGCAGGAAAGTAAACGTTTTTACAGGATAGTAATTTTTGTGAGTTTATTTACAAATCTGATTATATATATATATATATATATATATATATATATATATTCACATCCCCCTGTACACTCCTCCATTCCTAAACAGTTCCTCTTCTTGTGTCATGATGATTTTTGAAACCTATTTTGTCTTTACCAACTTTTTCAAGAGGTGTTTCACAAATGTTTTATTTTTCCCACTTGTTCTTTGATCTTGTACCTTAAATCTGTACTATCATCCTGATCCAATTTAAAAAGTTAAGATAACTTGTAAATAGGATAGATGTAGCATTGTCCTAAAGACAAATGAAATGTATTGAGCAATCACTGCAGACTAATTATAGAGAGAGACAAGCCTAACTTGAATGTTACTTTTCTTTTTTTCTTTTCTTTTAGAGAAAAAGTATAGTTTAAAATATTTTTCTAGACTGTTCTGACTTATAACATCCTAGGGGTCCTCTTAAGAGCTCAAAAAAAATATCAAAACATGATAAATGAGGCCACATGATAATTGTGAAATGGTTCCCAATTCAGCCAGACTGAAATATGTGTTGGCAACATTCAGGATGGGCTCTACCATTCACCATGTCTGCACATTTGAATCTACCTTCTGGAGGAAAAAAAATGCAATGGCTGGTCCAATGAACAATGGAGGCTGCCTCTACAAGAGAGGTTTAAAGCTCTTTCAAGGCGCTTTAAAAAATGTACCTCTACAAGAATGAAGCGCAAATCGGGCGTAGAGGCGCGTTATCTCTCTGATTATGTGCATTATCGAATGCACGTTAAATCGCGAGTTTTATTTTGCTCCGGCCGTTAAAGCGCGTTTTGACTGTGTGAACAAGTGCTTATGCGCATTAACTACTTGTAAAGCGCATTTTGGTCATCTGTTAATGCGCTTCGCCGCCTCTCGCTGCCTCTCGTGCAGAGGTATTAGGTGTAAATGCGCTTCAGCGATTATGCGCATAATCACCTAACCGGGCGCAAAAGCGAATCCTTGTAGAGGGGGCCATAGTCTTATATTATGGTTAGGCCTGATTAAGATGTGCTGAAACAATGGCCAGGATCAGACGTTCAAGAGCAGATTAATAAACCATGATTTATGAATCCATCAAGGAGTGCCATGGCCATGCATTCCTCACTGCCATTGCACAGTGCAGAGATCATAACTTGCATTAAACCAGAATTCCCCATTACATCCAACGAGGGAACTCTGGTTTTACGTCAGTTAACAAATCAGGAAAATAAGCCAGACTTGCTTCTTTGAAAGCAGTCCCATAGAAAAGTGTCCCTAATATACAGAAAGCCAACGTATCAAGGAGAATAGAATAGAACCACTTTCAAAAATGGGATTTCATGTGTGCATGCTGTGTGGTAAGTGCCTTATGTACATGCTGTGTGGTAAGTGCCATATGTCCTCATATCCAAAGTGGCATTTATTACCTTTTATTGTTGTTAGTTGCCTTGAGTGCCATTTCCTGGTAGAAATGCAGACTATAAATAAAATATAATATAATGAAATAACTGGCTCTTAAGGAGTCCCATACATTTGAGAGAAAAATAACACTTCAGTTTTCCATAAGGCATATATAGTGCCTACATTTCATATGTTTTCCTTATGTCAGGAAAAACTGACAATTCAATTCCAGGCATTATTGACATTTATCTTGTTTACTTGAGTTCCATCCTGTTTTGTCTCTCTTTGTTTGCAACACAACAACAAATCAAAAAAGAGGTAAATGGATTTCAAAAAATGCATCAATACACAGTAATCATTAACATCTCCCTTGATGTAGGGGAAAAAACCTGCTTATATTAATGTATATATTTGAAATGGAAGCGTTGGATTCCCACCCCCCACCCCCAACACACACACATTCTTTGTGTCTCAGCTGAACAGAAGCATGGAGCAGCTTAGCATTCAAAACGGGAATTTAACCGCTCTCACAAAATAAGCCGATACAGATCCAAGCACAAATTTTGTTTTTCCAGCGTCTCAGATATGAATAGCATGGGGTTCCCAGGCTCTAAGACTGCGTGTGGAAATCCACAGTGCACAAAGGAAAGTGTCCAGTCTTTGGGAGAGGCCCTGAAAGCAGACTCCTAAGACCAATATTGCTGTTGGCTTTAAACAGACTTGGTCTCACACCCTACTGGCAAGAAGATACGACAGTGGCTGCCAGAAGGCAGACAAAAGGTGAAAGGAAGGTGAGAGGCCAAAAGGTTCTTTAAGGAAAAGAAAGTCTTATGAACAACTTAAATTAAATTAAGAAATGGGAATGTTAAATTATCATTTAAGATATTATTTTTTAGATGTACGCTTTCATACCATTAAAGCACAATTTGTATTCAGAAACATTCTATTTTCTTTTTAGTGGCTCCGTTTTCTTCAAAGTGTTTCACATTTCAAAGTTCCTTCAAATATTTCCTGGTGTATCTATGCTTCAGTAAAATATTAACTAGCCCCAAATGTTCCCAGCGTTTTGTCAATAAGAAATGAGAGAACAGATGCAAAACACAGGCAAGGCATTTGGCCATTCCACAATCTACTCAGCTCATTCTTTTTTTTTTTAATGGCCCTATATCACTATCACTACACTTCATGGGATAGATCCATGTGGTTCCCCTTTTTCCAATGTGGTTCACATCTCCATCGGCAGATGTAGTTCCTCACACTCTATTAGAACAATAAATATGATGGTTTTGTTTGTTATGTAATAGAAAAATATAAATATCAGTACAATGTATAAGATTATGCTTTGATTTTATTGTTAGAGGCTCAGGGAGCAATCCTATGGCCACTAGTCACTGTCTAGAGAGCCATAAGATTCTTCAATTTCTGGGAACTGAGGTCAGAACTAGAGCTCTGACTTCAGAGGCCAAAAACCGCTCTCCCTGCCATCACCCCTTCATAGCAAGTGTTGTTCTTGCTATACCAGCTACGTCTCTGTGCTTTGAAATGGAGCACAGAGAAGGCAAAAGGGGGGATGCCGGGAAGCAAGGGGAGGAGACTGTGGAGGCCGCTTCATGCAGCTTCTTACTGGGTTTTCAAACCCCTTTCCTCCCCCTCTCCGAAACCATACCTAGATAGGCAAAATCACCCATCTAGGCAAAAATGCAAAGTGACCGGAGGGCTCTGTGGCCAGCCACCCGGCATAGGATAGTCGTCAGCCTCTAATTTCAGAGGCTGGTGATTAACCACATAGGATTGCGCCCTTACAGTGTGATCCTATGCATTATCTACTCAGAAATAAGCCCCACTGAGGTCAATGGGGTTTACCAAGATAAGAGGGTATTAGATAGCAGCCTTAAATACTTACAAGAAATTCAAATAGCAACAAATAAAATAAAAAGGAATATCAGTATTTATTTAACTTCTTACAACCAGAGGTGCCTCCTTAGACAAACTAATCAGCATGGAAGATTAATATGATTCATCCATGTGAGGAGAGAGTATCTTGTAATGCTTGGAGAAGCATTATTTTCTAATCATGCACCAACTCTGTTACAGTTTAGGAACATGTTAGAATGTTTTTATTTGCCTCAGTGTTTGTTGATCTGTGACATCCATCCTTAGGATTTTTAATTCATGTTTACTGGTTTTATTGTATCATTGATTGTTTATTGTAGATTTCTCTTTGTGAATTGCACGAATATGTCATACATGACAGGTATAGAAATATTTCAAATCAATAAAATAAACAAGTAATGCAAACCCTGGCTGGAACGCAGCTAGGTTCTGTTGTAATTCCACACAACATGTTCATTCTAATCCTCTAGCTCTGAATGACACCCTGGCCGCATGAAATTGGCTGGATGATAGACCAACTGTATACCTCTTTGTGGCAAGTCACCTGTAACAGACAGTTTTATCTAAGAAAATAGTTGTGACCTAGTAAAATAAGAGTAGTTATGTGCATTATTATTTCATTTCAGATATTCTATGGTTGACTCTTGGCAGTGTAAATACATTACACAGTGGAGCTTTAGCTCAAAGTAACTTGAGGACATATAGATTTAAGAAGCAGTTGTACAATGTGGGTCCCTACCTAATTTTGTAAACTACAAAATATGCCCCTTAGAGCCGAACGACACATTGTGCTAATTACATTGTGTGTAGTTGAGGCTTGTTTTACTTCTTTACTCTCGTGTAAGCATGTGCAGCCCTGATTTAGAGCTCCAGGAGGGGAAGGTAAAACCTTTCCCCACCTGTTTTTTCCCTACATTAAAAAAAAGTCTGTATTGGAATCAATGGCTCAATTCGGACGACACAATAAACAACTGGTGTGGGGGAAACAATCGTCATTTGTTTTGACTATTGTGTCATCCAAATGCTGTCATAGGCAACTCAGCGCTGATCCTAATCCACACCACAGTTGATTATTTATTACCATGTTGTGTGGGGAGTACCCCCTAGTTGAACAACTGTAAAGTTGATTATTACCCCACCATTGACTATGGTGTTGTCCGAATTGGCCAATGAATACTTTTCCCCCCTTTTAACAGCACACTTTCTCTGGAACTAATTTACTTGAATTTGTTGGTAGTTAACATAAAGTTCATTCTCTCTCTCTCTCTCTCTCTCTCTCTCTTTCTAATTGTCTTTTTCTTTTGCCCATCTTAGAAATTATAGTGTATTCTTCTCCAGCAGGAAAGGGGAAAACTATAAATGTAAAATATGTTGCCTTAAAAAGAAACTCAAATTCAATCATGCCAGGAGCCAGAGCTCCTCATTCTATTAAGTGGTTGGGCAGGTTCCAAACTGACTCAAGGTGACACCGAATATACAAATTAATCATCAGAATGAGATAGAACAACAGATGGTGGTAAATACATTACATTGATCACCACAGCCCATCATGATTTATTTAAGCCACAGTAGGTTACAGCGTGTGCCAGTGGCCATTTTTAATAATCAGGCCCAATCGGAGGGTTGCCATGGTTTGTCATGTCTTCCAAACCCAGGCAGCAGGGGTTGTTTGAGGGTTAAACATCCCTCAAATAACCCTATTCAAATAAGCCACAGTGGGCTGCAGTGATTGTGCACATCCAATCATAGACATTCAGGGATTAAAGAACAAACCTTTCAAGGAGACAGACTAACAGGCAAGAGGACTGACAGTCAGCTGGTGATCAATTGACATGTATATATCTGAGGCAAGAGAAGAATACAAATATGTGTGCCCACAAATTATTCTTTTCCCTCTATTTCCAACCCTATTTATTGTTTGATTGATTGATTTAATTTGTACCTCATCTTTCTACCAAAAAATGGCACTCGAGGCAGCTTTGAGGCACAATTAAAATTAATTAAACAATTAACACAGGTCTTATCACTGTCTCCTTCAGGCAAGATAGAATCATACCTTTGCTGTAAAGAGGCATGCACTACCACCCTTACCCACTCAGCTGCTTTTATAAGCCAGGAAAGGCAAGGGTCCAGCATACAAGTGGTAGGCCTCACCTCTCTAAGGATTCTATCCAAATCCTTGGCCTGTACAAACTGAAAAGTATCCATTGTAATAGGACAAGCAGGAGCCACAGTTGCATCCACCAGAACTGTATCAACTATGGTATCCAAGTGAGCATGTATATGATCAATTTTATCTGCAAAGTGTCAAGCAAATAGGCTATTAAGTAGTCCACCTCTTCTTAGCCAGAGCATAACAGGCCTCTGACCACCTGGAAAAATTCTGTTGGGTGACTGAGCAGACACAGTGGTGACAGAGAAGCACAATTTCTTTGCCACCCTCATTGCCATGGAGAAGCCTTTCAAATGAGCTCTAGCCTGTGTTCAATTGGGCTGAGTTTCCACCAATGTTCTTCTAGTGATGTCCCACTCGTTTCATCACCTGCAGTGCACTGGAGAACCAGGGAACTCATTTGGCTCTATTCCATAGGATTTCTCTATTCCAGAAGTCAACTAAGGCTTTAATAGAAATGCCTGCCAATGTGACAGGAAAATCCCCAAGAGCCATCAGAAAACCATCCGGATCCATCAGTCTCCTGGGGTAGCCCATCTTAATTGAGTCCCCCACTGCTGCAGAGGCTCTGAATCCCAGCATGTCTAAACCCCCATCTGTCCATGACACCTAAACTACAGAAAGTTCCTCCACCCTCAGTTCACCATCATCTCACCCTACACACACACACACACACACACACACACACACCAGATCCAGAGTGTGCCTTGCTGAATGAGTGAGGCCAGATGCTAATTGGGACAGACTCATGGAAGTCATGAAGGGAAACTGTTGAGCAGTGGGGTAGGCAGTACATCAACAGAATCCCAATTCTTTCCAAAACACTAACCTTCACACAAAACTAGGAGACTGCAGGATAGTGTACCTGGACAGGGGGATAGAATCATGATAAAACACTATGACTCCACCTCCCACCCCCCAGGACTTGCCTACTGCAACACGTGGTCAAAGTTGGGAGAGATTTACTCCCCCAGTCTTATCCAAGAAGGTCTCCATGATACACACCAGGTCAGCATGCTCATCCAGAATCAAGTCCTGGTTGGCTGTTGTTTTCTCATTCACTGACCAGGCAGCCAATATGAGAGAGAGAGAGAGAGAGAGAGAGAATAGTCTGTTGCCTTGTACTGCTCAGAAGACTAGAATTGACATCCTGCCTCCTGGTTATCTCCCTCACTGCCCCATACTTTAAGACACCATTACACTATGGATATGGGGGAAGGGATAGCATTATATGGGTGGTTCTTATATATTGAGTGAATACTGAACATTGAGAACACGCTCAAGGATAAGTTCTCTTGCTTGTGGGAAGTTATTGCCAGGAGTACTCTGTAGTTTAAAGCCAGTAGAAGTTGCCTAAATTAAGTCCTTGTTAATAAACTGAGAAAATGTGATAAGTGGAAGCAGTGAGATATAGTTCAAACATAATGCTGCTTTTCTTATTACTCCCACACTTCAAACTGCAGTATTCTGTCACGGTATGAAATTTGATTTTTTTGCGACAAATATGTACCTGCCACTCTGTCATTCTTTTGTTCCTGTCTTTGACAAAAGGTTCATGATTGCAGGGTAAAAGTAAGCAAGGGTGACCGTAACCTTCATGGAGAAGAATGAGACAGTAATGTTGCTGTGAAGTCTTTCTTTTCTGCATTTACCAAAAAAATAAAATAAAAAAGGAGGTTCTTTTTAAATGGATTTTTTTTTTGTGCTTACAGATAAACTAGATTAGTGGGTTTAATTTCCAACAATAATAAAAGACTTTCTGGATGATTTTTCAGCTGCTATCTCAACACCAAATGTCAGTTTCTTCTTATTTATTTACTTGCTTCCATTTACAACTATATTATGGCTCAACATATACCCCTTCACGTGGTAAAGGATAGTTTGCCCTCTACAATGCTTAATGGTTGGCTGGCTGGCTATGGATTCTAAGGCACTATTTTTGCAATGCATATGTGCAAACAAGAAGTTATGTGGAAGGCTGAGGGATGGTCACATTACTAATACCTAGAGTTGTATTAATAATAGTTAGATTGAAATGTGTTTATATTTGTATCCATCCTTTCCTTTTTTCTATGGACTCACAAGTCCCATATTAACAGCACAATACCTGAATTCTCTAAGCCCAAATTTGTTTGTAAATATAACTTTTCTCCCTTTCCATCGCCCTGACATTTTGGGGGCTTTGTTAGCCTTCTAACCAATGACAACAGAAGTCATGATAAACAAGGGGTACACAACCTTGCACTCCCCCTGAAGGAGCAGGTTCGTAGCTTGGGGGTTCTCCTAGAACCATCTCTGTCACTTGAGGCTCTGTCACAGAGTGTCTTCTACCAACTTCGGCTGGTGGCCCAGCTACGCCCCTATCTGGACAGGGATAACCTGGCTTCAGTTGTCTATGCTCTGGTAACCTCCAAGTTAGATTACTGCAATGCGCTCTACGTGGGGCTGCCTTTGAAGACGGTTCGGAAGCTGCAGCTTGTGCAAATGCAGCGGCCAGATTGGTGACAGGGACCAGAAGGTTATAAGACCGATTCTGGCCCGCTTGCACTCGCTGCCTGTATGTTTCCGAGCCTGATTCAAGGTGCTGGTTTTAACCTAAAACCCTTACACGGTTTGGGACCACAATACCTGATGGAATGCCTTTCCCGACATGAACCTACCCGTATACTACGCTCAGCAGCAAAGGTCCTCCTCTGGGTGCCTACTCCGAGGGAAGCTTGGAGGACGGCAACAAGGGAGAGGGCCTTCTCTGTGGTGGCCCCGCAATTATGGAATGATCTCCCCGATGAGGCCCGCCTGGCACCAAAACTGTTATCTTTTCAGCGCCAGGTCAAAATTTTTATTTTCTCCCAGGCATTTTAACAGCTTAAGTTGAGGTTTTAACTGACTTTGTGGCCAGGCTTAGCAGTTTTAAATGTTTTAAATGTCAGCTGTTTTATGTTTATGGTTTTAAATTTTGTATATTGTCTTTTTAGTGTTCAATCTTTTAATTTTTGTAAATCGCCCAGAGAGCTTCGGCTATGGGGCGGTATATAAATGTAATAAATAATAATAATAATAATAATAATAATAATAACAACCCCAGTTTGTCTGGTTTGGGTGATATGTCAGGCTACGAATTAATAGAAGCAAAAGTTTCCAGTGTCAGAACAGAATGGAGGAGGCTAGGCTCATTCTCACCTGAAGACAGTTCGTTGTCTGTATGCTACAGAGCACACTATTGATATGAGATCTGAAATGATTTTTTAGCCAGGGTCTCTAGGATCAAAGAGGAGCTTTACCATTATTACACCTGCCAAGAAGAGCTTTGCCTTCTAAACCTTTGCATATCATCATACAGCAGTTAAGAGCACAAGATCTCTGTCAGATGTGTTGAATCATTCCCTTTTGCTGGTTCCTGCAAAACTCAAAGGAAGCACCTACAGATCTGGGCTTAGGGGTGTTAACCAAGCTTAAACAATTCCAAGGGAATGGCTGCAGGATGAGAACGTTCAGTCCTGGATATAGAGTCTCAACGCATGTGCAAAGTGCATTTCCTTCTATGAATAATAGCACCATCACAAAAACAATCTGGAAGTAGGAATATGAGCAAACCATCTATGTGCCAAGTAGCAAAACACACAAGTTCAGTAATATCGGTGATGTTTTCCTCTTCCTTACTTTAAAAAAAATGCAATAATTGAAATGTGATGCAAATCCTAAATGATTCTGATTCCAGGACAGAATTTGCAATGGAATTTCTCTATTTCTGAAGAGGGAAAAGGAACTAACACTGTAAGTTCTCATGCTGATTGTACATATCCCATTAACATACACAATGAAACTCATTGCCTCGAGCAATCATTGAGTAGGGGGCAATCCAAAAATATTTAAATAAATAAAGTAAATAAACTTTTACATTTGGGTTGTGCTAAGCTGAATTTCATCAGCAGCTTGGCATATCCCACCACAGGGGAAGATGGAAAAGCTAACAAAAGCCAGCCTTGCCTGCAAGCTTTTACAATTTAAAGTTGTTCATGACAACTAGATAATATCAAGCGCATCTTGCTTTTGCATGTCATAGGTTAAAGTAATTCAAGGCAGCACAGTGAGAATGAAGTAGGTCCAGCTACACAAATAGCTTTTTCATTGCTTAGCAGGAAAAAAACAACAATGCAAAGGAAAACAATACAAATATCACTCAAGAGAAGTCGGCAATATAGTCAATCAAGCAAACAGAAAATTCCGGAAGTCTCCCAAATACTGTAACAAAATGGCTGCTCTACCTATCCACATCGCTATCCAGGTTAAGAAACAAAGTGCACGGAGAGAGAAAAAGAACAAGACATCCTGAATAAGGCGGATATGGGCATGTACAAGGGACAAATATAAGCACAATTTAATGATCGTTCTACCAGGGAGAGAAAACAGGCCATGCGAGAATGATGCAAAACACCCATCTACATTCATTAGCATTCATTTTTAATGATTAAACTCTAGTTTCATTTATTACATTTTATTATTACATTTCTATACCACCCAATAGCCAATGCTCTCTGTGAGGTTTACAAAGATTAAAAGTTTTAAAATATATTATTGTAACACAATATAAAAAGCATTTACATACAAACTTATAAACACACACACACACACACACACACTTATCATACAGTTTGATAATTAAAGAAAATCCAGATGTTTCTGAGACTCAATACATTATTGCTGCTGCATTTACTTCAGGGCTGCTGCATTTACTTCAGCTTGTGGCAATGCCCAATTTGCCAAGAGCTGGGAGTCACCACAGGCTAGTTTCCCACACAGCCCTCATGAGTCTATTTTAATTATCCTATGATATAGCATGTGCTATATTAAAATAAAAAGGAGAGTATCATTCAGCATCTATGGTGAATGTTATGCTAGTTTTCCATGCTCTACTGTATTTTAGCAGGTTAGGAAACATTTCAGCACTTTCATACTTTACAAAAACAATCTTTATGTGTATTCACTTTCACTGGAACATCAGATTGAATTATCAATTACTTATACCCAAAATTCTGTGCCAAGGCTTCTTTAGTGCTTGATTTATATTACCAATTATGAAAGTTCTTCACCAGAACTACCCTAAACAACATCACTATACAGAGATAAGTATATGGTTGCTTTATTTGTTTATTTGTTTTTTTTAAGAAATCACCTATTTCTCTTTTTGATATCCACATTATTTTTATTATACATCAGCACAATTCTCTAATGCAGTCAGTTCCTGCCATTTTAAGAATACCCCCAATGACAAACAATTTTAAAGGCATGTTCTGTTTTTAAGACAAGATGGACTCACAAGAGAGAAGGGGTTTTCCCTACAATTGACATGCTTTCAAGTCATGATTGTGAAAAATAAAGAGCTGAATTCATTATTTACTTAAAGTATCTTGTATTCATTCCAACTTCCAGGAATCCTAACAGATCATTACCTAAGAGGAAATGGCATAAGCCTTCTCAGAAACACTAATCCTGATAAACGTGGCTTTAATTCAACCATGCAGAAGTATCTTTGCATAAAGGTTGTTTTAGTCATGTCATATGTTACACACTATGCCCAGTCAAAACACAATTTTCTATTCCAATTTTAACCAATCCAGAGCTATTGTCCCTGAAGTAACAGACAATATAGGAAATCAATAGTCTCAATCAATGACTATTTATCCCCTACACCGTCACTCAAAACCTTGCTCTTCCTGAATGCATACAAAGCCACACCTACAGCATTCCAACTATCCCATTCAATGGTTGAAGACTCTCAACTGACATATAAAATTCTTTCCTGTCAATGTTCACCTATCCCAAATACTTCAGCATGACCAATTCAAGCATATCCATATGGCAACTGACTCCCACTTGCAACTTGCCCTAGAAGGATATTGTTTGGGGAGAGGCAGAAGGATATTCTTTGAGACAGAAGGGTAGATTGATTTAAATAATTTAAATCACTAAGAAAAAGCCAGTTTAGGCTCTACATGAACAAGACCCCAAGGATATTCATCAAAGAGTGATCTTCTACTTGCTGAAGTACCAATTCTCACATTGCTCATATTTTAGATATAGTACAGTTAGTGAAGTATTGTTGACTTTTTATTTACAAAGAATTGTTCATAAAGACATTGCAGATGAAAGGAGGAAGTGCTAGGGCTATGATTTGGGCACTACCACTTTGGCAGGCATTAGTTGTTACTGGTTTCTAAAGAAAAAGAAACAACAAAGTTTTTTATAGTGCCTTAAAGACTAATAGATTTATTTTGGCATACGCTTTTGTGGACACTGCCCACTTCATCAGATGCATGAAGTGTTAATCTCAAACTGGCAGATTTATATATACATGCATGGTGGGGGGTTTACATCCCCCCAACTAGTATGTGTACATAAATGTGTATATAAATCTGCCAATTTGAAATTAACACTTCATGCATCTGATGAAGAGAGCAGTGTCCATGAAAGCTCATGCCAAAACAAATCTGTTAGTCTTTAAGGTGCCACAAAATCCTTTGTTGTTTTCCTGCAACAGACTAACACAATTACTCCTCTCGAAATAGTTTCTATAGAGTTTGTATTATTTTATGAGCTCCAATGTTGGATTTTAGGAGAATACCTCAGAAAAAGTTGACCCTTAAAACTAGATTTCCTTGGAAATCACCACAATCAGTCCTGAACATTGACTGACTAAAACAAAGAGGGCTTCCTTCAGAAAATGGAAGTTTTTCCAAGTTAGGAAAATAAAAGAGAGCACAAGCTTGCACAAAGGCGATGCAAGCAAATAATAACAGATGCAAAAAAAGCATTTTGAAGAAAATGTCGCTAATAATATCAAGGCAAACAATAAAGAATTCTTTAAATATATCAGAAGCATGAAACCAGCTAGGGAAGCAGTTGGACCGTTGGATGACAACGGAGTTAAGGGAGTACTAAAGGAGGGCAGGAAGATTGCAGAGAAGCTGAATGAATTCTTTGCATCGGTGTACACTGCAAAGATACAGGACAGATGCCTGTGCCTGAATCAATGTTTTCAGGGAGTCTGAGGAACTGAGGCAAACAGTGGTGTCAAAAGATTAAGTTCTTAACCTTATTGACAAATTGAAAGCAAATAAATCACCAGGCCCAGATGGTATCCATCCTAGAGTTCTCAAAGAACTCAAATATGGAATTAAGGACATTCTAACCAAAATATGCAATACATCCTTAATCTCAGCTTCTGTACCAGAGGACTGGAAGATGGCCAACGTAACACCAATAATTAAAAAGGGAACCAGGCAGGATCCAGGAAATTACAGTCCGGTTAGTTTGACATCCGTTGCAGGTAAATTGGTTGAAAGCATTATTAAAGACAAAATTAGTAAGCATATAGAAGGGCATATCCTGCTGAAGAAGAATCAACATGGCTTCTGCAAAGGCAAGTCCTTTCTCAGGTGGACATTGTTTACTTGGACTTCTAAACTGCTTTTGATAAAGTCTCTCACCAAAGACTCCTGAACAAACTTAGCAGTCATAGAATAAGAGGAGAGATCCTCTTATGGATCAGTAACTTGTTAAAGAACAGAAATAGAGAGTAAGAATAAAGAGTAAATTCTCCCGATGGAGGGCAATAAATAGTGGGGTCTCATATGGATCGGCATTGGGATCAATTCTTTTCAACTTGTTCATAAACGATCTGGAATTAGGAGTGAAGTGGCCAAGTTTGCCAATGACACCAAATTATTTAAGATTGTTAAAACACAAAGGGATTGTGAAAAGCTCCAAAGCTTTTCAAGCTGGGAGAGTGGGCGTCCAAATGCCAGATGTGGTTCAATGTAAGCAAGTGTAAGGTGATGCACGTTGGGGCAAAAAAGCCCAACTTCAAATATAACCTAATGGGATCTGATCTGGTGGTGACTGAACAAGAAAGACATCTTGGGGTTGTGATGGACAGCTCGATGAAAATGTCAACCCAGTGTACAGCAGCTGTAAAGAAGGCAAACTCCATGTTAGGCATTATAAGAAAAGGAATTGAGAATAAAACTGCCAGTATCATACTGCCTTTATACAAATCAATGGTGTGACCACACTTAGAATACTGTGCACAGTTCTGGTCACCACACACGCACACACACAGAGAGAGAGAGAGCTGAAAAAAATGCAGAAAAGGGCAACTAAAATGATTAAGGGGCTGGAGCATCTCCCCTATGAGGGAAGGTTACAACAGCTGGGATTATTTAGTTTGGGGGAAAAAGAGACTAAGGGGAGATATTATAGAGGTGTACAAAATTATGCATGGTGTGCAAGATGTGGATAGGGAGACATTTTTCTCTCAAAATAATAGAACTCGGGGTCATTCCGTGAAGCTGATTGGTGGGAAAATCAGGACAAATAAAAGGAAGTATTTCTTCACACAGTGCATAGTTAAATTATGGAATTCACTACCACAAGATGTAGTGATGGCCACCAATTTGGATGGCTTCAAAAGGGGGTTGCATGAATTCCTGGAGATGAAGGCTATCAGTGGCTACTATTCCTGATGGTTATGTACTACCTCCAGTATCCAAGGCAGTAAGTCTGCATGCACCAGTTGCTGGGGAACATGGGTAGGAGGGTGCTATTGCACCATGTCCTGCTTTGTTGGTCCCTGGTCAACAGCTGGTTGGCCACTGTGTGAACAGAGTGCTGCACTTTCAAGTTGAATAACACTCCTCCCTGCAGGAAGGTTTCAGGAAAGAGGAAAGGACAAGTGAGCATTCCATACCCTCTCTCACCCCTGCTATATGGCAGTACATAGGTAGCTGCCTTATACTAAGCCAGAGCTCTCTACCTTGCATGCCATCATTGTGTATGAAAGGAGGGTGGGAAATAAAAAGATGAGACATGTATGTAAGGTATGAAAAATCAGGGCCACGTTTATTTCAAGTCTACAAAGGGAAAATCTAGGTGGGCCACTAATATATGCCCACAACTAGACAGGCGTTATATTGTGCGAAACATTCTATGCCTGTTAGTGGCGTCTGTAAGATCACCACCCTTCAGGGCTATCCCATTTGGGGAAGGAGGCTTTCCCATGTCACCCGCTCCTGGACCACGATACACCAGATGGGTCAGGTGAGTTGGTCTCACAGGTAACCCATATTCCCCCCACTGGGGCTGCAAAACCCTCAGCGGGAGGCCTCTGGCATCACCTGTCACTAAACAGTGCCTCAGAATGATCACCATCCCTGTTTACCCTAATGGTGCCCATCCCTACCAGCCTACCCAGAACAAATTGTGACCAAACTAACCTAACAACTGAATCATAAACCAGATTTTCCTACAAGACATTCCCACCCCACTTATAGTGTGAAGTAGGTGAAAAAACTGATAGCCCAGGCCAATCCGACTATGAGCCAAAAATCCCTACTTAGCCCTCAAAAGGGTGACCAGCATGAACCCACACTGAATACAGGAAGGGGAGCCGTGCTTTGAAGAGACCAGAGGGTGGGGCCCCTCAGGCTAGTAACGCCTGGTAAGCCCCAACCACGGCCATGTCTCTCCCCCTCACCACCTGAAACATCCTCCCTGCAGCCAGGCAAGCCAGGCATGGGATAAGGCATTTTGTTTCTATGCTATATGAGCAGCTTCCAACTTACTTATCCAAACCTCAGGAGTTGGTTCCATAGGACAACTGCATTACAGCACAAAACTGCTGATGTTGAGGGCTAGGTGAGCAGGATGATACCCCAGGCCTCAGCTTAATCTAGAAAGGGTGGTGGTTATTATTTCTTTCCCTCATAGGATCCCAACATGTATATATTACATATCAGTTTGTACAGGGGTTTCTTCTTGACTCACTTCTGCACTAGCCTCAGACAGCAGCCACTTTAAGAACTAGAGAACAAGGAGAAAGTGTGGGGACTAATATATAATACAATTAAAGACAGATATCTGGCTTTGCTTTGGTCAACACTGATGAATTAGCAAGCTTCTAAACTGTTGCAAAGAACAATGCATACATAGAAAGATAGAAGAGAATTTCTGTTACACTGAAAGACAGCTCTGTGATGTCATTTAGGGTCAAGCTTCCTCCATAGCAATGAAGCTTCAAAGTGTTGAGTTCTTTGGACTTGAGATACGGCCTCTGTAACAGAGAAAATCTGATAGTATCGTCCACTAATCAGCTCACGTTCCATAAAGCAACATGCAAAACTGACAACAAAAATGAAGCCTAAGTCTGAAGAAATAGACAATCAGACCCTTGGAACTGCAAACCCTATGATAAATATTTTCTTTTATGTTCTTGCCAAACATTGTAAAAGGATGTTAGGGGGAGAAACTACCCTGTGGATTGAAGTTGGACATTTTTGTTCAGAATGTACAGTAAAAAAACTATGGTTTGTAGAAGACTCAGCCATGGCTTAAGTACAAGCAAGCCAACATTTTCAATATTTTACCCGTCAACATATTTAAATCTCATTTTCACATCCTCTTTATCATAGGCATCTTGAAATCAACTCAGATATGGGGATGGTCAAATGCAGTCACTGCTGTGCTTATACTCTTCCAAAGACTTATTTTTTAATTTATAATATTCATTTATTTTTAACAAATAGAATCTAACAGGCAAAGGTGCAGTAAACATTTTTAAAGCACCAAAGCCAGAAAAAGGCATTAGGTTTAATTCTGTGATTGCTTCCCCCCACCCCCCACTCCTAAAGGTTTTATTATGTAAAGCAGGACCTGAATCAAGTCTTCCATTCAGGCTGGAGCCAACTACAACTGTTGATAGTTAGCAAAGCTTTCGAATGTCCACCATTTTAGCAAGGTGGGTAATGGCAGTGATGGAAGAGGGTTTTTAAAGACTTTTTAAAAAAAGGATTAAAGGTTTTTTTTACTTTAACTATATTTATGAATCACTCACATTAAAAACTTTGCAAGCCACATACAACAATGCATAATGAACCCATAACAAAATACCATACAATAAAACTCTTTTCTTTAAGTGATTTTTCAGGACCATTTTAATTCTTAAAAATATAGAGGGAAAAGCATTACAAACCTAATTAAAAGATGGTAAATGAAACCTGGCAATTCTACACTAAACACCTTGTGTGGAAACACCCATAGTAGCACCTCCAAAATATAAGTGTAAATAAAGGCCAGCAGAGGAAGGGAAGCAGCAACTCATAAGCAAGGCCACTTCCTCCTCATGATTTTCTAGTGAAAATGCAAGTTACTGGTTTCATTGAAAACAATTTGGACCATAGTAATCAGGTGAAATATCAGTTTTGAGAAAACTTAAGAAGGTTGATTAGACTACCAAACCTTGGGTGGGGGGGTGGAATAGGCAGATTTATGTATACTGTTGATGTAAGGTCGAGTGTAAGATATATGATATATATCTATATCTTTATTATCTATATCTATATATGTCTAGTGGACCAATCTCTAGCCTCACTATTTCTCGCCCCCCCTCACCTCTTTAGCGCTCTTTTGACTAGTCAGGCTCCCTCAGCAGCCATTATGTGACTAGCCACACCCTCCATGGGAGACATTTTGTGGTGGTTCCCACCGCAGTTTCCGGAATCCCCAAAACTGCCCACAGGTCCAAAAAGGTTGGGAACTCCTGCCTTAAGTTCTGTCAGACAATATCCAGGAAAATGCCTTGCTGTTGTCAGGGGCAAACGGTCACTCACCTTATGACTCTTTTACAGTAACATCAGACAACTCCAACCTGTTATTCTTTTTGTAAAATCAGAACTGCTTTGGAAACACAACAGTGCTCTTTAAAATGCTATGTTTTGATCACAGAGAAGTCAACTTCATAGAGGGCTAGCAACAGCTGCTATACTTATTACAAGACTTGATCCCATTCATACAATGCTGTGGTATTCTATCTGCACAGCTATAAAGGTGCAAATTACTCCTGGACAATTAGGCAAGTAGAATTAGGCCCATCCTTTTATCTACAAACAGTGATCTTTGGACTTGGAATAAACAAGCAACTTGAGAGGTTCCTGAAGCACATCAAAGAGAAGCTTTTTTTCATTACACAATCACAAAAGAATTCAGGATGTGTATATAAAAAAACAGTGAGCTCCCAAAACTCAAAAGGATACAAAGCAGACTGCACAAGAACAGGGAAAGTATTTTGAGATACAAAATTAGGAACTGTGCATCACCTTCGTCAAATGAACACTACTTTCTTATTATTATTTTATTTAGGATTTTATACCCTGCTGCTACTTTTACTTTATCTCTAAAGTACAGAAGATAAGTTTTATCCATTAATCTTTATATGTTTTTCTGCTGCCTTTGACATCTTTGATCCTTGAGGCCCTCAATCTACAGTAACACTCTACATGGGAGTTATCTTGATTATTTGACTCAAAGCTTCAACAAGACAACACTGTTCTGGTCCACACATTCTGTTCAATCAACACATGGAGGGAAACAGGTCTATATTTTCAAACGTATATATCTTGTTCTCTCATACTCAGCCCAACACATGGTGAACAGGGCCAGTGGCCAGGGTGTTACCAGGTAATTAATAGAGTCAGGGTTCAATCCAACACCAGCAGCCACTCCATGGCTGCATCTAGTTGAATAGGCCAGCAACTGAACCACTGAACCTGGAGCAGCTGCCTACAGACCAAGGCCAGGCCACCTGGGGTGAGACTTCAGAAGATAGCCTTCGGGAGACCTATATATGACATTTTGGTCAGACTTCAGTCTGCCAGGAGCCACAGCCCAGACAGGTGTTGGCTATGGAGTGTGTGGCTGCTGGCTTTCTCTTTCGGCTGAAGAATGGCAGTGGATGGGGGTGGGGGTGGGAGGAGGGCACCGAGGTTGTCCACTTAATTTGCTATCTAGAGGGGATGGGGCAAGCCCCTGCTAGTGGAGTGATAGCTGGATGACACTCAGTGCACTGAGAAACAGATTTGGATCTCATGGGCACAGGCCTAGCAATGCACCTACCACAGAGCATGATCCCATTCCACTCCATGCACTGACTGAAACATGAATCAGAACACAGAAAACAACAATTGTTGTCTCCCACCTCCAGAGAGCAATGGCTTCTTGAGCACTGTTTTCGTATAATAGTTCTCAAATGTTTTCGCACTGGAACCAACACGCAGGCTTAGTCTTCTTTTCAGGACCCCCATTTAAGAGTGACAGTTTTAAAAATTACTTAGCTTAAGGCAGCAATATTTTAAGCTTCACTGAGCTCAGTGGTACTTGCTTCCAGGTCATATCACATGGTTGCAAGACCCAAGCTATGTAGTGCTATGTAGAGCATATGTATACATGCAACGCTAGAGGTGTGAAGGTCTGGGAAAAAAACAGAAAAATTCAGGGGGGAAACGGGTTTTTTCCATTTTTTTCTGAAGCCTTTTTTGGTTTTTTTCCTGAAAATTTGAAAAAAATGAAAAAACAGATTATGGAATGTTTTATTTTAGCATGATGAATAAAATGTTTAAGACAAGGTGTTTATATATTTACTTCTCCAAAAGATTTCTAAAAACTATATACATCTCAGATTATTACAATTTCCTTGCACCGAGGACAAGCAAGTCCTAGGTTGCAAACTGAGACTACAACTCTCAAATACAAGAGCAAGATGCATTTCTGCCTCTAGGGGGCACTGCCATTGAAGCAGAGTCTGAAACTGATAGTGATAGCTATAGCTCAGAACATGAGTCTGATTAAATTTCATGCATATTCATTGAATCTTGGTCCCCCTATTTACTCCGTTCTTTTTATGGGAATGGGTGCTTTATGTCTGCTTGACACTATGGAGGACTAGCAGAGACATAAATAATTTTCCTTGTTACTAATGTTAATGGTTTCTTCTGTTCGCCTTCTCCCATATAATCCGCCCCACACACTCAGGTCTTCTGGGAAGAATTTACTCCAATCAGCCAGAACTAAGCTGACGAGTGTGACCCAGAGGACCTTCTCTTCTGCCGCTCCCAGACTGTGGAATGGCCTGCCGGAGGAGATTCAACAAATTAACAGACTTCTGGAATTTAAGAGAGCTGTAAAGACTGCTCTCTTCCGTCAGGCCTATCCAGTTGAATTTTAAGATGTTTTTAATAATGTATTTGATTTATTTGTTTTAATGTTTTATCTATTTTATGATTCTTGTATTTATATTTATTGTTGTTCCCCGCCTTGATCTGGATGGAGAGGCGGGTTAGAAATAAAATAAATAATAATAATAAAATAATTGTTTTTTGCCTGCTCCTCATAAACTGGCAAAACCAAAGAGGTTCCTCACAGTTCAGGTGTTCCTTACAGTTCAGGAGCTTGTAGCCCCATTTGTTTTTTGTTTTTGTTTTTTAAAAAGTAAAAATTTTAAAAAGTAAATTCAATTTGTAATAATTGCTTGAATGCACTATATTTTTAATATACCAAATGTGATAATTTTATGCCAAACCAACTTGTACATAACTACATTTTATGTTCCTAAAGTAACAAAGAGACTTTCAATCTGTAAAAAGTGCTATTATTGCATTTTTTCAATTTTTCCAAAAAAAATCGTTTCCCCCCCCCCCCCAAAAGGGAAAACCCAATTTTTTCCCATTACTTTTTTTACATCTCCATACTAGATCAATGGACCATTTTGAATTAGAAAAATCTACTTCTGGTAGTGCAACTGGAAATGGGCCCTTGGTAATTTCCCCTCTCCAAATCCTTTCCAGTAGCTTTCCCAACCCCATCTGGGATTTAAAATGTGTATCATGGAGTGTAAAATACAAACACACCAAGCGTACTCCAATACCAGCAATTGGTTATGGCAGAATGTGTAAAGATATTTAGGGCCATGTGTCATTCCATTCCAAACTAGAAACCAAGTCCATTCTACAGCATACAATCTTTTCCTTCCCAATCTTCCTACACTGTTTCTTACTATCAACATTTAATTGCAAATCTATTTTAATTCAATAGAGCTCTCCATCCTGTGGTATCAGATATCTACATGCCCCTTAAAAAACATTGTGAGCCTTCTGTACTACAAGTGACGAGCTGCTTTCTCACCATTGCGATAAAGGCAATGGTGAACATGTGCAGGGAGAGTAGATGAATGACACTTAGTGCAGCTTAGTGGTGTTTGCAGAGGGGTTTCACAAATACCCCCTAAGTAGTTTGAAAGGAAGAACAGATGGTGGGGAGAACAACATCCAACAGTCAAAGGAAGAGAGAAAAGCAAGCAAGCACGCTCTTCGCTTGAGTATGAAGCTGGTGTATCTAAAAGGAACAGCTCAGGGATTTCACTCAAAACACCTTTCCAAAAAGCACAGGCATTGTGCATATTAGAGTTTAGTTACAAAATTGGATTCAAAGCTTCAGAGTTGCTTGAATTCATAACTCAAAGCTTACTGCTAATTGAGTTTATAGAGACAGGCAAGACTTGACACACACCCTCTCTCTGAGATGGTATCATGCCCGCCCCTCTACCCACCTGGTGACAGGCCACACCCTTTGAGAACCAGTAACTCAGCACCTTCACTGGCAAAGCATTGGATTTGACCTATAAAAACCTTCATTGTTTGGGCCCTATATGATTTAGAGATTACTCCCCTTAATCCTTATGTTTCAGGAAAATCTTTGAGATTAACAGAAAACACCTTTCTTAGCTGTACCACCTGGACACCAAGTTCAAACAGAAAAAGGTACATACAGGAAACGTCTCAGTGGATGTACTACAATTGTTGATTTCTCTCATCCAAAGTATAGTTAGAGCACAAATATTTTCCAGAAGTACTAGAAGACTTTGCTTGGATTATCTTTTACAAGAAATGGGGAGAAACTGCTACATTATCTTTTTTTTTTTTTACTTATTGTACTTACTTACTTTGTTGCTACCCACCTATTCCCTAGAAATAAATATTCATGAGGCCAGTGTGACAGGGAAAACAGGCTTATTATAAAGAACAATTGTAAGATCCAAAGTGCTTTAAATTATCTGTCATACTTATCAACAGATACATGGCTGCTTTTTTCTTCATAGTGGCTGTTGAATGAACAACAATATAGCAAAGCATTGAACTGATAAAACAAGCCAGCTCAAACATAAATGTGATTTGAGCCCAAGAACTTCAAGAGAGTTTTAGTGAATATCAACATCATCTTAAATCAACAGAAATAACTTTAGAATCTACAGCTGCATCAACACTATTATCTGTTAAAACAGTTAACTTCACTCCTATGTGAACTCAAGGATATTTGGAGCTTTGATTTTGTTATTATCATGCCTCTGTGTGTCAGATAAGGAGACCATGTTTTATTTAGTAAAAACAGTAACTCATGCACATTCTAGAAGGGATATAAAAGTGAGGGAGAGGTCCAATTCTCCAACTGTACGGTAAGTGAGAGGCTAGTCTCCAACTGTACGGTGGCAACAATTGGGACATCCTGTCCCTTGAAAGCCAATGGCTAAAGAGCAATTTGTACATTAAGAGCACAATCTAAAACTGCAAAAAGTAAGAGCATTTTTATTATAAGATCTTTGATGGATTAACAGCAAATCCTCTCAAATTTATAAAGAAACAGCTCAAGGGAATGCATGACTAATGGAAACCTAATATAACAGGAAGTCCCATTTTGTGAAAACTAGCAGTTAACCAGCACTATTAAAACCCTTGTAATATAGCTCTGAACCATATTATGTTTGCAAACAAATGCTATATACCCTGTCAGTTATGCTAACATTTAAAAAATACAGATTGAAGCATAATAAAATATGAGCATTTTAAAGAGGGAACATCCCAGTGCCCTACCCTTTGTTGGAAGCCCACAACTCCCGCTTCAATCTACTTAAGCACCGGTATCTTCTAAATCAGGCCTGCACAACTATTGACCCAACAAGTTTAATAAACACAGCAGACCAACCATAAATGGTGGCCCATCATGGGCTCAATAACTTTCCATGTTCTGCTGCCTACCTGGGAAGAGAGGTAGAGTTGTCAAGCACCTAGCAGGGCATAATATGTGGCTGATGGATTGTGCTAGGTTTTGACATAAGTTGTTCATGTCTATTATAAAACTAAGGCATGGTTACAAGTTAGCTGTCCCATACATGGGATGGGAGAGGTGGGGGTGGGGAATGCAAACAAAATGGAAACTATATCGCAGATGCCAGAGAGCTTTGGCTATGGGGCGGTATATAAATGTAATAAATAAATAAATAAATAAATAACAACAACAACAACAACAACAGTTCAGTGCTGCACTGTTCAGTGCAACTACAGCTCAGTTCATTTCAAGAAACTAGTTATGCAATCAACTGGTAGACAGTGAGAAAACAGGCACAATAGTAGAAGAAGGCATGCAGCATTTTCAGGCATTGTACTCTCAGTCCTAACTCAGGCTTAAGAGTTTATGGCTTGTTTCTGTGGTCCTGCTAACACTCCAAAGGCGCCATCATATATTTTGATATACTTAAGTTTTGAACATAATATCTTCCACTGCCTCTAGAATCATAGTATAGTATAGCATTTACACATTCACTCCCTTTAACTCAAAATATTCATAAATTAATTCCATATGCACTGAAAGCTAAATAAAAGGATATATACTTTCATTTACTGCCAAGACAGTCATCTACCATGACCATTCAGTAACATATGGCTAATTTCAGTTTTCCAACTGATTATTATTATTATTATTATTATACTTCCCTATGTATGTGGAATTAACCTTTGATGGAAAACAAAACGCAAACCATACCTGGCTAGGTTAAATTACAGCCCATTACCCACCAGTTTCAGGCCAAAATTGAATGAAAACAAAAACAAATTTACAGGAGTAATAAAGGAAATTACAGAGCAATCTGGAGTTGGGGTTGATCACTGAGGTGGCCATGTTTGCAGGTGACAACAAACTATTTATGGGTATTAAAACAAAAAGGGACAGTAAACAGTTCCAAAAGTATCTCTCCAAACTGGAAGAATAGCATTAAAATGGCAAATACAATTCAATGTAAACAAGTGTAAAGTGATGCATACTGGAACAAAAAATCTTAACCACATGGGGGCTGTTCACACGACACAACAGCCCAGTGTTATTTAACCCATGGTGAAGTTGTAGCACATGTGGGGTGCGTGTGGTCATCATTTTGAATATGCAACTCCTGCTCAGTGTTGTCATGTCATAGGAACCTAGCTTGCATGGATAACACAAGGGTTAAACAACCCATGGTTATGCAAGGACTATTCAACTATCATGTAACCCACACATGCTGGGTTTGCATGACATGATAACCCCCGAAGTGAGGGTTAGATATGTAACCTGCAATCTGTGAGTGCTACAACTCATCATGGGTTAAATAATCCACAACAAGCCACAGCATGTCGACCCAGTATCCAGCTGCAAATTCCATATTAGGTATCATTAGGAAATAATCAATAATAAATCTGCCAAAATTGTAATGCCTCTATACAAATCTATGGTGTGATCACACTTGATATATTGTGTATTGTTCTGGTCATTCCACTTCAAAAAAGACACTGTAGTGCTGGAAAAGGTGGAAGAAAGGCAAGCAAAACTATCATGGGGCTAGAGCAACTCTCTTACAAAGAAAGGTTGCAACTTTGGGGACTTTTAAATGATGAGGATGAGGGACATAAATAGAGGTATCTAAAATTATGCATTGTCTAGAGATGGGGAAAGTGGATAGGCCTCTCCTAGAATGCTAAAACTAGGGGTTATCCAATGGAGCTGAATGGTGAGAGTTCTAGAACAGATAAAAGGAATTACTTCTTCACATAGTGCATAGTCAAACTATGGAATTTGCTATCACAAGATGTAGTGATGGTCACCAACTTGGGCAGCTTTAGGAGAAATTAATGGAGAATAAGGAGATGAATGCCTTCTAGTCATGATGGCTATATATCACCTCCAGTATCAGGGGCAGTATGCCTCTGCATGCCAGTTACTATGGAACACAAGTGTGAGACGTGTATTGTTCTCATGTCCTGCTTGTGAGCTTCTCATAGGCATCTGGTTGGCCACTGCAGGAACAGAATGCTGGACTGGCCAGGTTTTTGAACTGATCTATCATGGCTCTGCTTATGTTCTTAATTCTTACCCCTGAGGGTAAACTGAGGGGGGAAGAAGAAGAACTCCACTAGCAGATAGGAGCTCCACTGGTGGGGTGGCCAGTCTGCCCTGAAGGACCCAATATGTCTGTGGAAAGCTCTGTGAGCCAGTTGGTGGTAGGCCCCAAAATAGGATGTTCTTGGAACAGCCTTGGATCCAGTGGATTCAAAGCCCTCTCACTTCTTAGAGGCACCTGGATTGGCCTTGAGCTGACACAGAAAATTTACCTCCCATTAGTTTTGATGGGAGTGAAGTTTATTAAAAATAAACAAAGCTCCCCCAGAAAAAAAGGAAAACATGCTGCCCCACCTCCTGTCCTTAAACTCATGTCCAAAGACTGAAAGTGGTGGTAAAAAGCTTAGTTGATGTGCAGAATGCTCATGGAAATGTTTATTGTGAAATGACTGAGGTTGCAATCCACAGATGACTCTCTGGTGGAAACTAAGGACGTTACAGTGAAACAACTGTAGAACAAAGGTTTTGTGGAGCAAAGGGAGCTGGAAAGTTGTACAACTTAAAACATACATAACTTTATACAAAAGTGTTTACCAAATATTTAAAAGCATATGCCAAAATACTTGATACTAATAAAATTGCACATCGGAAAATCTTTGCAGTGCTACTACTACTAATAAAGTCCAAGAATAACTCAATATTCTTCAGTGCCATCTACTGGCAACACTTGGTATTCTGAAAATCATCTGTAGTATTCTTCATATATGATCCCATGATTTTTATTTTTAGAAAAAGGAACAACATTCCAATTCTTACGTACTTACATTATTTTGTATCTGTTCTAAAAATCACTGCAATATATTTAATAATAGATCCACTCTTACTGCTTTAGATTTGCATTTAATACAGCAATCCTGTTGAGAAATATATTCTGCATGTTCCCAGTAAACTCTGAGGTTTTTCTGGTTCTATATGAGGCCAAAATGTTGATTCAAAATGGAGCTTTACTATAGGGGTAACGTATACACCACAGTCTACACTGATTTGGCTCAGCCACAGCATCTCTTGAGGATGAATAAAGATACAACATACAACATGGCTTGGAGACACTAGGGTAGACAGAATACTGGACAAGCATATCCACCAGGTTTTGACTCTTTGCTACAATCTGGACAAATCCCTCATATTAATCTTGAATTTCCCCCACTTTTTTTAAAAAAGTCAGTCATATCAGTGGTATACTGTGTTGACACTAAACATTTTCAAGTAATGGGGGAAAGTCTAAACTTATTTCAGCGCTAAAAACGTATTTTAGCTTCAATACATCCTACCTTAAATGACACAGTCAGAGCCATCCTGAAAAATACTGAGAGAACTAACAATTTTCAAGCCCTCATGATAAAACACTCTAAATAAGGAATGAAAACGTATTATGTTTCCTAGCAAATCTTTATAAGTACACAAATACTGCTGCCATCAGCGCACTATCAGAAGAGGGATGCTGTCCAGGATGTCCAAAAATACCATCTTAAATTAGCTATGTATAAATCTTCTAGTAAAGAAAGCCTTCTAAGATATTTTAGAACTAAACAGAGAGAACATTTGACTTAGTAAAGCAGGATTGTGGTGTTTCTTTAAAGGGGAAATTGTGGGTGGGTGTGCACACACATATACTCACAAACACAATGTAAGAGACAGTTTGCAATGTCAAAATCTTCATCACGTTAAGCTGACTGTTCCCAGGATCACATCTACATGAAAAACATAGCATGCAACCTAGCTTCCCCACCAACACAGAAATAGGTACCTGAAAACAATTCCCATGATCATGACAGTTCATTAAGTGTGCTACTGCCATTTTAGAAATCATCACCAGGAAGTTATAGTTTTACCTTAGAGGACCCAAGACAAATAATACACACTTTGTCATAAACACACCTCCTGGGACATCTCATGGCAAGTTTCATGGAAGTAACTGCCCAGGAAGCTTTGGCTATTGGATGGTATAGAAATGTTGAAATAATATGTATACGGTTGATCTATGACCTCATGATAGGAAAACTGTAGAATATCAAAATGTCCAATGGGGAAAAAAAGATGAAGTCTCAGGATGTTGAAAATGTGTAGTTTTATTCCAAGGAGTAGCCCTATGTATTTTGGCCCTGACTAACATTTATAGGCCTTTTTCGGGAGTCTGTGTTTCTAAAAGTGCCTGCAGAGATGTCTGAAAAAGATAGTCTCCAATATGAATCCTGTGTGTTTGGATGTTCTCCAGTTTTCTTTGATCGTATTGATTCTCATGCCAGGGATCACATGAACTTTGTGTCCTCCAGATATGTTGGAAAAAAGTCCCATCACTACCCTGGGGGGGGGGGGGGCTTTGGAGTCTAATGTATCTGGCAGTCACCATGTTGGTGACGGCTGACATAGATTATATTTTGTCTTGACTGGTGCAGGGCTTCTTACTCAGAGAACATAAACACCTCCCAGAACACAACCTCTACAAAATCCAGCTTATGATATCCAGTATTTTAAGAAGTGTATGGCTCAATTCGGATGACACAATAAACAACTGGTGTGGGGGAAACAATTGTCAGTTGTTTTGACTATTGTGTCATCCGAATGCTGCCATAGTCAACTCAGCGCTGATCCTAATCCACACCACAGTTGATTATTTATTACCATGTTGTGTGGGGAGTACCCCCTAGTTGAACAACTGTAAAGTTGATTATTACCCCACCATTGACTATCATGTCGTCTGAATTGAGCCTATGTGTGACTTTTGTGATTTATACCAGCGTGTGACATCCACATTCAATTAGCTCTTATGTACCAACATGGACATTTCTAGGGGTGTGCACGGACCCCCGGATCGGATCGGGACCCGGATCGGGACCTCCAATTTTGTCACGGATCAGATCAGACAAAATCGGAGCCCCCCCGGACCGGATCGAGTCCAATCCCGATCCAAAAATCGGAACTTTTTGGATCGGCCGCCATTTTTTCCCCCCATAGACTTGCATTGCAATGCAAGTCTATGAGGAAAAAATGGTGGCGAGTGGGTGAGGGGGGCCTAACTCCCTCCCCCCCTCGGGCTGTCCGCTGTGGATGGCCCCGGCAGGTAAGCCCCCTCCCCCGCGCTCCTTACCCCCCCCGGGGCCGTCCGCTTCCATCCGCTGGCGCCCACAGGCGCCAGTGGATGGAAGCAGACGTTCCCGGGGGGGTAAACCCCCTCCCCCCTCCCCCTGCTTACCTTTCCTAGCCGTCCTCTCCCGTCCGCCGCCGGCTACTACTGCGAGTGGGCTTCGTGGCCTGCTCCAGAGTAGCGCGCCAGGTGATGACATCACCTGGCGCGCTACCTAGGAGCAGGCCGTGAAGCCCGCTCGCAGTAGCAGCCGGCGGCGGACGGGAGCGGACGGCCAGGAAAGGTAAGCGTGCCGTGCGCCCTCCTCCCCCCTCCCTCTGCCCCCTGCTTACCTTTCCTGGCCGTCTGCTCCCATCCGCCGCCCCCTGCCCCCGTTGTCCGCTTCCATTGGTGGGCGCCTGCTGGCGCCCGCCAATGGAAGCGGACAGCCCCACTAGGGAAGCCCTCCTCGCTGTCTGCTTCCAGTGGGCTCCCGCCGATCCGCCGATCCATCCGAACCGGTTTGTAACCTTTCCGGATCAGATCAGATTGGATCGGCTGATCCAGCGGTGAGATCGGAAATCGGATAATTTATCCGATTTCCCCCTGGATCGGATTCGGATCGTGGATCGGATCCAATACAGTGCACATCCCTAGACATTTCCCCCCCAAAGCCTTGATATTAGAAATCCTCAATAGCTAAAAATCTTCACTTTTTCCTGAAATAATCCATGCCTTACTGAGGCAGAGGATTCCCAAGATACTTGGTGTCGTGATTCCCATTTCCTCTGGTATTCACATGTTCTGGCAAACTGACACGGGACATCCACATGAATGAGACTTCTTTTATTGAGAAAAATATCATGGTGAAAAGCTTAATGATTACACACTTCAGAAATACTTAAAGCTGATTGATGGTCAGAAAGCATTAGGCTCCAAGATAACGTGCAGTCAAAATGCTACTCACTACAATAACAACCTGGTTTCCCAGTTGTCATCTCAATGGTTCCAAAAATGGGTTCCAAACTTGACCAAGAGAGGGGAAAGATTCCTGATATGATCCTTCAGGCAATCACAATGGAGAATTCTTGAAAGGCTTAACCAACCGTGCCTAGCTAGTCCAAACGTGGATCATTCATTGGTAACTCAGGGAACATGGCCACAGCCTAAACAAGATCACAGGGAAAGTAAAAACTCTCAGGCACAAGAATTCCTGTGCATGTACTTTAGCCCCAGGAACTCCCTGCCACCTGAGTTTGCAGAGAAAAGTCCAACAATAAAAATCAACCCCAGCCTACCCTTACACTGAGCGGTTGATGAACAAACACACAATCCACAGTACATTTCATGGCACAGTCCTTAGTAATCCAAAATCCAAATAGAAAAGAATCCATTTGCAGATTGCTTTCAAAGTGATGCATCCAAACAGGGAGGAATTTCGGGCCATGAGTTGAAAGATGATTCTTGCAAAGGATCCTCACCTTTGCTCCAGCTTATAAAGGGAGGCATGGGCCTTTTTCAAACCACTTAACAGATAGGGGCTCTGGTCCATAAGACATGCCCATGTCCAAACAGGGCGGCACTGCTCAGCCCACCAAGATGATGCTACAATCTGAGTGACTCCTTCAACAAGCTGCCCCACCTTTCTAAACACTCTATTCGTTTCCCAGAAAAGTCTTACAGCCTCAAACTAGTTCTAAATAAATCTAACTACAAATGGCAAGGCATCACGGCCTTATCAAGACCTATACATGCCACTTGGGATGGGAGGGAAAGACAAGAAAGAGTTATTGGGAGTAGCAATTCAGCTTGTAAACCTAGGGCCACCTGTATCGGAATCACCCCGTCCTCTGGATTAACTAGATAAATCTCGACCAGACCACAGTGGGGGCAGCCAATAGAATAGAGATTTCTCCTTTATGGTCCATGCCTGGGAATAAATCAAACCAGTGCACAAATGGTCAGTGTGCATTTTACCTTTTCTTCCAACTTCTTTGCAATCATGTTCTACTTAGGCTGTGTGTGTCCCTTTACTGTGGTTACCAGTTGACCAGAAAGGCAGTTGACCACGTTTCCTGACAAACAGACAAGAGCTCAAGTTTTTGCCTCTTTCCTAGTAAGTGATTCCTCTTCTAGTATACTGTAGCTGGTCATGGAGTTTGTTCTCAGATTGGGAGGCACCAAACTCAATGGTGCCTCCCACTGATGCCTCCCACACGCATTGCATGGACGAAATCCCAGGTTCAATCCTCTGGCATCTTCAGTTGAAACCACCTTAAGTTGCAGGGCTGTTAGTTCTCTGCCTGAGAACCTGGAGAACGGTTTCTACTCCAGAGTACACAATACTGATCTAGATGATAAATATATTGACCAACACTGGTCAACATAAAGCAACACCAGTAACTTCACAATACATTCAAAGTACCATAATTACAATTGGAACTTTGGCATTGGAGAGGAGCATACTTGCAACATAAGCAGGGGAGAGCTCCCTGCACCCCTCCTCGACCAGAGAGCCATCAGGATTTGGGTTCATAGGCCAGTCTGCCATAGTGACATGAGCAGCTCATGCTCTTTGCTGTCTTAAGCCATTTTATTTCTAATTTTATTATATAACAACAACAACATGATCTGAAATCCACCCTAAGGTGGCTTTTTTTTGGGGGGGGGGGGGTAAGAATTGGCAGACCTGCTTATAACATATAGGCTGAATTTGGAAGACACATTAAGCAATGGGGGGGGGAAACAATCGTCAGTTGTGTTGCTTATTGTGTCGTGTGGGGAGTAACACACAACGCAGACACAACTGACAATACGCTATTCTGCCCAATTAAGCAATGGAGTGAAACAATAGGCCTGCACGTTGTTTAGCCCGAAGCCCCATTTTTTAAATTGTCATCCAAATTGAGCCCCCACTCTCTCTGTGGACTATTCCATTTGGGAACAGAGTTCGCCGGCCGGAGCAGCCAAAACCCCCTGGCCGCTCTATACAGCCAGCAGAACTCACGGTGCATGCTGGGATATGGCTGGAGGACTGAGGGAGGGGGAGGGAGCAGCCGTAGCAACCAAGCTGCACAAGCACAGGTGTTGCAGCATGTCGTGTGGGGAGCACCGCCTGCTTAACGCATGGTCAGTACGCTATTTACCCCTCCGTTGCTTAATATGTTGTTCGAATTGAGCCATAGATTCATAGACTCATATATTCAACCCTGTCATATGCAGTATTTCATCAAGATACAGGGCTTTGACATTGACATTACTATCCTTCTATTTGCCATGAAATTTAGCAAGTTAGGACACAATCCTATTGGGATAGTCAAAAGCGGAGGTGCTGGCTATCCTATGCAGGGTGGCTGAAGCATGGAGGGGATCCTCTCCACTGTGTTTTAGGCACCCTGCTTTTATGGCTAGATAGGAGATTTTGCCTGTCTAGCCAGGGAGTTTCGGAGTTGGGGAGCCCCAACCTCAGTTCCCAGAAACTGATCAATCCTACGGCCGTCTAGACAGTGTCTAGTGGTCCTAGGATTATGTCTTTAAAATCTTCAAGAGAAGCAATTGAAGGTATTTGGAGGGTGGAACTGTTTATATCCATAACTTGCAGTCTTCTATGTACTAAATGTTTAGTGTGGTTTATTTAGCCTAGTCAAATTTCTCTGCAAATAGAATGCTACTTTTTGCAACACAGCCATCTTGCCCTCTAGTGTTTTCAAAGAGTTAGTACTTAGCTATTCTGTTTTAAAGAAGAAATTCGGAGTACTGCACCACCAGACACTGGATTGTTACATTATATTTTACACTCAACCTAGCCGGTTTTTTCTTTGTAAACTGTTTTAACCCATGTAGTGCATCCCTAATAAATTTAGGTTCCTCTATAAAATAATAATAGCTAATAACTTTGCTAAATATTGTGTAAACAAGCTGACAAGCTAGTTCCCAAATAATTTCATGTGAACACGCCTTATTAAGGGACTAGGCTATAGAGCTGCACACTGGCCTCTGCTACTGGCCAGAAAATCAAGGGCCACCAGAAGGCTACATCCCATGCTTCCAGGAAGAACATCATGGCAAGGGACAGACCAACCTGGCCTCATCCACTGGTCAATGAAGGAACAATAGCTCTAATACTCATTCCTTTTGTATCATTTCTAGAAAATGTTAGGTGCTTTGCAAATGAATAATAGTACTAGTATGAACCTGTCACCATTGAGATTTTACAGAACCATACAATTTATGGTTCACAGAGATAATAGAAAAATAGGCACATACATATAATAGGACACATAGAGAGTCAGCAAGAATACTGCAGGAACGAAAGAAGGAACAGATTCTTTGTAGTTAGAAAAAAATATGCTTGCACGTATCATATTTTCAAATTACTCTAGTTGCAACATCAGCAAAACCACATTCCTGGACTAGCCCAAGCCAAACAAGAAACTGTCTCCAATGGTCATGCTTGGCTTCTAATTTAAATGTTGAGATGTTAGAATGAGTTGACCTATATGTGATCCTGCAATGTTTACTTATAAGTTACACAAAAGGTTGATTAGGATATATGAGAATATACATCATGACTTGCACTTAACTACTGAGGTTTATTTTCTGCTTTTTAAAAAAATCAGTGATCACCTGCCTGGTTAGGAGTGGGGGTGGGGTGGGGATAGCAATATATTGAATCTATCATAATTCCATTTGGCAACGTGGTTCATTATGCTCCTAGCTATATTACTAGAAGCTTCACAGGAGAAACAACAATCACACTTCCTCCATTCTGTTTGGAAATGAGGGAAGAATATGGTGAACATATTAATCATGAGTAGAAGTCCTGGAGATGTCCTGTATGTAAGATTTTAAAGTACATAAAAGAAATATGTCCATGCATTTCACACTTGGGAGTATAAACAAAATATGGCACAGAAGTTCACCATACACAAATATTTACAACGTTCTAGTCTTCAATATTTCCCCTTCACTATGGACCAAAACAGACATTACCTTAAATCTATATCTAGGAACTATGTCTTTTTTTGTTTGTTTTTACTCTAGACATGTGCAAGGGAGTCCTAATCCAGATTGGGACTCCAGCATGGGGGGCTGCTTTTAAGATTTGGAGAACTCTGACTATTCTAAAGTAAAATGGTAAAAGACACAGCTGCTAAATATGGATTTAAAGTAATGTATGTTTTCACCTTATGGCTTAGTCTCAACAGACACTCACTATGTATCCAGTGTACCTCCACATACACAAGCATGCAGGGCAACAGCACAGCTCTAAGAACAAATGAGAAAATACTGCCACTATACATTGAAAGGGAATATAAACCAAATCAGGGCAGGGCAACCCAGTGACCTCCAGATGTTTTGCGCTGCAATTCCCATAATCCCTAAATATTTGTCATGCTGGCAGGGGCCGAAAGGAGTTGTAGTCTAAAACAAACAGTGAGCAGCAAGTTGCCAACTCCTGAATTAACCCAGCTTTACCAGTATGAGAATATAGCACTTCATTCTTCAACAGCAGGTATCTCATTCACCAAACAGTAACTGAACACACACACACACACACACTCCGCAGGCCAAGACAAATAGCTGCATTACAAAACACTTTGAAACTCTCAACTAACCTAATAGTCCCAGAACCAGGCAGGATTTATTTAACCCAGCAAGTGCAAAAGCTTTGTGAATAGTTTTTGTTTATATATGACAGAAATGTCTCAGAAAAGTCTTACAAAATTCCAGTGGGGGGGGCTGCATGATGTCATCAATATGGCTGCCGCGCTATTATGTAGTTGCCACATTTAAATATGCATAACTTCTCACCCGTTTATGCTACAGAGATGATTTTTTTCCTGAAATGTTTCAAATTTAGTGACAAATACTTTTTGTAATTACATATTTTTGTTAACTCCATTCGTTTTTGAGATAATTTCATTTGAACATATAAAATCAGTGTTCTCATTGGTTATGTGTGACGTTTAACCATGATTTAGTCAAAAGCTATATGACTTTTGAAAGAATAGTCAAGAACAAAAAAGTTGATTTTTGTAACGAGGATTCAGAAAATGTATAATAACATGGGATTTACCCCAACACTTAGGGAATTATGAGTGATATCTCGTTATACGTCCACTTTCTCAGGATTGTATGATTTTACAGTTTATCATACATGACTTTCATTTCAAAAGTATCCACCCTAATAAACATGCCCTGGCTCTAGGACTATAATTCCACACACAACAAAGTTCTGGAAATATTAACTGTGTTGTCAACACTACACCCCATGTGCTTTAAGCAGCTACATGAATTCCAACTAGCTCATACTTCAGCAACGATTTTTAGTACTATATTAAACCATTATTGCAACACAAATCAACCTCTGTCATCTTAACTGGATTTTTAAGAATCTGCAGTAACTAATGGACTTGCAAAAAAATTTATCTCCAAGTTATTTAAAGCTGAACCAATGGCAAAAGGTAATTGTGAAGTAGCAGTAGCAATAATATGTAATTTATCTTTTCAGTTATACACTAGTGCTTTGTAAAAATCAGTATTATAGGAAGCTGATGGACTTTACATTAGCGTTCAAAAAAGGACAGATTGAAGAAGATGAAGACGTACATTCTTTCAAAATTCAGTAGTGCTTTTTAAATGAGCAGTCAATGGACATGTTGAATTTGTTTTTATTGCATAACATTCAGAAATGCTCGAAAGATTGTGGAGTATGCAGAAGGGAGCTCCAATACCTTTCCGATTTCAGAAACAAGCGTTTCCATTCATTTCCAGAATTGCTTTGTGAAGCACTAGCAGTGGGACCCACTGGAACAACAGAAACAGCGGGAGCACAGCATCACTATTGGATATTGCTCCATGTCCAAGAACTGAAGAGGAAAAGTTACATTACAGTGTAACAATCTGCATAATTTTTACTTATTTAAGATATATATGACTGCCCTCCCACTGTGATCAAAATGCTCAGGATGAATGCCAGAATAATAATAATAATAATAATAATAATAATCATCCCACAAGGGATTACATGGGCATGGCACACCCACGGACCCTAGCCAACCACCACTAGTCAGGGCTAACCACCCTGCTAGTGTGAAAAAATGGTTCCAGAAAGAAGAAAAAAAGCCCTGAACGAGCAGTGTCAAGGCCAAGAACGCTGCACGAAACTAACAGTCGGACAAAATGGAAACGAACGGGCAATGAACAAGGAAAAGCACAACCACCCAAACTCCCCCAGACATGTTTTGCCTGTTCCACAGACAACCACCAAGGCGGGACACCCACGGCAATGCATAGCTTGGTCAGATGAAGCAAACCATAACTATAAAAGCACACAACTCAAAACAACAGCATCAGGATACCGAACAGAACTTCGCAGACTATTTATGGAAATCTACTCCCACCTAATGGACACTGTAACAGAACAAAGACTAATAGATAAAAAAGGGTTATAATCAATAACAAAAGGCTAATGGAACATGAAATTCAAATAATCAAAGAAGAAATAGCACAACTTCTGGTACTAACACATCAACACACGAATACCTCACTCAACAGATCAACACAGTCATAGAACACCCACACCTATTCCCTCTATTCCTAACCGAAGGCAAAACCTACATTAAACCAAAAACTCCAGATACCCAAAACCCAGCTAACTACAGACCCATAACATGCCTTCCAACACTCTACAAAAGTGTAACTGCCACAATCACACAGAAAATTAAAGCACATCTCACCCAATATGATATACTCATAGAAGAACAAAAAGGATGTAAAAAGAACAGCAGAGGATGCAAAGAACAGTTAATAATAGACAGTGGCTGAATTCGGACGACACAATAAACAACTGGCCGGGGGGGGGGGGGGGAGGGGGCGGGAAACAATCATCAGTTGTATTGACTATCATGTCGTCCGAATGCTGCCATAGTCAACTCAGCGCTGATCCTAATCCACACCACAGTTGATTATGTATTACCATGTTGTGTGGGGAGTACCCCCTAGATGAACAACTGTAAAGTTGATTATTACCCCACCACTGACTATCGTGTTGTCCAAATTCAGCCAGTGTCATCATGAAGCAAACAGAAAAACAAAAAAGAAACCTCCACACCTTCTACATAGACTATAAAAAGGCTTTCAACTCCGTCCCACATAGCTGGCTGAAAAAAGTACGGGAAATATACAAAATACATCCTTCAATCCAAAACTTTCTGACAAGCGTCATGGAGGAGAACAACAATACACCCAATAACAGACAAGGGCCATATACAGACAGAAAAAATAAATATCAAACGTGGCATATTCCAAGGTGACGCATTCAGCGCTCTATGGTTTTGCCTGTGTCTCAATCCACTGTCCAACACCCTTAACAACATCACATACGGCATCGACATAAAACACCAAAAACAAGCAAAGCACAGAATCAATCACCTCCTGTACATGGATGACATCAAAATCTATGCTTCAACATTGACACAGATAAATGGCCTCCTGTGAATCACTGAGGAACTGACAACATGAAAATGGAATTTGGGATGGGAAAATGCAAGATGCTACACATAGAAAGAGGAAAATGGAAAGAAGAAGCAATATCAGAAACACTAAATAACGAAATATTCGATAACATGGAAGAAAATGAAACATACAAATACTTAGGATTCCAACAAAACACAAAAATCAATAACTCCACAGTAAAAACTCAAATAAGAATGCAATATAAAACTTGCCTATTGCAAATCCTAAAATCTAAACTCAACTCTAAAAACATTTTCAAAGCCATCAATACCTACGCAATACCCATCCTCACATACTCATTCACAATCATACACTGGTCGCGCACTGAACTTAAAGAAATAAACAGACTCAATCACACCGAACTCACAAAACACTGCATGCTCCATCCCAACTCATGCATTGAAAGAACAACAATCAGCAGGAAAGAAGGAGGAAGAGGTCTGCTAGACATTAACACAATGCATGCTAAACAGATAAAATCACTCAGAGAATTCTTCCACACTAAAAACACCCCCATTCATAAAGCCATAGTAAGAGCAGATAAAATTACACCCCGTTCAACCTAGCACTACAAAATGAAAACCAAACACGACCACTCACACTCGCAGAGAAAAAAGAAAAATGGGCACAAAAAAGCACTCCATGGGAATCACTACAACATAATACAGAACCCACAAATAAACAAAGAACAATTGTACGAATGGCTCAGGAAGGGTGAGCTATTTCCAGAAACAGAAAGATTCCTAATAGCTATACAGGATCAAGTTATAGCCACCAAGAACTACCAAAAACACATCATAAAAGATAACAGTGTGAGAACAGACCTATGCAGGAAATGCCATCAGTTCCAAGAAACAATAGACCACATAACAGGAGGATGTAAAATTCTGGCAGGAATGGACTATACAGACAGACACAATGCAGCTGCAACAATAATTCACCAACAACTGACCATCAAATTCAACCTTATCAAACAACCTACACCACACTATACATACTCACCCGAAACAATCTTGGAAAATGCAGATCATAACATATACTGGGACAGAACAATTCATACCGGCAAGAAAATACCCTGCAACCAACCAGACATAACGGTCATAGACAAAAAGAAAAACTCACATACCTCATCGACATAGCAATACCAAATAACAAAAATGTTGTTGAAAAGGAAGAAAAAAACAGAGACAAATATATACCACTGTCCATGGAAGTCAAAGAACTATGGCAACAGGAAAAGGTCACAATTATCCCGTTAGTCACATCAGTCACCGGTATCACATCAAAAAATTATACAGAAAACCTTCAGAAACTGGGCCTACCAAAATACATCCACACCAACATCCAGAAAACAGTCATACTTAAAACATGCTTAATTGTCAGGAAATTCCTGAATCTGTAAAAGACAGCATGACTTGGCAAAGCCCGTCATGTCCATCTAGAAAAACCGCCATGGGTGAGAAAGAGATAATAATAATAATAAATTCCAAAATAAGTCACAAAGATGAGCAGTATAATAAAGCAGAAACACAAGAGAGTAGCATACCAGTTAAGAAAGTCTTGTAAGGAAGCAAGATGCAAAACACTTTTACAATGCAAGACCTGTTTTGAGAAGCATTTTTTAAAATAATAATAATAATAATAATAATAATAATAATAATAATAATGTGGTACTGGGTACATGACAACATCACTAAGGACAAACTAGGCAGTGCAGTAAACATTTCTGTTGTTTGACACTTGTTTACAATTTTATGTGATAGTGAGAACATTTGGAGAAACATTTCATAATCAGTCTTAAGCAATATACTTCTAATTTCCACTTGGTGGCATCTCAGAACTGCACTACTTGACGTAGAAAAATAAAATGAGTCTGTTCAACTGTAACTCTGCGCACAATTATCACTGCCATATATTCAGGCAACGGTGTGCACTTGCCTTTCATCCCAGTTCAGACCATTATAAACCATGTACAAACAGCTCTGTCATAGGGAAAAGGCTTTCAGTTCAGGCAACACAGTTGTGACCGTACAACATCTCTATAGGTATCAGGCTTCATAAGGACTATCCAAAGTATTGTTGTTATATCAAAGGTATTAGGTTGGATCCTGACTATGTTAGTCACACTTCAACCTCATTGATTTCATTGGAATTCAAGTGTGACAAAAAATTCAGTACAATCCTATACAGGTCTACAGAGAAATAAGTCCTCCTGGACTAAATGGGACTTACTTCCACATAAATGTGTAAAGAACTGCAGCCTCAGCCTGGATCAAGCCCAAGCTTGTATCAGAAATAGTACAGAGTTCTTAGAACTGCATCTTAAACCATCACCATCTTAAACCACCACCATCACCATTGGTCATTCACCTATATCCCAGAAGCTAAAATATATCTATTCTCTATCAGTCTGACTAAAGGCGGAGTCCGATACGATCCACCCTGGCTACTTGTAACCCTTCAAACTATCCTCTGCAGTTAAGGTAGATGGACAATTTCTCCTGTCTAGCAAAGGCTTCAGAGATGGGGAGGGAAGGATGCGGGGGAGGGGGATAGGATTCCCCGCATGGCTGATGCCCTGGTCTGCTCCCCTCCCCACCTCTGGGTCTCTGCACTCCGTTTCCATGCTGGCTACAAAGGGGAAGGATTGTGGTGGGGAGCAGTTTCAGCACTCCAAGGTCAGAGCCCTGTTTCTGAACAATCCTATGTCCCCCCAGAAAGTGCATAAATGTATTTGTATTTATTTAGGGTACAATCCTAAAGATGTCCTACAACACAAAACATTCCCCCCCAGCCACACTTTTTTCTGTCTAAATATGCATAGGATTGTGCCCTTAGGAGCTTTATATACCACCCTTCAGTGAGTCTTTCAATGGGAGGGTTGATTTGTTGCAAGGTGCTCTAAGCTTGGAGCCAGATGGGGCTGAGAAAGCCAACATGTTATATCAATAGTGGCATAATATACAATTTTGTAACTTCAAACATCAGAACCTAATTCTTCTAATATACTAATACAAGCATTCAAATTCATTGTAGTTATTTCTCAGTGTACAAACAAAAAGTATTGTCTCATGAAAAATATACCAGAAGTGTCTATTGGTGGCAGTTAATACTCTTGGATTTCTATGCCTAATTCTCCTTTCTCTTAATAGCCCCTTGCCTTAATTCTTCATTTATGCTACTCTTTTTTAAAAAAACAAACTCTAAGAAGAAAATAGCAAACACCACATCTACAAATCAGACATTCCCATTAAATACAATCAAGCAGATCAGAGGTTAAAAAGAAATAATGAAATACTTGTATCAGAAGGTTAATATATTGATATAACTCCAAATGATTACTTTCATATGCTATCAAGATCTTCAAAACATAACTAGCACCAAATTTATCTCATGACCAAGTATACTAGAACAAGCATACAATCAAGTTGTCAATTTGGCTCACAGTATTATTAGATTTCTTAAACTGTTTCAAGAAGAGGTTATCTTCTTCTAGGGCACAGATATACATTGTCTGATAAACATGAAAAGTTAGAACCTGATAAGCCATTTTGTCATATGATAAAATAGTAATAGTTAACCCTTCAGTCTATTCTAACCAGAAAGTGCAGTTTGGGGACACTGGTACTAATAGCAGCCTTCCAAAACAGTGTGCTCTGCATCAGAACACAAAAGATAATTAGTCGGTTTGGGTTTTGAAGCCTGCTTCATACATGCACTGCAAAATGCAGTTCTTGCAGAGAATGCAAAACACATGGGGCAGTATGGCTGTGCTGCACAGCGGGACTGACTGTTGGCACCATGGGAAGTTATCAGTTCTAAAAGCAACCCTGGAAATGAGCAGAAACACTAATTTCCGGATCAGCAGACAAACACAAGAGGGCACTGCCCATGGAACCAGCCATACAATATAGCACTTTTGTGAAACTTGATCCATGAGGTTCAGAATAATTGTAAGCATATCAGAGAAGCGCCCCATTGTGCTATGAGGGTTGTCTGGTACGGTCAAAATCAGTGTAAACCTCTTTAACACTGCTATGCATTGAACATGTAATCATATGGCTTGCATCCCTAGTGTCAACTATTGATTGATTGATTTAATTAGCAGCATTTATTAATCACTTCTATTTAAAAAAATTCTAAGGGATCTACAAAGGACAAGACTAGCTTCCTGGGACTGCCTGTCGGAAAAGGCATGTTTTTAGTAGGTGCCAAAACCAAGGAGAGTTGCTGCCTGTTTACTCTGTATTGGCAGGGAGCTCTAGAGTGTGGACACTATGACACTAAAGGCCCTATTCTGAGCAATGATGGAACAAAAAGCTTGGATACCACCAGGAAGGTATCTCCTGATGAGTGCAGCACCCAGCAGGCTAGTTGGAGATGAGGCAATCTCTTTAGTGTCCTGGTCCTGAGTTCTTTATGGCTTTTCAAACACATACCAGCCCAGCAGCATATAAGCAGCCAGTGCAGTTTCCTCAGCATAGGTGCAGTACACTGGTGATAGCCCACTCCCATTACCAATCTGCCTGCAGCTTTCTGCACCAACTAAAGCTTCCAACCCAACCTGAAGGGCAACCCTAGATTAAGTGCATTGCAGTAATCCAATTTTGAGGTTAACAATGCAAGGTCAAGCTGCCCAAGAATGACCATAACTAACTTAACTGTCTAAGCTGGTAAAAGGCACTCCAAGCCACTGAAGACACCTGTGCCTCCAGTGACAATGCTGGATCAATGAGCATCTCCAGACTATGCACCCACTTCTTCCAGGGGAGGGTAACAGAGCAAACAATGAACCCAGTTCCTGGATATGGGGCCACTGACGCACAGAGCCTCTATCTTGGCAGGACTCAGCTTATGTCCTTCATCTCACCTACCACCGTATCCAGGCACCAGTCCTCCCCTGATTAAGATGTTACAGAGAAATATAACCAGGTGCAATCAGCATACTGATGGCATCTCGCACCAAATTCCCTAATGACTACTCCCAAAGGCTCCCTATAGATGTTAAATAGCATTGAGGAAAAAGGAGTGCCCTGCAGCACCCTACAGCCTAAAATGTCAGAGGCCAATGAGCATTCCCCCCCCCCCCCCAAATACTCTCTGACTTCAACCCTCAGCTCTGGCTTTATGATCAACTTCTCTATTTGAGCAACAGCTTAGCCATTCATGCCCCAAGCCATACCTGGAGAAATCACCTACATCTCAGTTTCTTTCAAAGGCAACCGGCATTGTAAAGAGATTAGAAATACTGTATGCCAATGTAGTAATATAAACATGTCTCTGAATACCTGTGCTCGGCCTAGCCAATAGAGAAAATGGCAGTAAGCACAGTGATCATGTGCAGAACCACAGCATTTTATTGGAAAGGGTCTGTGCCTTTTGTTCTGTTAAGTACAGCTTATTTCATTCCCTCTGTACTGTTATTTCAAGTCTGATGATTAAGAATTGTCCAAAGCAGAGTTTGGAACTTGTACAGCAGTGGAAATTATCACATAGAATTAAACCCTGACCTGAAAAGAGAATTTATTATATGACAAATGAAATGTATTCACATTGTGTATAGCAGGCAGATACACTGAGCTACAAATCATTACAAAAGGAGTACAAAAGAAAAAATAATACTCATGCGAAATAGAAGAAAATGTCCTGGAGGGCAATAAATTGTACTGTATGCCAGAATTTTGAGTCCAGTATATTATGTCTAATGACAATTCTCAGCAAACTTTTAAAAAGTATTTAGATAGTTTAGCTTCTCCATGGACAATTTCCACTGAAGAGGTGAAACTTATATACCCAGCTGAGCAAAAGCTCAAGAAGAAAACAAAATGAAATCGTCAACAGAACTGAGAGTGAAGATGGCCAGAAATACTTATAGGATAAAGCATGTGCTTTATCAAATGCTTGCATGCTTCAAATCTGACTCAAGAAGCATAAGGAAGCATCAGTTAACTTTTGCGAGCAAGTTATTACATGGGAAACATCTAAGATACTTTCAAACCCTTTGAAAGCTTTAAAAAGAATGAGGAACCAGCTGCCACCAGCAACATAATAACTATTTCAATATAGAAAAGTTTTAGGGCCTCACCTAACCGCTACAACTGCCATTTTAGTTCCCAGAATGGCTTCAACCAGATTTGTTTTTTGTATACTGTATAGTGTCAGAGGAAGAAACTTTAGTTAGTGAAAATTTACATGAGTAAACATACGGAAGTGCTTAAAGTGAATCAGCTCCTCCAAAAACATCATTTCTATTCATTCAAAACATGATTTGGTAGTCTTTCCCGGCTTTGCCACAGGAATGGGGAAGCCGCTCTGGAATCTGAAAATCCACACATGCGGAAAGTGACATTTCAGAGGCATATGGCAGATGCTGAAGCAATTGCTTTTATTAAAAAGGAATGTGCTTTGTCCCAGTTCAGATAGCAGCTGAAACCTTGCCCAAATTTCAGGACCAGCCAATAGTAGGGTGCCTGCCATTCTTTCCAAACCAACCTATTCCTTGCTCTAGCTTGATTAGTGCTAACATTTTCCAACTATGTGGACAAGATCAGCTAAGACTGAAAGGGGACAGTATATCATTTGAGGTTTGGCACAGAAGGTGCCTTTCTAAAGCTCAGAATGATTAGTTTTACTTCACTCTGAAATATTTATATACTACTGTGCTAAATCATAAATATTATGCTTAATAATAAAACTGATACTGACAACCCACTAAAAACTTGGCTGTCGTAAAGCTCCAAGCCCTAGTGCCACTGCTCTATTTCACCTGGCGTCAGACAGTCGGACATGCGTCTGAGTCAGATATTTCCGAAACCAATCTAAGGTGCAGGTGGTGTAGCAGCTCAGAGGGAAACAGACCACCTTTATGAGTTACACTTGCTTTCTACTGAAGATGACGGTTATTAGCTGAGCACAAAGCACATTAAAATGCCTCAGTAAGAAGTGAGGCCATTAAGGCTTTGCATGGCAGTGATGTGTGTGTGTGTTCAATGCTACAAAAATCTTAAGCCTCAAAAGGGATCATTTTTGCTCTCTAAAGCTATTTCAGTTAGGAACAATCTAGATGCAGGTGGAGGGAGGCTGCAATAGGGCCCCTGCAGAACTTCCTGATATCAAGGGACAATGAAAACTATCATCAGCACCTGTGGGAACAGAGAGGCAGAAAGAATGCTAGCAGGTGGAGTTGTCCAAATCCCCAGTTGGGTTTATTTGGCATGGAAGCCATATAGAGATGGTACAGCATTGAGCCGCCTTACAAAATGCCATACTGTTGCACTCTCATACTGTTCCTTTAGTTGCACACCCCAATCAATCCTTATGGGGATGCCCTTCTTCAGCTGGATTGCCAACTGAAAGAAACTATACCAGCTAGAAATGTGCCTGTGTGACTTCCCAAAGTTTTGATTTATAAACTGAGATCTATCACTTTATTTAAAAGATACTCAAAACACTACACGTAGTCATACTTCACCACCTGGAAGAGCAGCAGGAACATTTCTTCTGGATAATGCAAAGCCCTCATTTGTTTTATCATAAAATCTGTTCTCCTTTCAAAGTTTAAATTTATGTTTTAGAGTCAATAGTCTAGAACATCAATTCAAACCAGTCAATAGTCTAGCTAGAGAATTTTGAATCAAGCAAAGTTTCCAGAATGTCTTCAGAAAGCTAGCCCCACATATAACACATGGCTGTAGTGCAGCCCTTTCCAACACGGTACCCTTCAGATGTTGGATACAACTCCTACCATTCTTGACCACTGACCATGTTGGCTGGGGTAGATAGGAGTTGGTCCAAAACATCTGGAGGGCACTAGGTTGGGGAAAGAAGGAACAAAGAATATAGTTTTCTCTACCAAAACCAAAACAAGACATGGCAGATGATTGTGGAATACCAAAGTGCCAAGTCTACACATTCAGAATAATTATCTGTGAAAGCCATTTTGAGGGCAAACTAGACATGACAGTAAAATAGTTAATTGAAATTTTGCGGCCTTTTAAGAATTTGTTAATGGCTTCCATGGGAGTGGGGGGTCATTAAGACTATGGAAAGTGAGGAGAGAGGGAAGGACCCCTTCCTCCTCTGCTGCAATTCTAGCTACCCACCCCCACCCCACTGTGGTATCTATTAATCATTTTTAAAAAAACAGATGTGAAATGCTTAGTGTCATGTCTAGCTTGACTTTTCAGGCTGCAGATGGCAGATTGCATGTTAAAAGGGCCTTGTACACAGACAACGAGCACATCAGGGACAATGCTAGGTCTAAATAGTTTTTTAGGTATAGAAGCTTTCAGATATGCAATCTTCTACTTGCAGTGTGAACTGCTACATGGTTCTAACAGGGTTGTACCATGTGAATATTCTGAGTTTGCTAGTGCTCTTAAGAATATTTTGTGCTCTGAAGTAAATTGTTTAGCCACCTTAATTTAACATGTATTCTCCTGAAAGCAAGCATATTACCATGACCCAGGCTTTGCTCATGCCCAGGACTTAACATTTTTCTAAGCCAACTAAGGTGCCATGAGGCTTAAAGACAGGCATGAATGTATCTATTTGCTAGTGCATAAACAGTCTAACGTACTAACGTTTGTGAACAGCATATCACTTATCCACACCTATCACTCCTCAAGTTAGTTGGATTAGTCAGTCTTCCATCTTTATGGCAGACTGTCAGCTTCTTTACCATTTTCCCCAAGTAAAGTGTGACACAGATTCCAAGAATGTGTACGTAAAACAAATGACACGCTCCATAAAACTTCTATCTTGCCTACTTTGTATCCCAAATGCAATGGCAATAGTACCATACATTCCAAAACTAACGGTTAAGTTATTCAGAAAGCAACTATTCCAAAACCAGTCCTTTTATAAATTTGTTATAAAGGGTAACATACACACTGCATAAATTCCGTGTAACCTCTTGAATGTTCTGTGCCACTGTTTTTGTATCCTTTTACAGTAGTGTTCTGATAAAACACTGCTTTAAAATGGAAAGTTATTTGTTCTGTATAATGTCACACATACCTAGAATGTTATACAATGTGAAACTTAAAAAACAACCTTACACTACACCCACCCCTTTGGAAAACACATTTCTAAGAAAGAAGAAATTTCTTGGAACGAGATTTACTTCAAACTGTGTAACTCAAGGCTGTGATCCTGTAGCCCCTTAAGCATCCCTATTAATAGATACCAACAGACTAAACAATGCTTCTTTTATGCAGAGTGTCATGATGACTGTGTCAAGTTTATTATTCTATCATTATTGAACCCGTAGTTTATAGGGCCTTAGAAATAGATGGTACTTCATAGCAAAATCATTATCATTTTATACATGCAGACAAAGGTGATCTTAAAAATGGCATATAACTGATGTCAAGTAGTAACTGAAGCTTCCATAGATCTTTCTCCAATACAGTGGCTCAATTCGGACGACATGATAGTCAATGGTGGCTGACGAGTGTTACCCAGAGGACCTTCTCTTCTGCCGCTCCCAGGCTGTGGAATGGCCTGCCGGAGGAGATTCGACAAATTAGCAGTCTTCTGGAATTTAAGAAAGCCGTGAAGACTGCTCTCTTCCGGCAGGCCTATCCAGTTTAATTTTAAGATGTTTTTAATAATGTATTTGTTTTTATCTGTTTTAATGGTTTATCTATTTTATTGTTTTTATATTTATATTTAGTGTTGTTCCCCGCCTCGATCTAGATGGAGAGGCGGGTTAGAAATGAAATAAATAAAATAAAAAAATAAAATAAAAAATAAAATAAATAATAATCAACTTTACAGTTGTTCAACTTGGGGGTACTCCCCACACAACATGGTAATAAATAATCAACAGTGGTGTGGATTAGGATCAGTGCTGAGTTGACTATGGCAGCATTCGGATGACACAATAGTCAAAACAACTGACGATTGTTTCCCCCACACCAGTTGTTTATTGTGTCGTCTGAATTGAGCCAGTGTGTACATCTTTACAATTAACATTATAAGATGAATTCATTATGGGGTAGACTTAAGGAATTTGATAGTCTTGTAAATTATTATTTTTATATTTGAGAGTCTTCTAAATTTTAAATTCATTTTAGTTCATAAATGCACAAAACATATTACATTCCATTATCAGTTATGTAATCTAGGTACGTTATTTGCATTCTGTTCTAAAAAAAACTGCTATGCAACATTAAAAAGGAAGAAGCGAAAGGATAGGAGACAAATATATCAGTTATGCATGCTTGAGTTCAAGCTATAAAATAAATGGAGACCATGGTGTCAAAATCAGCTCAAGAAGATAGGAGAAATTAATAAAATTCAACCGTAAGAATTGAAAGCTACCACTAATGACTTGACCATCTCCCATAGGAGCAAGGAAGTTTGCGACAAGTTCTTTCAGCATTTTAGAAAACTACTTCCAGGACAGTTCAACAAAATCACTAAAGGTGCAATCCTATACATGTTTAGACAGAAAACGGTCCTACAATTCCCAACATTCCCTAGCCAGTTATGATGTCTGAGAAATGCTGGGAATTGCAGGTTTTTTTCTGTCTAAACATGCACAGAATAGTACTCCAAGGGATCCTATATAACACACTATTAACATTACCTTCGTTATATTTATTACTTCTGGTTGTAACCAAAAAGCTTTAATGACTGGTCAAGTCCACCACATATAGGCAATAAATATTTCAAATACTTAAATGAATGCACTTTCCTATCAATGCTTAATTGTAGCAGTTAGTATTGAATTACTGATTCTCTCATTTGTAACCATTTTGTTACTGGCATGCAAACAGTGCTGTCATGATTGATTTTCAGTTTTGTTGGCATTGCAGCAAATATCAAACTACACTCATTCCTTGCATACCTTTCAAATTTAAGAAGAGTTGCTTGACTTTTCCTTCCAGCATATCACATCTGAGCCATTTGACAGCAACTAATAGCATGCTTAAGAACACTTAAGGTCTAAACAAGAGGAAGATGGCCCAGCCCTTTTGCTTCTGCTTTGCTCCTCCTTCATGTGAGCAAGTCAGCCATGAAGCCACAGTTAACCATAACTTCCCATTTCATCAAAATCAATACCTATGGTTAATGGTTTCAAATCAAGTCAGGATGTGGAAACTAGCTTTAACTCATAGCTTCTGGATGCTGGCTTGTTTGGAAATCATTAACCATAATTTCCCAGTGTGGATGCAACAGGAAGCTATAGTTAACTTCCTGGCTTGATTCCCCTCTCTTGTGAAAAGAGAGCTAAGGTGCTGCATGCAGATACATGGAGCTCATGCATATCCTGTCTTTTTAAACCAGGGCTTCATCATTTGAATGTGGCCATAAAATATATGTTTGTACTGTTACTAACACATTGTACTTGCAGTGGCCAAAGAATGCCTCTCCTCTAATAACTGGAAAAGGATTATAGTTGGCAGAAGTAGAGACAATTTAAGGCCAGATTAACAAAATTCTGAATCACAGCCAAAATAAATATTATGATTAAAAGTCCAGCTTCCATTCAATGCCCCTTAACTACATTTTATTTATTCTTTTAGATAGATCAAATCAATCTATTATACATTTCTGCAAATGTTTCTCAGCTTCATTTACATGTTCCTAATGGAGGATCTACACTGAAAGTGCTCCATCATAATTCGTTCCCATAAGAACGTGATTTTAAGAGAGACCAATTCTTTACAACACTAGTGTAAAGTCCATGGCACCATGGGCGCTAGTAGTCCTCGTTGTTTCCTGCTTCCCCCCCTCAGTCCCCTCACCACAGAAGGAAATAATGCAAATGTGGCTTATGCATAGTGAATCCCGCCTCTGAAATTTGCATGCAGTGTGGCCCCATCCTCTCCCTCAAGCGCTTCGATCAGCTGGTGGTGACAGCCTAACTGCGTTGCTGTGCCTAGGGCCTGTGTCCATGCCACACTGATTGGCCAAGTAGGGTTGTCTGTCATTTCGCAGGTGGAGGGCTGACCTGCCTGATTGGCATGGAGGCAATTAATTGCTATTAAAGCTTGAGCTTTGAACTTTTCAAACTTTCAACATTTTCTGCACATTTTCAATGCTCATGCTTCAGTTTAAAACAAAAAATGAGCAAAATCAGTAGATCTTGAATAATAAGACTTACACCACCTTATTTTTATATAGATATCTAGTGGACAAATGGGAAATAGGATTATTCCCTCACACTGAAATCTACATAAAGGATAGTTTCTGAGCTTTCATTCAAATTATTAACAAACTGCATATCAGTTTGGCCACTGTCCTTCCTTCCATGTTTTCTTATAGCAAACACTTCTCAGGTTACACAAATACTTTGTAATGAGGATCTAGTTCTCTCAGAGGCAGAGGCAAACCAATTTATTATTCCATGCATATAGAAACCTAGCACAGAAAGAGCAATCTGAAATGTTATAACCTCAAAATCTTATCTGCTGTTTGAGAGAACTTAGGTCCAAGTAACACTACTGTTATCAAATAGGACTTCCAGCACAAGTCTACTAAGAGCAAGTGGACTTGTGAAGCAGGTGGAAGATGAAGCTGCCTATCACATATATAAGAAGACAATTCACATTCAACAATACCAAAGGGTGGTCCTGCTTGCCTCAGTACAACTTATATTAGCTGCATGTACAACTGGAGAACTCCCTCACATTGTTTAGTGTCCCTATCTTTTAAAAATATGCTAAATAAATGAATAAACAACTAACATTTCTGGACAGAGCCACAGCCTGACCATTCCTTCAATGGCTTGCAGGAGCAGCTATCCTTTATCATAGGCACAACTCTGCCAGCCGAGCTATTTCTCATATTAAAATCTATTTGAACAATGCTCTGGCATTCAAGATATTGTAGGGCCAATTATTAATATGGGAACGGTGGAATCCCATTGAAGTTCAACAGAGTGAGAACTAAAGGGGATTCTGGAAACTGTAGTTGTACCCCCTATCCCACTGCTGAACAGATACCATTCCAGGATTTCCTTGGAACCTCCAAGTAAGGAAATCTCTAGGCCCCTTCAGTATTTCAATCTGACAGCATATTTGTCTACACTATGATTTAACACAGGCCAGCCTTCAATAGAGTGTGATGTATCCACAGACTGACCTACTTCATCTACACTGAAGACACCTGGGCAACAATTACTTTTAGTATTCAAAGAGGTATGTTTGTACACTCTGATTTGCACCATTTTGCATAATGGAACAATATCCCAATTAAAACTTACAAACATAAAATATATGTAAACATATCCTGAGATAATGATTGCAGAGAGAAATTGTGTGCTTGCTAAATAGGTCTTCTCCATATTCCATGCCACTCTTTACAAACAAACAACTGTAAAGTTATATAGCAGAAGAAATCTACTCAGACAGCTCCAGAAGGCAGATTCTTTTTCGATGAAGCATAACCCACTTCTGTGTAAACAGAACAGTTCAGGAAAATTGGCTTACTACCCACCATAAAACAGGTATCTTTGCAATAGTTGTGATAGAGACAGTAGTTTTTCATATTTCTAAAATTGTCCTGCAAAACACAGGATCCGCTTTGTTGGAAAGTTAGTGGCATCTATTTGATTTTTTGCTGAGATAACCTCTACAGTTAACAAAGATTATGCCAAAAAGGTGAAGGTAATAATTAAAGTTCTGAGAGGGACTAACTTTAGCATGTGAGCATGAGCTTAATCTATTTGAAAAATCTGATTTGTTAAAGTGTTTTTATTTTGCTCAAAGAGATTTTAAAAATTCACAATTTCAGTTTCCAGAATTTAATCTGTTTGAAATCTCAATCTCTCTCTCTCTCTCTCTCTCACACATACACACACACACACACACACACACACACACACACGAGAAGGGTTGGCTATAACCCTCCCCCCTGACATGCTAGCTTTCCATTAGCATGGAGGTTTTGGCACAGCAGAGGATGCAAAAATGCAATCGAGGACACAGTATCTAAACTGCATTTAGTATTTGTACAATCAAGGGATGCCTAACTTTTGGTTTTTCTGAACACCTAGGTCAGGATTTAGTCATACATTTCAGCTATGTTTTCCAGTGTGGAAATTATTTTCATTGTTGGAAAAGCAATTGAAAAAAAAGTGATCTGTGAACAACCACTAAAGAGAGACAAAAATAATCCATGGGATTATAGATCCGTAAAAAAAGAAAAAGAAGAAGCTAGTGACAGGCTATACAGGCTGTAGGGATGTTTCCAAGCATTTATTTTCAATGCAGAATATGAAAATATTTAAGACTTTTCCATAAGTACATACAAATCCCCACATGTACTTGTTCTCCTGGCTTTGTATGCATTCTAAGATGCCATGTTTACAGAAGACAGAATGGTTTATTTTTGAGTAAGTAAATTCTCAATAAAGAACATTACAAAATGTTATTACTCATACTCCACACATCATACACGCTATTTTCAAGTACAGAATAGTTGGTTCCTACACAAAAAGCATCTGCCTATGCAAGACACATAGTCTAAACATTCTGAAGCCCACTATAATACTGTTTACATGCAAGCTGCTGTTTCTATCAGGTATTGATGTCTAGAACACTCACCGACGGATCACGAACTGCTGGATTGTCCAGGATTGGTTTTCCAGTCACAAAAGTAAACAGTCTCCATGAACAATACATTAAACATACCTCCATCTAGCACTACAGGAGCCTTGTTTGCATATTGTGGGGGGTGGGGGGTGGAATATTCTATACAAACACTGAGAACTGATTATGAGTGTGGGTGCAGCACAAGTACATGGTCACCTTTTTTTTGTTCCTCAGGCTCTTCTACTCTTCCGAGTCCCGCCTCACCCTAGTTCTCTACCCTTCTCCTTTACCTTCACTCTCTTCCTCTTCAGTTATCTGGTTTCTCACCCCCTTCCTGTATTTGGCTGCTCTTGGTTCACATTGTGGAAATGGAACTGTAATATGGTATAATAGCCAAAGTGTGAGGAGCAAAGAAAGAGAGCCTTCACCTCTCTCTCTCTCTCTCTCTCATATATTTCTTCCATCACATACCATTATATCTACAGTGTAGAAGTAGGCAAGCTCAATAGGCCTGACTTCATCTGTCATTCACATGACGGCAGCAGCAGCTCAGTTCAAGAGCCAGGAGATAGGGATCTCCCCTGCTGTCAACTGTTCCACGGTGAGGTAAAGAAGATGCTAGCACAATAAGCCCAGCACCTGGTACTTCCACCTCTGAAATGGTGACCATACTAAAGAACTGTGTCAGATTTCTTCCATGAACACCAGTATCAATTCTTCATCCAGCTGTGAGGATGGCAGATTGTAGCTGTTATCTACAGGCTTTATAAAGGGTAGCCTTTTAGTTTGAATAAAGAAACAACTGAAGAGAATTTTGGTGTTCAGGCAATTGATTGCTCTTTTCCTTGAAATAACTGAAATTGGTGTTCATGGAGGAAGAATTCGTTCTGATGAAGTTTTATGAAATAGGTATATTATCAAATGTGCCAAGTTTAAAATGTAATACACATTAAACCCATGACTAAAGGTGAAAATCAATTATACACAGCCTGAATAACAATGCACAGTAAGCCCAGGACAAAAGAGGAAATTCAGTTATACAATCTAAATATCAATACACAATAATTGAATTTCCTGTTTTGTTATGGGCTTATTGTGCATTGTTATTCAGGCCGTGTATAATTGATTTTCAACTTTGTTCATGGGTTCAATGTTTACTACTTCCTAAGCTTGGTACACTGAATTCTACTTGATATGTGCTCATGCTTTTGTCTATATATGCAGGGCACAGCATTCGTTCTTTGCATAATTAAATGAACATGATTTTGGTGATATATATATATATATATATATATATATATATAATATAATTTAATATATATACAGTTGTATACTTCTGACTACTGAGCCAACAGGCTAACTGCTAATGCAGCTTTGCCAAAAAGGAACTCTACAAAAATTACTAGCCTACAAAAATGTAAATCTGTCCAGCTGGTCACTCATCTGTGTCAGTCATTTGTAGCACATAAGACTGCTGGGAGAGGTGACCAACTTTCCCACTTAAAAATACTACCCTGCTTGGTTGCCTGGAGATTCTTTCCATATGTTACATGGTAAAGCTATTTTCAAGCCTGTTCTAATGTGTTGTAGGTATCATAGGATGGTCCTCTTCTTGTTCAACCCAAGCTCCCTCACAGCTCAATAAATTTCGATTAATTATCTTTAGATCCAGACCCCAACCCAAATTGAAAAATTGCATCTCTCAATCCTATAAAAATAGAAGCATTAAGTGTTGGGGAAGTACCACATGATTCACAGCCAAAAGGGCCTTGCTCTCATCCTGTTCTAGCGTTATCCTTTAAGCCGATCATAAAATTTAAAAATCAGTTTAAAGACTCTTAGATGCCCCTTTCAGTTTAAGAACTCCCAGGGTGGCTTACAAGATTCTGAACAATTGATTGCATCCAATGTAGCATGATGACACATGTGCAAGGGAAATTCCTGGGCCTCCTTTCCCTGTAACTCCTTCCATTCTGCAAAATGCCTCCGAGGGGACCTTAGCAAGAGAGTGGAATCTGGAAAAATTGGACAGAGGCAACTTGGGTGAGTTTTAAAAGGATCATTCAGGGCTTTAAAAAGGCACCTTGAATCATGAAACAAACCAGCTGCCAATATATAAAAATAAGTAAAATGTGCGCCCTGTGTAGCCAGTCTCAGTTAGTTTCCAAGAAGTCTTCAGAGGCAGCCTCACATACAGAATCCTGCAGTAGTCTAATCTGGAGATACCCAGGATGTGGGTAATTGCTTCCAGGCTCACTGTACAAGAGCTATCATGACTAACATACCATGGAAAGTGCTTTATGCATGGATGCCACTTAGAGCTGAAGGGAAAGTGCTGGATCTATCAGTACTCCCAAATTGCAAAATTGGCCCTTTACAGGGAGTGCAAACCCTGACCTCCTCCATGAATCTGGAAGACCCTTGTTTGAATCTCACCTCTACAATGTATTCACTATGTACCCTCAAGCCAATGACAGGATGTGCACAATCAAACAACCATGGTTAACAAACCATAATTTGTATGTGAGCAAGAATGTGTGAGTGTGCTCTTTCGCATCTGGTCACCTGCTTCCACTTTTTGAAAAAAACCAGGAACATCACATTTCTGGATTTGGTTAAGACATGTGAATCTGGCACTATGGGTTATTTAGAATTAAAGAAACCAGAGTTTTAACCCATGCTTTAAAGTGCTGGGTTCACACATCACAACATCAAGCCATCTCTTGTAAATTTGCAACAAATGTTGTTGTAAAGGCTGGACACAACTTGTGTATTACAACAACATATTTATCTGTAAAAACAACAATTTTATTTGACAGCAGAAAAGTCTTTTCTCAGAGAACAATGTTTTTATGGCTTGTGAAATTGCCTTGAACTTATCTGTAAGAAAACAAGCTATATTTTCTGAGAAGGATGACTTCATCATGCACTTAAATTACTCACTGGAAAATATGCTTAGTGAATAAATATGGTTTCAAATTTTTGTTCTGAATTTCTCCACAATAAAACAAGTGACCTGTTAATATACAAATATTTGCAAGCTAGTAGGAGACATGCCTGAGGGGGTCACATTTTATATTTGCATGGAGACAGAGTGGTAACTTTGTACCTCAAGTCACACCACTACTGGGCTGCCTGTACACATACATTAACTGATGTTGCACCTTGTTTAAAAGCTCATTAAGCATTGCTTACACAAATAGAATAAATTCAGTAGAAATGTCAGAGCACAGGACGTGGCTGCAACAAGCTATACTAAAACCACTACTTTGAAAAGCTAATAATCTACTGCTATTAGCTTCTTTTCTGTGCACAATGGGTATTTTTCTTTGTATCAGGCTTATTTGTGTATGTGCATACAGAAGCACACACCCTACCTGGAAGTACATATTTCATCCCCCTGCAAAAATAATTGAACAATTTTTAATTATGAAATATTTTTCTTTAAGAATGACAAAATCTTTAAGATAAGATGTTGCTCATACTTTGCTACCTGGCCTTTACTCCCCCAAAATAATGTCTACATAATAGGAAGACTTTTATGTAAGATTAGAGATGTACAATTTCTGGAAATTTTGAAGCCATCAGCATTAAAACAACAACAACAACAACAACTATTTTCCCCCAGTGGCTTCAATATTTCCAGAAAATTTACATCTCTAGACTTCCTATGGAAGTATTCTTATTAAGGATGAAGCAATGTGGTAATCATGGGCACCACATTTCTTGGTGTCCAACAAGATACCCTATCCCTACCGCCTTTTTTAAAAAAAAATAACACTTTTTTTATTGGCAGAGAGACAGACAGAGATGCTAGATGAACCAATGAAATAAACCTGTTCTTGTCATGGCTGTTCTACCCTTTAAATAACCTTAGTGATGGAAATACTGTAGATAGTATTGTAATAAGCACGTTTCCTTTGGTTTGAGAGTCTGTTCTGTATGTTGAACCACTGTTTTCTTTCCATACATCTTGTCCCTTTGGCTTATGGCTAAAGCAAGCCATTGTTGAATGAAACCCCTGTTATGCCTCAAATTAGAGATAAGAGATGGGAGATCCAGGGATGCTTGGATTTGCCAAGATTCTCCAAACACCACTTCATAGTTCAGATAATCTTGCTCTCATTCTCATTTCCGCCCTGTTTTTCTTTTTATTCAAACAGGAACAGTGTGCATTTTGAACGGAAAAAGTGTGCATTTTTGTGTGCATCTTTCAAAGGCATATAACCCTCGTTGACTAAAGTGTGAAAATGCTTCTTTTTTTAAAGTACTCATTTTTCAAAATATGCATTTTGAAAACATTGGACTACAATGGGTGGGAGATGATGCCATCTAGCTACTTTGTAATATGTGAGTGCAAGATGACAATTCTGTTAGTGTGAAAGCACCTTCCAATTAAGATTAACAACCTTGGGGTAGATTACTATTGCTTTAGCGATGCAGGTTGCTGAGCTAGAACCTGGTCACTAGTACAACATGCTAGCTCAGCCTTTCCCTGATCTCATTCCCTCTAGATGCTTTTGATTATGATGCTGGATTAAAGGAAGGGCTTCTTAATGCAGCACATAGGTATACTATGGAATTTTCTACCATAAGGCATGGTGATGGCCACCACTTTGGATGGCTTTAAAAGGGGATTGGAGAAATTCCTGGAGAAGAAGGCTATCAATGGCTACTAGTCCTGATGGCTATATGCTGCCTTTTGGTATCATAGGCTGTATCCCTATGTACACCAATTGCTGGAGGACATGGGTGGGAGGGTGCTATTGCATTCATGTCCTGCTTGTGGTTTCCCATGGGCAGCTTGTTGTTCACTGTGTGAATAGAATGCTGGACTGAAATTACCTTTGTTCTGATTCAGCAGGGCTCTTCTTAAGTCAGGTGCTTTTAGACCCAACTGTTCTGCATCAGAAAGCCATTCAAATTAACAGAAAAGTGGAGATTAAGGCTGAATTCAAGTAATCCTCTAAAGCATGGCTTGCAGTATTGGGACTGATCCACAGGCTGAAGTACTCTTCCATCCTCTCCCCACAGATCTAGTTGAACCATTGACTTTCTCTTCTGATCAAACCTTAGTTTGCAGCTATGTCCTAATTGACAAAGTACAGCTTGAGCAAACTTTCCAAACCAGGCCATTACCACAAACTATGGTTTGATCAGAAGCATACAAGATCAAGAGGGAAGGAATAGAGCAAAGACCATATCCTCTACACCAAGACGTTGTTTGGAGGATCATCTGGAGGATAATCTGAATTCAACCTAAGTTACAATCGCACGGCCACAAATTTATTATGTACAATTAGAAGGATATTATTTTTGTCATATTTATTTATATTTGATATCAATGGGTTTTAGGCTTGCAAGTTCTTGGAACTTTCTGCATATCAAAATTTTAAATTGAAAAGTTAACAGTGGGATCTAAGCAGATGACCATATGATCACTATGGTTTTGCATCAGAAATATATCAAGGAGTAAAATAAAGACACAGTGAGAGGCAGATACTTGCCAATTACCAAAATGAAATAATAAAATTCACATGCAAGATGCCCTTAGCTTCTTTACAACTGAATCAGCCATGATACAGAATTACTAGTTACATAATGGTTATGTTCCTTTCTCAAGTTAAGTTGTTCTGATGCCTAGAAACAAGTCATAATTCACTTATCCAATTAAAATATAGTAAAAATCTGCATTTGATATTATTTATAATGTGCTACAAACTAAATGCCATTACTAATTGGTAATCCTAACAGAGAAAAGTGTTAAGATTTTAAACCTTAGACTTCATTGTTTGCATAACTGAATCAATCCATCATATGGACAGATAGGAAAGAGTGTTCTCAGACAATAGAAGATTGTGGAAATTCTCCATAAAGGTTTAGCAACATAATAACTCGCTGAAGCACTAATAAAAGGAGCATACTAAAATGTGAAAATTACTAATTCTAAATCAAAGGGCTGACAGATACAAAAACTAGCCCATTGTATTTTGTCTCTGATTTGTCACTCAAATGCAATCAGAACACCTTCAATTTTTTTTTTTTACTTCAACCTGATTTTCCAGGAATATTTCAGAAGAACCGTTTGTACCTAATAATTTCATAGACACTTATCAAGCCATAACTTGCATGACACCATCTCTGGCTGCAGTAGCTGTATTGTTCTTACTCACTCCCTATCCCTTCATGCCAAGTTCAGCCATGTGTTTGTACACAAGCTCTTCTAACACAAGAAGAAAACGTGGTGCTGTCAAGCAAGATTGAAAACAGCTGAAGTAAAACTACACCTTGGGAAGGGTGTGCAAATGTTCGTTTTCAGAGTCAGTCCTTATTAAAACACACAGTGAGTCTAAAATAAAAAGGCAAGCTATTTTGCCTTGGTTTTGGTTTTGCTAAGCTTTGTAAATGTACGAGTTGCAAAAAGGAGCAACATCTGTGCTTCGACTTTCAGTTCCTTAGTTTGTATTCAATAGTAAAAGTTGCATTAATCTTTTGGCAAATTGTCAATACAAACCTGGACAATTATCTCCATGACCTCTAAGGCCACTAGGTTAAAGGATAGTAAAAGGAAGATATGATAAACCAGCCCTTTTTCCCCAATCCCCTTTTATCTCTCTAATAAGGGACCTACATTTTTGCTTGCTATTCTGGCAAACATGATGAGTCCACCCAACCTTGGGCTTCCTCAGTCGCTGCGTTGCTGAGGTACCTGAAGTGATTCACTTAGGCTGACCATATGAAAAGGAGGACAGGGCTCATGTAACTTTAACAGTTGTAGAGAAAAGGGAATTTCAGCCAGTGTCATTTGTATGCAATTAGTTCCTGGTGAAATTCCCTCTTCATCACAACAGTTAAAGTTGCAGGCGCTATACTAGAGTGACCAGATACAAAAGAAGGCAGGGCCCCTGCAACTTTAACTGTTGTGATGAAGAGGGAATTCCACCAGGAACTAATTGCATACAAATGACACTGGCTGAAATTCCCTTTTCTCTACAACTGTTAAAGTTACATGAGCCACGTCCTCCTTTTCATATGGTCAGCCTAGCTTCACTTGCACAGGGCCAAGGCAGCAACTATGAAAATGTGGTGGTGTTTCCTTAGCAACAGCTTTGTCAAGGTGCTCAGGGGCCCAAATAACATTGGGATAAATGAACAGGCCCTTGCCACCCATTTCAGCTCCAACCTATTTACACCAGCCAAGGCTAGTGGACTTCTGCTTCCAATCCTTCATCTTGGCCATGGATAACATCTCTTGGCTGCTCAGCACAGCTTATTTGTATCCAGGACTCAAAGATAAAATATTTAATATAAGGGTGAAAAACCTTATTATTTTTCCCCACATCTTTCAGAAGGTGAGCAGCAGTATTTTGCACCAGTTGAGGCTTCAGAGATGTGTTCAAAGGTGTCCCTGCAAAGAGTGTGTTTCACTAATACTCCAGGAGTTTACAAAGGCATGAGATTACAAAATCCTTCTTCTCCAAGAATGAATGTAGCACATGCAATAAAATAAATACAACTCAAAGTAGATTATTTGATCCCAGCTGACCACCTATATCTTTGGGTGCAACATCAGATCCAAGAACACCTGCAGGCAACAAATCTGTTGTAATAGGCCAATAATGGATAACCTGTGGCCCTCCAGATGTTTTGACCAACAACTCCCATTATCCCTCATCATTGGCTATGCTGGCTAAGGCTGATGGAAGTTCTAGGTCAAAACATCTGAGGTCCACAAGTTGCCCACCCCAGCAAAAGGCTAACAGTTATCCCATCAGTCACAGATAAAATTGCCCATTGTTAGGAATTATGTGAACCATTCCTAACAATGGTGGCTACATAACCATGTTTTAAACATGCTCACTAACCATTTGCTGCAAAAGTATTAGTGGCTACATAACCACGGTTTAAACATGCCACTAAGCATTTGATGCAAAAGGATTAGTGGCCTAACTATGGCTTAGGGTGTCGTCTGTACAGACCCTAGGTTAATGAAATAAATAGCTGGGTATCATCAGCATATCAGTACTCTGATTCAAAGCTCCAAACAATCTCATCCAGCAACTTCACACTGATGTTAAACATAGGTTACAATATCAACTTGAGTGAACTTCATAACAAAGCTGTCTCAGTGTCATCTCCATATCAGACGCCTAAGAAAAGTGCCAGGGAATGATCCCTCATAACCTGGTGGCAGAGTAAATGTATGAGAACAAAAGAAGAGCTGCACTGACCAGAATGAAGTCCTATCTAGTCTGGAATTCTGTTCCCACAGTGGCTAACCAGGTGCCTATGGAAGCCCACAAGCAGGTCATGACTGCAATAGCATCATTCTGCTCATGTTCCCCAGCAACTAGTATTGAGAAGTATACTTCCCTTGGATACTGTAGGTAATATATAGCCATTATGTTACCTAGCCATTGATAGCCCTATCCTCTACAAATATATCTAACCCCTTTTTAAAGTTGTCCAAGCTGGCGGCTGTAAGATATACGAAGATCTTCATTTAACCTAGGGTACTGAATTATGCAGCCATGAGCATTCTTTCCAAAAACAAATCCCTTATACTGGTGTGTGTGTGTGTGTGTGTGTGTGTGTGTGTGTTTCTCCAATGGGCACTTGAATATTGAGTTTTCCTATGAATATTTTATTAGTGAATTAACTTTGACTTGGATTGCAAATATGCAAATTTTACTAGTGCTTATCATACAATACGCTGGAAGTGAAACACAAAAGGATTAAAAAAATTGACATTATAAGACAATATATTAAAAAATATTCCAGCTGAGCCTATGCTACTCTACTAATCAATGGAAAACTAGTAAGATAAACCTTACCTCAATCTAAACTATTTGAAGCAGGGCAAACCTTCATAAAAGTAACTGGCTGCATTAGAGATGCCATTAAAAATAAATGAGCTCTATTATCTTAACAGTTCTCTCTTCTATACTAAAGCTCAGAAAGTGAAATATAGCAACTGAGTTGTCATAGTTACAACATCGTATTGCAAAAACAGATATTGTTTGGAATATGTTTGGAACATAAAAGTTCTCAGACGTAATGTTCCAATTTGAAGTGTTTCCACAATATTTAATAAACACAAATCCCAGTGATGTTTTTAATCATATTAAACAAAGATTTGAAGATGTATTCATCTGTGTTGATCCATTCTATTAACCTGCTATTCCACAGTAGTTAGCAGTTTTTATAGAGCAAAGGACCACAAAAAGTATGATGAACACACATAAGGGGGGGAAATCTCTTTTTCGCATACAAGTCTTTTGTAGTAAGCTAACAGAAGATGCAAGCGAAATGTATGTGCAAAACACACTTTACAGAAGGGATCCCTTTCTTAAGTGGTCAGCTGATATAGATTCTAGTCACACACTAAACACCGACTTGGTTCACACTTCACACTAAACCATGGGTGGTTCCAGAGTGGCATAGAATGACGTCTGAACCCATCTTCTTTTTCCATTTCTTTGGGAACCCATGGCTTGTAGTTGAATTGTTTAGGGTGGCTTGTTCTCAGAATGGTTTGTTGTGATGTCTTATCCTGGCAAAGTCACTTCAGCATGGGTTGTTTAAAACAGCGAAAATGCCATTTGGCAAGAATAGTGAAAAACCCTTCCAGCTACTCCTTGTGATCTTGTAACAATATCAGCTCTCTATTCCATCTTGAAATGACACTAGTCAATTTACTCCTCCACTCTGACACCTCCCTGAACAGTCACAGCTTTTTTCTCCCAAGTTCACGAAGATCTGTGCAAATTTAACTAAAGTCCCCCTACCCCTTCAGGGAGATTTGCACAAATTTAATGGTTTCTAACTTTGGGGGAGATTTGCAGAAATTAACACTAAAATTTTCCATCTTTGAGAAGATTTGCGCAAATTTAACATTTTTCCCCACCTTTGGTAATATGTGCCTTGAATTTGCATATGTTAATCCACTCAGTCCCTGCTCTGCCTTGAAATTTGCATACGTTTAGTGATCTCTCTCACTGCTTTGTAACCTCCATGTACATCTGATACCTAGCAACAGTGATAAGCAGGAAGTGATAAGTATGAAGGCTGCTGGCTGAAAGAGAGAAGACGCTTTAGAGGCAAGTGCCATCACTTCAGTAGAACATGAAGGAGCCTTTAAATAAAAGATGTTCACTAGGAAGGGAAGTGTGGAAGTGAAGGATATTGGTATGGATGGCTAAATAGTGGACAGGAAAATACCCCAGGAAAAAATTACAATCACGTTCCTGCATGCATAAGAGCTCAGACAATTATTACTTTCTTTTTGTGACCTGATGCGAGCTGGGCGGGTGGGGAGTTTTGCTTTGTAAGCATAGAAGTGGAGGATGATACTGATGAGAAGGAGATATGGCTATGCTGGTCTCAATAGAAGACAGGTGATCTTGTGGCCCTCCACACTCGTGCAAGACCCCTAAAATATTTTTTATGCTTGTGAATGCATTGCCACGTTCATCCAGGGCTCAGAAACTAAAATCCTTTTGATGGTCTGATACGGGAGCTGGGAGAAGTTTCTCTTGTGAGCAGGTAACCCCAGCGGACCATTTGCTGAAAGGGTGCTGTCGTAGGGAACGAGGGAACAAGGATTTCTACTCCAAAGGCTCCTCGGATACATGCCAGCAGCACTGGAAGGACTAAGAGGGACTGAGGAAGAAGCAAGTCACAGCAAGGCTCTGAGTGGGCAATTGTCTGTCTGGAATAACAGACAAGTCACCCACCCACTGTGCACTATTCTCAGGCTTAGCATGACATGCGAACTTGCCCATTAGCTAATGCTATGCATGTTAATGAATGCTATGGTATTACCCTTAGACTGACCAACCAAGCACTCCACCAATGTACACCCTTCCCCGCCACACAAGTTGCTATCTGAAAGAAATCTAATATTATCTGAATGTTGGCTGCTGTTTGTTTCAACAAATTCACTCCAAAAACTCAGGTCAGCTTCAATATCATAATTTTAAATTAGTACAAGTATAAAAACATATTATACAGTTAGCATTACAAAGAGGACTACAAGGAAAAGTCTTCTTTTGTCAGTCCACTTTGACTTGTGGATTTGAAAAAGCAGAAAATCTCAATCTCAATTTAGCACGTATTTCCATTTAAGATAAAATGTTATTTCTTAAAACTGAAAATTTTCATCCTCAAGTCATCTAGGGTTGGAACTGCAAAGTCCATATTAATGTGATATCTTTATTAGGCCAATCAAAAACCCAGAAAAATGTGCAAGCTTTTGAGATCTCCAGATTTCTTCATCAAGCAAAAAGGGGTGGGGGAGAAAATTTAAAAAATGTGGACTTTTAAGTTGCCTGCATGTCAGAATGTTAATCAATTGACTGTTCAGATGTTGAGACAGGCACTAAAAATCTAGAACCAAAGTAGACATGAATTGAATTGATACAATCAACATGTTTTTGTTATTGTTGTTATAATAACAGCCATGGGAAAGACTGAAAGGCATAAAGACTGTGTGAAGGATGAACACCCACACCCACACACTGCCATGACAACTACTGCCTTTCCAAAGCTGCTATCTGCATTACATTTGAAGCATCCACTGGTACAATGATATACCTGCTTCCCAGGGGATCCAAAGGCGATTCCAGCATTTCCTTAATAGATAGTGAGTCACTTTAAATTGCAGTTATGAACAGTTTGATACTAGTATCCATGTAAGAACACCAAACAGAAAATTGCTCATGCTTGCTTCTTCTAATATAGCTGCCAAATCATGGGGGACCTGTTGATGAGCACTCAGCTGAAAAGATTTTAAAAGCTAGCTTATTTGCATTTTGATGCACATCCTCTTAGACTATTAAAGACGTACACTGCAGGATTATTAAAGCTTTCCAAAACATGCATGATAAGACCAATATTATTGCTTTCAGAAGCATAGGATGAGAATAGAGAGAAAGAATTATACAATGCTACTAAAACCCATAGGACAGAGAGAATTTAAAAAAATGAAGTATCTCCACAGGCTGTTCAGGGAAAGCTAATTAAGAAAAGAACACCATGGTTTAGCAGCAATATTAACAATAAGAGCAGTAGGGACATTCTATCATGCACAAGGAAGGACTTCCTAAGGTTCATCTAGGTCCTGCCAGTAACAAAGGCAAGCCAGAAACTGAGCTAGAGGGGACTTCTGCTGGCGCAAGGGAGGACTGCCACACCCACATCAAAATTGTCAATATCTTGCTGCATGAGATCTAGCCCATGCAGCTATGGGTGCCTCTACAAGAGCGCTTTAAAGCTCTTTCAAGGCACATTACAGATTTTACCTATACAAGAGCGGAGTGCAAATTGGGGGTTGCGGCGCTTTTTATCTCCGCTTATGCACATTATTGAATGTACGTTAAATAGCGACTTTAAATTTACTGCGGGAGTTAAAGTGCCTTATGGCCATGTAAACATCTGATTCTCTGCAGGTAAGCAACTTTAAAGCGCGTTTCATACAGCCCGTAATGCACTTCACCGCCTCTTGTGAATAGGTATTAGAAGTAAATACGCTTATCCGTAAATGCACATAATCGGACAACCGGGCGTCAAAGCGAAATCTTGTAGAGGGGACCTATTTCCAGAGGACAGGGGATATCCCCTAAGTCCATCACAGGCAATGGGTCACCATCAGTGGAAACAACCCTGAAGGCACAACAAAGGGAGTCTCGCCTTTGGTGGTTGCTACTTCAGGGATTACAGTGAGATCTAAGCACCACCCCTTGTAGATCTGTTTAAGAGTGCAATCCTATGCATGTTTAAACAGGAAAAGGCATGCCCAGGAGTGATAGGGCTTTTTTCTGTCTAAACATACGTAGGATTATGCCCCAAGTGATAAAAAAAACAACTAAGAACTTTTCTGGTGAGAGGAGGGGAGAAGATTCAGATAGAAAGCCCTCTGTGACAGCAGCGATGGCTAGCAAAAAGAAAAGGTTAGTCATTAAGAAAAAACATCTAAAATCCATTTTAGTGTTCTACACCTATTAGATCTGCTCAAATATCACAGGCTTCTTCACACGAGCAAAATAAGGCATGCTTGTGACTGTCCCCTCAGAGAGGTTTCCTTTTGACGATGTCATTTCCTGCACCTTCCCCCAGTAATTCTGTTTTAAAAAAACAAAACAAATGTGATTATCCCAATTCTGCTGAAATATCTTAGTATTTCCGACCATGCACAGGGGAAGTTGCACTACAATGTACTCACTAGAACTGTCCAATTCAATATTATGAGAATGGAAAGGAGAAATTTTCAATTACAGACCACGTGGTCACCCCTCTCCACCCGTGTAATGCAGCCCCATTACAATTCCACAAAAGAAGCAAGAAGTAAAGCTCCGGTAAGGAAATGTGATTTCCCATTAATCTAAAGAAGCCCCACAAAAAACATGAAAGCTTTCAAATTTTCCAGATCTCTTCATCAGGCAAGATGATACAAGAAGCAGGGGGAGGGATGGGGGAGGGAGAAATTGACCTGATGAATCCACAGTGTCTGAAGATGAAGTTTGACGATGAAGTGGGAGAGGATGGTCTGCAAACATTCAAATAAGGCTCTAGCAGGTGATGTGATGGTTTCACCTGGAGATGCCCTTAGGGCTGCTATGAGCAAGAAGGGCAGAAAAGTTTGGTCCCCTCTAGGAATGGTTAGCTTGACTATGGATGAGAAGCAGAATCACCAGCTAGATGTGGATTGTTGGTTTTGGGACTTCCTTCAGGAAATTGTAAACAACACTTCTCAGTAATATTTGTTATATATATATATATATATATATATATATATATATAATAGTGCTGTCCATCTTTAATTATATCTCTAAGCATTTTTTTCTGAGCTTTTGCTATATCTTTTATTTGTGCTTTGCCTACTGAAATTATATATATAATCTGTGTTGAAGTTGCATCTTCTATTCATTTGTTTATTTGCTATTGTTGATTTCATGTCTTATTGATTTGTATTAACTGCTATGATCTTTTGATGCTTAATAATGGATTTTTTTAGTGATATTGAAAGGTTCAGATTTGTTTTGAAATAGTTTTGTATGCTTTTGGATTATCGTTGTTATTGTTAATCAAGATAAATTTATTCACAACTGGAATTGTCATTTAATCCTTATGGATTTAACAGATTTGGGCTATAATCCTATAGCCAGTTCATGACAATAAGTTTTGCTGAACTCAATGGGACTTACTTCTGAATAGATACATAGAGGCTTCCACTATCAGGGGCGGCCCTTCCTTATAGGTGAACTAGGCAGTCACCTAAGGTGCAAGTGGAGAGCCAAATTCAAAGAAAAACAATATTTTTTAAAAAAAAATACAAATAAAATAATTAAGATGTCATTATTTCAATTCCTGTGCATGTAGAGAAGGAATATGACTGAAGACGTAGAGGTGAGTGAGGGGCTGACTGGGGATGGGACCCGGTTCTCCCTCAGGCAATGTGGGATGAACTCCTGCATCACCGCTGCTTCCAGTTAGAGGCAGAGAGAGGCTCTCCTCAGGGCAGCCACTTCTTTTCCCCTCATAGGGCTGAGCCTAAGGGTTGGCAGCCCATTCTTAGCCATGTCGCCCCGAGGATGCAACTGGGACTGTTGTGGATGGGATTTCTGTTTCTTCACAGAGCAGATGACAGTGCTCATCTCCTTTGCTGTTAGACCCTCTGTGCTTATGCAGTGCTTAGTAAAAACAAAAACATTTTGGGTGTGTTTTATTATAAATGATATTTCTGCTTCCAAAGATGTGGGTGGTTATCTCTTCATGAAATGGAACATAGGGACAAAACGTTTCCTGCTTTATCAAAAACCTCAGCCTAGATCTGCCCTTGTGGTTTGGGGAATAGATTACATGGATAATCCTGGGGAGGGCACCCCTGTGCACTATCACTGTCTTATTGCCACTGGTGAGAGAAATTTGGTTTCTGACTTGCTTTGTATTCTGATAGATTGCTACATTTGTTATTTTTATCATCATTCTGATATTTTGTGGAAGTTATTTTTCCTATGCTTGCTGTTAGCCTCCTTGAGCTTCCTTCAAGAAGTAAGAACAGTTTATCTCCACCTATAAAGCGGAAAGTATGGGTGCGTCACGTATGTCTGGAAATGTTTACTCACTTCCAGACGAGTTAGAAACTTGACACGGTCACACAGTGATAGGTCTGGCTGTACAATGTACCAGAAAAATCTAAAAACACACATTTTTGAGGTTTAAGTATTTTTAGAGAATTTAATAAAAACCAAGGCTTATGCCTACAACTCCCAACATGCCTTGGGCAGAACTCCCAGCATGCCTTGGGCAGGAGGCCAAACTTATTGGCTTTTGGCAGCCATTGTGAGTGCACAGGTGGGTAGCTGCTGCGTGTCTTTCACAACCTGATTCCTAAGGTTGGTCTTGAACAGTCAACGCAATTCCACATAAAAGGAAACAACCAACATAAATGGGCTGCATCCATTTGTGGTGCCGCCTCCCATCCTCTGTGTGGTTTTAAAATTGTGACTAGATACAACAGTGTGGCTTTGAGGAGTCAAACATGCTCAAAGGCACTTCACCCTGAAATTGCTGTTTTCTCAGAACCTGGAGGAAGCAAGCACACGTTTGCCCTTAAGAGGGAGGGAGGAAGTGGAGGCACTCTGTGCATGCCCAGAAACAGACCCGACAAAGGGAGGGAAGTGCCCGCCCCAGCCCAGATGGAGCACTTGGTGGGTGAGAAGTGCAGGACAAGGCAATCCCAGCAGGATTGGCTGGAACTGGGCATGTCCACTGACAGCTGCTTACATCCCCTCCTTGGTGATGCTACGCCTTCACGCTCTATCGAGGAGCGGCATTGGCAACAAGACTGTGGAGTCACCTGTCGGGAGAGATTCAACAACTTAGCAGTCTTCTTGAATTTAAGAGAGCCATGAAGACTGATCTCTTCTGGCAGGCCTACCTAGCTGAACTTTAAGATGTTTTTAATAATGTATTAGTTTTATTTGTTTTTAATGTTCTATCTATTTTATGGTCTTTGTATTTATATTTATTGTTGTTCCCCGCCTACAACTCCCAGCATGCCCTGGGCAGGAGGGAAGACTTATCGGGCTTTGGCGGCCATCATCTGGAAGTAGCTTGCCATCCTGGGCCTGAAGAGAGAGTGCTTGGGCTGGCTGCCTTGGTTACTAGGCAACATCGGGAGCAGAAGGGCAGGAACTAATCATTTTTCAAGGTGAAATAAATATTAAACAATTTTAACTTTATTCAACACCAAGGTCGATATTCCTTTTTTTTCATCCTGTCACCGACCGCAACGGCCAAGCTACCCTTGAGTCAGCCAGTCAGCTCCCTCAGTGTAGTGTGGACTGGCTCAGCCAGACTTCACTTCCCATAAGCTTCAGCAGCAGGACTCTCTTTGGGCAAGTCAGGCACCACAGCAAAAGGCATGCCAGGAGTTGTAATTTTTGTTTTCTGTGGGGGACAAGGAAAATCATGGTGACAGCTTCAAGGCGACCCTGGCCATGCGTTATTTATTATTATTATTTATTTTATTTATTTTATTTCTAACCCACCTCTCCATCCAGATCGAGGCGGGGAACAACAATAAATATAAATATAAAAATCATAAAATAGATAAACCATTAAAACAGATAAACACAAATACATTATTAAAAACATCTTGCGGATGAAAGACAGAAAGGTGAGGGAAAGAAACTAATTTAATTTGTTATAAAGTTACCTCAAAGGCCTAGGACTGCCCTACCTTGCAGGGTTGTCGTGAGGGTGAGAGAGGAAAAAAAGAAATGAATTTAATTTGTTTAAAAGTTAACTCACAGGCCTAGCACTGGCCTGTGTTCTGGCTGCTTTCCTTTTTTCATAATAATAACTTCAGAGCACATGCATACAACAGTTCCCCACATCCACTGAGATCCACTTCCCTACTATATGTTATTCAGATATCTGGGCAATGCCGGGAATATTTTGAAAACATATTTTTAGGTTTGCATCTTTTTTGTCTGGTAGAAAGGGTGTTGTGTGTCCTGATTGTTTTTGAAGTTTAAGACAGCTGCTCCAGCGAAAGCACGATGGGAGGTGTAGGCATTTCAGGTAAACCAAAAAACCATGAAGCTCTAATTTAAAATACAGTTCTTATTAACACAATTTTCCATTGATTCTAACAAGATAATTTACTAACTCAACCAAACTAAAAAAAAGCCAACCAACCTAAAGATGAATAAGTTGCAGAGAAATTTATTATTTATCAAATAAATGTTATAAACATTATTCATGGACCCAAGCAATGCTGGGCATATCAGCTAGTAAGCAAAAATGAATTTTCCATAATTGTTTCCTGGTACCAGACTATATTTTTAATGCAAACCATCATAAAACTATTTCACAGGTACTTTTTTGAGTTGAAGCAAAGAAATTTCACAGAGTTTAAGGTGAGCCAAAGGAAAACAGCATCCAAAAGGATAAGAGGTTCCAGGTGTAAGATGACAACATGAAAAATGAACAGGTTCAACAGCACCAAAAGTTGTGCTGTGAATAACGCATATTGACACTGTTAGTTGGATTGGAAATATTTTTAAGGCTAGACAGCATCATGACTACAGTATTGATAAATAAGCTAACAACCAAATAAACTAGTAGCAATTCACTCAGTCTATAAATCTTCTCCTGAGCAGATTCAGGAAGTGGTGAATGCGTCTTTGCATGATGGAGTGGTACTCACTGCCTTCTGAAAGAGCCCTCCCTGAACCCTCTCAAGCAACTTGCCTTTTGCGGGGCAAGTTGCTTAAGAGGGTAGTGACTGGCCAATTGCAGATGTTCTTGGAGGATACTGATTATCTCAATCCATTTCAATCTGAGTTCAGACCTGGTTTTGGAACAGAATCGGTTTTGTTCTGGGCCACACCAGGAAGAGAAGAATCCCACCCAGTACAGCGGAATCATGTCAATTGAAAGCAGAATCAATGCAGGTCAGGATCATGACAGGCAAGGCAGGAGCTGTCAGGACCTTGGATAGCGCACTGCAGGAGGTGCACTGAAAGGGAGCTGTTGTCCCAGGAACAGGCTGCAGTCAACTGATGGTTTAAAAAGGCTTTCAGAGCCTCCTCTTCCAGTGGCTCCACCCCATTGGGTGCTGACTCAGTTCTTAAAGGGTCAGTATCAGTTTCTGCAGTGTCATGATCCTGCATGGCTGAAGGATAGGAGAAGCTTCAGATGGGTCCTCTTCAGAGTCAGCTGTTGATGGGAGAGCTATGTCCCCAGTTTAGCAAAGAATAGAAGGAGGTGCTGAGGGCTCCCCCTGAAGTAGGACAACCTATGACCTGTCTGAATAGACTCCTCCTGGGGATGATGTGGAATCTCAGAATCAGGAGACATGACATCCGGTTCTGCTCTCTTTTGTAATTAAGTATTAACCATTTCTTAAACCCAACCGGCTATCTCCCTCTTGCAAGACATTAAAAGCCAAGAGGATCAAGGTATACCTCTCTAAACATTTTATCACCATCCTCAAGTGTGCAGCAAATGAAATTTATCAAACCCAAGGTAACTTGATGGATCCCTACACCCATTCTATATCCAAGTGAAGATGGATGAGCTATTTGTAAGTAAGTCACAGTAAATGAATGGGTTTCCCAAGATCACTGTGGGACTGCATAAGAACAATATTACTCAAAATAGCTCCACTCAATAGTGCTATGCGGATCAATGGGGGCAAAAAAGTATTTATTTGCCATCATCATTGCCACTTAATAGTCTCCAAGATCATCTGCAACTTGGGTTCAGTACAACTAGCCTGAGGATTCACCCCAATTCTATTCTTACCTTTCTCCCAGGTGTTTCATTGCCTAGGTATACCTGGGACAAGATTAGCATTGTCAATGGCATATCTGAGTATTATGAAGAACTAAGCAATTCGGCTTTCTGACTCTTCCATTTCTGCATTCTGTGTTATTTAGACTATATATAAAAACCATTCCTGGTTTGCAACCTGGTTCATAGGCAAGCTCTGGCCTCAATTCTTGCATACTGGTATTGTTTGTGAACCAACTGAATAGCTCCATTCAGACATCATGTCAAAACATAAGGAAGCTTACCTGTGGTTTTGTGCCACAGCAGGTCACAAACAGTTTGTCATGTCAGTCAGCAAAACAGAAACAGAATTTAAGGTTTGAAGAGGGTTTGTGATCCATTATATGCTTTAGAAGTATACAGCAAACACACTACAGAATTACAAGTATATTTGGAACAATAAAGTTAACTTTTATCTACCATTCTGCACCATAGAAAAGTTTGGTATGAACATCTAAGAGTCTTTAGATATAAAAGTTGACAGTTTGTAAATTCAATACTAAATCACAAAGTCAGACATTTTTACAGGAGTATGAAGAAAGGAACACCACGAAGAAACCAGAAAATCACTGACCTGCATGTAACTACATAGGAAACTGCCTTAAACCAAATCAGACCAAAGGCTAATCTAGCTCACCATTACCTACACTGCCAGGCAGTGGCAGCTCTCTGGGGCTTTAGACTAGCTTATCTATATGGTTATATGGTAAGTCATTCATTTATCACATTTCTATTTTGTCCTTCCAAGGAGCTCAGAGCAATCACTTACGATATGTATGTGATTCAAATATAGTGGTTCAAACACAGAACAAGCTATGGTTTTATTTTTATTTTTTAATCACCCTACTGCACCATCTTGGGGTGAAAAGCGACAAATCAGATTTGCAAGTTGATGCACACACATCCTTTGTAGCATGCATGCGCTTTTCTGTAACTACATTTAAAACAGCCACCCTCACCACTGCTTGCACAAATTGGATCTTAGCTGCTGAGATAAAACAGATCCTAGCTGCAAGTTTCAAGATTCTTCTGACCTCATGCCAATGGTGATGTAATTTTTTAAAAACTAAAAACAAAAGCTAAAAATAGCTGGAGTGCAATTTACAGAACAGGATTTTCCAATGTTTGGAGCCTTGCCAAGCTTTGAAAGTCTACATGCAGAATTCAATTATTGACTGCTAGTATAGACCAAATATAACACTGGACTAAATAATATTTTAGTAATTAATGCCAGCTTGAGAGAATTGGGGGAGTTCAGACTTCATAGAGCTGTTGATTTCCCACAATGTTTAACAAGACACATGCATTAGTTACCAGTCAAAAGCTTATTTTCCATAAAGTGAAAGATGCCTCCAACAAGGAAACCACACTTTCTATGGTCCAAAGAACTTTCATTGGCTGACCTCTATAGATGGAATTCCAACACTATTTCTCACAGACTTCAACTGGAGCTGAATTGAATCAATACTGATATCTTAGCAACATATGCCATGAACAAAGTTTTCTGTTAGTGTGTGTGTGTGTATATATATTCCTGCAAGCAACTCAGAATACCATACATTCAGTTTGTCGGTCATCTGGTTTATTTATTTATTTATTTATTTATTAGATTTATATACTGTCAAACTGGCAAATGCCATTAGGGTGGTTTATAATAATAAAACCAAACAACAACGCTAGAACAGCTAAAAATAAATAAATAAAACAAAATAACAATATAACAATACAAGCATCACAATAATAAACATTTTTAATAAATGTTAAAAAAATTGAGGAGCCAACAGTAAAATTGATAAAGAAACAGATTAAATGTTAAATGCCTGTTGGAAGAGGAAGGTTTGAACCTGCCATCTAAATGGATACAGTAAAGACGTGAGGTGGATCTCCCTCAGAAGGTCATTTCATAGATAGGGAGGCACTACAGAGAAGCCTTTTTGTGGTAGCCACCTGTCACACCATTGTGGGTGGTGGCATCCAGAGAAGAGCCTCCAAAGAAGGTCTTAGCAATTGGTCAAGAACATCTGGGAAAAGGTGCTCCTTCCGGTAGTTTGTGCTTAAACCATACAGTATCAACACTTTGAATTGGTCCCAGAAACTGACTAGCAAGCAGTGCAGTTGAAACAGCAGAGGAGTAATATGTGCAAAAAGGCCAATCCAATAAAAAGCCTTGCTGCTCTATTCTGCACTAACTGGAGTCTTCAGAAGTAGCACCATGTATAACATATTGCAATGATCCAGACGGGAGGTTATTAATTCTTATATAACTGTAATCAGGCTTTCTCTATGCAGGAAGGCTCATAGCTTATATATTAGCTGAAGCTGATAAAAAGTACTTCATGCCACTGAAGCCACTTGGGCCTCAAGTAACAGAGATGGCTCTGTAAGCACCCGCAAACTACAAACTTCTGGGGGAGTATGGCCCATTTAGAGCAGGATGCCACTTAACTGGACAGATGACCCACCTACTAACAATCATTGCCATTTTGTCCGGATTGAGTCCCAATTTATTGACCCTCATCCAATCCATTATTGAGTGCAAGCACCGATACAGGATGTTCACCTGCATTTGATGAAAAGGAGAAGTAGAGTTGGGTGTCATCCACACAGAGGTGTGTGTGTTTGTGTGTGTGCACGCATGCAGGAATTTAACTGATGAACATCAGGGAGGCAAAGTGGAGAGGATTCAGCTCCCCTATCGAGTCATCTCACACTGCTTATATGGGGCAGAAACATGAACAACAAAACAAAAAATAAAACAAAAATTCATCCATTTTGCTGAGAAAAAAATGATGATCGGGCAGGATTTATGACTTTATTAGGAAACATGACTCATAACATAGCTGTCATTGAGGCGTGCTTAATACACAGGCAGGGTTAAATAAACAAAGTCTGATCACAACTTGAAGCAGCAGTGTTCAGCTGAATTCAGTTACTGCATGCACAAAGGTCTAGCTGGATGAATATTCAAACAATGTTTTCAGCCTCATGACCGCTGGACTCTACTAAAGGAAATTCCTTTAGACCTCAGTGGTTCAGTTCTCCATGACCTCCCTGGAAGGAACGTTTGAGAGTAAAAATATCAAAAACCAATAGAAGAAAAGCGTGGGGAGAGGTTGTTGAGCCAGACTGATGCTGTAGCAATCAAAGTCATCCTGATAGCAACGATGTAGAAACTTCATAGAGCTCTGAAAAAGCATTCACAGGGAGCGAGACTGTGCAAGAGCAGCTGTACTGAAGCAGACTGTGGTGGAGGGGTAGCCATCCATCCCACGGAGCCTTCCTGAATGGGGGGGGGGGGTTGGTTTGAAGTAATTGCTCATCTAAATTTTGTTCTTGAAAACTCTGTGAAAATTGTGGATGTTAGTGCACTTTTAAATTATATTCCTGTGATGTGAGGGTTAGCAAATGGGCAGCAAAGGTGGACTTCGAAGGTGCTTACAATTGCAAAAAGACTCATTCTCCAAGCCTGAAAGGATAAACAGGCACCACCTATCATTCAATGGTCTGAAGATCTTACTGCTCTTGCTTCACTTGGACATATATCATACAGTCGTCAATTTTCTATGGATACTTATTTAGATAATGGCTTTCACTTAACCTGGGCATTATATGAATGCTGCAACTTTGAGAATTGGTTAATAAGTTTGCTTCCCAACTGATCCCTTTTGTTTAATCTACGGGCATGTAGTATCTTGGGTTTTTTTTTAATCTCTAACCATCACCTAAAAAATTGTAGGCACTTCATAAATAATAAAAGCATGAAGTAAACAAAGTGCACCTTTGTACCAGCAGAACATAAAGAGTTCCTCAACTCCCATAAAAACCCTAGTTTTTGTTAGAAAATATGTTGTAGGAGAAAAAGAAGTATAATTTTCTGAAACCATCTGGGAAAACAACATAATCTTCAGAAGACTATCTTAGAAGAACAGAATTCCTTCAGTGCTGCTTGCACATCCACATTTGCAACAAATGTAAAAACTGGTACTGATATGCAAGCATGTCCCAATTATTTGCATGGGACTTGGTTTCTGTTAACTATGCTCAAAGTGTCAGCCTTAAAACTGTTACATTTTGGATATATGCCAGGTTCTTCAGTCCACAACCCTCAATAGAAATGTATAAGGTATCCCTGGCAATGTGCAGACTTCCCAGGACAGTATCTATTGTTCCATAACCAGAGCACAGATTTTCAATTCAAAATATTTATTAATGCTGTATTCCTGTAATAAAGTTCTGCCTGTGCAGGGACAGTTTTGTAAATTTCATGAAATGACAGAAGAACTGCTACCTGTGAAACAATATTTGCAATAGAAGCTCTCCACGTAGTTGTCAAGGAACCATCTAACTATGTAAAATCTACCAGTCATCTTTCATCAGATGGCACCCTTGCTTCAAATTCAACATGCATGTATTACGAGATTTCATTTGTAAATAAGTATGATTCAACTGTCACTGAAAACAGCAAGTATGCTATTCAACCCCAAAAGTGAATGTTAACAAATAAGATTATAAAGTAGTAGCACAATTGCATGGACAAGATCTTTCTTTGGTTCAGAGGAATTTCACCCACATTCAAAACTATCAAATATATCCCTCTTCCAAACAAGATTTTGTAATAAAAAGTTAAGTCTCTACAAACATACACAGACAAAAGAAGTTCCACTAATGAGAATGCAGTTCAAAGCTTGGCAAAAAGAGCCCTTTTTAAAAAACAAGAGAACATACTTTATTCATAGTTTTAAAAAGAAATGCCTTCAAAGTGAAATTTAAGATGTCATTTGGGTTTTTTTTTTTTAATCTGCAAACAAACCATGTTTGGGTGATATTTCCTTCTGGCCCTCAATCTATCATATTTCATGTAGGCTACAATCTTCTAATGCTTACAATCACTTGAACATTGATTGCATCTCTTCTGAAAACAGGATAACATATTGGATAATGTACCCAAATTCTATAGTGCCTAGGTTCCTATGGGAACACAACCCAAAAAAATATTCAATAAATTAGAAATAATATCTCCTATGGGAAGCAAATGACATAACAGAATGAAAAACATTTCCTGTTGGAAGAATATTTTTAGATTGTTCAGAGAGCCAGGAGAACAAAAAGAAATATGAGCTGGGTAACTGCTCACAGAAATTACTCCTAGTAGGTTGTAACTAATAGAAGTATTTCAAGTGTGGATTTTGTTTTGCTTAAGAAATGGCATGATACAAACTCTTTTTTTAAAATGTTATTAAAACTAGAACCAAGGTGTCAAATGGTCCCTTTGTACAGTTAAAAACTCAGTCACAAATACTACAGTATACTAATATGCTGTAACAAAAAAAAAACAGATACATAACTTGGGAGGCAGACAGAGATGCATCAGTTTTTTCAGAAGACACAATACTGAACTGCCTAGACAAAGAAAACTTAAAAGGCTGTTCTTCCTTGCTGAAAATATGGCCTAAGGAAGAATGCTCTCTCCAAACAGAAATGATAAGAACACCTATTCCATTAGAATTAACAGGAACTCAACATCAAGAATTACAAAGCAAAGGAACATCTTATCTGGGGAAACTGTAGTCCAACCTATGCTTCTTAAACAGATCCGCATGGAACATCAGCAGAGGAGAAGGATAAAAATTGAAGAGGCTTAGGATTTTCCATTATATGGATCACAACTTCACATCAATTGCTGAAAAGGAGTGTGATTACTGCTGAGGCACTGCTGCAAATCTAAGTATCTCAAGCTAAAGATAAAGAGTTTTGATGAAGTTGGCAGGAAACAGTGGACAGAAGATTGTAAGATCAATAGATATAACCAGTACAGCTTTTTTATGTTGGAAGAAATGGCAAACAGAAGATGTTCAAAGGCTGTTCCAGGAAAGGCTGTGGATCTGCAGGTTCCAAAGTCCTCCCAGAATAGCTGAAAAAAATATGCTGGCCCTGCAGCTGACATAGCTTGCTTCCATCCCATTTGACAGCATAGGGAAGGGAAAGTTTAAAAAGAAACAAATGGCTAAAAAACCCAAAAATAATTAAAAAAAGAAACACTCACACTTTTTGCCCTGCTGCTGCAAGCCCAACAGAAGTGATGGTTTGACCTCCACATCTTCTTTCTCACCCACCACAACTGGATTGCTTTGTAAGATTCTGCTTCTATTTAATGGCTTCCTACCCCACTTTAGTAAAATGCAGGTAATGGAAAGATCATAAAGGAAGAGTTACAACATGGCTACTTTCCATACCAATAAATGCCACTGGCTCCAATGGAGTGGTGGTGAGATGTTGATACAGAAAGTAACCCTCCTATCTGATTATCATGATATTACCAGTGCGGTGTGGTAGCCATTATTTCACTCAGGTAGCATAGTGGTAAATTTGGAAGTGCAGGTGCTCATGACAGTCCCCAGAGCCTTGGCCCCAAGGAGAGGCCACAAATGCAAGCACAAATGTTGATCCGGAAACTTCAACTGGTACAAAACAGGGCAACCAGACTGTTAGCAGGAACTGGCCAACGAGACCATATTATGCCAGTCCTTTTCCAGTTTCACTGGCTGCCGGTCCAGGTCCGGGCCCGATTCAAAGTGCTAGTATTAACATTCAAAGCCCTTAATGACTTGGGCCAGATTATTTGAAGGAACACCTCCTCCCATATGTACCTGCCCAAACACTAAGATCATCCTCGGGGGTCTTTCTCTATGAGCCCCTACCAAAGGAAGTGAGGCAGGTGGCTACCAGGAGGATGGCCTTCTCTGTTGTGGCACTCTGGCTGTGGAATGAGCTCCCTAGAGAGGTTCACCTGGCACCTACATTTTACTCTTTTAGATGCCAGGTGAAGACCTTTTTATTTTCTCAGTATTTTAACAGTTTATCAGTTTAATTTTTAACTTTGCTGTTTTAAATCTGTATTTTAAATTGGTATTAATTTTGCATTGCTGCTTGGTTTTTTCCTGTTTGTGTTCTTGTATTGTATTTTTATACTGTTGTTTTATATTTTGAATGGTTTTTATGGTTTTAATTTTTGTAAACCGCCCAGAGAGCTTGAGCTATTAGACGGTATTAAAATGCAATAAAATAAATAAATAAAGAATACCAAATCCTGCAGTTTTCAGCACTACCAGAATCAGATTTTTTTATCAAGCTAATGGGTCCATTCAAGACCACACCACCCCAAAACATTTTGCATTACAACAATTATATATTATTATAAATCATTTCCCCTCAAGCTACTGTGAAAATTACAGCTAAACTCAGAGGGAACAGGAAGTCTAAGTGGGGTGGTGGATGTCATTAGTGTCCCTGCTAATACAAATCTCTTGGCACTGAATCCCTGTGAAACCTGGCTCCACATCACTGGGTATCTGAAGCAGGCCTAGGTCTAACTTCTATTGGCAGAGTAAAATTAATTGTATATGAGAGATAAGAAGTCTAGCTACTTTGCCCTTTAAGATAGGAAAGAACTGGGTTGGTTTTATTCCAACTTATCCCACTATGCTATATTCTGCTTTTCTAAAATTTTACTTCCAAGTCAGAATTGAAGCCAAAAGAGGCTTCAGTCGGTGGATCATCTAATATGAAATAAGAGTTAACAAGACATTTCTAATGGTTCTTGAACCAAATATTTAGTATGCTTAAGAAATCCAAAGTTGCATGCTAGATTTAACAGCTTTAAACAGCAATTTGCTATCTTTATTTGAACACTAAATCATGTTGGTTGTTAATATTGTAATTCTCCTCAGGATATTAAAAGAAAAGCATACAAGTTATATCTGCAAGACAAGGATGATCCCATTGAAAACAGAACATATCTTATTGTTTCCTCTGTTAAACACCCATCAACAGAAAAATCCATTAAAAGAACCATACCCAAGGAAAGTAAAGGTTGATGCAGATGAATAGTCGTTGTCTTATAGCATTTAGAGGATAGCACACATCCCTATTGTCTTTGGACAATAGCACAATATCCAGGCAACACGTAATGGAGGGATGTGGCCTTGCTGCAAGGGTAGAAATCACGCTTATGTGTCCATCCCCACCCTGCTTTTAAAGCTTCTTTATACACTTCAGCACATTTGAAGGACAGCCTGCAAAAAGCAGACTCAACAGGACGTCTGGGAAATGGTGGGGGGGAGGGAGAAGGAGAGACGAGGAAAGAGTGGAACTGACAACAAGCTTCTTCTTCAGTTTTCCTTGACTCTAGGTAGTTTTATTTCCTGTACAATGAGTTTCAAGGCACCCATGTTAAAATGTCATTCAGTGATAGAGCATTGCATGAAGAAGGTCCCATATTAAATCCCTAGCATCTCTAGGATGGTGCAAGTAAAGACTACTCTATGAAATTCTGGACAGCCGCTGCCTGTCAGTGTAGGACAGCATCTGGGGGATACAGGATATTTCGGATTCCTGGTTCAGAGGCCAGAGACAGTGATCTAACCTTGAAGCCAGGAAACCAAGCTCCCTGCCCATTCTCCTTCACAACCGGCATGGAGAGAAGTGTGCTGGCTGCTTCTATAAGTAGAGGAGTGAAAGGGGATGTGTCAGTGGGCGGGGAGGATGCTGGGGATGCAGGAATCTGTCCCCAGCCTCCATCCCTCCTCAAAGCCTCCACTAGACAGGTAAAAACACCTTTCCAGCTAAAATATAGAGCAGGAGGCACAACACACTCTGCATTGGATACTCATAAGCCTCCTAATTTGTATGAGTACCTAGGGTGGATCCAATAGGATTGCACTCTTAGCCAATCAATCCCTTACTTTAGAGGCTTTTTCTGTTGCAGGTTCAACTTGTTTTCTGGGTTCCTTATAGATATTGCAAATCAACTCATAATGACTAATATTTCAACACTCCTGGCTCCAGAACTGCAGAGACTTTGTTCTGTAATATCAGCCTTTCAACTATTGTGAGGTCATTGCTTTGAAATCTGAGGGCCAAGAAAGCTTTGTATGTATCTATAGATGGCAAGTCATAAAAACAACTTCCCAATGCAATCTTAATATAATGTAGGTAAGAGAAGAATAATGAGATCTGAATTCTCTCCATATTTTGGAACATGGATTTTGCCTCAACAAGTTTTTTTTTTTTACAAATTTATGAAGCCACTCCAGGCACCACTCTCTCATTGTCTGATAGTTAGGATGAAAAGTCTGCACTATAGTTTTACAGCGGTGTGCCTATTGATCTGGTTGTTATTCAGCAATTGCTAAAAAAAAAACCAAACATTTTTATTAAGGCTGTCTTTACTCAGTCTATGCAATTTAATGAAGTAAAAAATACTTCCGTGGGAGTATGGTTCTGGTAAATACCCCCAGGAGACAAGGAGATCAAATTCCTCTCTCAAGATCTAACAAACCTAAATGTTGCTGTAAAGATGTTAAGGATCACCTTAACTGCAAATCAGTCCCCAAATACACCTTTCTTCCTGAAAAAACAGCCCCAAGAAAATCTAGCTGGCTGGCTCCATGTCCTGTCCATTTAATGACCATTTAGATAGCATGGGATGGCATCTTGGTTTTGGATTATTAATACTCAACTACTCTGACAGACAATTCTATAGTTTCTCAACCATCATCTCAGGCCTACTTGTGCTGCAGAAAGAAACAACATTCACTGGTCTTAAAATTATAATTCCTCATGAAGCTAATGTCAGCCTAGCTGAAATGATCGCACAATACCACCAGTTTAAAGGTTGGTTTGGAAGACCAGAAGGCTGCTAAAGGATAGAAAAGTGCTCACATCCCACATCCATTTGCAGACACAAGTCTGGAAATCTGAATGCTGTTCATAAATGCTTTTTCAAGTCCTGACAGTCACCAAACACACTCTCACACAGACAAATACATTATATGAATTGGACTTGGACAATCACAGATATGATCCACAATAATCGTTTTGACTTCAGAGGCTGAAACTGAAAAATCCTCCTTTAGTCACAGGAATGGCTGCCAACTATCCACTATCACCCAAGTTCACACTATCAACTAAACCATTGTTTAGGTGATCAGGAGTGAGCCTTACGTTTACATGCTCCCACTCCTTTACATCTGAGAAGAAGAGGGTAAAAGTTTCTGCTTTTACTTTAGGACAGCCACCGTTTCACATTGTGATTAAACTCAGAGGACTATGGTTTGTTCTAAACAAAGTTAGTTAACAAACCAAGACTCAAAGCCACAGTTTAATCTAGGTTTGTTAACAACTAATTTTATTTAAAATAAATTATAGTTCCCTAGGTTTGAACATAACATGGAACTGTGGCTTGTCCGGAAGAAAAATCAGAACCTTTGTTTGACCCCTTTCTTCTTGCGAGAGAATGGGAAGCGTGCAAGCTGAAGGCGTGACATGACTCATTCCCAATCATTTAAACAATTATTGTGGCGAGCCTCTGAATTGAGCCATATTTTTGTCCATGTGAACCACTGTATAGAGACAATCAGGAAAGAAAAGACTGGTCATATGTAGAGCACTTTCATCTCAGGTGATTATTGATTAAAACTGTGTCTGAATCATTTATCAAACAGGCTCATTTAATTTTTTTATTTTAAAAACATTTCTGGCATCGTGGCGCTTTACAATGATACATAAAACAATTTTGATTAAAAACCCTCAGCCCACATTAAAATTTAGAACACCCCTTCCTCAAATTCTTGTGGAAATAAGAACCCTTTACAGAGGCGTTTAAAACAATTGACAGTGGGAGCCTGCCTAATCCCCAGTGGCAAATTGTTCCATAACCAGGGGGCAACCACTGAAAAAGCCCTGGCCCCTGCACATTCCAAACTGTAGGGTCACCCTGCCCCTGAGAGCGGGTCTGCCAATGGTGGGACATAGGAGCAAGGTGAGCACTCAAGTAACCAGGACCCAGGCAGTGCAGGGCTTTTATACAGAGTTAATAAAACCTTGTAGCACACTCTAGCAGCCACCAGCAGCCAGTGGAGCTCTTGAAGCACTAAAGTGATAGGAGACCACCTCAGAAGCCCCTTGACTAACCTGGCTGCTGCAGGTTGCTTTCAACTGTGGATAAATTTAAGGATGTATTTATTTTCACCCTATCCTCTCATCATGAGAAGTAAAACTATAGCAAAACAGGGTTTCTAGTTCTTTAGTATTTGTGCGTCCATTTGTAAGACCTGGGTTTCTCAGGATATCAGTCTTCTAAAATATAGACCATGATCCTGCAAGATATCCTTCTAGACTTATCCAGAACAGTTAGCCACAACTAGTTTGCATTAAAGGATATATATCTGCCTCACTGAAGTTAGCTGGTAGCAAGACATGGTATGCTTAAATTGCATCTGCTGTACCACTTTTTCATGGAATACAACCAACACAGCTGTACAACCAAGTCTTGCTGTGTTACGCCATTGCTGCTTAAAGGCCCATCAAGTAGTGTCTTCTACTATGGAAAGAAGCAGGATGAAGAATTGTAGACAACACCTCTGACAGATTTAGAATCAACTACTACATAAATCCTCTTAAAACATCTTATTGACTGTTCTGAACCACAAAGCTGGGCAGTGTGTAAATGCATGCAGGATGAAGACCTCTGTAGTTATTCTAGGTCAAGGCAGAAAAACAAACAATAATCTCACATTAAATCCAGATTCCTTTGCCAATTTCTTATTGTACCTTCTTGCTACTGAAACTGCAGCTCCTATAAATTATTTGATGGCTGAATATATATATATACATATATATATATATATATATATATATACACACACACACACACACACACACACCATAGATTAGAGAAGTCAAACCTCTACCAGTTTCTCAACTCGTGAATAAGAATTTCAGTACTTTTTTGTATGGCCTACAAACTTGTGATAGCACCCGATTTGTTTTTAAAGTAGTAGAAGAGCAATCCAATTTGATTTTTGGATTGTTCACATATCAGATTTTTCAGAGTCCCCCCTCCAAGGCTGTATACACTGCTATGACTACAGAATATGATACCTCACCTTGCCCTCTCCCAGCCACCATAAAAAGAATTGCAGTACCTGCATGACAAGGTCATAGAAGTAGCTTCAGAGAGGTCTGAAAGGGGCATTGCAGTGAGCAGGGAGAAGACAGGAGAGGCCAGAAGCCTGTCTAGAGACAAGGATGACAAGAGAGGCAAAAATCCTTCTATTGCTCCTCCAACCCTGCCAGCAGCAGCCAAGCAGGACATTGGATACTTAGAAGCGTCCAACACTAGAGGCTTCCGTCCAACAAGGGCACAACCTATAGGATTGCACCCTAAATCTCATCCTCTCACTGTCAGTTCCAACAATCAACCAGCTTCTTGTGCATGTACTAAAAATAAAGAGAAAAATCTGCTTACACAAGAAGTGTACTCAACTGAACAGTATAATATATATCTGAGCTACCCCTTCATATCTGTGGACTAAAAGGAAGACACTGCAATCTCGTGTGAAATTACAGGTCCAACATGTTCCGCTCCTACTTGGTGGGTCGGCTCCAGAAGGTGGTGCTTGGGGAACATTGCTCGGCCCCATGGATTCTCCAGTATGGGGTTCCGCAGGGGTCAGTTTTGTCCCCCATGCTGTTCAATATCTACATGAAACCGTTGAGTGCAGTCATCCGGAGTTTTGGAGGGCATTGTCATCAGTACGCTGATGACACGCAGCTCTATTTCTCCTTTTCATCTTCATCAGATGAGGCTGTGGATGTGCTGAACCAGTGCCTGGCTGCGACAATGGACTGGATGAGGGCTAATAAACTGAAACTCAATCCAGACAAGACTGAGACGCTGTTGGTGGGTGGTTCCGCTGACCGGATGGAGGGTGTTCAACCTGTTCTGGATGAGGTTGCACTCCCCTTGAAGGAGCGGGTTCGTAGCTTGGGGGTTCTCCTAGAACCATCTCTGTCACTTGAGGCGCAGGTGGCCTCAGTGGCACGGAGTGCCTTCTACCAACTTCGGTTGGTGGCCCAGCTACATCCCTATCTGGACAGGGATAACCTGGCTTCAGTTGTCCATGCTCTGGTAACCTCCAAGTTAGATTACTGCAATGCACTCTACGTGGGGCTGCCTTTGAAAGTGGTTCGGAAGCTGCAGCTTGTGCAAAATGCAGCGGCCAGATTGATAACTGGAACCAGTAGGTTCGAACATATAAGACCTACTCTGGCCCGCTTGCATTGGCTGCCTGTATGTTTCCGAGCCCGGTTCAAGGTGCTGGTTTTAACCTATAAAGCCTTACACGGCTTGGGACCACAATGCCTGATGGAACGCCTTTCCCAACATGAACCTACCCGAACACTACGTTCAACATCTAAGGCCCTCCTCCGAGTGCCTCCTCCGAGGGAAGCTCGGAGGTCGGCAACAAGAGAGAGGGCCTTCTCTGTGGTGGCTCCCCAATTGTGGAACGATCTCTCCGACGAGGCCCGCCTGGCGCCAACATTGTTATCTTTTCGGCGCCAGGTCAAGACTTTCCTCTTCTCTCAGGCATTTGGCAATATCTGAGGAGCCCGGGTTTGTTTTGTTTTTGTAGTTTTTTGAAGTGTTGAAGTGGTTTTTAAATGTACAGATTGTGTGTATGTTGTATGTTTTTGCTGTTTTAATTTTTGTATATTGTTTTTAATTGTTTTTAATCCTATGTAAACCGCCCAGACAGCTTCGGCTATGGGGCGGTATACAAATGTAATAAATAAATAAATAAATAAATAAACATTCCACTGCTCATCCAAAGACAATACTGACATCAGCAGTTTCTTTGCACAAAAAATTCTGAAAGCTGATTGCCTGTTGAGAATTGGTTGTGAGGTGGTACTGGTCAAGCCACTAAAATGGGACAATCTTTGCCCCATTTTGCAAAGATTCTTCAGTTACCAGCAAATGCTGTGTACCTATGAACACTTGACAATGCTACATCAATGATGACTGCACTAAAAACCAATTCAGGGTGAGTTCAGCACACAGTTGCAACTTGCACACAACTGTTTCATCACCATCATAATATGCTTCAATATGATCATAATATGGCTGGAAGTTAGCATGGCCTGACAAAAGACCACAGCTGCTACAGATTGAGGGTGTAGTGTGAACACATCCCAAGCCTCTCCAATTTTAAATAGCATTTATATCCAAGTAATACTGGTAACTACACCGCATGAAAAGGCAGACATTTCCCCAGGGAATACTACATCTGTACAGCTATGTTTATTTGTAAACATTATATCAGAGTTTGTGACCTATGACTTTAATTTCTGAATAAGATATTCAATATTCTTGTATTTGACTAGTTGTCCCTCTTATCATTACAGCTATTTTGCCCCTATCCTTAATCTCTCTAAATGTTTAGGTTCACAAATGTTTAGCTGAGATGGGTAGGAGGGGGATTTTAATACACTTTACCTTCTTTTCAGTTCAAAAATTTTAAATGAGATGCAGTTAAGCACGTATGCATCCATGAATTTTATTAAACCTTTATATATATGCAAGCATGACAGGCTATACCACCACAGTTTCATTATTAAATGACACTATTGTACTATTATTTCATTTTCTGTTTTATTTCATAAATCACCCTACCAGGACTGCTTATACAGTTCAAATAGCTAGGAGCATTTTATATGCTCATTACAACTATATATGGTATAAATGGAGTAGACGTTGACCCTACAAACAAAGAGCATACTTTTTAATGAGAGTTCTGTTATTGGAACGTGAAAGTGTACACATATGAAAAATATATATAACCCATAACAATTTTCTCTCATATGCTTTTTTAGATGTTGTTTAATCAAATAATAAAATGCCATCTATGATGAAGTAACACATTTTTAGGACTTTAAAAGATCACTAATTTTTTATAAACATTCTCTCATTGAACAGATATGCAGTTTAAAAAGAAAACAAAAAAATAGCAGTTCTATAAACACTTCTAGGTGAAGCTATCCAAGTTGGCTTCTATACCCCATCTAAAATTATCTCCAGTTTTATTAATAAAAGAACTGTCTAATTTTTCTCTACTTCTGTTTCCCACCTATACGTTCTTCATAAGAATGAAGACAGAGCTGGGTAGCAGCTGGCGTTTCTTTCCCACTCCATGCTCCACTGGAGAATCAACAATTGTTTTTCTTCATCCCACCAGTCCTAGAGACAAACCTAGGTGTAGACAGAAACTGCCACAGCTTAATTTGATTGTCTGTAAGCTCTTTCCACGTTACATCTTAAGACTGTGACTAAACGCACACTCCATGGATTCAACATCAGCCAGCTTCTGCCCCCCACTTTTTGCTTTGTTTACAATCTAGCCCAGCCTTCCCCAACCTGATGCCTCCCAGGTGTTTTGGTCTACAACTCCCAGGATTCCTCACCATTGGCCATGCTTGCTGGGGATGATGAGTGCTGAAATCCCAAAAAATCTGGAGAACCTGAAAGTTTGTACAATATATCTAATCTTTGATATGGTATCAGGTATTGGACAAACATGGATTTTAGTTTTTTTCCCCTTATAGTCAACATGGCTTCCTTTGCTTTTTGCATTAAAATAGAATGAATTATATCTTAGCCCAAATGTCATTATAGAGAAGTGATCTTATGTATCCACATAGGTCCCAAAATACAATGTAATTCATTACAATCTGAGTTCACACATATTTTTTCTTTTTCTCACAAGTTTTTTTCCCCACTTAAGCCCCTAAAATTTACCATCTAGCACTAGGATAAAAAGCCCCATATTAAATGTCCTGTTTTTTTATCCAGGTGTTCTACAAGAACAACAGACATCATACATCTGTTAGAATTGGCCAGGTATATAATACAATTTCCAACAGACATAGCACCAGTTTGGACAATCAAATCCTGGCTTAAAATATCAGGATGTTCATAAGCTCATGAACCCACATACAGCCCCTTTGCTGCCATCTCACTCCTCACCTTACACAAATGGCAAAATAAACCAGGAAGCAACAGTTAAACAGTTAACTGGATTATAGTTAATTAGGCTGAGCAGATTAAATCCAGGTCAGGGCTCATGTAACTTTAACAGTTGTAGAGAAAAGGAAATTTCAGCCAGTGTCATTTGTATGCTATTAGTTCCTGGTGATATTCCCTCTTCACCACAACAGTTAAAGTTGCAGGGGCCCTGCCGTCTTTTGTATATGGTCACTCTAGTATAGTGCCTGCACCTTTAACTGTTGTGATGAAGAGGGAATTTCACCAGGAACTAATTGCATACAAATGACACTGACTGAAATTCCCTTTTCTCTACAACTGTTAAAGTTACATGAGCCCTGACCAGGATTTTATCTGGTCACCCTATAGTTAATGGTTTCCAAACTACCCAGGATTCTGAAGCCATCTTTAAACATCTGGAAAGTAGACATAGCCCATCTCCATAGGGAGTTAAGGGCATCCTCACAGGCTTCTCTTTCCCTCCAAGCAGTTTTCTTTTTCTCCAAACCTTTTGCAAGTTACATCAAGTGTCAACCTAACCTCATTAATGGAAGTTCACAATAACTCATGCAACTAACATGCGATTCTTACAGTATTTTCTTTGATCACACTAACAGCAACCAAATAGAATAGTAATAAGTGGGTAAGGAGGAATCATGAATCCCAAGTGCTCCACTATTTCACAGGTGGGCAACTTGTGGCCCTCCAAATGTTTTGGCCAAAGGAGTATATCTGAGCTCCTTCTGCTCCTTTTTCTGTCACAAAATAAGACCCCAAAACCCCGACTTTTGTTGCTATTTCCTGCCATGTGCAGAAGTTGTGCTACAACACACCCACTAGAGGTCGCTGTCCCACTAAACCAAATGGGCCACGTGGTCGCTACTTTCTCCTTGTGTGATTCTGCTGGTCCTTAATGCGGAACAGAACCAGGAAGTGGAGCGACTGTAAGGAAATGCGATTTCCTGCATCTGAAAATCGTCATTATGCACATTATACTTTCCTGTTCTCTATCTTCAGTACATTAAAACTCAAGTGGGCAGAAAACAGAGCAGGAACTACTGGTAGATTTTTGTATGGTGTACAGTACATCAGCAAGGATTTCTTAACAGTAGCAACAACAAAATGATACCACCCCACCCCCGCCCTAGATTCCACAAGCCTGAATCTGCCCACCCCTGCATTGTAATATAAATGATAAGTAACTCAACATTGGTGTGCAGACATTGGTGTGGCTGATACTCAGTAAAGATAGCTGGCAAATAGTAGCCTCTATTATATGGCTGGAAAAGATGCATTGTTAAGAACTACCCCATCACCTTAATTGTCTCTCCAGGGGGGCTGTCTTCACGGTGCCGGGTTAGCGCCGCTCAACTGCCAAACCCCGAGTTCTCGCTGGTGCACAGTGGTGACAAGCTGTATTTACAAGGGGAGGCCATTAGACTTGCTGGAACCACTCCCTCCCGTGGTTTCCAGCGACCAATAGGAGGTTGCCTTCCACCCAGGAACGCCCCCAAAGTGGCTCCGAACGAGGGCAGTCCAGCAGAAGTGCCAGGAAAAGTTGGGGCAAGTCCCCAACTTTTCAGCCGCGCATCTTCACTTCTTTGCCCTGGGTGGTGTCGAATCTGTAGCTGCATTATCTAACCAACGCAGTGCGGATTCGGAGCCACCCCTGGGGCAAAGACAACATCAAGACAACAACTCATCAAAGTTTACACAGGTCTGCTCTGCAACTAGTCACAGGTAGCAGTTCAAATGTGTTATCTGTAAGTAAAGCAACAATAGAACAATGTACATTTGTGAATTGCATGTTTTCAGGTATGGGGGAAGGGGGGAAGATTATTTAAAATTATTCAGGCTTGTATTATTCAATTTTTTAAAAAATGTGCAACTGGTAAAGAACTGATTCACATTATTGAGTCACTGAAGAGATAGTGCTTTCTCTGCAACTTAATGATAGGAGAGTGTAGCCAAACTAAGATAAAAGTTATGGCAACCATTCACCTTAAATACTTCAGTGTGCAGCAAGAAGCGAGGCAAGTTATTCTACAGTCACTGCAGGTTTTTTATTATTAATATTATAAGATCTAATAATAATAATAATAATAATAAGCATTTATATAACACTTTCCAATACTCAAAGCACTTCATACACATATTCTTGTAATTTTTACAACAACCCTGTAAGGTAGTCCCCCTTGCAGATTGTGGCTGAGGCTAAGAGTAAGTGGTTGCCCACTGAATCAAAGACTTCCCTGTTCATAGTCATCAGCTATGAATCACAGAAATATCGAGTTTCTGCCATCGCTATTCCACACTAATAAACACAGAGGTCTTGGAGTTCAGGTCTGCCCAGAAACCACGCCCTATGACCTGGACACCTTGTGATTAACTCAGCGGTGAGGGCAAGGCCCTCTGCGCGTGGTCAGAGGGCATATGGTCAGCCCCCTAGCTAAACCTGTGCAACAGAGGCAGCAAGCACAGTTCTCTCGGCCCTACCTCGGATTTCCACACGACGTAGGCGCAGGGGTGGCTGCTGGGCAGCTGCGGGCCCTTCCTTTGCTGGAGCCACTTTCTGGGCGAAAAAAAAATGCTGTTGGCGCCGCCGCCGCCAGAGGCGCTGCTGAGAGCCGAGGCGGAAGGCGCGCGCGCTAGGAAAGGCAGCTCCCACGCCGTGTGCCGCTTGCCTCGAGGGCTCTCGTAATCGAAGTGGAAGCTGCCCGAGGGCGACTTGTCCAGCGGCGTGCTGGGTGTGGAGAGGGAGAAGGAGCCCTGCTGCGGCGGCCCCCCGCCGGCCGGGCGCAGCAGGGCGCGCGACGAAAAGGCCGCCAAGCATTCCGCCGAAGGGCTGCCCACCGCCCTGGCCCGGGAAGCGCGGGCTGAATTCTCCGCCGCTTCTTCCCCGCCGGAACGGCCAATCACGGCTGGGTCCAAACTGCGGGTCTGGCGGAGCCTCCGCTTGGACAGGCTCTTGGAGGAGGAGGACGAGGTGCTGGTGGCGCCGGGCGCCGGCGAAGAAGAGCACGAGAAGACGCTATTGAGCAGGCTGTGCGCGGACATCCCGACGATAGAGGCGCAAACCCAACTCAGCTTCTGCTGCCTTCGCCTTTCCTCAGGCGGCAGCGGCTTGTCGTCGAGCTGCTGTCTCCGACGCTCAGCCCTGACCGCTGCTGCGAGAGGCTACTCACGGCATGCTCGCGGAGAAGAGTTGGGCAGGAGATAGGGAGGAAGGAAGTTAAGAAGGCGCCGCGTTTGCTTTTTATTCCAACGCTGCCGCGAAGCCTGTGTCAGAGTCCAGCCCCTCGCAGGCACCTCGCTCCGCTCGCTGCTCTGGCCGCGCCTGCACCGGAGCCTCCCCTCTTGCAACAGGCGTCCGCTCCCGCGCGTGTCCTCCCGCTGGCCTGGATCCTGCTGCTGCGAGTTACTTTGTGGCTCAAGCCTAATTTGGCAGGAGGGCGCGGGCCGCTTCCCCCTGCTCCCCCACCCCACCGAGCTGGACTGTAGCTGGGTCCCCGCCACCCGCCACCCCCCACCTGCGGCGAGCCTGGACGCGCGCTCTTCCTCTTTGCACAGGCTCAACGAGAAGCGCCCTCTCAGTGGCCAGCCCTGCGCGCCCGCCTGCGTCTTAAGTTGCGCAAGGGGTGCCGCTTTGAATCTTTGGTGTCAGGTTGGTGTCCCACAGCTATTGGATTTCAGAGCACGATGTTTGTATATTTCGGAACAGGGTTTGATCCAGAGAAGGATTTTGTTGTGGTGTGTGTGTGTATATGAGATTTCCTGCTTTCCATCTCTTCCTTTGGCTCATCCACGTTTCCTTTTTAATTTATTTGTTGAAAGGAAATCTAGTACAGTTATTCTTTCCTGAGTTTATGAATGATGGTTTATAAAAATTGGGAATATGCAACAGTTTATCCATTATAGGAGCAATTGTTGTTCAAAAGCCCTCTTTCTCTTCTCACTTCTGTTCCTTTGGAAAGTAGCAGTTTCCAGGGCATGGGTAGAAAACCCATTGGCATGTCTTTTCTTGCTTTTTCACCAATACCTACTTTCTAAAGTGAGATATGCCAGGAAGGTTCATACTTCCCCTGAAGTCAAGCCAAGCTCACAAGTACTTTCCCCTAATTCCAGAAGTGTAGGGTTCTTCATTGGTGAAGGACACTCTTCACCTGCTTAGAGACAACAGTTGTTCCAAAGCTAAACTCCAGCACTGAAAACAAACTAATTAATCCTGCCCCCACAATATACCCCCATACAAATGTTGAGGTCCGGAGATTTTCTCTGCTGATATGTGATCTTGAGGTATTGTCTTAACATAATAATTTGGGTAGACAGTCTGATTCTTGTGAGAAATGTTTTTAGGCGTTATTTTCAAAATGACAGACAATTTTCTTTAGGTCACTAGATTTCATCAACCACAGAAGTAACTATCCTGTGTTTGGTATCAAATTATAGGTTTTTGGGGTCAAGGAGTTCAAATAATATGTTATTTTAATTTTCAGAGTACTTCCACCATTTTCCAAGATGGCATTGAAATGTCTCATTTTCTCATTTACTTGACAACTCAACATACAAATGTGATTTTGGCTTCAAACTATAGGTTTTTTGGGTCAAGGAGGTCAGCAATGACATTAATTATAATGGAAAGGCTGTCCTTCCACCATTTTTAAAAATGGCGCCCAAACACTTATTTCTACCATAGGCCATTTAATGAAAATGCGTAGCTTATATGGTCATTTTTTCATGATGTATGCTAAAATATTATGGTTTTTTACATCATTAATTTAAAAAAGACATAGAGAAATGGAGCTGCAAACTTGTTTCAGACTTGCCATGCCAGAAGGTGAAAAATTACTACAGTCCAGTCATTTGACCTAGGCCTTCATTGTCTCAGATGATATGGATATCATGACTTCTGATGATGTTGCAAAAGCATCTATGAATGATTTTTTTCAGAACGCTTTTTAGGGTCCCCTCTACAAGGATTCACTTTTGCGCCCGGTTAGGCGATTATGCGCATAATCGCTGAAGCGCATTTACACCTAATACCTCTGCACGAGAGGTGGCGAGAGGCGGCGAAGCGCATTAACGGATGACCAAAATGCGCTTTCCAAGTAGTTAATGCACATAAGCGCTTATTCACATAGTCAAAATGCGCTTTAACGGCCGGAGCAAAATAAAACTCGCGATTTAACGCGCATTCGATAATGCGCATAATCGGAGAGATAACGCGCCTCTACGCCCGATTTGCGCTCCGTTCTTGTAGAGGTAAATTTTTTTAAGCGTCTTGAAAGAGCTTTAAACCTCTCTTGTAGAGGCAGCCTAGGTGTGGTCTATCAAATGAAGAAAAAAATGAAGTTCCTACATAGTGTGGAATTTGTACCATAATCTCCAAGGATACAGTTCCATAGTCAAGGGTTGGTTTCTTGCCAGTTATACCACATCCACTTACTGACTATGCGACTGTGTATACAGCTCTAAAAACATTCAAAATGTTCGTGTCCAGCTAAGACTAGCCTGTCCTACCAGTTTTCTGTGATGAAGGGTTTTTTTTCATATTGTAACAGACATTTTTTTGTCTAGTCCAGAAGAATTCATTGATCTGTATCCCATGATGGCCATGTTCCATATGACAAAAGTAGCATTAAGGTGTGCAGGAAAATATATCTCTGGAAGTGGCATGGATGATGCCCTTATTGAAGCAGAATTTTTGGGAGTAAAACTATTCAGTCTGTACTGAATGGAACTCATTATGTTTGCTCTTTCCAAGGTATGATTATAATATCAGAGGCAATGCAAACACAGTGGGATGCTTTTTGGTGCAAATCAGTGTTTGTGGAAGTCATTCAAGGTGCAGAATATAATTGATCTAAGATACCAAAACAACAAAAAAAGCTAATAAAATGTTTGATGCACTAAGTGGGAATATCTGAGAATGAAGTTTGAAGCTTTTGTTAAAGAGTGTGGAGAGAAATCTGAACTGTGTAAGAACTGGGAAGTCTTCCTTAAGATAGTTTCCCCAGTGAAAAAAATTGATTGTTGATGATTGTGATGGTAATTGGAATCTGCATATTGCAACTGTGCAGTCTGCTTCCCATTTTTCATGACTTTGACTGCATCAATTATCTACGGTATAGCAGTTGGTACCTGGAGAGGAGCATGAGAACCCCTTCCTTTACCAAAAATTCATTGAAGGACACTTTGTTGTGAAGGATAAAGAGGAGAGATTAAGTGCTGTAGCACCTGATATAAAGTTGGAGCAAACCATTCAAAGGTCCCAGAAAAGTTCAGAAGGCATTGTCGGGCAAACCTGAAGAAATAATTAGGTTGCTGAGTGGCAGTTAGTGTACCACGAGGTTTTGATGATAGGCAATTTGTTTTGAGAGCTTACGCATTCTGATTTAGCTGATTGATGTATTACCATACCCCATCATGATCTTCTGGGGAAAAGGGTGAGCATTTTGATGAACATGTTGCATGACTCCTAGATTTCATTCAGCAGCATGGAAATCCATATGAAGTAACTTGAGTCAGTGTGGCTTCACAGCTTTGCAACAAAACAATATGTGAACGATATTATAAGGGATCGAATTCTTGATTTCTTAAGACATAGTTCAGATCTGTATCAGCACCTCAGGCAGGAGATATTTATATCAAAAAAGAAAAAGCTGTCAGACATAATCTCTAAAGTAAAGCTACCATCTTTTGCTAGAAAAACCATCCCACAGCACAGCTTGTGGTTAGTGCTAACCCCAGAGAACCACAGTTTCACTAACCAGAGAGCCTGAAGTGTCATCTGAACAGGCCCATTGTTTAGCTCAAAATGAAGAGTTATCCTGGAAATCAAAATTATCAAGAGAACACTAGTTCCAGCCTTTTCAGTCTTAATTTCATATTTTTCATTTCACCAAACCTGAAAAGAGAAGAACCCATTAAATATGATTGCATATATCAATAAATGTTTGGATGCCATTTCTAAAAATGGTGGAAGGACAGCCTTTCCATCAAAATTAATGCCATGTTAACCTCCTTGACCCAAAAAACCTATAGTTTAAAGCCAAAATCACATGTGTATGTTGATTTGTCAAGTAGATGAGAAAATAGTGCCATCTTGGAAAATGGTGGAAGGAGTACTCCGACAATTAAAATAACATATTCTTTGAACTCCTTGAACCTGAAAACCTATAATTTGATACCAAACACAAGATAGTAACTTCTGTGGTTGATGAAAACTAGTGACCTAAAGAAAATTGTCCGCCATTTTGAAAATAACGCCTAAAAAAGTTTTGCACAAAAATCAGAATGTCTACCCAAATTATTATGTTAATCCAATATTTCAAGATCACATATCAGCAGAGAAAAACTCTGGACCTCAAAATTTTTACAGGGGTATGTTGTGGGGACTGGATTAAATGGGCATGGTGAGTTGTAGTTCAAAATGAATAGTTCTCTTTCTTCTCAAGTACAGCTGAAAAATACAGTATTTTTGGAGTCTACATTTACCACTTATTGCAATACTGTGCAAGTTTTATTTAAATACCTTAAGCATTCCTTGTACTTTGCCAGTGTCTCATGTTTAAATTTATTTGCTCCCTACATGTTATGTTTTTGGTAAAACTTCTTTATGGGACTAGGCATACTATTTCAAAAACATGGTTGGCTATATTCACTCCAGCATATGATCCATATCAAATCCCTTGACACATTCCCTTCCTATTATGGGCTGCTTATAAATACTGTGGCAAGCATTCTTCTATGTCGGCTGTGTTGGATACTTTTGTTCCCTTGCTTACAACTACTGTATATATTTATTTAACCAATATGAGGAGCTTCTCAACTAAGTCCAGAACCTTTACTCTTCCTTTCCCATCCTGTTGAAATCAATGTAATCCTTGTGTGAGGGGGCCCTTAATCACTATTCTAAAAGGTGAATTACAAATAAAAATCTATTGATATAAACATGTTCACAGTAAGGATCTTCTCTTGAAATTTGTTCAAACTACTTCTCAGTATTTCTCACTGTAGGGATGATCCCACATGCCTCTTCCTTCCTTCATTAGCGTTTTAAAGTATCCTCATGTACAGTTGCACAGTAATTTTGGCATGTCATCTGCAGAGGCATGCATTGTCTCTCTCACACCACCACTGCTGAGCAGGGAGTGATAAGGGAGTCCAACTGGGGAGGCAGAGAAGCTCAGTTTGCCCTATTTCAGGTTTATCAATAATCCCATAAATTACTAGCCTTGAAAAATCATTATTAGCTTCCTGGGAGCTCGCAGAGGAGGGATGAAGAGCTGCATTTCTATGCTAGGCACGGAGGTGGGTTCTATGCTGTGTCCAGAAGAGGGATGGAGTGCTCCATCTCTCCTCTGCCATGCTGCACATTCACCTGCATGGAATTCCTAGTCGCCTATGACTGTCTCACTAATGCTTCAGTACAATATTTAGTGGCCTGCAGGGGCACAAACATTATAACTGTTCTTGTGCAGGCCCCCTAGATACTTATGTGCTGATACAGAACTCAAATCCAGATTTCCCGTTAAAAGTTGGTGAGGCTTCCTTGTCTTTGATTGGCAGTGGAGAGGAGAATTACAGTCTCCAATAGGAAGATGAAGCGAGGAGCACAGACATTCACCTGTTCTTGTTAGATGATGGGTTTAGCATTGGAAACCGAAAAGGAAGACCCTGTTCTGAGTGCCCGCACTAAATGAAGTGAGGATAACCACTAGGGACAGGACCTGTTTGGTAGTGGCAGCCCCACTCTAGAACAGCCTTTCCAGAGAGGTTTGCCTGGCTCCACCCTTGTGTGTGTGTGTGTGGGGGGGGGTTAGCACCAGGTGAAGAGCTTTCTATTCACCCAGACCTTTTAAATGTAGTCTAGGCCTCTCGGTTTTTTATTTATTTTTCACATTTCCATACCTCCTAATAGCCAAAGCTCTCTGGGCAGTTTGGTGTTTTAATTCTGGGATTGCTGTGAATTTTGTTTCTAATTGTATCTATTTTGGTCTCATGTTTACTTTGCATTTGAGCTGTCTTTATATTTATTGTAAGCCACCCTAAGGATTTTGTTATGGGGTAGCATAAAGATGTAGCATATTAAATAAAGAATGGACTAAATCTAGTGGACATCTGCTTGTGCAACTGGACCTTCCCTTCCTCTCAACCCCTGCCCCCCCCATATGCCCCCAAATATGCTCTGGAGTGTCCCCCAACCCTCTGAAGCAAATTTGGGGGCTGCACTTGGGGAGGGGAAATTTCATCCGCCAGTGCTGTCAGAAGGACTCCTTTGTCTACAACCAAATAAATATGTGGTGGAAAGTGTTGGGAGAATGTTTAGCTCAGTATAAATAGCTGAATTACAGGGGCAGAAAATGAGTCATCCCATAAGGCTGGGGTGGGCAACTTGTGATCCTCCAGATAGTTTGACCTAGAACTCCCATCATTCCTCACCATTGGTTATGCTAGCTTGGGCTGATGGGAGTTCTAGGTCAAAACATCTGAAGAGCCACAATTTATCCATCCCTGCCATAAGGGCTTCAATTCACAAAGGGCTTTGAAGAGGCCCCTCTGACATGGTTTACCGCCCAGGAAGACACTCAGCTTTATAGTTCTGCTTAGCTGAAAAGTTTCCAGCCAGCACAGCACCACTAAGGTGACTAATCTGGGTAGGGACAACATCCATCATCACAGCAAGAGGAAGAGGTCCAACACCCGGAATCAAGGGCAGACAGAAGGGCAATCAATAAGAAGTATTCCACCAAGTGTTCCTCTTCAGGTTCAAGTTCTTGCTTGCCCATCTCAGCTTTTGGCCAGACTGAAAAGGTGTGGGACATTTAAGTTATTCATGGCTAACTTGTCTCATTGATTTCAATAGGGTTACTCAGATGTATTCCTCAGTCAGGATCCAGTGCTCAGCCTCACTGTTGTGCAGTCATTTCCAGCCCTTACTACATTCCCAGCAAGAGTGCAAAAGACACATAACTCTCTCCCATTCCCAATGTTTTTGTTTTTTTTAGTCAGCCTCTTAGGGAAGAAAAATACATGTTATGATGAATATGCTTTTAAAAGAATGCTTAAATGGCCCGTTTTTATTTTGAAGGAAAAACAACCTTGGAACTCTAATTTGGACCCCTGTCTGGTTTGCTGCTGAAAATTGCTGCTTCTGGCTGATTTACCCCAAAAGTGCTGTTTGCAACATCTTCAGGGGCAAATACAGCATGGGTGTCTGTATTTGGCAGGAAACGAATGGATTTTTGACCAGGGACCCAGATTGGGAGCAGTTCTTTGGAGAATGAGAAAGGCTCTTAGGAAGAAGTACATAGACTGGCACTGAATGGCTGTTGCATTGCAGTGATTTCTTCCAAGTTCCGTTCCGTGGAGATAGGAGTAGCAAGGTGATAGCCGCCCAGAAAATATGACATCTGAGACAATCTGGGTGGGGGGTGGGAAAGAGGGGCAAAACAACTTATGCATGCCAGAAGAACTGAAGAAATAACTGTAACAAATACCAAGAGGTGTTTCTCTACTTAATGGCAAAGAGCACATAGATTCAAACAAGAGCTTTGTGGCATATTTTCTGAGCAAACTGCACACCTATAGAAGAACTGAAAGTATATCCATATATACTCAGAATACTATGTGCAAATGCCAGAATCCTATTGGTAGCTTGAAAGTTTCCTGTAGGCGTATACACAAAATACCTAGGAAATGAACTTTTAGTTTCTGAGGAGCACCCATTAAGTGTACTGGAACTCCCCAAGGCAGGTACCTAATGTCTATCCTCTCCAAATAAATCTTTCAGTTAAAAAATATCTGAAGGATTCAGGCAGCCTGAGAGCCTCTTGAGGAAGTTGCTTGGGCCAGCTCCAGGTATCAGTGGACTGTCAGGTAGATGAGAGCAGATGTGAGAAGCAGCAGTGGTATTTCAAGCCTGGAAGTTGCAGTATACTTAAGGTTCTCTAGCATCTCTGTTCCTCTACCATGCACTCAAAAACAGACTAGAAAGTGATCTAGATTTGGAGATCCTCCAGCATCACAAAGTTATCTGCAGGTTTCCCTCACCCTTGGTTCCAGTGCTTTGCATAGATTCCAGGTGGTCTGTAACCTAGATAAAGCAGCCCACCCTATCCATGCTTTGTTTAGATAGTCAACTTCCTGCAAAACAGCCTGATTCAGGCAGGTGCTGTCCATTATTATTGGCCTCAGCAGATTGACCTTACATCCTATAAGGTTTGGCTGATGTAGTGTAAAAGTGACCTGCCTTTCCATTTCTTGCACAGAACATAAATGCATGATGATGGCTAATTTCCTGTCTAGCAACTGAGGAGATGGGCTTTTAAAGGTGCAGAAGCCCTATTTGGGTTTCAACCTGGTAGTCCTACCTATGAGTACAGCTTAAAAAGAGTAGAAATGTGCTGATGTTTCCAATTTAAATGACTTTAGGATGTCAGGACTAAGAGTTCCCCACAGCCCCATGCTTCATCACCATCTAGTTTTGTGTTGCATAACAAATTTGAGTAATACAAATACACCATCATTGGCTATTTAATAATCTGTGCTGCGGCATTGTGAGTGGGACCATTTGCTCTTCTAGCAGGACACCAGAGGTCATTCTGTGCTCCAGTGGCAGTTCTTTCACCCCATCCTGAATATTTGTTTGCTGGGAAGAACAGCTTGCAGGATTGACCTTCTGGCTGTTTTCTTTGTAAATTCATTTGCATTGATTCAAAAGGCAACAGCACACACACATTGTAGACAGACATGTTGATCCATGGTGGGGGGGAAGAGAAGGTTCATAATGGTTGATCCCAATAAAACTAACATCATTATGTGACCTTTAAAAGTCCATAGACCTCTCCTTGCTCAAGAATAGGGCTGCAAACTAGGTAAGTGGCATGAAATCACTTCTCAGTGGAGAAGTGCATAAGGGTCTGAGAAATGAGTTTTATGCTTAATGTCTACTATTGCTAATGCTAAGTACACTTATAAATCCCATTAATTTCAGCGGAACTTCAACGTAAGCTATTCTAAAATTAGTTTCAAGGCACTAGGAAGTTTATACATATTTTCAAACACAATCCCCAAACTACTTATTTGCATTTAAGAGAATATAGTTCCACTTACTTGAGTGGACTTGTCTTGTAATGCACGCACTTTTGCACTTTGTAGACAGTCCTCTTACAGAGTACCTTTTCCAGCAATTCCACAATGGTTAAATGTTTGAAACAGTGCAGTATGCTTTGGAAACACCATTATCCTGGGGCGTTTGCAAGCATTCAGTTTCTTGATCATACATAAGCATCTTTTTGAACCATATCAAAACTATTCTGTTGAAGCAAAAACTTTCAACAGTGAACCTAGGACTGTACAATTGATACCTCCTGTACCACGGCATATCCTAATATAGCTTTCATAACAGTTCTTAGGCATTTGTTTGAGAAGCTGTTTTAACATCCTAGTCCTATGCAGGATTAGGTGGGCCAGACTTAAATTCATTGTAATTAATGGCTCTAGGTATGCCTAATTCTTCATAGGATTGGGCTGCACATCTGCAATTGTATGCATACTTACCTTGAGAGTGAATACAATTGAAATAAGTGAAATGTTTGTGAGTAAACATACGTAGGCTCAGGCTGTAAACCTGCAACTTTAACGCATATTAATTTGAAAGCAAGTCCCATTGAACTCTGTGAATTCTGAAGGGAAAAAAACATTCAAAGGCTGTAGCTAATAAAATTTCAGAGGAAGCTTGCTGGGTTAGATTTTATCAACCCTGTAGCAAATCCAGGGCACAACCCAACAGGAAGTTCTCTTGCAAAACCCCTTTCAAAATAAAAGAGAGCTGTAGAGGAACCTAGCAGTAGCTTGTTCAGGAGAATTTTCCAGTGGATTAAGCAAATCAATTTATTAAAGTAACATTTGGAAGCAAGATGTGACAACTTCTAAGTGAATACATTTGTACTAAGGGAGCACATAGTGAATTCTGAACAAGATCTAAGAAATGAGCATATAAGGACTGAGAGCAATCTGAAAATTAAGTAAACAAATACGTCAAGTTGCAGTTACTTAGCCCCACTTAGATACTAAAGAAATTAGTTGCAAGGCAGAAGATTCCTATACTTCAATTATGCTGGGTTGTGTGTGAAATACCATTGCAGATATGCCCTCAGTGTCCATAGAAACTCCACCAGTGCCCACCAGTCAGGGATTGTGCTGGTAATACACACACATAATTTACATTGATGAGATACCCCCCCCCCCGAATCATTACACATGCAACACACAAGAAATGCCCCCATCCGTTAATCCCAGTGGCACATCCAGCAACTACCCTGCAAAAGGTATATTTTGGTCCAAGCCTGAGTTCAATTTCAGAGAAGCTCTTGGGGATGACATTCCAGAAAGGAGCAGGGCCAAAAGCAAAAGAGTGGGCCCAAAATATTCCAAATACCAACATATTCTAGCTAAGACTCTTATTTCTGGTGATTAAGCCCTAATGGAGACATTTCAACTGGGGGGGGACTGCACGAAAAATGGGAAATCGCCAAATAATCGGAGGTTTGGGGGGAAGGGGGTGGAGCCAGAGGAAGGGGTCTGGCCATCTGAAGATCACTGATTGGAATCAGTGATTTGGCCCCCAGGCCTGAGGCAACTGTTTTCTGCCCCATAGGCAAGTGTTCAAATCCTCTTATGCTGCTGCTAGCTGTTGTTTTGGAACACAATGCATGCTAGTGTTAGCCTAGTGCCCAGCTTTGTGTTTTGGCATGGTGGGGTGGGGTGGGGTGAAATTTCAGGACTTTTATAGAAGATGGGGGATTGGCTGATGACAGCAGCCATCTGCTTTCGCAATAATTCCCCTGAGAATGAAGCTACCTCATGACGTACCATTATTCCCATGAGTCATTCTGTCCCAAATTAGAAGGGAATGCCACCAGGCTCAGTGAAGCAACAGTAAAGTGTTTCTTTTTTTCCTGACCGAAGAAACAACCCCCCCTTGGCCATCTAGTCTTTAAAGCAGGGCTGGGGAATCTGGGGCTCTCCATATGATGTTGGATTCCAATTCCCATCAGCCCTGGGTAGCCTGACCATTGCTGATAGATTGTGAGAGCTCCACAACATCTGGAGGGCCAGAGGTTCCCCACCCCTGCTTTAAAGGTAAATCTATCTGCCCACCCAAATGTTCAGAGAATTTGCCTAATCCCTGAAAACCCCCTTTATTTATTTATTTATTTATTTATTTATTTTATTTATTTAAACATTTGCATCCCGCCCTATATCACTAGGATCTCAGGGCGGCCCCTACCTCCCTTTGTAGGGGAATGAATGGGAGGTGGGGATGAGATTTTAGCCCAGCCTTAATATATACAGAGGGAATGAAAGAGAGCCCACAGAGCACATCACCCACAGAACTCCCTCAGGCAAGGACTCAAGAAGATCCACCAAGGGGGAGAAACTACTTTTGCCAAACAGTCGAGGGGAAGGGCTGGTACACAAATAAAGGCAGATACTCACAACCAGCAGCAATCTCCATTAGCTCATCACATTGTGCATGAGGTTGGGAAGCAGGTGACACCACACCAGTTCAAGCCCCACCAGAAAGTAGTGGGCAACTCCACTAAGACAGTGCTTAATCACAGCAGCAGACAAGCATCAAGCATATCACAGGGCATTTGCCTCATCTCAACCCAAGCTTCAAGACTCAGCCACAGACTACGGGGGTCCTAGCTGGGTGGAGCAGCTTATGTTTTACATTCAGGGCATCCCAGATGTGAGGCAAAGATACAACCCACACTAAGAAAGGGGGGACCTCCCTAGGCACACCTGAGCCAATAAAAAGGAGTGCTGCATGGAACAATAGCCTGCCTCCTACATGTGCCAACTATCCCTTCTGGCCCACCACTTCCCCCTGTCAACCCATGTGACCATCCAGACACATCCCCCCACTTTTTTTGCCTGATAGGGCATCTCTGCTGGGTAACATAATTTCAGGGTTGGCCCAGGTAAGTTCAGTAAGTTTTTGAAGGCAGGCCTGGGTCTAACCCCCACTTTTGTCAGTGCTGCCCTCTCTCACTGGGAAATGCAGAGAAAAATATATAACTAGTATCAATATAAGAAACCAACATTTGTCTCCTTTTTCTCTTTTTATTTTCTAATTTTTTCTTGTGCTGTTCTTCACTGCTTTAGACAGCTTCGACCCCACCCAGCTTTTGCAAGTCTTTCCTATTTTTTTCTACTCCATCCTATTCTTGTAGTGGTGTAGCACCTTCTGTGCTTAGAAGCAGTTTTTGGAATCAAGAGATTTGACATCCCTGTATATTCCACTATTTGTTTTTTACAATGTTTATTATTTATTTTATTTTATTTTATTTAAAAATCTGTTTAGGGTGCCTTTAAGGGTGGAATGCTCCCAAGGCAGATTACATAATAAAAGAAAGAGTACAACAATATAACAGTAGAAAATCAAAAAAATAATAAATTCCAACAATACAACTATCTTCAATTTAACATGTTTACAGGCAGTTTTGAAAAATTCAGAAACAACATGTGCTTACACATTTTATTGTAAACTGTTTACAGTTTTGAATAAATTTAGCTTTAAACTTCATTTTATTGTGGTGTGTGTGAATTAGTAAAGTCCAACATAGGAAATGATATGCTAGTTATTTGTTAAAGTAAGCATCTGATAGTACACCACTGCCAACACATGTTTTTAATAAGCATAAACAGAGAGCTTTTATATCTCAATTCACTTTGCAAACTGTCACTCTTTCTATACTGTAAGGTGCACAATCAGACCCAGCTATAGCATAGCTGCTTTACCATGTTTCCCACAGCCAGGAGACTGCTAGCACCATCACCTCAAGGAACCTACAACCACTCTTTTATTTATTTATTTATTTATTATACTTATATCCCCCTCCTTTCTTCCATTGTGGAACTCAAAGGGGTTGCATGTGGTTCCCAAGTGGTCTCCCCTCCAAGCACTGACCAGACCAAGACCTGCTTAGCTTCACCAAAGTGGCTGCTTCATATGCCTTCAGACTATGCTTGGGACCATGATATACTATTCACAGGTTAACCTATGCATCCCAGCATATTCCATTGCCCCATATATTTTGGAAACCAAAAAGGAGGACAACATGGCCGCCCTAAGGGGGCGTATCCACCAACATGCCCAGCCCCAAAGGGGGCATACCGACCAACATGCCCAGCCCCCAAGGGGGCGTGCCCAGCTGAATATGGCCTTGGTCACATGTCTGATTTCACAGCACACAATTAAGATAAACTGTTCTACATAACATGTTAATGTTAAAATCACTGAAATAACAAGTGAGACATCCAATGTAACTGAAATTAACTTCTCTCACTCCTGCTTTTAAGCTTTTGCTATACTCTGTGTGGTACAATCTCCCCTTCCCTCAAATATCTTTTCTGACTGCAAATCCCTCAATTCCTAACATTTAACACTCTTTCCCCATCACCTTTCTCATATCCATACTCACAGATTCAGCATACTGCTACCACTGAATAAATGAAACAGTTGACAAGTGCAGAAAAATGTAGTACAACAAACTAGCAGCCTATCTACACTACTGCTTTAAAACAGTTTATAACAGTTTTAAATCGGTTAATAACCATTATTGAGCAGTTTAAAACTGTTATAAACCATTTCAAAGCAATAGTGTAGATAGGCTCTAGCATTAGTATAAAATACTACTACCCTGCAAATATTAGCCATGGAACAAAAGGGACTAAAATGCTTGTTGCAATCACTAGCACCTCTTAGCCTATTTCAACTTCTGGTTTAGCAATGAGAAACTAATCTAAAAATGTGTCATTATACCTCTGGTTCATTAGCCATGTAAACAAGACCATGATCAGTTGCAATACAAAGAAAGGCCAAAACAGATGCCCATTATCACAATGCTAGACAAGGATCTTTCCCTCCTTTTATCCAAATATCTCCTGAATTTACACTGCCTCAGTGTGCAGAGAACAGAAATCCCAATCAGAGAGTGTAATACTTTACCCAAAGAAAACTGAGTAGCAGATAATTCAGAAACTATCAGCTCCCTATGTCCTATCATACAATGCTATCCTGTGACAACTGAGAAATAAGTTCCATTGATTTCAATAAACTGTACTCCCAGATAAATATGGGATTGCAGCTTCTTCACATTTGTTCATCTTAATATAGCAAGTGCAAGCCCCTCCTGTCAAGGAAAACTGTGCACTCACCAGAACCTGGCCTCGTGGGTCATGAAACCAGCAGACGCTCTCAGAAAGATGCTTCCAGATCCAGACATACTCAAACAAGACAAGACAAGACACATTACGCACTCATATATTATCTTGCTGGGACAGAACAATTCTGGGACAAGGCAACACTTTGCAATCAACTAGACATAACAGTCATAAACAAAAATGAAAAACACACTACTTCATTGACATAGCACTACCTAATGACAAAAACGTTGCATTAAAGGAAGAGGAAAAGATAAAACTTTACACCACTGGCTATGTAAGTTAAAAGACTATGGTAACAGGAAAAAGGTACAATTATTCCATTAGTTAGAATGATCATATGGAAAGGAGAACAGGGCTCCTGTATCTTTAAGAGCTATATTGAAAAGGGAATTTCAGCCAGTGTCATTTGTATGCATGCAGCGCCTGGTGATATTCCCTCTTCAGCACAACAGTTAAAGCTGCAGGAGCCCTGCCTAGCATGATCAGATACAAAAGAGGGCAGACATACACACCCCAGGTAAAAGCAGCAGCAGCAGCAGCCACACACACCTCATACTCAGCAAAGGCAATAAAAATTAAAATCTACATACCCCTGCACACTCACCCAAAGTGGGGAAAAACTCCACACCCTCCTGAAGGCAATTAAAACAACAACAACCTCCCCAAACACACTTAACTGGAGGGGGGGGGGATAAAAATCCATCGCCACACTCGCCAAAGGCAAAATAATAATGACAATAATAGTAATAATCCACCCACACAATGCAAAATAACACAAAAACATGCACACACCCATTGTAATAAAATAATATTGAAAATACAACACTCACCCACATACCCACCCAAGGAAAATTAATAAAAATCCAGACACACACCAAGGCAAAAACCAAACAACTGAACAACCACACACACTCAACCACGACTGAAAATAAAATAAACATACTAGCATACTCACCCATGGCAAACCTAATAAAAGTTTTAAAACACATCCACATACACCACCCCAATTAATTCATCAAAATAAGTGGAAAATATTAAAGAAAAGTTCACTAAACATTCAGCTTCCTTTACTCAGAAATGTTTTTTAAGAAATCTAGTTTTTTAAAAATCTGTGTTCAATTCGAAACACACACACACACGTCTATAAAAAGCTTTAAAAATGTAGTTCCGCATTTTTTTTAAAAGAAACCCACCCTACCTGAAGAGGAGTTCTCAAAGACCTGAGAAGGCAGCCAAGAGTGTGCTGCATTTGGAGTCGTTCCTGCTGCTCGACAACAACAAGAGGCAAGCACAGACTGGAGGAGTTCTGACTCCCAAGGAGCCCCAATCAAGCCGTGTGCGAGCCACGTGGCTTGACCAGCAAGGGCTGGAGATGTCCCGACTCCTGAGCAGGGCCAGGCAACCCCAAATCAAGTGGTGTGCCTGCTGCGCGGGCGTGGTTAGCCACTGCCACCGGCCCAGCAACAGCTGGAGCAGGGCTGGCTGCCTGCAGCTGAGGCAGTTACCGGCTACCAAGCCGGCTGGAGGTTTGGGGCTCCTGGGGCTGCCTCCTCCATGGGAGAAGCCCCAAATCAAGTGGCATGTGCCCTGCGTGGGTGGGGATAGCTGCTGCAGCCAGCCCAGCACTGGCTGAGGCAGACTGGCCGCCCACGTGGGAGCCATGAAGCTGAAGGCGGCTGCCCACTATCGCGCCAGCTGGAGGTTTGAGGCTCCTGGAGCTGCCACCTCCACGGGAGAAGCCCCAAATCAACCGGGCGTGTGCGCTGCGCAGGTGGGGATAGCTGCTGCCGCCAGCCCAGCACCGTCTGGAGCAGAGCTGGCAGCCCGCAGCTGGGGAAGGCAACCACAGAGGATGGATGTTTGGGGCTGCAGGGGCTGCCTCCTCCACTGGAGGAGCACCAAATCAAGCCGCTTGTGCACTGCGCAGCTGAGGATGGCCGGCCCAGTGCCATCTGGAGCAAGCCTGCCTGGCTGCCTGCCTAGGGATGCCCCAAATTAAGCCCACTGCTCATGTGGCCTGCTGCTGCCACGTACCTCCTATCTGTGCTGGGTGCTGCAGCCGCCAGTTCTCTGCTGCTGCTCAGCTGCCAGTCCGCCCGCTCCTGCTGCCGCTGCTACTCTACTGCCTGATCAATCTGCGCAGATAGCCAACCGGAGTTTTTTTGCGCGCTTTTCAGCAAATCTCACGATACTTCTGGGATGCTGGAAGTGTCGTGAGATTTGCTAGTACTTCCTCAAAAAAGCAAGCAGCAGCGAAATGAGGCCTGACCGTTGCTGCCGGGCGCCCTGTTCCCGTTTTTTTGCCCCCCAGCCCCGGTTCGCCCGGTGGGATGTGATTTTTCCAGAGGGGTCCGGAGATTTCTGGTTATTCTGGGCACCCTCCCCTCCCCCACATCCTCCCTCTTCATCTCTCCTCCATTTCCAATTGACTACCTCATACACCCTGACAGAAGCACCAGTGATGTAGTGGTAGATTTTGAAGTGCAGGAACACATCATGATAGTCCATATCGCCACGCTCCCAATGAGAGTTGGAAAATTCAGGCAACTGCACTGATCCAGATCAACAACCAGTTCAAGAAGTTTTTGTCTCCACCAGGAGTAGGCCTTTTGTAAAGCTAATGGGTCTGAATTACCATTTCAAAACCAATAATTTGCAGTGCAGTAAGAAACAATACACTGTTGCTGGAAAAATCCATTTTGCTACTCCAGCTAGTCTGAGGCTAAGCAATTAAGCTCAGAGAGGACAGGGAATTCTGATGGGGGTGACGGATGGTGTCAGCATCCACGTTCATAAAGAAGTACCAGTGCTGTGTCTCTGGGAACCTTGGCTCCATCACTGAGAAGCACCTATCCCATTGGTGCATCCTAAGAGGAGTGTTGGCAAGCAGTACAGTTCAGACAAGACAGAGAACTATCCAACAATATTGGGTGTTGCAGTCACAGTCACAGCAGTTATACTTTGTAGCAAGGTCGCACCCTTCCCTTGCTTACCTATGTGAGGTGTTGGACTGGATTTGAGGTTGATGTTGGGTGTTTGTGCCTACAGCCCAGAAGAAGACGACCTGCAAGAGTTCAAAGGAGATAAGTGTTAGCAATGAGCTCAGCTTCCCATGTGCATTCTGCAGAGAGGCTGGCTTGTGCTCTTTCCCCAGTTTCCTATCACCTATCAGTTTCCCCCTTGTGACCTCTAAATGTGAGCTACCCAAGGCCAGGAAGATATGGCCCCATGTCACACCCTATCATCTGATTAATGGTTTCCTGTGTGGGCTTTATGTACTTGCCTTGGTATGCTGTGATTGGGTGTTGAACTAAATCATATCTTATGGTCTGTCAATGAGAGGGAGATTTCTTGCAACAGATGCAGGTGTAAAATTGCACCTTTTATGGAAGTCATAGTCTGGAGAAGTATAGGATATGGCTTCAATATTCTGCTCCTCTGCACTGCATGTCCCTCCCATGCCACCACCCCATTTTCAGCATTTAGCTGGTAGAGTGTTCCACCAGTATATCTATAGTATTCCGCTGGTGCATCTGTCATGGCAGTGGCATATCTCACATTTCACTACCAGGGTGGATTTATTTAAATTATGATTTAAATCAGCAAGAAAAACTTTTAACACTTTTTCATATATTTCCTGAACAATAGAGTCTTATTTAAACTGTTTCATTCTTACAAGCAGGCTTTGCATCTATCTCCCTGTTTATATTTTGCATGCTTTCCTTTTTTACCTATAGATGAAGTGCCTTTAAAATATCTTCATTGACCCAGTTCACACATAACATATTTGAATTTGGATACATTAGGTTAATCATAGGTTAAACAACACCACGATAGACTCGTGACCACTTTGGCCACCAACAGGAATGGGGGGAAGGCATATACTAGACCTCTCCCCCAATGAGTGTTGAAGGCATCCCCTAGAGAGCGCTTGCCAATCCCTGCTCTCGTGCAGAAGGCATCGCAGATAGCATTGTTCGGGGTTGCAAACAGGTCTATGACTGGTTTCCCCCACCGGGCAAACAGGAGATGTAGCACAGACGGAGACATTTCCCACTTGTGAGTGTCCTGAAAATGACGACCTGAACATTGTCCGTTCCTGCTATATGGATGGCCGAGAGACGGATCTCGTGTTTGATTGTCCAGTGAAGGATCTCCAGTGTTAGTTGAAGGAGAGCCGGGGATCGGGAACCCCCTTCCTTGTTGAGGTACCAGACGACCGTTGTGTTGTCTGATACAATCTGGACAAGATGGCCCTTGAGATACATGCTGAAGGCGCACAGAGCCTTCTGTATGGCCAGGAGCTCTAACTTGTTTATGTGGAAAGTCTTCTCTTGGAAGGACCACTTTCCCTGAATCGACAGGTGGTTGCAATGTGCCCCCCATCCCATCAATGACGCATCCGACGTGAGGGTGCGTGTTGGACTGGGGTCCATAAAAGGAAGTCCATCCACCAGGTTGCGCAACAGCATCCACCACCTGAAAGCGAAACGTAGTTGTCGTGGTATGACGAGCTTGACTTTGTTCGGGTTTCTGGACGGGTCATAGTTGGCCAGAAGGAATTGCTGGAGTGGTCTCATACGCATCCTTGCCCATCTGACCACGTACACAGAAGAGGCCATGAGCCCCAATAGTCTCTGTAGGAGGAAAGCGGTGACCCACATGGAGTTTAAGGTGCACAGAGTAAGCTGTTGGATGGTAACTGCTCGATCCTTTGGGAGAAAGGCTTTTCCCAGTGTAGAGTCTAGAAGAACTCCAATAAACTGGATGGTTTGGGTAGGTATAAACACTGATTTTTCTTGATTTATCAACAGGCCCAGTCTTTGCAGGAGATCTTTCATGACTGTCACATCTCTCTCTGCCTGAAGTTGAGATGGGGACACTATCAGCCAGTCATCCAAATATGGGTAGATTTCTATTCCGGCCGTTCGCAAGAAAGCGCAGACTCCTGCCATGCATTTCGTAAACACTCTGGGGGCCGTCTTTACGCCAAACAGAAGGACTGTGAACTGATAGGCGTTTGTGCCGATCATGAACCTGAGAAACTTCTGGTGCGAACAGTGGATGGCGATATGAAAGTATGCATCTTTCAAATCTATGAGGGTAAACCTACGGTTGCGATTGAGCAGTGGTAGAATCATCGCTAGCGTGATCATACGGAATTTTTTGGTCAGGATGAATTTGTTGAGGCTTCTCAGGTCCATGATGGGGCGGAGGCCGCCATCCCATTTTGGGACTGTAAAGTAACGGGAGTAGAAACCGGCTGGTAAGTCCGAGTGGTCAACGGGAGTAACTGCACCCTTTTGGAGTAGAGTGACTACTTCGTGAAGCAGCACATCCAACGGAGGAGTGACTTTGACTAAGCCAGTAGGGGGGTGAGAGCTGAACTCTATTTGATATCCGCTTTTGATGATATTCAGGATCCATTTTTCCGATGTTATTTTCCTCCAAGACCTGTGAAAAATTTCCAGCCAGTGTCCAAATTTGGCTTGCAGAGGGAGAGTGACTGGGATTGAGTCAAAGACACTGTTTTTGAGAAGTGTCAGGCCTGTTGCATTGTTGGCGGTAGCGACTCTGTTGGAAACCCTTCTTGTACTGAAAGGATGGCTGAGGTGCGGGTGGCTGGAATCGCTGCTGTCGGCTATGGAAATGGCGCGTCAGGTAGGACTGTTGTCGTGTCCACCTGCGCGAATGGTACGACTGTGATGTTGCAGTAGGGTAAAAAACCATCTTCTTTGCCGTAGATTTAGCTTATTGAATCGTATCCATCGTCGTGTCCGTTGTGGAGTGGAATAAGCCTTCACCATCAAACGGCAGGTCTTCTATCCTAGTGTTGGACTCCAGAGGTAAGTTAGAAGAGCGTAGCCACGCATGCGGGTGGCCTCTGTTTGGAAAACTGGAACCGCTTCCCTTTTTTCGTCTGGCAGGTGTGTGATGAGGGATGACATCTTGTCCCATAGGAACAAATGGTATCTGGCCATCATAGCCTGATAATTCGCAACCTTTATTGACAGTGCATTGGACAAGTAGATCCTACGGCCAAACATGTCCAGTTTTCTGCCTTCTTTATCTATCGGTGCAGAATGGGACTTGGACGACCTCCCTTGTGTCGACTCGACAATCACTGAATTAGGTTTTGGATGCGTAAATAAAAATCCCGCATCTTTCTCCTGAACTTTATAAAGTGAATCCAAACGTTTGGAGACCGGTCCCATGGTGGACAGGTTCTTCCACGATTCCTGGACTGTATGCAGCAAGGTGGGGATCAGAGGTCTAGCCAGTGGTGCTGACGAATCCGTGTACATGACGTCATATATAGAGTCAATGCATTTCTCCACGGGCTGCTGATGTTCTACCCCCAAAGATTGTGCCATGTGGAGCATTTGCTCTGTGAAGGTCCCCACTTCCATGGATGGAGAGGCCCATTTTTCAGTCCCCACCGCGTCGTCGGGGGATGGGACTGATGGGGGGGCAGTGTTCGAAGATGATGAATCCGAAGTGTAATCTTCCGCGGATTGTGGAGAAGATGGAGTCGGGATGTCGGTCAACTGCGTCGGTACCGGTGGAGGCATCGGTACCGGTAGTTCTGGTGGAGGTGCCGAGATGGTGGCCGATGGTGGACGTCTCGGCGGTACCGGAGGAACAAAGACGTCGTCGTCCCTTAACCGTCGTCCTGTATAAGGGTCATAACGGTACTGTCCCGAAGATTCTTCTGTAACTCGGTGGCAGGAGTAGGCATCCCCAGGAGGATTTGACTGGGAAGCCCAAGAGCGAGCCAAGCGAGCCAAAAAACGATCCCAGTCTCGGGAAGGAGTGGGCAATCGCGAGCGGTATCGAAGATCCACAGAGGCATTTCTCGATCTTGGAGAGGGTGACAGTACCGAACTTGGTGAAGCGTGAGGCGAAAGTGGGTCAAAAGCATGACCTTCTGATCCCGGTCCCGGAGGCGACCCCGACAGATGTTGCACCGATCCCGTGGGTGAGCGAAAGGGTGAGGGGGAGAACCTCTCTTCGCGTTGTGAGGTCGAAGACCAGTGTCGGCTCGGCAGCGAAAGACGCGCCGGGGGCGACGATATCGACCGTGCCGTCGGTATCGAAGGAGCCGCTAAGGGGGACTGCATAGGTCGTGTCGGCGGCATGGAGACAGAGGCTGAAGGTGACGGTATCGGTTGCGCCATCGGTACTGGAGATTTCATCGGTACCGAGGCCGGCCCCGACGAGGTCGGTACTGAGGAAGCCAGTTTCGCCCTCGGGCGATCTGCAGAGATTTTGACAGGCTTCTCAGAGTGCTTCGCCTTCGTTTTCTTTTTGTGGCGCACCTCCTTTTGAGTAGCCGCCGCCTTTTTAGGCTTTTTTGCCTTAACTCCTTCTGTAGCAGGAGTAGGCTCAGCTGGGAGTGGGCGAGTCTTCGAATGCTCTATGGGAGCGAGCTCCGCAGCTGTGGCCATTGTTGTGGGAGCCGGGCGAGAGGGGACGTCGACTGCCTCCAAGGCTTTTTTCTACAGTAGCGCCCGCAGCCTGTCCGCCCTGTTCTTCCGCGTCTGACGGGAGAAGCTCATACAATGAGCACAGGCATCGACTACGTGCGTTTCCCCTAGGCAGAGGAGGCACCAGGAATGGCCGTCGGATAGAGTTAGCTTGGCCCGGCACGAAGTGCAGTTCTTAAACAGTGCCGTTTGCGCCATAAGGCACTCCAACAGGGCAGAAAAACAGGGAGAGAGAAAGAAACTAGAGATAACTATATATTTATAAATATATATATATTTATATATATATATATATATTTATAACTATATATTTATATATATAAATATATATTTATAAAAACTTTTTTTTTTTAAGGAAGCAACGAGAAAGAAGAAAAGGAAAGAAGAAGAAGTCTAAGCAAAAGAACTAGGTTTAAGAAACAGCGAATACGAACGATAGTTCTAAGAGAAGTCTCCCGCGAGGCAAACAGCACGGCGGTTGAAAAAGAACTGAGGTAGGCAGGAACCCGAACATGCGCGATAGGACAGTGGGGGGAGGGGTTCCCGCCAGAAGTCTAGGCTGTAGAAGTTTCCTGAATGAGGCTCGGCGCCGGCGCACAAGCCCATAGTGTGTGAAGCACAGAGACCACGAAGAAGAACATCTTAGTTTAACTATGGCCCCCTCCACAAGGATGCGCTTTTGCGCCCGTTTGTGGTATTATGCGCACTATCGCGGAGGCGCATTTACGCCTCATCCCTCTGCACGGGAGGCAGCGAGAGGCGTTGAAGCGCATTATCGCTTTTCTCCGACGCGCGTTTTAATTGTTCACATGCGGGGCTTCGGGAGGAGGAAACAGACATTTTAATTCGCTTTTTGCCTAAAGCCAACCCCTTTCCCAGCCCTCCCTTCCTGTACTCCACCCACAGGAATGTACCTGCCTGCCTACGTAATTTCGGGTTGCCTGGCAACGAGATGGGAGGGGGGGAGAGGGCAGAGCTGAGCGGGGGGAAAAAAATGCCTTCAGGTTACGCGCACCTTCGCGCGCGTGCATATGCATACAAGCACGTGATCAGAGCCAACCCCTTTCCCAGCCCTCCCTTCCTGTACTCCACCCACAGGAATGTACCTGCCTGCCTACGTAATTTCGGGTTACCTGGCAACGAGATGGGAGGGGGGGAGAGGGCAGAGCTGAGCGGGGGGAAAAAAATGCCTTCAGGTTACGCGCACCTTCGCGCGTGAGCATATGCATACAAGCACGTGATCTGAGTTTCGTCGACCGTTGAGTTCATTTACCTAGGCGACACCAGAGAAGCAAGTTTGGTTCCCCTTTTCTCTTTCTGAAACGCCATTTTGAGCTGGACGGGAAGAGAAGGCGAGATGGCTCCTACCTCGATTTCTCGTTCCCTCATTTATGCGATTCAACTTCTGATCGCAAATATGCACGTTACATTGACTTGCCTAAGGAGAACGATTCAACGGAGAAGAAGAAGAAGACGAATCATCATGAGAAGGCTCCAAGAGAACAACTCTTATCTTTTAAGACTCCAACAAGATAGACTCCAAGAGAATTTATTATATGTTCCTTTGATGAAAAAACAGAGACCAAGAAGATGGTGGTGCTTCCCCAGGAGTCGTGACTGGTGGGAAAACGATGTTCTAGCCCTCTGGGGTGATGAGCAGTGGCTAGAGAACTTTAGGATGACCAGAGCAACCCTTTTCCAGATTGCAGACCATCTTCGGCCATTTCTAGAACGTCGCAATACGAACATGAGGGAAGCCATTCCAATGGTGAAGCGCGTGGCCATCTGTATATGGAGGCTAGCAAATCCTGGTGGTTACCGGGTGGTGGCTCAGCAATTTGGGATCGGTAGAACAACGGCAGCCATGATCGTTGTGGAGGTCTGCCTAGCCATGGAGCATGCGCTTCTGAGAAAAACAGTTTGCCTTGGCAATGTTCCAGAGGTGAGTCTTGTTTTTTATTATTTGGGATAGGAAAAGATGGGCTAGGCTGTTATATAGGTGGCCAAATGGAACTTGATCATTGTATCTCAAGCATGCCAGCCGATGAAGCAGTAATGATTTATTTTCCATTATTTATGTTTTCTCTCTCAGATCATGAGTGGATTTTCCAAACTGGGCTTCTTTCATTGTGTTGCAGCCACAGATGGATGTCACATTGAAATTGCCTGTCCTCCTAGGCAAGGCCCTGACTACATAAACCGGAAACGCTTTTTTTCCATGCTCCTTCAAGGCACAGTGGACCACCGTGGGCGATTCATGGATGTGGAAATAGGTTGGAGTGGGAGAAATCACGATGCCCATGTCTTCAGGAACTCTGCGTTCTTTGAGGCCATGGAAGCTGGTGTCTTCATCCCAGGGAACCCTACCATTACTGTTAATGACGTGCAGATTCCTCCACTGGTGGTGGCTGATTCCGCTTACCCCATTCGGAAGTGGCTGATGAAACCTTACGGTGGAGCCCTGGACCAGCAAAAGCAACATTTCAACCACTGTCTGTCACGGGCGAGGAATGTTGTTGAATGTGCCTTTGGAAGGTTAAAAGCACGGTGGAGATGCCTGTCGTCCAGGATAGAACTCGCTGAAGAAAACGTCATTTCTGTGATATCTGCCTGTGTCATTCTACACAACATTTGTGAAAGTCAAGGACATGATGTTGCATTGGATCTCCACGAAGCAAGGCAAATTGAACTGGCAACCCTGGGTGCCCCGCTGCCAATGGGGCATGAGGAAATTCAAGAAAAGGCTGCTGGGGAAAAGGTCAGAGATGCCTTAAGAGGCATGCTTTGGTCTCTGCGTGGGCAGAACCCCTAGGGAGGTGAGTGTTCAGGGCCAAACCCCTGTGCCAAACTTGTGTAAGCCATGTTTTCCCTAACTTTACTCTATTTGCTCTATTTCAGCAAGTCACAGGAAGGAAGCATGTGTCAAGACCTGCTAGAAGCATAAACCAATAAGGAAAGTGCATAAACAAATAAGGAAAGTTTCCGCATAAAGGCTTCATGGCCTGAGAATGAATGAATGAATGAATGTGTAGAGGGTGGGATATTGTTATTACATCCTATGCTAAAACAATCCATCTCTAAATTTCCCTTAGAACATAGCATAGAGAGAACTGCAGGGGATCAAAGACGGTGTCGTGTGGAACCTCTGTGATGTGACCAGACCAGAAGGCAACCGCTTCCTTTTTCTGGATCATTCATTCCATTCTTCAAGCAAAAGCCAAGTCCCGCTCCAGGCAGCACTGACTGTGTTTATTCTTTTTTCATCAAGAAGAAGCTGCATTAGGAAATGAGACTACTTATAGACAATCCCTTTAGAATATGTGAATTTTATTTTCTATGTTGATTTCGCTTTTACATTGCTGTTTTGAGATGTTCAGTGACTTCAAAGTAACGTATGTTTCTTTCAATGTGTAATGCAATGCTGTTGCAAATGCTGTTAATTTTATTTTCTTTGCTGATTTTTCTTTTACATTGCTGTTAGTAATTAGATATTGTTATGAGATGTATGTTCATAATAATGTGACTTTCAACTATGTTTCTTTCAATGTCAAATTAAATGCTGTTGTAAATGCTGTTAATTTTATTTTCTATGCTGAAATTGTTGTTGCCATATTGCCATATTGTTGTTGCCATATTAAAAAGTGCTTATTTTAAAAATGCTTATCCTAAATAAAATATGTTCCTACAACTTTCAAACAATGTTGATAGTAGTATTCCTAGACAATAAGACTTCAGGTAACCCAACACACATATGCAGTACAGTGAACATTGCAGAAGGGCAAGTAACAGGACCACAGCCCATCCATGCCTACCTCACAGGGTTGTTTTTTTGAGAATAACATAGTACAATATAGTCACTAACGTTCTCAGGTTTTCAGTTCAGGACACCCAAAGGTACATTCAGGACACCCAAAATTGTTGTTGCCATATTAAAAAGTGCTTATTTTAAAAATGCTTATCCTAAATAAAATATGTTCCTACAACTTTCAAACAATGTTGATAGTAGTATTCCTAGACAATAAGACTTCAGGTAACCCAACACACATATGCAGTACAGTGAACATTGCAGAAGGGCAAGTAACAGGACCACAGCCCATCCATGCCTACCTCACAGGGTTGTTTTTTTGAGAATAACATAGTACAATATAGTCACTAACATTCTCAGGTTTTCAGTTCAGGACACCCAAAACACATCTGGTAACTTTCCCACTGCTCCGAATAAACGCGACAGTGTTTAATCACTTACGCGCTGTTCGGGAATGGTGGTTTGACGGTTCCGCGCGCATGCGCGCAACCGCTAAACCGGTCCGCGGAAACATCGCAAACCGGAAGTGAGGCCTAGACTTCCTCACAATCCTTCAAGATGCCTAGAGGGAGGTATTGGGGGGATGCGGAGGTCCGCATATTATTGGCCTTCCTCCTCCAATCCTCCCTCGTTGGAAGGATTGTCAGGAGCAGCAGCCTCCCGACTATGAGGCTGTTTAGGAGGGCGGCTGCTGCTCTGCGCCAGCAAAACTTCGTCCGCACTGCCCTGCAGTGCAGGACGAAGTTTAAATATATGAAGGCCCATTTTTTCCGGGCCATTAGTGCCCATGGGGAGCATCCCCCCTTCCGACAGCGTCCACCCTACTTCGTGGAATTCCGCGAGCTGTGGCGGAAGGCGGGGAGACCAACCCCTGAGGAGAGGCTGACCGCAGGTGAGTGAGTGCATTACCATTCTGCCCACTGCTCATTGTGTATTCTCTGGTGGATGTGCAGGTTGGGGGGGGGAAGCCCCAAAAACTATGACCCCTGACACAATGAGGCTTTAAGGTGGATTCCAGCATACATCTTGGGTGGGGTGGGACTAGATGCCCTTCAGGAGCCCTGTGTGCTGGTGATTCTGCCCACTGCTCATTGTGTATTCTCTGGTGGATGTGCAGGTTGGGGGGGGGAAGCCCCAAAAACTATGACCCCTGACACAATGAGGCTTTAAGGTGGATTCCAGCATTCATCTTGGGGTGGGACTAGATGCCCTTCAGGGACCCTTCCACATTTTAATGTTATTTCCCTTTTTCCCTTCCCTCTTTTTCTTAGCCCAAAACAGGAGGGCGGAAGAGGCGGCTCCGTCTCCCGAAGTGGAGGAGGTTGGGGGGACTTCTCCTCCTCCTCCTTCTCCTCCTTCTCCTCCTCGGATGACCCTCCGCAGAAGGGCACGTAAGTTAAATGCAAGCCAGATTAATTAGGAATACTATTTTTGCCCAGCGTACTTTAATAATATTATTAATATTAATAATTGTAATGATATATGTATTTATTTATTAATTAATAGACTCTCCCAACGGATCGAGGCGGGGAACACCATGATAGAAACTTAAAATAACATTTTTTTTCCAATTTTGAAGGGATACTCAGTCCATCGCCATCGCCGTCTGCGGAGGAGGTGGAGGAGGAGGTGCAGGAAGAGGAGGAAGAGGAGAATGCACCCCCACCTGTCTCACCTGCTGCTGTGTCTCCAGCAGGTAATAGAAGTTCCATTGCTTTGTATAATGTAGAGTACATTGAGCATATAAAATCCAGGTCAGGGCTCCTGTATCTGTAACAGTTGTAGAGAAAAGGGAATTTCAGCCAGTGTCATTTGTATGCAATTAGTTCCTGGTGAAATCCCCTCTTCATCACAACAGTTTAACCGACCTGGATTTTATGTGGTCACCCTATTGTACAGTACAGGACTAATGGTTTAAATTTTTAATTAAAAAATGAAAAACTATATTTACATTCCTGTAAATTGAATCGCATTGAATAGCCAATGTCATTGAGTAGTACATCTTGAACTGTTTTTCTGTTGGTTATATTATATGATTTTAAACATTTTTTTTTTCTTACCATCCCATGCAGTTCCCACTCAGGAGCGGCTGGAGAGGCTTGAGGCAGCCGTTGGAGGCATGCAGAATCGCATGTCCTCAATGGAGGAAAAGTTGGACAAGATCCTCAATAAATTGTAAATAGTTGAAAAAAATATTGTAAATAGTTGAAAATAATATTTGTTTAAAAAACTAAATCTTTATTTTTGTTACTAAAACATTGTTTTGGTTTTCCTTAGCATTTTCAGGTTGGTGCAGTATTAAGGAGGGATGCCTAACTGTTTTAATAATAGATAGGAAGCACAGTCCCAACCACACAGTGAGATATGAAAACTATATTTTAATGGTTAAATACAACATAAATAACAGCAAAAAATACCATAATTAACAGCAAATAACATAACAATTACATAAATAACAGCAAAAAAAACCATAATTAACAGCAAATAACATAACAATTACATAAATAACAGCACAAATACCATAATTAACAGCAAATAACATAACAATTACATAAATAACAGCAAAAAATACCATAATTAACAGCAAATAACATAACAATTACATAAATAACATCAAATAACAATTACATAAATAACAGCAAAAAAAACCATAATTAACAGCAAATTATTAACAATAACATAAATCATGTATTCTAAGGGGAGAACTTTAAGGGTTTTTTTACCTCCCGTGCCGTGCGCTTTATGCTTGGCTCACCTTGAAGTGGTGATGATGAGCGCTGTGGGGGTACTGTATGGGAGCACGGGAGCAGTGATTCGTCCAAGTCTTTGGTTAAAATGTCATTCTGGGGATTTTGCAACTGGGCAGACTGGGGGTGTTGCACCCTGACTTTACGTTTCTTCTTAGCCAGGCATTTTCTCCCCTCACCCTCTCCTGAGTTCCCACCTAAGTCATTTGGCTTAGAGCTGGTCCCCTCCATACTGTCAATAGCCAACCGTCTTTTTATTGGCTGGCGTTTTCCATGGCTAGTAGATGATGGGTTGGCTGTATCGGTTGATCTTCCCGGTTCTTCCTGTTGCACCACCGTCACCAGCTTCTCCATCGTGACACATTGTCTTTCTAGAATTCTGAGAAGGGCATCTTGATTTCTTTGGTCCCTTGCATCTTCTGTTTTCAAATAGTCCAACATCTGGTCATTTTTCTGCAACATCTGCTCATGCATCTGCAAGAGGTTTGCGTTGTGTGCAGAGGCATGCTCCAGAATGCGGTCTGTGTCCCTGCTGCGTGGGGGTCTTCTGTTTCTGGCCATTTCCAGGCGCGTTGCAGGCGAGAGTGCTGACTTTTGGATGGGATGTCTCCTTCCTTCATCTGTACCTGAAGGGAAAGGGCAAAGTTTAGTGTGTTTAAAAATCATTTATTATATGTCCAGCCTGTACCATGGGTTCTCTCGCACCCTCATCCTGAAGATGAGAATGTCCTTTCACACATTTATAAGAATTGCAGGACTGAAACTTTATCAAGCAAATAACATCGGCTGTACTTACTCGCTCCTGCTGCAGGATGGTGGAGATTTCTGGCCCTCAAATCTGCGTGGTCACTGGTTTCCGACGCACTGGTGTAACCGCTGCTTCTGTAGGCTGCCGTGGAAGAAAAAGAAGAGCTATTAGGAGGTTTCATCAATAGGCACAATCACAAACCTCCCTCCTTTTGAAATGGGGGTGGTTGTTCAAAATGGCTGCCTGCCCCTTATCCTTTTTCCCCCCCGCCCTGGAGAGACCAGAGAAACGCTGGGTAGCTAGAGGAGATCTCTCCTGCCCTCTCCTGCCCCACCCGCTCACCCGCATCTGCCTGCCCCATTTTAGAATACAATTTTTTATTCCATGGAACACAATATTAAGTTGTAAAGTTAAGAGTCTTCCAATAGGCACAATCACAAACCTCCATTTTAAATAGGGGGGGGGGTTGTTTGTGTGTTCAAAATGGCTGCCTGCCTAGGCTGACCACATGAAAAGGAGGTCAGGGCTGACCACATGAAAAGGAGGTCAGGGCTCATGTAACTTTAACAGTTGTACAGAAAAGGGAATTTCAGCCGGTGCCGTTTGTATGCATGCAGCACCTGGTGAAATTCCCTCTTCATCACCACAGTTAAAGTTGCAGGCAGTATACTACAGTGACCACATGAAAAGGAGGTCAGGGCTCATGTAACTTTAAGTGCTGTAGAGAAAAAGGCTGAAATCCCTCCCATAGACCACAATTTCTGGTCCCATGCACCCCAGAAATTAGCCCAGTACTTACACGGTGGTGCTGGTGCAGGATGCTGCTGGAGATTTCTGGCCCTCAAATCTGCGTGGTCACTGGTTTCCGACGCACTGGTGGAACCGCTGCTTCTGTAGGCTGCCGTGGAAGAAAAAGAAGAGCTATTAGGAGGTTTCATCAATAGGCACAATCACAAACCTCCCTCCTTTTGAAATGGGGGTGGTTGTTCAAAATGGCTGCCTGCCCCTTATCCTTTTTCCCCCCCGCCCTGGAGAGACCAGAGAAACGCTGGGTAGCTAGAGGAGATCTCTCCTGCCCTCTCCTGCCCCACCCGCTCACCCGCATCTGCCTGCCCCATTTTAGAATACATTTTTTTATTCCATGGAACACAATATTAAGTTGTAAAGTTAAGAGTCTTCCAATAGGCACAATCACAAACCTCCATTTTAAATAGGGGGGGGGGGTTGTTTGTGTGTTCAAAATGGCTGCCTGCCTAGGCTGACCACATGAAAAGGAGGTCAGGGCTGACCACATGAAAAGGAGGTCAGGGCTCATGTAACTTTAACAGTTGTACAGAAAAGGGAATTTCAGCCGGTGCCGTTTGTATGCATGCAGCACCTGGTGAAATTCCCTCTTCATCACCACAGTTAAAGTTGCAGGCAGTATACTACAGTGACCACATGAAAAGGAGGTCAGGGCTCATGTAACTTTAACAGTTGTACAGAAAAGGGAATTTCAGCCAGTGTCATTTGTATGGAATTAGTTCCTGGTGAAATTCCCTCTTCATCACCACAGTTAAAGTTGCAGGCAGTATACTACAGTGACCACATGAAAAGGAGGTCAGGGCTGACCACATGAAAAGGAGGTCAGGGCTCATGTAACTTTAAGTGCTGTAGAGAAAAAGGAATTTCAGCCGGTGCCGTTTGTATGCATGCAGCACCTGGTGAAATTCCCTCTTCATCACCACAGTTAAAGTTGCAGGCAGTATACTACAGTGACCACATGAAAAGGAGGTCAGGGCTCATGTAACTTTAACAGTTGTACAGAAAAGGGAATTTCAGCCAGTGTCATTTGTATGGAATTAGTTCCTGGTGAAATTCCCTCTTCATCACCACAGTTAAAGTTGCAGGCAGTATACTACAGTGACCACATGAAAAGGAGGTCAGGGCTGACCACATGAAAAGGAGGTCAGGGCTCATGTAACTTTAAGTGCTGTAGAGAAAAAGGAATTTCAGCCGGTGCCGTTTGTATGCATGCAGCACCTGGTGAAATTCCCTCTTCATCACCACAGTTAAAGTTGCAGGCAGTATACTACAGTGACCACATGAAAAGGAGGTCAGGGCTCATGTAACTTTAAGTGCTGTAGAGAAAAAGGCTGAAATCCCTCCCATAGACCACAATTTCTGGTCCCATGCACCCCAGAAATTAGCCCAGTACTTACACGGTGGTGCTGGTGCAGGATGCTGCTGGAGATTTCTGGCCCTCAAATCTGCATGCTCACTGGTTTCTGACGCACTGGTGGTACCGCTGCTTCTGGAGGCTCCTGCCATGGCAGAAAAAGATGAGCTTTTAGGAGGTTTCATTGACATAGCCCTATACTTACTCGGTGCTGCTGCTGCAGGATGCTGCTGGAGATTTCTGGCCCTCAAATCTGCGTGCTCACTGGTTTCTGACACACTGGTGGTACTGCTGCTTCTGTAGGCTGCCGTGGAAGAAAAAGAAGAGCTATTAGGAGGTTTCATTCCAATAGGCACAATCACAAACCTCCATTTTAAATAGGGGGGGGTTGTTTGTGTGTTCAAAATGGCTGCCTGCCTAGGCTGACCACATGAAAAGGAGGTCAGGGCTCATGTAACTTTAACTGCTGTAGAGAAAAAGGCGGGAATCCCTCCCATAGACCACAATTTCTGGTCCCATGCACCACAATGTTGTGTCCAATGCCCCCCTTTCCCCCTCCCCCCCCATAAACCCAGCCTAGATCATTGGGAACTCCCTTCCTTCCATGATGTCTGACCTCAGAAATTAGCTAGGCCTGTACTTACTCGGTGCTGCTGCTGCAGGATGCTGCTGGAGATTTCTGGCCCTCAAATCTGCTTGCTCAATGGATTCCGATGCACTGGTGGTACTGCTGCTTCTGTAGGCTCCTGCTGTGGCAGAAAAAGAAGAGCTTTTAGGAGGTTTCATCAATAGGCACAATCACAAACCTCCCTCCTTTTGAAATGGGGGTGGTTGTTCAAAATGGCTGCCTGCCCCTTATCCTTTTTCCCCCCCCCGCCCTGGAGAGACCAGAGAAACGCTGGGTAGCTAGAGGAGATCTCTCCTGCCCTCTCCTGCCCCACCCGCTCACCCGCATCTGCCTGCCCCATTTTAGAATACAATTTTTTATTCCATGGAACACAATATTAAGTTGTAAAGTTAAGAGTCTTCCCAACCCAACAAAAGAAACAGTCTATACCTTCAGGTTCTTCGTTTCCAATATCTTCTGGTGTCTCCAATTCTAAAAGGGGAAAACATCAGATGTGAGCTATAGGCATGAAATAGAAGGAAGAACGAGATTTTTTTAAAAATGGCAATTACAATCAATGTACCTCCGGGAGAGTAGGGCGTTCCAAGGTAGTCCTCCACATCTATTGTTTGAAGTTCACTGCTGAACAGTTCTTCTGAGCCTTCTGAGAGCGGGAAAGCCAGGGGGGAACTTACTGGGGGAGCAGCAGCAGGTGCTTGGACACGATGGATGTTCAGACTCCTGCCCACGCGATTTGGTTGAATAGTAGCATCCCCCCGAAAAATGCTATGAAGCTCCTCAAAAAAGGGGCAGGTGGCAGCATCATTTCCTGATCGTGAATTATGATTCACGACCCTGCGATATTCCTGCCTCATTGCCTTTGCCTTGGTCCTGCACTCCTTCGCTGTACGGATATGGCCCCTTCTTTGCATTTCCTGAGCAATGGATTCATAGGCATCGAGGTTCCTATGGCTGGCATTCAGTTGAGCTTGAACTTTCTGCTCCCCAAAAATGTCCAGAAGGTCGAGAATCTCTGCCTTTTTCCAAGAAACTCCCCTTCCTGGAGCAGCCATTTCGGTAGGTGGAAAAGGTGTAGAGGAAATAAATCAGGATGCAGTCTCTCTGGCGTCGCGAAGTTAAATGAGGTCAACGGTCGGATCGCGCGCACGCGCTTATATGCATAGGCGCGCGACCACACCTGCGCCTCCAGCCAAACCGTTGGGTGAGCACACCCGCGCGGCTGCGCATAACCTGAGGGCTTTTTTTCAAATCTCCCGCCGGAAATACCTTCCCTCTCCCCGCCCATCTCGTCAAAACCCGCCCTCTACCTGCTCACACCTCTCCGAAAATGCGCTTCACTGAAAAACTGTACACATGGTCATAACGCGCTTTACATCCCGCCGCAAAATAAAAGTCGCTATTTAACGCGCATTCGAAAATGCGCATTATCGGGGAGATAACGCGCCTCTACGCCCGTTTTGCGCTCCGCTCGTGTGTAGGTAAAATTTATAATGAGCCTTCAAGGCTCATTAAACGCCCCGTGTGGAGGAGGCCTATGTGCTGTGTGAAGAGTGCTTCCTTTTATTTGTCCTGAATCTCCCACCAGTCAGCTTTATGGCATGACTACCGGTTCTAGTATTTTGAGAGAGGGAGAAAAATGTCTCCCTATCCACATTCTCCACATAAATAACTTTTTATCCACCTTCTTCCCCACTGTAGTAGGGCTTCTGCCAAATAGTCCCTCAGCTGCCAATGTATCTTCAATATAGGATTCTGCTTTTAATCTCTTTTATGGTCCCCAGATAATGCTTGCTAGCCCATTGCTCACCCTTTGGAATGCTTTTCTGATGACTATAGGGACCTTAAAACCTAATATAGCCAGATGACACTGTCTCATTCTCTCCTCTCTTGCAACAAAGTTGATTACTTGACTCAGAATGTTTAGCACCATCCATTTTCAATTTCATCTAATTCCATAGAATTTACCTCTGAAGATATTCTTTTGAAACATTTCTGCCCAACACGTGGGAATCAGAACCGTGCTGGAGCAATGGGATTCCAAAATAATTGACAAGACCCAAGGGCTACATTCTACTTGGGAGAATTCCAGATAGGTCTATTAGTACTGATCTTCTAGCAAGATAGAGATTTGTTTTCACAGATGTATTTTTCAGCATCCCAGTTTGACATTCATTGTTGTTGGAAAGGGAAAATTAAAAACACTGAAAATAGAAAAACTGCCAGATGTAACATGACTTGGAGAATGACAACCCGTGCTGAACCTCTTTGGCAGCATGTAACGATGAGGCTATGGTTAGTTAAAAGGATTTTTAAAACGTCTCTGTGAGTGTATGTTTGCTTTGAGCTAGCTGACACCAAAAACTGTATCTAAAAAATAAAGTTGCCCCAGTGGGACATAGTGACCCTGACTGAACCTCTAACTAGGGAAGACTGAGTTTATATTTTTACACATAATCTTTTGTCAATGCATGTCTTAAATTTACCAATATGTTCCCAAGCATTGCTCCTGTTGGTAAATTCCTGCACAGAAACAGATATTCCTTGCATTGTCCAGAACTCTTAACAGTTTCTTTTATTGAGAAGATCTTGTCATGAAAGCACAAAATTTCTGGGAAGGAAACCCGAATCCATTTGACTCTCATAGCCAGGTTGTTAAAAACAACAGCATCTATTTGTACTGGGGAAAAAACTCATGCCAAATCCACAAGGAAGCAGCAGTCATAGTAGTAGTACTCTAATGTGCATAAAGATTTATGCGGTGTCTAACGTATCTTTCAAGTTCTATATTTTTACATAAAGATCAGTGCCCTTCAGATGACCCAAGCTACATATGACACTCACTCATGCAGGTTACTCCATCTGGCAACCCTCTCACATGCAACACACTGTGCAAGTACAGAGTTTCACTATCCCAAAGAAAAATGGCCCCAAGAAAAAAAAAAGAATGATCCAGTGAATATTAATGAATTTTAAGACACACCAATGTCTGTGGAAGAGATTTAAATACATGCTTAATTTCCCCATTGAAAGGAATGATTAAAAATGTTTCACTTGGTCTGGATTATGGTCAACAATGGTGAAAATCACTGGATCAGTGCAGAAACCTGATGCAGATGAATGGTCTGCCATGTGGGATAATGTCCGTGTAGGCCCACATTATGAGGCCACCATATTACTATTTGTAGGGTGACCAGATAAAATCCAGGTCAGGGCTCCTGTAACTTTAACAGTTGTAGAGAAAAGGGAATTTCAGCCAATGTCATTTGTATGAGATTAGTTCTTGGTGAAATTCCCTCTTCATCACAACTGTTAAAGTTGCAGGGGCCCTGCCTTCTTTTGTATATGGTCACTCTAGTATAGTGCCTGCACCTTTAACTGTTGTCATGAAGAGGGAATTTCACCAGGAACTAATTGCATACAAATGACACTGGCTGAAATTCCCTTTTCTCTACAACTGTTAAAGTTACAGGAGCCCTGACCTGGATTTTATCTGGTCAGCCTACTATTTGTGTGAATTGGATCTATGCCAAAGTACAAAGAAAGGTGATGTCTCATAGTGGCTAAAAACGTGAGTTGAAAGCAGGATGTGTCTGATTATCTCTTTGGCATGGAAGCCAGTTCAGTGCCTCTCTTTCCTGGCTATCTGCCCGTACAGTCTTCAATCCCAGACCAAATGAGATGAATCCACAGTGTATCTCTTCCTAACAGCCAGTATGGGATTAGCCAGTCACTCCCTTTGGAGGGTGGGGTTGAGTAGGAATTTTCCCTGGCATATATTGGTGCACAGGTATTTGCCTCCTCCATACTGCAGCTTAATCATTAAAAGTGGAAGATAAATAAGTCAATTGTTAGGTGTCAGGGTTGTGCGGGAATTTTAGGTCAGAATAGGGATGGTGAGCACTCTGGCACCTTTATGGTGATTGGCAATCCAGAGGTCCTGCTACTCGGGGGCTGTGCAGCTCTCATGTCAGGATATGGTTTGTCTCTGGGGACCTTCCTGTCTCATCTACTTGGAGCTGTGTAGCACCAGGTGGAGGTGACACAGGCCAGTCCCCCCTATACACTGAAGTGTAGCTTGGAAAAGGGGCCAGGTTTACCTGACTCCTGTGTTCAATGGAGTGGCTCACCCTTAATGGCAGGCTAGTTGCCTGGAGTAAGAATTATTAAAATTCCCACACTTTCACACACAGATCCAGGGAGGGGAGAATTTCCCTATTTAAATAAAGAGGCCCTAGTTTATCCCAAGCCCTGGTGTCCGTGTCTTTATTTTTTGGGTTTATTCTGCACTTGCAAAAACCTACCTTCATAAAGTCAGCTTTCTTGCATCCTTATCTGATTGTGGTAGATTTGTGTCATGTATCAGAAAAATGTGAGACATTACAAATATAACCTGTTGAATTTTTACAGAGAGAGACTCATTCATCAAGAATAGAGTGATGGCTGGCATTAGTTTGCATTCCTTAGAATGACAGCTCATAATAATTATTGATAACTTTTAAAGTTACTCAGTTCCCATCTTTTTTACTGGTTGCATACCACACTGATGACTCACTTCTTCCTGTGGATCAACAGAATGCAATGACGGTGGACTTCCTGCATTACAAGGGGGATGCTGATCCAACCCTGCCCCCCCTCAATGCACAATCTGATAAAAGTCACTTACTTAGCTGTAAGGCAATAGGATCTAAGTGTGATAAGTAGAAATGTTTTAGATTAACTAGTTTGTGGATTTGATGGGGGTGGGTGGGGTGGAATAGTTTCACTCTGGATTAAAAAAAACCTTAGGGATAACTTGCTGTACAGCTTTCCTGAAGAATTAATCTAACATGTAAGTATTAACCACAAGGTGTTCCGATTTTGTATTCTCCCAGGTTTGTAATAGAGTGGTTGTCTTCTTGTTTTAAGAAGGATTTTCCCACTAAGTCCTATTAAAGGCTTCTCCCTGCAGAAGAAAAAAATAATCCCACTGAAGAAAAAGACTATAAAACTAACATTTGTAATCTGTATTCCGTTTGGTTGGAAATAGACAGTGAGAATATTCTTATTTATTTTCTGTTAGGACTAGTTTAAGTATGCAAGTTTTTCACATAATGATTGCAAAATCAAGTGGCGAATGAAATCAAGTGAAATAAATGTATGTGTGAACTGGTTCTTGTAGAGATCAAAAAGGGGCTACTGTTATCTGTCCCAGGTTCATAAGGATGGTATGACTTTCATGTAGGGAAACTTCTTTTCTGGCTAAATGTCATAAAGTCATAAGAGCAATTAGACCTTATAAACAATTTTCTGTTACTTTTTATAAAAAATGTATGTTACAGACTTTGAGTTATGGCAGCGTACTCAAGGTTTATATTGGTGCAGAATGCTAACGATCCATAATGGAATTGTGCAATTGTAAGGTTGACCAACATGCTTTTTGTTATTCTTATGGGGCCATCTCTGCAGATTTGTATTGTTTAATATTTCAGTTATGTACCTCTTCAAATGCCAATGGAAGCTAATGTGACTAAAGAAAGATCCCTTTAAATAAATAATGATTTCAGTTAGAGCTCATATGTAATTAAAAGCTGGGGCAAAGAACATTCAGCAATAATTTGGCTGATTTCTATCTGCAATTGTCTTCATATATTTACCATATTGCCATAGCCAAATTAAATAATGCATGAAAAATCATGTCCTCTAAAAATCAACTGCATATATTGATAAATGTTATTTTGCTTGGCTCCTTTAGTATCACTTCTTGGACATTTTAAAAAATGATTTTGAGAAACTGAATATGGAGGTGGTTCTAAATGTATTGACAGCTTTCAAGAACTGAAATGGCAAAGATCTAGAATCTCCAAATCTATAATTACTAGATGATTGTAAGACATTGATAGATGCCTGAAATGTATTTTAAAAAAGTACTATACATGTCTACTCAGAGGCTACAATCCTATATCCACTTACCCGAAGATAAGCTTCACTGAAAGTAGGGGTTACTTCTGACATGCCTAGGATTGCAGTGTAAATTAACACATTTATAGAAGTACAAAAAGATAGACCACTAATTTTATTTTAGAATGAGTAAATCGATCTAACTATGGAATATGGACAAAATGATAATATGAATTCCCCAGGAAGGTCATAATAAACACAGATTAAAATTGTGTTGGACAATAGTTCCTTAATAAAAGTAAAATATTGATATCCATATGTCCATGAATTCTGCTATATTTAATATCTATTGTTAGAGTTAAATGTATAATAACAAAAACACCTTAGGTAGCAGCAATAGGTATTATTATAAAAGAAAACACAGCGATTTTAAATAAGATATATGCTAAAGTGCTCCTTCAAATGCTTGCAAATTTCTCTAGGCTCCCACCCCCCTCAACAGCAATACTTAGTGCTGCGCTAGACAGCATTTCTGAAGCTGTTGCATGGTGTAAAGCTCTTTCTATTGGGCCCAAAATACAAAATATTATGACTTAGGTTGCATACAAAATGTTCCATAGAAGAACAATGTAACATTTGTAATTGCTTCTTTCCCAATACCAGATACAAATTAGTTTACAAATAACTTCATCTACCAAATAAGTCTGAAAACTATTTTTTTGCATTCAAACTAATATTTTTATTATGCTCTAACTCTATAAATAACTTGCTAGTGTGTAATGACTGAAAAATAAAGTGCTCTGAATACAGTTATAAGATGACCAGTAAGATTTCATTATTATAGCACAGTCCTATATATGTCTACTCAGAAGTAAGTCTCATTGAGTTTAGTCACATCTACACCCGGGGAGGGGGGCAGTTGGCCCAGGGCCCACGATTTTGAGGGGGCACTCCGACAAGGAGGTCCCCCACTAGCTTACAATACTGTTTCCATAGCGTAAGCAGCCCATTGAGAAGCGAGGAGCCAGCCTTGCAGAAACAGCACAGAAGCTGTCCGTTGTGAATACCATGGTCAGACTACAAACTCTAGAGGGCCATGCCACATACATGGCAGGGATATCTTTCCTCAATCTTCTCCATGGTATATAATCTCTGGAGCGGAGAGTGAGGTAATGATGATGATAGTTATTAATGATAATAATGATGATACCATGAGGGTGATGATGATGATAATGTTTGATAATGATGAAGGACTGTTCTATTGTTGTTGCTTCTGTACAGCAACTAAAAATAAATGTTAATTTCTGATTCAACATTGAGGTGTTGTAGAACAGGTTTCATATATGTATTTTGCACTGAATCAGTGCCACTGATTAAAAAAATACTTAATGAGCAGTTTGAAATGGGGGGGGGGGGGGCACACACTTCCCATCTGGCCTGGGCATATTACCAGCTCTGCCCTATCTACACCCTGGGTAAGTGTGTATAATACAATGCAATGCACAACTACTCAGAAGTAAACTCCATTGAGTGATGTGTGATAGGATTGCAGCCTAAGAGTACATCATATACATGTTTACTCAGAAGTAAATTCCACTGGGTTCTGTGGGGCTTATTCCTAAGTAAGTATGTGTATGACTGCAGGCTGTGTGTATCTCTACACACACTTAATTACTGAGAGTAAGATTCATTGAACTCAGTGGGGCTTATTTCTAAGTAAAGATGTACAGGATTGTACCGTAAAATTTAAATTTACTCCCCTTCCCTTTTTTGTTTCTGCAGCTCCTGCTACATTGTTGGGATAAATCTAAGAATAGAAACTAATTTGGCTCTATTCTTAGTACTATCTTTAGTATCTCTTTTGGTGGTCCAACTTGGAAACAGATTCTGTGTTTCCAAGCTTTTTTGGCTTCATACAAAATAGTTGTGTTGTTCCCCATGTATTTTCAAACTGTCCCTATGAGCATACATTTTTTATAACTTAACCAAGGCATGTTCAACTTTAAAATAAAAATCCTGCAAAAAAAACTTTGCAAATAAGAAAATAGCTGAATTATATGTGGCACATACTTTGCCTTGCAGTTTGATCATTCTTAAGGCTAATTATTAAGCCTTCAGATTTTAATTTCATCCATGATAGCACTGGAAATGGCTCAGCTGTAGAATAGGCAAAGTAATCATGGCAACCAGAGATGGCCCAAGACATTTTGGTGTCTGAAGCAAAAAACCAGTGGTTTTAAAGAAGTGTGGTTCGGTATGTAGAATTTTGGACTAGGATCAAGGAGATCTGCATTCAAATCCCCACAAAGCAACAAAGCTCCCTGGGAGCATGGGTGATCTGTCTGTCCCTCAGCCTAACCTACTTCACATAAAATAAAATAAAATATTGTACTAATCTTATGGTAAACCTCCTTGGGAACCCTTTGAGCTTTAGGGCAGTATAGACATGATATTGCCTTTCAAGGCCCTAAGAGCAGCTTAGGTCCATGAAAGGGACTTGTGCTAGCCCAGTGGACTAAAAACTAAATCTAAAGCCTTCTTCAGCTCACAGATCTTGTCACAATGTTCTGTGTTCCATACTGTAATAAGGTAATAGACAATTTGCTGCTCTATAGTGATACACCAAAATTTCCAACAGAGCCAAGGCAATGGCTGTGTTCAGACAACACAATAGTCAATGGTGGGTTAATAGTCAACTCCATCGTTGATTATCAAGGGGGTACTCCCCACACAACATGATTATAGTCAACCGTGGTGTGGACTAAGACCAGCATTGAGTTGAATATTAGTCAACGGTGTGTTTGATTGACACATCTCCTGCCCTCTCCCCTCACCAGTCCTCCTGCTGGTATCCCATCAACCATTGCGAGTTCTGCTGTCTGGAGTAGGATAGCAGCTGCCACTTTGGCCGTTCTTGCCAGGGGACTCTGTAGTCGCCAAAATAACCAACTGTGTGGGACAGAATAGTCAACGGTGCCCGACATAACAAGATAACCATTTGGATGTTAAAATAATCAACACTGCACAGCATTGGCTATTTGCATTTGGTTATTTCAGCCAAATAACCAAACATGGTGTTAAAAAGTCCCAACAGACAAAACAATAACCCACCGTTGACTATTTAACACACCATTGGTTATTGGGTCATCCGAAACCAGTCAATGTATAATAATGGTTGGGCCATCCTTGATGAGAAACATGTCTGAACATTTGCAGAACACCTTCCTTTTCCAAATAGTTCACTCCACAAACTAAGATTTAGAGCAAGGCTATGGTGGCCATGTGTCATCTTTTACAGAGGATAGTTCTCTATTTGAAGCTCCATCAGAGGGCTGTTCTCTATCTGAAAAGCTGTCCTGTCCAATTCCAAAGTAAAGAACCATTAAGGACTGTTGCCCATTATCAGTTAGCATCTGGATTGCAGACTGAACATGTAGGCACACAGGTCACCTGGTTACAGTCTTCAGAACTATGTTGATATTTACTGTATTTCCATTTTAATTATATCTATTTCTGAATTTGCATCTATGCATATATAAATTAGCATATGCAAATGTTCCTCTTTTTGAGGTGATAAATTTCCTCTATTTTGGCAATCCTAGTTGAGATGGTGACATTTATAAGAAAGTTTTACTCTTGATATATCTGAGTACTATGGGCTTGGAGCTTCATGGGTTGTTCTGTTTTACACTTCAAGGTCATGGAAACTGATCTCTCTATTTGGAACTGGGAAGGAATTTTAGCTTAGGACATTTGAAATACAGATTTGTGGTTAGGTGATTTTAACTTTGCCCTGAGACGTGCACTTCAGCTTGCCCTCAAGCCTTCTTAGAAGTCTGTAATCCTGCAAGTCCATTTATGTAAACTAGCCTCCCCGCCCCCAAAACAGCACTGTTTCACATCACGTTAATCTTTCTAGTTATCACTGACAATTTAAAAGACAGCTTGCAATGCACTTTTGGAAGGGGGCTGTTTTGGGCAGGAAAAAATATGTTCCTGCCGGATTGCTAAGATCATCTTTGGAACCTCTTCTCTAGGAGCCACTGCTCACAGTAGTACAACAGGTGGTCTCCCAGGGAGAAAGCTTTCTCTGTAGTAGCCCCCTCCCCCTCAGTCTATGGAATGCCCTTCCCAGGAAGATCTGTATATCCCCACCCCCCTTTTTGGCAGCTTCCATTGCCTCAAAACTGCCTCTGTGATACTGAATTGCCACTGAATTTCAGTGATGTGCAGCAGCGGCCAGGAACAAACTGCAGTTTTGTTGTAAATCAAGGTGCACAGGGAGCATGCACTTTGTTTTAATGCAATATCATGATCCCTTGGAGGTTTCAGGAGCACAATTTTGCATTTAAGCGAAGTGCACTCTTCCTGCCCACCTTGTTTCAAAGCAAAAATGTGGCTTTTTTTCCTCATTGGTGAATTGGCAGCCCTCAGTGGGTACTGGGGAACCGAAATTGGACCACACACCCTTCACAGTTGCCCTCCTCTGCTATATACATTAAGACACCAGGTTAAGACCTTCCTATTTTTTATTTATTTAATTAATTATTTGTTGCATTTTTATACCGCCCCTTAGCCGAAGCTCTCTGGGCATTTCACAAAAATTAAAACCATGAAATCATTTTAAAAATATAAAACAAGCCACAATCTAAAAACACAAAATAACATACAATATAAAAACATAACGAGAATAAAACCAAGCAGCAGGAATTAATACAGATTAAAATACAAATTTAAAACAGCAAGGATTAAAATTGAGTTAATTTAACTGTTAAAATACTGGGAGAATAAAAAGGTCTTCACCTGGCGACGAAAAGAGTACAAAGTAGGTGCCAGGCGAACCTCTCTGGGGAGCTCATTCCACAGCCGGGGTGCCACAGCGGAGAAAGCCCTCCTCCTAGTGGCCACCTGCCTCACTATTCCAGCAGGCATGCAATCTTTAACCTCTTGCTGTCTTCATTAACTTTACTGCAGGCTCTAATATTTATTCGTTTGTTCATGTTTTAATATTTTGCTTTTTTCATTGTTGTATTTATTGTTTTGGTTGTTATTCTGTTGTTTTGTAGTTTTCTATTGTTGACCCACTCCATGGGCATCTGCCAGTTGGGTGGTATATACTAACTAACTAACTAACTAACTAACTAACTAACTAACTAACTACTATTGCACAAATTGCTCTCCCTTCTTGTATTCTCTACATCTTGGATAGGCATCATGGTGTCTCTGGATACCAGTGTGCAATGGACACCTTTTGTGGCCCGTGGCAGGTGCCCTACGTCTTCCACTTTTTATTTTTTTTAATACAAAAAAAACATTTTCTTACCTGCAGCTGGGATTGCATCAAAGCAAAGTGAGCGTCTCCAGCCTCTGCCATCTTCATTTTCTGTGAATGCCCCTGGGCCAGATGTGGGGCTCGGAGTCTGTTTAGGAAACAAAGATGGCAGGCAGCTGTCAGCCACCGTTTTCCTTTGGAAGGATCCTGAAAAAGAGTCAGAGTGGTTTTTCATGTGCTTGCAGTTAGCGTAAAGGAGGGATGTGTGCATGGGTCTCATAAGAACACAGGAAGCAGTCTTCTACTGAGACAGCCCATTGGTCCATCTAGCTCAGTACAGAGTCTTCCAGCATACAAAATGCTGCCACATTAATGATGACGAGGGGAGTCTGCTTCTTTCTCGTCATGTTACAATCTGAAGTTCTCCTTATACACTGTATTTTCTAACATTCATTCATAGTAAGATAAACTTGGATGAAGGAACCATTTGTTCACTGTGTAAAACACAACACACACAAACAGAGAACACAAAGGAGATAGAGGAGTGAAGGGTTACAGGCCTGGTAGTGGAATAATAAGGGCAGACACAAAGGCAGGTCAGTATGTGCTGGCTATGGAAGGAAATGGGAATCCAGAGCAGTAGAGACACCACATGGCTAGAACAGTAGAAGAGGTGGATGATTGAGTAAACAGAGTTTTGAATAGAGGTGAGGAGGATGGGGGTGTGATAAGGGGGGAAATGAAAAGGTTGCATTAGTTAAGGCAGGAGTATAAATACACACAAGACACTGTCTTTTGAGATTTTTTCAACATAATAGGTGTTTAAATGAGAAATGGAGCAGTTCATTAAATATCTAGTGGTGGTGGGTGTATAACTGTCAGCTGAGTTGAGTGGGGTGGGGGGAAGACGGATGGATGGACAGCAGCCTGGTTGGCTATTTTGCCTTTAAATGGGAGCATGATGTGAAGAAATCAGCAAGTGAAGCTATTTACAACATGGATATAAACTTCTATTGACTATTGACGCTTGCATTATTAGGCTGCTGTTAAAGATACAGAGAATGGCTGAAAAGCTGGCAAATGAAATGTATATGGGTGTTGCATTTGCTCTAACCTTCATTGGTTCTTGATTACAACATCTTATGACACTGGAGTAAATGCCTGGCAAACTGATGTTCTACGGCTACAACTTTATGATTGCTACTGCATATCTGAATGCTAATGGAAAAATGGGGTCATATTCAGTTCTTAAGAGCTTGGATCTTTTAATTATTCTCTCGCTACACATCGTGTTTGTAGTCTAGCAAACATTCTTATTTCAAAAGAACACATGTATTGCTTCTCACAACTGGAAACATATTTCCATTGTTATCTGAAGCCTGATATCAGTTATTTTCATATTCTTACCTAAATTCTTCTTAACCTGATTTTCAATTAGAAATTCAGTTGAATAAATGATAGGGCCTCACATGTACTGTTATTAAATTTCCCAGTCCTCAATTGGACAAATTATGTTTTGCACTGCAAAAAATTGGCGGATAATTTTACGTGCTATAAAAACATGTTAATATATGTTTTATCATTTTGAACACACTGTAATTAACTACTATAGTTCACAAACATTTTAAACAGGAGAATCTATTCTAGGAATAAACATGTCCCCTGGGAATAAGGCAGGAAAATGGAAACAATATAAAAGAGAACTGAAATAGTGAATTTGCTGATGCCAATAGTGGAAATGGGGATGCAATCATTGACCTCAGACTGTAGAGATGCAGAAGTTAGTGAGAGACAAACATACATGCCAGAGTTAGAAATCTCAGATCTGGTCAGTGATAGGCTGACCATATGAAAAGGAGGACAGGGCTCCTGTATCTTTAACAGTTTCATAGAAAAGGGAATTTCAGCAGGTGCTATTTGTATATATGCAGAACCTGGTGAAATTACCTCATCATCACAAAGTTAAAGCTGCACAAGCCCTGCCCTCTTTTGTACATGGTCAGGAGGACAGGGCTCCTGCCGCTTTAACTTTTATGATGAAGAGGGAATTTCATCAGGTTCTGTATATATACAAACGACACCTACTGAAATTCTCTGTCCTTTGCAATTGTTAAAGATACAGGAGCCCTGTCCTCCTTTTCATATGGTCACCCTAGTCAGTGAGTACATGTGTTCTAGTTATTCACATTAACTGCCATATTTCAGTTTACAATGAATGCTATTATAAAATAAATAAATCCATTAAAGATAGAGTTGAAGTGCCTTTATACTCAGCAATCAAATACTCTGATTATATTTATTGTACTGCTGCTCTCTTTTTGTTGTATTGTTTTATTGATGGTGGCTCGCTTTAAATTCCTTGTTGCTTTCAACTTTGGTCTCTTGTCCAGAGGAAAAGTAGGATCAAAGAAAAAGTTTCAACAAACAAACAAATAAATAAATTACACATTTTGCTCTCACATTGTTTCTTCTTCATTTAATTCTTATCGTGGCTATAGTATTACACTGATGGAAATAATAATTAATGTTAAATATTTTGCATAATTTCCTCACTCCTATTTGCTGCTGAAGTAACTGGAGTGTTGGGGGGGAAGAGATGGTTGAGGCTTTAAATGGCTGGAGGCAAAGCAAGTTGACGGCTCATGGGTAGATTGGTGGGAGCTCAATCTCCCCCACATTTGTGTTTTTCCCAAGGGTTTTTTTTTTGTGGGGGGGGGGGATGATTTCTTCCCCAAGGATTTTCTGAGAAAGCTCTGAAAAACTGAACACTTTCAGAGGTAAGTTGGGAGGATATTGACCCCATCTTTGAAATCCCGATACTAGGGTCCAAATGAAAACTTTACACATTGGAAGCATATGGTGTATCACCAGGGGCTGGGAGTGGGCCACTAGTTGCATAATTATTTGCTCTAATTAATTTCTGTTTTTAATAAACAATCAGCCAGATTGTTAACTGGAGCTGGTTACAGGGAGCATACAATTCCTCTGTTAAACAGCTCCACTGGCTTCCAGTCTGTTTCCGGGCACAGTTCAAAGTGCTGGTTATCTCTGCCTGTAAAGCAGAAAGTATGTGTGTGACCCGTATGTCTGGAAATGTTTGCCCACTTCCACATATGGTAGTGCCTTACTACTGTTCACCCAGGCAGATCTTCGTGTACCTGGATCAGAAAAAAAATCTAAAAACATGATTTTGGGGGTTTTAAGTTAGGGTGACCAGATAAAATCCAGGTCAGGGCTCATGTAACTTTAACAGTTGTAAAAGGGAATTTCAGCCAGTGTCATTTGTATGCAATTAGTTCCTGGTGAAATTCCCTTTTCATGACAACAGTTAAAGTTGCAGGCACTATACTAGAGTGACCATATACAAAAGAAGGCAGGGCCCCTGCAACTTTCACTGTTGCGATGAAGAGGGAATTTCACCAGGAACTAATTGCATACAAATGACACTGGCTGAAATTCCCTTTTCTCTACAACTGTTAAAGTTACATGAGCCCTGACCTGGATTTTATCTGGTCACCCTATTTTAAGTATTTTTAAAGAATTTAATAAAAACCTAGGTTTACGCCTACAATTCCCAGCATGCCTTGGGCGGAACTCTTAGCATGCCTTGGGTGGGAGGCCAGACTTACTGGCCTTTGGTGGCCATTGTGATTCCTAAGGTCAGTCTCGAGCAGTCAACCCAATTCCACATAAAAAGAAACAAGCCACATAAATGGGCTGCATCCATTTGCGGTGCCTTCTCTCACCTCCCATGTGTGGTTTTAAAATCATAAATAGATAAACTCTGGACATACTCAGAGGCACCCCATCCTGATATTGCGCACATGCAGCTTTCGCCCTTAAGAGGGAGGGAGGGAGGAAAGGGAAGCATTCTGTTCATACCCAGAACTCATCAGCTCAATGTAGGGGGAAAGTAGGTGGACTTAGTGGGCAAGAAATTCAGGCCGGGGCAGTCCTGGCAGGACTTGACTGCAGCTGGGTGTGTCCACTGACAGCGGTTTACTTCCCCTTCTTCCCAATACTACTCCTCAATCTTCTATCGAAGAGCAGCATTGGCAATGAGAGGAGGGAAGTGCCACTCACAGGACATGGGCACCTGTGGGCCGCCAAAGGCATGCTGGGAGGTGTAGTGCTGGCATGTAGAGTGGGGTAGCAAACCAGGTCACTATCCCCCAGTCCTAACTCAGCCCCCACTTTCCTGACCTCTTGCAAACCGTTTTTGTTCTCCTTCTAACTGACTTTCTCCAACTGCCACTCACCCCGCCCACTATTCCATTCTAGCCTCAGCTATCAGTCATTCCTCCATTCAATCTTCTGTTTCAATAGTAAAGTCGGGCTTTTACATAAAAATCATACATTTTAGTCAGTAATTCTTGCATCTGTCTTGGGATGTTGTGGTTTAGTCATAACAGGAAAAAAAACACAGCATAAAAAATCTCATCAAGTTAAAAGGCCTTGGATTTTTATTTTTATTTTTTAAATCACTTGGCACTTAAAAGCCATTAAAGCCTGCCTGGGACAAAGAAATCCATAAGCAGGGTGACACAACTAAGATGGCCTGCTCTCCAGTTGTCTTCCGCCACACCTCAAGACAGTGTTCAAAGATTAACACATTACTCAGGAAACTAGGCTTATGCCTACAACTCCCAGCATGCCTTGGGTGGGAGGGAAGATTTATCAGGCTTTGGCAGCCATCATATGGAAGTGGCTTACCATCCTAGGCCTGAAGGGAGAGCGCCTGGAGGAAAGAAACTAATTTAATTTGTTTTAAAGTTTCCTCACAGGCCTAGGACCTGCCTACTTTACAGGGTTGTCGTGAGGGTGAGAGAAGAAAAAAAGAAATGAATTTAATATGTTTAAAGGTTAAGTCAAGGCCTAGCAGCGCCCTGCTACTTTAAGAAGATTACCTCGCAGGCATATATCTTAGGAGGTCCAAGCAACGCTGGGTAGAAACTTGAAATTTGGCACACTGATAGGTCTGGCTGTATAATATACCAGAAAAATCTAAAAACATTAAATATTGGATTTAATTTTTTTTTTAAGAATTTAATAAAAATCTGAGGCTTATGCCTACAACTCCCAGCATGCCTTGGGTGGAACTCCCAAGTGTCTTCTCTTGCCACCAAACTATGACTCATGGTCATGACCAGTACAAATTGCTATTATTCCTTCAGGACTAACCAACAAAAGGGAGGAAGGGGGGGGGAGGGTGTAAATAATAGTTAATGATGTTAAAAGGATAGATGGATGATGTAAGTTATGAAAATGAAATAAAGATGTATTAAAAAAATTCCTTCAGGACATTCCATAAATAACATTTTTTCAGCAGGAGATATTGAAAATTGCTTTATTCCCTATGTGGCTCCATAGCAGTGGCATAATGCCACCAGCGCCATAAGGTGGTGGATTGACCATTTAACTAAAAGATTAAAAAGTGCCATGATGTGTCTTCAGACCACAGGTATGTCAGATAAAAGGCCCAAGTCACCTGCCAAAACCTGTTAAATGTAGATATTATATAGTAAATTATGTCATTAAAGTATTCTGTGTTCTGGCTGCTTTCCTGTTTTCATAATAACTTCAGAGCACATGCATACAACAGTTCTCCGTATCCACTGAGATCCGCTTCCCTACTATATGTTATTCAGATATCTGGGCAATGCTGGGTATATTTTGAAAACACATTCTTAGGTTTGCATCTTTTTTAGATGGTAGAAAGGGTCTTGTGTGTCCTGATTGCTTTTGAAGTTTAGACGGCTGCTCCGGCCAAGGCATGATGGGAGGTGTAGGCATTTGAAGTAAAACAAAAACTGTGGTTTATCACAAAACTCTAATTTAAAATACAATTCTTATTAACACAATTTCCCATTTATTCTAACGAAACCATTTACAAACTCAACCAAACTAAAAAAAAAACAACCCCAACCAACCTAAAGATGAATAAGGTGCAGAGATATTATTTATCAAATAAATGTCATAAACATTATTCACGGACCCGAGCAACGCCAGGCATATCAGCTAGTGACCTATAAAACCCTATATGACTTAAGTCCAGGTTATCTGAAAGACCGTATTCTCCCTTACGAGCCTGCCTGTGCTTTGAGATCTTCAGGGGAAGCCCTTCTCTCAGTCCCACCACTATCACAGGCACGCCTGGTGGGAATGCGGGAGAGGGCGTTCTCAGTGGCTGCTCCAGTGCTTTGAAACTCCCTTCCCAGGGAAGCTAGACTGGCTCCCTCCTTGATGTGTTTCCAGAGGCATACAAAAACTTCCTTATTCCAGCAGGCCTTTGGAGAATAACGTGGACCCCAGTTATGTTTAAAGACTTTTAATTTTTAATTTTAATATGTATTTTAAATGTTTAAATGTTTTAATATTGAAACCTATTTAATTTATTTTTAACTTTTGTATATCTCTTATTTATAGCTTTTAACTGTATGTTTTAATTTTATAATGCTGCCTTGAGGCCCAGCATTGGGCAAAAGGCGGGATATAAATAAAGATGATGATAATAATAATAATAATAATAATAATGGTCAGGTATTAATAAATATTGTTGAGTTGAATATGTGGATGTGTTTTCCAGTACCTCTTCAAAGAACAGTAGTTTATACTTCATTTCTCCACTGTTCAAATAGCTACTTCAGTGGGGACTAAATAAGGGACTATTTCTCTTTAATTTGCTCCCATGCTGACAATCCCACGTTTTTACACATAAGTGGAAATGTTTGCACATAGTCCTAACCCATGGTTTATTTAACCCATGGATTGTATTCTGGGTTGTGATAATGGCTAAACACAGTAACATTAACAAACCATGGCTTGTTAATCATGAACAATGTAGAAAGAGAACCCATGGATTGCTGTCATGTTGGGAACTTTAAATTGTTTAAATCATGGAGTTTTGTTAAATGCAAACCCAGAACTGTGGGTTCTTTCATCAGGCCACAGAGGCAGTGGGCAAGAGTGGTAAAAACAACAACTAACCCAGCTGTTCTACATGTCAATACTACAGCTCCACAAAAGCATATGGGATACAAAGTAACAGATGAAAAAGCAGGGAAACAAATAACCCAGTAATTGAGAAAACAAACCAAAGTTTGTTTTTCTGTCAGACAAATCTTGGATAGGACAATAAACCATGAGTTAAATAATACATGGGTTAGTGTTCTGTGTGAACCAGGTGTTTGAAGAATGCCAACTTTGAGAAGGGTCCTGTACCAACTATAGTTGCAATTCTATTCATACTTATCTGAAAATAAGCCCTACTGAACACAGTGGGATTTACTCCTGAGTAACCATGCAGCTTGTCCTCTCACATCAACCTTACCAGTCTTAGTAGTGAGGCCAGTACCGACATACTTGGAATGTTGGAATTTAGGAGCAGAGGCAGCATCAGCAGCCGACGTGGAGGCCTCGGTGGAGACAGTGGCTCTGTTCAGACGCCATATTAGGCAACGGAGGGGTAAATAACGTACTGACCGTGCGTTAGGCAGGAGGAGCTCCACGGACGACATGCTGCAGCCAGCGCTGCTCGGCACCACAAACGCCCCGGCTGCTACGAACTTGCGGCGGCCATTTTGGTTGCAGCCTCTCCTGTGTCCTCCAGCCGTATCCCAGCAGGCACCGTGAGTTCTGCCGGCTGCATAGAGCGGCCGGGTTTTTTTGGCTGTTCTAGGCAGCAGCACTCTATTCCAAAACGGAATAGTCCACGGAGAGAGGGGGGGCTGAATTTGGCCCGTGGTTTCACTTCGTTGTTTAAAGTTCCTGATTAACGTACTGTCAGTTGTGTGTGCGTTGTGTGTTGCCCTCCAAACGACACAATAAGCAACACAACTGACGATTGTTCCCCCCCTCCTCCGTTGCCTAATGTGTCATCCAAATTGAGCCACTGGCTGCATTCGGACAACACATTAAGCAACTGGGGGGGGGGGGGACAATAATCAGTTGTGTTGCTTATTGTATTGTGTGGAGGGTAACACGCTAACCACAAACTACTGATGGTATGCTATTCCGCCCAAATAAGCAATTGAGAGAAACAACTGGCTTGCAAGTTGTTTAGCTCGAAGCCAGTTGTTTAAAGTGTTGTGTGGAGGGGGGGTGTTAATGGTGTGTGGTGAGTGGGTTAAAACACAAGCCCATAGAGGCAGGTGGCAAGAGCGACCAAAGCGGCGGCTGCCACTCTGCTACAACTGGTGCAACTTGCAGAGGCTGCTGGGATAGAACTGGGAGGACTGAGGGTGGGGGGAGGGGCGGGGCGGGGGCTGTGTCAGTCAAATGCTGGGTTGACTATTTGTCCACTCAACGCCAGCCCCAACTACCCACAGTTGTGCAGGAATATGTTGTGTGGGGAGTACCCACAAAATAACCAACTGTGAGTTGACTACTCAACCCACCATTGACTAATTTGTTGTCTGAATGCAGCCACTGATTCTTGCACATCCTTCTTTTTCTTTTTTTCCTGCACTTCAGACATTTTGGGCGTCCGGGCTTTGATCAATATTTTCTTTGCCACAGACAGTGGCTCAATTCGGACGACATGATAGTCAATGGTGGGTTGACTAACCCTGACCCTAGGGGGCACTCCCCACACAACATGGTAATAAATAATCAACTGTGGTGTGGATAAGGATCAGCACTGAGTTGACTATGGCAGCATTCGGATGACACAATAGTCAAAACAACTGACGATTGTGTCCCCCACACCAGTTGTTTATTGTGTCGTCCGAATTGAGCCACTGTTAGAGATTGGCCAGGAGTGGGGGGTAAGTCAATTCTGCCCACAGTTAAAGTCACATAATTCCTAATTGGTGACGCATTGGCCAGAGCAACTTGCAAAGGCTCATCATTTTCTTCACAGTGACACTTTTGTGGCGATTCAGCTCTCAATGTCACTGAATTCGAAGCTATGGCCATTTTTGTATGCTGTGTGTCAGCAATCACACGGAGCATGTCAGCGGCTTTCAGGGCTTTATCCCACAACACCAATCTCAGACAATCTGCTCTATGTTTTGCACAACTGCTTAGTGAAGGACATGCAGTGATGACATGCCTCAACAATATGTCCTTCCCCGAGACAAACGACAGAAAGTGAGTGACCATCTGTGGGGGGAAGCTTGCTCCCATACTTTACGCACTTTCTAAAGGGTGTCTTAATGGCTACGCCATAGGGCGATCTTCAATCAACAATGGCAATCAGGTAAACTAAACTGAGATAAATAAAAATGCAAAAGATAAAGGATTCAACCAGAAAAAAGACAGAATAAAATCGAACAATTTATTCCGAAAAGTATACAAAACTATTGGAAGACCCTTCGTGCGATGTTGCCACAATGGCGGTCGATGAAGAATTGAGGGCTAGCCGGGAACCATTAGGATATGTGTAGTTGCAGCAGGGGGTGGGTTCCCGCCATACATTTTCCTCAGCTATTGGAAGTATTTGAAACAAGCTCTGTGCAGGCACAGAGCCCATATGTGTGATGCATAAGAGAACACGATGAAGTAGTTATACTCTGTCCCTGAGTAATACATACACTCGTTTTGAAGTGCCACACACAAAACAGCACTAAGCTATTGGTAGATATTCTCAAAGTAATTTAACACTCAACTACTTCTAGTCAAGTGTAGACCTGCCAGTACTATATTGGATCCATTATACATTTCAGCAATAAACTGTCAGTGCAAATGCACTGAGTTAGAAATCCTGATCTTGACTCTTCTTTGACAATTCATGAATAACATTCTGAGATCACTTTTTTCATTGACAAGGCAGGATCTACGCTACGGCTTTATAATGGTTTATAATTATAATAGTATTGACAGCTGTTTTCAAACCACTTTCAGAGTGTTATATCCTGCTTGGTGTAGATCTGGCCCAAGAGTCAAGACAAACTACTTTAAATATAATAAGTGGTAACTTACAATTTTAGGAAGCCCACCATATGACAAGATCATCTGAACACCCATCCTATGAAAAATGACACAAAGTTGCAAACCAGAGTGGGCAGCTCATGAGGGAAACAGGTGGCTGTGGGACATGTGTGAAACATGCAGGGAATCCTCCAGAATCACTGGAGTATTTTGGATTGTGGCGGCAGCAGCCATTTACATCAAGAAGCTAGCAATCGCGCTGAGGAGCCGGTGATAGTGCCGAGGAGCATGCAATTGCAGTGGCAGTTAGGACACGTGTGCTCTCCATCCCTGGGCACGGTAAATGCGGCCCTCCTAGGCAGTGCATGCTGGGAGTTGTAGGCTGTACTTGCTTACGGGGGTCTACGGCTGTGCAATGAAATGGATCTACCATAAATTCGCCTCCGTGATTTGGATTCTGAATCTGAGGCCCAAGGCTTGCACAGCCCTAAATAAAAGGTAGTTCAGTTCAAAGTAAGTCCAAGAATTTGGTTGGGTGAATAAGAACAATTTTCTGCACTGGCTTCATTTACACAACACGAGAACCCACTCTGCAAATAAGCTGCGCAGTGTGGGTTATTTTCAGTACAACACATGGTGCGCCGACGGAACTCCACCAAGATCCCAGTGTTCTGCACAGCAGACCCATCTTGTCTGCCTGTCCTGTCCCCCTCTCAACTCTGATCATGATTCTTTTTGTGTTATTGCCTTGGCATTATCCTTGTATGCTTCAGCTGTCAAAGGGGACGAAGTACAGTATGAAACATACAAGGATACTGACAAGACTGCATATAGGCTAATTTGTGCATTTTGACTGTGGCAGGTCGGGAAAAGGGGACAAGATCACCCACTTAGCAAGGTGATCTTCAGGGTTTTATGTGTCGATCTGACATTTGTGGATGCCTAACTTCCATTCCACACTTCCCCCATTCTCCAGCAGGTCCTTTTAAAAGATACCGCCCCCCTTTTCAAATCTCCCATTCAGAATGAATGGCAGCCTTTCCAAAGTGCCATTTGGGCTCTGATGGAGAGGTTATCACTGTGAAGGGAGGCTAGATATGGCTCGGACCAGAATGATCAAAAGAACCGGGGGGGGGGGGGTTGCTGCTCTTGCCAAGCAGTTCTGTACCCAATTGCTGCAACCTCTGATGGATTGGCTCTGCTGGGTTTGGACGACACACCAACTCATTGTGGGTAAAGCAATCCCTAAAACAAGCCATGAATTGTCAGGGTGGATTGTTGGCCAAAAATAAGTCACCCTGTGGGAAGCAGTCTGGGTTCGGATGACACAACAACCCACCGTGGCCTGTTACCCGTGGCAGCAAGCAATGGTATTAAATTTGCCTGTACCATAACACTTGTCAAAATGTATGCCTGCCCACACCATGAGATTTCCTGATATATTGCACCCAATGAAATGCTAACTGAAATTTAAGTTAACTTTCTACATCATTGCAAAATCTATAGGTAGATCAAGGCAGCCACAGCCAGAGTAGCTTTAATAAGACACTTTCAGTTCAGGAAAAACGTGATACAGTTCATCCGAACCAGCACAATACATGAATAGGAGTGAACACATGTTTTTGCATAACAGTTTTTGCAGATGGCACACTTATTCCATTTGCTAAGTGGGCCAATTAGTATTTAATATGCTGCTTAATTGTCTTTTTGTATTTATTAATTATAACAACTATAGAACACATTCAGCATTGATTCAGTCACAGCAGGTCATAAACATTTGGAACAACATTTGTAGTCATGGGCAGGAAGAGACATGCTTTTCACAATATTGGCAAAACACACAGCTGTCCAACCCATTGGGAGGCCTTGAAACAACAAGACTGTAGTCACTTTATGTCAACCATATGTATATAGTGTACAAAAATAGAACAGCATATGAGTGTTCAGGAATGTTGGTCTGGTATCTTTTTGTGCTTCAAGTATCTAAATGCCCACCCATACTGAACTTTCAGCACAAAAGCAAGCACTTAATGTTGTTTGCTAACAAGGTTGGTACTAGATCCATAGCAGACGGAGGGGCTGTTTGCATGTAATGGCAGCAAATTGTGGGTTAACCAACCATGACATGCTATGGCATGTGCTGGACAGCCTTTTTGAATATTCAACCCGATTGAGCCAATTGTGGGTTACTACATGACATCTGAACCCAGACACTATAGGCTAATCATGGGTTAAACAACCCAGTTAACCTAATGACTAATTATAAATTAACTGTAGGTTGTTTAACCAATAATTTAATCTATAGTGTCCAGGTTTGGACATCTCATACAACTCCCAATCAGGCCAATCAGGAGTTGAATATTCAAAATGGCCACTAAAGATACCTGGCACATGTAACAGCAAATTGTGGGTTAATGAACCCACAGTTTACCACTGTTATGTGCATACCAGGTCAGAATGTGGATTCAGCTCTGGAAAACTTGTACCAGACTTTCTCTTTTCATGTATTTATTTTTTACAAGTGATAAACATTTCTATACACAGTTCCTAATTTTTTTTACACTATAGATAATTCATAGGACTCATACATAGTAAGTGCATAACATTAGTGAATACTGTTATTTCCTGGGAAGGTTGGTACTAGATCCATAGCAAACAGAATGTGAATCTCAGCCCTGGAAAACCTGTTCTACATTACTATTTTCAATATGATTTTGCTAACCCAGAAAATCAGATATCACACAGAGTAGGGAAAGCCAAGGATTCCTGGCAAGGCAGGGGGAATTGGGGTTGGAAAGCGTCTACTGTTTGCAGAAAGCCCATTTTCATCCTTGTGCAAGTGTGACACCCAATATTTTGACTCCAATTGCACAAGTCATTTTGCAAGCTGTTCCGCAAGCTATTACACAAAGCACTGGAAAATTCATTATAACTTCATCAAATTAAATGGAACTCTGCAGTTGTGCAGCAGAATGCCAACTCTTGATTTTTTTTCGTTAGCATATTGTTAGACATAATCCTTGCTCTAGCAACTACATTGACATAGAAGACTTAGAGCTTCTGCCACTGACCTCACGCTAAGCCATGGTGGGTTGTTACCATGAGTGTTTACAGGGTGGCTCAGCATGATATCCAAATCCGGAATGGTTTTTCCAACATGGGTTGTTTTTCCACAAACAAGCCACCCTGTGAACCCATGACTTTTTGTGATGTTTGACCCTGGCAGGAGGATTTTATCATGGGTTGTTGAGAACAGCCAGGCAGCAAAAGCAGCGAAACTCCTTTCTGCTAATCACGATCTTTCTAGTGCCACTGCCATTCTCCATTATCCCTTCTCAGTACCCTACCCCATGCTCCTAAACATTGAGAAGAAAAAACACCAGAGAATGTCTCAAACACATTCATAATTTTCCCTAGTCTTGTGCAAGTACACAGGAGTAAATTTCTGTTGCTAGGAAATGTGCATAATTTTCCCCTCAGTTTTACTGCTCTGGCTTGAAAGTTGCACAATTTCCCCTTCTGTTTTACTGCTGTGCCATCAATTTCCCTCTAAGTTTTGCTGCCCTGCCATGACATTTGCATACATTTAGTGATCCTGCTCAGTGCTCGGTAACCATATGTATAGCTAGCAGTTAGCAATGGAGACCAGTGGAGGGGAAGAGGAAGCACAAAGGCAGGGAGGAGGCAAAACCAACTGGCAGCTGGACGGAAAATTTAGGGTTGGTGTTCTTACTTCAGTAGAATGTGAATCAGCCTTTTTAAAAAAAGTGTTCACTAGCAAGGGCAAGGCTAAAGTGCGGGATGAAATTGACAAAGACATTGGCAAAAGGGAGATGTTGGTATCTTCTACACAACAGCTGACAGGTGGCCTTGCACACTTTCTTAAGACCCCAGGGGAAAAACTGCAAACACATTCCCGCATTCATAAGGGCTTAGAAAATTATTTCCTTTTTACAATCTGATGGAGGATGGTGGAGTGGGGTAGAGTGTCGCTCAGGAAGCACCAAAGTAAAGGATGAAACTAAGAAGTACATTAACAAGAGGGGGAAATGGCTATGCTGAGCTCAATAATGTACAGTCAGTCCTGCACACTTCCACAAAACCCTGGGGGAGGGAAATGCAAATGCAAGGTGGAGCGAGTTTCCCTTACCAGCCAGCCACTGCAGTGGACCAATTGCAGAAAATGTGCTGATGTAGGAAATGGGATTTCTGCCACAAATGTCCCTGAGATATGTGCTTGCAGCAGCCAGGAGGACTAAGAGGGATTGTGGGAGAAAAAAGCCATGGTAAACCTCCTCGAGGGCAATCATCTGTCAAGAATAAGGGTCAAAACACCCATTCAACATGGCTTACTCTGAGGGTGTCTTAGTGTAACATGCAAAGTTGCCCATTGTCTTCTTTGCCTCTTACTGAAAAAAGGATGGGACAGCACCATCCTAAACTAAAAGAAAAAAGGCTCAGTCCAATAATGGAGAACCCAATCTGAATTAGATGCTGATTTTGCTGGATAGCTGCCCACATCTGCTTTACTAATGCTCTTGTCATACGCTTATAGATTTTATTTATTTAAGCAGCTTTTGTCCCACTTTTTCTCTACAAAAAAGTATCTCAAAGTGGCTTACAGAATATAAAAAAATGAGCAATAGCCAATCAGTAAATTTTCAATAAGCTAAAAGCAGCAGCAAAAACAAAAACAAAAGCACAAAAATAACAGTCAATAACATTAAGCAACAGATTATGCATGGTACAAAATTGGCCTCAGGGTGCATTTTAATTATTTTGGGAAAAGGTATGTGGTGTTTTACATCTGCTCAGTTATATCTATATACGTCCATTTTCATAAAGACGTAAAAGCTTAATTTGCCAAGATTATTTCAAGTAGTTGTAGCCTACTAAAACAGTCATCTTGCTTTCATAAGGGCAAATAAATATTCACAGGAAAACAAAAGCATTGCTTCTGAGAACTCAGGGTTTTTTTTCTGCTTCAAAAAAAGAAGAGACAGCTGTTATTCATTTTCAACAGTTTCATTGCTCCAATAATCCATTTGGCTAGTCTGACCTATAACTTTATGAAATAAATATTTTCCCTTGTTATTCTTGAAAAACAAGTAAGGTATCCAGGCCATCTAGTGGGAAATAAATAAAACTGCATACAGTACTGGAATCTACAAATTTGGATTCAGTTACGTAGCAGGTGATTTATCTATGTACTGTTATACAGCATCATCTATTTGATTGTCATAGTAATGTATAGACAGAGCTGACTGATATCTAAGAAGAGGAAAGACATTTTACGTGGGAAGAGTTCAGACTCTGAAATAAACCCTTTAGAACTTCAGATATATTTACAACCTGGCAGGGACTGTAGAAACTGGTGCAGTGGCTGTTGCACCCTCATCTGCTATCCTAGTTTTCGCACGGGCTATTTCCAGACTAGTTATACTTGATATTCCATGCGAACCTTTAAGAACTGTATTACAGCAACGCTGAGGGTGATGAAGCTTTGGCATAGGATGTCAGCTGACAGCCCAGAGGTTGGCAAGGACAGTAAGGATTGTCAAAGGTATTGAAAGGCTAAATGTGGTACTCAGAGGTGCCTTCCCTGGATGACACCAGATGACACATGCACACATTTGACAGCAATACAATGACAGCAGAGGAAAAAACAAAGGGAAAAGATACAGCTTGGAAGAGTGTAGACAGGGTATGTTCTAAATACAGAGCTATACAGGATGAATCAAATGACTTCAATGATAACCTGAGTAACAGAAATTGATTGAAATATCATAACTGAGAGGCCTTGAAGGCTTGGTCAATACTGTGCTACTCAGACTGCAATCCTATGCACAGTTTCCTATGAGTACGCCACACAGAACACAGTGGGACTTATCAATAAACATGCTTAGATTGGTTTGTAAAGCTCCACTGTGTCCATGTCCTGCAACTAAAAATCTGGTGCCTAAACTTGCTTTTTCCTCTCCCCCTCCTCCCTCCCAATCCCCTTTCCTTTTGTGTCATGTTTTTTAGATTGTAAGCCTCCTTGAGAGTCTTTTTTTGGCTAAATGGCAGGATAAAAGTTCTATAATAAATAAATAAAATAAACAATACCAGCAGCAGCAAAACACGCTGCAGTTAAAATTTTATTGTTGTTATTTCTTTTTATATATTGTTTTTAATTGTGTTGTATTTTATTATTTTGTAAGCAGCCTTCAACTATGAGGAAATGCTGTGTATCAATATTTTAACAAATAAATATATAGAGATAAATGATTAAATAAATATTTATACTACTGCAGTCTAAGCAGCTGCACAAATTCTATTCCCAGATTCTGTTGGAAATATTCAGCTGACAGTTTTCTTAACTTTACTTTGTATGTAAACAGTGCAGACTATTTTGTGTACTTCAGGAGTGGGGAATGTGTGGACCTCCAGATGTTGATGGACTGCAATTCCCATCAGTCCTAACCAGTATAGCTAGTGATGAGGAATGATGGGTGTTGCAGTCCAATATCTGTAGTCCCACCATTCCCCACTCCTAGTATACTTGATTGAAATTCATCACAATTGTCTTTTTATTCATTGCAATACATTTGGGTAGAACTAGTAGTTCTTGTAACTCATGCCTCTCCCAAAATGGGAAACACATACATTTTACTGGATGAAACAATATTACAATTATGTAACACAGGGATGCACAACTAATATCATTCCAAGGACCACTTCAACATTATCATTTATTAACACAAAAGAGCCACACAACTACTACAACTAGCATTTTTTGTCAGAATTCCCACCTATCCCAATCAAGAAAGCCAACTGCCTTGCTGGAGTGGCACTGTGCTTCTTCTAAAAGGTAATACACAGTATTTTACAAAAACACATTAGATCAATATGTTAGCACTGTTAGTTTTTGACAGCAAAAGTTGGCTGTTGAGGAGTTACCTTCAATTTCCCATTTTCATCCTGTGTTTTCCCCAATAGTTGATTTGTGTTGTCAAACATCTGTTCAAACTGTGTACGCACTTCAATATTTCATTGTACACAGCAGTATGTACAGCTTTTTATTTACCCTCAGTAAGGTAACACTAAGACAAGGTTAGACCAGAACTTGGCATATGCCAGCAAAGGTGTTTATATTTGATAGTAAATACCATGCTTTGAAAGCAAGTCAGCTTTCTCTTATAAATATGTATTATTTCATGTGCCTTGAAATGGGAACAGCAAGTACATTTTGGTGAACCAGTTTAAAAGACTGACTCCTGTCACTGTATTTTCTATAGACATCATAGTTGGTCAAACCAAAACAAAAAGACCATGTCCATGGAGTTTTCCAAAACCACACAATACTATTTCTTTTGCTGAGATTTTTACTCCTCCTTAAACTAACCTGAGTGTTGACTCTTTATCCCAAGATCAAGGTAGTTTCCCAACAGAAAGCTTCATCCTGTTTCTCAGGAAAATATTGTGCTAATTCTCACCCCAAGGGTTCTCTAAAACGCTTCCAGTAGAATTATGTAATGACACAGCTGGAGGGAGGAACAATTTTCTTTAAAAAAAATTTTAAGCATTTGCAATAGCCAGAACATACAGGGAACAGTCAAAAGTGAACAAACAAAAAATGGGAAAAAATGCCAAATCCAATTTATTGCTTATTGACCGATCAGGCCATGCGCATACAAGAACATATTAAAATACCCCATTTATACAAAAAAACCAGCAATGTTAACATTGTTACAAAAGAAAGCGATAGCAAATACCAGTTAGAATTAGAACATTTCATAAAATTTAAGAAATATAAATTAACAAATTATATTAGCAAGCTTAATCTTCTAGAGCAATAGATAGCTTCAGTTTCTGCAAAGCCCATTTAACAAACTTGACAGTCCTGTGAGACGTGTAATAGTCTTTGCTAGCCAGTAATAATAGCTATACTTAGGGAGGAATTGTCATGGAATCCAACTATTAAGGGTTCAAGATATTGCTTCCTCAACTCAGCTTACAGGGGAATTCCATTAGAAAATGTACCAGGTCCTTTAACTTGGGGCAGCCAACAGGGCAGTATCTTTTCACACTATGATGGACCCTATAACATGCCTTCAACTCCATCAGCTGGAGGGAATTCAATCTGCATTTAGTCAAACACCATCTCAACTCATGTGAACCAATAAAGGACAAATAAGGGGAAACCTTTCCTGGGGAATTAATAATACTTTTCTAAATTGTACTGGAACAGCTCCCAGCACTGATAGCCATTACAGTCTGAATGTCAGTATCATATAGGTTGCATCCGGATGACACAATAGTCAGTGGTGGATTAATAATCAACCCGCTGCCTGCACGAGAAGATAATTCAATCATCAAAAAATCTGGGTCAGGGAAGTGATTAATGCCTCTCTGTGAGAGGGAGTGGTCCCAGGCCATCTGAAAGAGGCGGTAGCAAGACCACACCTGAAGAATTCTTCCTTGGACTAGAAAATCTTAATAACAATAGGCCAGTGGCAAATGTTCCATTCTTGGACAAGGTCCCTGAGCGAGTGGTTGCAGGCCAGCTCCAGTCACTCTTGGATGAGACTGATTATCTGGATCCATTTCAGTTGGGTTTCAGGCCTGGTTTTGGCACAGAAACAGTGTTGGTCACCCTGTATGATGACCTATGTCGGGGGAAAGTCAGGGGGAGTGTGTTCCTGTTGACTCTCCTTGCTCTCTCAGCGGCTTTCAATATCATCGACCATGGTAGCCTTCTGGGATGTCTGGCTGAGTTGGGAATGGAAGGTACTGCATTGCAGTGGTTCTGTTCCTACTTGGTGGGTCAGCTCCAGAAGGTGGTGCTTGGGGAACACTGCTCAGCCCCGTGGATTCTTCAGTATGGGGTTCCGCAGGACTCAGTCCCCCCATGCTGTTCAACATCTACATGAAACTGTTAGGTGCAGTCATCCATAGTTTTGGAGTGTGTTGTCATCGGTACACTGATGACACGCAATTCTATTTCTCCTTCTCATGTTCATCTGGTGAGGCTGTGGATGTGCTGAACCGGTTCCTGTCTGCGACAATGGACTGGATGAGGGCTAATAAACTGAAACTCAATCCAGACAAGACTGAGACGCTGTTAGTGGGTTAGTGGGTGGTTCCTCTTATCGGATAGAGGGTGTTCAACCTGTTCTGGATGGGGTTGCACTCCCCCTGAAGGAGCAGGTTCATAGCTTGTGGGTTCTCCTAGAACCATCTGTCACTTAAGGCTCAGGTGGTCTCTGTGGCACGGAGTGCCTTCTACCAACTTTGGTTGGTGGCCCAGCTACACTCCTATCTGGACATGGATAAGCTGGCTTCAGTTGTCTATGCTCTGGTAACCTCCAAGTTAGATTACTGCAATGCACTCTACATGGGAATGCCATCAAAGACGGTTCAGAAGCTGCAGCTTGTGCAAAATGCAGTGGCCTGACTGATAACAGGAAACAGAAGGTTTGAACATATAAGACTGACTCTGAGCCACTTGCATTGGGTGCCTGTATGTTTCCGAGTCCGATTCAAAGTGCTGGTTTTAACCTATAAAGCCTTACACAGCTTGGGACCACAATACTTGATGGAATGCCTCTCCCGACATGAAGTTACCTGTACACTACGCTCAACATCAAAGGTCCTCCTAAGGGTGCCTACTCAGAGGGAAACTTGGAAGATGACAAGAAGAGGGCCTTTTCAGTGGTGGCCCCCCAATTATGGAATGATCTCCCTGGCGAGGCTTGCCTGGTGCCTACATTGTTACCTTTTTGGCGCCAGGTCAAGACTTTTCTCTTTTCCCAGGCATTTAACAGCATGGCTGAATTCGGACAACTCAATAGTCAATGGTGGGGCAATAATGAACTTTACAGCTGTTCATCTAGGTGGTACTCCCCACACAATATGGTAATAAATAATCAACTGTGGTGTGGATTAGGATCAGCACTGACTATGGCAGCATTCAGACGACACGATAGTCAATACAACTGATGATTGTTCCCCCCCCCTCAGTTGCTTATTGTGTCATCCGAATTCAGCCCATATGTTGAGGTGTTTTTTAACTGACCATAGAATAGTTGGTATGTAATCTGTTTTTATGCTTTTTATGGTTTAAAATACCACTTTTTATTGTTTAAAATATCACTTTTTAATGTTCAATGTTTTAATCTTTGTAAACCGCCCAGAGAGCTTCGGCTATGGGGCGGTATATGAATTTAATAAATAAATAAAAATAAATAAATATAGTCAAGCTTATGAATTCAAAACCACTTTTAAATTAATAAATGAGTCCCAGAACTTATGTTCTGCCTGACTTGCATTTTGACGATATTCATTTGAACATTTCTGTACCCAGTTTCAGAAGGAGATTTTTAAAAAGAGCTTTTGAAGAGTACCTCTTAAGGAACTATTTTGCCTTTTGTGTCTGTGTTTAGAGACATTTAAGTTACTGCTGTGCTAGAATTAAGAATTGCTGGAATTAAGTATCTGCTTGGTTTTATGGCAAGTGCCACATTGATCCCCACAACAACCCTGTGAGGTAGGTTAGGCTAAAAGTCTGCCACTGGCCAGTCATCCAATGAGCTTCTCCTCATCCTAATTTTTGTTAACCACTCAAAGAGCTTCAGCTATTTGACTGTATAGAAATGCAATAAATAAATAAATCCTCACCTTCAGGGAAATACACATCAAATACTTGCTTTTATGCCATTTTATTCTTACAACTACCTTGTGAGGTGGGTTAGGCTGAAAGTCTGTGACTGGCCCCAAATCACCCAGTGAGCTTCTCCTCTGGCTCACCTTCATGAAAATGTACACTAAATTCTTGGTAATGTTGGGTGTATGGTATGTGCTACCTTTATCCTAATAACAGCCCTGAAAACTAGGTTCGTGTATGACTGGCTGTTCTTTTAAGGTTTTAGGTTTTTATTTAAATAGCTTACTACAAACTTTAAACTACAGCTGAACACAAATGTCCATGACAGATGATGCAATAAACTCACCTTGTGCACTACCCAATACATTTATTTCCTATCTTAGCACTAACTGTCATGAATGTAATGCTAAAATTTGTAAATTTTACTATATTAAGATTAAAGAATCCACGTTCACAAATGCAGATCAGAGAATCTGCCATTTTTCATATTACTGTTCAAGAATCTAAAGTTCTCTTGAGAAAACATGCATAAAGGACTGTTTAGGTTACAGAAAAGGCGAGTGATGGGAGACATTAATGTTTTATACAATTATGCACGGTGAGGAAAAAATGGATCAGGAGACATTCCAGAATTCATTCATTCGTTCCTGCAATTGGTTCCTATAGGAGTAAACCCCAATGAGGTAAGTGGACACAGAATTGCAGCTTAAGAAGCCTTTCCGGCCTTTTTTCTTCACTTGTGATTCCCTGATTTGGTTAAGCAAAGGATTTCTGGCTTATAGTGTTCAATGTGCATATGGCTACAGCTAAGTAATCTTAGACCAGGGGTGAGAGTGGAGGATGGGTTCTTTAGGTGGCAATGTAGCCCACAGAATACACAGCCTTTGTTTTACAGAACAACCATATTTTCTAACCCCACCCATATACACACACGTTGCAGAGAGGAGGAACAATACAAATATTTTTAAAGGACCCAGTCAAACCAGTACATGTTCAGGATTTAACAATCAAATGCACATTTACCTGAGAGTAAGTCTCACTGAACATAATGGAAGTCACTTCTAATTAAGGGAAGAAAGTAAAACAAGGATCCATGAAATCAAAAGGGGAACTTCATGATTTCATATGATTTTTGAAGGACACCCACAAAACCACCATCCAATCACAGAGCACAACTGCCATGGATCCTTGGTTTACTTTCTCCATGGGCAGTGAGCATTATGGTGTGAATGCATTGAACAAAATCCAGGCACCTCCCTGGCCTACTGACCTCCAAACTGTCCACTGATTCCAAGTCCTTAATGAGTATTCAGGAAGTGACAGACACTTCTGCCTGACCTGTTGCTGCTTCCTGAGCTCAAAGTCCTGAAACTGTCTGGAAAGTTTTTTTTTTTTACTTTTTCTTGGGAATAAGTTGATTAAAAGGAGCATACATCTGGAAAGAAGTGTTGGTGTTTGCCCGCTAAGTTATATTTATTTCTCAGCCGATAGACAAGAACTAAGTAGAGTTGAGCTGCTGTGGGTCTTTTCTCTTCTTCCCCTCCAGACTCCGGATTGGCGCTTTGCAAAAGGGAGGAGAAACCCAAGTTTACTTCGGCCTCTCTCTCCTCCCTGGCAGCGTGCTGGTTTGCACAGGAAAAAAACAACACAGAACCAAGAATAGCAAACCTGCATGGATGAAATTAAGTATTTCTTGTTCTGACCCTTTGAATTTATATTAAGAAAAAGTTGTCATTGTTTAAAGTTGGTTTTTTAAAATACAACAATTGCTCTAACGAGACAGAAACTATCAAACAGGAAGCAGAGACTCCCGCCGAGCCCTTTTAGAAGCCTGAACATAATCAAGCGACCGAAAGTTAGAATGAAAAGTCACCGCCCCTAAGTCTAAAACCAGGGAGCCACTGATGAAGTCTGCTCTGAGGAAGGCAGAGCCAATCCTGAGCGGGGTTCTATTCCCCCCTTTCCATGTGGATCCAAGTCTGAGCTAATTGGCCCTACTTTCCAGGGAAGTGGAAATTAACCTTTTCCTGCCTGCTCCGTTTCCTCAGACGGAGCGGGGTTCTTTCCCCTCATTTTTCCTTACAGCAATCCTCTGAGGAAGGTTAGATAGGCCCTGTTCAGAAGACGCTTTCAACCACGTCAAAGCTGTGGTTTAAGTGACCACAGGCCCATAGTGACCCAAGAAGCTCCACCTCCCCAGCCTTAGTCCAACACTCTAACCCTTAGTAGTATGTTATCCAGCGTGGGATTGATGTAAGGTCAGAATTAAGAATGCAACGCCATACACACACGGAGGAACGAAGTCCTACTGAAAATCACTGGACCTCACTTCCGAAATACGTAGAACAGGGCCGCACCTACATAAAGCCTAGCAGCCTGTGAAGACACTCGCGCCTTTTACCTCAGCAACGCTTTGCTAGGCGGATAGACTAAACTGACAGAATCCCCGGGGCCTTTCTCCTCTCCTGCGTGTGCGTGCTTCCTTTTTCCTCGCGGACTGATTAAAAGGAGGGGGCGGAGCGAGCCGTCCTCGATCCTCCCCCGCCTTCGTGTTGGGGCGTGGCTGTCTTCCTTTCGCCATGATGAACAAATGACCTCGCGGGGAATGAAATTTAAATTCCACAAAGGCGAGAAAGTTCTCTGCTTTGAACCGGACCCGACCAAGGCGAAGGTGCTTTATGATGCCAAGGTGGGGATTCCTCCGCCGAGAAAGCGCGCGCGCGAGTTCCGTCCCTGCAACTGCTGCCTCTTAACGGAAGCGGCCTCCTCGCTGGCTCTTCCGGGTGTTGTGTCTGTCCGTCTAGGTGGGCGACTGGCGCTGTTGGCTTGCGTATCACCCCTCTCCCTCCCCCCCGCCCCACATCCCTCTATAGGGTGTTACAGGGAACGGGAAGCAGCAACGCTCTTCCTCGCTTTTCCTTCAAAAATAAATAAATAAATAAGGGTGGTGGTGTCGCGGGATGATATTTTAAAAGCGGTTTGCCGAGGTGGTGTCTCAATTTTGAGGCAGGGGCTGCACCTCCAGATAGACAGTTGAGGGAGGGAGGAGACGGCACGGGGCGGAGGGGAGCAAAATAGGTACCCCTCCTTCCAATCTCTTCATCGCATAAGATGCATATCCCAGGAGGGTCGCCAACCTCCTTGTATCTGTGCCTTTAAGGGCGGTATGATCTGCGCTTCCACGGTTTTGTAAGCTCTGACAACACGGTATGCGTGTAAACCTGGTCGTCTGTATTTGTTTTGCAAAGTGGTGAGGGGAATTTTACCCGATCCTTGGATTTCTCATGAGGTGCAGAAGTGAGATACGATTTTCCTCTCCACTTCATAGGATAATACAGACAACCCGCTTGTTGCACACTAGTAGGTTATCATTTAGCATCCGTCATCTGTATTCGCACAATATTTTCAGCATCACCTGCTAATCTAGTTATTGTTAAAAGTACAAGAAGAGGCTTGTACTTTTCTGGTTGGTTGCCAATCCCAATTTCCTTTGCTTGCTGGTTCAGTTGACAGCTTTTCTATACAAGGAAAGAACCTTTCCTGCTATTTCTCATCCATATTCCCTACAGGAAAAAAGGTTTATTTTGGGTGTGCAGCAAATGGTTATTATAATTATGTGCTCATTTACTTGGAATAGTTTATTCATAAGTTAATTTTAAAAAGTTATGTGGAAATCACTTTCATACAGTAGAAAGCAGCTCTTGTTTAGATTATGCATACATGTAATTCATCAAGTGCAAATGCAGTGGAAAGTATGATAGGCTGTTACTTGGGTGTATATGCAGATGTTTGAAATGCAGCTGAGTTTTGTTAAATAGGTAATGCAAACCACCAGCATTTTAGTCTGGATAGATTTGTCTCATATAAATTGAAATATAGGTCCCATAAGATTTTAAGTTCTTGAATACAAGGAGGATACATTATAAATGGTCTGGACAAGTTATCTGTTTATAATCCATGAGGATTCTCTTTTTAAGGATGAGTGTATGTAGGCCTTTAGAGTTAGCCTTATTTTTTTTATATAAATACAACTGAAAATGTGTAAGGTACACTGTATGCCAAGCTGAATTGGTAAAATACATCTGGGAGGGCTTTTTGCCATCCTTGAACTATATTCTGAAAGCCCTTCCAATTAATCTGTTTTTTTTGGAGACTGAAGTTAAGGGTTTAGGATTGCAAATAATATATTTGGCTGTAAGCATATTCAAAACTATTTAATATATTTTGAAAAGGCAGTATGTGGCTCAGGATTACAGCTTAATGCTGAATATACTAACTTAAATTCACTTGTATGTACCCTATATTAATTCCCCCTTCACCTCATTTTTCAAAACATACTTATGTAGCTAAATTTTGTGCATATTTATTTGGAAGTAAGTTTCAAATGTTTAAGATTGCATTAAACTCTAATCAAACAACGGGAAAAATGATACTGGTATATATATCTGAATCAATGCTACTCACTTTTTACATGTTGCCTGGAAACTGAAGTATTTAAGACAATTTGGTAGGGTTTCTAATTCTGCTTGCGGAATGCAAGACCAGTTTCATAGGGTGGGCTAGAAATCCAGTCTTCGAAGGCTTGTAACAAGTAGTAATAATCCATTCTGAAAACAAATATGTATTTTTAAAAGGCAGCCACTAAATATGTGGCTACTTGCTTTCTTGGTTTAGTGCCAACCCCTTTGGAATACTAGAATCTGGAGGAAGTGAATATCAAGGCTCAGTTCAGTTTTGTTATATATATTGGCAATGTGATCTTATTGTTTTAAAAGTACAGTTCCATCTATGTGAGTGCCTAATTCTTTCTGAAACAGGAATATCATTGCTTCTAAATATGTTATGGCTTGTCAGTCTCCAAACTAAGTAATTTAAGGCATTACTCCTAAATTACTGGGCTACAATGCAATGTATTATGAAAATGTGTTGATAATTTGAATGTTTTGCAGAAAGTAGTGTTTATGTAAACATGCATAAATGTTTCTGATTTCAGATCGTTGACATTGTTATTGGAAAGGATGAGAAAGGAAGAAAGATCCCAGAATATCTGATCCATTTTAATGGTTGGAACAGAAGGTGAACACACATGTAGTACATTGTGTATATGCTCCTAATTCATGAAAACACTCTGAAAATGAAATGTTAAACATCCACCATGTAATGTCCATTTCATGAAACCAAGGCAGTATTTGAAGCATACTTACTTTGAAGTGAGTGCCACTAAAATAGAGCTAACCCTTGAGTAAAGATGTTCAAGATTAGATTGTGTGGACCACCTTCAGTGAAATAGTACGCATGTGGATTAAACTATTTCATTCAATAGTTTGTGTAGGGTGACCATATTTTGGAAACCAGAAAGGAGGAAAACATGGTTGGCTCCCAAGGGGGCATGCCCACCAACATGTCTGGCCCCAGGGGGCGTGTCCAGCACCAAGGGGGAGTGCCCACCTGAACATAGTCTTGGTCACATCTGATTTTACAGCACACAATTTAGACAAATCTATTTACCTAACATCTTAATGTTAAAATCACTGAAAGAAAGAATAGCGTATCTGAAATTAACTTCACTTACTCCTACTTCTGTAGCTTTTGCTGTACTTTGAAGCTTTTGCTGTACTCTGTGATACATTCTCCCCTTCCCTCCAATATCTTTCCTGACTGTATCCTCACTCCGCTGTAAACTGCTGCTGCTTTTAACAGGGCTTGCTGCCGGCTGGCTGGCTTTTTTATTTTAAATTTCATTTTTTTTAACCTTGTGTATGATTGTCACAAGTTCCTCTACTCTAACATTAGGGTGGGTGTTATGGGCGGTAGACGCTACTTTGCCCATTCACACTTCTCACTTATATACATTAGATTCTCAAAGCTTGCGCATTGACACCACTTCTCACATACAGATTTTGAACTCCTGTCTACTTCCTGCACAAAAACGCGACTCTGAGACCCTCTTTCTAATGCCCTGCGTTGCCTGCCAGCACTGTAGGGCTAAGTTACAACAGGTGTCTCTGGGTTGTCTGTGCAGCCTCTGTTGTCTCTCTGTCTAAGTCATTGCAGCCAAACCAAAACCTCCAGCCTCAAACAATCTTCCTCTCTCTCTCTCTGCCAAAGTCTTCTGATGGTCCAGCAAGGCCGCACTCTTGTGGCCATGGGTATTGCTTATTGGTCATGTCTTGCTTTAAAAAATTTTGCCGCCAGCCGCCTCCACCTCCTCTCCTCCTGCACACCTGCTCAACTCTGATGCACTCTTAAAACACTTTGGGTGGCAAGCCAGCCTCTCAGGGCCAAGCTACAGGTGAATCTGGGTTGCCTCCAGCTTCCAGCCTCAAACAATCCCCCCTCTCTCTCTGCCAAAGTCTCCCAACAGTCCAGCCAGGCTGTGCACTTGTACCCTGTGGCTGGGGGTAGGATGCCAGCTTATAGCTTGGTCACATCTGGTGACTCTTGTTTTAAAAAAAAAAACTGCGGCCAGCCACCTCTGTTTGCACTAACACTGGACTCTGAGATGCTCTTAAAAGGCTCTTTGTGGCACGCCAGCTTCTCAGGGCTAAGCTGCCTCTCAGGGTTCAGCTACAGCTCTCTCTGAGTTGTGTCTTCAGTCTTACTCTGTCTCTAAGAGATATGCCAGCCAGCCCAAGCCACAAATATATCTATTTTTCTCCAACATGCACTTCAAACATTCTGCATTGCATGCCAGCAGTGCAGACAGAGCCTAGCTCACAAATGAACAAAGTTAAATGGAAGGGAAGGGGTAGCAAAGCAACAACATGCCAGGTTCCAACTTCTGCAGCGACAGGGCATCTGCAAAGGTGAGATCCTTTCTCTCGACTGGCACCTCACTGTTGGTCATGAGAGTTTTTCTCTAAGGATGACCCTTCGTCACCCATGATGTGGAACTCTGAGAAAAAGGCCTCTGACCTGTTCCGTTTTGCCCTGTGGGCTGCTTTGACTGACCTCTCCTTTCCCACATTTTGATCTGTGGATGCCTCGCCTCTGCTGAACTCTAGGTGCCTTACTGCCCACCAGATCTGCAACAGGAAAGGTGCCCTGTTTGCCCAGCACTTCTTAGCTAAAAACTTGAGATCCCCTTGATGCCAAGGGCTGAAAGTTCTCAAGGTGCAATACCCTAAAGAAGAGGTTTGACAACCTGAGTTTGAAAGATATGGCTCCAGCGTTGTTGTTTTTTAATTTAAAATCTCAAACTTTACAAAATTCCTAAAAATCAATGGATGAACAGAACTGCTTCAAACTAGGCAAGGCTAAAGCTCTATCCGAGAACTATCGTGGTGCCAAATTTCATCTCTTTACCTTTAAAAATGATGGTGTTTTTTTTAAAAATTAAAACCTCAAACTTTTTTTAAAAATCCTAAAAATTAACAAATGAACGGATTTGCTTCAAATTTGGCATGGCTAAAGCCCTTCTTTAAAGCTATCATGGTGCCAAGTTTCATCTCTTTATCTTTAAAAATGGCGGATATCTGAATGCTTAAAATTTTTTTTAGCAAAATCCCAGCTAGCCTTTTCCATATTCCCTCATTAGTTGTCTGTGGGTATTACTGATTATGTGGATGACGTATCATAAATTGTCTTATTTTGTCATAAGGAGGTGTGCCTTTGCAATATACTCTGCTTACTACTGTTGGGTTGTTTGTTGGGTTTCCTTGTCAAGCCCATCACCCGCCATGGATACATTCCACTTTAGACAAGTGTTTCCTCTGGATTTCTTTGCTGTTTTCTTCTGGTTGCCAGCAATATAAGCCTGGAGATTCTGTTCCGTTTTCCTTTCTTGGTTGTACTATATGTTGTACATGAGTTATAATAACCTAGTTGCTAACATCTGAAGGATAAAAGGTTACTCAAGGAAGAAGACCTGAAACCATAGATCTTATGTCAGAACGTAAATATGTATTTTTGAAATGTTAATTTTCAGGGTGTTTTACACATCAAAACATGAGATAAATATAATCGTCAGAGTGGAAAATATAAACAGCAGCAGTAAGAACAGAGTTTAATAATTAGTCTGGGAAAATAATAAGGCTTTCATCTAGCTCTGAAAAGATAGCAAAGTAGGTGCCATTGAGGAAAAGAATCCATGAACAGGTTCTACTGAGAAGGCTGTCTTTCCCAGCCTGGAGAAGGGCTTCCAGTTATGATCTCAATGTATGGGCAAACTGCTATGGAGACATGTACTTTCAAGCACCCTTTTCTAAAACGGTGCATGGATTTAAGGATAATAATAATAATATTTATAACCCGCCTCTCCCTACGGATCGATAAACAATAGCACTTCAAATTGTGCTCAGTCACAGACTAGTAACCAGGAAAGTAATGTCTGAATTAAGCTTATTTGCCTCCATTAGTGATTTCAGGCATAGGTTCAGGACTTCACTTTATCAGATATAACAGAAATAAAGTTAGATGTTGTCAGTGTCACTTCACTCCAAGTTCTCAGATGATTTCCCACAGTAGCTTCATGTAGATGTCAGAAAGCTTGGGATACCAGCTCAACCCATGGGGAATCACATAGTTTAAATCTCACAGAAGTCTCTCAGCACCACTTTCTGGAAGTAAATAGATAGAGGTCTGGACACCTTCCTAGACTGTCCTACAAAGCTAGTTTCATATGAATTAAAGCAGTTATGAACTCCTTTAATCCTTTTAATGTTTAGCAAATACGTCACAGCAATGCTCCAAGCAGGGCTGGCCCAAGACATTTTGCTTCCTGAGGTGAAGGATAAGATGCTTTCCCTTTCCATATTCAGAAGCCAATCAGGTTGACAGTTGAATCTTGCATCAGGACTGCAATGAGAAACACCTGGAGTAGGCAAAGTTAGAGGTTCAGGTCACAAACAACTATGTCCTCCAACAGTATGCCATCATTCACACACTGCTTTGTCTGTCTCCTTCCCACTCAAATGCTGCAATGCAGCACTAGCGCCAGCATGTATTGCACAGTTCAATGCATGAAAGTGCACAATGAATGCTGGAATGAGTAGCTGGTTGCCTGTCTGCCTACTTACTCAGTCAGGGGCCTTTCCCTGCCTGACAAATTGGGAGAAGACAAGTAGGTGAGACAGATATCATAGGCCAACAACATGCAAAAGTTGCCACCACCAGCTCTCTGACCTCAGAGGATGGTAATACCCCCCCCCCCAAACATCTGCTGCTTGAGGTGATCATGTTGCTCTGCCTAATGTTAGGACTGGTCCTGCCTCTAAGGGTTCTTTCTTCTTCCTTTGTGGGCTAAGCTATAAAAGGCCCTGACATACTTGGAAAAACTCAGCTGGACAACATTCTGAGGACACAATTGTGGCATATAAGTACTGTTTCTTTGCTGCCATTACTTCCGTAAAATAGGAACAATAATGAATTCTTGCTTGTGTTCCCTGTCACTGAATTCTCTGTCATCTAGTCATTTTTTGCTTGCTTTGTAGACCTATGTTCATTGGGAAGCAGCAATCTATCAAGCTGTTGACAACCAATGACCTAGTTTGCATGTAATGGCAGCAAATCATGGGTTAATTAAGGGCATGTACTGGCCATGTTCTCTGGCCATTTTGAATATTCAATCCCCGATTAGGGGGTTTTACCTGACGTCTGAACTTGGACACTATGTTAATTGTCATGAAAGTCATGAAATCCTGGATCAGTCCTGGCAAAGGAACCTCATAATGAATACTGAGGTCCATTAGGTCAACTAACCTGGGGTCCTCAATACCATGTCCAAGACTGCCTCAAGTTGGGTAGCAAGGTTTATGGTAAAAACATGAAATTAGCACTCGTATGGATTAGAAGCCTAAAGGGCTTTAAATCTCAACAAACACCCTCTCCCCCAAACCACTGAGTGTGTTGATGCTGCAACTGGGTAGACACTGCTGGAGAGACCAATTTCTTCCAGCATCCTCCAGAATCAATTTTAGGATGTTTGTATTATTATGGACTGACTTGGAATTATGTGTATTAGAGATCCGTCAAAGCCTTATTTACTACCCTACCTTAAACTTACAGTTTCTTGCTTTATTTTTTATTCTTTTTGGATTCTTTTTTTCTTCCCCAATACTCAGCTGGGACAGATGGGCAGCCGAAGATCATGTTCTTCGTGACACTGATGAAAACCGCAGATTACAGCGTAAATTGGCAAGGAAAGCTGTGGCTCGCATGTAAGGATCAAATATAGTTATCAGACATTTAATAAATGAAGCCATTTAAACTCATGATTATGCTCTAGTAGTAGCATTTCTATTAAACAACATACTTCTTTTATGTATAATTATGGCTTTACTTCTGCCGAGAGAAATGTAGCTATTCTGTATTCTTAAATGATTTCCCCTGGTTTGCTGAACTTTTTTAGTACCTAGTGTTCCTAGCACCCTAAAATAACTCAATTCACACATTGCCCTTCTAATGATGAAACTCATGGATGGGAGTCTGTTGGAATTCTGAAAATTGGGGGGCTCCCAGGCACCAACAATCAGAACAGATGTGTGGAGACGGGCTTACCCTTGCCTTGTGCTCCTCCAGAAGGAATCACCTCTTCCACCCTACCTCTTCCTTTTCATATACTATTTTTATTAAAGTGGAATGTAGATAGATCTTTTTAACGAAAAGTAACAAAATGATAATAGTAGTCTGAATGGTAGGCCTTCTTATATCTCCGTAGGAGAAGAAAGGGAAAGAAAGGGCGTTGCAGATTGCCTGGTGTTGATTCTGTCTTGAAGATCCTTCCAGCTGAAGAGAATGAGAAGAGCAGTGAAAACTGTAAGTTGGCTATTATTTGATGTTTGTGCTGCCTGTTTAAATATTGATATATCCAATTAAGAGCAAATAGATAGGTCCCTGGTTCTAAAGAGCTTGCAACTTTAAGGGAATGCTGAGGAAAATAACAGAAGGTAAAGAGAAGTTAGAAGGCATGAACGTGAGCAAATATATCACGTGAATCTGTCTACATTGTTTCTTACTTTCTTAGCATTACAATTGAATGGTTGAACTTTATTTGTAAGTCTTATGTTCAGAAAGTCTTGGAATATACTTTGAGAGTTGGGTTATGCGTTCTTGTTTTTTATGGCAGTTATGATGATGTATATGGAGGTAAGAAGTGTCTTCTGTAAGGAGTTTTGTAGTATTTCTGAATTCTAGTTGTAGAGGTTAATATATTTGGAATCGGTTTGGAACCATAGTGTTAAACCCCCTCCCCCCCCATTAAAATGTACACTTTTTGGAGATAAATAATGGCAGTTGGCAAATTTTGCCATAAATTGCTCTATTTGTTCTGCTGCGGTAGTCAGAACCCTTGAGAATATCAATTGGGGTAGTGCCCAACACAATATTCCTGATGAAACTAATTCAGATTCTGAATAGAGAGCTTCGGCTATTGGGCGGTATAGAAATGCAATAAATAAATAAATAAATAGGGTTAGCGTCAGAACAATGAGCATGTTAGTTGCTGTTGGTGCTGATATTGAAAAGCCTACAGATTTTGTGTTTAAATTATGATTCATTTTTACTTTATTCCATAGTGAACATGTTCACTTCACTTAATTGGTCAAATGACAGCCTGATAACTTCTTTAAAATATGCAGACAAATAGTTTTGAGGATTACATTCATTACTCAAATGAATTGAGTGTGTAACAGTTAAATGTCAAAGGTAACTCTTTTTTATTATACAGCTATAAGTAGTTCGTCTGATGATGACAACGATGAAGGCACAGATGAGGAAATAAAGAGTGAAGAAAGTGATATTGATGAGAAGATAGAAATGGTATACTCATATGAATTGTCTTGGCCATATTTACAATTAAATAAAATGTCAAAAAACAGTTCATCAGCAACTATCAAAATGTTCTAGGTACAAAGGGTGGAGATAACTTTTTACTTCTAAAAGAGATTGTAAAATGAAGCCCTGCAGACTATGGGAAAATGGAACATAATAAGTGTTGCAGAGTAAGTTTTGTGTCACCACACTTGAGACAGAAAACAACTGCAAACTTTAAACATGACCTTTACTTAATATTTACAGGCATCTTTTTGATACAACTAAAACAGACATAGTAAAGAAGGAAAAAGTGAAACCAAATCCAGCTCCTCCTCCCCAGCTCCCTACATACATTAACCATTTAGTGGCTTTTCACCCAGTATTTTCTCTATACAGTGAGCTGAACTAATAGTTGTTGCTAATTCCAGCAATAAGAAGTATCTTATATTTCTTATAGCTGGAATATCTCAGAAGACTGTATAACTCCGTAATTGATTTTTTTGAATTTCACCAAGTAAAGGTGTGATAGTAGATGCTTTTGAAATGTCATTGGGTGGTGTCCAGTCAGACCCACTGAAAACAATAATATTTAATTTAGCCATGGCTCTCTTAAGTCCTATAAATTTCAGCGGGTCTAGTTCAAGGAGAGCTAAGTGGGATATAATACATTATAAATTATATAAACACTTATGTATAAGGAGGTATTAATATGTACTTGTCAATGGTATATGACATTATTGTACATTGTACAACATTTCTAATATTTTTCTCTGTTTAATGTATCCCATCTAAAATGTATGAAAATAATTTAAATTTTTATACATATTACTACAGAAAGAAGAACAAGAAACTCATACTAAAAGGGACATGGAAGAAAGAGCAATAAACATTGAAATTCCTGATATCTTGAAGAAGAAACTTGAAGAAGATTGTTATTATATTAACCGGAGAAAACGGGTATGAATAACTTACACAAATGAGGATGGTTGAAAGCTTTTATGTTCTTGTATGCAGAAGGTCACACCATTTTTACAATCTACTCTGAAGTAAGCCCCATTGTGAACGAGGTTATATATGGCCTAAAAAAATAAACTACGGCATGCCACTGTTTATGCAAATAGGTCTGTGCTCTAGAATTCTGAATACCGGTCATCCATGAGCAAGCAGTAACCAATGTGGGAAGTGAATCAGCTGCTTCAATTCTTCAGATTGTGTTTAGTGTAAGAAGGGAATCCCTATAATGTGATGAACATTAAATGATTTGGGACATAATCTCATGCATGTTTAGACAAAAAAAAGTCTTACACCTCCCAGCATTCTCCAGCCAGTTACCTTTGAAATTGGTAACACTTAATGGCGTACTTGTTTGGCAAACTGCATGCAATGAGTAATTGGAAGCAGAGACATTGGACTTCCACATTTACTGCATTGTCTCTATGACACAGGTTTGTAGTGCTACGTGTTTACTCCCAATAACATGCAATTCTTACCCTGCCCCTCTGGGATGGGCATAAAACTGTGTGTTCAGAATATGTCACTTTCTGTCCCAGTCATAGAAACTATGCCGCAAATACATGGATACAAGGCGTTAGGGTGGGCCAGGTTATAACCCCACTGAGTATTTGCTAGGCCTGGTTTGAGAAATACAATCCTATAGTTCAAAGTAAAATGAGTTCAGGATTGGTGAGTTTTATTTGTGTGCCTTAGGTACCCGTTTTTGTGTTTTGTGAAGCTTCTGTGATTGCTTCCGCATCTAAACAAGGTTGAATACAAATTTCTCTACTCTAACTTACAGTTCTGAATTCAGTCTTGTCTGCATAAGCACAAAGTGTGTATTTGAAAATAATGGCATTAACAGAAAAGTTACATGCCATGAACTTGTTTGTTGTTGCATGCATTTCTTCAATTTGACATCTGATTTGACTCTCTTATCCAGCTGGTGAAACTGCCATGTCAGACAAATATAATAACCATCTTGGAATCATATGTGAAGCATTTTGCCATTAATGCAGCATTTTCAGCCAATGAAAGATCACGGCACCATCAAATGACTTCACACACCAACCTGAATCTGCACTATGTTCCACCAGAAAAAAAGTAAGCAAGCATTAATTTAATTTTGCATGTCCAAAATAACTGTTTGAAATTAAGAGCTACGTTTCCACAGCAGTATATGTTTCCTTTATTATAAAACAGTTGACATACCCGGCATTGCTTGGGTTCCTGAATAAGGTTTACCATGTTTATTTAATAAATAAGAAATATCGCTGCAACTTATTCATTTTTAAGAAGGGGACAGGCAGGAGAGAAAGAGCCGTGGAGTACCCCTCCATGTTATCCCAGCAACCAAGCTGCCCCTCAATGTGGCACCCAGGCCCTCGCCAGGACTGCCTCAGTCCATTCTTCTCGTCCACCAAGTGCTTCATCAGGAGCGTGTGCTGAAGCACTGGCCCAGGCACTTGCCTCCTTCATCCGCCCTGGTGATTACAAATTTTAGCTGACTATCAAGTTTTGACAACCTCTTATTTTTTTGAAGAAAGGCAATTTCCATGGATGTTCACTCCTCTGTGTTGAAAGCTGTATGTTCATGTCATTTCTACTAAAAGGGTGTTGATCTATTTAGCTCTTCAAAAGGAAAGTTATTCATCTACCTTATAAAATATTAACATAAACCTAACTCATTAATTTTAGAAATATTTATCCCTTTCTTTTGTAATCTTATTTTTCTAGTGTTGAATTATGTAAAGAAATGGTGGACGGGCTAAGAATAACCTTTGACTTCACTCTTCCACTGATTCTGTTGTACCCCTATGAACAAGCACAGTTTAAGAAGGTGACTTCCTCCAAATTTTTTCTCCCAATCAAAGAAAGTGTAGCAAACTCTAACAGGTGGGTTTGGTGCTCTCACTTTAATATTTTGAGTATGTTTTTAAACAGATGGTGTAAATGCAACGTTATTACCTTTTAGACTTAAACTGTTGTGTGTGATCGTTCATTTGGTGTCTAAAGTGCAAGTAGAAGAAAGAAATGTTAATAAATATGAAATCTGCTTAGTTGCTATAAAATGTTTGTCTTAGCATGACTCATTGTCACTTAAGTAACTGCTTTTCATCTTAGTACACTTTATTTTCTCTTTTGGCAGAAATCAGGAAGAGCTTTCCCCAAGTCCACCTCTTCTGAATCCTTCAACTCCGCAATCCACAGACAGCCAGACTGTGACAGGAGAACCTGCAACACCTAAACGCCGAAAAACTGAACCTGAGATATTGCAGTCTCTAAGGCGTTCTACACGTCACACATCCAATTGTGATAGGTTGTCAGAAAGTAGTGCTTCTCCGCAGCCCAAACGACGGAATATTGAGGCTCCTACTTCAATGCCAAAATTGTTTTTGCACCTTGAAAAGAGTAAGGTGGTTGTGGCAAGATAGAGAATTTAGGGGAAGGGGCTTAGAATTTCGTTGTAAGCATTTCCTTTTTACTAGTTGCCTTTTAAGAAATGGGGAGGGGCATTTGACTGTGCTGGTTGGATTTGTATACTATACTAGTGAAAGAAGTGTAGATAATGTTAGCAGCTGAACACTTTTTCCCAGGCAGGTAGCAGTTATTGTAAGCCTGCATGCATACAATTTAAGCTGCCATCACCACTACTCCCTGCCCAAATAGGCTTATCAAAAGTTGACAATAACACCTTGAAACGACATTGGTTTGGATCCAATGACTAATAAGTTCCATTCGTTCCAAAGGGTATGCTAAGTATGACTAATAATGGATCCAAGCCAATGACTGGGTTCGCACAACATGACAAACCACCGCTGGCAACCAGCCATGGCTGTTTGTCATGTCATCCAAACATGGTTCGTTTTCTGCAGGGTGGCTTAATTTTCACGGACAAGAGAGCCCATGACTTGTTATAGGGTTGTTCATACCCATGCTGGGTTGCCATGTTGTCCAAACCTGGGAGACCACAATTTTTATTGTGGGCTGCTGCAATCGGCTATAGAGCCTATGCCACTCGCTCTTCGTGATCTTGCCAGTGACTTCCTTCCACTGATTCCAGGGAATAAATAATAGCAAGAGAAAGGAGGGACTCGGTAGCACAGTTTGGAAGCACCCAAAGTGGGGAGGGGACCAAAAGGATAAGTGCACCAAATTGGTGGGGGAGGGACACACAATATCTTCCCCTTGACAATGTAATCCTCTCGCTTTTAAGTGTTTCTAAACACTTCCCTGACTCACCAGCTAGTCCAGAAAGGGGAGAGATCCCCCCACATACCTTTTCATGGCTCCTTGTCGGGACAGTTACTGCTGCAGTTGCTGTGCTTCAGCAGATGTACTCAAATTTCCCTGTCAGTTCTTAAAAAAACACCCAAGAATGTGGCTGCATAGGATGGTGTGAATGGAGCTTCATTGGGGTGTAAGTACTGCTCATACAGTGGCCCCATTTGCTCTGTCCTGTTCTGCCACTCTCTAAGGGTTTTTTAAAAAGAAAATATGTAGGGGATATTTTCACAATTGAGTGCTGGGAAGTAAATGGAAGGGAAATGTACGCAAATCTAAGGCCTGGGAAGTAAATGAAGGGGAAATTTGTGCACCTGTATTAACTGCTCCGTTACTGCAGGTGCACAAATTTCCCTTCATTTACTGCCAGGGAGATTTGTGCACATTCTCTGAAGTACCGTATCCACAGCAGTAACTGCTCTGGCTGGCTGGGAACCTTTTTTGTCTAAATGTGCATAGGATTGCTCCCTTGTAGTAACAACTTGCCAGTATCGTCAAACACTTTTCTGTGTAACAAAACTGCATGTAAGTTGAATTTGCTTGTGGCTGATAGCAAAACGTTTTCAATCCCTGGATATTGGTGTCCTAGGCACTGGGAGTGAAGGCAGAGGTCCCTCACTATTTAGCTACTCTAAATATAGGTTAAAGGACACAGTTTGCCACTGTTCATATTCAAATTTTATATAGTGAGAGTGCCTAAAGATTTGAAATATTTAGTGAATATTGGTAAACTTATTCAATGCAAAGTTAAGCTATATTATCATATAGTCCACCTTAAATTATGTTTCTGTGGTACACTAGTTAATAACTTAATGTCTATAGTAATTATGAAAGATTTTCCTGAAGATCCTTTTTTTTCAGCAGCAGTCTTACTATTTAGTAGTTATGTGCCAGATAAGAGTCTCAGGCCAGATAAGAGTCTCAGGTAAGATGTGAACTGGGCTGTATCATGTTCACTTGAAAACAATTTCTTCCTGGCCACCTGGAAAGAATTGAGGCTTTTCACAATGTGACCTGGGAAATACCATAGCCAAATATAGAGATTCCTGTCAATGTGCGAGGTTTCCCTGGAGTGTTATGATCAAAGAGTTCCTGCGGAACTTGTTTACAGCTGGAGGAAACCTCTCATAACTGAATAAGAGAGTTTTAGTCACAGTGTATAAAATAATGTCCTGCTTTTCTTTTGAAGAAACTCCTGTCCACAGTGGATCATCATCGCCCATTACATTGACTCCTAGCAAAGAAGGCAGTGCAGTATTTGCTGGTTTTGAAGGCAGAAGAAACAATGAATTAAATGAGGTACACTTATATTGTGCAAGAGCTTAAATCCAATGAACTGTGACATTTAATTCTGTGAACCTTTTCATTAGAATCTGAGAAAAATAACAGCAGCCCCCATGCTGCTTGGCAAACTGCTACTGTATGCAGCTGAGAAGAATATCAAAAGCCTTTTGAGATGTAAGATTTTGGGGGAAGGATTTTGAGGAAAAAATCAGAAATTCTGCTGGGCTTGGGCAAGTCCCTTGTGTGAGGTTAAGCAGCTATTTGGATCATTGCCTAGATACCTAGAATATAGAAGGCTGTCAAATATCTCAAGAAAACTGTATTGCATTTTTTTCTAGATCATCTGATGATAGTATTGCCCCTATTTCACCATTAAAAAGTGTATTGGAAAGAACCTACTTGATTTCTAAACTTGACTACAAAATTATGAGGACACAATCCAGCAGATATTAGCTGTGACTAAAGTCATATTCTGCTGTATTCAATGGAATTTATTTGTGACTAGCTTTTGGTGGATTTTGCTTGTAGTAACTTAAAACACCATTATAATGAGTAAACTTATGAAGCTAATAGGGCATGAAGTTGTACATCATATATTGCAAAGATTAAAATCAAAGATTTGGTGAATTCTGTTACATATTCAAATTTATTTTGAATTCTGAAAGTGGAATAATAGGTATTCAACTGGTACAAATTGTGGCCGCTCAAGTACTGGTAGGTGCTGACCTGCCAGAAAATCAATACCTATATTGTGCCAGATGCCTTTGCACTTCCAGGACCAATTTAATGTACTAGTATTGGCTTTCAAAGCCCTAAACAGTTTGGGTCCAGTTTATTTGAAAGACTTCCTTCACCTTTACCAACTTGCCAGCACACTGAGATCAAAATCGGAGACCCTGCTTGTGTGCCTGCCTGACAAAGCAATTATACTGGCAGGCGCAGGGGATAGCATCTTCTCAGTAGCGGCCCATGTATGTGGAACTGTGATCCGATTGATGTCTGTCCTGATTACAAAGCCTTTATGCAGGCCCTAAAGACTTACCAGTATACCTTGGCCTATAATAGAATTTGGATTTCATTGAGTCCTGTTGTGTATATAATGTTACCTGCCTTAATTGTTAATTTTGATTTCATTGATTTGTTATCTTTGTTTTATTATATTCTTTATCTAATTTTTATATGCTATCTTGGGAAGGCAGATTAACAATCTCTTAAATAAATAAAATAATGAATTATAAAAATCGTTTATAGCTTTAAAAAATAGTTGTGCTGGAAATGGCTCTGGCTGGAAGTTAAAACAATTTGTGCAAGACTATTCAGAGTATTTTTTTTTTTCATAAAACAGTTTCAACAGGTAGTTTGCTAAAATGCTGATACGATCTTAAAACATGACACTTCTTGGGATAGCACTGTTGATGATGCCTTCATGTATTCTTAATTTTATTCCAATTTTATGTTTAGGTGTTGTCATGGAAACTCATGCCTGAGAACTACCCCCCAGGTGATCAGCCACCACCACCTTCTTACATTTATGGATCTCAGCATTTGCTGCGCATGTTTGGTAAAAGACAATTTTGTTTTTGAACATCTAAAATGTTTTTTATTTATCCTGACTCATTCAGCAGATTTGATACATATTTACTTGGCAGTAAAACTTACTTTGCCTAATGGGGCCTATTCCCCAAGTAATAGGAATGTAGTGGTAACAGTCTTTCTAATCTCTTAATTCTTAAGAGATATTGAGTTTCTCTTCAGAAGATCTTCCATGTCCAAATATATACTTGATCTACTCTACTCTCTGGCTCTGGTGTGAGTATATAGTTTTTTGGTTAAAGTTTGGGTATCTTGAGTCATGTTAGTATTAGAGATTTGATAATTGGGCGACATAGAAATGTAATTAACATTCAATTACTCTATAACAGCTTAATTTTAAAGCTTACAGTTTATTCAAAGTACACTCTAATATGAGAAGTGCTGTTAGTTCGATCCATTGAGTTTCTGTGATGGATAAAAAAGGGGGATGGGATACAATGGCTGCTATTTTAAACACCATATCTCTATTTGGTCTCTAAGCCAAATTAAGGAGCAATGATATGTCCTCTAGCCAACATCTGGAAGCCATAAAATTGTTTGGTTTTCTGGCTCTGAGCTTGTAGACAGGGCTCCAAATTGGGAGCCAGGAAACCATGCTCTCTGCTCCTACCCCTCATAGCTTGCGCTGAGATAAAGTTGTTCACAAAACAGAGTGTGGAATTGGGTAAAAGGAGAAAAAGAGCTTTCGCCAGCCTCCTTCCATCCCCCTCCCTGAAGTCTTTGCTAGATGGGCAGAATCACCCATCTAGCTAAAATGCAGCGCAGGAGGCACGAGCACTTCCCACTCTGCATAGGGTACCCATAAGCATCCAAGTTCAGCCAGGACACATCCCATAAGAGTGCTTTGGTGTTGTGGCAGCATAGGTCATTGCTAATGCACCTGAAACAGCCACTGTCGTAGCTTCAAATTGGAAGAGAAGGTATTTTGGGAGGTGAGTTGAGCTGCTCACCCTTCCAGCATTTCTAAAGCGTTTTGATCACCGTGCACACCATGGAGCCAGTTACCAGTATTACGCTATAAACTTAATATTTTGTATTAAGTATGAGCTGTCATTCAATTCAAGCAAGTTGATTAATTGACAAACTCAGATGATTAATCAATTATGTTGACTATAAATTAGCATATAGGAAAAACAATATTTTTGAAGCAAAAGACATACTTCGTTTTTAGAAAGTGCACTAGACAGGCATATTAAGACAGAATGTCTCTTCCATGTGCCAGAGGCAATGCCTCTGTTTAAAATGGTGGCTGCTATCTTCATTTTAGTACTTCTATTAATAGCAGTTCTTTCTTTCTCACCATGTTGATGTAATCTAACCAATATATCAAATTATGCAGCCCTAAACGCTATATAAAGGATTGCCCCCAATAGATAGCATAGCAGGCTAAATTACTTTGAGCAAAACCTGTTATGAACCACAAGCCATTCTCTGTTCTAGAGGGCCAAGATGTAAGCATGTTTAGGTAAATTTGAAGAAACTGCCAGAGTATTCTGTGTTTTTATGAAATATTGTCTTTAATAGCTGGAGCAGTAACTAAGATGAATAAAGATACACTTTGTTTTGCTTTTACAGTGAAGCTCCCAGAGATACTTGGAAAGATGAGCTTTTCTGACAAAAACCTAAAGGCATTAGTGAAGCACTTTGAATTGTTCCTAAGGTAACAACACTGTTTGAATGCCTGAAAATCTACAAACCTAATCATTAAAGGGCACCTGGTAACTTCAAGAAGAACCATTTTAACAAAGGGAAAATTCTGTTCTATGTGACCATTTTACTCTGTTGGTAGGAGAAAAGTAGAAGATTCCACCCAAGAAGTGCTGGTTTCTGTAAAGTACTTCCCTTTAACATTTTAAATATCTCATAAGGAGGCGACAAAAATTAGCCTAATTTGTACATCATGGCAACCTAGCATTTTTTAAAACCCTGGATTACTGTGAACAAGCCAGCTTGTTGGTGGAGAGACAAGCCAGAGATCTGTGTTTGGATGTCCCTGGGTTATTTAGCCGCTCCCACTGGCAGAAGAAGCCAAGTGGGAGTACTCAAGTTGCATGAACCTGCACACTGGCTTGTTCACAGTAACCCAAGGTTTTGTTTTTTAAAAAAAGTTATGGTATGTGAGCCAGGCCATTGTATGACTGACTTGTGTTGTGAAGAAGGTTCTTGTGTGCCTCTTCCATGGAGAGATGCATATAAAGCTCACACACCAAACCACAGAGGAGATTGCCTTTTCTCTATTGCATGGAAAAGAGGGAATCTGCACAAACAGGATGCGAACTTCTTATTCTGTCGGCACTACAGTATGTCCAAAATTATCCTTAGGATCCAGTTTTGATACACCTGTGCTTAAGATCTAGTTTATCATTTTCCATGAAATGTTCTCACAGTTGGCATGCAAGATTAGTAATTTGTTCATTATGTGCAGCTTCTATCAAGTGGAATATAATTGCAAAAGGACTGACTTTACCAATCTTCTGATTATACTTTGCAGCTAAAATATTTGTAGGAGGTGCAGACATTCTGTAATTTGATTTGCAGTAATGATCTATGACCACTAGTCTGTACCACTATGCAGTTAATATAGTGCCAGGCTCATTGGCTATAGTAAATGAACAAGATGCTACTTTTAATTAAGAAATGGTTAAGAATATTTTAAATAGTGAAGAAGAAATATTTTATTGTGAATTGGGAAACAAAAGAAGTCTCAAATATTTTTAAATGAGAGCTGATATAAATTCTGTTCCGAAATCTTATTTTTATTACTCCTGGGTTTAAGAAGGGTACTTTAATAGATAAAGTGTGGCAGAAGCAGAGCCTAACTGTGCTATCCTATACATGTCTATTGAAAAGTAAGCCCCATTGAGTTCAGTTGTGTATAGGATTGCAGCCTAAATCAAGTTGGAACATTATCAAGTTCTTGGTTTTTAGTAGCACTTCTGGCCTCCAGTAATGACCACTCAACAGTACAGTCCATTTAATAACCCCCCTAAAATGTTGTTGCATGGAAAAGTGGTACAAAATGTAGGCTATTCAAATTAAATAATATAATTCATTTGAAATATAATTCTATATTCTACTGTTCCATCTTTTAACATCTTTTGTAGGGATGTGCACTGACCCCCCGGATCGGATCGGATAGCGGATCGGAATCGGACCTGGGGGGTCGGATCGGATCGGATCGGATCGGAGGATGGTCGGATCGGATCGGACCGGATGTCCGATCCGGATCGGACGCCATTTTGAATGCTTTTTCCCATAGCCAAGTATTGTTTTACAAAAACGCCTATAACTTTTTCATTTTTAAAGATAGAAGGATGAAACTTGGGCACATTATGCACTGGTTAGGGACAGTTATCTGTGAGAAATTTCAGAAAGATTGGTGCATGCGTTTTGTGGCAATTAATTTTTTAATAAATACCCAGGAATGCCTATAACTTTGTCATTTTTAAAGTTACACACATGAAACTTTGCCACATTGTAGGTGGTACCTTGGGACCTATGTGTGTGAAATTTCAGAAACGTAGGTGCTTGTCTTGTGTGGCAATTAATTTTTAGAAAAATGGGTAGTAGTGGGGTAAATACATTTACGCCTCCCATTTTTTTATTTTTGAAGATACAAACAGGAAACTTGGGCACATTACAGGTACCACTTGCCTTGATATGTGTGTGAAATTTCAGAAACATTGGAGCTTGCCTTGTGTGGCAATTAATTTTTGAAACAATGAGGAAAGAAACACCTATAACTTTGTCATTTTTAAAGTTACACACATGAAACTTTGCCACATTGTAGGTGGTACCTTGGGACCTATGTGTGTGAAATTTCAGAAACGTAGGTGCTTGCCTTGTGTGGCAATTAATTTTTTAATAAATACCCAGGAATGCCTATAACTTTGTCATTTGTAAAGTTACACACATGAAACTTTGCCACATTGTAGGCGGTACCTTGGGACCTATGTGTGTGAAATTTCAGAAACGTAGGTGCTTGTATTGTGTGGCAATTAATTTTTGAAACAATGAGGGATTCATTGGACAGCACTTGCCCATAGGGATTCATTGGATAGTACTTACTCATAGGGAATCATTGGACAGTACTTGCCCATAGGAAATCATTGGAAAGCACTTGCCCATAGGAAATCATTGGAAAGCACTTTCCCATTGAGAAATACAGTTATGCCTCCCACTTTTTTATTTTTGAAGATACAAACAGGAAACTTGGGCACATTGTAGACTGGTTAGGGATAGTTATCTGTGAGAAATTTCAGAAAGATTGGTGCATGCGTTTTGTGGCAATTAATTTTTTAATAAATACCCAGGAATGCCTATAACTTTGTCATTTTTAAAGTTGCATACATGAAACTTTGCCACATTGTAGGTGGTACCTTGGGACCTATGTGTGTAAAATTTCAAAAACGTAGGTGCTTGCCTTGTATGGCAATTAATTTTAGAAAAATGGGTAGTAGTGGGGTAAATACATTTACGCCTCCCATTTTTTTATTTTTAAAGATACAAACAGGAAACATGGGCACATTACAGGGAACACTTCACTTGATATGTGTGTAAAATTTCAGAATGATAGGTCCAGGCATGTGGTGGCAAGGTGTCTACACACACCACTTTGAAGACTGCAGAAAATTTCTCCTGTAACGATCCTAGTGAGAGAGAGTGATCCTAGGCTCAGCCGTTCTGCTTGAGTAAATGAAAGTATCAAAGCAGACACGAGCCAAGTGCTACTTTGTTTCTCCTTTTGTAATGGATACTAGCTCAGTTGCAGCCAAGCGTGCAAGGATCAAAGAGATGAGAGAAAGTGTTTCCTTCTTCTTCCCGGGAGGCGGGAGGGTGCAATTGACAGCCCCAGCCTCTGTGGAAAAACGTTTATAACTTTTAATCTAAAAAATTCGTAGCCACCAAATGCCTGGACCTATCATTCTGAAATTTTACACACATAGGTCCCAAGGTACCACCTACGATGTGGCAAAGTTTCATGTATGCAACTTTAAAAATGACAAAGTTATAGGCATTCCTGGGTATTTATTAAAAAATTAATTGCCACAAAACGCATGCACCAATCTTTCTGAAATTTCTCACAGATAACTATCCCTAACCAGTCTACAATATGCCCAAGCTTCCTGTTTGTATCTTCAAAAATAAAAAAGTGGGAGGCATAACTGTATTTCTCAATAGGAAAGTGCTTTCCAATGATTTCCTATGGGCAAGTGCTTTCCAATGATTTCCTATGGGCAAGTACTGTCCAATGATTCCCTATGAGTAAGTACTATCCAATGAATCCCTATGGGCAAGTGCTGTCCAATGAATCCCTCATTGTTTCAAAAATTAATTGCCACACAATACAAGCACCTACGTTTCTGAAATTTCACACACATAGGTCCCAAGGTACCGCCTACAATGTGGCAAAGTTTCATGTGTGTAACTTTACAAATGACAAAGTTATAGGCATTCCTGGGTATTTATTAAAAAATTAATTGCCACACAAGGCAAGCACCTATGTTTCTGAAATTTCACACACATAGGTCCCAAGGTACCACCTACAACGTGGCAAAGTTTCATGTGTGTAACTTTAAAAATGACAAAGTTATAGGTGTTTCTTTCCTCATTGTTTCAAAAATTAATTGCCACACAAGGCAAGCTCCAATGTTTCTGAAATTTCACACACATATCAAGGCAAGTGGTACCTGTAATGTGCCCAAGTTTCCTGTTTGTATCTTCAAAAATAAAAAAATGGGAGGCGTAAATGTATTTACCCCACTACTACCCATTTTTCTAAAAATTAATTGCCACACAAGACAAGCACCTACGTTTCTGAAATTTCACACACATAGGTCCCAAGGTACCACCTACAATGTGGCAAAGTTTCATGTGTGTAACTTTAAAAATGACAAAGTTATAGGCATTCCTGGGTATTTATTAAAAAATTAATTGCCACAAAACGCATGCACCAATCTTTCTGAAATTTCTCACAGATAACTGTCCCTAACCAGTGCATAATGTGCCCAAGTTTCATCCTTCTATCTTTAAAAATGAAAAAGTTATAGGCGTTTTTGTAAAACAATACTTGGCTATGGGAAAAAGCATTCAAAATGGCGTCCGATCCGGATCGGACCGTGTCGGATCGGATCGGATCAGATCGGAGGTTGATCGGATCGGATCGGATTTTCCCGATTTTGGGGCGGATCGGATTCGGATCGTGGATCGGATCCGATCGGATGCACACCCCTAATCTTTTGTTTAATGACTTGCTGAAATATAGTACTAAGGCTCTAAAACCTTGATGGTGTGATTTTTATAAGTGTCAATATCTTTATAATATCCTATATTAGATATATTTAAAGTGCTGCCTATCTAGGTGCTAGGAAATGTCAGAAATTACAAAACAAATAATCATGCATATTCTGCTTTTTTAGGTTTTTAGCAGAATACCATGATGACTTCTTCCCAGAGTCAGCTTACGTAGCTGCCTGTGAGGCCTACTATAGCACAAAGAATCCACGTGCCATCTACTGAAGCTATTAAAATGGATATAATCAACTATACATACTTCATGACTGCTGCTTTACTGCACTACTTCAGGATCAAGAGAGAAATTGAAATGTGTCATTCTAATATCACAAAGGGAGTTTCTCCAACATTGTCATTCTTTTGACATAAGAGAATTGCATTGCATTTCAGAGTTATGCTGACATTGCATTCTGGCGCTAGATAACCTCCACTGCTAGATAAATGAAGCTCTGCATTCAATTGACTACTAATGCATAGAACTGCATACAAATAAAGTGAGGAAAAAAGGAGTAAGTGCATTAGAAACAGACTTTGAGAGCTAATCATCTGGTGTTCCACTTCAGCATAAGCTTGCTTCAGCTTGAACTCTCAGAACATCACCTGCATTTAAGGAGAATGCAGGAGTGGCATTATACACATTTTTCACTTTTGGAATTCATATTTTACTACATGAAACTATTATAACAAATTGATATTTATAGAAGAAAGAATATGCAACTTTTGGGTTAGCATGACCGCTTCCTCAAGATTTACAGTGGTTTGGGGGGTGGGGAAGGGAGTCCAGAATTGCTTTTGAAGAATGCATTTGCCTTTTCCCCCCTGTAGTAGATGTGTTTGTCAGTGCCTGAATAGCTTTGATTGGATTAATGCATCCCATACACCATTTGAATTGCTTTGGTGATTTTTTTTAAATCAGTTTTAAGGACAGCCTGTACTTGTTGGTTTTGGGAATGAAAAATGTCAAAGTGACAATCACTTTGGCAAGAGTTCTGAAAATGAACAGTGACTGCTAAGTGAACCTATCAAATGTACATTTTATTTTGTTTAGACTAATTTAGGAATGCTTAGGCATGTATGTAAAGAACTGGACACACTTTTGCCTCTGGTTTGATCTTAACATGATGACTGTGCTCTGTAAACCAACTAGATTTTCTTCCATGTACTAGGCAGACTTAAAATAACAGTTAAAAGTAGAATTTTAATGTCCATGCCTGAAAAATAGTTTGCTCAATAAGAAGACTTAAAGCAAGTTTCTGGGACTGTTCGCACAACATGACATTTCATCATTGGTTATTTAACCCAAGGTGAGACTGTGGTGCATGTGGGAGGCCATTCTTAGTGTGGCAGCCGTTTTGAATATACAACCCCCACATGGGGGTTGTTGTGTCGTATGAACCTGGCAAACATGGGTTATGCGAAGGTTAAACAACATTTGCACTACACAACAACCTCTGAGCAAGGGCTGCATACGCAACCTGGTACTCATGGGTGCTGCAGCTTATTGTGGATTAAATAACCCATGCTGAGCCATGTGTGTCATCTGAACCTGGTCTCTATAATCTTGAAAGCAAGTAGATGAGCCTGAAGAGTCCCGCTATCATTTGAGCAGGCTGATCCTATAGCAATACTCCTTGAAAAGTCCCTTTAATTTTAGTAAAGTTTGTACTGGTCAATTCCACCTATAAATCAGGCGTGGATAACTTGTGGCCCTCCAGATGTTGCTGGACTACAACTTCCACTAGCCCTCACCATTGGCCATTCTGGCTAGGTCTGATGTGTGTTTTACAGTCCAGCATCATCTGGAGGGCTAAATTGCTCAGAAATTAGTAACTATACTGGTCCAAACACCAAAATATACTTAAACTTGTACTGTCTTACACAAGTATTCATCTAGAGCTCTATGAACCAACCCCAATGAATAATGGTGCCCCATTTCCTTAAACTGGATATCCAAGATATGAGCTCAGTCATTTGGAAGCTGTTGAAAAATGTTTCCTTATCTGCTGGCTCCATGCACACACTCAGCTCATGCTTGTTAAGGCATGCCATTGGGCTTGTGTAGACTTACAGTCACATGGAGAAAATTACCCACATAGGTCTCCACAACTCTCCCCGGTGGTCGCCCTACTGTAATGGATGGGTTTCAGCAATCAAGAGACAGTTCAGAAGAGGCCTGTTGCTGTGTGTGCCCAGGCCCTTTAATTTGAGGACTGTTGCTATTTTTGGTGCTAGATTTGGGGATAAACGTATTAGTTCCATACATGTTTTTTTTCCCTGACCACAGGTCCTAAAAACCTTTGAAGGATTTTGGTCTTGGATTTGAAATGAGACAAGTATTTGTTAGTGTTGGTGTAAAAGATTGTTTGTGCAAATAGTTAAATATGAATGAGTTATTTAATATAGAATAGTGATGAAACTTGATCCTTGATTTCTTCCATTGTGTTTCAGTACATTGTATGCAAAATACTGTGTCTTGTTGCATCTAAACAATGCATAGAAATAAAAAGGAAGGCTTATAGTTGAATTGAAACATTCCAGTATAAATCCTGTAACAAAGCTCTGATACGTTTGAGAACACAAAATATGTTATGTGTGTGTGTTTGTTTTTAATCTACCAATGCAGCATGATACTTAAGAACCTGTATTCTGGATACTTCACTCAAAGATCTAGTCAATCAGGTATGCATGTTCATAACCATAGTGCAAGTATACATAACTAAAGTCTCTACTGAATTAAATGTTTCACAAGAACGGAAAGTGCTTATTTCCCCCCCTTCCATTTGTGCAGCTGGCCTCTTTTCAAGTTGCTATGCTGACAAAAATGACTGCATTCATCCCTAATGAAGCAGCCAGTTAACACTTAAATTCTGCATAGTTGTTAATCCAAGTAAGTATGTGATGGTGTATAGAAAATAAGCTCTGCTTGGTATATATTTTATTTTCACATTCCTGTATTTCGCATCATTACATACCAGAATTTTTGAAAGACTACCTTAGAGTGCAAAATATCAAATAGAACTCTTCTAGTAATGCAAAATGTATAACCATATGTGTGAGATACATGTGTCACCAAAGCTTGTGTTTATGTGCTGGTGCCATTTCTAGTACAACTTTCTGGAGGGCAAGATAAACTGGAGAAAGGCTGTTACTCTTTATTAAGCTTGTATTGCTAGGGGGCTTCTTGAATAGTGAGAGTATTGTAAATACTGTCATCAATTTCTTCTATCTGGCAATTAGTCCTTCCTCCCTTCTAATATATGCTGTCTGCATGGTGATCGCAGTATACAGAATGGCTTCCACAGTGTTGAAGAAAATAGGAGTAGACAGCCAGACGCCAGGCTGACGCCAATTTTGAAGTCTTAGTTGCTTAGGAGCCTACAAATAAATCCCTCTCGAGCCCGATTCGTGAATTTCCAAATGGTGAAACAACCCCAACACAGGACATTATCTTGATGCTTACTAGTATCAACCTGGCACTCATCCATCTTGTAATTCTGTTGTAATGGTGAAGGCTCTGACACCTAGTCCATAAAATTCCACCTATGAAGGTATCAAAGTTACTTAGAATGTTTGGTGTCCTAGCCTGAATCTTTGTCATGGGGAGCTATATTGAATTGAATGACCAGTATACTTTTGAATCATTGGAAAAATGAAGTTAATGAAAAAAGAATAATCTGAGATCTGAGTGTGTGTAAACATTAAGTCTGTGTGCTTAGGGTCTCAGTTGTAATTAAATTCTAGTAGAATCTTCCATTTCTTTCTGACTTAGTTGTAGTGTCTAGGTTCTGCTAAAACTGCATGTGACTTTACTGAATAAAGAACAATAGCAGAAAGTTTTCTTGACTGGGCTTGAAGTAGATCTTGTGGAGGTGCACAGGATTGCCTTTAATAGCCGCATGAAAGGTGCAATGCTGGAAAAGTTCACCTGTTTTTAGTTCATTTCTAGCAGGTACTCTATATACCTCTAAGACAACACTTCATACAGGATACTCATCCCAGAGGAAAAACTGAAAGGAAGCATAGAGGAATGAGGGGAAAGTGAGGGCTAAAAATACAATCTCCATGATCTCATCTATTTCAGAGAGAAGAATTCACCCTTCAGTTCTGCATTCAAAACTTTGGATACTGAATTCGCTGGAATAATGTGGGGCTCCAGAACAGATAAGCTCTTTAGCTCTCCAGTGAAAGACCATCTTGTACTTCAGGTGTAATAGGCATGGGTGTTCATGAGGGAGGTGGGGCTTCCCCCAATCCTAAATGTATTTTAATGTGCACAGATCCAGCTAATCAACAAGAGGTTTAAAGTGATCCCTGCGATGACTCCTATTGAGAGTGGCTGTCAGAATCAAAATCTCTGCACTAGGGATGTGTATCATATTGTTAAAATGTACGATAACAATATGATATGCTCTTTATTGTGCATACGATTAACGATAAAATAAACTTCCTATGATAATTATCAGAGACGATAAAAAATCCTATGATAATTATTGTTTTTATCGTTTTATCGTAAGGCGCTTTCTCTTTTGCCGCCACATGGACGGAGCTAGAAGGTGGGGTGTGCTTGCTGAGACTGACAGATTCAGTGACCAATCGTGCAGCAAGGATTCCAGCAGGCTGCAATCACAATGTTGGAGGAGGGCTGAGTATAAAACCCCCACCCTTGGGTTCTCCATCTTTGTTGGGAGTAGGAGTTGAAAGGAAAAAGGTCTATTGGCAGAGGTCTGTGTGTTACTATTACTGGCGATTGTAGATTCTTCTATCTATTTTTCTTCTTGCATATTGCTTTCTGTTCCCCTCCGTGTCTCAGGTTCGTTCCTTGTGTGTGTGCTGCTTCTTGGTTTGATTGAGGGTTAGGTTAGCGTGACTGGGAGGTGGGTTCTGTGAGTGAGTGTGTTGTTCCCTTCCCTGTTTACTGTTATAAAAAACCCCCAAAAATACAAAAAATAAAAATATCTCTCTCTCTGCATGTGTTTGCTTGGCTGTGAGTGTGCTGGTGTGTCCTGTAGCCTGCTACACAGGAGCATTACACACATACACAATCTGTGGCCAAAGCAGCACACACAAATTCACAAGGTGTTTTTTGGCAAAGCATACATTTTATTTGCCATAATGAAACACGGCTCTAAGGCGCGCCTTGGCCGAGGTGGCTCTGCCTCTTCATCAAGGAGAGATGCTGTTGCTGCTGGGGGCAGTTCTGGGGTGGCTGTCTCTCCCGCCGTTAAAATTAAGTGCAAGTCTGCCTTTTTTGTGCTTAAGCAGGCAGAGGCATCAGCAGCAGCGCCTCCTGAAAAGTGTGCCTGCAGGGCCCTCTTTGAAGAGCCACTTCCAGAGGTCGGTGGCACTAGCCTTGGAGTAGGAGTAACACCATCTCCTGCTCCAGTGGATAAGGTGGGGAGCCGGCTCAGTCATCTTTTCCCTGAGATCGCTGAGGTAAAGCAGCCGGTGGTTGAGAAGCAGCAGCAGCAGGCAGGAGTGGCTCCCTTGCCTCTCTCCTTAACCTTTTTGAGGCCTTCTACCCCTGCTCCAGTGGTGGTACCCCAGAGTCCAGGCAGCACTGGGAATGAGCAGAATAGCTCACCCCACAAGCAGAGCAACATGGTGTGGGACCACTTTGAGGTGGCTGCAGATCCCCTCTTTGCTGTATGTCGGCATTGCAAGACCACCATCAGCAGGGGGAAAAAACTGGTGCACCTCACCACCTCCAACATGCGCTACCACCTCAAGAGGAACCACAAAGCGCTCCTGCTTGGGAGAGAGACGGGCACCTCCCAAGTTAGTGGTGGCACTAAGGGCAAGCAGAAGCCTCCTGCTGCTTCTTCTCCCATCGCCAAGCATCTTTGGTAGGCCACCATGGAAAACCTGGGGTGGGGGAGGTATGGGACCACACGTTGGAGGTTTCCAATGCCCAACCAGCTCACCAACTGCATTGGTGAGATGGTGGCGTTAGATGACCAGCCATTCAGCCTTGTGGACAGTGCAGGGTTCAAGAGGCTGATGGCTATGGTGGTCCCATACTACAAGCTGCCATCTCGCACCACCCTTAGCAGGCATGTGGTGCCCTCCCTGTACTGGGCATGCAGGGAGTTGGTGATGGGTCGGCTGTGCCAGGCAGAGGCACAGAAGGTGAACTTCACCTCCGACGTTTGGTCCAGCGAGGGCGGAGCGCACGCTTACCTGTCCCTGATGGCTCACTGGTGGGGAGCCACAGGGAAGGAAGCACCCATCACTTGTGGGACTGGGAAGGAGGGCTACTGCTGGTCCCTCCTTCATACCGAAGTCATGGACCAGTCCCACATGGCAGCGGAGATCACCGAGGCTATTAACCGCATGGTGGAGGGGTGACTGTCTGGGCATCAGCACACCCGCGGTTACATGGTATGGATGGAGAGCTGCATCACCCACATCTTAAACCTCATAGTGAGGGATGGGCTTGGCATGGGGAGCAGAAGCAGCGGCCTTCCCCCTCCCGTGCCTGCAGTGCGCAACGTCCTGGACAGCTGCCAGAGGATGACTGGACACTTCCACCACAGTGTCAAAGGAAGTTGGTTGCTGCGGGAGAAGCAGGTGGAGTTGGAACTCCCGCAGCACCAGCTCCTTCAGGACGTTGCAACTTGCTGGAACTCCACCTACCTCATGCTTGAGCATATGGTGGAGCAACAGCATGCTGTGAACAAAATGTGCAGGGTCAAGGACATAGGTATCCAGGCACCACTGGCCAGGCAGCAGTGGGATACCATGTCCCATCTGGTGACAGTCCTCAAGCCCTTCCTTGAGACCACAGAGACCCTCAGCAGCAGCACCGCCCTCCTCAGCCAGGTGATCCCTGTGGCCAGGCATCTTCAGACCAAGATGCGGCAGTTTCTGGAGGCCGGGGATCCCATCACTGGAAGGCACTTCCTGCAAGATGTGCGGGAAGTGGTGAACAGGCTGAAGGCAGGACTAACTAAGAGGATGGAGCCACTGATGAAAGACAGGATCTACATCTTGGCCACAATGTGTGATCCTCATCTAAAAGACAGTGTCTGCGATGCCAATTCTAGGCTGGGGTGGGTGGAACTGCTAGTGGGGGAAGTTCAGGCTGCACAGGAAATCTGGCTTGGGCGGTGGCGGTGGTGGCGGCTTCCCAGGTCAGCAGTCCCTGTACCAGTAGCAGAAGCAGCATGCCTCCCAGCAGGACCAGCAGAGGCCTTGGGCAAATGCCCTACAGGAAGTGGTTGGTCAGGCAAGCGATCAACCCACCCATCAGGATGATGCTACAACTGCTGTGCAGCGTTACCTGGCGGAAGCCAAGGAGAACATCTCCGTAGAACCCCTGGCCTACTGGTCATCACGGAGCCAGATGTGGCCAGATCTGGCTCAGGTGGCCCGAGATAGACTGAGCTGCCCGCCGACCAGTGTTCCAAGTGAGCGGGTGTTCTCAATGGCAGGCAATGTCGTGACACCCCACCGCTCTCGCTTGGATGCTGAGTTAGTGGAACAGCTCGTCTTTCTCAAAGCGAACCTGCCCCTGCTGGGACACCCCACCCTCAAGCCCCCTGGGGAGTGAAAGACCGCCTGTCGGGTAGGCTCTACTTTTGTCTGCCTAATTTTTTAATTTTTATTTGCTGTTTTTACAGCTCAGTAACTCAACTCTGATGGCAGGATTCCTTGGTATCCTGTTTCTCCTAACATAAGCTATTGAGGGGATGCTAAGCATCTCACACTGACTATGGTGTAGTCCTGCCTTCATCTTTCTGTCTGTCTGTCTGCCTGCCTGCCAGCCAGTTTGCCACCTCTGTGAGGTAGCTGGATCTCTGCGTCAAGCCCTGAGTTCTATGGCATACTTGTGCATCGAGCTAGCAACTGCCCCCCCGCCTGCATCTGCCTGCCTGTCATCTGTGCCTGGGAAGCATGTGTTGGCTTGACATCTGGCTGATTCATGGTAAGTCGGACTACTTGGCCTGCCTTGCAGGGCTGGTTGTCGTAGCCTTAAAAAAAACAATCGAGGATTTGCTGCCTGGGTGAAGCAGGCTGCACGGGCGGGGATGGGCTTCCTCTGGAGGGAACCACTCACTCATTGATTTGGTTTTTCTTTTTCATTTCTTTTCAGGTGCAGCCTCCTGAGCCTGGCTTCCTTGGGTCTCTGACTGACTGACTGAAGAAGAAAAACCTTCCTTCCTGCATCTTCTGTGCCCACGGGTGCCTGGCTCCCTGCATCGACGTCTAGCTGGTTCATTTTTTGGGTAAGTAAATTGTTCTGGGCCCACCTTGCAGGGCTGGTTTTTGTATCCTTAAAAAAAATTAAGGATTTGCTGCCTGAGTGAACCAGGCAGCACGGGCAGGGATGGGCTTCTTCTGGATTCCTCCTGGGAACCAGGGGACTCATTGATTTGGGTTTTTCATCTATTTTTTGCAGGTGCAGCCTGAGCCTGGCTTCCTGGGGCCTTCTGCCTGCCTGCCTGCCTGCCTGCCTGCCTGCCTGCCTGCCTGAGTGACTTAAGAAGAACCTTCCTTCCTGCATCTTCTGTGCCCACCAGTGCCTGGCTCCCTGCATCCACGTCTAGCTGATTCATTTTTTGGGTTAGTACGTTGTACTTGGCCCACCTTGCAGGGCTGGTTGTCGTAGCCTTAAAAAAAACAATTAAGGATGTGCAGCCTGAGAGTGAAGCAGGCAGCATGGGCGGGGATGGGCTTCCTCCAGGGAACCAGAGAACCACTCACTCATTGACTTGGTTTTTCTTTTTCATCTCTTTTTTCAGGTGCAGCCTCCTGAGCCTGGCTTCCTGGGGCCTTCAGCCTGCCTGCCTGCCTGAAGAACCTTCCTTCCTGCATCTGTGCCCACCTGAGCCTGCTGCCCACCTGAGTCTGCTGCCAACTTCTGCCCAGCTGTGCCTGCTGCCCAGCTGTGCCTGCTGCCCAGCTGTGCCTGCTGCCCAGCTGTGCCTGCTGCCTGCATCTGCTTGCATCTGCCCACCTGAGTCTGCTGCCAGCTTCTGCCCAGCTGTGCCTGCTGCCAGCTTCTGCTTGCATCTGCCCACTTGAGTCTGCTGCCAACTTTTGCCCGGCTGTGCCTGCTGCCTGCATCTGCTTGCATCTGCCCACCTGAGTCTGCTGCCAGCTTCTGCCCACCTGCCTTCCTGCATCTTCCTACTTGCCTGGCTGCCACCTTTGCCCAGGAATCGTCTGGCAGGGCTGCTTGTAATACTGCCTTACGTTACGTCTGGTTTAAAAATCTTGCTTTAGAGGAGAGGCAAACTTCCTCATAAATTCATTGAACAAGCTAGGTCACATGAGTCCACTAGTCCCCCTACAGTCCTTCGGTAAGGTCCCCAACTTTAAGGACTAGCTCTTTAAATATGAGGATTTTTCTAAGTAGCAACATTAATTTACCACCAAGAAAAACAGTGCATGTGTTGTTGAGAGCTGTGCATCTGAAATTGGGCACGGATGAGTCCCCTCAAGGCCATCTGTGAGATGCCCATGACATGTACTGGATGTGGACGACATCTCTTGAAAAAGGACCACATTTAACAGTGTATTTGACAACTTACTTCTGAGTAATGCTTGCACCGATTGTTTTGTAATTTGGTACAAATGACTAGCAACACTCAGTCTGCACTGTGACCAAGTGTCGTACCTGTAACTTTGAAAATTAAGTTGTTTTAGGCCTTTCTGACTCAAAAGCAACGCTCTCTAGGGCAAAATGTAGAAACAATATATCGTTATATCGAAAATACGATACGGTTCACCTACGATATTATCGGAGACTTAATTGTTTGGTCTGAAATTACAATAATGATAAAATATGATATTTTGGGGCGTGCACACCCCTACTCTGCACTTTCCTGGAGGCGAACCATCCTGGGCCAGCAGAATGCTGCTTGTTCTGATCCAATTATGCTTCTTCTGCAAATGTTACAAGATTTGGAAATCCTATAAATTTTATTATATATTTGTACTGCTCAATAGCCTAGGCTCTCTGGGCAGTTTACAACTAAAACCATAGTATAAAAATCCAGATTAAAACTTTAAAAGTCACATAAAACCAGAATAAATTACAGTCCAGGGAAGGTTTGTCTAAAAAGAAACATTTGTAGGAGACATTTAAAAGATAATACATTTTCCGCCACCTGAACCACACAAGGGAAGGTTTTCCAAAGGGTAGGTGCTGCTACAGAGAAGGCCCGCTGTCAAAGTTCTTCATGACAATATTCTCTTCGTCTTGGAATAATGAGCAGGGCCTCCCCTGATATGTTATCAGTGGGTTCAGGATGTGAGCCGTGAAAATAGCAACTAGCCAAGCAATTAAACTCCACTCGTTACATCTGTGTGTTAATTGCTTAAGAACTCAATGAAAACCATAGCAGGTCAAAAAAAAAAAAAAAGCTGGGTTAGTTGTCAGAAAGCTGGAATTTGGGTAACACCCTGAGCTTACACTTGAATGTTTGGATGTGAGTATGCGGTTGTTTCTTCTATATATTGTGGTTTTGCAAAGTTGATAATTTGTAATTTATGGTGATACTTACTTCCCCTCCTTTTTGTATTCTTAGGGCTACTGCTGTCTTTTGCCAAATCTAGTACAATTATCTATGGTGGAGCCTTTTGGTCACACCCTACAGTTATCCATTCTTTACAAAATAAGTTTTTGTTTATTGATAGGCAAAAGTCTTAAATTGGTAAGTTTAAATATATAACTTTTTTTTTTTAAAAAAAATAGATAATAAAGTGTTGGTGATTTTTTTTTTAACTAACAATTTTAATGTTAGTTTGGTTTTTTAAAAAGGTTTTATTACTGCAGTGGCACCCATTGATTTGAACATTTATCTTTTTATATTTAGTGTATTTTAGAGTGAATATCTCTATTTTATTGAACATTAATTATTCCACTGAGGAAGACCATTGGTTGAAACGTGTATGGAGCTTGTACGGTTTATTATAGTGTTCTTTAATTTAACCCATATTGGGAGTTGTTTTTAACTATTATATTTTAGGTAATTCACTATATTAAATAATTCCTAAACATCAGTATTAACATTACCATTATTTTTGTAGATTATTATCACCAGTGTACCCAGCCCAGTTGTTTTGTTTTGCTTTAGCAAGGGGTTGGGAATATTTTCCTGCCTTTTTTAGGATTAGAACCAAAACAGGACCTTAGGAAACAAGAGGGATATGTCAGCATGTTCAAATGAACCTTGAAGTATGTAGAAGTACAAAATGTTTTAAAAACAAAACAAACACAGATGTGGGCAACCCCCTCCCTCCCAAACAACAATAACAGACCAATGAGAATGCTTAGTGCCCTCCAGGAACCAATGCCATGAAATGTTGAGTGTCAGTCAGAAAAGAAAAATAAATAAATCAGAAAACCACAAGGAGGTAAGGATGTTTAGGGGTGGCCCTATAATTAGTTATAGTGAGGCAGCCACCTCAGGTGGCGGTGTGGGGGTCGGGAGTAATGGGGAAATGGAGGAGAGAGCTGTGTGTGTCTTGCTCAGTCAGTCTTGAGCCCCCAAGCTAGCCTGTTGCCCTCAGGTGCAATGGAGAATGCTTTCCTCTGATAAAATAAGAGTCAATGGCCACTGCCAATTTCATTGGCTTTTGTATTCGGAACTGGCGAGGGGATGGCCACCAGCTTGCCCTTCGCCTCAGACAGCAAAATATCTTGGGCTGGCCCTGAGTGCATTGGCCCGCTTGAGTCTCATACACCTCATCATATCCTGCAGAAGGTGTTTCTAAAGTAGGGCTGTGCATGGACCCCCAATTCACTTCAGAATCCGATTCAGACCTCCCAAATCCTGCCAATTTTGCTTCGGATTTATTCAGACGTGTCCCTACTTGCTTCGAATCTGTTTCTGGGTCTTCCAAATCACCCTGACTCACTTTGGATTCGGGATTTGGAACTGAAGTGCTGCACAGCCCTACTCTAAAGCCTTCAAGTCTTTTCTGCTAATGAAACATAAGGGGATGACTGACTGGCTGGAACATTAACTCTTGATAGTGGGAATGGATACAATGGAGCAATATTTAGTTGCAGGTCCTACTTACTATGACTATTTTAACAATTACGTTTAAAAAGATGACATGCTTGCACCCCTTCATTATGTTTTATACGATGTAATGTTTTGGGGTTATAAAACTGATTTGTGTGTTTACTAAGATAAATTGAGAGGTAGTGCGATGTTTGAAACAATAGTAGTGTGCTTTGTCACATTACGTGCCACATATATGCACCACCTGATTTGGAGAGGGCCAAGTGTGTATCATTTTAGTGGGAAAGCTTGGGTTTTCTACCTTGGGGCCATCAGGTATTGATCTGGCCCTGAAAATAGATTGCCATTAAAATTTCATTGGCAATGGAATGGTACTAATGGGATCCGACTGGGTCAATAGGCAGATCCTGAAGTACCCCTCACACTCCGTATTTCCCTTACAGTTTGCAGGAGTATGTGACTACCTTCCAGTAAGTAAAGCAGTTAAATGAAAAGCTAAAAGCCCAGTTAGACAGATGTAGGTGCAGCTAAATTTAAAGCTATGAAGACAGATTGTAGAAGCAAGACAGGAAGAAATTGATTGAAAATGGGAGTAGCCTGAGCTATTCAATAAAAGAGTAGTAAAGAATGAGAAATACAAACCACATTGGGTGGAGAATAGATACTTAAAGCACACTTTGCTTCTGACCTTTTAAGCTCTGTGGACAGTGGTTTTGTTATACACTTTGGAGGGATTTATTGTTTAATGTTTTATATTAAATGTGTTTGTCCCTTTGAAATGCTGCAATACATTTATTTGAGCAAGAACTGGGCTTGTTTAGGTGCTTGCCTCTTTGAAGTAGGCATTCTTTTGATCATAGCATCATAGAATAGTAGAGTTGGAAGGAGCCTATAAGGCCATCGAGTCCATCCCCCTGCTCAATGCAGGAATCCACCTTAAAGCATACCTGACAGATGGCTGTCCAGCTGCATCTTGAAGGCCTCAAGTGTGGGAGAGTCCACAACCTCCCTAGGTAATTGGTTCCATTGTCGTATTGCTCTAACAGTCAGGAAGATTTTCCTGATGTCCAGCCAGAATCTAGCTTCTTGTAACTCGAGCCCATTATTCCGTGTCCTGCACTCTGGGATGATTGAGAAGAGATCCTGGCCCTCCTCTGTGCGACAACCTTTCAATATGCAAACTTATGGCAATATGCAAATAGATAAAATCTGCAGGATTGGTCAGTTTTGCCACTTTTTGAACGTGGAATTTCAAATCCAAACATCAATTTTGCCATTTGAACACGAGCTTTTATCTCAAAATTCAGAATGTGAATGCTAGGGTGGGGGTGGGGATGGAGGGCGGGGAAGGTAAATGTTTTGGACTTCAATTCCTAAAAGCCTCTGCTGGTATGGCTAATGGTTAGGAAGGCTGGGATTTAACATGTAAAAGATCTAGAGACCTTGGTTCCAAGCCCACAATTCAATTATAATTTTTATGTGAAAAGTGACTTTCCTTCAAGTGATGCATATATATAATTCTATTACATTTTTTTTATCCTGTTCTCTCCCCAAGTGTGCTGGAACATGGTACTTATGCCTTTTATCTCCTGCATTTTATCCTCCAATAGGACAAGGTACGTTAGATTCATGGTGAGTGACTGGACCAAACTCACCCAGTGGTCTTAAGGGGCTCGGGGGTGGGGGACTGGGACTCTTCCATCCTGTTCAGTATTTGGTCCTGGTGAAACTCTCTTAACTGCCTCACCACAATTGCTGCAAGGGTACAAAAGGAAGTCTTATACAAAGACTTATACACACTTTTTTAGATCTTTCTCTCAAACCACTTCTGATTTTATTCTGAGAAGTGGAGGTAATTAAAAGGACATAATAATAATATAAACTATGAGAACACGGGATGGTTACATTAAATTTTTGTGAAGATAAACCTCAAAGAGGATGAGGGAGTCTATTCTGGATATGGAAATAACTAGTTACAGCACTGAACTTGATATAAGACTGGTCTTTTAGTAGGTTATAGTTAGTGCAGATAACAGCAAGAAAAAACTGGAATTATTTTAAAGTAGATAAAGCGCTGCCATTTATTAATAAAATGCTCTAATTTAATGGCTTGGACGGCTTCATTTACTGGTTGTTATGGTAAATGTGCAAGACTAAAAGTTATTGAGGCAAATGTCAAATTGCAGTCGTAGCTGCAGTGAGCCATATGCAGAGAATGAAAGAAGCAAAGATGGCAAATATAGCTGGCTGAGTTGGCTCCTTTAAACAATGAAAGATCCATTCAGCTACTCTCCAGTCTAGCATTTCCAAACCTGGTGCCTTCCAGATGTTGTGGACTGCAAGTTCCATAATCCCTGGCCAGTGGCCATGTAGGCTTGGGTTGATGAGAGTCGTTGTCCAAAACATCTGGAGGACAATCCGCTGGAGAAGGCTGCTCTAGGCGGACACTTCAACCTAATTATCTGACAACACATTTCTGCCCAGTGCAACCCCCCAATGGAGAAGCTGCCTATGGAATTGTTGAGAAGCACAGTGCCTAAGGCAGCTTTTCCCAACTTGGTGCCCTCCAGTTGTTTTGGACTTCAACTCCCAGCAATCCCTGCCAGCATGACCAATGCTCAGGAATCCTGGGAATGATGGTCCAAAACGTCTTAAACCAAGGAACAAAACAGAGTAGCAGTAAACCCAATTAGTATCTGTATATTTATGAGGTTGTTCATTTAGTGAAGCACTGAAAATATTCAGACCTGTAGTTGACAGGTTGTGGCAAAGCGGAGAATAGATTTCCTCTGCCTCTTTCTCTGTTCATCTTTAGCTGCTGGACTGTGAAATTAAACACAACAACTCTATCCTAGTAAGCACCGAAGTCAATTAAATTGTGTCTACCAAAACAAACATGTGAGAGACCTTGTATGATAATGCTTCTGGGAACAGACTTCAAGGTAGCAAAGAGGAACAGAATTTCATAATTCCCTCATCACCACTATCCAGTACTCTTTCATTGCATGTGGTAGTGTTGAAAATTTTACTCTAGATTAATTTCTTCATACCCGGGGGACGTCTATATGGCACCCCTTTACCTACTGAGTCCCACAAAAACTTGCAGCACCGCTGCTGTGAAGCAGCAATGATAGGGTTACGTGGCATATCCAGCCAGGAAAATGTGCAGCACTGTTATCATGCGGTGGTAATGGCCAGCAAATATCAAGTGACTGAAAACCTCCAAAAGCATTTTTGTTTTGTTTTGTTTTCTGACATCTCTGTGTAACATTGTAGGTTTGAAAGCCTGCAGCTGTGCTGCTACAGTTCATTGAATTCATGTGTTATACATAACAACTGTCCTTACTTTCATTCCAGAATCAGACTTTCATGTCATCATGGTGGCCATTACTAAACACTCACCTGGACCCCACCCCCTGCCCTACATTCTCGCACCTCCCCTGCACTGGGATCCATCCCCTACCAATGGCCACTCTCTTAAACTGATCTGAAGCCACCACTGACATATGCACAAGCAACTGTGGTGATATTTGATCAAAGTAAAAACACATGATAAAATGACGCATCGAAAATGCGCAACTTCTCAGGGAATAATATGATGTGGCTGCGAATTGGCGGCAGTGTCATATAAACAACAGAGCGCAACTGTACAGCCATGACAGAGTATATACAGCATATAGACAAGCCCCCAGAGCCACACCATGTAGTTCTCTTAAAGGGTGGTCTGCCTGCAAACAAACATGAAGGTATAATTGCGCAATCATTGTTAACATGGCAATTATGTCACAAAGCCACCACTTTGGAAAAGGGTAAAAAAAAAACCCAGCAAGCAAGATGAAGAAAAAGAAAAGTAAAAACTCTGGTGTTGAATGAAGTCAAAAATATTTAATGCTTATATCCACATTGAAAAAGGTGTCTCGTCTCTTTAAGCAGAATAGACTGACTTATACACAAGCTCAACATTTCGGGCCCTAAGGTCCTTCATCAGGAGCTGCAAACAAATAAAACAGTCTATCAGAAATCTCAATGGAATACTAATTTTTTAAAAATTCTATAAAACTACAAATAAAATTAATAATAATAGTAAACACGCAGAACAACACTCATAATTGCACTTGGATTACATCAACAATCTTTCTTGATCAAATCAATGTTTGTCAGAGGGCTCCTTTTAAATATCTTGAATGCTTTTCAGTCCTTATGTTTATAAATGCCTACATGCCTAACCAGTCCATAGGTTCCCCATTCACATGCTAACTTCCACAGTTCAATGAGACCTATTTTTGTACTTGCACTTTGTTCTCTGTTGACCCGGTATCTGAGCAAAAATGCCCTAGACTGACCTGTAAAGCCATTAGATTCGAAAATCTTATGTTATTTTCTGCTGTATTGTCATCTCGAAGACTGCCTTTGCTGCATGAAATGCAATCTAAACTCCTCCAGGTCAGCCAGCTGTTATTTATCTTAATTAATTAATTTCGTAGACGATAGCTGTCCGACCAGGAGTAAATTGGAGTGTTTAAGTCGGTCTATTCTTCTTAAAGAGACAAATCACTTTTTAAAATGTGGATGTAAGCATTAAATATTTTTGACTTCATCCAACACCAGAGTTTGTACATCTCTTTTTCTTCATTATGGTTACCATTTGGGCAATGTCATAACTTACCTCCACATGGACGTAGCTGGCATCATAAAGAATTTATACATAGTATAGAATTTTTGTAAAGTACAGACATAAAAATATGTAAGTAGTATATCCTTATTGTCCAAAACTAAAACTGACCAAACATATGACTCATGTTGGTGGAGATGTGAGCTTTACTTTGCCGATGGCTTGCCCCTATGTTGGCATGATCAGATACAACAAGCCTAATATTCCTTCAGAGATCAACTCTTCTTTGGGGCAGGAGGATTCATAGGCCACAAACAATAGCATCATCTGTACTGAAGAAAAGGCAAAGCCATAATCCTGCTACCCACCATTACCACAAAACAGTGAGAAAGGAGAGCAGAGAAAGCCACCACTAAGGCCTGATGACTTATGCAAATGGTTCAAAAATATTTAGACTTAGCATGTCCCTCTATTAACAAAAAGCAGCTGCAGGGGCACCTACCCCACATCAAGTGTGGGAATGCTATGGGCTGGACAGAGATTGGTCTTCGCCACCACCCAAGCTACTATTTGCACCATTTGAAGAAAAAAAAAACCTGAGGTAAATAGAAGCTTGTGGGGAGGATGATTTTTGGAAGGATTGGGAAGAGTACTGCTTCCTTCTGCGTTGCAGATTTGGGATCCCCTGGCCCTGCCTTTTATAAACAAGCAGATATTTTATTATTTATTTATTGATCAGGTTTATTGGTTAATCGAAGTCCATTTTTAAATCACATCGTTAAATCACATACCTATTCAGACCCAAAAAGTCTTGTGGGTAATGTGGACCTCATTTGTAGGTGAGTGTACAATGTAAATTTTATTGTGTGCTTTTATACCCTCTGTAAAAGTATTATCAGAATAAACATTTTCCTCAAGCTTTTCCTTGGGGGGGAAAGTTGACCCAAAGTGAGGAACAAATCTACCCCAAGAAATGTGTAGTTTCGTTTAAGTCATGACAGAAAACGAGGTCTTTTAACGTGTTCTGGTTCACAATCTAATGACCCTCTCAAATACAATTGAATTACTAAACTGTGAACCCTCATCAAATAGTCTTTAAACATATATGTGAAGCAATATTTCCACCCTACTCTGGTGCCATGTGTCACCTGAAATTGGTTGAAATACCCTGATGCATGGTAGGGCTTTTTTAATGTGGTTATGTCACAAATGAAGACATTTTCAATACTGGCCACTAAATCCAAAAAGGATTCAGAGGGTGGTTTGAGACAGAAGTTGGGAAAAGGGAACGATCACAGGAAGGATGGGGCTATACACAAGGATAACCTTGAAATTGTTTGGCACTTCGCATATGATTGAAAACTTAATAAACTGTTAATAACAACAGCATCAACAACAAAAAAGTGCCAGATTGTGTTGTCTAACTAAAGGAAGGTTTTGCAACTTGTGTCTCTCAGATCTTATCAGATTTCAGCTCCCATCATCCATCACCATTGGCTATACTGGCTAGGGCTGATGGGAGTTGCAGTGAATGTGAAGGCTTGGGGGGGAACAGGGAGGAAAATAAGACAATTTTGGGGGAAACCCTGTTTTTCCCCAAATTCCCAAAAATCCCTGGTGAAAAAAACTTGTTTCCCTCCTATTTTTTCTTCTCCCTCTATCTTCACATCCCTAGTTGCAGTCCAACAGCCCTGGAGGTCCACAGCTTGCTCACCCCTAATTTAAGGTCCTAAGATTTGTTTCTGAACTGATAGCCAATCCAGGGAGCTCTTGTATGGCAGTCCTCTGCCTGTCTCTCCCACCGCAACATTGTTTTGTGAACCCCCATTAGTTTTTCATGTTGGGAAGCCTAAATCCTTCCCCAGTGTCTCTGATTACAGAGGAATTTCTGCATTTCAGCAGCCATGTCATCTCAGAAAGAGAAACTGGCAGTCCTTCAGTCATCTGTGGCATAGTGGAGACAGGGCTCACAGGAGTGTAGCGCTAGCACTTTTGGATTAGCAGGGATGCTGACTTCCATCTGCCACCCTCCTCAGAACTCCCTGTTCCCTCTTAGCTGCTATCTCCACAATAGCTGGGAGTTGGGGAGGGAATGAATGTTCTCTGCAACAATATAGGAAGCTGCCTTATACTGAGTCAGACCACTGGTCCATCTAGCCCAGTAGTGTAGACACTGAGTGGCAGCTTCTCTCCAGGGTTTCAGGCAGGACTGTTTCCTTGCCCTATCTGGAAAAGCTGGGGATCAAACCTGGGACCTTCTGCATGCAGAGCATGTGCTTTATCACGCTGAGCTATGGCTTGTCTAGTTGTGAACTAGGTCTATTGTAATGTACAGGTTTTGGAAAATTAAAACCCAATAGCTGTATAAAAGACCTGATCCTGGTAGAGATTTGGCTTGTTTTGGTTTGCTAGATTTGGTTTGTTGATATGAATCAATACAGGTGCCTGCATTTTTTACTTCTCCTTGGGGGCATAGCTATGGGGATTGTCATAATGAGCACCTGCACTTCAAAATTACCTCTACACCACTGCATCTGCTCACTAAACCAAACGATTCACAGCCTTTTTACCACATTGTATGTTAAGGTGCTTCTCTCCCCCCTTCCTTTTTTTAAAGCCTTCAGTACTTGCTAGTAAATGTAAAACATTTAACAATTACATGAGGAAAACATCATCATTAATTTTTACAAGAGGGATTGCATCTAGAGAATAGTGAGGCAAGGATGTTTGAACAGGTTTCATTTTCAAAAATGTCACCAACAATTTGTAGTTACAGTTATCTATTCTAATATGCCCCTCTGTGGCTGATAGCATCTTTCCATGAGGTCGCTTGATGCAAATCTGTGCTTCAGCTGCAATCCTATCCACGATTAGCTGGGAGTAATCCCCACTGAACGTAGTGGGATTTACTTCTGAGTTAACATGCATAGGTTTGTGCTGTTAGAATTGTATTCTACAGAGGATAATAAGTTGTGATGGGGAAACAAAGTAAATTAATTGTTATGCTCAGAAAATAACAATTTGTCCATGTGAGCTCAGTTGTGAGTTCTCTTCTAATACAGACTTTCATTCCATGTATACAAGGGTGTGTTTTTTTTGCACCTGAGCAATATCAAGGTGCATCTTGGGAGCTGTAGTTTGGAATCACATGATATTATGTGTCACCATGTTATGCCCCTTTTCTGACTGGTTGTTTTCATGTGGGCTACCTGTGGGATGATGTCATACAATGTGAACTTGTTGTTGTCAATTGCTGGTATGAAGATGGACTCTATTAAGTCCTCCTCCACCTTGTGAAGCCAGAACCGTGGCAGTGGCAATGGAAGCAGCTAAGAAGGCTGCTTCAAGTAATTTTTTTGGGAGGTCTGGGTCGTAGGATGACCGAAAATATCTCTGGAGGTGCTACTTTACTGTCCGTGCTCCAAAGCTTGCAACCACTTCCGAACTTAATAGTGAATTTGTCATATCCAGGCTCACTACAAAGGTGAAGTCTTACAAACAGATGTGTTTCAGCCAACTAATTATGAAATTTGGCAGCATCACTAATAATAACTAGGGATTTCATGAGAAATCGGAGAGGGCTGTTTACAAAATTGGCACCCCTGTTCGACACCTCATTTGTGGTTTTGAATGAAGTAGGGCCATACTCCTAGACTGCTGCAAGAAGGTTGTGAGCAGGGACAGCTCAATTTGAGCTCTTGAACCTTGACTACCTGCCTCTTCACCCTCTTCCCAGAAAAATAGGGTCAAATGACGCATTGCATAAAATGTGTAGTGTGTAACTGAACCTATTCTATTCTATTACTCGAGAGTAAGTGCACACAACCCTGATTCAGATTGGGACCAGCCTGCACCAGGAGGGGAGATTTAAACCTTACGCACACCCATTTGCTTCCCAAAATTTGCCTCCCCACCTCCACCCCAGGGATAAAAAATAGTATGGGGCCAGGAGCATTTATTCTCGTTCGATCAAACAAACATTAAACAAATGCAAACCACGAATAAGCTCAGCTGCATACTATGCATTTAACATAGGTCCCCTCTACAAGGATTCGCTTTTGCGCCTGGTTAGCTGATTATGCGCATAATCGCAGAAGCGCATTTACGCCTAATCCCTCTGCATGAGAGGCGGTGAGAGGCGGCAAAGCGCATTAACAGATGTCCAAAATGCGCTTTACAAGTAGTTAATGCGCATAAGCGCTTATTCACACAGTCAAAATGCGCTTTAACGGATGGAGCAAAATAAAACTCGCGATTTAACGCGCATTCGATAATGCGCATAATCGGGGAGTTCCGTTCTTGTAGAGGTAATTTTTTTAATGCGCCTTGAAAGAGCTTTAAATGCCTCTTGTAGAGGCACCCATAATGTGTAGGTTGACCCTTACCTGCAGTAGAAGGGAAGCAGTGGAGGTGGAAATGGTGCTCTGACTTTCTTTCTATTCCTGTTGGGAGGATAAATTACAAGTCCCAGGATCCCCAGTGGGAAAATTACCTTATTCATTTCAACATCCATCAGGAAGAAGGGCTCTGTGTCTGCAGAGGGAATTCCACAGCAAGGGAGAAATCATCTAAGAGGCTCTGGCTCTGCAAGTTACAGCACCTGGACTGGGGCTCTTTATTTGCCTAATTGACAGGCATGTTAATATAGGATCAGACCAATATTAATCCTAGACCATTTTGGGCTTTGGCAGTCAGTTTTGGGAACCACTGCAAATCTCTAAGCACCTGGAAGATATGATCTCTATGGCAGATAGGCAATTATCTGGCTGCCGTATTTTGGACTAGTTAAAGATTTTGAACAGTTTTCAAAGGCAGCACAATGCTTTATTTATATATTTATTACATTTCTATACTGACAGTTAGCCAAGGCAGTTCACAACAACAAAACACTGCAGTGAATAAGTCTGCATGTTATCCATCATCAAAGCTAGTTCTAAAAGCACACACAAGCCATGGGTATAGGGGCAACCTAGTCCAGTACTGATCAAATACTACATACATGTTCTGGTGGAGCACCAAGTAGAAACACCTGCAAAATATTGTTAAGGATGGGTTGTTGTTGTTTGTTTTTGGGGGAGGGCAACTAGACTCTGAGAAATTGTTAAACTTTAAGCCAGGAGTACGCTATTGTTCTACTACTACTTATATTCTTTATCACTAGATATACTCTATTTCAAGGTTTGCAGCTCAGTGGGGTTTTTTTATAGTCTCCAGATGGAATAAACCAGATTGTATGAATTGGGTTTTCAGCATATGAACACTACAGTAAAAAAAAAAAGGCTTAATAAATTGGGCTTCAGAGTAAACTGTAAAAAAATCAATATATTCAGATGAAAAGACTGAAAATCAATGTCATAAAAAGGAAGAAAATCAGCTATAATTGCCTTTATTTCAGAAAAAGCTCATCTATCTTCTTATTTTAGCCCCCAAAGCATACTAAGCTTTTGATAGATTAATTAAAAAGTTGAAATGTGTTAATTATTTTCTTTTAAATGTAGATCATAGTGCTCAATTTGCTCCTCTAATTGCTTAGATCAATTTCCTTTTTTGGAATAAAATCAATGATGAGATGAAATAACCATGTAAAACACAGAGAAGATGAAGAAATATCCTCTCCATCATTCTATACCTTTTAGATGAGCCTTTGGAGTCTAGGCAGTGATAATCAGTTTGTTTCATCTGTTGTTTATTCACCTTCCACCACATTTGATTCCCCAAACCTGGAGGCATATCTAAATAGGCCATAAAGTGGTTCCCTATCCACATTGTCCCCTGGATTGCCTCCTGTATCCTTGATCAATTTCTCTGCCTACCACAGTCTCTCTTCACCCTCACATGGAAGCTGATCCCTTCCTTACATAATTTGAAATCTCTGGCAGGATATTAATTTCCAACCACCACTGAAAGGTTTATAATAGACCCTGATTTGTGGTTCTGATGGAAGAGGTAGCAAGACCAGGGAGTCAAATGAGTTTCCTGTCTAAGAAATGATGTCACTTTGTGGGAGATGATAGTGGGCCGACATGGGCTCAGGCTCTCCCAGCTGGGTACTGTGTTAGTGAGCAGGTGAGGGAAAGTGGGCGGGGGGGCGGAGTAGCTGTGGTCTACAAAGACAATCTTAACCTGACCAGACTTCCTGTCCGGCAATTGAAGCACATCGAGTGTGTGTACCTGAGTCTGAAGGCCAGGGATAGACTAGGGATTCTGTTAGTGTACCGGCCACCCCGCTGCCTATCGGACTCCCTGGCCGAGCTCACGGAACTGGTCTCGGAGTTGGTGTTGGATTCGCCCAGGCTTTTGGTCCTGGGCGATTTCAACATCCCATTCGAGGCCGGTTTGTCAGGTGCAGCTCGGGAGTTCATGGCATCCATGACAACCATGGGCCTATCCCAATTGGTCTCTGGACCTACACATTCAGCAGGTCACACCCTCGATGCTGTCTTCAGCTCCGAACAGACAGATCTGTGGGCGGAGGTAACAAATACCTCTGCATTGTCATGGACAGACCACTTTCTGGTCAGGGTTAGTATCACAGCTACCACCCGCCCCTGCAGGGGTGGCGGACCTATTAAGATGGTCCGCCCTCGAAGGCTGATGGATCCTGCTGGATTCCAGAAGGCCTTAGAGGGATCTATGGCTGGTATCGTCGACGATCCTGTAGAAGCCCTGGTCAATAGATGGAATCAAGACCTAACTAGGGCTATCAACACGATCGCCCCCAAACGTCCTCTCCGACCCGCTTCTAATCGGGCGCCCTGGTATACAGAAGATCTCAGGGAGTTGAAGCGGAAAGGACGACGACTGGAGCGCCGATGGCGGAAAACTCGACTTATATCCGACAAGGCACGACATAGAGAACATCTTCGTTCCTATGGGGTGGCAATACGTGCAGCGAAGAAAGCTTACTTCTCTGCACGCATTGCGTCTGCGAATTCGCGTCCAGCAGAACTGTTCAGGGTGGTGAGGGGTCTAACTCGGGCACCCTCCCCCCTGAACCCAATGTTAGAGCCTTCGGTAGTTCGCTGTGATGCCTTTAACAATCATTTCACAGATAAAATCTCTCGGATAAGAGCCGACTTAGATGCTGTCGTTATAGCAGAGGTTGACAGTGGAGTGTCCAGTGACTCCGCGAGTAGGATTACACTTGATCAGTTTCAGTTAGTGAGTACCGAGGACGTGGACAAGGTACTTGGATGTGTGAGGAAGACGACTTGCCCTCTCGATCCCTGTCCTTCCTGGCTGGTCGCCCAGGGAGGAGATGCAGTTAGATCACATCTACAGCATATCATTAATGCATCTCTCAGGGAGGGGAGCTTTCCATCATGTTTAAAAGAGGCGGTGGTAAGGCCGCTTCTAAAAAAGCCCTCCCTGGATCCCCTGGACTTTAATAACTACAGGCCAGTATCAAATCTTCCATTTTTGGGCAAGGTGATCGAGAGAGCAGTTGCTTTTCAACTCCAGGCAGTCTTGGATGACACTGATTTTCTAGACCCATTTCAAACCGGCTTCAGAGCAGGATACGGAGTTGAGACCGCTTTGGTCGCCTTAGTAGATGATCTACGCCTTAGTATCGACAGGGGGAGTGTGTCCCTGCTGGTACTCTTGGACCTTTCAGCGGCTTTCGATACCATCGACCATGGTATCCTTCTGGAGCGCCTGGGGGAATTGGGAATCGGGGGCACTGTGCTTCAGTGGTTCCGATCCTATCTCTCGGGCAGGCTCCAGATGGTGATGCTTGGGGATAGCTGCTCTTCAAAAAAGGAGCTGCTGTGTGGTGTACCACAAGGTGCCATCCTTTCCCCAATGCTGTTTAACATTTACATGAAACCGCTGGGAGAGATCATCCGGAGGCATGGGGCAGGGTGCTATCAATACGCTGATGACACCCAAATATATGTCTCTATGCCTTCGACAACATCGTCAGCTAAGGATAGTGTGTCTCCTCTGAATGAATGCTTGGAGGCGGTAATGGGCTGGATGAGGAAAAACAAACTGAAGCTGAATCCAGACAAGACGGAGGTGCTTGCTGTCAAAGGCCCCAACCTGGGTCTGGAGGTGTGTCAACCAGTTCTGGATGGGGTTACACCCCCCCTGAAAGATTGTGTTTGCAGCTTGGGGGTACTCCTGGATCCGTCGCTCCAGATGACAGCTCAGATTGATGCGACGGCCAGGAGTGCCTACTATCAGCTTCGGCTGATACGCCAGCTGCGCCCCTTCCTAGAGTTGGAAGACCTAAAGACGGTAGTGCACGCACTGGTAACTTCGAGGCTCGACTTCTGCAATGCGCTGTACATAGGGCTACCTTTGTGCCTAGTCCGGAAACTTCAGCTTGTTCAAAATATGGCAGCCAGGTTGGTCACCGGTACACCTAGGGGTGATCACATTACACCAGTTTTAAAATCGCTTCACTGGCTGCCAATCAGTTTCCGGGCGAAGTATAAAGTGTTGGTTATTACCTTTAAAGCCCTACATGGTTTGGGTCCAGGGTACCTACGGGATCGCCTTCTCCCGTACAATCCGCCCCGCACACTTAGGTCCTCTGGGAAGAACTTACTCAAGCCAGTCAGAACTAGGCTGGCGGGTGTTACCCAGAGGACCTTCTCTTCCATCGCTCCCAGACTATGGAATGGTCTGTCGGAGGAGGTTAGACAAATTGACAGTCTTCATGAATTTAAGAGAGTCATGAAGACTGTCCTCTTCCGACAGGCCTATCCAGATGAATTTTAAGATGTTTTTAATGTTGTATTTTTCTCTTGTTTTTTAATTTTTTTAACTGTTGTGATTTTTATGTTTTATATTGTTGTTGTTCCCCGCCTCGATCCGGAGGGAGAGGCGGGCTACAAATAAATATTATTATTATTATTATTATTATTATTATTATTATTATTATTATTATTATTGGTATAGTGGGCACCTGCCAAGGGCCCATATCCCACCAGGGGCCCACTGAAAAGGCCCCCCTGGAGTTGCTCCTCCTCTTCAACATTGCAACCTGCTTGATAGCCTCCTCTCCTTCCAGCCCAGACAATAGTGGTGGTGAAAAGGAAGAGCGGATGCCATGGCCTCCTTGCTCCCTGGCTCTCTGCCTGTCAAGCAAGCAAGTATGATGAGAAAGAGGAGGAGCAATAGCAGTTGGTGACAATGGCGATGAAAAGGTAGATTCACTGAGGGAGGCCCAAAGGCCCTCAAAAACCTGGAGTCAGCACTGAGTGGATGTATTTATGGACAAGATCACTGTCTTTCCCCTCTCCCCCTTTCTTTTTACCTTGAGAGTCAAGTTGGATGAAACAGCAGCTTTACTGCTAACTCACTTTGTCCTATTTGGATCTTTAATGCAACAGAAGATGGTATCAGGCCAGGGAAGAAATATAGCTCTTTCCATTTATAGAAGATAGCTAGTTTATTTTGCGTGGTGCAGGAATCCTATAAATAAAAGTATATGTTCAAAATCAAATTGCACTGTTAACTCTCATGTTTTCCAGATAAATTTAACTGTCAGTCCAAATTTGTGTTGGGAGTTTTCTCAGGTGCCTGTTACTGGAGATTTTATTTACCATGTGCACGCCAATTTGGGATGATTGCTTGGATTTCACAGTTCCATGGGCATTTTTAGGTTGCTTCTGTTTAGATGGATCTGAAGGTTGTATTGTTTTGGGTATGTGAGAGATGTACAACTTTCATTGTGACCTCAATCCCCTCTGGAGGTTACCTGCTTCTTTTAAATGGGCAGAGGCTCAGTGTCTTTAATTGCTGCTTAGTAGGCTAAATCAGGGATAGGCAATCTGGTTCCCTCTGGATGTTTTGGAGTACACCTCCCATCAGCCCCAGCCGGCCATGATCAAGAGTATGCGATTATGGGAGTTAGTCCAAAGCATCTGGAGGGCATTAGGTTGCCCACCCCAGGGCTAAACCCTCAGTTGAAGCTTCCCCTATTACGGCATCTCCATACTAGAAAAAGTTCCTCCAGTTGATATGTGTCTACCCATTGTGACCCTCTCTCTTCCTCCTCTGGAGAGGATCCTTATTATCTCACCAGAATGGTAACTGGTTGAGATGATGTTTCAGAAATCTTTAGGGTGCTTTCAGATGGACTGCTCCGAGCACTACCAACCAAGGGGGTGTCTTCACTGCTCCTGGTTGCCACTGCACTTCCGCTAAATCTTGTGATTTCATTGCTGCGGGGTGACAGCAGCAAATATTGATGACAGGAGGCAGTGTAGCCTTTTCAGCAGATATTCAGTTTGCCAGGTCTACCCCCTGCCCGACCTCTGGTGACCAATTGTCAGTTGCCATCTGCCTGGAAACCCCCCCCCCCCAAATAATGCTGTAGAGAGGTTAGATGGCGGAAGAGCTGCAGTGGTCTCACTCAAGCATAAAAGTCAGGGTAAGTCAGTGGCTCCAAATCAGCAGCTGCATCATATAACCAATGCAGTGCTGATTTGGAGCCATGGCAGAGCAAAGACGACATTTAGGCACCCCCCCCCCAAGACATTGTACAACTGTTTTGTCTTTTCTTCCTTAACAGATTTTTAAATTTGTTTTTGTGGAGAGAGAGAGAGAGAGAGAGAAGAAGAAGAAGAAGAAGAAGAAGAAGAAGAAGAAGAAGAAGTGTGGAAAGACATGGGAGGGTTAGTAGAAGACGACATCATATCTCACTACCCGCTTAAAATCCTGTGAACAAGGCAGGCCAATTGCATGATTAAAGTCTCCTTAGGAAACACCCTTTGAGAGAATATGCCAGCAACTGAATATTCTACATTATAGCCACATCTATTAATTAAGTTGCCCCCAATATCCCAACCTGCTTTGGGGGGCATCTAGGGACCTATAAAGCATTCAAGTAACTGGGAGGAGATCACCTTTTCTTGAATTTGACCATCGATGGTATAATCAATAAGTGCTAAATAACAAGTTCTGTATGCTGAACAGATATTGTAGAAGCTTTGTTTATAATTACCATTTAATATAAGTACTAATCACTTCTATAAGAATATTTATCAGTAATTACTTTATTTATTCTTGCAACAATCCTTTAAGGTACATGGTTATTCAGCACTGGAAAAAATCAATCAGTAGGCGTGAGTGTGAGCTTTTCTACAAGACTGTTAATCTGTTGTGCTTACTATTAGCTTCATCACAGAATTGCGTTTCAAGCTCCACATAAAGTGCTTTTCCTTTCCTGCTTTTCCACTACATAACCTCTAGGTGGTGCTGTGATATATTGGAATAATGCAATTATATGAGGAGGAAAATTCATTTTCTTTCTCTTTCCCAAATAATACCCCTTTTTCCCTACTCTAAAAAAACCCCCAAGGAACGACTTCTGTTAAAACAGAAGTGAAACTGGAGAGTCATGATGTCATCTAAAGAATCTGTAAACAACTGTGAATAAGACATGACATGGGCACTTTAAATGGCTTGTGTAGTAAAGTTTTGTCTCAAACTGATATACAATATAAAGCCCCCCATACACACACACACAGGCTGAATTCAGACGACACAATAAGCAACTGGGGGGGGGGAACAATAGTCAGTTGTATTGACTATTGTGTCATCCGAATGCTGCCATAGTCAACTCAGCGTTGATCCTAATCCTCACTACAGTTGATTATTTATTACCATGTTGTGTGGGGAGTACCCCCTAGATGAACAACTGTAAAGTTGATTATTACCCCATCATTGACTATCGTGTCGTCCGAATGCAGCCACAGTCTGAGTCTTCCCAACTTCTCTAGCCTACAAAACTCTCTCTAGTGCTGATACAAAGAGATTTGGCATGTAGAGTTACAGATGATCTGTAGTTTAATAGTGAAATAGTTAAATACAGTTGGTAAACCCTGAGAGATACAGGCATGAACAGAAATGCAGTTTGCTGAGCTGTCCCAAAGGGTAAGTATAGTTACTAAGCTAAGAATAAAGAAACCCACAACACTATTTCAAATATGTTTCACAGCCGGTGTGTTTCACCTGAAGTTGGAGACAAATCCAATAACAATTGGAGAAGAAAATATGAAAATCAGCCATTAAATGCTCATTTGTCCAACAGTCCTAGATTTGTCCAACAGTCCTAGATGTAACATAAAACTTCTATGATATCTAGCAGAGCCTAATCCATTTAAGTATGTTCCTCCTCCATTTCTTCTTATGATTTTGAGCCCACAGAGACATCATGATCAGATCTGCATGATCACTGCATCCCAGTGGCACATGCCAACAGCCCACCATGGTTGTCAGCATGGTTAAAAAAACACTCACATTCTAAAATAGCCCATGGCTTGTGGATGGTTTGTTAATCATGCCAACAACCCACCCTCACCAGGTTCACATGACATAGCATGCCATAACTCTGATGGTGAAGTATACAGGAATTGAAGGGACAATAGGTGTGCAGCAGCATTCCAGGAACATCTTTTGCTGCTTCATGGAATGTGATTGTATCAGCTGGTTGTCATGGCTACAGGGCTGGATTTTGATGCATTTCAATATATCTAAAATGGATGTCTCTGTCATAATGCCCAAACCTATTGCACATCAGTCTTAAGGAAAGGTCATGGTCAGTACTACAACACTCCAAAGAGGGCTAGAAGTTGCACCTAGTTATATTATGTTAATGCTACTGCACGCAACTAAATCCAGAAAAACTCAAACAAACTTCAGTAATTATTATTCAGTATCCTAAGCCTATAGTAATGTAATCACAATAACAAGGTCCAGATACAACTCATGCCGCTTCTTCATAAATAATTGCAAAAAATAAAGTAAATGGTCATTTGTTGCTTTCACATTTATAAAATTCATGAGTTAGGTATTTACAAATTAGTAGTTACATATACGCTGGTGTATTCTCAAAGCTCCCAGAAGTTTTAAACACAGTTACTTTCACTGCATTAACATAAAGTGGACACCAGATGGCTTTTCTTTCTAGCAACAGTTAATTTCACTTAAGTTTTAATTAACAATTGATTTTACTGCATAGACTCGAAAACAACAGTTGGTTTCACTTTCACATATACTTGTTTAGAACAGAAAATGTTACTGCATGAATACACTGACAATAGTTGGTTTCACTTTTTAGCAGCAGTTGATTTCATTTCACTTTATAACAGCAGTTGATTTTCACTTTATAATAATAGTTGATTAACGAGTATCCGGTAATTTATCTCGTTTCGTAAATCTTCAAAAACTTCTATTTTTGCTGTACATTCTGTAAACACAATGGGCATACTAAAGTTTTATCAATCCCATAATATCAAAACCACGAGTCCTCCTCACTCATAATTCTTAATGTAGTGAGTCACTCACCCCCATATAGGCAAAAGGCTTTCACGGGTAAGTATTAAGTACTGGGACCGTCGTATACTATTTCTTAGTATTTTCCAGATACCTGCTTAGTTAAAGAGGAAACATTCAGTCTTTTACACATATCCCATATGTTATCATAATTATTAGTTGATGAAAACCTTACAGACCTGTCACCTATCGCCTTAGGCCAGCTACACTCATTAAATACTGATTGTCAGGCCTCATTGGTTTAATTGCTGTGTTAACTGCCGTCATACCATACAGTGGAAAGATTAAAGGAACGGGGCTAAATCAAGGTTCTGATTTAACTCCAGAGGTGCCACGGTGTTAAGCTTATAAATCCATCTGGCTTCAAGCTGTAACAATAGTTTATCATAATCCATCCAATTGTACTTCTGTGACTGAACGACGTCAATTACAAAAAACCTAAAATCATCAAACCTGTGCTGTTTGGCCACAAAATGGCGCAATTTGATGTATATGATGAGTAATGGGATCTTCATATTCTTTGGTCACTAGAGCTAATGGGCATATGGTACAACCATGACACCTATAGTGCCCTCTGGTGGAAAAGGAAGATCAAGTAGGTTTGATGATTTTAGGTTTTTTGTAATTCCTTTCTGGTGGCTGCCCCCTATACTTCCTGAAAAGCCCCACCTTAAGATTGGGAGCCTCCACAGCATCACCCCATGAGGTATGAGGGACTGCCACTGCAGGAAAAGAACCTGCTGTGCACTTTGCATGCAAGCCTGGATCTCTCTGAATTCCAGTTATTGGCCATCATTCAACAGCCCTGACATACATACAGAGCTCCATTCATGGAAGGGCCTTCACCATTCTCTTCTATAAGCCAAGGAATGGTCCATATGTATAATGAGAAGGTCCATGTGTATATGAAGTGTTTCACATCATGAGAAGATGGGATGAGCCTGCATCCTGCAGAGAGACTGCACCTGGCTCTTAACCGCTTACAAGACAAAGCACCCACGCTTTTATTTAATTGCTCTATTAAACAGATAGTGAACAGAACCGTCTATCAAGTTTCATTTTCAGGTTCATACCTTTCCTTGTCAAATATGATCAATTAAATGTTCTTTCTTCCCCTTTCCTTCCTGTTTATTTAAGTTGTAAACCTGTAAGCAGAGTCCTGTTTTTTGTTTAATTTCTCTGTTCTTTTTAATTCTAGGTTGTTTTCTTAGATGCGTAATAAAAATAAAATATCATTATTATAGATGCAGTTTTGAGCCTACTTCCTTTTAAGATTATTCTGAGGCTTCAGAACATAAGACTATAAATTGTGTGATGAAGTGGTGTATTAGAAGTGCACCTTAATTCTCTGTACAGCTGGGCATTGATGATGCCTTCCTGGAGAGGACATTCTTGAAATGAAACACACACACACACACACACTTCTCTTTCTTCATCCCTCTGGTAAATTACTTTTGCTCAAGAGTTTTCCTTATCTGGTAGAGGTATTAGACTCTGGTCCCAGGGTTTCCCTTATGGCTTTAGACACTTCAAGGATGGTACGGGAAGGGCAGAAATTCTGAGCTTTGCAAAGTGATCCGAGAAAAAGCAACCTTTATGGGTTTGTGGGTTTTTTTAAAAAAATCTTTTAAGTAGCTGAGCATTTTGACACAGTCCTGGATATTTTGATGGAAGTCTACAAGCATAAATGTCAACTCTGAACATCAGTGGAAAACCATATTTCTGTTGTGGAGGTGGGGAAATAGGAAAGAACCTCTTGTGGTTTCTATCACAGCCATTGCTTCTGTAAAGCACTCTAAGCACATGACCTCTTAAGCATATCTTGTTTCTGCCCAGCTGAATAATGAAATATGATTGGTCTCCAAGCACTTATTGCCTTTATTTTTCCAGTCTCTGTGTCACAGTCATGCTATTTTTGTGGCTGTCTCCTTTCACTGGTGAAGATGTCTAGCTGTTGTCCTCCTGAAAAATGCCAATAAAAAGGCTGCCTCTCATTGGCCTAATGAAGAGCAGAAATATTGGCTAAATTTCTGCACATCTAAAGAACATGGAGAGAGACTTCACTGAAGAAGAAATCCAGCAGACCCTCTGTCTTCCCTGGGACATTGGCAAGGTCACGGATGAGGAAGAGAAGCAGTTTTGTCAGTGAGTACTAATACTTAATTTTGTAATGTGCTTTTTATGATTTTTATATGATTCTTGATAGCACAATCGATTTGTGCTATACAGAAGAACATGAAATACATTTGGTCCCATGCTTGTGTATGTGACTCCTGATGAATGCAACTAGAGATGATGTTCTCATTGTCATATCTTGTCTGTGCTTCCATTTGTATACGTGGTGCAAACTGTATAACATGTATTCACAGAAAGAAGAATGAAGAAAAATAAAGTTGGTTACTACTAATTTGTGCAGTAACAGTTGTGTGTCATGGCAGTATAACTAATTTCTCTCAAATATTTTTCTTTCAATCAAACATTACATGTCCACATGTATGGGTGTATGTTTTTTTGCTTTCTATATTAATATGGACAAGAATGTCTATATGGTTTTTAATATATGAGACACATGTAGTTAATGCAATAGCAAAGGTGTAACTGAAATGGCAGCAGAGCAATATGACTTCAGTGTCAAGTTTTCTATATGTTTTAATTCCGTTTAAAAAACGGGGGGGGGGGGGGATGCAATGCTCCTAAAACAAATCTCAAGAGTAATTGCGGATGTCTCTTTTGATCAGCACAGAATGTGGCACTGTATTTATTTGCTTAACAAATGCACACATAACATGCTGATGTTACTGTTTGTTTGTTTTTTAAAACAAAGCATGAGATGTTAATGGATGCACTTCTTAAATAAAGTGAACATTTTTAATTGAGGGGCTGTAAGGTATTTACTGCCTCACATTTTGCTAACGTTGTTTTTTGTAATATCAAGGGACTGCAGAGAAATTGGGTACAAGCACAGATCTGATTCCTAAAAAAATAGCTTTTAGAATTCCCACTAACCCCAAAGGTAATTATTTATTGTTATTATTTGTTACATTTTTTAAACCCATCTTTCCAGGGCAGCATGCATGGTTTCTCCCCACTGTATCCCCACAACAAACCCTATTAGGTAGGGTAGGTTAAGAACAAGCGAATGGCCCAAGGTCATCCAGGGAACTTCATAGCTGAGTACAGATTTGAACTTAGATCTACCCAGCTAAGCCGAGCACTCTATCCGCAACACCATCACATCCTGAGATAGCATAAAACTAGGTTTTTTCCCCCTTCAGTGTCTGGACTTTTACTTCAACGGCACTGCTTTCCTGTATCTCTAGAAAAAGTCTTTCTGTAGAATTGTGGTTTTGTTTGTTTTAAAAAAATGAAAGCCATAAACATGACTTCATCTTTAACCCCACCCGCTCCCCACATGTGAGTTTTTCACAAACCTTGGTAGAAGACAACCCTTCCACAATGCCACCTAAGCTGTCACTGCCTTTTGTATGCTGCACCTTTCAAACAGCAGATGCAGGGAGAGAAAATAAAAATAGTAGAGTTTGGAGCTGCCTTGTCAAAAGTTCTTGGGCAGTAGTAACCAACCATGCTCAGGCATGGGTAAGACAGTAATTTCTTTGGTATCCAAGGGTACAGCTGCATTGGGAGCTTCTCAGGTCCCCTGCAGCATTTTAGTAGTGAGGCAGAAGCAACCCTGAGAAATTTTCTAGAGATCCTTGCACAAACATCAGTACTCCAGGAGGACAGAGTATACTTCTTGTGCTGGAATCATCTATCTGCCTGGACTGTGACTGCATGAGTACAGCTAGCTCTGAAAAAGGGCTTAACACTAACCTAGCCTAAATACTACATGCCTTGGGTAGATACATGCAATGCTTCTAGCACCATCACCTTCTCCTTCCTTGCTCTGGTTTTAAAGTTGGTTGCAAAAAACAGACTAGAATCTTCAGGCATCAAAATAGATTAGAATCCCATAAGGATGCATTCAAAGAATAGAACCAGTGTTTGTTTATGAGTATAAGCTGCTTATATCAGGGATAGGAAATCGTGCAGGAGGTCCAAGGGCCAGTTTAGCTCCCACATATGCCCCCCTCCATGTTCTGCACTGGGAAGAAAAAAATGCTGGTTTGCTGCTGAATTTCGGTGACAAACCACTCCATAGTGTTCAGTAGTGATAAAAGGGTATTTGTAAGTGAAATTTGACCTTCTTAGCACCCGTAACAGCTATCTTTTCATGAGTGTAAAAAAAACCAGTTAACATTTGGGGGGAGCTGCATGCAGCCTGCGGGGCACATGATGCCCAGCCCTGGCTTATATCTACAGATTTCAAAGTGGGATACACACATAAAAACCAACACATAGAATATATCCTATCTACACATCCAAACTGCACAGGGAAGCCTTGCATAAATAGATGTGTCTTTGACATGTGCCTAAAAATAATTTAAAAGTGTTGCTGCATGTCTGATCTTAGGTGGAAGATTATTCCAATTAGAGGGCCCCAGAACGTGAAATGTCTTGCTCCAAACATCTGTGGAGTGGACCTCAGGCATATGTGTTACCACGAGGAGGGCCTCACCAGAGAACCTCAAGGTTAGAATGGGTCTATAGGGGGAAGGCAGTCTTTGTGCTACTATTGCACTTGATCATGTGCCATTAAGGGAGGAATGGGCAAGCTTTACCAAATGATTCTAGCCCTCTTCAGGCATTCATTCTTCTGGGTGGAGAGAAGTGCCCCAGCCCTCCCTCCCCCTTCCATCATTGCATCCGTCACCCTGCATGCATGGAAGGCAACAGTTCTGAAGAGAACAGCCTCCTGTATCTGTGGGGGCTCTCCATGCAATCAAGAACCCTGGTTTTCTAGTGTGCCTAATTATGTGAACAGCCCCCATGGATACAGGAGGATCCTGTATGCCTACAGGGCGACAGGGGCAATGTTGAAGTGGGGGGCAAGGCTGGAGCATTCCTCTTCTCACAGAATAGGGGAGGTGAATACCTGAAAAGGGCTTCTGAATATGCTAGAAGTGTCCTTTATGAAGAGCAGCTCAGATTCTTCAGGAGATTTAATGTTTCAGTGAGAATAAGTCTCCTCTACCTCCTTCATTCCTCAATCATGTGTTGCTAACTGTCATCTTGCCTGGATCCATACTTCTGCCGATTTCCAAGTGGATTTCCAAAGACAACTTTATCTGTGCCAAGTGGTGTGTTGTGGTATCCTCTCATCATCTCTCTCCAGATGAAGAACCATTCTTGATTGGATCTTGGGATGAGCTGAAAGCAAAATTGCTCGTGTCTAAGGGCCAAATTAGGCATGGCTAGTAGCAGTCCTGCCATCAAGCTTCAGCAAATAGCAGCTGTAGAAGGGGTATCTGGACAAGGACTGCACTTTCGAAGGGGGATGTTAACCCATTTCTCCTTGCACTCCTTTCCAAATGAAAGTCACACTCTTCCAGCTGCGACTGCCCCCATTAGTAAAACAAACCTACCTAACATGTGCAGGTGTGTTTTGGCTGACAGGGCAAATAGCAGTGCTGGGACATTTTCATCAGGAAAATGGCATGCCCTCCACCCATGACTGCAATTTGCAAAGGTTTAAAGAAACTGGAGAGCTATTTGTCCATCTCATGGTCATATCTAGTTTAGTCCTGAAAGGGGAAAAATATCATTTTAATTTCCAGCTAACTTGTAGGCATGACCTCTCCTTTCTCTATAGTCCACTTTGTCCTTCTTATTAGATATAAAAGCTACAAAAGGACAGTTACAAAACCTGGATTTTTTCAAATACAAGATGGCAGTAAACACAGATTCAACACCCATTAGTATTACAGAGTTCTATCATTGTATTTCCCAGAACTCTTGATAAGCAAAGGATTTTATGTTCTGCAATGCAGGCTTAGAAGTTGAATGTATTTGATACTGCTTTCTTCATCTGGCCAAACATACACTAAAAAAGTCCCTTTGAAGATAGTGATTACATTTTGACCTTTTAGAGCTTGCTTCTAGAGTAAAGATTTTTATCTCACATTACAGATAATTGCTGACTGAATTTAATGCAATCCTCCCAGAGAGCAGGCGCTGAAGAGCTGTGGATGTCTGCGATTTAATAGATCATTTATCTTGCTGGGGAAGGGAGTAGTAACTCGATCTCTCCCCATCCGAAGGCCTTGCAATTTCCTACCTGTGGGCTGTGTTTATTTGTTCATACGTGCTTCTCACAAACTGCAGTACAAGATATTAATCCTGCTTATAGTTAATTACTACAATCCAAAGAGAGCTGGGCATGACCTCCGTGTCATGCCCAGCTCTCTTTGGGCTGGGCATGACACGGGATAGAGTGTCCACTTACACACCACCAAAAGGGAGGGAATACATCACCTGACAAAAAGGGACAGAGGTTTGCATACAATTTGTATATGTGAATTATATCTATAGATGAAAAATGAAAAAAAAAATATCAATACAACAATCTAATACCATAGTTTGGATGACTGCGACCAGGTGACCTGTGTGCCTATTCAATCTGCTATCCTGGTGTTAGGCAACTTTAAGGACCCTGCTCTCTTTCTATGTTTCTTGATCTTTAAAAACTGGGCTGGACATCCCTTCAAATAGAGGATTGTCTGCTGTAAGAGACATGGCAACTCTATGAAGTAGCTCTATCCTACTAGATTGCAGATAATGGCTGTAAAGCAGGAGTAGGCAGACTTCAAGTTGGCAATATCTGTGTTTTTGTTTTGTTTTGTTTTTACTGAACCCCAAGATCCACCAACCCGAAGATACAAAATAGTGAGGGGGGGAGTCGAGACTTCGAATTAAGGAACAAGCACCTTTTTATTTTCAGTACCTGAACTGACTTCACACTTCTCTCACACAAAAATCTACTCCTAGTTTTCATTCATTTCCGCAGCCTAATTTTTACTTTTCTTGCTATATTGTTAAACAATTGGGAGCCAGAAACCCTTGTTGATCTACTGCAAATCAGGGAGAGATCTGCCTGAATAATAGAATAGTAGGGCTGGAAGGGGCCTATAAGGCCATTGAGTCCAACACCCTGCTCAATGCAGGAATCCACCTTAAAGCATACCTGAAAGATGGCTTTCCAGCTGGCTTTCCCTAGGAAATTGGTTCCATTGTCGTATTGCTCTAACAGTCAGGAGGTTTTTCCTGATATCCAGCCAGAATCTGGCTTCCTGTAACTTGAGCCCATTATTCCGTGTCCTGCACTCTGGAATGATCGAGAAGAGATCCTTGTCCTCCTCTATGGGACAACCTTTCAAGTATTTGAAGAGTGCTATCATGTCTCCCCTCAGTTTTCTCTTCTCAAGGCTTAAAATGCCCATTTCTTTCAGTCTCTCCTCATAGGGCTTTGTTTCCAGACCCCTTATAATCCTCGTTGCCCTTCTCTGAACATGCTCCAGCTTGTCTGCATCCTTCTTGAAGTGTGGTGCCCAGAACTGGACACATCTACCTTCTTCCCATCCCTGCTGTAAAGTATTCCTGGAGATTAAGGGCTTCTTCATGCAAGCGAAATAAGGCACACTCCTGACTGGCCACTCACAGAAGTTTGCGGTTCATTTTGACATCATGAACCTCCTCCTGCACGTCTCCCATTCCTTCCCCCGGTTATCCCGTTTTTTTAAAAAAACCTTGGATATCCCAATTCTTCTGAAATATCTCAGGATTTCCTACTATGTGAAGGGGAAGTTGCGTTACCAAACACCCACCAGAGGGTACTGTCCCTCAATACTACGAGCACTGAAGTTTTCAAATACAGACCACGTGATCTCCCTTTTCCTTCCATGTAATTCAGCTCATTACATTTGCGGAAGAGAAGCAGAAAGCAAAGCACCGGTAAGCTAATGTGATTTCCCTTTAACTTAAAGAACCCCTAGTTCTCTAAGGTGGGGTCCTTATAATCATTGGCCACTTATTTAATTTAGAGTCATTCTAAATTAGAGTAAGGATTGGATCCATGATCCACCTCCCAAAAAAGGAAAGGACCTTCCACGAGAGGCAGGGACTCCATTCACAGAAAGTCCCTCCACCTGATTTTTGGGGATCCCCTCTCCCCATGCTATAACTCACCCCAGTCAGCAGGGTCTCATGACTTCCTGGCTGCATTCAGACAACACATTGGTGTTAATGGTGGGTTGAGTAGCCAACTCACAGTTGGTTATTTTGTGGGTACTCCCCACACAACATATTCCTACACAACTGTGGGTGGTTGGGGCCAGCATTGAGTGGACTAATAGTCAACCCAGCATTTAACTGACACAGCCCCCGCCTCTCTCCCCACCCTCCCTCCTCCCTCAGTCCTCCCAGTTCTATCCCAGCAGCCTCTGCAAATTGCACCAGTTGTAGCAGAGTAGCAGCCGCTGCTTTGGTCGCTCTTGCTACCTGTCTCTATGGGCTTGTGTTTTAACCCACTCACCACACGCCATTAACCCACTCACCCCTCCACACAACACTTTAAACAACTGGCTTCGAGCTAAACAACTTGCAAGCCAGTTGTTTCTCTCAGTTGCTTATTTGGGCGGAATAGCATACCGTCAGTAGTTTGTGAGCAGCGTGTTACCCTCCACACAACACAATAAGCAACACAACTGATGATTGTTCCCCCCCCTCCTCTCAGTTGCTTAATGTGTTGTCCGAATGCAGCCCCTGTGTAGCATTTCAGGAGGCTGCAAGGGCTGACATGAGAAGGAAAGGGCAGGGAAGTCCACTACTATCCACGCAGTTAGTCCAGTGTAAATCTGGATCCAACCCTAAGTTAATAGAATGCTGGACAATACTAATTCAGACTTCAGGGTGCATATATGTGTATGTGTGTGATATTTAAAATTCGAACTTGATTTTATGTATTTTTTATTTGTTCATTTTTGATCCCATCTTTTCATCAGGCACCTTTACACATTATTTTTTAAAAAATAATTTATCTTCTTCTGCTATTGTTTGCTGAAGATGTCTCCACTTGTGACAGCTGAAAGCAGAACAAAGGTATTGTCTGGTTTGTGCTTTGTGTTCAGAAAACTTAACAAGCTGGAACAGAGTTCTTTCTCAAAGGGATTGATATGCAACAATCCCAAGCTGGAGAAACGTGCACTTGAGTCGCTTTTACTAGAATATATTATCTTCTTTCTAGTGCACATAAAACAGTGCATGCTTTTTAGAGGATCAGATTAATAATCTTTCAAGGTTCTTTGTCAAAGGACCTTAGGAGCTCTATTTCTGGATATCTGTACACAACACCTCTTGCAACATTGGCATTTTACTACTGGAAGTATTCTTCCTGCTGTTTGAGTTTTCATTTGTTTTGCTATACTAAGGTAGCCATGTGTCCTATGTTATAGAGGGCAATCCTCTGTTTGAAGGTGTCCTCTAATATTTGAAGGACTGTCCAGTCCAAGTTCCATCTAAAGATAAATGGGCCTTAAACTTGCCCATCTACAGTTAGCATCTGGACAGCAGGCAGAGCAGGCGCACAGGTCGACTGGTCAGAGGGTTCCTCTAAACAAGCGATTTATTGCACTCTCATGATTGGCCACTGACGAAAGTTTGTGGTGCGTATACATGACATCATCAGTGGCCAGGATGTCTCCCGAAGTGTCCATTGGAAATTCCGCCATGAAAAGAATCACTTTTAAAATGGTAAGATCCTGAAAAAAGCAGGATCTTCCACCACTAGATGGTGCTGTCTTAATGGAACTGAACAGAGAGGAAGTCTTCAATTCAAACCACCTGGTTGCCCCTCTCCACTTGTGTAATGCAGCCCATAACATTCATGCCAAAAAGCAGGAAGCAAAAATGCCCTGGGTAAGCAACGTGATTTCCCCTTAATGTAAAGACACCCATTGTCTTCTTCACTGTGATGAGATGTATTGCATTGCTATTGGAATTGCAATAATAATGCTTTCTAAATTTGCATATATATATATATATATATATATATATATATATATATCTTATGAAAATATTATGCAAATCCAGGCCTTTTTGTCCTTTTTAGTGATGCACTTCCTCTGTTTTGGCTCTAGACAAAGATTAGGGAAATTGGTGTTTGACAAATAAGGGCGAGAAGGTGGTGCTATGGTCATGGTGGAGCAGGGGATTGGAAGGCTATATCACCAAGGGGGCTTGAATGCTGGTGACAATGTTGGGCTGCAGGGGCAAAATTTAATCGATTTTAGGAAGAAAGAAAAGGAAGCAGAGTGGGAGTGGCTGCAATTAGAGAAAGGGGAAGCCAGAGGATTTCACTTCCTGTTTGTTTGCCAAAAGCTGTAAAAAATGCTATGGGCACAGATTACCCTTGGATTTCTCATTATTAATTCCACATTCACTTAGTCCCCATTGAGTCCTACACTGTGCAGAAAGTGCTGCATAGAACTATATTCAGAATAAAAGATGTCAACAAAAGCACTCAGGTAGTGCTTGACCTTGCTGACCTGTTGGGGAGGTAGGGGCCCTTCAGGATTGGGGCATTTCCCCCCCCACCAGGGCTTTTGATGAAAGCTAACCTTCTGGGTTAATCAACTGGGAGGTAGCATGGCAATAAGCAAGCACTGGCTTGTTTCCATGGTTACAAGGAACAACTCCCTTTAACCTCTTTAAGGAGGAAACATGTGGCCAGTGTGACTCCCGTACCTCTGCGGCAGTCCAACGCTTCACTTATGACATTCCTGGCAGCTTTTCAGCCTGTGGTTTCCAGAACAAAATTGATTCTTGAGCCAAGACGTCAAGGTAATGTATTGTTTTGTTATATGTTGAAATTAATAAAATTATTTTTTTTTTAAAAAGGTAATGCCAAATAAATCCATAATGAACAATACATGTGTCAGAGAGCCAGCACATCTGAACCTCCTCTGAAACACTTTCCCAATGGTAGTTTGGTATTAATTTACTGGGGGGGGGGGAACAGTAGTAGTCTCCTGTTGTTTCAAACATGCAGATAATACCTAAGCAGAGAGTATAGGCTTCTTTTCTTTGGGGTAGAAAGACATGTATATATATATCACACTGTTTTCAATGACAGCATGCTCTGTGATTCCTCGCTCAATGGTATGGAATGCTCATGAGATGCTACTTTTCCACTTCAGCCTGGTGGATAAAGTAGTAGTTTACAGTGGCAGTGCAGAAAGAACAGAAGAAAAATATTTTACTGCTGAAGTTGTGGGTATAAAGTATTACGTTTTTTAAAAGTAGGTGTGTGAACGTATCCTAAAAACAACATTGCACAAGCAGAAACTCTGTGTTGGATTGCTGATAGGTTACACCAATATTTCTGTTGGCTCATAACAGTTCTGTTTAGCAACACAGTGCAAAACTGAAACATATCTGTAAAAACAGGTTCCATTTCTCACTGGCCCATCTCCCCACTGTAGATAGCTAGCTACCTACACTGAGCTCTAGCCATTGTTTGACGGGCAGGAGAGAAGTGTGGACTGACACTTCCTAATGGTCCCTGTTAATTGTTTGGATACCAGGGAAGATCAAACAACACCCATATATTGCATGAATCAGATGCACTGTTCAGATATCTCATGCTTCCAGGTTTCGAGCTTCCATTGTAATGTCTGAAGCAGAACTTCAATGAAGGACTTAATCATACACATCTCCTTTGGTGATTTCTGTAAAAGTGCAAAAGGCCAAAGTGTGACACACAGACCCTGTTCAGACGACACACTAAGCATGATTAGGCTGCTAACTCTGGCTGCAGCAAATGGTTAGTGTGTTTAAAACATGGTTATGAAGCTACCATGGTTAGGAATGGTTCACACAAGACACTAAGACATGGTTCACACGACACACTAAGCTATAATGTTTAGTTCAACATGCTTAACCACTGTGGCTTAGTGTGTTGTCTGAACAGGGTCACAGTTGTTAGAGCTTCTAATGCTGCGTGAAGCTAATCTTGGACCCTCCTGCTTCTTTTCATTTGACATTGTCTGTCTGCTTTACTTCTCGGCATCTTTCTTCCCACATATTCTCCAAAGCACACTGTATAATGTGGCTGTGCTTATGAAACTAATGGGCTAAATGTTAAAATCCAAATGCTTTAGCAGTACACCCCCACAGTTCTCAAATGCTGAGGTTTCGTTTCATCTGTGATGTTACATAAGACTTACTTCCATGCTAAACTTACCAAACATGATTTAAAGAAATTAGGTCTACTTAGCAAAATAGACAATAGACATATGCAAATGCCAGTTGTTGAAAACAATATTTTAAAATATATTTTTCCTCAACTCTGGTTGGAGCTGTGTTTTGAATAATCCCATCTCAAGGATTCAAGGTCAATTGTAGTCCTCGAATTCTAAACTCACTGGGTTGCATCCAGTGGTATCCTTCCATTTGCTGAAGGTCTCCACTAAAAGTAGGGGGGAGGCAATTTTAATTGATTCCCCTGCAACCCCCTGTATCACCTCCTATACTGTTCCTGAGTGTCTGGCAACCCTCTGAAGCAGAATTTCAGAGGACACAGAGGAAAGGGAGAATTGGCCAAAACAGCTGGAACAAAAGCCCTAATGTGAATGCAGCAGCATCACTGAATGCAACTCACTGGTATTACATTTGTCACATAGTACATATCAGATTAATTCAGTATGTACAGCTGTGCATATGGCATTTAAGCTGTTCACTTTACAATTTTATTAGCCAGCATGTATCTTTCTTTTCTTTGGGAACTCCAACTGTTCCTATGGAGAGAGTCATAAACATTAAAGTTTTTTTAAAATCACTCTTGTTTCGTCCCTGTTTCAATATTAGAGACAATTAATGATTTTATTGTGGTGTGGTGCACCACTTCTGTATGAACATTTCCTTGAATTATAACCATTGGTCTAATATGTATTTATTATATCTGTCTGTCCGTCTGTCTGTCTGTCTGTCTATCTATCGGTCTCCATCACATTAGTATGAATATGCATTTCCTATTCTTTAAGTAGATAGGAGTCAATAAGAGAACCACACCTCTCACTCCATGGTTGCTACATTTACTCTGGAGCCTTTGGTGAGGGACTTTGTCAACAGCTTTTAAAAGTCTAAGTGTGTACCAGTTTGTTTCACACTACATGTTGGTTAACACGCTCAAAGAATTCTGAAAGGTTTGTGAGGAAGAATTTCCTTTTTGTAGAAGCTTGACCTTCTACGTGTTCAGTGATTCTGGCTTTAATCAGATTTTTTCAATCAGTTTGTTTATCCAGGACATATGGCAGGTTAATAGACCATAATTTCCCTGTTTTCCCCTGGAAAACTTTTTAAAGATTGCTGTTATGTTGGGTACTTTCCAACATGCTGGTACAGAAGCTGATTTTAGAGACAAGTTGCATATTTTTGCTAGAAGAGCCACAATTCTGCACAATTTTTCAGGACTCTTTGATATATACTATAAACCATGTGGGGGCATAGTCTGAAGACACACAAATCAAGTCTGGAGCAGTTCAGTGATTGGAGCAGGGCCCACATGTATATTGCCTTGAGTTCCCTTGAATATTTTGCTCACCTTATTATTGAGTTACATTTATTTTTACATTACTACTCATATTCCTCATGTGGGAAGTTCTTCCACTCTTTAAAGGAAGCTATTTTGCTTTTTATAGCTTCTTTGACTCTGCCAATTAACCACACTGGTATTCTGTTCAATTGTTTTGGTCCCTTGAAGTTCCAAAGCTCCCATTGTTAGTTTTGAATAGACTCTAAACATCCTGAAGGGATTTGACCTTCTTAACTCTCCTTTTTAACTTTCTTTTAACTAATCTCATCTTGAAGTGGTTACGTCTTCTCTCAGCTTTCTGGGGAACCTACCACATACACAGGACTAGTCCTACTATTAGGCAGAATGAAGCAGTTGACTCAGGTGGCAGTTGCAGGAAGGCAGTAGCAAGTGGTTGGAAGAGAGTGTTGTGTGTTACACAGCCTGCCCTGTGACCTCTAAGTGAACCTGCTGCCTTCAGGTGCAGTGGAGAATGTTGTCCCATCACCAGTGTTGAAGAAAGATTCCATTGCTTGTCCGTTTGGCTTTTGTACATTGGAGGGAATACCATCTTGCTCTTCACCTTAGGCATCAAAATGTCTTGAGCATGTACTGCATTTGATAGCACTACAGTTACTGTTGCAGATCGGTTCAACAGCACTGACATCACCACTCTAGATCCTGGGAAGTCCTCTGGATTAAATTGAGGATTGCCTCTCTAGTGATTGATTTTGATTACCCTGAAAGCAGTCTAGTAATCCTACACTGCACTTTAACCTCTTCTGAAAATGGAGTCTCGTCCCCATCAAATGGTATGCATTTGGTTTTCTTTGCACTTGGGTTGATGAAGTCTCTTGCAAAGTAGAGTTCCAGTAAATATATGGCTAGCATAATTATAGCCTATTTCATTCAATTGTAACTCGCCAAAGAAAATGTTTGAAGCCTTATTTCTCAGTCTATAAACCAGTCTCCCATTGACACATGAATCTATCTGAAATACACATCCTGTCCACATCTCTTTCATTGCTTTGTGATGCATAAAATTGCAAAAGGTGAAATGCAGGAAATTATGTACTTGAAAAAAAGAATCTGATTGCTATAAAGAGATGAATACACATTCAATGAGAACTCTTTTTGCTTTTTTTCAAAGAATTCATTTGCTACATGTTACTATATTTCTTCCCTGCTTAAAACAAAACATGTTGGATGGATATGAATACAGCGTTCATATATTCTCGGGTACCTGGTTCTTGGAATGAGACATTTGGTAATTATAGGCCTGAATTTGATTGTGATTATTTGGTTACAAAGAGGCCAGACTGAATGCAGAATTCAAGTTAACGTGTGTACATCTGTACATGCTTTCTTATAAATATAGGTGCACATTGTTTTTTGTTTTTGATTTTAAAATAGTTTTACTCATTTGAAAAAAGGAATTTGTTTGCAGCTGGATTCTGTTTGCAGAGCAGGCAAGCAGGCAATGATACAAAGTGGCAAAAGCAGATGATGCAATCAAAGGTGAGGTGGGTTTCAAGTTCTGGAACTGGCAGACAGGGAAGGCTAGTGAGTTGAGTCTGTTCAGCAGCTTCTCCAGATAAGTTACTTTGAGAGTACATCTTGATGAGGGGTTTGCCCTGCAGTGGATTTGGAGTGGTGGCAGGTCATCTATATGATGCAGCCGCCATCACGAAGCCATCCAGGGGCACACCTCCAAAGCTCCGCTTTAAAAAGTCGGGCACTTACCCCGACTTTTTTTGCTGGCAACGACGGCATCTGCAGTCTGTTGCCTTGCTCTGGAGCTGCTGCGGAGGTGTGTCACAGCCGATGGCGACCCCTGATTGGTCGCCATAAGCTGGACAGAGAAGGGGTGGACTAGTGAGCCGAACGCTTGCTGGACCACCTCCGCGCCTCTGCAGACCATCATTTTAAATAAATAAATAAATAAATAAATTTCTCCCCCTGTTTTTTTTTTAATGTTTATTTGTAAATGCGAAGCTTCACATTTACAGATAAAAAAAAGAACCAAAAAAAGGCTGTCCCCCCTGAGCGCCTCTGGAATGTCTCATGGCACACAAGGGCTTGGGTGCACGGGTGCGAGGAGGCAGCAGCAGCACCTTCACACAAAACCTGCACTTGTGCTCCTTCCCATGCAGATAATGGGAAGGAGCGCCAATGCAGGAGTTTGAGGCCTCGGGGTGCAGATGCAACGCTGTCAAACATGGCCTGTCTGAGGAACAGACTCAGTTGTGAGAGCTTTAGAGAGCCTGATGGGTCTCGATGTTCCCAAGGTGACTGGAAACTTAGTTAAGAAAATTATGAAGGGGGCAATCCTATGCATGTTTCGACAGAAAAAGTCCCTACAACTCTGAACATTCCCCAGCCAACCTTGCAATAACAAACATACAATGAAAAACATTAAAAATAATAAATAAAGCATACAGACCAGTGTAACAAACCAAAACAGCTTCCTGTTGTGTTTCCTGCTGTCAATAGATAGCATGGGGTTTTGCATGAGAAAATTTTACTCCAAAGGCCTAAATGGCAGGTAGGAACACATTTCAAGGAAGATAATAAAATAATATATGATGCATCAGAATGCTAATATATACAATTAAGCTGACAGATATTATAGTTATTCTCAGGAAAGATTTATGATCTATTACTATTAGCTAATATTGAAACCTTCCCTAGTAAAAAAATGTTCTTGGTAGCACAGTGTGTATATTGCCATGTAGAAACCTGGGGGGCGGGGGCGGTGATCCTTCAAGTAAACATTTCCACTTATTGGACAGATTTTGTAAGACTAGATTCCTCTTTGCTACAGCTTTGGGTATTAAAGACCAGCTAGAGCGTTGGAATAGATAGTCAACCAGTCGTCAGCCAGTCCCTGGAGTAGGATTTTATCTTCAGACTAAAATAAGAAGGATCAGAAACACATAAATGCCCTACAGCACTGGTACATTTAATAATTCCTCCACCAGAAAGTACAAGCATCCCAGTGGAAGCCGTTAAACATTTTCTTTTTCTCCACTTTAAAACACGTTATGACTCATTCCTGTGCTGTAAATTAATATTAAAAACCTTTCAGCACCATAACCAGGAGCTATAAAGCAACAGCAACAACAAACTAATAATTCAGAACATCTTTCTGACCCATGGGTCTCTTGAGAAGATGACAGAAAAAGTCTCTTATACTGAGTTACATTTTATACAGAGTTGCATTAAAATATTCTTCAGGTTCTATTTTTGGATCACAATTTCAGTGGGGTAGAATTCCCCACCCCCGCCCCAACCACCACTTATATTATGCAAATGTTCGCTTTTTTGAGGAATCCTGCCCTGTGCCATTTTGTTTCCTTAAGTGCCGCTGCTTTGCTTCTCATCATTGCAAGTCAGTATGTCCCATGGTCAGGAATGCTGGGACTTGTCATCTCAAAAATCTAGGTATGCAATTTGATCTGCAGAGGTGACTGTGGGGTTGTGGGAAATGATGATGAACAACTTAGGACCTGCTACTTCTCATTTCTTAGAGCATCTCCTTATGTTGAGAGTTGCAACCCAACACATCTGACAGGCACCAGGTTGGGGAATGTTGTTCAAGAACAAGGGAAGGCAGAATGTAGATCTCCAGATGTTTTGGAATTCAACTTGTAAAAGCCCCTATCAGCATGGGCAGTTATCAGGAATGCTGCGAGTTGATGTCCAAATCATCAGGATAGATCTATTTTCTGCCCACATCTGTACTAAAGTATGATGTTTTCCAGCATTAAGATATGTGATCAATCAAGGAACTACAAAAGAGCTGCATCACTTTAAATAAACTGTCAAAACCAAATGAAACAACAATGAATGAATCTTGAATACCTAATCCAGATAGCCCTTCAGACATCAACATTAGTTTTCAACACATGGCATAGGATATCTGTTTCTTGAATATCAGATAAAGGATTTCTCTTACTTGTTCAGCAGTGTGAGATCAAAGGCAGAGCTACCACCTAATACTTTCATGCGTAAGTATTATTTTAAAATTAAGTATGAATTGATTTTTGTCTTCCCCATAACACATAACATGGGAGTTACAGTGCAATGCATCTGGAGAGCACCAGGCTGGAGAAGGTTGACTCCTATACATGTCTTCTCAGAAGCCAGTGCCACTGAATTCACTAGAGCTTTCTCCCAAGAGGTTTAGGATTGCAAACTAATCTCATCTGAAAGGTGTTCAAGACAGCCAAACTAAACCTCTTCTGCTCCACTGTTGCTTTGATGAGATGATGTATTGTGCAGTGATTGTGGGGAGTGAACAGTATATTTTTTATAAATACATTTAAAGAAAAAAAACATTGGTTCTTTGAAAGGCAGGATATTGACCAAAAGTTGGAAGTGCCTGGCACATGCTCTTGTTCTAGATCTGTAATGAATAGTGCCCCTTTTGTTATCAAGAGTGCTGCTATCTGCGAGATGTGTGTGAGAGAAAAGTATTGGGCAGACCCTGTATTTGGTAAGGGTATGGAACAGCATTCCCCATCCTGCTGCCCTCCAGGTGTTTGAGATGACAAGTCCCAGCATTCCTGACCATGGGACATACTGACTTACAATGATGGGAGTTGTAGTCCAACACCTTTGGAAGGCACCAGGTTGGGGAAGGGCTGCTCTAAACAAAAAAAAGAGAAGTAGGTGGCCCTAAGTTGTTCGTGATCAGTTTTCTACAACCCCACAGTCACCTCTGCATATCATATTCTCCATCCTGTCCTCATGGTTTATCTGCTTTGGGAGAATGAGAATTTCACTTGCACTTTCTGCCTCCTTAGGGAGAATGTGGCATTAAGGCTTATGAGCCTTAACTCCCAATTTCCCTGCTTTTTGGTGCTTGGTTGGAATCTGTAGAGCCTTAACATTGTTTTTGTAAACCGTAGGTTTTTTGTTTAATGAATAGTTATTTATATTTACTACATTGCATCCTGCTTTTACTACAAGGAACCCAAGGCAGCATACATGATTCTCTTGCTCCCCCAATACCACCATCTTCATGACAACCCTATCATGGCTGAGCAGAGATCTGACAGGGCTGGCCCAAGGCATTTTGCTATCTGAGGTGAAGTACAAGATGGCATCCCCTCCTTGTTCCATGTACAGAAGCCAGCTGAACCTTACTTCAACTCTGGTGCCTCCATCACACCTGAGGCAAGATGCTACTTTAAGAGTGCCAGGACTGGCTGTGCGGCATACACAACTCTGTTCTCCACCAGAGGAAAACAGCCAGGGGCTCAGGAGGAAAAGTTGAGGGTGTGTGTGTACTGCTCCTTCTGCCAAGCATCTTCTGCCTGAGGCAGTAACCTCATTCTACCTAATGGCAGGGCTGGTCTGAATTTGAACACATCATAATCCAACACTGCCTCTCTAGTAAAGGTAGAACAGTTACAACTTTGTCTATATTATAGTTTAGTTAGTCAGAGGACTCTCACATGATCCATAGGTGGGGGACATCCATCAAGCTACCCAATAGACTGATTTTATTTCACTTCTGCATACATGGGACATGGCCTTTTCTCCTCTATTTATTCCCAAAGCACCCAGACCCCTCTTCTACCCTCAACTATAGGTAAGTAAATATGCTCTACTACTGATCTTTCTAACAACAGTTTATATGAGGCATTTATTAGTCCACTTCTTAAACCTTTCACAGGTAGTTTGTTCAGTTTTTAGGGTTTTTTTTTAAAGCCAGTATCAGGTCTTATGTTACAGGGATGGAGGGGAAGCTAAATTTTTGGTTGCCACTATAAAAATGTGTGGCAAATTGATAGCAGAAGATATTTAATCCCTCTGAGTATACAACAAATTCTCTGAAGTACATTTGTTATTTTGGTTAATTCTGTAGACTTTGGCTTGGATCCAGATTTAGTCATGCATATACAGTAGACCTTTAAAATCACTGGAACTTAAGTAACTTACGACTAACTGAAGTACCACTGATTTCAATGGGCCAATTACTCTAAGAATGCGATCCTATACATGTTTTCACAGAAAAAAGCCCACCAACTCCCAGCATGCCACAACAAGCCATGTTATGCCTACTACATCATGGTACTTTGGGAAAACTAGTGGACAACAATGCACCTCCTAAAAAAAACTATGAGAGGCTTCTCCTGCTAACGTTGAGCCCCATACAAAGTTAAAAGGCAATCTTGAAGATTGCAGGCTTCCATGGCAAACTATATGCGTATAGGTAGTTATTATTAAAATCTAGCAGTTTTAGTATAGATTATAAATGCTTAATACTTTAACATTTAAAAAACAGTGCTTCACAAGCCAGATTTATTAAACACAGGTCTGCAGTACATTGCTAATGTTTCTAATTTAAATAATGGTTGCTTCCCTGCTTATATATTTTCAATTAGTGTGAAAGAAACATCTGATCCAGTATTTCACCATTCACTGGTTTGGCTTTTGTCCTAATTGGATAATAGGACTGCAGTGCTTTCCACACAGTTATCATAGTATAACAGACACATAAAACTTCAAGTTCTCTTTCTGGGAAAAAAACCATTTGAACCTAAGAGTACACCGACCTAAATGTAAGAAAATTCACTATTTTCTTGCATCAGGCAATTGATTGTAATGTCCATCACAAAAGCACGAGAGAGAGAGAGAGAGAGAGAGAGAGAGAGAATACATATAAGTTATGTGTTGGAACAGATATGAATATCTGAATCAAAGATTAAATATCTGGACATGTATTTATATTTCATGTATCTAAATGAGTGTGCAATTAGAAGAGAAATGAACTCAGTTATATTGTAGAATGATGATTGAAAGGAGAAAAATTGTATGCCTTGAAGTATACTGATTATTCATCTACGTAATAACCTTTACAGTATATTTGCTCACCCATGATAAAGGACTGAGTGCCATCCATCTGGGAAGAGGTTCTAACCATAAGGTTCCAAAACTGACCAGGGTGGCAAATCTAAACAAACTGGAAAAGATCAAAACCTAGTACAAGACAATAGATAAGCCTAATGGTACAAAGCAAGGTTTGGAAAACCAAACCCACCTTCTTTAATTGGAAGCTGCATACTTTTCAAAGATATTTGGGGTGACGAAGAACACCAGAATAATTTATGAAACAAAGCATTAAGTTGTTGAAAATATTTGCCAGGTATAAGTACAATGTTCATCTTAAGTGTGTTGACTTTACCCCACAAACTCAACTTTAACATTGCCCATCTACCTATATCTTGTGCAATCTCACTAATCAACTTATTCAGATTTATTTTAATCACTTGAGATATATCTCTGGGAATGAGTATTCCCAGATAGGTAATAAAATCAGGGCACCATCAAAATTGATCATTAGTCAACACACTAGGAAATATGCTGTTTCCAATTGGCATCAGTTCAGACTTTGACCAATTAATTGAATAACCGGACAGATCATCGAAAGTATGAATCAATTTCATCAAAGCAGGAATAGATGCCTGGAGTTTAAAAATTAACAATAAAAGGTCATCAGCATAAAGAATAATTTTAAATTCAAAGTCAGCATGAATAAATCTGTGAATACTACTATTCCGTCTAATTGCGCAAGCCAGGGGTTCCAAACATAGATCCACAATCATGATCTTATCAGCACAAGAAGGTAAACAGGTATTAATAAAGTAAAGATGATGAATCATAAAGGTTGGTTTAGTGGCTTTTCATAATTTTGTGGGAAGGGGCTGAATTAAATGGCCCTCTTGCAACACTATTTTTTATGTAATTAGTATGCAGCTTTTGCAAGCAGTTTAGTAATACATTTCATTACAAAATAAGATTTTTTATTCCTTTGGGACGGGGGGCGGGCAGGGCCCTACTGGCACATTTTACAGCTGAGTATTATGTCAAATACCATATGTTCACTTTTGTGTTAATGTATTATTATTTTATCTTGGTTAAGAATATTTCCTGCTGCTATAGCTACCCTGTGAAATGTACATCTGCTGTGCTAGTTTTCCCCCTACAGTGGACTACCATATGTTGTCTCAGACTGATGGCAACATTCTCAGGTCAATGAGCCATGAAATGGCAGAATTCCATGAAGAATCGTATTTCAAAATAGCAAATCACAACCAGTGTTTGAATTACTTGAGGCAATGGAGAGGGAAGCTGAGAAAGTTGCCTGCTTAAAAATTCAGTACATGTTTGCTACAGATTCCTATATAGCTGTAGCACATTTCTAGGATTGTCAAGGCCCTGGAACAGTGGTTTTCAAGTATTTCACCTCCAGGAAACCCTTTTCTGTTGACACATCTGCTAAGGAACCTTGCACATCATTCATGGACCTTGAAGAGAATTCTGAACAAATTCAGTTAACGCACTGATCAGGCCTGCTAGAATTCACTGTTGCCTGTTTGAACTGTGAATGTGAGCTAGGGTGGTCACTTGTGGGTAGGGATGTCCATTGCCTTGAAATCCTGCCCTTTTGGGGCTTGACAGATTTCCACTGCCTGCCTGACTTGGCTTACATTTGCAAGCTGAGTTGTGGGCTGTCCCCAAACTCTGGGGCCTTTTTGCATTTTGGGGGGCAATTTGCGGACCTATAGATTTGTGCAAATGGCGGCTGAAATCTGCGCAAATGGTGGCCATGCTTTGTGCAAACTATGCAAATAGTAGCCTTATTTGCGCAAATTGAAAAACATGAAAAATCCACGAACTGGCCCAATTTGCTGCAGAGCGACTCAGGCCAGTTAGCAGAAAATGAGTCAAAGTCTGAGGGGCCAAGCCAGTGACAGTTCATTGAAAGCCAGTATGGTGTTGTGGCTAGAGTATTGGCCTGGGAGTCAGGAGATATGGGTTCTAGTCCCCACTTGGCCATAGAAGCCCACTGAGTGACTTTGGGCCAGTCACAACTCTCAGCCCAACTTACCTCACAGGGTGGTTGTGAGGATAAAATGGAGAGGAGGAGGAGGAGGTTCCCCCTGGGTTCCTTAGAAGGATAAAAGGTGGGATATAAATGTAATATATGAATGAGATTCATCCCCCAAACGGATTCTTTTGACATCCCTACTCATGAATCACCAAAAAAGAACATGCTTCCAGACAGATAGCTCCTATTGTTAATTTGGAAGAAGAATTCCAATTGGCTTTCTACACTATCTGGGGATATTATACATTTTTTATGTGTACACTCCACTATATTCTGTCCTCAGCAGTGCCCTTGGTGCTACTTTTACGTCTTTTTTATATGAGGGATAGTTTTCCCATTATTTATTTTATTTATTTACAAAATTTGTATACTGCTCCATATCTAAATCTCTATTGCTAGTAATTTATTGGACAGCTAAACCAATCACAGTTTGGCACACATTCACATTACCCTTTGCAGTGGACACCATTTTTATCACCCATTTATTGTTTTAATTGGTTAATTTATTGGTTTTTTGTAGGGATGTGCACTGGATCGGACCCGATCCACGATCCGAGTCCGGTCCAGTGGGAAATCGGATAAATTATCTGATTTCCGATCCCGCAGCTGGATCGGCCGATCCAATCCGAACCGGTCCGAAAAAGCTCCGAACCGGTTCGGCGGATCGGCGGATCGGCGGATCGGCGGGCGCCCACTGGCGCCCACCGCCGCTTCCATTGGCGGGCGCCAGCGGGCGCCCGCCGATGAAAGTGGACAGCGGGGGGGGGGAGGAGGGGGGCACTTACCTTCTCGGCCCGGTGGCTCCCGTCCGGCGCCGGCGCCTACTACTACTAGCAGGCTCCGCGGCCTGCTCTAGGGTGGCGCGCCGGGTGATGTCATCACCCGGCGCGCTACTCTAGAGCAGGCCGCGGAGCCTGCTGGTAGTAGTAGGCGCCGGTGCCGGCCGGGAGCCACCGGGCCGGGAAGGTAAGGAGGGGGTGCGTGGAGGGGAGGAGGGGGCGCGCGGAGGGGGGAGGGGGGAGGGGGGAGGGGGGAGGGGGGCCCTTACCTGCCCGGCCCGGCGGCTCCCGTCCGGCGCCGGCGCCTACTACTCCCAGCAGGCTCCGCGGCCTGCTCTAGGGTGGCGCGCCGGGTGATGTCATCACCCGGCGCACTACTCTAGAGCAGGCCGCGGAGCCTGCTGGAAGTAGTAGGCGCCGGCGCCGGACGGGAGCCGCCGGGCCGGGAAGGTAAGGAGGGGGTGCGTGGAGGGGAGGAGGGGGCGCGCGGAGGGGGGAGGGGGGAGGGGGGCCCTTACCTGCCCGGCCCGGCGGCTCCCGTCCGGCGCCGGCGCCTACTACTACCAGCAGGCTCCGCGGCCTGCTCTAGGGTGGCGCGCCGGGTGATGTCATCACCCGGCGCGCTATTCTAGAGCAGGCCGCGGAGCCTGCTGGAAGTAGTAGGCGCCGGCGCCGGACGGGAGCCGCCGGGCCGGGAAGGTAAGGAGGGGGTGCGTGGAGGGGAGGAGGGGGCGCGCGGAGGGGGGAGGGGGGAGGGGGGCCCTTACCTGCCCGGCCCGGCGGCTCCCGTCCAGCGCCGGCGCCTACTACTCCCAGCAGGCTCCGCGGCCTGCTCTAGGGTGGCGCGCCGGGTGATGTCATCACCCGGCGCGCTACTCGAGAGTAGGCCGCGGAGCCCGCTGGTAGTAGCCGCCGGCGCCGGACGGGCCGAGAAGGTAAGCAGTGGCGGGGAAGGGGGCTTACCCCCCCCCGGAGCCGTCCGCTTCTATCCGCTGCCGCCCGCGGGCGCCAGCGGATGGAAGCGGGCGGCCCCAGGGGGGGTAGGGAGCGCGGGGGAGGGGGTTTACCTGCCGGGGCCGTCCACAGCGGATGGCCCCGGGGGGGAGGGAGTTAGGCCCCCCCTTACCCACCCGCCGCCATTTTTTCCTCATAGACTTGCATTGCAATGCAAGTCTATGGGGAAAAAAATGGCGGCCGATCCAAAAATGTACGATTTTTGGGTCGGGATCGGACTCGATCCGGTCCGGGGGGCCTCCGATTTTGTCCGAACCGGTCCGGGACAAAATTGGAGGTCCCGATCCGGGTCCCGATCCGATCCGGGGGGTCCGTGCACACCCCTAGTTTTTTGTATTGCTAAAGCACTTTTCTGGATATATATGAAAACACCACTTAAATTAGTACTACTTAAATTACTACTTAAATTAAAAGAACGTTATTGCACTATATCCCCAATTATGTTATAATGCAATATTAGTATTACAAAAGGATGAAAGAAAAAACTTTTCAGCCAGTACTGTTTTAGCAAGGTAGTCAATGGCAGGCACTGGGAATGTTTAAATTATTTCTTTATAGCCTTGTAGGGGTATAATTCTATACCCATATCATGCTACAATCTTATTTAAAGTACTGTTATAGGGGTATAGAACGGCGTCCTTATTATGGTAATTTTTAAAAAAAATACAGAAAGACCTTTCCTGTCACATAGAGATAGTTTTACTCAAAAGATTGACTTAAAAGATTGATTAAATGGTTGGTAAAAATGGCACCCGCCATTTAGACTGGGTAATTCTGATTCTGTGCTGAGATGGAAGAGTAGTTCTAAGGGGATCTATACCTGTGAGACTGTGTTATTGTACCCTCTTTCTCAAAAACACCAGATTTTCTGAGCTGGGAAAAGAAGCAGCACTGGGAATAAATACTCCAGGGGAAGGAGTATTACAAATGGATGATGGTGACATGTGGACCTTCCATAAAATATGAGTGAACAAACCATGGCTATTCCACAACAAACCTTTTTCTGGAAGTAGCCAGAGTCATGGGGATAGAAGGTTTTCATCTGTGTACCCACCAATATGTGAGGACTTTCAGGACTTTTCCCCCCACAACATTTCTTTTTCTGGGGAATTAATAATTCTAAAATAAACTGCTGGTTTTATCTTGGAATCTGTCCTCCAGTTTCTGACATTCCTAAAGCATCCCACTCACCAGCGATGCTGCTGGCAGAGATGCTGTAGGCAATTAATGGACATCTGGCAACTCCTTGACAACCCAAGGAACAGGAGAGCTTCAAGTGAGTGAGAGCAGTAGAAGCAGAGGAGCAGGGACGCAGTCAAAGAAGGAAGAGCCAAAACATTGAAATGGTACTATGAAGGGAGGCAAAGGCAAATCATCACATTTATCCTTGGGAAGGGGCCATAACTCAGTGGTAGAGCACATGATTTGCATGCAGAAGGTCCTAGGTTCAATCCCTGCCATCTCTAGGCACGACTGTGAAAGACTCCTGTAAACAGTACCGAGCTAGACAAATCAATGTTCTTACTTAGAGCCTCATCAGATGGGGGGATTGCATTTCCCTGCCATTGCTTTGCTTCCTGCTTCTGTCCCACATTAAGTACGAACAGTTTCCTCTTTCTTCACACGGGGAAGGAAGAGGAAGCAAGCAATGACCACGTGGGTGTTTTTATCGTGCTGCTTCTCTTGCATACAGCAGGAAATGGTGACAGGTATCATTATAAGACTAAAAGAATGGATTTCCCAGGTCTTATTTTTTGATGGAAAAAAGAGCAGAAGGAGCAGGAGGCAAGTGGGAGATGTGTGGGAGGTGGATGTCATCATCAAAAGGACCCGTGAACATCAGTGAGTGGCCAGTAACGAGCATGCTATAAAATGCTTGTCTGATGACGCTCTGTATAAGGCAGTTTCCTGTGTACTGACTGCAAAGAAGGAAATAAAGAATTGCATGGTGTCAGTGCGCGTGTGGATAATAATAGTAGCAGGCTTTGAATGCAGTGGAGGAGGTTAAGAGAAAGAGATCACAGTAGCCATGGATAGTGAAGCTCCCAATTCCATTTTGGACAGTAGGAATAAGTGTCTCAGACTTCAACACTATTTATTTGCTTATGAGGATGCAGGCATGGATTTCTGGGTCAGCAAAATGCCCCCAACAACATAATATGCTAATTATCTCTTGCATAAGAGCACTAAAATAGATTTGGTTTAAACATGTGGCTGTGATGCCACATGCTTGTCATTTCTTTCTTTTACTAGGTAGGCCATTATTACACTCTTCCATTGCTAAATATAAAAATACACTGGTGAGAATTGTACAGTATACATTGGAGAATGCTGGCTTGCAAAGGGCTCCTCCTTTGCTTTGTTACTTCACACTCTGAAAATGAGACCATTAGCTTTTTAACATGCTTACCTGATGCCTGCATGACAATATTTAGCTCAAAGGACATGTTTACCTGATGCCTGCAGTGAAGAGATTGTAGGCATTTGTTTTATTTGTGTCATTGTGGACAGGATCAGGCTGCATTTCAGATAACTTGTATAAAACTCACCACATAGGGAAATTTTGTTCTGTGGTTCATTGCTTATTTTAAGCTGTGAACAGCTGCTGAGCCAAAACATACACACTCAGTACCAGCTGCATTTCATAGCTTTTACTAACAGAAAAATACAAAAACAAGACAGTTGTAGAGAGAAAAGGTACCTTGGTTCTAGTTAATAGAATGTAGATACCAATACCTGAAGAGAAAACCAAGTACAATGAAATACAGAATAACAACAAAACCTTATTAATAGCATCTAAAACTTGAGATGAAACCATGACATACAAACTTACAAAAACACAGCTCTCATACTTTAAGCATTATGGTTTTCTGCTAATAGGGGTGGGCAACATGCCCACCTGCTACCACCCCATAGCTTCTGTCACCCCCTGCTGTGCCTGCTGAATTCGGTGTCTGTGAATTCTCCCCTCCACCAATGATGCTTTTAATGCTAAGGAGCACTAAAAGGGTCAAATTCAGTTTGCAAACAAACCAAATTCAACATCTTTAGTGCTTGGGGGCAGTTTGCCACTGAATTTGTGTAGGGGTGGGAGTGGGGGAAGAACCACCAATAAAACAAACCCAGGGCACCCTACAGACTGCACTGCACCCTCTCGGAGTACAGCACACAGGGGCAGCTCTGGAAGACAAAATGGTCCCCTAGACCTCCAGTAGCTACCCCATTCTGGGTTACCAGGTAACCCCTGTCATATTTTATCTCCCAAACCAAACTTGGTTATGTTGTCCATTTCAACTACTGATTTTTCCATATACCTCTTGTGTCCCTGCCTGTCTTCCACTGTTCATATCTCCTCTCCTACATCAATCTTTTATCTCCCTGTCCCCTTATAACTGTTCTAACAAAAATGTCAACTTCTTCATCATTTGTTTTACCCTGGTACTTTTGTTGAAACACCTCTGCATCTCCCTGAATTCCTCTTTTGTAACTTTCCAGATCGCTCTGCACGTATCCTAACCTAAGCTCTGCTATTGCTACATTGCTGCAGGTCTTTATTTGCAAGCCTTTATTGCTTCTGAATTAGACCCATGCTAACTCCATCCCACCATCTCACATGCAAAATACAGGTAGGTATAGCATATGCATGTGCGGGTATTATATACCACATCCTACAAGATGTGTGAGGTATTCCTTCCTCTAATCACCACTGTCCCTCCCATCGTCCACTGCCCAGCTAATCAGGAAACAGCTGAGCAACAGTGCAGAGCAAGCTGCTCCCAACAGACCAGGTTTCCTTTGCCCCTGACCTTTCATGGGGTGTGAGGGTTCAGGATAGGGGCTGGGGCTTTGCCAGGCCCTCGGTGGACTGAATAGGAGGCTAGGTGAACTAGATCTGGCCTTGGGGCTGGAGAGCACAATGATCCTATTTATTTCAGTGATGTCTGCATAAGAAGAAGAAAAAATCCTGATCGACTGTGCCCTTAGATTTTATTTCCATATGTGGACATGCCAATAGTTGCAGACACTATTTGGTATTTGTCTGCAGATGCAAGGAGAAGGAAACAGCTATCATGACTACAGTCTGTCTGCATTAGTAGACTAACCACATTAGACACACATTCCACAAATTCAGCATGGTTCACTTACAATTAGGGGTGTACAGATTGTGTAAAATCCATTCTGTCTGTGTTTTGCAGTTTGTCAGGTGTTTCATTCCATCATCCGCTCATCAATGGTATTGGGGGGTTTTTTGTTTCAAAATTTGCACAAATTTGCACATATGAAAATGCACAAATCCCCCCAATGCACATTTTTAAGCTTTAGCTTATGGGGAAAATGCACATTTTTGACCAGGATTTATTTTTTTTATCATGCATTTTTCTACAAAAATATTTGCACAAAATCCCCACAGGTTAAAAAAATATTCTGCAAGTCCACAGAAGCTGCCCAACAGGGCAAAAGATGGTCCATTGCAGAATCCGTGGGTTGGTCTCATAAAAATCCAAAATCATTTGGTTCTGTTGTGGATTTTTCTGATATTCCTACTTGCGATACACTCTCCACATTTGGTAATACCCTGAGGGTGCTAAGAAAACAATCCATCTTGATTTTTTAGCTTTGCCAGAACTCACTGGAGGAAGCAAGAGGAGAATGGGCAGCAAGGAAGAGAGCGAAAGTTGGAATCAAAGAGCTGCGCTTGGATGGAACCCAAATATTTAAATGTTATTAAATTGTGCAGTCTGCTCTAAGATGGTATATGGATTTGGTCTTCTGTGAAGTAGTCTGGGTGTTTACTCTAAGACAAATAGGATGCAGGAAGTTTGCACTCAGCTGTATGTTTCTGAGTAATTATAGCAGGACTGTTTGCAATTCTAGACGTTGTGCGCATGATGTATGAAAGTGTATCAAATATGTACCCTCATGACACTGTACTCTCTACCTTCTTGACCAAGCATCTTAACCCATGGATTCTCCCCATATAAGAAGGGCAGCTGATGGAGCAAACACTGTATTCATGCAATATTTGGAATATTTTCAATGCAAAGTTGTGACAGAGTGGAACTGGACTCAAGTCAAATAACTCAGCTAAGCCGGGGGGAGTTAAAGAAAACACAAAAATAGCAGTAGTTGTGAACAGATCATGTAGCCAGTTTCAGTGGCAGCTTTGATGTCAGTGGGATTTTGAATCCACTCTGGGTTTCAGTCAGAACTGGTCAGAATCTAAAGGAGCTATCCAAGGTGCTGAACCCCAATCCAAACTAGGTTCAGCTCTTAGGGTTGCTCCTTTAGAGTTCAGATTCACAGCCCCACTGAGATCGGACCCACCAGCCTCCACTGGCCAGCTTGCTGCTGAATACAATTTGGGGCAGAAGGCTAGAAAAAGCGTTTTGGTAAACGAGGGAACAACCTGTCCTGCTTGGCCAGGGTCTTAGTAGGTAAGGTTGCCTGATCATCCCAAGTGCTAGTTTAGAGCACTGCTTTCACACTGCAATTGTCTGTTAGAAATACTATCATCAGCCACAGTCCAAATCACAGCCCAAGCAACTGGGTTTGCTGAACAGAGTCAATGAAGAGACTCATGTGACTGTCCCCATTTCCACCTCGCCCAGCCACCGGAATGGAAAATAGGGTTCTGACTATCTGTGTAGACATTTAGGTCATGCCACCTCAGCCAAGGAATGCAGGTCCTATGGCACAGATCAGCATGGCTCTGCCTTCATATCCATAGGACTTAGAACACACTCAAGTGGGAACCTAGTGGTGAGGCAGCTAACAAAAAGAAAGCACTTTACTCAAATAGCAGCCAGAGCAAACAAAATGCATAGATAAAGGGTAGAGGAATAACACTTGTCTTTTAAGAACCCTTATGGAATCACACCTCAAGATTCCAGAAATCAACACCCAAGAGGAATCTGAGCTCCAAGTAGGGTGGCCAAAAAAGAAAAGACAGTAAAAAAAAGAGGATACACTGATTTGCATAAAATTTGCATATGCTGATTTATATAGCTTCAAATTTAGAAATAATTATGATAATTTAAATAGAAATTCAGTACATCTCAACACATAGAAGACTCTGATCAAGTTACCTGCATGCTGTCCAGGTGCTTTTGGTGGGTAACTTCAAGGCCCAGCTCTTCCTTACTATGGTTCCTTACCTTTAAACTAGAATTGGACTGAGCAACTCTTCAAATAAAGAATACCTTCAAAGCAAAGGACAGTTCTCTGAAAAAGAGGACACATGCCCACCCCAGATCACACATATAGAATCTTGGCGGTTGGGGAATGTATGGTTGTGAACTATCTCTGCCATAATGCAAAGTATGTTGAGGTGGTTTGGATTTGAATGGCAATCTAGACCCACTAGCTTTTCAGAAGATCTGGTACTGGTGATGAAGACTGCTATCGCTGGACATGAAGATATTTGTTCCTTACTATGTTAGAAGGTGACATAATTGTTCTACAATCTGTTTTAAACAATTCAGAATGAATCTCATCAGCATCATAAACAGCAGGCAAGATGTTCTATGGTGTTTTGGCTCTCAGATTTGTAATCCAACCATCATCCATTGAGCTCAGGGTGGCATACTTGGGCGTTGCCCCCCCCCCCCCCGAGACATGATGTTCATAATAACCCTGTGAAGTAGGCTAGGCCCAAAGCTACCCTCTGAATGTAATGGTGAAATAAGATATGAACCCAGGTCTCTACAGCCAAAATCCAACATGCTAACTGCTCCACTGTTTTTTGCCCACTCACTATTTGTTTGCTCACTATTATGTGACTGACAGCTGATTCTAATAAACTGCATATTATGTTATGTTCCTTGCATTATACAAAGAGAGAACATAAGAACTTAAGAAGAGCCATGCTGGATCAGATCAAGGGTCCATCTAGTCCAGCACTCTGTTCACACAATGGTCAACCAGCTGTCGACCAGAAACCCACAAGCAGGACAGCACCCTCCCACCCATGTTCCCCAGCAACTGGTGTAAATAGGCTTACTGCCTCTGATCCTGGAGTTTGCACTTAGCCATCAGAACTAGTAGCCATTGATAGCCTTCTCCTCCAGGACTTTATCAACCCCCTTGTAAAGCCATCCAAATTGGTGGCCATCACTAAATCTTCTGGTAGTGAATTCCATGGTTTAACTATGTGCTGTGTGAAGAAGTACTTTTATCTGTCCTCAATCTCCCACCAGCTTCATAGGATGACACCAGGTACTAGTATTAGGAAAGAGGGAGAAAAATGTCTCCCTATCCACATTCTCCACACCATGCATAATTTTGTACACCTCTATCAGTTCTCCCTTTAGCCTCCTTTTTTCCAAGCTAAACAATCCCAGCTGTTGTAACCTTCCCTCTAAGGGGAGATGCTCCAGCCCCTTGCTCATTTTTGTTGCCCTTTTCTGCACTTTTTCTAGCTCTATAATATCTTTTTTCAGGTGTGGTGACCAAAACTAGAGAAGGAGGGAGAGAGGGAGATGGCAGCTGTCTGCATTTTGGGTCTGTGTTTGGGAGAATGACCATGGAGTCTGTCATGATGAGTGCATGCACTTAAAATTTACCACTACAATATTGGACGTCAGGCCGTTCTGTTTATACACAGTCGATGACAGATGGCCAACAAAGCTTGAATATGTGCATAAAGAGTGCCTAAATTACAAATGTTTCCAAATTAAAGAGCTAATTACCCTGTTGGAAATGTTGCCATAAGATGCTACCAAGGCAAAGATTTTAGTGAGCTTTCAAACTTGCATGAATATATGCTTCCAAGCAATGTGGATTGCCTTATCTGTATAACAAAAAGGCATTTTTGAGAAAGGATTGTAAAAAAATATTCTACTCCAAGAACAAAACAAAAAACAAAAAAGCATTTCCTTCAGGCAATTTCCTTAAAAATGGATGGGAGAAAGAAAAGCATTTCATCTGTGAACAAGTGATTCCACTCTGTGATGTCTTGAGCCAGCCTCTAAAATGTCAATTCATCACCCTTTATGAAGTATTACACTATGACCTGAGTTGATGTGGCACTTCCTTTGTTTGCCCATGTTTTTATGTTCCCATATGCAAGCTAGAGGTCAATATGTGGAGACACAATTCCTCATTAGTGCTCAGATAGCAGGACAGGTGTGGCAAATCCTAGAGTAAAAGCACAAAGAGAAGCTTAGACATCATTGAGAACTGAATGACATTTAGCTCTTTGGAAAGTTGGTGGCATGCCCCACTGGAGGAGTTCTCTTCAGAGGAAGAGCAAGAGGCCCCAGAATCCCAGGGCACCTCAGACCGGGGACTGCCACCAAATCCGCAGGAACCTGAGCCCTTGGGGGAGATGGTTGCAGGGCCATCCGTGTCAGGGGAAAGGGACTCAGCCTCCTAGGCAGAGGCTGAGCAATCCCCTGGCCCCGGGGAGTGTCGTTGTCTCAAGTGACAGGCTGGTAGGGCTCCTTTGAGAAGGAGTGCTTGCCTCCAGAAAAGGACTCCTCAGGAGAAAGTGACTCCTCAGGAGTAAGGCTATGGAAAGGAGATTTAATTACTGCAGCTGAGCTCTGGGTGGGATCATCCAACAGGCTTTGGGCTTAAAAACCTTCACTGGAAACCCAGCCAGTGTTGGAATATCTTTGTTCATTCCACCCCCTGCTATGTATCTTGCCTCCTGAATGGTGTCCTGTGACAACCCTGCTTCTGGACTGAGTAAGGCTGCCTCTACAAGAGAGGTTTAAAGCTCTTTCAAGGCGCTTTAAAAAATTTACCTCTACAAGAACGGAGCGCAAATCGGGCGTAGAGGCGCGTTATCTCTCCGATTATGCGCATTATTGAATGCGCGTTAAATCGCGAGTTTTATTTTGCTCCGGCCGTTAAAGCGCATTTTGACTATGTGAACAAGCGCTTATGCGCATTAACTACTTGTAAAGCGCATTTTGGTCATCCGTTAATGCACTTCGCCGCCTCTCACCACCTCTCGTGCAGAGGTATTAGGTGTAAATGCACTTCAGCGATTATGCGCATAATCGCCTAACCGGGCGCAAAAGCGAATCCTTGTAGAGGGGACCAAACATACCTGACTGATTTTCTGTGTTTGACTTCTTGCTTCTTGTTGTGATCACTCCTGCTGTTGCTTGATCTTCTTTGTTTGACTGCCCGCCTGCCCATGTTCTGACTTCTGCCTGGATTCAGGCTGTGTGTGTTATAGCTTGAATCCTATTGGATAACCACCTGTAGGCTTGAAGGTTCGCTGACTTCAGCTACAGCCGAAGCCGGACAGTTGGTTACAAGAGTAACTCATATTACAAGTGATGGCATTTTGGATGTAAGACAGGGTTGAAGAATCTGTGACCTTGCAGATGCTAGTCTTTGACTACCCTCAGCCCCAGCCAGCATGTCCAGTACTCTGGAGTGATGGGAGTTGTAGTCCAACTATATCTGGAGGGCCACAGTTTTCCTTACCTCTGGAATAAGAGATCAGTTGCAGGCTGGCTGTCCTTGTGCGGTATTACTATCCTCTATACCTTTCTATGCTGCTAGGCCCAAAAAGGCCAAGCAGCCCCCACCCCATATGGTCAACTTTGGACTGCATTGCATCCACTCCTGAGAAGGTGTTTCTATTGTTGGGAGCAAATCAAATATGTAGCCAAAAATAATGCCTGAGTTTGTTTTTCCCTCCTCCTGCCCAATCCCTTTTCATTTTTTGTCATTAGACGGTAAGCCTATTATTAAACTTCTATAAGTTATTCTGGGAGCCATTTTCAGAGGAAGAGTGGGATAAAAATACTTTAAATAAACAATAAATAATTAAGACTTTCAGAAATCTGTCTCTGGGGTTCTAGACCTGTAGCATGGATTCTGATGCTCTGGCACAAACAGAAGCTTGCTCCACTGCAGGTAGAATTCTTTTGCTAGACAAATGGAGCACAAATGGAGTAAGACAGAGGTTGATATGTCTGGGGGTGCTCTTGGATCCAGAACTGTCACTTGAGGCACAGGTGGACTCAGTGGCACCGTTTATCAGCTTAGGCTGATAATACTAACTATGCTCCTATCTGGACAGAGCTAGCCTAGCTACAGTTATCCATGCTCTGATAACCTCTCATCTGGATTACTGCAATGCATTATACACGGAGCTGCCTTTGAAAACAGTCTGGAAACTTCAACTTGTCCAAAACAGGGCAGCAAGATTGTTAATGGGGATGGGCCATTTGTCCAGCAGTGCATAGGTGTGACAAATCACAGAGCAAAAGAACAAATAGCTTTTCTTCTCATTCCCAATTTCTTAAAATCGAGTTAAGTAAGAATCATTCTCATAACATTAGAGTTTCTATTTCAGGATCAGAAATGTTTACCATATTCATCCCAAAGGAGCCTTCCCTACCTGGTGCCCAGATGGGTTGGACTACAACTGCCATCATCCAACACATCTGGAGGTTGCCAGGTTGGGGAAGGCTGCCCTAAAGTGTAGGCACTGAGCTCTTTTAATACTAGAGGCTGTGATCATAAAATGCAATTTCCATAACAATTGTTGACATGCCTTGTTAACTAAGTCGGTTTCTTACACAAAGAGATATAACGCACATGATTGGCACCTAGACTGCAACTTAGGGCAAAATCATCTTGTGAAGCTTTACCCATTATGACACACAGCACTGCTTTCTAGTAAGATCAAGTCACAGGAAGAATGGACTTCATGGGATGAATACATAATTAATGGTAGGAAGCAGATTCTGAAATGTATATTGAGATGGACTGCTTGTCTTTGCGTTTCCAAAGCCCTGCTGCAGCTTACATTGTGTTAGTAGTGGCACAGCTTCTACTAAAGCACATTTGGGCTCATTTGTAGGAGGCTTTCTGTGTGGCATTTGCTCACTGCTTGTGGCACACAAATTCATGGTCCATCTAATTGAACCACCAACAGTGATCAGCCAAATGTGCCTGGGATTTTCCAAGATGGTCACTCCCTGTCATTTGCCTTCAGCAATCCAAAGAATCCTGCTTGTGAACATGATGTTTTTATTTATCTGCTATATAGGTTAGATGCACAGACATATCTCCCTGAATTTGTCTTTTCGGTTCTCAAAAGCCATCCAAATAAGCCCTCATCTGTAAAATTGAGCAAGATGCCACTTGTAGAATCCCATTAAGAACAGGGCATTCAAAATATTTGGCAAATGGTCTCAGGCATAAAGCGCTATCTGAGTTCAGCTGCCTGTGGCGAAAGGAATAAATGACTCAAATAGTAAGTACCTACAAAATGCAATTTCAATGACAGTGCGCAGATTAATTTTGGAAACCACCACATTGCTGTGATGATGTATAACAAAATATGTTGCAAAAACCCAGCAATTGAGGAGAGAATAAATGAGAGCAAATTGATAATATTTTTTGCTTGTTTGAAGGAAGCTGCATGGGATTATAAATAGCAGGATGTGGTGAGATTCCCCCCCCCCCCCGCTTCTCCTAACTCATTTTTTATAAAGATTAATGATGAAAGATTAAACAGACTCACATTATGTGCCAAAAGGAATGGCATGTACATTAACATCCCACCGGGATCTGCAACTGTGATGCCAGGAAATCAATTTACAATTCCTTCTCAATATGCTTGAATTTCCTTAATGCTTCGCCTGCACTTTGTAATTTTTCCATGAGGTCTATACAATCTCACAAAAGCAAACTAAAATAAATAATCAAGCTGCTAGGATAGTAAAATCTGCTCTTTCGCTTGGTTATGTAATACTTATCTTGATTAAAATATACAGCTCATGCTTCTGCTGGCATATGCACCAACTGTTGTATAAAAATGCCACCTTGATTGTTGCTTCTAATTAAAACTCTTATTTCTGATTCATTTCTTCAACAATTTGCTGGGTTCTTCTTGAATCATAAGGGAATAAAGAGGGGGGAAAGCAGAAGACATCTGCATCCCTTAGCTTTATGTGGGCCTCTGCAACTTAGGAAAAAGTCAAGGATCAAACTGAAAAGCAGCTCATGCTGCCTGGTACTAAGAGAAAATAAATTGCTGTAGACATTTCTACAATGCACTGCTGTGTTTAATAGCAGTTGACAAAATATTTTGTTCTATATTGAAATATGTTTTGTAAGGGTTGCTAGAGGCATAAATTTTCTTCCTTTTTTATTTTCTATTTTCAGTTAAGGAACATAAAAGATATTGATGGCAATGTGTAAGTATGTAAGAGGGGGCACATCCTAAAATATTATACCAGAGGTGCAAACAATTACAAGTGGCATTGGAAATAGATCTTACAAAGTATCAGATATATTTATTCTTGGAAATGAACTTAGATGTTGAAGCTGTTTGTACTGAATTACCCTCTTTTCCACAGTGTATTCTGAAAGTATATTTTAACTGGAAATTCCCCATGTGACTTAAGCAAAGCTCATCAGAAAGAATCAATATTTCAGAATCAGTTGGGGGTGGGATCAAAGATTTAGTTTAGTGTTAAACACTTGAAACAGAGTGGAAAGTTTTGAAATATAATAAAAGAGATCCCAACAATCAAGCAGCATAATTAGACATTACTTCAACACACACACCCCCAAGGTTATAAATAGAGCAAAATAAATTACCATCAATAGCCTAACAACACTAATCATTCTGGCTACCACGAGTCGCAATCCTGTTTAGATATGCTGCACTATGATATAATCTTCAATAGCAATGTGACACTCATCACGTTAAGTGCAGGACTAAGGCGAAAGGCCGGTGCCATTCTCAGGTTTCTAGAGGTCTCAGAGTAGGGATGTGCACGCCCGAAAATATCGTATCATTATTGGAATTTTGGAACAAAAAATTTATCGTCTTCGATTATATCGTAGGTGAACTGTATCATATCGTTTCCGATAATTATCAGAAATCTGATATATTGTTTCTACATTTTGCCCTAGAGACTCTAGAGTTGATTTTTGAGTCAGAAAGGCCTAAAACTTCTTAATTTTCCAAGTTACAGGTTTGAAACTTGGTCACAGTGCAGACTGAGTGTTGCTAGTCTTGTATGCCAAATTTTAGAACAATCGGTGGGAAGTTAGCTTTCAAATACACTGTTTCAGGTGGCTGAAATGTGTTCCTTTTTCAAGAGACGTCGTCGTCCAGTACTCATGGGCATCTCACAGATGGCCTTGAGGAGACTCATCTGTGCCCAATTTCAAATGCACAGCTGCAGGCATTACTCAGAAGTAAGCTCTCAACAACATGCACTGATTCTGGTAATGCACTCCCTGCTGCTGCTGCTGCTGCTGCTAAGTGCTATATAATAACTCCTCATTTTTAAAGAGCTAGTCCTTAAAGTTGGTGACCTTACCGAAGGGCTGTAGGGAGTGGACTCATGGCAACACTCCATGATGAGAGTGCATACGTCTGTTTGACATAGCTTCTCTCAATGTTGATTGAAGACAAAACCCCACATGCACGTCATCGACCCACCAAGGCGGACCGGGCAGGCACAGTGGCTCAAAAAAGGCAATGTGTGAGATGCTTCTGCATCCCCTCAGTAATGGAGGCCAGGAGGAGGAAGACGATCCCCAGGCACAGACGGTAGGCAGGCTGATGCAGGCAGGCAGGCAGTTATTTTTGGCAGAGGTGGGCACAGAGGTAGAGGGCCAGTTGGATCTGTCCCTGAAAGTGGCATGGACTCTTGGGTGTCACCACAGGAGCAGGGGTAGAAGAAGACCTTTCTTAAAGAGCCAGCCTTAGCCAGGCAGGGCCTCATTGGGCCAGGAGATACCCCGGAAGCGCGCCAACCTTGAGGATCCTAGCAGATATACATGTGCTGCTTTAACAACTGCGAATCTCATCAAAACAACCCTCACGCACTGCCTTGACCTTATCGTGCTTCAAAAATGACCCAGTCTGCCCACCATCCCTGTGCAGGCAGGTTGGCAGTTCTTCATGCCAGAGCTGCACACATTGGCTGGAGCAGAGGCAAATAAAAGTCACGTTCAGGGTAGAGGTGGGCACATTGCCAAATAAAAGTCACGTTCAGGGTAGAGGTGGGCACATTGCCAAATAAAAGTCAAGTTGGGGTAGAGGTGGGCACATTGCCAAATAAAAGTCACATTTGGGGTAGAGGTGGGCACATTGCCAAATAAAAGTCACGTTCGGGGTAGAGGTAGGCACATTGCCTGGACCAAAGTCTCAAAAAAATGCGTGAGGAGGATGCTTCTACAGTCCCTCACTAACGGGCTTCACAAGGAGCAGACCCAGGGATGTAGTGATAAAAAAAATTATACAGGAATCTCTCAAGGCTCACTAAAGCAGTCCCTCCAGATTGGAAACATTGGATGGAGCAGTGTCTTTAAAAAATAAATAAGATGTGTGAGAGGGAGAGACAGTCACCCCAGAACTGCCCCCAGCAGCAACAGCATCTCTCCTAGACCCAGAGCCACCTCACCCAAGGCATGCGTTAGAGCCGCATTTCATACTGCTACAAAGTGATTGAAAATGAAATTATTATTTATATTAATGACAATCCTTTGCAAACAGTTTGTGTACTGCTTTGACCACAGATTGTGTAGTGTTTTCCTGTGTAGCAGGCTACAGGACACACCAGCACACTCACAGCCAATCAAGCAAACACACACACCCAGAGAGAGAGAGGGAGAGAAAAATAATTTATATAGATAGATAGATAGATAGATAGATAGATAAGTTTTTTTTAAAAGGAAGTTAAACAGGGAAGGGGACAAAACACATTCAGTCAGTCACAGTACCTCCACTCATGCTAACCTAACCCTTCAATCAAACAAACAAACAAAAATTCAAACTCAAACACAAAAGCAACAAACAGCCAAACAAACCTAAGACACAGAAGGGAACAGAAAGATGCAAGACTACAATGAATCTCCAACAATTCTCCACCAAGTAACTATAAGGACAGAGCTCCAACAAAATCCACCCTTCTCTCCTCAACGCCTAACTCCCAACAGAGCTGGAACACCAAGTGTGGAGGTTTTACGTGGGGATATCCTTAGCCCTCCTCCAACATTGTGATTGGAACCTGCTGGAATCCTTGCTGCATGATTGGTGTCTGCCTCAGCAAGCACACCCCACATTCTAGCTCCATCCATGTGGTGGCAAAAGAGAAACAGACTTCCGATAAAACGATAACATACGATAATTATCGTAGGATTTTTTTTTTGTCTCCGATAATTATCGTAGGCTTTCCTATTGTATCATTATTGTTATCGTTAAATGCATGCATGATAAAGAGCATATCGTATCATTATCATACATTTTAACAATACGATACACATCCCTATCTCAGAGCCTATCTACACTACTGCTTTAAAACGGTTTATAACAGTTTTAAACCGGTTTAAAACTGTTCTAAACCGTTTTAAAGCAGTAGTGTAGATAGGCTCTAAATCGACCTTCTCCAGCCTGGTGCCCTCCAGATGTTTTGGACTACAATTCCCAGAATTCCACATAGCAGACTTAAGGCTATGGTTCCAGACCACTGAGCATTTGAATTGCTCGGTCTTGCATTTCCTTGCTTTTTAACACTCTGTAAAATGTATTGATGATTCTCTATGATGTTTTCGGTGTCAGGTCCCATAGGTAACAAGTGTGCACTTTAGGCATGAGTTTCCTGCTGAGATATCCATGTGCTACATGCTGCTAAATTAGAAGCAGGGTTGTGTTGACAGAACTTGCTGTCAATTGAAATGTTCTTTTTTACTCTTCACTTCCCCACCCCTCATATTTCAGTTCTCCCCAGCATTGGGGAACATGATGTTTTCACAGGTGCTTGTGTCAAAGCTGGCAGTCTGAAGGCACATTTGGGAAGAAGGCCAGGCATCATCCCTGAATAGACAGACTGGGGGAAGTGAAGCAGGACCAGCACTGCGCGGGTGAAAGTAGCCTGAGTCTGACAGCAGCAGCGTCTTTTCTCTAAAGACAAGTGGCCAAGCTTGAGGAGCAAGATCAAAGTCTGAATATCTAAAGGGCCAGATGAAATTTCCTTGGGTCACCTGTCAACCACTGAGTCAGCAGTGCCTCCTTAGGAATGTTGGAAGAAAGTGGTCCATTGGCCCTTCTAACGCAATCATGTTCTGCCTCTCCACCCCCACCAACCCAGGAATTGGACCTGGGACCTTCAGCATATGCAAATGTGCTCTGCCACAGATCCAGAGGCCCTTCTTTCCTCCTGGGCAGCTGCATTCTCAGCCAAGTGATAGAGTGGCCATGTGTCCTCTTTTCTACTCCTCTATTTGAAGGACTGTCCCATCCAAGTCCAGTTTAAGATAAAGAACCATCAGAAGGAAGAACTGGACCTTGGTAGATCTGGAAGGGGCCTATAACACCATCGGGTCTAACACCCTGCTCAATGCAGGAATCCACCTTAAAGTATACCTGACAGATGGCTGTCCAGCTGCCTCTTGAATGCCTCAAGTGTGGGAGAGCCCACAACCTCCCTAAGTAATTTGTTCATTGTCGTACTGCTCTAACAGTAAGGAAGTTTTTTCCTGATGTCCAGCTGGAATCCGGCTTCCTATAACTTGAGCCCATTATTCTGTGTCCTGCACTCTGGGATGATTGAGAAGAGATCCTGGCCTTCTTCTGTGGGACAACCTGTCAAGTATTTGAAGAGTGCTATCCTGTCTCCCTTCACTCTTCTCTTTTTCAAGGCTAAACATGCCAGGTCTTTCAGTCTCTCCTCATAGAGCTTTATTTCCAGACCTCTAATCATCCTTGTTGCCCTCCTCTGAACATGCTTCATCTTGTCTGCATCCTTCTTGAAGTGTGGTGCCCAGAACTAGATGCAGTACTCAAGATGAGTTGCCCTTCAACAGCACCTGGACAGCAAGGTCACTTGGTCACAGTCTCCCAGGTGGTGAGATGTATTGTATTTCTATTTATATTATACAATGTCTAAATTTGTGTGTATAATATATATATATATATATATATATATATATATATGTAAATTTTTGCAAATTGGTGCCCTCTGTTGTCCTGTTTTTGGTGATGTGTTCCTCTTTTGGCGATTCATAAGCGGTCACCCTATTTGTGGACCCATCTGCTGGCTGATCTCTGGGGCAGCCTGAGGGTGAAGATCCTGAGGGTAGTAGAGGCCAGCACAGCCCGGCTAAGGATATTTTTCATCTGGGTGGGGGCCGGATGGAGGCGTCTTCTCTATTATTATGCCTTTTAGCTGGTGGATATTTGAGTTGGTTGTACTCTTAGAGAGGAAACGGTAGTACATCTCAAAATATTATTGATTTATTATTTAATCTGTTTTTATACTGCCTTTCTGTAAAATCCACCAAGGCAGTGTATAACAAATTGAAACAATAAAAGCACAATCATTAAAAGCAGCAATAAAACCTTCATGGAAACTTTAAAAACGACTGTAAAATAACTAAAAACAACCGAAAGGGGCAATTTCAAAAGGTGTATCCTGACACCATTTCTAAAAGCAGAGGGAGTGGAGATTTATCATGGCTCTGAGGGGGGTCCATTCTACAGTTTGGAAGCAACACAGGAGAAAGCCCTCACCCATGTGCATTTTGAGAAGGCCTCCGTGAGAAATGCAGGACTTATCCAATTTATCTGTTCTCTCTAACACTGTCATCTCTGCCATGAAAAGCCATCTAGTCTAGAATATTGCAAGGCCAGTAGGAATTCCTGGTAGACTGCAGCCATAATTTTGAGTAGAAACATATGGAGACAGGTCCACCTGATTTTTTGAATGTTCTTGGAAGCTTGCTAGACATGCCCAGTGGTCAATATAGCTACATCTGGTCTCAAACAGGAGGTGAAGCCAAGGCACTAAAAGAAACAGAGTCAAAAAGGCCCACTTGAGGGTTCAATCACAACAGTGATACTGTTCTACCTTGAGTTAAATTTTGATGTGATTTGTGGATTAAGAATTTTTTTTTCCTTTGGGGCAAAATGTAAATAAGGAACTGTGGAGTGCAACCTATTCCCCAATGCTGACCTGATGAAGCCAAATGATGAAGTGCTATACCCATTATCTACTCGGTTAGAGCATCTTGACACAAATTAAGAATGACTGCCCTGCCGAACTGGCAGGTTCCTAGAAGTGAAGCTGTGTCACACTGAGTAGATGTTTTAACTGTAATCACTCACACTGTCATCCCACACATGTGGATGCAGCCCTACGTTATTTAAACTGCTGACCATAGAAGAAGCAGAAGAGGAGGAGTAATCAACTTCAGGCATAATTCAATGGGATTTCATTCAGAGGCCTTATGGAGGCTGCTGTTATGCCACTGAAAAGATTTGGCTCTGGGATTCATGGGGAAAATATTATTTCTAAAATGTTGTATGACACAAGTTTCAAGATAAGATGGAATGTTTTATGAACTCCTGCAGCAAAATACGAAATGCTAAAACAAATTTGTACATTGTACTATATATTTAATTGTACTCTAATTGTATGCTACTAGCAAACCCCAAAATCTATTTTAAAATCAATCAGTTGGGTTGAGAAAGATGATTTCTGGATGGCTAAACTAAGAAATCTCATCCTTAACTTGAAAATAAACATTTTAAAATGCTGATTCTCTCCCACCTGTGTTTTGAAGGGGAAAGGCTTTCTAGGTTTGTTCATTTGTAAACATATTTCAATGGGAAATAGGGTGGAGGTTGTTGGGCCCGATTTCAGTGAGGCTGTGAATCCACTCTGGGTTTCAGTCAGAACTCTAAAGGAGCTATCCAAAGTGCTGAACACAGTTTGGGGGTTGGGTTCAGAATCTTGGATAGCTCCTTCAGAGTTCTGATTGAAACTCTGTCCCACAGTCCCACTGAAACCAGAGCCAACACCCTCCGCTGGTTGAATAACTTTGGAGTGTCATGGATTGCAGTGGCTAGTGAGGCATGATAACTGTGCAATGATTGGTGAGTGGTGATTGCTGCATGGGGATTGAGGGCAAGGTAAAATATAATTTACCAAACAACAATTTATTGCTAATGGAGGCTCTCTCTGTCTGTGTCATTACATCCCAGCACTGAAAAGTAAATCAATCATATTTATCTTTCCGTGCTGGAATGTAGTGACACAGAGAGGGAGAGCTTCAGTCAGTGCAAGTGTAGTTGTTGACTGGATGAGATTTTAGATATATATGCTTTTACTGTGCTTTCCTTCCAAAGAGCTCAAGTACACGCTTTTATCCTCACAACACCACAGTGATGTCGTTTAGGCTTAAAGACAAAGACTCTGGCTGGTTTTGGACGACACATTAAGCAATGGGGGTGGGGGGTGGGGGGAAACAATAGTCAGTTGTGTCGCTTATTGTGTTGTGTGGAGGATTACACACCACGTACACACAACTGACAGTACACTATTCTGTCCAATTAAGCAACGGAGAGAAATAATGGGTTTGCATGTTGTTTAGCCCGAAGCCCTGTTGTTTAAAATGTCATCTGAAACCAACCCCCCTCTCTCTGTGCACTATTCCATTTGGGAATAGAGTTCTGCCGGCCGGAGCAGCAGAACCCCCCCCCCCCCGACTGCTCTATACAGCCAGCAGAACTCGTGGTGCATGCTGGGATACGGCTGGGGGACTGAGGGAGGGGGAGGGAGCAGATGTAGCAACCAAGATGGCCACCGGAACTTTCAGCTGCACAAGCACCGGAGTTGCAGCATGTCGTGTGTGGAGCACTGCCTACCCAACACACTGTCAGGACACTATTTTCCCCTCTGTTGCCTAATGTGTCGTCCGAAACTAGTCTCTGTCTCTGTTTTCCCTGGTGCAAGTAAAGGTTACTGATATCAGTAGAGGTAACTATCCATTCAGCCAATGTGCACTTGCAGTGGTCTGTCTAAGGAGTCCCTGCTGCCTCTATTTCCTGCTGCCAGGTGCTGAAAGGTAAGGATGGGAATTCCCCTCCTTACTTGATCACTTTGCAGTGGCTGCTGGCACTTCTGCCTTGCAAACCACGTTACAAGAGCTGGCTCCAGATTTTGGAGGACCCGTGGCTCTCAGTGGGCCCCATCGTCAGTGAGTCTACCTTCTCAACACCATTGTCACTGGCTACCATTACTCCTCGTCCTCTATCTCATAATTGCTACCACTTGCTTGACAAGCAAAGAGCAGCGGCATCTCCTGCTCCTCCTTCTCACTGCCACTGTTGTCAGGGTCAGAGTGAGAGGCAAGTGAACAAGCAGGTTGCAGTGTTAAAGACGAGGAGAAATGCCAGGGGGTTCTTTTCAGTGGGACCCTTGCTAGGATGTTGACTCTCAGCAAACGCTCAACCAGGCCTGCCTTTGACACCGACCCTGCATCTTACTGACTGCTGCTGGTTGTAGGAAGGAATGTAATCTTATACTGAGTCAGCTCTTTGGTTCATTTAGCTCTGAATCATGATCTGAATAATTGTTTCTATGTCAGTAAAGGACTGGATGGGCACACACAAATTAAAGATTATTCAGACATGACAGGGTAGTTATGGTCAGTTGAAAGGCAAGGCAGGGAACAGGGGTGTTTCAACTGGGAATTAACTGACTTGGATGGGGTTGCACTCCCCCAGAAGACTCAGGTTTGTCATTTTCTCATAATCATGGATACAGCTGTGAGTCCAGGTTTTGGCAGTGGCCAGAAGTGCCTTTGAATAATTGCACCCAAATGTTTTACCTGGCTACAGTGATGCTCTATGTGGTGCTGCCTTTGAAGAGGTTTAAAAACGTCAACAGATTCAACTTCAGAATGCTGCAGCCAGACTAGGGAGCAATTATAGTGAGCATGTAACTTCCTTGTTTCAACACCTTCACTGACTATCAGTCTGTTTATGGTCCCAATTCCAAGAATTGCTTGTGACTTATAAAGCCCTATGCAACTACAGAGCAGGCTATTTGAAAGACCACATTCTCCGTTATGACCTCACTTGGGTTTTAGGATCCTTGTTTGTCCTGAAAATGTCTCGAATACAGGTGGCAGGAATGTGAGATAAGGACTTTTTGGTGGCTGCTCCCATGCTCTAGAGCTCCTTGCCAAGAGAAGGCCTGCCTCTGATGTCTTTGCTGACTGGCAGAATGTCATTTTTATTTAGACAGGCCATTGGCACACATGCTGGCTTACACATTCGTTGTATTTTTTATTTTATTTATTTTTATTTTATTTATTTTTTAAAAAAATTATAGCGCCACCTCATCATTTCTGGCATCGTGGCGCTTTTCAATAACACATAAAACAATTTCAATTAAGAACCCTCATCCCACGTTAAAATTTAAACCACCCCTCCCCCAAACCCTTGAGAAAATAAGAACCCCTTACAGAGGCATTTAAAACAATTGACGGTGGGAGCCTGTTTAATCTCCAGTGGCAAATTGTTCTATAATCGGGGGCCAACCACCAAAAAAGCCCTGGCCCCCGCACATTCCAAATTGTAGCGGGGGACGATCAGGTCACCCTGCCCTTGAGAGTGGGTCTGCCAATGGTGGGACACAGGAGCAAGGCGAGCACTCAAGTAACCAAGGCCCAAGTGGTGCAGGGCTTTATACATCGTTAATAAAACCTTGTAGTGCATCCTAGCAGCCACCAGCAGCCAGTGGGGCTCTTGAAGCACCAAAGTGATAGAGGACCACTTTGGAAGCCCCTTGACCAACCTGGCTGCTGCATTTTGTACAGCCTGTAGGCGCTGGATTTGCTTCAAGGGAAGCTCTGTATGCAACAAGTTGCAATAGTCAAGCCTGGAGGTGACCAGGGCATGAGCTGTGATGGCAAGATCGGCCTCTGACAAAAAGGGGCAAACTTGGCAGAGCATATGTAATTGGTAAAAAAAGCTCTGGACAACAGCCCCCACCTGTGAAGACATAGTTAGGGACTGGTCAAGAATGACACCCAGGTCTCGCGCCTTGGTCACAATCCTCAGTCGGATTCCTGAAAATGAAACATCTGCAAGCTCCTGCATTGAACCTGCCAGCCGCTGACCTCGACCAACAACCATAAACTCAGACTTCTCTGGATTGAACTTCAACTTGCTTCTGGACATCCAATTACAAATCTCAGCCAGGAACTGAGACAGGACAGCAACTGCCCCACAGAGGTCTGAGCCCACCGAGATGTAAAGTTGGGTATCATCGGCATACATACGGTACCTCAGCCCGTGGGCTTTAATTAACTCTGCCAGCGGCCTCACACACACATTGAACAGGAAAGGTGAGAGGATAGAACCCTGTGGAACTCCACAGGGGAGGGCTGTGGGGGCAGATGAACAAGTGCCCATGGTAACCAACTGAGCTCTTCCATCCAGGTAGGACAGGAACCAGGCAAGAGCCAGGCCCTCCAGTCCCACCAGGGTCCTCAACTGTCTAATCAACAATTCATGGTCCACTGTGTCGAAGGCCGCTGAGAGATCCAATAACAGTAAAATGGACAGATGGCCTTTGCCATCGCTAAAAGAAGATCATCACAGACTGCAGCAAGGGCAGTCTCCATGCTGTGACCTGGCCTGAAGCCAGATTGAAAAAGTTCTAGAAAATCTGAGTCGTGGAGGAACTGTTGGACCTGCTCCAGTACCACTTTCTCCACCACCTTACCAAGAAAAGGAAGGTTGGAGTCTGCTCAGTAGTTTGCTGGCAGTGATGGATCAAGAATTGGTCTTTTAAGGACTGGCCGCACACTAGCTAATTTTAATTGTAATTGGTTTATCTGGTTAGTTTTACTGATTTTATTTATGGTTTTCCTGCCTTGTTTTTATGGGTTTTATTACATTGTAATTTGTTGCTATTTTATTGTATTTTATTGTATCAACATTACTGCTGATAGATGTCCTAAGCACCATTTGATGGAAAGGCAGATTATAAATTTAACAACAAACAATAGCTCAGTATTGTCTACTCTAGGGATAGGCAAGCTGGTGCCTTCCAGATGTTTGGGACTACAACTCCCCAAAATCCCAACCCACCTGGCCAGTGATCAAAATTGTGGGATCGAAATCAATAACATCTGGTGGGCATGTGACTGCCTACCCTGGTCTACACTGATGGTCAGTGGCTCCCCAGGGTTTCAGACAGGAGTCTTTTCCAATCCAATGTGGAGGTACCAGGGATTGAACTGGGGATCTTTTGCAAGCAACACATGTACACTCCCGCTGGACCCACCTTTCTTGATGCACAGAGAACATACTTTGCATGAAGAAGATCCATAGTTCAACAAATAGCATTAGGGCTGGCAACACCCATGAGGCAGATGGAATCCCCCATCTTAGGTGGCAGACCTGGAAGGGTAGTGAATCCCCTATACTTTGCCAGTGCCATTGCTACTCTATGCAAAATGAGACATAAGGTGAGTGGGTGCCCTGGAGAGCTTTGCTAGCTACTCTCCTGTTGCATCAAATGCTGCAACAGAAAAGCAGCCATTGTAGCTCTCCAGAGCAGCTGCCAATGCCACCCACCCTATGTCGCACTCTAAGTAAGGCACAAGTAGGTAGCGATTCTGGAGTTCCACACCAGCCACTCCCCTGCTGCACCATAGGCTGCAGCAAAAAGACCACCCCACATGGGCTTTCTACAGAACCTACCTAGCCCAGGTAGTTGCTGTGATGAACCCCTAAAGTGAGGCATTGGGTAGGAAGACTCTCTTGGGAGCTGTACCAGCAGTTCCCTGGCACGGCTCTCCACAGAGTCCACCTGGCCCAATTGCCACAGTTTTTCTACATGAGGCATTTATTGTGCACTCATGATTCCTTCCTCACATTTTTTGAAGGGGTTCTTTAGACAACATAGTTATCCTCCAATTTTGCTTCTATTTTTAAGAGCACTTTCCTGACTTTTTCAATGCAGGGGAAATGGAATGTTATTTCTGAAATCAAAAGCAAAGGTATTTTCCTACTTGTGTAATTGCACTATAGCACAGTGCTACCTAGAGGTTGTGTAGCAGAAAAGCAGGAAGGGAAAAGTTCTTTGTGTAGAGTTTGGATCTAAATTCTCCAATGAAACCAAAAGTAGATATAGAGCATTAACAGCTAGAGAAGGTTTCACTGTAAGGAAGGACCCCTCAGAGCAAGGTATTGAGGAGAACAGGGAGAAGGGGGAGATTGGTTGTGGCTCCATGCACTTCTTCCTTTCTGGCAGTATCTCCTTGTGTTCCTCCTCACTGGCTGCAGCAGTAGCTCAGGGTCTTCCCCCCTCCCACCAGCAGTCCCAGCAGTGGGAGGTCTTGCACGGGCCTTGCCCAGCATCTCCACACAGGGCTGGTAATTGCTCCCATCTGGAGAGTTGCTCCCATTCTGTGTCAACAAGACTGAGCTAGATGGATCAGTGGTCTGTCGGTACATTCTTAGATTCCTCTGCTTGCCTGTCCTAACATGAGTCTGCCCTCTTTCTACTCAGACTCATGCTAAAACATAGGATGAGTGTGCACCACTAAGGCTAGGTACTTTTTACGTTTTCACACTCTCAAAGAAAATCTTTAGGGATGTAAGAATAAAGCATTCCTCCAATTTTAAAACAGAAGGATTCTATTACTATCTTCGGGCTATTACAAGTTTGGGAATACCTGATCTAAAAGATCAAGAAAATTCTGATAGAAAAGGCTGGAGATATTAAAAAGTACTTCCTAAGATTTGGGACATTCCATTTTAGATAATGTAGAGGTAGGTACAACAATTGCAAAAGCTCTTTATTTGTAGGCAAGGATTTTTAAAGGAGATTTAGGGAGCCAAGCAATGGCACTCAAAGAGCATCAATCCTCTTCAGCAATGGTCTCTTTCTCTGTCATTCTCCCTCATCCTACAAGTAAAGCATGATTGAACTATGTAGGCCAGACTTCCCCAAGCTGCTGCCCAGCAGATTTGCTGGACCGCAGCTCCCATAATTCCTAGCCAGCATGGCCATTGATCATGCTGGCTGCGAATTATGGGAGCTGGAGTCCAACACATCTGGTGGGCATCAGGTTGGGGAAGGCTGCTGTAAACAGTCATGCTGGATCTTTCCCTTTTATCAGTGTGCAGTGTAAACAAAAGGTAATGAAGCAAACAAAATTATGCAGAGAAACACATCCCTCTGAAAATACAAACCTAGTATTCTCAAATTAAGTGATTAAAAATATAAACCAGTTTGGATTCTCCTTCCCTGACACACAGACACCATTCCCAAAGCTGCTGGGAAAGTATGCATACTGCTTTTGATAGTCAGGATAGAAGAGAACAAAACACACGCAGATCACATACATTTTTTCTTCAAAAGTACGTTGGATTTGGATAATGCCTAAGAGAGTAATCCACTCTTAGCCATGAACAATGTATGGTTTCATAATATTGTAGTTTCCTGAGTGAAAGTCATTCTGATTTGTTTTCAGCCTCCTTTGCAAGAGAAAAAGGAAGGGCTCATGAAGGACTTGGGTAACTCATTTTGGGAGGATAAAATGGGATAACCCCACGTAGCTCTTCTGAGTGCTTTTAAGTTGGGTGGAATGGATACGTAATGGTGATTCTTTTTCCTGCAGTACCTCTTCTCAGCTCTGACTCACGCTTCCTACGTCATAGTCATGCCACATTCTCCTCAAGTGGCTCCATCAACTTAACGTTTCCCCAGTGGTGCAGAGTACTGCAATCTGTCTTCCTTTTCTTTTAATTGGGCTTGGAAGACAACAACTTCCCAGATGTATGGTGACAGATGATCATTTTGCAAGTTTAAAGTTCTAAATCAGGATGAATTTCAAATGGCATATTTGTGTTTGAGTTGATAAATGTATCTACTTGCATATTATAGTTAAAATGTCGGGCAAAACAAGCCAGCTCCAAAGGGTGTTGAATTATCCAGGTAGGGTCTATAAAACGGATGCAGCGTCTGGCTGCTGAATCCCTTCCTATCCATCTGATATCTTTCTTAGGGACAAACTAAACAATTGGGAAAGCACACACAGTGGATTTATGCATGCTAGCTTTCCCTACTCTCCTGTAGATGTGTGCAATCCTGAATTGGATCAGGAATGCAGCGCTCAGTAAAAGGGAGATTAAACCCCTTCCCCATCCTGTTTTTCTGTGAAATTCCACACATATGCACACCCACTCACACCCCACAAGGAGATTAAAAAGGGGGAGGCTCCCTTGGAGTAAACTCCTACAAGCATGGAAGGTGAAAGAAGCTCAGGTAGTGTTGCGCCTGTATAGATATTAAGATGAATGAAAGATCCTGTTTGAAAACATGGAGCATAAACAAGAGAGACAGGCAGCCAATTTTGAAAAAGTACTCAGCCTCTAATTGCTCCTGCTCTTGATGGGAGCAGTTGGGTGCTGACCTACTTGAATAATCAGGCTAATTATGAAGGAGTACAATAGCGCAAATCCTTATTTTGGGATGCACTGTAGCTTATTTAGCAGAGGCATACATGCACTCCTTGTGTAGCGTAGATCTCTTTCACCCTAAAATGACACACAGGGAACAGCAGTGTTGAGCTATATTAAAGTTTTCAGGATTACGTAGTATGCTTTTGGGTTGGGGGTGGGGATTTGTTTTCATTTCAGTGGGCTAGTGTGGTTGCATACCCTTCTCCTACCGAGCTAGCCATCTGATTGCTCAATAATTGCTCTGTCAACTGTCTATGATTTTGCTATTGTTCCTTTGTGAAGCTGTTTATCTATGGGCATGTCATGTGGTTTGCATGCTCAAGTTTTATTGCCCTTATTTCTTATGGAGTAAATGGTGCACACGCAGTAATTAAGTCATCAAGGGCTATGCTGTAGCCAACTAGGACGGATTTGCATATAATTTATATGTAACAGTAGTCGGAGATAATAGCCCACAGATTACTATTTTTATCCTTCATTTATTGAATACTGAATGCTTACAAACGTGCATTAAAACACAAACACAGATTCACTTTAAAATTGTGTCCAGTGCTCATGGAATAGAGGATTGTAAAGTAATCTAGTACAATAGGCCAAGATCTCAGGAATGACGTATTCACCTGGTCCCCAGTAAAAAGAATGTCTACTGAAAGGGACTGGGGTAGGAAGCGGCAACAAATGCTCTTTATTTCACTGCATTTAATGCAGGTGAAAGCCTCACTTAAACTGGTTGGAACTCGAACTAGGATGGCCACTTTTCAATTGCCAAAAAAAGAGAGGATACGCTTCATCCAAAAAAGAGGACAAAAGAGAGACCCTTTGGCTTAAAATTTGCATATAGTTTCAAATTCAGAAATAATTACTAGAATTTAAATAGAAATTCAGTACATCTTACCACACAGAAGACTGTGGCCAAGGGACCTGGGTGTCTTGCTCAGGCAGGATCTCCACTACTGCTTTATAACAGTTTTCAAAGTGTTATATCCTGCTTGGTGTAGATCTGTCCCTGTCCAGGCCCTGTTGATGGACTGATCAGCCCTTCAAACAGAGGACATCTTCAAAATGGAGGACAGTCCTTTGGCAGCTGTTCAAAAAGAGGACTGTCTTCTATGAAAGACGACACATGGAGGAGACTTAGGGTACTTCTACAAGAGCGATTTAAAGCTCTTTCAAGGTGCATTACTGATTTTCCCTTTACAAGAGTGGAGCTCAAATGAGGAGTACAGGCAGTTTTTATCTCCTATTATGCGCAGTTTCGAATGCGCATTAAATAGCGAGTTTTATTTACCGCGGGCGTAAGAGCGCCTTATATCTGTGTAAACAATTGCTGTTCAAGCACATTAATGATCAGAGTGGGTGGACTGTGGTCATGATGTCATACATAGAACTGCCCCTTCACTGGGAAAACCTCCCACTTTTTCATTCAGTTTTATTTCCTGTCTCCTCCTGGCAACTTCCTCCTTGTTCTCTGTCTCTCTGGGTGGAAGCTCCAGGAAGAGGAGACCCAACGTGAAATGAAAATAAAGTTTCTTTGATGAACCCTGATGGAATATTTTTTACATGGAGACACGGGGCCAGATGGAGGTGGTTTCATGAGAAGCAAAGGGGTTAGGAAGGATGTGTGGATATGTGCAAAATTAGCGATCAGCTTAGACATATCGTCCCCTCGCTGGGTTCCTGACATGAGCTGTGTGCGTGTGTATATTTTACAATGGTTGAGCTCGCTGGGAAGAGGACGAGGAAGGAACGAAGCAGCAACCCCCTGTCTGTTTTGGCGTGTGTGTGTGCGAGGCACATTCCCATTTACTCCTGAGCAGGTCACTTGAAATGGAAATTGAGCGAACGGGGAGGGGAGAGAGGTAGCCGAACAGGTTAACCAGGTCATTACCGGCAGGTAACCCAGGTAACCAAAGGCGGGAGATTCTGGTGGGCAGGGAGAATAAAGGGAGGGGATCTGTTTGGGCAGTTCCAACAGGATAAAGCGCATTACTTTCAGTAACATTTGCATGCAATTCTCAGCATGTAAACAACTTTAAAGCGCGTTTCATACAGCTCGTAATGTGCTTCGATGTCTCCCGTGTATAGGTATTAGGCGTAAACGCGCTTATCAGGAAATACGCATAATAGGGGGAACCGGGCTTCAAAGTGAACTCTTGTAGAGGGGGCCTTACTGAGAAGCTTAAAAAGCCACTGTTTTCTAAATATTATGAATGGAAGTAGTACAAGTCTCTCCTACATCATTAGAAAAGACTAACACTGATTCATAGTTATTTACAATCTTAAATCTGGAAGAGATAAGGAAGGCTTTGAGGGAATTAGCATGTTGGATTAAACATTCAATTTCTCTTTGTTCTGTCTGTAGTGTAAATACCACCACACTTTACTCTCATATGAGAATCAGAAACTAATTACAACATAAAATAGAATGAAGGCAATTAGCTTGATTTCATTGGCTGCCTGGACTGAGACACAAATGGAATAATAAAACCATAACTGGTAAAAGTTAATTAGCTTAGGTGGGAAAGTTCTTTCTATATACTGCTGTTAGTTACCTACAGCAGAGATCTTTCTAATAAGGCATTTTCCCTCTCAATTGAGGGCGGGGTGGAATCATGAACATTTGTTTTAGCTCGCTGATATGAAACAGTGTCATGCAAAACCTGGAACTATGAGCCAGTTTAGTATTTATTTATTTAAAAATGTATATCCCAAGTTTCAAGAACTCATATTCCCCTTGTAAAGTGGCTCACAATGTCAATTAAAACAACATACAATCCATCAAACAATAAAACAAAAGAAAGGAAATAGGCTGAAACAACTGTTGGCAGATATGAAAATCTAGGGTGACCAGATACAAAAGAGGGCAGGGCTCCTGCAGCTTTAACTGTTGTGATGAAGAGGGAATTTCACCAGGTGCTGCATGCATACAAATGACACCTGCAGAAATTCCCTTTTCTATGCAACTGTTAAACGATACATATGGTCATCTAAGAAAATCACCCAAGAAATTCACATGTGTTGATGGTGGTTAGTTGTGGGGGTGGGGATGAAAAACTAAACCAAGCCAAGGTGCAGCAAGAAAAAAAAAGGATAGCATGACAAAGAACCAATAAAGAGGCAGCCACTTGACCCTCCCAGGGTAGTTTCTTCCACAATATGGGGGCCACAACTGAAAATGTGTTATCCTGCATCCCAGCCAATCAAACCTCTGATGGCAGCAAGACATAAAGCAGGGCCTCTGATGCCAATTACAGAGGATGGGTAGTCATGTGTAGGAAGAGGAAGACCTTCAAATACCTTGATCCCAAATAGTTTAATTTGGGTAACCATATGAAAGAGAGGACAGGGCATCTGTATCTTTAATAGTTGTATAGAAAAGGGAATTTCAGCAGATCATGTCATATGTATGTGTGCAGCACCTGGTGAAATTCCCTCTTCATTATAACAGTTAAAGCTGCAAGAGCCCTGCCCTCTTTTGTATGTGGTTATGAGGGCAGGGCTCCTGCAGCTTTAACTGTTCCGATGAAGAGGGAATTTCACCAGGTGCTGCGTGCATACAAATGACACCTGCTGAAATTCCCTTTTCTATACAAATGTTAAAGATACAGAAGCCCTGTCCTCTTTCCATATGGACACCCTAAAAATTTAATCCTTTGCAAGTAATGAGCATTACATTGAATTTTACTTGGATACAAGCAGGTAACCCTTAGCAGGATTGGCGTTATACGCTCTGAAAAATCAGGCCTCAGACACAACCCTGTCTGCTGACTGGGTTTTGCATACTGCTTGCATTCAAAGTGCCTCCCTTACTTTGCAGCCTGATTCTTGTGCTGTGAAGGTGGAGGGGGGGTGGCACTTTCCACTGGTAGGCTGACAAAATTCCCAGACCTTTTAGGGATAGGTATTTTTTGTTTCTAATGTCCATCAGCACATGGCTCTCTTTTTTCTTTCCTTTAAAAAAACAAACACCCCCTCCCCTTATCTATGAGCTCCATCACACCAGCGATTTAATGCACTCTCTCCATGCCTGGTGTGTGGATTTGCAGCACGGTGCTCACATGATGCTGTGCCTGTTTTGCTGACACCCGGTCTCTTCCTGAGTCTTTTCTGTTTTTCCCTAAAACACCTAAAGTCTGGATTATTTTCCCTAAGCGCATTGAATGCACCCTTAAGCCTCCATGTCATTTTAAAGGAATTGGGGGCATGTGCTGTGATGGGAGTCTTGCTGTTGGCTTGAATGGATTACATCAGGTCCTGGCAGGGAAAAGTGTTCTCTCTCAGCAGCAGGCTGCAAGCCTTAATATAAAGCCCAAACCTTGCATCCCAGGCTCGAGAAGCATTTTTTAAAATCATACAATGCCCGAACCTCTGCAGAGACAGGATTGTACTCCCTCAATGCCCCAAAGAGCTGACTAAAGGGTTGTTCCATTTTTGCCTGGCAGAAAGGAGATCTGGTTGAGTGCTTATCTGACAGGACCTGACTGGAGGGAAAAAGAGAAGGGGAGGGGTGAAGTGGAGTGGAGCGGAAGAGCAAACGAGCGAAAGAGCAGCTGTTCAGGTGAAAGGGATCGTAAGCTTGACGCGCTTCCGTATCAGAGGTAAAAAAAAATGTGGAGGCAAACCCGGGGGGGGGGAGGATTAGGTGTGACAGAGATCTATGTCTGGAACCATTTTATTCCACAATGCTCCTGCAGAAAAAATACTGTTCTGATGGCTGCCTCAGTACAGCAGTGAAGGCTGCCATGTTCTACACACATTTCCAACAATGCCCCTGGAAAGTTGCTATATCAGTTCCACAGAGGGATTGGGGACCAGAATGGCTCCAGACATCATTAGGAGCACTGTCTCTGTTTTCCAGTGGCAATAAAAACTGCTTAAGAAGGGAGGGGGGAAAGACAGAGAAAAAGAATCCTCTGCCGCTGGCTATTGCAGGCGTTAAGTCCCCCACCCACAAAATTGGAATACCCCAAACAGTTCAATAATACTGGGGGCTGAAAACTGTTAATTCACAGGCTTAAACCTTCAACTAAATTCTTCATTGAAAGGGAGAGTAAAAATCAAAGGAACTTGCCAGTGTTGGGGTAGAAAATTGAATGCAATGCATGTGCCCCTCATCCTAAGGTTTCACCAGAGGGTGCCTGGGGTGACCCAGAAGTGAACTCCTGTTGCCTTCCTTCTGGAGGGGGAGATTAACCCTCTCATAGCCAGCAGACCATGGTTCACCAGAAACGGACAGCTTCAAGGATAGGAATCCTGTCATGTGAACCAGCCTTGTTATCACACTTGGAGAACTCTTCCTCTAAGTCGTGGAAATGCAGAAATTGGAAAGCTATAATTGCACCTGTGTCTGACCTTGGTATAAGATGTTTGTATTTTGGACCTGCCTTGACATTAAACTGAATGGGCTTCAGTGTGCTTTTGATGACATGAAGTCCAATAGCTGTACATTGATTAAAACCAGGGGAGAGCAGTTTGTGGGCCTCCAGACATTTTGGCCTACAATGCCCATCAGTCCTAGTCAGCATAGCCAATGATGAGAATCACGGTTGTTATAGGACCACAAATTGCCCACCCCTGCTTAAAAGTATGCTTTGCTACACACATCACTTGTTGCTTTTTGATCAAGCCAAAGAACTTCAACTTCACCCACTTTCCCTTTTTGTCTGAACCAAGCTTCGTTGGTGCCCATTCTCAGTGCTTGTGCTGCAATAATTGCTATTATGACACAGCTGTGCACCATTCAATTCTGCAATAATCATGTTCAGTCATTGAGATAAAGTGTTTGACGTTCTGTCTTGTAGTTCAGCCACTTACCAACATGCATAAAAGTAGCTTATAAAACAGCATGGCAGTAATTTCAGTTCCTGGGGTTTACTATTTGGTTCACTGATCTATTGTGGTCATTTCTTAAGAGCTTGCTTTTCATACAATCTCACTCATTAGAGGTGGTGATTGAGCAATTACAGGTGTACGGTGAAATAAGCATCTCTGTGCTAATGCAGTCACATAGGAAATTGCTGTCCATTAAAAATTTGTTTGTCGTGCCTAGACAAGTGTACTGGGCCTCTCGGGCCCAAATTTGCAAAATTGATCTATCTCTAGGATTCATCCACGTGTAAAGTAAGATGGAATGTTTGCTTTAAAGAAGTGAACTCACCCTCTCAATGCCGTACCAGGTTCCATGTTGCGGAAATGATGAATCCAGAACTTCCTCCAATTTTGCAATTACTGATCTCCTTCAGACGAGGAGCGGGGGAATCGCATTCCCTTACCATTGGCTCTGAAGCTGCATCTCTTCCGCTTCTGTAACGACCCCAATTACACGGGGGAAGAGAGCAGGAAGAGAAGCGACCACATGGCTTATACAGTTTCAATGCAGTTTAATGGGACAGCGCCCTCCCCCCTGGACATTTTATAGTGGAACTTCTGCACACAGCAGGAAATGGTGATGTATATCAAAAGAGTTGGCTTTTCCGAGCCTTTTTTTTAAATCACTAAAACCAGGAAATGCAGTGAAGGCATGCAGGAGGATCACTGCATTGTCAAAATGGCCCATGAAGAACCATGAGTGGTCAGTCGTGAGAGTGCAATAAAACACTCACTGTCACCTATATTCTGCTTCATGCAAAGTGAGGGAAATGGCTTCATTTGTCATATCATATCCTAATGTAGTTATTTGGATTCAGTCAAAGTGAATGATTCTGGTATTTTATTAGTCCTTTAAAACAACAGCAATCACCTTCCAGGAACCCCTCTCTTTTTCCTTTCACAATAGGAAAGGCGTAGATCAGACAGAGTTTTGTTGTCATCTGAACACGGCTAATAAGTCACCAAATAAGCTGTTGCTCTCAGGTATCACAGAAACACAAGAAACATGCAGAGCCCATACTATCACCTGTCTTGGATCTAGGCCTGATTCACATGATACACTCCTTGCCCATGTCTGCAGTCAGACCTTGGCTCAGTACATTGATATGGATGAATGTCCATCAACTGGGCCATTTATTCAGCTGCCTCAATAGTGGAAATCACCTCTATGATTGCTTGGATCATATATCCATTTCTCCACACAAGTGTCTACTTGGACAAGTGTGTGCTGTTCTCTGTTATCAAATACATTGTGTGAATGCATGCTTAACCCTTTCCTGACAAGGAGGTTTAAATGTAGTTTGTTTGGAGTGTTGTTGTCGCTGGTGTATTTTACTCATATGTAGGGTGGCCCCGTATGAATTGCCAAAAAGAGAGGCAATGCATCACCAAAAAGAGAACACCAATCTGCATGAAATTTGCACCTGCTAATTCATAGGTATAAATTCAAGTTTAGAAATCATTATTATAATTGAGATAGAAATGCAATACATCTCACCAGTGCGTGGAATACTGAGACCAGGTGACCTACATGCCTTGCTCAGTCTGCTTCCAGGTGCTCTTTATGGACAACTTCAAGGCCCTGCCCTTCCTTCTAATTATCTTTAAACCTCGGACTGGATGGGCCTTCAAACAGAGGATACATTCAAAATAGCCCTTGAAATTAGAGGACTGTCATCTGTAAAAGAGAGCATATGGCCATCTTTGAGCTACTGTGGAGCATGCCTGAAAACCTTATCCTTGGTGCAGTAGTAAATTCTGAAGTGCAGGAGCTCATCATTGTCGTACTGCCAAAGAAAATCCATAGCCAGACCACCCAAGGAGTGTTCAGAAATGGAGGCTATTGTGTTGATATAGACACACACACACACACACACACACATTTCAATTATTCTTCAAATGCAGGTCATCCTCCCAATTTCAAAGCAGAAGAGGTGGGTGGGGGCAGAGAATATTGACAGTCAGTGTGGTGTAGAGACGAGAGTGTTGAACTGGGACTGGGAGATCCAGGTTCTAGTCCCTAGTTGGCCATGAAGCTCACTGGATGATTTTGGGCCAGTCACTTATTCTTAGCCTAACCTACCCCACAGAGTTGGTAGGAGGATGAAATGGAGAGGAGGAGGAGGCCCATGTAAACTACCCTGGATTTCTTTCAAGAGCAAAAAAGGCGGGATATAAAATGAAATGAGAAATAAACATCCCTGCAGTTGTGTGGTGATCCATGCCCTCTCTCCAGTTTCAAGCTTGGAAGAAAGACTTCGAGTTGTTTGCAAGCTGTGTGGCTGAGGTTCCTGGAAATGCTTGGCCATACAGAGTCAAACCCTCAATGACAGCCCTTTCTGTGGATCCCATTGCTGAAAGAGCAACTGGCTGCTGTCCTCAGCATCTCTTCCAATGTTGAAAGAGGTGTTGGACAATGATGCTGCAGATGGTTTGACACACCTTCCAGTGGGACTACTCAACCAGACATTCTCCTCACTGGCCCTTCCTTTGGGATTGCAGTCAAACACCTTCCCTCTTACAGAAAAACACTGGCAGATGCTCTGGTTACACATGCAGCTGTTGTGTAGCAGCCAATGGCATTCCATTAAGTCCTGGAAAGGGGGCAGGGTTGGATTTATTTGTTTTTTTAGTGTGCTTTCCCTGGGGTTTATGTGGCTAACATTTTAGATGAGTTTGTTCAAAGGTTCTTAATAAAGAAACATTTCAAGCAGGGGTGGGCGGGGGGAACTGTCCTTTCCACAGCATGCATTGTTGTAACGTTTCCAGAAACACTGTTATGCATTTGTCTATGGTATCATTTGGAAAGCTGATGTTCTGGTATCTCACAGCCTGCTGTATTGCATATAAGTGTCAAGAAACAAGAAGTAAATTCCTTTGAAATCAATAGAACTCATTTCTGCCTAAACCTGGTTAGTATCGGGCTTATGTTTACGCATGAATTTCCAATGTGCTTTGTTCAAATCACAGAACAACCAATATGACTAGCTGTACATTTCACAACGCTAGAGCACAAATCTATCATAATTAGAGAATTAAGCATTCCACTACTAAGGGCAGCAAGAAGTAGAGCTCATTTATAAATGCATGTTCTGATTGTATGTAGGAAACACACGTGTGTGTGCGCGCACACACACATTCTTTATTTGCTTTTTTTTCAAAGTTGTATATCACATTGCAGATATTTGGGTTAATCTCAAGGCAAGTTGCAAGTTTAAGTTTAAATGTCTTTAATTATCATACAGTTGTTAAAGCAGAGAACATTGGACAATGGTTGTTTGCATTGATTGCCCCTGCGTCTGCTATATTGATAGAGAGATACAATGTGAGTGTGACACAATAGCAGCCTTCTGCCTGGCGGGCATCTGTTACATTTAACTTTTCAGCCATAAATACAATTCTACTAGTGTTGTGGTTGACTTCATGTGGAGACAGAACTGGATAAATCCAGAAGATCTTGAATGCATGAATGATAGGAGATCTTTTCAAGGAAAGAGTCTTCTGAAGGCTGCTGCAACCTTCTTGGAATACAATGGATCTTAATGATAAGCCATTGGGAATATTTACTGTGATTCAGTGAGTAAGATAATACTTTTGTACTTCAGATTTTAAGGGCATATTTATTTAAATATATGCCCATATTCAAGGACAGTGTTTCAAGATACCCACTCTTCTAAGTACTGACTGATAAAAAGCAAGTGATTTATTAGACAAATAATTTGAGAATAATTTGATGTAAGAATTGTGTTGAACTATGTCTTGCTTCAACATTGCTGTTTCTTTCTACTTGGTTAACTTTTACAATGTTGGAGAGCATCACAGCAATTCTTTATCATAGGAATCTTTTTCTGATAAAATGTTATTATGGAGAGCACTTTCCTGAATCAACAAATATATGTTTTTTAGAACTGTTACAAAAAAACTAGAAAGCTTAGCCATTACCCACCCACCCAGATTTCAGCATATGTTCAGGGAAAGTATTATTTAATTAAGGTTGGGGTTTATTTCACTATGTTTCAGTATCAGCTTTTTAATTGGAAAAAAAACCATTCAATTTTATGTACTCATTGGAAATGATCTTTATAAACATGTTTACATATGCTGTACTATACTCTGTATGGCCAGTAAGATGGGGAAGCAAGATCATTACTAATTAATGCTGCTAATTAGTACATAATGTGCACTGTCTTGAGTGGCACAAATTGGTATTAAAGACCATAAAATACAGAATGTATCTATATCTCTAATCCCTGATTTAGAAACACAACTAGAAATGTAGAAGAGGGGCTATTCAAACCTACTTAGCATTTGCTTTACTTTATTCCCTTTGAAGCCAGCTGTACAGTTATGCTCCGGTTTTCAGCAGGAAGAAAGGTATAAAATTATATTCGGATTTTAACTGAAGCTTTTCTCCAATATATAAAATGCAAACTCCATTCCCTTAAGTGTTTTATATATGGTTTTCAGTATGGTAGGGTCAGAAGGCGAATTTAACTATAAATGTTCATGACTCAATTATCTTTCAAAAAGGAACACAGGAACAAAATAAGAAATAAAATTTTACTACTGGAAAACCTACATTGCGGAACGTCATCTATATACTCACAATCTGACATGCCAGCCTGACATATTTAGTTAAAGAATTCTTTAAATAAATAAACCAATCTTGTAACAATAGAAGTAACTCTAAAATTTATACAGTACTGCAATAATAATAATGAGCAGAAGCAGCAGCAATCAACTTTAGTTACAAAAATTCAAAATCATGAATAATCACATCATACAACAATTCAGGTGCACTTTTAACAGCCAATCTTGAGTCTAGAATCCAAACAAAACTAAAGCCAATTCCCATGAATTCCCACCCCCCTCTATTAGATGGTTGAATCAGAATTTAAAAATCTATGTTGCTTCTTCAGGAAAGACCCTACCATTCTTGTCCACAGGATTTTGTGCAGATGTCCTTCAAACTCTATCTGATTTTTTTTACTTACACTTCCAGGGCAGCTGCACACTTCCTATGTAAATAGCATTTTTCACACAGAAAACTCCTGAAATGTGGACAAGGTACACACAATTTTAATCATCCAGGTACTTATGTTTGGGGACTTTTTGCATCCTGGAAGTTGTATATTGCTCACTTTTTAGCAAATTGTGTATAAGTGTAAGCACGCTCTTCTGCAAGGGCAGTTTTGTTACTAAGCAAAATTTGCTGGAATGCTGAAGCTAAAGGTTATAATCCTCTGTCCTGCCCAAGTGCAGCAGGATGCTGAATGGCCTTTTGTAAGAAGCTCATGGAGCCTCTCCTTCCCCACCAGAGTGACTCTACTTCACTGCCGACAGGGCATCACTGTCATTCCAAGTGCATGGTATCTCAGCAGGCCCATCCCTCTAAGTCAGCCCGAGGGCCAAATTCCATTTTGGAGACGCTTTTGAGGACTGCATTCAATTGAACGGCGGAACCAAAGGCAAAAGGGATGGAGCCAAAAATACCACTAAGTCTTAGGAGAGGCATTTCAACCTTTTACAATGAGAGGAAAGGGCACAAAAGCCAGTAATGAACTGTGGTTGGATAAAAGGGGCGGGGCCATATGAGGAAACCTGGGGGGGGGCTGGATTGGGACCCCAGGAGGGCCAGATCTGGCTCCTGGTTCCAAAGTTCTGCACCCCTGTCTAAATGAAGGTTCTCCAGCTTTACCTTGGGGCACCCAACAGCACCCCAAAATCAGCAAAACACCTTGTAAAGGACTGGGCAAGACAGGGCCATGGAGGATTCCTGAAGGTGAGCTGTAGAGGGATGTCCAGTCAGAGGGATAATCATGTGGAAGTAGCACACCAATTGCTCACATGTCCTGGTTGGTAGCGTTTCCTGGATTGTTATGTAAGGGATGCTCCACATCCTGCTTTGCCCACACAGAGTGCAAGATTCCAGTCAAAGTCACTAAAGGTTAAAATACGGATTGATCTCTCAGCATCATTGCTCAGTGACAGAGCACATGCAATTCATGTAGAATGTCCCAAGTTCAACCCAGGGCATCTCCATTTAAAAGGAACTGATAACAGGCAGTGGTGCCATCTGGGCAGGATTCTGGGGCAGAGGACTGGGGTCCTACTTGGCAGAATGAGCAGGAAGGCCCCCCCTCCAACACAGCAGGACTAGCTTACCATGTTTTGAAGAAAGTGAAGTAATACACATGACTATTTGAAGAGGGTGCCATTAACTCCATTCACTCCAGAGTCTACTGGTAGCCAGTGAGGGATGTGAAAGATACCTGCCTGAGACCCTGGAAAGCACAACCAGCTAGAATAGACAATACTGGGCTAGATAGACAAATAGTCCAAACTGATATAGGGCAGCTTCTTATGGTCCTAAGCACACACATCCTCCCCCAGACTGCCAGTTTGTTCAGAGCAGCAATACAGGTGATGCTGTCAATTTGGTGGTTTAATCTGAGTTTGAGTTTGTATCTTTGCACAATCCCTGAAAACTGTGTGATCTTCATATCAAAGCTATACATTTGTATTATTGCGAATGATCATGAATAGTCAGAAATTGGCATAAGGAAGCAATCAGTAGAACAACAAAACAATATAAATAGCTTAGGAACCGCATAATAATAGTTTTAGAATGCTATTGACAAGCAATCAATACATGACAAAATAATCAGTTAACGCAACTGTAACCTCCCTGCTGCCCAACTGGTTTTCAGAAAGTGTTTCTAGGTTTCCTAGAACATTTGTATAAAGGCATATTTACCCAGTCAATATAGTGGGACAATGGATCCAGATGTCCCTAGCCCAACAGCTCCAGAGAAAAAGAAGTGGCAGCAACCATAGCAGTGACAGTATCAACCTAAATCAGCAACCCAAAAAAGTGTACACCTTGTGTCAAATCATTACAAATGTAGAATAAAAAGCAGGATATAAAACTATGAAAGCAGGATATGGAATGTGGATTGTGCCCCAACACATCAATACCGCTATAAAGCAGTAGTGTAGATCTAGTCCAGGTTTTGTTCTTTAGTGTCAGTGTTATGTATAACTATCTAGATAGGCAGAAATGTAGATCACAGATGTCCATCATGTATCTGGTCAATGGCGAATGCCCCCAAGATCCTGCTTCCTAGCAAATTTTTGCAGAGGTCATTTTGACTTACTTCAACAATTTCATCCAGTCTAATAATGTTTATGATTCTGCATTCTCTGTGAACTAGTAAACTCCCTTAACCTATTACTAGCTGAAGTGAGTTATCTCAGGACCTCAGTGTCAACCAGAATGCCAAGATTGACATGTAAGATTCAGTAAAGTGTCCAAACAGATTACACACAGCTGTATTTTTCCACAGTGGGCATCCAACTTAATCAACCATGGCTGTTCTAGGACCTGCAGAATCCAGTGGTCCCTTGGGTCTAGCAGGGCCAAACCAACAGGGGGAAAGTAATTGAACCTTCCTGCTTTTTCCCCACTTAAAATCTCCCCTCTGCCCCCACATACTTGGTTTGCCCCATGGGAGAAAAATGCATGTATTAGTCCTGATCTGGAGTCTTGAATTTGGCTAATCCCCTTTTAAAAGCACCTAAATCTAAACTAATAAGGTTGTATACCTCACATAAGCAGACAATACTTGTAAGATAAGAAAACCTGCCCTAGGTAAGATATGAACCAGCTCCTTGTATTTAAATATTTATCCATCAAACAGATATATAATACATGAAGATAAAATTCCTTCAGGTCTATCTGCATTAGTTTTCCTGTGAATATTCTCAAATCCCCATGAGGTTGAATTAGTTGCTGCTTGTGTAATGACAGAAGAGGTTAAGTACTACTGTAGAAAAAGAGATTTCTTGACATAAATATATGGTTCAGTGTTTGGAACAGAATTAATCTCTGCCAGTTTATACCAGCTGACTAACTGATTTATGCTCTTTGAACTTAGAGCAAGGTCCTCCATTGCTTTTCTGAGTGCTGAATGTAAACAGCTTTGCAAAACAAGAAAACAATGGCTAGATTTTCCGAATGCGTCCCTTGCCTTTCAAGCATTCCTGCTATTTTTCTTTGAGGCCCAGCAAGATGCTGTCCATGCTTATTTAGAGATGGAGGGGACAGTTTGCCTCCTCTCAAATCTTTGCCAGAGTTTTTCCTATTAGCATCATAAGCCAGTGCAACAGGCACAAAGCAAAAGGATTTATGGGCTTCCAATTGTTGTTTGGCTTAGGTCATAAAATCCAATCCTTACATTAATTTTAAGAACGAAATGAGTTCCACAATCTTGTTGGAAAATGCCAAGGTTGATATCCAATTGATCCATGGGGGAAGGGGGGCAAGGCAAGGAGCTAGCAAGGAAGGATAATGCCCAGATGCAGGTGAGAAATGTCAGGTCTACACGACATCTCTTTGGTGCCTGTTTCTGATAATATGCGCTTTTTCCTATATTTGTATTTACGTCTAATAGCAGTAAAAGAGAGCCGTTAAGGCGAATTATGGGCATCATATAATGCCCTTTACAATTGTTTTTATGTGGAGTTTCACTGCAGAGTCGGTTCAGGGGTGTATAGTTGAACAAGGAAAAATTGACGAAAGCACCACCCTGTCTCCTGATGGTACCTCCCTTGGACTTAACTCCGCCCACCTGACTTTCTCGCCATTGCCTGTTCAGTCACTATTGTGCGTGACTTCGCATGTGGGTATGATTTCTAAACACTGGATATGTCTACAATTATAGTTGTTAGCAGGGCAGCATTGGCTTTGGGACTTATTGTAAATCCATAAAAGAAAATTTTTCCAGGTACTGGACAGCCATGGCGAGAACCCGCATGCAGAGCGTCCGTCCCCCTATTCCTCCCGCCAAGAATCCACCACTGTACACTCCCACTTCACCATGCTTGCGGCAGCTGCCCCTTATCTCCTGCACCCTAGCAACCTTTGCCATCTTGGAAATGTGCTGCTTCAAGGGCAAATTGTTGTCCTTGAAGCAGCACCTTCCTAGAGTTGGAAGACCTAAAGACGGTAGTGCACGCGCTGGTAACTTCGAGGCTCGACTTCTGCAATGCGCTGTACATAGGGCTACCTTTGTGCCTAGTCCGGAAACTTCAACTTGTTCAAAATATGCCAGCCAGGTTGGTCACCGGTACACCTAGGGGTGGCCACATTACACCAGTTTTAAAATCACTTCACTGGCTGCCGGTCAGTTTCCGGGCAAAGTATAAAGTGTTGGTTATTACCTTTAAAGCCCTACATGGTTTGGGCCCAGGCTACCTACGGGATCGCCTTCTCCTGTACAATCCACCCCGCACTCTTAGGTCCTCTGGGAAGAACATACTCAAGCAAGCCAGAACTAGGCTGGCAAGTGTTACCCAGAGGACCTTCTCTTCTATGGCTCCCAGACTATGGAATGGTCTGCCGGAGGAGGTTAGACAAATTGGCAGTCTTCATGAATTCAAGAGAGTCATGAAGACTGTTCTCTTCCGGCAGGCCTATCCGGATGAATTTTAAATGTTTTAATGATGTGTTTCTTTTGTTTTTAAATTTGTTAACTTTGTCATGCTTGTATTTGCATTGTGTTCCCCGCCTCGATCCATAGGGAGAGGCGGGTTATAAATAAATTATTATTATTATTATTATTATTATTATTATTATATTATTGTGCTGCCTTTCTCCGTTACAATGTTGCACTTCGCACTGATGTGCCAGTTCCATACAAACTTCCCATTATTCTGTCTGTCTCCGGACCCCAAGAAGGCAGCTAGCAACGGTTCTGGGGTGCCCATCACTGAGCGAGCTAGAGGGCAACCTCACCATCCCAGCAAGTCTCTGCGTCATAGAGGTGGGTGAATGAGCAGACGGGAGTGTGGGATGGCTGGGCACTGCCCCCCAAAAAACCCTCTTTGTCCCCTCTTCCCCACACAGTGTGGCTGCTGCTATTCTGCCTAGCTGTACTCAAGAGGCAGAAGGGTCGGTTGCAGCTGCGCCTCCGCGGTATGGTGTGCTCATTGCGTGTCCTTCTGTGTCGAAAGAGGAGACTTGAGCGTATAGTCTGGCATGCCCACCCTCGGGCACCCTTCCGCCAACTGGCAGTGCCATTAGAATGACTGGCCAGGGCACGCCCACAACGTGTGAGCAGCGGCTGTGATGTGGCATTTGTGGACTGACATTCCTTCCCATGCGACTGCTGCCGTTTGCCTTTTGTTCGTCGCGTTTTGCCCATTCCCGTGTTTTCCCAACCTGCGCTGTGCCTTTCTGATTACTCTGCCCACGCTTTGCAATTGGCTTGTGCCCACATGTAGCCATTTCTAAAATATAGATATTACAGTGGTTTTTCAGTACTAAATGGTCATTTTGGTGCTATACACACACACACAATAACAGACACACACACAATAACACACACACACAACTTCCCGGTAAAGCAATGACAGAAGGGAGAGCAGGGGAGGTAACAGGAGTAGATATGAAGCCCAATCCCCAATCTTGCACCATGCTTCCCGTTTTGCTATTCCCCCCACCTGCTCAATGCGCCTTACTCCCAAGTAACAGCGCACAAGATGACAGCTCAATGGCAGGAACTTGCGTTCACTGCATGGAGACATGTTTCCCTGCCTTTTTCCAGCCAGGATCCCAGCAAGGAAGCGGGGGAGGAGGGAAGCCTTAGTGGACCTCAAATTATACTCCAAATGAGCAACGCACATCTTTATTCCACCTCCCTTGCTTCCTGTAGAACCAGCTCTATGTGAGTAGCCACGTGTCTCGACAAAAGAAAGATTCCAGTGGGGATTTAAAAGAAACTTTACTTTAAGTACTGGTAACTTAAGGTCAGCCATTACTGAACAGTCCAGTCAAGGAAAGAAGAAGAAGAAAGAAGTAGGAGGGAGGAGGGAGGAAATGAGCAAGCATTGGGTCAATCCCTTCCCACCTTGTCCACAACTGGGAGGGCTAGCCAGAGAAAGGGCAGGCATTAACTCTTGACATCACAAGCCGTGCCCACCAAACTATGCCCACAATTAGCATTAATCTGAATGGGCAGTGGATGTTACACTACCAAAATGTGATCGAACATCGGAGAAACATTAAAAGTCGTGTTTAATTGACACCTTGGAAAAGCGCATTAACGGAGGCTATAAGTCGCATAGATGTCTGATCTGCGCCCTGCTTGTGTGTACAAAATGACATCAGAACGAAGTAAAGGTGACCCAAATAAGCCATGCACACCCAAAGTCATGTCTTGCTGTCTGCAGATCAAAGGTCAGGACTGGGATGACCAAATTCATAAGGGATGATATATTGCTGCTAGATGATTGGAAGTTTACGTTAGTAGCCCAATCTGTGTCTGGGAAATCCTAAGAAAGGTGTGAACTCCCAATACTGCCTGAAAACTGGCTAAACCAGTCTTCCCCAGCCTGGTGCCCTCCAGATTTGTTGAACTGCAACTCCTATCATTCCCAGTCAGTGATCTGGAGTGTACCAGGTTGAATAAGGCTGGGCTAATGGTTAAAGCTGACAGACTGATTGCCCACAGTTCACATTTCACAAAGATTAGGCTGACCATATAAAAAGGAGGACAGGGCTCATGTAACTTTAATAGTTGTAGAGAAAAGGGAATTTCAGCCAGTGTCATTTGTATGCAACTAGTTCCTGGTGAAATTCCCTCTTCATCACAACAGTTAAAGGTGCAGGCACTATACTAGAGTGACCATATACAAAAGAAGGCAGGGCCTCTGCTGACCATCTGAAAAGGAGGTCAGGGCTCGTGTAACTTTAACAGTTGTAGAGAAAAGGGAATTTCAGCCAGTGTCATTTGTATGCAGTTAGTTCCTGGTGAAATTCCCTCTTCATCACAACAGTTAAACTTTAAATAATCTTGGGCTGCCCTAGTGGCTGTTCAACTTTATCCTGCTGCCTGCCTCTCATATGGCTGCATGCAATTTTCACTGTAGCTGCTGCGCACAAATGCTCTTTCACAACTGCCACACCACTGTGCCAAAAGGAAGGGAGGGAGCAGCTGAACGGGCATCATGTGCCTGGCATGTAGGCAGAGTGAGCAGACTTTGCTTTCTGTCAGATTAATATCCATCCATCACCAACAGTGCCACAGGTTTTGGGATTGCATACTGTCCAGGCCATCACTGACTCCACCCACTTTTTACACCCTCTCAGTTTCTTGGTGTGGTATAAATGCCCTAACAGGGGATTGTGTGGTACTCCATCTAGGAAAGGTGGCAATTGCTGGCATACTATTAGAGGTTTTAGCACTTTGGTTAGGGCAGTTATCCAGCACTGGATTTTATATGGTCTATTATCAGAGCTCAGAGCAATGAGATTAGGGCTTAAGCTGTAATCCTGTGAACCACAATATGTGCATTGGTCATAATAGATTTCAATTGGATTATTTATGGATAAATAAATGTATTCCTCTTTCTCCCTATCCTATGGCCTTCACCAAGCCTGTTCAGTTTTTTAGGGAAGAATGAAGACCATATTGAGTAATGCAGGGGCAGGCAACCTGATGCCCACCTGATGTTTAGGCCTACAAATCACATCAGCCACAGCCAGCATACTCAATGGTTTGGGGTTATGGAAGTTATAGTCCCAAACATCTAGAAGGCATTGGGTTGCCTATCCTTGAAGCAATGGGAGACAAATGGGAAAATGAATACCACTGGGATGTAGGAATAATTGTACATACAGAGTTATATGAGTTTCCTTTGCTAAGTAGAAAAAACTTAAATATATATTATGTTCCTGGAATTTAATACAATAATGGCTTGTGCTGATGGCATTTCTTGGCAGTTAACGATCAGCTGACCATTGACCTCACCACTCACTAACTGGAAATGTCTGACCTTGAGGTTGTTGTTTTCTCCTATAACTCTAAGTGAAAACGTTTTGTCTTTTTTTAGCTGCTCTTATCAATAGTATCTCATATTCTACATCCTTAGTGATGCAATGCACTTCGTTATACTGTTCCCCTCTCCCTGAGAACTGAATTATTAGTATGATAGTCAGTGGAAAAGCAAAGCTTCGGTGTCAGTTTTAAATGTATACATTTTCACTAAATGATACTTTTGCCCTTTGTCTGGGATTCATGTTCATCTCACTGGCAGTTTTGCTGGTGTACAAACTACCAGGTATAAAGCTTTTGGAGGGTTTAAACTGTCAATGACATGTAGATGCTACAGTCTATGCTGTGCTAAGTACCTCATTTTGACAGGTTTTTAAAAGCTGTTAGCCACATTCGTTGTAATATTATAAAAACCCAAACAGACCAGCAAATAACAACCCTGTCCAGCAGAATCCAGAATTTCTGTTGATTGCCCTCTGTTTTCTGGGCACCTGCAAAGTGATTATATCTTGACCCAAAAACTATGAGAGTGGGACCCAAGCATCTTACCTCCTGCACTGCCACATGGGTTGTCAGAGATTTGAACTGCTTGCCTTCCTTTCTCTGCTCAGTCAATACTTGCTTGCCCAATCTTGATGCCATCTTTATAGCCTTTCCTGGATCACTCAGCCTACTGCTTTAACGGTTTATAACAGTTAAAGCAGTAGTGTAGATATATAGTCAATGAACTGGACACAACAAAACAATGTCGATGCCGCCATCTTTATTAGCTTTATTTAAAGACATCTGGAAACTTCTTAGGTAAATATACTGAGCATGGTAAATAAACTGAGCATGGTGCACCAATAGAAAAGTTCAAAATGTATTCTTAAATAAGAAAGAAGAAATGGGCAGGTGCCATTTACTATTCATTTGTTGAAAAACTCTTAATATTTGTTGTTTTGAGAAACACACTGCAGTGTCTACTACAGGATTTAAGACAGCTGGTTAATTAAATATGTATCCCTTAGGAATGAAAATGCTATATTAAATGTACTAGGCCACATGAGTTTATAACAGCTTCCTTGTCATCAAAATGTTTATTTTATTTTTTTTAAGATTTTTTTTCTTTAAAGAAAAAGTTGCACAATATCGACTGGGTGGGAGAAGATGGATGACTAAGGAAACAGAACTGTGGGAGGAAGATTAAGCTTGTGATACAGTAACTAAAGGAAAATGGCGGACTACTGAAATAGGTGCAGAAATAGTGTGCCTGTGCGCACACACAGCTTTCACTTAACAATAAACGATTAATTACTAAAATTTTGCTCCAGAGTAAATCCAAATCTGAACATAACTTTTCATTAGTAAATAAAATTATACTTATTAGCAGTTCCCTTTATTTTGGTTTCTTCTATTCAAACACCTGTGCCCTCTTAATATATATAAAAGTAGCTTTCTGAACTATATCTTCATGCCAAAATTGTGCATGCTTTAAAGTGCAGAGGGAAAGTACAGCTCTACTGTAGGAAAATCATGATTTCTTTTAGTCTGTGGTTGCTTTGCTAAGGGTTTGGACATATGATTTTCACCCCCTTTGGATTGCAACCGTTCATGCAACCATTTTCTCAGAGTTGTTGTGTGACAGAGTATTATTTTGGGGGGGGGGGACAGTATCTATTCTGTGAACACATCCAGCCATCTTCAACAACTTGAAGATCTCAGTTCATACTTTTCAGAAAGCTTTAAAAATGGCTTGAGTCAGGACATGATGAACTATGCTATAGTCTCAGTATATGTTAAAGTTTTCACTAGACTTACCATCATACCAAGCATAGTTTCAATAAAGGGTCTGGAATGTTTATGTCTCATGAAGCCTATATTAATTAATAGTGTTAGTTGAATTATATGAATTTTGGAAGGATTTATTGTTTAAAACCTTGAAGGATACCTTAATATTGCATCAATTGTGGGGATTTTTCCTTTTAGTTTTTGGTGGTTGATAGTTTGGAATCAATCACAGTGATGATTTTTTTTTCTATTGGCAAGCTGGAGCTTACCCATTCACACTGCAGTAAAGCTTTCATTTCTGTCCCTGATGGGTTGCAGAATAAGACAATAAACCTATCATATCACTACTGCAGAAATGTATATAGCCTATTCCCAGACCTAGGTCAGTGTGACACATGGAGAAAGAAAAAAAGTATTTCTGAAATTGCACTCCTAAATCTTTTTTAAGCACACCTTTTGGAAACTCTGTAGACATTTCAAATGATGGCAAAGTTCAAGTACTGGGCAAAGTGGTGTTAGAATAGTCATAGGGGCACAAAAACATACTCTGCATTTCAAGTTCATCAATATATCAATAGGTAACTGGCATTTCTTCCATTTGCCATTAACTAAGAAGGGAATAACATAACCGCTCCTGCTAGTTGTTGAGGTTACACATAATACAGAAGGAAGTAGAAGTATTAGTAGAGGCAGGGCATTCTTTGTTGTGTCTTCTCCTATCATATGCTTCCCATAAAGCATATATGGAATAATTATGGGATCAAAGAAGAACCTCATTAGATTCTGGTCTGTTATCTGTTAGACTAATAAAAATCTATGTGCACATCATATGGCAAAATCCTACATCAACTTATTCATAAACCAGTTTTAGAAAACACAATGGGATCCTTTCCCAAGAATATATATGTAGCCTTAATTTTTACAAATGGCTCCATTTTCTGCCCCACCACCTAGCAAAGTACAAGATTAAATGCACTAGATGTTTAAATTGCTACAACATGCTAGTTCAATAGCAACTGTTCAACAGCAGGGTCATTCAATAACAAGATAGATCAGTTCATTTGAATACTAGTGATTGAAATGGTTAGTGCCTGTTGAGTCAGTCACTTCACTAAATGTCCAGTGGCCCCTTCCGTGATGGAACTGCCTGCCTGTATATCAATTATCTCTGCTCCCTCAAAGCCATGGTTAAAATGTTTTGGTAAACCAAAGGGTACTTTGCTGGTGGTGCCCCAACAACGTTCCTGCCAAATGTGATTGGCTCTGAGTTTCCTAGTAGGAACACCCTGGCCCATCTGCTCATCACCACTTGGTACTGATAGGGGCCTCAAAGATCAATTCTTTACTTTTATTCCACATACTTTTCTCATCATATGATTGTGAAACAAGGATTGACCTGGTTTGCATATAACGGTGGCAAACCTGGAGTTGCCGGGTGTATTCTGTGGCCATTTTGAACATTAAGCTCCCAATCAGGTTGATTGGGAGGTGCTACATGGCATCCAAACTTGAACTTTGTAAGTTAATTGTGGGCTAAACAACCCACAGTTAACCTAGAAATGGTAGTTAGATTAACTGTGGGTTGATTAACACACAATTAACCTATAGGGTCCAGGTTTGGTCATCACGTAGCAACTGTAGAATATTGCAATGTCACATAGAATATTGAAAATGGCCATGGAACACACCCGGCATGCACCACAGTCGTGGTGAACAGCTCCAGTTTGTGAACAGCTCCAGTGACTCAGTTCACTGTTCAGTTCAGCCTTGTTGAAGCAGTTGCATGCTTGTTTAACCACATGCACAGGCCCTGGTTTAGCACTGCCAATCCACTGTGGAAAGATATGCAAATGTGAACTAAATTGTGCTCATGCACATCATATTTGTGTCTGAGAAGCCTTCAAACATTCTGCAGGTTTCTTCAAAATGAACTTCCAGTCCACGTCTTTGAAGGTCATCTGTCACTGTTAATAGCAATGTCAGTCATTGTGGTGTAAAAAGAAAATGTGAATGTCCAATTATCTTGCTGTGAAATACTACGACTTGAAGGATGTGATAGCACAGTACTTATGAGGCACTGAGAGGTGAGCTATCAGAGAAGTGGAGAGAGAGAGAAAATGATTTTAGAGTTCAATTCCACTTAATTATAAGATGAGTTATGTCATACACCATGATAAAACATAGCCCCTTTTTACAACATGCCCTAAAGAAGAGGATGTTTAGGACGAACATTTGCATGTGGCTGTTCAAACAATTCCACAGGTCAGAACCATATTAACAACTGAGTTCTCATATTACATTTTCATAAAAACCAGACTTGTGTATTGAACAATGAGGTGGGAGCTAACACCCGTGCAAGAGCATAGTTGTACCCTAAGAGAAAATCTCTCTTAGTCAAACCCAAAATATATACCTTGTGTTGCTCTACACACACTTTTTTTTAAGCACGTTGTATGAAAACAGTACCAAAACTTGGCTCTAACTCTTTGGGGTTTCATTCCCATCTTGTCGACAGTAGCTTATCCTTCAAGCTAACATAAGACCAAGCTCTTCCCACTCAAGATGGACCCCCTCTATGCCTATGGCCAGCTGAGCTCAATGCTGGAACTCACACCAGCTCCCTTGGCGCATGCTCCTTTTAGCCTACTTACACAACAGTTGCCCTCCTTCTGATGCAGACGTAAGGGAATAGAAGAGGGAACACTGTTTCCAGGAATCAAGAGAATAATGTAATCCGATTGCCACTGCAATGCCAACCATCTTTTAAATTTTTAAAAAATGTGATTAGTCATTCTGACAGGAAAAACATATTAAACAGGCAGATATTTGTTTCAGAACAATTTCTGTAAAAACAACACCACTATATCAGAACTTAGCATGTGGAAGTCACAAGCTTCCCCTGCACTGAGCTGGGCATTACTGCCAAATGCATAACTTTCCTCCAATGACGAGCGCAGAAAGCCAGGCTTGGATCCTATCTTGGTACCTGTCATCAGTGTGGACTGAAGAGAGACAGGTGTGAATTGGAAAAATCCTGCAAGTCTACTCTTTGAAGATAAGAGACACTTAAAGCACAGTGTACCCAATCCCAATGTTCAGGCTATCTAGATCTGCCTTAATATTAGCTTATTTTTGTGTAGCTTTGACTTTCACTCTCAAGCAACTCCTATTTCAAGAGTTGATTATACAGATTGGACATGATCTGTCCAAAGCTTTATCCTTTAATTTCAATGGTAGAGTTAAGTATATGCCAACAAACCTGCAGGAGAGGGAGGCCTGCTGCCCAGGGGAGAGGGAGGGCTGCCTGCTGCCTGCTGCCTGCTGCCGGTCCACGCTGCTGCTGCTGCTGCTGCTGTCATACCATCACCGCTGCTCTTCCCTGTGGACTGCTGCCTGACTGCCACTCCCTGCAGGACCAGGCCCCCAGGTACTGAGCCAGCTGCTGTGGACAATTACATCTGTCCCCCTCCCTTCCTGGGAGGGATATTTAAGCTGCTGGCTGAGGGGGCCTGGGAAAGCCTACAAACCTGCAGGAGAGGGAGGCCTGCTGACCAGGGGAGAGGAAGGGCTGCCTGCTGGCTTTTTGTTTTTGTCTTTGTTTGTTTTTGTTTTGTTTTGTTTCCCTTTCCCAAGGCTTGAGCTATGTGCCTGGGAGGGAGGATACAGGGCCAGGTGGGGGGATCTGAGGGGTGCCCCATCAGTGTAGTGATGGGTAGGGGGAGATATGGCATTGTGAGGAGGACTTACCAGGTAAGGGGAACAAGGCCCAGACAGTTAATGGCTGTGCCTTGTTCCGGTCCCCCTCACATCCACAGGCTTGTTGGTTGCCCTATCAGCCAGCCCTCAGGCCTCCGGGTGCTGCTTTTAAATGCCAGATCGGTGCATAATAAGAGCTCCCTCATCCATGATTTAATTGTGGATGAGGCAGCCGATCTGGCATGTATAACCGAGACCTGGGTGGGAGAGCAGGGAGGAGTTAGTCTCTCCCAGTTATGCCCACCGGGGTACTTGGTTCAGCATCAGGGTAGACTTGAGGGCCGGAGAGGGGAGGTTGCTGTGGTCTATAGGAATTCCATCCCCCTCTGCGGGCTCCCTGTCCATGTGACTACTGGTTTGGAGTGTTTGCACCTTGTGTTGGGCCAACAGGACAGATTAGGGATTCTGTTGGTGTACCGCCCACCCCGCTGCTCAACAGACTCCCTAACTGAGCTGACAGAGGTGGTCTCTGGTGTACTGTTGAGGTCCCCCAGACTCTTGGTTCTGGGGGATGTCAACATTCATGCCGAGGGCACTTTATCTGGGGCAGCTTAGGATTTCATCATCTCCATGACAACCATGGGACTGTCCCAACATGCCATCGGCCCGACGCATGTAGCAGGGCACACTCTAGATCTGTTTTTTTCAACTGGACATGTAGATGGGGATCTGAAAGTGGGGGACTTTACATCAACCCCTCTGTCATGGTCAGATCACCACCTGCTGAGGTTCAGACTTACAGTGGCTTTTCCCCTCTGCAAGGGTGGGGGACCTATTAAGATGGTCCGCCCTGGAGGCTAATGGATCCAGATAGTTTCCAGAGGGCTCTGGGGAGTTTTCCGGCTGATAGGGCTGGCTCTCCTGTCGAATCCCTGGTTGATCTGTGGAATGCAGAAATGACCCGGGCAGTTGACACGATTGCTCCTGAGCGCCCTCTCCTGTGTAGAGCTCAAACGGCTCCGTGGTATACCCCAGAGCTGAGAGACGGCTTGAGGGCAGATGGAGACGAACTCCTGATGGATGCAATCAAACACTGGTAAGTGCTTATGTTAAGCTGTATTCAGGGGCAGTGAGGGCAGCAAAAAAACAATACTTTGCTGCCACTATTCAATCATCAACCTGCCGCCCAGCGGAGCTTTTCAGAGTTGTCCGGGGGCTTTTACATGCTGGCCCCAAGGACATGCTAGAACAATCTGAGGCCCGCTGTAATTGCTGGGCACTTCCAGAATAAAATCTCTGGCATCCGTCAGGACTTAGACTCCAGTGTTATAGCAGGTGAATCTAGTGAGGTATCCAGAGCACAGGCTTGTCCTGTTTCATTGGATGAGTTTCAGTTGGTGCAGCTCGAGGACGTTGACAAGGTGCTTAGACAGGTTCGGGCAACCACTTCCATATTGGATCCTTGTCCCACTTGGCTAATAAAAGCTAGCAGGGATGGAACAACTGGCTGGGCCAGAGAAGTGATTAATGCCTCTTTGCAAGAGGGAGTGGTCCCAGGCCTCCTGAAAGAAGCGGCAGTGAGACCACTCCTAAAGAAATCTTCCCTGGACCCTGAAAATCTTAATAACTACAGGCCAGTAGCAAATGTTCCATTCCTGGGCAAGGTCCTGGAGCGGGTGGTTGCGAGCCAGCTCCAAGCACTCTTGGATGAGACCAATTATCTGGATCCATTTCAGTCAGGTTTCAGGCCTGGTTTTGGTACAGAAACAGCCTTGGTCGCCCTGTATGATGACCTATGTCGGGAGAAGGACAGGGGGAGTGTGACTCTGTTGATTCTCCTTGATCTCTCAGTGGCTTTTGATACCATCAACCATGGTATCCTTCTGGGATGTCTGGCTGAGTTGGGAGTGGGAGGCACTGCATTGCAGTGGTTCCGCTCCTACTTGGGGGGTTGGCTCCAGAAGGTGGTACTTGGGGACCATTGCTCGGCCCCATGGATTCTCCAGTATGGGGTTCCGCACGGGTCAGTTTTGTCCCCCATGCTGTTCAACATCTACATGAAACCGTTTGAGTGCAGTCATCCAGACTTTTGGAGTGCGTTGTCATCAGTACGCTGATGACACGCAGCTCTATTTCTCCTTTTCATCTACATCAGGTGAGGCTGTGGATGTGCTGAACCAGTGCCTGGCTGCGACAGTGGACTGGATGAGGGCTAATAAACTGAAACTCAATCCAGACAAGACTGAAACGCTGTTAGTGGGTGGTTCCGCTGACTGGATGGGGGGTGTTCAACCTGTTCTGGATGGGGTTGCACTCCCCTTGAAGGAGCGGGTTCGTAGCTTGGGGGTTCTCCTAGAACCATCTCTGTCACTTGAGGCGCAGGTGGCCTCAGTGGCACGGATTGCCTTCTACCAACTTCGGTTGGTGGCCCAGCTACATCCTTATCTGGACAGGGATAACCTGGCTTCAGTTGTCCATGCTCTGGTAACCTCCAAGTTAGATTACTGCAATGCACTCTATGTGGGGCTGCCTTTGAAGGTGGTTCGGAAGCTGCAGCTTGTGCAAAATGCAGCGGCCAGATTGATAACTGGAACCAGTAGGTTCGAGCATATAAAATCTACTCTGGCCCGCTTGCATTGGCTGCCTGTATGTTTCCGAGCCTGATTCAAGGTGCTGGTTTTAACCTATAAAGCCTTACATGGCTTGGGACCACAATACCTGATGGAACGCCTTTCCCGACATGAACCTACCCGAACACTATGTTCAACATCTAAGGCCGTCCTCCAAGGGCCTACTCCGAGGGAAGCTCTGAGGTCAGCAACAAGAGAGAGGGCCTTCTCTGTGGTGGCCCCCCAATTGTGGAACGATCTCCCTGACGAGGCCTGCCTGGCGCCAACGTTGTTATCTTTTCGGCACCAGGTCAAGACTTTCCTCTTCTCTCAGGCATTTGGCAATATCTGAGGAGCCTGGGGTTTTTTTGTTTTTTGTTTAGCTTTTTGAAGTGTTGTAGTGGTTTTAAATGTACAAATTGTGTGTATATTGTATGTTTTTGTTGTTTTAATTTTTGTATATTGTTTTTAATTGTTTTTAATCCTATGTAAACCGCCCAGAGAGCTTCGGCTATGGGGCGGTATACAAATGTAATAAATAAATAAATAAATAAATATGCCATAATTTGTCCTACTGAAATTGTGGGCTTTTTAAAAAAATAAAAATAAATCTCAGGCTAGATGTATCTGTAACCACTCATGTTGTTGTTGCTGTTAGCAGCAGCAGCAGCGCTGCGTCCCCATAGATAATTATTTTCCTTGCAATTTCAAACCATCACTTCCTATGAGAAGCCTTTTTCACCTCCTTTCCTACATGGTCTGCTTCATTTTTGCTTCCCCCCCCCCCTCACAATCCTTTCCTAGGTTCATTTCTTTTGAACTGCAATAGTAGAGCTGTGCGCAAGCGGCCTCTCAAAATTCTCCACCCTATTTGTGGATACAGAAATTGGGGGAGGGATTTCACTGAATTTCTCCAGGGGAAGGAGAAACTCTCCAACAATTTCTTACAGGTAGGCATCACCATTGGCAACGGTTGTAGAACAGCTTCTTTCTTTTTTGCCAAAGGGTTTTTTTTTCTTTTTTTGCACTACCACTCCAAGTGGCAACAGCATCCACTATGTTGGCAGCCTGGCCCCCATTTTGCATCCTCCACAATGTCCCATGTAGTTAGCATCATTTCAGGGCAAAAAAATAATGGTGAAAAGAATTTGGAGAAAATTCTTTCGAATGTCCTCTTATTTCTAGGGGTTAAGAAAAGAAAAATTTCAGGACTTTTCTGAGAAACATGTATTCTGAGAAATTTTGGCTCAGCTCTAGTTGTAATTCTTCAGGATTCAGCACCTTCCCTAGGGTCTTTCAAATGTTACATTTCTGAGGGGTGATTGTTAGGGTGTCCAAATGAAAAGGAGGACAGGGTGCCTGTATCTTTAACAGAACAGATAAAGGAATTTCAGCAGGTGTCATTTGTATGCATGCAGCACCTGGTGAAATTCCCTCTTCATCACAACAGTTAAGGCTGCTTAAGACCAGATACAAAAGAGGGCAGGGATCCTGCAGCTTTAACTGTTGTGAAAAAGAGGGAATTTCACCAGGTGCTGCCTGCACACAAATGACACCTGTTGAAATTCTCTTTTCTGTTCAACTGTTAAAGATAAGGAGCCCTCTCCTCCTTTTCGCATGGTCACCCTATAACATTGATAAATATTGTCTCTAACGCAAGTGCTGGAAACGCTACTCCTGTAGCAGGTGGGGTGGGGGTGGGGCAAGGTTGCATCTAGCTCCAGGGAAAGGGTGGAGCCAGCACTGTGCTGAAATCTGTCCCCTAAGTTCCTGAAAAGTTTTCTTCCCCATGAAAGAGACTTCCACTTTTCTGCCTCATTAGCAGGGCATTTTATAATTTATTTTGAATGTGTGATGGTGTTGTTTTTGACCTTACCTAACCACTGTGAGGTGGCTGTGGGCACTGTCTATATTTTTCTTTCTATCTCCATTGCTCTATAGTTTCCCCAGGCTGCCTTCACTTCCTGATATGAAAATGCCCTATGGGAGAAATGAATTCATGATGTCTTCCCCTGGGTGGGAAGCCAAGGAGACTACAGGCTGATTGTACAATGAAAGACAGGACACGCACACACACTCATCAGCCATGTCATAAGTAAGGAAAGCACAAGAACCCTGAACCAAACCCATGAGAATTTCTCCAAAATTTCTTCTCCTTTGAATTTCTTTTTGAAACACATTCGTAGGAGAATTTTTTTGGCACAGCACTATGTAATACTGTGTGTGCACGTATTTGTGTGTGTACTGCTTTTATTCCAGCTCCTTAAATTAAAGCTGTATCGAATCATAAATTTATGCTTAATGACACAGTATTGGATCCAGAATCAAAGGTGGCATATCACTAAACAAGCCTTCCCCAACCCCATCTGCTCTCCATAATTTCCATAATTATTTCCAACTTCCATAATTACTTCCAACTTCCATAATTCCCAGCTCTCTTCAGGCTTCATTGGCTTTGTCTTTTGTTCAAATGATGGATCATAGCGCTCACTATGATGACATAACTACCTGATAATTTGGAGAAGAGCTGTTTGTTATCTAGAGTTCTTTTGCTTGATGCAGTATGAAGTGGAGTCATTCTATTCCATGCAGTATGGTCATTTTCTGTGTCATATGGAAGCAGCAGGCAACCCGCTGAAGAGTTATTATCTTGTTTGACAGCACCATTCTTCCAGATCTTTTTACTCATCAGCATCATGTTTGGAGCCAGCAGCAAACATCTGCCTGAGACAAAGCATGCTGTTTGTTCACAGTCACGTATACACAAATAAAACACAGGGCTTCTGCATTTGGAGAGTCAATCAATGAAGTGGCTATCCTGTGTTTTAAGCAGCACACTATAATCCATTTAAGCAGTACATTATCACAACAGCAACCTGTTCCTTCCTATTTTCAGTATCACCCTTATTAGAACCATGACCTATGACCCTAATTACATAATTATTTCTTTTCTCTATAAGTCACTGTTACAAAAATAAGGGGGGGAAGAGGGAGCATTGATATTCGATTTCAAAAATGTTATTCAATTTTTATTGATTTATTGTTTTATCTTTTGCTATCATGAGCTGCCTTCTAGGTCATTGATGGAAAGGCAGGATATTAATGTTTCTATAAATAGTTATAGCCAATTGTGTCTCCTCCACCGATGCACTTTGAATTAACAGCAGGCCTGTTCAGATAACACTTCAGCCTCTGTGGTTAATGAAACTGTGGTTTTATGGGGTTAGCAGTAACCACAAGCCATGCTGTTGCACACAACATTTTAAGCCACTGTTAGAGCTGCTAACCCTGCTGCATATGGCCCTACTGTGGCTAGTGAGTGAGCAGGGTTTAGCAAAACGCATCGCACAACACACCTTAAATTCTGCTGCTTAACCAAAAGCTTAACCAGCAGGGTTTAAGGAGTCTTCTGAACAGTCCCAGAGGCTTTCATGAGCAGGAAGGGGGAATTTGCAAAAATTCCTCAGTTTTCATTCATGAAAGTTTCCACTGGAGCATTGAGTGTTCAGTTAGCAGAGAGACACAATTGGATACAACCCAGTGAGGCTAAAATGATGACATTCCTAACATATTTTAATATTATGCCAAAACTGTATGTGTCAATATTGTATGTGTTGATAGAGTTTTGCACATTACTTGGAGAAGAAAGGTAACAGATTTGTAATTTCCATTTCTTAGCACTGTGCAGTTAATGGTAGAAAAGGAACTTGAAAAGAAGCTCTGAATGATGAAATGGTTTTTATATCTGCCATATGCAAGTTATTTTTCTACAACAGCCATGTGAAAACAATGTGCACAAGTCACACTTCCTTTCACTTTCCTATCTGAGGGTGCTATGAAGTAGGCTAGGCTGAGAGATAGTGGTTGGCCCAACATCGCCCATTGAGATCCATGGCTTAATGCTGACTTGATCCCAGGCTTCTCTGATTCAATTCCAGCATAAAGAGCGTCATTAAACGGGGCAGCAGTGTGTGTGGGGGAAATCACATTTCATCATATTTCCCTACCGTTGCTTTTCTGTCCCACAATAGGCATGAGCAGCTTTCTCTTTCTTCACACAGGGAAGAAAGAGGAAACAGCAATGACCATGTGGCCCATTCAGTGGGTGTTTTTATCGTGCTACTTTTCCTGCACACAGCAGGAAATTGTGGGAAGTTTCGCTTCCATAAAAAAACCCCACAGATTTACAGGGTCTTATTTTGTCACGGAAAATAGAGTGGAAGGAGCGGGAGACGCATGGGAGGTGGATATCGTTGTCAAATGGACCCGCATTTTGACTTACATAATACATTCTTCTATATACATTCTTCTATAAACATCCTCCCTCCACCTAATCTGATGGGTTTATCAGTTCCCTTTATTATTTTTTCATTATGCTCATTACATGTCTGTTGTGTAGTCAATATTCTCTCATTATTATCAATCCCAACTGCTGCATTCTGGGAGTATTATTATTTTTGGGTGGTTTGAAATTGCTTTGGCCTGAAACAAATATGCAATGAGACATCTGTCTTGCTATTTTCATATAGTTTTAGAGATGGAGGGGAAATAATAAAATCCCCATGGTTTCAACTGCTTTCTAACAAGCTGCCAAAGAAGTAAATGATAAAATAACAAGCTGTCACAAAAGGAAAATTTATAAATGAAACTTTCTAACATTTACCCTTCTCCATTGGGTAAAATGATCGCCTTTGAAATTCAGGCACTGAATACATTTGCTACTGGTCGGTAGGTTTGCTTCTTTCCATTGACTTGAGCTTGCACTGAAAAGAAATGAAAATATCAGCTGTGGTGGTGGGGATATAAGTGCAGATCTATTCACATCCTATCAAATTTATGGTGCCTACATTGTGACCCACATTCTAATATAACACACACAATGTTAGACTACTCGGTAAGATGTTCATTAATTTAAAACATAATAACTTATTTCTTGTTACCAAACACTGGGCCAAATAAACTTCAAATAAATTCAGATTCAGAGTTTCATCAATTTTTAGCATTGCTTATGACTGATGGATGAACTGGGATACTCTTTTAATACCAGATTTGGCATTCAGAATTTAGTGTATCTCCTTTGATGTCAAGAGCTCAACTTCCTTTGATGAAGGATGCAATTCCCCAGATACCGAGGTTGCAATCACCAGACCAATTACTCCAGAATAATCTTGCAGATTTCAGTGGGATTCCTTAAACATAAGTGATTATTGGGCTTAAATAGCTGTCCAATTTTATTGTTGCTGATGCTCTCTCTTTCTGCCTGAACACTTGATCTAGAGAAGTTGCGGTATGCACGACCATGGAGCATGCACTCAGAAAACTTATGGTGCAGGGAGGTCCAGCAGAACATACCTGCAAAACTGACCTGGAGGATGTTGAGAGCTGAGAGCTGTTGCTGCCTAACCAAGCCCCCGAGAACACTGAACTTGGTGCTGTCTCTTCCCACTTGCATGAAGGGTTCACTTCCACCCCCAGAAATGCCGTAGCTTTTCCTCTAATGAGTAACCTCATTGTTAAACTTTTCATGTTCAATGCCTGACCTGCAACATACCTATCTGGTTTTCCTTTGCCCTGGATTTTGAAACAGCTATTTGAGAAGGCCTGCTTTTAGCATCACAGGTTGGGATTCTTGGCTCCTTCCTACTATCCAAAGGGAAATGTTGAAACATGTACAGACTTCTCTCTGCCCTGCCTGCCTGCTGTTTTCTACTTGCCAAGTTCTGAATTCACCTCTATTGATAAAACATCGACCCATTTCATAGGTAACCTTAGTGTTGCGGTGGCTTCCTTGTCTTGGCCCAGTCTATATTACTCTGGTAACATATGCAGTCTCAAAATCACATGGGAGGCAGGAAATTACATGTGGGGTGCTGTGGCGCAGTGGTGTCACAGACAAACGAGGGATGGCACTGTGGTGCTGGCGTTATGATATGCTCTTTGCATGTGAAATGGGATGGGATGAAGCCACAGGGAAGCAGTAACTGGGTATGATCTAGGCTAGGGGGTGTAGTTGCTGCTGAAAAGCTGCTCCCTTATGATCAGGCTCCACAATACTAGATGTTAACAGAACCTTAATTTTAAATACCACTCATGTGGCTTATTCGGATCACCATTATTATCCTATACCAGTGCCACACTTTGATTAAAGCCACCGGTGTTAGCAGAAGAAGCAACAATACAATCCAGGCAATTTATAAAGGAATCTGTATGGGTATTTTTTAGACTTTACTGTCACGTGGAGCCCATGTAACAGAGGTAATGTGTACATCAGCTTCAATGGAATCATCACGTGACAAATAGAAGCTGCATTCCAATAGGAAGTGGAATTATGTGAATACATTTTGTAGCTCTGGCATAGCGTACTATCTTATAAACACTGCTGCTGCTTTTTTATGTTGTGATGTGGCATTTAAAAAGCACCATTACAGTTTATAAAATATTGATTGTAATTTGTTTTGAGGCTGTAAACATTAATAATTCGTATTGGGATCCCCACCACCACATATCCCCCCCCCCCCAGTTAAGTATTTCTACTTTGTAACCAAGGTAGCAGTTCTTGGCAAAGTTAACATAGAAACGTTTTCTATTTGTGGAAGACTGACAAAAAGTTTCCCCCTAAATGTGCTAATTGATTCCTCCCAATCAACTAGCAGATCGCTTATATCATTTGTACAAAGAGCTGGCCCACTTTTCTTCCATTATCCTGCTATTCTTCTAAGAAGCCCAGAGAAGTGTATATATGGCTTTGTCCCTTACATATCCTCAAGGCAGGTTAGGTTGAGAGAGCATGACTGGCCCAAAATCACCTACTGAGCTTCATGACTTAATGCTGATTTGATCCCAGGCTGGGATCTCTCCGGGCACTGATGTGTTCATGGACACCTTTCTTGGCACCCATCAGATTCCCTACCCCTTCTGAATTGTATTTGTTTTTTAATTTTCTTTTTTTAACTGGGGGGGGGGTGCTGCTCTTCAGCTCCAACTATATTTGGGTTCAAAAGAGTGGATTTGTGTTTAGGAGTTCAGAGCACATCTCTGTATTGTATTTTGGTTCTTGGACAAGTTACTTTTCTTTTAGCCTCACCAGTTTGCCTTCTTGGAAATTAGTGTTTGAGTCTAGTCATTCCCATCATAGCAGCTATGAATAGGGAATTTCCCTGCCCTCCTCCTCACTATGACAGTGGCTTTGCAACTGACAGCACACTGTCAAAATGCCAGAAGGGCCCACCAAGCCAAAAAGGTTGGGGACCCCTTCTTCTCTGATACATGTCCAACATTCAATCAGCTACAACATGATGGCTCAGATAACCAGAGTACTAATTCTCCCATTTGATAAGGCAAATGCCAGATGCAGTGGTAGGTCATGAATTGAGTCTGCCTGGCAAATATCTGTTTATTGATGTAAATATTTTCTGTAATCTTTTTTTAAAAAAAACTTAATTTTTTTAGAAGCAGATACAGCCATGGTCTAATTCTCAGGCCAACTTTATCACACTACATACACTGAAAGGTATTTCTAATTGACTATGATTCATTTCAGTTGTCAATACATCATGAATGACCAGCACAGGTATGTGGGGGTGGCAGGCTAGTGAAAATATTTCTGAGCTAGTAAATATTGTAATGCTAGTTGCAAGGCTGAAATATACTTAGGGTGCAATGCTATGACCATTTTCCTGGGAGTAAGCTCCATTTAATTAACTTGTGAGTACAAACGTCATCACATGGGGGAAAATCGCATTTCCTTACCATCACTGTTCTACCCCCACTTCTGTCTCATTACTTCCTCATTCTTCCTGGCTGGGAAAGAGGAAGTAAACAAAAAAACACGTGGCCCATTCAGAGGCTGTTTTCATTGCGCTGCTTTTCCTGCACACAGCAGGAGATTGCGGCACATTCCGTTTTTTTTTTTTTTTAAGTTGGATTTTGGGAGGTCTATTTTGTAATGGAAAAACGAGTGGAAGGAGCAGGAGACGGACGTTGTCTAAAGGATGCACCTCATCTGTAAGTGGACAGTAGCAAGCATGCGATAAAATGCTCTTCTAATGACGCTCTACGTATGTATAGGATTGCACTGTGAATTCATAACAGGCTTTAGCCAATCGCTTTAGTTGATACATGTAGATAATATATCCCTAATGAATACTTGTACATGTGAGAGAAGATGATTCAGCTGAGTTATTTGGGGAAACCCGATAGACCATGCTTTCATATCTGCAGCAATTTCAAATTAAACATTTTGCTTCATTTTGTAGATTAACATGTAACATGTGGCAATTCTCCACTGCCTTGCAAATGGTGTTTCTTAAGCAGTTCATTTTTATTGGATTTTTTTTTAATATGACACATCACAATCAGAGAAATAAAACATGCACCCATTAAATCTACACAGCAGCATTGCCTTGCAAATATTTTATACATTAATACCAGTTCTCCAAGCACTTTATACAAACCCTACATACAACTATTTAGTTTAATTGTCCACCGTGTGGAATTATTTGTATGTAGGGTAGTATTCTGAGTCTATTCATACATTCATACCATTATGTAGATGAAGTGATGGAGACAGCCATTTTAAGCCATTTCTATTTAACCATTCAGCAGTCCCCGTGGTAATTTGTTTGGATACACTAAAGAACAGTTTGCTAATCTATCTTGAAATCTAGGCTTGCTTTCTTTTCTTTTAAGGGTGATTAGGATTTTTACCCTTACACTCTCTTGGCAAAAGCAACAACTTTGTATTTTCAGCATGTTTGCCCACATTTAGAACTCTGGAGGGGGAGGAAACAGTATGTGGTATATTGGAACAGCAAAATGGTTGCCATGGAAAGAGTTAAGTGCTGGCTCCCTGTGCTGTTCTTCTGCTCCTGAAGCTGATTTTGGTTATTTTCCTTAAATGATATTCCAGGAAGGTTACATACATCTATATGTAATATCTAGACTTGCCCTCAAACAAAAGAGAAATCAAGCCATCTGTCAATGCAGAAGCAAGCACACACAATACAGGATAGTAGTGATGTCAAGTTCTGTTTGCTCCTAGAAAATGGAGGGGGGGGGAAAGAAAAGTAGAAAATTTATGTGTTGCTTTGAGTTTGCTTTCAGCTTCATTTAGCATCGTTTTGTTTGATAGGCTGTGAACTCTCCTGCCATCCTTTTATCTTCCACACATTGTCATTTGCATGCAGGGTCCCTTAGCGGCAAATGAACGCAGGGATCACTGCTCTATTCCATGGCTGGCATGAGCCCTCACAGGTAGTCAACCTGGAGGCTGGATGAGGCTATTGCTGCCACTGCCAGAACTGTTCTTTGTAAACAGACATTCTTGAAACTGGAGGGTATAAACTTGCTTCTGTGAGGCTGAGGATTATCTTGCTTCATGGCTCCTTTCTGCCTGGCTAACCTAAAACAAAAACACTGAGCAACGCATTAGCAGAGTTGTTGTTACATAGTTACAGATAAAGGCAGTGAACCACTGAAGAACCACAAGACCTTTTCCAAATAATAACACACACACACATTCATAGCAGTCAGAATCTCAGAAGAAAAATAAAATGCATATATCTCTTGGCTTGGTCCCAGTTTACTAAAGGATGTATATAGTCCAGGGTGTGAACTCAGAAGCCAAGCCTTCTGATACCTAAAAGACACACATTAGGAAACAAGACAGGATGTCATGCTGTGGGTAATCATCATCATAATCAACAACAACATTTGCATTTATGACAGCTTTTTATAAAGAAGAAAGGTGTGCATTAAGATTGCACTGGACAAAAACTAATTTCTTATGAATTAGATCTAAGGGGTAGAGTCCCACTAAAGTCCTACTTAGAGTAGATCCATTGAAAGGAGTGGGACTTAAGTCAGTTATATGATTCATTTATTTCAATGGGTCTACTTGAAGTAGGATTTTAGTTGGATTCTACCCAAGATGAGCTATCACAGCTTTTGCTTAAGGTAGATCACATCGGCTATTTTACTTTGGTTTCTAATACTTAGGAAATTAACAAGTTCTGTCCCTTCAGAGTTATAAATCAAGACTGTTTTTTTTGGAGGGAGGGGGGTTGAGGTCTTCCTTGTAAATTTGTGATACATTATTTATTTATTATACTTTTAGCCTGCCCAATAACAAAACATTTACTACTAGAACTTACTTTATAGCCTGGTTAAGCCACTATTATTTCTTAGGTTCCATAAAGTACAGTTAATTGCAGTCTACTTCTGAGAGTCATACGTCCCAGTTTATAGCAATCTGTAATACAAGCCCATATTTCAATCTTTCAAAATAATATAAAAATGTGTGTCTGGACTACAACAGGCAATGCATATTCCTGTCCAGGAAAGATCCCTTGTTATTCTCTATTATAGGGTAAGGGCCATTTCCACAAGTCTTTGAACATCACGCCCAGCCACCATAATTAATGGTAAGGGATATTGAGAGTTGTCATCCAACAACATCTGGAGGGCCACACATAATTAGACAGATATGAAGCTCAAGGAAACAATTTGCACAAGAGATCTTCCTTGGACCCTGAAAATCTTAATAACTACAGGCCAGTAGCAAATGTTCCATTCCTGGGCAAGGTCCTGGAGCGGGTAGTTGCGAGCCAGCTCCAGGCACTTGGATGAGACCAATTATCTGGATCCATTTCAGTCGGGCTTCAGGCCTGGTTTTGGTACGGAAACAGCCTTGGTCGCCCTGTATGATGACCTATGTCGGGAGAAGGACAGGGGGAGTGTGACTCTGTTGATTCTCCTTGATCTCTCAGCGGCTTTCGATACCATCAACCATGGTATCCTTCTGGGATGTCTGGCTGAGTTGGGAGTGGGAGGCACTGCATTGCAGTGGTTCCGCTCGTGCTTGGCAGGTCGGCTCCAGAAGGTGGTGCTTGGGGAACATTGCTCGGCCCCATGGATTCTCCAGTATGGGGTTCCGCAGGGGTCAGTTTTGTCCCCCATGCTGTTCAACATCTACATGAAACCGTTGAGTGCAGTCATCTGGAGTTTTGGAGTGCGTTGTCATCAGTACGCTGGTGACACGCAGTTCTACTTCTCCTTTTCATCTTCATCAGGTGAGGCTGTGGATGTGCTGAACCAGTGCCTGGCTGCGACAATGGACTGGATGAGGGCTAATAAACTGAAACTCAATCCAGACAAGACTGAGACGCTGTTAGTGGGTGGTTCTGCTGACCGGATGGAGGGTGTTCAACCTTTTCTGGATGGGGTTGCACTCCCCTTGAAGGAGCAGGTTCGTAGCTTGGGAGTTCTCCTAGAATCATCTCTGTCACTTGAGGCTCAGGTGGCTTCAGTGGCACGGAGTGCCTTCTACCAACTTCGGTTGGTGGCCCAGCTATGTCCCTATCTGGACAGGGATAACCTGGCTTCAGTTGTCCATGCTCTGGTAACCTCCAAGTTAGATTACTGCAATGCACTCTACATGGGGCTGCCTTTGAAGGTGGTTCGGAAGCTGCAGCTTGTGCAAAATGCAGCAGCCAGATTGATAACTGGAACCAGAAGGTTCGAGCATATAAGACTTACTCTGGCCTGCTTGCATTGGCTGCCTGTATGTTTCCGAGCCTGATTCAAAGTGCTAGTTTTAACCTATAAAGCCTTACACGGCTTGGGACCACAATATCTGATGGAACGCCTTTCCCGACATGAACCTACCTGAATACTATGTTCAACATCTGAGGCCCTCCTCCGAATGCCTACTCCGAGGGAAGCTCGGAGGTCGGCAACAAGGGAGAGGGCCTTCTCTGTGGTGGCCCCCAATTGTGGAACGATCTCCCTGATGAGGCCCGCCTGGTACCAACATTGTTATCTTTTCAGTGCCAGGTCAAGACTTTCCTCTTCTCTCAGGCATTTGGCAATATCTGAGGAGCCTGGGTTTGTTTTTTTGTTTTTGTAGCTTTTTTGGGCTGTTGTAGCGGTTTTAAATGTACGTGTGTATTGTGTGTATGTTGTATGTTTTTGCTGTTTTAATTTTTGTATATTGTTTTTAATTGTTTTAATCCTATGTAAACCGCCCAGAGAGCTTCGGCTATGGGGCAGTATACAAATGTAATAAATCAATGAATCAATACATCTCTTCACAGAGCACTGTTCCCAGTGTGAGGTGGCTGAATGGCACGTGAATGGTATGCTGAATGGTACATAAAGTGCTCATTCCAAGTCTATTATATATAGGAATATCAATTTCATTCTCTGGATGGGGATTATTCTGTAGTCAAAACAGCACCATCTACACAAAAGAGGGAGGTATTGGCAGGCTTGGGGAAACCCCAAGCATTGCAGAAGTAGAAAAACTCTTAAAAAGGGGGTGAAGGAAGAACCCCACCCAAATAGTCCTTTGGGGAGTGAGCATGCTGGAAAACTGAGTGTGTCATCAGACAGGTGGATTTTTGCATTTCCCTGCAGCCACTATGTCCTGCGGCTGCTGCTGCTGTCCCACAATAGCGATGGTCTGTTTACACAGGGAGAGAAATAGGATTCAGCAACAACCACATGGCCCATTCAGGAAATGGTGGCACACAGCAGGAAATGGTAGCACATTCCATTTTAAAACAACAAAAAAAGATGGATTAAAAGGGGTCTAATTTGCGACGGAAAAACAAGCAGGAGGCGGATGTCATCTAAAGGACACACAAACATCTGTAAGTGGGCAGTAATGAGCATGCAATAAAACAGCCATCTGATGAAGCTCTGAATGCAATGGGAATGGACATGAATATCCTAGAAAAGGACATTGTTGGTTAGCTAGCTGCAACAGGAAAACAGGAGCTCTCCACACTTCAACAATTTGTTGCAAGTCCCACTTCTTTTGCTATATTGGTTTAAATTCTGAGGCATTTAAAAACGTTTTAAGGATGGCCTCCACACAATTGAGAGGCATATTTTTTTGCCAACATTTTTTTTGTTTTACGCAACTCTTGCTTTTCTTTAGTCCTTTTCTTTTTCTTGGATATATCAATTAATACAACTGTGATCCCAGCAAAAAAAAAGAGGAGAAACCAATGGCTGGTGTCCCTTATTGGGACAGGATAATGTCCTTTTCAGGACATTATTCACAAATCATTAACATTTATGTTCTTAACCTATTCTGGCTATCTTCCTTATATATGTGTTAGAAAAGAATTCTTGTTCTACGAGTTGAGACTGTCATCTCTTGCACATACGTCTGACTTTATAGGACATGTCATTGCAACCTTACTTGAAATGTCTCATATTTTACACTCCAGGTAAAACACTTCTAATGCTAGTGCTTAACAGTCTGCGCTGATCAAAGGTCAAATCTCTTTGCTAAAAGGATTCTTTTCCAATAAAGAATAGTTACACACTGGCATTTATGTACAAGGTGTATTCAGGAAATTTATTGCACTACACTCATGAGCAAGGACTGTAGGTAGTAAGAAGATAAAGGGGTGTTTTTTTTAAAAAAATGTGATGATTCTAAAAATTCTGAGCTTTACAAAATGGCAGTTGTGGAGGGTGACAAACCTCTATCAGCCTCCGTTGAAAGCTGCAGTCCTTTCAGAGGAGCAGTCTAGCAGCCATGGTTGAGATGAGGACTGCTGATGGCTTCAAAGACCTCATTAGCATGCTCATTCCCAATAACCTGTCATTAGCTGAGTATAAATGGAGTGCAATTTCCAGACCATCCCCTGCCTTTTCAAAATGACACATTCCTGTTATTGCTGTTCAAGTGGCACTTTATATTCCTGCTAAACCTCTCCAGTAAGTCAGGTTGCCCTCCCTCAGGAACAGAGCCTGGTGAAGGGAGCCCCTATGCTGTCAGGTAGGCTGACCAGATAAAACCCAGGTCAGGGCTCATGTAACTTTAACAGTTATAGAGTAAAGGGAATTTCAGCCAGTGTCATTTGTATGCAATTAGTTCCTGGTGAAATTCCCTCTTCATCACAACAGTTAAAGTTGCAGGCGCTATACTAGAGTGACCATTTACAAAAGAAGGCAGGGCCCCTGTAACTTCAACTGTTGTGATGAAGAGGGAATTTCACCAGGAACTAATTGCATACAAATGAAACTGGCTGAAATTCCCTTTTCTCTACAAGTCTTAAAGATACATAAGCCCTGACCTGGATTTTATCTGGTCAGCCTACTGTCAGGTGAGCACTCCATCTTCTAATGGCAGCTTCCAGTGCCAGCTCCACATTTTTGAGGCACCGCAATGGGCCTGCTCTTTCAGTGAGTCTACTTTCTCACCACCAGGGGATGAGTAGCTGCCATTGCTCCTCATCTTTTTCATTGTTGCTACCATTTGCCTGTTTTACAGACAGAGAGCCAGTAAGCAAGTGGGCAGTGACATCAACTGTGCCTCCTTTTCACCACCACTGTTGTCTTGTGAACAATCAGGTTGCAGTGGTGAAGTGGAGCAGCAAGTCAAGGGGACTCTTATCAGTGGGTCCCTGCTGGAGTGTGGGTTCTCAGGAAGTGCCAGTCGTGGGAGCATCTGTCCAGATTCGCTGCCATCTAAATTCTTGGGGTTCAGAGGAGTAATTATGGACAAGGGTAATTGTACAGCATAAGGCAAGCCAGGTATGGGACAAATATCCAAGTCCTTGGATTCAGCAAAGTCCAAAGCTTAAGTGCCCTTCATAGTGGCTGTCATAGGCATGCACAGCACATTTCATTAGGGTGTGCACCCAGGGATTATTATTTTTTTAAGGCAAACATTTATTTCATACTTAGTCATCATTTTCATTCATTTATTTATTAAACATTTTAGACACTGGTGCCCTACTCTGCATTCGGCTTGCCGGACCGTGGGAGGGCCATTGCAGGTGAGGTGGAGAAATGAGGAGACGCTCCTCAAGACCCAGCATTGGTGGGGCTTTGTGGTGACACTGGCTGGAGGAGGGGCTTTTGTGGCGATATTAGCCTTCAGGGCCCCTACTCCTGGCCTCTTTGAAGCATGGCTCCTGGCAGAGAGGCTCCCAACAGAGTGATTACTTTTTCACTCCTGCTCCCGGGAGCAATGGCGTGCTGTCAGGGTGGCAGTTCCTGCGGTGTTGGTGACATTTTGACGCGGCGTGAGCCTGGTATCATTTACATGTGCCTCATTTGGCACAAGGTCAGTCAGCACAGCTGCTCCAGCAGAGGCCTAATGGTCATGAGGGCATGGCTCCCAGCAGAATGATTCCTTTTCACTCCTGCTGCTGGGAGCTACGGTGCTCTCTTGGAAGCAGCAATACTTTGGCGTGACAGTGGAGCAGCTGGAGGACTGTTTCCACTGCGTCTGGATCCCCTTCTGGCTCCCTACTCATTGCCCCCCTCAATTCAGCACTTAGTGTTGAGACATTAGGATGTGCCTGAACACACCCAGCACACCCATTGCACATGCCTACGGTGTCTGTAAAGAGGTGGCAGAGGTGTGAGTGTATGTGCTGCCTCTTTTTTACCTTAATTCCTGCTGCCCTGTGTTTTTGCAGCTTCCCGGCTGCTTCTGCTTTCTGAAAAGCCCTGTAGAGAACTTAAGCAGGACTTCCTGCCTTGGACTTTCCAGTGTTGCTGCCTGCTGAGTGCTTGACTAATGAGTTAGATTTCAGGAGGCAGTAGTACCAGAAAGCCCAAGCTTGGAAGTCCTTGCTAAGTCCTCTAGGGGAATTTTCAGAAAGCACAAGTATCTGGGAAGGCTGCAAAGCATAGTAAACGAGACTTAAGTTGAAAAAGAAAGGGTACATACACACATACTTTGGCCACCTCATGACAGTATGGTAAGTCCTAAAGCCCTGGATGCTGAGAAATTTATCTGAAATTCCCACCCTTTCCTTCAATTTTTGGATATGATTTCTTTTTGCCCCTTCCCCCAATGAGTGGTCAAAAATGAATACATAGAAAAATTTGACAGAATGCTAGTTAATATATAAGTAATACACAATGACCAGCCAAGTCAATATGTTTTGGCTGAACTGGCATACTTTTCATAACTAATTAGGGGCTTAGCATGTATGAACCACTATCCTTCCAAAAATCCTTATCATTAATAAAACAAAGATAATTATAAGGATTATCATCAACATATATTTAAGAAGATATATGGTGCTAATAATTCTGAACATGAGACATGGTAGTTCATTGTTTAATCATAACACCTGATTTTATTCATCATATCCATGTCAAGAGGTTTTGAAATATTATAGATGTTCAATAACTCACATGATAGTCTGTCTAGGGACAAGGATATCTAATAATTATTTCTATCAAGTGGAATTAACAAAACTGATATAAAAGCACATGGCGTTTGGGTCAATGTTTGGTTTCTTGTTCAATTTGAATTAAGTCCTGCTATTCTGCATTTCCCAATTAACACCACTGTCACACACATACAAAAGAAAACACACACAAAGGTGTACTTAATAGTAACAAAATAAAAAGCTTATTTATGAAAATGAGCTTTTAATTGCTTCTCTGGGACTAAAGCAATTTGGATGTTATGAAAAGTATTTGTGTTCAAACCAAGTTAATTAGTTTTCATCTGCTGTGGAGTCAAAAGTGCAATGAAATTATCAAATACTTTCCTTAGCTTTCTAGATGGATGCAGAACAACAACAAAAATTGCTTGTTCAATAAGAATGAAATGTAGAGTTTTCCCCCATTGAAAATGCATTTCTATAATGGCTTAAACAAGTTCTACAACATATTATACTCTGTAGAATGCTATGTCTATTACTGTTGATTACTTGGCACATTTTGAGAAAATACCTTCTGGAATTCTGTGTGTCACTTTGCAGGGGGTGGGGTAAGAAAATTGTAGTTTTCTTAAAATTACCTTCCTCAGATAAACTTGCATTTGATTTAACTTGCACATGTATACACTTTATTTTTGGGTTGTTGTATCTGCTATTAGGGGAGCAACTCTATTTATAAACAAAATTAAAGGTAATTATCTAGAGGTAAATGAGACATTGGGTTGAATCTGGAGTTAAGAATGTATCCAGTGTTAGTTCTAATGCATGGGACTTAAGTTAGACTAACAATGGATATGACCCATTTCATACAACTTTTACTATGCAATCCTAAGCATGTTTGGACAGAAATAAGCCAGCATGGATGGCTGGGGAATGCTGGAAGTTTAGGACTTATTTTTGTCTAAACATGTGTAAGATTGCACCCTTAGTCATACTTACTGTAGACCCATTGAAAACAATGGGATAAGTTAGTCATGACTAACGTAAGTCCCATTGATTTCAGTAGGTTTACTATAAGTATGGCTATGTCTGGCTTCAACCCTTTATCTTTGGGTAACAATTCACCTGTAGCATAAAGCACATTTCCCTGAAAAAACTAGGGTTCTCAACACCATCACATGGAACAGCATCAGCAACTTGTTAAATTATTTGCTAATGCATGTGATGGTGTGCCATTTGCTTCCCTTGTTAATTAGGTCTTGAGCGTGCAGTAAGAATCATGTGGGCTAGTACTGCACATTAGTTAACACTTCAACCTGTTCATCCACTAAGTACAAAAGATCTTGCTTAAGGCAAAGGAATCCACCTTCAAGAAAGAGTGATTTAACACCCAATACAGCAAACACTTTCAGATGGCATTCAGCATTACAGAATATATTTTGCAGTAGAGTGAGCTGCCCAGCATAAACAGCCATGTGGGTGCTACTTCCCTATGGTGAGATCCCAAGTCACTAAGGAATGTGTGTCAATAAAGAAATCAAGAGAGGACACCAGGGACAACGAGGACCAGTTGTGCGAGTCTTTTTCATACTTTTTATACTCTTCCTCCTGGTGGGGTGTTGATTGGTTGGGAAAGACCCACACAATTTGCTCCACCATTAGTCTTGCCACTCACTAGTGGCATAGGCTTGCAGCATAAGGAAGCAATTCCAAATGTGTTGAATGCATGTGAAGGAGGCCAGAGATGTGGCAGACTACATAGAAAAATTGTTGCTAGGCTGTACTACTTCACATTCCCTTTCCCCCCTGACATCTAGGTTTTGTATGTGCAGGAAGTTTTATATTTGGGATAGCATTCATTACTGATAGGTGAACTTTCTTCAGCTTGCTTAAAACTTGGGCTATAAAATCTATTCCAGAAAAGCAGTCAGTACTCCAGAAGAAAGTGAACCAAGCCAAGCAAGAAGGCAGAGGTAGAAGGGGAGGGGAAACTGTTTGTGGCAGCTAGGACATTTCTGTGCTTACAGAACCCAAGATGTATTTATTAGTATGACATATACGTTAACTATGGTATTGCAATCACTGTATAGACAAACTGTGTCTGTACTAGGGATGTGCACAACCAAAAATATCGTATTTTATTGTTATCGGAATTTCGGACCAAAAAAATTATCGTCTCCGATAATATCGTAGGTTAATCGTATCGTCTTCACGATAATTATCGGAAATCTGATATTTAATTTGCAGCCCCATTGTGCCCTATAGAGCTGAATATTTTTAGAAAAGTGCCTATAACTTCTATGTTTTCACAGTTAGAGGCTTGAAACTTGGTCACATGTTTGTGGGGTATGCCTAAGTATGTGTATGAAATTTGAGATCAATCCCTCCAACCCTCGATTTTATATGAATTTATTAAAGAATGTTTAAGTTTTGACAGGTCAGAATGACAGCTCGCCACGTGTGTTCATTCAGACCTGTCAAAAAGTTGCACGATCTTTCAAAAAATCATATAAAATCGAGGGTTGGAGGGATCGATCTCAAATTTCATACACATACTTAGGCATATCCCATAAGCACCATGACCAAGTTTCAAGCCTCTAACTGAAAATACAGATGTTATAGGTTTATTTATATGGCAGTCCGATAATCCAATATAATTGGGCTGAAATTTTTCGGATTGGATATTTATCGGAGTTTTTTTCTATCATATTGTTATCGTTAATCAGATGTCCGATAACGACCTTATCGTATAGTTATCGGACATTTTAACGATACGATACACATCCCTAGTCTGTACCTAAGCTGACAAAATTGGATTTTCTCTGGTTTATGAATCAATTCTAAGATAAGTAACATGCACAGATTCTGTAGTTCTAACCAAATCTGGCATAATTGTAATTATAAATTTAAACAGGAAGAATTAAATGGGAAGTTTTTAGATTCTTAGCACAAACATTAAATTAAATGCTATGCTGTGTAATTGCCAGTGGTATATTTGTAAGATGAATGGGTGTTTATTGCCTGAGCTGTTCAGCGTTCTCACAAGGTAAATAAGAAGTCAATCATTTTTTTATTGTTTTAAAGAAAAGAATAGCATGAAACCAGCAGCATATTGTGTGTGTGTACAAACTGTTCCTCTTTGTATTATTATCTATCTATATACAAATAAGGCCCTGCAGATTGTGTGAGGACACAATGTTTAGATTCTTATTGGAGCTCCACATTCTTGATTTAGGTCTTAACTGCACAGCTTGAAGATGAGCATAAAAATAAGAGTTGGGAGAAAGTTTGCCCTGTGGGGTCCCTGTGGGCTTGGGCTTGGGAGAGGGTCTAAAAGGGCTATTTCATACTATTTTACACTGCACAGTAAACTACACAACTATGCCTTGACTTTGTCCAAATTAGCATTTCTGTATTCTAAACATGCTTATTTGAAGCAAAATGAAATGTCCCAAGGTGAAGGAAGGGGGAATTTGAGCAGAATGCTAGCAGGTATAACCATGAGGTGGTACAGAGCTGGGTGAAGAGGCTGATAAACCTAAGGGGTTTAAAACAGCAACAACACTCCAACGATTTTTTTAGGGAGAAAAAGGACTATACACACGTGTGCATCTCCACAGCACAGGTGATTGGAAAGAGTAGGAAGTAGAAATCATCAGTGACATTAATAAATCAATAAACAAAAAATTATGGTTTACCAAAAAAAGAAAAGGCTATACAGTTTTCAACCAAGCATTACAAAGCAGGGAAATTTGTAAGCTAAGGCTCACAAACCTTAATGCCACATCCTCCCTAAGGAGGCAAAAAGTCAAAGTGAAATTCTTGTTCTCCCAAAGCAGATAAACCATATGATATGCAGAGGTGATTGTGGAGTTGTGGAAAACTGATGATGAACAACTTAGGGCCAATTGCTTCTACTTTTTTGTTTTAGAGTAGCCTTCCCCAGCCTGATGCTAGCCCCAGCATTCCCAGTCAGCATGGCCTTTAGCATCCACTTTTCCAGAATTAGGATAGAACATATGCAATCCACTAAGGAACTCCCAAACAAGTGCAGCACTTTAAATACACTATCTTAAACCAAATTAGAAGGCAACTAATTAATCTTGAATACCTAATCAAGGCTGTCCATTTAAAGTGCTGCACCTGTTTTAGGGTTTCTTGGTGGATCACATATGTTCTGTCCTGAGTCTAGAAAAGAGGGTGCTGTAGAACAGCATTCTCCAACCTGCCGTCCTCCATATGTGTTGGACGGCAACTCCCAATGTTCTCAGCCATGGCAACTCTTTTAGTTGCCATGGCAAGAAATGGCTTGTTGTTGATAGACAGCTACTGCTGGAACCAGGCTGGAAGTCTCCTTGTGTGCCCATAGAGGTACAACTGCAAAGTTTAATATGTGATGATCTCACACACATTCTCACAAAATAACAAACGATAAGGAAAGACTATATATAGATTTTAGAGTTTATCTTCTGATTTCACTTTTGCCCCAAGCAATATAAAATAAAAAATGTTCTGATGTAGGAAGTCAGACCAACCAAGTTCCTTGTTACTCTTCCACTGATCAGAGACTCTGCATATTGATGCAAAATAAAAATGGCAAAACTAATGCTACTTGTGAGTAAGCCCCACAGGACATAAATAAACATGCATAACTCTAACCACTGTACATTACTCCCTTCAGTAGAGTCCTCCCAATTCCTATCAGTGCAGGCAGCTGTTCACCTGCCTCATCCCAAACAACTTATAGACAGATGGGACTACCATCTTTCCCAGTTGAAATTCTGCCTGAATTTCCTGGATGAAGCTGGTTCCCTCCCCCTTTTTTCGTTTCCCATGACTCAAGTGTAACACAGTACTATTCCTCCAACTATTTACCTTACCTCCTTCAGTAGAACTCAAAGAATCCTCCAAGCTCTTACCAAGTTCTGTTTGGTGGGCTCTTTGGGGGGTTTGAATCTGCTGGGAAATATGAAGTGGAGGAGAGTCCTCCTCATGCATTGGTTTCCCAGCAGATTTTGGGGGCCCTCCTCACCACCCTACCTTTCCCAGCACATTTAACCAACCCCCAATCTGCCAAACAGCATAATCTAGGGGGGCGCTGGGGAACCAATTACCTAGGGAGGTCGTGGGCTCTCCCACCCTAGAGGCATCCAGGGTGTAGCTGGGCAGCTGTCAGGTATGGTTTAAGGTGGATTCCTGCATTGAGCAGGGGGTTGGACTCGGAGGCTTTATATGCCCCTTCCAACTCTACTATTCTATGAATTTATCTTTCTCCTTCGTAGCAACTAATAACATTCTACATCAGCTGTGATGGGGGAGGGAGGGAGAGAGCACTCAAATGAGCATGCCTGGGCTTATCATTATTGATATCATTGCATGTAAAAAAGCTCATTTAAAAAACAAATACAAACAAAAAACCAACCTATCAGGAATCTGGATTGGAAAAGGCTGCTACCTGAGACTTCAGAGAGCCACTACCAGTTGGAAAATATAATACTTGTCTATAATTAGACAAGTATAATATTTCTCTAGAATTTGTCCATAATTATAGACAAATATAATACTTGTCTATAATTATAGACAATAAAATACTTGTCCATAATTGCCATTAGGCATAGGAAGGCAACCACCTCAGGTGGCAAAGGTTGCAGGGCAACAACAGGCCTTCCTTTCTGAGCCCCCCGGTAGGGTGACCATATGAAAAGGAGGACAGGGCTCCTATATCTTTAACAGTTGTGCAGAAAAGGGAATTTCAGCAGGTGTCATTTGTATGCATGTAGCACTTGGTGAAATCCTCTCTTCATCACAACCATTAAAGCTGCAGGAGCTATACTAGAGTGACCAGATACAAAAGAGGGCAGGGCTCCTGCAGCTTTAACTGTTGTGATGAAGAGGGAATTTCACCAGGTGCTGCATGCATACAAATGACACCTGCTGAAATCCCCTTCTCTGTTAATGATACAGGAGCCCTGTCCTCCTTTCCATATGGTCACCCTACCCCCCTCTGCCCCCAGCCACTCACCTCTGTTGGAGGACTGTGCTGTGTGTGGCACATGGCTTGTTCTGCACCCACCCCCACCAAACTAGCCTCCTGCCCTCAGGAGGAGTAGGAGATACTGTCCCATTACCAGTGTTGAAGTAAAAGGCAACTATCAGGCCAATTCACTTCTGTACATAGAATTGGGGGTGCGGCATCTTTGTTATTTGCCTCTGCCTGCAAAACGTCTTGTGTTCCCCTCTTATCTAGAATGGATAAGTGGTCTGACAGATATGGGTTTTCCCATACACAACACTCTAGAAACAGGAGAATCTGCATCTGCTAAATATTTCCTTGCCATGCAGCTATTGCAGCGGATGCTTGTGGCTCCAATTTCGGTGGGGCTGGGAATCCATTCTGGGTTGCAGTCAGAACCAGCCAAAGCTCTAAAGGAGCTATCCAAGGTGCTGAATCCTAGCTCCAAAATACATTTGGCACCTTGGATAGCTCCTTTGGTGGTCTGACTGAAACCTGAATGGATTCACAGCCCCACTGAAATCGGAGCCAACAGCCCCTACTGAGTTAATAAAGACAAAGGATCTCTTCTATCAATCCAGCTTAAGTTACTATTAGGAGCCAGAGTGATGAAGAGGGCAGTGTGGAATTTGAAGGTGCTTCAAATCTGTGCTTAGCCATAAAGCATGGCCAAATTTGCCTCAAAGGGTTGTGGGAAAAATAATGAGAGCTAGAATGTTAGATTGGATTGCAAATAGAAAAATGTTACCAAAATTGTAAGTAATTGTGACTTTGGGGGTGGAGGCACAGGGATATTTTCACATGTTGAGACTAGGGATGTGCACCGGATCGGGTCCGATCCACGATCCGGACCCGATCCAGCAAAAATCGGATACAATTATTCGATTCGATCCCTGCATCTGGATCGTCCGATCTGATCCGAACTGGTCCGAAAGGACCCGATCGGACCTCCTCACCCCCCTCGCGCTCCTTACCTGCCAGGATGCCCGCTTCCCATCACTGCTCCAATCTACTGAGAAACAGGCTTCGCGGCCTGCCTCTCAGTAACCTGGAAGGTAAGGAGCGTGAGGGGGAGGGTCAGGGAGGGGGGAGTTATTCCCCCACTCACCCACCCACCGCCATGTTTTCCGTATAGGCTCGCATTGGGGGAAAACTTTCTTTCCCCTAATGCAAGCCTATGGTGAAAACACCAAAAATGGCGGCCGATCCGAAAATTGGACTTCCGATTTTCGGATCGGAATCAGATCCAATCCAATCCGAGGGACCTTCGATTTTGTCTGAACCAATTGAGGACACCATTGGAGGTCCCGATCCAGGTCCCGACCCGATCTGGGTGGTCCATGCACATCCCTAGTTGAGACTGCTAATATTGAACATTTTCTAGGACTTGTTGGTTTGTAAACTTCAGCATATTACAGCATTCACAAAACACATCAGCATTCACAAATCCCTAAACAGCACTTCCCCAAGTCCCTACCACATCAAAATAGTTGTGTGCTTTAGCTCTTGGCAATCACAGCATTCCCCCTGCAGACATGAATGCTCCAAAGCCTGCAGCTTATGGTCATTACTCTCTACTTATGAGCCTTTGACTCCAAAGCATTCTTCTGCATGCTTTGATGACAGTTGCCATTTTATTTCATATTAGGAACAATATGGATCAAACGAAAGGCCATTCTAGGCCTGCATTCTCTAGTTCTGACAGAGGCCAGATGTTTCTGGGAAGCCTACAAGCAGAGCACTTGCATCCATCTGTCACCCAGGGTCAAGCTACACTTTACTTTAAGCACAGTTTCCCAGCCTCTTCTGTAAGGCAACAGAAAGGGCTGCTGATCAGCTGCTTTTCTTTCAAAACAGAAGGAAAAGCAGCTTTTTGAAAAACGTGATTAGCACAAGATGCACTCATTCTTGCAGTTCCATGCACAGCTTAGTGTGAGAAAGAGGCGACTGGTGCTTTCCCTGGAACCTGTTTGAAATGATGGAGGAATGTTCCAGGAACAAGCATTTTATTACTACTAAAACACCAGAGCACCTCTGAGTATAAGCAAAATGCATTTCTGTCAACGTTGAAGAACCACAGTCTGCTGGGTTTAGAAGCAATGATTCAGGGCTACTAAGACAGGGAGCAGGCCAGAGTCCTGCCCCCTTCTCATCTTGGAGCTTTAGCCCCACGTGTCAGAAGGTGGGAAGCAGTGAAGGCTGGTCGCTCTGATGTCAGTGGGGCTGTGAATCCGCTCTTGGTTTCAGTCAGAATTCTGAAGCAGCTATCCAAGGTGCTGAACCTTACCTCAAAATGACTTCAGCCTCTTGCATAGGTCCGTTAGAGTTCTGACTGAAACCCAGAGTGGATTCATAGCCCTACTGAAATCCGACCCACCAGCCTCCACTGGCGGGAAGGCGACAGCACCAGTAGCCAGGAGGCAGGTGCAGAATCAGGAGCAGCTGCTCCGTTCCCAGCTCGTGACCGTGTTGCCTTGCATTTCCCTTCCCCTCTATTTCTCACTCCCGCCGCCTCCAGTTCCTGATCATTTTGTACGCCGCGCAGGCCTCTGCGCAGACGCGGAGGTGCCTGCTCATTTCTTCGCCTGCCTGACGCCTCAGCAGCTTAGCCCCGAGTTGGCCGCGGGAGCGCGAGTGCGCGCGCAACCGAGGCGGCAGCAGCGGTAGTTCTCAATGGCGCTGGGAGATGCTGCACGCCCCGCTCCCGGCCGGAGGGGGGTAGCAGCAGCAGCTTCAGTCGCCAGCTTTTTCCTCGGCCAGGGCTGCTGCTGCTGCTGCTGCTGAAGGAGGAGAACTACCATGCCTGGACCCTTCTTCCTGCCATGGAGCCGCTGCTGGAGTGAGTGAGAGAGGCAGAGCTCCGGCGCCTGCATGGATGGATGTGTTTAGCTTTGTCAAGATTGCCAAGCTCTCCGGGTAGGTGCTTCTTCTTCTTCTTCTTCCCCTCCTCCTCCTCCTCCTCCTCGGGTCTTTCTTAGGTTTGCTGGAATTGCTGCTGCTGCCGCCGCGCCGCTGCCTCCTCTATTGGTACCTTGTCAATTCTGGTGGCGGTGGTGGGGAACGGAAAGGAACGAGAGGTGAGTTTGCTGCCAACCCGCTTCAACTTCCCTGCCACTCAAGAAAGGGTCTTGGGGTTGCTGACTGATGATGCCTGCTCTCCCCCCGCCCCATAGCATCTGCCCTGGGCTCATCTGATCAAGCCAGGAGCTTCCTGCGTGCACATCAAAACGTTGATATTATCCGGAATGGGGGCAGTGATGATAAAAGGTGGCTAAATGGGTGAGCAGTGCTGCTTTCACAACTCTCTTTAGCTGGAGGTTCGTATGGGCTTGCCTGAGCTCCCATGGTAAGGTTCCTTGGGGGTGGCTTTTTGATTTGTGGGTGATTTTCAAAGAGTGGGCAAAGTGAGCCTAGGCAGGGAAAGCTCTCATGGCCACAACTACCCTTGGAGTGTTAATTTTGAGGCTCAACATTTTATAGACACCTCAAAACCTTGTCTAGATGCCCCAGCTTGGGTACCGATTGAACTACACTCCTTATTATCAAGTTGGCTGTAGTGTTACTTACACTCTCCTTCTGCTATATGAAATAGATCACATTGCACACAGAGAGTATTTTTAGAGAAGATGTGAAAAAAATCTCAGACTTTCAGTTCTGCCTTGCGCTGCCACCAGGTGATCAGTGATGGGGAGTCAATTATGACTATTTTTTGTTTGCCATAGCATGTGCAAAATTCATATTTCCAGAGTATATGAACTTCGGTATATGACAAAGGTAGTTTTCATGCAAAGATATCTCTCTTCTTTTCCTCCTAATACCAGCTGAATGCAGATTTTTTTGTTGTAGAAAGGAAACTCATTTGGGGAGAAGTTAGGCCTAAGGCTACGCAGATATATGAATGCACAAACAGGTTAAGACTATTGAAAGCCATTTCACTATGGTTAAAAATAACAACACAAGCGGGTTTTTTTGGGGGGGGGGGAAGTGATACGGAAAATGACATACATTCTCAAGGAGGTGGTATAAAAATGCTCCAGTTGCAGACTGATTCTTCTTCTTCTTTTTGGTAAGAATAATCTTCCTAAAGAAACTACCTTGGATAGCATATAGTAGTTAGGAATATTTCACATTCTCAGAATGTGCTGGTTGACAAACCATTTTTCCCACTGGCCTTTAGCTACTTCAGTTGTACTGACTAAAATAGTATGTAGTCTAATACGAAAACTCTTGTTACAGAAATAAAGGAGATATCTTATTTTAGAGCCTTAACAAGTTGTGTACCTGCCAAATTGACAAATGGTTCCTTTGTAGTACAGTGTGTACAAAAGTTGAAAAATGCTACAGGTGTGAAAACATGTACTGCCAATTGAAATCTCCAGTAGCCTTCGCCTGTAAAAAGAAGAATCTTTTCTTTATTTTCCAAATATTTCTACCCTAAGATGTCAGCATTACTTTCCCATGGAAGAAGTGATAGTGATAGTTGTTCCATCCCTGCTAGCTTTTATTAGCCAAGAGGGGCAAGGATCCTATATGGAAGTGGTTGCACGAACCTGTCCAAGCACCTTGTCAACATCCTCGAGCTGCACCAACTGAAACTCATCCAAGAAAACAGGACAAGCTTGTGCTCTGGATACCTCACTAGATTCACCTGCTATAACACTGGAGTCTAAAAGACTGTTAAGTTGACAAGTCTCCTCCGGCAGGTCATTCCACAGTCTGGGAGCGGCAGAAGAGAAGGTCCTCTGGGTAACGGTTGTCAGCCTAGTCTTGGCCGACTGCAGTAAGTTCTTCCCAGAGGACCTGAGCGTGCAGGGCGGATTGTATGGGAGAAGACAATTAATAGGGTTACTCTGAAACGTAAGTTTCTTGATATATTTCTGTAGAACAAGGGACATGGTTACTTAAACAGCCCTCCTCCTCTTATCTGCCATTAGAGTATTGTAGTCAACTACTAAAAATAGATTCTAGAGGGGTAAACATATTAGTCTCTTAGATGCTACAGCAAAAGAGACCTGTTGGTCTAAACTAGTTTAATGTGGCATAAACGTTTGTGCACTAGAGCTACAAATCGATGCACGAACTATTATCCTCTTAGCGTATGTATATATGGTTGTGTGTACATGGTTATAGAGAAATTCAAGTGGGGGAACAGAACACTATGAAATGCAAACACTACAGTCTGGATACATTTGCACATTGCACTCAAACCATGGTTTAGTGTGGCATGCGTGACACAGCATGCCTCAGGCTCACCCTCCACTTCACCATGTTCATTCTCCTGGGAGAAAATGTTGGGAGGAGAAGTTCAGGAGCTTTTCCTTTTGATGCTGCTTTCCATTAACCATGTTGTGTGTCTTCTGGACCAACAAACTGTAGTTAACATTAACTATAATTTTAAACAAGCCAATTTCAAAGCATGGTTTCCGAAGCTGGTTTGTTTAAAGTAACCATGGCCAATTTTAACCACAATTTGTGGTGACATGGGAAGCTGTGATTAACTAAAAATAGAGGCATACATTTCCAAACTCACCTTCCTGGGCCACTTGGTGCAGGGAGAAGAGGGGAATTGCGAGAGCCTGAGTCCTGGTACAGTTAATGCATGTTGCACTAAAACATGGTTTGGCATGGCATGCAAATGTGGTCATCATGATGTCTGTAAACATATCTCAAGAATATACAAATTAATCACAGTGACCATACCGAAGAGCACCCATACACTATAACACAGAGAATCTATATTTTTAAGTACAACTGGTGAATGTAGTTAGATCTTATACATGTCTCTTCTAAGGAAGGTGAATGGGACTATGTTTCCAGCAAGTCTACTTATGACTACGGTGTGATATAAACTTTATAAAAACTTAGCTAATGCTTTGGAGTCTTGTTTTCTATAACCCACCTTGAATCTAGTCTTGTTAATGAGAAATCTGGCATGTACATGGTAAATAAATATAAATAGTACTTGAACAAAAAGTTTATTCAACTTCATTTTTAATTGATAGGGCCAGAGGATTTATGAATTATAGTAGAAAACCAAAAGACTGCTTAGGTTGCACAGTGGGCTTGTGATGGTCTAGTGCAATAATCCTCCATTATTATTATTTTGAACATCTAACCCAAAGTCATATCATAAACTGAGCGGAATTCCAAAATGTATTTATTTATTTATTGCATTTTTATACTGCCAATAGTCAAAGTTTGCCAGGAAATGGTGCAGGGAGGAAACATGAATGAGTGACATGGACAAACATCCCGAACCCTCATCCTCAGAGGATTCCGACCCATCATCTTCAGAGGCTCCAAAGTTAAGAGGAGAAAACACAGTGATGGAAAGGCATTGTGAGACTTCTGTCTCCCCAGAGGAACCCCCAGGGGCAACTTCCCTGCACTCACAGTAAGCTCCGTTACCATCCTTAGAATCTGAGGACTCAGGCCACGAAGACACTGGCATGTCACAACCACTCTGATTTCACCATAGTCTAAAGCTGCTGAAACAGACCAAGTCCCTCTGCCTTTACCTTTGCTCTGCCAGAAAAGGTAGAAACAGAGCTAACCAGCCTAAAGACAAGTAACTTCCTATTTAAGCTTCAGTCTTGCTTTGATTTTTGTTGGAGCAGTCTAGTTCCCAACCCCAGTACCACTTGGAGCTTTCCATGGTGCTGATCTCTTTTCATCTTGCTTTCTGAGAAATCTGAACCAACCTGACCGTTGCTCCAGATCTGCTCCATGGCAGAACTCTACAACCCAAGCCATGTCCCAGAGCATCATCAGAACCCATGGCTTGAAATAGTACAATAAGTAAATATTGGAAGTAGAGAGGCAATTTCAACTATCTGCAATTATATTGTATTTTATGTACATATTTAGAGTATTGTTATCCTGCTCCTCAGTCAAAAAGGCTCCTTTACTCAATAAAAGAAGACAGCCCCTGCCCAGAAGCTTGCTACCTAAAAGACACAATACGTAAGGAAAAAGGAATAAGGAGGGAAGAGAGGAAAATCTTTTAAGGAAAAGACAACTATAGATTAATTAAATCTTGCTAGTGAATTCAGTAAAAAGTACATAGAATTGAATTCACTTTCACTTCAGAGCTGGGTTGAGCTTGCAAACAGTTAAAGTCTTAACCATCCAAAACCTTCATCTATTAGAACAACGTATCAGCATGACTCTTTACAGACTGGAAGGGTATTGAGTCTACTGTATTGTGTGTATTAACAACTGGATTCAATACTTTTACTCAGCACAATACAATATAAAACATCAATTTGTCTTAATCCATCTGATGAATGACTTTTGGTCCTGTATAGATGCAACACCTGTTCCGAAGTCACCATGTCAATGCTTTTGTTAACATTCCAGGCATCATTTCAACTAGAGCAGCCTTCCAAGCTGGTGTCCTTCAGTTGTATTAGACTACAACTCCCAACATCCTCCAATCAGCATCTGGAGAGCATCAGATTGGGGAAGACTGAACTAGGTTCTGAGTTCTTGTATTGCCTTTCCTATTTTATGGCTGTTATCCTAAGCACACTTAATTAGTTAATAAATCCTCTTGAAGTTGGACTTACTTCCAAGGAAATATGCATTGAATTCTTCTACCTGTGACACACAACTGAATGTCGTTATTGAATACTTAGTTTGAAGGATCGAATACATTTTAATCTACTTCCTCCTCATGTACATTGTAGGGCATGTAGCCAGTGGAAGTAAGAATCCAATGCACCGCACTGTTTCTTTCCTATTTGAGCTTCAGTCTTGATCTGATTTTTGTGGTTAATCTTCAAAATTGTGCTTGATATTGTGGGAAAAATCTGAGACTCTTAACTTGGATACAGTTTTTGAGATACGTTCCCCAAAACGATGATATTCCCTAGAGAAATATATAAGAAAATACTCTCATTTAAGGTGTGTTGTTGTGGGGAATAACAGTTTTCATTCAAAAAGCTGTTGAAAATGCAAATATGACAAGTGTAGCAAACAAATATTATGTAGAGATTAAACTGGTGATATTGTCCTTACTGGACCATACACTAAACATTTGTTCATTATCTAATGATTTAAGAGGGAGAGAGTTGGACGCTTTATAAACAGGAGCTTTTCTTGTTAAGCCTTAGGGATTTATGAGTTTCTCTTTCTGAAAGAGCTAGGGAGAATCATTATGCGGTTGACTGCTAAGGAAATTGCTACTAGAGAATTTTGGAATTTCCACAACAGGCCCAAATAAAGAATATGAGCAAAGGAAGAACTTCCAGGTAAGAAATCGTATTATAATAAATGCATTATAAGTAGAGGGCTAACATGCAGATAATTTCCTTTTAGTAGCAAGGCTGTCAGGTAGGACCAGCTTCTTATAGGTTTTACTGCAACTAGTGGACTTCAAAATAGTTTGAGAGAGAGAAAACAGGTTAATTGTTTTGGGAAATTTAGGTTAAAAGGTGGGGCAAGAAAGCATAAGGGAGTTGGTAAAGAGTAGGACTGTGTGTTTGCATGTGGGGTAGGAATATGAATCCCATTAACTCCCCATGTCTTCAAGGAATTGTTCTTTTTAGTCTTGGTAGAAATTATTTGGAACTTTCTGCAAATGAGCCTCCAGAGATTGTTTTGAATATATTAAGACCGTTTTTCAAGGAAACTGTAGATAAAAGATTCAGTATCAGATATACAGTATGAAACTTTAATTGCAAATTTTATGAACAAATCAAAGTAGGGCTAAGAAGGTATGAGTCACCAGTAACTGGAAGTTATTTCTTGTTTGACTTTGACTTTAGTTTGCTGCATTTTTCATTCAAGCTTGTTAAAAACATTTCTTTTCCCTTTGTGCTATATCTTGCTCTAATTTAGAAATATTTCATTCATTCACAATTCAGTAATCGTCTGTTAATGCAGTCACACTGTAATGTACAGTATATGTATTTGTATTTTAAAGATGGCCCTATACAATACATTCTTTGATATAGGAATTCTGATGAAAATATGACAAGAATTGTTAATGAATCTGTGGGACCATTTAGTTTATCTACCTAAGACATCTTTGACAGATTTCTTAACAATTATTCCTGGAAAATCTTCTAAAGGAAGGAGCTTCCACGTTTTCCCTAGGAAGCTTGTTCCATTTCTCTTTCAATTTAGTGAATGAGTGATTCTAGAAAGGTGGACTGGATTTATCTATTGCTACTCCCATTCTTGTATTTCTTAAGTTCTTTCATAGTGGTAGGTATCTGCATTTGAAAACCTCTTGCCTCTTACTGTCATTGCCAATACTTGGTGTAGTTGAAAGTTGTGTTCTGCAGATCCTTATATATGGTTTGTTAAGCAAAGCAGATGTTATAAAAGATAGTAGAACTCGCTTATGAGGGTGGTTGGGTAGCTAAACTATGAGATGTCATATTCAAACTTTTTCTCTTTTTCTTCTCTATCAGTATGCCCTAGGGATGGCACAGTGTGAGAGAGAGAGAGTGAAGGCAGTCAGTGTTGCTCCATTTTGTGTTGGCATTTGGGGGCTTGTATTCTTTCAACAGTATAAGATATTAAACTCATAGGGCTGAGTTCTGGCTGAGTTCTGGAGGCTAAAAGAAAACTGGGCTGGCTGAAAGTATGGCATGTGGATTCGTGAGATGGAATTCCTAGGAACATAGCAAGAAGCCTAACCTCATGATTACTGGAAGCATCACCCAGGTCTTCTCAGGTTTTAGATTCTTAGCATTACTCAGAAGTTGTTCTAACATACAGTGTTTTTCTCTGAAAAAATGATGACTGGAAATATTTTAAATGGGAACTGAATATTTCAGAAAAATATAAAATATATTGGATTTGCTATGGAAGCTCAGCCACTAGCTTCACCTTTGTCAAACAATGCTGATAAAGCAAGGCAGGTGGCCTGACTAGGTAAGTCATAGTGGTAAATAATTTGAAATAAATGTCTGGCATTGTTTCTATCTCGCTTTAGTTCCTGTTAGGGATGTTGGAGAAATCCACAATAGATTAAAATGAGATTGGATTTCTGTGAATCTAACCTGCGGATTCCACAGCTTTGGTCCATGCAAATATGTGACATGAGTTCACATTAGTGCTAATGTGCATTAGGGCAAATGTACATTTGCAAACAAACAAAATCCTCATACAAAAAATCTGATTCTGTCAATGAACAGACAGTGGAATTAAAGACACCTAACAATTTTCAAAACACAAATGGAATGGTTTTAACTAGGGGTGTGCACCGGATCGGGTCCGATTCACGAACTGGACCCGATCCAGCCCAAATCAGATAAAATTACCCAATTTTGATCTGAGCATCTGGATCGTCCGATCTGATCCAATCTGATCCGAAAGGACCCAATCCGGATTGGAAAAGATTGGAGGATCGGACCTCCTCCCCCCTCTCCCCTCCCCCCACTCACGCTCCTTACCTACTGCCTCTTCGCTGCTATCCGCTGCTTCAGTACTACTGAGAAACAGGCCTTGCAGCCTGTTCCACCATACAGTGATGGCACACCAGGTGACGTCACCACACGGCGCACCCTCGCTCTACTGTGGAATAGGCCTCAAGGCCTGTTTCTCAGTAGTACTGAAGCAGTGGGCGGCAGTGGATGGCAGCGAGAAGGCAGCAGGTAAGGAGCGTGAGTGGGGGGAGAGGGAGGGCCCCACTTACCTGCTGGAGCGCCCGCTTCCGTCTGCTAGTCAAATCTACTGAGAAACAGGCTTCGCGGCCTAGTTCTCAGTAGAGCGCCAGGTGATGATGCATCACCTGGCGCTCTACTGCGAGGCAGGCCGCGAAGCTTGTTACTCAGTAGATTGGACCAGCAGATGGAAGAGGGGGCCCATGCAGGTAAGGGGTGTGGGGGGGAGGGATAGGACCCCACTTACCTGCCAGGGCCACGGATGTGGCCCCGGCAGGTAAGGAGCGTGAGTGGGGGGGAGGGACAGGGAGGGAGGGGGAGTTAGGTCCCCATTCACCTGCCCCCATGTTTTTGCCATAGGCTTGCTTTGGGGGAAAGCTTTCTTTTCCCCAATGTAAGCCTATGGTGAAAACACCTAAAATGACGTCCGATCTGAAAATCGGACGTCCGATTTTCGGATCGGAATTGGTTCCGAACCGAACTAGGAAGCCTCTGATCTGATCTGATCCGAGGCCTTGGTTCCAGTTCCGATTCCGATCCGATCCTTTGGGTCCATACACACCCCTAGTTTTAACAACATCTGTATATCCCTAGTTCCTATACAGATTTATATGTATTAAAGCCCTCTCCCTTATGTTTCTAGCTTCTCTTCTGAACTCTTCTCCCTGGATTCCCAGGAATCATAGTGATACATGCACAGTTAATGTAGCTTTTGTATGTGGAATCAAACAATTTTCTTTGTTGCCTGCTTGAATGTAATACTTCAGGCATATTTTATGTAGTATCACTTTTTTTCCAGCAGAAAGGATTATAAATGTCAAAATTATACATTTTTATTACATTGACTGTAGTTGATTTGAGGGGAACAACTTCATAAAGCTTCATCATACTCATGCAAGCTAAAATCTCTAGTTGAAAATGGAATAGATTGAAATCACCCTTCTGCATCAAAATATTTCTGTTATGCCATTAATTTAAAGGATTGTTCAATAAGCGTGTTCTGACTCTTCTCTTGATCATGCTTTCCAGGCACAAGAAACTGTTTAATCATTGTGAGATGTGTTTCTTTCAAATGATCTCAGTCTGTAAACTATTAAAAGGCATTACTATGGTTATTTGTGTCAGAATTACATGCATATGATGACACACAAGATAATGGCTTATTTTAAAGCTGTTAAATAAGTGAGGAATAAATGGACCTCTTCAGCTGCATGCATGAATGAATATACAATTTTGTAACATTTAAACTATATTTCTTCTATTAATGCTGCTAATAATGACTTGATATTTAAATGTAATAGCTATTAATTTCAGTGAATCAGCCCCACCCCTCCTATTATGCTATTTCCATAATAGAAACAGTTGTTTATCTGCACTGAGCATAAGGTAGTTGTGATTTTGGGTGAGGGGGTAAAAATATTTACAGTGGTGGTGTTTTTAAGGATCTCAGGACTCAAACACACACTACAATAGGCCTGTTCTTGTGTCCCAATAAGCTAAATGTATCCTACCAACCTTGTATTCTGGTGACCAGAAGCAAAACATCCCCCCAACCCTGATCTTGAAGACCCAGAAAAGTCCTCTGAAGGACTGCACACAATATTGAGGGGCCGATGTGCTTGCCTGGCTGGCTGTGGCATGCTGGGAGTTGTAGTCCAACACAGCTGGAGGGCACCAGGTTGGGGAAGGCTGCAATAAAGGCTAAACATGGTGTGAACATTCTAGCAAGGTGTCTCCTATTTGTAACTTTGAGTTTCAGTTGCTGGACAGCCAAATATAAAAGCACACAATAATACTCTCCTCCTCTGTTTGGATGATGATTTATTTCTGCAGATTCTGATGCCCTTGCATGTTGCTGTTATCTGCTCTATTCCGTTTTAGAGATAATGCATATGCATACTCTGGTTCTAATGTTTCAAAATATAAGTCTTCGCTCCTATGCAGACTTACCTAGGAGTAAGTCCCATTTAAGTAGTGGGACTTACATCTGTATAGATATTTATTGGATTGCACTGCCGCCAATGCAACAAAGTAGTCAGAAAATGGCTCAGGTCCCCTCTACAAGGATTCGCTTTTGCGCCCGGTTAGGCGATTATGCGCATAATCGCTGAAGCGCATTTACACCTAATCCCTCTGCACGAGAGGCGGCGAGAGGCGGCGAAGCGCATTAACGGATGACCAAAATGCGCTTTACAAGTAGTTAATGCGCATAAGCGCTTGTTCACATAGTCAAAATGCGCTTTAACAGCCGGAGCAAAATAAAACTCGCTATTTAACGTGCATTCGATAATGCGCATAATCGGAGAGATAACGCGCCTCTACGCCCGATTTGCGCTCCGTTCTTGTAGAGGTAAAAATTTTAAAGCGCCTTGAAAGAGCTTTAAACCTCTCTTGTAGAGGCAGCCACAGGCATGGCAAGTAGGAATTATGGAGTAGGTTTCTGTGACTCTGGGGCAATTACATTCCCTATGGCAAACACAATAACAGTAACTGTGTTTATTGGGATAAGATGCACTTTCTGGAATAGAAAATACTGTACTTAGAGTGGTTGGAATATATGATCTCCCCTCAACAGGAATATTCCTTTTGAAATAAGTTGTTTTGACCTTGCAGAATAAATCAGCAACTCTTAATTTATTGTGTGAAAAACAATAATGTAAAAAGACCTTCTGTTTGATTTACAGTGTTCATATAGCTATAAAAATGCACATTGCTGTTATCTGTTTGCTCATTCTTTTACTAGCTCACTTAACTGCTTGATTTTCTTCCATAGTGCCCAACTATATTTGTCCTTCATTAGTTTTTTTTAAACCCACTCAAGCAGCTTTATTCTGCCAAATCCTCATTTCAACCACGTTGTGTAATCAGGATAGCTGTTTAGTCCAGGTGTTTGTTATATTAGTGGAAGCTGGAATTTGCTTAGTTGACTAGCCTTAATAATCAGCTTTCCTCAAAACATGTATCCTAAGTAGTCCAGAACACAATAGATATACAGTATAAGATGATTTCATGCATATACTGTTGATGTCATTTAAAGATCTGTTTGGAAGCTCTAGGTGGGGAAAAAAATCTTTCTGCTATAAGGGCTTCCTGGGAATGAGTTCTGTTTGCACAATCTGTTCCCAGCTAAAGGGTTATTTCCCAAAAATTCTTTGCCTAACCTCTCAGGGTATAAATTGTTTTCCACCATTTCTTCTGTTTTGTATTGTGCAGCTATGGAGGCTGCCAACAAAGTGAAACGAAACTGGTGGGAGGAAGAGTTTTTTAAAACCCTTTCCGTTCATTGTGCTTTTCACTAAAATTGTTATGCACACCCTGTAGCTGCTTTTTGCTCCACAAGTTATATAAGCAATTGTGGGGATGACTTTCAGTAGAAATGTGGTATGAGAGCAAAGGGTTCAGAATTCCCTTATCCCAGCATTGGTTTTTTTTATTTTGCTGTTTGCAACATTCACAGCTGCATTTATAAAAAGAAAGAAAAAAGAAAAGAAAATCCCCCCCAATTAGGTATAAATCCCATGCAATTGAGTACCATGTGTCATTGGATCCTTAGTTCAGACCCTAATTCCTGCTATATAATAAGCAGCTGGAATCTTTTGCCATTCTCTATAGTGTGGACGATAAATCGTGTGTTACCAGCAATGTTCAGACATCACTTTCATACCATTTTGAATTTCTTCTGGTGATGGTGGAATACTACTGAATCTAGAAATATTATATATTAATATTTGCAAGGCTTTCCTGCTATATAATAAGCCACTGAAATTGTTTACTATTCTCTATAGTGTAGATGATAAATTGTGTGTTGCCGCCAGTGTTCAGGCATCAGTAATGTTAGATAAGAACAGCACAGCTTCTTTCAAAATATCTTAACCCCAAGAAAAACACTTTCATACCATTTTGATTTCTTATTCCTGCGATGGTGGAATGCTACTGAATATAGAAATATTATGTATTAACATTTGCATGTCTTTGGCAGATAATGTGATCTACTTTTTAAAAGTAGATGTATAAAGATGTCTCTTGACAACTGATTTTAATCATTAGCTACATATACAGCTTTATTAATATAGCTTCTAATGCTACAGCTTCTAATGCTACATCAAAAAAAAGCTCTAGAATATCGGCAGAAATGGACCATATCACACGTAGGAAATGATCACAGTACTTTTAAGAGAGGTTCTCATACAGGGTTTACCCAGGACATTTTGGTGCCTAAGGTGTAGGACAAGATGAGTAGCAGTTGGATTCAGTGTATTGCATTCCAGTGTTAGTCCCATCCATTACCATGGGTCTGTATTAAATTGACTAACATGGGATATAATCCTGAGGATGGGATAGTATCCTCCACCAAACCTGAAGGGGGCAGGCTAGCTTCAGGGGCCCAGAGCAGATATCAGGTGGTATAGAGATGAAATGAAATGAAATAAATAAATAAATAAAATATAGCTCTACCTTCCAACAGTGGGGAATAGCCAGGGAGTTCAGAAGAAATAACTAAAGGGGCTGCTACCCCACACCCCAGCATTCCCTGCCTGAGGAGGTCGGCTCAGTTTACCTAACAGTAGAGCTGGCACTGTGAACATGATTTATACCACAATGGTTAAAACCCAGCTTTTCTGTGTGTACTTCTTGTATTCTCCCTTGACATTCCAAAATCCTCCCCCAGCAATAGGCAGAGTTCAGTAATGTCACTTGCTCCCTCAAGGGAAGGGGACATCCCCAACTGCAGACTTCACAGGCTGGCTGTGCCTACAGACAGCAGTGCAGAGTTCTAGCAGAGCTCCTTGGTTCTGCATGCTAAAAAAAAGTTAATTGAGCTTAAAGTGTGAGAACATAACAACATACTTATCTCTCTCTCTCTCTCTTTCCCTTTACCTGCCACTGGAGTCCAGTAGCTGCAAAACTACTTTTTCTAATAGACTGGAATAGATAAAAAAATGTTCACATTTACAACAGGACAAGGCCAAACAAAATGCCTCTGATTCCAAATCCAACACACTCTAAAGAACATACCTGTCAAAATATTTGACAGTTTTTACCAAAGGACTTGAAGACTGTAGTACTTGAAAACATAGCTTTCTGAAAATAGACCTCTAGTGAAGCATATCATTGTAATTGAAACGTAAGAAGCTGAACAACCTCTACCCTCCAGCTTTATGATGTTGGAGTCTGTGCAGATAACGAATCTGGATCTTCGCTACTTGTTGAAGGCATGTTTTAAACATGACAGATAATTACTTCCAATTTATAATAGAAAATATATCAAAATTATTTCAGGTTTTGGAAGGTATTTTGACAAAAAAGAGCTCTTCTGTATCAGCTTTTATATCTATAGAACAATAAATTGGGACTCGCCAATAGAACTTAGAAATATTATTAGTGTGTTACTCAGTTGTCATCTGTAGGTGCTGGGCAGACCAGAAAAGGAGCCAATAGACTGTCACTTCCAGGTAGGGCTTGAAACAAGCCTACATTTCTGTTAGCAGAGTCCACTTTGCAACATTTAATTTGATAATTACATGTATGTCTCCATAATAGGTAGTAGGTCTTTAAAGATTATGGTTGATTTTACTCTTAAAGACTTAAGTTGTAGAGCAACTTTCCCTAACATGGAGTCCTTCAGATGTGTTGGACAGCAGTGCCAAGCAGTCCCAGCCAGCATGGCTGGACACCAGGTTGGGGAAAGCTATTGTAGAGTCTAGAAACCAAGTCTGAAAAAGGAAAGGTTTAATGTAGATATTGACCCTGTTCAGACGACTCACTAAACCATGGTGGTTAAGCATTTTGAGCTAAATATTATGGCTTAACTTGTCATGTGAACCATGACTTAGCGTGTTGCGTGAATCATTCCTAACCATGGTGGCTACATAACCATGGTTTAAACACCATTTGCTGCAAAAAGGTTAGCGGCCTAACTATGCCTAGAGTGTTGTCTGAACAGGCCAATTATATGCTTAGACTTTGACAATGTCCCTCTTCAAAGAAGAGAGGTTCCTGTATGGATCAGTAACTAGTTAAAAATTAGAAAACATTATAATCCTAAAAAAAGCTAGGTGGCTTAAATCCTATTGGGAATTATGGGATTTAAGCCTAAGAGTGCACAGGATTGCAAGTAGTATTAACATATTTTGTAAGAGCATGACAAGAAAGTTAAATGGAAGAATTAAAATAGTTTTACGATGCACTGGAATGATAAGTACTAGGATAATATATCAATTGTTTTTGCTGTTATAATGTTTTTAATTGTTTTTGAATTTTAATTGAATTTCTGCTTAATTACAGAGAACAAAATGGAAAAGATGTGTGTGTGTGTGTGTGTGTGTGTGTGTGTGTGTATATATATATATAAAATACTAGATGCTGCTAATAGCAACATGGCTTGGCTTTCATTGCTGGGTGTTGCAATGAGATTCTCAGGTGTTTGCCTAGCAACTATTGACTGGGAAAATGAACTGGGAATGCTGATCTTGATGGCCATATCCAGCAAGGCAATCCTTAATGTTCTTACTAATCAACGGTGCTTGCATTCTACAAACAGAGATATGCCCTTTGCTGCCAATGGAAACCCCTTCGTGCTCAATTTTAGGATTGTGGAAGGTGGAAATCTCATCTAAAGTGCTAATTACTTCTTAGGATTGTGGAAGGTGGAAATTCTGTCATCTAAAGTGCTAATTACTGCTGCTACTATTGCAAGCAAGACTTCCTGTTGCAAGTCCTGGATGAGTTGCATTCAGCTCCCCTTTTCTTTTAATTGGATGGTCTTTACCTTGCTGTGCTACAATTATTAACTTTCTATGTTGGAAGTAGTTTAACAATTCAGTTGCCCTTCTGTGTGAGTCAATAGGTGAGGCCCAAGTCTTTTCATATATTAAATAATGATGTTCTTAATGCTCCATTAAAATACATTGGCCATTCAGTTACTAGGGAAAGGTATTTGAACTTCTTGTCAAGTGCTGCATTAAAGGTTCCTAAAGATTTGGTTTTATCTTTTCTCTTTTACACTCTGGAAAGCCAGTTTATAAAACCTGTGTTCTTTCACTACAATTGAAATCTTAATGGAAGCACATGAATCGATAGTTGCCCTGTTGACTGCTGTACCTTTGCTAAGCCAATAGAGGGAGCATGAATGAGATAAATGAGCTTGAATGGCTGTCTGGGGGTTCAGGTGTGGAAGCTTATCCTATAAAACTGCATTAATACATGTGGATGGAATAGAAATGAATTAAATTAAAGCTGGTGTGACTGCCATTCTGTCTTTGATATTAGACTATCTTAGTGAATGTCCTTGGCAGGGGGAGCATTACCTTAAAAAGTGTATTTACATGAAACTTTCTGCAGATTGGAGATAATCATATTCATTCCCTTGCTGCAGCTGTGGGATGTTTAAAGCAATAGTGAGAATCCAGATGATGTTGGATTCCAACATGGCCAATGGTTACAGATAATGGAGGGTTTTACCCAACAATATCTGGAGTGGTACATGTTCGCCACCCTTGGTTTAAAGCAGGGGTGGCAATGCAGTGCCACCTGCCTTGGTGCCACACCCATTTTTTTTAATGAACACATTTTCTTATCAGTAGCTGGAATTGCTGTGAAATAGGTTTCTGTTGGTGCTAAAGACTGACAGTTCAGTGGAGTTGTTCAGTGTGACTTGGCTCAGATCCCACTCTGTCTTGTACTCAGTCTTTTAGGCAGGCTAGCTGTCCTTCACTGTGTCTCTCATGGTAGCCATTTTGTGGTGGTGCCTACCATTGAGCAATTTCATTTTACTTGTTTTTCATTCAACCCTTATTTTCCTGGTGCTTCTGTTCTTTGTTCCTCTTCTCATCTTTGCATGTTTGCATTGCAAAAACACTGAGCCGAACAAAGGGATGAACTTGTTCATGAACATGTGCTAGAGCTTGCAGTTTGCTGAAAAGAACAGTGTTTCTTGCAGTGCCTGGTCACATGAGGATAGAAACCTTTCAGGAAGGTCAGTAACTCTTCAGGGAGATAATTACTTCCTCAGTTGAAAATCTAGAAAACTGTCACATGAGCAGGTCCATTCATGAAATGTGATGTGCGTAGTCTGCCCCACCTTGCTCTCCTTCCCCCTGGAGCCCCTGGCATCCCCTGAAAATCTGCTCCAGACTGTAGTTCCTCCTCCAGAGCAGAAATCACCCCCTCCTGGTTCTGCTGATGGAAGCAGTTTCAGAAAAACTGAATTGAATTTCACCTTGGACCTGCTAATCCAGGATGTCTTCCTAGGACATAACCTGGCAAATCATACATTAAGAATGTCTCAAGGCAGGAACACTGCTCAGGAAATGATCTACCTGTCACCAGTAAGGTGGCATCAGCAGGAAATATCAATGCTTTCTTTAAAAATGATAAATTCCCCAGAATTTAAAAAGGAAACCCAGTCTCTTCTACTCTTGAGAGAGCCTTCAGCTGAGAAACTTCAAATGACCGGTTGGCTGTAATCTTCTGAATCAGACTCTAAGGTTATGAGGAAAACCTCCAGAAATCAAGTATCTTTGATGTTGTCAGCTCTTCAACCTGAACTGCACAACAAACTGTACATCTGGTCAATACAGCCGTACCTTAGAAGGAAAGTCTTCTTCAGCCTAGCTTCCTTCCAAGTCTTCCCTTCCCCCTTCCCCTTATCTGCTGCCCTATCTATCTATTGCATAAGATCCAAACACACTGTCGATACTACAAAACTCAAGAGATCAAACAGGGATGCAACAACAACAGGATTTTCAACAAGTGGGATCTGTGGCAAACAGTTGCAGAGTAAAGTGCTTCTCTTCCAGACATGCTGTTTACCAGGGTACTCCATTCATTCTTCCCCTGTAGAAGTCAGTCAGCATTCTGTGCCCACTGAGCATCACATTTTTAATACTTGTGCAAACCTTGGGTACTCAAACCTTTAGTTAGGCTGAAAACTAATAGTGGATCCCAACTCAATTGAAGACCAATATAAGTGCATTAAGGAGAGTGCTGGAGTTAGGGATTTCCAAAAAATCCAACCACATCTTCAGGTCACAGCAGTTGAAACTTACCCAGCAGAACCAGATGCAAAAGTATTGGATGCTTCCACTTGCTGACTGGGAAATGGGGAGAGACTTGCTCAAAACGCAATATAAAATAACTGTGTTTTTTGCCTTTCCTTGAGGCATTAACTGAAGGAGAAATGCAGTGAGCTGGCAGGCAACATTTTGTTGACATGTGGAAGCAAGATTTATTGTGCACGTGAGTGAGTGAGTGAGTGAGTGAGTGACATCCTCAGGAAGGAATGTGTATAACCCAGAGCATCCATGATCAAAACCCTATATAATCTTCACAAGTCAAAAATGTTTTCTCACTAGGGATCAATGGAGGTGACATGGGTTAATTTCATATCCTTTGGCACCAATGCACAATGTTACTCAGCATGAAACTTCTTTGTGACAGAACAGAACATTGTCTCATTTCACCACTGTTTGCCTTGGAATAGATAAGATGTAGCTTTATGTGATTTGACCAGATATCTGGATACTTTTGCTACAGTAATTTGCAATTAACCATAATAAGGTCAGCAAATACATTTAGTCTTATGAAGATTTATTGCATTCAAGCTCAGTAAGATTAGAAGGAATGACGGATTGCCTCCTGTCTTGAGGCTAGCATTTTCAGAACCCATTACTTCACATATAAAAATGTGATTAAATTATTTTAATGCTAAAGTAAAAAAAATTAAAAATCCCTAGCTCCATAGATTTGGTTTTGTTGGAATGCTGCAAAAATGTTATCAACTCAAATTTACAGTGTACCTGATGAGAGATGTACAAATTATAGTATGTACGCAGATGTACCTATTAATGGATCTTCTATGAGTGCTCCTGTTCAGACGACATGCTACGCCATGGTGGTTAAGCATTTTGAGCTAAACATTATGGCTTAGCATGCCATGTGAACCATGACTTAGTATGTCATGTAAAGCATTCCTAACCATGGTGGCTACATAACTGCAGTTTAAACACGCTCGCTAACCATTTGCTGCAAAAGGGTTAGTGGCCTTTTGAACAGGCCCAGTGTGTTCAGTGTGTTCAGCTTCCCTCTGACTTTCTTCCCTCTGACTACCCTCTGACTTGTTCCAAATCAAATGGCAGTTTCTTTCTCCCTTATCCCATGCTTCATGTATTGTGTCTACCTTTTTCTCAAGTGCCTTGCATGTTTATCAGACTATAAATCCATTAAAAGAATGGATGGGGCACCATTTTTGTCCCAAGGCCTACATTCCTTTCCAGTGAACATTCCGCGGGCTGCATGCTTGAGGGGTTGACCTGCAAAGAGGTAGGTGAGGGATCTAAGCTAAAGAGGGTGGACCCCCCTGCAAAAGGTGGGAGGGGTCAAGGCTAAAGAGGCAGGGCCACCCACCCATCCGTACATTCTCATACATCTATTCCCACAATAACAACCCACCTTTCACACTCACATGAAGAATTACCCCTCTTCTTATGCTGCAATTAGACTTGGTAAAAGTCTTCCATTGAAGCTAATTGAAGTCTTTCCCCAAGCCTAATTGCAGCAGGGGCAATGGAGGCTGGTTGCTCTGATTTCATGGAGCTCTGAATCCATTCTGGGTTTCAGTCAGAACCAGCCAGAACTCTAAAGGAGTTATCCAATGTGCTGAACCCTATCCCCAGCATAAGTTCAGCACCTTAGATAGCTCCTTTAGAGTTCTGGGTGGTTCTGACTGAAACCCAGAATGGACTTGGAGCCTCACCCAAAGTGGAGCCACCAGCCTCCACTGAATGGGGAAATGCACCCTCCCACAGGTCCCCTCTACAAGGATTCGCTTTTGCGCCTGGTTAAGCGATTCTGCGCATAATCGCTGAAGCGCATTTACGCCTAATACCTCTGCACGATAGGCAGCGAGAGGCGGCGAAGCGCATTATCTGTCTTCTGGGACGCACGTTATCCTTGTTCACATGCGGAGCTTCAGAGGAGCAAACAAGCGGAGCTGCAGATTTTTACTTCGCGTTTTTCCTGTAGCCCAACCCCTTTAGCAGCCCCCGCTTCCTTCACTCCGCCTACAGGAATGTACCTGGAATTCTACCTTTGTGGTTCCCGCCTTTTGTGCACTCCACCCCTCCTGGAAATTTTGGGTTGCCTGGCAACGAGATGGGAGGGGACAGGGAAGTGGTTTGCGATGCAGCTGGAGATGAGCGGGGAGAGGGAAAATGTATGCGATGACGACCAAGATGAGCAGGAATAGGGAAGTGGTTCGCAATGCAGCTCGAGATGAGCGGGGAGAGGGAAGGGGTTTGCGAAGAAGCCCTCTGGTTATGCGCAGCTCTATAGAAGCGCGGGCTCCTTCTCCCTGCTCGTGTTGTGCTTCTTCGCAAACACCTTCCCTCTCCCCGCCCATCTCGGATGTCATCACAAAAACCAGCCCTCTACCCGCCCACCTCTCCGAAAATGCGCTTTACCGAAAAACTGTTCACATAGGCATAACGCGCTTCACATCCCGCCGCAAAAAAACCCCTCGCTATTTAACGCACATTCGATAATGCGCATAATCGGAGGGATAGCGCGCCTCTACGCCCGATTTGCGCTCCGTTCTTGTAGAGGTAAATTTTTTAATGCGCCTTGAAAGAGCTTTAAATGCCTCTTGTAGAGGCAGCCACAGTCATTTCCCTGCACTACAATTAGGCTTGGGGGACAAACCTTCCATTGAAAACAGATAGCAGATACAGAAATAAGTACCCCCAAAATTATTTAACTTTTAAATAATAAGAATAATAGCTAAACCAAGCAGAAATGTTATGTTCACTTCCAACTTTGAAAGCCTGCTGAAACAGATTTGCCTTAAATGTCTTTTAGGGGGGGAAATTAAACTCCTTTCAGGAGTCTTACGGACATAGAGCAATGCCGTACTGTGTGCTGTCACAGTTCTTACCTTCATGACAGCTAGAGTTCCAAGCAATGCCTCTACGAGAGTCTAATAATGAGGTTGGGCTTTAAAAATCACTACCAGTATCCTGAACTGGGCTTGTAAACTCACTAGTAGCCGTTGTAGTTGCTGCATTCTATACTTTGTAGAGTTTCATTTCCTCACCTCAAGGGCTTCAACAATGACTTAGTTATAATATTCTGAAATTTGTTTGTATAAATATTTTAAATAATTAAGCTACTGAATAAGAACAAATAAAATATGAGACAATAATAAAACATAGATTAAAAAAAATAGAAGTATAGCTTCCAAATCACATGAGATACTGGTTCACGTGAGTATTGGTTCCCTTCTATTCGGCACTAGTTAGTCCTCATCTTACTTCAAGAAGGATGCAGACAAACTGAAGGGGGTTCAGAGGAGGGCAGCAAGGATGATCAGGGGTCTGGAAACAAAACCCTATTAGTATGGACTGAAAGAACTGGGCATGTTTAGCTTTGAGAAGAGAAGACTGAAGGGAGACATGATAGCACTCTTCAAATACTTGAAAGGTCGTCACACAGAGGAGGGCCTGGATCTCTTCTCGATTATCCCAGGTGCAGGACACAGAATCATGGGCTCAAGTTACAGGAAGCCAGATTTCAGCTGGATGTCAGGAAAAAGTTCCTGACTGTTAGCACAGTATGGCAATGGAACCTATTACCTAGGGAGGTAGTGGTCTCTCCTGCACTTGAGGCAGATGCAGATGGACAGCCATCTGTCAGGTATGCTTTAAGGTGGAATCCTGCATTGAGCAGGGAAAATAGAAAACCCTATTAAAGGCCCCTTCCAACTCTACTATTCTATGATTCTATGAAAAGCTGAGCAGTAAGAGCATTATGGCAAATAAAACAAACCACTAAAAATAGTCACTCAAGACCCAAACCTCAGTAAAATAAAACAAGCCTTACAGATTGATGGAAGACTTGTATGGTAGAAGCCATTTGAACCTCAGAGGGGAGTGTGTTCTGTTACATGGGTGTCACTACCAAAGAGGTCCTGTATCATGTCATTGCTAGCTACATCTCAGATGATGGAAGGGTACAAAGCAAAGCTTCAACAATTTTTGTTTGTCCAACTAGGTCTCCATAATATAGAGTTGCATTAAGCCTAATGATTAAGGTTCATACTGGAGAATTTTGCTGAACATTCTCCATCAGCCTGAGCCAGGTCACCAGACCTTGGCATAGCACTGAGCGGAATTATATGTTCAAGTGTTCATCAATCTTGGTCTGACATTTATTCTGTCTCTAGAAAAATGAACATTATGATGGATAGAGACATGTGTGGAAGAAGAAGGCTTGAATATTGTAAGGAGCTGTGGATGTTTATGCTACTCCTGGGAGACTCTGTCAGTGGTGGCTGGGCCTTAATGTTGTTCTTGAGTGCTGACAACAGGTGCATAGCAGAGTTTATATTTCCTCCTTTTACTCTTCCATTTCACACTGTCAGCCATGCATCCTGGCTGTCTGGAGCCAGCTGCAGGGACAACAGCTATCTGTTCAAGCTAAGAAGTACATGGCTTGCTTAAAAAAGCATCAGCAAAAACATGTTTTCCAAGCAGGGCTTCATGGAGCTGGCTCCACAGATGAGTGCAGCTGTGATCTCCAGGGGAAAGTCTTGCTAGTGGAAGCTCAGTACATGCCATCCAGTTCAGACAGGGCCACAATAGTCAAGTTGAGGGGTGCAGTGGTGCTTTGTACAGTGGTGCTTTGAACCTTATTGGGGGGGGGGGAAGCAGCTGTAGGGGAGGGGTGAAATGGAAAACTGTTGTACAAAAAAGGAGTAAGCACTTCCTCTCCTCCCTACCCCACCTCAACCATTTCTTGGTGGAGAACAGCAGCCTCAGATCCTGCTTCTGTTTTGTTTTGTTCAGCTCTTAAAAGAAAAGGGGGGGAAAAAAGAGAAAGAAGAGAAACACAATTCCCATAAATGATCCAAAGGACTGTATGTAATGGCCAAATATTGCTGTTCGAACATAAACTTGGATTCCTTATAACAGTTGTAAAAGCCGTTTTGAGCATGCTGAAGGGCGTCTGCATGAAACAGACATGCCGAAGAGGATTTGTTGTGAGTGAGCAGAATGCAGGGTATTGAATAGGAACTCCAGAAGCTTCCTCAACTAGGTCAGACTATTTGCCTAACTAGCTCCATATAGCCTACTCTGTTGGCAGCAGCACTCTAGGATCTCTTCACATCACTTGCTAACTGATCCATTTCTAGCTGGAGATGTTAAGGATTGAACCTGGTGTCAGGCTCGGCTCCCTCAAAGCACCAGTAACCAAACATGTGAAAGTAACAGCAAACTCCTTTATTACCCCAGGACACAAATGCAGTCACTATCCCCTAAGGATCCATTGGAGTTCTTAGTGAGTCTATATTCAAACAAGCTCAGATAATCCAAACAGGAGCCAGAAACAAGATCTTAAAGTCCAGCGATATTCAAGGCATGCATTAGTTCAGGCTTCAAGAGTAATCCAAGCAAAGGGAGTGTCTCATACCAGTGACACTGTACCTACAAACTTCTTTTGCCTCTGTGCCTGTTTTTATGTTGGGGTGGGATGACCAGGATTTGTCGCTTATCAGTCTATCCCTAAGGGAAATCTTAGCCTGGAATCAAGAACTGACTAAGTGGGTGCCTTTTCTCTTGCCTTTTCAATCAACTATGTTACCTAGGTGATAACCTTGGGCATGCCATTTTCTTGGCCTAGTCTGGCTCTTGACCACTTCCTCAGGCTGTGATTACTTGGCCACTTTTCCCCCATGCTTTGGTTGAGGAGTCATTGCCTCCCCATGACTGCATTTCTCTGTGAAACCAGGCAGAAACAAACTCCCAGCACCTTGATTAGGCCTAAATCAGATTCTTCTATCTCTGAATCAGATTCTTCCTCTGAGGCTGTATTTCAGGGGAAGGCATGACACCTGGGACCTTTGGCATGCAAATCATGTGCATTGTTACTATTAGTAGTAGCAGTAAGAAAAGGGGACATGGCCTACAGGCCTGAAGTTGCCCACCCCTGATATAAGGAGAAAGTTAGGCTTCTTTAATCTCCTGGAAACCATGGTAGAATAGACCAAGTGGTCTAGGCAGGCTGAATGAGGCCAATCCCAGGCTAGGGAAATGAACTAAGCCAACTGTAGTTTCCAACTGAGAATATTTATTCGAGAACCAAGAAACTTGACAATGTTCAGTTGCTTTTAAAATAAAATGAAACATAAAATTAACTAGCTAAGTCTTTTCTTATCAAGAAGCTAAATCCTTAGAATAACTCACTAAAGCAGTGGGTGTAGTGGGAGACTTTATGGCAAGATTTCATGATCAAAGGTGTATCTGTAGAGGGCAGGAACTCATATAGAAAAGATGAAAATTCAACTTGACCCATCAATAGCCTGAAGGGACCTTGATCATGCATCCTTCAGGTGATTCCTTAATGTACCTAGGTACAATGCAAAGATGGGTAACAACAGATGTCTGGGCATGTGCTTTGTTCAGAAACATGTTATGTATGAGACTGGTGGTGGGGAAGGCTGGTTTTGTCACGAAAGGTGAAATGAAGATGGTTCCTGTTTCTCCACCATTATACTATATGAAAAGGAGAAATTCTAAATTATGCAATACATAATGATGCTGATGCTTTTCTTCTGTGGCCTAGTGCTCAAACTGCGTGTGAGAATATATTTTATACTTGGCATGTATCAGAAATCCAAAGGTGAAAGTATAGAAAAGCATTGGAGATTAGAAATCTTAAAGGAAGATGTATCTAAGAAAAGAGACAGTTTACCTGTTTATAAACTATTATATTATATTGCTATAGAACAGTCTTCTTCAACCTGGGTGTTCTTGATATCAACTCCCATCAGCCCCAGCCTCCATGGCCAATGGTTATGGAGACTTGGAGCTGTAGTCCAAAACATCTGGAGGGTGCTAGGTTGGGGAAGGTTGGAATATTAGAGTGTATCTAATTATTTATCTACAGATACACATTCCTGTGAGTGTTTTAAAGAATTTTGCATGCCTTGGAAATTCATGACTTAAAATATCAGCTCCATAGAAGGAGTAATTATGGCCTTCCTTCTGGATATCTAGTCATTACAATGGCACTTGCTTTTGTTTTGGAGCTAGAAAAATTGAAATTAGCTCAAGACAGCAAGACATCTTTGGACGTGTCATGGTAATCAGACTCTTAAATTACTACTTCATGGCCTTCCTTTGTGGATGTTGAGCATAACATTAGCAAAGGGGCATTCCAGATGCCTAGAGATGTTTAAACAACTTTGAAACAAAAGAAGTGGAAATCAAAGGAGGCCAGGGAGCTCACAGCAATGATTCTTGGTCAATATATATATTAAGCAATTGGTGACTGAACACAGGTTGCTACTACTGTCATGTATTTGGTATTTGTGAGGAGTGGGTAGGTAAGAAGATAAAGAAGGACAGGGATATAAATGTACCAAAGGTTTCTGTAACTGGCTGACTTATTTTTCGTAGTGGTATCTTTCTAGTCCTAAAATATTGGATTCACATGTAGTATTAAGAAGTTTAACACTGGGCCATGTTTTAATAGTTATATTGTGTATAGTATCAACAGGGCTCTATAGAATAAAGCTCTAATGTACTGAGAGTGATTCTATCTATCTTGCTCCCTGTGCTCATTTTTGACTATAGCCGCGGAACTACTTTGCACCAAGATGTAGTATAGTAGTTAAGTGCCTGATTAAGTTGGCACAAGGAAAATTTATCTGGGACACTACATTAAATATTTAGAAGGCCTTCCAGTACAAAGACTTGCATTGAAATGTACAGATGTGTCATTAAGACAATGGAAAGAGAAATGTTCAGTTGCATTTGACAAGCACTTTTTATGAGCTAATCATCAGCATAATCAATCATCAGCTAATATGATGATTGATGTTAAATCCATAGCCCCTACATCTGTCTTTCATGGCATAGGGTACATTCACGCGGTGTATGTGATTTTGTTCTTCTGGACACAAAATGGAAAAATCTCCATCATTATGAATACAGAGTGTTAGAATACACTCAGCAGTCCTGAAATCTTATTTCCACTGGAAAAAAATACTGGGGCAGTGGATTTGCTGCTTTTTAAAATGTAGATAAACCTCAGATGAGTGGTTCCAAGGCTGGGCTATACAAAGATAAGAGATTTAAGGGTTCTGGGTAATGCAAACTATCACACGCCTAAGATTTTTTTGGCACGCAGATATTAACCTGGGTTGCATCTAATGTTAAACTATCGTTTATTTAACCCATAGTTAACCCATGGTTCGTTGCCTTACCCACATTTTGTCTGTAGATGATCGAACAAATCATGGTTTGTTTTCTCAATCCCAGTGTTATTTGTTTCCCTCCTCCTTTGTGCACTCCTTTCCTCTATCCCAAATGCATTTACAGTGCTACAATACTGACATGTAGAGTGGCTAAGTTTTTTTTTACCACTCTTGCTCGGCGCCTCTGTAACCTGGCAAAACAAGCCATGTTTCTGTGTTCACACAAAACAACAATTCATGGTTTAAATAACCCAGAGTTCACAACCCAACAACAAGCCATGGGTTCTCTTTCTGGGTTGTTTGTGGTTAACAAACAATGTCTTGTTAGTGCAGCTGGGTATACACATTATGACAACACAGAATTCAACAACCCATGGGTTAAATAAACCATGGGTTTGCATTATGTGCGAACCCAGCTTTTGTTTGAAATACTACTTTAGTGGACAATTTTTAAATGGGAAAGAAATTCAGCTGAATTCTTGAAAGGTATTCTGTTAATTGTAATGTTCTATAAACCAAGTGACAAATTTATTAAAGTTATTTGTGTTTTCCCATTTGTTGACAAATATGTATGCCAGTCAGATTTCCTTCTACGATAATGAAAGTAAACAATGTGTGTGAACCTTCAGAGAGTGTTAGTAAAATAGATGCGTAGAGATAAAAACATATTCTTCTTTATTGATTGGTTTTTAATTGATTTGCTTTTCTAATTTTTTATTTTGCCTTATATTTTATTCTTAGCTGCCTTAAGCTATATTTTAATGGAAAGGTGAGATATAAATTTAAGAAATGAAATCTGCAGTATGGCTCAAATGTTGATGACCTAATCAGAGATGAACTCTTAATGATTTCTTGAACAAAATATATGCATATTCAGAAAGTCTTCTCGTTAATACTTGCTCCAGGATTATGGGGGCTATTGAGGAAGGTGCCCCAATGATTCCTATGTAAGAAGAAGGAAGCTGTGCAAAATGAAAATTCTTTCATGCCCTTCTTGTGTGCTATGTGCAAAGTGGGAATGGCAGCACAGTTGGGGTAATGGGCACTTTGCTAGACTTTGGGCTGTGAAAAATGCCCAACCTTGCTAGCTTTGAAGCCAGTTCTGACCTCCATGTTGCACTTGAGAGAGAACCACTCAAAGTAGTGAGAGAACATCTGCACAGAAAACATTAAATACTTTTCCTAACTGGAGACGGTGGTGTGGGTTTTCTGGAAAAAAAAAATCCCTGTCCCAAATTGGTTGGGATCTGCACTGTATTGTAACAACTAAATGTAGTTGATTTAATTTATTGGTTTCTACATAGTTTTCTTTTTTTCGTTAGCACAACATAATAATGTGTTCATTAATGAGTACTGAAAGCAGATGTGGGATGAGCATGTGGCTTTCTTACATAAGCTTTACATGTTGTGCCTTTCTCTATAGTCTCTTCTCTGAAGAGTAATGAGTTATTTATCCTGGTACTTGTCTGTTGCAGCTTGCATGCTTTAATCTGCATTTGTTTAGACTGCCAAATTGCCTCTTCTTTTCTGTGCCAGCCTATCTTCTTTTTCTGAGGACAATCCCTCATCCTCACTGATGTATTAAAGATTGTAAGGGGCAAGGGGGAGAAGTCTGAAGCATTTGTATAACAATTCTGTTTTATACAGGAGTATTCTTATCTATAGGTATACACAATATACAATCTGCAGTTTTGTAAATGACAAAAATATACTTACATGCATATGTGATATTGAAATGGTAGTTCAACAAAGTTTTCTTTGACTTGCTAATCTGAGGCTTTAAATCCAAGTGCATGAAGAGTTGAGAAACTGATTCAGATTAATTTAATCTGATTTATTCAGTTTTCTTCCATCTGGAATCTGGAATCAGAGGGATGAAAATGGTGGAGGTGCCTTTTGTGGTATGGGATAAAGAGCATTTGTTTCCACTTAGCTGGTTTAGAAATAAATTATTACAGTGCCATTCATTTAAATGCCATATTGTATTTATTAGTTGATCCGTCTTCACCATGCAACTCCACTACTAGATTTATATTGCGCCTCCATATGCCATGGCAATTCCATGGTACTAGTAATTACATTTGTAGCTGTGCCTACTGCAACATGATGATGAATGAAATCTGGCATTTTGATTTAGAATGAGCTAGGCTTTCTGAGTCATTTTGGAGAATTCTTGGGGAAAAAAGACCAGGCTTTTCCTGAGTATTCTGCAAAGACACAGCTCTGGAACTCCTTGCCAGTAAGGATTTTTTGAAAATTCTCCTCATCTGAATTTAGTTGTGGATATTGGTGTTCTGCATTATCTGATCTTGTTTCTAAAATAGAAGTGATGCATTATGAATTCTCTGTTCTATTTTTTGAAATCTGAACGTTGTACAAAACACTGGGCATGTGCATTTTTTGGTACATGCACAGTTTGCGGTAGCTAGCATTTAGTTCCTTCAGCTCATTTGTGTCTCAACCATCCCACCACCACACTCCACATTACCAAGGTGTGTGTGCACATTGTGGGATTGGTGTTTTTTATTATTATTTATTAGTTTGGTTTTTTTATTATTATTATTTTTACAGTGTTTTTTTTCAATCTTGATATGAACATGTGCATGATTGTCTCAGAATTCCTTTTGAGAACACCATGAAGAATCATATTTGACTTGATTGTGAGATTTGTAAAGGTATTTTGTGTGTGTGTGTGTGTGGGGGGGGTTATCAATATATAGGAGTGTACCAGGAAAACACTGCACAACATGAATTTTGATGTATTTATTCATATCATCATGTCAAAATTGCTTCTTTGCACTATGTTCATAGAACATATATACAGTGGTAACACAAGGGTGGGCTGGGAGAAGAGAGATACAAATCACAAACTGTTGGAAATGGTACATTCTCAAATTCTGGAGTTAATTTTAGAAATTCTCCTAGGTAAGCTGGAAGTCAGGAGGAGTGTACTTAGGGCAGAGTGAAAAACTGCCCTATGAAATTAACAAAATAATTTCATCACCATTTCTTTATCCAATTTTTATTGTTTTAATAATGTCTTATTGATCTTGTATAAGCCATTCTGCAAGCCTTCTTGGCTATACAGCAGGGTAAAAATCCCTTAAAATAAATAATTAGATGAATAATAAGATGGACAACATAGAACTGGGGAAAATGCAGATTTTGTCATTCGTCTTGTCTGCCAGTTTCCTCTCCTTTCCCAAATTTTACAAATTACAATGGGAAGGATTAAGGAATATGATGACAGTCAAGTTCCTGATTCTCTGCAATGAAGGCCTTGGACAATGTTCAGAGCCTGGATTGCAAGTTGGAACCCTGGGACCTATAGTTTTAAACAGTTGTTTTTGGTCAGTGAGAGTTGCTGAGAACTCACATCAGCAACAAAATGTAGGTTTCAGTCTTCTTTTAACTTATGCAAATTAATACTTCCTTTGTTCCATGTTACTTTTTGTTCTGTGACTAAGCATCATTTTCTTATGCAATGTGTGTATCAAGCTAGTTTTGCATAGATAACTCTAAAGCATACATTTCAAAAGAAAAGAAAACCTCAGCTGCCTGCTTCTAAGAACTTGAGACTACAAGTGTTGAACAGATGCAAATGTAATTCTGTACAATTACATTACTAGATCTCACTAGGCAGTTCAAGTGAATAATAATGTTGAATTACATCATTATTATTTTTTCTTTTGGCATAAAGATTGAGCTTCCATGTTTCTTTTACTTCTCAATCACAAACTGAAACACTGAAGGGACACAGGTTTTGAACTTGAATCCAGTTTAGGTTGATACAAATTAAGGGTTTTCAAAAATGATTGGCAATTTTGCTCTCAATACCTTTACATTTTGATGGAAGAAAGAATCTGGTCAGTTTGAACATTTCTAAGAACGCACTAACAGAAAGAGGAAACCATATCATTGTTCATGTTATGGTCCTTTAAAAGAAAGATCAAAGGTAAACATTATTTTTGTTAGCTCGAATACTGTGAATTTTCTAGGGAGCAGATCACCTTACAATAAAAGGAATAAAATTAAAATATTAGACATTAACACCAAAGCAATAATAAAATATTAATATGATAGTGGCACATATGAAATATTCCATTCATCCCAAAGCTTTGGTGGAATACTCTAACAGGCTCTCTAATGTTGCTAAAATGCATGAGTTAACACAAATAGTTTAATGGAAATTAACCATCTAGTAAAACTCACTATACCATAATATCTTTCGTCTTCATTACTGACCATTTGGATTTCTAGTTGTAATTAATTTTAGGATTTGTGGTTTTCTGTGTGAATGGAAATACAATTGGATGCAATTTTTCTTAATAATAAGCTAGGCACTTAGCTATGCATGATGCTCTTTATTCTTCGCTATTATAGAATTAACACTTCTTCAAAAAATATTTCAGGTAAATATGGTAGTTTGTCCAGTTTTGTAGCCTTTATACTTAATGCTTCAAATGTACTTGCAGCCATCAGCAGACATAATTTACGTAATGAAAAATGTTTTGGCGTGTATCCAACAGGGCCATTGTGCTTACACAGCCCCATTAGATACTGTCATACATTTTGTTCTTCAAACCTAAGAGCAAAGTCACATCGCCAAGAACTATTTCAGCAAGGAAACTGATCAGTTGTATTGAGCACCACAAGATCCATTTAAAAGCTGTGTTTAAACTAGTCTGAAAATAAGAGCCAATCCTAGAACGCATGAAAATGAAACAATATTTTCAGGTGACAGAATTTAGATGAAGTCCAGAAATGATGTCCGAATGGTGCAGACACCACAATGTGTGATGCTCTTTTGACGTTTTGCTTCAGGTAACAAAATATCTTGGGCTGGCATTGTTGAATGGGCCACTGAAAAGCATAAACACTTTCAGTCAGTACATTGGTATATTTGGATACTTTAGGGTGGATCCCTACAGCCATATTTTTCTTGCATCAAGGATGTGACTTCCATTTAAAGGTGGATTTGGTTTTCCAGATCTTGCTCCATATCATCCAGCTTGTCTGCTGACTTATTTGCTAATGTCATGCAAATTACACTTGGATCCATTTTCTTATGCTAAATTGATTTTATGAGGCAATTCAGATATAAAAATTAACAAGAAAATGTTTTTGTGATGGACATGGACAGATAAGGCAATTTTTACTTTGGATTAACTGAGGGTGCCGGTGATGAGTTTTTGTAATTTTCTAACTGGTATGCCAAATATGACTTGCCATCTATGGCGGAATAGCAATACTTGCAATTTCAGCATTTGTTAGTATCTAAATTTGGCCCGGCCACTTTTACAGCATCAGAGTTTCTGTCATTATTGGAAGCACTTATTATTGCTGGTCAGGCAAGCGACCCATGATCCATGTCTATAAATATTTGTTATTGGTAAATAAATATGATACATAGGGTTTTAAGCAGAAGAACATTATTATGCTTTCAACATTTGAAAAAGTGGCATATAGATGCCACCTTCAAATGGATCATTATTTGGATATAAGCTCTGCTTTTGTTGAAGCCTATGTATAATTCCTAGTAAGTTGTATTTTCATGTATAAGCATTTTATATACATGAATAGGCCTATAGGAAGCCATGAACAAGGTGTTTTAAGTAATTCTTTTGAAACTTGACAACACATAATTTCAATGTATAAATTAAGATACACTTAGTTAAAAACTACAGGACATTTCCTCCCCCTAGAAATCAGAGTAAACTTTTATCTTCTGGTCATCCCTTTGGTACTTCAGGATAGTCTACCATGATGACCGATGTTTGCTTGGCTAAGTATTTTCCATTACTCTTCCTTTGATTCATCTGAAATATGAGTCCACCTATCCAGCTATGTGTGATGGAACACAGCATTAAAACCAATTGCTTTGATATTATGGCTTCTGGACCTTTTGATCTGTGATGAGTGTTTTTAGATACTTACTGCTTTGATATATTGCATTCATATTTATTTGAGAAGCTTTCTGTATGTATATCTCTAAATGAGCTTTTCTATTCTGGTTGTATGGACATAGGATTTGCTGGTTATTGATTTTGCTATTCTTGGCATTTAATATAACTGAAGGACTTTTGAAGTGCTGTTTGGAGCTCTCTGATGGTATTTGGGACAGACGTTTCTGACTCAGTCAGTGGGTAGATCTTCTTTCATCTGGGTACATGGTATAAACCACTGTGGACATGACTGGGAGGATTATTCCCATGCACTCTGGGTGGACCTTGTTGGAAATTCTTTGGGCTTGTCTGAGTTAGGTGATACCTCCTTTGTTGTATTCACTACTTTAGTTTTATGGTTAAATTTATTTTTATATGTTGGAAAGCTGTATTGTGAAGGTTTGATCCTAAAAGGTGGCCTAATAATATCTTAAATATATAAACAAATAAATTTACATTTCATTCAGTGCCATACAGCATTGCCAATCGGTAGCCATAGTTTAATCATAGCATCTCAATTAGCCAATTGATGCTCTCAGTTGTGATTTAGGAAAGAGGAACTTAGGACCCATGTATTTCTGCTCTGCCCGTTCCAATTTGCCTCACCCCTTTAAGAAATTATCCCTGGTAAGATGGGGTCATGTGAGCCCTTGAAGGAGTTAACAGACCTTTCTGAAGCTTTTATGAGTGGAGCATTGCATTGCTTTCCCCATGGCTATTACACAATCATTTTCTTGTGGAAGCTGTTGTTCTTCAGCTTAGCCAAGATGCATCAGCAAAGCTGCTTTTAAAAATCCTGGTTTGCCAGTCACAATCTGGTTATATTGATCTTGGAGTCAGTGACAACAAGGAAATATCAGTAAGGTATATGTCACAAGATAAGGGTGGTGACTTATGTCAGATATGAAATGCTTCCTATGTGCATTAGGATTTATGTGAATTTTGCATTTTATAAACATGGGCTGCCACGAGTGATTCCTATGCCTAAAGACATGGGGTGACAGTGAAATTTACTTCCAGAAGTGGCTGATGTTTGTCAAAATCCGAAACGCCACAATTCCCATCTGTCTAAGCCTCTCCTACCTTCTCTTCTCTAAACTCTATCCACTTAAAGATCTTTCTGCCTGCTCCCCATCTCTGCCATCTCTGTCCCTCCATTCAGATATGATAGCTAAATGGACCCCCCCATGTTCAGAGTCACATGATTTAAAATAGGGTGTCCAGATGGCCCGGGGTTTCCCGGTCCTAACCAGGAAACCTAGGCCGAACTGGGGCAACCGGGGGGCAGCGGGGGAAAACCGGGGTGGCGGGGCGTCACGCGGCGGTGGCGGGAGGCGGGCAGCGCGAGGCACTTACTTGCTGGAGCGTCCGCTTCCCTCCGGTGCTTGGAATCTACTGAGAAACAGGCTTCGCGGCCTGTCCCTCAGTAGCGCGCCGGGTGATGACGTCATCACCCGGCACGTACTGAGAGACAGGCCAGGAAGCCGGTTTCTCAGTAGATTCTGAGCACCGGAGGGAAGCGGACGCCCAGGTAAGGAGCACGGGGCGGCGCGGCGCGGCGCGGGGGGGGGCGGCGCGGGCGCGCGGGGGGGTGTTGTTTTGGGGGGGTGGCGGGGGGGGGGTGGCTGGGATTTTGATTGTCATAATCTGGTCACCCTAATTTAAATGGGCAGCTGCTTCCCAATCAGTTGTCACCTGCTAATAAGCCTGCCTCTATCACCCCTTCTCCAGTGTGTCACAACAGCCGAAGTGCTTGTGTAATGGCTGTGAGCTGTAAGGGCAGTGAGGGAGTGAATCTTCTTGGTGTGCCATTACACAGTCCCTGGCTCAGATTCAGAATTCGCCCTCCCCCAATTCTAAAAAAGTACATTAAATTATATATGTACTGTAGAATTTATTCAAGTTTCACATGCACATGGATTTTTCACTATTTCATTTGCCCTTTTCGAAATTGCAGGTGTTGGCAAACTGCCTGCCCCACATAAGGAGTCACCAATAGTCAACTATGGTTCCTGGTTCAGTTCCTTTTCTTCCTCCCATAAAAATCAATGGGAGAGATTAGCTTTTTTGAAAGTTGCTATGGCTCTTCCTACTGATACTTTCCTAATTATACATAAATGCTGGGAGGAATGCCCACACTCATATTCTTATTTCTTATGGTCTCTACAAGGATAAATAATGACCTGTTGGATACATTTTAAATTTAGGGTGACCATATGAAAAGGAGGACAGGGCTCCTGTATCTTTAACAGTTGCAAAGGACAGGGAATTTCAGCAGGTGTTGTTTGTATGCATACATAACCTGGTGAAATTCCCTCGTCATCACAACAGTTAAAGCTGCAGGAGCCCTGTCTCTTGACCATGTACAAAAGAGGGCAGGGCTTCTGCAGCTTTAACTTTGTGATGAAGAGGGAATTTCCCCAGGTTCTGCATATATACAAATGACACCTGCTGAAATTCCCTTTTCTATGAAACTGTTAAAGATACAGGAGCCCTGTCTTCCTTTTCATATGGTCAGCCTGTTTTAAATAGTTGTAAATATTGTCTTCTGTTGGTCAGCTTTCCAACTGGAATTTGCTGGTAACTATAGTTGCAGAACAGAATGTGTTTGTTTGCTTCTGGTTCTGTGAAGTTCAGCAGGGGAGCAAGAAGAGCCAGACTTTACTTTGATAAAATGATTCTTATTTACAGGGAACAATGAAAAAAAGACTGGTTACCTGTTTTAGATGGAAATATTTTTCTGAACTATTTTGTGACTTTGAATAAAGGGAGGATTATAAAGCAAATATAAAGTACAAACCCTAATAGAAAATGAAATACTGATTGTATGTGTATATAAGCCTTTTCCAAGTAAAGGATTAAAACTTTATGTAATAGTTTTCATTTCATATTTCCTATGTTTTCATAAAGACATATATTTGGTTTTAATGTACAATATGTTAGTTTTCTGTACCTATATGAAAATGAATATGTTACAAAGAATTTATTGTACTTGATTTACTGCTATTGTATTAAATACCAGGATGATTATCTAAATAAGACTAGCAAGAAAGAATGCTTTGGCAGTAACCTTAAAGAATGATATTGAAATCTAATTGCAAATGTTCTGCTGAGCTGATGTCTTGTTATATAACATCATTCTGACTCTGCATATCATGCAATTACTGAGCAGTTCTATAAAGCTGTGTAATGTTACTAATCTCCAGTAGATTATTAGGGCACAGAGCAGTCAGGACAAAAAAAAAAAATCCTAGAAGAACTAATTTTGTTTTTGCGAAAAGGATTTGTGTGTTTTTATGTCTATTGAGACTACAGCATATGGTTCTCAAAATTCTTGGGCAGGTAGTATGTCTTTAACTGAGCTGTGAAGATTTAGGATGAAACTTCTGGCTTTACAAACACTTTGGTATCTCTTGTTAGGTGGATTAAGGTTAAATCATAGATATATGCAATAGTTGAGTACTGAGCAGTGTACACATTGTTCAGAGTGTACAAGAACCACAGCAAATGTGAATGTTTAAGTTAACATCTTCAGAGAAGGAAAAAAGGGAAGGAACAGATATAAAAAGAAAAAGAAAGACAGAGGTGCATCAACAGAATACAACAGATAGTTGTATTTTTTTTTTAATGGCTTCAAAATGGATTTGAATGGAATTGCCCCTGTAGGAGAGTCATACGACTTGGAACATATTTGGTTAATAAAGCATTCTTTGTGCACCTTTGAGGTCCTCTCTCCATTTTTGGCTTCTTCACCAACAGGATGTACATATTTCATTCATATGGCAGATGCCAAAGACCCATTGAGCAACATGCCATTGTTTCAAGTTCCAGAGAATGTAGACACTGAAGTGTGAAAAGCATGATTCAGTTGCTAAAAGTCAGAATAGATTTGATTTATTATAATTGATTCCTTACTTACCATAATTTCAAACACTTTGCTGCACAGGGTGAAAACATGGACAGAATTGAGAGTATGGAATGTAAGGCTCCCCAGACTGCATAGGATTGTCTGTGGTTATTGGCTGTATGCCCTGCCCAACTTTTAGGCTAAATTATTTTCCTAGCCCGGTTTTGAAACTAAAGCCTGCCAGTGGCACTTTGGGAGATTGGCGATCTGAAGCAGAGCAGGCCATGATGCAATCCTTAGCTCCCAGCACCAGGGCTGCTGTTGGGGATCCACCCCAACTGTCAGAGTTCCACCTTCCTGGCTGGACCCTCTGACTTTGCTCCTTAAAGATATACTGCCTCTTTAAGAGCCACACTGTCCCTCTTGGGACCCAAGTTTCCACCTTTTCTCTTTTCCCCTCTCGGTAGAGTGGGGTTTGAGCTGTAGGTGGGTGTGAAATGGAATATCCCAACAACACAGGCTTTAAACCAAAAAACTCTTTACTATTCCAACCATAGTAAGGCACATTAGCTTAAGATACATACATAGAGCTGTTACTTACACAGGCAATAAAAACAAACAAACAGAAATAAAACCGCAGTTTCATCTGGCTTGGCTACTTAGTACTTGGTAGTTCAGTCCAGCTTTTCTCCGTTAGGCTCTGAGTCCCTCCCAGCGCCCAATTATCCTGCCTCGCTCTGGGATGGCTCAATCCTCCATCCCCAATGACTTGAATCAGTTCTCCCCTCTTCCTCTGGGGTTTTCCTTTTTTAAAGACTCCCTCTAACTGACCAGCCAGCCTTTCTCATTGGCTCTCTGGCTATCTCTTTCTATTGGCCATCTCTTTCTATTGGCTCTCTGGCTAGCTCTTCTCATTGGCTCTTTGTTCCCGTTTCTCTAGTTTGAACTGCTAACTGCTGTTTTAACCCCACCTCTCAGCATTTGACCTTTTCCCTAGAAACCTGGTCAGAGAATTGTTAAACTAATCAGGAAACCTTTTGAGCGTATGTTAATCTTAACAGTTCACCCACTGTACATACATTTTAACTCGTTACATCCAATTTAACCCTTGATAATCCAGTTGAATCCTCACAGTTTCCTACTCCAAAACAGGTAGGGGGTTCTTTGCATTCAGGGAGGGTAGGCATTTATTGCTGTCTTGGCCTATTCCCATAGACCAGCTGCTGCAATTCTGTGTGCAGTCTCACAAGCCTGCCAGAACTATTTCTGGTAAGATGGCAGACCTGACCTTTTGGTCCAAGAGCGTGGGTGTACCTAACAGTACAGCTGATTTTAGGGTTTGCCACATCCTGCAGGGCTGGGCTCAAGAATCTCCTGCCTAAGCTGATGCCATGCAACCACTGTCCCCTGATATTTTGTTGGGTTTTACAAGTAACGTGGCTGATGGTGTTGGGCTTACGAGCAACTCTCAGTTCAAAGTCACCTTGTTTCATGCTGCAGCCTTGACTGCCTTCTTTGGCACATTTAGAGTGTGTTTATTCCCTACTCAGGTGGCCGAATTGTGTCCCATTAGAGCACTAGAGACTTACCTTGTGAGTAGAGAGTCGGCCGATGGCCACCTTTTTTCATTCTGATGGGGGGGGGGCCTAATTAAATAGCCATTTTAGAAAATTACAAAGTTGGCTTTGCAAAGTTTAGGTCTGGGGTTTCCGTTTTGGTACTCATGCTTTCTGCATTGGGGCAACCTCTATGGCTGCATCATTGGGCTTTGTACCTGAAAGGGTGCAAGATGTTAGTAGGTGTCATTCAAAGACTTAGTTTATTGTTCAAATTCTACGTTTCTTTGTTCATCTTAGTATGTGAACATGTGCGGCTGCTCATTTGTGGGCACAGCATGGTGTTCTAGGCTGGACGGAGGGCTTCCTGATTGAACTGTGGATCACAGCTATGACCTAGCCGGTGTGTCAACATCCAGTGGTTGGGCAAATGCAGCATGAGATTTTGAGAACCTCCTGCCCACGTTGTTTCAGAAAAGTTTGGTTTGTTGCGCCCCCTCCCCAAGTTTTTGTTTTGCACCTTGGGGGGAATGATTTGGGATTACTGAAAGGGAAAGCCTTGATGTTGCAGGCTTTCACCAATTTGCAGTATATTCGCAAGCAGTGACCCAAGATTGTGATTCTGTGGTCTTGCCTGATTCCCAGAGGGAGATGGAGGAATGGCACACACCCACAGGCACTGGATCATGCCCATAAAAAAAATTAATAGGAAAATGGCCAATCACTTGCATGTTTGTGGAGATGGGATTATATTTTACCCTAGGATCTGTCAGACGCAGAAGGAGCTATACAGGCATTATAGAGTACATTTGTCTGACTCTGGCAATAACCTATTCTTGTCTGATCTACAAAGGGGCCTGCTGGAAGAAATTTATTGCAGGTAGTTGGAGAATTACTAAGCAATAGGCTTGTTGTCCTCCTGTGGCTGGTTTGGGTGGGCTATATTTGTTTGGATAGGGATGGTAATCATTGATAGTTAGGGTGACCAGATTTTGGAAACCAAAATCCCAGTCCCCCACCACCACCCCACCACCTAAAACAAAACCCCCACCAAGCCACCCACCCCCCAAAAAACCCAGCCCGGACCTACTGGGTCCTCTGCCGCCACCAGGCTTGTGCAGCCGCCACTGGGCTCGTGATGCTGCTTCCACCGACACCGGGCTCGTGACGCCGATGGGCTCGTGACGCCACCACTGCTGCAGGGTTCGTGCCAGAGGCTGCGTGGAAGAGGGCCGATTCCAGAAGTGATGTAATCAGCCTCCCCCGCCTCTTTCATGCGGGCATCTGGACTCCTCGGGGCTCGTCACCATCGCAACAAACCCCGAGGAGGCTAGAGGCGGGAGAGGGCCAATTTCATCATTTCCAGATTCGGCCCTCTCCCGCCACTTCCGCGCGGCCTCTGGCACGAGCCCGGCGGTTGCGGCTGCACGAGCCTGGCAGCAGCAGCAGCTGCACGAGCTCAGCGGCGGTGGCAGTAGCAGCTGCACAAGCCCAGCAGCGGCGGTGGCAGCAGCTGCGCGATCCTGGGGGCGGCGGCGGCGGCAGCGGCTGCACGACCCTGTTGGCGGTGGCGGCGGCACGAGCCCCGCAGCGGCGGCACGAGCCCAGCGGCACGAGCCCGGCGGCGGCATGAGCCCGGCGGTGGTGGAGGCAGCAACACGAGCCCATAATCGGCCTTCTCCCACCTCTTCCATGCGGGCATCGTTTCCCCTGTTTGCCCCCACTGCCCCCCAGTCGGCTTGAATCACCCCAGTTTTCCCGGTTAGGACCAGGAAATCCCGGGCGATCTGGTCACCCTAGGTGATGCGTGAGGCCTCCTGCTGAAGATTTTATGGCCCCAGGGTGGGGGTAAGGATTATCAGTGGAGCCATCTCCCCTTGCACACCTTGTGTGTTGCAGCCAGCAAAGAATGTTTTACCCAATTTCATTCACCGGTTTGTGCCCGTATAGTTGAGTAGCATCCCATGGATCTCCCTTTGCAGATCAAATTTAATAAATGTGAGCTAATTTTCAATCCATACAGTTGTGTCGTCTCTTTATTGTCTTGTCTCATTCACTCGCAACTGCCCTATCATGCATTTGGCTTGCCTGACCACGCAGGATGGTGTTGTTGTTGTTGAATGAGTAGACGCTCCTTCAAGCCCCAGCATTAGCGGGGCTTAGTGTTGCCACCGCCACAGGAGCAGCTAAGTTGTATATCACAATGGAGGGAAAATACCTTTTTTGGTATCTTAATTTTTAGGAACTCTATATGAGGGGTTTGTTTCAAAAGCAGTATGCAGTGCATTATGGTAGGCCAACTGTCTGGGGTGAGGCAGGGAGTCTAGAGCTACCCTTGGCTCATGATCTTGGCCTTTCTCTGAGGATTTCCAAAACAGAAAATAAATCTTAATAATTCATCTATGACAGTTTATTTTACAATAAATATTATTAGTTTTGGCTAAAATGTTACTCCGGCAGAGATCTGGAGTCTATTGAGGACCTAGGCTGAAAGCAAGTCAGGGTTTCTAACTCTACCTTCCTCTGAGGAAGCTATTGGTGCTCATAGGCTGTGATCCCTGGGTCATGACAAATCATTGGTAACTGCTTGCAGGAACCTTACCCAGAAGAATATCTGTAGTATGATTCCAGATTAGTAATGGAGAAAATGACTATGACAGCATCAAGGGGATAACAGAGAAAACTCTGGGGAAAATACAATGGTGAATTTTATATATATATATTTGTATCTAACACCATTTTAGGATGTTTTAGGATGTTTTAATGCAGTTTTAATAATATGTGTCATGTTTTAATCAGTTTTATGTATTTTATCATGTTGTTGTTCCCCGCCTCGATCCAGACGGAGAGGCGGGTAAGAAATAAATTATTATTATTATTATTATTAACACCAGATATATTTAAAATAGTGATTGAATGATATGATATTGGACTGTGCTGTGTAGTTCATAATGTTTGGACTTAATGATGCATCTGTTGTAAGTTTGCAGGAAAAAATATGATTTGGGACACATGTGAATTGGATTTGCAAACTACTTGAACGAGCTGTAATACATGTGAAGTGCCACAGAATGCTACAGTATATTTTTTGTTTCTACAGTGAACATTTTTTTAGTGAAGAGTATCTACTGAGTGATTTCAAGTTAAGAGAGAAATTCTTGTGCATATGGACCAACAAATATAGCTGCTTTTAAAAATACCTTTCCTTTTTGCAGGAACTCTTCCATATTGAACAATCTTTGTGACAAAAAAAGTAGCTTTGCTCATGCCAAAGTTCACCCTCACTGTGGTAAAGTATTTAGGGAAGAATACAATAAAGCTGTCCCATTGGTTGTCATCTACAGTGTATTTTATGAATATGTTTCCATTTAGAGTTATATATTGCATCAAGTGTATTCATATCTCATTTTCAAATGGCCAATTGTATTGCATTGTTATAATGCTATTACTGTATTTATTGCTAGCTTTTATTTCAGTTCAGGTTACTTGATTCTTGTTTCAAAGAACTATAGTAGTTTAAGATGCTCGTAAGGACTTGAAGGATTATATCTCTAAATGAATGGTTCCAAAGCCTTATACTGAGCTTATACTGAATTTAATTTGCCTTTTATTGAATATAAATTAGCTTTATAAAACACTCTAATAGGCACATAGATAAAACTTTATATAACGAAGCAAGCTACTGTGCAATCATGACTCATTTGGGACCGTAGCCCTTGAAGAATGGTGTCTTGAATGTTTTTAGGGATGGCCTATTTTTTCAAATCTGTACTAAGTGATGATAATGAAGGTCCACTAAATAATGCTGTCCACTAAATAATGATAATGCTGTCCACTAAATATTGTTCTTGTACAGTATCAATTCTCCAGTTTCAATTGATATAAAACAAAAGTGGACAATTTGTGAGGGTTAATTTAGGACTGTGCAGACACACACACACACACACACGATCTGCTTTGGAGACTAATTTGGAGCTTCTGAATTGGCCCCTATCTTTCTTGGGATGCTTCGGACCCAGTCCAAACTGCTTTGGATCAGGATCCAAAGGAAGATCTGGACATCTGAAGTGGGTCAGATAGTGTGGGTAGCATTGTATCAAAAATCCTCCTGGACCCATGAGGGCAGCAGACACCCCTGTGTCCGGCCCTCATGGACCCGCCCTGTCCTACGATGGGCCCACATCCAACTGCCTTTGAGCCACGCTTGGCTGGGGGAATTGCACACTTTCCGGAGGCCCCAGAAAGCATGCTTTGCCACTCTCTGCCAATCAGGGCCTTAAAGGCCCTCTAAATGCAAGGTAGCCGTGCCTAAGAGGGACTTTAAGGCCCCAATTGGCACGGGGGGCGGGGGCAGATGGCAAAGCGCACTTTCCAGGGCTTCCAGCAAGTAAGCCATAGTAATGGAGTGGCTAGGGGAATTCTGTACTTTCCGGAGGGTGCGCAAGTAGGGTTCAGAGAACTATCAGGGCAGCTGGGTTCCTGGGCACAAGGAGTCCATCAGATGCCCCGCTCACCCCCAGGTTTACCACCCACTCCCTGCTCACCCCCTGAACACATCAAGCTGCTGCTCCCACCTGCGGGACTTACCTGACCCATCTGGCAGCCACCCATCCTCAATAAGAGCTGCCATTTTTAAGGAAGATGGCAATTCTGTTGTTTCCAAGATCTAATGTTCAAACTATGGTGGCCTTAAAGGGCCATTTCTGGCCATCTTTCTTAAAAATGGTGGTTCTCATCAAGGACAGGTGGCTGCTGGATGGATCAGGTAAGTCCTGTGGGCAGGCAGGGGCAGCGGCTCACCATCACTCTGGATCCGGCTGAAGTGGCCCGAAGCACTTTGGGTCTGATCTGATTCAGAGCATTTTGGCCCAAACCAGCTTCAGACTGAGATGGGTCAAATTAGCCTGCTTCTCTTCAGGATCCAGATTCAGTCCCAAGTTGTGCACAGTCCTAATTAATTTGACAAGAAGAATACAAATTTCTAGTTGTTGTTCCCCGCCTCGATCTGGATGGAGAGGCAGGTTAGAAATGAAATGAAATAAATAAATAAATAAATAAAAGTTACTAAAAATCTTCTCAGTGAAGCAAACATGTATAATTCAGAAGGAGCATGGTTTCATGAAAATCTTGCTTTCCCTTTAGCTTTCTGCTGTTGACTAAGTGGTCCTTGTACATGACACTTAGGGGGAGAGAAAGCAAAGAGTGAGGGTGGTGTGGATAGCCACAACTTGAAATTCTAGTAGTAGAGCCCATTCACATGAATCTCACTGGGTGGTTGCACTGTGTGTAATCATCATGTAGTAGATAGCTTTACAGACTAGGGAGAAGAATGCTCCTCTGTGATGCAACACTGGTATAATAATAATAATAATAATAGTAATAATAATAATAATAATAATAACAACAACAACATGTATTTCTTACTCACCTCTCCCTCTGAATCAAAGCAGGAAACAACATGTCTACATGTGGACAAAGGCCTCAGGGCATTTAATATTTACCCCGCAAGCAGGTTGGCCACTATAACACTTGAGCTCTGCTCCCTTAATCCCAAACTGCTGGAAGTGATTAATTCAATCTAGTTCTGTTTTTTTACTTAACTTTGTGTGGTTCTTATCTCTCCTTGCTGTTCTCTGTTGTGGGCACAGTTCTGGCAAAATGATCTATCTTATACTCCCCTGGATTAAAAAGAAGCAGTTTTCTCTGTGTTTTTGGAAAAGAAAGATAAAAGAGTTCTAGACTTTTAATTATTTAGATTTTTACCTTATTCTCTTCAGAGTGATCATGACAGGTGACAACCTTTTAAAAACCCAAACCAGTTTAGAATAAATAACTCATGCACACAAGATAAAACCCTTCAATCATGAGGTATGTTTTCCTCAAAAGGAATGTCTTGAAAGTGCTTCTGAAAGATGCTCACTCTCAAATTCAGGAACTGTAGAAGGAAATACTGTAAGTTGGGAGGAACCACCAAAATGAATTTTCTTGAGACTCCCCTATAAATTCTATTGAAATGAATGGTAAGTTGTACAACCTCAGGACAGCTGCTTTGTTTCACTTGCCACAGTCCAACAGCTCCTTGAGTGCCTGCGGAACTTCCACATTTAATTAATCAATTAATTTTATTTCATTTACTTATTTATTTACATTTCTATACTGCTCAAAGCTGAAGCTCTCTGGGTGGTTCACAACAATTAAAACCATAAAATACAACATAAGATACAATATAAAAGTTTAAAAGTACAGTATAAAGTAAAAGTAAAAGCCAAAATCAATCCTAGCAGCAATGCAAAGGTTTAAAATACATTATCGGATTTAAAACTGAAAAGAAAAGACTAAAATGCCTAGGAAAATAAAAAGGTCTCCGCGTGGCACCAGAAAGAGCACAGCTTAGGTGCCAGGTTAGCTAGGCTGACCATATGAAAAGGAGGACAGGAATCATGTAACTTTAACAGTTGTAGAGAAAAGGGAATTTCAGCCAGTGTCATTTGTATGCAATTAGTTCCTGATGATATTCCCTCTTCATCACAGCAGTTAAAGTTGCAGGCACTATACTACAGTGACCATATACAAAAGAAGGCAGGGCCCCTGCAACTTTAACTGTTTTGATGAAAAGGGAATTTCACCAGGAACTAATTGCATACAAATGACACTGACTGAAGTTCCCTTTTCTCTACAACTGTTAAAATTACATGAGCCCTGTCCTCCTTTTCATATGGTCAGCCTAGGTTAGCTTCTTTGAGAAGCTCATTCCACAAGCAGGGTGCCACAACAGAAAAGGCCTTATTCTTAGTATCCATCCACCTCACTTCCTTTGGTGGGACTGCCTGGAGAAGGACTGCTGAGGATGATCTTAGAATCTGGGCAGATATATATGGGAGGAGACGATCCTTCAGGTAACCTGGCCCCAAGCCATTTAATATTAATACCAGCACTTTGAATCAGGCAGGACATGGAGTGGCTGCCAGTGCAGATAGAAAAGTACTGGCATAATATGAACATGTTGGCCAGTCTCCATTAATAATCTTACTGCCCTATTTTGGACTAGTTGAAGTTGGTTCAGACCATTTTCAGAGGCAGCCACACACATAATGTATTGCAGTAATCCAAACGAGAATTACCAGAGCATAGATAACTGTAGCTAGGCTATTTCTTTCCAGATAAGGATGTAGTGGGTATATCAACCTAAGCTGATAAAAGGTGCTCCATGTCACGGTGTCCACCTGTGCTTCTAGTGACAATGCTGGATTCAAGAGCACCCCAAAACTCTGAACCTGATCCATTAGGGAGAGTGCAACCCCCTCTAGAACAGGCTGAATATCACTTAACCAGACAGACGAACCACTCACCAACAGTACCTCAGCCTTGCCTGGATTGAGTCTCAGTTATTGGTTGTGGAAGTTGAGATCACCCAAGATCACATCTATCAGCTCAGACAGGGAGACAGATAGGTAGTGGAGTGGGTGGTTCACCAGCAGAAATTCTAATCTGTCCTGAATACTAAAAACAAGGTACAACCACTCAAGATTGGCATTTGAATCAACAGGAAGCCTAGAGAAGAAGATAGAATTCCTACAGGCCACAACAACCCCCACTTCCCAACCCTCAAGTCAGTGTTGTTGTTGTACTGAGTATCCCGGTGGACACAGCTGGGAGAGACTAACCCCACCCAGGTCTCAGTAATGCATACCAGGTTGGTCCTTTCATCCACATGGATGAGGGACATTTTGTTTTGGACTGACCTGGCATTCAGCAGCAGCAGCAGCAACATTAGACCTGAGGGAAAGCTGATATGGGAGCCAGGAACCATCTGGTTGGAAGAAGAACCAGAATAGGGGATAGATGTAAGGTGTCTAGCCCCTCTTCCCCTCAACTGGCCTGTTAGTCCCCCATTGCCATACCTACCCCTGCCCTACCCATGACCACTCTAATAGAGGAACCCCCTGCCTTCCTAGATTATGCAATGAATTTCCCAAGCACGTGTTAAAATAACAGTATAAAATAGGGAGCCCTGACCCTCAGTGCAAACAGCAAACAACAGCAATAGCAAACAAGGAGCAGGTGAAGGTCTGTAATTGCTCCTCTGTTCTGCAAGATACTACCCTCTGCTGTTGCTAATTGTTAGTTGCTGGGGTGTATTGAGCTGAATGGCTGTGAAGTACCCATCTACTGGTACCTGTGTCTTTCCTCAAGCTGGCACACAAGGCCCTAAAGACAAAAGATGAAAAGCGCCTTTCTGCCAGTAATGGTACCCTTGCCACAGACCTAGAGCCAAAGGCCAAGAACCACATGATTGAAATGAAGTAGGAAGCCATTGCTCAAAGGGAAATAGGGATGGCATTCTAACTCAAGCAGAAGGTAGGTCCCCACATAAGACAGGGTTCCCAATCACAGGAGGTAAGTGTTTTCTGCTGAATGCACTTACGAACTGCCTTCAGACCTTAACATGAAATTAGGGGAACCTCTTAGCTGAATGAGAATCTAGTCCATAAAATTTCATCTTATCCTATCAAGTAAGCTCTTAGCTAACAAATCCTTTGAAACAAAGACGCAGGATTGGTAGCAGATACTTAAATGATGATGTCTGCTGAATGTGCACTTAGAACAAAATGAATGCTTAGGAGCATCATTAAAGAACCAGGTGACATTACTAAGTCATTGTGACATCAATAAAGGTGCTCATCTATGCATTTGTGAAGGGCAATGCAATAGCTATTGATATGAGAAAGCTTGTGCTGGATGATTTACTCTTGATAATAGAAGCATAACTGAGATTTATGTGAGATGTTTGAATCCATGAAGGGTATAGTCCATGTCACTTTCATTGTCCCATAAATAAAATGGGAGAGATGAAGATAATGGAAGTAATCCAGACTATCAAGACTAAACATTTAATAAGATACTTTTATCACTGGAAGTTTTGAATTTAAAGCAGAAGCATAGGCATGAGTTAGTAATGGAGTGCAGAAATAGAATTGAGATACCTTTTCACTGATTTGTCACTATTATGAACTAGAGTAGGATATTTAATTTATGGGTCTTGTTGCAGACAGAGGGAGAAGTGAGGAAATAACGACACAGACACCAGAGCTTGGGGATAACTAGGGCCTCTTTATTTAAACTGGAAAACTCACCCCTCCCTGGATCTGCATGTGAGAGTGCAGGAATCCAAACATCTTCTCTCCAGGCAACTAGCCTGTGTCATGGGCGAGCCACTTGACCAGGTCAGGAGTCAGATAAAAACCCTGCTCCTGTCTTAAGCTGCACATGTGTGCTTGGGGAAAACCACCCCATGTCGTCCCTCCGGGAGCCGCATAACTCCCAGTTGATGAGACAGAGAGGTCCCCAAAGGCAAGCTGTATCCTGGGTTGACAGCCGCACAGCCCCCGATGACCAAGCCTCCAAACCTGCCAATCACCATAAAGGTGCCCAATGAGTGTTCACCTACCTCATCTGATATCCAAAGATTCCCGCACAACCCTGCCGAAGGAGGACGTTAAGTCTCAACTTTAGCGTCCTACCCCTCACAAGCCCGAGATCAAATCCTGCAGGCCCACATGCAGATCCCGCAGGAAAATATCATTCCCTGCGTTGGACAGCTGGACCCCTCTGGATGTCAAAATTTCCGGATGGGGGATCATGCATCCCCCCTCCCTGATTCTTTAAAATACCTAATATCTCTATTAAATTTTTCCACTGCTTTATTTAATCTGCGGGCATCCCCTCCCTCACACCATTGGCGCTGAGCGAGCATGTTAGACCAAACGATATGGATGTCCGGCCAATGCTTCCAAATGATGTCAAAATCTGCTCTTGTCTGTAGGATCTGGGCTTTCCCTTTAAGAAGCCCTAAGTCATTTCCCCCCAGGTGAATCACCAACACCTGAGGTGGGAAACAAACCACACCGGACCCAAACAACGTATGAAGGAGCGACACCCACAGCATGCCTTGCATGCCAACCCACTGGATGGTGGCTATGTGGCCAAGCCCCAACTGCGTACCAGCTGCCTGAGTTGCTCTGCGGCTGGCCCAGAAGACCATGCTGTGTCCACAGATGAGGACTCTCAAGGGTTCAGCTCTCCTCCAACAATCTGTCAAAACAAAACACAACCATGAACATTCTTAACTAGAACAGGTATTCTCACTTGTGAATGTAGGCCCTAAAGGCCCCAGACCGCCATCTCCCAATGGCCTGTATGCTTGCATCATCCATCCCTGCTGCCGCCACAGCTGAGGTAGCCCCGATCCTGAATGAATGCATCCCAAATTGATGAGTTCCAAGGCCCGAGGCCTGCAGAGCCTTCTTGGCAATCTACCAAAATGTATACTTTGTTAGGGGCAAAGGATCCATGTGACAAAATAAGAACCCATTTTCCATCCCACGAAGGGCCATGAAAGAGGACAGAGCCTGGACAGAGCAGAATCCAGTCTGGGTTGCCCTGGCTAGTGTCACCGTAGTGCCACGATGCCATTGATCAGTTTTAAACCATTTAAGGTGTAATGCCACCTTGTCTGTCTGGAACTGGGCATCAGCCAGTTGTAATGCTCTCCCAGATTTATCAGATCTGGAACAGGCAAGAACTTCCCTGATTCTGAAAGCCCCCCAAAATATTGTAAGGGCCGCTGCATGAAACAGCCTCTGCTCATATAGGGAGAATGATCGTATGAATGGTCTGCCAGGGGCTACTACCCAGCAGGCAAAATTAAGGTGATCAACCAGCTCCTGGAGCTGCAGTAAGGTGACCGTGTAAGCAGAGCGAGTCTGTGAAATCAAACTCTGAAGGGTGTTCAGTTTATCTGCAACATTGAGACGAGGAGCACAACAGTATGCCCAAAAAGGACAGCACCGTGGCTGGACCCTCTGTCTTCTCATGAGCCAGTGGGACACCCAGCTCACCCACTAAAGGCTCAAATTCAGCTGTGCATAAGACACATTGCTCTGTCTCAGCCAAAATCACAAATCATCTAGATAGTGAAGCAAGTTAGGGGAGCCAGTATGATGCCTCCATGCCCACTCCAAGAAGGTGCTGAACCTCTCGAAAACTGAGCAGGATATAGAGCACCCCATTGGGAGGGTCTGGTCCACATAGAACTGACCTTGAAATGAAAACCCTATGAGGTTGAAATCATCTGGGTGCACTGGAAGTAATCAAAATGCAGACTTAATGTCTCATTTCCCCATTAATGCTCTCTTTCCGCAGCACCATATCATATGGACGGAGCTGTCGAATGAAGCTTAATGAACAGTGAACAACTCTGATGTGATAAAATCATTAACGGATCCCCCACGTGGATGAGACAAGTTATGAATCAATCGGTATTCTCCTGGCGCCTTCTTGGGCACTATCCTCAAAGGAGACACTCTCAGGCGGGGTAAAGGAGGAGATGCAAATGGGCCCACAACTCGGCCAGCCCTAATTTATTTATTAATTTTCTCTGAGACAACTGCCTCCAAGCCTAAAACGGAGGCCTGGTTCTTTGCAAAGTGAGGAGCCTGACTACCTTGGAAGGGGATCCTAAAGCCTGAGGACAAACCGTTGAGAAGGAAGGTGGCGTCATCCCTGCGAGGGTATTCCCCCAGCAGCGACGCCAGTCTCTCCAAGTTAAATGGGCTGGGGCCCTTTTGGAGGGGGCCTGGGGCGGTTTATGGGCTTGCTGTCTGTCCCTGGGGCCCCAGGGTCCTCTAAAACTCAGGCACGGAGTGAATGGGTGGGGGCTACCACACAGGGAACATTCATGCCTGTATTTACAAGCAGTGCTGGCACAGGTACCTCAGGAGCTAAATTTCCAACAAAGGAGGTGGGATTGAACTGCCTGCCCGGCCGGAGCCCAACTTAGTGTGGGCCCAGCCGGGCAAGAAAAGATGTGCCCACTATTGGCCCTGTCTCCTATAACTGGCCTAACGGGGGTCATAAATTGGAGCCACAGCTCCGGTTCCTTAACATCCCATTTCAATTCGGGATGGAAGGCAGCTTTAATCTAAAAGCTTCATCATAACCTAGCCAGGCGGGGCGTAGGTACTCTGAAGAGCATCTATAAATAACATCCGGGTACTTGGTCAGCACCATGCCCTTGTCTGGGTGTTTCTGTTGGGCAACATCCATAAAGATGATATAACCCGCTAGTCAGTTATCCCAATTCTGCTCAACCTTCCTCTTCCTAGCCCTCTCCTGGTCTCTATCTTTTTCCTTTTGTTTGTCTTTATTTTCTTCCTAAAAAGATGGGAGAATATATCCACGAATTCCCCTTTCCATATCTTTTCTTTGGTTGCAGGCATCAGGTAGTATCCTAGAGGAGTGGACACTGCCCCATAACAGATTGCTGAACCCTTTGCTGAAGCATGGGGTCCTTATTAGGAGGGGCTTCTGGTTCACTCTCAGTCTGTGTCATTTGAGTTGCCATAGTCAAGGAGGTGGCTTTCTTAGTCACAACTTCAGGCCATACAGGAGGGCATGTTGCCAGCAGTGCATCTTGCTGAGGATTCTCCTTGCCAGTAGCCTCTTCAGATTCAATAGGTTTAGAGAAGGGCCAAGTCTGTCCCATGCCCCACAAAGGAGAACCCCACGGGGCAAAGAGAGGCTAGCCTGGCCAGCCAGTTGTAAGTGGTTGCGAGGACTCACCCTGCGTTAGCTCGGTTGTTACTGTGTATGGTGGGTCCTTCGCCTGAGGCATCTGCAGCTCCAGTCCAGTTGCAGGGATCGCAGCTGGTGTGTCACCCATTGGTCTGTCTGCTTCCAATGCTGTGACTGTCTCTGAAACTGAAACCCAGTTATGATTAGCGTCATGCCTCCTAGAGCCCCTTGTTGTTTTGGGCCCCTTTGCTGCTGCTAATTCCTGCTTTCATCAGGCATTATCCTGCTCTAGTGCCTCAACCCACTTTAATATCTGAGTAATGTCAGGCCCCTCATCAGATGAAGCAGAATCAGGTTGAGAGGGTTGCTTGGTGGCTTTTTTACCACCCACACCTTTCTTGGGTGGCATTGTTGTGGGTCAACATCACCACAGGCAATGCAAGAACATTGCCTGGTAATCCCCTTTTGTGGCCCTTAAAGTGTAAACTAACCCCCCTTTCTCAATTACAATAATAAGTCTCAATCCCCCAATAATGGCCTATAAGGCCTCAATAGCTTGGCTCCCAAATATTGGCCCACTGTAATAGCAGGATTGGTCTTGGAAGGGTTAATCCCAGGAAGCTGCACCAAAGCTGCTGAAAATAAGGAACAGTGGCCACCTGTGGGCCCCAACGCACATTCCCACCCAGCAGGGCAAAGCCTCCTTTGGCAAAGCCTGGCTATGAAAAAGGGGGGCACTCGCAGAGAAGCTGCGAGGCTTGGAAACCCCTAACCACTGCTTAGCAGGGCCATGTGGCCAGCACCCACCGCGTGGGCCAGGCAACGCCCATATGCCTGGGCTAAAGGAATCACTCCCGCGAGATGCGCAGGGGCCCAATCCGCTGCTGCGTGGGGTGTAGGAGTTATCAGGTACAGCCGCTAGGCCTGCCCAGCTTGGGGGAAGGGGGGAAGCCTCGTCCCGTCCCAACCCGGCGCGGCAAAGCTGGCACGCAGAGACGTACACCCGAGTTCCCGCCACAACCGAGGCTATGAAGGGAAGACGATCTGGGTGTGACTAGGCCAGTGCCCAGACACCAAACCGTTAGGCCAAGCCCGGCCTGTCAACTGGTGATGCCTCGCCACGGTTGGGGCCTCGCCACCCCGCTCCTGCTTTTCACTCCGCCGCCGCTCCTGTCCTCCGGCCAGAATGAAAAGAGGCCGAATGAGCGCGTGCGGCTCGCCTTTATAGCCAGTTGGGCCCAAGCATCACGTTGATCACATGCCTAGTGGCACGTGAGTTGTCCTTTCCTCCTCTCCCCTGCCTGCAACAGCCCGCTCCCTCCCAAGCAGTACTGGCAGGGTGGGAAAAGGTCTTTTCGGTAAAATGAGGGTGGGTTGTATACTGAAATTAGGTGGCCAATTCACCTGTATCCAACACAATGAGACTCCCTGATAGAGCTGTTTTAAAATATCCCTTCAAATGGCACACTGCTAGATTTTTGCTTAATGTCATCCCTATTAAATTGGGCAAAGTGTCAGGTTATTGAATCTCATACACACCCAGATTGTGTCTCTGACTAATGGCAGTACTGTTTCTCAACCCACATTTAAAAGTGTTGACATGTCATGTAAGATTGATACATTCCTGCCTGTGCCCATAACAAATTATCCATGAGCAGCAGTTTTGCATAATACTGCAACTCTTCCCATTCAAAAGTTATTAATATAAAATAAAATGAAGGAATCTATGCTCAGGATAAAACTGATTTGTCACAGGAAAAAAGATTGACAAACCACAATCAGAATGGGCATGTGAATTGGCTCTTCCTGTAGATATTAAGGGAAACTTAAAGAAAATTGTTCATGCAGAAACATTTCAAATTCATTCTGGACATTTATTAAATGAACACTGTGGGAGTAGCTTCTGCACTGCAATTCCTATTAACTATACTGTTTACTGTCCTTGTCATAAGACATTTTTAAAGAGTATGTTTTTTTACTGCAAGAAATTATAGTCAAAAGTAGTACTACAGTTAAAATAATAAAGTATCTTGTTGGATTTTTTGTGATGTAATATTTTGTAGAATAAAAACATTTGTTACATGTTTAAGAGTACCTGGCTTTTTTATATAATTACAACTGAAAACAAAAAGTATAGATAACATCTGTATGAACTTATATTTGTTAAGCATATACAGTGGGTAGTAATTATTTTTGGCATTTAGTTTTTATCTGTTATAAGCAACTATCTGTATTTTTTTTATTCATTATTAAAATATTTATATCTTGCCTTTTGCTTCAACAAAACTTCCAAGTTGGCTAAGTGCGCAATCCTATGCAGAAAAAAGTTTAGACCAAAAAACAACAACAAAAAAAGGCTGGCTGGGGAATGCTGGGACTTTTTTCTGTCTGCACGTGCATAGGATTGCACCCTAACACATTTTCAGAAATACACAAAGTTTTTAGAATAATGAAACAAAATACAATGACAAAAACGTAATCATTAAAACAAACCCAGCAGAAACCCAACAGAGCCTCTGTGCAACATTGGCAGAAGTAGTAAACACCTGTGGTTTAACCTCAGTAATAGATGGTGGAGGTGCATATCTGTGTATCTTCTTCCAGTAGATAGCTGGGTGTAATGGTCCCTTGTCTTTTCTCTGCAGATGGGAGTGCATTTGTTAAGGCTCACAACTTTCTAAATGCAATGTATGAATTAGGGCACAATCCTATGCATGGCTGGCTGAAGGGATGCTGAGAGTTGTAGGGCTTTTTTCCTGTCTGAACATGTATAGGAAATTAGAGTTGGAAATTAGGATGCATCAGGCAGATTCCAACAGGGCACATACACCTCTGCCAGTTATCTTACACCCTGCTAATTTCCATCCGCAAGTGGCACCCACCGCTTGTGGAACGAAGATTTAGCGCTTCCAGGGCAACAGGAAATGAGCAGGTTGGCGGAGCTCACATAAGGGAGTGCTGCCAACCTGTCCCAATTGAGAAATGAGTGATTCTACTTGTGTCAGGGCTTCTTCTGGGAAGTGCTAAATCTCAGTGGCGCAAGCAGTAGGTTCCATTGGATTCTGCCCATTAACGAGTTGAAGCTGAACCTTGACTTCATAATGAAATATTTGCTTATTTTTGTTCTTTTTTTCCTTATTTGTTTAGACCTTTAGTCCCATTATTCATTTTGAAATATTTATTCACCCAATTCTTCATGCTACCATTGACATACCCTGAAAGGAGTTTTTGAAAAGATTTAGTTCTTCCAACCTCTGGTTTCTTTAATATTGTGATTTTTAATATAAATTAGAAATATGTATACATAAATATTTGCAAGTAGTAAGATATTGAATGCAACAGATTTCATTCTTTATAGCAGTATTCCAGCTTGTCTTATGGCTAATAGTGAGCTCATGAAAATATATCATGAAGATAAGGCTATACCATTTGTACAGCAGTACTTGAAGTAGTGTCTGGCTAGACCTTGGAAGAATAACCTAGTTTTTTTGTTTTTTTTTACTTTGTAATAAGGGTGTATGATTGATCCATGGTAATCTGAACCAATTTCCCAATACATTGATATGCTATTGATTGTTATTCACAGGTTAACTTTTTCAAATGTCTTGTCTTACAGTGAAATTTCTGGATCTGTACTGTAAAGATCATAATATAGGATAGGGCTCCTATGGAAGAAGTGCAAAGGCTCCAGAATCTTTCCAGTTGTGATTTTGTCAAGGGAACAATGCTGTACTCCATACCCCCATACCTTCCCATGATGTATAACAAGTGAGATCTGCAACGAAATGTTGCAGTGTGTCCTTGCCTCCTAAAAAGAGTGCTCCTATTCAGGGTGCCAACCAACCATATCATATCCCAGGGTGCTCCATTCCACCCACACCCCTTTCTCTCTTTTTTCTTTTCCAACTGACACTTAATGGACACTTAATTCCATGGTAACTGAGCATGCTAAGACCATATTGTGCTGTTTTTGAGAGTTTTACTGCCATAGTTTTTTTTAAAAAAAGTTCTTTTGGAATCCTTGGAACAAGAGGGAAATACCTTCCTTCTTGTTTCTCAGTGCCCCCATTTTGGCTCCAGTCCTTTTGGCATGGTTTACCTGAGCAGGAAATGCTACATGCCACGTGTTGCTATAGGTCCGAAGGAGATGTGGGGGTTGTTGCCTCTATTCCCCCCCCAGTCTTTTTGCGTCTTTGCCGTGTCCCCTTGGGAACCGTAAAGCATTCCGCAAACACATAAAGCTTTGCATGTTCCTTTCTTCCGAGGGCAATGGGGGAGAGAGAGAGTGTCCTGCCAGCCATGTGATCTCTCTTTTGTGTTTTCTCAGTTATACCCTTAGGAATTACAAACTATTTATAAAGCTTTAAACACACACACACACTTTATGACACACTTCAAAAGCTTCTGTCCTATATTTGGGAGAGAGAAAGAGATTGCAGATATGAGTGGTTCAAAGCTTGTTTTCTCAGACAAGATTTAGTTTAAAATTCCCATGTGAAGGATGCATCAAATGACTTCCAGATCTTTGTGAAATCTTTCATATGACCATCTGGCTTCTACAGTGTGGCAATGGACTAATTAATAACTTTATTAAATGGGCTGGTGAGGTTCACTCAAAGCCATGTTTTCTGGTTCTTCTCCAAACTAACGACTGGGTTCTGGAGAGCCGTCCACTCTATGCCTTGTTCCTGTTATAGCTAAGTGGCTATGGGAGGGGGGTGTTGATTCATTCATCCTGTTCTTATAATCTCATTGTAACATCAAAAATGGAACTGGAGCATCTTGTGCCACAAAGATTTAATAAAAGATTGTGTGTGTGTATGTGTGTGTGTGTGTTTACAAATACAATGGATGCTCATAATGTAGGTAATATGAGAATAGTTTGATGAGTGTGCAGATGGGAGTTGCAATAAACAGTCTGTTCAGACTTATGGTCAAGGTGAAAAAGAAAATGATAATAGCTTTATTCTAAGTAAAAAACATACATAGTCACTTCTATTACTAGAGATAAAAAAGACAAAGCCTCATTGCAGAGTGAGGAGAGAGATAAGGAAATGGAGGAGTGGAACCAGATTGGAAGGGAAGTGGTCAAGTTATAGGAGCAGAAGAGAGGGCAGAGTCAATTAAACCAATAAAAACAAGTAAAGGAAGGTTAATCAGGTTAACCGCTTCCAAACAACCAATAAACATTGTTGCCCATTTCCAACAAATGGTACCATATAAAAACATAAAATTTGAATGCTAAAAAAAAGTTTGCCTAATGTGTTCCAACCACTAGAATCCTGTTCTGCTGAATAAAGGAAGTAAATTCGCACTCTTCCAAATATCCAGACTTTTCCTATGATTAATTAATATATTTTGGTAGCCCAGAAAACAAAATAGAACTATGCAGGCAACGCAACAAACTTCTGCTTACTCAAAGGCTCTGCACATATGGACTTAGTTGTAAATATCTTTAATAACAACCCCTGCCCCAATCACTAGCTAGTCTTAACTGAGCTAGGAAGCCTGTTGTCCTGTCTTACTGCCCATCTTGTATCACATTCAGATGCATCAGAACCTGATGCAGACACACTTTCCTCATCTGAACTTGGGCCTGAATTAGATATTACGGGGATATGAAAAGAACTATGAACTAGGGGTGTCAGAGAAATCTGCAATGGAATCACATGTGTTTGGATTTCTGTGACTCCAACCTGCAGATTCTGCAGAGGGCCGGATTTTTCTGAGTCACATGGATTCCATAGACATGTATATAGGTGTTTTTACTTTCCAGAATTTTATGCAAATTTAGTTGTAGAAGAAATATGTTCAAACACAACAACACTGGCCATAAAAGGGGATTTTCTCCATAGGCTAAAGCATAAAAATGCACACGGGGAGGAATGCACAAATTCAGGAAATTGGGAAAAATCAGATTCTGCCCATTTTATTTTATTTATTACATTTTTATACTGCCCATCAGCCAAAGCTCTCCGGGTAGTGCACAATTGAAAACCATAAAACAAGTATAAATTCAAAACATTAAAAGTTGAAAAAGCAATATAAAAACCAGCTAAGTTAAAAACTAAGGAAAACCTGTGTAAAAAGGTGTTTTCAGGAGGCGTTTAAAAGATGTTATGTTTTCCACCTCCTGAACCGCACGAAGGGGTTTTCCAGAGGGTGTGTGCCACTGCAGAGGAAGCCCGCTGCCGAGGTTCTTCATGGCAGCATTCCGTTCTTTTCAGAATGACCAGCAGGACTCCTGTGAGGATCGTAGTTGTCATCTGGGAGTATATAAGGGGAGGCAGGCTGCTAGGTATGCTGGTCCCAAACTGTTTAGGGCTTTGTAAGATAACAGCATAACCTTGTATGTGGCTTGGTAGCTAATAGGTAACCGGTGCAGTTCTCTTAATACAAGTTTTATATGAGCAGAGCTAGGTGTCACCATGAGCACCCTAGCTGCTGTGTTCTGCACTAGCTGCAGCTTCTGAACCACACATGGGTTGCCCCACATAGAGTGCATTACAGTAGTCTAATCGTGAGGTTACCAGTGCATGAAGGACCATGGCTAGACTATAGGGACGAGTATAGTTGGCGTACCAACCGAAGTTGATAGTGGGCACTCAGGGCCATCAAGGTCACCTGGGCCTCCAGTGACAATGATGGATCCAGGAGCAGCCCCAAACTATGGACCTGCTTCTTCAGAGGGAGTGCAACCCCATCCAGAACAGGCAAACACCCCAGTTTCTGGACCTGGGAACCACCAACCCACAAGGCCTCTGTCTTACCGGGATTCAGCTTCAGTGGACGACAGTATGAAAGGTACTTGACAATATGCAAAACCCAGACAGAATGGATTTTTCAAAATTCATACATCCCTACTATGAATATCAAGCCTTTTGGGCTTCCTGTTCTCCATCCATTATGTTATATTCAAAGACACTTTGAGAAAAACTAGCTACTCTCCCCATGGACCCAAAAGTTTGTAAAATGTGTCTTTTAGTGTTGCTCTCCATGGTTTGAATTTTCTACAACCATTAGGAAAGTCTTGCAGATAAGTACAAAATTGCAACTGTTATTTGTGAGATCATAAAAAAGCTAAGCAGTAAGCCTAACGTTGCATGTATTTGTGCTACAAGTAGGAATGTTTAGTTCACATTTTTAATGCGAACATACAATTCACACTTCCTGAACATGAACTGAAATGCAGTGATAGGCAAATGTTGTGCATTTCCAACATTTGCTCTGCAGTTTAGCGCTTCCCGGAGCAACCGGAAATGATCAGAAATGCTCATTTCTGGAATGGGGTAGGTCAGCAAAATTCTCATAAGGGAGCTCCACCGACCTGTCGTAATCAAGAAATGAGTGTTTCCGTTCATTTCCGGTTGCTCCTAAAGGAAATGTTAAATCTCCATTGTTCAAGCGGTGGGTCCTACAGAACTGGGTGGGAAGGACCACTTGCACAATGGCCCCATTAGATACTGCCTAAGAGATATGTCTATGTTATCATATAGGAAAGCTTTTGACACAACCCAGGGATACAGAAAAAGTCATTTATTGGCTCCACAGTAGTACTATGAGATTAATAATACCAAACTGAAATGTTATACAGTTCTGTGCCATAGGCTGAAAAAACACTCTAAAGTATCAGATACGTAGTGAAAAAACAACCTGTGAAAAGATCCCTATGAAAATTCTGTGTGGGAACTGAGGAATATGGCTATATTTTTTAGCCTTTATTAAATCCTGCATCTTGTGCTAAAGAGTTTAAGATTGCCAGGGTGTAATTGAATACTTCTTGAGTTACGGTTGTATGATTTGATGTACACAATAGTGCTGAAAGACTCCAATGACCATAGGTGATTCCTACAATGGCAGATACACCTCTTCCCACTGTTATTTTTTTGGGGGAGGGGGGTTGGTTCAGTGGGTAACCAGTAGCATGGTAACTTGGCTTTTTGCTCTAAGCAGCAGGACCAGCCCTACCATTAGGCAGGTGAGGCAGTCGCCTCAGGTGGGAGATGCTGAGAGGAGCAGCAAGGTGTTCACTGAGAGCACTGTGTGCCTTGCAGCCTACCTTGCGTCCCCTAAGTTAGCCTTCTGCATTCAGGTTCAATGAAGAACGTTGTCCTGTAATCAGTATGGAAGACAGATGCATCTGCCAGCCCAGTCAGCTTTTGTACGTAGAATAGGAGGGGGCGCCATCTTGTCCTTTGCTTCAGGCAGCAAAATGTCTTGTTCTGGCCCTGCTAAGCAGTCTTCTTTTCCGAGTGTGTGATGATTAATAATATGGTGAAGATCAGTAATGTGATGTTAGGCTCATGGAGCAGAAATAACATTTAATTTCAGTGGGTCTGGATGTTCTGTCAAAATGGAATAATGCTTTAGGATTTACAGCTCACATTCTGTGCATTGGGATAAATTTCTAAAGAACGGCTGGTATTTTCGCCAGCTAGATTCCTTTGTGACTTTTAAAGTAATTAGAGGTGTACTATAAAACTCAACGTAACATTAAATCATAACATTTCTAAAATAATCAGATAGGGATTGTTTTTAAGGAAAATATTTAGATGGAAAGATGCAGACATGGCTAAAGCATTTACAATTTGATTTCTAGCTTTTAAAACAAGCTCTTTAAAGTGGCATATAGAAATAGGTCATGATAATTAAACCAGAGTTAAATCAGTGGGACTACTGAGGAGTAAATGGCATGCTGGTTGTAGTGTGAGTCATAGCTGTTCTTTGCATCAAAATAAGAAGCAGTTGCACTAGATTCCAGGGTTGAAAAAGCACATCATGAGCAGTGGATAGCAAATCAAAAAGACTTGAGATTTGACAGTGCACTCTGTTGAATCATTGGAAAAGGAAGCGACTTGTTTGCAGTGGGAGCAGGATGTAGATACAGTAGTTTTTACAAAACAGTCCTTCTTTACTTGATGCAAGCTAATTCTGTTTGGATGGTGGGGAAGTAGGTGAGTATGCTGCCTTAAATTGGGAGTGACTGGGCCTATGGGCAAAATTCCTGTCCTCTTCAGTAAGCTTGTTCCAAGAGGTGTCTGATGGCTTGACAATCACTTCTACAAGGAGGTGTTGCCAACAGTGTAATTCCAAAAATGGTAGATATACATTCTATGTGATCAGATTAAAATATTCTAATAATAATAATAATAATAATAATTTATATAGCACTTTCTAACAAAGCACTGTACAAGAGATAAAATTGGTCAAGAGTTTACAAAAATGGAATAAATGCAATACAAATACAATAATTCTAATAAAAGACCTTAACTGAAATTAAAAGAATATAACAATAAAACCTTAAAACCTCATATAAAATGTGTTGTGGCTTGTCTAATTACTAAAATTAAACTCATCTAATTACTAAAATAATGTAGAACATTGTTGAATTTCAAAATATCCACCCTAAATTCTATTTTCATCGAAACAGGACATTTAGGGAAAATGTTATGACTTCAAGTAAAATTGGTTTGCTATACTGAGCTTTTTATTAACTATATGGGATGCTGCCTGAAGTATGCAAAGTGTTTGAAATGAAAATCTGTCAGTACCATAAAGGAAAAAAAGGATGCAGATTGCTCTGTTCTTTGAAAACACAAGTCGTTCTGCCTTAATTCATTGTCACTGTCATTTGTAACATGTTTCATTTGCTGTTGATGTACTGTTTGAATTTCAAAAGTGCCTTTACATTCACTTCAAATATTCTGTTTCTCAGCAGTTTTAGCTGATGGAGTCTCTCAGGGCAACACAAAAATTCAAGATTGCTGCATTAATTCCTACTAAAATATCATCAGCTACTGTGTGTGTGTGTGTGCACACGCACATGCCATATATGGATAAATATTATATGTATATGTAAATGTAAATGTGATGAGTTGGATAGGAAATGTGCCCATAGCTTTCTGCTGCCCCCACCATCTCCAGAAATGTTTACCCTTGAGTTCTCTTATTATAATGACTTCTCTTGACCTTGATCTGCAACCTCTATGGCATTCAGGCTACACTTTCTTCCCCCTTATGCTACCGTTTACTTAGAGATGATGCCTATGCAGCTTCTTCAGCTGCCCATTTCAGTCGCCTTTTGGGTAGTCTGCACTTAAGAAAGATGTGTTTCCATATAATGAAAGTCAATATGCTTATACTGATGAAGCAGGACTGTGGAGACCATTAGCCATGGTGCCTCAGTCATGACACTTGCCTTGGGCTAAACAGCAGCTGTCAGAATAACCAACCACACAAGGCTGGGGTGAGGGTAAATGGTGAGGGAAGGATACAAATAACTGTGTACAGTGTTCAGAGCACCCTGGAGGAAGAGCAGGATAAAAATGTAATACATAACTATTGGAGTCCTCACTCTGTTCCTTCCACCATAAAACAAACATAGATCTGTTCCAGAAACATGACAGCATTTCTGGGTATTTACATTTTCTCTGGGGACATAGATTAATTTATGAGGGTTCCAGTTGAGCAGCCAGTTGCCAGGTAAAAGGGTAATTGGTCACACTGGGAACCAAACTAGTTAAGATAGAGGTCTGTGATCAGATCTCCCATTTTCTTACATTTTTGCCAAAAGCAAAATGAGAGTGCTGGGGGAACAGGTGTTCAACTTTTTCTCTGTGCTGTTCCCCCCATTCCACAGATGCTATTGGCCCCATTAAGTAAAACAATGTGATTACCTGTACATTTTCTCTAATAGAACAAATAACAGCTTGGAGACCTTTCATCCCAGGCTGAAGTCTGAATTTGAGAGGCCACATAGTTAGTGTGGGTGTGGGTGAAAAATGTAAAACAGTGATAGGTCTGATCCTAGAGCTACATCGTCTCATCTAGTTTGGTCCTGAGTATAGTACTTATTCATATTATCCAAGATACATAAGATGACTGACTGCACAATTTTTTTTTGGGGGGGGGGGGGTACAGGTTAATATTTATGAAAACACGACTGTTAATCATAACTGTGGGGTATCCTTACTTTTTCTGCAATACTGCTGCACTTCACCTTTTAATGCCATCTTCCAAAATTTAGTGGTTGCTTCCTGTTTATGAGGTAATAATTTATCATGAGATATGTTGAACTGAATGTATTCTAGGATCTCTGTTGGAGTTATGAATAGTGGCACTAGGTCTGATTAAATGATTATGAAAGACAATCCTCTGCCTAGTCAAGCTTCTGCTACATCAGGATTTATTGTGTCCTCTAGACCAGGGGTAGGCAGAAAGTAGATCTCCAGATGTTTTAGATGTCAACTCCTAGCATTCCTGAATGTTGGACATGCTGGGAGTTGAAGCCCAAAACATCTGGAGATCTTGTCTTCTTCCCATAGTGATCTAGATAACCATTTTGTTTAAGTCGTCCTTCTCCAAAGCATGCTTCCATTTCCTTGGCATTATTCTGCTGTCCCCAACATTCCTCACCTGCCTATATCATTGATGGGCAAGCAAGATTGATTGTTCTTAGTTAGTTCTTCCTCTGCAGACAGTACCTAGTTTAAGCTTATTTTGGGGTGCATACTGTTGAAATTCTGGTTCCTGATCCTGGCTGCATCTGAATCTTTGAACTGAGTGAAGAACTGCAAATAAAGAACTGGGACGTAGCAACCAATTTCAGGAAAACAGTATCAGAACAGCTCAGTTTTCCTCTCTTACAATGGCCGATACGTGTTGGTTTCCTTTTCTGAGAAGACAGAAAGATACCTAACTCATCCCAGCCCCTAATTCACAAGCTGGCAAGAAAAACTGCAAATGTAGAGGAGAGTAACATGAGAACTCTATGTTGTCCACTCAGAGATGATGTCTGCAGTCGCTCATTGGGGCTTATTCTGTACTGCAGTTTCCTAAAAGCGCATTGATTGCTTCAGCTAGCAATGGATATGCTTGATCCAAAAGCTAGCAAAAAGATCCTCCCAAATGAAGTGCTGTCACTAAAGACCAATGCATTTTTAAAAAAAACAAAAAAAAACACTCCACTACTACTTAGATTTGTCAAAATAAATTATCTGTAGTTCACATTTGATATCTAGTTTAACAGCCCTACCCCACACACCCTTCATAGCTTCAGCTTTATATTTCAAACTCGACAATAATATGCCCCCTTTCTGCAAAATGGGATTTTTGCAGAAATATCGTATTTGTTTCCCTTGGAGTAGTACTGACTTATTTCTTGGAAAGTTGAGTAGAAACCATCCTAATTAATGATGGTATGGAAAGAAATTCATCAGGTGCAGTGCTTTATTACCTTGGATATAGGGATGGGAGAGAATCTTGTTTGCTCTGCATTTTTAAGCAAACCTTCCTAATTTACACTTCTCAGAGTAATATGCATATCGTAACATACAGCCTATCTACACTACTGCTTTAAAATGCTTTAAAACTGTTTAAAATGGTTTATAACAGTTTTGAGAACTGTTGGAGCCCAGGGCACACTCCATATACAGTTTTCAAAATGTTTTCAAAGTGTTTTATGCTGCGTGTGTAGATGGGCTCATAGTTACCCTTCAGACTGCATATGTCTCTGAATTTTGCAACATAAAATTTGCAATATAAAATGTTCATATAAGAGAATGTTGGGTACAAAAACGTGTACATTTGGGGAAATTGTGTACAAAAATAAGCTACATTTTTGTGCATTTAAATATATATATAGACTGATGAAGAAATGGGTTGGGATAAACTTATGATTAAATATGTACACAAATGGCATGAACAAATAATAGCCTGATTTGTCCATCCCTCCTTAGGGATATATTGATGACAAAAGCACCATCAGTTTAATTCATGATTATTATAATTCCGGATGGCTTAAGTATAGTATAAATTAATATATCAAACTTTTATAAAAGTCTAGAGTCACATGAAATGCATACAGTATGGACACTAATGTTGCAATCATATACACAGTAACTTGAATAATAATAATAATAATAATAATAATAATAATAATAACAATTTATTTCTTACCTGCCTCTCCGTCTGGATTGAGGCGGGGAACAACAACATGATAAAATACACAATTGAACACAATAGGTCTTACTTCTGAGGAGACATGCACAGGATTGCACTGTAAATTAATATTTAATAGCAATAAGATTGTATTGCACTCCTTGAGAATAAATTGACATATCATCTATAATTCTATATTGGCAATTGTAGATTATAGACCTGAATCAACATTGCATTGAGTAGCAATGAAGTTCTTTGTGTCCTGAGCCATGGCTTTTATTTAGAGCTGTTAGTTGCTGTTTGTACTGATAGAGCAGCCTGCCCTTCAGAGAATGGTAACAGCAGTAGCCTTGACATCATTTTTATAATTCCTGATGAGCCAGCAAAGGAACTGAATGAATGGGGGATATATAGGGTTGGGAAAGTCAGCAAGAATAATCTCTTTGAAGGAGAAAGGTATTTTTAAAAAAAGCAATTGCAGATTATAAGGCCTGTTCAGCAGGATAGATATCTGTTGTCAAAACTGGCATATCATCTATAGTAGTGGCATTTGGCACAGTCAAGCGATAGGCAATTGTGTACTGACAATCTATTTATTTAAAAGCCATTTCCCAAGCTTCTTCCATTATACTCTAGGGACACGCAAGACATGAAACCCAGGCAGGAATAAATAGATGAAAGTGTGGGGCCATGAAAAGCAGGAATGACTAAATTTTCAGTGGCTCCCACTGACTACTGTAGGAGAAAGTAAGTGGGTTGCAATCTGGAACACACTTGAGAGAAGCTGATCCTTCCCAAGAGATAGAGTCACCAGAAGCAGGTTTAGCATTCACTCTAATTATGTACTAGAATGTACCTCTTTACTTGATGCTATTCAGTTATATGAGAGAGAGCGAAAAAACAAAGTGCTGGATTTGGAGAAAATGATACCTAACTCTCCTAACAGTGGGTGGCCAACTCTCCACTGATATGGAACTCATTGGGTCTTAATGTACAGAGATGTGTGACACTCTTCCAGGGTTTTTTGTAATATACAGACCTCCATTTACAACACACGCACGCACGCACACACACACACACACATTACTTACTGATAACATACTAGAGTACTAACTAAAGTTGTTGTTTTGCATCGAAATTATATTCTAGTATGAGTCCAAAAGAGAGCATATTGTTTAGTGCGAACACATCTTCCGGTCAGAACAGCAACAAAAAAATATTCTTATCGAAGGAAGTTTTAAAGCTACCTGCTCTTCATGGCACATTCTGTGTCAGAGAGATGACAGAATGCATATTATGATTTATTGAGGTAATAGGAGACTGTAAAAAGAATAAACTGTAGCAGACAAACTGGCTCACGAGAACTCACATAACACTAACTGTCATACCTATACTAGAATGTTTTGAAAGTAGATTTGTGGGATGTTATAAAATGTTTGGCTGGTTTTAGCAGAAATACCAGGCCTCATAAGTGATAAAGTACTTTAGATATACCATTGCATCCCTCAGAGGGTGAGCTTGAGCTGGAGAAAAATCAGGTAAACAAAGTAGAATGAGTTGTAATAATGTTGTGACTCCAACTACCTCTACATGTGGTTTAGCACAAAGAGACCTTGGAACAATTATATATGGAACCACAGGGAAGATAATTCTAGACTCACTCTGAAGTGGTCCCCAGGATCTGGTGTGAGATGAGTTTTCAAACCAAGTATGAACAGTGATAACTATGCTATCAGATTTAACATTTATGTAAATAGAGAGCTACCCAGAAAGTCCCACATGGTCCCATTTCCTCAAAACAGGAAAACCCTTTTTTAAACTGATGAATTAAAAGAAAACGGAAAGGGAGAATCAAAAGGGCCAGAACTGTTTGGGATGACTAGAAATTGTTTAAACCACATAATAAAACCTCCTTTAGAAGGAATATTGTTGTATAAGAAAGATATTCATTTTTTGATTTATTACTTAAATTTATATGCTGCCCAGAAGTGCCTTTAATGATGTCCCAGGCAATTAACAACAATGCAGAATAAATAAGCAAATCAAATATAACAATATAAAAAGTAGATAAAATGTCAATAGAATATACTGTGGATTGTAGAAAAGGTCATAGAGTGCATTACAATAGTCCAAGCAAGATATAATAAAGGCATATGTGTCACTCACCATGTCCCTGATATTCCTAAGGTAGGGTGACCAGATTTTGGGAACCAAAATCCCAGTCACCCCCCTCGCCCAAAACACACACACCCCACCGCGTGCCCGCGCCACCCGCCCCGCGCCGCCCAGCCGCCCTCGGCCGCCCCGCATCGCCCGGCCACCTTGCGCCACCCGGCCACCCGCGCCCGCACACCTGCCCGCCTCGCGCCGCCCGGCCGCCCGCTTCGCAGCCACCCATGCAGGTAAATGGGGGGCCCTCCTCCTCCCGCCTCGCGCTCCTTACCTGCAGGGGCGTCCGCTTCCCTCCGGTGCTTGAATCTACTGAGAAACAGGCTTCGCGGCCTGTTCCTCAGTAGAGCGCCGGGTGATGATGTCATCACCCGGCGCTCTACTGAGGGACAGGCCGCAAAGCCCGTCTCTCAGTAGATTTGAGCACCGGAGGGAAGCGGACGCCCATGCAGGTAAGTGGGGGGGCTCCTCCTCCCGCCTCGCGCTCCTTACCTGCAGGGGCGTCCGCTTCCCTCCGGTGCTCGAATCTACTGAGAAACAGGCTTCGCGGCCTGTCTCTCAGTAGATTTGAGCACCGGAGGGAAGCGGACGCCCATGCAGGTAAGTGCCTCACGCCGCCACCGCCGCATGACCCCCCCGCTGCCCCGGTTTGCCCCCGCCGCCCCCCGGTTGGCCCGGATCGCCCCAGGTTTCCCAGTTAGGACCGGGAAACCCCGGGCGGTCTGGTCACCCTACAAGGAAGGGTACATGAGGTGCACTAGCTACAGCTATGTAGAAAGGCTCCTTGCTACCACTTAAACCTGGACACCCAGAGGCTCACAGCTGGGTCCAGGAGCACACCCAAGGTATGAACCTGAGTTTTGCCAGGGGAATGCAATCCCGTCCAAAACAGATTACACCCCTATTCGCTGACCTTCCTATCCCCATGTGCTATGACCTCCACCTGTGCCCGATAATCGACACAAGCAGCAATAAGGACCAGAGACTTGGGGGTGAGAAGAACCCATGCATACCTAATAGGAGGAGTTTTTCAAAGTCTTATTACTGGGCAGTGCAGAACGGGCTGGAAATTCTGTCTAAATATGATCACACCCTTAACAGATTTAAACTGATATCCCTTGTGGGCTGGGGAGAATAGAACTGACATTTTCATTTAGCTTTTAATGACAAATACAAGCACTCTTTTCTAGTTACTAAGCACAAGCTCAGTCCATGCCCATTAACATGTGAAGTTAAGGTTTTTATTTTTTTTGTCCCAGTGTGTACCCCTTACTTATACAGAATCTCACTAATCATTTTGTTGTCTATTTGCCCAGTTTGAAGGCATCCTCTTGGAGTTCTTTGCAAACCGCTCAGGTTTACCATCCTGAATAACTTAGGTGACATCCACAAACTTGGATACCTCACTGTTCACCTTTAACTCCAGGTTATTCATTAGTCCCAATACTAAGTCCCTTGAGAGCCAGTGTGGTAGCCAAGTTTGCGGCAAGGGTGTTGGACTGGGACTTGGGAGATCCAGGTTCTAGCCCCTGCTTGGCCACTGGGTGACTTTGGGTCAATCACTGATTTTTAGCATAACCTACATCACAGGGTTGTTGTGACAAAAATAGGGAGGAGGAGAGGTTTATAAAATTACACATGGTATGGAGAAAGTAGATTCCTCCCCCCCCCCCCGCTCTTCTCCCTCTCTCGTTAGTAAGCTAATGACATTGACTGGCAGTAGATTTAGGACAAATGAAAGTGCTTCTTCACAGAATACTAATCAATTTATGGAATTAACTGCCACAAGAAGCAGAGGTGGCTAATGGCTTGGATAGCTTTAATGGAAGATTTGACAAATTTCTGGACAATAGATCCATCAATGACTATTAGTCATGATAGTTATATGGTATCTCCAGATTTGGAGATAGTGGTTACTAAGGGGGTGGGGAATAATTGTGGGAGGGCTTTTGTTTTCATGCACTTCTTGTGTGCCAGTCTGTGCTGAACGGGATGTTGCATGGACCTTTAGGCTGATCCAGTAGGCTTCTCATTGGCAAGGGCTTTTGCAAGGATTATTTGCATGATTCTTGTTCTTGATTTAAAAAATATATGATGCAGATCATATGCTTACATCCATTGGTAAGCAAATCATAAGACAGTAAAATTAGAAACAGGGATCTTGTTTCCTCACATTTAATTGTACTTGCTTTATTTCTGTTTTTTTTTCTTTTTTAAGCTCTTTCTTCATTGATAGGCTGACCATATGAAAAGGAGGACAGGGCTCATGTAACTTTAACAGTTGTAGAGAAAAGGGAATTTCAGCCAGTGTCATTTATAGGCAATTAGTTCCTGGTGAAATTCCCTCTTCATCACAACAGGTAAAGTTGCAGGGGCCCTGCCTTCTTTTGTATATGGTCCACTCTAGTATAGTGCCTGCAGCTTTAACTGTTGTGATGAAGAGGGAATTTCACCAGGAACTAATTGCATACAAATGACACTGGCTGAAATTCCCTTTTCTCTACAACTGTTAAAGTTACATGAGCCCTGTCCTCCTTTTCATATGGTCAGCCTATTCATTGACTACCTAAACATCTAAAATACAGTGAACATCCTCTTTGTACTTGTCTAGATTTGATGCTGAGATGTTTGCTTTTAATGTTTCCTTTCTTTCCATCTAGCAATGTGTTCTGCTTGAGGCAGCTTCCTCAGAAAATCAGAAAGACCACATAACTGACAAAGGGTAAAATACAAGAACATGGCACATTTAATGTCAAACTCTAGTTGGTTCTGCGGAAGAGAAATAATTTGTTTATTGTTAAATATAATTTCAAGACCAGAAAATTATATACTTAAAAAGCCTTTCAAATATACTTTGACACTTCAATCCTAAACATACTTATAGGGATAAGCCCCACCGAAGACAGTAGGATTATTTCTGGGTAAAAATGCATAGGATTACATTTACTATGGTTGCCTTGGGGACTTAAAAACATATAGGCATTTACCTTGCAACTTGCATATTCACTGATACATTTTGTTGACTTACATTTGTTTATCTCTGCTATAATATGTAAACACTGCTTAAATATCTGCCATTGGGAGTTTGCTTGCATATTATTATTATTTAACGATTTACATGATTTTTATAATTAATGTAAGCATACTAATCGGATAAAAAAAAGCTTTGTTTCATACTTCAGCGTGCTCACATTAGCCTGTCATTTCAAATTGAAGTTCCACTGAAAGTAAAGCATAGCATACCAGTAGTTTCTTTTGAAACTGCTTACAATTTCATACTTTTTATAGCTGTTCCAGTGTTAATGACGTCTCTCAAAGCTGTTTTATTATTTCATAAGCCCACACAGAATTTTGATAATTTCTGTAAGAAAATGCGAGCGTTTTGCAAATATTCAGATTTGAATATAGAGCTTTGGTCTGGCTGAAGGAGGGGCAAGTTGATCTTTGTTATCTCTTGGCCTAGTGCCTACGTCACAGAGTTGCTGCGAGATTGAAATGCTGCTCTGAACTCCTTAGATTGAAGGAGGGTACAGAGTATAATTTAATAGTGTTACTATTATTTAACAATTATTTGGCATCAATATGCACCAGTAGGCTGAACTCTTTAAGTAATTTGCTTCTAAATGTAATTACAAATCTATTTTAAATCATTCATTAACATGAATTTTGCTTTAACACTGTGTGGTAACCCTTGGGCATTTCACAGTTATTTTGCAAATTATGTATCTGTGCACTCTTGTGTAAAATTTATGAAATTCACAAGGCACACTGATTATCCAGTAGCAATTGTACAGGATGTAATGCTTTAATATGTAATTGAGAATTTGAGTATAACTAGCTGCCTTCATACATGTGTGGGTGGGTGAGGGGAACAGATGGACATGATGACTTCCAGATTCCAGGAAGGATTGACCTTGGGTGCTATTCTTTTTAAGAACGTAAGATGAGCCATGCTGGATCAGAGCAAGGGTCCATCTAGTTTAGCACTCTGTTCACATAGTGGCCAACCAGCTGTCGACCAGGGACCGACAAGCAGACATGGTGCAACAGCACCCTCCCACCCATGTACCCCAGCAACTGTATATAGGTTTACTGCCTCTGATACTGGAAGTAGCACATAGCCATAGGACTAGTAACCATTGATTGCCTTCTCCAGGAATTTATCCAACCCCCTTTAAAGCCATCCAAATGGGTAGCCATCACTACATCTTGTGGTAGCGAATTCTATAGTTTAACTATGCAGTGTGTGAAGAAATACTTCCTATATCTGTCCTGTATCTCCCACCAATCAGCTTCATGGGATTACTCCAGGTTCAAGTATTATGGGAGAGGGAGAAAAATGTCTCCCTATCCACATTCTCCACATTATGCATAATTTTGTACACATCTATCATGTCTCCCCTTAGCCTCCTTTTTTCAAGCTAAACAATCCCAGCAGTTGTAACCTTCCCTCAAAGGGGAGATGCTCCAGGCCCTTGATCATTTTAGTTGCTCTTATTTGCACGTTTCCCAGCTCTAAATGTCTTTTTTTTAGCTGTGGTTACCAGAACTGTACACAGTAGTCTAAGTGTGGTTGCACCATAGTTTTGTATAAAGGCAGAATAATATTGCTAGTTTTATTTTCAATTCCTTTTCTAATAATACCTAACATGGAGTTTGCCTTCTTTACAGTGGCACACTGGGTTGACATTTTCATTGAGCTGTTCACCACAACCCCAAGATTTCTTTCCTGATTTGTAAACACCAGCTCAGATCCCATCACGTTATACTAGAAGTTGGGATTTTTTCCCCAATGTGCATCACTTTTACATTGACACCTGCCATTTGAATGCCCACTCTCCCAGCTTGGAGAGATAATTTTGGAGCTCCTCATAATCCCTTTTTATTTTAACCACCTTAAATAACTGCTCATTCCTAATTCCAGATCATTTATGAACAAGTTGAAAAGAATTAGTCCCAAAACAGATCCCTGTGGGATCCCACTATTGACTTCACTCCATTAGGAGAATTTATTATTTATTCCTACCTGTTGCTTTCTGTTCTTTAACAGTTACTGATCCATAAGAGGACCTCTCCTCTTATTCCATGACAGCTAAGTTTATTCAGGAATCTTTGATGAGGGACTCCATAAAAAGCCTTTTGGAAGTCCCAGTAAACAATGACCACCAGATCACTCCTGTCTACATGTTGACATTCTCAAAGAACTGAAAAAGATTAGTGGGACAGAACTTACCTTTGCAAAAACCATGTTGATTCTTTTTCAGCAGGACTTGTCCTTCTACATAATTACTAATTTTCTCTTTAATAATGTTTTCAACCAATTTAGCTGGAACAAATGTCAAACTAACCAGCCTGTAATTTCCTGGATCCGCCTTGGATTCCTTTTTTAAAATTATGAATTAAAACCTAATTTTGGCTGCTAATACAACCAATTTAACCAACTGAAAGAACCTATACTGGGATAAATCTGTACTACTTATACAAAACAACACATTTTTCATGTAAACACAATTGACAGAATTGAAATCTGGAATGACCTGCCGGAGGAGACTCGTCAACTTAACAGTCTTTTAGAATTTAAGAAAGCTATAAAGACTGTTCTCTTCCGGCAGGCATATCCAGTGTAATTTTTAGAATGTTTTTAGGATGTTTTAGGATGTTTTAATGCAGTTTTAATAATATTTGTCATGTTTTAATTAGTTTTATGTATTTTATCATGTTGTTGTTCCACGCCTTGATCAAGACGGAGAGGCGGGTAAGAAATAAATCGTTATTATTATTATTATTATTATTAACTATAAATTGTAAATATTGATATCTTAAATAAGAACAATTGTGATCCAAGACTGAAATCTTGCTCCAGATTTTCAATATGTTGTACTAAATATTTCTGGGTGGTGTTTGTTTGTTTTGTTTTAGCATTCAACATGGTAATGAGAAACTTTTTGAGCTTGCTTGTTCTAAGAATTTATATCATTAAAAAAATGGACATGGTTGTGATTCCAAACCTTGTTTTTAACAGTATTAAATAGTTTGTACAAGAAGCACATTGCTTTCAGTCAGGCAAACATATACATAAAAACAATGAATAGAATTTTCCTAGTATTGTATGTAGAATCTTACTATAGCAATGGCAGCTGGTGGCCAATCTGACTGGTAGGGCAGAGGATGGGTCAGCAGAGACAGAGGCAGAACAGTCTTTGGAATCCCCAACAGCCAAGAGCCCATACCATAGAAAGGAGAAACCAAGGTGCATGAACTTTAAAATCATGATTGCAAGGGGCTGGGATGGGTGGGGAATTCACACAGCCACACAAAGTACTCCTTTGGATTCACATTGTACTGTTTGAGGAACAACTCATATTGCACAGAGAATCAAGTGCCTTTAAATTCATGACAGCAAAACAGTGGAGGGAATCCACACAGCCACACAAAATAAGATATTATTATTATTATTATTATTATTATTATTATTATTAATAATAATAATATAGTGATGGTGACCCACAAATAAGCAAAGAACAATCATACGTATGGCTCAGGAAGGGTGAGCTATTTCCAGAAAATACATAGGCTGACCATATGAAAAGGAGGACAGGGCTCATGTAACTTTAACAGTTGTAGAGAAAAGGGGATTTCAGCCGGTGTCATTTGTATGCAATTAGTTCCTGGTGAAATTCCCTCTTCATCACAACAGTTAAAGTTGCAGGGGCCCTGCCTTCTTTTGTATATGGTCACTCTAGTATAGTGCCTGCAACTTTAACTGTTGTGATGAAAAGGGAATTTCACCAGGAACTAATTGCATACAAATGACACTGGCTGAAATTCCCTTTTCTCTACAACTGTTAAAGTTACATGAGCCCTGTCCTCCTTTTCATATGGTCACCCTAGCCATGCAGGATCAAGTTATAGCAACCAAGAACTACCAAAATACATAATAAAAGATAACAGTGTAACAACAGACCTATGCAGGAAATGCCATAAATTCCAAGAAACAATAGACACAATACATCTTCAAAAATAATTCACCAACAACTGGCTATTAAATTCAATCTTATTAAGCAACGTACTTAATACTATACATACTCACCCAAAACAATCTTGGAAAATGCAGATCATAAAATATACTGGGACATAAGAATTCATACCCTGCAACAGACCAGACATAACGGTTATAGATAAAAAAGAAAAACACGCATACCTCATCGACATAGCAACACTGAATGACAAAAATGTTGTTGAAAAGGAAGAAGAAAAGAGAGAAAAATATACACCATTGGCCACGGAAGTCAAAGGAAAAGGTCACAATTATTACCTTAGTCACCTCAGTCACCGGCATCACATCAAAAAACTATACAGAAAACCTTTAGAAACTGGGCCTACCAAAATACATCCACGCCAACATCCAGAAAGCAGTCATACTTTTACAGATTCAGGAATTTCCTGACAAACATGCTCAATTGTCAGGAAATTCCTGAATCTGTAAAAGACTGCATGACTTTGCAAATCCCATCATGTCCATCTAGAAAAACCACCACAAGCGAGAAAGAGAAATAATAATAATAATAATAATAATAATAATTAATAAATAAATAAATACATTTATATACTACCCCATAGCAGAAGCTCTTTGGGCTGCTTACAAAGATTAAAAACATTGAACATTTAAAAACCAATATACAAAATTTTAAACCATAAAAAGCATAAAAACAGAAAAGCAAGCTTTATGACCCAGTAGCAACCCATTGCAAAAGAGATACACAGAGCATGACTGGCAGTGGCTTTTCCAACCTTACCTGGAGCTGCCAGGAATTGAATGCTCTGCATGCAAAGCATGTGTTGCATCACAAAGCTAAAGTCCCTCTCCTTTTTAACTCACCTGAATCATCCTGTAATCCTCAGTTTGAGGGTGGTTAAAAAAGTTTAAGATAAGTCACTGTGTTCCTCCCAGCGCCCATTTCATAAGGGTCTTGTGAGGATCAAGATCCTCGTCAAGCTATTTTACAGTTCACAGTTGAGGTCAAGAGACTGTTATACTTAAGGAAGGAACCTATCCCCATTGAAATGAAAAGTGAATGAACAGCAGTTTAGTTGCAACAGTTCAGTTGCAGTTACTGATTTATTCTGAGCATGAAGATCTTCAAATTAGGAATAAGGTAATTTGTGCTGGGAGAAATGAGACCCACGCCCCAAACGGGGAAAATACCCCCTCCATACACAGAAATGAATCAAGAAGATCAACAACCAGCCAACAGCTGTAAGAAACATTGTAAAAATAATGAGATCATACTTGGATGATGATGAAAAAATAGTATGCCTCTCCGCATGCATGTACACCAAAAATGGCTGCTGATATTTCTATAATGTAGCCTAGGTTGGGAGTCTAGCATGTTGCCTCTCAGTGGTTCTGCCCACAAGTGCTCTGATTGGCCACTGACTGTGGGCTAGCCTAGTTGAGCCAACTCAGCCAAATTGAGTTGCAGCAACTGTGCATCCCCATCGGTGTCTTTCCAACTCCTATCTTGTTGCTTACGTCATACTCCTGCCAGCTTGCCCTCTTCCTTCAGTTACATTCAGAAATATCCATGAGATGGTGATAGTGTGATGCCCACTCTATAATGGAAATGTGGTCTTAGTTGGGCATATCCATTCCCCAATGAGCAGCCACCGTATTTCTATCTATCCTGCTGCCTTTTGCTGTCACTTTGGATCTTGGCTATGTCCATTGCTTCAACTATATCTCAGGACCCTTGTCCTCCTTCAGTCTAGTTCAGCTATTATGGGACATTTTATATATGCCTGTGCTGTAGCCCTTCCCCATAAGTGGATTGTCATTTGTTGACCTCCGGAAGTTTCCTATGGTTTGTTTGTTTTTTCACTGCTCCAGAAATGTAACTGCTTTAACTTTTGCTTGGTAAATGGAGGTTTTTTCTTGTGTGTGTTTTTTTTGGAGCAGAGAAGACTGAAAGAAAGGATTAGTCTACTGGTTGATGTTGTCACAATCTTTAGAGCTGTGTTTTATTTTTCTTACTATTGTAAAGGAATGGGGCATTTGAAGGCTCTCTCTGAGATGGAAGGTCAACCTGAATAAAGTTGATAACTTCCCATCAATCTTAGCTTTCTGACAATAATTTTCCTGCCTGTTTTGATAATGCAGTTTAGGAGCAATACATGGAGAGGTAGAAGTATACAAAGACATATTCCATTTCCCATTATTTGCTGGGTGAAGTGGAATATGATATTTGGGTGATTTTTATGAATTCTTGATGGGACATTAGCATTTCAGACTGATTTCTATGAGTTGTATAAGTCGGGACTAAGAACATTTTCATGCAAGTCCAGCCCAACCATTAGGCAGAGTGAGGCAGCCACCTCAATCAGCAGATGATCTGTTGTCATAAAAAGGCAGCAAATAGGTATTTCTAACTATTAGAAATATTAAGTTAGGTGGGAGTAAGGTGCTGTGAGATTTTCTGCCTTAGATGCCAAGTGTTTTTGGCTGATGTGGTTACTATGCACACTGTCTTGGTTGGGGAGAGATGGGGTACCATTTGCTGCACAGGCAAAGCAATTGTGATGACAAAATATTGCTGAAAGCAGCTGTTTGTTTGTAGTCAAAACACATGCGAAGAAGTCCATTAAGACAAGCAGCATTGAATGTTTTGTTGTGAAAATACGTTCCAGTAAGTTCAGTGGGTATGAAAACTTCCTTTTTCTAGGGTGCTGTATGTGTGATATATATGATATGAGAGAGAAAGAGGTGTGCTATTAATATCAGGCAAGAAATAGATATGACTCACATGCTATCATTTGCTGAAGCAATACTGTGGTTTTAGTAGATTTATCCTAAATCTCTCTCTCTCTCTCTCTCTCTCTCTCTCTCTCTCTCTCTCTCTCGTGTGTGTGTGTGTGTGTGTGTGTGTGTAAGAGAGAAGGTAGTGGCTAGACAGAGGGAGAGAATGGACTTATTGGCCCCACTCAGACGACACCGTTAACCATGCCGTTAACCCTTTTGTGGTTAGTGTGGTTAGGGTAGCATTGTTAACGGTGTCGTCTGAACACCCATTTTCCCTAACCATCTGCCCCATTAACCACATTGTGGTTAGGCTCACTATCCATGTTGTGCAACATGATTAGCAGCACTAACCATGGCTAAAAGTGTTGTATGACACATGTCTGTGGTTAAGGGTACATGGTTAAGGCATAGAGCTTCCAGTACAGAGCAGCCTAATTAGGCAGGGCTGCTCTAGCCAGAGGGCTCTATGGCTGCTCTGGACTGTTGATTGATACGGTTGCTGCAGCTGCCATTTCGTGTTTTGCATTACATTTTTGGAGCAATTTTTCTCTTCTTAGTGAAGCATGCTTACATTAGACCTTTTTAAATCCCTGTTGCAATTTCCCCATATGAGACATCCGTTTCTCCTACTTTGTTGAAGTGCAATTACACCCCTGAGGTTCTGATTACTGTGGTGACGCTGCCTGATGACACGGCTAGCACGGCTGTGTCGGAAGGCTTCCACCTCTCCTGTGATGACTGTAGAGGTATAGCAGGCAAAGGAAATGCTCACTAAACGGGATGATGCATGTGTGTAATTGCTGATTTCATTGGTGCCTACACTAAAATGATGGCCGCAACTCCCAGGGCTCCTAGCACTAGGGCTGCTGGGATACGAGGTGGATCACTTGGAGGAATTGGGTGCTCCACTGACCATGTTGTGGTTAGCGTGCAGTTAAGAAAACGTAACCACAAAAGGGTTAACAGTGTCATCTGCAAGTCTTCTGCATGTGGTTAGCGTTAACCACAGCTGAACATGGTTAAGCTAACCACAAAGTCCTGCAAGTCATTTGAACGGGCCCATAGTCAGTTCATTCACTTTGCACCTAGATGTGCACAGGCCTTAGATTAGAAAAAGGATTTGTACAAATCACTGCTCCTTCTCCTATCAGCATAGGCAAAGGATCAAAACTGTCCTACTGATGAGAATCAGTGGCCAAAAGCTCCTTGCACCACAATGGTAAGAAAGTCTCCTTCTTCTGAATTTGGTCTTTATCTAGAGCTTCATGTTCATGTTATATAGATATTTGGACTGTCTCCCTTCAAGGTGGAAATTGGGAGAGAAGGATCTTTAAAATTATTGAATAGTAGAGTTGGAAGGGGACTATAAGGCCATTGAGTCCAACCCCCTGCTCAAGGCAGGAATCCACCTTAAAACATAGATCTAACTTTAATTACTGGTTAATGTTTTGTATCTTCTGATCTATCCTGGTGGGTTCTTGAGTAGTATTTTAACCATTTCACCTAGGGGGAAAACAACTACATGTATCTACTAAGTGAAACAAAAGGCTTCATAATCTCTGGCTGGCTAAAGCACAGATTAAACGAACGAAAGAAATTGTATTTATTATTAAAACACACACACACCGGCTAAAACAGGAGAGGCCGACATACGTCCAATGGGAAATATGTGACTTCCCTGGCCTATGCTTTGGCCCCCACCACAGTGTTGAAATTTGGTTGTGTGGTAGCAGCAAATGAACTGGTGTTTTGCCATTGACGTTTGGCAGCAAATCACTATGGAGGCTTAAAAGGACAAATGTAGCTTGAAAATAAAGCAAAGGTAGGCTAAATTTGTCACTTTTAAACCTCCATAGCTGTGGCAAACTGAAATTTGTTATTTATTTATTTATTGCCATACAGAAATTTTAGAAGCATAGCAATAGCAGAAGTGTGGCCCTGATGCAAAATGTCCCCCAGACCACATAAGGTTGCCCAACTCTGCCCTAAAACAAACTTGGTAAGAGGAAATACAGGTTATGAACAACAATGAAGTATGCCTATTCCTTCTCCTATGTTTTTGCTCACCCTCAACTATTAATTACTTTATGCTGGGTTTTTTAAACACACACACACACACACACACACCAACAACTAAATTTGGGTATTAATTTTACCATTTGTTTTGCTGTTCATTTAATATTTTAATTGGAGTAGGTCATTTAATTTTGGTAGTACAATAATTTTGATGACTGAAATTCTACACATATTGGCTACATTCAATTTCATTCCCTGCTCTATTGAAGCTTCACATTCTTTATATAATGGACCATAACATAAGGTATATAATAAAGGTGTGCATTCATTTTGGACAAATCCTGAACTGAACTGCTTCAAAGAGTTTTGCGATCTCTGTGAAGCTAAGTCTCTAACTTTATCTGAGCTGAATCTGGTTCTTTCTAAAGATTCAGGAGCATTCAGGACACAGACAGTGTGTCTACAGAAATGGGGAAGGAGAGGCTATAGTTTTGTGACTCGCTGTTCTAGATTCCGGGCAGGGAATAACTTTACCAGGGCAGGATCTACACGTCGTCCTCGATGCGCCCTCCCTGCGCCACAAGCCGCTTCAGAGCGCTTCACCCCGCCTAGTGTGGCTCAAGCCTCGGAGGCTCTGCCTGTGCTTGCGCGGCCGCGGCCGCCGCTCTTTCATCCTGGCTGGTCCCGGGGAGGGAGGAGGGAGGGGGAGGGTTGTAAACAAAAGCCAGCGATTGGGAGAGGGATTTCCAATTGCTAGCTTTTGTTTACAACCCTCCCTCCTCCCTCCCTGGGACCGGCCGGGATGAAAGGGCGGCGGTGGCGGCGAGAGCACAAGCAGAGCCTCCGAGGCTTGAGCCACACTAGATGAAGTGCAGCGCTCCAAAGCGGCTTGTGGTGCAGGGAGAGCGCATCGAGGACGACGTGTAGATCCGGCCCAGGGCTTTCCTTCCAATAAATTCTTTTGGGATGGGTGTAAAAGGATCTTATCAGAGGCTGTTCCTGGGTTTTCATTGCATTTTGTGTCTGTAGCAGCAGAGGCTACAGCAGAGGAATGGCTTGAGAGATGTCACTAATTTGGAGATGCCATCTAGTAGTTGAAGAAGAAAAACATTGATATTACTCTGATTTGTGGACTAGAATAAACATTTTTTATTCATATACTAAAGTTTGATCCTACATTATGCCTTCAATACCGCTAATAGCAATGGTTATTCTATATTGTCAAATGCTTTTTCATCATCCTCTCAGTCTCTCTCTCTCTCTCTCTCTCTCTCTCTCTCCATCTTTATTTTTAACAGATGTATCAATTACCCATTATCACATTTTTCCTCTTTTTTTCTATTCCAAAGAAATACAGATTTATCAAGATGGGTAGTATATTTATGTAAGATGCATTCAATTTATCAGCTAAAATGGATGTAAAGATTTTATAATCTACATGTAAATGTGATACAGTTCTGTAGGATGTCACTGCTGATGCTTGTTTCCCCATTACATGTGTAAGTGTTACAGTAGCTTATAGCTACGATGTTGATGTTGTTGTTTCTTTTGTTGTTTGTTTGTTTGTTTTGTTTTGGGTAACAATAAATCCATTCATTATTTGCACTAATGGCTTAACTAACATATCAACACATATTTTATAATACTTTGCAGAAAACCCATTGAGGCCAGGGTCTTCATTTGACTTTTCAGTTTTTAGAATTACTTTACCTGATTTCCCTCTGTAATTGGGTTATTCAACTCATTGGATCGACTTTGCTAATTTTTGAAATATTAATAAAGGCTAAGTTATTATTAATTGCCCTTTTACCTAAATTATTATACTTGTATAGTATTTTATTATTTTACAAGTTCATCTGCTATATCTTGAGGTTTTTTTAACACAAGTCATACTATTTCATTATTAGTAGAATAATTATTTTGCCTTGTTCTTTCTTTTCATTTTTACTTGAAATGAGAATAATCTGTATTGTTTGTTTCTCATCTCAAAGAAGAGCTTAGTTCGAATCTAAGAAGTCCAGTTCCTTTTTATAGTTTTCTAATTTTTGTATTATTGAAGAGAAAGTTCTCTTACATTCTTTTTCCAATCTTCCTATTTCTATCATTATACCTTCTCTATTCTTTTGTCTTGATGTTTTATAATAGGAAGATATTGCTATAAATTGATCTCTCATATGCTTTACTCTAGTATCCCATATGTCTGCTGTTATTATTGTTCAGAAAAAATGGCTGAAGTTCTTGCTGGCATTTAATAGCACATTGGATTATGTCAATAGGCATTCATTTATTCTCCAGTGTTTTCCCTTTTTGTTTTAGCATTAGTACAACTGGGTTGCGATCAGCAGTTGTAGCAGGTTGTATTTTTTATTTCATTACCTTTTCTGCTATCTCTTGGGTCACTAAAATGTATCTATTCTAGAATAACTATCATGAGGTATGGAATAAATTCTCTGTTAACAGGATTTAAATGTCTCCACACGTCAATTAAAGAGGCAGCTTTAATATTCATCAATAGTATTTCTGGAAGCTTATTTAAAACTTTATTTATTACTCTGTCTAATATGTGATCTATAATACTTCATGTACCAGTTGTATACTTTGAAAGTTGTTGCTTGACTTCAGGTATATAGCCCTTGCATATCTGCATCTTCATACTTACTAGGATAAGTATAGTTTTAAAAGAAGTTATTAAAATAAAAAAGATGGAAAGTAAGCATTAAAAGGGTCAGCATTCCTTCATGCTAAATGCTTTACACTGTTCTGTCCCAGGCAGTCATTCCAGTTGGTTGGGTGGCATTATAACCTTTGTGTGAGTATGTGTGGGGGTGTTCCAGAGACATAAGTAACATACCTGAAATCCAAGTTCAAGATCTGGTAAAACGAACTGGCAATGGCACCGTGAGTTCTTATGTTGCTAGAACATAGGTGGGAGTGGCCAAGCCTGGTTTTGAGGGCACATCCTCCTGCTGATAGTGTGTATACTGTAAGAGGTTGGCCACCTTTTGGGAGAAGGAACTCAGTTGCTCCTCACTTTCCTTCCCATGTTCAGCACTTTACTAGGAGAGTTGTCTGAGTCCCATATGATGACTGGCTTCCAGGAGGCTCCTGTAAACTGAACAAATAATGGATAAATACTAGAATCCTAAATTTCAGCATAATTCAGAGTCCTAATTATCAGCCAGTACAGTTATATCCAGTGTGCAAGTAGTTTGGACAGTGATTCTGGAGCACAGGAGCTCTGTATAGATGTGGATCTGCTCGTGGTTCTTGATTTCCCCAACATCTGATCCAAGGGAGAACATTCCTGAATGTGCTTTACATAGAGAAATGACCGTCGATTAATGCTATAAGTGGCTGCTATGGAACAAGTTATTTAGTCCTCAACATCTGTTTCCTACTAACTGCTGACTAATGTCATGATTCCAATGAATCCATGCTGCCTCTCAGCCCAGTCATTACATAACTGTTTATGACAGTTTGCCGTACTGAGATCCAAGCTCGGGATTGAGCAACACTTGATAAATTTAGAATATAACTTTGCAGTCGGCTTTTTCCTGCTGTAAGTTCAAAAAGATAATTTCTGTGATAAAGTATAGATGTGTGATAGGCACATAGATAGGATAACGTAGGAAAGAAAAAGGTGATGAAGAACAGCGTGAACAATCTGTAGAAACTCCGTCCCAGCCTCAAGCCATGTAAGAGCATCAGTAATGTGTCATTGTTTGGTCTTTTCACTGTAACTGTTACATTTGCAAGTAAAGATAATGTTTTGTAATGCCTAGCCTTGTTGGAAGACATTTATTTTAGCCAATGAACTATATAACTGCCTGGCAGTAATGCACAGCTTACATGATGGGAAGTATCACAGCATCTGTAATTGTGAATCTTACTTTATCAGTGTCCTAAAATAAGATGCCACTATTCATCTTTGGTGATTTGCTTCAAAGTCATGCCCTTAAAAGTTTTCCCTCTCTTGAATATAAATCCCTTTCACTGCAGTCCTTGCAAGCAGCAAACGACCGAAGTGACAAGAAAATGCTGTGCCCTTCGAAGTGTTTCGATGCAAATAGTATTTTGGCAGGAGGTCATGGAGTTGAACAGTTGTTGCAGCTTCCTATTATTAGTAGGAAATGGGTGCAGGAGCTCAGGCATTTAAAATTCAAGTTGTTGCTGGCAGTTCTTTCTTCCTTTTTCTCATCCTGGTCATTTTTATGCATATAAAACAACTTGGTCAGTGGCAACAATGTTTAAATCTAAACCCTATACAAATAAGTGGTAAGTAGGCTGACCATCGGACAGGAAAAGCCCGGACATGTCAGGAAAAATTATGAATTTTGGAAATCCGGCCGGATTTTATGAAATTTATTCAAATATCCGGGAAAAATGGACTGTCTCCGCTTCTCCCAGAAGTCTAGGAGGCAAGTTGCAGGGCATGGAAGCTGCTGCGACCAATGAAGCAGAAACATTGCATTCTGGACTAGCAGGGAGGACGCTGGGAGTGGTAGTCTGAGGCGAGGCTCTGGAACCTGCTTGGCTCCACCCTCCTAGTGTGAGGTGGTCACTTCCTTTCCCCTCTTTAGCCCATTCTCCCGCCTGGCTGTGTCTGCTGCTGCTGGACTCGGTCACCTGGACCTGGGAGCTAATTCAGCCTTGCCTTGAGAACTAATAGGTGAGGGGAACCAGGGAGGGAGGCATGGAAGGCACAGCACAGGGGGAGATATTTTCCCCAGCCACGCGCTCCGCTCCACTCCCCGCCCACCCCACAAGCTTTTTCAGGCAGGCGCTGAGGCCCCCATGATGGGAGTGAGAGGAGAAGGGTTTTGGTGGTGGAGAGGGCGGGAGAAGGGCACAAAACCCCTTACCTCCTTTCAGGGCCATATGGCACCAGTCCCAGCCCCTCGCAGCCATCCGCTCGTCGCCATGCAGGGCATAGGCCCCTCTGGCCTGCTGGATGCAGTCGCACCAGGGGTCCGGGCTTGTAGAAAAAATGCTCTCTCGGCGATCCCAGCCTTCTCCTTGGTCGCCGCAGTGATGTCGATGAAAAGAAAGCCCTGGATCACTGAGAAGGGGGGGGGGGGGAGGCGAAAGAGCTTTGGTGCTAATTTTGTTTCTGAGTGGCCATAAGCAAAAAATCCTGGATTTTGCCTGATTGGGAAAAAAGGCTTGAAAGAACCCAGAAGTTTTATTCCCAAACGATGCGTGAGTCACTCTACCTTTGTGTTCTCTAGGTTTCCAGCCTCTAGCGTGAGCTTTCCTAGGCGGGAAGCAGCTTGAGGCATTTGGGCGCAGTCAAGCCTGTTGTTACTTTGATTCTCAATACATGGAGCAGGATGGACTAATTCTTAGGGGCTTTTTTGTAATTCTTCAGGCTTGCAAGCATATGTATACTTGCAGTCTTGACGAATTATGAAAGGCCCCCATAGATTATTTACTCAGAAGTAAGTCCCACTGTAAACAAGTCCAATTGAACTCAATGTGATTTACTTATGCATAGGCAAGAAGAGGATTGTGCTGTAAAAGTTCTTCCCTTAACAGTCTTTTTGGATGACGATGATGATGATAATTAGTACAAGTACCAGAATAACATGCTGGAAGGAAGGACAGCTGGGTCCCGTTCCCCCCCCCCCCCCGCCCTTTGCTGCTTTGCTTATTAGATTACTCACACTTAAGGAAAAAAATGCAAACGATCAAACTTTATGTGTGCTGTAGCTATGCTGATGTGATTACCCCTGAACATATCCTCTAAATTGTCCAGACACACTTAAATAAGAGAAATTGCATAGTGTTTTGTTTGCTGTGATACAGTAATGTACAGCAACAGTATAAAATCAAAGTACAAGAAGTACAAGTATCATATGAATGTATTCAAATTAATAAATGTGTCATCGTGGCACAAGGTATGCTAACAGCTCAGTTATGCTATGTAATATCGTCCATTTCATTTGGGACATGGAAAGCCAAAAAGGGAGACAGAGTGTATGAACAGGATGAAGTGAATATTTTTTGAAGAATAAGTGTATTTTTCTGTGAGAACCCATATGGAAAAGAGCTCGCCTGTGCAACTCAAAATTAGTTAACTCACACTAAAAAATATTGGTAAGAATTTGAGCTACTCCTTACAATTGTGTAGGCCTGCTTATAGAGATCTGTCTTACACTTTTGGGAGCCATAAAAAGGTTCTCAAGTGAAAAACAATTCCTCAGACTTTAAAAGCAATTCCTGTTTTTATGTTTTATGTTTTAAAATTTTGTATATTGACTTTTAATGTCTAAACTTTTAATTTTTGTAAACGGCCCAGAGAGCCTCAGCTATGGGGCAGTATATAAATCATCATCATCATCATCATCATCATCCCATTTCTGATGATGCCAAGATTTAATGGGAGGCTTCATGAGGACTTGGGATTGTCCTTATATACCCCTACTTTGCCAAAACTGCTAGAATATATGCAGTATAATAACATATATGATCTTACTACAGGACAAGGAGGCAGACTGCCAAAAGAACACTGTATTCTGCTCTTATTCTCAAGGAGTTTAAGCTTCACTCTCCTAACAGCAAACCCTTGTGATGTAAGTTTTTGTTCCACTTTATTATTTCCTCTTCATATTCTTATGGATGAGAAGGCTATCAATGGCTACTAGCCCTGATGGTGATGTGCTACCTCCAGTATCCGAGGCAGTAAGCCTGTGTGCACCAGTTGCACAGTTAAAGTTGCAGGCACTATACTAGAGTGACCAAATACAAAAGAAGGCAGGGCCCCTGCAGCTTTAACAGTTGCGATGAAGAGGGAATTTCACCAGGAACTAATTGCATACAAATGACACCGGCTGAAATTCCCTTTGCTCTACAACTGTTAAAGTTACAGGAGCCCTGACCTGGATTTTATCTGGTCACCCTACTTGTTGTTAGCCTCTTCAGTATAATTGTTCTTCTCTGAGATTAATGGTAAAGAACTAGGTGATGAAAATCACAATAAATCTGAAATAAATTGTATTAATTGTGAGGTATAAAATTAGACATGTGACCAAGGCCACACCCCCTTGGGGGTGGTCATCTCAAGATGGGCCCGCCGTGGGGGCTGGGCATGTTAGGTGAGCACGCCTCCTTGAGGGTGGCCATCTTGTCCTCCTTTTTGGTTTCCAAAATATGGTCACCCTAACCAGTGGTAAGTATTATCTACAACTATACACATATACCAAACTATCATAAATATACATGTGCATAAGTACAGCTCAAATTCCTATATTAACCAATAGTAATTAAAGGCACAATCCTAAGCATGTTTAGTTAGGAAAAAAGTCTTACAATTCCCAGCAGGCCCCAGCCAGCCATGCTGGGTGGGGCCTGGTGGGAATTGTAGGATTTTCTCATTCTAAACATGCATAGGAGTGTGCTCTAATTCATACATTGCATTTAGAAAGTTGTTGGCTTTAACAAATGCACTCACATCTACAGATAAAAGACAAAGGACCATTTGCACCTAGCTTTCTACTGGCTGGGGCATGCTGGGATTTGTAGGACTTTTTATGTGAATGGGATTGCACCCTAAATCATATAACAAGCAAGTATGATCTTCCAAAAATTAATAAACGTCCCATTTTGCATCAGATCTGCCAACGGGGGTTGCCTTAATTGATCATTTTCAATTTCAGTTATCCAATCTGTATATTTTTGTGCCTTTGTATTTATCCAATCTTTAGTTATAAATTTGGCTGTTGTTAATAAATGTGTGATCATTGTTTTGATATTTTAAAATAATACTTAAATAATTAAATTCTAAAATTATTATCTTCGGATCCAAAACCAGTTCAGAGCCTCTCACCCTATAAATAACTATTTTCATTTTATTCCAATTCCTTTGAATTAAGAAACAATGTCACCACATATGAAGGTAATCTCCAGAAGTTAGACCATAATTTCCAGCATACAGCATTTTGGTCTTTAATATTTTATTTCACCTTTTTGGGAGAATAAATTGCTAACCCTAATTGCTTTTTAAATAAATAGATAATTATGGGAAAGATCTGTATAGAATATCAAATGTGGCATATACCGTACATATTCAACTAGGATGACTCATGGATTAAGTTATCTGCTGACCCTGAAAGAAAAAAACATGAAATTAATTGTAGAAATTTAAAAAATGTAATTATAAAAGTAATAAATAATAAAAACAAATTATGTTAAGAAAGGGATTTGTTGTAATGTAACTGCATAAAAAGTCAGTTTGCTTTAGACAACTAGGTGGGCTGAAGAAGGGTTGGTTGTCTTTGATAGAATTCTGACTATCAAGTATGCTTCTGAATTTCTTAAGATCCATTTGACCCTTCAATGTCTTTTTATTGCTTTGCAATGCAATTCCTTCCTAAGTCAATTCTAGAACATAATTTAAATGCTGCCTGCCCTGAAATATAGTTTACTTCCTTTGGGAGATATCTTCAAGTAATTGAACATCACAACAAACTTCTCATTATCTTAGAGAGGTATGTTGTTTATAATAAAAGGAGATTCTTGAAGAAAATAGAAACAATGTATTTTACCAGGAACAAAACATGGTGAGGTGCTTTGAGAGCTTAAATGTTAAATAGAAGTTCAGAGAATATTGAGGGCAGCCTTCTTCAACTTGAGGTCCTCAAGATGTTTTGGACTGTAACTCCCAGCATTTTTTTGCCATTGGTCGTGCTGGTTGGGGCTGATTGGAGTTGAAGTCCAAAACATCTGGAGGGCATTGGGTTCAAGAAGGCTGGCTTAGGGAAATCAGTTGAACTTAACCTTAGGTACATTGACTTCAGGGGACCAAACATAATTGTCTTCCTCTGGACTATGTCTCCAAATATGTGAAGGTATGTTAAAATGTGAGAGAACATTCTGTGTCCGATCAAAGTTCCCTCAGACAGAAAAGCAGTATTTTACTTTTCAGGCATAACATACAGGGACCTATCTTACTCAATGACCTGATTCGCATGTCACGATAATCCACCATGTGTTAACTCACCCGCAGGGATCTGAAATGCACACCGGCTCCATTTTTAATATGCAAGCCATGGTGTGGCTTCTCGTATAATGTAGGCTGACCAGATAAAATCCAGGTCAGGGCTCATGTAACTTAACAGTTGTAGAGAAAAGGGAATTTCAGCCAATGTCATTTGTATGCAATTAGTTCCTGGTGATATTCCCTCTTCATCACAACAGTTAAAGTTGCAGGCACTATACTAGAGTGACCATATACAAAAGAAGGCAGGAACCCTGCAACTTTAACAGTTGTGATGAAGAGGGAATTTCACCAGGAACTACTTGCATACAAATGACACTGGCTGAAATTCCCTTTTCTCTACAACTGTTGAAGTTACATGAACCCTGACCTGGATTTTATCTGGTCACCCTAGTGTAATGTGAATCTGGGCATTGTACAGTATTTGAAGGTCAAACAACCATTGGATAACCCTTGAACAATGGGTTGCTCTAGGGTTAACTGTGGGTTGATTAACCCTCAAATAACCCTTGATGCCCAGGTTCACACAACACAATAAACTGTGATGCACTCCCACTGCAGCTTCCATATTTGAAATGGCAGCTGACACATGTCCTGGAGTCCCACAGGTGAATTAATCCATGATTTATTGTGATTGTGGCCCAATATCATCCAGGTTAGATGGTGAATGTAGGACTTCTACATCAGATTAATATAAGGATATACTTTGCCTTCTGCATTTCTGTGGGTGCCAGTTCAGATGGGATACTGACAATACATAGGACTCCTAAAAAGCCCATTCCCATTTAGGAGCTTGACATATTTATTTATTATCATGTCTTTATTCCTCATGCAAGGAACCCAAGGTGGCTTACATGGTCCTCCTCCTTTCCATTTTATCCTCCCAACAACCCTTTGAGGTAGGTTAGGCTAAGAGTCAGTGATTGGCTAAAGTCACCCAGTGAACTTCATGCCCTAGTGGATGGGCTAGAATCCAGATCTCCTGAGTCCCAATCCAACATCCTAACTACTATACCACACTGATGTATCTTCCAAATTGGAAAGGAGCATTAGTGGGTAGTACCTACAATTTCATTTAAATTACTTCTTAGCAAGCGGTTTTAACATTGCCACCCAAACACATATTAATTTAATGCATTATTGCATTCTTCAAGTAGCAGTTGTTGATAGCAAAGGGCATTTAAATTAATTCTGTTTTCTTACAAGTGGGTTTTGAATGTCCCACCTTGCAGATGCAGTTCTAGTATGTCATTTTGCAAATATGTTCCATGAAAAGGTTTAATATAGATAAAAAGCTAAGGGCAATCTCAATTTCAACATCACTTTTCTTCATCTTGAAAGGTATGTGGTTAAAATATTAAGCTGCCTCGTGTTCATAATTAGCATTTTAAATTATACACAGAGTCTGATTGCCTGATGTTTGAGCTTTAGCTCCAGTGTGAATACTTAAAAGTGACATTATAACTTGTTGTCACATAAGTTACTACTTGCTTCGGGGTTACATATTTAGCATAAGCATTCTCACTCTGTTAATGTTTTACTGTAATCATTTTACATTGTTTATCCATTTAAAAACCATCTGCCAGATACTTCACTAAATTTTGCTGATGTAGGCAAAGGCATATTATGCTACCAACTCATGAAAAATACCGTAGCTGACAAGAAATATAAATAGCAATGTAGCAGTTTTGTTTCTTATGATATTTTAAAAGATGATCACAGCCAACTTCATACAAGGTTGACTATGATTAAAATATTCAAGCCTTATGATGAGCTGTAGCTTCTATTTCCACATTATGCTTGTATCACAGTGTTATTGGCAAATTTGGAAAATCAATTGATACAATTAATTGCCAAGAATAATTTATGGTGTGTGGCGGAAGCCCCTTGCTGCTAAAAAGACTGGGGGGAAACTTGGCTTGAATGAAGAGTATTTGCCTCCTGCCTCCCAGGATCCTCCCAGTGATGAAGGAATAGTCCCTACTGCAGGTAGAGACACTCTTATACCCCAGTCTCCCCCTTTCCCCATTTAGGTTCACAGGGGCCTCTTCTACACCAAACATGATATTGCACTATGAAGCAGTATGAAAGCAGTATATAAAAGGCAGGAGCCACACCAAGCAGAATATAGTGGTATGAAAGCAGGATATGGTATGTGTCAATGGGCCCCAACAGTTGTCAGTGCATATCAATACTGCTATAAAGCAGTAGCGTGGCTCCTGCCTTTTATATACCACTTCCATACCACATTCATAGTGCTATATCTTCCTTGGTGTAGATGAGGCCAGGGTGTCAGCATACTAACACTTTGCTTTAACACTAGAGAGGGTTATGGTTGAATTGTTTGATAAGAATAGAAGTACTGCATTCCTTTTAACATGGATTTAGTAAACTAGCTGATTGTAAATATCCAAGTTTGCAGATAACTTACCTCAATTATTTGTGATCAACTTCCAAGCCAAATGTGGAGAATTTCATAAGGATCTCTCAAGACTAGATGGAAGAATGGCTGATAGGATTTAAGCCCTGTTTAAATACAGCTCTGCATGTGACCTTACATCCCAGATACTTCCTTAGTTTTTTGGCCTTGGAATTTCTGTTCACAACTATTCAGTAGAAAAATGTTTGACCTGTTGACATGTATGCCTTCATTTATATGCATGCAGGGGTAGGCCACCTAATGCCCTCCAGATGTTTTGGACTACAAGGCCTAGAATCTCTGTCCATTTTTCATGCTGACTGAGGCTTATGGAAGTTGGAACGCAAAACATCTGGAGTGTACCAGGTTGTCTATTCCTATTCTGCAGCATAACACCACGTTCAGTATATGATCTGTTTTTCTATGGCTTTTCTATGGAATTTTAATATAAAACTCTTTCTCTCATTGTCTTTCATTTTTCAGCTATTTCTAATATGTCCTCAATATGTACATTTCTTTTAGCCTGAGCACTCTTGGCTTTGACATTTCATTTGCATATAAACATCTGTCTTGATCAGCCTTCTCCCAACCTGGTGGCAGGCTATAGCATCCATCAGGGGATGATGGGGGTTGTAGCCCAATGCATCTGGATGGTACCAGGTTGGGAAAGGCTGTTTGATATACACTTTTCATTTTTAAATGACTTTCAAACTTTTCTATAGACTCTTCAGTTGTCTTAGTTGTCGCATTAATGCCCATGTGCTTGTTGACATCCTATGTCTTCATTATGCCATCATAGGGTAGCCTTCCCCAAGTTGGGGACTGTTGCCCTCCAGATATTTTGTACTGGAGGGCAGCCCCAGTCATCATAGTCAATAATCAAATATGAGTGGAGTTATGGTTCAAAACATGTGGAAAGCACTAGATTGGGGAAGGCTGCCCTAGAAAATGAGTTGTTTTGATCCAGGTGTCCCCAAAGAATTTGGTTTAAAAGTTTGAATGAGATCTTAAACCAGTCACTTCCCAGATGTTCATACTGCTATACTGATATATCTAAAACAGCCAAAATGGTTTTTGAGGACAAAACTACACACCTTAACTTGTGGCTATATGGCACTAAAAAAATCTGTCATTTAACACTACTGACATAGTTAACATTATTGTGTGCAATACCTTCAGTCTCTGGAGAAGAAGGCTGTCATTTTGATTACGGTAACATCAGTGTTCTAAGACATGTACATGACAGCAAAGAGCAAAATACTTGACCTATGACACAACTACTAGCATCACCAGTGATGCTTCAGATGAGAAATTATAGCAATAAGAATCAATGCCTTCACATCTACATTATTGACACATAGACATGCTCCTTTTTCAACTGGCTGAACAATAGGCATGGTTTGTACCCAAACTGATTTTTTTTAAACTGCTAAATCTTGTATATAAGAATTTCAGCTGCCAAATATTTGACCATTTTATTTTTGAAATGACAAACTACACCAGAGGTTCAACAGCAGCCAAAAAGCATTGCATACCAGGGGAAGGATCCAATGGTGTTAATGTGTCAGCACTATTAACATTCTGCTAGCATAAACCAAGGATTGTGCACTGTCAATAGCGCTTGCCAGCATGTCAGCACTAGCAAGTGCAATTGATGTTGTGTAAGCATTGGTTTATGATGGCACAATGTCAATAGCATTATCGCACAGACATCATTGAATCCTTCTGCATAGCTCCTGTTTTTTTTTGTTTTCATGTTTTAAATATCTCTTATATAAATGATCCAAGGTACCAGCTCCTTCTTGTACAGTAAGAATTGGATATTCAGGACATCCCATTTCAGACTTGGCTACATAATCTAATTGGAATGCCCAACTTGTGTTGTTAACCAAATTATTTCCCCAAATACAATGTATATCAGTTTTAGGAAAGGTAATTCTTGTTAATATTTACTAAGCCAATTGCATGTCTGATCAGTTATTACAGATACATAATTAGCTTGTTAAAGATTAAATAAAGCTATATCTGCCATGAGGCTCATCTGGAGTTCTGCGGTAGCAGTTCCTTGTCCTGGGCTAGTTCTACACTACTACTTTATAGCAGTATTGAAGTGCACTGATAACTGTTGGGACAAATTGCACATTCCATATACAGCTTTCATAGTGTTATTTCCTGCTTTTTATACCACATGATACAAATATCATTGTGTGTCCTACGAGATATAATTGCACAAGAGGAATATAGTGTTATCATGATGGGAATGTAATGATTTGACACAAACTGTAGTTCTGGGTCAAAGGCCAGGCAGGAAGACTTCAAGTGAAGGTAATCTAGATGCCATTCAGGAATATATAACTATGGGCTCATCTACACTTTCAGCCCTTTTGAGAAGGAGGAGGGATGAATGTGAGGTTTCCCGCTTCTGTGATCGTTACTCTCGGGGCACACACGAGGGAATTTTCCCGCATGTAAAGGAGAGCCGCTGCGGGAGGACATGTGCCCTGTGACGGCAGTTCCGATGTGTATTGACAGAAGTGGGCAGGACTAGACAGATGGGTACAGGGCATGGATTTTTTAGAAATAACTCCTCTGAGATGCGCACAAGCGCAAACCCACAGCAACACAAGGGGGATAGGTACTTTGCTGAAATTGCGTTACTGCGCATCAATATGTTTGTGTAAAAAAAAGAAAGAAAGAGGCAGTTGGCGATGAAGCACAGTGATGCCCATGCACACTCCCCTGACAGCAGGTTGGCTGTTCGCTGAGCCAGCAACTCATGAAGGGGGGGGGGCACACCAGCTAGGGACTTCATGATTGTAGCAGAAGATGGGGGAAAACCACCACAAAACCAATCAGTGATATCCTGGAAAAACTGAGCGATCGTCCGGAGATCACTATAGGAGTAGGTGAACGTCATGTGGCCTGGTAGGGACGACCTCAATATTCCGGAATAAATGGCTGGTGTAGATGGCTCCTATGTATCCAGTTAGACTCTGGCCTTTACTGTTGTTTGTTTATGTTGCTCGCTTCTTTGACTCTACTACTAATATTGCTGCTAAAGAATTTGAATGCTACTATTGTTTCTGTTTAAAAAATGAACTATTAATCAAATTCCTGTAGCCAAACTAACACAAGTATTACAATTTTTGGTAAATGCCATTTTTTAGTTTTTCTAATGCCAATTCAGTCATTATTTTACTGAGTAATTATTTTAAGAATTGCTTACAGTGCAAACCTAAGCCTGCTAACTCTAATCCACACTTTGTGAATCAAAACAAGAACCAAAATACTTATAATTTCTTCACATTCATCCAAATTTGGCAATACATTTCTCTAATAAAAACAAATACATATGGAGAAATGTGCACAAAATGCACATATTCGTGAAAATAATGTAAAAATGCATATATTATGTAACATTTGACAAAGTCCCTCACCAAAGACTCCTGAGCAAACTTAGCAGTTATGGAGTGAGATGAGAGATCATTTTATGGATCAGTAACTGGTTAAAGATCAGAAAGCAGAGAGTAGGAATAAATGGTAAATTCTCCCAATAGAGGGAAGTAAATAGTGAGGTCCCACAGGGATCTATATTAGGACTGATGCTTGCTTGCTTATTTATTGATTTATTATTGCATTTATATCCCACTTTTTTTCCTCCAAGGAACCCAAGGTGGCATGCATAATCTTCCTCTCCACTTTATCCTCACAATAACAACCCTTTGAGGTAGGGTGGGTTGAGAGTCTATGACTGGCCCAAAGTCACCAAGTGGGTTTCCATAGCTGAGTGGGGACTAGAACCCAGATCTCCCGACTCACAGTCCAACACTTTAACCAATTCACTACACTGGCTTACTCCTAATTCCACATCATTTATGAACAGACTCTTCAACCTGTTATAAATTATCTGGAATTAGGAGTGAGCAGTGAAGGAGCCAAGTTTGTTGATGACATCAAATTATTTAGGGTGGTTAAAACAAAAAGGGATTGTGAGGGGGTCCAAAAGGATCTCTCCAAACTGGAAGAATGGGCATCTAAATGGCCCATGTGGTTCAATGTAAGCAAGTGTAAAGTGATGTACATTAGGACAAAAAAAACCCAATTTCAAATATAACCTGATGGGACCTGAGCTTGAAGTTACCAACCAAGAAAGAGATCTTGAGTTGTGGGGGACAGCTCGATGAAAATGTCAACCCAGTGTGTGGCTGCTGTTTTTTTTTAAAAAAGCATAATCCAGGTTATGCTTAATTAGAAAAGGAATTGAAAATAAAACTGCCAATATCATTCTGCCTTTATACAAATCTGTGGTGCAACCATACTTGAATACCATGTACAGTTCTTGTCACCATACTTAAAATAGATATCGTAGACCTGAAAAAGTGCAGAAAAGGGCAACTAAAATGAACAAGAGGCTGGAGCATCTCCCCTATGAGGGAAGGTTACAACAGCTGGGATTATTTAGCTTGGAAAAAAGGGTGACCTGATAGAGGTGTACAAAATTATACATGGAGCAGAGAATGTGGATAGGAAGACATTTTCCTCCCTCTCTGAAAGAACTAGAACCGGGGTCATCCCATGAAACTGATTGGTGGGAGATTCAAGTCAAATAAAAGGAAGTACTTCTTCACACAGCACATAGTTAAACCATGGAATTCACTACCACAAGATGTAGTGATGGCCACCAATTTGGATGACTTTAAAAGGGGGTTAGATAAATTCCTGGAGGAGAAGGTTATCAATGACTACTGGTCCTATGGCTATGTGCTACCTCCAGGATCAGAGGTAAGCCTATGTAAACCAGTTGTTGGGGAACATGAGTGGGAGAGTGCTGTTGACTTGCTTGTGGGTTCCTGGTCAACAGCTGGTTGGCCACTGTGTGAACTAGCTGGACTAGGCTGACCATATGAAAAGGAGGACAGGGCTCCTGTATCTTTAACAGTTTCATAGAAAATGGAATTTCAGCAGGTGTCATTTGTATATATGCAGAACCTGGTGAAATTTCCTCATCATCACAAAATTAAAGCTGCAGAAGCCTTGCCCTCTTTTGTATCTGGTCACTCTAGAATAGCTCCTGCAGCTTTAACTGTTGAGATGAAAAAGGAATTTCACCAAGTTCTGTATGCATACAAACGATACCTGCCAAAATTCCCTGTCTTTTGCAACTGTTAAAGATACAGGAGCCCTGTCCTCCTTTTCATATGGTCAGCCTAAGCTGGACCCTTGGTCTGATCCAACATGGCTTTTCTTATGTCCTTAAAATTGCATTAAAAAGGGGGGAACATTAGGGAAAATGCCCACCGAAATGTGCATGAATTTACATACAGACTTTAAAAAAAAACACCATATAAAGTGATATGGAAATGGAATAATATGAGACAAACTGGAAACATTAGAAACAAAAAGGGACTGAAATTAGCAAATTTCTCTATCCATGAATGTCACACCATTATGAATGTATCTGATTTTATTGGTGAGATATTATGAAGTATTTCTCCTGGTTATTGGTAATGCTAGTTTTTAAAGAAAAGATGCACAGAGGTACATGTGTTGTATGCATTATTTGTAGGTTTTCCCTAAAGAAGCACTGATTTTAGAGTGGAACGGCAAAGTCTACATTCTCTTAAATTCAATTCATAAATCAACCTGGTTTCTTGATTTGCTCAAGGTCACAAATACCAACCTCCAAAACATTTTACCTTCCAGAAATTACTACTCCTAACTTCACAGTTTGGTGCATGCTCTGAATTGCTCCCTTCTCTCCCTCCAACAAGATCACATTAAAGATAGGTGAAGCTCATGCATCCTGAATTTGGAATAAATTGTGTCTTTCAGTGTCTTTTTGGAGAATTCGAAGAAAGAATTGGCATCTTTTTTACAGTCCTTCAAACCTCAGAATGATCAAACCCAGTTCAGTCTCTGTACTACTGCCACTCCTCCCCTTGTCCACTAGTTTCCATCCTTCCCCATTATTATTATTATTATTATTGTTATTATTATTATTAATCATAATAATTATCTAGATGGACATGACGGGCTTTACCAAGTCATGCTGTCTTTTACGGATTCAGGAATTTCTTGACAATTGAGCATGTTTTAAGTAGGACTACTTTCTGGATGTTGGTGTGGATGTATTTTGGTAGGCCCAGTTTCTGAAGGTTTTCTGTATAATTTTTTGATGTGATGCTGGTGACTGAGGTGACTAACGGAATATTTGTGACCTTTTCCTGTTGCCATAGTTCTTTGACTTCCATGGCCAGTGGTGTATATTTGTCTCTCTTTTCTTCTTCCTTTTCAACAACATTTTTGTCATTCGGTATTGCTATGTCGATGAGGTATGTGTGTTTTTCTTTTTTGTCTATGACCATTATGTCTGGTCAGTTGCCGGGTATTGTCTTGTCGGTATGAATTGTTCTGTCCTAGTATGTTGTTGTTGTTGTTGTTGTTATTATTATCCCGCTTTTTGCCCAATGCTGGGCCTCAGGGCAGCTTTACAAAATTAAAACATATACAGTTAAAACCTATAAATAGAAATATACAAAAGTTTAAAATATAATTAAATATGCTTCAATATTAAAATATTTAAAACATTTAAAATACATAACGATTTTAAAAGTCCTATGCATAGACGAAGGTCCAGACTATTTGCCAAAGGCCAGCTGGAACAAAAAAGCTTTTGCCTGCCTCTGGAAACACATCATGTAGGAAGCCAGTCTAGCTTTCCTGGGAAAGGAGTTCCAGAGCCCTGGAGCAGCCACTGAGAAGGCCCTCTCCTGCATTCCCACCAGGAGTGCCTGTGTTGGTGGTGGGACTGAGAGAAAGGCCTCCTCTGAAGATTTCAAAGCATGGGCAGGCTCGTAAGGAAGAATACGGCCTTTCAGATAAGTTTTATCTTTAAAAACTTAAAATTTGAGGGTGAAGAAGGGAAAAACAGCAACAGAAGGGTTAGCAAACCACACTCAAGCCTTTCGCTACTGACAGGGCATTAAACATGTAATTTTAAAAAATAAATAAATGGATCCGTCAAAATAAACAAGTCCATTCTTGTTTTGAAGAATAAAACTCCCTAGCATCCCACATCCTATAAACATCCTATATTTTGCATTTATGTGATTCAGTAGTTTGAACACATGGATAATGATATGAATGACAGTGGCCTAGAAGATTTACATGGGTAGAATAAAGAGAGATGAAAAGGCCATGGAAATAAATAGCAGGCATGTAGTAGAGGAAAGCATGGGAAAGTAGGGTAATATGTTTAGTGGTGCATGTCCAAACTAGAACTACTTTCTGCTTTACTGAAGCATAGTGCTCCAGTTGATGATAAAGCTAGGCTGACCATATGAAAAGGAGGACAGGGCTCATGTAACTTTAACAGTTGCAGAGAAAAGGGAATTTCAGCTGGCATCATTTGTATGCAATTAGTACCTGTTGAAATCCCCTCTTCATTACAACAATTAAAGTTGCAGGCACTATACTAGAGTGACCAGATACAAAAGAAGGCAGGGCCCCTGCAGCTTTAACTGTTGTAATGAAGAGGGAATTTCACCAGGTACGAATTGCATACAAATGACACTGGCTGAAATTCCCCTTTCTCTACAACTGTTAAAGTTACAGGAGCCCTGTCCTCCTTTTCATATGGTCACCCAAGATAAAGCACTCTAATGGAATATAAAATGTATGCCTTGTGTAATTTGGGCTAAATGATTTTGTTGTTAGACAGCCCATAATAGCCCATAATAACTGAGTTGTGGTGACTTTCCATTAGTATTTGAGCTGAGAAGTCCTGCTAGCTATATTATAAGTATTTTTAATGTATTGTAAAATAGTTTAACGTCCACTGGCTGGTGGCCACCCATCAATGTGTGATTGTGCAGCCTTTTTTTATTATAAAAAATGAGAGAGTGTGTCATCTTTGTTGAGAACCCTCTTCGTAAGCACACCTCTGAAACAGGAATTTATACTCATGGAGGCATTTCTTTAGGTCATTGATATGAATACTTAGCTGTCAGAGTCTTCAGACATTTCCTACCATAATATGTTGCTGAAATGCCTGGTTTTAAAAGAATCACAAAAAGAGAAGACAACACGTAGTGAAATAGCTGTGAAAATCTATTTGATAGTAATAGCAGCTTTGGTATTGCTCTTCTGCCTAAACTGAATGAGAAAATTTCAGAAGACTTATATGCCTGCAATTTATTTTTAAAAAATGGAAGTCTAGTGCCACTAACATGTAGCTCCCAAAGTAGTACTTTTTGCTAAGCACAGAGGGTGCCATAGATCCATGGAATTGCATTTCATTAAAAAAATTTTTTTTTTTGCTTGCATAGGGCCACTTACTCTAGGGGAGAAAATTACATCTGTTGTTTTGCATTTAAACTAATACCTTAGTTGGAGGTACATTGGAGCTTTTTTTTTAAAAAAAACCTCTCATTATCTGGGGAATGTTACAACATAATTGGCTTGTTAGTTTGCTGGCCAATGGCTTTGAACAACAGAGTTTGTAAAGTAAAATACAATGTCAATTTCAAAGAAAAAATAGTAAGGAAAAATAGGTTGAAATTCAGATGCAAAATATCCTGTAAACATTTCATTAATAGCAAATATATCTCCCCACCCCCCACGAAATGCAAGTATTATGGTAGGACATGGCGGAAAGAGGCTTTCACTTAAACTATTCAGAGTTGGGCAGAGCAATCCTATGGCCCCTAGACAATGTCTGGGAGGCCATTCGATAGTTCAGATTCCTGGATCAGAGGTGGGAGACAGTGCTCTGACCACAGACCCAGAAGTCCAAGTTCCTTATTATTTTTATCATCATCATCATCATCATCATCATCATCATCATCATCTACATTCATATACAGCCCCATAGCCGAAGCTCTCTGGGCGGTTTATGAAGATTAAAAACAAAATTTTAAAGCATAAAAAACATAGAAACACCCCCTCCACCTCATAGCTGGCATGGAGAGAACCACACAGGCTGCCTCTCTGATTTCACAAAAGTGACCTCCGAGAGGACAGAAAGGGGGGTCTGTGGGCAGGGAGGGTACTGGGGAAGCCTTCTCCAGCTCCCTTCCCTGCCCCTCCACAGCGCGGGAGAAGTGTTCCTCCCATTCTGCATTAGATGGGTGTAAGCTTCTGAGTTCTCTGACTTCTGTTGGGCTATTGGAAATCCTCAGGCATTCATATTGGAAGCCTATGTTTTGAAGTTTCAAGCAGTGCCAAGCTGCCCAAGTACCTTGCTTCCCCTCCCCCCCAAAACACTACAGTGCTGTGCTTTGTAAGATTGCTGTTATGCATCATTATAGGGGAAAAGAAACTCCTGTCAGTCAAATATAGAATGTACATCTGTTTCCAGTACATTGGTGCCAGATTGCAGTGCTAGTTCTTATACCTAAGAAGTGCTCATTGTCTTGATAAAATGCATGTGCAGAGCAAAGTGGAGCATTTGGTTTGAGAGATTTCCCAAAAGCTGAAGTCACCACAGTTAGCATGTGTCAGCATAAAATGGAAAGCTGCCAGTCTTGCTGATAAATGTTCTTGCTGATGAAATCAGTCTGAGTACTCCAAACTATTCATGCTTTTGACCAAAGAAAAGAACACCTAGTTCTTATGCTATTGTCCCAAGAACACTTACTTGCAAGCACTGAAATCGGTGGGATGTATTTCCAACAAAATGTATTAACCAATACAGTAATGGTGGAGGTGCTAATAAAATTAGGAGTTTAAGCATTGGTCTATGTTTTTTTTCCAATCATATTCCCTATGTGCATCCTATTTTAGTAGGTTTCAAACTCACTTAAGTATATGTATGTTTTGGGCATGCCCTGTTGGAACAAACCTGGAAAGGTCAGGCTGGATAAACTGAGGTAACATTTGGGATGAGTTGGGAGAACATTAGACAGGCGATATTCAATGTCAGCATAGCTAGGTGAACGGAAGGAGCTTTGACAGAATCAACACACTTAAGGATTTAGCACCTTAAAAGGGGGCCACTGCATGTTAGACCCTGCTCTTTTGACAGTGTTTTTGTTGTTCGTTTTGACTTTGGACACACCTCAAACCCCCTTTTGGGGGAGAGGGAAACTCTCCTCCATGATTAGTAATACTGTGCCCTTGACCTTTCTCTGCTTGCTGACTTCTTCTGAATGCTGCGTTCTTGCTAGATCCAGACGGAGAGGCGGGTAAGAAATAAATTGTTGTTATTATTATTATTATTATTATTATTATTATTATTATTATTACTACTGGGTTCTCTTCCTCCGCCGCCCGCGCCGGGTCCTCCGCTGCCGCCCCCGTTGGGTCAGCCGCCGCCCCCAGGTCCCCCGCCACCGCCGGGTCTTCCTCCTCCTCCGCCGGGTCCCCTGCCACCGGGTCCCCTCCCCCAGCCGCCGGGTCAGCCTCCAGGTCCTCCGCTGCCACCAGGTCCTCCACCGCCAGGCTCGTGAGGCCAGAGGCTGTGCGGAAGAGGCGGGAGAGGGCCGGATCCGGAAGTGATGTAATCGGCCCTCTCCTGCCTCTTCCGTGCGGCCTCTGGCCTCACGAGCCCGGCAGCGGTGGCGAAGGACCTGGCGGTGGTGGAGGACCCGGCGGTGGAGGACCCGGCGGCAGCAGTCCTGGCGGCGGTGGCGGCGGCGGAGCCCGGGAAGTGGCCGCCCCAGCAGGTAAGTGCCCCCCCTCGCGCCTCGCACTCCTTACCTGCAGCGCTACTGAGGGACAGGCCGCGAAGCACCGGAGGGAAGCGGACGCCCCTGCAGGTAAGGAGCGTGAGGCGTGAGGGGGAGCACTTACCTGCTGGGGCGGCTGCTTCCCGGGCTCCGCCACCGCCACCGCTGCCGGGTCTACCGCCGCTCGTCGCTGCTCGCTGCCACCGCCACGTGACCTCCCGCCACCCCAGTTTCCCCCTGCTGCCCCCCGGTTGGCCCAGATTGGCCTAGGTTTCCCGGTTAGGACCGGGAAACCCCGGGCAATCTGGTCACCCTATGCTAAATGGATTTATCCTATTATTTGAACCCAGGGCTGAGGCTGACCTAGCTATAGCAGTGCAGTTATGATACTGAAGGAAGTACTATTTAATAAACAAAAGCTACTACTTTTTGTCAGAAAGGAAGTCCATCTTTAGCATATTTTTCTTTCATTCTCAATCAGAATCAAAACAGCCTAAAAATAAATGTGTCCCTTTATAGCTTGGCTCCTACTGCATGAAATTTGACCTCAATTTAATCAACATTTTTTTTGTTAATCTAGTCATCTTCTCATTAAACCAATTATATCTTGCATCCCTAATACACATGCATAAATGTGTGCTGAATTACAGCCTTGTGATGTGAAGCAAAATGATAATAACACATCAAAAAGCTAAGCACTTCTTTATGTACCTGTTTTTTTCTAATATTTTCTCTGATACTTGATTATTCTAAGATGTTATCAACCCTCTATTCTTCTATGCCCTTAATACTCAGCAGAAGAAATCTCCCAAGCTATTCAAATCATCAGATTCACATTTTTTTCCCTTGTGTTTTTAAAGAGAGCATAGAATTGCCCCATACAAAAAAGATGAAAAGATGTATTAGGAATTTTTCACCAAGCTGCTGTTTCTAAAGCAGCCGTACACACTGCACTGAATGTCTGAAAGCTTCAAAAACAAGTGAAGGATGAAAGGAGTTAGATGAACTTAGTGCATTTCAGCCATTGGCCCGTTTCTCACCACAGCCTAAGTTCATAACACAGGGCAGTTGGAAAAAGAATGTCCCTCCTACATACAGGAGAAATTGCTGCTTCCAAAGTTCTACAATAGACAGTTGGGGCATCAACCAAGAAAGATGGCTGTATTTTTCTGCAGAAATCTCAGATGATACAACAACCAAACTGTGTCATAGTGTAACAATTTTTCAATAACTTCAAAACTAAGTACCAAGAGGAGCAGTTTTAAAAATTATGGGCCATTTGTAGAAGAGGATGCTAAACTCCTGTGATTGTTTTTAGCGAGTCATGAATCTTGATGAGATTTCCTGCTGATGCTATTTAAAGGATGTATATTTCCTAGGTTGTGGCATAAATCAAATATTGTGACACTTATAAATCACTCTAAAGAAGTATGCAGACCAACAAATACCTATTCCGGACTCTCTAATTTATAAATTTCCTACAGAGAATGCAAGGAAAATATAATCTTAATTTGCTTTATATGAATAACAAGGATATAAATACTTCAGTTGGTTTCTACCCAAAGCTCCAAGTGTGGAGAATCATTCATCAAGGGTTCTATCTCCTATCAAGATATTCTAAGTCTTTGAGTGGATGATACAATGTTGCATTGCAAATTAACTGACAAATTGTATCCTGTGATCCAAGACAAGAAGGTCTTAGACTTCATCATGCAGAAGATCTGTTACAGAACAGTTGGTATATGTAAGTGCTTTGTTGGTGCAAATCATCCACATTGTTTCCTTAGTCCACCCTTCACCTCTTTGACAGCTCCATAGCAAACTTAATGCCTATTTAGACTGCAGTGGAAAGGAAATTACAGTGAAGTTTTACTTATTGGCTAGTATATATTTGAGTCTTACATAGTTTACTGACCCCTATGTTTTGTTTATTCAAGAACAGTAGAAGTTAAACAAATGTGTTTGCTTGGCAGGTCACTCTACACAAGCTTGGTGTAAGCAACACTTCCTTGTCCCTCACAAGTTGCTCTTTGACACATAAATACATTCACATTTGGTTTATAAATGCTCATTGGCTGTGAAGCTGTTGAAAGTTTTAAGTTGATAACTATTCTTTTATAAATAAAACATGATTTAGAACACTTCACAGGACCTTTGATCACTTGTGAGTGAAAACATTTGGATAAAAGATACGACAAGCCCGCAAACTAGGGTAATAATAGCAATATTAACACAGTGAAAACATGGCAACATATTTCAGTATTTGAATGATATTTTAGTAAATGCAATTAATGAATATTAAATTATTTACATTTTAAATGCTGGCTTGTCCAGACTTTTGGCTCACCTACAGTGGGCTCAACTCATTTTGGTAAAGATCAGGGCACTAAATTAGAGTACAGTATATGAAGGACATGTGACTTTTTTTTGTAGCTACTTTGAGTCCAGACCCTTGATTCTTCAATTGAAGTGATAAATATAGAGGTGTTTACATGTTACATTAAACATATGCAGTCTGTGTACATTTGTGTGCAGCCTGTACACTTGTATAATTATTCACTCATAGCATTCAATGTGTAATAATCTTATCACAAATTGCTTATCTGTACATTCATAAACCCTATGTAGGTCTGCACACCACCTCACCTGTAGGACTACAGTGGGGAAGGGGACATGGACACATGTTAGTCCCTCCTCCCATCATCCCCATGTGCCTGACTACCATTGACACCTTTGTACGTGAGCACAAAGGTCTGACGAAGGCTTTGTAAGTGCAACTAGCTTAACATGGTTACAAATGTCCTGTGACTGGGAACCTTACCTTATCAGGGTTTCTGATCATGGGATCTTTGTAAGCACATTACAAAGCTCTCTTCAGGCCTTCACGCTCAATGTGCGCTAGGGCACATAGTTTGCATCATATCCACTTTAGGTCAACATGTGGTGCAGGTAAATGCCTGCATAGACCTATAAAATGCCTGATGGGGGCCTCCCTCCCCATGATTAGTCAGCCATGATGAGACCGCCCAGCCCTCAGGGATGATGATGAATGAAGCACAGAAAGCAGGCCCAGTATCTTCAGAGGAGCGTAAAGTTGTAGGCAAGGACTTGGGCTCTGTGAAGACCATTCTTATATAATGAGCTGCAGCTGGCAGGTATGTCCAGGCTAGGGCCTGTATAAGCCAGCTCCAGTGTTCATTGAAAAACAACATACTTTTGTACTTTCAGTATTTATGTGTCTTGCATGACCCTGAACTTCTGCCTTGAAAACTGGACTCCTATAAGAATTGGACTGACCATATGGAAAGGATCAAGACGCAGGACTCCTGCAGCTTTAACTGTTGTGATGAAGAGGGAATTTCACCAGGTGCTGCATGCATACAAATGACACCTGACGAAATTCTCTTTTCTATCCAACTGTTAAAGATACAGGAGCCCTGTCCTCCTTTCCATATGGTCACCTTACTGAACCTGTGTTCGGTCCAAACTGCATCTATTTCACCCTTGTTTGGATACCATTCTCAGAACTTTGCTTGGCATGACTTTTGGACTGCTTGATAAGTGGCTTTTTGGACAAAACCTCTTATCAGCCAGTTGTGAGTTGAAGTGGCCATGATCAGTAATTACTACTCTTGCTGGCAAGGCTCCCAGCCCAATTAGGTGGATTGTGTTGGAAAAAGTGGGCCGAGACAGGACACTTATGCTTTTGAACACCCCCTACAATAAGAGCTGAGTGATGGACTATGTGACCAGGTCATTATGTTGATATTGTGTAAAATACTGTGCTGTTGAATGTATGAAGGCTCAATGGGACCACCACCTTTTTCTTTGTTATAGAGCAGAGTAGTAATTCAAACCTTAGAGTATCTATTGAAACATTTATTCTTATTAACATATTGCTGAATGATATGAATGACTGCCAGTTTTCCTCTTCAATATCTCATTAGGAGGTCATGAGATTTTTCTTTTTTGCTTTGATTTCCTGTAATGGCTGAATTGTCTCAGTACAAAGCAGGATGTTTTGTACCGAGTTGATTGTAAAGTTTTAAAGAATAGCCATTAATTTTGTGGGAGGGACAAATGAAATACAACTTCTCTGTGATAAAAGAATGCTGCAAGAATAATGCAACTTCCACATGTGTTTGAGGATTTAATAGCAATTGCCATAGTTTCTAAATTGCATCTGATTATGCTGCTAGCTCCAATTTTAATAAAGGGACATTCCTTGCAAAAGAAACATATCTCAATTAAATACTGTGTTTTGTTTTAATGCAAGTCTGACTCATTAGCATTTCTTTGATGTCATGGAATATGTGCACAATGTTTTCTACTTTCAAGATACTGGTTTTGCTAACAGTTAGATGAATTTTGCTTGTGTTGTGGAATATCAAGTTAACCAAAACAAACAAACAAACAAACAAACAACACCCACAAGGCACTCTGGATGCTCGTTTTCCCTATGTATGTATTGGAGACTAAGGCCCCCTCCACAAGGATGCGCTTTTGCGCCCGGTTCAGGGATTATGCGCATTGTCGCGGAGGCGCATTTACTCCTAATCCCTCTGCACGGGAGGCGGCGAGAGGCGGCGAAGCGCATTAATTGATGTCCAAAAAGCGCTTTACAAGAAGTTAATGCGCATAATCGCTTGTTCACACCGTGAAAATGCGCTTTAACGGCCGGAGCAAAATAAAAGTCGCTATTTAACGCGCATTCGAAAATGCGCATTATCGGGGAGATAGCGCGCCTGTACGCCCGTTTTGCGCTCCGCTGGTGTGGAGGTAAAATTTATAATGAGCCTTCAAGGCTCATTAAACGTCTCGTATGGAGGAGGCCTAACTAGACTTCATGTGGAAAGAAGCACATCATGGGAGAACTTTACTTGATCGACAGGCACTACCAGTCACATTTTAGATCTGGGCCCAGACAGCAAGTGGCAGTGATAGTACAACTGATCAGAACAGTTGGAACAATCACAGGAACTCACTGTTCTTCCTGTGATTGGGTGAAGTCCTGGATAAAAACTGGTGCCATTGCTCTGACCAGTAGCAGCAGTTGTGGTTGCTGTTCCATACCAGCTAAGCTGAGTGGTATACCAGATGATACACATGCCTACAGTTCTCTGGAATGTGTCTGTCTCCACTAGCAATGGTGTGGGGAAATGTGTCAGGACAGCGGACCAAGCTCATGTGCTTATTATCTTCCACTGGAGCCAGCTGTTTGATTGGTTCCAGTTTTCATCTAATTTGTTGTAATTAAGTCATCTGTTGACCGTGTATAGGGTTCATGCTCCTTCCTCACAGTTTCTCCTAGGATAAACTGTGAGGAAGGCCCCTGCAGTTAAAGATGCAGGGGCCCTGCCTTCTTTTGCATATTGTCACTCTAGTATAGTGCCTGTAACTTTAACTGTTGTGATGAAGAGGGAATATCACCAGGAACTAATTGCATACAAATGACACTGGCTGAAATTCCCTTTGCTCTACAACTGTTAAAGTTACATGAGCCCTGACTTGGATTTTATCTGGTCAGCCTAGGCATATGGCCATTTGGGGTGGGCGATTATTAAAGTGTTGAGATTCACAATTTTGCGATATATGGGCAAGGAGGTAAACATTTTATTAAAAATAAATGTGGTGTAAGGGTTAACATTATGTGATTACTTATAATAATTATATCACGGTTCTTCACATTTCACTTACTTTTCATATCTGGGAAAGCTGAACAAAATTTGGCAGTATTTTGTATTTCAATCCACTTCCTTTTGGGAGCAGGAACTTGTTTGGCTCCTAAGCAGCCATTTTCTTTGCCAAGTTGATGCTTCCTTCCTTGGCTCAATTAGAAGAAAGCCCTAAGGGAAGAAATCATGTTAAGTTCCTCATGTTACTGTGTCACTGATGCATACTAAATGTAAAATGTCTGTTTTGACCATTTTTTAACCACTCACCAAAATGACCAAGCAAGGGTTCATTTAGACTAAAGAATGTATTATTCATCATAGAAGGTACAACTTCAGAAAATGAGGAGGTGCATAAATATTTATGACATGTTAAAATAAGTCTATAGTGCTGGGGTTGCGGAGAAGTATTCCTATCTAATTTCAATAAAAGGATTACAGCTGATTTCCCCCCTTTTTAGATTTAGGGTTGTCATGCTTATCTCACAAGGCAGTTTTGTTTTTGAGGCCCACCTAAGTGTAGTGAGCAATACATGTTCACTTTAGTCAGAGATAAGTCCTACAACCCCCAGAATTTTTTAATGTCTACAGGTGTATAGGATTGTGCCCTTACAGTACTTTCATCTTAGGGCATTTAATGTCTGGGCAAAAAAAGAAGACATTTCTTTTGGATTCCTCCCCACCCCATTATTGTCAGAGAAGTGTGTCAGGAGGTGTAGTCCAAAACATCTGGAAGGCACCATTGTCAATGCTTGTCGTAGGGGCTGCCTAAATGGTGCCAGGTTGCTGCTGCATTTAAAGAAACCAAGCACTTTCTCTGCTGTGTGGTGGCAGTGGCTAATCCCAATGCAGAGAAAGCCATTTCCAGCAGCCATTCTGTACACCAGCTCCGCCCTCTGCCCAATCAGGGTCGCCATCTGCCTGGGATTGCTTCCGCCGCAACGCTGGAGCTCTGAGGTTAGACAGCAGATGCACTGTATTTGCCTCGCTCTGGCAAAAATGTCAGTGTAAGTCCCGACTTTAACTTACATCTTCATGGGAAATCCCCACGATGGCTGTGAGGTGGCTGCTGCATCATATAACTGACACAGCCACACCATGCACCCACTGCGTGGCTTTCAGAGCATCTAGGAAGCCTCCTAGTGTATTAAACTGATGATGCAGGGTTATATTCATGGGAGCAAGGACTTAGGGTATGCTAGGCTGTTGGCAGAATGCAATCAGTGAATGGAAATAATTCCTTACTGAAATTTCTTTGCCTTGATAAGTTCAGAACTATATGTTGCTAAAAATATAGGGCTGCACTGAAAAATGGCAGCACTGTGTCTATTTCAATGTAGCTTGTGTCATTATGAAGTGCATTTCTTTGTCTCCAACAGTGATGTGAAGCAATAAAACACAAATAATAGTAATTTGGGGTATTAGGCATGGGGTAGGGACCTATCATTTTTAGTGGAAGTTTTGTATCTTTTGTAGCATGCCATGTGCCTCATGGGGAGGTGAATACAAACTTAAGGATCAGCTCTTTTTCATGAATCATACAGGCATTCCCTCAGATTCAGGAGTGGAGGGTTGTTGCTGGGAAATCTGTTTCTTTTTTGGCTCAATGGAGTCCTGCACATATACGACTCATTTTGCATCTGCGAGTTGAGCTGTGAGCTCTTCCCAAACTCCAAGAACTTTTTTGCACATTTTTGGTTGGTGGGGGAGGGGGAAAGGTTCTGCAACTTGTGCAAATTTCTGATCTATTTGCGCAAATTCTGCAATTTGGGCACCACAGCAGGAACCAAAATGTAGTCTAGGGGAAAGGCTGAGCCTAGGAAAACTCATAAAATTCCATCCCCCAAATGGATTTCTCTGACATCGTAATGAATTCTCCCCTGTTTATAAAAATACACCTTGTTATGAGCTGAGCCCAAAGCTCTCCAAATTTGGAACTAGCTTGTAATGGGCGAACACCCTATCCTAAGCAACGTCTTGAAACATGAGGGAGAAGGACCATAGATGGAGACTTGTAGGCTTCTCCTTAACTGGCCTGGATCCTCCTGAGTATGGTCAAGAGGAATATCTTTTTTTTTTTTTGCCAGATAGGATTTTTTTTTTGCCAGATCAGATTACAACAGTTGATATATTGCATGCTACCTCACCCCAACTAGTATTCTGTGCAGGCGGGGTAGAAGATTCTCCTATCTAAAAATTATATGTAGATGTAAACATTACTCCTATATAAGCCCTCCCCCCCACTGCACACACACATACATTTTTAAAGTAACTTTGCAACATCATGAGGAGCTTTTATCTATTTAAATTTGGAAGAAATATAACATGTGCAGAAAAGAAGCTGAAAACTGAGCCATCTGCTGTGAGCAGATGTGAGATTTTGTGTTAAAAAAATAATCTGCAAGTGCCTGCTTCTTTGATTGTGAAAGCAAACCAGAATTATCACCTGGGATGTCATCGCTAATAGCTTTCAAATGAGATTTAAAAAGCATCCATTGTATAATGTCTGTGTTGCATTAGTTTGTGTAGGAAACCTCTGACCTGCAGAGAGTCAGGACCTACTTAGTTTTTTCTCTCTTTTTAAAGTCCACACAAATTATGCTGTAAGCAATATTCATTGATTGGATGGATAGAAGCTAGCCTCCTGACTTTTTCCATGATGTTGAATATGTGGTTACCCAAAGGCATGCTGATGAATGGACATTGATTTCTTTAACTTTATTATCATTTCAAAAAGTCTGCAAGAATTTAAATAGATAATGACAAAAAAGGTAAATATTAGCACTGTGCCATTCCAGCATTTGGGCAGAAGTTGGAAAGGGAAATAGTTATAGAGGGTTAATAGGTAAGTCATTTTAGGAAATGCGGTGCAGCCATTTGAGGAATGTATAAGTTGCTTGAGGGATGGGAACATCCAAGCAGAAATCCAATCCAATGGAGCTGTGCAGTAAAGAGCAACGATCAGGTTGTTCACTTGTTACAGAGGTTGTGTCCTCTCTGTGACCTGTAAATTAAATAGAAGGCTCTAGTGAATCCGATTATGAATTAGACTAGGCCAAATATGCTTCTTTGAATATGATTTCAAGTTTCTGTTAGTACAGACACCTGCTTTTGAGGGCCATTCAACAAGACACCCTCAATGAGCTTCCTACCCCAGTGAGTCTGCCTTCTCATCATCATTGCCACCAGCTTCTGTTGCTCCTCATCTTCTATTTCACCATTTGCTACCACTTGTCTGCTTGACAGGCAGAGAGCCATTGAGCAACTAGGCACTGATATCTATTACTCCTCCTTTTCATGACCACTGTTGTCTGTGCTGGAGCAAGAGGCAGGTGAACAAACAGGTTGTTATGGTGAAGAGGAGCAAGTCTAGAGGCTCTTGTCAGTGGGCCCCATTTGGGATCTGGGCCCTCGGCAGGCGTCCACCCATGCCTGCCCTTGATGCTGGCCCTAAGAAAGGGAAGGGTATAGTACAGGAGAGAATATTCTTCATGAATCTGACCTCCAATTCCACAACCATGGCCTACAGGGAGCCAGTGTTACATTTGCATCAAGCCAAAACAGTGAAAACACATATACCTTTAATGAAATTGCCATTTTTATCCTAGTATGAATTGGGTTTTGTTGTTGTTAAAAGTAGCATTGTTGTTTCATCTTTGAGAGAAGGGTGGGAGGGGGGAGAGAATGAATGAGTAGTGTAGTTGAGAAGTAAGGAGTACATGCACATAAGAAGTACATGCAACAGGTGTATTCTGCATATATTTTATTCTAACATTCTATTCTATTCTCTATATTCTACATTACATTTACTCTGTATACTTACAAGTAACATGATGTAAGCATTTGAAGGAAGAAACGTAACCACCTAGAAGCAGCAATACTGTATTGTATGCAATCCAGCCTTGGGAAAGTTCTATTTACATACTGGGAGGGAATACAAAAGAACCTTGGGAGTTAGAGAGTAATAAATTGACAGTCTGAGGGCCAAAACACATGCAAGCAGCTACATCCTTTGCCATAATGGACCACTATTTGGCAATATAAATTGCAGGTGGGGGCCTCCAATCTGGATTAGGACCACAGCACAGGGGGAGGGTTAGACACCCCTACCCATCGCAATAGCATCCCAATCCAGGCTGGGACACCTGCACTTACTTTAGAATAACAACAACAACTACTACTACTACTATTAATAATAATAATATTTCAAAGCCATCAACACCTACGCAATACCCATTCTCACATACTCATTTGGAATCATACACTGGTTGCACACTAAACTTGAAGAAATAAACAGACTCAATCACACCGAACTCACAAAACACTGCATGCTCCATCCAACTCATGCATTGAAAGAACAACAATCAGCAGGAAAGAAGGAAGAAGAGGTCTGCTAGACATTAACACTATGCATGCCAAAAAGATAAAATCACTCAGAGAATTTTTCCACACTAAAAACACCCCCATTCATAATGCCATAGTAACAGCAGATAAAAATTACATACCATTTAACCTAGCACTACAAAATGAAGACTAAACACAACCACCTACACTCACAGAGAAAAAAGAAAAATGGGCATAAAAAGCACTCCATGGGAAGCACTACAACATAATACAGAACCCACAAATAAACAAAGAACAATCATACAAATGGCTCCGGAAGGGTGAGCTATTTCCAGAAACTGAAGGATTCCTTATAGCTATACAGGATCAAGTTATAGCCACCAAGAACTAGCAAAAATACATCATAAAAGATAACAGTGTAACAACAGACCTATGCAGGAAATGCCATCAATTCCAAGAAACAATAGACCACATAACAGGAGGATGTAAAATTCTGGCAGGAATAGACTATACAGACAGACACAATACAGCTGCAAAAAATAATTCACCAACAACTGGCCATCAAATTCAACCTTATCAAAAAATCTACACCATACTATACATACTCACCCAAAACAATCTTGGAAAATGCAGATCTTAAAATATACTGGGACAGAACAATTCATACCGACAAGACAATACCCTGCAACCAACCAGACATAACGGTTATAGACAAAAAACAAACAAACAAACAAACCACATACCTCATCGACATAGCAATACCAAATGACAAAAAAAAATGTTGAAAAGGAAGAAGAAAAGAGAGATAAATATACACCACTGTCCATGGAAATCAAAGAACTATGGCATCAGGAAAAGGTCACAATTATTCCATTAGTCACCTCTGTCACCTGCATCACATCAAAAAAACTATATAGAAAACCTTCAGAAACTGGACCTACCAAAATACATCCACACCCACATCCAGAAAGCAGTCATACTTAAAACATGCTCAGTTGTCAGGAAATTCCTGCATCTGTAAAAGACAGCATGACTTGGGAAAGCCCATCATGTCCGTCTAGAAAAACCGCCATGAGCGAGAAAGAGATGAAATAATAATAATAATGCAAAATTTAGAAAGCAGCTTCATTCTTAATGTAACTTTAATGGGTCTAAGCTTCCAGACCAAAATTGCTCTATTAAGTGGAAATTCTAGGAAAATAACAGCAGCTTGTAACTGAAGATGTCTACTCTGTAATTATTGTACATTACTGAGTTTCTGGTGCATATTCAGTATCATTTGTGCAGCTTCTGAAAAAAAAAATTCAGGTGGAGATATTTTGGCTTCAGTCCAATGTCATGCTAACCGATGTCCTCCCCTTGCAAACCCCTGTGCCTCCAGAAAACCTGCTTCATAGGGTTTCCTAGTTCTTGAAAGTGCATGGGGGTGCTGTAGGTGGGAGCTAATTCCAATGATGGAAGCAGTTCTGCTGGCAGAATGACAGCATTGGATTGACTGCACCCTGTGAAGTTAAAGGTGGATTTTGGTTCTCTAACCCAAGGGTTGGCAGAAGGTAGATCTCCAGCTGTTTGGGACTTCAACTCTCAGAAGCCCTTGCCAGCATGTAATGCCATGAGTTTGAAGTCCAAAATATCTGGAGATCTACTTTCTGCCCACCCTCACTCTAAGCAAGAGCCCCTGTAGAGAATCTTATAATATATGCTCCCTGTTGTGACCAATCCATATATGACCAGAGACATTTTACATCTAGAACACTACAATAAAGGAAGGTTGATTATTATTTTTGGGGGGTCAGGCAAACTGCTTTGTCCATCACCCAATGTACCAGGGTAACAGAGGCCTCCTCTACAAGAATTCGGCTTGATGCCTGGTTGCCTGATTATGCGCATCTTCTCACCATTGCATTTACGCCAAATTCCTATAAACGACAGGCGGTGAAGCACATTACCGGCAGCATGAAACGCTCTTTAAAGTGGTTGAAATGCGGAGAATCGCTTGTTTATATGGTCATAAGGCACTTTAACTCCCGCGGAAAATTAAAACTTGCTATTTAATGCGCATTTGATAATGCGCATAATCGGACAGAAAAAGCACCTCTTGTAGAGGTAAACATTTTAATGCGCCTTGAAAGAGCTTTAAATCACTCTTGCAGAGGCACCCAATGTGAGGAAGACTTGGTGCCTTCTTCCATCCCTGCTGCTGTCTTCCTCCTCCTATATATGCATTCTGGTGAAGGGGAGAATGACACTTAGCCTGGCTCTACAGTAGCTATCATTGTATCCACATGTGATAAGGAGGGTGGCATCAGGGAAAAGGGCAGATGACTTCCTTAAGGGTCCTCAAACATCTGGAGCTGACCCTGTAGGAATTTAAAGTAGATGTAAACATTTTTTATCCTAAGATGGTGCTGAAGAGCTAGGCAGGGCTACAGGTATTGTAGCTCCTGATCACATAATATTATCTAGGGTTCAGTTGTGGTCACCAAAACATGGAGAACAAGGACCAGGCACTGTGCTATCATCACTAGGTATAAAGCGATGAAGTTACTGACACTAGCTGGTCTACAAAAGTGACTAGAAATGCTGTTCAAGAGCAAAGAGGTAGAGCAACAATAACTAGTAGAGCCATAAAGAAACCTACCAGGGACGTCTGGTTCAAAACAACAACAACAGGAAGAAGCATAAATATGGCTGACTTCTTGCAGCTAGGAACTGAGAAGGTATTGGTTCCATGGGCCAAGAATGCCAAAGAGCTCATGCCCTGAAAAATTATTTTTAGATTGCCTTTAAGGCTGAAACCCTCTCAAGTAGAAAGAAAGGAAACAATCTTATGGGTTGCACCCTGGGTGCTCATAAGCCCCTAACCTTGAGAATTTATAAGTGTCCTATGCAGAGACAGCTGCCTCACACCTCCCTCTCTACATTTTATGTAGATGGACGATTTTGCCCAACTAGCAGAGGCTTCAGGGAGAAGACAATAGGAGGCTATGGCAGCAATAAAAAAAGACATAAGCCAGACACCCTGGCCTCCTCCCCTCCCTGACCCCAGGAACGCTGCCTTTCCCCATCTCTGGGCTCCATTTTGAGAGTGCAGAGAGAAGGCGGTGTGGTTCTCTCCACACTGGTTATGAGGGTGAGGGGGCAGAGAGCGTAGTTTCCTGGCTATGAGGTTGGAGCTGTGTCTCAAACCTCATATCCAGGAAACTGAAACATCCTGTCCTGTCCTCCCAAAAAAGCTGCCTAGGAGACATAGAACTGCTCCCTCAGTAAGTGTGTATTTGTCGTTATTTAAAGTTCACAATTGGTAGTTTGACCTTCAAGAAATGTCATGAAAATGACTGTCATCCCCCCACCCCAATTTGCACACATATCCATTTAGATTGGTCTACTGTTTCGATCAGAACAGTAAGTTAAAGGGTACCATCCATTTTCTTACTATAAACATGTTTGTCTTTCATTATGGTGGCGGGGAGATTGCAATATTTAGTCTGAAGCACATTGCCTGAAATGTCTCTCCTAAGATTAAGATAAATTCAGTGTGCATATGGAAATCCCAGTGAACACAGGTTTCTCCATTTTCTGCAAAGTCTGTGGCTATTCCGTAGGTGTAGTATAACTTTTTCTTATCAACATCACCATAAAAATGTGCCTCATCCCTACAACTTGTGGAATTATAGTTACCATTATCTGCTACTGTTTGAGAAGAAAACGGTGTACCACCAGGCCCAATGAGGCAGCAATAATATATCTAGAATGCCATTGACTTCACCCACCATGTACATTTATTGTTTCCACATGGAATGTCTGTAAGGATACATTGAAGAGGGCAAATGTGGGGCTGGAGTCCAAACTGAAGACCTGCTTGTACCAGCAAATCAATACTTAAGATGAGGTATTTCCATTGCATGGAAAATTGTGGTACTTCTCTGCCTCTGCAGAATGGTATGCTTAGAATGCCGTGTAAGTTATTGCTTGTGTCTCAATACTTTCCTATGCCCGTTAAATAGATGACCATGGTTTTGTGTTTTTTAAAAAACGTGTTCTTACTTTTAGTGCTATTTTACATCCCTGTCCTTGTGTTAATTGTTTGCTTCCATTTGAACAATATGAAGACTAGCCTGTTGGAAAGTAAAGTTTTAGGGCCAAGGACACTTTGTGAACAGGAACTTTCCAGATTGCAGCTCTTGACTGTATTGAGTTGTGTGTAGTTTCTGTCCACATGGTAAGAACAGCAATGCCATGCTTCTGCAGGCAATTAGTCAGAAATCTAGAGAAGAGCTGGTGATAATGCTAGGTCATACCACATGGCCTTCAAGAAAAATCACATCTCATGGTTTATTGCCATCACGCTGTTTAAACACCTCCTGTTTGGGTACTGGTGGTATAAATCCACCTAATTATTTCCAGCACATATTGAAACTTCTGAACTCTATATGCATACTGCGATTTCATGCATGCTGTGTACTTCAGAAGATCCGTACAGAAGGTTTTCAGAAAGAGAATAAAGTCATTCAACACTTGGTTTGTGCATTTTTAAAAAAAATACATCTAGTTGCACAATATAATGTGGCATAATGGCTAGAGTGTTGGACTGGGAGTTGGGAGATCCAGGTTCCAGTCTCCACTCTGCCATGGAAGCTCATTGGGTGACTTTGGGCCAGTCACAGACTCTCAACCCAACCATCTAACAGGGTTGTTGTGAGGATGAAATGGAGAGGAGGAGGATTATGTATGCCACCTAGGGTTCCTTGAAGGGGAAAAAGGAGGAATATAAATGTAATAAATGAATAAAATAAATATGTTGATGGGGATGAAAAGAAATGACTGTGCATGGACACCCTTATAGGTGATATATAGTCTGTAACTTTTCACTCTCAATACTCTGATTAAAAGTGAGTGTTAATTTTCTTTCATATCTTCCATGATCCACATGTATTTTGTGCTGGAGCAGAGGCACTGAGTACCCCCTCCCAAATGACATAAGAAGCCATTGTTAGACTCTTTACCACCTACAAGAAGTCATCCCAAATCCCCACAAATTGAGCGAAGAGGTCTCTTAGTTTAACTCATGTTGAATATGGAAATATTTGACTTTATTCACTGAACTTATTAAGTTCATTTGGTGGCTGCTAGCCAAATAGACCAAGAGAGGGGGAACTGCCTGGAATAGAGTTGGGCCTGATTCATACAGTGTAGTTCCAGTAGCACATGCACACGCACACACATGCATTCCTCTTACCTTTCTTCCATGGAGCTCAAGGCATTGTACATAGGGACCCAAGGCCGTTTCCCTACCAGGCACTCGTGAGATTTTGACATAAACTTAGTTGTTAAACTACTTGGTTTGGAACATAACCATTGAAGCATAGTGCCTCATTTGTTTTCATATCTCTTTACTGGGATTCAGTTGTGGTATAACAATTGTGCACTGGCAGGGAGAGGGATAAAGGGGGGGTCAGTGTATGCTTCTTACCTATGTACTCTCAATTAAGGTCTGAAAAGAGCCAACATACATACAGATGTACACAGGTGGGGTCTTGTGTGTGTGTGTGTGTGTGTGTGAGAGAGAGAGAGAGAGAGAGGGGTTGGGTGGATCACATAGCTAGCAAGTTCAGTCATCATGGTGGGAATGAGGCACAGTGAGCCTCAAGCTTGAGCACTTCCTTCTCCCCTCTTCTCTTCCAGAACAGCCATGAGGAGGAGATAGGCAGCTTTTGCTTCTGTTTAGGCCAAATCCTAAAAGGTGGTTCATCTTAACTCTTAAAATAGGGCAGCCTGAAACCATGGATTATGATGGTAGCTTTTTTCAACAAACCGTAATTAAAATGAACCACAGTTTAGGATTTGGATGTAACACAGATCACCAGACCATCTAAGCCAGTTGGATTTTGATAGGTTTTGCTTGGGCACTTCCAACTTTACCCATAGTTCTGCATCCAGGTCTAATTCTCTCTCTCTCTCTCTCTCTCTCTCTCTCTCTCACACACACACACACACACACACACACTTCAAATTACAATATGATTATCAGGATTTCAGTGTTCTGAAAAAGTAAAACATTGGCAAAGCATTCATGTGTGTTTCTGTCCATGTCTTATGAACACTATTGCACCATCTTTGAAGACAGTAGTATAGTGTTGTTTACAAAGTACATACTTGCATTGCAACATATATGAAAGTTAGATTTGCCTACCTTAATAGTGCATGACCAAGAAAGATACGGACTATTTGCAGGGCACTGTGGTATGTGCTAGTGAAATGAAAGAGAGCCTTGTAATGAAATCTCATTGAAGACGCAGAGAGTATGTTTCAGCATTAGGCATTCTCCTCATGTTTCACATAAATGCATCCTGGCCTCATGAGAGGATGAGCAGTGCATTTGCACTGGCTCATTCAATTTGAATGTTGGTAAGAGAAGCATCTTGAGCAAACAAGGGCACACTCTGGCGATCTATCTATCTGTCTATTTCTTTCTTTCTTTATTAAAAAAGAAAGGTTAAGTTGTCAGCTACTTACCCTGGCTGTTTATTGGATGTTTATCTGCTGGTCTTCGTGTACGCTGAAGGCATTCTTCAAAGCATCGTTGGCAGGATTACAGATTGCTGCATAACACAGGTCTGGACAAAATTCACCAAGACTGCTTTACAAAGTTGCATTCATCATAACATCACCTGTTGTAGCATTCTCCAGAATAGATCGTGTTGACTCAGGAGGAGGCACAAATGTTACAAATGTCTTTCTTGGGTTGTCTTGCCCTTTTGATTTTATTCCTTAAAATTGTAACAACACTGCAGGTCTTGTGCTCTCTCTCTCTCTCTCTCTCTCTCTTTTAGTGCTGAAATGGACTGAGACTATAAACGAGGAGGTTTGGCTTGCCTACTGCAAAGTAATATTTTTTAACAAAAGTCTGCGTTAGAGGCACACTTTTCTGTTAAGCGTTCACAACCATGATGTTGTGTACAGAGCAGCAGTTCTGGACTTGATCATTTCCTCCATATTGTATAGAATGCTTTGCTGAAGTGGAATCAGATGTTTCTTATTGGGGTGGTGTATTTGCATCTTTACTGGCTATTTTGGAAAGAACTTGACACAGTAAGCAAAGAGAATTCTAGGAAGAATGAGAAGCTGATTATTAATGCTCCATGCAGCTTTCAGGCATATCTGTGTTGCAGACCTATTTGGTTTTTTTTAAAAGCTGAATTAAGAGAGAAATGAAATATCCCAAAGGGGTATTTTGACTGCACGTCTGGAAAATACGTCAATAAGATTTTTCTTTCTGAAGATTTTCCTCCTTTAAACATGCATTTCCTAAAGTGGCCTTAAGTTTCTCCAGAAGCAAAGATATATTTCACAGCACTTGAAATGCTGCTCACTGTTCATCTGATGCAAAGGGCAAAAGTGCTGCTTTAGGGATAGAAATCTGTGGAAACTTTTGATGAGTTCCTCACTGCTAATTCTTAGTTAGTTGACTGATTATGAATCTGCAAAACTTGTTGTTGAAAATTCACTTCCTGAGGGGAGCAGAGCTTTTCGTGTTAAAAATGCAAGTGCACATGAATGCCTGCACACAAACATTCTGATGAGTCTGCCTGATGAGCAACTTTCCTTGCAATTAGAATGCCAAGAACCACTTGACTAGTGTACCTGAAAATGCAGGTACATAAGAACTGTGTAGTAAGCATCATGTCATTACTATTTGAGCATATCTTTTTATATAGTCTTTGGGTTTGAGTTCAGCCTCAGTATAATCAATAAGAAATAAATCTCTCTTTTGATTGCGAATTTCTTTTAATGTATCACAATCTAGTTGCAGATTGCAATATATTTCTTGCACATTGGGAATGAAGTTCAGAAGGGTTTGTCACTATCAAACTCTTATGTTGCATTAATACAGGCTTATCAGTGTTTTAGACTGATATTAAATCATTTTAAATTTAAGAATGTCTTACACTATATGTGTAAGGTAAGTCATAATAGGTATTACATTATAGTAACAAATTCTAATCCATCGAAGCATGCTGGAATGCTCAAGTGTATTTTCAGAGTAAGCTATTTTTCTGGATGACAAAGGATTATGTAAGCTATTATCATACAGATAATTTTTTAAAAAAGATTTCTAATGCTGGGGTGCTATTTCTGGTGCTTTAGTTTGCTGTGCACAAGAAAGGTCCAATAAGAAAGGCGATAGACTGACAAGTTGTCCAGCAATAAATTACTGTGAGGGATTGCATTGGTACCTCCATTTGTCAAGTGCTCTAGCTTGTGCTTTTTATTTTCATCTGCAGTGGAGACAGGCAAAGACCTATTTAAAATTGTACGTTAGGTGTGGGAAAGGAATAGAAGGGATTCCAAATTCTTCCAGCCCATTAAGGACTTCAGAGGTAATGAGATGTGCTCTCTCTCACTTTCGCTCTGTAGCTGAATTGTTGTAAGACAGATAGTAACTTTTTATTAAAGTAGCAAATAGTTTTGCACAGCTTTGACTGCTTTTAATTACGTCTCATTTTCAGTAAGTTAGAATGGACATGATTGAGTCAAAGTTAAGCATCCCAAATGATTTTAACAGAAGGAATTCAACTTGTACTCAAATTTCTCCAACTGAAAGTGTTTATATTTGCCTGGATCATGCCCTTTGTAGTTTTCTTCTTTTGGTAGTTATGGAAAATGTATAGGCGAAAATAGCAATATTGTTAGTACATTCTGAACTAGCTCCTGGATTTGCAGGGCAAAGGAGGAGGGTCACTGTGGGTTGCTGGTAGTTCAGGGGAAGAGTCATTTGAATCTGAAGAGACTATACTACATTGTCTGGAACCAGGGATGGTATCTTCACCAACTAATGGGGGACTCTCTTTTGAACTACCTCCTCAGCAGTTTTAGAGACCAAATCATCTCTGTCCTCAGAGATCTAGCTCAGGGGTGTCAGGATCCAGGACCATGACATTGGCCTACCTTCAGAAAGACAGCAGGAAGGAGGCCATGGAAGCCTCTCAGGAAATGCTTTCTAAAGCACTGGAAAATTTGGCAGCATTTTTCTCCAACAGTTGTGGCCAGCTATGGTTGTACGGCTTAAGTTAATACAGAGGTGCAAGCAGTTAGTGCTGGTTATTGTTCTGGCATCCTAAAAGGCATTCCTGGCCAGAGTGTTGCAAGGGCCATTGTGCATAGGGATTGGCAGGAAAGGGATTTATTTGTCACACTAGTTCCAGGATTTTTCAACACCCCAGTAGGTGACCATTGACAAAAGTTCCCTGGACTTGCTCATCATCCTCTTCACCATTGCAACCTGCTTGTTTACTTGCCTTTCGCTGTTGTCCAGAAAATGATGGTGGTGAGAAGGAGGAGCAGTAGATATCACTGCTTACACTGCTCACTGCCTGTCTTCTTGCCAAGGAAGCCAGTAGAAGCAATAATAAGAAAGAGGAGCAGCAGCAAGAACAGCTGGAGACAATGGTGGTGAGAAGTTGGGGGGGCATGTTGGGTGGCTTGCCCAAAAACCCTCAAAAACCTGGAGTCAACACTGACTCTAGGATTTCTTGTACACGCTTACCTGGGAGCAAGTCCCATTGAATTCAGTGTAGCTTACTCTCATTGTTACTCTGTACTGCATATCAAACACTGCATTCGAAGAAGACCAGAATGGCAGTTTCTTTAGCCTGATTTGGAAAGGGATGAAAACCTAGCTATTCCACTGAGCTTTTGGAAGCTTTGATGTTTAGTCTGACTGCTGCTGCTCTTCTTTTGGTTGCCCAGATCTTATAAGCTTGTTTTTTGGTTTTCTGATTTGTAAATATCAATATTTAATATAACTAACTTTTTAAATTTTAACCTGCTTTGAGCGCAATCCTGCTGAAAGGTAGTACCTAAGTATTGGCTTGGATCCAAAGGTGGCCTTCCACAAATGGAATGCCTCTTCTGCTCATGGAAGGATTATTGTTGACTTAGCCGAAGAAGAGCATTGTATAATTAAAGTGAACTGGACCAGAGATATTCTTCTGTTTGCACAAGCCCTTGCACAAGATGATTTGTTATTTTTCTCAAGAAATTCCTTCTCTGTAACCATTTATTGTGAAAGGTGATTTAAACATCTGCAAAGCATGCTCTAGTGATTGGGTGCACAGTTAGAGCTTCTGTAAAACCATTCCATCCCTCTACAGTACAACTCATGTCTAAATGCACTACACCTACACACTTCAGCCTTGATCATGAATCATGTTTTGCATTGTGTAGTGCAGCTCCAGATACTTCCTAGTGCAAGTTGTCTACTATAGCTTGAGCAACTGTTTCCAGATCAGCCCTAATTGGTGAACTCATTCAATTTGGATCCAATCTGTTGTAAATAGGTAAAAAGAAATATAACAAAATGTTTTATTTTTGCTCTGAACATCCATATCTTTGGGGTGTGAAGACTTGAAACATTGTAAAATAGCAAAGTATTTTAGAGCGGGTGGGAGGGATGGAAACTAACCTTCAGGGCTGGTGAGGTAGAGCCTATCTCCATCAAATATTATTTTTCTACATGCAGGAAGAGTTTTACTTGGGGTGGGGGTAATTCAAAAATACATTTCCATGGAACGATGCTGAAATGGGTTTGTTCTTTGCTTCTGGTTTTGTCTTGTTTTTATTTTGCATTGTTTTTATTCCTTGTTTTAATGTTTGTATTTTATGTTTTTAAGTGTATTATACAGCACCCATAAAATATCAATTATTTGGCAGTTTAAAAGTACAGCAAATAAATATAATATGTACATTAAAGGTAGAATTTAAAATGTGATTTGGCTAACTAGGTAGCTCATACCTTAGTTATACAGTTTTTATGATCCTAGCTGAGTCTCACAGCATTATATCATCATAGCACAGGAACAGACCTTGTTCTGGAATATCACATTACCTACTATCAATTATATACCCCAACTTTTAAATGCTAAATTTAGTGGAAGATATCTGTAAACCGTAAGGTGGGAGGATATGCGTACTGGTTCATATATTACAGAGAACTGGAATAAAAGTGCAAATGGCTTATTTCTCTTCTTTGTCTATTTTGCTGTGGTCTGGCTGCCTTTGAACGTTACAATAACACATGATGGAAATATGCCTAGACTCCCTCCTCTCTTGTCTTGCGTGCTGTCCTCACCTCCTCTGGTGGAGCCACGAAGAGGAGTTCAGAAACATTTGATTCTCTTTTTGATTAATAACAGCTTATTATGTTGTCTGAATCTAACAAAATCTTGTTAATCTTAACTACGGTTTGTTTGAAACAAGCCAACTTTGAACCACTTTATCATGCTAAACAAACACAGCCAACTATGACAATGTCCATTAACTTCAAAATTCTTCTGAACTTAAGATGTTGAGATATACAAGTCCCATGGAGAAGACGCTTCAGTAGTGCAAGTAGTAACCTTGTGCTTTTAGCCCCATAAAAAGTTGTGCTTATTGCGAAGCTTCCATTTCAAACACATGACTTTTTCTTGTTGAACTATGAAACACATTTAATGAATGTGAAAAATTCTTCTGTGGCAATTCAATAAAATAATGTTGTTTTGATGGAATGAATGATGCAAAATGTTTCAGAGTAATTAGAGGTTGGATTTTATTTTATTGGCTGATCTTAATTTTTTATTTTATTGATGTTCCATTAGATCTGTTGAGCTGTAAGTTTCTTCTATGTTTTATATGGATACTGGGAGGCTTATACCAGACCAATAAAATACCAAAGGCCCTATCGTGAATTTCACAGTGGGGAAAGGAATGCATCTCCATGGTAACCAAAGAGATTCAAAGACCATGAGAACATAAATCTCCTTTTTGTGGATAAATGAAAAGGCTTGGATAAAATAATGAACATACAACATATGTGCATTATTTTCCATGAGAAATTATCCAATGAGTGCCTTTAAACTAGTTTATAATCCTATTTAATTTAAAAATTAAACTAGCCATCTGATGATGCATATCATTTAAAATAATAATAGTACTTTATTAACAAATAGGTTGGAAGAGTTTTTTATGCAGTCAAATAGAGCTGGCAGTACTTTGTGTTCAAAACTGTCCTTGAATCTCTTAACTTTTGCATAGGCAACTCTGCCTTTGCCTCATCCAAAGGATAGGATGAGATGATGATATTGCTATGAAAACAACAATTAATCACTGTGTTATGTTCTATTTCCCAAGGACTCAATGACAGTTTAAATTTCAGAAGATTGTAATAACGGATCATAGTAACAGGGGTGGGCGATTATTTGCTGAAGCAAAGAAGGTTACAGAAGGTAGTTATAAAATGCCACGGGACAGTGAATTATAGGAGGGGATCCTTTCCAGAGCAAACAGTTAGCTATGGGAAACCAGTATTGTCTACACAGAGATACTGTGTACATCTGCTGTAAGACTATCACCTTTTACCCTGGTGCACTATAGATGGTGTAGCATTTACCACTACTTGCAAAATAGGATGTCAAAGGGTTTATTGAAACCATATTACCATAGTCTATTCGGTTGCCTTGCTCCCATTACTGAGTGATGCAACAACAATTTCAGTTTTTTAGGATAAGTAATATAAATAATGTTTACACTAATTTACCCAAAAGAGGCTGACCTATATCTTACAAGTGATGCATTTTATTTATACAAAATGATCTACCCTTATTAGGTCGTTTATTTCTGAAGCATAATTGTGGCTGCTTTTTGCCTCCTTCAAGAGCCCCCCATCTGTAATGCAATATTGAAACAGAATATAGGGCTAATTTGATTAGACTTCCACCCTCACACAAAAAACAGCAAAATCCGTCCGTGATTATTCTAGCTATGCTGGACTATTTACATCTCTGAAGCTCTGTTAATTTCACCATTTAACATGGACAAAGCTTTCTCTCCAACTAGGAACAATCCATAGCCATTCTACTTTCCATATTTAATAGTGAGGTAACATCTTGTTTGTGGCTCAGTTGTTTGTTACATTGATTAGGTTATATTGATTAGCCACCTTGAGTTCCATTTTCTGGTGGAAAGGTGGAGTATAAATCAAATAAATAAATGATAGGTGTATCTCCTTACTCCCCAGAAGAACTAAATTGCAGTTGTTGTTGTTGATATTTTGTATTTTAGATTTCAATCTTACTTGGAGTCAAATGTGCTCTAATATACATACATACTACCCTTAATTGAAACTGATACTAGGTTGATTTGTAACAAACTGCAGAACAGATCTCTGTAAGGATTAAACACAGTAATTTTGCAAACTAGCATAGAGTTTATATGTCTGGAGCACTGTTTCCATCCTCCTACAGGATGACACTTCTAAAAACAGAGGAAGCATGGTTCCAGCAACCACGGTTCCAGCATAACACCTCTCATTTATTAGTATTGGGAATTAAGCAGTGAAGTTGAACAGGTATAGGTTATTACAGGTTGCTGTCAAAGCCCAGACATAAATTGTCATGGGTTATTATTCCTGTTCAGTAATTATGATGTGTACTACTTTGAAGCATTTACAAATGTCTTGTTAAAATAATTTTGTAGTGGGGCTCTCTGGAGGACATATGCTTATTGGAAGGAAAACAGAGTTTAATTTTATATTTGTTGCTGTACTAGCAACTTAAACTATTCTGTGCGATATAACTGCAGGCTTATTTGAATTTTGATTACTGGCAGAATGAATTCAGTTATTTTCTGACCCTCCATATAAGGACTGTAGCTCGATATGTGAAGGCCTAAGCAAAAAACGGGGCTTGGGGGGAGAGATTTAAACACACACGTACAACAGTTTTTCTGCCGGGTTTAGTTTAGGACATTTTTTCTGTGTTGGGGAACACTGAAAAAACCTCCTATGAAATATTTTCTCTGAAATGCTTTTTAAGACACTACACTCAGTGTAGTATGAAGATTTTTATGTAAGACCATCTGTAGAATTAAAGAATGATAATCGAAAATGCATTTCTACACCAAGGGACTGCTTCCATCTTCATGAGAAGAGCAGGCAGGGCTTTTGCTTCCTTGTGAATGTCTGTTTTGCCTTTTGGGGGGAGTGACTTTTGATCTAGTTTGGAGCTATGGGAAGAGAGCCTCCTGTGTCTGCTGTCCTTTTACTTGTACAAAGTTAAGGGATTTCTACTTTTGAGGCTGCAGTGCTCTTTGTGTCCTTAAATTGAGAGCAAGCACCATTAGCAGAGTGGGTTTTACTTTGGAGTAATAGGGTTGCTTTGCAAATTTCATAAATATGCCAAATAGTACATTTTTACCTGCAAAGTTATAAGTGATACATTTTATGTGGTTTAAAATGGTAAAATGAGTTTAGGTTTCATAAGAAAATAAGTATTTCATTCATTTCAATTCTTCCCCAAACTTTTTTGGGGGAGGGAACCTGGGGGAAACACCCTCCCCCATGGCTTGAAAAATTCCATAAATTTTATATCTCTGTCTGTAGCTAGCTAAAAGACACAAGTCCCCCCTCCACCCTGCTAGCTTAGCCCTTGGCCTGTATGCTTTTCACAGCCAAACTAACTTTTCCGTTTCCTCAAAGACGCCATGCTGTTTCTCAGCATTCCTGTGCTGACACTTTCCTCCTCTCCATAGAATATTTATGAACATTTGGACTGCAATTCTGAACCCACTTACCTGGCAGCAAGCTCCATTGAACACATTGGCACTTACTTCTGAGAAGTCATGTGTAGTATTGTACACTTAATGGCAGTTTATATAATGAATGTTCACAAGATAAGTTTAACTATTAGATATGATTTTTTTTTTTAAAAAAAAAGACATTTCTAATGGGCAAAAACTTAATAGCATTATCTCTGGATGCTGAAGTGGCATAAGAACTTGGCCACAGTGGTAGAATATTGCAGGGCAGGCTATACTGGAATTAATGGCACACAGTTCAGTTTTTATTTAAGAAAAATGATGTGTGAGGACTATGCATGATCCATGAGATGTTCAGTAACCTTAAGGCAGCTCTAAACTTGTTTGCAGGCTGACCTGGTTTTCAAGACATGACAGCTCACCAAGGATTAATTTACTAATGGGGGCTGTTGCATAATGCCCCATACCCACGGACACCATTTTTGCATGGTGCGCCTACACATCTGGCTTGCTGTGGTTTGTCATGTCATGTGAACCCAGGTGGTAGGGGTTGTTTGAGGGTTAAACAATCCTCAAGTAACCTATGGTTTGTTTTAATGTTACTTAATGATTGTCTAAGCATGAAACAACCCATCACCTAGGTTCACATGACATGGCAAACTGGGCGTCCACAAGTGCCATGCAGAAATTATAAGTGCCCAGCATAATGTAACAACTCCCATTGATAAATTAATCAATGATTACCTATCATGTCCTGCAATCTAGGATGATGTCACATCTGCCCTCCACATTTGAAAGAACAAGGTGGGCAACTGGAAACTATGCATTAGCTTTAGGATGCCCCACTTCAGAGATGGAACTTCGAGGAAAAAACTAAAACTTCTTGAGTTCCTTCCAACCATAACTTTCCATGGTTCTGTAAACTCAACATTTTGATTTATGGTAGATTGTGGTAAAAAGCACCATCTATTTCTGTGAGTCTTCCATTACTATAATATCTGAAATGTATTTCCCCTTAGAATAAAATCCATCAGCTATTCCATTCAGCATTTCCTTTAGCATGCCATATTTCCCAAAATGACTAACTCTCCATCTGACGTACTGGATATTAAATATTTTATTACTTCAGAGCGGTAGATACTGAATCATAAATATATTTTTACATGGCCTATGATGTTTTAAATATATTCTAAAATTCTAAAATGGGAATAGCTTTTTTCATTCAAACATGAGTTGACTGTTCCTCACCAGAAACTCATGTCTTCAATTAAAATACAACCCTTACGTAGGCACTATGGTCAATTCCTGTTGTGTATGGTAAATGAATTCTGGTTTACATCATCATATTTCCTACTTTCATTCTGGCCATCAGACAGCCCAAACTCCCAAACTAAGATATGATTTCTAAATTGTAATTATTCCAACCAGCAGCAAAGCCATGTAGAACAGAGGTCTGCTGTCCAAGCTTGATGACTTATAGCTTATTGGTGTTCATGGACTTAAAACATTTTTCCCACAGAGAGTAAATGTCATGCAGTGTCCCTGCTGCCTCTTCCTCCTCCCTTAAATAACTGAGTATTTGTATAACCAAGTTTGCTTGGTAAGAAGTGTCATTGCTAGACTGGGCAAAGCATTTCGATTGTTTTGCTATGTTGGTGTCCAGGCTTTACTGATGTTAACACTGTTGTATCTCTGATCTTAGGCCATCATTGGTTCCTGTTATGATCTGGGGGTCTGACTCCTCATCCTCAGGGCATGAGGTTGTAGATACAGAATGAGAGAAGAAATTATCCCCAGAGCCAGCCCTGGACACAAGAAGAGCTTATCGTGTCAACTTCTTTCCAACCCAGGGAGGTTATGTTATCCTCTTCTGACTTCATGGAGTCTAGAAACCCAAGCAGACCCATGTTTTCTCCTTCCGCATCAGAGTTTATTTATTTATTACATTTATATCCCACCTTTATTCCATCATGGAACTCAAGGTGGCTACATGTGGTTCCCAGGTGGTCTCCCCTCCAAGCAATGACCAGACCCAAACCTGCTTAGCTTCTGCAAGGTGGATGCCTCATATTCCTTCAGACTATGTCCTGGGACATGGTCTGAAGAGCTGATAGCTCTTAAAGCAGGGAAGGCCCCACTACCTGAAGAGGCAATTCTGGGATTTCTTGTGTTGAAGCAACATTTGTGCTCTGCTGTTATGCAGTCTCTAGCCTGAGCTTCACACAGAGCTGTCCATTGTACTGAATGAATCATGAACTCACCGGGCCTGAACCTAGATTTTGCTTTGTGTTATTTGTCCATTAAAAGTGTTCTGAGTTGAATTTTGTTGTGAACTGCCCAGAGAGCTTTGGCTAGTGGGCAGTATAGAAATGAAATTGATTGATTAATTATTTAAACTTCTGCTGATTTTTAGTGTTTTTTATTGGATTGTTTTATTGGTATTTTGAAATTTCCTTTATTTTTAATTATCATTTTTTAAGCTGCCTGGGAGGGCTTTGCTCTGAAATCAACATTATAAGTACTTCAAATAAAAAATAAATATATAAAAGTAAAGAAAACATAGCTCTTCCAAGGCAATGTGATTAAGCACCCTGCAGAGTTGAAAACAGTAGCTCTGCTTCTATTGAGGGGTGGGTGGAGAGTTGATTCTGTGTCAAGGTGACAATTACAGAATCTAGTGTTTCATTGGTAAATCATTTTCTGCTTTTCTTTCTTTTTTTTGGTGTTAGACACAGTATGCTGAATATGTCCAGTGTTTTGTGCAGACAAAACATTCAGTCCTACAACCAATTTCCATCAATTTAAGGCTTGGCTTTTGTGATCAAGAGTTTTAGTGTTTGCTACCATAGAACTGATTCAAACATGTATGTACATCACTAATTACTAAGATCTCAGTCACTCAGTATCTCCCAAATGAATATTGCAGCTGCCTCCACTGAAAAACATCGACTTGACTCTAAAGAGTATGTTGTATGAACAAAAAGTACTCCTGATATCTGCCAGATCTCTCCTCTCCCCTCCTCCATGCCACATTTCCTGACTCTTAGTCGAAACCACACATTACTTTAAAATAAATGGATCACTACTTGGCAATGAAAATTGCAAATGTGGAGGCCTGAATCCAGAATGGGACTTCTGTGTGTGTGTGTGTGTGCACGCACGCCTCCTACTCCCTCTTAGGTTCTAATCTGGATTGGGATCCTTGTGTTTAGAGTAAAAATAGTTGTTCTGTGGTTTAGCCCTTAGAGTAATGTGTTGTTTGGCTCTTATGAATAGCCTTTTTGTGATGGGGGCAGATAAGGGGCTGGTGGGAAGCAGGCCAAGAATGGCCTTATTGTTTGAGCAGAACTCTGGCTACAGTTCTTTGCATTCTAGCTTTTGTGTTTTGAAGTACTGCAATATGAAAGCTCCTTCTGTCTATGGTGCTTGACCTGTGACCGCTGTTTCACACATTCAAGACTTCATTTGATATTACATCAAATAAATCGGAGTTGTTATCCTGAGATAACAGAACCTGTCCTTGTGGGCAAAGGTTCCCTTATACTTGTGTTTCCTGCTTCTCCTTCTCCACTGTTTCTCATGGGCCATTCAGACAGGTTGCTATGTTTCTACACCTATCTGCATTCAAGGGATAATAATAATAATAATAATAATAATATAATAATAAACAACTTTTGCTAGTCTTTACATTTTTAGCAATCCCAGATTGCCAAAAGGCCTTGATTCAGCTCAGTAAAGCTTTGAATTTAAATGTGCAAACAAATCAGAGGTTGTATTGAAGAGTTCTTAATAGGTTCTTAAGATATCTATAGATATGGAATCTCTAGAGTAAAGGAATGAGGTGCAAAGGAGTGGGAGAAGTGAGATGATATTTCATTTCAGTATACTTAAACACTGCAGCCAATATATCATTACTGGCTAGCCACTCCCTTGAGCAGTCCAATTTATGTGCAGGTCACAAAACAATGCTGTTAATTGCTATTGACTACTGTGACCTCTATTGCAGACAAAATAGTTGATCTTTCTGCTGACATTCCCTGCATGGGGCTGAGCAAAGATGTCATTTTTGTTTCGTTTGTTTTGTTTTATGTTATTTCAACAAATTGTATTCATGTTCCATGTGAAACCAATTATTTGAGCAAATAAGATATGTATCTCACAGATTAATCTCAATCAAAATAAAAAAAACAATCTTATGAATTTTCAATCCTAATATACTTTCAGGTAGGTCAACTACCACACTGTTCAGCTTCTACATCATAGAGTTTATTGAGTTTACCATTATTCATTTTTGCTAATGGAAAAATCTTTCTCCCTAATGTGAAGATCCACAACCAATTTTATGCAAAGCTGCTGTTTGGCTCACCTGCTGTTATACATGCATCATTTTGCTATTTTCTGAATGGCTTACAGCTATTTTAAATGCAAGAACAAAATGTGTACCTTCATCACTGCATATTGAACACAGACAACCCGGGTTAATATATATTGCTTTGCAAATTCTTTTCTCTTTCAACTGTGAACCATAAAAGCAAATATATTTCAGAATGGCAGATCTTTGGCTTGAGGCATTCTGTAGGAATAGCATCTACATAAATATTTCAGATACCTAAATGGATAAATACCGCAAATAAAAGGATAGCATATAAGTTAACTGCATTGTTTTATTTTACAACACAAGCAGGTAATAATAAGTAGCTAAGGACAAAAACAGCTGCATATGTAAATAAAGTTCCTAGTCTTTTTAAAGAAAATTCTGTATCAAGAGGACATTTTTATAAAACAAATATAAAATGATACACACTAAAAATACAAACACCCAGTATTATGAACCATGTTAAACAAATACTACAATGTCTAACTACAATATACATAGTATGTAACCTTTAACTCTCAACATATAAACAATATTTAACACTTGTTACAGTAAGTTACATGCATAAATAGAAAGCTAGAACAGCCTCAATACTGTAAGAATCAGGCATGAAAAATATTGCTTATAACCAAGGAAGGAAGGAACTCCAAGAAATAATCATTGCTTTGACATGTAAAGTTCTATATTTATCCTTATGTAATAGAAAAGTACATATGTCTATATGAATATCAAATAGGCCAAGACTTTTGTTTTCATGGTTATTCCCATTCCACTCCTAGTAACATCTGCAAATTTAACCCATGTAGAGCCCATACAGAAGGCAATTTTACCTCACATCTGTACTTGATGAGTGGTAAAATTCTCTTTATCACTTGTCAGAAGGATACAGACTTCTCTCCAGGGCAGGGTGGTTGTCTGTATGGGCAGGCCACAGGGACAGATTCCATGTTACATATCATGTTAATAGATTTCATGTTACATTTCATTTTAATGCATATCATGTTAATGACCACATGGGCAAAAAATGGCAGATGTTACAGCAAGTGGCATAGGAGCAACCATGGGAGGGCAGCAAACATGTCACTCAGGGAAAGATATGAACAGGATCTATGATGTGCATAAAAGAGGCCACTGGTTCATACTTTGCTTTTAGTAAACAGAAACGTCCTATTCTGTACAAAAATATAGAAAATTAACATGATGAACCATGAAGAATTCCAAAATTCTTCTAAATTCTGGTCATATCTACTGAAAGAAATGAGCTTTTCACACTCTACTGCTCTCTGCATTGAGGTAAGTTCAATAATACAATAAATTAATAAGTCCTAATTTTATCATCACAAATCCCACCTTGAATAGCAGTGTATTGGGCCTAGCAAAAGCACCTATGTGGGCCTTACAGCTTTCAAGCCACAGTCTGATTCTGAGGTAAATGACATGGGCAAAATATTGGGAAACATTGTATAGCTGGAATTGATTTTGCAGCTTCTATTATAGAAAGAATGATGCCTTGAAAAATGAAATTGCAATTTAAAAGCTCTTACTTTGCTGATTTAAAAACGTATGTTGGCAGAGAAGCTTATTTAACAAATCATGAACATATTGTTTGTAATATTGGGCCTTACTGCTAATATAATTAAAAAGAAAGAAAAATAATCACAATACAGAAGTTTAATGGATAGAAAAAATACAAAACCCTCTCAAACAGTTGCCTAAAACATATATGTGAAACAAATGCTGTTTTTGACTTCTTCAAAACTGCCTGTAATAAATATTGCCAAAAAAACTACTGAATACAGTGGAGTGCTGATCTCCAAATTCCTTCTTAATTTCCCACACCTGCTCCTTGCAGAGCTGGCTCCAGGATAAAGGAGGGTTGTGGGCTGAAGCATTGAGGAAGAATACAAGAAAAACTGAAAGATAGAAGAATCCTACAAACTTACCGGGATGTACGTCTCATTAAGCTGAGTGGAGTTTACTTCTGAGGAAACATATGTAGATTTAGTCAGGTAGTACCTTTCCATTAACTTGTTCAGTGAATTCTGTATTTCTTGTCTAGAGCTTGCCACTTAAAACAGAAACAATAGTGCCATAAAGGTAATCTGGGGCGCAGCCCTATGACTTGCACTTCCAATAGACAGAGGACTCCAGTTTTGGAGGCCTCCCCCTATCTTGCACCTTGCCAGCAAGTGCCAGGAAGGGTCAGAAGAGAATGGAGGCCCCTGAGCTCACATAGTTGACTGGAGAAGTTGATTTCTTGCCGCTCCTTCCCTTCTCACCCACCAGTACACCCCCTTTTCTCCCCTTTTCCTTCTCTCCAACTTCTCATGACCTTGAAAGAGAAGCTTTCTGTGCTGGCTAGGAAGGGTGGGGAGGGGGAGGTCCATGGTAGGATACTTGTAGTGTTGTCTGCAGCACCCTATAGCACCCCATATGCTATCTAGGGGCCACAGGATTGCTTTCTTAAGTAATTTGCCTTACTTAGCAAATTATTAGGCATGTAAATATAAAAGCATGACATGTTGTCTGCATAGCTGTGTGTTTGACAGTTTCAAAACAGCTGCCTCAGAAATGCCTTACATTTCTCAGATTTTATTTCCATAGAATGAGATCCCTGGAGACTTACCATTTATTTTTTATACATATATACAAGTTGAGCATAGATGGGGATTCACAGTGTTAACACTCCAACAGATTTCTGTTCACCCATTAGGTTTCTAGTGGGAGAGCCTGACATACTAAAGATGCTTCCAGAAGTTCAGCTCAGGTCTCTGACTCCTAGCCTGATCTTGTCTAAATCTCTTCCAGCCATAACATATCTTTTCCTGATCTGAATCTACCCAGACACTTTGAGGCTAGGAAGGCAGCAACAAGGGAGAGGGCCTTCTCAGTGGAGCTCCCCCTGCCCAATTATGGAATGCTGTCCACACTGAGGTCCGCCTGGTGCCAATACTGTCATCTTTTCAGCACCAGGTTAAGACTGTCATCTACTCCCAGGCATTTGATGACTTTTGATGGTTTATGATGAGGCATTTATGTCATTTCTATCAGGTTTGGTATCTTATTGTAGCTGTTTTTATTATTTTGTTTTACATTTTGTATGTTAGAAGTTTTATATTATGTTTTTATTATCTTGCATTGTGGTTTGTATTTTTGTGAAGCGCCAGAGAGCCTCAACTATTGAGTGGCATGGAAATCAATAAATAATACCAGAAGCAGTGGTAAAGTGTGCACACTGTAAGAGGTATTCTTAGCATTTTTCTTGCAGCTGTTCACCTGTCTGAATATGCAAGAGAGTTTTATAGAGATTGCCTTGACTGATTTACTGGATGTACAACTGTAGTAAAACATTCAAGACACTTCTTGCTGTGCACAAGCTTCCCCACAGTGCTATAGCTGTCTGCTATTGCAGCCATTACTAGTTTTATACTATTAGGAAAAGCTTTTGGCAATCTCGCTTGAAAGTGTAAGATGACACTGTTTAAATAATAAAACATATAGGGTTTTAGAAAAAATCTCGGCTCAGTTTCGAATAAAATCACTGTTAGTATTTACAGACAAAAATATCACAATGCCCATTTGATTGATAATGTTAGTTTGAGGCTAATAGCCTCATGGCATTAAGTTTCTAGCTGAGTCATTTATATTCAGAATGTAGGAAACGACATAATTCATCTTGACTTCACAAGCCAAATTACATTTTGCATAAGCATGGGGTCTTTTGCATGAGTTTGAAATATGAGCACTTATTATAAATACACAAGCAGTGCTGTGCAACTGTGAGTTATCATTTTCTAGATGAGCATCCTGGCCATGCTGTTGAGCTCAATTTGTATATGTGGGCCAGCATTTCTAAAGGCTCTGTTTAATGCACCTGTATCAAAACTCCAAAGGCTTGACATCCTGGCAAAACGTCGAGAATATATATCATGCAGAGGCTTACAAAATCTAAGCTTTGTAGATCACATCATAAATTGATGGGGAGAACGAAATTCTTTTACAGCTTAATAATCTTTAGCCTTAAGACAACAGTCCTCCTTTGCCTTTTTATTTCTCAGTACTCAAGCAAGCTCAAGGGATGGCAGACATTTTTCTTTTTAGCTTTGAGGAAATGATGAATAAGCTACAGCTGGATTAACCTGAAAGTAGAAATCAGATAATATCTGGGAGAGTAACATAACATGCACTATTGAATGATGCCTTTTATAAGGGGTGCTAAGCTTGTGAGTGAACTGCAGCTAAAACTGTTGTGGGGAAGCCTGACACAAAGATTCAAGCAGTGATCCCCTCTCCAGGATCAGTTCATGGTGTTTGCAACTAGGATCTCTCTCAGAGTGCTATCTACTATGTGTAGACCTCTTGTAGCCCAGACACTTTCTAGCCTCCCACCTTGTTGTAGTAGTGAAGGTATGAGACAAGCATCCATATTAGGTGCCCTCTAGGCAAGTCAAGGGGCTTGAGCTATCTCACATGGCTTGACTCTGGTCTAGATAGCATCAGACATAGAGCACATGCTTTCAATGCAGACGGTCCCAGGTTCAATCCCTGGCATTTCTATGTAGGGCTAAGAAAGACTCCTTCTTGAAACCCTGGAGAGCCCCTGCCAGTCCAGGTAGACAGTACTGCATAGATGGACTGATGATCTTAATTGGTTTAAAGCAGGGTCTTGTGTTCCTCTCTTATGCCCTCACCCCATAACTGGCATCATAGCTCTACTCTAGCTGTGTTTACTTGTCATTGAGTAGGAGAAGATGCATAATGAATTCAAAATGTTCAGAGCATTGCCCGTCACAAAACTTTGCAAAGCTTAATTCTCCATTCCTTCAATAGCAAAGTAAGGCATAATCTGAAGCAGGGAGCTGGTGGGGAGGCAGGTGCCAGAGAAAAGCAGTGGGTCAAACACCCCTCCTTACGGTCTGCTACTTGTATACCTCAAATCATGCCTATTGTGTTGGAAATCCAGGTTCTCCACTGAAAATCTAGTTCTGCTGACAGATCACCACCTCACTTTTGTCCTGGCATGATCTCTCAGATCAGTCGAGGGCACCCACTTGATAGTGCTGTCAGTATGCCATGTTTACAGTAACTAGTACATATAGAAAGACATTATCAGTGTCTGCTCTGCATCCCTGGAACTCCATTCCCTCAGAGACTTCAAAAGTTTAAGCATATTTTGGAAACATTATAATGCACGATGTATTTATTTGTTAGCATTTTATTCCACTTTTAGAAAAAATATCCAATGTATTTATCCTTAATGAAATGTTTTTCTTGAAAAATGGATTTCTGGCTAGGCTCATGGCTCATTCATGTGGTGCAAAATAGCCTGCAAAACTACTGATGTGATACATTAACTAATCCTATTAAAGGATGGCAGCAAAATACATGTATCATGGATTCTTTTATAAGCATTTGGCATCTACTTGAACTCTGGTTGAACTCAAACCAAGTGTATTATTTAAGAACTGAAAATCTCCAGAAATGAGGCAATAGAACAGTTTTATATGAATGATTATCCCAAATGAGTTGTATAAGTCAATGAAAAAAGCTATTCTTGCTCTTTTTTCAAATGTGTAGTTATTGCAATATAGCAGAGGTTGTAGCAATAAAATATATTATCTTCTCATGCCTGTAATTTCCTTGGGGACTGTGTAAGTGTTTCCTTCTTGTGTCCTCCTGGGCAACAGTTTGCATATGCCTAGGATATATAATCATGCCAACGTTAAGTAAAAGTTCCATAGATAGGAATGCGGAAGCATATGTTTAACTCTTCCTTTGCAATAAATGGGACCTTAATGTTGACTAGTTCCTGAACTATATTTTCCCATTACAGCAGATCTAGGACTTTATGAATTCAATGAAAAATTGTTTGGTATTCGAAATTTTTCTGTCCTGTGTCATACATAAATTAGGTGCTACAGCTTACGGGGCTTCACTCTCATGTTAGTTCCTGCATCATACACTCTTTCAGTTACTAAATCCTCTTAATTAAACATTGGTTCTTTTTCATGCGATTATGTTGTGTTTTACCTCTTTTTTCTTCTTCCATTTAATGAGGATTTCCCCATAGATAACTATGCAAGTGAGGGATTTCAAACACTATTGTGCAGATGTATGTCTTCATAATCTTTTCTTTAACCAGTAAATTTTGTTGCTATAGATCAATGTCAAATTTGTGATAGTCAGGAATACTTTTCTTCTGAGTTGAAACAGGAGGAACAAATGACCAGAAATATTATTTTGGAAAAGTATTGCTTTGTTTGAATCTAATACAAGTGTTTTAAAAATTAAAACATACTCTTCACTTTTACATTCAGAACGATTTACTTTTGTAGTGTGTAAGGGACAAAAGAGACATTACTTTAAATAAGTGTCTAGCAGTTATATCTTTTTCAGTTTTACTCTAGATTAGGCATGGGGAGCTGATCCAGATCTCAAAAGCCGTCCTACCCCACATGCTAGTGTCCTGAACCAAACCAGCCCCCCTGTCCTTACGCTAGACTAAAACTGGTGGTGGGGGGGGGGAACATATCTGCTTGAAAAGAAACACTTTTTGTGAGGTAAAAAATTAATATGTTTGTTACAAGGACTGAATGGCTTAACAGTAGAAGGGAAAAATGTGTGCCTTTTACTAGAGGCTTGTGCCTGAAGAGTGATAGATTGTTAATATGGTGTCCTAGTGGAGTGGCTGTTACTGTTACCATAGTGGCGACTATGAGGTTTCACTTGTGTATATATAGGAAGGTTGGAACAAAATTGGTGACATCGGATTGGAAGATAGCTGAACAGTCTAAAGATGCTTACTGGTCCTAAGTTCGAACAAAGATGGCATGATGGAATGTTGGCCACACCAAAGCTGGTTGGCTGGAGTTCGGCTAGTCTCCAGTGTTTACAGCACAAGACAATCTGTTGTAGAAATCTCCACAGACATTATTGTAACCCTTGAATAAGGCATAACAATAAAGAAAGAGGCTGAATGCGTTGGGCTTTTCATCAATAAAATTGTTTATAGCATCCTGAGACTATACTTTCCCTTGGTGTTCACCCGCCTTGCAGCTATGATGGAATGTTGGCCACACCAAAGCTGGTTGGCTGGAGGGTCTTCAACAGTGAGTGGGCTACATTTTGCCCCCTACAGGGGCTGCAGCCTCTTTTAAACTCCCTACTTCAATTGAGTTGTTAACCATTGCATAATTATAACATTATATAATTATGGGAAATCTTTAAAAAGTGTATGAGGAAAGACTCAAACTTTTACCTTAAAATTTAGCAGCTCAATTGTCTCTAGAAAAAAAAATGGCTGAATCTGCCCCACAACTGGATTCTGCCCCACCAGGTTCTGATTTGGAAACCATGCCAGAAATATGGAATGGCAAACTCCAGGGCAGAATCCCCTCAAGGTAGATTCTGTTAGAATGACAGGTTAGAACTACCTGTCCTTAGAAGAAGCTCCCTCTCCGTGCACATTATTTTGATTTGAAGAGGGCAGGGCTCATGTAGTAAAGAAAGCATGCTGCATCTCTCACCCTGGGAATGATGGAATGATCCAATCAGACCTAATACAGAGATGTGTCAGAATTCCCTTCCAACAGCAGAGGCAAGGATACAGCAATAAATACTGCAGAAATGCAGCAGGAGGCTTCCTCTGTGGGTGAGTAGCTGGGCTCATAGGAGCCTAGAAATTATTGAATAATAATAGTTTTTAAGTGCCACACATTGAAGGTATTATTGTGACATACCAGTGTGCAAATTATTGTTTGAGATAAATTTGCCATTCAGTTATTGAGAGCTGCTTGTTGGATCTCCATGAATATAAGTTGGCCCCTGCAGGGTCAGGCCAACAGCTCTAGTCCAGCATACTGTTTTTTACAGTGGCCAACTAAGTGCCACTGGGAAGCCCACAAGTAGAGTTTGAAGGCAAAGCCCTCCCCTGTTGTTGCTTCCTATTAACTGGGACTCAGTTACATATTGCTCATGATACTGGAGGTTGCATATTGCCATCATTACTAATAGGCATTAATAGCCTTCTCCTCCATGAATTTGTCTAATCCCCTTTTAAAAGCAACCAAATTGGTGACCATCACTACATCTTATGGTAGCAAATTCCAAAGTTTAAGTATGCGCTGCGTTAACAAGATTTTTCTTTAGTCTGTTGCGAATCTCTGTTGAACAATTTAATTGGATGACACTTCGTTCTAGTATTATGAGTGAGAAAGAAAAACTTTACTTTTTTCAATTGCTCCAAAACCATTAATAATTTCATAACCTCTGTCATGTTTCCCCTCTTGTGTTTCCTCTCTTGTTTTTCTCCTTGAATTTGTACTGAATATTTGTTCCAGTGATGACAATAAATATAGCAACAATAACATAATTTCCAAATGCTGTAAAGGAGAACAAAAGTCAGATATTCTACTCTGTCACAGGCATTAGCTAGCTTCGACCATGACAACTGGCAGGAATCTGTTGCTAAATATAAAATGCCCTGTCATAAATCCAGTTTAAAACGTATTGTACTCTCATTCATAAAATATTTATATCTTTGGCCAATGTATCTTGACATTTGTCACTGAAGAGTAGTTAATACCTGCCTGCTATATTTTTGACCTCTGCTTCAACACATCAAATCCCTTTGAAGGAAGGTATAAATTGTTAAATTTTTGCCATCTATTAAGGGAAATAATACATTCCAGAAGAAGCGAGGTCTCATATAAGTCATGGCTTCTTTAGAATGTATCAGCATTCCAATGGATATGAGCCAGAGCAGGCAGGTCTCAGAATCTGAACCAGACATTCATCGTTTAGGGCCTCAGAGAGGATGTTGGGGGTTAGGACCCATAAGCAGAAGGCACCCACCCATTTCTGTCTTATACCATCCCTTTTTCCCAACATGTTTTTCCAGTCTTGGGGCTGGATCCAGACTTGCCTTTCTAGGAACACAAGGGCATGTCTGGATCCAGCATCCATACTTGATCCAGAAGAGAATCATGCTGGAAAAAGGGAGAAGGTGAGCACAGTGATTCCCCTTTCCCTGTGCTCACCTACTATGCTGTTCTGGTGGATTTCCTGATTCTCTAGAGCAGGTTTTGCAGTATAGGGGACTATTGGGGGAGAACTGGTGAAAATGGACTGTCCATGTCCTGTTTCTCCCCCCGCTTCTGCCACTGCCACCTTCCAGCAAGAGAGTAACATGAAAGGAGTTCTACCCATGTCTTGTTTGGATCTCAGCCTTAATGTGGCTTTATTTCTGAGTGACTAGGAGGCAGAAACGAAGAGAGTCATAAATCTACACTGAAGGCTAATTTGGTTTGAGACTGCTTAAAAAAAATTAAATCACTGGGTCAGTTGCTGACACACACTGCCCTCTGCTGTGTGAAGCCTGATCTCCCCAGCTTCACCCATAGAATCTGAGTGTCTGAGCATGGGGAGATCTGCAACCCTAATGGATGCAGAGGAAAGGAACTGATCTACTGAATGCTGATCACAAATCCACTCAACCTTGCTGATGGTTTTCCACATTGCAGCTCCTGGAGAAAGGAGCATTCGAGGAGCTGTTTCCCAGATGAAAGAATGTACACTTCCCATTTACAGTATTTTATGTCATTGGGAACACAACAAGACCAGGAGGCCTCCTCACCTCCACCCTGTTTGTGAGCTCTTCTGCCCCCGCCCCCCATCATGCTGAATCTTCCCATTTCACATAAAGGTGGTGGTGGCACCAAATGAGAAAGGTGACTGATGGTATCTGTTTTCAGCATTTGATGCAACAGCAACATCACAGGTGGCAAGGTCCCTGAAAATTAAATTTTCAAGAGCTCTGATGCCTTATTATGGGCCCAGGATTCTTAGGAAATGATATTTCCCCAGCAATCATGGTGTCCAGGATGCAGCTGAGCATGCTCTCAGAAGCAGCATGAGTGCTAGGGTCCCTGGGAATTGCAATTTCCCAGAAATCCAGCCCCTTCCTTTACTAATGCACTGGAAGAGGAGATTGTTTTTCTTGGTGGTCTTGATATCCACAATGTTGCTGCTTCCTTAAGCAGCTGTTCATCTTTCTCCAACCCAGCAACCTTCCCCACCCCACAGTCTTTGTGAGGGTCCCTTTCTAAGATGGGGGTTCATCTATAAAGGATTAGGCATATACACTTGGTCTGGTCTTACATATTCACTGGCTCCTGTTGCTGAATTATGATAGCAGAGATCAGTGTGTATAACTATCAGCTGGCCAAATGGATCTGTGCCACTCTTCAATCAACCTCAATTTGATTATTTATGGCTCAGCTGAAAGCTTTCACAATGTCTCATTTCTAGAAACTAGCTCTTCTGGCTCCTTAACAGCAATTTATATGCCTTTTGCTGATGCTGAATCACCCACCTCCTACAACATTTTATGGCTAGCCATAAAAGTTATGACGATTGCACGCCACAAAATTAATAATGTTCATAATAAAAACAGGCTGCTCTTTTAAATGTTTGTAAAAGGTCAGAGTTAAGTCATTAGCCATTTATTGACTGGTATAATATAAACCCTGCTTAAAATGATTGTCCTTAGGCTAAAAAGTGCTAATAATTTTCAAGAGGAATAAAAAAGGGAGTATATATGGTTCAAATTAATAAACAGTATAATAAAAAATTCTACAAAGTGAATATCACAACATCTTAGAAACATTATTCAGCCAGAAGAAGGCTATTTAAATGCAATATGCAATCACCCCTATGACATATAAAATGGAATAAATTCAAATATTGTTTTTCCCTTCGTGTAATAAATATGGTTCTTAGACATTCAATCCTTTTGTAGTTTCCCCCCATTTAAGGTTAAAAGAAAAGGGAAAATAAATTTAAAAGACATAGCATCTATTTTGACGTATGGGATCACATCCATTTAAGTAATAGCTGAGAGTTATTTCATATTTAGTAGGGAGCTGTACTCAAATCATGGCTCCTTCTCAATTGTACTTGTATGATACAAGCATCTACATTTTTAGGCACATTTATCACATCTGATGTGAACACATACAAATGTAATGTGTGAAGTGGCCCCATATTTACCCTTAGGGGAACAAAAATGCAGAAGGAGAATCCCTGTCAGCAAATAGCAAAAGGGGGGTGGCACTCAGATATATTTATTTTAAAAGAAAGCATCAAAATGGCAGCATACACAGTGCAGACTGTAGCCTTTTGTTTCATCAAAGGGTAAAATAAATGGGCCTAACACTGAACACATGAAACACTCTTATCCAGAGCTGGGCCACTGGTCTGTCTAGCTCCATCTTATGACTGTCACATGCTCTCCAAGGTTTCCGGTATAGGTCATTCCCAGTCCTACTACCTGAGAGCTTGTTAACTGGAGATGCCGTCATGCCCAAAGGTGTCCTGCATGCAAAGCATGTCATCTGTTGTTGGCATTGTGCTAGAGGGCCTTAGCTCTAGCGCATCATAATTAGTGTTAATGGAATGTTATTGTTGGATACTGCCCAATAGGTGATAGAAAGAATTACATTATTGGATTACATCATATGTTTGTTCAGGGGGAGGGTACTTTTGTGGGACCAAATATTTCTACAACCCTTCTTTGTTTCGTTTTGCTGTCTATCCTTCCCTAAATTCCTGCTGCTTTTGTGCCATTTTTAAAACTGGATTTTCTTCCTGAGAATAGTGATCCCAGCCAATCAGGGGTCTCATTATGAAGGTGCTAATTTCATAATGTTACATAGCCAGTCAGATTTGGCCATTCAGGAAAGAGAAAACACATTCAGAGTAAGGCCGTGCTTCCTGTGTGAATGGGGACAATCCAGTGAATGGGTGAACCTTCCCCCCTTTCAAAAAAAATCTAAAAGGAAAATGTTTTTTGCCATTTCTGAAGATATTCAGAAAAGTTCTCTTTCCATTTCAATCTCAGCCCTCATCTTAAAAAATCAGTTCTATAACATCATCATTAGGCAATAGGGTAGATATAAATTCTTAATTCAAAGGGTGAATAATAGCCAACAGAATACCTTACTTAGTATTCTCTTTGTATTTATGAAGTACTCACAAACATTTGAGACTGGGATTGTTTATAGAACTAGAACTCATTTACATATAAAGGTATGGTTACATTAATTTCACATGACTTCCTCTGGCTTTCAAATCTGTGGACTATCTATGTTTTTTTTTCTATTTCCATAAATGTGTGTGTCTGTTATAACATTTTACATCCAAACATTTATGAAATATTTTAGTCCATTCATTGTGGAAACCAAGGTCCAATTCCATTCTCTTCACTTCGTTCCTTTTGGCTTTTAATTCCAATTAATAAATGTAACAATTATAATCCGTTTAGAAAAAGCTCCCCATGGTTCAGTATCATTATATAATAAAAAGATGATGACTCACCTCCATAACAAATGCCTTAGCATTTTTCTGTATTCATTTAAAATAGTAATGTACTGATCTTTAGCAGAACTTCCAGGGCGGTTTACAGAAACAATGTAAAACATACAAATAAAACATGTCAAGAAACCATTTTTAAAAATATAACAAAATACATTAAATTGTATTTATAAGCCAGGTACAATAAAATTATATTTTATGATGAGAATATTGGTAGCAGGCAGCACTATGTAATATATTCAAAACATATATAGAACCATTTTTAAACAAATATGTCAGTTTCTTATGTCAGTTTCTTAACCTCAGTGTAGTAGTCAGCACTGAAGGGAAGAAATGGAGAGTTGCAAATGGGAAGGGGGAAGAGCTAAGGGAAATGAAAGAGACCCTTACATTTTCCCTAAAACGCTCCCTAGCCTGCCTCTGAAAATTCATGAACCATGAATCAGCATATCATATTGATCACAATTCACATGTTTACACCGTCATCCAACAAGAGCAATTTACACCCACTGACCTGTTTAATCATGATAATATTTTTAATAGCCCACTCTTTTACTAAAAGTACCCTGAAGAACTTGCAACAAAATAATAAAACCATGTTATATTATCAATAAAAATACAAATATAAAAACCATTTTCGAAAACAAATAACAAAGAACTCAACACCATGAACACCTCAAAAACAAAAAACAAAACCTAATAGAAGCAAGAGGGGAAACTGTTATACAGTGGTCACATTTACATGTTGCCTTCAGCCAGGAATCCATGACATGCAAGAGCAGAGTGCTGGTGTATGCAGCTCAATTGCTCCCTCTCATTTCATGCACAAGCAAGAAACAAGCAAGAAAGGGTTTACTGTTCATGTGATGCCTGAAACCTGGGATTATAGTTAAGTGCACCCAAGTAAATAAGGATTTGTAATCCAACAGCAGGACCTTACTTAAAGATGGCTTATGATCCTGGATTCCTTGGGCGCACTTAACTATCATCTTTCATTTGGACGTCACACAAAGATATCCCTTCCTGGTTCCTTTTCAAACTTGTGTGGGTAAGAGGAGCAAAGCAATAAAACTAGGGCTAATACATTAAAAGCCCATCACGATAAAAGTGCCTTCAGTTTCTGGTAAAAGAGGCACAAAGAAAGTAACCAATACATTCCAGTTGGGACAACATCCTAAAGTCTTGGCACTGTCACAGAAGAGGCACTGTCTCTCATACTCACTCCCCAAATCACCCATGGTGGCACCAAAAGCAAGTCTTCTTAATTGATCTTAATTCTTGGACAGGCCTGTATGGGAACAGGCAGTCCTAACGGGCACAGCAGTCTTCTGCACAAAGAAAGAAGATCATGATTGACAACCCGGAATTGTGCAAAACATGCAGAGGGTCACAAGTCCATCTCAGTGCCCCCAATAGTAATATTGCTTTGCCCTTGCCCCTGCCCCAATATCAAATTGGCTTCACAAACTGCTCTGATGCCCCTCAATGTTTTTATCAGGTGTTAGGTGGGGCAGGAATAAAGTGAAGTGAGCATCTGTAATTGAGGCTATGAGGGACTTCTGGGCAGAATCCAAAGGTGCACGTACACCTTCACCGATTTCCTTATGCCCCACCAATTCCTCTTCATCCATTATTTGCAGACCCACCTTTTAGATTTAGTGTTTCCGGGGCAGCCGGAAATGAGTGAAAAAAGGTCATTTCTGGAACAGGGCAAGACAGCAGAATTTGCATAAGGGAGCTCCACCGACCTGTCCTGATGAAGAAATGAGAATTTCCACTTGTTTCAGGGCTTCCTCTGGAAAGCGCTAGATCTCTGTGGCACAAGTGATGAGTCCCACTCTCGCAATGGAATCAGTAAGACTCATTGCTTGTGCAACAGAATCTGTGGAAGTGTAAGAACCCCATTGGATTCTGCCCTCTGATATGATATGGGAGCTGAAGGAGGAAAGAGTGTATTTAATAATAATAATAATAATAATAATAATAACGATTTATTTCTTACCCGCCTCTCCATCTAGATCGAGGCGGGGAACAACAGCATGATAAAATACATAAAACTAATTAAAACATGACAAATATGATTAAAACTGCATTAAAACATCCTAAAACATCATTAAAACATCCTAAAACATCCTAAAAACATTCTAAAAATTACACTGGATATGCCTGCCGGAAGAGAACAGTCTTTATAGCTTTCTTAAATTCTAAAAGACTGTTCAGGTACATGTTTCCCCAACTCCCATAATTCTTTCAAGTTCTTTTAAACTAAAAAAGAGCTCTGATCCCCAAAGCCAACAGCTCTTTGATAGCTGTGAGTACAGCAGGAGATGCACAGCTTTCTAAAATACTTGTGGTTCTCTGGATTGGGGCCGAAGACTTTTCTCTCAGTTCACAACACACAGTTGCGGGAACGTGGAGTGTGGGAAATAACGAGGCAGACACAAAATTGGAATTTAAACAGGGCCACGTTTATTAATAGATCTGCAGAAAGGGTAATCCTAAACAGGCATCTTCTCTAATCCGGCCTCATGCCATTGTTTTATCAGGCAAGACATTCACAGCCTGAGAGTGCTGCCTCAATGCTCGCCATCTCCCAGGCTTCCCCTTTTTGTGGTAGGGAGGCTTTCTGTGTCACACACACCCCATGCCGCGAGGCTCCGAGTGGGTAAGGAAGGTTGGCCTCAAAGGTAACCCTTCTCTCTTCCAGCTGGGCCATGAGACTCGCAGCTGGGGAGCCTCAAGCATTACCCATCACCGTGACGGTGCCTCTGATGCGCACCGACCCTAACCCGCTCAAGATGCCTGCGCATACCTGCCTATCAGTAAACGTGACCAAATTGCAAACAATGCCAAATCAACCTAATTATTTTTCCCTACCTGTCTTACGGTGTGAAGATGAAAGATTATGAGCAAAAAAATCCTACTTGGCCCCCGAAACGATGACCAGTGAGCCCACACTGCCTACAGGGAGGGAGGGAGGGATCCGCGCCTCGAAAAGGAGGAAGGGAGGGGCGAGAGCCAATAAATGGGCTCCAATTCCCCCTCCCCTCTCCGGTGGCACCACAGGGAGGCTGCCTATGGTGTGCCTCCACGCCTCATCTCCTACCCGCACCCCCAATAGCTGCAATAGCATTTGCAGTATATTTATCAGTCTACTAAATGCTATCATGGATGGAGATTAGATTATAGCTACACCCTTTTCTCCTGCATCTCTGCACTGACCTACATTCATATTAAAGTAAAGCAGACAAACCTTGGTAACATCACTGCTTCACAGCTTGTTTTCCAGTTCATTTTTTCTAGAAGATCTAAAGCATAACAAAAATGGCATCCAATTGCATAGTAATTATAATCTCTACCTCTGCTCCTCCCTCCTCAACTTCTGAACCTAAAATGGACAGAAATTACAGTCAATAGTAACCATTAAATCTGAAAATACACCAATCAAATACACCAATTAAAAAAATAAAAGTAAAGCCAAAAATGTTGGACAGAGAAGAAACAAAGCTGGAAATTTCCTGTTAAAATGCAAAACAAGCTGTGTGAGGATGAAGAAGCCAATTATATTAAAATATGTGATGCATGACAACCAGTAGAACATACACTCATAGCATGCTTTTGATGGAAATTGGGACGTGTATCAAACATTTTGTATATCAACGAGAAATAACCCATAGTATGGTGCTCTGGCTAGAAGATAGTCTTCAGCTGCTTAATCATCTGATGGTGGCATTTGTTACAAATAAACTTTTGAAAACTGTTATTGAAAGGCAAGTTATTTCTTCTAGATTTGTTTACAGTTGAACTTTTGAGATCTATGGCAAATGGCACTCAAGTTAAGTAGCATAAAAATGTGACTTACTAATTTGCAATATAGCAACCTCCCTCCCCAGATTCCAAATTACATAAGGAACTAATTATAAAATCCTCTAACTAAACTCCGATTAATTCAAATGGTAAGGATTCCATGGTAGGGGATTGACATGCAACAATGTATCTCAGCAGAGGATTAAAGAAAGCCTAAGTACAAGCAACAAATAACATTAAAAATGCTACCGACTTTGCCTGTTGTCCTAGTAATTCATTAATACAAAATCAAACTAAGGCTTAACAATGAGCCTAAGATGAGGCTTGGCACCCTCTGGTGGCTTCATGTGCGGGAATTTGATATAGCAGAATAGGGACAGTGACCACTCTGGCACCTTTCAGTGATTGGCATGTCTGGAGCTGCTGCTCCTCGCAAGTTTAACGGCTCCTGTGCCAGGATATGCCATGCCTTTGGAGATCCTCCTGCCTCATCTACTCAGAGTTATATGACTTGGAGTGGGGATGAAGTGGGTGGTCTCCCCAAACTCTCAAAGTGTCGTATAAGGGAAGGGCCGGGTTTTCCAGACTCCTGAGTTACGAGAGTGTCTCGCCCATTATGCCAGGCAAGTTGCCTGAGGTAAGGTCATATAGATTCCCACATTTTCACATGCGGATCCAGGAGGAAATGAATATCCCTTATTGTTTAAATAAAGAGTCTCTAGTTTATCCCAAACTCTGGTGTCCGTGTCTTTATTCCATGCTTCCTTCTCCGCTTGCAAATACAAAATCAAACTGAGGCTTTACAATGCCTACAATAGTGTATTTATGCAGAGAAAATGAAGCAATACACCGCAGTTCGGTGTTGCACACGTATTGAATCAGACGGAAAAAGGAGAGTCGGGGAATAGAGGGAAACCAATCTTTGGCTGAGAAGAACATGGCACCACACTCTTGGCTCTCAACTGTTCATTTGTTTTTAAAACTTTGCACATCATGTAGTGCTCAATGAGGTGAACAACAACTCTCTAAAAACCAGCAGAAAAAATATAAAAGCATTAAAACAACTCAGTCATAAAAGAGTCATATAGGTGTCTTATCATAGATTTCTTTTTTGTGATATGCCATCCCAAAGATATTGCTATGTTTTATGAGTTTCTGTTTTGCAGAGGTATTCAAAGCCTTGATACATTCAGTTTGCAAGATGAATATTAGGACAATGTATTTAGTGCTCCCAAAAAGTTACTTACTACTTACTATAGGTAGCTTTTGAAACAGATTACAGATTTGTCTTTCTAATTTATGAAAAATGTAGTACATGACATGAGTGCTATGTAATAGTATAACGGATTGCTGCTTGAATAGCCAAATCTATGTTACCATTTTAATTTCTCCAATTTGTTTTAAAATGTACTGTTTCACCTTTTGTATTTTGTGAGTTTCAAAGCAGCTTGTGATTTAACAACAAAAATTAAAATAATGTTAAACTCTACTGAAATAGAGGACAGTTATAGATTTTTTAAAAATCGACTGCTAGGGATGTTGGAGAAATCTCCAATGAAATCAAATGAGTTTGGATTTCTATGAATCCAACCCATGGATTCTGCAGCAGACTGGCTTTTCCTGAATTTCATGGATTATGTAGACTTACAGAGCAGTTTTTTTAAAAAAAAAACTTTCTGGATCTTTGTGCAAATTTAGTCGTAGAAAAATATGTAAAAAAACAATTAAAAGCCGAAAATGCACATTTCCCCCATAGGATTGAGCAGGACAATTCACTTTGGGGGGGGGATTTGCACATTGGTGGGGGATGTGCATTTTCACAAGTGTAAATATGCACATGTTCAAATTTGTGAATTCACACGATTTCAGGAAATTGGCAAAAATCAATTCTGTCAAAGATCAAACGAGGAACGGAAGGCACCTGACAATCCACGAAAATCATACACCCCTATCTACTATTGCATTTATATCCCACATTTCTGACAAGGAATGTGAGTGAGGCTGGACTGGTCTCCCCGCTAGCTGTCCTGCGGAAAGGAAAGGATTACAGGAAAGGGGGAGACAGGCAAAACCCACCTCAGAGCCCACCTCAGCAATGGAGATAGCACTTCCTAATCATCATGGTGTTGGATCGAGACTTAGTCATACTTGGAGATGTGACAGCCAAGAATAAAGCTGGAAAAATTAAGAGGAAGGATTTTTCTAGTCCTCACTCCCACCTTATTTCCCCCCTAAGGATTTTTTTTTCTTGAAAGAAAAATTTTAAATGGATTATGAAAATTTTGTTTAAGAACGGTGAATGCCATGTTTGTTTGTTTGTTTGTTTTTATTACATTTCTATACCACCAATAGCGAAAGCCAAAATCAAACCTAACAGCAATGCAAACATTTAAAGTATAGCAACAGACTTAAAACAAAAGAACCTGAAAGACTAAAATGCCTGGGAAAATAAGAAGGGCTTCACTTGGTGCCAAAAAGACCACAACGGAAGTGCCAAGTGAGCTACTCTGGGAAGCTCATTCCACAACCGGAGTGCAACAACAGAAAAGGCCTTCTTAGTAGCCCATGACCTCACTTCCTTTGGTGGGGACTCCTGGAGGACTGCTGAGGACGATCTTAGAATCTGGGCAGATATATATGGGAGGAGACGATCCTTCAGGTAACCTGGCCCCAAGTCATTTAGGGGTTTGAACGTTAATACCAGCACTTTGAATCGGCCTCAGACCTGAACTAGCAGCCAGTGCAGATGGAAAAGTACTGGCATAACATGATCAGGTGGCTTCTAAGACTTCACACCTCCAAAATGATTTCTAAAAATTATGTAATAGGAAAACTTTTCATTCATCACATTTTATTCTCACAAAATATTGTGGCATAGGTTGGGCCTGATAAAAAGTAAATTGTCAGTGAGCAAATATTTGAATGTGCAATTCCCTGGGTTATCTGAACACAGCACATTTACCACAGGTAGTGTTATCATGTTGTCTGAACGAAATGTGTTTTCCACAGGCTGGCTTGTATGGTTTATTTATTAAATCCAGTGCGGTTTATTTTTTTTTTAAAAGCCACCTTGAGAATCCATGGCTTGTTGTTGGGTTGTTCAGGGTGGCTAACAAGCCACTCTGCAGAAAATGTGCGGCATTCAGACAACATGATAACCCACCCTGCAGAAAAAGTGGTACATTCAGGCAACACAATAACCTGTAGAAAAAGCACTGCATTCGAACAACACAATAACCCACGGCTGAACAACAACTTACTCTGGGTGTGTTAGCATGTTTAACTTTACTTGTAAACTTTCAAACAGTCTCAAAATGTTAATATCTTCTCTAATACCATAATTGTATTCAGCAAGTTTCTGCCTCGCAACTTTTTCTAATCTGAATACTATGGAAGTAATATAAAATACTCGAGATATGTATTAAGCGAGGCACAGCTATTCATACTTTTATAAATCATGTCTGTTATTTAATTGTATTAGAAATGTGATTGTATTTTACATCAAAGGGAAATATGAAGTAGTTTTTTAGGAACTTGGTAAAGCTAAAAAATAGTTTTGTAATGAGAAATTTATTTGACTATTCTTTTAGAAGCAGGTTTTTTTAAAAAATTTTAAAATCAGACTCCATTGTTCTATTCTGATTACAGTGAAAGCATAGAAAGAAGGAAGTTAAAAACATTTGCCAGAACTTTGAACTCCACAGACTAATCTTGTGCCAGTTTGGAAAACTCATTAAAGTTTGTAGAACCTTCATCTTTGATCAAATATATGTTAAATATGTTAAAATATCCATTTTTATTTTTAGTGGCATGGTTTTGTTCTGTGTGTTTAATCTTCAATTACTTGTTAGGTTTTCCCCCCCTCAACCAACATTTTCAGAAGATTCTACTTTTTATTTATAATTGAAATAGAAAACTTTATAGAGTCCCCCCCGCCCCCCCCCCCCCCAGTGACACTTCATAGAGGAAACAATCAGGTTTGAATTTGGGGTATTTCAAAGAGCAATTTGGGATGTTAGGGGAAGGGACACTTCTGCAAAGTTAACTCTAAATCCAGGGCTGGCTTCAGGTTTTTGAGGGCCCTTGGGTAAGAGACTCTCAACAATAGCCCCTCCCCCATTCTTCAGTGAGTTACCTTCGTACTGGCATTGACACCTGCTCCTATTACTTCTAATCTTCTTTCTCATTGCTACCACTTGCTTACTTGACAGGCAGAGAGCCCATGAGCAAATAGACAGTGACATCTACTGCTCCTCCTTCTCACCACCTTTGTTATCTGGGCCACTTCAAGATGCTCTTGAACAAGCAAGGTGGAGGAGCAACCCCAGGGGGCTCTTTATTTATATTTATTTATTTGTTTATTACATTTATATACCGCCCCATAGCCGAAGCCCTCTGGGCGGTTTACAAAAATTAAAAACATTGAACATATAAAAACCAGTATACAAAAATTAAAACCATAAAAGTCTAAAAACAAACTACATATCATTTAAAACTGTCCAGGGGTCTGTTAAAAAGCTCAACATCTGCTTTTAAATGCCTGGGAGAAGAGAAAAGTCTTCACCTGGCGCTGAAAAGATAACAGTGTTGGCGCCAGGCGAGCCTCGTCAGGAGGATCGTTCTATAGTTGGCGGGCCACCACTGAAAAGGCCCTCTCCCTTGTTGCCATCCTCCGAGCTTCCCTTGGAGTAGGCACTCAGAGAAGGACCTTAGATGTTGATCGTAGTGTACGGGTAGGTTTGTGTTGGGAGAGGTGTTCTGTCAGGTATTGTGGTCCCAAGCTCACTCTTATCAGTGAGCTCCTGCTGCTGTGTGCCTGAACATGCCTACCTTGATGCCACCCCTGTCTGAAATTATTGGATATATTGTGGAACATGGGCACACCCCACTTCCTTTTGGATACTGGTCTAAAACATTTTTGCTTAAAAACTGGGTCTTCCCCTAAAAAAAAATTTTTTTACTTAAATATTGAAAAAAACATATTTTTCTATCTATTTACAGTCTTTTTACAAGTGAATTTAGGTTTTCAGTAAACCTATATTAAACATTTCTCAGTCAAAGTGTGTGTGTGTGGGTGTGTTTGTATAGTTATCATGTAGGCATATTTTCAGTTTTCAAGTAGGGGCTGATCAAGTGACCCACCAGTTCCTCCTCATTCCATCACACACATGCTGCTTTAGTCCACATGTGGGTGCTATCTTCCACCAATGTCTCCCCCTCCCCGCCGCCTGAGGCACACACTTCTATATATATATATATATATATATATATATACACACACACACACACACGCACAAGCAGAGAGCTTTGCGTGTAAAAGAGCTGCGTGTATCCAAATGCTGTGTCTAAGGACCCAAGAAGATCAGCCTCCTAATGTTGTATAATGAAACATTGCCTGTGGGCATTACTTGTTTCACAAATAAACTACTTTGTATACTTTGGGGATTGTGATGATGCTGTGGTGTAGTTCCAGGTCTTTAAGTAGATTCTCTGGAATTCTAGACTGGCCATTAATTTTTCATTTATTTATAGTAATGCATTATTGATGAAGGCTTCTGCCACCCCAGTCTAAGATTGTGAAGGTGAGTGCAGCAGGCAATAGAAAACACAGCATGATGCAGCCTGTGAAAGTCTTGCTCACACACAACCTTAGGAAGGAAAACCAGGCTGACAGTGAAGAGGTAATATTAAAAAAACACAATTATGTTTCTCAAAATTTCCTATGAGGAAACATATCTAGTTCTGCCAAAAAACAACAACCCCAAACCCCAAACACATTCACCAGCCTTTGTCTAATACTCTACTATATAAATTATAGCAACAATAAGTATTGATGATTTTCTTTTATATTAAATATTGAGTTTTTTGGATTGTTTTCTAAATTCGCATTATACTATGGAGAACTCTCACAATACCTTGTGATATTTCTTAAATTAGTAACTTTATTTGCATTCAAAAAATTTAGCCTTATGGGTTTTTCCCCCAGTTGCACAGTTGACATAAGCTTCCAAAAGGAGCTTCAAAACCTTCCTTGGCAAACAGTTTCAGTGACAGACTATTCTTACAGTGGTGGGAGATGGACTTGAACAATCTAGCCCCCCCCCCCAACCCCTACATCATACCCCCAGGAGCTTTGGAGAATAAGGAACCACTCTTCTCTGTATAATGTTGATAAATATTTTAGTCCCTCCAAAACATGTTCTGTCAAGCATTCCTGTGGAAAGCTGTTTTGTTGTTTCCAGAATTTGTATATATGCACAATTGTGTTGTTACACTTGCACAAACTTCTACTACTTCCCAAAACCCCGTTTTCATCCATGTGCAAGTGTCAAATCCAGTGCTTTGATTCTACTTGTGCAAGCCATTGAACAAGTCATTGTACTAGTGCTTTCATAGCTCATTACAACTTTGTTATTCTACTTTGCTTGTCACTAAAGGAACAAAGGCACCTCTTGTACTTTTCCCACAACATTACACTGGGTACAGTCCTCACTGTTTACAGCCCTAAAAAGTTTGTGCTGAGGTTTTTCTACATTTGTCTGATAATGAGCACTCCATTGCTATGTATATTCAGTGCTCATCTGCAGGCTATTGTAACCATGCATGTCAACTCTTGGGTCTTGGGTCTTTTCTGTTGCAAGTTGCATACAAATGCCGTTTTCCATATTTCTGGTTTAGTCTTTAGAAACTGGGGTGTGTGTGTCTTTGAAATGATTATGTCAATGGAATTATGGGATGAATGGTATTCAGAGTGCATATATTTTATACTATCCTGCTTGCTTTGTGCACATACTGTGACTTTTCATATTGACCTGGTCCTCACCACACGATAACCCCCTTGTTTGTTTCAAGGTGGTTTGTTGTGACATCTGAACTCAGAGTGGTTCCCTCATTGTGGTTTGTTAACCATGCACAAGCTACCCAGAAAACCCATGGTTTGTTGTTAAGCTGTTCAAGGTTGCTTGTTTTCAGGGTGGCTTGTTGTGATGTCCAAGCTCAGCAGAGTGGCTTGTGTGTAGCATGTCAGAAAAGGCTACAGAGCCTGGTCACTCCTTGCAATCCCGCTAACAATATTTCTGTATCATGTCTTGAAATGACTGTTCAGTTTACTCCTCTACTTTGTTGCCTCCATAGACATCATACCCCCCCCCCCCCATCTTCAGGGAAATGTGTGCAAATTTAACATGGGTTTTTTTTTCACTTTCAAGGAGATCAGCACAAATTTAACTTAAATAAATCGAAGAGATTTAGACAAATTTGTTAAAGCACAGTAGTTATTGTGCTTTAGCAAATATGTGCAAATCTCCCTGAAATAAATAAATAGATAAATAAAGTTAAATTTGTGCAAATCTGCCCAAAGGTGGGGAACAAACTAAACATGCGCAAATCTCCTCGAGGTGAAAAGAAAGTTCTACAAAATAAACCCTATTCCACTAATGAGTGCTTTTGCACTCATTAGTAGAATGGATTGCTATGGTTGTGTAGCAAAAGCTTATGGGATATGTGCTGGGAGCTAAATTTTTATGTTGCAACTGATTTGTTATTTTGCAAGTCTTGTAAAATGTGCATGTTGCAACTTATATTCTTGATCTAGCAGCTTTTGTGTTCAGTATATTGATTCTTGTATACTATCTGCATAGTTTATATAGTTTTTGCTATGGACAATAATATTACATTAATATCTGATTTAGAGAGTGTTATAAGAGTCTGTTGTGCGTTCCAGAGGTGATCAGCAAAGCAGTTCTCTAGTAGGAACTGCTGGCTACCATTGAAAGACCCCTTATTCAAAACTGGTGAAAGTCTAGGCTAAAACTATAAGCCTATCTACACTACTGCTTTAAAACAGTTTATAACAGTTTTAAACCGTTATTAACCGGTTTAAAACTGTTATAAACTGTTTTATAGCAGTAGTGTAGATAGACTCTATGTTTTTTTCCCCTGGGAAAGATGAGGTGTGGAAATTGCATAAGAACAAAAAGGAGCTGTGGTGTTGTGCCCAAAACTATGAGCTGAGAAGTCTCTGGTTCAAATCACTCCTTAGTCATGGCTGCCTTCCATGTACAGTATGGGAATAATAGTATTGTCTGTAGCTAGCCTTCCATCAACTTACAGTCTGGGAATGCTAATAAAGACCTACATTTTAGGATGGTTGTAACAATCACTGAAGTTCAAAGTATATTAACAATTTTGAACACTCAGAAAGTGTCCTAAATAGATTAATCATGCTTCACGTTTATATAATATTCTTTCAATGTCTTAAGAGTTTCATGTACAATAAATCAACAAGTAAATAAACAATGTAGTTTCTCAGCAGGAATCAGAAGCAATCAGTAGAAACTCCTAGCTTCACAGTGGTGATTCACTTAATAAGCCCAATTATTTTGTTTAAATCAAAATCGCTACAGGAGAGCCTATCTGAGATGGCAGCCAATTCAGAAGCCTTCCACATTTTATTTATTTTTTTCCTCAGGATTTACTATGAAGGTCTTTTTTATTGGTTTTGACTCTTTCTTCTTAGTCTGTCCTGCCTTATGCATTCTCTACCTTGTGCTGATTGACAGGAGCTTCTGGCACTTAATAAATCCAGTTATTTGAGATATTCCATTTCTTTCCTTCTACTCCTATATTCTTTCAGTGTAGGAGAAGTGAGCAGAACAAACCTATCCACAGCTTTGTACAGTAAATCATTCCTCTAGGTAAAAGTGAAATGACTAGTGTGGTGCCCAAAGGAATATTTTAGCTTGTCATTCTTCTTCCAAAGGTGAAAACAGTCTGCTAACTTTACTGCTCCTTGAAAGGGGAAGAGAATGAACTGCTTAAAATGAATGCTCTCTTATGGTGCATCATTCAAAGCTTTTTCCTTCAGCTTGGAAATAGTTCACTTTGCTGCTCATGTCACATACAGATTCTTTCCCCATGCCCATCTCTGCAATTTTTTATGTTCTTGATATGGCATTCCATAAAACAGACTGGCTTAGAAGTGAATTATGGTTTTAGTGGCATTTGTTTTAAGATGTAAGTGGGATTTCTTAGTTCTGTAAGTAATAATATTCAATTCCTTTACAAGCACGCTTGAAGAAAGGTTAAAAATGCTCAGACACCTGAGGGATTGACTACATGACTCATTCCCTTTCCTCCAGGAACTCTAAGAATGGTAGTGCTGAAAGGGGATCTTGGACTCTATTAGAGATTGAATCTTGGAATTGTGATTTTTGATGGTACTTGCAGTACCATCAAAAGAACTGCAATTCCAAAGATTCTTTATGGAAAGCCATGATCAAGTGTTCTAAACTGGTAAACATTTGAACTTTAGATCTTCCCTTATAAACTAACCAGTTAATTATGACATGAGCTTTTGTAGGCTTCGTGAGATGAATGCCTTTTCAACATTTATATCCATCAATAACAACCACTGTTGTCCAATCAATAAGCTACCAAGTATATCTTTTTATATCACCAAGGGAAGGGGTCCCTTTTCTTTCTGAAATTTTCCTAGTGGAAGTAAAAATAAAACCTACCTCTGGAACACACACATCTCCCCATAACAGACATGTTCAAGCATTTCAGAAGAAGTGCAAAACAAGAATCTATTCTTCATAGGCATGCTGATCTTATTGATCAATGGTACTGTCAGTAAATTAAGTGGGAGCACCAAACTGTGATTGGAAGAAGCAAGTTAGTGCAAAGGATTCATGTGTATAATTTCAAAAATCTATCCCCCTACGACAATTTATATTTTGCTAGCGTGCCTGCCATAGTCTTGAAAAATGAGGTGCGGGTAGAGGAGAGAGAACTAATCATAGAACATACATTGGTGTGTTTTGAAAAGGAAAAAAAAACTTTTTTTATTCCAAATCTTTTGACATTGTTCCCCCTTTCAAATCATGTGCTAGCTTGCCTAATAAGAATTCAGTAAAGAAAATTAACTTTAATTGAAGTCAACGTAGGCATATTTACATCAGCTGCATATCCAGTGTAGTCACAGCTCAATCAGGCAGTCTCTAAACATGGACGATGTAAACAACCATTTGCCATCCCCAAGTGCTGTCACTAGCTGTGAAAAAGGTGCAAAAAACAAATCTTCATCTTTTGCATCATTAGGCACATATAGTGGTGACCTCTTTAAGCACAGGATCCAGAGTTTCTCTGCTATATGGTAGTCAGTGAGCACCACTGAAACAGAAACAAGGTAATTAATCACCTAGGATTTTTTTTTTTTTTGGCCAAATCCCTTATACTGAGCAACTCACTAAACACTGATCAAATGAGAACAAGTGAACCCTAATACTGGGCTTTTAATTTTATTTTGTTAACAAAGAATTTTCAGTGGAAAGGCAGCAGGCAGAGAAGGAATGGTGCAACTTTGCAAGCGTAGAAATTTGTAATGCTGCTTGGAAGGGTCATTTTCTTCCTTGAGGTCGGCATCCTTCTGCCCCACACAAGCCTTTTCAATCCAAATTTTCTCCCTCCAAAGCTGTTTTTCGTTTCCTTAAAATGACATTGGACATCTCAATACAGGCTTGCCCATTGCATGTAATATGGCCCTCAAAGATATTGTGCTTGTAGACTGGAGCAGTAGTCTTCTTCCTTTTTCAGACTTCAGGCCCATCTTTACCCCAAATATGTATTTAAGGAACCACCCACTTCTTATTCCCCCCTCTATTTTTTGCATGGTGACAGTGCTGCTATCACAACCCATGTTAACTCAGGCCACAATCCAGAAGTAGGAACTGATTGGCATGTCGAAGACCAATGGACTATAGGATTTGTCATACTGTATGTTTGTTTTTAGGTAACCGTAATACAAAAATCCAATTCCTAGGCAATTGGTGTCTTTAAAGGCACCTGCAAATCTTCCATAGAAATGGATGCAATGAAATAAATTCCAGACCATAAATTAATCCCTTTTCTTTTAACATGACTTTTCTTTTTAAAATATTACAAATTGCCACATTTACTTTATAATGGCCTACATTTGCCCTGTTGAGGCTGCAATCCTCTATCCATTTACCTGGGAGTAATCCCCATTGGACTCAATGAATAGACATATACTTCTGAATAGACATTTATAGGATTCAGGGTGACCATATGACAAGGAGGACAGGGCTCCTGTATCTATAACAGTTGTATAGAAAAGAGAATTTCAGAAGGTGTCATTTGTATGCATGCAGCACCTAGTGAAATTCCCTCTTCATCACAACAGCTAAAGCTGTAGGATCCCTGCCCTCTTGACCAGATACAAAGGAAGGCAGGGCTCCTACAACTTTAACTATTGTGATTAAGAGGGAATTCTCTTTTCTATACAACTGTTAAAGATACAGGAACCCTGTCCTCCTTTTGATATGGTCACCTTAATGGGATTGCATTGTTTTATGCTGTCTCTAACTTCTTCATTTCTCCTGGCATTAATCTAGAAACAGAACACAATGCAATGCAATACATATACACACACCCCAAGATCACTGCTTAGTCTATATTAAAATGCCACCAGAAATCATGGACATAGGTTTGGGACAAGCAGGTTCTTTTGGCATGTTTGTGGCACAGTGGTTTGTACAGTTAGGTGGTTTCAACCATGACCAGGCCATAAACAGAAGGAAAGAAGAGGAGGAAATCAAAAACAGGGAGAGGTGCAGTTCAGTAGACCTGGGCTTAAAAGGGAGCAAGGCAGGCTTACTTCAGACTTGCTAGAAGACTATATGGATCTGCAAAAAAGCTTATCATAAAGAGTTTGTATGTAGCTGCAGACATCTACATGCAAAATAGGCAGCCACTGTGCCGGGTGAGATGGAGAAGACAGCTAATAGCTATGTCAACAGCTATTAACCTTGATAGCTAAATGGAACTAGGCAGTTCTCTTTGTGCCTTGCCTATTGGCTTCTGAGGAGCACCTGACTGGCCACCACTGGACGGGATGGATCCTTGATCTGATTTAGCAAGATTCTTTTAATGTTTTTATGGGAAAGACACATGCATACTTGGATATATGTATAGGGACAGAGCGTGGTAACTCGGGTTTGCCATGAAAGTCACAAAGACCATCCTACCAAATTGCGCCGCTAGCATTTTCATAAAAGTAAAATATTTAATTTAGAGAGGTTTTCTCCATTGTCATGGAATTGAAGACATTAAGCCTTAAACAGAAGCATTCTAGTCATGGATTTTCATTGAATTGAATAGGATTAATAGGTCCCTATCACAGGGCTGTCATGACCAGCTTCTTGTTTTTCCTCCTGAGGCTTTGCCACATACTTTTTCAATGGAAATCAATCTTTTGTTCCTCGGGGGAGATCTCAAAACACTGGGGGACAAACGAAGTCTGCTGAAATGTGAGGAATTCTGAAGTAGAGCACTTTGCCCCCTGCTGTGCATGAAGTTGGATTGAACACTGCAAATGTCGTCATGCTTCTTGTTGTTCTTCCTTTACAAAGTGAGTTGTGCATCATGTTAAAACCATCTACAGTTGAAATTGTGCTCTAGTACTTGATGCTAAGCAAGAAGAGGAAGAACCTTTTAAATGTTGTGGTTGTTCCTCTATAGTATAGTTTTTGTCCTATCTCTTATTTCTTCCTCCATGCAGAAACACTAGTGACAGCATTTGCAATAACTACAAATACTTTGACTTCTATCATAGGTTTGAATGGCTGAATTACTTCATAATTTATTTAGCTATAAATATTAAAGGCTGGAGCAAACCTGAAGATAATATTGAGAGAATATAAGACACCAAAGAGTGAAATAGCTAGCCTTTTCTATTTTGCATCTTTCTCTGCCTTGCCTCTTTGCATCTCATTCCCCCAAGACTATTTCATTTTCTTCTTTTGCTTTTGATACTGGCAATTTTTGTTACTGAATAGCATTAATTTTCACTTTGCTTTCTGAGTACAGTGTATATTAAAAGGGCTGGTGTAGCTGCTTAGGTTACAATTCTAACCATGCTTAGCCTCCTTGGACAAGTTTACTTATGAGTAAATGTGGATAGGGTTGTGGTATTATATTATCTGGCTTAACAAGGGTGTGAATTTTAGGTTCAGAAATTTTAGGGGTTGCTTTACCATCATGGCCAAAATAAAGGGCTATGATACACTGTCACAAGCAGTGTTTCAAGAACTGATTCCTAGTGGCAAAGCACCATGCACCTTTACCCAAAAGGTTAACACACACATGCGCACATGCACACAGACACACAAACACACACACACACACACGAGGAATTAACGTTGAGCTGTGGGTTGAAGTGAGCTTGTGAGAATGTCATTATAACAAAAAGAGAAATTGTCATTATAAAAAAGAGAAATAACACTTAGAACAATTCAGGTAATTTAACTTCCGAAAAGTGCCAGATTCACTATTACAGTTAACTAAACAAGCCAACACTAGCTTAAAGAACTGAGAAGAGTAGATACTTACGTACTGCTATGATCTGTAGAGAGCCACCTTGGAAGGGGCAACCTTGGCTGCCTCTACATGAGAGGTTTAAAGCTCTTTCAAGTCTCATTAAAAATTTTACCTCTACATGAGCGGAGCGCAAATCGGGAGGTGAGGCGCGTTATCTATTTGATTATGTGCATTATCGAATGCGCATTAAATAGCGAGTTTTCTTTTGCTGCGGCCTGTTAAAGCGCATTTTGACTATGTAAACAAGCAATTCTCTGCATTATCTACTTCTAAAGCGCATTTCAAACAACCGGTAAGGCCACCTGTTGTGCGCTCAATTACCTCCCGCATACAGTCACATTTACCATAAAGCGCTTCCGAGAAGATGCACATAATCGGAGAACCAGGCGTCAAACCGAATTCTTGTAGAGGGGATCCTTCAAAGACATCCTATAAAAATGGGTAGTGGGCTTTTTTAGGCTGTAGACAAGTAGGCAGTGTACTAAAATCTCCCAATCCCTCAAAGTTTTTAGCAGCATTACTTAGCTGGACAGTTTCTTGATTGTCCAACCACTTGTAAACTTGAATGCAAAGCTACAGTCAAAGCAGGACACACAGGGAGGGGAGAAATTGTCCCTGAAGAAGGTGGATTCAGGGATGGCCCTCTTTTCTCTAGTGCTTGACTTGCACTTCTAGTTGCAGAGCCATTCCATATTCTGCATGGCAGGGCCTCCAAAGAGCTTTTGCCTCCTTCCCTAGTGTTTGCCCTGTTTTGCTCGTTTTTTCTCCTAAATCTTTTCTTTACAAAAAATGTGAATGACACCATTTTTGTCATCAAAAACAGCTCCCACTTCTGCTTCTCTGTGTATGGTTCTTAACGCCCCTTAATTAACTGCTTCCCGAACCTTTGTTCTCTACTGGAACCAAGTGTTGGCCTAACCACTTTCACATTGCAATTAGTTGCTTAATTTGGGAATTCTACTATGTCATCTTCTTTCATTCTTTAAAAAAAAATTGTATACTTGTGCAATTTTGATCTAAGAAAAGAAAACTATGTGAAGAAAAATTAAAAATGGAGCTAATTTGGGCCCTGAGTGTGGGGGAGGGGCACCAAGGCTTTCTATTATAATACAGTTCTTGGAAATAATTAACAACCAGGGAAAATCAAGCTGGCAAGTTCTCTGGCATTGTCAAGCTGACTTGCTTGGGTTGTGAAACTGGCTAGATCAAGTTACCTCATAAGATCCAATGAGAAATTGACTAGACTAGAAATACTGAACCCAAAGCTGATTACTGTGAACCTGCAGACTCCAAGCCAAATCCCTTAGAGATACCTCTTCCTGAGCCCAGTTCACACAAGGAGCCAAGCACCTCCTGTTGCACAATACCTGTGCAACAATTCCGGGATCACTCCAGCAATAAGCCATGGAAAGAAGATGTGCTCACCTTCAGGCTAGGGATTTCTGCACTTAGAGCTACTAAGGAACCATCCAGAGCCTGAGTCCATGAGAACAGGAAAGCAGCATCTCTCTGGGGCAACGAGCCATCTGGGTTTCAACGAGGAGGCAAACGAGACCAAGTCTGATGGCAGTCTACAGGATCCCCTCCCTGGTCTCCGAGCAAGGAGCCATGCCCAGCAGAAACCTAATGATTCTGCAAGAGAATTGTCTCCATCCTGGTTGTTTTGGGATGAGAAGGCAGAGTCTGGGGAAGACAATGGAATGGAAGCCAATAACTGAAGGTGGAAACAGGGCCACTAGAGGAGGAGCTGATCAGCACTGTTGCTTCTCTGACTCCTGAGGAGCCAGCTGCCCTTAACAAGGAAGAATGTGCTAACCTGCCTTCTATAGTAGGGTGACCAGATAAAATCCAGGTCAGGGCTCATGTAACTTTAACAGTTGTAGAGAAAAAGGAATTTCAGCTAGTGTCATTTGTATGCAATTAGTTCCTGGTGAAATTCCCTCTTCATCACAACAGTTAAAGGTGCAGGCACTATACTAGAGTGACCATATACAAACGAAGGCAGGGCCCCTGCAACTTTAACTGTTGTGATGAAGAGGGAATTTCACCAGGAACTAATTGCATACAAATGACACTGGCTGAAATTCCCTTTTCTCTACAACTGTTAAAGTTACATGAGCCCTGACCTGGATTTTATCTAGTCACCCTATTCTATAGCAGCCAGTGTTTGTCTCTCATAGCAGAAGATTATAATTGCCTTCTGCTTAGGCCTTGGCCTGAACAAGCTACTTTGAATTGTTTTTCAACTAGAACATCTTGATAACTGAAAAAGTTGTCTACCCAGAAACTGTACCTGAACAGTAGGGCAGGAAACAAAGGCAAGAGCTTTGTAGGAGTGGGAACATCATCCCTCTAGGTAAAATGGAGAATACTAAATTGCCTACATATTACTTACAACTTGCCATCTCTTCCTTGAGGGTCCTGCCCAGGGGGGAAGGTAGATGCAACTAACCCTAACCCTCCCAATTTCACTTCTCTTTCAAATATTTCTTGTCATGTTTTAAAAAATGAGAGAGAGAGTTGGAGTGCATTATCTTATGCAGGTCCTTTAGATCACACAAGAAGATTAAAGAATGCAGGTCCTTTAGATCACACAAGAAGATTAAAGAGGAATTTGTACTTGAGAGGTTTTTATTGTTCTCTACTGCAAGCATTAGCCATAGTTAACCTTCTCCCAAGCATTTCAGTAAGGCATTTTTGTGGTATAATGCTTGATATCCAATCCTGCCTCTCCCTCTCTTCCACCCACATAAAAAGACACAACTGTAATTTTCTTTCAAGAGAAATGAAACACAGTAAATATGTAAGGTCATACTATGACTTTTTCACTCTGTGGACTCTTCCAGACCTTAGCTTCTCTAGTGACCGTAATGTCAAAAACAAGGAGTATCTTGAAAGAGCCCCATTGGATTAGGACCAATCAAGATGGGGATGAGCACAGCCCTCATATGTATAGTGTATGTGAAGCAGACTACTTCAGCATGGCTGTGATTTGCAAAAGCAGTACCTTCACTGGGGAAACAGACATTTGGAAACCGAAACAATACATGTGTCCATAGGACACCACCATCCTCCCCAACAGAGGAGGGAGGGAGGGAGCTACGCAGCCAGCAATGGAGATGCGGAGGGGTCCTGGCCTTAAATAGGCCTAGACCCCTCCTCTCTCCAGTGGCACCACCTGGGCCAGCCAATAGCAGCCCCCCCCCCACATCACCTCACCTCATCCTCGCCCGCAACCTCCTCTCCCCGCCCCAGCAAGCAGGGCAGGGAAAAGCCCTTGCGGAGCGAAAGATGAGAAATGAAGAGGCGACACAAGAGTTGGGATTAAACAAGGGCCACTTTATTTATTCAACAATTAAACAAAAGGATGAGGAGATTCTAGGCGGGCATTTGCCATGGCCAACGAGGCCATTGAAGGGATCGGGCGAGACATTCACAGCCCGGGAAGTGGCGCCTGCACTTTCGCCGCCCCCCGAGCTTCCTCGATGTGAGGTGGGAGGTCTTCCAGTGTCGTCTCCCCTCGTGCCGCAGGGCTCCGAGTAGACGAGAAGGGTTGACCTCAAAGGTAAGCCTTATCCCCCCAACTGATGCCACAGGGCTCTCAGTGGTTGGCCTCAGGTGTTACCAATCACCCGAACAGTGCCTGTGAATGCTCACCATTATTAACACAATAAAATGCCCGCTCCTACCGCCACAGGGGGAGGCAAGCCTCAGCTTAGTCTCCCCCTCCCCCTCCCCCTTGAAGCAGTACTTTACGTAAACCCTCTTGCAAATCAGCTAAAAATAAGTCATTACTGAGCTGTGACAGGTGTACCCCGTCACACCTATACAGCTCCCTCCGAGAACGGCAAATATTAGGGTGTTGTATACTGACATCCCCGTGCAGCGCCAGGGCTTTAAAGATTTTAGTATTGACCCGTTTACGAGCCTTTTCAATAGCGAGGGGACCCTCCAATGCAGCCGGGGCAAAATGCAGGACCAAATGATCCTAATGCAGGGCCAACGTTGGCGTATTTGCTGCAAGTCAGCCATAGCTTGCAAAATAAGGGCCTTGCCCTTCATTAGGCCCAAATAATTTCTCCCTTAATGAACCAGCAGAATCTGCGGGGGAAGCAAAGCAGAATGATACTGCAGCAAGGTGGGTATAAGGTTCTCCCACCGCATACCACGTTTCCCGAGCCAACAAATAGTAGCGTGTTGATCCAAGCCAAGCTGCGATCCAAAACTGGAACTGGCTGCATGTTTGCTGGCCCAAAAGACCATGCTGTGGCCGCATATGGAAACCTGCACGGGTGCCGTAGCCACTGGCCAATCTAGAACAAACATGAAAGTGTTAGCACCTGCCGCTGATATGTTATTTATTTATTTATTTATTTATTACATTTGTATACCGCCCCATAGCCGAAGCTCTCTGGGCGGTTTACATAGGATTAAAAACAATATACAAAAATTAAAACAGCAAAAACATACAACATACACACAATCTGTACATTTAAAAACCACTTCAACGCTTCAAAAAACTACAAAAACAAAACAAACCCAGGCTCCTCAGATATTGCCAAATGCCTGAGAGAAGAGGAAAGTCTTGACCTGGTGCCGAAAAGATAACAATGTTGGCGCCAGGCGGGCCTCGTCGGGGAGATCGTTCCACAATTGGGGAGCCACCACAGAGAAGGCCCTCTCTCTTGTTGCCGACCTCCGAGCTTCCCTCGGAGGAGGCACTCGGAGGAGGGCCTTAGATGTTGAACGTAGTGTTCGGGTAGGTTCATGTCGGGAAAGGCGTTCCATCAGGTATTGTGGTCCCAAGCCGTGTAAGGCTTTATAGGTTAAAACCAGCACCTTGAACTGGGCTCGGAAACATACAGGCAGCCAATGCAAGCGGGCCAGAGTAGGTCTTATATGTTCGAACCTACTGGTTCCAGTTATCAATCTGGCCGCTGCATTTTGCACAAGCTGCAGCTTCCGGACCACCTTCAAAGGCAGCCCCACGTAGAGTGCATTGCAGTAATCTAACTTGGAGGTTACCAGAGCATGGACAACTGAAGCCAGGTTATCCCTGTCCAGATAGGGACGTAGCTGGGCCACCAACCGAAGTTGGTAGAAGGCACTCCGTGCCACTGAGGCCACCTGCGCCTCAAGTGACAGAGATGGTTCTAGGAGAACCCCCAAGCTACGAACCCGCTCCTTCAAGGGGAGTGCAACCCCATCCAGAACAGGTTGAACACCCTCCATCCGGTCAGCGGAACCACCCACCAACAGCGTCTCAGTCTTGTCTGGATTGAGTTTCAGTTTATTAGCCCTCATCCAGTCCATTGTCGCAGCCAGGTACTGGTTCAGCACATCCACAGCCTCACCTGATGAAGATGAAAAGGAGAAATAGAGCTGCGTGTCATCAGCGTACTGATGACAACGCACTCCAAAACTCCGGATGACTGCACTCAACGGTTTCATGTAGATATTGAACAACATGGGGGACAAAACTGACCCCTGCGGAACCCCATACTGGAGAATCCACGGGGCCAAGCAATGTTCCCCAAGCACCACCTTCTGGAGCCGACCCACCAAGTAGGAGCGGAACCACTGCAATGCAGTGCCTCCCACTCCCAACTCAGCCAGTCGTCCCAGAAGGATACCATGGTCGATGGTATCGAAAGCCGCTGAGAGATCAAGGAGAATCAACAGAGTCACACTCCCCCTGTCTTTCTCCCGACATAGGTCATCATACAGGGCGACCAAGGCTGTTTCGGTACCAAAACCAGGCCTGAAACCCGACTGAAATGGATCCAGATAATCAGTCTCATCCAAGAGTGCCTGGAGCTGGCTCGCAACCACCCGCTCCAGGACCTTGCCCAGGAATGGAACATTTGCTACTGGCCTGTAGTTATTAAGATTTTCAGGGTCCAGGGAAGATTTCTTTAGGAGTGGTCTCACTGCCGCCTCTTTCAGGAGGCCTGGGACCACTCCCTCTTGCAAAGAGGCATTAATCACTTCCCTGGCCCAGCCAGTTGTTCCATCCCTGCTAGTTTTTATTAGCCAAGAGGGGCAAGGATCCAATATGGAAGTGGTTGCACGAACCTGTCCAAGCACCTTGTCAACATCCTCGAGCTGCACCAACTGAAACTCATCCAAGAAAACAGGACAAGCCTGTGCTCTGGATACCTCACTAGATTCATCTGCTATAACACTGGAGTCTAAGTCCTGACGGATGCCAGAGATTTTATTCTGGAAGTGCCCAGCAAATGCATTACAGCGGGCCTTAGATGGTTCTACCATGTCCTTGGGGCCAGCATGTAAAAGCCCTCGGACAACTCTGAAAAGCTCCGCTGGGTGGCAGGTTGATGATTGAATAGTGGCAGCAAAGTATTGTTTTTTTGCTGCCCTCACTGCCCCTGAATACAGCTTACCATAAGCACTTACCAGTGTTTGATTGCATCCATCAGGAGTTCGTCTCCATCTGCCCTCAAGCCGTCTCCTGTTTTGTTTCATCACTCTCAGCTCTGGGGTATACCACGGAGCCGTTCGAGCTCTACACAGGAGAGGGCGCTCAGGAGCAATCGTGTCAACTGCCCGGGTCATTTCTGCATTCCACAGATCAACCAGGGTTTCGACAGGAGAGCCAGCCCTATCAGCCGGAAAACTCCCCAGAGCCCTCTGGAAACCATCTGGATCCATTAGCCTCCGGGGGCGGACCATCTTAATGGGTCCCCCACCCTTGCAGAGGGGAAAAGCCGCTGTAAGTCTAAACCTCAGCAGGTGGTGATCTGACCATGACAGAGGGGTTGATGTAAAGTCCCCCACTTTCAGATCCCCATCTCCATGTCCAGTTGAAAAAACCAGGTCTAGAGTATGCCCTGCTACATGCGTTGGGCCGATGGTATGTTGGGACAGTCCCATGGTTGTCATGGAAACCATGAAATCCTGAGCTGCCCCAGATAAAGTGCCTTCGGCATGAATGTTGACATCCCCCAGAACCAAGAGTCTGGGGGACCTCAACAGTACACCAGAGACCACCTCTGTCAGCTCAGCTAGGGAGTCTGTTGAGCAGCAGTGTGGGCGGTACACCAACAGAATCCCTAATCTGTCCCATTGGCCCAACACAAGGTGCAAACACTCCAGACCAGTAGTCGCATGGACAGGGAGCCTGCAGAGGGGGATGGAATTCCTATAGACCACAGCAACCCCCCCTCCCCGGCCCTCAAGTCTACCCTGATGCTGAACCAAGTACCCCGGTGGGCATAACTGGGAGAGACTAACTCCTCCCTGCTCTCCCACCCAGGTCTCGGTTATACATGCCAGATCGGCTGCCTCATCCACAATTAAATCGTGGATGAGGGAGATCTTATTATGCACCGATCTGGCATTTAAAAGCAGCACCCGGAGGCCTGAGGGCTGGCTGATAAGGCAACCAACAAGCCTGTGGGTGTGAGGGGGACCGGAACAAGGCACAGCCATTAACTGTCTGGGCCTCGTTTCCCTAACCTGGCAAGTCCTCCTCACAACGCCATATCTCCCTCTACCCGTCACTACCCTGATTGTGCTCCCCTCAGATCCCCCCACCTGGCCCTGTATCCTCCCTCCCAGGCACATAGCTCAAACCTGGGGAAAGGGGAAAAAACAAACAAACAAAAAACAAAAAAACAACCAAAGACAAAAACAGAAAGCCGGCAGGCAGGCACACTCCTCTCCTCCTCCTCTGGCGGCAGGCCTCCCTCTCCTGCAGGTTGATGGCTTTCCCAGGCCCCCTCAGCCAGCAGCTTAAATATCCCTCCCAGGAAGGGAGGGGGACTGATGTAATTGTCCACAGCAGCTGGCTCAGTACCTGGGAGCCTGGTCCTGCAAGGAGTGGCAGTCTGCCAGGCTGAAATCCTCTGGAGGCTGGTGGTGGTGGTGGCAGCAGCGAGGCCAGGAGGCAGGCAGGCAGGCACACTCCTCTCCTCCTCCTCTGGCGGCAGGCCTCCCTCTCCTGCAGGTTGATGGCTTTAGCCAACTGCCTCACGTATGTCTTAAATGCTGCAGAACACCATCTGCCCAGAGCCTGGATCTGCGAAGGGGAAAACTCTAAAGATGCTGCAGTAGAGGCTGCCCCTATTCAAAAAGAATATGTGCCAAACATTGCTGCACACAGACCCATATTGTCAAGGGCCTTCCTAGCAATTGCCCAAAATGGGTACTTGGTGAGGGGAGTGTGGTCCTGGTGACAAAACAAGAAACCGGCATTGACCCCACACAAAGCCAAGAAAGCTGCCAAAGCCCTTAGTGGGCATAATTCCGCATTGGTAGAAGGAAATAGGGTAACCCAACGTCCCCTGCCCCTCTGATCCATTTTAGAGTGCCGTAGAAGTAAGCGGGCCTCCTTAGCCTCCAAAAGTAGATCCGAGAATTGCAATGCCCTTGCGGAACTGTCTGTTTTATGTCTGTTTTAGACGAGGCCAGAACCCCGGATATACGAAATGGCCCAAAGAAAATTGTTAGCGCTGCAGCGTGAAACAAGCCTGATTCGTAATGCGAGTGGCAAAGAAGCGGCCACTGAGCCTGTAGCCCGAGTAAAATATCCGGGGACAATGGGAGCCTTGCATCAGGAGCACGCGGGGATACCTTCACCCAACCGCTAAGAGCTCTGCGTACTCGGAAGTCCGAAGTACAATCCTCCAGGCTGCGTGCCTTCGCCATAAATGCTAAAGCTGCCAGTTTAAGCGAAATCGTGCAAGTTGATAGACCTCTCTTTTTGGAACTTACGCAGAATTGCAGCACATGTTCCATGGGAATGGGCCACAGAAGCTGAAGATGATTAGCTAAACGAAAGGCCTGAAATTCCCTACCTGCGGTTTGATAGGTGGCCCTGGTGGCTAGGCGCCAGGGACTGCCATACAGTCTGTTCTATCTCCTCCTTCCAATCAGCCAAAGGGTTGAAGGCATGATCTCTGGTCTTGGAAGAGCCCAAGGAGCCAGTTCTCGAAACCTCTGCACCTGGTGTCGGGACAAAGCGTCCGCTATATCGTTATTTAAACCCGGTATATGCTTCGCCCGAAAGAGAATATTAAATTTCAGGCAGTGGAGAGTAAAAGCTCTAACCAGGTTCATGATGCGAGGATTACGAGAGGAAAGACAATTGATCACCTGCACTGTGGCCTTGTTGTCACACCAGAACAACACAGTGGTGTTAGCCAAATCGGCAGCCCACAAATGAGCTGCCACAATTATCGGGAACAGCTCCAAAAAGGTAAGATCCTTGCACGTGCCGTCGGAAAGCCATTCTTCGGGCCATTGTTCTGCGCACCATTTCTTTCCCCAAAAAACACCGAAACCCCATGAACCTGAGGCATCTGAGTGAACCTGTAAATCTGCTTTCACCAAAAGCTCGCGCCTCCAAAATGATATGCTATTGAAATGTTCCAAAAAGTCCAACCACACTGAAATATCAGCCCGCATGGCCCTAGTGTTGCGTGTTCTGTGGTGTGGCTTGCACAAGCCCAACATAGCTGAGCACAGGTGCCGCAAAAAGGCACGCCCAGGAGCGATGACCCTACATGCAAAAATTAGGTGACCTAAAACTTCTTGTAGTTGCCTCAGCGATACTTTTTTATCGTTCAGAATGCTTAGCAATTTAGTGCACAGTGTGCATAGCTTATCCATTGGTAAGCAACAGCACTATAGATTGGAATCTAATTCAATGCCCAAAAACTTAAGCATCGCGGATGGGCCTTCCGTTTTTTCGTGGGCCAAAGGAATGCCCAATTCCTCGCATAATGTGCGAAATTTTTCCATCATGTGCTTGCAATGTGGGCTTCCTGCCGGCCCCGAGAACAGGAAGTCATCAAGATAATGAATGACATCACGTGCTCCCGCCCTAAAAATGAGGGCCCACTCCAAAAAAGAGCTAAACGCCTCAAACATTGCGCATGAAATGGAACATCCCATTGGCAGGGCACGGTCTATATAAAATTGTCCCTGAAAGCAAAAACCTAATAAATTAAAGTCCCTGGGGTGAATGGGCAAAATGCGAAAAGCTGCCTTAATATCGCATTTTCCCATCAAAGCCTGTCCCATTTTTTCGTATTATAGTCACTGCTGAATCAAAGGAGGCATACCTAACGGAACTCAAGCTTTCGGGAATTGCGTCATTTACGGAAGCGCCCTTTGGAAAAGAAAGGTTGTGAATCAACCTAAATTCCCCTGGCACCTTCTTGGGCACTATTCCCAATGGCGATACCCGCAAATGAGTAATTGGGGGGGTCACAAACGGTCCCGGCACCCTTCCGGCACGAACTTCCTTCTCTATCTTTTCACGAGCAATACCCTCCATAACACTGATGGATTTTTGGTTCCTGGCCAATGAGCCACATCTAACACCTTGGAAAGGAATACAAAATCCATCACAAAAACCCACACTGAGATACAGTGCCTCACGCCACTTGAGGTACAATGCTAACAACTTATCGAGGGCCTCAAGTTTGACCGGACTGGGCCCCTTTGGAAGGAGGTTGTTGCCCCCCGGGGCGCCTTGCACCCTGTCCCTCTCTGACAGGCCATTTCCCGCCTTTATTTTTGAAACAATTTGTTGCGGCATGATGGCCGGAACAAATTTGACACTCGTGTCTGTATTTACAGGGATTGCGAGTACAGATTCCCTTATTAAAATCCCAACAGAGCAGGCAGTGTTGAAACGCCTACCCGCGTACCCCCAAGAGGTGGACGCGGGCTGTTGCTTGGCCAGGATATGGCCGCTATCAGCCCTATTGCCAAAGCCCGGCCGGGCTGGCGTCATGAACTGCAACCACAGATCATGATCTTTGACATCCCAGCGAAGGGTGTGGTCAAAAGCCGCTCTACGACAAAATGATTCGTCGTAAGCCAACCAACCCCTTTTCCTGGAAAATGCTGGAGCACCACACCCATATAAATGAAGAATCCAGGGAGCCAATTGGCCCATGTACGGACCACTTTTTTCCTTTTGATCCTTTCTGCCTCTTTGTCTGTTCCCTTTTCTTTTTCAGCGCTCTTGTGTTCCCGAAACAGCAAGGAGAATATATCAACATATTCCCCTTTGCATATCTTTTCCCTTGTAGCAGGGAGCAAATGGTAGCCTAAAGGTGCAGATGTGCTTCCTGTAGGAATAGTATCATACGTGGCACCCGCATAAGGATCCTTAACCTCTTGGACTGAACAGGACCCGGCTGCGCCAGCAGGCCCTTGCCATACACTCGCACAAGCAGACATTGTATCAGGGACCGGGGGGGCTGCGCTAGACCCTCCTGAAGAAGGTTCCCTGAAGTATTCAGCTGCTGAGGCCTTGTAGGTCCAGCAGTTGCTATACTAGCCTGTTGTAAATTAGTTGTTAAAGCGGAGGGGGAGATAGGGGAAACTAAAGCTTGAGGTGTCATGAATGCTTGCCCTGCATTCCCCATCTGCATCCCCATTCCAGTTAACCAAGGCATAAAACCCCACTGTACAGGAAAAGAGCCTGCTGCTTGAGACAGTGGTGTGGTGTATTGTGTTTGCTGCTCACCTTGCACCGCGGGCCCAGGTCCCTGCACCAGAATGGTGTACTGAAGAGCTGGTTCAGGAGTAGACACCACACTCAGCTCTGTGGTGGCGGAAGGGGTGGAGGACAGGATAACATTCTCCTCTGGATCCGGCGCCTCCCTAGTGGATCCGCCTGAAGAAGCCTCAACCGCCTTTAACCTGGCTGAAAGAGCATCCCATAAGTCATCTTGCCTTTTCTTTCTCATTTGTCTGCGACCCGTATGAGTGTGTGGTGTGGGCGGAATTGTGGGGGCAAGAATACCTTTTTCTTTTTCCAATGTTTGCAATCTAGAAACAATATCAGCAACATGGGGGTCTAATTCTTCCTCAGAAGAGGAATTTTCAATAGGTCTCCATATAGGAGCTTGAACAGGAGCCTTTCCTTTACCCTTTTTTCCCCCAACTCCCTTTTTTGGTGGCATGGTGAATACCTAGGCAATGCCCAAATACAAAGACAAACCGCAAAAGACCGGATATCTATGAACTGCACTTATTTGGTAGGATAGCTCTTGACCCGTCAAGAAAGAAATTGGAACCCAATTGGGCAACCAACCTCCCCTAATCTATATTATTATTATTATTATTATTATTATTATTATTTTGAGTCCCTTAAGGAACTGAATATAACAACTGAACCAGACAAACCAGCCTGCTATGCCCCATGAGACAGCAATGAGTTGGGGGGGGGGGTTGTACCCTTCTTATCCAAAAATCAGGAGGGGGGCTATTGGTTTGACCAGGGATGCTTGGCCCGGGTCCCAGACTTGCTGTAATGCCCTAATAGGCCCGATATCCGCCCCCACACCACAACTGCCTTGCTAGCTAAGCTTGCCGCTGGCAGCGTGCACCACAGCCCTGCCTAAGCACCCACCCACTCGCCCCCAAATGGCCTGAAAAAACCTGTCAGCCCGAAGGCCAGGAGGTGGGGCCCTGCAGATGCTGCCCGTCAGCGTGATCCCCTTCGCCTCCTGCCGTTCGCCAGGTGGCTAAACAGGGCCTCCCCAAATGTTCCGAGCACAGCCGTGCCTGTGGGAGAAGCTTCGGGGTGGCTGGCGCTGGAATCTGCGACGTTCAGCCACCGCCGCCTCACGCCCAGCCGCCGCCGGGTTCTTCCGCCGCCGCCTTTGTCGGGCGCCGCCGCGCCGCTCAGCCACAGCCTAGGCCCTGCCGCGCCGCCGGGTTCTTGAGCCGTTGCTGCGGTACAGCCGCCGGTTTCTCCCGCCGTCTTCGTCGGCTGCCACTGTGTTGCTCAGCCGCTGCCGAGGCCCAGCCGCCTGGACCTTCTCTTCTTCTTCGCCGGCCCCTGCTGAGCCACACAGCCGTTACTGCCGCCCCGCCACCGGGGCTTCATGGAAGGACGCCTTTCAGCTGATGCTGAAAGGCGGCTGATGCTGGCTGATGCTGGCTGATGCTCCCTCGCCAGTCTCCCGCTTTAGCTCTTCTTTGCTGCCAGCTGCGCAACCAGCAATGGAGATGCGGAGGGGTCCTAGCCTTAAATAGGCCTAGACCCCTCCTCTCTCCGGTGGCACCACCCGGGCCAGCCAGTAGCAGGCCCCCTCCACGTCACCTCACCCCATCCTTGCCCGCAACCTCCTCTCCCCGCCCCAACAAGCAGGGCAGGGAAAGGCCTATATGAAAATTTGTTGTACACATCCCACAGTATCCTAATACTGCACTGTGGTGTTCAAAGGATTGATTTAAAAGGCAATTATAACATAATCCTGTTAGTGTTTGTATCTAGCAGAGGAAAATCCAAAGTAAATGCCTGTAAAGTAACTAATAATTATGAATGCGAAGAATGGAGACAAACATATTTAGTGTTTCGATAATTTGAGTCAATGTTCTTTAGCTCAGTAAATTATGTATTTCTCTGCTTTCACTGAACACATTCAAATTAAATTGACAGTACAGTTTAAGTTTTGCCAAATGTGTTTTAGTAGCACCCTAGAAATGGGTCAATACCAATGACACCTTACAAAAAAAATGAAAAAATGAAAAAATGAAATGTGCATTGTGGGTGTGGATTGAACTAATGTGCTGAATCTATTCATGAATTATTCATCCTTTTATTCTTCAGGAAGTGGTCTAAGATGACTAATACTTGGAAAGCATCAGGACACTGAGTAAGACATAGACTTGGGAAGACACTGCGCAGCCATTTATGTCTTTACAGCTCTGCAAGCCAAATTTCGGGCTCTTTCTCATGATATGGGCACAGCATAAGGGAGCTTCACACAGCCTCCTTGAAAGCTCATATGAGGAGGTTGCAGGGTTGCATCAGCTAAGCCCTGCTTCAGTGGCAATGCACGTGCCAGCCACGTATTTAGCAGTGATGTGCATATCAACCCTGCATGCAAGGGGGAATTCTGAGCCAATCATTGATATGTATGTATATGGCTCCTTCTCATCTCCACCAAACGTTTAATGTGTGTTGGGGGTGGAGTGGGGGTTTAAAAGACCTCTTGAAACTTGATTTCCAAAATTCACAGGTGAAAAGCTGGTTCGACCATTCCATTTAATCCACCCAAAGCAGGAAATATGGCTAGAACTAAAAAGGAGCCTGATTATTATATAACCAAGTGCATTTTACATGTATTTAGTGCATTAAGGCTGTGTACAAATGCGGGGTTGGTTCAAAAAATCTATTATTGGACTGAATCAATGAGACTCATTTCATAATATTAACAGGTTTCTTTTTTTTCTTTTTTTCTTTTTTTTAGCCACAGGACCAAATCTTCAGGCTGGCCTCCTCCTTCAGGAACCTGGACCTTGAACCAGGGATCTTCCTATGGATGGGAGATGACGGCAAACAGAGATGGGAGAGACTACTTCATCAAGTAGGTTACCCAGCTATGGGAGGAGTTGTATAAAGAGATTGCAGTATAGGGTTCAAATCCACGCATGAATATGGGCTGGTTCCAAGTTTATTCACCAATCAGGCTAACCCATTAGCCAAAAGGAGGTATATACATTTGTTTGTAAACCTTCTGAGCCAAAATTGTAAATTTAAAAATAGATATATAAATGTTACAGATAACATGCTGGAGTAATTCATAGTAATGTGAGAATTATAGTTTTCCACTTTTCTGGTTTTCTCTCTAGCACTACTACTATTTCCTGCCATAGTAATAAGAAAGAGGATAATCTTTATTTGAAGTGCTTTTTTCACCCCTGAAAGAATAACATAATGGTCTTGGGGCTATTCTCCTCAGCACATCTACTTGGACTTAGGGTTGTAATCACTGGATGTGCAGTGGATGGTGTGAGAACCCCTGCTGCTGTGACATTGTTGAAGCTAAGCAGATTTGAACATGTTCATTAATCTGAATGGGAGCTCACCGGAAGAGCGGTGTGCAGCGTGTGTGTGCAGTTGAAATCATTAGAGCTTGCTTACCAGTTTCAGTAGGTTAGTTAAGTGTCAGTGACAGTTAGTGGCCTAACAGTATCTAGAGGCCATAAAAACAGAATGTTTGAATGTTTTTAGACGTTTGATGAAAGGACCATGACAACTTTATTCTTGATCACAGTCTGAGATGAAAACCCAAGGTATACATGTCAATACGTTGCACATCGTTGTTTTGACTTATGAGTCTCACTCAAAAATACGGGTCACGTCCACTCCCTGTCCAAAGAATAGCATTTAGCTTGAAATTACGTGCACTCAGAATTGCAGAAAATTGACAACTCAGCATTTTGGTGTAGCAGACACTGCATAGTAGGCAGACGCTACTGCCTATTTTATGTCTGTTCCTTGTCCAAGCATGAGACTTCCGTCACTGCCAGTCATAAAATTTGTGATGGGCCTGAGAGCATTTGAAATTAAAAGTCAAAAATAACATCTGAGCAGGAAATTATATATATGCACATGCACACTCATATACATATATATTTCCAATTCAGTTAACAATGTTGTTGTTGTTATGTAGCAAATGATGACCAGACAAGGCAGCAGCTATCAAGCCCAAAGCCAAGATGTGCCCCTATCAGGCATACTGCTATCCCTTTGTCATAGCTGGCTAAGCCAAAAAAATAACAAAATAAAAAATCACATTTCAGCAAGTAATGGGTGCATTTGGTCATCATGATAAATCATAGTTTATCATGACAAGACTGAGACTGCATTTCCCCCAGGTTCACATACTCCCCTCTGCCATTTCTCCTCTTCCAGCACAGCTGCATTTTTTTTAGAAAAATGTGGCTTGTTGCATTCTCTGAACCTGACAAACTGTGGTTAAACTTAATTGTGGTTTGTTTGAAACAAACCAGCTCCAAAGCGTGTTTGATGAGGATGGCTTGTTTCAACAAACCAGATATAGGATTAGTCACAATTTAGGGTTTGGACAGCATGCTAAACTATGGTTAATCTCAAACAGAAGCAGAAGCTTTTTATCTCCTCTTCTTGAATGTGCCAGAGGAGAAGAAAGGATGTGTGAGCTTGCAAACCTTGGGGGAGGCTAGGTTCATTTCTGTCATGTTAAGCCATGCTTTATTATGAAAACTGAATGCAGCCAGTATCTGTTCAGAGGTGTGGTGGGGTTAGAATGCAGGCTTCCAGTGCAGGCTTCTGACTGGTCTGAGGCTTTAAGTAGTTAATGTGATTAAAGTGCTTTGATTTTCAGATTATTCTTCACTATTTCCTAAAGAGCACAAAATACACTAGCTCCAAAAGAACTGTCTAAAAGAAAACACTTTCTGGAGGGGTAACTGTGTTAGTCTGTTGCAGCAAAAACAACCAAGAGTCTCGTGGCACCTTAAAGATGAACAAATTTAATCTCTCATAAGCTTCTGTGGACACTGTTTACCTCATCAGATTAAATGGTGAATGGATAGTGACCACAAAAACCTATGCCAGAATAAATGTGTTTATAAGGTTCCACAAGACACTTAGAAGTTTTAAAAGAAAACAGTTAGTTGTGTTCTTGTGTAAATTTTTTAAATCTTGGCCTATTTAGGATTTGGATATTTTGCAATAGACGTGTAAAACTGTCATGTGGTGATGACTATCCATATACAATTGATGTTAATATATAATGCATTTATTTATATATTACTTTGGGAAGCTCACAAAGTGTTGTGGAAAGGTACATTGTAACGGGAGCTGTTTACACTTCTTTCCACCAAAGTAAGATGTAAGAATAAGAATAAGAATAGACAGCATGACTTGGCAAAGTCCATCATGTCCATCTAGAAAAAACTGCCACAAGTGAGAAAGAGATGATGATGATGATGATGATGATGATGATAACAACAACAATAACAACAACAACAACAACAACAACAACAATAATAATAATAATAATAAATTTATTTCTTACTTGCCTCTTCTTCTAGATCAAGACGGGATGCAACACCAAATACAAACCACCATAAAATACATATAACTGATTAAAAGCATATAAAACTAATACATTATTCAAAGGCATCTTAAAATTCATCTGGGTAGGCCTGCCAGAAGAGATCAGTCTTTATGGCTTTCTTAAATTCCGGAAGACTGTTAAGTTGACTAATCTCTTCCAGCAGGCCATGCCACAGTCTGAGAGTGGCAGAAGAGAAGGTCCTCAGGGTAATGGTTGTCAGCCTAGTTTTTGCTGACTGGAGTAAATTCTTCCCAGAGGCCCTGAATGTGCAGGGCGGATTGAACAGGAGAAGGCGAACCTGCAGGTAACTTGGACCCAAACCATGTAGGATAGAATGCTCTTTATTTTACCCTTGGTGACAATGGCCACCATCAATAGCATACACACCCCTGAGGGAAAAGAGAGTGTTGGGAAATTTAGCTCTCCTTGCCTGTCTGCATCCATTCTCACCAAAATTACATGACCACCTTTCTTTCTATGCCCTTTATGCTGATTGCTTGTTCTTGAACCGTCAGGAATGGCTTCAAATAAGATATAGGCTTGGTGAATACCTTGTTGTATACAAATGATATATAAAGCTGCTAGTTTTGTTTTCCCTTATTATGTGCTTGAACATTCCTCATTTTCAAAGAAGTGTCTCTGATTTGAAAGTCTGGGGGTTTAGAGGTATTGGCTGAAATACAGTGAATTGCTCAAAGTCATTTTTTTCTGCAGCACTCACTCTGAATGTAAACAGATCTCCACTCAAAGCATAAAGCTTAAAAAAAGAAAGAAAACCTAAATGGGAAATAGATGGGTGGAAAATACAAAGGGAGTAGTAATATGTGTTGCATCAGCTCCTTTTCAAGGATTCTGGAGTTGTATGTGCTCCTCCCCTGTTCTGCTTCTGACCAATGGAGTTGATCAGAAACCAAAACATCCTGTGTCTTGAAACTAAAACCTCAACTGTTCCACTCTTAAGGTCAGGCTTCTAATCCCCAAGGAATCAACTCTTTGTCTTGGGACAAGATGAAAGATAAACAGAAAGATCGAGACATATAAACCTCAAATATTAGAGCATTCTAAGCATATTGGGGAGTGAAGAGCCAGGGTACTGTCACCTTCCTCTCCATTTAAAATAACAAAAACAATTCCCATAGAAGGGCTATTTTGGTAAGAATGAGGGAGACATCTTATTTGCTTTTAGCTTTACAATTGAAGATTGAAGTGTGCTATGAATCTTCATAATTCAATTAAATTGGTAATGCTGATTATGGGCTGCTCATGGAAATGGTGGTCCCACGGAGGAAGGCCAGTTTCGCCAATTGTCCTTTCACCGCCACCCCTGCACTGCCCCAAAACCTGCTCTGGTGAGTTGGGGGTTCTTCTGGAGTACCATAGGAGGTGGCATGAGGGACTGTAGGGAAGAGGGTGAATCAGTGAAAACTGCCTCACCTCCACTGTTCATTAGTGGGAGCCTCTAGTGCTGGAGTGGGCAATATGTGGCCCTCCAGATGTTTTGGCCTACAACTCCCACCACTCCTAGCCAGCATAGCCAATGGTGGGGGCGGATGGGAGTTATATGCAAAGGATTTGAAGGGCCACAAGTTGTCCACTCCTGCTGTAGTGGATCAAAAGCCCTTGCATTGAGGAGAGTACCCCTGGAAGAGCACCAGTAGCTTGTGATCAATATAGTTCATGGGCCAAGAGCTGGAAATTGACAGTGAAGAATTGTTGTTAAAAGGATGTCACAAAAACAAAACAAAACAGAAAATGCCCCAAGGGAGAAAGCCCTGATTAAGTTCTTTAGGGCGCTTTTCAGAAAGCTCAGTAGCCAGAGAGGCTGCAAGGAGAGAACTGGATAAAAATGGTATGTACACACACACACACACACACCCCTCTGCCACCTCCTTACAGTAAGATGAGAAATTTCTCGGAAATTCTCAAAATTCCTGTGTAAGATGCAGAAAAACAACTGCCTGTTTCGCAGGGAAACTAAGATGTTGCAAAAGAGCAGGTGGGGGGTTGCACAGCACTAGGGTGTGTCTTTCAGCGCCACTTTAGCCCCATGTTTCCTTAAAACCCCATAGCATCGCAGCTGTGGGATAGGAACAGTTAATCCCCATGGCAGGAGGGAGCGTGGGATTTCTGGCAGCCATTGGGCATGCCAAGACCGCCTTACCGCATGTGACCCTTCCCCAGAATGCCCCCAACCTGAAGCTGAAATGAGGTCACCACCGACAGATGAGGAAATACACTGGTGACCTCACAGCCAAGCAAAAAGTCTAGGTAAGTCCCCAACTTTTTAAATGCGCAGCTTAGGCGAAAAGCCCCACATTGGTTGCGAGTTGGCAGCTGAGTCATATAACAATGCAGTGCCACCGAACAGCCACGATGGGGTAAATAGGGCATATAAGCCCCTAGTTCATATGAATCTGAAAGGGATCAAATTCCCTAACATTGCCCTCTGTGTGTAGAAGTGTGTCCAGAAGCTTCTGCTTTAGTCATTGTAATTCTCAGAGACAGCAGCCTTGTGTTGCTCCCTCAATTCTTTGCACTATAGAATGCCCAGGGATGGGGTTTACTTTCATAGTATGGCCCAAAGGACTGATTTGTAATAAAGTAGTGCATTTGTTATAATGACTTTCTTTACCTCTTCAGTTGTTTCTGCAAGTTGTGTCCCTGAAGCGTCTTGAAGAAGCCATGCAATAATCCAAGCCTCATCTGAATGAGTTTTGTTTTTCTTTATTGCAAATGAATCTTTCATAGCTGCTTCCTCGTGGCTCTGAGAGCACCAAACCCCATCATTTATATTATTAATGACATGTCACCAACAGGCTCTGCTCCCTAACAGCTAATAACACCAACAGTATTCAACGCTGAGGCACACAAACATACTCATCAGTTTATGCTTCAAAATCAATAATAAACAAATGTGAAGGTCAAGATCTTTGACTTCCATTTACTGATCGTTTCCAGCACTGTGCCAGCTTGTTATTTCATATCAGCTTTTCCCAACCTTCTACATATGTGTTGGACTGCAATTCCCATCACTCCCAGTCAGTATGGCCATTGATACCATTGGAGGGTACCAGGTTGTGGAAGCCTGTTTCGTATAGTCTATGGGTATATACATCTGTTCCTTTTCCTAGTATCCATTCAACGATATATATATTTTAAATGCTGCTTTGAGGTTTGTTCATAGAATCAGGGATTCCCAAAGTTGCTAATTAAGAATTGTAATCCTGAATCAACAACTATCCCTGAGGCCTGTTTACATAGGCAGGGAATGCTAGGGTGTTTTTCCCCCACTACCTTTTGGAGGAGTAATCTTTTGAGAAACAGATGATATCCAGCATGTTATTTGGAGTGAGTGTGTATCCCTGGAAGATAGTTTCATAAAGTCTGCATTGTAAAGCGAATGCAATTCAGGAAGCGGTATCTAAATATTGCAAATAAATTTTGAAGGAATAATTAAATACAGTTAGTAGGTGGATCTTCTATGTTCATGTTTTCTATGTTATACTCCTATTCTTTTAATATCGTCTAAGTGGTGTAATTCTCCATATTCACTGTCAAGTTATGTTCACACATCAGTTGAAGATTAACAACTGCATGTGTGAACAGACTCCACTGAAAGATATTGCTTGAAGTGATATGAGGAATCCCCCTTAACATGAGATGGAAAGTTCCCAGTTTTTTTTTAATATGGCATCTTGCCCTGATCCTGACAAGTCAGACACCGCCAAAAGCATCCATGTGGCTTTTGTTTAATTTTCTTTCATTTGATGATGATGATGATGATGATGTGGCTTGCAAATTGTTAAAGCTTTACTTGGATAGATCTGCACAATAATGAACACTTTAGTAATCTCTAAATGGCACTGAAAATATGAATTATTCCAAAAGAATGATTAAACAGAACCATATATTCTGCACTAGCTGCAGTTTCTGAACCAGCTTAAAGGCAGACCCAAATAGAGCATATTACAGTAATTCAGGCCCAAGGTTACCAATGTGTAGTTTACAGTGGCCAGACTATTCCTGACCAGGAAACGGTGCAGTTTGCATACCAGCATAAGCCACAGAGGTCACTTCGCCTCCAATGACAGCAATAGATCCAGGAGCACTCAGAAAGAGTGAAATGGATTCTGGGTGTCTGAAAATCCCAGTGTGAAGAAAGAGGGTAGTCCCTCCATCCCCCCCTTTTATGCCAATAACTAAGGGGATGACCTGGGTCTGCTTGTCCCACCCTGCATTAAACAAAAGTGCCTACTATCAGCTTCGGCTGATATGCCTGCTGCACCCCTTCCTAGAGTTGGAAGACCTAAAATCAGTAGTGCACGTGCTGGTAACTTTGAGGCTCGACTTCTGCAATGTGCTATACATAGGGCTACCTCTGTGCCTAGTCCAGAAACTTCAACTAGTTCAAAATATGGCAGCCAGGTTGGTCACCGGTACATCTAAGGGTGACCACATCACACCAGTTTTAAAATCTCTTCACTGGCTGCCAATCAGTTTCCGGGCAAAGTACAAAGTGTTGGTTATTACCTTTAAAGCCCTACATGGTTTGGGTCCAGGTTACCTACGGGATCGCCGTCTCCCATACAATCCGCCCCGCATGCTCAGGTCCTCTGGGAAGAATTTACTACAGTCAACAAGAACTAGACTGACAACCGTTACCCAGAGGACCTTCTCTTCTGCCGCTCCCAGATTGTGGAATGACCTGCCGGGAGAGATTCGCCGGCTCACCAGTCTTCAGGAATTTAAAAGATCTATAAAGACTGATCTCTTCTGGCAGGCCTACCCAGATGAATTTTAAAGTGTTTGTTTGGTGTTTTATTGGTATTTTAATGATGTATTGGTTTTATGTGCTTTTAATCAGTTTTGTATTTTATGTTTAATGCTGTTCCCCGCCTCGATCCGTTGGGAGAGGCGGGTAATAAATAAATATATTATTATTATTATTATTATTATTATTATTATTATTATTATTATAAAAGACCCCCATCTATGTCCAGTGCAATGAGTTGAAAAACTGGGAGGGAAAGGTGAGTTATATCAGGTGCAGGATTGGATAGGCAGTTACCAGAAAGAGATTCATGTTCACTTTTGGAGACCTGGGAGCTGCATTAGTAGACTCCTGCCATGTGGTATTGCCCCTCTAACACCATAGCATTGTGAAGTAGGTAAAACCTACTGTTATCTAGAATAGCCTTCCCCAACCTGGTGCCCCCCAGATGTGTTGGCCATTGGTCATGGGGAAGATGACAGTTGAAGTCCAACACAGCTGGAGGACACTAGGCTGGGGAAGGCTTGTCTGTGACGATCTTATATATTCCTACCAGAATATCCTGTCTTTACTTCTAAGTTTGCATACTTCTGCTTTAACTCAAAAAGAAATTATGAATAACTATTCACTAAACTGTGGCAAGATCCAGAGTCTTAAATGGGCATCAGTCCTCCCTCGTCAAATGTAGGTGTGACAAAAATAGTGAACACAGTCTGTGTCTTTAGTCGAACACCAGGAGATATATCTCATTTTCCCCAAAATCTACGTTTGTATTGACCAGAATTTTGATTAGCAATCCTGGTGAAGTTCATTCAAGCAAGATTTTAAGTCCCAAACCCCAAGCCTTTTCTGGCTGGAATCAAAATCTGGGCCAGAGAAATGTTTCCTTTGCCCTATCCTGCCAGTCTTCCCAATCTGCCAAGCATTCTCTTCACCTTTTTCTTTATTTACACAACAATTGGGGATAGTGGTGGGTGGAGTGGGAAGAAAGAAGGGTCCCTCCCCCCTCAACACATGCACACTCCTCCCTCCCTCCCTCCCTCCCTCTCCTCCCTCCCTCCCTCCCTCCCTCTCCTCCCTTTCCCTCCGTTGTCCTGATGGACAATGACTGAAACACATCATGAGGGAAACGCCAGTGGTGCTTGGGACTTTCTGGTCTTCCCTACGGCTACTACAGTGGCAGTCAGCTATGGCATCATCGGTTCTATATATTTCTCCTGGTGCAGGTGGATTTAATGATGATCCCATCCCACCCAGCAAGTGTCATATTTGGATATGATTGTGCAGTTAGGAGCTTTTCTTATGCTGCTTTTGTGTTTTTAATAACTTTTTTGGGAAGACCTTTCTGTTTACTTTGAGATTGTTTCACATTTTGCACAAACCTGAATTACGAATAAGGTTTTGTATGTGCATGGGGATATGCGTGTACATACATTTATAGGCATGTTTAAATCTGGATGCGCTCATTCATACCAAACAAAACAAAACAGTTGTATTGCTTGTTGAGGAACTATTGTCTGTGTATGATTGTGCCTATACATAATATACAGGAAAAAAGATGAGTAACTCCAAAATTGTTTTTACTCAAATAATATATAGTGCCTGCCTTCAAAGCAAATTGTTCACTTAAAGACCTTATTGAAAGGTATTTATAGCGGTTATAAAAACTGCAATGTATGGTTTTTCAATTCAGTTTTACCATAGCAACAGAAATTAAGCATGTAGGGCAAGACACCAGCTGACTGTGAAAAGAGTGTTCGAAATTTCTTGTGTTTTAGCAGCAGTTTGGACAGTTTTATACAAAATGAAAGGGATTGAAGTGTTCCTTCTCTGTCTCTGGACATCAGAGAATATTTTTCTGACAGAAGAAGTAATTAGCTGGGATTACAAATGAGAACAAGGCAGACAGGCACATAGATATGCTTCCCCAGGAGACTTAATCAGTTTTCTATAATTAAAATCCCAAGTTTGTGTTGCAGTTTAGCACGAAATGCAATAATGTGTGCACCTTAATATTGCTCGTAGGAACAGCTTTGCCACCTCTGATGGAAATATGGGAGCATGAAGAACTAAATGTATATTTAAATTAGGCTGACCAGATAAAATCCAGGTCAGGGCTCATGTAACTTTAACAGTTGTAGAGAAAAGGGAATTTTAGCCAGTGTCATTTGTATGCAATTAGTTCCTGGTGAAATTCCCTCTTCATCACCACAGTTAAAGTTGCAGGGGCCCTGCCTTCTTTTGTATATGGTCACTCTAGTATAGTGCCTGCAACTTTAACTGTGGTGATGAAGAGCGAATTTCACCAGGAACTAATTGCATACAAATGACACTGACTGAAATTCCCTTTGTTCTACAACTGTTAAAGTTACGTGAGCCCTGACCTGGATTTTATCTGGTCAGCCTAATTTAAATATATGTTATAAGATATTTGGAGATGTGTTATGTTAAATATATGCTGTTTTGCCTATAATGTGGGGTGCAGTGTTTGCCCTGTTAGGTGTGGTTGAAACAATTGTCTTCATTGTTCTTAAGCACATGTGTAAGTAGATGGAGCCTTGCATCTATTTTGGAGTCAGAATATGTCTGTATTGGGGTCATTGAAAACTGATTTAAATGTGAGAGAATCCTCATGGAGTCAGCCAAAACATATTAGCTGTGTAAGTGATCCACACATCTAGCATAACATTTCACTGGCTGCATTCAGACATCACAATAATCAACTGGGGTAGGGGGAACAATAGTCAGTTGTATTGACTATCATGTCGTCCAAATGCTGCCATAGTCAACTCAGTGCTGATCCTAATCCACACCACGGTTGATTATTTATTACCATGTTGTGTCGGGAGTACCCCCTAGATGAACAACTGTAAAGTTGATTATTACCCCACCATTGACTATTGTGTTGTCTGAATGCAGCCAATGGCTCTTCCTCATATGCATGGAGCTTCAGCATCTGATGCAACTCTCAATCGGACCATACCTCACTGGTGCAGAAATACTGCACACCTGAGGGCATCACACAGACTTAAGAGCCTTTAAAGTTACACCACCAATACAGAACAGCCTTGAAATTCAGGGTTTTGTCAGGCCTTTTGGAAGGCAGGCAGAGGCAGTGAATGTTCCCGTATGGCTATGGCAACTGCCTCCTTTCCTGCTGCCACCAATTTCTCCTGCTCTGATGTTTCTGGAGTTAATGCAGATGTGTACAGATATAAATATGGAAGCCATGAATAAATAACCAAGGTGTGCATGTATGTGTGTTAAGAGTGAACGTGTAGCAATGACTGAAAGAAGGCAGGGCCTGTAGCAGAGGCCAGCTCTGAATTTCCAAACTTGCCTTGATTCAAGACGTGAAGCATCCCAAACTGGTGAGAGCAACTGGGCACTGAGAGTCTGGGGGAGGATCACTCTTTTGGAGGGATGCATGGAAGAGTCTCCACTTAAAGCAACCAGCTTGCCAAGACAGCATTGGCATGCCAAACCTGGAAGTTAAGTTGTTTGGGGAAGAGGAGGAGAAACAGGGTCCTTATAAAAGTCTACTCTGCTTTTGTGCTTTCTGCTCATACAGATTTAACTTGATGAATCTGTCCTGAGATTCTCCCTCCTCCCTCTTCTGAGATTTGATACCATGTTACCATGTGAAAAAAATGTCAGAGCTGGTGGGCAGGGGCTTCTTTTTAAGCAATTATTTCTTCTTCACAGAAAGCTACTATGCATTAATTCTGCAAAAAGCAAGTTTTTATTTTAAAATTGCTGGAGTGGGTATTATGTAGTATTTATGTTATAGTTTTAACTCTGTTCTGTTTTGTTAACCCAGAATATTAGTGATCTGCCATGAGCTCTCTTAGAAATGTAACTATGAAGGGAGATCATTATTTTACGTAAGGTGACTGCCAATGTACATTTGGACCAATGGATTTGTGCAGTAACATCGCTCAAGTCAGTGCATGTTCTGAAAAATTGCTTTGGCATCAAGCACACTATAAATAGTAGTTGCTAAACGCAGAGTGTTACAATATGATGGATGACAGCTCTGCCAAAAAGCCATTTTCCTACCATCGGAAGGCAGCTGTAGAAATGTAGTTTCTCATTTATTTATGGGAAGAAATGGTCAAGAAAAAAACCAACCATTCTCTTTCAAGAAAAAGAAGCACACCTGCAATCTTATTAAAGTAAAAGCACTAAAATGGGCTCTAAATGTATGGGCAAGATGTTCCGTGCATCAGCAATATTTTATTGGCATCTTGGAAGTTTACACAATTGCACAGATAAGAGCGGAAATAACAAGTCAGTTAACTTATACAGGTTTGGATACTGCCAGCTTCTGCCTCTCCAGATAAAAGAATTGCTGACACATGGATCCTTGCCAACATAATTAAACATTATTTGAACCACTATGAATATATTACATATTCTTTTGAGTCTGTTATGCTTTCCTGCCCAAGTTGAGCCTACTGAGACAAATGCCTCTATTACCCCTATTGGTGGCTGGCCATGTTGGTGGGCATGCCCCCTTGGGGCGGCCATGTTGTCCTCCTTTTTGGTTTCCAAAATATGGTCACCCTAAGCAATACTCCATACAAACTATGTTCAACTAATCTTGGATATGATAGCACTTCTCTCTGAAGTGTGTGATGCATTTCTTCAGGCTAATTTTCCAAGGAATCAAGAAGTGCAATAAATGCAATAAATAAATAAATAATAAAAAATTAAAAATGCAATAAATAAATAATAAATAAATAAGTGGCAACATTGACAGAGCGTACTTCTAGGCAAAGATTTTATTGCACAGTCATCACCCTGCTCATTCATGGAGTTTTATGGGGAGTCCAGACAACATTGTCATCTGTCATTTGTAGCGTTCCTGGCCTTGGGTTTTTCCATCCCTTTTCCTTACCGCTTTAAAAAAAAAAATTAAGGGGGGAAGGTGCATAGCTCCACAATTGGTTGCGCTAGGAGCCCTCCATCTGGAAGTATCCCAAATGTCAATTGCATCATGGTATTGTGTGCTGGGATACAACAGAAGAGTCTGGATAGAAATGCATTAAGAATTCTTAGCAAAATCCTGAGGATGCCACTTTAAAATCAGGTTCTTGTCTTTGAAGAGCCTTCTGAGACTCATGATTTATTCTATAAACAAATAACTCTTCAAAATGCAGTCATAAAAATAACCACACATCTTTGCTTCTGATGTTTGGATGGTTCTTTTATCTAGCATTTATAATGGGATCTTTCCTTTCTTTGAATACTCAGCCGTGGTGATTACTGACAACCAGGGTGGATGCTGCTTTAGTTCTGAGTGCCTGTTCTCGGTGCAGCCCAGGATTGAGAATGATTTTATTTAACGGACTGTAGAGGCACACAGTTCAGGCAGAACCTGTTTGCTCCTTTATATATAGAAGAATGGAGATGAATAGCTAATTTTGCTGCAGAGAATTTGCCTGCTATGAATCACAAATACTTCTTTACTTTGTGACTCCAAGAGCCTGATCAAAACATTGCTGCACACTCTGATACTGACAGAAAGGATTAATTGTTCTTCTTCCTTCTGCTTTTCTCCTGGCCCTGCTCCTCCAACCCCCAGGCAGGGGAAAGAAGCGTTTGCGTCATGATTTCGAAAGGAAATGAAGTGCTTCCAACATGGCCAGCACAGTTTTCATTTCACCTGAAGATTACATTGACATTGTTGAAATGGCCTGAAGGATTAGGGAGGAAAAAGCTCGGTAAGCAAGAGGAGGGGAATCAACTTGGAGCCCCAACTGAATGTGCATGATGCTCCAGTCCATCCTAAAGAACACATGTAACTAGGAATAAAACAAAATAAGCATTATCTCACTAAATCAAAGAGGAACGAGTTTTATTCACAACATGACAACATCACGGGTTAGTTCACCTGCAAGGAGCTGTAGCATGTGCCCGCCACCATTATGAATATGCAAGCCCTGGCCAGGGGTTGCCATGGCTTGTTGTGTCATCTGAACCTGGGCAGCAGCAGTGAGTGAGGGTTAAAAAGCCCTCACGTAACCTTAAAACAAACCGTGTCACTGATGTTCTAGTTGTTTTATGAGATGGTTGTATTTTATTATGATATGGGCAATTGTTTTAGCTGTTCTAAATCTTATATGTTTCAATTTTGTTGTAAGTCACCTTGAGTCTTCTTTTTTTTTAGTAAGGCTTCTATGACATTTAATAAATAAATACATAAATCATAATAATTGAACACCATCTGCCACGTAGAACAAACAGCACTCTATGTGCATCCCCCAGTCCAGTTAGTTCTGTTGTTTTACTAGTGTTGTCTAGTACATTGACCACATTGGTTGAGGGGGATGGGAGTTTCACTCCAGCATATTTGAAGGCAGCAGGTTGGGGAAGGCTGGTCTAGCATTTATCAAGCACCAACACTGCACTAGTTTTACCTCTCATTCTCTACTTTTTTACATGGAAGGCCAGGACAAATACTGTTTTGTTATGTGAGGAAGAAAGCAATGAAGATGAAATGTATGAGGCAGCATATTGCTCATTTTAATATTATTTTGGTGCCATTTTTTATTAATTCTGGCAGAAACTTCTTTTTTATGAAGGCCTTGAAGCGCATTAATTCCTGATAAGGTCAATTCCATATTTGCTGGCCATACCACTGATCCATGGGGAGGGTAGCATGGCTTAGTGGTAGAGCAGATGCTTTGCATGTGGAAGCCCCTGTTCAATCGCCGGCATCTCTAGTTAGGGTTGGAAAATTTCTGCCTGAAACCCCAGATAACTGCTGTCAGTCAGTACCGACAATACTGGACTAACTGGACCAATGGTCTGAATTACTGACTGGGTTCAGACTACACAATAACCAATGGTGGTTTAAATAGTCGACAGTTGGTTATTTAACCCAGCATGGGTTATCGTGTTGTGTGTAGGGATTTTTTAACCAATGGTTGGTTATTTGGCCCAAATAACCAATGCAAATAAACAACACTGTGCAGAGTTGGCCTTTTGAACCACCATTGGTTATGGTGTTGGGGGGGCATTGTTGGTTATTTCCTTGGCCACCGTTGCTTATTTTGTCAGCCACAGAGTCGCAGGGCAAGAGCGATTAAAGCAGTGACTGCTGCTCTAGTCTAGCTGGCAGGATAGATTTTCGGCAGCAATGGCTGATGGGATACTAGTGGGAGGACTGAGGGGGGAGAAAGAGTGGGGGATGAGTGAGTCAACTCAGCATGGACTAATAGTCAACTCAACACTTATCCTAATCCACACCATGGCAGATTATTATCATGTTGTGTGGGGAATACCTCCTAGATAATCAACTGTTAAGTTGATTATTATACTACCATTGACTATTGTGCTGTCTGAATGCAGCCAAAGCAGCGCAATCAAAACAGCCCACTGAATGGGCCACATACAAGTTATTTACTTCCTCTTTCGAAAGAGGTCACAAGGAGGAACAAAAGCATGGGCAGAAAAGCAACAGTAAGGAAACAGAATTTTCCCCTGTGCAATGATGCTATCAGAGACAGGTTTGTATGTTGATTTCTCCACATCATGCTGCTGTTAAAGTAAAGGGATAGGAACAAGACAGATTGGGGTTTCTGGTAAGGTGGCAACTCTATTTGTGCTTTGCTTGTGGACATAAATAAAAAAAGCAACTTTCATTACTGGGCTACACGGCAAGTGTAAGAATATTTAGCCTGCTGCCAAGTCTGTCAGTATAGCTAATCCGATAAGTGTTTTGTCTCTGATTGTGTTTTACACAATCAGAGACAAAGTGAATTGCAGCTTCACTTTGCAACTTCATAACATGACTTCAGCTTTTTAACTTTTGAACCACCATTGGTTATGGTGTTGGGGGGGCATTGTTGGTTATTTCCTTGGCCACCGTTGCTTATTTTGTCAGCCACAGAGTCGCAGGGCAAGAGCGGTTAAAGCAGTGACTGCTGCTCTAGTCTAGCTGGCAGGATAGATTTTCGGCAGCAATGGCTGATGGGATACTAGTGGGAGGACTGAGGGGGGAGAAAGGGTGGGGGATGAGTGAGTCAACTCAGCATGGACTAATAGTCAACTCAACACTTATCCTAATCCACACCATGGCAGATTATTATCATGTTGTGTGGGGAATACCTCCTAGATAATCAACTGTTAAGTTGATTATTATACTACCATTGACTATTGTGCTGTCTGAATGCAGCCAAAGCAGTGTCCTATCTTCCTATTCTTGAGGGAAATAAATAGGTGAGGGAGCATCTAAACAACTTTATTCACTTTATTTATCCACTTTATTTATTCTATAGAATGAGGGAAAAGAAAGCACATATACTTCTGTAGATATGTGCCCGAGAGGTAAAGGAATATTTTCCATAACTGTTATATGTGGTAATTTAAAGAATTGATTAGTTCAATTTTAGAATTTATCTAGGAGTGACTGCTGTATCTCAAAATGTTGGTTTATTCCTGTGACATAGCCAATATGATCTCATATAAGCAAGCAGAGGTAGTAATGTTCCATTTTTTATCATTGTCTTTGTAGTGAGAAAAGTTTATTTGGTAATGATGGCAATCAACTGATAGCCAGAAATGAATCCCATAGAGGAAGAATGCAAGACACAGGAGTTTAAATATGGCTTTCATGGACAAAAGGTAGTAAAGGAAAAGATGTCTATAAAGACATAATAAAATGTTAAACCAAACACATCAACATGCCTTTTGAAGGCAAGCTATACCAGCAGTAGCTGCTTCAGATAGGAACCTGCTGCAAACTGCTTTCTTCACTATCAGTAGAGTGACCAGACGTCCGGATCCCCCCGGACATGTCAGGGAAAAGGGGCCAAATTTGAGTCCGGGGGGGAAATTTTAAAATATCCCCCAAAGTCCGGAAAAATTGGGCCTCTCCCGTGCCATCTGGGCCTTGTTCTTGGCTAGCGCGGTTGCGCTGGCCAAGAACAAGGCCCAGATAGGCCGGGGTAGAGGCTGGAACGATGCACACCTGCACTTCTGGGTGTGCGTCGTTCCAGCCTCCCCCCCCCCCCATCCGGGCCTGCCAAGAACAAGGCCCAGATCGGCCGGGGAAGAGGCTGGCACGACGCACACCCGCAGTTCCGGGTGTGCGTCGTTCCAGCCTCCCCCCCCCCCCCATCCGGGCCTGCCAAGAACAAGGCCCAGATCGGCCGGGGAAGAGGCTGGAACGACGCACACCCGCACTTCCGGGTGTGCGTCGTTCCAGCCTCCCCCCCCCCCAATCCGGGCCTGCCAAGAACAAGGCCCAGATCGGCCGGGGAAGAGGCTGGAACGACGCACACCCGCACTTCCGGGTGTGCGTCATTCCAGCCTCCCCCCCCCATCCGGGCCTGCCAAGAACAAGGCCCAGATCGGCCGGGGAAGAGGCTGGAACGACGCACACCCGCACTTCCGGGTGCGCGTCGTTCTAGCCCCTTCCCCGGGCCGATCAGGGGCTTTTTACAGCAGAAGCAGCAGCAGGGCCCGGGCTGCTGCGATGAGAGCGGCAACGGCAGAGGAGGAGGAGGAGGAGGAGGAGAAGAAGAAGAAGAAGAAGAAGAAGACAGACGGAGGAAGAGAAGAAGACAGACAGAGGAGGAGAAGAAGAAGACAGACGGAGGAGGAGGAGAAGACGGACGGATGGATGGAGGAGGAGGAGGAGGAGGAGGAGGAGACCCGAGGAAGAGAACCGGTGGCAATGGCAGCAGCAGCGGAGAATTGGTGGTGGAGAAGCAGCAGAGGAGGACGCTGAAGCAGTGGGGCATGAAGAGAGAAGCGGCAGCAGAGGAGGTAAAGCAGCTGCGGTGCTTGTGGCTCACCTTGCACCTGCCTGGGCCAGTTAGGGCGCCTCCTCCCCATTTTTATGAGCACATGGCGATTTGGTTGCTCTTTGTTCAGCTCCCCTCCGTTTTCAGCCTCCGCGTGCACTGCATGCGGCTCGCCCAAACTTGCTCCCGCCTGGGCCTCCAGCCAGCGCCGCCTGCTCCGTCTTCCTCCTCGTCTTCCACAGCCGCGCCTTGATTCAGCCGCTGCTCGGGCTTCTTCCCGGCGCTCGGGCCTCCAGCCAGCATGTGAGTTATTACGGCTGCAGCCGCTGCCTGGGTTCGCTTCCACCTGGGCTGACGTGGTCCCTCCCTGTTTGCTTAGCCAGGGCCTGGCCAGTGGGGCTGCTGAGGCGGCTGATGGTATTTTATTTTCCTGCTCCCTAGACCTAGAGAGAGGGGGGCTTTACACTGAGGGTGCCTCATCCCCTCCAACCACCAGGTAATACAGTTTGGCTTCAACTGACTTTTTTAACCTAGTGCGCTACCTCAACTTAATCTCCCCTCTTTTTAAAATAGAAGGACTGGCACGTTCCTCCGCTCTGCGCCCACCTGGGAATTGCTGCTCCTGTGTGCGCCTGTGTGTGTGGTGTGTGTGTGTTAAAGTAGTGCAGGCCAAATGAACTGTCTCTAGCTGCAATCTAAGTCTAGTGGGGTGTTGGGGGGTAGATTGGATTTTATCTCTGGCTGCAATGATGAAATAAGTTGTTACTGATTTTCTATCCATTCTTTGGGTACTGATTTTGATGAATTAGAGCCTATCTACACACGCAGGATAAAACACTTTGGAAACGTTTTGAAAACTGTCTGTGGAGCGTGTCCTGGGCCCCAACAGTTCTCAAAACTGTTATAAACTATTTTAAACCATTTAAAACTGTTTTATAGCAGTAGTGTAGATAGACTCTTAATTGGGTGAATGTGTGTAGAGAGTGGGTTGCCTTGGGTGAGTTTAAAAACTATTATCAGTTTTGCCATGGGTGAGTATGTTGGTGTGTGGTGGATTTGTATTCTATTTTTAGCCATTATGATTATGATTATTTTGCCTTGGATGAGTGTGGGGTGGATTTTTATTCTTCCCCCCCCCCCCCCGGTTAAGTGTGTGTGGGGAGTTTTTTTAAAAATTGTCTTGGGGAAGGGTGGGGTTTCCCCCCACTTTGGGTGGGTATGCAGGGGTATGTAGATTTTATTTTTTATTGCCTTTGGTGACCGTGTGTGAGGTGTGTGTGGATGATGATGATTTTTTTAAAAAAAATGTGGCTCCAAAACTGCTTTTGTGCTGATGCAGGTGATGATGATGATTATACTACATGCGAAGGGATATATGTACTCACAACTTTCAGCTCGGTTCCAGACATTTCTTTTCTGTATGGCTTTGAGATTGTGATTATGATTATTTTACAGTGTGGCTTTGTGGATTCCTCCCTCCCCCCAACCTGGTGAAATTCCCTCTTCATCACAACAATTAAAGTTGCAGGAGCCCTGTCCTCTTTTGTATCTGGTCATTCTGGGAATTGTTCTGTCCCAGCAAGATAATATGTGAGTGCATAGTGTGTCTTGTCTGAATGTGTCTGGATCTCCTAGGCTCTGAAAGCATCTTTCTGGAGAGCACCTGCTGGTTGCATGATCCATGAGGCCAGGTTCTGTGAGTGCACAGTTGTCCTTGACAGAAGGGGCTTGCACTTGCTAGAGAAAGATGCACAGATGTTAAGTGGCTGCAATCCTATATTCATTTATCTGGGAGTAAGCTTCATTGAAATCAATGGGACCTGTTTCTGAGGTTTTTTTGGCCAGTTTTCTTTGGGTCCCTGATTGGAATCTCTGTTCTCTGCACACTGAGGCAGTGTAAATTCAGGAGATATTTGGATAAAAGGAGGGAAGCCGTTAGTCCATTTTGTTCCATGGCTTTTGTTTGCAGGGGGATAGTATTTTATATTCTTTCTGAATGCTAGTTTGTTGTACTCGGTTTTTCTGCACTTATTCAGTGGTAGCAGTATGCTGAATCTGTACGTATGGATTTGAGAAAGGTGATGGGGAAAGAGTGTTAAATGTTAGGGAAGTTGAGACTATGGTCATCCAGTGAAGGATTTGCAGTCAAAAAAGATACCTGAGGGAAGGGGAGACTGTATCACACAGAGTATGGCAAAAGCTTCAAAGTACAGCAAAAGCTACAAATGTCTTTGAATGTCTCACTTGTTCTTTATTTCAGTGATTTTAACATTAAGATGTTATGTAGTACAAGTTTGTTTAATTATGTGCTGTGAAATCAGACGTGTGACCAAGGCCATGTTTGGGTGGGCACGCCCCCTTGGAGGGGCGGCCATGTTGTCCTCCTTTTTGGTTTCCAAAATATGGTCACCCTAACTATCAGCCTATCTACACACGCAGGATAAAACACTTTGAAAACGTTTTGAAAACTGTATATGAAGTGTGTTCTGAGCCCCAACAGTTCTCAAAACTGTTATAAACCGTTTTAAAGCGTTTTAAAGCAATAGTGTGGATAGGCTCCTACTGTACAAAATGGCACCCTTGGGGCACTGGGGTGCATGCCATCCACCATTATGAATATTCAAGCCTAACCCAGGGGGTTTTGTGGCTTGTCCTGTCATCTGAACCTGGGCGACAGGGGTTATTTGAGGGTTAAATAACCCTTCCATAACCCACAGTTTGTTTTAGGATTATGCAAGAGTTGTTTAATTCTCAAATAACCCTGCTGCCCAGGTTTGGATGATACAACAAGCCACAGCAAACTTGCATATTCATAACGGCAGCTGGTACACACTGCAGCTCCTGACAGGTAAATTAATCTACGATGTTGTGCAAACTGTCCCTCTGTGTCTTCCTTACACTGACTAAAGTGACGTAAGGTTCTTCCAGAAGAGGCTGCTGTCATGCAATTGCACTGCCTCATTCATAGAATTTTACAGGGAGTCTAGATGTCCACATTTTCCATTTGTAGACTTCCCATGTTTTCCCACCACTTCTTCTATCCTATTTGTTACCTCCAAAAAACTAAACACCTGTTAAGGAGAAAAAGACAGAATGACAGCACAATGCCTTTTGTTGGTTAGCACTAAGAGATCTCTGACAGTGGGAATACTCAAAGGAATGTATATGTGCTGCTTTTTTTAGTTTTTTAATACCATGGTGCTTAGAGTTGCCAGTTCTTCAACTAGCGTCCATAGCTGTGATACTGTGACATTAGCAGGTAAAGCAGTATCAGGGCATCATCAGACAAGCACTTTTTGGCACGCTCATTACTGGGCACTCATGGATTTTCACGGGTCCTACTCACTACGTCGTCTGCATCCCGCGCACCTCCCACCCCTTCTAGCCTTTGTCGCGTGACAAAAAAAGGACCCCGGTATCTCCGAATTATTTTTGAGACGGAACTTGCTGCTATCTCCTGTGTACAGGAGAAGCAGCGCAATCAAAACAGCCCACTGAATGGGCCACATACAAGTTATTTACTTCCTCTTTCGAAAGAGGTCACAAGGAGGAACAAAAGCATGGGCAGAAAAGCAACGGTAAGGAAACAGAATTTTCCCCTGTGCGATGATGCTATCAGAGACAGGTTTGTATGTTGATTTCTCCACATCATGCTGCTGTTAAAGTAAAGGGATAGGAACAAGACAGATTGGGGTTTCTGGTAAGGTGGCAACTCTATTTGTGCTTTGCTTGTGGACATAAATAAAAAAAGCAACTTTCATTACTGGGCTACACGGCAAGTGTAAGAATATTTAGCCTGCTGCCAAGTCTGTCAGTATAGCTAATCCGATAAGTATTTTGTCTCTGATTGTGTTTTACACAATCAGAGACAAAGTGAATTGCAGCTTCACTTTGCAACTTCATAACATGACTTCAGCTTTTTAACTGAATTTCTGAATTCTGTTGAGGGGTGGAAAGTTTTGAGCTATCAGGTGTTTGTGGTTTAAATACATTGGTTTTACCTTCTAACATTCATTTTTTATTTGATTTGTTTGGTTTAAAATCTAGTCTAGCCTTCCCCCAACCTTGCACCCCCAGATATGTTGGACTCCCATCATGCTGAGAAAGCATAGCCGTAGAACTTGCTGGCTTGTGATGATGCGGGTTGTAGTCCAACACATTGGAGGGCATCAAGTTGGGGGAAGGCTTTTCCAGATCATGTAACTTTTGTGAATAACATTTTAAGGGGGCAATGTTATGCGTGTTTAGACAGAAAAAAGGCCTACAACCCCCACATGGCTGGGTTGTAGGCCTGTTTTCCGTCTAACCATGTATAGGATTGCACCTTCTGTGACAAACAATGTTGCATATGATCAAATTTCTTTCCTGATGTGGTTTAACTATTCATAGTGATAGGCACCATTCCTAAGTGATAAATTTCTTAGTGAGAAATTGTTAAGAGATTTCTTGGCTAACACCAGATTATGAAATTATATGACTCTACCAGAGGGAGCGATGAGGGTTTTCCAGGGGGAAAATCTATGCAAATTAGGCTAATTTGCATATGGTCATTTGCATTGGAAAATTTTCAACAAAGTTAACAAACTATTCCATGTTATTATTCTTTTGTCCTGAAATATTTGAGGGGAAAATTAAAGCACACTTAATGAGATATCAGTGTAATTATGTTGACATTCGTATTGGGATACTTGTAAACATTTAAAGGCAACAGCATGTACTTTCCTTACATTGTCTAAATGCAAGAAAGAAACAAAGGTACTCAAAACTGTTGACACACTAATGCAGACTTCTTCAACCTGGAGCCCTCCAGATATGTTAGACTACAACTCCTGGCATCCTTCAGTCAGCATATCTGGCTGGGGGTGCTGGGATTTGTAGTCCAACACATCCAGAAGGCACCAGGTTGGAGAAGGCTGCACTAATTAATTTTAGCAACCCAAAGGCTGTGCATACTATGATGACATCTACTCACCTTTCACTGAGGTTGTTGGGGCATTTTCAATTTTGCTGTTACTACTTATTAGTATCATTTCACACTGAAACATATATGTATTTCAATGACATATGTATCCTCTCACATGCCTGCTTGGGATAATCAAATGAAAAATATGAAGAACTTTTAAAATGCCAGGCTTGCCTAATGTTGTATTTGCAACTGGAATCCTTTCATTGTTACAAATGAATTTATGAAATGGATTATTTTCCTTGGTTGAGGGGAGAACACTGGACAAATTTCCACCTGACATCACTGATGAGCAATGGGCCACAGCCTACATGCAGTTGCAACCTCTTCCAGTGCATCCCTTTATGACCCCCTGGGCATCTTCCACTGCCAACACAGGTATTGCCCACCTGTGGGAAACCTTTTTAAAGCACAGATCCTGCCAGATCTGTGTTTTCAAAGGGTATCCCTGTCCAGGCAGAGAAGGGGGTGCCCCCTCACCACTCAAGCAGGAAGAAAAGAGCTTTCTCTGCTCTGGTGGTATTGTGTGGGTGGGTTCCCAGTGGATTTCTTCTGGGGGGGATCCCAATGAGAGAATAGTACCTGTAACAACAACAACAACAACAACAACAACAACAACAATATAATAATAATAATAATAATAATAATAATAATAATAATAATATATTTATTTCTTACCCGCCTCTTCCTCCGGATCGATGTAGGGAACATCATCAATACTAACAATATAACATACATTAGACTGTTTAAAAGCATATAAAATTAATACATTATTAAAATATCAACAAAGTCTTAAAATTCTACTGCGTAGGCCTGCCGGAAGAGATCAGTCTTTATAGCTCTCTTAAATTCTGGAAAACTGGTAAGTTGGCAGATCTCTCCCGGCAGGTCGTTCCACAATCTGGGAGCGGCAGAAGTGTAGCAGTGAAAGGTTGCCCACTCCTGGTTATACAATATTACACATGGTTGCAAATGGAATCATGAGTTAAATGGCCTGATTTATAGATTATGATGTGAGTTTAACTGTAGTTTATATAAATAAGCAGGACCTGAGATCCTATCGTGTATTCTGAGAAAGTTTGTGATTTGGTTTGGGTGAAGCCAACTAAACTGACTAAAGACCAAACTACACATGACCCTAAACATGACTTTAGGCAGCCCGTCAGTTTTAATACACCCAATGCTGATGGACCTATTTTCATCAGGACTGCAACATGGGGAAAGAGCTTTAACCCTTTCTTGCCCAGCTGAGGTCCTGACCAAAATCCTCACTTGCCCTGCTATTAGCCCTTGGGGAAAAAGTTCCCATTGGCACCAGTGGGAGTTTCTATCCTGGGGTAATATTAGCATGGAACAAGATTTTCATTGGGCGTATACTGGGGAGAGAAACATTAGACCTTCTCTCTCCTGACGAAAACTAGTCCTCCTGCACTAGTCATTAATTAGTTAAAACCACAACTGACAGACTTCCCATTTAATGTCATTTGTAGTTTGGCCCTGACAATGAAACCACAACAAAACTCTCTGTCTTCTTATTCTTCTTATTCTTCTTATTTATTCCATTTATATACTGCCCCATAGCCGAAGCTGTCTGGGCGGTTTACAAAAAATAAAAACATTGAGCATTAAAAACCGATATACAAAATTTTAAACCATAAACAACATACAAACTTGTTATAAATACAATATAATTTAAAAACAACTATTCTGGATCCTATCTACTGTGAGCAGATGTTTGCTTGAGGAATGGAGCTTTCTCACTTCTCCCTTGCAACCTAGCTTTCCCAACCCAGCTTATTTTCTTGATTGTTCTTCCACACTCTGGACTACTTGGACTGTGCTTGCATTGGACTGCTTGCCTGTGCTTGACTTCAGTTCTGCCTCATACTTTTCTTTTGACTGGTTACTAGGGATGTGTATCATATCATTAAAATGTACGATAATGATACGATACGCTCTTTATCGTGCATGCGTTTAACGATAACGATGCAATAGAAAAAACTCCAATAAATATCCGATCCGATAATTTTCAGCCTGATTATATCAGATTATCAGACTGCCATATAAATAAACCTATAACTTCTGTATTTTCAAAGTTAGAGGCTTGAGACTTGGTCACAGTGCTTATTGGGTATGCCTAAGTATGTGTATGAAATTTGAGATCGATCCCTCCAACCCTCAATTTTGTATGAATTTATTAAAGATCGTTTAAGTCCTGATAGGTCAGAATGACAGCTCGCCATGTGCGTTCATTCAGACCTGTCAAAAAGTTGCAGGATCTTTTAAAAAATCATATAAAATCAAGGGTTGGAGGGATCGATCTCAAATTTCATACACATGTCTAGCACAATTTGCTACACATATGTGCCAAATTTCAGATCAATCCGTCCACCCCATATTTTATATGAATTTTTAAAAGATCCTGCAACTTTTGACCTGTCAGAACTTAAACGTCCTTTAATAAATTCATATAAAATTGAGGGTTGGAGGGATCGATCTCAAATTTCATACACATACTTAGGCATACCCCATAAGCATTGTGACCAAGTTTCAAGCCTGTAACTTTGAAAATACAGAAGTTATAGGCATTTTTTCTAAAACATTCAGCTCTATAGGTCACAATGGGGCTGCAAATTGAATATTGGATTTCCAATAATTATCATGAAGACGATATGATTAACCTATGATATTATTGTAGATGATAATTTTTTGGTCCGAAATTCCGATAACGATAAAATACGATATTTTCGGGCATGCACATCCCTACTGGTTACACAGTGCTTCTGCTTTCCGCCTGCTGTTGGGCTTGCTCTATGGTTTTCCCCCATGGATTACACAGGACTGAGCTTTATCTGGACATAGCAAGACACCCTTCGGAACCGCATGGGATGTGGTGCAAGAGACTGCAGTGGGAAAGGAAACTGGAAGAAATGGGGGGGGGGTACTCCCTTTGAATGAAAAGAAGTGGTTTCTGCTCATGCGAAGGCAACTTTGGATCCAAGCCAATGTACACATTTGTTCCAGTTCAGCTCTAGTTGAAGGCAACTAGCAAGGCATAGTAACTGCTGGCCCTAGATATGGAAACACGTAATTATTTGCAGCATAACATGCATTAAGCTAATTCAATAGAATTTGCATGCGTTTCATGATATTGATAGGGATGTGCATAAAAGCCATACTAAGAATGTGACTGCAATGCATTGGACTTAGATTAGACCCATGGAAATCAATGAAACTTAAGTTAGTCTAACATTCCAATGATTTCAATGGGTCTGCTCAAAGAATGACTAAAGATGCAATTCTGTGTATGTTTAGACCCCCCACCCCAAAAAGTCACACGACGTTTATACAGTATAGCTGGTTGGAAGGATGTTGGGAGTCGTAGGACTTTTTTCTTTCAAAACATGCATAGGATTGCTCCCTAAGTTTGGATCCAACCCAATATATTGAAATGCCAAGCCTTTTCCTTAATTACAGTTTTTTGGCCTTGCTTTCAAAGTTAGCAATAGCCAACAATCCCATTAAATGTTTTTGGTGTTGTTGTAAAATTGTGCTCAGCAATTCAAGAAAAGGAGATGAGGCTATAATAAGGCGAGGGGGGAATCATATCATACAATTCTGTTTCAGTTTAGTAACTAACATGCATATCTGGTGGTGGTCAGTATCAAGTGTTAATTGCCTTAGAGATTTTTTGCTAAATTTGGGTTAATAAGAAGGCATGTACATTTAATTGGGTATCAATACATTATTTAATTTTCTAAAATTAAATATGCAATGTAACTTAACTTAAATATTTTGCTAAATATTAATTAAATGTATAAGTGTTGTTCTGCTAATTATGCTATTCATTTTCATTTGAACTTCAGTGAATAGTTCAGAAATCTGCATATTCTTATACATCTTGTGCATATCTGATCAGAATTAAATTATTACATTATTGAGGTCATGGAAAACTTCAGCCTTCCCAGCTTTGACTGTTCAAAAATTTAACCAGTGCGGGAGACTCTAGTGCAATATAATAATTTTCATAATTGAAATGTCACAGCCCATAACAGAATTTGATGCAGTCTATTTAGGATTTTCCTAGATCTGAAACCTGGCTTTCTGTGAAATGGAATATAATAAAACCATTTACTTTTGACTTTAAGAAAAATGTTGGGGGGTGGGGGCTGTGAATTTTCTATAAGAGATAGTTAGATAATATGCCCTCATGTTCTTTATTGTTTTCACTCTGGAAGTTAGTTTATTTTAAAAAAAACTTCAATGCAAAGACCAAAATGAATCATATAAGTCATGTTAGTGACTATTTTTTTCTTACACAGTTATGATTTCTCAAAATGTAAGCATCAGCATACAAGTATCACATTACTTCCAGTACAAGTAACTGCTGGGAAACGATTGACCAAAAAAAAAGGGGGGGGGAAAGTAGATTTAAGTGGTTTAACGGTAACAATTGAAGTCCTAAACAGCAGCTTTAGCCATAAGTATTTCAGGGTAGCATATCCAGATTATCTATACAGGGTGCTTCCAGATGAGGCTCTTATTGTGAAATTACCTTGCCTCATTCATAGAATTTAGTGGGTGGGAGGGGAGGCACAGAATTTTACAGGCTGTCATCTTCCATGTGTAATCTCCCCTTATGTCCTCTCAACTTCTTCCAACTTTGTTCAAAAAATCTGCTAAAGAGGGAATGATTGAATAGCTGTACTCTAATCCAGTGGCAGGTCCTTGCTGTGCCACATCACAAACTGAAAACTGGTTGCACGGAGAGTAAAAGCATCAATTGAGCATGTGGGCATGCGTGCGCACACACAGCGTCTTCAGATGGGGGAAATCGTGTTTCCTTACTGTTGTTGTTTTTTCATTTTTAAAAAAATATTTTATTTTTCAACATAATACAACATAAAACAACATAAAATACAATACATAACCACATACCCCCCATGCTCCCCTCCCCCCAGGAGACCTTCAATTATACATTATTCTTCTTTCCAAAATTGTAAAGACTTTTTTGAAGGTATTTGCCCCTTCCCCGTTCTTAATACATATTCCAAAAATGGGCTCCATATATCTCCAAAATCATTCTTACTGGACATTCCCCTCTTTATTTTCATTTTACACGTTAGCTTATCGTTAAGTGCCATGTCCCATATTTCTTTATACCATTCTTCTGTAGTATATATCCTTTGCCCTTTCCAGTTTTTAGCAATCATTATTCTGACGGGAGCCAGGAGGTTGTTTATCAATTCTCTCTTGTTTATATTCTCATTTCCTTTATCCCATATTGCTAGTAGAGCCAGCTTTGGGCTTAATTCCAGTTTACTTCCAATTATTTCATTTATTTCTTTGAACACCCTTTCCCAAATTTTTTGTACGTGTTCACAGCTCCACCACATATGAAAATAAGTTCCAACCTCCTGACACCCCCTCCAACAATTCTTGGACACTTTTTAATCTATCCGGTAAGATTTCATCAGATCATCAGTGTTTCCTTACTGTTGTGTACCATCACTCTTGCTTCCTGCTTTCTTCTGCATTGGGAACTAGTTGAAATTACATGGGGAAAGAGAGTAGAGACCACGTGGCCCATACAGATGGATGGGAATAGCGTCCTTTAGTGGGCATTTTATAGCACAACTTTCCTGCACATGGCAGGAAATACAGTCTTATTTCAAAAAAATCGGTTTTACTGTGGATTAATTTTCAACGCTAAACCCGGGCAACAGAGCAAGAGACACGCAGGAGGATCACTGCGTTGTCAAAATGACCCGTGAAGATCCGTGAGTAGCCACCCATGAGCATGTGATAAAACGCTCGTCTGAAGAAGCTCACATAGTTCAAATCTTAGGTTATCCATGAATTCGCTGGATAATCTTAAGTAAGCGATGCCACCCTCTTCTCACAATAAGGGGACATTTATTTTACATGTTTTATTGAGGTAATGTGTGTGAAGCTATTTGACCTTAACACTTTAAAATATGTAAGATCTTTATTATTTGATTTTTGTCTCTGCATTTAATATATAAGTGAATGGAAGCTCAGGAAATGCACAACAAGAGGTTGGTTTTATTACAACAGTTTGTGTATATATATTCAGTTGATTGTAATCTAGCTCTCTAAATAGAACCTTCCTTTTTCTTATTACTAAGGTTTCCTACTCTAAACATACATGTTAAATTGATTAGAGAGTAAACATGCCTGAGATTCAGCATTCCAGTTGCATTGCCACAACATTGTTGGAGAGTGTATGGTTCCATGCTGATGATTCAAGAACGTCCATTTAAATCTAAGTTGGATTTCAGAAGCATTTTATTTGGGCAGTGTTTTCTTAAATCTACTAATGTTTATTTATTTACTGATTGATTGATTCCTTGTTTTTGCTGAACTGGCTATTAAATGTGTACTTTTTTGTGATTCAATGAGCACATCATTGTCCTGTTCTTTGTGATGGATAAATGCTCAAGGGCTTCCCTTGAAGACATTTTGGAATTCTGTATGTAGATCTAGACTCGGATGTAAGCAGATGGATTACTGTTATTCCCCTTGGAATGAAACCTGTCACAGAGGCAACTAACAAAAATCATTCATTCCACTTTAGTACAGACCCCTTCAACCTCAATTAATTTACCATGTGTTTTCAGTCCTCTGGCTCACTTTACCTTGTTTATCTTGCAAGCAGCATTTCACTAGACTTGGCAACAGAGCTTACGGATGCATTTTTATGAGATGAAAAAAACTTTCTCTTTCGATTCTTTATAAACTGTAACTTTGTGATATGGTTGTTCTATGGTTGATATAAGCTCATAGGTGAATGGGGCAAATCCCCAAAGGCTGTTAATGTTAGACTGTGGGCCAGTTCACACAATCTCAAATCAATAAGTACTGTATGTGAGGTGTGGCAGAGAGTCAACACCATGCATACAAGACGTGTGGTGAGCATGCTCATGTACATCTGTACAACCTTGTAAGTCAGGGGTCCCCAACCTTTTTCGGCCTGTGAGTACATTTGGAATCCTGTCAAAGTGCAATTGGCACCAGTGAAAAAATTACCGCCATGGGGTGGGGGGCATGGCCACTCACAAAATGGCTGCCATGAGGTGTGTAGCTATTCACAAAATGGTCACTGTGGGGGTGTGGCTACTCACAAAATGGCCACTGTGGGGGAAGGGGCCAGGTCAGAAAGATGACAAAACTGCAAAATGATCAAATATGAAACAATTTAATGTCAAATAAATAAAACAGAAATACAAACATCCAAACATTATCAACAAATAGTTGATAATGCACCACAAAAAACAAACAAACAGGGCTGGGTGGGGCAGCCAGTGAGGCCAGAACTCTAGCACACACAATGACAAAAATAAAGCAGGTGTGTGAGCAAGTATGCAGTAAAATCCTTAACTTTTCATGTGCTCCCAACATGCACCAAACAACAACCAGAGTGCCACAGCAAACACAAGGCAGGTGGCCATGGGGGAGAATGGGAAATGCCCCTGCATCAACACCACCCCAAACACAAAAGCCTGGAGATAAAGCAATGCAGGCAGATGAGTGAATGGGTTGGAAATTCTATTGCTTTACCCATCCACCCCCAACAAACAAACAAACAGCAGGGAACAGAGGACAAGCACTGCACCTCCCAATACAAAAAAATTGAGGGTTGGAGACCAAGCACCATCCCCTCACCCCAAAAATGCAAATTAGAGAGAGAGGAAGCAGGCAGGAAATGCCCTCCCTTTGCCTGTGCTCCCCTCTCAGATGGAAAAGACTCCAGCCCACTCAGTCCCATCCCCGTACCGCTGGCTTGCATTCAAGGGGAACACTTCCCTTTCCCTTCCAACACAGCCACCCACCACTCACACCCACTCCTAGCAGACACAGAATGGGAGTAAGAACACCGGTTTGTAACCTATTGCTCTAGCCAATTTGAAAGCAAAGAGGCATGTCAAAACTACAAGTTGAGGTACATAGACTTAAAATTTTAGAGAAACCAGACTTACATATAGAGCAGCCAGGAAGTTAGCAGACATTATTTGTATGCATAGAAATCACCACAAAGGTGCCACTAAAGACCTCGAGGGCGTATCTGCGCCCTCGGAAGCCCTGTTGGGGATACCTGTTGTAAGTGATGTGTTCCCTTGATGTTCTTTCAGGGTGGTCAGTGATTGCATGTTGTAAGTCCTTGCCCAGCCTAGCTGAGTGAATGGATGTTCTTTTCTAGGAACATCCTGTTGTGGTCCCAATCTTTCAGACACACAGTCTGGCATTTTGACATTGCCCGTCTATCCAACTTCTACCTTGTGTTGTCTCCAGAACAAAACTGGATCCAAAGTTTTTGTCCTATGAATGGACATTTTCAGTTTAATAGGTCTTTATCCTACCCTCCAAATAAAATATATCAGGGTGGCTTCCATATAACAAAAATGCAATACACTACAATACATTACAATAAAAGTGATATAAAGAAGTCCTTCTAGTCACAGAGGACTTCTTCCATCTTCTGTCAACCTTTGACACCCTGCAATAGCTTTGCAAGATTGTAAAAGGGAGAAAAGGCCCTGTTTGTGTGAAGTTCAGAAGTTTCTGGGACATTGCAATATAAAATCCTAATACCAAAGCCAACTGAGGTTTCTGTCAGTGGGGACAGGTTAAGCCAGAAAAAGAAAAGCTCCAGTAGCAGTGAAGCAGAAAGGGTAGGGCATTAGCCAGAATGAAGAAAGTTACAGAAGGAACCTGCCTTATGCTTGATCAGACTATCTTGCCTAGATGTGTCTCCTCTCAGTAGCAGTGGCTCTCCAAGATTTGGGACAGAAGTCTTTCATGTCATCCGCTACCTGGAAATGCTGGGGACCTGGGACCTTCTGCTTACAAAGTATGTGTTTTATCCTGGAGCGATTTTCCATGAGGATGATCTCATCCATATCACAAAAGTCATAACACATGGTAAATAAAGTGGGAGGCGGGGAGGAAAACTACAGTTATGATCCAAATGCAGATTCAACGTCAGCTACTTCTCTCACCACTTACCCCTCTCCCTTTTTTTTTTTTGCTTTATTTTCCATCTTACTTGATGAAGTGTTCTGGAGAACTTGTATGCTATTTTGTGATCTTCGAGTTGGCCTAAAAAGCTATTAGGGTGATATGGATTTTGGATTTTTTCTTTTGGCCAGCATGGCTACTTTGGCTTTTTCTGCTCTCCTCAAACTGGAATTTCAAAAAGGAAATTCCATCATGTTTGAAATTCAAAAAGTCAAATTTGAATGCTGAAACTTCAGGGATTTCAGTTGTCTGAACTGCATTGCATTTGCAGGTACAGAGAGGCCCTCATGGATAGTCAGCATTTAGGCTAAACTTCACCAATGTGTATTAGAAAGCTGATTAGAGTTCGTGTGTATTATAGGAAGAACACAGCCTTTGTGCAATTGATATGAGCAAGATCGATTTTATGAAAAAGATGCACATGACTTTTATCAAAAACTAGGGAGAAAACATTTTTCTTTCTAATTACATTTCTACCATATGCTCATCCAGATGGCTTCTACTTATAGGGTGCTATAACATGACCTTACTTTAGAGGATTTCATCATTGAAGAAGCTTATGAACAAATAGAATTGACACTTTGTCAGGAAAAAACAGATCAACCCCCCCACCCTGCCCCGATGCCTTTATGGGGAAAGTTCTCCTATTACCTGTTGTGATTGTGGAGCTGCTGTTCATCTTCTATATACAAATGTATTCGTTACAAACATGAAAATGGAGGGCTCAGGGAATGAACTGAAAGAATATGAATGTTGAACGTCAGCATGCCTGTGTTTAGTTTAGTTATTGCCTGGATATGATACCATCTGGGAATTCCATATATATAAACTTGTGTTCCCTGGAGAAAAAACAGGACATAATAAATAATTAAGAGGCAACATTGTTGAAAGAGGACTCTGAATTTTAAATATCAATCTCTTTTTGAGCTGATTGAACTTCCAGAGTTTAATGTATTCATAAAAGATTCCTTAATCATGATGACCTTTGTTGTTTAGCTTTATACACAGTAGGCTTTTTCCTGAAATGATTAGAGGCTGTTAAATGTACTTATTTGACTGTCAACTACCAACTTTGTTGTGTTATTTGATCTGTTGGTAGAGTGATAAAAACATGGGAAACACACTCCTCCAACTTCCCTATTTTTATCCTTCTAGTTATCATCATTTAGCAGAAAAGTCTAACTTGACTTTGGAAAGGGATAGAAATAAGATTTGTATGGTAAGAATTTTTTTTTTGTGTCATCAAGGCTGCAGTCTTAACCATACTTACAATGAGATAAAACTAATTGAATACAGTGGCACTTATTTCTGAGTAGTAAACATGTGTAATGGAAAGTGCACTTGTGTGGCTCCCACACAATCTCAATGGATTGTACCCCAAATAAGTATATGCTCATTTAAAAACATTTATTTATTTAATTTATATCTTGCCTTTCCACCAACAATGCTACTCAAGACCATTCATAATAAAAAAATTGGCTAAGTGTGAAAGGTGATGGCACTTCCAATGGTTTTGACTCAATTTACAAGTATTTTGGTTTGTTAAAAAATTAACTTTGAATTTTACATTCATTGTCAGTCACATCATATATAAATGTAGCTTCAAGACACTTACGCTATATCAAGCTAGATTTCACTGGCAAAAGATGGACTTTCTTGAGCTAGATCATCTCCTTAACACTTAACAAAACAATGTAACAATTACAATAGCAATTACAATAGCCGAAAGTCACCCAGTGAGCTTCCATGGCCAAGTAAGGACTAGAACCTAGATCTTTCAGCGCCTAGTCCAACACTCTAACCATTGCACCACCCTAGCTCTTAGTGAGCTTTCCCCACCAGCAGCTCCTTCATCTTGCCTGGATTCAATTTTCATTTATTCACCCACATCAACTCAGCCATTGCTTCCGAATACTGTTTAGGGTGGCAAAATTTGAAATGAAACTCAAATTTACCAATCCATATCTAATGGCCAAGTTGAATATTATATGTCAGTAGGAAGTGTTTGTGCTGATGTATCTAGATATATTATTTTTCAGATATATGTTGTCTCTGTGTGTGCTGTCTGTTCATATGTTGTTATGTAAATGGGTTTGCACTTTGTATAATGAATTATTTTTTAATGGTTTTTATTCTTTGTGAACCGCCCAGACAGCTTTGGCTATGGGGCAGTATAGAAATATAATAAATGAATGAAAATGAATGAATTTGCTACAACAGTGTAACATCAACGGGGCACATTGACTGGGCTTGCATTTACTGCATAAAGAGCAAGGTAAACTGACTTCATAGTTTACCAAATATGAATGTTCTTCTGGTTTTAGTGAAAAGTACTTATGCGTTATGTAAATCTGAGGGTTCTCCAACATAAGATGATGAATTCAAGCAAAATACATCTTTCCTCAGTTTATCATCATGTCACTCTGTAGCCAGTGTAGATTACCCTTAATAGATACAACAAACTCTTATCTTTAATGTTTCTTTTCCCTTAGTCACATAACACAAACTGCTCCTTTTGATGACCTACGATTAGACAGCTGCCAAATCATACCTCCAGCCCCCCGGAAAGTGGAAATGAGGAGAGATCCAGTGCTGGGATTTGGTTTTGTGGCTGGCAGTGAAAAACCTGTGGTGGTGCGCTCTGTAACACCAGGTATGATTCTTTCTGTGTTTGAATTACAGCTTTAATGGTCTAACAGGAGAATTAAATTGATCTTTGGTTGTAATAGAGTGCATTAGCTTGGTATACATTTCTGTCATTCCAAGACTTGTACTATATACTATAATTACCGATAATGTAAAGTCATAATAAATATTGGTGTCGTGTCTAGTCTATCGTCGTGGCAAATTTCCATAGACCAGGGCTGAGCAAATTATTGTCTCCAGGTATTTTGGCCTACATCTCCATCAGCCTACCCAGCCTAGCCAATAGTAAGTGATGATGGGAATTGTAGTCTAAAACATCGGGAGGGCTACAAATTGCCCACCTTTGCAATAGACCATTCCCTCTGGGCATATCACACATAGTAGCAATGCCACAGAGTACTCTCTCACAGAACAAGTAGTCAGGCTTTACCTTCTACTCAAACTCCTATTGTCTGAGTCACGCCTATGGCTGCATTACCAGCTGTAGCTCCAACTGTAAGGAAGCTACAGCTCTCAAACTTAGTTGTTATTAATAACTTACTGCATGAACATGTAGTTTTCTTGGCTTCAGCTTTTCTGAGTTACTTCTTGCACTGCTGTGCAGTGCTGTAGTGCAGAGGCCCCCTGTGGCTGTCCCCTGCACTGCCCAGTGAGTGCTTTTGAAGAGTGAAGGACCATAGTCCTTGCACACAAGCATCTCTTTGGAAGGATGCAGGGGTCGAAGAATAATTACAGTTAGGCGGGGCCTTTATATAGCTGGACATCAGTTATGTGCCACCAGGAGCCTGAAAGAGGGAGCTACTAAAAATCACTAAAAGAGGAAGTTACTAAAATCACTATTGCTGCTATTCCATCATCTATCAGCAAGATTGGTTTATACAACTCAGTAGGGGAAAACACCATTGCTATTCCTTACCCACTGATATTGCTGAATTCTTACGTGCAAACTTTCACCAGTTATGATCCAGCTGTAAAATGTACTTCACATCTTTAGTGGAATAATATATAATATCTCCTATCTGCATAAAAGCAATCATTGTACACAATGATATATAATGAGTGCTTGAATGTCATGTATTTACAGGGGGTCCCTCTGAAGGAAAACTTATACCAGGAGATCAAATCATCATGATTAATGATGAGCCTGTCAACACTGCTCCAAGGGAGAGAGTCATCGACCTTGTCAGGTAGTTGGTTTTGTTTGCTTCTTATTTATTCTATTTAGAGTCCTAGCCTACCCCAGCCTTTCCCAATCTGGTGCCCTCCAGATGTTGTGAACTACAACTCCCATCAACCCCAGCCAGCATGATCAATGGCTGACGAGAGCTAAAGTCCCTCAAAAATGGAAGGGACCAGGTTGGGACAGGGTGGCCTCTACTCTATGTCAAAGGTGTAGTTTAATTTTTAAAAAAATCTTGTTGCATTCAGCATCATATTATGAATTTATGGTTCTTGTTCTGTATATATTGGAATTAGGTTGCCCAAGCATGAGGATGATTACTATTATCACTACTACTATTGTATACTACTATATTATTATATACCACTATGATGATGATAATGATGATGATGTTACTACTGCTACTACTAGAGGGTGCAAACTCTGTTGGATGAAAATAAATATGCTTCTGCATATGCTTGGTATTTGAGGAGAGCAATTCACAGGGATGGTGAATGGCAACAACAGGTGCAGTAAAGGGAAGCAAGAAATACTGTCATCCAGGGATTTAAGAAAATGTATTTCTTCCCTCCCACTATCCCCTCTGTGACAAGCAGGAATTTTATATAGGTTAACAGGCTGACACTAGCAGACCTCAAAAGTGGAAAGCTGTCAACTTGAACAAATTACTGGAGAATAATCTGACAGGAGACAAGTAGGAAATTAATAACTAGTTATATGTGCTCCTGTATCAGAATTATCTTAGCAGAGACTGAAGGCATGGCAACTGGGGACTTACAGGCACAGCTTCAAGGAATTCCCACTCTACTTTACCCTATTATGACTTCCACACTTTCCTCTGAATCCATAAGAACTAGAAACATGTGGTTTTTTAAAATGAAAGCAGAGATTCTCAGAGAAGTCTAAATTCTCTCCTTAGCACCAGATTCTTCTTATGCTACAAAAGCAATGGATGGGGAGGGGGAATATATTAAATCCTGCTAGTTCCTATCATTCAAGTTTCCTACAGGGTAATTTAGGGGTTCACTGTATCTCATTTAAGAAGACCTCCATCTTCCTAGACTCATGAATTAGCCATGCATTTTCAAGACTAATTCTGTATGTACTCCTTTGGTACCAATTTAGTCAGGCAATTGTAAACAGATCTTGTAAGTGGTGCTGAATTCTTGGGGAAATTCTCTGGTGGTGATGTACTTATTGTTGAATCCTACCCTTCCTTTTCCATGTATGTCTGCCACTGGGACTTTGACAGCAGTTGTCTTTTCTTTAATGAGTTTCAGTGAGCTGTATTAGAGTTACATAATACTTCATTCTGCATAAAGAGCTTACTATCATCTCAAGGGGGACATCTGGAATGATTAGAAAAAGTACTGTACAATCACCACATCATGGCAAAAAGTAATTCACTGTGTCAATGTGGCAAGGCATCCCTTCTATGCAGCGATTAAACTCAGGATTATCTATGATTCAGATGTTTTTATGTATTCATAAATCATGCCTTTTTCCCTATCCTACATAAGTTGCAAACTCCCTATTGTATTCCTCTAACATTTTTTAAACTTCCCATTTAATTTTATTTATTGATTGCATTTCTATACCACACAATAGATGAAGCTCTCTGGGCGCATCACAATAATTTTGAATGATACTTTGACCCAAGGCATGTGATTTTTCTGTACCATATCATAACATGAACACAATGAAACAATAGCATAAATCTTCAGATTTATATTTCACACTCTGTCCTGCTTGTGGGTTCCTGGCCAACAGCTGGTTGGCGTGAACAGAGTGCTGGACTAGATGGACCCTTGGTCTGACCCAGCATGGTTCTTCTTATATTCTTATGTAATTCATAATACCTTTTAAAATATAACACCGAAGTAAATCTAGACACTGATATTCACCCATTACACTGCATGTACAGTATGTTGCAAAGGAGAGGAAGGGAGTTCTCCCCAACTTTCCCCTCCTGCATCTCCCCCCCCCCCCCAAATTTGTTGCCCCAAGGACTTTTCTCCCCCAGCCAGGGTTAAATACGAGAAATGTAACCAGCCAGGAGAAAAGTTTGGGCAATTGATTGTAGGATGATAATATGAGGAGAGGGAGCATGCACCTTCTTTCAGCTGCTTGTCTATTTTGAATATTAAAATCAATCCTTTATGTCTATGTGCATGTGCATATATAATTGGGACACACCTCAGTTTAAATATATGGATCTACCACCATCAGATTGAGTTTGGTCCTAAGGCCCTTACTGGCTAAAGTGAGATTTGAACCAAGCTTTCCCATCTCCTATTCTTAGCAACTATATTACACCTGCTCTTGATTTCAAAACCATTTGAAAGGGCAGAAGAATGATTGCTACTCTCTGTCCATTACCTGTTTCTTGTCTATGTCCTTTGGTTATATCCAGTACTTGTACTGCTAACACACTGTCCCTTGCTTACCCCACTTCTTTTGCTGCCATGTTGTTCTGTGCGCACACACACACACAGCAGGCTGTCAGAAATGCACATTTAAAACAGAGCTGGCAAATCGAGAAAGTTTGCATCCAATAAAGAGGCAGGCTTATTGATTTGCATCACTTATTTGGAAGTAAATCCCATTGTGTTCAATGATGCCTACTCCAAGGCAAGTGGGAATAGGACTGTAGCCTTATTTGGAAGGCTCTGGAAATAGAATTTGGGCTTTTGGTGCAGTCAGACACCTTCCCAAATGCTTACATCCAGCTCCTGCTGAGAGCCCTCCTCTCTCTGACTGCCAGCTGCTGTCACTGGGGCCAGCAGAGAGAGGGAAGGCAACAGTCAGGAAGCCTCCATTGTGCCTAGACGCAGCTGAGATCCCCCTCCCTCCAGCTACCTGGCCAGCAGAGGGAAAGGAAGCAGCAGCAGCCAGGCACCCTCTTGTTATGCCGTGAAACTGCTTCAGCCTGTTGAACAGCCTTCTTGTAGGAATTGTACTGCCATGAGGATGTGAAGTTAAAGGTCTGCAGACTGCCAAGTGCATTCATTATAAAATAATGAACTGTGCTTCATTCAAATCTCTCATTTTACTGGGCTCCTGCTATGATGACCATGCTTAATTAGACCTTTTGAAGCCCAGTTGCTCAGGTAGTATTATATAGTATAGTTTGCATCAGCGACGCATAAATACTCATTATTCCTGGCATTCTGTAATGCCTTTCTCCCATGTTCTCTGCTGAGATTTTTTTCCCCAGGCAAATAAAATAACTCTGAAGTCATTTTGCAAAAAAGAAAATGCTTGGTTGTTATAAGTAGGTGTAAAATATGCTTGTGCTGAGGGCGGCAAACATTCTTTGCTTTATGAGTAAAGTTATTGAAACTGGGAAGAATTTGCTTATTAAAAAATGAGCTTAATTTTTACTATATCATTAAAATACAGAAGGAGAGTGGGTAATCAGCATGCCAAACAGCTGAGGTCTATTTAAAGAACTGGTTGTGTTATGATGCAGCAGCTGATGATGATAATTTTATTATGCTGGTGGTGCATGTTCTGGTGGCTTAAAGTTAATCATGGCATACTTTGGAATTAGTGTCCATGCAGGGTGAGCTTTTTTTTTTTTTATCACCACACACCATAGCAGACTTCTATATTCAAGCAAACAGTCCATATCTTCCATGCTGAACATGCTGTAAAGCACACAATGCAAAATAGTGAGCATATTGTAGGGGTTTTTTGATCACCAAGTTGAGTCCCAAGAATGATTTTATGTTTATAATAATATTTACTCATTTGTGAAGTTTTTATACCACTGAATATAATAAAATCCCACAGCTTTTCGCAATAATAATGAAGAAGAGCTGTTTTTCCCCATTACGGAATTGTTTTTCCCTGCTCTTCAGGAAGGCTCCTTACTGTGGCTGATTCCCAGTCCTTGAAAGGAAAAATACCTCTGACTTGCCTTCAGCCTGCCCACTGCCAAGTCCCATCATGTAATAATTCTGACTATTTTTATCTGCTTTCCTCCTCCTTCCTTTACCTTGGAAACGTGAAGCTGGAGATTGTGGCTCAGATACTGCTAAAAACAGAATCTTGTGGAGAGTTTCCCAAATATAACATTTAGAAGCTCTTTTCATGTAGAATGTACCCACCACATTATGCATATATCCCTGGTCCAACTCCATTTTTAAAAACTATTTATTCATTCTAAATATTTTACCCCATCTTTCAATTTAAAAAAATTACAAGGTGCTTTCTAATAATAAATCCTACAACAAAGCAAAATATAATAATAAAAACATTGTTACAAAATAAACCATCAATAAACACCACATTAAGATCTGGGCCAACTTCAAATATCAGGTTTATGGTTTATAAAACCTTGCACCACCTGGCCTTAAGGATCTCTCTCCCCACATGAGCCCACTCACCAATTGAACAAGTTATATTGGCCACTCCATCTTTATAGCAGGTTAGGATGGTAGCAGCTCTATGAGTTGAGATGTCTCAGTTATGTCCTATGGTTCCAAAACTATGGAACCTTCTTCCCAAAGTGATTTATTTGTTTATTTTTAATATTCTATACTGCCTTTCCACAGAAGTAACCAAGGCTATGTAAAATATATTTTAAAAAAACAGTAATATAAAAACATTCTTAAAACCCAACAAAATCATGCTGAATCATTAAACTACTAAAAGCAATTTTAAAGCCCAGATTGGGGGGTGGGGGTGGGAAAGTGTCTTAAGACCTTTTTAAAAAGCTGAGAGAATGGGACCAATTGTAATGAAAAGAGTTTGGGAGGTATGCAGGAGAAATTCCTTTCAGATGTCTTTTTGAAATGAGCTTCTTCAAGCAATAATGTCCTGAAAAGGACTTCTGCAGATCTTAAGAACAGGGCATGTTCATAATGAGACCCGAGGCCCCTTAGATAGCTATGCTCTAAACCATTTTGGGCTTTGAAGGTTAAGACCAAAATCTTGAATTGAGCCCAGAAAATAATTGGCAATCAGTGCAGATCTTTAAATATTGGGGTAATATCTTGTTCCCACGTACCGGTTAGTAAGCCTAGTTTCCTCATTTTGCACCAACTGAAACTTCTGGACACTCTTTAAGCTTCTGAATGCTTTACCTATGTTGAGTGCATTGCAATGGTCTAGACATGATATGACCAAGGCATGGATAACTGCTGCTAAATGAAATTGACTTGGGAGAGGTTGCAGCTTGCACACTAAACGTAATTCTGCAAACACACCCCTTGCCACCATCATCATCTGAATATCAAGGACAGCACAGGATCAAGGAGTACTTTTCTAGGCTTCAAACCTGATCGTTCATGGAGAGTGAAATCCTTTCCCAATCAGGTTGACTCCCAATCCTTCAGCAAGATTTTCTACTGACTAACAGCATTTCCTTCTTGTGTGGATTTAATCTCAGCTTATCCACTGCATGCAGCCCATTATGGAACCTAGGCAATGTTCAAGGGCATCTATCACTTCCTCGGGTTTGGTGACAAACAAACTCAAGCTAAGTGTTATCAGTATATTGGTGGCACATCATTCCAAAGCTCTTTCTCCTGTGAAAACCTGGTTCTGCCATTGCTGGAGCAAGCAGATATGGCGAGATCTGTTGCCAGCATGCTCAGAGAGCCTCCAGACTTTGAAAAAAAGACATAGACATACTTTTGGTGATGGAGCAAGCATATCTCCCAGAGTTGTGATGTTTCTCACCTCCTCTTCAAACCACTACTCCGTAACATTAATGCATACCTACCAAAGTTAAAAGGATGTTCTCTCTGTATTTGTAAAAGTTGAAGCTTATGCATGGTCAACTTTTACAAATACAGAGAGAACATCCTTTTAACTTTGGTAGGTATGCATTAATGTTACGGAGTAGTGGTTTGAAGAGGAGGTGAGAAACATCACAACTCTGGGAGATATGCTTGGGGCATATCTCCCAGAGCAGCCCCCTTTTGCACTAAACAGAATGTGCATGTACATTCAGCTTGCCACCCAGTCTTTTCATTTGAAAGTTACAGCTGCACTTCTTATGAGCTTCATTGGCCCCAAATAGAGTGGACTGAAAGCAAAAGAAGCAATAGAAATGTGTAGGTGAAACAAAATTAGAGGCTTTCCAAGTATAGAGTGGGTGGCTAGGGAGAGAAACATGTTCAAATAACTGTGGTACCTGCCTGTTCATTAATTACTTTCCCCTCTCAGTGAGAAGTAGGTGCTTGCAAGATCCCAAGACTAATGATAAGTGGAGAATTCTGCACAGAATGTAATCTTGGAATATTGCAGGCCACGGATGTTTTCTCTTAAGTTAGGGTGACCAGATAAAATCCAGGTCAGGGCTCATGTAACTTTAACAGTTGCAGAGAAAAGGGAATTTCAGCCAGTGTCATTTGTATGCAATTAGTTCCTGGTGAAATTCCCTCTTCATCACAACAGTTAAAGGTGCAGGCACTATACTAGAGTGACCATATACAAAAGGAGGCAGGGCCCCTGCAACTTTAACTGTTGTGATGAAGAAGGAATTTCACCAGGAGCTAATTGCATACAAATGACACTGGCTGAAATTCCCCTTTCTCTACAACTGTTAAAGTTACATGAGCCCTGACCTGGATTTTATCTGGTCAGCCTATCTTAAGTGCTCGTCATCATTCCATGGGAAACTTGCCCATATGTATAAATCTATTTCCAGTTACATTTTGCTGTGGATTTGTTAGGACCTGCACACAGTCACTAGTTACTAGTTGGAGACATTTGGGTACTGGTTACCAGTTGGGAAAGTTAGAGGCAACTAGCACGGTTGAAGGCAGACACAAATTCATTCCAGAGGCAGCAGTTGGATTGTGGGGCAGAGATAGGTAATTTAGTCCAAGCCAGGCAAGAATCAAATCCCAAAGGAACAAGCCAAATGTCCAGAGATAAATGAGGTAATCAACATGCATGTGTATACATCATGCTTCTGGCATCTATTTTGTTTTGGGTTTTACTAGGACCTCCACCAACCAGAGCCAGGTGCAAAATAGTGGCTTGAAGGGTGGAGCCAGATGCAAAATAACAGCTCAGGGGCAAAGCCAACTTGCCTATTGCGCCCCATGAGACATATACTGGGATGACTGGTATATGCAACGGGAGGGCAGCTTTTTTAGGGTGGTGAGCGGATGATGGAACAGCATCATCAAAAGTGCAGAAAAGGGCAACTAAAATGATTAAGGGGCTGGAGCATCTCCCCTGTGAGAAAAGGTTACAGCAGCTGGGATTGTTTAGCTTGGAAAAAGGAAGCCTGAGGGGAGTCATGATAGAGTTGTACAAAATTATGCATGGTATGGAGAAGTGGTTGAGGAGACATTTTTCTCCCTCTCAAAATACTAGAACCCAATGAGTCATCCCATGTAGCTGATTGGTGGGAGATTCAGCACAGATAAAAGGAAGTACTTCTTCACACAACACATGGTTAAATGATGGAATTTGCTACCACAGGATGTGGTGATCACCACTAATTTGAATGGCTTTAAAAGGGGGTTGGATAAATTCCTGAAGGAGAAAGCTATCATTGGCTACTGGTCCTGATGGCTACATGCTACCTTCAATATCAGAGACAGTAAGCCTATATACAGCAGTTGCTGGGGAACATGAGTGGGAAGGTGCTGTTTACACCTGTGTCCAGTTTGTGGGTTACTGGTCGACAGCTGGTTGGCCACTGTGTGAACAGAGTGCTAGACTAGATAGACCCTTGGTCTGATCCAGCGTGGCTCTTCTTATGTTCTTATGTTGTTAACAGACATCTGACAATCCGCAAAGCACAAACGGAACGGATTTAACCAAATCTGTACATCCCGAGAGTTGCCCCAATGGCACAAGGCATACGACCTCTGACTCTGTTCTGCAAGATTTCCTGGTTCCTTGAACTATTATTGTTCTTACTATTTTATAATCTAAATATTGGAAGAGTCATTTTTCTGGGGAAAATGAAAAGATACGAACTTACCATTCAAAGACTTTCCCCCCACTTTACAGTACTCCATAAAATATTGCAGTTGCTAATATGGCACAGTTACTAACATTTTGAACACTCTGTCCTTTTTAGAGTAGACCCATTGAAATGAATGGGACTTGTTTGTTATAACTAACTTCAGTCCCATTCATTTCAATGGGCCTATTCTAAGATTGGATTTAACTCTTTTCACAAACAAGTAAAGAATCTGGAGATTCTTTACCATGAATTTATTTGTTCAGTGCCTGTCTCTGAACAAATGAGGTTTCAAAGGCTGTTTAAAAAGTTTGTTTTGTTTTGTTTTGACTGCACTGAATTGCTTGAGAGCTCTTACGGTAGTGAAGTGACCTTAGATATCTTGACATGTGTGTAGGCTTTTTGACTAATATATGGCTTGCAAGTTTATAAGTATTCATGAACAGGCAAAGGAACATATCTGATTGAGGCAATAAACTGGCAGAAAATGTCACTTTGCTTTCTTTCATTTTTTTGGAACACTGGTGAAGTTTTCTTAAGCAGCCACCAAAGTATTGAAAAGGTCAAGTGTATTTAGATACAAATTATAGTAGACAAGATGTTCCTAATTAATTCAAGTTATATACTACATATAAAAGATATGACCAGAAGTGCCTCTTCTGTGGGGGTTATGTTTACATGGGGTATATGCCAAAATATCATACACAGTGTTGCCTCTTCACTTTTTGCTGCCTCCTTGCATAAACTCTTTAGAGCATGCAGCAGTCACAACAAACAGCTGGAGCTTCTCTAGCATGGTTAAGTCTTAATGTCCTATATTTAAACTAAGCAAACTTTCCAGGAAGTTAGTCCTGCTGGATTCAGTCTTTAACCTTATAAACAGCAGGTGCTTAGAAGCATGTTAAACGTTGTCCTTAAAAGATCTATTTCATAGCAGATTTGATAGAAATGCATATATAGAGGGATTTAAAAACCAAATCCCCAGTTCATTTTTATTCTCCTGTTAGGGATTCCTTATAATTACTGTCTTTCTACATCAATTATTCATAGCGTATTACCAAAATAAGAAGAAATCCTCTGACTTCTTGATGACTGATCATTTAATTGTGCAATAAGCTTTCAGGACCCTACTTCATCAGATCCATGAAGTATTATCCTTAGTTGACAGAACTTTATGAACATACCTGGGTACTGTCTTTAAATAGTGGGACTAAAATGCCACGAAATGCATAAGATAGCTGTAGGTCTGTGACATTTCCCCTTGACCTTCATGGAGTAGAGGACTAAGTAGCACAAAATCCCATGATGCACTTTGAAACTTATCATGCAAGTAGTGAGGTCTGGGAGGTTTAACCTGAACAGCCCCTAGAATATACAAAAGGTCTAAAGTAGGTCCTATTATCTCTTAACTAGCCTTTTTGTAAATTATTTTCAAATGTATAAAAAAAGTAAGTTTAATAGCAAAATAAATTTAAAGGAAAAATCCAGTAACCTAAGGTTAGAACTGTTCGCCAAAAGAATCAATTTTAATTAATACCGAAAAAAGAAAAGGAAATGGGTTAATTAGTGCAAGTGAGAGAGGAAAGAGAAGAGCTGTGCACCATTTGGCTCCAGGCAAGCACCATGTGTCCCCTGCATCTGTCAGATGCTAACAGGGTAGCTGGATTTAACTGTAGAAGGGATAAAGACATGGTAGAAAAAGCTGGTGGTTGGGTTTCAGAGCAGGCAGACAAGGTGGTGGGGTGAAGTAGTGCAGGACAAAGGAAGAGGGACCTGTTCAGCACCTTTTATCTGTTGGAAGAGTAATGGCAGGAGATCATAACAAGAGACAGTTTCACCAATGGGTTAATTTGTTCTTAGAGAGTTAAACATGAAATAGCAGGGGCCACCCAGGGTGAGTAGGTAATCAGCTTCCCTGAATACAACAGAGACCACTGCCTACTAGCCAGGCAGAGCTAAAGGGATTTTAGGTACTTCAGCATCTTATACAGGAAAAGGTTCAAGTGCTTGTGACGGTGCATTTGTGCATGCCTTTTTACCTCCTCAGCTTTCTCCTAGTCTTTCTATAACACTGCACACCAACCAGCAGACCTTCTCCCTCTGTGATTACTCACAGACTGACTCCTTAACTGTCAACTCCTTAACTGTCCTTTCCCAACCTCTCTTTTTCACCTAGCTAGAATCAAAATTGAATTTACCTGGTATAAGTACCATCTATAAATATTCAGAGTGATTGTCTCCCCCTTCAGAATGTCACGAAGCAACGACTACCAGGCCTTTGACAGTAACAAAACAAGACCACAGGTCTGCTCAGATACATTAGAATCTCTCAGAGGCCGCGCAAAGTAAACATCACAGAACAACAACCACTATATACATGGCATTTCTACACATCTTCCCATCCCCTTTATAAACAAGCAGAACACAGTCTTCTATGCTAGGATACTGCATGTAGCATTCCAATAGTCGAAAGATAAGAAGACTCTTTTCTAGACAGTGCATCTGCTGTTAACATTCTGATTGCCTGCTGTCTGTTCTACCTTAAAATTAAACTCTTGCAGAATCCATGACCATCTCTGCAATTTTGTAGTTGTGGAACTCATAGTCTGTAACCATTTCATTGCATAACCTGTTAGTACCTCCAATTCTTGTCCCCACTCATAGGATTTTAATTTGCCCAGTACCCACCCAATTGCTCCCAATCTGAAAAACACAATCAACAGTGTTGTTGCAAGCACCATGTTCCCAGTTGAAACCAATTTAACTGCTTCAGGATTCCTGGTTGAATGATTAAGATCAGTACAAATGGGTTTTTTTCCCTTTCCTCCTCATCTAAGAGGAAGAACAAACCTCATCTCTATCCATTGGATGAACTTGTTGACCTATTTTATGCACTGGATCCTTTCCTTTCTGACCACACTTAAACTTTACAATGCAATCCTATGCATGTTTAGACACAACTCCCAGCATGTCCCAGCCAGCATGGCTGGTTAGAGGAATGCTAGGAGTTGTAGGGCCTTTTTCTGTCTAACCATTCATAGGACTGCTCTCTTAGTTTCTTTTTCTTAAGTTTAACACCAACCTGAACCATTGATTTGGTACCTTGAGAATGCAATCTTTTAAAATATTTTCTTATAAAACACAGGACCCAATTCAAGATGTTTAGTCACACCCTTTTTAAACAACGTATAAGATACACAATTTTCTTTTAGCACACTTTTGTACACTTTGCATGACTGGAAATAGGCTTATATATGGCATTTCATACCAGATCCATGAACAGACTAAACCACTGGGGCCCTGCTGCCAAACTCATTGGCTTAAGCTTGCTAGCACCGCACTTGCACTCTCTTTAATGGAACTAATGCTTTTATCTTTTATAATTTAAACATTATTACTTCATTTACATCCCTAACTAAATATGACATGAAATGTATGGCTGCAGCCAGCCGATTCCAGCCCTCACATTTCCTTGGGAATATTTACAAAACTAAATGACTTGATTGATGGCATCATGTTCCGCATTTCCCTACCCATTAAAACCAGCTTATTGAGTGAAATGGGGAAATGCTGAATGCAATCATATCATGCCAGGCATTTATTTTTCTTAATGTTACTGAGAAGGTGCTGGGCAGGGGGACTGTGAGACAGGCACAGCCACTTGTTAGCTATGACAGTAGTTAGGGTCTAAGTACTCTGCCCCACTAGCTTGTGGATTTGAGTCAATATCCAACTCAATGCTAGTGCTAATATAAGTTATGTTGTGCTAACATAACCTCTAGTGCAATGCCAATAGTAATTTTCATTGGTACTAGTGTTGACTTGGATAATTGGCCAGAGTTGGCTATCTCTTCAAAATAAAATGACCAATCAAAATATTTTCTAGTTTGAATAGAGTTCTGTCTGTGATTGTGTAGATAGTTGAAATGATGAGTTTCTGAGAGTTTCCTGGCCCAGTTCAGTTGACCTGAGAGTCATCAGAGAACTGATCCTACCTTCCCTTATCCTGACCTCCATTCTTCAATGGAGCTGCAGGGAATCATAAAACTTTGAAAGATCCCTGGTAAACCATGAGAGGATTTTTGAAGGATTTGACAACTGAAAAGCTTGCTTATTCTTTCTAAATGAGCACCTTCTTTCCTAACTTTGCAGCCTTCTCTGCCTTTATGTAATGATGTGGATATCGATAAAGCTATAAAGTGGAACCTCATATGATGAACTTTAACTGTGGGATAAACATTTTAAAGGCTTGAAAACATTCTGATTGGAAAAGGTTTCTGGAATGAATGAATGAATGAAAGATTAAACTGGCATCTCCAATGCAATGGGGTAGTGAAGCCACTCCAGGTTGTAGCCTGAACTCTAAGGAACTATCCAAGGTGCTGTTGCCATGTACAGAACCAATTTTGGGGATAGGGTTCAGCACCTTGGATAGCTCCTTTACTGTCCACACTACAGCCTGGAGCAGCTTCAATACCCCATGCATCAGAGCCACTAGCCTCCATGTATAGATAAAGGATGTGATCCAGTTATCCATAAATTTGTATTTATACAATTAAGATTATTTCTATCTGGTTTGGCACCCCATGCCAGTGCAAAAATCATCAATTGACCCATTTTGCCAGATCAAAATAGCCCGCCCTGGCTTATTTAAGCTATGGTATGATGCAACGCATGCTAGTAGGATTTGCATATTCAATGCCTGGCTGCAGCTTGTTTTGTCAGGTGAACCTGGGTAGGGTGGGTTGTGTGATGGTTAAACAACCTTTGCATAACCAATGGTCTCTTGTTGGGTTATGTGAAGATTGCTTATCCCTCACACAATGCCCACCCCCTGGTTCACATAACACAATAAGCCGTGGTGGGATCTTTGATCATGTAAACTGGTCCATTGTATCTAGTAATGCCCCCCTGAATAGCTCAGGGACGAGAGGGCAGACTGCTGTACCAAATACTTACATGAAAGAAGAACAGAAAGTTTAGCTGCCTACAGAGATTCAAATGGAAATTCTTACTACCTTTTGCAACATTTCCTCTATACCACAGGATCTTGAGCATCCCACTTTGTTCCCCCAAATTGGCATAAAAGCCCTATTGTGCCTCCCTCTTTGTGGTGCAGGGAGACATATCCTCTTAGGCTACTACCAGCTCTGTCGCGGCTTCCCCAGGTTAGACAGCAAACCATCCTAACCATTTGTTCAGTCTATTTTGCTTTCTAAATTATATATTGTTTAATTAGTGTTGTAAGACATGGGGGGGGGGGGATGTGAGATGCCAAAAGCCATGATTGTAAATACTTTAACAGCAAATAAATAAAACTCTTAGGACTCATTGAAAATAATTAGGACTTGTTTGCTCTGTGTAGAGCAGTCAGTTGCTTCATCTGAGTTCAGCACTCTCACCACTTAGAATTCATTTTATAGTGAAACAAGAAATGTATGAAGAGTAAAGGATCCACATCGCTGACATAAGCACCTAGATGGTTCTGGTATGTTAACTGTGACCTGACCATGTTTTAACATCAATTTTAATCTGCACCCATTTAAACCAGCAGGTATCCTTGGCAGGCAAAATAATGTGGTATGTTTCATCAGACAATGAATTGCAGTGCTCAGTTTTCAAATGAAGCATTTTTTCTTCTCGCGACTCACTTTCCAAGCATCAGAATCAACAACTTTGCTCTCAAAGTAGCTGGTCTTGGACATTGGTTGAATTGATTTGCAGGATAGCTATTATACCAGAACTATTTTGTCAACTACATTTAAGAGAAGCATTTTATTAAAATAATGCAGTAGTCAGTGTAGAGCGTGTGAGTGTAGAGTGCAAAAGAGATAAGAAGGTAGTCCTTTCACATTGCATGACAACGTAGTATCTTCCATGATGGGCTACTGAACTATAATGGGCTTCATGGACTAATAGGATCTTAAAAGTTTGCATACTAAGGCAGACAAAAAGTCCCACCTGGCCATATACTATGGCCACCTTGATGTCCTAGGAGACCTTAGAAGCAGAGAAAGAGGGCAACAATGCCTTTAGAAGAAAAAAGGTAAAATTGATATGCAAAAAGTAGATTCACCTTTCTTTGTTTTTCCATACCTGCAAATAAATATAAACCATCCTTAATTGTGAGCTACAGAACTTCCATGGGTATATGTCTGTCTTTGACAACCACCCAAATTGTCTATCTCACACTCACTAAGCAGAAGTCAGACTGAATTGCTCTCTGACTATGCTCTGTCCAGTGCCTACCAATGCTTTAACCTTGGAGACAGAATAAAATATCATCTGTAAAAAGTTTCTTTAATGAGAGATTAAATATGTACCTTACTATTGGAAACTTGTTCTTGTAATTCCTCCCTTGCCATATTGTCCTACACTGTACCAGAGCAATTGGTTGTCACACAGTAGCAGTTAAAACAAGATGGAACAAAGAAAATAAAACTGCTGTTCATTTTAAAATGTTTCTGCTTGGGGCAGGCGGCGAATTTCTGAGTTTCTTAATTATATTGATTGAATGACTGCAGCATGATACCAAAGCAAAAGTTGTTTCCTGATTGTAAGTGTGTAATTAGGGTATTAGGGTGACCATATGGAAAGGAGGACAGGGCTTCTGTATCTTTAACAGTTGTATTGAAAAGGGAATTTCAGCAGGTGTCATTAGTATGCATGCAGCACCTGGTGAAATTCCCTCTTCGTCACAACAGTTAAAGTTGCAGGAGCCCTGCCTAGCGTGACCAGATACAAAAGAGGGCAGGGCTCCTGCAGCTTTAACTGTTGTGATGAAGAGGGAATTTCACTAGGTGCTGCATGGACACAAATGACACCTGCTGAAATTCCCTTTTCAATACATCTGTTAAAGATTCAGAGGCCCTGTCCTCCTTTTCATAAGGTCAACCTATTTTGTATATTTTTGTCTATGTCTATTAGATGCCTAATTCAGGGATAATCAACATGCTCAACATATGAACAACATTGCTAATAAAAATGTAACATAGTACTGCTATATGGATCCAACCCATGGTCAGACGCATGTAATTCAGAGTTAGTTTCAATAGATGATACTGACTGTGAGTAACATCTGAATACCAGTGTTAAAAAAATTTTAAGAGGGATTCAGAAAAGTGACTCTTGCATTTTCTATCCCTGTTAATATATAATTTCAAAGTTAACACCAAGGTCACATATAAGAAATATATCAGTCAGAAATATATTTCAGTCGGGTTTCAGGCCTGGTTTTGGTACGGAAACAGCCTTGGTCGCCCTGTATGATGACCTATGTCGGGAGAAAGACAGGGGGAGTGTGTTCCTGTTGATTCTCCTTGATCTCTCAGCGGCTTTCGATACCATCGACCATGGTATCCTTCTGGGACGACTGGCTGAGTTGGGAGTGGGAGGCACTGCATTGCAGTGGTTCCGCTCCTACTTGGTGGGTCGGCTCCAGAAGGTGGTGCTTGGGGAACATTGCTCGGCCCCGTGGATTCTCCAGTATGGGGTTCCACAGGGGTCAGTTTTGTCCCCCATGCTGTTCAATATCTACATGAAACCGTTGAGTGCAGTCATCCGGAGTTTTGGAGTGCGTTGTCATCAGTACGCTGATGACACGCAGCTCTATTTCTCCTTTTCATCTTCATCAGGTGAGGCTGTGGATGTGCTGAACCAGTGCCTGGCTGCGACAATGGACTGGATGAGGGCTAATAAACTGAAACTCAATCCAGACAAGACTGAGACGCTGTTGGTGGGTGGTTCCGCTGACCGGATGGAGGGTGTTCAACCTGTTCTGGATGGGGTTGCACTCCCCTTGAAGGAGCGGGTTCGTAGCTTGGGGGTTCTCCTAGAACCATCTCTGTCACTTGAGGCGCAGGTGGCCTCAGTGGCACGGAGTGCCTTCTACCAACTTCAGTTGGTGGCCCAGCTACGTCCCTATCTGGACAGGGATAACCTGGCTTCAGTTGTCCATGCTCTGGTAACCTCCAAGTTAGATTACTGCAATGCACTGTACGTGGGGCTGCCTTTGAAGGTGGTTCGGAAGCTGCAGCTTGTGCAAAATGCAGCGGCCAGATTGATAACTGGAACCAGTAGGTTCGAACATATAAGACCTACTCTGGCCCGCTTGCATTGGCTGCCTGTATGTTTCCAAGCCCGGTTCAAGGTGCTGGTTTTAACCTATAAAGCCTTACACGGCTTGGGACCACAATACCTGATGGAACGCCTTTCCCGACATGAACCTACCCGAACACTACGTTCAACATCTAAGGCCCTCCTCCGAGTGCCTCCTCCGAGGGAAGCTCGGAGGTCGGCAACAAGAGAGAGGGCCTTCTCTGTGGTGGCTCCCCAATTGTGGAACGATCTCCCCGACGAGGCCCGCCTGGCGCCAACATTGTTATCTTTTCGGCGCCAGGTCAAGACTTTCCTCTTCTCTCAGGCATTTGGCAATATCTGAGGAGCCTGGGTTTGTTTTGTTTTGTTTTTGTAGTTTTTTGAAGTGTTGAAGTGGTTTTTAAATGTACAGATTGTGTGTATGTTGTATGTTTTTGCTGTTTTAATTTTTGTATATTGTTTTTAATTGTTTTTAATCCTATGTAAACCGCCCAGAGAGCTTCGGCTATGGGGCGGTATACAAATGTAATAAATAAATAAATAAATAAATAAATAAATAAATCACAACTCAGAAAAAGCAGGGACTGGGAAATCAATCAAGGTTGCTGGAGAGAGTAGCAAAATTGTGGTCATTTGTAGCAAGGGAAGGAAGAGGTACTGTGATGTCAGACTGGTGTTTCTTGAGTATCCTCATTTAGTGTAGCTTTCCCAGACATGGTTCCATCCAGATGTTTTGGACTTGAACTCCCATGAACCCTAGCTAGCATGGTCAATGCATACAAATACTGAGAGTTGTAGTCCAAAGACACCTCGAGGACACCAGGTCAGGGAAGGCTGATTTAGAACATTGTTCTTTATTACCAATAGATAGATTGCATTAATTGTTCTTGATTCTCTGGTTCTTCCTTATGTACATGTTTACAGGCACATACACACACCAGCAGCACTCTGCTGTCTCTGTATAATTTGAAAGTGATTAACCATGTGCAAGTGTCAGGAACAGCTAATCGTCGCCTCATGTGGTGAGCCACATAACTGCAGCTTCTCAGAGAATAATTGTTTTGCTCACAGTAGCAATTGCCCTATTATATGATTACAGTTAATGGCAGACCTTATTTTGATAGGGAGATTGTTTAATAGCCCAGGGTAGCTGGTAGATGTTTACTTAACAGGAACTAATGATTGAGAGAAAGCTGGCCGTCTCCCTCCCTCCCTCCCTCCCTCCCTCCTTCATGAAATTAGAGAGGCATCTTAGATAAGGTGATCACTCACCCCCAACTAAGGGACTGATATAATCATATAAGTGGGGAAAACTGCAGTTTTGCAGTTTGGGACAGTGAGAGGTGCTGAAAGAGAGCTGAAGAGATGGATGGAAGCATGTTAGTCTTTTGTCACTACTATTGCCAGGTAAGCCCAGCAGGGCCCACTAGAGAGCACTTTGCTGAGGGACCTCTTAAACCTGGAGCCAACCCTGGCTGTTAAGATGAAATATTATCACGAGAAGTAAAACAGTTTCCTTGCTCTATAGAGAATGACGGTGTTATGATATTTATTGCGCACAGTTAAAATTGCATTCTAGGTGTAGATATGAATGTGTAGTTCAAGACGGTCAGGTTGTCATTTTTCATGTCAAGTAGTCAAAGCCCAGAATAGGATGACCTTTTTTTCTGAGCCTCTGTTGGTCCCAAAGCATCTAAAGCAGCTTTATACAATCATATTATTCAGGATGGATAAATGCTAAGTTAACTTGAAAGCAGTAGGATTTATTATTCCTTCTGGTTTCACTAGGCAATGTATTATTTGTTATTAGAGTGGGTGGAATGTTAACATTTCAAAATTATTACTTTTGTATAAGGAATCACTGTTAAATATTTCCTAGCCTCAGGGTTTTCCAAAGATTTTTCACCTTTTAGCCCATTGTTTTGAGTGTGCATGTGTGTGTGCGCGCATGCACCTGCACCTGCACGCATGCACTGTGCAAATATTCCTGAGGAACATGGAATTCAAGATAATTAGGTTAGTGAATGAATACCATGGAATGGAGTGAGGTTCATTCCAGGCTTTTACCATAATTGCTAGATAAGTTATTTCTTCCCTTGCCCTTAACTTTCCATCTAATGCTTGAAAACATTGGTTAGTTTTCCTTAGTGCTATTGAAGGAAATTATATAAGTTGTAGGTGCATTTAAATGGAGGATATCTAAAATAACTGGGATTTTTCTCATAGAAATAAATTTTCTCTTTGTGGCCTTGATTCTCTATTGATTTAAGTTTACCTGTAGATTTCAAGAGCTTTGGAGAAAGGTGTCTCCTAGACAATGTGTCATTCTGTGTTTGTACTATGAAGTCTGGAGAGGGTTCCCCTTAAAGTTTCTGTTCTAGCCCTTTCTAATATCTATCTTCCAACTCTTTTTTGTCCCTTAAACATTGAATCCTTGTCTCATGGGCAGGACACGCATAAGACCATCACATTCTCTAGCGTAGGTGTGGGTAGAAATTCTCCAGGTGTTTTGAACTTCATCTTGAAGCATTCCTTACCATTGGCCATGCTGACAGGGGCTTCTGGGACTTGAAGACCAAACATCTGGAGATCTAACTTCTGCCCGCCCCTGCACTAGTGTATCTCAGAAGTAACCATTGGGTTGAGTTATTTTATCCCATTGATGTCTCAAGTCCTCAGTCAGAATATGATTCAGGGCCACTATTTCTTGGTTCATCTCTGTGCAAAGACATTATCCTCAAGACCTCCTTCTTTCTACACCAAATAAACAGAAAGTAGGAGCCCTGTAGCTGCCAGTTCACAGACAAAGTCAATGACAAATTCCATATTAAAATGTCCATGCTTCATGTAGCATGAGACAGATAACACTTGATAATACTGCTTTAACCTTTGTGATGTTCAGTAATTTGATCCTTCTGTCCACCTTGATGTTCCACATTTCCTGCATGTTAATTACTTATATGAAATGCACATGACTGCCAAATACACTCACAGTGGAATGCATTGTAAATGTCAAGTAGGTGACAGTGAAAGTCCAATAATCCTTTTACATTTCTCATTCAGTTTCTTGTAAACCCAGTGTTAATTCTTGGGAAATAAAGAAAATCTGGTTATTGATGTCTGAATTCTTTGTTAGCTAGAAAAAGAGCGTATTAACCAAAGATATTATTGGATATGCTAGATGTGTATTTCTTTTGTTGAACTTCAAACTTCCCTTTGTTCAGGAATATACAAAGTATATGAAATACTTGTCTATATCTTGGGAAGTCATGAAAATATTAACAAAGGAAGATTTGGCTTCTTGGGTTCTGGTACTGAAAGAAATAACACTTGTGGTTATAATCATTTGTTAATACTATTTGTTGAAAGGTTCACCATCTTGACTTATTGAGGGATAAAATATATTTCCCAAACCTCAGACAGTCAAGGACCTATAATTGTTTGTAAAAGAGGAAAATTCAGCTGTTGCACCTAATCCTATCATGGTTCTTCATGAGTTTGAAAAATGTTGACTATAACGTTGGTTGTCTAACTATAAACTCTGGTGGTGCCTCTTGAGCAGATATCTGAGTTTGTGCCACTCCACACGGCAACGGCCTGTTTTTGAGATCTGTTATCCATCCACTGTATCATTAACAGCTGATGGAAACCTGACATAATTGCATCGAGACCCTGAAGTCTGATACCGTGAGCACTTTTGTTTGCCCCAGCCAGGCATAGGATTTGACAACATGCTGTCAGATTAAACTCTAGGTGCCACCGCAGAAAAGGTGTCCTACAATCCACAAGGGAATAGGGTGCTCCACAGCCCTAAAGAAGTGGGGTTGTTCTCCATCTATACAAAGGACCACATAAAGCTACATAGCAACAATAACATTTCATCCCCTTGTGCATATGATCTCCACTTTGCCACCATCATAACTTTGAAGTATGTCAGAGGAATCTGTCCTGGCATCAAGTCCACCAAGGTTTTGGTGGCTCGGCCTCCCAGACACTGGGTTGCTGGTCCACAAACTGGCCCGACTTGATCTGCATTGAGTTGAGCCAGCTCACAGACTTCTGCTGCACTCTCTCACTTAGTCATTGTGCTCAGGTGTCTCCTTCTCCCTGCCTGGGCTCGGCAGGGAGAAGGAAACACTTGTGTAGAACAGTCTGTGAGTTCTGGCGGGGAGACCGTGGCTCAGCTCACAAATGCAAGCTGAGCCAGGAGCTCTGGAGCAATCCATCAAGACCCAAGAGGGCCAGATTTCACTGCACCAGACATCCCTAGTTTCATCCTTACTGTGTCATAATGCAAATCTCCCTTTTTTCAGAGCACTGTTCACAAACATGCTTCCTCTGGATATTGTTTTCTCTTGATTCTTTCTATACCTGTGGAAGAGCAAGTGTGTACTCCTTTTTTCCCTTCCATTAGAGCTGAAAATGAGTGGGAGACAAAGAGTCTTTCTGTGCAGAGTCCCTGAGATAGGAACAGAGAGGGAGTGCTGTGTTCTTTAAGGAACAGCTTCCTGACATACTATTGATTTTGCCAAAGTTGTAACAGGCTGAACGGAATGCAAAAATCAACAGAGTTTTAAGACCAGTAACATAAGTTGCAAACGTGGAACTACTTACCAGAAATCCCAGGTTGCTTCAGTTGGATTATTCATGAATAAATTCTTGGGGGCTTTGTGATCATTCAGGCTAATGCTGTGGTGGTGATTTATTTTGTTTTTCCAACTGAGCAGCAGTGGGATGCAAATTAGTTGCACTTCACTCAACCAGGCAATAAATCTCAGAAACAGACAATTAATTGCATTGGAAATTAGGAGAGCCAACAGAAAATCAAGTTCATCACAATCAAGTAGCAACTAACCTTTCCCCAACTGATGAAAAGAAAAACAGCCCATCAGTGTAATAAAACAAATATTGGCTTTGAGGTGGATTACATGGCAAATAAACATGCATTTATCTCAATGTTTCTGAGCCACTTGATAATGTAAAACACTTTTCAACAGTTCCTTGGCAAAAGCCTTGATTGCTCCAGCACAGTTTTTATGCAATCAATGCCTGGTTTCACAAGACAGGCCACAGATAGTCATGGCTCATTTAAGCCATGACAAGCCACAGTGCCCACAGGCTCCATCCTGAATATTCAACTGAGCTAGTAGAGAGTTATTGATTTGATTTGATTTGTACCCCACCTTTCTACCAAAAATGCCACTCAATGCAGCTAATAACCCTTGCATAACCCATGGCCTGTTGTGCAAACAGCCCCTCTGTGTCCTATTGTGCTGTTTGTACCTTACCAATTTACTGGTTCAACGTTTTAGCAACTTATCAATTAATATTTTTAAATTCATTATAAACATATAATAATGACTATGCTTTCCCCAAAAAAGATATTCTTCTTATTCTAAGGAGAATTCTAAAGGATTTGAAAGGTTGAGTCTATCCTTGTGTGATCCAAAACTGGAAAGTTAAATTTGGCATGTAAACCGATTGTCTTAGGGCAGGTTCACATCTGTTGCAGAAAACATGCTGGGTGTGTTTCCCATAGCAAATATACAAGGTATGGCAGACAGACATGATTCTTTAAACATCTGGGAACATGTACCTGAGAATCCTGACTGGGCCACACATGTATGTCTTCCATGCTACACATGTTCATCCAAAAGTAAGTTTCACTGTGTCCAGTTAGTCTTCCTCCAAGGAATGTGTACATTGGTCTGCACACTAAGTGTTGACTTCAGAAACACAGGGCAACATCACTGTGGAGTCATTGGTTCTCTGTAGAAATAATAAGATTCAAGTCAGTTAGTTCTGATGCAATAATGTTGATGTTATTTTTGGCTTTGTATGCATATTTTCCCAGCAAGGAGTACATGAGATTTTAATCCATTTCAGTTTGAAAGGTGTGCAGAAGGATATCTGAAATGATACCTGAAAAGCCTCTATGATGCAGAAATGTTTACCTTTTTGTTGTCGTTGTTTGTTGCTCTATTTTTCCTCTGTCTGCTTCTGCTACTGTTTGGCTCCATGTTTTTTTCTCATGTATATTCTGCCTGGGTTTATTACATGGGTTGTCCCCAGCTAAGGTGGGATTACATAATCACTACTGCCTGGGGTGATGTCACAGCATATTTTGCTTTTCAGATTTGGACCTGTGATAATCATAGGCGTGTGCAAGGGGTGTGCTGGGCAATAAGTGCCAATTTAAGGGGGCCTAGTAGGGATCCAGAGGGGGATCCATATGCAGCAGGAATGGTCCTCTGGCTGCCCTCCAGCTGCTCGGCTGCTGCCTCCCTAACAGTGTGCCGCTGCTCCTGGCAGCAGGAGAGAAAAGGAATCTCTCTGCTGAGACCTTCTCTGCCGGAAGCCGCACTTCAAAGAGGCCAGGAGGAGGGTCCCCAAAGGCTAATGTCACCTCCTAAGCCCCTCCTCCAGACAGTGTCACTACAAAGTGTCACCAATGCTGGGGCTTGAGGAGAGTCTCCTCATTCCCCCTCCACACCTGTAACAGCCCTCCCGTGGTCAGGCAAGCCAAATATGGAGTAGGGCATCAGTGTCTATAGTGTTTAGTAAATAAATGAATATAAATAATGTTGTTTATGATTGAGTAGTCAATAAATGTTCACTTTTAAAAATAAATTAATTAAATTTCCTGGGTGCACACTCTAACAAAATGTGCTGGGCACACCTATGGTGATAATATTCACTGAGAACAAAGAAAGCCAACTCAGAGTGAAGGTTTCCTGGATGAGCATTGCCCTCACTCTCAGGCCCTGAAAAAATGGCCAAAAAAGTATCACTTGTTTTTGCTTCAGCTCTATTCTAAATACTCTTGTGCTGTAATAAATGTGCTGTTAAAAGAACCCAATTCTCCTCACTTAAAAGAAAACCTTGTTATCTCTGGAGCATGAAAATGTGAATCATCACTCTCATGTCCTTTCTTTACAGGAGCTGCAAAGAATCGATCCTCCTTACTGTTATTCAGCCTTACCCTGTAAGTAGTTATCACGTTTTTTTAGAATTCGTTTCCTAGCAACGTTTACTGCTTTTGTCTGCCTATTTTCTCCCTGTGTCTCTTCCTTATCTGCATAACCAATAGCACAAGTGAAGTACGAGCGGCGTCTTTGAAGATAAATGTGATGATTATATACTACTCTAGACAGAAGTGGAACGATATATGGGTAATTTAAATAAATATGGATATTTTTCCTCGTGTATGAAGAGTATTTCTTGGAGACAGAACAAGGATACAGAGTTCTATTCCAAGACATTTCACAAACTTATTAAGCAATGTTTGCTTTGCCTTGTTTATTTGTTTGTTTGTTTGACTTTTCCCATCATTATATCTTGTGTAGCAATACCTTCATTGTACTCCTTTTCAAAGGGTTTTTAAATGTTGGGGTTTTGTGGTGAGGGAGTTTCTGGTATTGCCTCTGAGTCAGTCTCTACCAAACAAGAGTTCTGCCTAGGGTTTAGGTAAAACTGATATCGCAATTCAGGGTTGTTGATTTTTCAACAGTATCATTCCAGAGTAGTCTTTACCTGCTTTTATGTGTACAGGCAAAAGGTCTACAGACATGTGGCAGACAGTTAAAAGATTCCTCCATTCACACAAAAGAGTGCAAAATGCAGGCCCGTCTGAGAGAGGCTGAAGGACTTGTCTATAAGTTTCTGGACACACATCAAGTCCATTTTCTGAACAACTGGGTTAAGATGAAAAGAGGCTTTGAGTGACCTAACAACAAACAACAAACATTGAAAGTGAACAACAATATTCTGCTCAAGCAACTGGTTGGCAGACTGAAATGTATTTGCATAATTGTATTGGCATTTCATTTATATGCATACTAATTTACATGGAATTTTATCTATACTCTGTGACAACAGTTTAGCTTTTAGTGCTAGAAACAAATGATGAAAAGACTTATGGCACATAGATCTCAGAACTGATTATGCAGAATTCTCCTAAGTGGACAGCGTCCGTCATGCTTGGCCAGCCTCCTATTTAAATAGTAATGACATATTTCCTGGTCTTTATCCTGTATTTTTTCCAGGTAGCTAGGGCCAACCACAGGAAATAAATCATGCATGTACCAAATTATAGATCTGCTGGGAGCCTAGTCTACATCTTTTGATATATTAAATTGATTGAATACCTAAGATGGAAAGCAGGGAGGTCCACTGAAGGTGTGTAAGTTAGTATGGCATCAGAATTAAGCTCACAGCATGTTTGATACCTTAGTTTCATGAAGTTCATTCCACATTTTATTATTAAGGAACATCACTGCTTGTTCCATTACTGGATTTAATAATATAGGAACCAAAACTATATAGCCTGCGGTGAAGCTGTGTGCAGCTTGGATAACTGCTTTGGATGATAAATGCAATCAGAGAGGTGAATGTTATAAACATTATTCTTGGCCCAAGGCCATGCTACTTCTGATTGGATAGCAATCTTTTTTTATATACACATTTACGTCCTGAGAAATGCTGAAAAAGTAACTGGCTGTGTACTTGAAATAAACTGTTACTTGGGGTTGTATCCAATGTTACTCCTATGTAGAGTAGACCCATTAAAAAGAATGAGACTTGTTAAATTCAATGGGTCTACTCTACATAGGAGTAACATTGGATACTGTCGTTGGTTTAAAAAGTAGAAGCATATCAAGTCTATTGCAGGAATAAACAAGCCAAACTGAATTTTCCCATTGGCTGAACCAAGTCAATGGGAACACTTCATTCAAGTAGTAATGGGCCCTCTCATTCTTTCAGTGTCTTGGCCATTGGAAGCCAGGCATGATGAGAAATCCAGATTAAGGTGTGCCAGGAAAAGGAAGAATCAAGTCATTTTCACACTCTGACCTGTCCCTCAGCACCTCATCTCAAGTGATCAAACAAGTGGGTAGGCTTGACTTGCTGGCAGCAAAAGAGGTCAAAAAGTGGCTAAGAAATAACTGCCAATTGGGGGTATAGCCAGTGGGTTTACCAGATTGGCTTTTTGATGTCTACTGACTCTAATGCTATATATGTTAGAGCCAAAGATCACCACAGGGCCACTTTCTTTCCTTTGCTTTTCTTCAAAGCAGAGGCAATTTTAACTGTTTGTTTTGTCACATGATCTCCTGAGGAAGTGATGTTTATCCAGTAGGTATGTAAGGAACAGTATTGACAGAAAAAACGTGTTCTCTGCTTTGAATTAACCTAATAGTGTATGTATGGTTAATACTAACTCATCACTAAAACAACTAGGTGAAACTAACACTGTTACAGGATTACAGTGCTCCCATTTTCTGCTGAACTTCATTCACTCCACGTCTTCCAGATTAGTTTGGCTTAAGATCATTTATTTTTAGTTTAATTACAACCAATGCCAAACATTCTCCTTTTTGTGTTTCCTGTCAATCTAATAAATCTTTCCCAGGTTAATTTGAATGCCATCTGTACTGATAAGAAAAGGATTTAAGAGCTTAATCACTTGAAGCAGTTTGAAGTTTTACTTTTCTGGATGTTTATTTGATTATCTGTTGAAAACGTTCTGTTTAGTAAATGGGTTATCATTGCAATGGGTCCTTTATTAGGTTTGAGCTTATTTCCAATTAGATCATTTATCTATTTGCTGTGCATTCAGGCTTAGGGAATGAGTTTCAGTTGCTGACCTCCACCAGATCTTCCCCCATCAGGATATGACATTTTGAAAATGGTTTGAAAACTGTATATGGAGTGTGTCCTGGGCCCCAACAGTTGTCACTACTGTCATAAAGCATTTTAAAGTAGTAGTGTAGATCCTGCCCTCATGTGTTGTCATTCTGGATAGCTATTAAATTCTCACAAGGTCTCTTGACTTGAGGGAGCAGCATGCGCATATATCTTTGCTCCCTTTTAAGTTGCTGGCAGTGGAGCCCCTTTTATCATTCACAAGAATCCTGCTATTGTAAAAAACTCAACACTTTAATATAGATATAAACTGCAAACAATAAATGATACACAGTTCTACAAATCACTTTTAGCATGTGTTTTGCTCAATGGTAGGGTCAGATGGATAGATCAGGCTATTTCTGATCCATAACGGTTTTGCATGTGTTCACACATAAGTCTGTTCTGTCACAGTTCCATATCAATCTGGAGTTGTTGTTCTTTAAACAGAAAGAAAACCTGCATGGAAAATTGCAGTTTTAAGTATTTTGCCCTAAAATACATATTTTGTTCACATTTTATCCTAAAATACAAATTTATATGCATTTTAACCTAAAACACATCTTTTATGTGCATTTTCCTATGGTTTTTTTGTTTTTGAGTGGGGAGGTGCAAAAACCAACAGATATCTGTGTTCTGATCCATGTAATAGTTTGGCAAATGCAAATCAGATCAATTCACTTAAAATCTGGACCAAATGATATCCTTTCTGATCCTTATTCAATGGTTTTAGGATTGTTTGGTGCTTTGTTATTATTGCTGGAACATGGTTTGATACACCCCTAAGCATCCCTCAAGAATTCAGCTCTGCTTTGCCCCGGAAGCTCCAAGATATACAAAGACCTTTGCTATGAAAATATGCATTCTCCTCAATGTGCGCATTGCAGTCTTCATTTGTTGAAGATCTACCAGCGAATGTCTTGGTAGGAAAGGGGTGTTTGCTGAGGGCAGTAGGTCAAAGAGTAAGAATGGGACCAAGGGGGTGGCTTGATCTGTCTCCTCCCAGTTACTGCTATCTGCTTCCATGCTGGCTTCACCTGCAACTGTGCTCCACCTTTTATGTTGTTCTCCTTTTATTTTCTGACTCTGTTCCTTTTTATGATGAGGCTTACAGTGAGTACAGACGCACACCTGTGTGACACCTCCCTCACTGACTGTAGCATCACAAAAGGAAAATTCCAGAAAGGAATTTTAAATGTTAATCTGTCACAGAAAAAAACAATAAAGAGTTTTGTGCTGCCTTAAAGCTAACAAATGTATTCTGGCATAAGCTTTTGTGGCAAAAGGCAAAGAGTGCGGTGCAATATTAGGAACTGCTGTGTATAGTGGTTACAGTATTGGACTGGGACTCTTGAAGATCCACGTTCTAGTCCCCACTCAGCCATGAAGCCCACTGGGAGACTTTGGGACAGTCACTGACTCTCTGCCTGATCTATCTCACTGGGGTGTGGCAAGAATAAAATGGAGAGGAGGAGGACAATGTAAGCCACCTTGGGCTCTTTGCAAGAGGAAAAAAAAACATTGGATATAAGTGTAATGATCAATAATCAATACATAAATAAATAAATATTAGAGACCAGGGCCAGATATACACCTTGGGTCAAATAATTATGAATGTGGAATAAAAAGCAGGATATGACATATGAAAGCGGTATATGGAATGTGAAACGTGCCGCAACAGTTATCGGTGCACTTTAATACCGCTATAAAGCAGTAGTGTAGATCTAGCCTAGATGTTACATTATGGTATGAGCTTTCATAGGTAACAATGTACTTGATCAGATACAGACATTCAACCAAAGACATTATGTTGGGGCTGTACTTTAATTAAATATTGTAATACCCAGTCTGAAACAAAAATTCTCCAGTTCAAATCTCATCTTGGCCATGAATTCACTGGACATCTCACAGCTTCACTCCCACCAGCTCCAATCTGTAATGTGGCTACAATAACACTGCCCGCCTTACATTTTTGTTGTAATGCTACATAGTAAGTTATGTGAAATACTTTGAGTGCTTAGGAAAAATTGGTATATTAGGCTGTCCAGATGGCTCGGGATTTCCCGGTCCTAACCGGGAATCCAGGGGTGAACCGGCCCAACCGGGGGGCGGGGGGGCAAACCGGGGTGGCGGGGGGTCACGCGGTGGTGGCAGCAAGCAAGGAGCGGCGGTACACCCGGCGGCGGTGGCGGCGGAGGAGCCTGGGAAGCGGCCGCCCCAGCAGGGAAGTGCCCTCCCTCGCGCCTCACGCTCCTTACCCGCAGGGGCGTCCGCTTCCCTCCGGTGCTCGAATCTACTGAGAAACAGGCTTCGCGGCCTGTCCCTCAGTAGCGCGCCGGGTGATGACATCATCACCTGGCACGATACTGAGAGACAGGCCGTGAAGCCTGTTTCTCAGTAGATTCGAGCACCGGAGGGCAGCGGGTAAGGAGCGCAAGGCGCGGGGCACTTACCTGCTGGGGCGGCCAGGTCCGCCGCCGCAGCCGCTGGGGCCGCCGCTGCCGCCGGGGCCGCCGCCGCGCCACCGCCGGGTCCCCCGCTGCCGCCGCCAGGTCCACCCCCGGGGCCACTGCCGGTGGCGCCACCGGTGGCGGGTCCCCCGCCGGCTCGTAAGGCCAGCGGCCGCGCGGAAGAGACGGGGGAGGCCGATTACGAGCCGGCGGGGGACCCGGCGGCGGAGGAGGCAGCAGAAGAGAACCCGCCCCGGTAGGTCTGGGCTGATGTTTTTTTGGGGGGGTGGCTTGGTGGGGGGGTTGTTTTGGGTGGGGGGGGTGGCTGGGGGGGTTGTTTTGGGGGGTGGCTTGGTGGGGGGGTTGTTGGCGGGGGGGACCGGGATTTTGGGTTCCAAAGTCTGGTCACCCTAGCTATATAGCTATTAAATATTTATCATTAAATATACTGCACACATTTCCACATAAAATAGCGTGGATTCTACTGGACCTGTATTTTGTGACTTTAATATTACAGTGTTGGTCCCTCTGTTTGAATGTGTGGACAAAACACTCCCTTTGTTTCCATGTGATCCTGAGGCCTACCCCAGTAAAGGTTGTATAGTGGCCATATATCATTGTTTACCAAGAGATGGTTAACTGCCTCCAATATGCTTTCATTAAAATAAATATTGGCAATTGTGACAACACTGAAGCCATATTGGTGGCAAGAAACTAAAACCTAATTATTGGTCTAGAGAAAGGTTACTCTGGTGGATAGCATTACGAAGAGAAAGAAAGGGATGAAGGAGGTGATTATGATGATGATTTATAACCTGTTCAGGTTCATTTGGGAAAATGCAGTCTTTCAGATAGCCTGCTCCCAAGTCATATAGGGCTTTTATAGGTCATAATTAGCACTTCGAATTCTTCCCAGAAACAGACCAGTAGCTGGTCTGAAGGTGTTGTAACAGGAAGTCACATACTCCCCAGAACCATCCCTGATCAACAGTGTGGTTGCAGCATTCTGAACCAGCTGAAGTTCCAAACATTTTTCAGAAACAACCCCACATCAAGCATGTTGTAGTATCCCAAATGGGATGTAACGAGGGCATTCATGACCATGGCCAAATCAGGCATCTTTAGGAACATACGCAATTGGCGCACTAGCCTCAGCTGTACAAAAGCACTCCTGGCCACAGGATAAAAAAATTGTTATGGAAATCTAAGCAAGTTTTAAAAACAAATATGTGTTTTCTCAATCTTATTGTTTTAATTTTGTTATTTTCCAGTGTACTGATTCTTGTTTCTATAAACTAGCTGAATTGTAGCTGATAGCTATTAATTAATAATTAATAACCATAAGCTACATTATGTGCTTTTTAATGTAGTGATGAAGTTCATTTAATAACATGTTTAATGTGAGTATTGAAGGAGGTGTTTTATTTCCATGCTAATCTTTTATTATAGCTTATTTCACTGTCTCATTCTCAATGAACTAGTGCAAATCCCATGTTACCATGCGGCTAGTAGTCTGAGAATGATTGGATAAAAATCTGTTTGCTCACTTCCCTTGTGACTAGAACAACTTTACAGTTTTAAAATAAATGTACTACAAATAAATGGGCAAAGCTGAAAATAAAAAAGTTATTTTTAAAAAAGATCATTTACCATTTCTTGATGTTTGAGGTTGAAAACATGTGGTGTAAGATTTTTCTCTCCCTTCGCCCTCTGTTATTCTTTCAGCTCTTCCTCCTCAGCTTCTCTTCTTCTTCCTCTGTCACCAACTGACTTTTCTTCAGCTCCCTTCCCAACATTCTGTGCCTATCCTTTCATTGGTTCAGCACTCTAAGAATTCACAGGAATAAGCTTTGTTACATGTGCATACACACACTGTGTCACATGTTACATTGCATGCACAGTGTGGGGCATATGCATTAACCTCCTCTTTGTCTCATCTATCTCCCTTCTCCCTTCCTGCGCTGCCCAAACCTCAAGTTTTGAACGTTTTTGATTTTTCAAAATTTTCTGCCCGTCTACACTGCTCAAGCTTCATTTTAAAACAAAATTGAGCAAAACTGGCGTGGTAGATCTCTAGTAATCAGCTTTGCACTACAGTATTCTTACATTACAGCATGAAATTCCACAATGCCTACTGTCATAGAACATTTTTCTGTGCCATATATGCAATACGATTCATTTTGTTATTAAATTAAACACCAATTGTATTTGTAATATGTAACGTGGTTGTATACTTATAACTTCAGCATTCTACAAATAACTGTAGTGGTAAAATAAAGGGATGATATTAGCCACAAAGACTGTATCAAGATGGTGTGATGAGTTGTGGAGTTATGTAGAGCAATCAGTCAACATTTGCTAGGATGTTGTAGATAGGTGTTGTATCATGCAAACAGCCCAGTAAAAGGTAGCTACTGACATATCTTATAAGGCTACTGTAACAAGGGACAGCTTAGAATTTCATTTAATTCAGTTTTTGATAAGAACTCACCCAAACTCACAAATTTCTCTATCAATAGGTGGGAAAGAATTTGAGATTTAAAAAAATGTAAGAAAATAAAAGTGACAGATTTGTCCATCCAGGCAGAGAGCATTGAGTGCTTAGCTTTAAAAGTCTGGATTTGAGTCCCTATGTATTCCACCATGTTTGCAGTTCTGAATTGGGGTGCCACCTCTTTTTTCTGATAGACTTCTTATTCTTAGCTGCTACACTGCAGGCAGGTACAACATGGTCATATCCATGCTAGGAGTAGTTGTACCTGTTGAATTTAACCAGGGCAGATGGCTGAGAATTTTGGTTGCATTTATTTATAAAAACTTACCAAATTTGCAAATTTCTTCATAAATGGCATGGAACAAACTTGAGGTGTTTTTTTTAAAAAAAAAAGCAAATGTGGAAGAAGGCAAAACAGATAGATTTCTCTACCCTCTAACTGTTTTCTGTGCATCAGTCAGTTATGCAAATTCATAGTAGGTTAAAATGTTTTTGGTACTATGAAATTCATAAGGCTGACAAATGCTATGTGTGTGCTACCAGGGGATGGTTTGAAATAGTGGCATTTCACTCCTTTTGTGGCTTTCATTTCTTCAGCAATTTGCCTCCAAACTTGGGATCATAAAAAACATCACTGGTCAACACAGAAATGCTCTAGTTAATATTGGTTACAGAAGGCTGTTAACGCTTTCTCATTCTTTCTGCTTATGATAATAAAGTACTAATTAGGCTGATTTTATTACAGACTATATCTTAGACTATATAAATAGTCTACATTCTGTGAGAAATGCATTGCAAAAGTATGAATACCTCTTGCTTAAGATCATTAAATGAGAATAATGTGTTCTGTTTGGTTAAGAAAATGCTTTTGTAACAAACTAGCTAGTCAGTGCATGAGCCATTAATCAGTTTTGAACTCTTGCTCCAAGCATGAAGGCAGTAAAATGGAAATCTTTTCCGTAAGGCTTTTGTGACTGGCTGGTTGTTTAGACTTGTGAAATGTAATAATATTTTAAAACACATCTTTAAAAACAAAAACCTTAAAAGCCCAACACGAGCATTCAGTTATGCTGGAGCCCAGATTCTGAGACAGCATTCAAACATTTCATCCGAAATCAATGGAAAGTTTGAGGAGCTATTTTCATCTTTAGCACTAATTGCCAGATGGGATGACTCCAGTGGGTACAATGAACCTGAATAATCTCTAATGTAATCACTAACTAATATTAAGATATGCAGTCATCAGGAGATGCCAATGCTCTAACGATAAAATTCTTCAATCACTTAAGATTAGAGTAAAAGAAATATGCCAGGGAAAAAAAACTATAAAATGTCTATAAAATGATTCCGCTAGAGGGTTTTCTTAGAATCCAGTGGGATCAGGCTGGTTGATTGGAAAGGCCCAAGGCACGTATGTGGGTTAAGTTGAAATCAGGATCCCTCTAGATCAGCAAGTAAAACTTAGAAGGGCTAGAAGTGGCTGCATAGCCAGGTCAGGCAAAAGTCAAGTTCTAGAGCAAACTGAGATCAGAGGTATGTACATCATCAGAGTCAGGCAGTTGGTAAGGTTCCAAAAGGTGGCAGTCTAAAGGAGGCAAGGCAGGAAGCAGGAGTCCGTATTGGCTACTCTTTCAGTTGCTCAGACTGAAGATGCAGGCCTGTGTTCTGTCCCAGGCAGTGATTTCATTCAGATGGGGTTGTAGCCTAAGGAGGAGGGTGTTTCTAAGCTTGAGTTCAGGAAGGGAAGGGAAGCAAAGTAAGCAAGTCCGATGTCAGGTTCTGCTAAGGTAAAGTCAAGTAAAGCAGAGGTCAGGTTCAAGTAAGGCAAAGTCCAAGCTTCCTGGAGAGGTCTGTGTGAAACTGAAGAGTCATACATGCATGCTCAAATGTTGTGTCAGCAACAAGTAAACCTAGACTGAGCCTTAAACCTCCGGTGAGCAAAGACACTTCAGTTAAAGTAGGCTGACCATATGGAAAGGAGGACAGGGCTCCTGTATCTTTAACAGTTGTATAGAAAGGGGAATTTCAGCAGGTGTCACTTGTATGCATGCAGCACCTGGTGAAATTCCTTCTTCATCACAATAGTTAAAGCTGCAGGAGCCCTGCTCTCTTTTGTATCTGGTCAAAATGCAAGTATCAAACTGCATCTTGCGAGCTGTAGTCTGGAATCATATCATGCGTCATTACATCATACGTCACCACATTATGTATTCTTTCCTGATTGGTTGTTTCCATGTGGCCTTCCTATGTAATGTTGAATCACTGTTGCCAATCAGTTTATGGAGGAGAAAAAGATGGCTTGGTATATGGAAATGTATACAGCCTACGAGGCACTTTCTTCGAAGATGATTGATTTGTAGAAAGCAAATGCCAATCTTTTCTTAAAGGGTAACAGTGTCTTCATCACATTTCCTCCTGTAAGAAAAGGGTTAAGTGAACCATTCCAACACATGTGCAGAGATGCCTATTTTAGATGCAGCGAATGCATGCTCTGAAACTCACAATGTATTCTGAAATTAATAACTAATTCATAATTCTGAAATTAATATTTAATTCATAAAACAATGATCCAAGCTCGCTACAAAGGTGAGCATTACAAATGCATGAGTTTTGACCAATGAGCTGACTAATCACAAAATTTGACAGCATCACTAGTTTAGACTATAATTTTATATTCAAGGCAATAACGTCCATCTCTTACTTTTGTAACACATTGATTTTCCTACCGCCTTGTCAAATTGTTATCAGAAGGAGATTGGATACCTCATTTTATCCCAAAATGCAAGGCTGCAACAAAATTGGAGATGAGGCAGACTATAGAAACAGGAATTGTCAGGCCAGTATTTAAAAGTATTCCATGAAAGAAAGTGAATCAGTTGCCTGTGTATTTCCATTTCCATGTGCTAAGCCTTGATATTTCAGTGCCCAGTTACTACAGGGGTCCCATTTTCACCAACTTACACTGATGAAAATTATTTTACATGCATTTTTACAGTCTATTGTATCTAATAGAAATCTAGGCCATGTTGCCCAAAGTTCCACTAAACAGAGTCATTAAGTACTCGGAGAGGAGATGGCTTTGTGGCCACATTTGGTTACATACTGAAAATTCAGGCTTTTGTCTAATTTGTGACAAGGGACTGTTTGAATCTGCAAGAATAAATTGGCAGGAATTTTGTTCCTGTTTCCCAAAATAGGAACTAAAGGTTAGGACTATGGAGACTTGTAAACTTCCTAATTGTAGAGACTGTATATTAGGCTGACCATATGAAAAGGAGGACACGGCTCCTGTATCTTTAACAGTTTCATAGAAAAGGGAATTTCAGCAGGTGTCATTTGTATGTATGCAGAACCTGGTGAAATTACCTCATCATCACAAAGTTAAAGCTGCAGAAGCCCTGCCCTCTTTTGTACATGGTCTAGAGACAGGGCTCCTGCAGCTTTAACTGTTGTGATGAAGAGGAAATTTCAGCAGGTTATGTATGTATACAAACAACACCTGCTGAAATGCCCTGTCCTTTGCAACTGTTAAAGATACAGGAGCCCTGTCCTCCTTTTCATATGGTCATCCTACTGTATATAGTAAAGGAAAAGAAAGGAAGCTGCCAGTTCTCAGGTAATCTTTAAGAAGTAAATGTGTAATTAAAAGCTGTTAGTTATTATTTAAGCATTTTCTATGATGAGAGGTGTGACGTCAGGGGATCTATATTGAAACACTATGTACTGCAGGGGGGTCCCATTCTGGCATTTGACTCGAGAATTCCCTGACCCATTGGCCATGATCAAAACTCATTCATGGAAAAACTCCTTTCACAAAGCTTCAGGCCCATGGGCCAAATCCAGCCTCCTCTAGATCCCAATCAGGCCTTCCAGGATTCCCCAGATGGTCACGCCCTTTTCCCTGTCTGTCAGTTCTTTGGTGGTTTCCCAGCTTTTGTGTGATTCGATGGTGTGGGGCATTCTAGTCTGTTTAAATGCCTCTCCTTAATTACTGGCACTAAGAACTTTCAGCTAAAATATGCTGGTATTTTGGAGGGGGTTATTTTGGCCTCTTTGCCTTTGCCCCATCCCATTTTGCCTTTGGCCATGCCCACCATTGACATGTGGTCCCAGAGAGAGCTTCTCCAAAACTGAATTTGACCCTCTGTCTGATAGAGGTTCGACATCCCTGATTTAAAGTGTGCTACAAGGACGCCCACAGCACTGGACCTCGCTTCAGTCTGGTAACGGAATGAATGTCAGTCCAACCTTGCTGTATCTGACCAGCTGTTGTTACATTCCATGCCTCTAGGAGAAAACTATGGTTTGCTTGGTATTTTCCTTATTCTGTGAATAGCACACACTGCAGAGCAATAAGTTTTGTGGTGGATGAGAATGATAAAAGAGGTTGCAAGTTAAGTGTCAGTCATGTGACCTGTTCCTCTCCCCACTTTCTTCTTCCTAGTCTCCTAAGTCAGCATTTATCAGTGCTGCAAAAAAGGCCAGATTGAAGTCCAATCCTGTCAAAGTGCGATTCTCAGAAGAGGTCATTATTAACGGCCAGGTTTCGGTGAGTGCAACATTTTTATTTTTTAATATTTATTTACCAGTGGAAAAATGGAATTCTTTCAAAGTTGCTCTGTAAAGCTTTAAATGGATAAAATGATATGTTTGTATTATTCAGTTATATGTGAACAATGTAGTCATTAAAAAAGAAAAAGCTGTGATATCCAGAATTCTAAGGACTGATTCAAACCTACAATATACATGACCCTCTCACTCATCTGTACCATCATGGATTTTATGCTGGTTTGAAAGTATTCCAGTGTTAAAATTACACCCCATGTGAAAATGTTACATATGAGAGAGTGAGCCTCCAAGTAAATTCTTCATATGGAGTCAGGTTTTTAAAAGCCTTCTCTCTGATATACACGTTTTTCACAGGGACCTTGAATCTGACAAGAATATTTTTGAAGAAGCAAATCTGTGATGTGAGAGGATTCTACCATGCAATCAACTGAGTGGCTGGATTAGCCCTAAGCCATGTTTGTTGGCTGTTCAAAAGAGCCTCCTGGGGGACAGGAGAGCCCTCCATGCATACAGGCTGCAAGGTAGCCTCCCTTATGTAAGAAGGTGTTGCAGAATGTACAACAGTAAGGTTTTTGTTCCCTGAGATGTCTTAATAATTTAAAGAAATCTGTTACAAAACCAAAGGCACAGTGAAATCTTTGGTTCTTGGTAAAGTAAACAGCAACTCAGTATGAATATTTCATAGGAATCATCTACGAATACAGGAGCTATAAATGCTTTGCTTAAAAAGAGCTCAGTGTTGCTTGAGTTTGGATTTGATTTCTTTGGACTTCCACTTCCAAATTCTGTCCCAGATGAACACTAATTAATCCGTTCTGTGTTATGTATTTTCTTCCTTCCTTGTCCATTCCATAAACTATTCCCTGCAATGTTTCCTTTTAGTTGTTTCCTTTTAGTTGTCCGTGTGCATTTATAATTTTCTTAAAGAAGTGGGCCATAATGATTGCCGTGCTGGATTCAGCTCAACATTTTGTCTTTTGGCAGAGGCAAACCAGGAATGCACACAAAGCACATTGTTTCTATTAATACAAAAATGATCCTTACAATTTCACATTGCATAGAAGATACAGTTGGTGCAGGAAACCCAGCTGCTAGTAACATAAGCTGTATCAAATCTGAGACTGGCTCTTTCAGTAGCTCTTTGTAGCCTAATGAGAAATCAGTTTTAGGATTTTAATATCAGAGGTTGAAGGACATTTCAAACGGCCCCTCTTCATGGAAAGACCACTAGGAAACAGCTCAGTACTGGGATTAAAATACTATGATTTTGCTTTGTGGGAGCCAGTATATTTGATTTCAGGTGTCAGTAGGCTTTTGCTATTCCATGTAGCTTTTTCCAATGAATCAGAGATTTAGGCTAATGTTTAAGGGTTGTGATATGAGAACTCTAATCACAATTATTGCTCTTTAACAGGAAACAGTGAAAGATAATTCACTTCTTTTCATGCCAAATGTTCTGAAGGTGTATCTGGAAAATGGGCAAACCAAATCTTTTCGCTTTGATTGCAGTACTTCAATAAAGGTAGGCTTATCGTTTAGAGACTTTAACATATATTCTTACTTCACACTGTTAAAAAAATCAAAGCCACTTGAAGACTCCATAGTAATACTCCATAATGACAATAATAACATTATTGAAAAGGCCATTTAAAGTGTTCATAATAAAACTCTCATGTACAGAACCCCAACCTGTACTGCAAAGTTCCTGCATGGTCAATTTTGTGGAACGTGAATTGGGGACCTCATAAGATGCTTCTAAAATGTAATGTGGTGTTGGTGATTCAAAAATAAGAGTGATCATTTTAATGACTGCGGCTTAATTAAAATCACATGGACCTCACTAAGAAGTTCTGCTATGCTGCCAAAAATCAGTGTGGTTTGCCAGCAGAATACAAAGCTGAACTTAAGATATTGATCGTTAATTGAATAACTTGAAATAATATGAGTAATATGTATGTTAGGGTTATGCCAATGGCAAATTTTTCTTACTGGTTCATTGCTTCCTTCAGTTCAGTGAACTATATCACAGGCTAAATAACAAAGTAAAATTGTAAAATTTGAGAAGACAGCAGAGACAGAATGGCTGTTCGATGTATCCAGTCAGCAATTTCTAACATTATCTACTACTATACTGAATTGCGCAAGTGGCAGTGCATTCCACACTGCATTTTGTGAATACAGTTGATTGGCAAACCAAAAATCTAGAATTGTCTATTATTATTATTATTATTATTATTATTATTATTATTATCATCGTTATCGTTATTATTATTATCATTATCATTATTATTATTATTATTATTATTTATATCCCGCCTTTTTCCCAATACTGGAACTCAAGGCGGCTTTACAAATTAAAACATGTACAATTAAAACAGATAGAGATATACAAAAATTAAAAATACAATTGAACATACTACAATATTAAAACATTTAAAATACAATTTTTTTAAAAAATCCAATCTATAAATAAAGCATAAACAGAGGTCCAGACTACTCCCCAAAGGCCTGCTGGAACAAAAAAGTTTTTGCCTGCCTCTGGAAGCACATCAGGGAGGGAGCCAATCTAGCTTCCCTGGGAAGGCCCTCTTCTGCGTTTCCACCAGGCATGCCAGTGATGGTGGTGGGACCGAAAAAAGGGCCTCCCCCGGAGATTTCAGAAGATGGGCAGGCTCGTAAGGAAGAATACGGTCTTTAATACACCAGTCCTGCATTTTAGCTTTTTTAAAAAAGGGGGGAAGCTTATACTTCATTACTGTGGTATCCTGTGCAAAGTATGTGGGCAGGGCTGAACAGCTGCACTCTCTTTGCTACTAAATGCAAAAGGAAGTCTGATTGTGATAATTCTTGGCTTCCATGAATCTGCAATACTATTACGAGCCTGACTATTATTGTGGGCTGCAAGGAGCCAGAACCTGCATAGGATTTGGGCTACATGTCCTATTGAAAACATGGAAGAAGTTAGATGGAACTAACTTAAATCCTGTTGTTTTCAAGGTGGCATGAAGCACAATCCTATGTACGTTTACTCAGAAGTAAGCCCCATTGAATTAGTGATGCTTAATCCACAGTAAATGTGCCTAGGATTATAGCCTTAGGCTGCAATTGCATACTCACTTGAGAGTAAATTGAACTCAATGAGACTTAAGAATAGACATATAGAGGATTGCCCTGCCAGTGACAAGCTGGTTTATTTGAAAGTGAGTTCCAAGAATAGGAGATAACAAGGGAGAATGTGTTGCAGTGGTTGGGAGGAAAAGAATTAAATATATGGCTATCCTATGAAAACTTGACAATTCACATGTAGCATTTTACTGCTACCTGGCACTAGACTGACAATTTAGGTTGCAAAATGATAGGTCTGAAGCCTGGACTTTTACCTCTTCTGGCTTTTTAATCTTCGGTTTTAAAGGATGTCATCTTAACACTTCAAGAAAAACTGTCAATTAAGTGTATCGAACACTTTTCCCTGATGCTGGAGCAGAAGACTGAGGGGTCTGGAACAAAACTTCTCTTGCTCCACGAACAGGAGACTCTAACTCAGGTTTGTGTAATAATGCAACTATATATAGAACAGGGAACTGTGTTTTACCTTCCAATAAGTGTGAATTCTTAGAGCCAGTCCTGAAATCAAAATAATCACTTTGGTTGAATAGCTTTAAGATGGTTTTCAGGAATACAGTGTGTTATCAATGTTATTCTAGAGCACTGTCTGCTAAGTCCTTTCAAAAGTAGGATCAAGTGTATGAATATGCTTAGTTGGAATGCCATTAATTGGACTTGTTAAAGAAGTTCCAGTGAGCAGAAATTCAATTTTAAAAATAGACTAAGTGCAATTTTATACTGAAGAGATCCCAAGCATGGGGGACTGTAGGGTTTTGCAGAAGCCCTGCTAGGCCAGCCAAAGGACAAATACATTGTCAACATTACAGCTATGTCAGCAGAACACTTCAGATACACTGGCAGAACACTTCACTAGTTGAGTCTTTCCACCAGTGAAGATATGCCAACATATCCTTTATGCTTTCAATCCAAGACACACCTCCATCAATGACACAACTGGTCCTGGTGCAGGAAACTTTCCTCCCATTAACTTGAATGGGAGAGGGGAAATTAATAAATAGCCACCCACACATCAGTGACATTGCTAAGGCAGAGCATAGGATATGATGAAACCCGGCACCTAATCATAGCATGTCACCACCAGCAGGCCCAGCATCAGCGGGTTGGCATGGTGGGGCAGTTGCCAAGGGCCCATGGACTTGGAAGGGCTCATCACTGGCAATGCCAACCTCTGGCAGGAGACAGACGCTAAGTGGAGCCAAATGCCACCTCAGCTCCTGTTCCAAAGTGCCGTACCTGTTCTAAAAGCCACTCATCCCCCTCACCACCATGAGGTTTCCCAGGAGGCAAGGGCACTTTTGAACGGGTTTGGCTCCGCTCTGCACCTCTGCCACCCACTGTCTTAGATTACCCCAAATGAAATGTCCAATGCTGACATGTCAGGCATCCCAATTACTATAAAAATTTGAAAATGGGACATTTTGGTTACATTGTTTCCAAAATGCACTTCCAAATGAGAAAATTACTTCCAAGCTATCTAAAAAGATGAAATTTGGCATATGTACAGCCCAACATACACCAATTCCAAAAAAAAGTGTGAAATAGGGAGATAGTTGCACATCTCTCACACAACACTGGGGGCGGGAAGTATAACACAGAATGGATGGGGTAGTTCCTGAACATCCAGAAAGCTGGGGATTGGTACACAAATATCACAAGACAAACTAATTACTTGGGAAGTGTGAAAGGGAGAAATCTGTAATTCTCCACCTACCAATGGGGGCAAGAAATGTGCCCCCCATAGTTAAGGTATGTGCAGGCTACCTGGAAAGATGAAATCTGCCATATACATAGTTATATCACTCTGATAAATCTTAGTTTCAGTATTGGGAATATATTTTGATGCCCCTGTTTTGGAAACTCTGATTACTAGAAAAGACTGAAGATGGAAGATTTTCTTTCACTATGTATTATCAGGAGGAGAGGTGCGTTGTAAGTGCCTTTCATGCATCTCCTATATAATATGTATCTCCTTTAATGTGTGGTTCTGGTGAAATCTTACAGATTACACCATTGCAGGTGATCTGTGAGCTGCCTCCTATCTTCTTCATTTTATGTGTTCCCAGTAGTATTGAATAGGTTCCCTTGAACCTGTTCAAACAAAATCTGTTGCCTGATTGTTTCAGTAATGCCACAATCCATCCACTTCTACTGTGATAAATAGCAATGCATAAAACACTGTTGGATAACTTCATTTATTAGATGATTAAGGAAGATTAAGCTTATTCTAGAAGCGGCATTGTGGGATTCTTAGAAGCACCTGGTTCTATCCTAATTCTGCTGTCACTAAAATCAATTGTTATTTTCTTTGTTATTTGTTTTGGAAAGGACTACCTTTTTAACAGCTCACCAACAGCTTGTTAGTGCTTTTCTCTTTGTGTGATTGCTTACATGTTGGTGATTAGAAAATAGCTTGTTAGAGGAAGGTAGAGAACGTTATTATGACTTAGGAAATTGTATAATGACTATTGACTAGAGAAAGCAAGACTGTTGTTTGATTGAATTCAATGGCAATGCTGCCAATTTTCTGTCAATCAAAGCAACAAAGTTGGGAACAATTCATTAAAGGTTAAGCATTGTTAGGCCCCATTTCACTAATGATTTAAACACAAGCTTTGTCTCTTGGATCACCTCCTTGCCACCCAGACAACCTATTGGTACTTTTGATAGTACCAGCATAGCACGACAGTTTGCTTGTGTTGGCTCTTTTGCTATAGTCCTTCCTCTTTGCTGCATCACTCACCCACGTCTCCCAGAATCTGAAGCAAGTGAAATCTTAATGTTGCTCCACAACTGACTGGAGACAGAGGTCCTCTCTACAAGAATTCGGTTTGACGCCTGGTTGTCCAATTATGTGCATCTTCTCGCAATCGTTTTTACAGGAAACCACTATACGCGGGAGGCGGTTAAGCGCATAAATGGTTGCCTTACCGGTTGTATGAAACACGCTTTAGAGGTGTTTAATGCAGAGAATTGCTTGTTTACATGATCGTAAGGCGCTTTAACTGCCGCGGTAAATTGAAACTCGCTATTTAATGCACATTCGATAATGCGCATAATCGGACAGAAAAAGCGCCTCAACCCCTGATTTGCGCTCCGCTCTTGTAGAGGTCAAATTTTTAATGCACCTTGAAAGAGCTTTAAATCGCTCTTGTAGAGGCACTCAGAGTGAATGACAGGATCAAGGAAAGCTGCAACATGGCAGCATCACTACTGTTAAAAGTATAGGTAAGCATCCGGATTGCAAGGATCTTTAATTATTTGGACGGGTAGATTACTGTACCTTTTCTAACTGACTCTTGCTCTTAATGTAATCTCTTGGTTGGAGATAGCAGGGTTTAGCCAGAAACTGATTGAACTGACTGAATCACTGGGTTTTTCTTCAAACTGCTACCCAGTGTTGACATTTACAAGCACATTTCCCTCATTCTGTCATTACAAAATCACATTCCACAAGATACCTTGATGAAAACAGTATCACATTTTACAGTTTCCTAGATGGAGAAATAGTCTATTTCTTAAAGTGAAATTGCTAGCCATTCATTATAACCATACACTTGTGTAAAGAAATGCAGAATACTCTTTACACTACAGTAAAAGAATCTAAGATTTTCTGTTTTGTAATAAATAATAATAATAATAATAATAATAATAAATTTATTTCTTACCTGCCTCTCCATTTGGATCGAGGCAGGGAACAGCAGTAATATAAAATATGACAAAATACATAAACCTGATTAAAAACATGGTACACATTAGTAAAATAGCAATAAAACATCCTAAAAACATTCTAAAATTCTTCTTTTCTGTATTTTCTCTTTGAGATTATTTCCTAATAAAGTTCTAGCTGCTGAATATAGGACTTCTAAAGTATGGGAAGTGGAATGTGTCCCATATACCCACACTTCAATGGGAAGTGGTATGTGTCCCATGTAAGTCTGGGTCAGCTCCCAAAAGATTCTGGGTAAGCCACTGGGGGGGGGGGGATGGGTTGGGAGCCCCAAAGAAGCCATCACCAGTGACACCTGGTGACAGGTGGCTGGTAGCATGGAATTGCAGAGAAGGGTAATTTAGAATTAGTCTATTTTATTATGCTTCATTGGTGCTTAGCCATTTTGTTGTTGTTGTTGTTGTTTTTATCATGTGTTTTAATAGTTCACATTAGCCAGTTTATTGATGTTATTGAAAGTTTGGGTACAAACGTTTCAGTGAAAACATAAAACTCAATTGAACATAGATACTGCTTTGATGAGAGTCAGGGTTTAACTGAGCCCTCAGGATTTTCTAAGGGTGGCTGTGAGCTGAAAGGATCTTAAAAGAGCAGATCCCTGGCTTGGAACTTTGCACTTTAGTACCTCTGGGTGGTCTTGACATGCTCCTTATGCTGTCTCAGGGCCAAACCAGATGTGACCTTTATTCACAAGCTGGATCAAGACCATAGCCAATCAGAATCCCCCCAGCCCCCCCCCCCCACTATTCACAGTTGGAGGAATGGTAGCTTTCCTCTCATTGTAAATAGCAACAGCAGCAGGAGGGGAGATTCTGAATGGTAGCTGCAAGAGGATCAAAGTGTTGATACCATGCTCCTGCCATGCCCCCGATGCCATGCTCCTGACCTGGCTCCTGAACTGCATCATTTGCTTATTTTTTTAAAACCAACCAGGCAAGGGATAAGGGCACAAATTATGATGCTTCTAGTTTGGCACTAAAGCAAAGGTGAAAAGGGCAGACATGAGAAGCTTTGGGTTTTGGTGGGCTCAGATTCCACACTCGAAATGTACAAGTTGGTAGCAGAGTCAGGTTAGTCAATTGTTGAGCCCTCTTGCTCAAGATGGCAGTAGAAGGGGCAGGAGTGGTGGGAAGTGGAGAGGCAGCGTTCTGGTTTTTCAAATTGCACCTTGGACAGGTTCCTCTCTCTTAAAAACACTGAGTAAGACATCTGGGTGTTTGACAACTAGGGAGAATGCCAGTATGTTCAGAAGCATAGGAAATCTTAGGCCTCCTCCACACGAGACGTTTAATGAGCCTTGAAGGCTCATTAAAAAATTTACCTCCACAAGCACGGAGCGCAAAACGGGCGTACAGGCGCGTTATCTCCCCGATAATGCACATTTTCGAACGCGCGTTAAATAGCGACTTTTATTTTGCTCCGGCCGTTAAAGCGCATTTTCGCGGTGTGAACAAGCGATTACGCGCATTAACTGCTTGTAAAGCGCTTTTTGGACATGAATTAATGCGCTTCGCCGCCTCTCGCCGCTTCCGGTGCAGAGGGATTAGGAGTAAAAGCGCCTCCGCGATAATGCGCATAATCGCGGAACCGGGCGCAAAAGCGCATCCTTGTGGCATATGTAATACTGAGAAGGGCACTGAGGCAATAACAATTTGGGATCCCTCTCTTTCTGAGATCAAAGTACCCTTAATTCAATTCCTTTGGAACATCCCATTAAGATCCCTTTCTCTTAGAGTTTTCTGATCATTACACAAATGCTCTCTGATTGAAAGGCCAGCAGCCCTACTGGGGGCTAATAAAATATTGAGTGAAGAAGGAAGGAATCTGTATGGCCAGTTTGCCCATTTGTATTCTGCGGCTAAACCCTTCATTAGAATTTCCCTGCAATCAGCTCAAGGCCTGTATGGTATGTTAGAAAGGATGCACTGTCAGGAATCTTGTGCCCTAATGTAAGTATTCTATTGTTCTAGGTGACCCAGAGGCCAAGCTCCCATAAGATGAGATGCCTCTTCAGAATCAGTTTTGTCCCAAAGGATCCCATTGACCTTTTGCGAAGGGATGCAGTTGCCTTTGAATATCTGTATGTACAGGTGAGTTCCATAGGTTTAGATTAAGGCAATTGGAACAGACTCCTTTAAGGCTACCTTTCAAACATTTTGGTTGTGATGGGAATGACAGCAAAAATAGTACATTTGTTTATATGATCACTGACGGTAGTCTTGAAATACAGACATGGCTAAGACTACTTGTTTCCTTAATGTTTGTTTATTTATTTTGATTTATTATATTTCTTTAACCTCCACCCTTCCTATGAAGAACTCAGAGTGGCATGTGTGCCACCCTGCCCAGTCTCCTCCTCCTAGCAACCAAGGAGTTGTGGCAAAATGGCTGGCCAAGGTCAGTCAATGGGCTTAATGGATTTGGACTTGGGTCTCCCAGTCCAAGTTCAAGATTCTGTTTACTACACCAAAATAATGCTATAAAGCACCCAACTGTTATATATAACAATTTCAAATGAGCATTTTATTATTCAACAGGTAAAATTCAATTGTGCATAGTATAGCAGAAAAAGCTCATATTAAAAAAGTGGGGTGGGGGGAGGATGCAATTAAACCAGGACTGGGCTTATGAAGTGCACAGAAGGAGATCTATTCCAGGAATACACAAATCCAGGAATACACAGGTACAGGATCTGATATTGTACCCATTTTGTGGCTCTTCATCAGAAGTTATTCAATAATGAATTCCTTCTCCATTAAACTGTGAAAATCATAGCCAATCAAGGCCAAACACAGTCAGTTGTTTTAACAAGAAAAAACCCTCTTATGCCGACATTTTGGTTTTTACCTTCTTTCATTCTGAAAGGTTGCTTTTATCAGTAATAAGAACAGTAATGAATAAAATTGCTGCCTGCTGTTTGATCATCCAGGTTGCTTTATTTCCCCCACAATCACACTGTCGGGTGCCCCTCCCTGTATGTTTTTAGATTTCCACAATTGAATTTTACCAGTTGTATAATAAAGTGCTCATTTGAAATTGTTATATATAACAGTTGGGTGCATTATAACATCATTTTGGTGCTGTTTAACAAAGCTGCCCTTCTCCTTACACTGTTCATAACACCACAGCCTCCAGCCCCCCAATAGCAGGAAGAGGGGGAAAGCTGTGAATATACTCTTTGCCAGGTCAGGTCAGTGGTTCTTTACCTATGCTTATCCTGGCCCTGTCGGCTTTACTCCTTCTTTTTTCCTCTGCTTGCCTCATCCCTTCCGCTAGCAGTTCCTCCCTTAGTTGTGGAACTGAGGAAGACTGAAAAAGGGTGCACAAACTCCCAAGCCATCTCATTTGGGAAACAATAGGCTTAGAACTAGGGATGTGTATCGTATCATTAAAATGTACGATAACGATATGATAAGGTCGTTATCATGCATGCGTTTAACGATGACGATACGATAGAAAAACCTACGATAATCATCGGAGACAATAATTTTCGGGCGATTTTATCGTTTTATCGGACTGCCATATAAATATACCTATAACTTCTGTATTTAAAAAGTTAGAGGCTTGAAACTTGGTCACAGTGCTTATGGGGTATGCTTAAGTATGTGTATGAAATTTGAGATCGATCCCTCCAACCCTCAATTTTATATGAATTTTTTGAAGATCATTTCCGTTCTGACAGGTCTGAATGAATGCACGTGGCAAGCTGTCATTCTGATCTGTCAGAACGGAAACGATCTTTAATAAATTCATATAAAATCGAGGGTTGGAGGGATCGATCTCAAATTTCATACACATACTTAGGCATACCCCATAAGCACTGTGACCAAGTTTCAAGCCTCTAACTTTTAAAATACAGAAGTTATAGGCATTTTTTCTTTAAAAATAGGGCTGCAAAAGATATCATTTTTTCATGATAATTATCATGAAGACGATACGGTTCACCTACGAAATGGATGAAGATGATAATTTTTTTGGTCCAAAATGATGATAACGATAAACAATTATATTTTTGGGAGTGGACACCCCTACTTAGAACCCTGACTTATTAACTGGCTAAATGTAAGGGAGGGATTGGTTAAGAAATAGCATTCTCAGTAGACAAAGGGTGACACAGGAATTTTGATTCCTGTCCTCTAGTCTTGAAGGAAGAGTGGATTTTAACCTGTCATGCCTGAGACACCAGCTAAAACACTTGGTACATGGAAAGACAACAAGGTGATATTTTGATGACTCCATCGTAACAAGCTCCATGTTATGTTGCAACCTTTTCATGTGGCTTTATAGGTATTTCTCACTTCGTGATCTTCAGGGACGTATGGGCGGCTCATCTGGCAGTCACAGTCTTTGTTAATTATAAGCTTACCTCTTAGAGAAGAATTAGTCATAATGCGGTGTTTATGTTCAAAATCAGAGATGTTTGAGCTTGATACTCCCTCTGCTGGTTCTTTGACAGAGCTGTAATGATGTGGTTCAGGAGAGGTTTGGACCTGAGCTCAAATATGATATTGCACTGAGACTGGCTGCATTACAAATGTATATTGCAACGGTGACTACGAAACATACTCAGAAAATTTCTCTCAAATACATTGAGTAAGTATAGAATGCAAATTTCATAATATATGGGCTGGTTGGAATTGTATAAGTCTACTGATAGGCAAGCCAAAATTATGTCTGAAATGGACTGGGCTTTGAATAACCAGCAACATGTGATGCCCTTAATGACTTATTAATGTGTTTATGTACTTGGGGATGGTTGCTAAGTCAACTTAAGGCAGTACTATCTTATCACTAGAACTGCTCTGCCAACATCATTTCCTATTTACTGTTTAATTTACCTTTGCTGTTAAAACAACACCACTGCCCTCTACTCACAAGGTCACTCTAAAATAAAACAATAAATCAGCAAAACCAAAAAGCAGATGTTGAGTTAAAGGAATCTGTTCTTTGTTAAAGATAGCATTCCCATTATTGCAGCAAATATCTATTTTATTTTTACACTTATACACCACACCCAAAGAGGATTCCAGTTCAATGTACATAAAAGTCAACCACTCAATACAATAAAATCCACATGAGAACTAAACATCACTGCAGTAACGTTGAGAGGCATCAAAGCTATTTTAACCAGCTAAAATACACACTGAAATTAAAAATGCCTGAGTGAATAAAAAGAGTGCACCAAAAGAGTGCAACATTGTGAATGAGTGAATAAAAAGAGTGCACCAAAAAGAGTGCAACATTGGCATCAAGTGAACTTCCCACATAGGGTAATTAGTAGTTAGGGTGCTACCACAGAAAAGGCGCTCCCTTTTGTAATTTATAAATATACTTTTCTTATAATAGGAACATGCAGAAGGGCCTCCTCTGATTATCTTAATGTGTGATCATGTTGATATGGGACGAGGCATTCCTTCATATCAACATGCATACTGTCCACGTGCAAAATGGAGCTTTACAAGGATTCCTATTGGGCAACTGTTCCAATCAAACGAATCTTTAAATACTTAAAAAGAGAAGTATCTTTCTTTAGTGCATGTATGTCTATCCCCACCCCATGCAATCTTTCATTATTCCTCTTGACAAAATACTCAGTGGTCTGATCTAATAAGAGCGTCAGAAGAGCCATGGTGGATCAGACAAAGGGTCCATCTAATCCAGCACTTTATTCACACAGCAGCCAACCTGCTGTCGACCAGGAACCCACAAGCAGGACATGAGTGTAACAGCACCGTCCCACCCATGTTCCTCCAGCAACTGGTATACATAGGCTTAGTGCCTCTGCTACTGTATAAATAGGGCTGCTACGGCTGGCTATGATGACTAAATTCTAGGATCAGGTGGAGATTCCAAAGCCAAGAAGGTGAAAGCATCATTTGCCTACCCAGTGCTGCCTTATTTATATTATCACTAGCAAACAGACCTGGTGTCCCCCTGTGTTGATGCATTGAAGGCAGTAAACAAATTTGGTTTAGTTTTTAATTATATTAATTGACAATCTCTGTTTTAATGGATTTTATTGAAACATGTTTTTATGGATTTTTTGTTGTATCCTTTTTGTGGGAGTTTATGTACTGCTTTGAGAGTGTTCCACCCATAAAGGTGACCTAGAAATAATTTATGCAACTTTCAGAGTTGGACACATGATGCCTGCCCTGTCTGAATCAAGTCATGCTTGTTGGCATCCCTATCATGGCCCCTGAAAGCCCCCTGAGAGAGAGGTCTGTCCACTCCATTCCCCTGGAAGGGTCTGCTCTGTAGCAGGTAGAAGGGAGCAGACATTTACTTGTTTGTTTCTTTATTTACAATATTTATATACCTCTCCATATCTAAAATAGATTCCAGAGTGTTGCACATAGGAATAATAATTCTGTCCCTCAGCCTACTAAATAGCCCATAGTTTGATACAGTGAATCCTTCAAATGAACCTACACAGCTCTCAGCGAGATGGATATGTTGTGCCCGCCATGCGTGAGAGAAGCCATACCTGCTGGCGCCTCTAGACACAGTCCTTGCCACGGTGCATCCCTGAAGCCCATTAAGGAAACACTTTGTGTACTCTATTCCCCTGAGGAAGGGGGTGGGTGCCTTGGTTTCAAACTGTATCAACTGCAAAGCTATGTACTGGAAGTCTGTCTCTAGTGACTGAAAATGTTGGTGGGGTCAGTCCACACCATTCTCTTGTGGGGGGATGCTCCACAGCAGGAGGGAGGGGAAGGCCTATAACTCTGTACCACATCCTGCTAATCTCTCCTGGTTTCAAGAGCTGTGTAGACTGCAAAGCTAAGTGCTGGTTAAGGAAGTCTGCCCCCAGTGGCTGAAGAAGTACTGCAAGCTTCAACCACATGGACATTAATGAATGTGTTCTAAATATTTTTTAAAAAAACCTCGGATGTGCACACTTCTACTATCCCCTTAGTATTCATGCCAAGTTTCAGATGTCTAGGTTTCAGTTTTGCAGCCATAGTACTGACCGATGGATGGATGGATGGACGAACAGACAGACACACATCTCTTTTATTATTATAGATACACAAGACAGCAAAAGCATGCAAGTTAGAATTATGCAACCAATGCTAGTGGCTTCAGGCAGGTTATCCAGAGAAAAGTATAATTTTACTAAAACTATTCATAAATTAAATTAGTATTGCAGTCTGTGAACTTCTAATGCAATGTTATGTTTGCTTGCCTTATACCATCATTATTGATCAGTCCTCATTAACAGGATCTACCCAAATCTAAATATAATGTTTCCAGTATTGACAGAATCCAGGAGCAGTTACATTAAGTGAGCATAATTAATTATTTTCTGGGTACCTAAAGGCCAGTCTGCACATTATGCCAGTACAGATTGGCCCCTAGATATCTCTATGTCACCCATGATACGTCTAGTCTCTGTGCTGTAAAGAGCAGTGTGAAACCAACAAACTTTCTTCCTACTTCAAATACTTGAAAGGTTGTCACACAGAGGAGGGCCAGGAACTCTTCTCGATCAACCCAGAGTGCAGGACATGGAATAATGGGCTCAAGTTACAGGAAGCCAGATTCCGGCTGGACATCAGGAAAAACTTCCTGACTGTTAGAGCAGTATGACAATGGAACCAATTACCTAGGGTGGTCGTGGGCTTTCCCTCACTAGAGGCATTCAAGATGCAGCTGGACAGCCATCTGTCAGGTATGCTTTGAGGTGGATTCCTGCATTGAGCAGGGGGTTGGACTTGATGGCCTTATAGGCCCATTCCAACTCTGCTATTCTATTATATGATTCTATGATACTTTTGCAACAGGGTTCCTGGCCTTGTCAGTTTCACTGCTGCTCTTTCAAGCCTTTGGACACAAATCTATAAGCTTGTGCAAGATATGCATTCAGATGCCTATATTATATGGAATGTTTTTTTAAAAAATGGAAATTAAATCAAAGAGAATGGGACATAAGGAGAGTCTGGGATACTGTTTGCAGAACTACAGTTCTCATTTTGGAAACTGAACCTGTTGGGTTTCTGCAGTATCTGTAAAACACGCATACTGTCACGTAATCAATGTTAATGTACACACCGTTTCAAATGAATCTTTGCTGAATTACACAGAGTGTAACATTTGATGCCCATGGCAATATTGATCTAAAAAAGCAGCCCAACTGAGGTTTGTAAAGAAGGGCTATAAGCCACAGCCCTGTGTCCATTACTAAAATATTACTCCTAAACCATTTGAATGCTACACACCTTATGCTTGATGGATACATGGCAGCCAATTATATGGGTAGCCATTTGAAATGGATCTGGGCAAGTGCAAGCCAATTGTGTGAGAAGCTTCCCACATGGTTAGCTGATTTTTTAAACATCATCATCATGAGCCTCTTTTGGTAGGTTGCAATCACAAAGCTTCCTCAGCTGTGTAGAGAGGAATCATTTGTAGCCCCCCATTCCCTACTTTTGTTTTGAGTATCCACCCATATTGACATTTGCATGTGTGATTTAGCAATTAAGTTTCATGTTGTATTCCTGATTTCAAGCAAAAGGCAAAGACAGAAGAATTGCTTCTTAAAGTGACCTTTTCATGGGAGAGATTTGTTTTTCTTCCATTTAAATTGTTTTATTTTTCTATGGAATAGTGTTCATTGTGTCTTTGTAAACAACCTGTATATGCATCCAGTGGGCTTCACCATGTACCTGCTTGCTCAGCCTTGTAGAAACCAGTTTGTAGAGGCAATTGTCAGGGAAATGTGAAATTAAAGGTATGCCTTATATTGCAGAAAAGAATGGGGACTGGAGACTTTTCTTCCATCTGCTGTACTGCAGAGCATGAAAGAAAAGAACATAAAGAAAGCACTTTCGCACCTTGTCAAAGCAAATCAAAACCTAGTTCCTCCGGGTAAAAAGGTAATGCATTTGCATCTTAATAGAAATATATTTTCATAATCAGTAGCGCTGTCTCCAAAAGAGAGAATTTAAGGTCAGTCTTTTAGAAAAATAAGTGGCGAATGTATTTTTCAGAGATTTGCCAGACCATGCCAGAGATTTGCTGTATTTCAAGAACAATTAAAAATAATTAATTTAGCAAAACCATTATTTTATCTTGAGAGTGATAGGAATTGCTATTTAACCAGAAAGGCATGACTTTTTCCCTCCTCCTGCATTCATTTTGCTTCTACATTTCATAACAAAATTGCTTGAAAATTGCTTTCTCTTTCTTGAATTGCATTACCTTGGGAGTCTACCATAGCCACATATCTTTCTCATCATGCAATCCATTGATTTCTGTGATACTGTTGAGTGCAGTATCCCAATACAGTGATTTGCCTTTGACATTAATGGATGTGAGGCTCTGGCTTCTTGAGACTCATATCAAATGGGAAATATTTGAAATTTTCTTTATACGCTAAGAAACAATTCAGGTGGAGGTGGGCATTTTTAAGTTTCATTAATTCAGTTGCAGGGTGAGAGATTAGCAGCTATTTCACTTTCTCCCAGTGATATTATTGGGGCTTAAATCGCATGACTTAGGCTGGATCTTATCTCACATTTTTAGATCCACATTGAAGACCCAGTTTATCAAAAGATGAATATAAAATTAGAAGATAAACAAAGTTAATTTTTCTCATTAGCAGGCCTGGTTTCAGCACTTGGTATGATCCGGCAAATGCTGTGGCTCCTTAGCACTTACTGGGGCTGATATCCTAGTAAACCATTTGTACTAGGGCAGTGGTGCTTAGCCTAGCACTGTGAAGAGAAGCACTGAGTGAGAGGCTTCAGTTGTCATCATCTTTGTGTCCCCAGAATACCTCAGGGCAGTGCAATCTAGGGGCCCAGAGGATACAGGAAGGAATTGAAGATGTGGTGGCTGCTGTAGCCACTTCACCCAGCATTTCTCTCTTAGCACCCGAATGAATGCTGATGCCCTTCCCTACCACTGCCTGCTGATGCCTGGCTGAGTACGATTACCTAGGCAGGAGGTTGAGGGTACTAACAGGGACAGGTGGCGGTGCTCAGACAAAAATTGAGAAGGGAAGCACCACGTGAAATGGCTGCAGCAAGTTTGGCCATCTTGATTTCCCTTCAGTGAACAATGGTTGATCTATTTTCTACTAGAGCAGCTCTAGTGCTCAAGCATTGCTGCTGGTACAGTTTGGACTGCATCTGACTAAAACAAATAAGACATTAGTTTGAAGATCTAAACGTAATTACTGCCTTTGGGAAGTTCTCTTAAGAAGTAACTTGCCTATGGACTCTGATAAGCTTTTATTGCCAGCCTTCTCAAGCTGTGTAGTCAAATTCTAATTAATCTAGTTAATGATATTCACCACAGCATCTTCCTTTCATAGTCATTTTGTTTCCCCCCTCCCCCCCTTAACTTCAGCTATCTGCTCTGCAAGCCAAGGTACACTATCTCAAGTTCCTCAGTGATCTACGATTGTATGGGGGCCGTGTATTCAAAGCAACGTTAATGGTAGGCTGTTTTATCCTATTTATTTATTTTGCCAAATATTCTGAAACTGGCTAATTAATAGGATCATTAATTAATTGCAACACAACTAATGTTGAACCAAATCATGCAGTAGCTAATACTACTTTGTTTTAATTACCTGCATTATTATAGAGCTATAATCCTTTAGTACCAAGTATATAAGATCATAAAAGTCTTGAAAAAATATTTTCTTTAAGAAGTATAGATATGTGATCTACAAACAGGTTAAGATGGATAATGTGGAATAATACCATGTATTTAGTGGAAGTAAACTGATTTAAACCCACATTCATTTCTTTGCTATGTGCAAAACTCATCTATTTTGTTTCCTTGTTGCAGCAGGGAGAAAAGCGTTCTGAGGTGACATTGTTGGTGGGACCACGATATGGCATCAGCCATGTGATAAACACCAAAACAAATCTGGTAGCCCTACTGGCAGATTTCAGCCATGTGAACAGAATTGAGATGTTTACAGAGGATGAAACTATTGTTAGAGTTGAACTTCATGTGCTAGATGTAAAAGTAAGTTGAATATTTATTTGTCTGAATTGCTTCAAAAAGGTCCTCACTCAGTTTTGCAAGAATCCAAAAGGAGTTCAATAGACTTTTCAGTTTGGGTGGTTCAGAATGTTCAACATCAAGTCTAGTTTAATCAGACCTTGTTCTCATTTTCTTAGTTTGTACACTGGAATAATATCTACGTAATGAAAAGCTTAATATGACGTTGTAAAGAAGCTTAGTTTGTTTTTTATCCTCCGATGAAAAATTCACTACCAAAATCACAATTACTATTTTGAAGAATATTTGTTCTCTATTTATTACTTAATATTGATTTTTCAGTTTCAGTATCCTTATACATATTTTGTGAAAGAAGTGGCCAATAACAGCTTATTTACACAAAACTCCAAGAAGAATAAATAGTAATAGTGTTGAGATTTTGAAAGTATTTGGAAAACATTCTTCTCTGTATATCTTTTCAGAACATCCAATATCAACAAACCTTTTCCAGATATTTCAAAATAAAATGCACCTTGCCCTTTCCAAACAGTCAAGCTAACTAAGATTAATTCACCACATTTTGTCAACTTGTGCTAATTTTTTCCTTGACTGCTTTGAAAAAACTGGGTGGCAGTATGCCAAAGCTCTTATAAATTCTACACAAAGTGAAAGATTGCTTTGAAACAAAACACTTTGACCGAAAGTGAAGAGAAAATGTGTTTTTCACCTGATCTAATATTGTACAGGCTTTACTATTGTGTGAATGACACAGAACCAAGAAGTAATTAAGTGTTATGTACACTTTATATCAGTTTGATATCTAACCTTGGGAGATTTCAAAAAGGCCATCAATCCCATATACCTTATTGGGACATTGGGTGTGTTATTCTCATTTAAGGGATTTGGTGCCTGCCTTGTGTCAGTACCCGTGTCATATACCTATACCTTGTGCCATGCCAAGTACTAGTCTTTCACAAATTCTGCTGAAATGTAGTGAGGACCACTAAACTCAGAATTGGTATACACAGAGATATTTTACCCAGCAACTATTTTGAAAGATGCACATCTCTTCCCCTTCTTCTTCGTGGTCTCTGTGCATTCCCACATATGGGCTCTGCGCCTGCGCGGAGCTCGCTTCGGGAACTTTCTAAAGCTATCGGAACGAACATTTAGGCAGGAACCCTTCCCCCACCATCCTATGCGCATACTCAGAGCACTCCCACCTATTACCTCAGTTCATCTTCGACCGCCATTGTGTGAGTCTCGCTGGGAACGCTCGTTGTAACTGAGAGGATTTTCAAGTTATATATTTAGCTTCTTTTTTCTGTCTTTTCTCTCTTGCTATCGTGTTTTCCAACTTTATATGTAAATAGTTTATTTCTGGAACAGCAATCAGTTCAGATTGCAACCTAGTAGAAGAATGTATGGTCTCAACTGCTCTCTTCAAACGTTGTATTAAGTGTGAGGGGAAATACCCCCACACTGATGGACATTCACATTGCCTCCTGTGCTTGGGTGAACGGCATATTGTGGAGACGTGCTCTCACTGTTTAAAATTCACCAGACAAGCCAGGCATAATAGAGCAGACCACCTTCGGGCGGAGCTCTGGAAAAAGGCACTTCAGGCTGTAAAAACGCCACACCCAATGGCTCAAATGCCACAGCCAGAAATACTGCAGCAGTTGCCTGAACAAAGTTTGGAATCAATAGTACAAGCTGAATCTTCCATAACACTGGCAACTCGACCAAACCCCTCGTCTCTGGCTGAGGCGCTTAAAACTACCAAGAAATCTAAGCTTCCAAAGACATTGACTAAGGTTCATAAACCTAAAAAGGAAAAAACCAAGGCGCCAACAGTTCCCATACCAGCTCCTCAAGCCACTCTTGTTGTGTCGATACCGGTGCCGGCTCCTCTTTTAAATTCACCAGCTCTGGTACCGAACAAAAGGCTTTCTTTAGCATCGGTGTTTGAGGGTGAGATAAGAAAGCATTCTTCACCCTCAACACCTATCGCAATCTGCTGTTTTTGCATGTCCACCGACTCCGGACAATTACAGACAGGAAATACGCTACCAAGAAAGATCTCCGGCTTCCAGCTGCTGCTCTTATTATGGGCGGTACCGACATGATCGATACCGATCTCGTCAGTGTAGCAGGCAGCGCTCTAGTCTCCCAGCATTGATTGGGATAGGCATTCTAATCGATCGCCGATTAGCAGATCCTACGGGCATGATAGCAGATCATCTTTTCGTAAACACTATGATACTGAAAGACACTATGATACCGGAAGAAGGATGTCTCGATATGAATATCCTAGAGAACAATACTACCCTTCGGTATCGAGACACCTTGTTCCTACAGATACTGCTGCAACTGCAGTTCTTTCTCCACATTCTATTGGGACTGCTATGCAATTACAGCCAGTACCAATAATTGTGCAGCAGGAAAGGCTAGTTGTTACAGTAACACTTGATTCTCTATCACATTCGGAGCAAGAAGATTGCCCATCCGATTCAGCTTCTGTTTCTTCGGTGGCCCCATCGATACAGTCGCCTGATACCAGGGTTGAAAATATGGAGATTGATTCACCATCAGAGAACATGGGACATTTTTCTGAACAAATGGGTCGTATGGCTCTTTCCCTCGGTCTTGAAACTCAATGCCCAGTACAGGCTGTAAAAGAACCTATCTTTGATGCGGTGGTGACAGAGACTACAGCTCCAATTTCAATTCCATACTTCCCAACATTATTGAGCATAGTCCAACAATCCTGGAAGTCACCAGCATCTATGCTTTCAACCCCGAAGAAGTTGGAAGGCATGTATGGGGTGCAAGAAAAGGATGTCAACTTCATTTTCTCCCACCCAGTACCAAATTCTGTTATTGTAGAGTCCCTACAGGGATGACCTCAAAAGTCTCATTCTACTCCTGCCGATAAAGAAGGCAGGAGACTTGACTTTATGGGCAGACATCTCTATTCTTCATCCGCATTGGGATTGAAGGTGGCAAATTATCAAGTGGCTATGGCTAGGTACCAACTTTTCCTTTGGGAGAAAATTGAATCTTTTTTGTAAATATCTCCCAGATGACCAAAAAGAATTATCTAGAATTTTTCAATCAGAAGCCGTGTCACTATCTCGCCAGCAACTCAATACATCACGCCATCAAACAGATTGTAACTCTAAAGTTATGGTTGGATCCATAGCTCTCAGAAGACATGCCTGGCTCCATTCAGCCGGTCTACCACAGGAATCCAGATCACGGATTGAGGACCTATCATTTGACGGAATAGGTCTCTTTAATGCCAATACTGACGAGTCTATGGAGACTGTGCAGAAAGCTAAAGTTACAGCTTGCAAAATGGGGATCAGTTTGCAACAGCAGCAATCCTCCGTTGGATATAAACAAAAACAGTGGTATCAACAACTTATACAAAACAGTTTTTTTCAAAACCAAACACCGAAACCACAACAACAACCATCTTGGCGTAAACCATTCTATTATAAACAGAAGCCTCAACGACAGAGCAGAAATCCACCAGGCAAACGTCATTTTTAACTTACACTTATCAGCCTCGTGATAGACATCGTCTCAATACTACTACTACAACTAATAATAATAATAATAATTTTAAAAAATAGATAATAGTTTTTTTAAAAAAGCATGCAGGGGTGTCTACCAACTTCTGTATAGCACTCTCTAGTCTGGTGGACAAGTATACATGATTTGTCCATGTGAACTACTAGTTGCCACTTATCCTACAGGAGCTAAAGACGTCCTTGTAGACGACTTGGTTGTTTCTCCGCAGACAGGCACGTATTACCCATGTGCACCAAACCACTGGGGCAATCATTCACCAGATGGGGGACCCTATCTGTTAATCTTTTTTTCTTTCACAAACAAACGCAGCCTGTTGCATGTCAACGGTCAATGCGTCAGTTGTTTGCCCCACTTCTTCGGTATAGAAACAATGTGCACATCAGACTTCCGACTCGAACAAATTTGGTCGATCAAGTCCAAGGGCAAATAGAATTCCCATGTCTCATCATCTTATGCAGGGCAGCATAGATAATAATACCTCGTGATTAACATCTCAACTCTCTCCGAGAGTACAATCTGTATTGCTTGCCTCTAAGGAGCTGTAACAAGATAGCCATACTAAAGGAAGTGGGCTATGTTTTCTGAGTTGGTATACTCACATGGACTGGACATAATAACCTGTCCCTAGCCTTAACCATCAAAATTTAACTTCACTGTTGAAAAGGCTTTTGAACTATGGTCTATACAAGTTATGAAGCAACGATTTCTGATAGACATGTTTGTTATGAAGGATGTTTCTTTTTATAACGTTCTCTTCTGCATTCTTACTAAAAGAACTTACCTGTTTAGTTCCACTTGCACGTTCTCCAGTTCCTGGGTGGAGTTTATATGTTGTATTAAATTATTTGAATTAAAGCTTTTGAACCATTAACATCTGTGGATTTATGCATTCCCCCCCAAAGGGTGGCATTCTGCATAGCGTTTATTGCCGTGCATCAAGCAAGGGAATTATGCACATTAAATATAGAAGGAGAATTCTGTTTTCTTTAGATTTCGAAGGCCGCTGATCATTTATCAAGCTAGAACACAGTCTTGAAGGAATCCAGGCGGATATCATTTGATATGGGGGGAAACAGAGCGTCCACCCTGTGTCATCTCTAAGAATAGCGAAATGGGTGGTATAATTAATTTTTATTAGCGTTTGAGATTACGAAGTCTCAACCACCCGCACCAGTGCATAATCATTCTGTGCGAGGTGCTATATCATCAATTGGTTTTGGAAGAGGTCTATTACTAGACTTTGGTAAGGCAGCAGCATGGTCTTTACAGTCAATTAAAAAAAAGAAAAAACTGCTGTAAGTTTGACTCCAGAGCTAGACAAGACTGCGTTTTAACATAGCAGTCCTGTCCTCACTCATTCAATAAACACTGACCCTCCTCCAATAAGTCAGCTTGCTACTTGCCCATATGTGGGAATGCACAGAGACCATGAAGAAGAAGGGCAGGTTGCTTACCTGTAACTATAATCCTTCGAGTGGTCATCTGTGCATTCACACAACCCACCCACCATCCCCACTTCGGTGTTGAATGTGCTTAATTGTTACATTCCATGCTGAAGTACTATGGCTTCGGTTCTAAGATTGCCTCACAATGGCGGTCTCAGGGAACTGAGGTAATAGGTGGGAGTGCTCTGAGTATGCGCATAGGATGGTGGGGGAGGGGTTCCCACCTAAATGTTCGTTCCGATAGCTTTAGAAAGTTCCCGAAGTTACAGGTAAGCAATCTGCCTTTCTCCTTGGGTCAGAACAAACCCGAACCATATATGAGAAAGCCATGATAGCACTTGTCCAGGTCTGTGAGATTCTTAAAAGAACAAACTCCATTTGTCTCAGTTCACAATTCTCCCTAGAAAAATGGAACTATAATTTCAACTGTTCATTGCAGAATACATTCATTGGAATACCTCTGGATTTGTCTTAAGACTATGTCTGCATCTTCTAAATGGAAGTCAGATGATCTGTCATACCTAAAAACATCTAGAAAATGTGGCATAGCAGGTTCTAACATAAACAAACACCTCTCCAGATCTCTGAGTGATCCCACAATGCAACTGTGCATCAGTCTGGACCCAGTTTTAAAGTGACCTAGAAAACTGCATCGGGCAGAGCACAGCAAGCTTTAAAGTAAGACACGCACACACCCAGAAGATGTGGGAGGGATTCCATCTGCTGGAATCTTTGAAGATATTGGTAGTCTCTTCAGGAGCTTACGGAATTAGCTCCTTACCTGGGCTTCTGAAATCTTACTGAATCAAATTCATAGAAATCCTATTAAACTTAATGTGACTTCCTTCTGAATAAACATGTTTAAAATCATGCTGTCAGTTTAATTACATTTAGGAGATTTTCTTACTACAAATATTTATATATTTAAAACGTTCTGAATCTGGTACATTTTACTCCCTCCAAGTTAATAGACTTATCTTCATGATGTAATGACTTTGTTGTCTTTTTTGCTTAGCCTATCATTTTGCTAATGGAATCATCAGATGCCATGAATCTTGCCTGTTTAACAGCTGGATACTATAGACTTCTAGTGGATTCCAGGCGCTCAATATTTAATATGGCCAGCAAGAAAAATGGTGGAAACCGTGAAGCAGGTAATGAATACTGATAATGCAGTGAACATTCAAATATGCAAAATAATGTACCGGTTTACTTTTCAAGTAAACTTTTCTTCCTGTCAGTTGAGAGCACCCTGAAATTAAAAGCATGTACTTCTATTATTATTATTATTATTATTATTTCTATCCTGCCTTTTTCCCGATAATGGGACTCAAATTAAAACATGTACAGTTAAAACAAATAGCAATATACAAAAATTAAAAATATAATTAAACATAGTACAATTTTATAATATTTAAAATTTAAATATTTAATATTTAAAACATTTTAAAACATTTTAAATACACATAATTAAAAATCCAAACTATAAGCAGTACATCCACAAAGGTCTGAATTACTCCCCAAAGGCCTGCTGAAACAGAAAAGTTTTAGCCTGCCTCTGAAAGCACACCAAGGAGGGAGCCAGTCTAGCTTCCCTGGGAAGGGAGTTCCAGAGCTACAAATCTGTTTTGCAAAACCAAGATTTTATAGATGGCATGTTCAACTGGAGAATGTCTTCAGCATCATATCAGTTCCCTTTGTCTCTGTGCCAGCCCAAGTAAAATTGTACAGTTTACTTATGCTGTCAAATTGGTTGAGTTTTTTATTTTATCTTACTATGAGTCATTATAAGATTTCACTATGTGAATTCTCTCTGAGGTATAAAACTGGATAATGAGCAGCTAACACATCTGTTAGAAACTTATCCTAAGGTATATAAACAGAATGAACCTAAAAATATGGATATTTAAAAATAACAAATAGTTTAATCTGAAGTTATCCCAAATGGCATAAATTGATTTAATAATTTACTTTTTTTTTCTCCCATGTACCCATTTTTAGGGATTGAAAGTAAGGGGAAGCATAACCTCCATGGATCAGAGTGGAACTGTGTAGCGAAAACTACTACGTTCCCAGCAGAAGGAGAGGAGGAGACCCACATGTTCGTAGATTCAAAACAGAAGCCTGCAGAAACCTGTGACAGCACCTTATGTCCAAAAGAACACAGGCATCTATACATAGAGAATGTTTATAGTTCAACTGGGATTGATCAGCAGCTGGCCAAACAAAGTGACTCTGTAGAGGCAGAAGAAAACCGAAATTTAAACCAGCAGTCTGTGCTGTCATACTCAGGAGGATTGGAATCAAGCAAGAAAACACAAGGATCTCCAAGAGCTGCAAAAGTATCCTTTATATTTGGAGATCACAGTTTGGATGGTATTAATCCCCAAACTCTTGGCTATGAAAGACTATTGGACGACAGTCCAGAAGCATTAGAAAAGCAAAGAGCTCTTTACTTAAGCCATGCCAATGACATTAAGGGTTTGGAGCTCTCTCCAGATGCTGACAGCATTCAGTTTGTTGCTAATTCTGTATATGTAGGCTTAAATGATGGGAAAATATTTGGAGCTGTAGAAGGAATAGAAGAGCCTTTGCTGCATGATATTTGCTATGCAGAGAACACAGATGATGCTGAAGATGAAGATGATGTAAGCTGCGAGGAGGACATTATGGTAGGAGAAATCAATAGGCCTGCTCTTCTCAGCCTTTCGGGTTCTAGTGATGACATCATAGACTTGACATCACTCCCACCTCCAGAAGGTGATGATAATGAAGATGATTTCCTATTGCATTCTCTAAACATGGCCATTGCTGCTCCTCCACCTGGATTCAGAGATAGCTCTGATGAAGAAGACTCGCAGAATCATACAATTCAGTATAGAGAAGACAAGGAGGAAGCCAATGACATAGGGAGTGGTGATATTCCAGTGTCGCTTATTGATGCTGTCCCTACTAATACTGAAGGAAAATGTGAAAGAGGGCTAGATGATGCTGTGGTTTCTACTCTTCAGGCCCTGGAGGCCTTGGCTGCTTCTGAGGAACAACAGACAAATGACAATTCAGGTTCTTTCACCACTGTTACATTTATTCATTGAAACCAATCATACCATTTCATCCATTTTTACCATTTAACCTTTTCACCATTAGCCTTTTTGGAAACATTTCATTGTTGTTGTTATTATTATTTTTTGCCATCACCTATACATACCATTTGATAGAACTACCATTATGTTAAGTTGCCTTTCATGGAAACTATGCAATATGTGAATCAGTATTCTAGTACCATTTTTAAGCTTACTAAACCCATTTTCTTATCAGTATGTTGAAGTGCCTGACATGGTTTCATTAATTGGCTCTTATTCTTTGTGGCATACAGGTGTAGCCATCTTGAGAGCATATAGCCCTGAATCTTCATCAGATTCTGGCAATGAGACTAATTCTTCTGAAATGACTGAAAGTTCTGAATTGGCCACAGCACAGAAACTGACTGAAAATGCCACCCGCATGTTTTTGCCCGCTAATGAAAGTTACCAGCCACCTGCGGAACCACCGGCCGAATTCTCCATTACCAAGAATCAGGCTGGAGGGCTGCTAATGAAATCCTTACAGTCATCAGCTAATCAGCAAGTTACAGAGCTCCAGTCAAAAGTTGTGCCTTCAAAGCAGATTCTCCATTCAGATAACATGGAGATGGAACCAGAAACCATGGAAACAAAATCTGTTACTGAATATTTTAGCAAGCTGCATATGGGGTCTGCAGTATATTCTTGCACTACTAAACGGAAAAGTAAGGTGACTGATGGGGAAGCGAAAATGTCTCCTGATGGCAATGCTGTTACTAAAAAACAGCAGGGGGCTAAAAAAACAGAAACTGATGAGCAAAAGGGTAAAATGAGTACTCTTTCCTCGAGGGAGGGTCAACGCATTAGCACTTTCAGTGTGGAGAGAACTGCCTTTCGCAAGGATGGCCAAAGGTGGTATGTTGCTTCAGAAGAGGCAGCAGTGGAGAAACCAAATTCGGAGACAATGAATGGAAAGACATTTCCAAGAGTTTCCGGTCTTGGGAAAACAGAGATGGACTGTAAAGATGACATGTATCCTGAGATTGATCATAGTGGCATTTTAGGACATGGGTCAGATGAACATTTCATGTCAGATGTGACTACTTTGTCTTCCCCCAAAGACCGAAAGGACCCTGAAGATGCTGATTTGTCTGTGGATGATCGTCTCTCAAAGCTTCCCGAAGCAGAGCAGAGTGTGACTAGATTATGTGAGTATCACTTAGCTAAACGCATGTCATCCTTGCAGAGTGAAGGCCATTTTTCCCTGCAAAGCTCACAGTGCTCTTCAGTGGATGCAGGTTGCAGCACAGGCAGCAGCACATGTGGAACCCCAGTCGAATGTACCTCTGATGCTAAGCACATTATGCCTGACTCGACAGGAAAAAGCGTCAGCTATATTCCAGCAGATGAACGAGCTGCCATGCTTCCCAACCACGGAGCAACATACAAGGAGCTGCACCAGCAGCCGGAAACGGTGTGCCACAGAATGGCTGTTCCTGTTATGCATTCTGCAGTGAATTCTGCTGACCCCCTATTTGGCACTTTGAGAGATGGATGTCACAGGATTCCCAAGATTAAAGAAACTACAGGTACGGCAGCATCATAGCATTGATCTGAATATGTATAAAAACTATGGGTGCCATCTAAAACCATTACAGTAAACTGTATTGCCCCAAGTGTTAAGATGTTAACCTTTGGACCGTTTAATACAGAAATCCCATCTATACGGCAGGGGACAGACTTTTGTGCAAACCTACAATGCCCACTATAGTACCTGCATTCATTCACACACTCCTATCTCTGTTTTCTAATCGCCTTGCATCTTGGATAGGAAGAATCAAGTGGTACATATGTATGCCTGGGGGAAAAAATGGGGGGGGGGGATATTTTCATTTGAAAATACTGTAACAGGAAGCTGGAATGTGTGTCCTATGCATCACTAATTAGTCATGAGAGAGGGGGGGAGAGGGGGGGAGAGAGAGAGAGATCACTGTGGAAAAGCCAGAAAGCCATTGAGAGGAATACTAAGGTATCTGTCAGACCTGGCAGAGAAGGCAGACAGAATTACTAGGTCTCTTAAAGCACAGTCCTGTGCGTGTCTATTTAAAATCAAATACCATTGATATTCCTAGGTAAGTTTGTGTATAGGATTGCAGCCAAACTTGCTCAGAGCAGGGATCACTTTTCCTCCTGGTGGACCCCTTCTTTATGCGGGAAAAGAATTTCTGTTAGGCTGCACCAGTCAGAATGAACCTCCAGCTGCTTGGGGAATTCTGAGCCTTAGGGAAGAAGAAAGGTACTTTGGACTTCCCTTTCCAAAGCCCAGAAACAGAGAGCTTACCAAAACATTTTACAAAATCTTAGAACAATAGCTTTGTAACCATGTCTTTTTTGTATGGGGAAGAGTTTAGTGAGCAATCCCTTTTAAGCAACTCAGCCAAATGTAAAAAGGAGTTTATTTACTGGGGCGGGGGATAGAAACAGGGAGGGGGGGGTGGAAAAATCAGGGAAGGCAACAACCACACACATACACAGGATTCCAAATGAATAAATAAAAGGTTATTCTAACTAAAGTAGTCACTTTGCCTTTAAAAAGCCATCCTAACTTATCTGCTCACTTTTCCTACTTGACAAGAGTCTTGGGTTCCAGAACACATGCCAAGTTTATTGCAGAGCGGATGGTCTGAGAAAGAGAGAGGGCATCTGGCTTCTAGTGAGATGGTATATAGGAAAGGTAGAAGGACGGGGGTGGGATCCTTTTTATGGGGATCTCTGCTTAGTGAAAGCCAGTGCCTTTGCGGAGGCTGACGGTTGGTCTGTCCAATAACACAATAACCTCCATTTCGGATGTCAGTGGTCAAATCAGAAAATTACCTAGTAGCTGGACCCACCTTGTTAATGGCTATAACTTATATCTTCAAAAGCCCAAACTGGTTGGAACCAGTCAGCCTATTCTAGAAAAGGGATTAAGGTTTTGTTCACATTTTGGAGGACAAAGAAGCGAGATAAGGCTAGATAAAATTATTCAGATTGCCCAGCAGGATGCCGATTGACCAGATGCTCTAGGGGGCACTGTGGATCTATATCAGAAGTAGGGATTTGTCATGCTTGTGAACAAACCTGATCCAGAAGTTCTCACTCTGGCCTCTCAGTCCCAGAAGGCCGTTTAAGCAGATGAGGCTTTCATTTAGACAGAGCTATTTATTCATTAAAATATTTATAAATTGCCTTTCACTCTTACAAAAGGACCCCCAAGGTGGTATGCAAAAAACAAAAACAGATTTAAGAATGAACTGGATTAAAACCAGAGCTGCTTAAAAACAAAAAGAACCAAAAGCAAAACCTTAAAAGTTCAAATGAACTCAGTGAGACTTACTTACGAGAAGAGATATATAGGATTAGACTGCACATCTTTTAAGCCCCTGCCTGGAGGCCAAACTGCACGATACATGCGGTTCCATGGTTTCTTTTTCCTCCTAAAAGATTGCTTTTTCCCCAGCTGAAAAGCAGCCTCAGAGTCTTCGAGCAAAAGAATAGCCAGTGGAGGGGTTATTTAACCCTTTTCCTTTTCTTCTCAAATTTGCTCATATATTTTCCATAAAGGGAGAAAACATTGGGGGGTGTGTATGTGATTTTGAGTGGACAAATGGCAGAAAATGAAATAATTAAACAGGAGGTGGCAAAGATACACCTTCTTACACCTCATTGCAGCCTCTGAGCCTGTTATTAATTAATTAATTTGTTTGCTTGTTTTATTTATTTATTCTAAAGACAGATTTTTGAGAAGAATCTATCTAAAATTATTTCCTAGGCCTCCTTTAATGGTGACACCTTCTTAAGACGGCAAAAGAAAAACCCAACTCAATGCATTGTGTAATTTGGCCAGTTCAAGACTTGCTCCAGACTCAGTTCTTGACAGAAAGTACTGAGAGAGAGACAGAAATTGTTTAATAGAAATTGTGCTAACAAGTATAGATGTGAAGTGACCCTGAGGGGGAAAGGTTTATCCGGACACATGTTCAATGAACTCATAAGAATGTAGTGGGCTTGTGCAGACTAACCATGTGCAGACTACCTTCCTCTATGTTGGCCAAACCCCCTGACAGCCACATGTTCAGCATTACTGCGAAAGGGGCTTTCATACATACAGAAGTACATATGTGGAGCTCCTCTAGGTGAACAAGAACCCTGGCCAATCAGGGTTCTCATTTACATGGAGGGGCCCTACACATGTCCATCTGGACAAGCGGTTTCCCTTCATGCTGATGCCAAACACGCAGTTGCTGAAGGTGAGCGGCCAGTTCTTGTGTCAGTATGGAGGGGTGTGACTAGCCCATATAGTCACACTGTCCCCGTCACACATTCATTGAACATGTGACTGGTGACTTCTGAGCACCCCTGTTGTATCCCTTTGACTGTGCTTGACCAGGTGCTGCGTGTGTGTGTGGGGGGGCAACTTCTGCACCCCCACACATACACCTGCTGGCTCTCTGAAAGTTACTAATAACACCCTCAGCCGCAAGATCTAATTTGCTTGGCCAGATGGATAGCATATTCTGTAACAATCTTTTCAAACTGGGCAGGATCCAGTTGTGCCCTTGCATGGGTGGCCAGGCCCACCTGTCCCGGTGCATGTGCGGCCCCTACCTCTGGTGGCTGCAGTGTAGTGCTTCTGGGGGCAAGCCCTGAAATGAGCACAATCTGATACAGACTCGAGTTAGAACAAGCTTTGGTGAGCTCAAGCTTTGCAGATTCGCCTGTCCCTACTCTGAACACATACTTAATAATCCATTTGCACAAGGTTTTTTAAAAAGACATTTTTCATTAAGGTTCATCACAATATTTATATTCCAGAAAAGTATTTTATGAGAAGTAGTTTTAATGAACAATGATATAGTTTTCTGTTCTTTCAGTGATCGCTTAACATTTTAAACACCCAAGAACCGGGAAACAAAACAGAGTGGAGACAAATTGCAAAAGTCCCTTTTAACTGTCTGATATTTTTTTAAGGGTTGTGGGGAGAGAGAATATCCTCGTTAGTTGGAGAGTTTTTCTTCCAGTATATAACAAAAAGAAAGAAAGAGAAAATAATGGCTGAGTTCACATGTAATGCTAAACCATGATGGGTTGCTAACCAGTATGCATTGTTGATTATGCAAACAGCCCACTTTGCCCATTCTGTAGAGTGTAGGTTATTAGAGTGGGTGGCAGAAACATCCCACAGACAACACATGAACCCATCATGAGTTCTGCCAGAAAATAAACCATCATGGCTTAGTATTACATGTCATTAAATTACCAATATCATGAAATTTTATTCATGATAATGAGGTTCTGGAGAAAATAAGGGTGTAGACAAACAGAAGATTTGGAAGTGCTTTCATTGTATTTTATTCCTCTTTGTAGTCAAAGTCTGAGGGAAAAGTAGCTGCCTGTGATTACCACTGTTTGTCTGGTACCTGTGTTGTCATTAAGAAACTATATTACCACCACCCAAACTCTGGAGTAGTTTCTTGATTATTATTATTTTTACTTAGAAGTAGTAAGACAGTGGATAAACAGAGAAATATATATACTTACATAAAACTGACATAAACTGATATATTTTTTTAAAAAAAATAAGGACTGAGGCTTATGGGAGGCTCAAGCCGGGTAGTTGAACTAGTATTTGATTCACTACTATATACAGTATGTATGCCATTCAAATGGCAAAGTCAAGAGGCAGTCAGATTCATGCCACAGCTATGATTTTTCAGTTTTTACATTATGTGTGTCTTCGCCCTTATTGACAAACAACATAAATGTTTTGGTTTGTTTGTTTGTTTGTTTGTTTGTTTGTTTGTTTGTTTGTTTCAATGTTCTGTATGTCTCCTGAAAGAGCCATGACTATATGCTGATATATCAACCATGCCTGAGAGTTTAAAAATGATTATTCATAATGTTAAGCCTGTTTTTTTTAAAAAAAAGTGAATGCTAAAACACTCAGCCACTAAAGGGCTTTTTGAGATGCTTAATTATTCTCTCTGTTCTTCTACTCCCCCTAGTGTAGCTTTCACAGAGCCTGTGACTGGAAGACGAGGAGGCAATCCTTCAGCTTTTCCTAAACAGCCCAGAGCTGATTCCATCATGCTATCATCCCACATTCACTCCGAATCAAAGGTGCCAAGTCAAAACCAAGACTCTATTGATGTTCCCAAAGTCAGCCAGTCAGGTGGGGTAGCAGTTAGTTTATGGCCATATGATGTGATGGGGGGAAGCCTCAGAACGCCACACAAGAGGAAAGTTTTGCGACGTAGCAGCAGCGTCACTGCAGAAACTACAGGCATTGAGATGTTCCTTGAGAAGGAGAAAGCCACAACCAGTGTGTTATGTACAGACACCACTGAAGCAGATGACTCAAAATCAGAAAAAAGAGGAGAACTTCCTCTGGGCAAAAAGTTATCTAAAAGTTATTCCCAAAGCTCTGTGAATGTCAGCGTAAGCAGCAGAAGATCTTCCACCTTGAACATAACCCAAAAGGAGCCCAAGCAGTACAGAACGTTGCCCTTACGAAAGCTAGATGCTAGCAACTGGAAATGCCGGGGGCCCTTTAGCTATTGTTTCCTAAAGAGAGGAAATGATGAAGATGATGAAGATGAAGTTGAACATAGAGACAGCGCCCGGCTCTCAAGCCTCTATCATCCTGAGATACAGTGCATGGTTGCAGAACTATCTACTCAGTCTTCCTCCAAGGAAAATGAGGAAAATGAGAAAGAAGCTCGAGAGGCCACTAGAGATGCAGAAAACAGTCCAAACGACAACAGCCCGCTTGAAGACGAGGATGGCAAACCTGATATGGATCTCAGCAACATATCCTTCAATGCACGGATTTCAAGACTCAGTGTCATGAAGGAAAAGAATTATGCAGTGCCTGATGGATTTCTTGCAGCACAAAAGGATGCCAATGAGCTACTCTGTTTGGTGCGGTCAAATGTAGGGAAAAGGGAGGATCATCCAGAAACATATGACCTTAAATTTTCTCAGTACAAACAACTGTTATCTATAGAATCGAGACAGTTGGGAAGTGCCTGCAGGAAAATGGCCATGGCTGAAAAAAGCCCTGAGGAAATGCTTGTAGCTATAACTTCTAGCTTTCAAGTACTCTGTTGCTTAACAGAAGCCTGCATGCGTTTAGTTAAAATCATGAACTCTGAAACACAGCAGGAGGAAATTGTAGCTAAAATTGATGAGGTGGTAATAAACTACATTTGTCTTCTAAAGGCTGCAGAAGCCGTGTCTGGCAAGGCCGGCAGTGACTCTAGCATTAAACTCTTGGCTCGTCACTCGACTACCATGGCCACTATTGTAAGCACACTAACACGTTCTCTTAAAATGCTTTTAAATAAATAAGCAGAAGTCACTTCATAATCAACCTTTGCAAAGCCATACATGAAAAGAAAAACCTTTTATTTACTTGTATGCATATGAACTAATGTTAACAAACACGGCTCTATCTATGTATATTTTGTTACTTTATATAAAATAGGTATGGGACTTTAAATATATATATATATATATATATATAAATATGAAACTGACAAACTTCTGGCCAGTTCTATCCTCCTGTTTCCTTTATTAAAAAAAAGATACTGTACAAAAGCATTTGGACATTTGGCTTTTTCATAGTCAACTCTACAGGTGTATGATCTTAACTTCTAAAGACTGCAATGCTAGAAGAATTACTTCCTTTTCCCCTCCAGGTTTATACTTGGAAACCATACCATTCATGGTTGAAACTAAGAAATGGAATCATAATGTATATAACAGTATTTAATGTTTGAATTATACTTTTTAATAGCAAAAATACATTTTAAATCCCAGAGACTATTATGACTTATTAGAGATTATATATATATATATATATATATATATATATATAACGTACACAATAAATTAATCTTTTGTTCATATTGCTTGCTTGATACATCTGTTATGTTATTTCTATGATGCCATTTGACCAAAAAAAGAACCCCTACAAGGCGGCTCACAATGGTTCAAACAATACAAATGCAAAATTCAAAGAATACCATGCAACTTACAAAAGGTTAAGACAGCAATATCACAGTAAAAACAAAACAGAAAAACAAAAAAACCCAAAACTCAAATCCAGATACATCCTCTCCCTGCCTAAAAGCAAAAGCAGTCTTCCAAAAACATCAAAAGAGAGCTAAAATAAAAACTCATCTCAGAGGGTAGCTACCCCATAGACAGCAGCTTCACTTCCAGTTCAAGGAGGTGTGTTTGTGCCAATGGAAGAATTCACCCCATGATTGTTTCAAACAGTTTCAACCCAGTCCTTTTCTGGGCAGCAAATCCTCACATAAAAATAAAGAGAAGTCTGGCTTTGCACATTTACACATTGTTTTCACTGGGTCTTTTCTCAGTTCTGTACCTAGCCCCAAATTATTTTGGTTCGTGTGTTAGGTTAGATTAGGGGAGGGCAATGTATGACCCTCCAGATGCCTGCAACTTCCATCAGCCCTAAACAGCATAGCCAATGTTGAGGGATACTGGGAGTTGTAGGCCAAAATGGCCATAAGTTGCCCACACCTGTGTTAGATGGTATGCCGTGAAAGCTGGTGTAGGAATACTGTTTCATTTGAGGCAAAAGAATGGAAGACAGCCAACCCATGGTAAATGAAAGTAAAAGCAATGTTACCATGAACAGCAATGTACTTTATATGCAATTGGTCTCTTAACTTCTTGGTAGATTTTTCTGGCCTGTCCTGATTTTATTATTCCGTTCCATTATATTCTGCTATTTTATGCTCTTTGATTTCTGCTCCATGGATTTCTGTTCTGCTCTTTTCCAAAATGGGTCAACATAGAGCTTTTACAGGAAGCCAAATAACAGACTAATGATTTCCTAGCAAGCCAGTTTTCCAGTGAAACTGTGGGACTGGTAGTAAGTAGTGATGGACAGATAAAGCTTGAGAATGTGATTACAGAACATGTGCAAAACAAGTAGACAAAATGGTCACAATCTTTCATCCAGCTCATGAACAACAAGATCAGAAATGCTGTAGCAGCAGATGTGCTGCATCAGAGGAGACTTATGCTAGAGAAGGTTTGAGATCCCTTCCAATTCCATGATTCTAAGTACCTTATTAAAGCATTAGTCTGCCACAGAATGCTTGAATTCTGCATGTACCTTACACATTTTATCCCAACTTAGTAAATCTGGATTTTTCTAGCATTGACAAATATGCCTTCCAAGTTTGGTTCTCACATGTAAGTGGCCATTTTTCTCTTCACATGATGCTGTTGTACTACTGGGTAGAGAAGCATGGGTGACAGTGGGGGGAAGAAGGCCCAATGCATGATCAACATGAACGTGTAATGGCAAGCAGAGCCTGTGTCAGCAGAGATTGTGTCAACAAAGTTGTTTGAGGATCATACAAAACTTAGACAAAATGTATTTTTTGTCTTAAAGGCTATCTTGTAGTACATGGTTTTCAAGCATTTCTTGATATCTGGAATCTATCTTCAACATTTTTAGTTTCTCAAGCTATTGTCTGAAGTAGGTCTGCTCAACCTTTAGTTACCAACTGTCCACCTCAAACTTGCTTGTGTTTTCACTTCCAGGAGGTTACCAAAGACCTAGCTACTGCATTTCAATAAGTTTTGTGACTTAAAAAAGTATTTAGTACTGTAAAATCTTGCTTTCAAATAAAATGAGGGACTTTAATGTCTGCTGTTTTGTGAACGCTCATATTTTCGAAATTCTCTGCATCCAATAAGCTTTATGTCAGACTAACAGGAAAGCCAAAGTAAGAGGTTGTTCTTTTTTGAAAGGGGTGTATGTAAACTGTTCTGTTGGTACTGGAGGTTTGCAGGGAATGGACATGGGCAGCCAAGTTAGGTCAAGTCAAGTCTCTTAAGCAGGAAATTTAGTATATGGATAGTCCCAGTGGGTCCTGCTGGGTGGAGTTTTCCCTCTTATTTCAGCTATAGAGGTATGCTGTTTCTGTGGAGAGCTGAAACCATCTGAAGCCTTGTGTAGGCTGACAGGACCTGTTCCATTGACAGCCCTGACTCTTTGGAAGAGCCAGCTATGTTTTTTAAAGAGCCCTTGTTTGATTTTTTTTTTAATCTGCTGACTTTTGTGAGGTTGGGGAGATGGAGGTGCTGCTGCAGATTTATGTCCTGAGTGAGAGGATGATGGTAGGGCCATGTTCTTCAGCCAGGAAGACATGGAAGAAGGCACTGGAGGGTCTCCTTGGATGGAGCAGCCTGTACTTCATCTTCTCCTGAGTCATTATCGAATGCGCGTTAAATAGCGAGTTTTATTTTGCGGTGGGATGTGCTGTTGCTGCTGCTGCTGCCCGCTCGGCTCCTGGCTTCCCTAGCCGGCTCCTCTGGCTCCGTCTTTTGCCTTCCTCACCCGCCCACGTCCCTCGGCAGACAGCAGGGGGAGACCCCGGCCGGCCTCGGCCAGCCCCTCCTTCCCTCCCTCCGGCGGGGGAGGGCGAAGCAGCCAGGCACGCAGGCAGGCAATGGAGCGGAGCGCTGAGGCAGCCAGCGGGCACGGGAGAGCTTCACGTGGCCGAAGAAGGGGTTGCCCTGAGGTAAATACTTTCTTAGACATAAAGCCCATAGATTTTAATGAAAGTACCCCCAGATAGATACATTCAAGCTTTACCTTTATAAACTCCAGCAAATCTATCTCATTGACAATTACAATATGAGGAGAGTTAATTCATGCTACACAGGTGTGCCAATTCACTATTCAGAACTCAAGAAACCCAAATCATTTACACTTTATGTTATAGCCTTATTCTGCAACGTTAATACATTTTGAAGTTTCAGTACATCTGTAAATGATGAGGGGGGAAATTAATATTTGCATTATACAAATGTTGCAGTTGTCACATAGTAATGCACCCAAGAATGTATTTTTCTACTCATGTATAACATATAATAAACATAAAAGCTAGATCAATAACTCCTCATGGAAAAAAATTATTACAGATTTCAGTTCTCCCGTGAATAAGAACTCTTATGTGAATTCATCCTTGCACAGAAGTTTGGATATTGACTGCCATTTTCCTTCTTGCTGTTTTAATATGTCTAAACAACAAGAAGAATTAAATGAGGTTACAGGAAAGGTTTATGAAAGTAATCATATATAACATGAAGCATAAAATGAAAAAACAAAAAATGTGAGAACTCAATTACTTTGAGGTCTGTGCTGACTGATTGTGCTGAAATCTTCTATCAGGATAGCACATTGCTATTTGTGTGAAAGTATTTGTATTTGTACATAGATGATGTTTTTAAAATGAAATGGAAGTATGCTGAGGCTGCAATTTCTTTAATATGGATTATACCCAGTCTTGATATATTAAACATTATTTAATTTCTTTGGAAGTGCTGAGGCTCATACTTGCTTGGAAGCTGTACGTTGTAAGGTGACAGAAGGGTCTCCTCATCCCATTTGGAAAGGATGCATTGTGATTGCTCACTGGTGAGGGAGAGGCACTGAAAAGACACATTCCAGTTTTGGCAATGCCCTTATACACATCTATGATTTGGGTGCATTTGGGATACTGTGCACAGTTCTGGTCACCCCATCTCAAAAGGGATACTGTAGAGCTGGAAAAGATGACAAAATGGACAACCAAGACAATTAGTAGGGTTAAGCAGCACCTTCCACATGAGGAACAATTACAGTGTCTAGAGGGGGAAAGTGACAAGGAGGAGATATGATAGAGTTTTATGAAAGAATAATGCATGGTGTGGAGAAAGTGAGCAGAAAGAATTTTTCTTCCTTCTCCCATAATATTACAACCCTGGGCTATCCAAGGAAATTGATCAGCGGTGAATTTAGGACAAACAAAAGGAAGTACTATGGAATTCCACAAGCTGGTGCTGATGGCCACAAATGCAGATGCTTTTAAAAGGGGATTAGACAAATTCATGGATGATAAGGCCATCAATGCCTATTAGCCATGACAGCTAAATGGAACCTTCCGATTCGGAGAACGCTGAATACCTGTTGGAGAGTGACAGTAGGGCAAGGTTATTGTTTTCAAGTCCTGCCTATGGGCTTCCCTTAGGCAACTGCTTAGCCACAGTGAAGAGCAGTATGCTCATCTAGATGGACCTGTGGTCTAATCCTGCAGTGTTTATGTTCTTAGCCCTGCTTTGATTGATGGATTGATGGATTGATTGATAACATCTCTTGTTATTAACTTCTTGTTAACATTTCTCCGCCTTTCAGGACAGAGGCCTTCACAAGGCAGCTTACAACAATAACAAGGTGGCTTACAACATATGCATAAAGACATTTACTTCACATTGTGTGCATGGAGAGGCTGAAAATATCTTCCAGGACTCAAATAAGTGTTAGAGGTCACATGTCCAGTATGAGGAAGAGCAGCCTCCTCCAATGGTCATGCTGGCTGTGGGGATGATGGAGTTGTATTCCAACACATCTGGAGGGCACCAGGTTGGGTAAGGTTGAGGAATAGTATGGATCAGCTAGTTTAATTTTTTCAGTAGTAAATGGGTTCCCCCCCCCCCTCAGTCATTGGTTGGATTCAAAACACTAGGAGCTTAACAGCTTACTACATAGTGCTTGTAACCCCATAGATAGGCTGACCAGATTTTAAAAGTCAAAATCCCGGTCCCCCCCCGCCCCCCCACCCAAAACAACCCCCCCACCAAGCCACCCTCCCCAAAAAAAACCCAGCCTGGACCTACCGCCGGGTTCCTCTGCCGCCCGCGCGGGGTCCTCCGTTGCCGCCCGCGCAGTCGCGCGGGGTCCTCCGTCGCCGCCCGCGCGGCCGTGCTGGGTCCTCCGTCGCCCGCACGGGGTCCTCCGTCGCCGCCCGCGCGGAAGAGGCGGGAGAGGGCCAGATCCGGAAGTGACGTAACCGGCCCTCTCCCATCTCTTCCGCTCGGCCTTTGGCCTGTCTGGGGCTCGTTGCAATGGCGATGAGCCTCGAGGAGCCCGGACGCCCGCGCGGAAGAGGTGGGCGCGGGCGTCCGGGCTCCTCAGGGCTCATCGCCATCGCGATTGAGCCCCAAGGAGGCCAGAGGCCGCGCGGAAGAGGCAGGAGAGGGCCGGTTACGTCACTTCCGGATCCGGCCCTCTCCCGCCTCTTCCGCGCGGCCTCTGACCTTACGAGCCCGGCAGCGGCGGCGAAGGCGGCGGAGGAGCCCGGGAAGCGGCCGCCCCAGCAGGTAAGTGCCCCCCTTCATGCTTACCTGCAGGGGCGTCCGCTTCCCGGGCTCCTCCACCGCCACCGGGTCTCGCTGCCACCGCCGCGTGACCCCCCGCCACCCCGGTTTTCCCCGGCCTCCCCCGGTTGGCCCGGTTGGCCCCTGGATTCCCGGTTAGGACCGGGAAATCCCGAACCACCTGGTTAGCCTACCCATAGAGAGATGGCAATGAGTAACCTTCAATGTAGTATTATTACCCCTTCACAGATATTTGGAAATCCAGGAAAACAAATGAGACAACATAAACACTAGGATTAACCATGTGGTTACAGGCTACAAGCAACTAACTCCCCACTTTGTTACAGGTGCCATACAGAAGCAGCTAGCTCATGAGTCCGGGTTGTCTCAATGTGCCCTGTGTCTATATCAGACAGCTGTTAATCAGGCACTTGTTAATCTAGACCATGCTTTGGACATGGTGGCTGGATCAATAACATCATTTGTTATTTTTGAAATCTTAATTATGAAGGCATAATGATTACTCTCTTGGACTATTGCAGCATGTTGTTCTTGAATTCCGATTGCCAGTCTAGGACAACAATGAAGGCTTTTAGCTCAAGTTCCTCAGTGTTTGTTCAGGCTCCTTCATGCTGAAGCAAGACAAGTGATAACCATTTTTCACAGCCAGTGGGCTCATAATGACCACTCCAACTTCTTGCTTGAGGCAAGCAGTTCCTTGCCAGCTGATCTGTGCATTAACCATATATGGGACTAGTCTTTTTACATCACTGCCAACCAACAGGTTTATGGTGGGATACTGCAGTCTCAGTTCTGCATGTCTCAACTAAGCATACTTATCAAGAAATAGGTCCTACTGAAGTCAGTGAGACTTACATTTAAGTAAATAAGTATTAGCTTTGAACTGTTAGAAAAAGTGGTATATACATGTTCTTGATAAATAAATATATCTTACAATTTAGACTTAACAAAAATATGTCATGAACTGAACATATGGCCATTTATCAAGAACTTTACGCATATGGTACCCTCTGAAGAGTTACTGTGCACCTTGGACCTCTATCTGCAGCAAGCTTGTATTTCACATGCACTAACAGTTTTTCACCAAGTGGTTTGTTTATTTGTTTGTTTATTAATTTATTACATTTCTATGCTGCCCAATAGCGACACGATAGTCAACGGTTGCTTAAATAGTCAACTATTGCTTAAATTGTCAACCGTTGACTATTGTGTCATCTGGTGAGCCTTTTCCACACCAAAGTTGCTTATTTCCCTGAAATAACCCTCACAAGTAATCAACGGTATGCAGAATTGACTATTTGCACAACCGTTGATTATTGTGTGGTGTGGTGGGCTCCTTTCACTGTTTCACATGCCTACAGAGTCGCGAGGCAAGAGTGGCAGAAACCCCTGCTGCTCTTGCTCAGTGGGGCTCCATAGACATGTGTCAGCGCAAGGGGGTCAGTACCCACCTCATAGCCATGCTTCCTGGGATGTGCACATCCTGTGCCTGGGTGAGGCACCTTGATCAGTCACCACTAGGAAACAATGTTAGAACCTGTGTTCTAATTTTGTCAATGGTCACCACTAGCAGACATTCAGTAGGCGGTAATAGAGGGAGATGAGAAGGGGGAACCAGGATCATTCATCAGCCTTGCTGAAAGACTATTTCACGTCCCTACTCATCCCTTTTGTTTTTGTGTCTTTTTTTTTTTTTTTAGATTGTAATCCTGTAGGCAGGAACTGATTGTAAGCCGCTCCTGGAGCCTTTTAGGCCAACAAGAACACTAAAAAATATGATTGAGAGTGAGAGAGAACCCCCATATTCCCTTAATGCATGGAAATATGAGATAGGAGGGGGAATTGGTCCAAAAATCGATTTGGGTTTTTAAAATGCCCTTGTTATAACGGGTCTCTACAACCTTGCCTATTTTGGGGGACTATGGTTTATAGCCTGTGATTCATCCTTGGTCTCAAATAACACCGTTATTTCATAAATAGATGCACACATGCTTAAGTTGTATTTTAAAACATTCATTAACAATATTCAAGACAATTATAGAAAATGGTACCATGTACTAGTTAACAAAGTTAAGAACAGGAAGAGAAAGCATGACATGCTTTACCCAGTTACAACTTTCTGCTAACAGAGGTGACTTCCTATCAGAAGCAACCCCACCTAGTATTTTCTTTTTACTTTTATGGTTTTACACTTGACCATGATAGGTTACTGTATTGTTTTATTTCCACCTCATCATATGTATCCATTGAAAAGCTCCTCTAAATGTCTGCACCAAGAGAATTGCATTTTGGCTATCTGCATGTACCCCAGCCTTAACCACAACATGACTCATCTTTGTGCTGTCTGGCAACGCCTGCTTACAAAGCACAATGTTTCTTAATTCTTTGCTGTTTACTGGTTTTGTGTACCTTTATGCTAGCTGCTAATTCCCTTTTTCTGTGTATCTCTTGTACTCAGTCACTACTTCCTCTTCAACCTGATTTTACTTAAGGTGTGAGGCTTTTCATTAATAAAAGTGCCTAACCTTGGTCAAGCTAAACTTATATATGCTAACTTGTTTTCTAATTTTATTTTATGGGTATGAAATCCCTACAGTGGGATCACCACTACATTGCAACATGGAGGTAAGAAACAGTAGCTTAGATCCACTGAATGGATGGTGTAAACAATACATAGGTCAAGCACTTTATTACTACAGTACTTCAGCCAAGTACTTTATTCTTTATTTTCAGTATCATTTTCATTTGACCTGTTTCTTGATCATTATATTTGTCAAAGAAGAGGCTGGCGGCTCTGATGTCAGTGGGGCAGTGAATCTACTTTGGGGTTCATTCAGAACCAGTCAGAATTCTTGTTCCTTTAGTATTTTGACTGATTCTGCTTGAAACCCCAAATGGATTCACCACTCCACTGACATTGGAGCCCCCAGCTTCCACCGGGTATACTACTACATAGGTGTAAGAATTGTGCCCAATGCTGGCCCACATGTGTGCGTGCATACATACATGCCCACACACACACAGAGCCTAGAATTTGCTAATTTATAATTGAAATATTTATCAGAGGTCCAACTTGGCTTTTGGTTTTGCATGTTGGCTATTTCTAACTGTACCTTTGCATCTTCTGAGCCTTCTTTCAGGCTTCAGTAGAAAGACTGTAGCAATAAGGTAGCTTCTGACAAAACATTTTAATGGAAGAGTCCCAGCAGTCCCAGTGCTGATCACCTCTCAAATAAAATGAAATATGCAGGTGGTGTGATCTCCCAAAAAAGACCACCTGCCTTGTGGAATGTTTTAGAGATTCATCCAGTTCCCCACCAAAAGATTTAACTATCTGTTATTCCAACAAAAATGTGTGCTCCCAAACATGGTTAACGTGAATATCAGGGTGGGGCTTTTGTAAGGAACAATCAGTGGGCAGGTGCTGTGTTTTTTTTAGCCTTTACTGCCAATTCCCCTTGCACATGTCTCCTGGGCCATTTCCCTGCACTGTGTAGCTTTTTCTGGAGAGCAGCTCAGTCTTCAGCCAGGACAAGTTCTCAGACCAGTCCTTGCTCTAAACAATTCTTGGAAAATAAGATAACCTGCCAATGACCACACATTTTGGGTTTTCTTTAAGAATTTAGACCAGTGATGCTCACTATTTTTCAAGCTGGAGCCACTTTGGCTCCAGGCATGACCACTGAGGCCACCTGAGTGCCTTCTCTGAGACATCAGGGTTCTCCTCTCCCCCCCCCCCCACACCTGGTCCACTGGTGATGCTGTACAATGAGCTCAGATGGAGGCTTCTGGGGGGGGCTCTCTTCCCCATCTCCCTCCACCTCATCCAAGCAAGGATTCATCTGCCAGCCACCAAGTCACTAGGCAGGCAAATTCCGACAGGCATTACTGGGAGAGTGCTTTGTTCTACACAGTCTGGCAAGGTCCATGCAGCTTGCTCTCTTGGCCGTGCATTCAATTTCATTTCCAATGCCTGCGCAGTGTACCACTACAGATAGCCAGCCATGTTGCTCTTTGCTTCAGTTCTTCTTCCACCACAGCTAAGTGGCTTAATGTCCCAATATTCTTCTCTCCCCGCCCTCTGCCAATTTACAGCTGATGAAGGCGGAGCCCCTGACTTCCCACTCCCAATGCCTCTTCCAGTAGCCCAGACTGCAGCAGCCAGCCCACTGAGCTAGAGAGACTGCTGGGAGAGAGCTGCTACTGCAGGGAGAGAGAAGAAGAGAGAGGCACTTGAAGTGTCTGGAACCTGCCAGTGACCCTCAGGCCTTGCAGTAAAGAACCCTGTTTTAAATAACTTTGATTTAAAAAAAACAAGCAAACAATGTTTCCCCTAAGGTTTGCTTTTTATTCACATAACTTACACAAAATTTGTTCAGTGAATAGAGATGTTTACAAATCCAGTTATAGACATTTTAAATGGATTAATCCGTTAGTTAGTTTATAAGCATGAGGTTCTCTTTGATAACACTGAACAGAATTCAAATGAAAAGCATAAGACTGAGCTGACATTCAGCAGACAGCAGGAAAGCAAGGCCAAATCAAGGGCCATCAAATTCCTGACACACATGAATCTAATGGTGTGTTTTCTCCTTTTTGTCTGAGGCTTTATATTCATCTAGTCATTTTTTGTATAACATTATGGTGAAACATGCAGTCAGTGTGGTGTAGTGGTTAGAGTTGGACTGGGACACAGGAGATCGAGGTTCTAGTCCCCACTCGGCCATGAAGCTGAGTGACTTTGACTTTGGACCTGGTACTGACTCTCAGCCTAACCTACCTCACAGGGCTGTTTTGTGGATAAAATGGAGGGGGGGATCATGTATGCCACCTTGGGTTCTTTGCAAAAGCATGGATATAAATATGATAAATAGAAACACTTTTTTCACAGCAGTAAGGATGAGCATCAGTCTATGCTTGAGACAGACCAAAAATTCCGTTTGAGATAAAAAACTTTATCCATTAAAGTTTTCCTTTTGTAAAATATAGGGGAATACATGCCGAGGGCATTTGTTAAAAGAACAAAATGTCTTGGCTATAAAATTAAGAAGTGGTTATACTGTGCAGTGAATTCATTTAAATGCTGCATACCTGGTGAGTATTATCATGCAATATGCATAATTGAAACACTGCCTATCATGGCACACCTGGCTTCCATTAGTTTTCTCAGATTTTAAAAAAATGTTTTTTTATATATCAATTATTTTTCAGTTACATGGAATGTGACCATAACCTTAGTTAAAGCTATATTTCCATCCATGCTAATTTGGAACTATACCCATTTGATCTCAGTGGGACTTACTTTCTGAAAAATATGCATAGTGTTGGGCTGCATGGGTGCAGCTGATTAGAAGGGAAGATCTACTGCAGAAGAATGGCCACATGCCCTAGAATCATAGTAGTGTTGGAAGGGGCCTATAAGGCCATCAAGCCCAACTCGCTGCTAAATTCAGGAATCCATTTCGAAGCAAACCTGAAAGATGGCTGTCCAGCTGCGTCTTGAATGCCTCTAGGGTGGGAAAGCCCACCCTAGGTAATTGGTTCCATTGCCGTATTGCTGTAACAGTCAGGAACTTTTTTCTGATGTCCAGCCGAAATCTGGCTTCCTGTAACTTGAGCCCATTTTTCCATGTCTTGCACTCTGGGATGATTGAGAAGAGATCCTGGCCCTCCTCTGTGTGACAATCTTTCAAATATTTGAAGAGTGCTATCATGTCTCCCCTCAGTCTTGTCTTCTCAAGGCTAAACATGTCCAGTTCTTTCAGTCTCTCCTGCCCAAGTTTGGTGCACACATCTATATATAAAAATGCTAAGGCAATGTGTGGCATGTGGCAATGCCTGGCACGCTGGAGGTTTCGAGCTATGAGAAGAACTTTGTACACTGGAGGTTCCAAACTATGAGAAGAACTTTGCACTGCTAAACAACAGGATAAACACAGCTGGGAGTGGGGAGTAACAGGGAGTGGTGGCACTGAAACATATCACTGCAAAAGTGGTTCATGTGGAGGCCTCAGGTAAGTCTCACAGGTTGGCAGCAGGCAAGCAGAGGGGCAACATCTGGGAGTGAGCAGGGGGAGTGAGTCCAATGGACATCTAGTTGGCCTCGCACCAGACTTTTCCATGCACCTGAGGAAAAACAGGAAAAACATCATACTGAGCAATAAAGTACTAACACTCAGATGGTCTGCGCGAGTCAATTTAGTTGTTCCCTAAAGTAGTATTGGTGGAGACCATAGCTCAGTAGTAACAGCACATGCTTTTCATGCAGATGGTTCTACGTTTGATCCTCACCATCTCCAACTGAAGAGCTCAACCTGAGACCCTAGACGGCTGCTGACAGTCAGAACAGACAGCACAGGGATACATAGGCCAATAGTTTTACCTGGTATAGGGCAGGTTTTCATGTACATTGCTCATAACTATCTACATTGGATTATGCTTCACAATAATATTTGGCAGTTATACATCTCCACAGTGTGTAGTTCATATAAGGACTGCACCATGTATTGCCTTCCGTTTTGGAGCCATTTCATACTCCAATTATGTATGGTTGGATATGATGGTAGAGAAATGAATAAACTCTCCTCTATCAAACTCAAAGGCATTTTTGATGCTATTCTGATTTTGTCTTGCTGAAATAAGTGTGTTAGAAACATGATTATGATGGTTTGCTCTTTATGTGAGGAGTCAAATCTGTTTTGAGACTCACAACAACCAGGGCTCATTCATACTGAATCTGCAAGCAGCACTTGGATTCCCTGCAAAGTGTTTTACAAGGTATTTGTGTAATGCTTTTATGAATAAGAAAACAAACAAATATTGAACAATAAAATAAAGATGGTGCATGCTTGAAAATTAAAATTAAAACTTTATCACTTAAAGCAGTAAACACAAAGAGGTATGATGCCAGGTGGCCCCTAAAGTTGATAAGTCTGCATGGCCACCGGAGGCTGAACTCCAATCACTAGAGTCCTTACTTCAGCCAAATCAAAGACCTGCCACAGCATTAAAAGGGAACTGATAGCTAGTACCCTTGCCTAGAGCCATAACTTATAAATGGGCATTTTACTACTACCTAGGAAGCATTTTTTTACATTTAATGTCTACAAATGTGTATATTTTCCAGCATATCATATAAAAGTAGTTTCCAATAGACTGATTTATGGAGTCTAGATCTATGTATGTCTGTACTCAATGGGGCTTTCTCCCAAGTAAGTGTTGGGGAAAATCAAAGTCTAAGTTGATTGGACAAAAGTTTTAGTGTCCAGAAGGACTGAACAAAGCCAGCTGAATTCAATAAGCTAGGAGAGAATGTTTTTTCTAGACAGAATGTAAAGGTCAGTCTGATAATGGAAATGTCTTGCTAGGATAAGGTAATTGATCTGTGCTGAGCTAGGGTCCAGAAATGTATAAAGACAGCTTTAATTTTAATGGGTGGTGGTGGTGATCAGGCTGGAGTTATGTTGGACGGAGACTGGTGTTGATGAAAGATTTGTGAAGGACTGGGCTACGCTATAGCCATTTGGAAATACCTGTATATATCTGGAGAAACCAGTTGTGCCTTGTATATATTTTTATATTGGAACACCAAGTAAAGGACTTGTATTATACACAGCTTACTGAGTGTATTTCTTCTGCTACTGGGATTTACTGGACTTTATTGCTCACTCAAGCACAGGCAGCGCTTGTTGCTTCCCTCAACAGTAAGTGTGCATGGAGTATATTTATTTATTTTTATTGCATTTCTGTACCACCCAATAGCTGAAGTTTCAGTCTTATATACCTATATTATTCCCAGTAAAGTTGTTCATACGCTGCACCATAGTACAAGTTTCTATACTTCATAGTCAAATGTCAACATCTGGATTATGCAAGTAGGATCTCCAGCTAACTGTTGCCTTGTAACTTCACTACCTACTAAGAGTACTCCTGTTCAGCGTGCCAGCCAGTCAGTGAGACCTTTCTCCAAGGTACTAAGTTGTAAGGGACTCCAGCAGGCTATTCCATTTCCCCAACTCATTTTTCTGTTCCAGCTGATGCTAAACATAGTGTAGCTACTCAGCATGCTCAGTTCTCATTGGGCTGTTTTGTTGTTTGTTCCCTTAGGGTTTCTTAAGTGTTTTTGCTTTTTGTTAAAACAATATGTAAAGTTGGAACTCACCCAAACATCATGCGGATCTCTCTCTGTTGTTTTGCAATGGCCATGTTTTGGTTCCATTTCTGCTGTCACTCACCAAGGTGGTACTACAAGGAAGTACTAACTACAATAGGATTTGCCCCATGGCTACGGTGCCAACTGGAATCTGCCCTATGTTGACTACTTAGAATCAGAGCGTGGACTGATCTGGTACAATCTGTTTGTAGCTTGAGTTGGTATCAGGTGTGCTGATTCCACTCTCAAAACTGTCCTAGGATGCCTCTACAAGAGCGATTTAAAGCTCGAAATGCACCTTGAAAATTTGACCTCTACAAATCGGGGGTTGAGGCACTTTTTCTGTCCAATTATGCGCATTATCGAATGTGCGTTAAATAGTGAGTTTTAATTTACCGCAGCAGTTAAAGCGCCTTATGACCACGTAAACAAGCGATTCTCCGCATTAAACACCTCTAAAGCATGTTTCATACAACTGGTAAGGCAACCAGTTATGCGTTTAACCGCCTCCCGCGTATAGTGATTTGCTGTAAAAGCGATTGCGAGAAGATGCGCATAATTGGACAACCAGGCGTCAAACCGAATTTTTGTAGAGGGGACCCTAGATAAACTGGGCACACAGAGGTCTAATTGTTGCCACTGTCGACCAGAGTGCTGCAGAAGCCAGAAACTTGCTCACTGCTTAATGCCATCTTGATCGGTACTGGTAAAGGTTCCCCACATACCATGTTCCCGAAATATGAACAGCCAGTCAAAATGATTTAGGATGAGATCAGCTTTCCCCAACCTGGCGCCCTCCAGATGTGTTGGGACAGCCACCGCGTTGTGAACAAACTCCGTGCAATTCAGTGGGGCTTTCCTCCGCATGAACTTGGTGAAGAACAGAGTGCACCCTTTCCCTCGCTCCCTCTGCGGTCATGGACCACCCCTGACACGCCTTTCTTTCCCACTCACCGCTCTCCAATGGAGGCTGGTGGCTCCGATTTCGGTGGGGCTATGAATCCATCCTAGATTTCAGTCAGAACCAGCGAGAGCTCTAAAAGAGCTATCCACGCTCTTGAACCCATTTGGGGGATAGGGTTCAGCATCTTGGAGAGCTCCTTCAGAGTTCTGGCTGGTTCTGACTGAAACCCAGACTGGATCACAGCCCCACTGAAACTGGAGCCACCAGCCTTCACTGCTCCTCTCCCCGCCCCACCATTCCTTGACCCCTCTGATTACCAAACTAGCCTCTTTTTTTCCTTCTTCCCATCCTCCTTGCCACACTAAATGCCCTTCTACCCACAATCCCCTGCTCCCCACTATAGAGATATATATTTTTAGATAATCCCATAGCATTTCAGTCTTGTTCGGAGTTCAACTAGTTTTCCACTGTCAATCACATTATCCCTTATCCCTTCCATTATGTTCAGAGCGGGATGTCGCTCCGCGGTCTTAGAGCAGTATGACCACACGGGCAGCGGATTTCCTGTTTTGAGTAGAAGTTTTGGCCGAATCACTCTTACTCTTTTTCTATCTCTACGCTTCGCTCGCACAACCCATCTCGTCCTCCGTCTTATGGCAACCGAGCCCCGCTCCTAATGAACGTCACTATCATTTAGCTCCGCCCACCTCGACCTCTGTGTCTGCGACCCTTGAACGCCGAGTCGGGGCGGGCAGAGGGAGACCGCGGGCCTATGGCGCTCTGCGCCTGGAGGAGGGGGCGTGGCCGCGGGGAAGGGGGCGTGGCCGCAGGGAAGTGGGCGCGGCCGCAGGGAAGTGGGCGCGACTGCCGTTATTTGACCTGCTCGCGGTGCGTGCCCGCTCTCTCTCCTTCCCTCCTGCCTGCCTGCCCTCTCTCTCGTTCTCTCTCTCCCCAGGTCCAGCTCGACCCGGGCTTCCTCCGCCGCCGTCATCGCTCTTGCTGCGGTTCGTGCGTGCCCAGCCATGCCCAACATCGTGCTCTTCAGCGGCAGCTCGCATCAGGATCTGTCCCAGCGCGTGGCCGATCGGCTGGGGCTGGATCTGGGGAAAGTGGTGACGAAGAAATTCAGCAACCAGGAGACTAGGTGAGGGGTGAGGGGCGGCAAGCAAGCAAGCAGGTAGATGGTAGGGCGCCCCGAGTTCATGCCTCCATTGCAAGGCATTCCTTGTATTTTCATTCTATCTGTCTATTCAAATAACAACAAGAGTCCTTATATTGCACTGATCGTGCAACGGGTGTGTTGGAGAGAAATGTCTATCTTGGGAAGGCGAGGGGTGAAATTGTGGTTGCGATTATCTTAAAAGTCATGGGCAGCGTACCTCCCCAGTTGTCTTAAGCGGCTTTTACCTTTAAGTCTGGAAGAACAACTTCTTCCTGTACTCAGTAATGTAAGCTTCACGCTCTGCTCGGTAAGCATGCGTGGAAAGGGGATTTGCGGAGAGGGGAAAGTTGCTCTTCTTGTTGCAATATCATCGTCCCGATTGTGAGCATGACAATGGGGTTTAGAAAGCTCTCAAGATGTAAACTGTTCTGCACTCAGGAGAGCTTGGGTGCAGGCTTAAGGAACACTGGCCGCTCTTCCTTGGCCCATTTCATAAAACATGCACACACACACACAAAAGTAAGTTCTTAATTCCTTTTTTTTTTTTTTTTTGCCCCTTTGCCTGTGTGCACTTTCTTCTACCATGGTTTCTGGATGTTTAGTCTGAAGGCTGCCCTGTATGAGCAACAACCCTAGGATGGCAGCTGTAGACTGTTTAATCTCCTGAAAAGTGTGCCTATATTATATATGCCTTTATTTTAATGTAAAGCAAACTTTTTGTAAATGTTTGCTTTAGTTTATTATTAAGGTATTTAAAAGATAATGTGTATGTCTTTAAAAAGATAGGGTTTTTTCTTTCATATTGTTTAGGGTACACATCATGGGATGGATCCAAATTAAGGCACATGCAAGTTGATTTCTACCCCCCCTCCTCCCCCTGGCATCCCCTTCAGCCCCCTGACAATGCCACACAGAGGGTCAGGGCACCCTGCTGACTAGGATGAGCTGTGGTGTGTACCGGAGGGGAGGATCCTTGAAAATTGGGCAGAGGCACCTTCTGTGTCAATAGAAGGCAGATCCTAGAACCAACTCAAAATGTCTTTAGCCCTAGGTTTAAAGTAATTGCCCTCAAAGTATGCCTTGGGTAACTACCGTGCCCTGGTAGAGTAGTCACTCACTAGCCTACTTCACAACAATCTTTGTTTGCCTATAAGCATGTGTCAGAAGCGTAAAGCTGCCCTTCCCCCCCTCCCCCCAGGGACCCTGTTCATGAGTAGGACAAATGAGTGTTTAAAAGGCACTAGTGATTTTAAGACGTCATCAACATCAACCCTGCAGCTGCTTTTCAATCACATGGTCTTCTCATGTATGGCACTAGAAATCAATCTTTCAGATCTTTATGTGTGATCTGCAACAGTTCATAGGCAAAATCCCATGGAGATTGTTATTTTATAAATACATTTGAATCTGTCCTTTTCTGAATCCTAAGATCAGGGTTATCAATCAAAGTGTGTCTTTAGAGTGAACAGAGTGCAAAGCTTGATAGTCTGTGCAAAACCTAGTACATGGGAGTTGAGTTGAGTTCGTGGTCTTGTTCCTTTCTCTCCCCTAATCTTGCACAGAAGTAGAACAGAATGTGCTTCTCAGAAGACAAGGGCATCTAACTGTCTACTTGAGATGGAAACAGTTCATCCTCATCTCTACTCTCCTTTCTGATAGTCTTTCATTGCGGAGAATTCAAGCATCTTTGTCCAAGTAGCCCTTCAGCGAAAGAGCGCTCTCATTTTCCCAGCACCCAAACCATAATGTTTAGTGCCTGGAGAAAATGTAATTCTTCAGTTCGATAGCTTTGCTATTTCAAATGCAAGTGCCATGTTATTGTAGCTGGGAGACTTGTCACAGGCACCAATAGAATAGTACACACAAACAACAGGGTGCTAACCTTAACCAAAATCCTCAAAACAAACCAAAAAAAGAAAGTTAAGGGGAAAATATGTAATAAATTTTAATACTTAATAAAATAATATATTTATCACCAAAGAAAACTAATAGAAATACATATGTATAGTAAAAAAGTAAAAACAAGGCTCTTATGATTCTGGCCAAACGCTTTAGAATTCCAACATAAGAATACTTCTCAAAATCTAATTTTCAAGGCGAGGAAAAGGGAATTTTGCAGCTGCTTGGATCCTCCAAGTTGGCTTTAGACAACCTATTGCCCTTTTTACCTTTGCAGCAAGTCCAGCTAACGGGCTTCTCCAAATTTATTGTAAGGCTTGAGTTGGACACAGTAGAGATGAAGACAAATGTTTTCAAGTTCCCTTTCCTGCTGTTGACTGCATAAGTGAAATTGACAGCACTCCCTTTAAAACAGAGGACAGCAAGGTATGCATCTGCATGGCTGTCTTCTCTGTAGCAAGGCATTCTCCCCCCCACATCAACCCAAATAATATATACTTTGTTTTCTAGAGACTGTGCAGGAGGTCCTAGATTCAGTTCCTAGCATCTCCAGGTAAGGGGATCAGGTAGCAGGTGATGGGAAGACCTCTACCAGAAACCCTGAGGAGCCACTTCTGGTCAGAGTAAGCAATACTGGGCAAATGATCCAAGGATCCAGTGCATAGGCAGCTTCCTATGATTGGATGTGATGCTATGGGGGACTTGCAGGAGGGCAATGCAGTTGAGATGCACTTCTTTGAATTGTTTGGATGAGCCCTAATCTGTGTGTGTTTTCAAGGTGTTCAGAATATTAACACTCTAGTCCTTCACACTGTATTAAGAAGTAATCCTAAGTGTTTTCAGTGATACTTAGCGCTAATTCATGCCTCAGTTAGAAGTGAGGTGCTAGCCCATGTTAAACCTGCAGTGGTTGGGCTGCATCCTTCGGCAGACCCTGTCAAAATTGCACGCTGCTCTTTAGAGTTAACACATATTTGTATAGGGATTGGTATGGCACTCTGCACTTGCATTAAGGCAAATATACATTCACAAGTGGTTGAAGGTACAGTATAAATCTCAATGATCGTGTGACTAGAAAGGATAAGTGTACTTGATTGAGGAGTTCAGACTACAAAGTTGCTCAGAAAGTTTTAGAATTTATTTCCTCCCAAACTGGTTTCACCTGGAAATGTTTTGCTTGTTTTCTAAGACTGATGGGACTAATCTGGACGCTACTACTTGGAATATTAACAAAATGAATATTCCTGAATTTGCTTGATTCTAATATGGATGTTGGGAACTTTTTCACTCCTGATTCTAAGTACACCGGAGGCTCTTAGAGTTGGAGTATATGTACTTTGCATTTCAGGCTTAAACTGTCCTAAAATGACTTAGAGGGCAACAACACTATTACTTACTCCTGCCTTCTTTAATTTTCCAGCATGTGACCTTGCCTGGGGCTTAGAACATGCACTGTGTGTGTACTAATCGCTTCTGCTTCACATGTGTAAACAAAAGAAGCTTATTGCTTGCGTTCCTTTAAACATAAAAATCACCAGTGGGAGTGATGACTCCAAATGGTATGATGGTGGTTGTGAAAACCAAGAAGAAGATAAGACAAAGTTGCAATAATTTCAGCAAATGTGCATATATGCCTTAATGGATTTATTTCTGATTTAAATTTGTATGGCCACTTCCTGTGTTCTCATTCACTTTTAAGTTCCACTCATGTGACTGTTCTGTTTTTCTGTTTGTTGCAATCTCTGTTTTTCTGATGGGCTGTGCCACTAAGCCTTCTGACTAACAAAAGTAGTTACTGTGCTTCAATTAATACATACATGTGGCCCAGTTGTTGCACAAACCATGCAAATGAATAGTTTCTGATTATTCTCAAAGTGGTAGTTTGTGTGAACAAGATACCTGTTGTTTAACACATTTTAGCTCTGTTGAAAAGGATTCATGTGGTCACAGGATACTTAATAGAAAGAAGAACTGCATGAAAACAGAATTGCATTAGACATCTTTATACGGGTAGTTGTTGGTCAGAGAAAGCAACATATTCATTGTTCTTTCTGTTCTGTTATTTGGAATATTTTTGATCACTTGGTATTGCAACACTGCATTCAGTCTTTGCTTGCCACTCTTACTTTTTTTTTACCCCAAAACATTTTAGCACTTTAGGGCTGCCATCCTATTCCCATTTACCTGGGAGTAAGTCCAATTAAACACATTGGGTCTTATTTCTGAGTAGACATGCCTAGGATTGCACTGTTGACTACCAAGATTTTTCTGCCTCCAATAATTACATGTCTTTAGGAATTTCTTTAGTTGGACTCCACATTAGTATTTTATATTGAATCCCTCTTTACTTTGGGTTCATGCTTGTAATGCTTTCTTTGCTGTCAGTGCAAATCCATATTTTTTTTGCTCTATTCGTCCTTCATCGGTTCATTTATTAATGATAATCTTTTTGATCAGAATTAAATTTAAGACTTAAGGGAATAATCAAATGATTGTTTTAAGAAAGGACATAATCTCAGTATTTATTTGTTTCCAACCATTCCCTGAGGATACTCAAAGATATATTTTATCCTTCCAACAATCCTATGGTGTGGATTAGTCTGAGACATAGTAACTTACCTAGTCAACTATGAATCTTACTGGGTATTGGAACTCTTGTTTCCCATACCCAAGCACATCATTACCATCACTGATTTAATTTTAGATATTTGAGAATCCAGGGCAAGGACTTGACTTTTTAATAAATGAAATTTTGCTGGTGGATTAATGTGGTAATTTTCATTGTACCTTAATATGTCTTACAAACCTATATTTTTCTACCACATATTCATATGGCATGGAGTTGCAGCCAGTCCTTGCTAGTTAGCATATGTACCTGGAATGGTACACATGTGTTGCATTTTCTACATTGCATTTGCATTTAACTGTCATGTGTTTGTTTATGTAAATGTATGTATGAAGCAGGCCATATTTTCTATTAAGAATGGTGAAGGTTGAAGCCATAGCTCTAGAATTCTCGCTGACTGCAGTTGTTCAGCAATTGTTGCAACACCGTTACTAGAGTTTGCAAGTGTGTGTTCAGCATTTCGCATTAATAGAAGTGAACAATTAACCAATTGGCTCAGTATTAAAATACTGGTAATCCTCTCACAGAAAAATTCCAGTTGCTTCCACATAAACCCTGAGGCAAATGCCTGTGTACATTGATAAGCCTTGCCCTGAGGGTCAACAAACTCTTGTTTGGTTGGACCAGCTTAGGGGATGAGTTTCAGTGTCAATAGCCTGCCAGTGTGTCCAGCTCTCATAAGTTAGCCTCTTTGAAAATTGCATGTGTGTTATGAGCAATATGTGGTGTACATACGTGGTCCTAACTGCATGGTTTTTGGGTAGCAGTTGCATTTCACTGAAACATCTTACTTTTGAATAGTAATTAAGTTATTGTTTCTTCAGCACAGGAATGCACAACCTTTTTGGCTCTAATGGCCACATCAGGTGTCTGCTGGTGTGGTGGAGGCTACATATACACATGCACACATCGTCATTCTCATGCACACTCACCACAGCAACAACAGATCTTGGCCTTGCAGCAATAATGTCTGTTCCATGTTGCAGCTTCAAGGTAACCTCACGATTAGAATACTGCAATGTGCTCTATGTGGGACTACTATTCATGTCATAGAATAGTAGAGTTGGAAGGGACCTATAAGGCCATCGCGTCCAACCCCCTGCTCAATGCAGGGATCCACCTTAATACACACCTGACAGATGGCTGTCCAGCTGCACCTTGAATGCCTCTAGTGTAGGAGAGCCCACAACCTCCCTGGGTAATTGGTTCCATTGTTGTACTACTCTTAACAGTCAGGAAGTTTTTCCTGATGTTCAGCTGGAATCTAGCTTTCTGTAACTTGAGCCCATCATTCCATGTCTTGCACTTTGGGGTGATCAATAAGAAAATGCAGCAGCTAGGGTGCTTGTGTTAACTGAACTGCACTGGCTGCCCGTTAGCTACCAAGCCATGTACAAGGTTATGTTATTATCCTATACAGCTTTCCCTTATATACACACAGACGGCATTTAAGATCTTCAGAGGAGGTTTTGCTGGTCATTCCAAAATGAATGGAATGTCGCCATGAAGGACTGCAGCAGTGGGCCTTCTCTGTAGCGGCGCCCACTATCTGAAAAGCTCTGCCTTACATGGTTCGGGAGATGGAAAATGGTAATATCCTTTAATTGCCTCCTGAAAACATATCTTTTCACACAGGCTGTAACTGCTGCTGGATTTATTTTGGTTTTATAGGGTAGTTTTATACTTTTAAAGTTTATATTATGTTTTGATTTGTTGTGTTTTATGGTTTTAATTGTGAACAGCCCAGAGAGCCTTAGCTATTGAGCAGTACAAAAATTAAATAAATAAATAAAATAATAAATAAGGTGTTGAAGCCCCCTTCCCAGCCACCCCAATCCGATTGCCAAAAAGGGAGGGAAAAGCTCTCTAGGAATTGGCTCTGTGGTTACTGCAATAGAAGCTTTTTTCTTAGAGCAACCTGGGAAGCTGGCAGGAACCTTCAAGCACTCTTTAGGGATACTCTATGGCAAGAACTATAGAGTTGGTTCTAACACATTTCTTTCTTTTTCCTCCTTCTTCCTTTTTTTTTTTTGGGCAGCCCCAGATGCTGTGGTCTCATGGCCACCAGACAAGTCTTGGGGGTGGGTTGCAGCCCATAAGCCATCCTATTTGCACTATTGGTTTAGTGGTAAGCAGTGATGTTGGTTTCCAGAAAATTATTAATTGGAAAATGTTCTGTTACAAATTAGGCTAAATTTGCATTGGAATTTTTTCTGTTTGCATTGGAATGTCACTAGAGAGAGATTTAATTTAGCATGTTTACTAAATACAATTAAAAAGTACTCCATGTTAGTTTTTGTCTTAAAGCACCGCAAGTATGTGACCTGAAATATTTGAGGGGGGATATTAAGGCATACTTGATGTGATTTTGTTATATTATGTAGACATTTTTATTGGAATACTTGTAAAAAATGAAAGACAATAGCATATACTTCCCTTACTGTTTAAATGTAAGAAAGAAACATGGATACTGAAAACTTGACACACTAATTCAGCCTTTCCCAACCCTCCAGATATGTTGGACTACAACTCCCAGCATCCTTCAGTCAGTGGTGTGGAGAGTACCAGGTTGGGGAAGGCTGTATGAATTAATTTTAGCAACCCAGATCATTGTGCATGATATGCTCACGACCACTCCTCTGTTTCAACAGGGTTCAACTCCCTTCCACTGAGGTTGTTGGGGCACCTTCAGTTTTGCTGTCACTACTTATTAGTTCCATTTCACACCAAGACCTATATGTATTTCAATGATATATATGCTTTCTCTCACATACTTGCTACGGATGATCACCTGAAAAATATTAATTACAACTTTGAAGTTGCCAACTTTGTCTGATATTGGATTTGCAATTGGTACCCCCTTCATTGTTACTAATGAACTTAAGAAACAGATTCCTCCCCCGGAAAAATAAAGCTCCCCCATCAGTAGTGGTAGGAGAGTTATTGGGTGAATTCGGACGACACTTTAGGCAACGGAGGGGGAAATAGCGTACCGACCGTGCGTTATTTTGCCGGTGCTCTCCACACAACATGTTGCCCGCCTCCGTTGCGTGGCTGCGGCATCCGCTCCGTGTGTTAATAGTGTACGTGGCCGTGAGTGACAGCCCTCCTGCCATTTTCCCCGCCATCCAACCTCCGTCAGGCCTCCCAGTCATATCCCAGCACACACCGCGGCCCAAAATCCATGGCCACCAACATCGTAGCATCAAGAGGACATGCCCCATTGGCTGCTCTGTTGCACTGGGCGGGCCACCCCCTCTCCAGACACAGCAGCGAGGTTGAGCGGTGGAGCCATACAGATGTTGCGGCCCCCCTCTGCCCCCATCATAGCATCCCTACCGCCGTCACACCTGCATCCTCGATGCCCCTGCCTATTCACAGATCGGCCACCTACGTGCCATGTAGACAGCACGACCGCCCGATCCACCCCCCCCCCCACACACACACACATCTCTCCACATCACCATCCTCTATTGAGGAAGGTAGCACTTGGCCAACGTTCATTCAAGCACCGGCCAAATGGCACATGTGAGCAACAGCTGAATGGAGCGCGTGCTTACAGGAGCAGGCCCTTTGGTGAGCTCTGGCTGCAGAGGGAGGAGGCGGGTGTCTTCGGTTGCTATGCCTACGTCGGCATCAAGATGTTGGGGGTGTGGTGGAGCATCCGCTCTTGCCGCCGGCCTCTATGGGCTTGTGTAATAACGCACTCAACGCATGAAGTTAACGCACACATCCCGCCACACGACACTTTAATCAGCAGAGTTCATGATAAGCAATGTGCAGGCCCGTTGTTTTTCTCCATTGTTTAATTGGCCGAAATAGCATACCGTCAGTTGTGTGTGCGTTGTGTGTTGCCCTCCACACAACACGATAAGCAACACAACTGACGGTTGTTTCCCCCCACCCTCTGTTGATTATCATGTCGTCCGAAACAAGCCATTAACTATGCCTCCTCCTGACAAGTTCTGGCATTGGCAGGATGTTAATTGGGGAGGGTGGAGGAATTACTTGGCTAGCAGTTGGAGTCTGGCAATACTTTAAAAATGCAGGCAGTAACTCTGGAAAGGCCACCTGATGTTGTCTTTGATGTCCTTTCAGCACCAAAGACCTTCATATTCTTTTCAAACCTTTAAAATGCAATCCTGTACACACTTACATGGGAGTAGGTTCTATTGAAGTTAGTAGGTCTGTTCAGACAACACGCTAAACCATGGTTAGGTCACTAACCCTTTTGCAGCAAATGGTTAGTGTGAAGAAGATGAGGAAATGGCTGTGGCCTCTCCTACAAGGTTGTTCTAAAGGGCAGTTAGTCTTTGCAAATAAACACCACCTGGGTTGCTATCAGAAACTGTTGAAGTGGCCAGAGCTTCAAGGCCACCAGTAATGAGAAGATGGATTCCAGCTGGGTTGGTGAGAACATTCCCTTCAGGAGGGAGGGGGGAAGCCGAAGGAGCTATTGGTGGAGCCAGTCGCCTCACTGGCCCGAGCTGTGGGGATAAAGATGAGTTAGCAATCTGAAGTCTTTGTGCTTTCGGGGGTGTCATCGCCTGGCTGGGGAGGAGGCCCCTGTATTCAGGTTAGAGTGCAGGTAGCCAGGGCATTGTTATTTTCTAGTTCGGTGGCTCTGGGGGACAGATTGGCTGTGTGACTGAATTTTACGACCTTTTAATGATTTTATTGCCTTTGCTGCTACATTTTAGTTCGTTTGTTTTAAACCTGTTTTACCTCCCCTCCCTACTCTCTCATCCCTTTTAAATTTACTATTTCTGCTTAAAGCCTTAATTTTCCTATATACTGCTTTAAGCCTTAATTTGGTGTAGTTATTTCCAGGCCATTACTGGCATTAAGTCCACTATTGGCTGGAGGGAGGTGGGTGGCTGGGTTGTTGGGCATCTGACCCAGGCCTACCTTGCAGGGAGGGTGCTGGATTGCGTCTCCTTCACAATTAGTGAGCATGTTTAAATCATGGTTATGTAGCCACCACCATGGTTAGGCATGGTTCCCACGACACACTAAGCAATAATGTTTTACTCAAAATGCTGAACCACCGTGGCTTAGCGTATCATCTGAACAGGGTCAACGGGACTTACGTCCGAGCAGACATGCATAGAATTGGACTGTTAGGTTTTATTGTTCAGCTTTAATCAGTTTTATCTTTGCTTTGGGATTTTAGGCTGCTCTCACATTTTAATGGATTTGTGACATCTGAATTAAGACTTCATGTAGCAATCTTGTCATGTACCTAACACAAATGTTAAGTAGTTCCTCAGGTTAACTTCTAAAATTATTTGGTCTGTGATGTTTCTCAAAATATGACTCTGTAAGGTAGCTCGCCTGGGACATGTTTCCTGTAGTTAATATGGATATTAGACAGTACTGCAGTAAAAAGATTAGAGGTTCTTGGATGAAATTGATTGTCTAGACCCATTTCAATTTAGCTTCTGGTCTGATTGGGACAGAGATTGTTTGGTCATCCTGGTTGACAAACTATATCTGGAGCTGGACAGAACAACTTTCAATGTTTTTGAACATGCTGTCCTTCTGCATTGCCTGGCAGGGATGAGTTTTGAGGGCATTGTTTTATGATGATTTTAGTTCTATCTGGGAAGTCAGTTTCAAGTGATGTTGGAGGACATCTGTTTGACATTTTTGCCTATGACAGTCTTCCCCAACCTGGTGTCCTTGGGGTCATTTGGACTACAACTCCCAGAATTCCTGACCATTGGCCATGCTGGTTGGGGCTGATGGGCATTATAGTCCCAAACATCTGGAGGCTGGCCCAAGCCACAGTGACATATGCCATCTTTTACATCAAGATTGAACTACTGAAATGCACTGTACATCTAGCTGTTACTAAAGAATCTTCAGAAGTTTCAGTTGGTCCAGAATGCAGTAGCTATGGTGCTTATGGAAACAGCTATTTAAGCACGTTACATCCATTTAGAGCATGGTTACTAATATGCTTCTAGGATTATTGAAAGTGCTGGTTATTACCTATAAAGACCTAAATTGCTTGGGTGTTGGGTACTTACAGGACCGCTTCCTCCCATATCCTGACCACACCCTAAAATCTCCTGGAGATGTCCTTTTTTGCATCCTGACATGGGTGGATATTAGTCAGGATATGTGAGAGAATTTTTCCATTGTGGAACTCTCCTATGGAAAAGCTGCAAGGATAATTTTAGATTAAAATATTCTACTTTTTAAATTAAGTATGTTATTCTGATATTTTTAAATAATTTTTTTTAAGTTATCTTTTCAGTGCCAGGTCAAGACTTTTCTCTTTCCCAAGCATTTGGCAATATATGATGAGTTTTAATCAATCCTGAATTTGTGTTACGGTCTGGCTGGTTGCTCAAAGCTGTTTTTAGATATATGTTGTCTCTGTGTATACTGGTTGCATGTTTTTTAGGTTTTTAAATTTTACGTATTGTATTTTTAATGTTTTTAATCTTTGTAAACCGCCCAGAGAGCTTTGGCTATGGGGTGGTATAGAGATGTAATAAATAAATAAATAAATAATTCAATTCTCTGATGGCTTCATCCTTATATAATTACACAATTTTACACTATATTAAATATGAAAACTCGCTGTCCGAATTGAAGAGAAGGAACGACTCAGCCCTTCCTTTTCCATTTCCCTCTACAAGTAGATGATTGTGCTTTTGCAGAGACACTCGGACTCTGCATACAGCCCCAGTTCTGTTGATAGATCTTTCCAGCTTGTGAAGTGCCTATGTGCATTTTCTCCTTTTAGACCAGGGCAATTGCTTATCATTAAACCTACTTACTGCCAAAAAATAGAAGTAGTTATTGCCTGGTTCTGGAGCATCCATCCCTGGGAAATATTGGAGCAGATTATAAAGAAGTCAGTCTCTAAATACCTTGAAAACAATGCAGTGATTACTAGAAGCCGGCATGGATTTGTCAAGAACAAATCCTGTCAGACTAAACTGATCTCATTTGTTGATCGGGTAACCTCCCTTGTGGACTGTGGGAATGCTATGGACATAATATATCTTGACTTCAGCAAAGCTTTTGACAAAGTGCCCCATGACATTCTAATTCACAAACTAGTTAAAAGTGGGCTAGATGGAACAACTATTAGGTGTTATTTGACTGTCCATTTGTCAAAGAAGGGAACTTCTGTGAGCTGAAAAGAGGGTGAATTGTGGCTAAATTGTTTTATAATGTTTAGGAACCTCTGCCTTTTAGAAAAATTTGAATACTACTGGAATTTGAGCCACAGCATATAGTGTTTGATCTGTTTTATAGAGAGAAAAATGTAAGCAAAGCAGGTTGATCTTAAGAGGAATTCCTTCTTTGGGATGACACAGGTTAGTGGGTAAGATCATTTTCACAAGTGAAACTGGTTTTTCTATGCATGTAAATCAAATTAAAATTAACTAGAATATAAATTCGGTTGAAAACTGTTTTTCTCCTTTCTGTCACATGAACCATATTCATATGCAATGTGTTCCCGTCAACAGCAGTGGCAGAAGAATGGTCTAGCTGAAATAGTGACTTGGCTACGTTTGACTCCAGTAGAGATGTAATATCTCTCTCTCTCTCTCTCTCTCTCTCTCTCTCTCTCTCTCTAAGTGGGTGGGGGTCCTTGTTTTTAATGATCAAGTCATAGCTTTTGTCATAAAGTTTATAAGATGGTGCCAACTTAAAGCAAAACAAGGAAATGTAAAGCTATACCATAAGCACCTATTGTGCATTTAATGCCATCTCCTTTGTTATCTACATGATTTGGCACTTTTTCACTGAGAACTTGAGGTGAACTGAAAGTTCCAAATGGCTGAATGTGATAAATTGCATAAAACAAACATAGATGTCCTGCTCAAAGAAGTTCTGGCTTGATTGACCTTTTATCTGTATCGTCACTGCAGAAGATCGTTTAAACTTGGGGGATGGGGGAAACCCTAATGGTTAATCAGTAATTTTGTTCTTGATACATTTGGAATAAAGTGAATTTTTGTAACCATCTAAATGTTGAAAACTCTTGGCATGATCAAGCCAAAATTAAGGCCTTTTAAGTTCCATTGAAGAGTAAAGCATGTGTTTAACACCCTCATGTTGAAATCAGTGGGATTTGTGCCCTTAACTCTGGTTGAATTGAGGCTTGTTTATTCTGCCAGTTTACTTTTATCTCAGATCCATTTCATCTGACACTTTTAGGTGTGTACTTAAAAAGAATTGTAGAGTTTATCTTATTGGTACATATGAAAAGTTGCTGTAGCTTACTCTTTAGTGTCTACTTTATGACAAACCCATATTTGTTTCACACTAATGTGGAAAGAGGCCTCATGTGGATTGTGTTCTGGGAATAAAGAAATTCAAAATTGCATGTACTGTACTAGTTGATTTGCTATCCATTGTGGAAAAAATAATTAATATTGAACCCTCATTTGAAAATTAGCTGAAATTGTGGAGAACCATAGAAATGTGACATTATATTCCTATAATGTAAAATTTGTAGGGCAAAGGCTAATGATGTTCTATGACCTTTGCATTGAGTTTGCCTAAAACCCGCACACTTTAGATTTCTCTTCTGTGGCATCTTTTTAATTAGATAACCTATGCTTAATTAGATAGTCTATATGGTATAGGAACACACTTAGACCTTATTCATCCATAAACATTTGCATATGTCAAAAGGAAAGTGCATATAGTTTGTAATTCAGGACTATCCCCAATCCTTCCTGGGTGTATAATTATAATAAACAATGATAACATTTGTTATCTTTTGCTATGGTCCTTAGGAACACACTTAGACCTTATTCATCCATAAACATTTGCATATGTCAAAAGAAAAGTGCATATAGTTTGTAATTCAGGACTATCCCCAATCCTTCCTGGATGTATAATTATAATAAACAATGATAACATTTGTTATCTTTTGCTATGGTCCTTACATCCTCTGAATATAAATGTTCCTTTGTGGACAGAGTAGCAGGATGGAATCCTATAATTCTGTAGGACATGCAAAGGTGTGTACTCACGATATTATCAGATATTACACATCAAACTATATCTGTTGCATCAGCATTGGCTTTCAGCAATATAGGAAGAACAACATGCAAGAGTTACATCTAAGAATTGTGTTCATGGTGATGGTAGCTTGCAGAGTAAATAGCTATAAATTGGAAAACTGCTAAATTTCTAACATTGAAATCTTGGTACATGGAACTGTGGCAAATAACCATGGCAGAAAAATTGGCATACCAACTGAAATTAGCTAAAGGCAAAGTCAAAATATCTGATTTTTATAAAATAGGGCATGATTTTATTTCATATACAAACCGGGGACATATGCAACAATATTTGTCAAAACCTTTCCTCAAATTATGGAAAAGTGACTAAATATAATTTGTTATTATGAAGAACCATAAAGAAAACTACCAAGCGGCCAATGGATTCCACCTATATTTTTGTCTATAAAGGGGCTGGGGGGAATGGCTTCTGCCACCCCCTCCTGCCCTCAAGCCAGGCCTTGGATACTCAGAAGCCTCCAAGATCAGAGGCTTCCATGTTAGAAGGGCAAAACCCGTGGGATTGCACCCTTAATTAATCAATATCAAGTATTTGACATTGGTTTATTTGCCTTGGGCCAGATCTACACCAGGCAGGATATAACACTTTAAAAATGGGTTGAAAACAGTATATGGAGTGTGTCATGAGCCCCAACGGTTGTCAATACTGTTATAAACTGTTTTAAAGCAGTAATGTAGATCCTGCCTTGGTTCCTTTTAATTGTTCTCTGTCTGCTATAAACCTGTATTTTGCTTCAGGAACTCTGCCAACCATGAGAAGCTGCAAGCTGTCTTTAATATATATTGAATACCATACGGTATTAATTCTCCAAATACAATGGCAAACGAACAAACAAAAATGCTTTGAATTAAGTCATTGACCAAGGTTATCTAAGCCCAGTATTGTCAACACTCACTGGCAGCAGCTCTCCAGAGTTTTAGGCAGGAGTTTTTCCAGCCCTACTTGGGATTGAACCTGAGACCTGCTGCAGGCAAAGCATGTGCCCCCTTCCCATGCAGCAGAATTACTTCCCCTCAGGGTTATGCCCAGAACAATTATAAACATGGGGGTGGGGAAATGGGGGGGAGCTCCTCTGAGGCTTGGTAGTTTTCATTGTTACATTCACTAAAATCAACCTCCTTGTGTGGTAAAAGTAATATGGCCTGACTGTAGTTCGTGGATGGGAGCGGGGTGGGTGGGTGTGCTTCAGCTTTTACAAACTTGGGAAAGTACATAAAGGGCTACTATACATTCTTGCTTTCTCCAACACAATACAACAATTCAATTCTTTCGGAGGAACAGGAGGGGGACTTAGAGAAGTGTGAAGTTGTGTAGGTCAGAGGCCAAAGGCTGGGGGAAATAGGTCCTCTCCAAGGCAAAAAAACCAAACAAACCCTGTTGTCTATTTTTTATGTGGATTTAGGCCCTTTCTACACAAAGGGATGTAGAAGGAGGGCAAGAGGACGATCCCGACTTACCTGCTCCTGGGATAGTCCTCTTCTTTCTTCATGGAGGAAGCAGAAGTTCTGCTTCCTCTCGGTGTGATGCGCTCGTCGCACCTGCCATTTTGGAATTGACAAGGCCCCGAGGAGAACGCACGACCGCTCCTGCGCTCTGGTAAAAAAAAAATTTTAAAACGTGCACGATAGGGGGACCCTTGCTCCCCCCCCTCCTCTGATAGGCACGGAGCTGCGTGGTGTGGCTCTGTACCCATTTTTGCTGCTGCTCTTACTCGTGAGTAAGCGCAGCAGCACCCAGGACGGGTGGCCACATCTTCCACGGTCTCGTGAAGTTCCTGGGACCGTGGAAGATTTGGAATTTTCCAGGGATCCCTTATCCCTGGCAAATCCCGTGCCCACCCCCGGTAGTCCCTGTGCATCATTTGGATTCACAGGGACCAGCCGGGGATCATCCCAGCCAAACAGCCTGGTGTAGAAACAGCCTTAGTTAAGATTATGGCATACCAAATAGTACAGTGATATAAAAGCTTTGGGATTCTTGAAAATGTGCACCAACCCCATAAACAGAAATATTTATTTGGTTAGTCTATAATACATGTGGAGCCTCAGCTCATGTTTCTACAAGTTGACGATGATATTTAGAGCACCACTTTGCATGAAAAGACATTCTCTTGGCTTTTGGAGTATTCAATATATTCCTGCACAGAGCTAAGTGAAAACTTGAAGTGGCCCATTATTATTATTAAGGTGCAGTATGTATAACTGATGAGGCCCACCTGGCACCAACATTGTTATCTTTTTGTCACTAGGTCAAGACTTTCCTCTTCTCTCAGGCGTTTAGCAATATCTGATGAGCCTGGGTTTGTTTTATTTTTAGGTTTATAGCTTTTAAAAGTTATTACAGTGGTTTTAAATGTATGTGTATATTATGTGTATATTGTATGTTTTTGCTGTTTTAATTTTTGTCTATTGTTTTTAATTGTTTTAATCTTATGTAAACCGCCCAGAGAGCTTCGGCTATGGGGCGGTATACAAATGTAATAAAATTAATAAATAATAAATAATAAGCTTAATGTGCCCAATCATGTCATTGTTATGTCTCCATCTTTCTTTCAGTGTAGAGATTGGTGAAAGTGTAAGAGGGGAAGATGTGTACATCATCCAGAGTGGTTGTGGCGAAATAAATGACAATTTGATGGAGCTTCTCATCATGATCAATGCTTGCAAGATTGCATCATCATCCCGTGTTACGGCAGTAATCCCATGTTTTCCTTATGCTAGGCAGGATAAGAAAGATAAGGTAAGTTAGGGGAGGTTACTTTATGAAGATTCTTATTTTAGGAAATTCTCCTGCATTTGCCAATTTATGAAATAATTTAAACTATAATAAACAAAATAGAGTTGTTAAAGCTCCACTCCTAAGAATTCTTAGCTGTTAGCAAGTTCCTCTGAAATAGATAGAACTTGTTTCCAGGTAACACTTTTTCTTCTATAAATGGTTTACTAGTTTTGGTGCAACAAGACGTGACATCCTTAACCCTGCCATCCCATCCTACTCTGAATCCTTGGATCATAATATGGAGAGACTCCATGTTGTTGTCAAATGAAGTACAGAAATGTCTTCCTTGATTACCAATATGGTTTAGATCTGCTCTTGCTATTATCTTATAAATACAAAGCAAAAAGTGAGAGCATTTTTATGTGAATAGGTTATATTCAATATAATAGAAATGTGGAGGAGCAAGGGCTTTATTATTTGGCTAGATTGGCAATGGAGATATACTACATTTAAAATATGAGAACAATGAAAATTTGTTTCTTAAAAACCTCGAGAAAGGTTTTGAGGTTGCTGAGCGTCCAGCCTGCTAAAACCAAACCTGCCCAAAGTCATCTTGTGTTTACCAGTGCTCACTTCTTTCTAGTTGTTTTGCCCTTCTGTTGGCAGGATGACAGTCTAAAGTACTCACTTGTACTGCTAGTTGCATAATACATCCAATTGAAAGTAACTATGGTGTTTACTGAAGTATTAAGAGAAACTGTTTCTACATTTCTATGATTCTGCTTCAGGCTTGGAGCCTCAAACATTTAGAATAAATTTGTGTTTTTTTTTTCTATTCTGTAAACTGAAATATGCAGTACCAAGGAACACATAGGGCCAAGCTGTGTGTTAGTAGTGCAACCAGTATAACATAGCTACTGCTGAATGGTACACTCACACTTAGCAGCATCTGCTATGTAGAAAACAGGTTTGCATTATCTTAACCATGCTTGCAAAACTAGGACTTATTTACAGTCTAGTTAGTCCTCTTAATGACGGCAATGCTGTGAAGACAGCATAGGAACTAGGTCTTACTCACTTGAACCATATTGGAGTGTTAAAATGATCCTTGCCTCTCCATCCCACCGACCCACCCGCAACTCATTCCACCATGGGTGACTTGCTGCCTAGGAATATCTCTTCCATTAGAGTGAAGCATGCAGGCTCCAGCCCTGATTAAGAACAATGACATTACATGTTGGCTAAGGGATGTGAGCACAGGTTGCTTCCTTCAGGCAACGCAAGAGGTAGCAAGTTCCTCTCCACAATTGTTACCCATGTAAAGGAAAGTTGAGTCTTCCTTTAGCCTCTGAAGCATCTACAGAAGAGGAAGGGGTAATGGGCTCAAAGGCAATGCTCTTTTTGGCATGCTCTCTGAGCCACAAATTCCTTCCCCCCAACTGTTACTTTGGTTTGAAGGAAGGCTAGTTCCTTTCCAAAGCCATCAGGAGGAGGAAGAGGAATGCAAACATGTAGTTTTTATTTATTTTAGTTTTTTAAAATTTGCAGGTACATGAGCTTATTTATATTTATTTATTTAGTAAATTTCTAATCCGCCCAATAGCTAAGTATGTTTCTTTACTGGTGGAAACAACAGAATTTGTGTCTGGGGAATTTGTGTCTTCCTACTATACTGGCACACTCAGTTTTTAAAAAAAAATATGCAAGCTGCATCATGCTAATGAGATGACCAAAGCTATAGGTGCCCCTGAGAAATAAACAGATGTGATCTGAAATGAGAGGTGGAATCTTTTTCCCCACCCACACATCCCAATCCTCTGCTTGTCTTAGGAACTACATTATATGGCTTAGTGTTTGGCATGAAAATTAATTAACGTGGCAAGACAAGAACTGAGCAAGTATTACCACAAATGCAGTGGAAAAATCCAAATATAAGTATGTGTGTGTATATATATATATATATATATATATATATATATATATGAGATCCTTTTCATTAGATGTAACAGAATACAATAAAGACCATGTTCTTATATACACAATAGATAATGTTATTTCTAATGTTAAAGTAATGAAAAACAATTGTATACGTTCATGCCAATGTTAAACTTTTGCTTCCGGAAAAAAACAACAGTAAAAGGATGCCAACTGCTAGCAGATCTCTGTGTACTATATCTTCTGTTTCAGTTTAATTAGTTTAATTATTTGATTCAATTCTGTTAATTGAACTGATTGCCATACTTTAGTAATCTATTCTTTAATTATAAGCATTCTTGGGGTGCAGTGTTTGGCTACCACAATTTTTTGCATCCATGAACAAATCAGTTCAGGCGTAAAAAGGAGGTGTGCTTAGGCAACCAAGTAAGATAGTCGTGGGACTTAGTGATATATTATATTTAGTCATCCTGTTTTTAACCAAATACTTTGCAAATTAGGGCTGGTCCATTACTGATGTAAACAATCCCACAACAAATTACATGTCTAACAGTACTACCATTACAAATTTTACTCAACCTTTTTGGAGTCCTATAGCCACAATATAATACTGTGTAGATTTTTTCTCTCTCTTAAATTATGCCAATAGACTTCACTATTCCATTTAGGAATATTTTATTTCATTCAGATTCCAGTATTGAAGAGCAATTAATATTTCTCAAATGGATTTTAAAATTATTTCCACTGAAAAGATCTCTTATAATGAGATAACATTGTGACAATGTCCCTTTTTTTCCTTAAAAGTATTTTTTTTTCAAATTCAGATACAGATGTTCTTAAAGTCCCATTTCTGACTTACAAAGTTTCTTAATTAAAAATATTGGAATTAATGAGGGCAATCTCCTCTTTAGTTCTTCAAATCTTATACCACATCCATGTTCCAATAAGTCAATAAATCTCACTACCTAATATTTAATCCCTATACATCTGTTGTTTCCAATACTAAATTTTTTATTGTACATAAAACAAGTCAGTGGGGATTTTGATTAATTGATTTTTTTAAAAAAACCAATTATCCTATTCTTGCAGATGAGAGAAGGATTTGAACATTTCATTAATTTACTTTTGTTGTGTTTTCCCATATAGGACCAAGGTAGATGGGTAAGTGGTACCTTGCAGCTATCTTGATCTAAAATGTACCATGGATTATTATTCTGAGCTGACCCATTTTGATCTCAAACTCAGTTTCATTTGTGTGATATTTAACTACATTTTGGCAAACTATACCTCTTTTATCAATAGGCTTTTGAAAAAGAGCCTAGGGTTTTTGCCATTTCAGATAAGTTAGTATTCTTTGCCAATATAACAAAGTTCATATTGAAATTGGTATCAGGCCTTTTCCAATGTAAACAGAAACCTTAAGTAAGACTATCCTTGGAATACCTGCAACTCTCCCAAACTAGGAAAGCTTTACATCTAATAAACTGTTAAAATCTTCTACTTGTGTATGTAGAGTATTCACCACATTTGCAGAGACCATTCCTCTATTATTGGAGAAGTAGAAGAAATTAAAGTCATCACCACTTTTGAGGGATAAAACTGAATACTTCAGTTGTGTAAGGCCTGAAGAGCAAGATCACATTGTCCTTATAGCATGTTAGAAAAGTCAAAAAATGTGGTAGACAAATTCACCTGGCTAAGCCCAAAGGTTATGCGGGATGCTTGGAATGTAATTGGAAACTTTTCACATTTCAGATTTTCTAAACCTTAAATGTAATTCTAAAAAGGTTTATTGTTCATGTCACCTAATGGTGTTGGTATTTATGGCTATGATGCTTGCTTTTTAAATATTTCTCATTCAGAGTATGTAGCTGTAATCCTAAAGTGTCATTTGCTAGTAGAGGCAAAACTGTCTAGTTAAATATTTGTGTATTCTAAATATTTGAATTCTTGGGTTCAAGGTGTGACTGGTTTTAGAGCTTTTTGAGTTGGACAATTCACTGCTTTCCAGATGATTGTTACAAAATCTACACATGTAAGGATAATTTATAATGGTTCATGAGTTGGTTCAGAAGAGTTCTATTTGAGCTATTGGTCTGCCCCACCCAGGAAATTTTCTTACTAAACTGTTCCTGCAGACACATTCTGGCATGGTGCATCTTATCCTCTCTAAGGCTAAACTGTAATCTGGACGATGCAGACTATTCGCAGGATTTAAGGCTCTCAGGATCCATTTTAAGGTTGGACAAGTGCGTTGCTGCTCAGTGTTTGTACTAAGTGTTTAATGTCCAGGTTTTCACCAAGCTATTCTCCAAATAAATCTTCCACTAGTGGTTGGTGGCCTTTTGGATATGTAACCTAGTTCCCAAAAATGTCAACGTATGAATTGACCCCGAAGAGAGAGATCTTGGCTTGCAGAAAATTTTACAGACTAATTTTTCCTCCTTGGTAATGAAGGTCAGATAAGAAATTTAAATGTGATCTGTGGAAATCCTATTCTAGTCTTCCCTTTATTGGCGCTGTGAGGTGCCAGAGTATTGCATAAGCCAGAATAACTACTTCAACCATACTAATTCTTAGAGCTGTCCTCCCAGTAGTTATTATACTGGAGCCTAATAAACGTGACATTACTTTTAAGTGGTGATGACTGGCTCTGTTCTGTACTATTGCTGCATAGCTGCTGATTTAATGGCAATACTAGTAAGCAGTATCAATTCTGCTGTTCTTTGACTGTCATGTTTATTGTCGGAATGAGATTCTTCTTTTTACTCAACTATACTTTTGGAAATTAAACATGTTTGGGTATCTTGTGCTTCACTGTTGTGACTTTTCAGGTGTGAGAATTTATGCTTGAAAAGCTATGCCATTACTCTGTGTGTGCAATCCAAGACCTACTGCTATGCAAGCACTGCCCGGGTTCAGACAACACAACAACCAATACTTAAGGCTGGATGTCAGTTATGTTGTGTGAACCCAGCCACACTAACAAACCATAGTTCATTAACTAGGAACAACTCACAGTTCACAACCCAACAATAAACCATGGGTTCTCTTTATGGGTAATTCATGGTTAACAAACCTCATTTGTTAGCGCAGCTGGGTTTACACAAAACAACAACCTACGGTTCAACAACAATCCACACTCAACCTTGTGTTGTGTGAACCAAGCCAATGTGAGATCTGTAGGATGCCTGCACAAGCTATACTGAAATTAATGAAAGTTGTATAGCAGCAATTCCAGGTGGATCATGCAGTGCACACAGTTATGAGTTATGGATAAGGCAGGCTGATCGCATTATCACTTCTTAATTTAATGACTATGAACAATCATTCTTTATTTTACGTATTAAAAGTAGTTCACAATGCACTAATTAATAATTATAAGAAAAAAAAGAAATCCCCCCATAAGTAAACTCAACCGAAAACCATCTCTGCGTATGTGCCCATTAGCTGTTTCTTGCTGAATAGTGGTTTCTACTTCAGTCTCAGTTCTGTTGTTCCGCAGCCACTTTTCTGCTTCTTTCTGGTGTCTGCATGCTTTCTTCTCTTACTTCCTTTCCTCCCTCAGGCCTCTCGTCAGCCTTTTAACTGCCCTTCCCCCTCTAGCTAAATGATCTTTTATCCTCTTGCTCTTTCTGAACATTCTATTAACTCATAGGAGCAGGCATTGCAAGTGCCTTGCAAGTTATGTATGTCCAATCTCAAAGGTTAAATAACCAGGGCGACCTTCTTAAAATCAAATGTAAAAGTACACATAAAAAAAAAAAAAAGGAAAGCGGGGGCTGGGGGGGGCGGTGTTAACAGCAACTGCTGAGCCTTACTGCTGCAGTTGCATTTCAAGAATTTTTAAATGTAACATTTTAGCAAGAGTCCCAATTCCAAGAATAATGTCCTCAGTAACAATATTGATTTCTCTGCCAAAATATGCACTGCCTTGAATGCAAAGTAAAGACAACCTTGTAGCTAATGTCAAATTAATACCAGATTGGAGAAAGAACATTTACACTTATTAAGAAATCTGCATTTAGCACTGTCATTCTGTTTGGCATCAAATAATACTCGTCTGGATGATCTGGAATGCATTTGATTTAAAAACTGCCAGAATGTGTTTGCAGAGGACAATTTAAGGGTGAGGGAACTGAGAACTCCCCCGCCCAAACTTACCCTTGCCAGGCAAATGGGTTTTGAGCCCCATAGGGGTGGGGGAGGTAGCTTGGGGGAGAGGGGGAGTTGCTGCAGAAAAACAGCAGGTAGAGGAAAAGGATTAATCCACACTACTTCACCACTGGGATTTTGTTACGTGAATTTGTGTATAAATTGTAGCTGAGCCTTCAATACCTGGTCTTAATATACTATCTCTAGTTTGCCATTGGATGATAGCAAATGACTTGTAATATTCAAAGCAGTCTAAAACAGAATCCCATGCTTTCCTAAAAGCCAAATTACTTGGCGTAAAGCCCTGGAATGGGAGTCAATTTGAGAGTGGAAACTAATGTAACATTCTAATAAATGTTGGGGGAAAGATTTGAATACACTTGCATTATTATTCAGAAATAGAATAGCCCTTTTTATTGGTGGGGCCTTGTTTACGGAACTTCTCCCTACCTTTAACATCCTGCCAAGTGCCAATTTTTTAATTTGCTAGGCTGTAATCCTTTGCCCATTTTCCTGAGAGTAATCCCCATTGAACTAGATTCACTTCTGAATAGACATGTTCAGGATTGTGCTGTAAGGTAACAGGTTAAAGGATTTTTGTTTCCCAAGGCCTTCAGTGGTTTTTAGTTGATATCCAGCCACTCTCAAAGAAATTGCCAAAGGTGGGATAAAAATATTTGTTTTTGGGACGGATGATGTGTGTTCATACCACTTCCACCATCCTTTCAATGTTATATCTGCTTTCACCCTTAAATCTTCCTTACTAAAGTGCTGTGGCAGACTTGCATTTTACCTTTCCCTAGAAATATGGATTTTGGTTAGTTGCAGCTTTGAGGAAATGTGTTCTAGTTTGGGATCATAACAGTAAGAACAAGAAATGTTCAAGGGAGAGCTTTCAGAGTCAGAAAATAACTTCTTCATGCCACCTTCTGTCACCTTTTATGTATGACAACTGGGAACTGCACAAAATGTTGTAGTATTTTGGGGGTTCTAACCAAATAGCCAAGCTGGCTAGAGTGGAGTATCTTCCAGGATTCTCCATTCCATGCCCCCCCTTCCCTCCCAGTTTTCAGCGTCCAGCCTCCCAGCCTTATTGAGCTTTGTTGTTCTCCCTCCCTTTAGTTTTTTTTTTAAAGAATATTGCATTTTTACAAACCATAAAAGCCTGCTGATACCTCACTCTTGTATGTAGATGCTACTGTTTCGGTTTCATGTGCGTCCACGCTCAGAAAAAAAGCTTGTGATTAATAGAAAATCCCTCTGACAGCAAATTCAGTCCCCCTGTGCAATAGAAATTTAGGCAAAATGGGGCCATTGAGAAGCAAAAGGGGGAGTTAAAAACACACCAAAAGGGGCACTCCCCCCAAAAAAACCCAGCCCAGTGGGGACTGAGTATGCTTATAGAAGCCATAGAAGAAAACCTAGGTAGGATCTACACTACTGCTTTAAAACAGTTTATAACTGTAGTGACAACTGTTGTGGTCCAGGTCACACTCTGTATAACAATTTTCAATCCGTTTTCAAAGTGTCATATCCTGCTTGGTATAGATCTGGCCCTAGTGTCAGTTGGAAAAGAAAAACAGAAAACTGAGGGGAGTGAATTAGCTTTCTGGAGCCCTTAAATAGTATATAGTACCCTAGAGGAAGGCATTGCTGTTCAGTTGTAACCCTGCTGTTAGGAGATGAGGATACCGCGTAACATTTGGTTGCAAATCCCATTTGTAATATATACATGCAATAGTGATCATGGAGGAGTTGATCTTTCCATATCACTTGTACTGAGTGATCTTACGACTTATTTTCAAAATTCATAAAATCCATGTTTTGTTTCCTCAGAGCCGTGCTCCCATTTCTGCAAAACTTGTTGCCAATATGTTATCAGTTGCTGGAGCAGACCACATCATCACCATGGATTTGCATGCTTCCCAGATACAGGTAATTTATTTATTTTATTTATTTATTTATTGCATTTTTATACCGCCCTATAGCCGAAGCTCTCTGGGCGGTTCACAAAAATTAAAACCATAAAATAATTTAAAAAATATAAAACAAGCCACAATCCCAAAACAACAAATAACATACATCCTTTTTTCTTCATGTGCACTAGCTCATTTTCCATGTTTGCATTAGTGCCATGAAAACATTTTTAATGGTTGTTGCGATTAACCCCTATATCAGGCAAGTTACATAAACCCTTCTCTGGCCAAGCGCCACCACTTGAAAGACCTGAGGGAGGGTTAAATACAACCTTCCCACTAGCTATGAGGGAAAGAGGTTTAATTCAGGATCTTCTTGTAAAATAAACTAAGCTGTGAGAGAGAGTGTGTGTGTGTGTGTGTGTGTGTGTGTGTGTGTTGAATAACGGTAGGGCAGGTGAATAAGGCCAAACTGACACGTGGTATTTGGTAGCTGACAAATTAATAATAAGTTTATTTTAGTTAACAAAGTTTTTTTTTCCAGAATATAATAGGCTGACCATATGAAAGGAGGACAGGGCTCATGTAACTTTAACAGTTGTAGAGAAAAGGGAATTTCAGCCAGTGCCATTTGTATGCAATTAGTTCCTGGTGAAATTCCCTCTTCATCACAACTGTTAAAGTTGCAGGCACTATACTAGAGTGACCATATACAAAAGAAGGCAGGGGCCCTGCAACTTTAACTATTGTGATGAAGAGGGAATTTCACCAGGAACTAACTGCATACAAATGGCATCTACTGAAATTCCCTTTTCTTTACAACTGTTAAAGTTACATGAGCCCTGTCCTCCTTTTCATATGGTCAGCTTAGAATATAATATCTTCAAACCTGCCTACACTAAACTCTCCACACTAATCCTAAATCCCTAGAAAACTAAACTCTTCTCTCTCTACCAACCAACACCAACCCCCTCCAAACTCCTATTACATCATAAACCACACCCACTCCGTTCAACATTCCATACTTACCAGATATACTAAATCAAAAATATACAAGATAAACACTTGTGGGGTAATGCCACAGTTGTGCTTAAATTAAAATGCATATCCTGCCTTCCTAAGCAAAAGCCTACAGGGAAGAAGGAGTGAAGGAAACAGGAACAGAAGAGAGAACACCAGGGCCTGTTCCTGTTGGTCTGCCCCTCCTTCGGGAGAGGAGAAGAAGGAGCAGGGCCTTTCCATCAGCCCTGCTTCCAGTCTACTTAATCTCTCTCTCTCTCTCTCTCTCTCTCTCTCTCTCTCTCCCTCCCCCCTACTGAGGGCAGGGACTGACATTTTTGCTGATTGATTGTGAGCCGCTCCAGGAGCCTTTTTTGACTGAGGAGTGGTGTAAAAATGCAATAAATAAATAAAAATAAATAAAAGCATTGTCATGAAAAACAATGTAAGAAAATAGAGTAAAGTGCAATAAAGCAACAATAAGACTGCAGAAGCAGTAAACAAATCATTCAGATACTCTTAGCTTAACAAAACAAAACAAAAAATTGCTGGAATAATACCATTCTCAGAGCAAGTAGTATGAGCCAGATATGCCTCTTTAGGGAGGTTGTGGTTATTCTGGGTTCCACAACATAAAAGGCCTTTTTCTTCATTCCCACCAACCAAATGTCCTTCATCAGGTGGATGATTAGAAGGGCAACAGAAGCTGTGTGACATTCTTGAGCAACCTCATAATCCTGGTCCCAGGTTGTTTTAGGGCATTAAAAGCTAAAGCCAACAACCTGAATTTAACCCAAAAATAAATCGGCAGCTAGAGAAGATGACACATGTCATGGTATGATCCACCCTGTTAGTCTCTGATAACTATCTGGAAATAACATTGTTGACCATCTGGAGTTTCCTGACTGTCTTCCATAGTAGCTCTACGTTGAGTGTATTATGGTAATCCAAATGGTGCATTTGCCTATAACTGCTAAATTTGCAGCCAGGTGCAATGATTTCTTTGAGAACTCATGTGGTTTCCAGGCTTCTTTAAACATCATAGGTTCTATTACAGCAATGCTCTTTTTAAATTCCAAATTGGGGCATTTAAAATAAGTAACAAACAATTTTGCTATCTCCCAAGCTCTCATAAAACCTCAGGTTGTTGACTGTGAGTCATAGACAATAGTCTTGGAGGTTCTTTCAAGGCCAAGTAAAACATCTGCTTTTCACTCCCACGGGATCCACAATCTTTGAGTTCAGCGCACATATGGTGGGGGCCCAACTAATGCAGGGAAATCCAAGACAGCAGTATCATTCCAACATGTTGACATCTGTTTTCAGTGTGAAGGAAGAAATGACAGGCAGCAACAATAAGTAACAAAAACAAGATTGCAGACGAACCAAACAAATATTAGGAAACAGTTTCTTAAATGAACTACGGAAGGCCAACATATTCTGGTTAAGCAACTCCCCTTCTGGAATTACTCACCGTTTCAAAGCAGGGCATCTTGTGTGATCTACTAGATCCAGGCTGACATGTACTTTACTTCAGCAGTGAATATCAATATGTGTTTTCGTAACATCTTTTGGAGCTGTTTCCCCCTCTTGTTTCAACCATTTCAATGAAACATTTATTGGTGGAGGACTAGCTAGATTCTCATAGTATGCCCTGTATCCCACTTGTTTCCAAAAACGGTAAGGCACGGCAACATAGACATTTAACCTCGGCCTTTATTGGAGCAAGGGTTTCACATGCTTGTTCACGTCTGCTGAGCAAGTGCTTTTCAGGAGTTGACTTGACTTGCTTTTGTTTTGTTTTTTAGATGTTACCCTTTATGTAATAAAGCAAATGCCATGGTAGGAAGTTCTATTTTTTAATGTGCTTCTTGGCAGTACGTGGTCTTCACTGACCTTTTGGCAGTACGTGGTCTTCACTGCCACTTTTTAATCATGTGGAAGTCACTGCCTATATTATTTAACATATGACTATTTCTCTTCTTGCAATCCCCAGGGCTTCTTTGATATCCCAGTGGATAACCTGTATGCAGAACCAGCTGTGTTGCAGTGGATTAAAGAAAATATTGTGGACTGGAGAAACTGTGTCATTGTCTCACCTGATGCAGGTGGCGCTAAAAGGTAGAACACAGCCTTCAGCTAGCTTACCAGCATTTATTTTACAGAGCAGAAGCTGCTCTGACATTTGCTGTTTGCCTAAGTGATAGGAAGCTTACATTGTACGTAGGGAATACTCCTGTCTGGTATTTTAAAAAAGCAGTCAGGCTCAAATACTACAGTGGCAATCTTGGAAAACTCTGTGCTGTAAAGAAGATTATTTTTTCTTTCCTCCTACTTTTGATTTAATCAGCTAAGCCCCTATACAGAAAGGGGGAAAGGAGTTCCCCCCGACACCCACTACTGGCTTCTTATAGCCCAGTTGCTGCTTTTCTTCCTGTTGCTCTCTGAAGATATCTTAATTATTCTTTCTCAAGTAAAGAATGAAAACTTCCTCATTACGTCTTCTGACTTCTCTACAAAAGGAATCCATTGAGATTTAGCTCTGTATAGTTTGATATCGATAATTTAGGTTACAGACTATGTATTTCTTGGGATATGTGCATGTTACCCTTTTGCATACACTTTATTTTGATAAAGTATATGTTGATTAAAACCATACTTGTACACCTATGTTGAGCAGGTGCTTTTCAAGAGTTCCCTTCCTTTTTTTTCTTTTTTTTATGTTCTGTATAGAAATAATCAGACTGGCTTTTATAATCAGCTTGGATCAGGGTATGCCTGGATCCCTGTCGGTTGTTGCATTTCCTTTGCAACAATGGAATTCCTTTACAATTCTTTCCTCATACTTGGGGTTTCCTCTTCTTGGGCTTATGTGTTTGGTTAGGTGTTGTTGTTGTTTTATCCCAAACAAATATTGTAATTGCACTCATACATGCTAATTAATTTTGATGCAATATCTTTTAAAAAAATCTAGTGAGTAGTTCCTTTTGTTGTGTGGTTCATGTTTGACCAAAATCTGTATTACAACAAACCACTAGAGGTCGACCTTTGTATTTTAAAAATTATTTTAAAGAAATCATTCTACTAAAAATCATAATGTGTAGGTGAAACAGTTAATTAAAATGATGTCCACTCCCTTTAATAGAGGGTTGCAGTTCTTAAATAAATAAAACTATAATCTATCTTCATCTGAAAATGCAAAAGTAAGGTTATATATTTGTTAACATTTTAAAAGGGCTGAATGATATGTTGAATTTGAGCTTTCTGTGCACATTCTAGGCATTCCAGTAAGAACCTGACAAATTTCAACTTTGGTGTCAGTTCAACATTCTATACAATTTTATTATAAATCTTCTCTGCCACCACAATTGAGCATTTCACAGAAATGTCTAGCATTGAGGCACTAATACTTCAGTTGATGACATGGCTTGAATTTACACCCAATTTATCCATTACCTGAATGATTTGATAATTGCTGATAAACATCTGATAGTCATGATCTACATCACAGCAAATGTGTGTATGTGCTAATTGAAGGGCTTGGTTGGGTCATGGGGTTATTTCCTATGCTAGCAATCCTAGAAAGATTTGGTGCACTGTGGGAATTAATAATGTGATATGATCAGTCCATGAAATTGATACTTGTGTATGTTACCATTGTGACGTGGATTCTGACTGCGGGAACTGTTTTTTGGTTGTCACCATCAGCAAGCTCTGATTTGAATGCTATAGCTGCCACATAGAGGTTGCTGGAAATGTTTCCACGTAGAGCAGTTCTACATAGTTAAGGCAGGTGAGAGCTGTTCACCACTTGAAACATGTTGCTGGAATGCTGAGCGATGATGTAAAGACTTCAATTTAAGGAATAAAGATTGTATCTTTTTGCAACCCATATATAAAATTATAGCAAATGAAACAGCTAATATAATCAAATGCAGCTACATTTAGATGTCCATCAAGCACATATTTTTAAAAGCTTTTTTAATGGGGTGGGTGGCTGGAATTGAATTTAAAATGCTACATTTGACAAGTATGGACAGGAAACTTTTAAGCCTGTTGTGTGACACCTCATGTTATCTATGTTTATATAAAATATGGCTTTGAAGGTTGCAAGTTCTTTTTTTTATTATTATTTTTTAAAGAGGTCACTATCTTTTGCTCCCATACAATCTAGGGTCACTTCAATTGCTGACAGACTTAACGTTGAATTTGCCCTGATTCACAAAGAAAGGAAGAAAGCCAATGAGGTAGATCGCATGGTCTTAGTTGGGGATGTAACTGATCGTGTCGCAATTCTGGTGGATGATATGGCGGACACATGTGGCACAGTATGTCATGCAGCAGACAAGTGAGTAAATCCTGAAGAATTTAGACAGATTTTTTGGAAGTGATGAAGGGATGGGAGCATGATAAGCAAAACAAAGCAAATCAAGTAACAGATTCCTCATGCAGGGGAAATGGGTTGCAATTGGTTTAGGAAAAAACGATCTTGAGTGAACAAAACATTACCTTAAGATGTGACTTTCTATTTATGAGTTATCATAGCTTTTTTTTTTTTTTTTTTGGAGGGGGCCAATTAAACATGTTAAAACGCCATTTTACATGCATCAGTTTACAGCTGCGTAGAATCTTCACACATTATGATCCATACACAGAAATCTTGAAATGGCCTACTTGGAAACTACTTCCTTCTTGCAATTTGATAACAGCTAATGGTTCTGAGAATGCCTTAGTGTGTGGCGCTGTTCTTTGGAGAGGGGGTTCTCAGTTGCCTCCAGAGTCTGATATAGAACGTAGAGAAAAATGTATCTTTAAGGTTTTGAGGAGGAATCTTTATTTCCCAGTTGCTGTATGTATGAATGCTTGCTTGCTTGAAAGCACATGGCATGAAATGAAAGCTTGGGAGGTTTATATAAGCTGCCTTTAGGTTCATCAAAGTCCCCAAAGCACACATGGACCTCAAAACTGTTCCATCTGGCTGGGTAGTTATCTGCTGAAGCCACTGTGTGCACTTTGTCTTGGACAAGGTTGTCTCTATTCTGATAGGAGCTTGGGGGTAATTAGTTTGTCATTTCCTGAAACTTGCTATCTAGAATTGTGTTAGTATTCATAGAAATATTTCCCACTATCCTGTGTTTTTTAGGCTAGTGTCTGCAGGAGCAACTAAAGTTTATGCCATTCTCACTCATGGGATCTTCTCTGGCCCAGCTATTTCTCGGATCAATAACGCTGCGTTTGAAGCGGTAGTTGTAACTAACACAATCCCACAGGAAGAAAAAATGAAACATTGTCCCAAGATTCAGGTACTGTGCTCTATTATTGTGGTAGCTTGTCTTGATATGCTGTATAAAGGAACTTCAGTTTTACTGGGGCTTCACAGGCTGAAGGAATAAGTGACTATTTGGGAGAAATTCTTCTACTAATGCCTTAGACCACATTGTTATCTTAAAGCAGAACAAGAAAGAGAATGGCCTGGTTTGCAGATAACACTAACCCATGGTATGGATTGTTGAATTCTGGGTTGTCATGATGATGTGTGAATGCAGGTGTAAACGAACCATGGTTGTTAATCACAAACAACCAAGAAAGATAACACATTATTTGGTTTTCAGTTATTAACTCTGGATTGTTTTAGCCATGGATTGTTTTGCCAGGCATCAGAGGTGATGGGAAATAATAATAATAATAATAATAATAATAATAATAATAATAATTTAAAAAAACAAAGATGCTCTGCATGCCAGTACTATAGCTCGTCAAATGCATTTAAGATATAGGGAGGGAAGAGACAAAGGAAGGGGAAAACAAACAACCCAGTGATTGAAAAAACAAACAACAGTTTGTTGGATTATCTGCCAGACAAACCCTGGGTAGGGCAGCGTAAGAGCCATGCTGGATCAAACCAAGAGTTCATCTAGTCTGGCATTCTTTTCACACAGTGGCCAACCAACTGTTGACCAGGGACCCATAAGCAGGCCATGAGTACAACAGCACCCTCCTACCCATGTTCCTCAGGAACTGGTGTACATAGGCTTACAGCTTCTGATACTGCAAGTAGCACATAGCCATCAGAACTAGTAGCCATTGATAGCCTTCTTCACGAATTTGTCTAACCTCTTTTGAAGCCACTATATCCAGGTTTTAGTATTGTGGAAAAGGGAGAAAAATGTCTTCCTGTCATAGCCTCATACACTTCTATCACGTCTCCCCTTAACCAGCTTTTCCCCCAAGTAAGCAGCCCTAGCTGCTCCTCATTGGGAAGTTACTCCATTCCCTCGATCATTATAGTGCATTTTTGTGCCCCTTTCTGCACTTTTTCCCACTCTACAACACCCGTTTGAAGTGCGGTGACCAGAACTGTACAGAGTATTCGAACTATGGTTGCACTATAGCTAAATAAACCATGGGTTAGCTTTATGTAAGAACCAGGACTATGTGATATGCATATTCTTGTGCCACAAAACCCCACCTCTCCCTTGCAACTGAAAGATAAGTTGGTAACTACTAGACTTAGAATACAATTTGATGAGCAGCTGTGATGGCGCAGTGGCAGAAAGATTAGGCATAAGGCTCTCGCACTAGTAGTAAAGCACTACCAGCCCAATCCAGCCCTGTTTGTACAACTGGGAAGAAGCAAAGAATGGTTATATCATAAAAAGACATCCTTTTCCTATACAAGCTTAGAAACTTCTCAGGCATCCCAGAACAGTTGTGGCCATTAATATGGTGTATGTCTGTATACGGATTTTCTATAAAATGTTCCATTTCTAAAAATGCATTTTTAAAAAAGTAATAGAATAAATGGATACGAAGGGTTGGATCCAGACTTAGTTGTACTCAGAGCAGACCCATGGAAATCAGTGTGACTAAATTAGTCTTGTCCCATTGATTTCAATGGGTCTACTCTAGGTATGACCAGGTCTGGATCAAACCTATTTCCACCCAAATTGGGCAGTTTCAAAGTTGTAACTTAACTTTTTTGGAGGTGGCTATCCCTAGGAAAGATGTGTGCTTACATACTATTTGGGCACGTTAAAATTAATTAATGCCTTAATGTTTTTTTCTTAAATTTTCAACAACATAAGGAAGTGTGTGCTATTGAGTTATCATATCTTAAAATATTTACAGATATTCTAATAAAATAATTTTCAGGTAAAGCTTTGAACTTGTTTTGAAACATTTAAACTAGATTAAATGGATTTTTAAAGAATCTCTTAATACTTTTCGCTATTGGGGAAAAATGAAATATTTATACAGACATAAAATAAACAGCATACGTTTAATGCTTGTTTTCTAAATTTAGGTCAAACTACCAAATCAGTTTAATTAAGGTGTAGGAAACATTTTCCAGAAACCTGATTCAATATTTCTGTGCACCGTTTCGATTGTGGATGCAAAATGTTTCATCTCAATCTGGGATGATGGTGAGCTGCTCCCCCACTGCCTGCTGAGCCACTGGGACTTACATGGCCCCTCTGCTTGCACCTGGTAGCCACCAGTCCTGCATGAGAGCCACAATTTTTAAGAAAAATCAGGGCTCTCTGTTGTCATTGATCTACTGTTGCAAACAATGACAGCCATAAAGGGCCATTTCTGAAATGCCCTGTACGGCCGCCGTTGTTTGCAACAGTAGATCTGCGGCAATAGAGAGCTCCCATCTTCCTTAAACATGGTGACTTCCATACAGGACAGGTGGCTGCTGTGTGCTAGTAGACAGGTCAGGTAAGTTCTGGTGACTTGGCCAGCAGGGTCAGTGGCTTGCCCGGTTTGGAGGTGGGGGTGGGGGTGGGGGAGTCCAGTGGACTCCCAGCTGGCCTCACACCTGGGAAACCACAACATCTGACCTGCTTCAGATATCCGGATTTCACTTCAATCCAGATCCAAAGCAGTTTGTTCCACGTCTGAAGCAGGTCGAGGCAGATTGGGGCCGATTCAGAAGCTCCGAATCATCCTCTGAAGCAGGTTAGGGGGTCCCTGCACAGCCTTGGAAGAAGCCACTGCAGTACCTTATCTGGGAAATATAGCTTGAGGCACCCCATGCAATTCTGTTCTCTATTCCTCGTCTGCAATCTTTAGATGCTTTTTATGCTAAAATAAATTAAAAAATTAAAATAATGCAATTCTGTTCTCTACTCCTCGTCTGCAATCTTTAGATGCTTTTTATACTAAAATAAATAAAAAATAAAAATCAAGGGAGTTAAGAGAGAATAGTAAATATTCTAGGGATCTAAATAAAAAGGAACTTGCTCACTGGACACTTAGCCACTTAAAGGGAGTGGTGGCAAGCTATTATACAAAATTAATATTACAGGGGTAGTTCAGTGAAATAACAGGAAAATATTTGTGTTGGAAAAATGGATTTTCACTGCCCTCCAGTGGCTTGAGCTGGATCGTTGCATTTATGTACTGATTCTGCCTCTTTATGTAGACAGACAGTTCACACTCTTTAATAATGGGTTGGATCCAAAAGTGTCCACAGAATGGCTATTTTACACCTGCATGCTAGAGTCTTGCACGAAACGTGTGAAACTTAGTCAAGATGTTTTTGCATGTATGCAAGATCTTATGGAAGAAGTTGCTCCGCCTTTTGCACAACTGCTGTGAATGATCATTTTCCTCCTGCTCATAGTTCTTTAGCCTCAGCCCAATGTTTATCTCTCACATGAAGCTTAATTCTTCTTTCTTTTATTATTTAACACAGTATTGTGGTTTTGAACAAGACTCGCTTTGGTATGTGTGGAGAGTAACTTGCTGCCTTTTCTTCTCTTCTAGGTTATAGATATTTCTATGATTCTGGCTGAGGCTATCCGAAGAACACACAATGGAGAATCTGTGTCCTACCTGTTCAGCCATGTCCCGTTATAACTTCAAATCAGTTCTGAAGTGCTGCTTTCAGCATTACACCAAACAATGCCGGTCACTATTAATGAATGTCTATGAAAGCTTCAGATTGACTATATGCACGTCTCCTTCTAATATGGACAATAACTAAAATGGTCAATGTGATTTTTTTTTTTTAGTTGCAACTTTCTATAAATTCTTTTTGGGCTTTATAAGAGAAAATTATTATATTTGCCTGTGACTTATTAAAATGGGCAAATATTATATGAAAAATAGTGAGACAATAATATTTTTCAAAGGACAAAGTTAGCTCAGGGGTTTTTATGCAATAGTTCACTTGCTGAGAATTATTGAGCCTCATTTAGAACAGAACTTTATACTCATTTACAAACTTTAAAGATTTAGATAAATGGGCAATGTTGTGTCCCCTTCTGAAGAAAATAGTGTATCTTAAGATAGCAGATGTTTTGTGGTAGAATGGATTTTTTTTAAAGTGACCCTGGAATAAACTGCCTTGCCCCGTATCTTGAGAAACGTCATCTTCAAATGCTTGTTCTAAATAACTAGGACCTGGCTTCATAGATTGCTGAATTATGGCTATAATTGCGAATCTTTGTGTCTTAGCTAAATGTAGCAGTGCAACCTGTAGCATCATTTGGTTTTTCTAAATGACTTGGTTTTCTTAGGATTAGAGGATATGCAATTGTTTTTAAACTGCCTCCCTCCCAACCCCAACCCCCCCACCAGCAGTCTCTAAATTCTTATATGATAATCTTATTTTCATTTTTAGTCTATGCTATAGAAGGGACCAATTTTAAACCTTCAGAATAATCCATTCTTAATTTCTTAATGGTATCTATACATTAGGGAAGTCTGATTAACATGGGATTCTCTTCTAATAGTGAGCTGGGTATGCTTTTTGCCCAGAAGGCAAAAGTAAACACATTTAAAAACACCTTTTTACTGCATTTTCTTTATATAAAATACCAGCATTTATTTTTTACAAAACCAAAATTTCTTCAGGACTACCTGTATTCGCATAGTCTCCATCTGTAGGAGAACTGAAACAATCCTATGAATAATTTTATTGTATACGTTTTGAACAGTCAATAGGTTTGAAACAGATTGCTCAACATTTGACAAGACAGCTGCTTAACATGGTATTTCTCACAAAACGGAGTGGAATCCATGTAAGTGAAAATGGTGGCAAAAATGTGCTTTTAATAGATGTAAGTTGCATCCCTGGATAGCACTACAATTTTTTAAAAAACATAATTAGTACACCTATTTCACAGCCAAAAAGCTAGAGAGATCAGAATTTTCATAGAACTTTAAAATTGTTTCCACTTCAATATACAAAGATATTTCTTCAACTGTAGTGCTTTTAGCAATAAGATGACAGAGACGACTTTGAAAGTTCATGAAGTTTAAACCAAAAAGCATTTTCATTTTAGATGTCTGCTTACTAAAGCTCATATGCTTTAAATTCACTTAACCTACCAAAGAATGTTTGATACAGCATTCTTTAATTCTTTTTACTGTTTCTGCAATTTCTCTTTTTAGGCATCATTATACCAAAGCTTGGACCAATTGAAAACATTCCGTTAACATGTGATAAGTTTTAGTTCATGTCTCTGTTTCAAATGACATAAGGAAAGGTTTGCACACTATTGTGTTAAAGTTTCTCAATAAATCTTCAAACAGCACTATCCTTACAAAATGGTTGTGGTGCTTTGTTCTTTATGCAAGAACAGAAAATAATGCCATAGGTTTATCTGTTAATACAAACCTTAAGGGATATAAATAAATAACTTTATATTTATGGTAGCTTGGGTCATAGAACCCATTTAATACAGGAAAATTATTAAAATTCGGGACACTAGGTACTGGGAACTTACATGCCATTCTAAATTGCCACTCAAGTAGATTGTGCAAGCCACACCAACCTTCTTATATTGGCATATTTACAAGCAGTAAAACAGTTTGCGCTGTCCTTGAGCATCTGAAAATTAGTTGTCTATCAAATGAGTGTGGTGGGAAATTTTCATGACCAAATTAGAGGGTTTTGAAAGTGGTGTAATTTTCTTATTCTTATTTTGAGATGTAATTCAGTTTAAACATCTGTTTGAACTTTTTTTATATTCTCACCCTGTTTGCCAGAGGGAAAATGCACACACTTGAATTCTGACAGTTCTATTCATGTGGTAGGTCAAGTAGCTGTTAGCATACACATCACAGCACACATATTGTTAGGGTGACCAGATAAAATCCAGGTCAGGGCTCATGTAACTTTAACAGTTGTAGAGAAAAGGGGATTTCAGCCAGTGTCATTTGTATGCATGCAGCACTTGGTGAAATCCCCTCTTCATCACAACAGTTAAAGTTGCAGGGGCCCTGTCTTCTTTTGTATATGGTCACTCTAGTATAGTGCCTGCAACTTTAACAGTTGTGATGAAGAGGGAATTTCACCAGGAACTAATTGCATACAAATGACACTGGCTGAAATTCCCTTTTCTCTACAACTGTTAAAGTTACATGAGCCCTGACCTGGATTTTATCTGGTCACCCTACATATTGTGAATGTGATAAGTGTGTGTGTGAAGCCCTTGATTTCTGCAAAATTGGTGTACTTGTGTACATGTGTTACATGTTACATTGTACATGTGGTAGCATGTGTGCACTATCAAGTTAGACTCCAAAATTCATATGGTATTTCTGGATTTTGAATATAAGAAGTAGACCTGAGCTGTCATTCATGCATTATAAGAAGTCTGTATAGTATGTCTTCATGCAAGAATTTGCATGAATTTCTTAGCTAGCTATCACATGCTACTCCTTCAGTGCCAATCCTTTGACTACCTAATAGACATAAGTTTTAGGGTGCAGACAATTTAAGCATGTTACGGGTCTCACTCTTTTCCCAAGGAACAAAACAACGATGACTATTGGGGTTTAGAAACAGACAGAAACAGACTCAAACACTTTTCCTTAGTTTGCATTACAGGATAGCCTCCATCTGTGAAATAATTTCTTAAATCAGGTATATATAAGTTGAAAAAGAAAAAAACCTAAACAGGAGCCTCTAAATTATGTGAAATCACTTTGGATTATTCTGCTCCTTTCCCAGAAATCATTTTCATACCTGCAAGTTTTCCTGCCCACCTACATGCATGTGCTTATTATATGTGCAAAACATAATGTGTCAACCATGACAGTTGTCATGGGGTGGCAGCAGCATCTGAGAGGGTTCATTTCCCAGCCCTGAGTTCATGATAGCTTCTGTTTGCCCAATAACCATGGCAGCCCTTTTCCCCATACAGTGTGCTCACATGAGCAGACAGCGAGGACAGTTAATTTCTGAAACTCCTATGGGATAGATACATCTTGTTCTGTGTGCTTCTTGCCTTCACAGTGACGTGAGCAAGGCAAGTTGGGCATTCTTTCTGGGACAGAATGCATTGCAAAGAAATATATTAATTGAAGTGGTAAGGGGGAAGAGCTTATCACAGGCAACTTTAACTTGCTGTATGGGCTGGATATAGAAGAGAAACAGTAGCAGAAAAAAATGCTGAAAAGAACAAGTGTGATTAAGTATCCTAGAAAAGATGGAGTATGCTTTCATACTAGGCATACTAGAGAGCCTATAATGTGGGAGCGTACAGTTTCACATTTGTTTTGGCTGGGGTTAACCAAAATGGCTGGTCTCACTACATGTTCATTTTAGTGAATGACAAAAAGTACTCCCCATTATTGGCAGGTTGGACCAATCACCACCCCACCCAACCCAACCCAACCCCTTATGGTCCTTAGCCCCATTTGGTCTTCAAAGTTGTTCTTACTGCCATTTGATCCAATTAGCTGTGTCTATCCAAGTGGCAAGTTTTACCTTATGGGGATATTTCCTCAAAGACAGAATTTTGGTTTCTTAGAGCACAATCCTATGTATGTTAGACAGAAAAAAGTCCTACAACTCCCAGTATGCCCCAGCCAAAATTGTTGGGCTTTTTTCTGGCTAATTCATTCAACCTGTAGACTAGCCTTCCTCAACGTGTTGCCCTCCAGGTGTTTTGGACCATAACTCTCAGTGTTCCCGACAATTGGCTCTGCTGCCTGGAGCTGATGGGAGATGAAAACTAAAACAACTGGAGGCAAGCCATTGTTATTTCAGAAACATCATTTATAGGCTTGTGTAAAAGACGTCACACCTGGATGACTATTGTATGAAAAGGAACTTGCCCTCGCTTGTGAATGTTTCCACAAGTAAGTTTCGTTTCACTCTGAATCAAAACTAAAGTGTGTTTTGATCATTGCTAGCCTCCCCCAAACTTAGGTGGAGGTTGGAAAATAAAATCTTGGTAAGCATAGTTTCTAAGAGGAAGGAACATTCTGGCTGCTTAGAGCTTATATTCCTTGACTTTCAATGAAGTTGTTTTGGCTTCCAGCAATATCAAAGACTGATCAAAAGCCAGAAGAATCAGGGAACTAACTGCCCAACTCCCTGCAAGTGTCAAAAGGTTGCTTTGATTCATGATTCAGAGCCAGAATCAAACTCAGGAGGATTGTGGGCAAGTTTTAGGAAGTATTTGCAAACAATTGGATTAATCCAATTAACCAAAGAGTGCAAAATGCCAGAAGTCAAAGGTTCATATAATCGGATGAAAGAGTGGGGAGGATGAACACTTTAACTTGCATTTCTCTGTTGTGTATCACCATGATAGAATGCAAGCCTAGTCAATATGATTTGAGAATATTAGCAATCATCAACTGAAGCCCCATAGCCAAATCTGCTTCCTGATTAGTACTAGTTGACTTCCCAGTAGCCAATTTAGAGGCAACAGTGTGGAGCAAAGCACCACAAATTGTAGGGAGCTGTATTGGTTCACTACAAAAAAGCCTCACTAGGGCAATACCTTTATTAAAGCCAACTATAATGTCACAAGCTCATGTGCAAGCTTTCAGGTTTGCCATGATGCTTCTTCAGGCTGGCTGCTTCTTCAGGTTTCTCCATTCAGTGGAGGTGGCTGCAGAAGGAGGCGTTGCCAGAAACTGATTTTGAAGAACATGTGAACTCTCACCCACTACCCACCAATCCATCAAAGTGGCTGTCCGGTAAAATTAGCTGCTGACATGAGTCAACAAAGAAATAAATGTGATCTGCATAAAAGCTAATTTTAAGGGCATGTCAAATAAGATGACATACTGTGTTTTTATTACTAAAATTTTTGGACTGAAAAATGATATCGAAATATTTAAAATAAGTAAATAGGATATAAATAAGTAAATGGGATATTCAAGCAAAATATGTTAAGAGTAGTATGCCTTTTTACTTACAAAACACTTTACTTTCATCCCCGTTGCTGTGGGCTTTAGCAGTCCCCCTCCTGTCCCTCTGTTTTGCCCCTCGGTCCCCTCACCACAGAGGGGCTCATGAATAATGCAAATGTGGCTCATGCATTGAGAATTCCCCCCTCCAAAATTTGCATGTGGCGCAGCCCCTCCTCTCCTTCGCCTGCCCTGATTGGCTGCCTCCTTCCCATTCCCCTCTTCGCTGGTGCACCCATCTTTGTGCCACACTGAGCAGGGCTACCAATCATCCTGCTCATGGAGCAGCTGCTCTGCTTGTTTGGCAAAGGAAATTAATTGCTATTAAAGCTCGAGCTTTGAAGTTTTTCTAACTTCCAGATTTTCTGCACTTCTACCATGCTCAAGCTTCAGTTTAAAATAAATTAGCAAAATCCGACAGATCTCAAGTAATAAGCATTGCACTATGGTATTCTCATATAAGATGTTTTCAGATCTTTGACATATAAGGCCATCATTCTGCACTCTCTACCCCAGGTATTTTAAACTTTTGATATTAAATTTCTCCCCCCCCCCCAAAAAAAAATCTCTTTTGAGCTTTGAAACTTCCTTGATGGTCTTAGGGAAGTTACTATTTCTCATACTGAGCACAGATTCCCTCACTGGCTTAGGTAAACGATGTTTGGCCTTCATCAATGAATATAAGCACACATTCCAGTTTCACAGGTCTTTTCAGAAGATTCCTGGTATTTGTTATATAATTGGTTGAACAGGTTCCAACATATGTCACAGACTGGATAGGGATTAAATGCATTTCTGCAAGTTGTGATAGCGCTACATGTAGCACCAATGTATCATTTACAGCTTGCAGGTGTATCTGGGAGTTGAAGTACTAAAGATGTGGAGATCTATCTTCTGCCCATCTCTGCGTTACAAGCATACAAAACCAGGGCCAAGCTTTCACTAAAGTGGCAAACCTGTATCTAAGCTGTAACACATAAGAACACAAGAGTCATGCTGGATCAGACCAAGGATCCATCTGGTCCAGTACTCTGTTCACACAGTGCCCAACCAGCTGTCGATCAGGAACCCAGAAGAAGGACATGGGTGTAACAGCACCTTCCTGCCCATGTTCCCCAGAACTGGTGTATATAGGCATATTGCCTCTGTAACTGGATATAGCACACAGCTATCAGGACTAATAGCCATTGATAGCTTTCTTCTCCAGGAATTTATGCAACCCCCCTTTAAAGCCATCCAAATTGGTGGCCATCACCAATAGTGAATTCTGATAGTGAATTCCACAGTGCACATGGGTATTCACATCACTGAATCTTCCAATTATGATCTAGCTGTCAAAGAGAGAGCTCTTGGTTATCCATTTCCCTGCAATGCAAGGAATCTTTATTTTTAACGCTGATATTCGTGTGAGAGAGAATCTTGCATTCTGAAGTGGTGCAGCCCAGACACAAATTTATTTACTTGATGAAAACTAGCATATGACAGCTGTATTAGATTGGCAGGCTCATGGCTTGGAGGAGGAGGAGGAGGAGGAGGAAGAGGAGGAGGAAGAGGAAGAGGAGGAAGATATGGCCCAAGCTATTTTTAACTGGGCAAGAATAAGAGGTGTCAACCCCATGCTTCAAATATAACATTTTGAGGAAGTGGGTAGTGCTGGCAGCTGTTTCATGTGCTATTGATTTCGTAAGTTGCTAGAAGAGGGGAGGAAAGTGCCCAATTGACAGAAACATTCATCTTGATGAACTAGCCTGCTTTGTCCTCTCGTACTTGACCTGAAGTTGTAAGGCTTTCATTGCTATCTACCTTCTAGCACAATACTCCCCAAGGGCAAGACATCTTTTTGCCTTCAAGGAACACACAGAATGGTAGGTTTGATTTTTAGTTGTATTCTTAAATGCTTTTGTATTTAGAATTGACCCTGGTTTGCAAGAAATGTTTTTTGTAGAATTCATCATTCTCTTCTATGTTCTACTCCGTTTTACGAAAGCACCTTGTTTTATCAGCAGTTTTAGCCTAGAAAATTGCCTTTCATCACTATATTGATATTCTTGGGGACTGCAAAAATGCAGAGGATGAGTATTTGTCATTAGAAAAAATAAGTCCCATTAAACTCTGTGCTAAGTGTGTTTGGGATGGCAGTCTTTAGTTTCACGTGAACAGCAAAAGGGGAGAGAACCTATACAAACATTGAAAGAAAATGGGCCTGAAAGGAATGGTTTCAAAGCCCAAGACTGATTTGATGCATACAAAATGGGTTGCTAGGACAGGCTTCATCTTACTGATATGGCTGCTTGCACACTAAAAAGAGAGTAAGGTTGCCTTAAAGGGAAACTATGCAGATATGAAAATAGATATTTTAGCTGCTTTTATGGGGTTTCACAACTTTGTGGGTAAGAGAAAGGGAAGGGAGTAAGGTTGTCATAAGGAGAAGCACCACCTGGTTATATGAAAATGTCCTTGTTGAAATGAAGTATAATTCTAGGGTAATACAGGAAAATAGACAGACAAGTGGCAAATTGATTGCGGGTTGCTTGCTTATGTGAATATCAGAGAGAGATGAGGGCTATTTTTTTAATAGGAACTTTTTCATGTTATTCCCAGTGTTCTTAACATGCGTTTTCAGTCCTGCAAGGCAGCATGGTGTAGTGGTTAGAGCAGCCTTCCCCAACCTGGTGCCCTCCAGATGTGTTGAACTACAACTCCCAATACATCCATGGCTGGCTGGGGATGCTGGAAGTTGTAGTCCAACACACCTAGAGGGTGCCAGGTTGGAGAACTCTGGATTAAAGTATTGAATGAGGACTGGGGGGACCCAGGTTCAAATCCATACTCCTCCATGAAGCTCTTGGGATTATCCTGGGCTAATCCCTAGTGTTCAGCCTAATCTGCCTCACTGGTTTATTGTGATGATAACATGCAACATTCTAAGTTCCTTAGAGGAAGAAAATCATACAAATGAAATAAACTCCCCCAGATCCCATTCCTGCCTCTCGTTCCCCTTCCTTTTTTGCCCTTCCCCTTGCATCCCAGTTTGGGAGCTCTGTGACCCGTTCTCTCCCTCAGCTCCCAGAGCCTTCTTTCCAGTCACAGAGCCTGAGTGGTATCACAACAGCTGTATAGCAGGAGTGAGGAAACTGTGACCCTCCAGATGCTTCCAATGTGACCCCTAATTGTCAGGGATGATGGGAGCTGTAGTCCAACAACATCTGAGCAACCACAAGTTCCCCTCTTCCTGCCACACTGATCCGCTTGTTCTGTATGGCCCCATCTAAACCAAAGTCACTTCACTCATGTACATCAAGTGTAATTCAGAATCATTTCTCTTCCCCCCACACAAACTTTCAAAATGTTTTCAAAAGCAAAAGCTTAGACAATAAAAGTATTAAAAATTATAATAGTTTTATAAAACTAAACAGAGACAGATTTAAGGTGTGCTATTCCTACTATTAGTTTTACTTTTTCTCAAAGCATAGCTTTTAGGAGAGTTAAGTGATGCAGCTGAATTTGATTCCTAAAGAGGAGCTTTAAGTGTTCAAGTGTAGATGATCTGGGTTGGTTGGTTTTCTCACAACATGATTTGGTTTTAATGTAGCAATAAATAAATCATAATAAACAATGTACCAGTGATTGATTAAGAAAATATAGCATATGTAAGACAGGCCTAGCTACTCAAAATCCATATCACAGAACTAAGGCATATATTAGTGGGCTAATTTTCTTTCTTATGGGGGGTCACCCATTTTGTGTGCGCAATCTAATTAGTAATCTTATGAATAGGGTGATCATATGAAAAGGAGGACAGGACTCATGTAACTTTGTAGAGAAAAAGGAATTTCAGCCAGTGTCATTTGTATGCAATTAGTTCCTGGTGAAATTCTCTCTTCATCACAACAGTTAAAAGTTGCAGGCACTATAGTAGAGTGACCATATACAAAAGAAGGCAGGGCCCCTGCAACTTTAACTGTTGTGATGAAGAGGGAATTTCACCAGGAACTAATTGCATACAAATGACACTGGCTGAAATTCCCTTTTCTCTACCATTGTTAAAGTTACATGAGCCCTGTCCTCCTTTTCATATGGTCAGCCTACTTATGAATTTCTGCAGCAGAAATATCCATGTACCCTGAAGCACATTTTAGAAGTTTTGAAGATGTGGTGCATGATAAAATTGTTGCTTATTAATTCAATGGCCATACTTACATACTATTTTGATTGCACATCATTTTATTAAACCGCAAGGTGCATGCAGTCCATTCACTCCTGCTTTGTTCCTCCTGCTCATGAAAGCAAGTAAACAAAACAAGCCTACATATCTTACATTTACATGCAAAACCAGGATTGTGGTTTATTATACAATAACCAGGGTTTTATTGTTGGTTTATGATTCCTGGCTTGTTTGGGCACAATAAATTATAATTACAGGTTCCGACATAATCCTAACCTATCCATGCTTGGTTGGTTATCTGCTCACATAAGTGGGAGGAGCAAAGCAAGCACAAATAGGCTGTGTACAGCATCATGAAGCTCATACACATTAAGGCTTAACAAACCAGCAATTCTGGCTTAAAGCGACATTAGAATGTGTCCAATGATTCCCACAAGGGAGAAAAGGGCCCCCATCTTCATTCAACATACCATATTAACTAGTTCCACTTAAGTCTAAATAAGTGAAAAATAGCTCCACCACCTTTACATTTTCCTCCCTCAATTTAACAGATATTTAAATACAAAAACTTGTCCACATCCCCATGCCATCAAGAGGGGGAAAAAAATACTTGTGCATGCCTTTGGCAATCGAGGTATGTATCTGCCTTTCAATATAAGTATCTGCTTAACTGAGAATTCACATTTACTAAAACACATTTATTTATGCAGCTAATTATGTTTCAAATGAAACCAGTTTTCATGGAATAATCTTGGATCTCTGCAAATCAAATTAGTTAGGGGTCAGGATCACATTTTCAGGTTAGTTATTAATCTTCACTTACTTTATAAAATATCCAAACCAAGAGGCTGTCCCCCAAATAAATAAGGGTGCTGAAATGCAAATCATCTCTTTTGGCTCATTAAAAATATGGATGTAAAGAAAAAACATAACTATTTGGTGTCTATGGAACTTTGCCATATACGCAGAGTCACCTTTTAAGATGGGCAAGGGGTCCCCCTGCCATGGTTTAGACCAGAGGTGGTCAGAAGGTAAATCACTGGTAGATCACTGGCCAATTTCTGGTGGACTACATAATGCCTACTGGCTGACAGATTTCCTGCAAAGAATTTTGGACTAAGTGGACTTCTGTCTGATTCATCTAAAGTACTTCTTATACTCTTAAACTAGAGTGTCTATTCAGGAACACTTAATAGTGGTGGCTGGTCTTAACTGGGATGGGTAGGGTGGCCAACAGTAAGCAGAGCCAACTAATTATTGTTTGTCCCCATCTTCCTCCTTTCAGTAACACTAAGACTACATAGTGCAAGTGCAATTCATGACCATCTACCTTAACTTAAGAATAGTCTCTTAACTTGGTTCAGTAAGCCTAAGTACTGTCAAATTTGATTCTCTACTGGGGAAAAGGTGTGGTTTCCACCACGCCTTCCAGGAACTGCTATGCTCCAGTAAAGGCCCCATTCCAAAGTGTTTTTTTAAAAAAAGGTAGGCTTAGGAACAGAGTGGTGCTATGAGGATGTATTCAGGTCACACAGCTTCATGCCCCATTCTACAAATGGATACAGAAAGATTGGTGCCTCAAGAAATAACTGGGCATGTAGATGGACTGCTTTGTCCTCACTCTTATGGGAAATTGACTTATGGCTTCCCATGCTTGTTCTGAGCTTCCTCTCAGTTCTTCTTAGTAGGAAAAGGGCCCCAGAGGTAGAACAGCCTGAGCAAGGAAGGTCTTTTGGCTGGGCCTGGAAGATGGGTACATTTGACCAGAGTACAGGGGATACAGAAATTGGTCTGCTATAAGCCCATTACCATGAGGGAAATATGGAAACTAAATGGTAGAAGATCATGCTTGACGATATACATGCAAACTTATTTCCCTGTATTTGTTGGGTGTCCAGATCTTGTGAGATGTACTGGAGTCCATCTGAAGCAACGTTAGTACATGCTGAATAGGGCTGTGCATCGCTTCAGATCCGAATCCTGAATCTGAAGCAAATTGGGGTGATTTGGATCTCCCTAAAACAGATCTGAAGCAGATTGGGGGAGATCTGAATCGATCCTGATCGATTCAGTGATTTGGATGCCATTTTAAGTGTTTTTCCTCATAGGGTTGCATTGGTGGAAAGAAATGCCTATAACTTTTTTATTTTTAAAGATAGAAACATGAAACATAGGGATATTGCAGATGGCCTGGAGCTACTCATGTTTGGCAAATTTCAAACACAGGGGAGCAGGCGTTTTGTGGCTATGATGTTTTGAAAAATGATCACTTCGCTCATGCGGTAGCCATTTGGACTGGATTGCCTGGAAAATTGCATTTTTAAAAATTCCTGGACCTATGTTTCTGAAATTTGTCACACATGAGTAGCTCCCGGCCATCTGCAAGGTCCCCAACTTTCATTTTTCTATCTTTAAAAATGAAAAGGTTATAGGCGTTTATTTCTCCTAAAGCAAGTCTATGGGGAAATGAGTCATCCGAATCTCGATTCGGAGGTCTGAATCTTGATTCGGATTCGGATCCGAAGCGAATTGGGGGAGGTCCTAATCGACCTGAAGCAAATCGGGCCCGATTTGGAAGTGACAAAATGGGATCCAAAGTGAATTAGGTGGTCCTTGCACAGCCCTAATGCTGAATGAGCAGCATTTTGAACACAGCTGCTAACACTGACCCAGGTCGTCTTCCAGAACAGAGACTCTAGGCCAGCCTTCCCCACCTGGTGCCCTCTAGATATTTTGGACCACAATTCCCAGAATTCCTGGTTATTAGCTATGCTAGCTGGGTCTGATGGGCACCATATATGTGGAGGGCACCAGACTGCAGAAGAGTATTCTAAGCCTAGGAGAATTTTTAGCCTGGAAACTGGCTATTATTCTCTTGCTAAAAAGACCTGACTAGTAGGGGTGCCAGAACTCCCTAATTTCTACATGCTGATGGTTTGATAAGCGTGGAAGAACTGCTTTTCGCTTTCCACACAGCCAGTACGGCCTTCCCCACCCCACCATGTCTCTCTGTCTCTGTCTCTCTTTCTCTCTCACTCATACACACCAGCAAGAAAGGACTTAGAAGACAAATGGCAAGGCTTCTTCCCCAGCAGCACATTCTCTGAACTTCCCCTTTTTTTAGCAATTAGACACTGCCCCAGAGTAGTAAGAAATACAGTCTCTCACTAAAAAAAAAAAACCAACCAACCCCAAAACACTTTCCTTCGAGTGTTAAATGTTTTCCGCCCCGCCGCTAAATGTAAGTGAGGAGTTGCCCTTCAAGACAGCTTTCCCTCTGCCTGCACCCCTGAATTTCGCAAACACCGTGCTTCTACTCCCCTCCTCACCAAAGTGGGAACAGCAGAAGGATTCTTCCAAGAAGAAAGAAGCTCTCCTTCTTTGGTATCAAAAATGAAAACAAAATCACAGCCAGTTAGCTTAGGACAAGTCACAACTTTCCACCCAAGCCCACTGCCCTCCTGAATACCTGAACTGGTTAATGGATTCCATAATGCTCCATTGACAAGGCCTATCACCAATCTTACCTTCCGTTCCCCAGTTGCCATGCCCGCCTGTGATGTTCTACTGTTTGTAGTTGTAAATATACTGCAAAGTTTATTGTTTGTTATATGCATTTGTTTATATCTTTAAAAAGAAGTAAGAACAATAACAGGTAAAGTAAATAACTAGGCCAAAATGTACTTACTGTTTGTGGTTAAAGGTCTAGGTAAGCATGGAGTGCCTGGATTGGCTGGCTGTGTGCCTGAATGGAAAGTGAGTACTGATTGGCTAGTTGTTTAGAGTGCCTGGATTGATTGGTTGGTTGTATAAGAGTGGCTGGAGAGTGAGTGGAGTGTATATATGTGTCTGACAGAGAAAACTGACAGGTTGATTGGGGGGAGATTTTAGGGGGATTTTTGAGAGAGACGTTGAAAGGGATTTGAGAGAATTGAGAGATTGAGATAAGATTTTAGAGCATAAAGCAAGTGAAGAACAGTTTATAAATGTATAAGAGTTCTGAGAGAAACTACTAAGCTTTGTACTTGTAACCACTACACATTAGAACTGAAGTAACCATTAAGCTTGTTGACACACAATTTCTTATTAATAAATTCTTGTTAATTCCATCTCCTGGTGTGGTCTGTGGGTGTACCTGAGAACGTACTGGTGGCAGCAGATCAAAGAAGTTATCTGGAAGCCAAGTTGCTGGGCTGTAGTGCTGTGGGGCCTAAATAGTAAAGGCAAGACAGGAGCAGCAGCAGCAAGTGGTCGAGGATAACCTCACACCACCCCCTTGATTCTTCGTTGGTGAAGGCCAGCAATGCTCATGAAAAGCCTCCTGCACCTTTAACAGAGGGAAAAAACAAGTGTCCTGTGAGTTTTGTAGAGAGGGATCTGCCTGCTGTGATTCACAGGGGGGCAAGTCTGAGCATGACAAAGGAGGAGGCAGACAGGCCCAGAACCCAAGGGCTGTTTTAGGTTGTGGATGGCTTCTTAACCACTCTATCAATCAGCTCTTGCCGAATTTGTACATAACGACAAGCTACAGCATCCCCCTGCTACAGCTCAAATGTACAAAATGGCAGCCACAATAAAAAGCCCTGCAGGAAAATTCATGCATGGTAGCTTCTTATTCTGTGTGAACCAGCCAGTGTCATCCCATGGACTGGAGGCAAGCAACAGAGGATTAACTAGGGACAGCCTGAGTCTGGTGAGGCTGTGCCCTATTTGCTCTAAAGGACCACCTACTCTTAACGGTTATGTTTAGACATAACTCTAAAATATGGTTTAATGCACAGGTGCGCAGAAGATAGATCTCCAGAAGTTTTGGACTTCAACTCCCAGAAGCCCTTGCCAGCATGACCAATGGTCAGGAATGCTGGGAGTTAAAGTCCTAAAATCTAAAGATCTTCTTTCTGTGGCTCTCTGTTACAGTTGTGGTACGGTTATGGTACAAATAGCAACTGGTGCCGTGATAACAAGTTCTTCAAAAATGATATATGCTCTATAGCATGAGTGCACAACCTTTTGGGCTCCAAGGGTCTGCTGGGTTGGCATGGATCCCTCACATGCACCCTCATCCTTCACACGCATCCTTCACAACAACATTTACTCCATCCACACCATCCACACACAATACTCCCACACACCATTTGCTTCCCCACACACCACTCATACCACCACTACCAGCAGCAGCAGATCTTTGTCTTGCAGCTATAGCATCTAATCTGCAAAAAAAAAAAGGGGGGGGAGTGCTGTGGGAATGCTCTATGGTTTCCATAAAAGCTTTATTCCTAGATCGTCCCCAGACCATCATAGGAAGTAGGCAGGAATCTTCAAGTAGGGATGCTGTAGGAAGTCTTCTGTGGGAGGAACCATAGAGTCTGTTCTTAGAACATTTGTTCCCAGTTTTCACTATGGCCCTTTCCACACCATAGGGGTTTGGCGGGCAGGGAGCGGGCGAACCTGGAAGTAAGCACTTCCGGGTTCGGCACGATGAAGCTGTACCAGAATGCAACTGCCCGGGCTTCTCCTGGGCAGTTGCTAGTCATGGCGGCCATTTTTTGGGATGATCCGTGGGGAGCTCACGAGCGCTCCTCTGTAACTGTGGTGAGTTTTTTTAAAAAAAACACAACTCGCATGTGATTGCACGCCCCTCCCCACGCCATCCTGGAGATGGCGAAATCCAGTTCCCCCCTCTCTTGATGGCTTCAGAGCCTCGCGAGTAAGCGCAGCTGCTCCCAGGATTGGCAGGCACACCAGCCGCCCATCTCGCTGCTGTCCCAGGAACAGGGAACAAACCAGGATAATAGTATTCCCTGCTCCCCCATGAAAATGGAGGGCTGGCCCCTGCCTGCTTGCAGGATGCTCTGTGCATCATGTGAATTCTTTGCGAGCAGGCAGGGGCAGCCCTGGGAAAACTAGCTGGTGTGGAAAGGGCCTAGGTCTTATCCCTTAGCAAACATGCATAGAATTGAGTTAGGCTTTGTATGCTTGAAGGAAAAATGTCCAATTCCCATAAGAATTACATTTGTGGATGGGTGAGTGTGCACACATGTGCAACCTAGCCACCTAGCATATCCTAGATGCTGTTCCCAGGATCAAAAAGATTGTGCACCTCTGCTCTATACACAGTCTCAACCACCTCATATACAGCAGGAGCCCTCAATTTAGAATTATTGAAGGAATTGCAGTTTAGCTTGTTGTTGACTTTGTATTTTTCCTTCCATTTAGGCAATTCATCCTTGGCACACAACAAAGAGATTGCTTTTCTTCATGATCTCACTGTTTCCAAAGGTGATTCCAGCCATACAGTTTCCTAAAACCTTGCCCTGTGATGTGAATGATGCTTCAAAACCTTTTGTGACTGTGGATTGCAGTGAACGGCGCCTCATAAAATTCCCAAATGAAATTCCTACCAATGTTACGAACTTGACACTTTCCATTAATCACATCCCAGAGATTACCCAAAGTTACTTTGAGAATCTTACACACCTTCTGGAGATTGATTTCAGGTGCAACTGTGTGCCTGTTATGCTGGGACCTAAGGATCATGTGTGCAGTGAGCATCTAAAAATCCAAAATCAAAGTTTTGCTGGACTCCACAAATTGGAATCACTCTACTTAGATGGAAATCAGCTCTCTGCAATCCCTCAGGGTCTACCTCATACCTTACGTCTTCTAAGTCTTGAAGCAAATGCCATTTTTTCCATAAAAAAAGAAAATTTGACAGAACTTGGGGACCTACACAGTCTCTTCCTAGGGCAGAACTGCTATTACCGCAATCCCTGCAACATTTCATATGACATTCATGAAACAGCCTTTCAGGCCCTTAGTACATTGAAAGTGTTGTCCTTGAAAGCTAATAACTTATCATCGGTCCCACAGAACCTGCCATCCACTTTAATGGAACTGTACCTTTATAATAACATGATTCGCAATATCAGTGAGCATGATCTAATCAATCTTGATCATTTGGAAATTCTTGACTTAAGTGGTAACTGCCCTCGCTGTCACAATGCCCCATATCATTGTATTGAATGTCCCAATAAGGCAAGTATTTTCATCCATCCCAGAGCCTTTGACTCCTTAAAGGAATTAAAAACTCTGCGGCTGCACAGCACCTCTCTTCGTACAGTGAATGGTAGCTGGTTTAAAAATACTAAGAAACTTGAAGTACTTGTTCTTTCACAAAATTACTTGGCTAAAGAAATTGAGAGTGCCCATTTTCTAACATTTCTTCCTAACCTTGTAGACCTGGACTTGTCTTTCAATTTTGCACTGGGATCATACAGTTCACATTTGGCTTTGCCAGAAACATTTTCTAAACTTTCTAATCTGAAATACTTAAGGATCAGGGGGTTTGTTTTCAAGCAATTAGATGAACAGACTATAGATCGTTTGATTCCTCTTAAAAAACTGAGTGTGGTGGACTTTGGAACTAATTTTATAAGGAATGCTAACATTGCTATGTTTCAAAAATTACAAGCTCTTAAAATTGTAAACCTTTCCTTCAATAAAATATCTCTCTTTTCAAATGAATCCAATGATCGGCTTTATTCTCTCCCAAAACATTTAGCAGAAAGATATGATAGCACTGTCCTGCAAGATATGCAGTATTTCAGATATGATGAATATGGTAGAAGCTGCAAGTCTAAAAAGTCTGCTTATTCATTGCCTTTTGGCATTGAACCTTCTTGTAGCAAGTATGGGAAAACGTTGGATTTAAGCAGAAACAATATACTTTTTATCAACCCCTCTGATTTCCAGCAACTCACTTTCCTTAAGTGCCTTAACTTGTCTGGTAATGCTATGAGCCAAGCTTTGAATGGAACTGAATTCCAGTATCTGTCAAGCTTGAAATACTTGGATTTTTCTAACAACCGGATTGATTTGCTATATTCAACCGCCTTTCAAGAGCTGAAAGAACTGGAAGTTCTAAACCTTAGTGATAACAGCTTTTTTTTCAAAGCAGAAGGCATCACTCACATGTTGGGTTTTACCAGACATCTGGCCAACTTGACAACGTTGTTAATGAATGGGAATGAGATTTCTAGATTCACTGATAAAGGGATGGAAAGCCGTTCCCTCAGAACATTGGAATTTAGAAATAATCGCTTAGATGTTTTATGGAAGGATGGGACTACTGAATATTTCTCGGTCTTCAAGAACCTGAGCAGCCTGGAGAATCTGGACATTTCTGAAAACTCTCTGAGTTTTTTACCTCCTTATGTGTTTGATGGACTGCCTAAAAACCTCAAGGTGCTCAAGCTGGCCAATAACCAATTTAAGAATTTTAATTGGGGGAAACTTCCTGTGCTGAAGAATCTACTAGTCTTGGATCTTAGCAACAACCTGTTAGGTAAAGTTCCCCGTATTCTTTCCAACTGTTCTGGGATCCTTCAAAAGTTGATACTACAAAACAACAGGATCAAAATGCTGACAAATAATTTCCTCCAACATGCCTTCCATCTGACATATTTAGATCTCAGTTTTAATAAGATCAAAACACTCAGGAATTCCAGCTTCCCAAAGAACGATATTAAGAATCTGACGATGTTACTTTTACGCGGCAATCCTTTCAAATGTAATTGTGATCTTGTGTGGTTTGTCTTGTGGATCAAGCAGACAAATGTGACGATTCCTTTCCTGGCAACAGATGTGACTTGTGTGGGCCCACACTCATGGAAAGGTAAAAGTGTGGTTTCCTTAGACTTGAATACATGTGAGCTGGACTTCTCCAAGACCTTCTACTTATTTTCAGTCTCAGTCATAGTGTTTCTAATGACAGTCCCAGTTATAAGCTACCGATACTTCTGGGATGTATGGTATATCTATCATTTTTGCACTGCCAGTTTAAAAGGATATCAACGTCTATTTTCATCTGATGTTGTGTATGATGCCTTTGTGGCTTATGATAAGAAAGACCCAGCTGTAACCGAATGGGTCCTGAAAGAATTAGTTGAAAAACTGGAAGATCAGAGAGAAAAACAATTCAATTTATGCCTGGAAGACAGGGACTGGCTACCGGGGCAACCAGTTCTGGCTAACCTTTCTGAGAGTATACAAGTGAGCAGAAAAACTGTATTTGTTCTAACAAACAGGTACATTGCGAGTGGCAACTTCAAGATAGCCTTTTACATGGCACACCAGCGCCTCATGGATGAAAAAGTTGATGTAATCATCCTTATATTCCTTGAGAAGGTTTTGCAAATGTCTAAGTATCTACGCCTCCGGAAGAGACTGTGTAGTAGATCTGTCCTCAGCTGGCCAACCAATCCTCAGTCTCAGAGTTATTTCTGGCATTCTCTGAGAAATTCACTAGCAGCAAACCATGACTTGAGCTATAACAAGCTTTTTAAAGAAACGGTATAGCTTGGAAAGGCCTTGTAAGTTAAGCCATGCTAAGGGAATGGGATAAGGCTGAATCTCAGCCTCCACACTGAGGCGGTTTTAAAACACTGCAGGTAGAACTGAATAGAAGCAACTCATAAGCCACCAGACACATCTTCTGAAGCACAGGAAACATAGCTTGTTTGAGGAAAGAGCTGTAAAGTTTAGGCGATTAAACTTTTCAAATAAGTATTAGGATACACAATGAGGTTAAGACAGATTTTTATGAACTTTTAAAAGCCTGAGCTGGAAAAGGTTTGCTGCTTTAAGCTTCCTTTGCCACACTTTATAAGGTTTCATTGTGTATACTGTCCCCCCTCCTGCCCTCATATGCATTCTAGAAAGAGAAACAAAGTAAAATCCAGCATAGTCTTCTACCTTTGATGGTAGTATCCTTGAGGAATCAGAAGATGTTTTGCCCTGGCTGTACATAGTTGATTTACTAATGCTGTGTGGTGGAAATTGGCTATTTCCTTGAAATACTATAATATAGTGACTAGGGAATGGGATTTGTGTAGTCACTGATTCAAATCTCATCTCTTCTAGGAACTCAGTGGCATTAGGACAAATCTGAACCTCTCAGAACCTTGGCTTCTACCTATCCATAAGTAATTTGGGATTCATAATACTGATCATACCTTGTCGAGATAATACCTGAGTGTTGTTATTAAAATATTGTTGGGTTCATCATCTTTGAATTACTAAACATTTACAAAATAGATACGAATTTTAGCTAGAGCTTGGAAAAGCTACATCACAAACTGGAAGATCTCAATCCAGAATAAGCAGGATTTTTTTCCAGTTATGTTGAGTTTTTTACAGGAATTTTCCAGTACCAAAAGCAGTATATATTTATTTTTCTCTGTTTTGTGGAGGGGTTCAGATATGCCACAAACCAGTACAGCTTTCTTCACTGTTGCATTAAATTCTGCCTCCTGAATAGTGTCTCTTTGTGTTTAGAAATATGTGCTTCCTTTAGAATAGAAAAGGCATTTCTTAACACTGTTAAGCATTTTACTTTACTATGTTGTGAATATTGTTGTATTAGTTGTTTGTTTTAATAAACTTTATCCCAATGCTGGACCTTATGCTGTGTTTCCTTCAGTCTGTTTCTTCTCTCGTTCAGCATGATGAATTGCTCTCCCTCAGAATTCTGTCTCATGTTATTGGTATTCCTTCCAGAACTTTCTCCAGTTGGTCTGCTTTATCTATCTCAACCCAGAACCGGCCCAAGTCTTTTGCCACCTGAGATGGAAGTTTTGAATGGTGGCTGCTTGTCAGTAAAAAATTAAATTTGCTACTTGAGCATGCCACCTCATTCTACCTGGGGTGGCTGCTTAGGCATTGCCAAAAAAGAGGCTTTCTTCCTTAAGGGAGCTAGCCAGAAACTATCACTCCGGTCCTGGGTGCACTTTGAGCTCTTTTAAAAGCTTTTCTCATCCTACCTTATGTATGTGATTAAAATATGTATGTCTGTGTAATGATGACTCTCTCACATCACATGTCAACATTTTCAAAATAATAGTTATTTCATTGCAAAATGTATAACATTTGCCAATGGGGAAAACCAAAGATGGCAATGGCTTGAGCTGCCCCTCTTCAGATGAATGGGAGGTTGTATTGGGTCGTGCTGAGGATGTTACCACATGAAGAGCTTGAGAAGCATATGCTGCATTGCACACCTGTGTTACACAGCACTGTCAAAAAGCCAAAGCCCACCTGGTGCAGGTATAGGAACTTCAGTTTTGTGCAACTGAGGGGGAGTCTACATCAGCCATTTATTACAGGATTGTATCACAGTCATCACTAATGGGGCACATGACATTCACCTGCTCCCGCGGTGATCTCAGCTCCACCTCTCAGTTTTACCAGAATATCCCTGATTGTTCTTGTTGTGGTTTTTCCAGCTCTCTCCCCTTTGTGAAGTCATTGCTGTTTGCAGTGAGTTCTGGGCTCAGTGCACAATCAATCAGCTTTCGGGGGGGGTGCATGGGTATCAGAGGTGTGCGGGAGTAGACCTGTCCGCCATTTCTGCCACACATTTTGGATTTGTATCGGCGAGTTTCACCGCCAAGTGTGTTGTTGTTGTTGTTTTAATACAAGCCTATCTCTGTGCAGGAGCACATATTCGACGGAGTTCCTATCCCTCCATGTGTTGCTGCGTGTCTGCATTCGTGTGCACGCCTCACGAGTAATTAAAAACGATCTCTGTTCCGTAGCTGTGTCATGTGCCCAGCACTGCCCACTTCTACTGATCCACATGCGCAAACAGTGTAATGGGGCACACATGCTCCCACACTGGCACTCCTGAAGTTGCGGTACACATGAGTGCCGATAGCGGAAGCGGGGAACATTCGGAAGCATCCCTCTCCATGCCAAAATGCCTGCAGGTGTAGATTAGCCCTGAGACAGAGAAAGCAGCCCAGTTGGAGAATTGGTAGGAAAGAATATCACTACCAAGAGGAGCTCTGAAACAAAATTCTGAAGGAGTGTAAAGCCATCACAGCTGCTGGGAGCAGGGATTTTGGCATTTGCCTCTACAGCAACTACAGCTTATACTCTTTGGGAGCACATTGCAACTTTCTTGCTCTACTAGGCTTCCAATCTTTGTACTATTTTGCTTTTGGGCTTTATATTTGTAAAAGCACTTCTTACCCCTGGTTTTGCTGCTATTTGGTTGCTGCATGCTTGTATTCTTTATTATTTGAAATATTACATAATTTTTAATAGAAGCTACCATTTGAATGTTACCTGCTTTTGCTCTGATATGCATCTGGTCACACAGCCTGAACTGTGCACATTCTTGACAGCTGCTTGCACTTCAGATTGCTGTGTTTGATGTTGGTGCAATAAGATGTTTCGAGTATGGGATTCTCCCATGCTGCATTCTTCCGGTTTAAAAAAACAAAACAATGCTGGAATGACTTGTCATACTTCACTTAATTAGAATTGTTCCAAATGGTAGCAAACTCCTTATGAACCAACAATCAGGCAGGCATGGCTTTAATTCAGTCTGGCTTATATGGGTCTCTCTGAACAAGAACATCATCTTATATCTATCTGGGTGTGCTTGTCACTTTGACCTTAAGCATATTTTAAAAAATATATTGAAAAGAAAAATATTGCAGGGTCAAATCTGTTTTCATTCCACTTCCAGCTCCTCTGATTAAGCCTTCTGGAGCATTACTCTTCAACCTTCTCAGACCTAGGGCCCACTTTTAACCCCTAGTTGCAACATGGGGCTCACTTTTTAGTTTTAGCTTTTACTTATCTGTCTTCCTTTCTCCTTCCATCTGTATTTCTTCCTCCCTCTATCATTTTCCTCCCCACTCTCTCTGCCTTTCTTTTTAAAAACAAGATGAGAACATGGTGGTAAGGTGACCAGATTTTGGAACCCAAAATCACGGTCCAAAATGGCCACCCAAAGGGGGCATGCCCACCCCCCAAAAAAACATTTAAAAAATTTTTTTAAAGGCCCATGCAGGTAAGTGGGGGGGGGCTCCTCCTCCTGCCTCATGCTCCTTACCTGCAGGGGCGTCTGCTTCCCTCCGGTGCTCGAATCTACTGAGAAACAGGCTTTGCGGCCTGTCCCTCTGTAGAGCGCCGGGTGATGATGTCATCACCTGCCGCGCTACTGAGGGACAGGCTGCAAAGCCTGTCTCTCAGTAGATTTGAGCACCGGAGGGAAGCAGCCGCCCATGCAGGTAAGTGGGGGGGGCTCTCCTCTTCCCGCCTTGCATTCCTTACCTGCAGGGGCGTCCGCTTCCCTCCAGTGCTTAAATCTACTGAGAAACAGGCTTTGTGGCCTGTCCCTCAGAAGAGCGCCGGGTGATGATGTCATCACCTGGTGCGCTACTGAGGGACAGGCCATGAAGCCTGTTTCTCAGTAGATTTGAGCACCGGAGGGAAGCGGAAGCCCCGGCAGGTGGTGGTAGGGGTGTCCCCCCACCCAAAACCCCACCACCAAGCCACCCCCCCAAAAAACCCAGCCTGGACCTACCGGGTCTGCCACTGCTCTCCGCCGCCGCCGCATGATGCCCCGCAGTCTCGGTTTGCCCCCGCCGCCCCCCAGTTGGCCCTGATCACCCCAGGTTTCCCGGTTAGGACCAGGAAACCCCGGGCGATCTGGTCACCCTACATGGTGGTGATGATGCAGGTGGGACCCAGCTTTCGTTTGGCTATGAACCAACTTGGGTCATAGAATCATAGAATAGTAGAGTTCGAAGGGGCCTATAAGGCCATCGAGTCGAACCCCTGCTCAATGCAGGAATCTACCTTAAAGCATCCCTGACAGATGGTTGTCTAGCTGCCTCTTGAATGCCTCTAATGTGGGAGAGCCCTCCACCTCCCTAGGTAATTGGTTCCATTGTCGTATTGCTCTAACAGTCAGGAAGCTTTTCCTGACGTCCAGCCGGAATCTGGCTTCCTGTAACTTGAGCCCATTATTCCGTGTCCTGCATTCTGGGTTGATTGAGAAGAGATCCTGGTCCTACTCTGTGTAACAACCTTTCAAGTATTTGAAGAATGCTATCATGTCTCCCCTCAGTCTTCTCTTCTCCAGGCTAAAAATGCCCAGTTCTTTCAATCTCTCCTCATAGGGTTTTGTTTCCAGACCCCTGATCATCCTCGTTGCCCTTCTCTGAACCCCCTCCAGCTTGTCTGCATCCGTCTTGAAGTGTGGTGCCCAAAACTGGATGCAGTACTCAAGACTGGGCCTAACCAGTGCCGAATAGAGGGGAACCAGTACCTCATGCGATTTGGAAGCTATACTTCTATTAATGCAGCCCAAAATAGCATTTGCTTTTTTGCAGCCACATCACAGTGAGCCTATCTACACTACTGCTTTAAAACGGTTTATAACAGTTTAAACCGGTTATAAACCGTTTTAAAGCAGTAGTGTAGATAGGCTCACTGTTGGCTCATATTCAGCTTGTGATCTACAACAATTCCAACATCCTTCTTGCTTGTCGTATTGATTAGCCAAGTATTCCCCCATCTTGTAACTGTGCATTTGGTTTCTTTTTCCTAGTTGTAGAACTTGGCATTTATCCCCATTAAATTTCATTCTGTTGTTTTCAGCCTAGCTCTCCAGTCTATCAAGATCACTTTGAAGTTTGTTTCTGTCTTCCAGGGTATTAGCGATCCCACCCAATTTTGTATCGTCTGCAAATTTGATAAGCATTCCCTGCACCTCCTCATCCAAATCATTAATAAAAATGTTGAAGAGCACTGGGCCCAGGACTAAGCCCTGAGGTACCCCGCTTGTTACCTCCCCCCAGTGTGAACAGGTACCATTGATAAGCACTCTTTGAGTCCAATTCTGTAGCCAGCTGTGGATCCACCTAATAGTTGTTCCATCTAGCCCACTTTTCACTAGGTTGTTAATCAGAATGTCATGAGGCACTTTGTCAAAAGCTTTGCTGAAGTCAAGATATACTATATCCACAGCATTCCCACAATCCACAAGGGAGGTTACCCGATCAAAAAATTAGATCAGATTAGTCTGACATGATTTGTACTTGACAATCCCCACTAGTTGAAGATCAATATTCTCAATAATATGTAATTCTGATCATTTTTATTCTCTAATCTGTGCTTTCTCTGCTTATAGAAAAACTTTGCTGTTTTTGTTAGCCATATTTTTCATGACAACTTACCTGGTATGTGTTTCCTGGGTGTTTCCAAATCCAGTAACAAAGATAACTTCTCTGCATCAAACTAGAAGCTGGCTGCTTCCTGTTGTTATTATAGAGCCAGTTTAAGGAAGTTGTCAGTGTGTTTTAGTGCATCTGTATTGCGGTTGTTACAATAGCTACTACTTCTGCTTTTTACTGATTCCTATGGTCCTGCTCTTCCATTGATCCTGGGATCTTATGCACAGTTCCAGCAGCAATTTGGGATGAAAACCTCAACTTGCCATTCCTACAGTGTCCATGACAACACCCTTGGGACACACCAATCATGGAGCAGCATGCCAACACTATCTCACGTAAACCATGCATGGATGGATCCAGTTCACACAGGGTGACAAGCAAACACTCCCTCTCACTAAACATAAACTGCCCAGTACAAAGACTGCACCTGCCATACTCTAGTGCAGGCAGCAAGAGCTTATGAACTAGGAGGCTCCAGAAATCCCTGCATTAGGGTGGCTATGAGTTCTACTTCACAGAGGACAGTCCTCTGTTTGAAGGGCATCATCATTTTGAAGTCAGAGTCCAGTCTAAAGGTTAAAAAAATAAGGGAAGTGGGGCTTGAAGTTGCCCCCAAACAGTGAGCACCTGGGTAGCAGACAAAGCAAGCACACAGGGCACTTGGCAGAGAAATTAAGGCAGGGTGATGGCACAATAAAAGCCTCACTTGGAAAGACCCAAGATTGCTAATTCTCCTTGCCCTAAGAGGACTCCAGTGCCCTTGAAAACTGCATGACAGATAGAGAATTCTTTATCTTGGTACAAAGTCACCATGTTGCCTGCACCTTGGTCTACTGATGAATAAGCCCAGCCACTCATGCCCATGAGTGGCAGCAGCAGCAAGAGTGACTGAGGGTGGGAGATACATCACATACTGGCTAGGGTGACCAGATGAAATCCAGGTCAGGGCTCATGCAACTTTAACAGTTGTAGAGAAAGGGGAATTTCAGCCAGTGTCATTTGTATGCAATTAGCTCCTGGTGAAATTCCCTCTTCATCACAACAGTTAAAGGTGCATGCACTATACTAGAGTGACCATATACAAAAGTAGGCAGGGCCCCTGCAACTTTAACTGTTGTGATGAAGAGGGAATTTCACCAGGAACTAATTGCATACAAATGACCCTGGCTGAAATTCCCTTTTCTCTGCAGATGTTAAAGTTACATGAGCCCTGACCTGGATTTTATCTGGTCACCCTACTCTACACCAGGTTTTTATCCTGCAGCTTTACTGGGGCTTCTGCTTCCGGATTCTTTATGGGGTTAAGAGTGTCTCCTTTACATGGGCTGTTTCTCAGGGATTTTTGTTCTCTGCAAGTTCTATATGTTTCATTATACAGCCACTAGATGCTGCTGTGGTATAGCACAATTACAGAAGTTCATGCAGCTTGTTAAGGGGATAAGCAAACTTATAGAGGAAATGCTGCACTTTCTCTGATCTTAAAAAAGGTCAGGATAAAGGTCATAAAGCGCTGGAGTGGCCCTGGAGGCTGATGATGTCATGCAAAAGACACACAAACTTCCATGAGTGAGCAATCATAAGTGCATGATAATAGCTTCATGTAGCTATTATTAGACTCACCCTCTGATTTTATGATTATTCCTGGCTTTATTGTACAAGAAGTTATTCAGTTTTTTTCTGGGTGAAATGGGGAGGGGCCAGTGGACTATGCCTAGGGAGGTGTAATTAGACCCCTGGATTGTGAGGGTGGGCTTGGCAGGCTGGCTCAGCCTGCCTGACTTTGAAGGGAAAGATGATGCATGTACATGAGCCCCAGCATAGAGCTGAAGGAATGTAAAAAGCTGAGGAAGTTGGGGATACACATGTGCAATCTTCAGCAAACACTTTTGGGGAGGGGAGGGGAGGGGAAGGGGGTCTTCTTTTGGAAGCTCAATTTTAATGTTCATGTACTTCTGCATAACTTGAGGTTCCCATGGGTATGTGAAAACCTCTGTTTGTAGGTGGCCCAATTTGCTTCTAAAGCACTTAGCATACAAGAGTAGACCACAAGCCAGCACAAAATTAAGTGCACTAAGTCCACTGATTATAATTAAGCACACTTAATTCTGCGTTGGGTTGTTGCCAGTATGTTTAAATAATAAATAAACATGTCCATTAAGTCACAATGCTCATTTTTAATTTCAAGAAAACAAATTCAAGTTAACCTGTCAAAATTATGGGGAAACAGGTAATATTTTTGCATTTTCTTTGACCCACCTATTGCTTGTTGCGCTGGGTAGGAAAGCAAATTAAGATAAAACTGCACCAGCTCCTATAGTTGTTTATGCCAGATTATGGTAATTTAAGAAACAGTAAGAAGGTGAAGTAAGGAGTTATAAGAGATCTAAAATTCTCTCTCCCTGGGCTGAGTTCAGGGGGGTGTTCAGCCTAAGATACTGAAAGAGGCAAGAAGACCACTTTCAAATAACCAAAATCAGTTCCTTCGAGGGAAGATCTGTCTTCAGCCCTGAATTCACTAGTTGGTCTTGGGAACAAAAGCCTCTCTTGACCTCAACTTCCTATTTGTTTTTGTTTTTTAATGGGAATAATAAGAGCAATTCTCCAACTCATCCCCAGAAACTGGTTATAAGGATGAGTGAGATGAGAATAAGTAAGCAATTAGCATATTCAAGATATGTAGGACTGTTAGATAATATTAACACTTTGCAAAAACAAAATGCTAAAATGCTAAGGAGTGGCCTTTAAAAAAAAAACCTCCCTAAAATTTAAGACACTGTTCGGTTGTTGTTTTATCTCAGGTGTTTGGGGACAGAGGAATCATCTGATCAATTTCCTACTCCAAGGGGCAACACATGAGCTTTAAGCCTGCAGACTTAGTGGGACGAGTGAGAGTATACTTGATGCCCCCCCCTCGAAGTATCCCTGTTGACTTCCATGAATTGGAAGGCTGAATATCTACATGTCTGAACTCGTGTGGATTCCCTGCACAATTTAGAAGTGTGATCATGTAAGGTTCTAAATTAGGCAGGGAATCTACACATGTACAGTAAGCTCCTTGTTGCAGATATTCAGCCCTCCAATGCATGAGTGGTGATCGGCTTGCAACAGAGGGTCCAGAGCTAGCCAGCACATCCCCAAATCTCCCTCATCACACAGCCAGGGGAAAGAAATGAGCACGGCTATGGACTTCTTAACATCCAGATGCATTTCTGTTGACTACAGTGGGATGAAATTAGCATCCAGCTACACAAATACACTTCCATGAATGTATTCACACAATCATGAGTAAAGAACAAGCCTCAGCACTACAGGAACCATTGGTGCTAACTCAAAGGATTGTTATCCAGGCAAAGGTAAACTGTAGAGCAGCCTTCCCCAACCGGCTGCCTGCCAGATGTTTTGAACTACAACTCCAGCATTCCTGATCATTGGCCATGCTGATTAGATCAGATGGAAGTTCAAGTCCAAACCATCTGAAGCTTGGGGGTTTCAGTAGAATAGTTCTGGCATATGGCTAAACCAGTGGGGCTACTGACAATATAACCCATAGCTTTTTCTTTTTTCACAGAACAGAAATTAAACCTGTCCCATAGGATGAAGGCCACATGCAAATTGTAAGATGTCTTTCCTGACATGGCCTCTCTTTGTAAGATGTATAACCTGACTTTTTGCTTTATCATGAAATTACACAAAGTACAAAAAGAAACGCATTTACATCAAACCATATCAACAGATAACACAGAGAGACATAACATTCAGCCTTTTGATATTCAGCTTTTTGTTTACAATTGCGTGTGGCCTAGGCTGACCATATGAAAAGGAGGACAGGGCTCCTGTAACTTTAACAGTTGTAGAGAAAAGGGAATTTCAGCCAGTGTCATTTGCATGCAATTAGTTCCTGGTGAAATTCCCTCTTCATCACAACAGTTAAAGTTGCAGGCACTATACTAGAGCGACCATATACAAAAGAAGGCAGGGCCCCTGCAACTTTAACTGTTGTGATGAAGAGGGAATCTCACCAGGAACTAATTGCATGCAAATGACACTGGCTGAAATTCCCTTTTCTCTACAACTGTTAAAGTTACAGGAGCCCTGTCCTCCTTTTCATATGGTCAAGCCTAGTGTGGCCTAATCTGATACACAAGTTAGCTGACCAATACATAGATATCTTCATACAATATTACTAGTATGTACATTATATGGTAAATATGTGGACTGGAGTTAACCCTACCTATATTTACAATTCTTCCTTAAGCTTGTCTCCACCAATTACTACAGGACAAAAAAGGGAAAAACAGGTTCTCAGGATGCTAAAATACTTTATTTCAAAGCCCAACGAGTTTCGGCCTGTGTTGTTTTTAAAGGCCTTCTTCAGGGGGCTGAATATTAAAAATACATTAAATTATGTTTGCAGGGATAACACATAACATAGATAAATTATTAGATATGTTTAGAGGTTAGTTAGGCACATTGCCACAAAGGCTTATGCCCATATGTAAGAACCAGGAACATAAGAAATATTTTAATCAGAAGTGAATAAAAGAACATGGCAGGAGTTCACCCAATTTTTTACCAGGTGCTTCTATGCCCAAGGGTCACCATCCCTGTGAACACTGCTGCTACTGTAAATACACCCTCAAAGTCACCGAATTCAAAAATCCATCTGATCAGCAAAGATATTTCCTCAAATATTTCACCACCTGCAACAGCACTTTTGCCATCTATGCCATCCAGTGTAAATGCCCAAAGATTTATATAGGCAAAACAATTAAACCTCTGAAAAAACGTATAGGAGAGCACCTCAGCAACTTAAAGAACAACAGATCAGGTGCTCCTTTAATAGGTTACTTTTCAGCACATCATTCTTTTGCAGACTTAAAGTTTTGGGGCTCTGGAAACACTGAATAGACAAGACAATGAACTGTTATTAAGAAATAGAATGGATCCTGAGGTTAAAAACTCTAAATCCCAGTGGCTTGAACTTAGATCTTGAATTTTTGCCACTCCTGTGACTCAGCAATTACCTGCAGTGACTCCCACATAATAGCAATAAAGACAGCAGTAATTATGTATTTTGAGACCGTGCACTTATCACTGCTACATGGAAGCACCTAGCAGAGCCAAAATAAATGGGGAAAAATGAGAAAAAATGAATTAAAATATAAGGAGGGCCATGGAATGATTATTTTTCCTAGTCGCCAGTAATTATCATAGGAGACTATCATCTTGTTAGGAGTATTTCTGCAGACATCTCTTATCAACTAAGAATCTGTATATTATATGTTTGTTTAAAATGTTTTATATGATTTATACAATTTTTATTATTAATGTGTAATGTGGACAGGCCTCAGAGCCTTCATATTGTAATAATAATTATATATATATATAGGCCTTTGTGGTAATGTGCCTAACTAAGCTCTCTCTCTCTCTCTCTCTCTCTCTCTCTAACTATATATTAATTTATCTATGTCATGTGTTATCCTTGCAAACATAATTTAATGAATTTTTTAAAGAAGGCTTTAAAAACAACACAGGCCGTAATGTGTTGGGCTTTGAAATAATAATAATAATAATAATAATAATAATAATACATTTATTTATTTATTTATTACCCACCTCTCCCTCTGGATCGAGGCAGGGAACGACATTAAAAGCAAATGATATAAAATACATAAAACATATAAAAACTAATACATTATTAAAATACCAATAAAACTCTTAAAATTTGACTGGGTAAAGTATTTTAGCATCCTGAGAACCTGTTTCTCCCTTTTTGTGTCCTGATTTGGATGCTCTCCTTCTTTTGGTTTTTCCACCAATTACTAGCAGTATACCTTTGATCTCTCATGTGTTTCAAAACACACTTGAAAGTTTAATGACGTTCTTAATTCATGGTACAGCTGAAAATATTAACAGAATGTGAAAATATCAATGGAATTCCCCAAAGCAAAAAAAAAAAACAGAAAAAAGAAAAAGTTAGTTTCATTTACTGTTTAAATCATCTTCACCCCCTTTGTAAGTGACAAACATTAAAAACTGAACTTGTGATCCTGTGACAACCTCGTGCAAGTACAGATGCATGTCTTCTGGAATTCCTGTATTTGATAGTGTAAGATGCAACAATCTCTTTTGATAGTTTTTTATTTTTGTGAACTGCTCAGAAAGCTTCGACTATGGAGCAGTATATAAATGTAATAAATGGAATGAAATAGGAACTTTTTGTACAATAAAATCAGTGATTAGTAATAAAATCAGAGAATGGGATTACAACTCCCATCATCCCGATCATTGGCCATGCTGGCTAGGCTGATGGGAGTGGTCCTACAACATCTGAAGGGCCACAGGTGTAGAGAAGGGGGAAGAGAAAAGGGGGGAGAGAGAAAGAAATAGCAGAGAGAGATAAAGTGGGGGGAAGAGGAGGGGAGAGGAGGGCAGAAAAGAAGGGGATAGTAGCAGCCCCGTCTTCATGGCACTGAGTTGGCACTGCCTCCCTCCAAAACCCCACAGTTTTACTTACCCATGGTTCTGGCGGATAATCCCAATGCCAAGGAGGAAGTGCAGAGTTTCCAGCATCCATCCGGGTACCAGAGCCGCTCACCACGCTCTTCCTGGTGAAAAGTCAGGGTAAGTTCCTGACTTTTCAACCGCACATCTTTGCCTCTTTGGATGGCTTTGAATCTGTGGCTACGTCATATAACTGATGCAGTGTGGATCTGGAGCCACTTTGGGACAAAGATGACGTCAAGACAGCCCCTGTGTCCACTTAAAATAAAGAACACTGAAAAATGCACATAAGCCTGGAAGCTAAATCGTCTGCTGTAATTATGTTCCATACCTCCATCATAATCCTAAAAGAGGATGGGCTGCATTTGAAGGACCTGCAGCCTTTTACTTGCAGGTGAGTCTCCCAAGCAGCCAGGACTGGTTGTTTGCCATACTTTTGGAGAAGGCATGATCTTTGTGGCTGAACATTTTAGAACAGTTAGTTAGAGAGAATACCTAGAGAGGGGTAAAACACTTCGAAGTCTCTATTTGAAATGTTTTAAGAGAAATTACTGACTGAAACCATTAAGCATTGTGCCTGTAACCAATACGTTGTTGAACTAAGGAAACCATCAAGCTTTTGCTACCTGAGCAATCATCTAGTTAATAAATTACATTTAATTATATCAACTGGTGTGATCATTGGAAGTGTACCTGAGGAAGGTACTGGTGGCGGCGGATAAAATGAAGAAAGATTTGAGGGCTAGAGTGCTGGGCTGTGGAGCTGTGTGGCCTAAAAGAGTAAAGGTGGGACAAGAGCAGCAGCAATAAGCCTAAACCCTCAAACACATCATAAGCGGGGGGGGGGGGGTTAAAGTAAGCCCTGAGTGCGAGTGGCGTGGACAGCCCTGTTGTGTAGCCTGATGAGTGTCACGAGTGCAGGCAGGGCGTCACAAGTGTTGGGCATAGCGGTGGGATACGAGAAGTTCCAGTGCAAGCTGAGAGATACGTAGAAATCCTGTGCACATCACAAGTGTTGGCTTTAACTGAGAGATCCAGAACAGTTTACACGTGGTGTTCTGACAGAAATCACAAAACCAGTAGAGAATACACACCAGGTCTCAGGGGAGACAATAACAAAAAGAATTAACAAGAAAGTGAATGCAATTTTCCTCAGAAAATGGCAGAAATCTTAGCTTTGAAAAAAGATGCCCTAGTTGAGAGGTGCAAAGCTTTTAAGCTTAAGTATGAAAGAAAGACCTCAAAAGAATTAAAAATAATACTAATCAAACGTGACACTATTAAGGGGAAACGTTATAAGAATCCAAGTACAAATGACCCTGCTTATATAGAGACTCTGAGAGAACAAAATAAAATTAAAATGTTAAAATTAAAAGACAGAGAAAGACAAAGAAAAGCTGAGGCAGACAGATTACAAAAAGAATTAGAAGATAGAGAAAAGCAGCGCTCTGTGGAGGCAAAAAGACTAAAATTTGAGGTAGAACAGCTGAAAATAGAACAGTGATAAAGAGAAATCCCATAAATTAGAATTAGCTAAAATTATACTAGAAATAGAACAGCTTAAAGCAGTTGAAATTGGGGGGGGGGGGGAGACAAGAGAAGAATAAAAAAACTAAAATAAAAAAGTACCCAGAGTGACACCTAAAGATTTCATGGCTTTTAACTCAGAAGAAGATATTGAGGGGTTTTGACCACTTTTGAGAAGACTGATGAGAGTTGGGATGTACCTCAGAGAGAATTTGTAGAATACATTCCTAGCTTAGTGAGAAAAGAGCTAGCTGAGATATACCATAGTTTCTCTTCAGAAACACCATCAAGACAGTTAAATTTGATTTCATCAAGCCTAAAACAAAAAATCAGTCAAGCTGAAAAGCTGAGAGACTTGGTTTCTGAGGCAACCACAGAAGTGGGGGAGGAACTTGCTCCTAGGGCAGAGACACCACTTGCTGACCCTATCGAGTATAAGCAAGAACTGCAGGCAGACACCAGCCTAGAGTCTCTAAGACAGCAAGCCCAGCGTTCTGTGACCCCCAGTGTTGACGCAGTTAATGAGCAACTGGTGTGGGAAGACAGCTTACTTGATCAAATATGAGTGCCTAAGAACTCCCACAAGTCTAAAAAAAACTAATGAGTACAAGCATGCCAGTGATGCAGAAGATCATGGCCCCACTAAAAACACTCCATGCAGAACAACTAGCAAAGAGCTAGAAACCAGAAAAAGAGAGCTTTATGCAGAAGCCTAACTGTCAGAGCTCCTGACTTCATCCAGTTCTTCTGGGTTGCTACTGATGCAGCAGAGACCAAATTTGAAGCAGTGCTGCAAAGAAAAAATAAAAGTTACTATCCTATTGTCTTTCCAAGTAGAAAGCCAACAAGCAATAAAAAAAGCATAATGAGGAGGTGCCCCATCTTGTTGGAAGAGCAGTTTGGCAAAGTTAGCCCTGGTTCTGAGTTGTGGCACTACCACGTCGTGTAACATGTTTAGGTAATTGTTAGTATCCACAGTTGTATGGAAGAAAACCAGTCCTGCAACACCTTCACTGGATGGTGCACCCCACACTGGGACGCCTGGCTGGTTCAGTTGAGATGTGATAGTCAAATGAGGATTTTCATCTGCCCAATACACACAGTTATGCCTGTTCACGTGGCCTGACTACTTGAAAGAAGCCTCATCTGACCAGATGTTCTTATCAAGAAGGTCTGGTTCATTAGAGATTTGGTTACACATCATGTCACAGAATTGCAACCGATGGTCTGGGTCGTCCTCCAGAAGACCATGTAACAGTCTTGGACGGTACGGCTTCAATTTCAATTTACGCATTAAGCGTTGCAAGGACGTTCTAGGTATGGCTAGCTGCTTAGATGCACATCGTGTGGACTTTTTCAGACTGTTCACAAATGTCAGAGTGACTCTCATCTCATTTTCCTCTGTCATGGATGTCCTAGGACATCCAGATTTCGGTGCATTAGCCACTGCACCTGTTGCTTCAAATTTATCTCTAAGATGATAAATTGTCAGACGTGTTGGTAGAGGAGATGGTTCTTGCCATGCTGTGCACTTTCGCTTGGCATTTTCAGTCTTCCAGTACTGCTTTAGAATCCACTTTCTTTGTTCTTGACTCAAGTTTGCTGCCATCATTCACAATATCAGTAAAAACAAAAAAAACAAAAAAAAACACTAAACAACTGTACCTACTTTTGGGCCTCACTCCCCTCACTCTCCACTCTTCCCAACTGTCATTCTGACTCCATCCACACATCTTCTACTCACACATTTTCTCCCCCTCCCATCAACATTCTAAACAACTGTATACCTACTTTTGGGCCACCCGGTATATATATGTTTGGCTGACAAGAGCTTGTGAGGGAGAGAGTTATTGTTGACTGGATTAGAAGCTAGGAAGGGCCAACGTGTTTTATTATTTTGGTAAAACTAGATTGTGGGAGAGTGTGTGTGTGGATTTTTTAACTGAGAAGAATCTGACTAGAGTTAAGACTGGTCTGCGTGCTTGGTTGTTTTAGAACAGTTAGTTAGAGAACCCTCAAACACGTCATAAGCACCGGGAGGGGGGCGTTAAAGTAAGACCTGAGTGCTAGTAGCATAGACAGCCCTGTTGTGTAGCCCGGTGAGTGTCACGGGTGCAGGCAGGGTGTCACAGTGACCACATCAATTATTACATCAATCCCCGTGCTCAATTCAGACCTCTTTGTTAGCCTAGCAACCCACAGACCTAAGGAAAAGCAGCAAATTTAGAAAGTGAGGGGATTGGTGTAATGGTTCCACTTGCCACAAAGGCAGTATTTGCTCTTTAACTAACATAGGCCTCCTCCACACGGGGCGTTTAATGAGCCTTGAAGGCTCATTATAAATTTTACCTACACACGAGCGGAGCGCAAAACGGGCGTACAGGCGCGTTATCTCCCCGATAATGCGCATTTTCGAACGCGCGTTAAATAGCGACTTTTATTTTGCTCCGGCCGTTAAAGCGCATTTTCGCTGTGTGAACAAGCGATTATGCGCATTAACTACCTGGAAAGCGCTTTTTGGGCATCTTTTAATGCGCTTCGCCGCTTCTCGCCGCCTCCCGTGCAGAGGGATTGTGAGTAAATGCGCCTCCGCGATAATGCGCATAATCGCGGAACCAGGCGCAAAGGCGCATTCTTGTGGAGGGGGCCATGGACAAGATTAGGTAAGTGTGCAGTTGGGGCAGCAAAGAGAAGTGAGGGTCCCAAGAGATGAAGAGAAGGGGAAAACAAGGACCAAGGGAAAGTAAAGTGGAATGAAACCAGCTGAGCAGGCGAACTGGGTGTGGTGCTCTCACTCCACAAAAACCCATTTTTATTAGCACATTTCCATTGGTGGTGGGCATTTCACTGCTTTAATTTAATCAGGAAGTGTTATATTTATTTAACCAATATATTTCGTTGCTGGAAGAGGGAAACTGCCTGATGGAAAAACAACAACAAGGCTGCAATGCTAATTGGTTAATCAAAGTGGTGAAGTAGTTAAAGTTCTATGGCTTGTTTAAAAATAATGATTGGATACTGCCCCCAAGTCAACCTTTTGCTGTTTTGGAAAAACAGAAACAAATTGTAGCTACATCTGATTCTCAGTGCAGCTCTTTAAGTTGCATCAGTGGAGGCTGGTGTCTTTGATGTCAGTGGGGCAGTGAATCCGCTCCAGGTTTCAGTCAGAGTTCTGACTGAAATGAATTGGTTTAGAAATGCATATAGTGGGAGTGGTGGGGGCTGATCAGACTTCGCACCACAGAGGCGGAACTGAACCTTTTCCGCTCTGATGTAGTATTGATGAAAATTGCATCAGGATGGAAGCTACCATCGGTGCAATCAGAGAGCTTGGACATGTGAATGTATGAAGCTACGTAGCTAGTATTGACTACACCAGCCTTCCCCAACCTGGTGCCCTCCAGATGCTTTGGACTTCAGTCAGCACAGCAAATGATCAGGAAACCTGGGGATTGTGGTCCAAAATATCTGGGTGGCACCAAGTTGGGGAAACCATGGCCTACACTGGCTGGCGATGGCTCTGCAAGGTTTCAGACAGGGATCTTTCCCAACTCTTCTGGGAGATGCCAGAGATGAGAATTTCAATGAGAAACCCAAGTATCTCTTTCAGTATCTTGTATTTAGTTCAGTTCTCATAAGGCAATATATGGATTTCATATCCAGTGATGTCTACCCAGATATAAGTGTTCTCTGCAGTCACTCTAGCTTTTTGATGGATTGCAGATGCTTCTTAGGAGTATTTAATCCCTCCCATTTTGAAGTAATGATGATAGCTGCCTTAAAAATGCTTTTTTAATTATTCTTTGTTGTCTTCATCCCACAGTTTTGTCATCCTTGCAAAAATAAACACAAGACTTTCCCTTAAAGCTGGACTAACTACCAGCCAATGGAATAACTCCAGCATAATGGGTGAAGGCTATAAATATGCAGTTTGAGGAGCAAAAACTTTGTCTCATATTCTAAGCTGACTATGGATTAAAGTATCAGAATGAATGTTGCTCAAACTGTCAAAGGGCAGATACCAGGATTTTTATCTGTATTCAAATATATGCTTATTCATATTTTCCCCTGTAGGTGGCAGCAGTTCATTGCTGCAAAAATGAGATTTCTGATTCAAACAACCTAGCTATAACTCAGTATAGATTTGGCCTCTCTTTTTTTAGACTGTATCCCTCTCTCTCTCTCTCTCTCTCTCTCTCTCTTTTTCTGTGTGTATGTGTATGTATGTGTGCATCTTTAATCTGGTCCACAATATTAACAGATTAGGGTGACCAGATAAAATCCAGGTCAGGGCTCATGTAACTTTAACAGTTGTAGAGAAAAGGGAAAAAAGCCAACAAACCTGCAGGAGAGGGAGGCCTGCTGCCCGGGGGAGAGGAAGGGCTGCCTGCTGCCAGTCCACGCTGCTGCTGCTGCTGTCATACCATCACCACTGCTCTTCCCGGTGGACTGCTGCCTGACTGCCACTCCCTGCAGGACCAGGCCCCCAGGTACTGAGCCAGCTTCTGTGGACAATTACATCTGTCCCCCTCCCTTCCTGGGAGGGATATTTAAGCTGCTGGCTGAGGGGGCCTGGGAAAGCCAACAATCCTGCAGGAGAGGGAGGCCTGCTGCCCTGGGGAGAGGAAGGACTGCCTGCTGGCTTTTTGTTTTTGTCTTTGTTTGTTTTTGTTTTGTTTCCCTTTCCCAAGGCTTGAGCTATGTGCCTGGGAGGGAGGATACAGGGCCAGGGGGGGGATCTGAGGGGTGCCCCATCAGTGTAGTGACGGGTAGAGGGAGATATGGCGTTGTGAGGAGGACTTGCCAGGTAAGGGGAACAAGGCCCAGACAGTTAATGGCTGTGCCTTCTTCCGGTCCCCCTCACATCCACAGGCTTGTTGGTTGCCCTATCAGCCAGCCCTCAGGCCTCCAGGTGCTGCTTTTAAATGCCAGATCAGTGCATAATAAGATCTCCCTCATCCACGATTTAATTGTGGATGAGGCAGCCGATCTGGCATGTATAACCGAGACCTGGGTGGGAGAGCAGGGAGGAGTTAGTCTCTCCCAGTTATGCCCACCGGGGTACTTGGTTCAGCATCAGGGTAGACTTGAGGGCCGGGGAGGGGGGGTTGCTGTGGTCTATAGGAATTCCATCCCCCTCTGTGGGCTCCCTGTCCATGTGACTACTGGTCTGGAGTGTTTGCACCTTGTAAACATACTCCAGGGCATACTCTAGATCTGTTTTTTTCGACTGGACATGGAGATGGGGATCTGAAAGTGGGGGACTTTACATCAACCCCTCTGTCATGGTCAGATCACCACCTGCTGAGGTTCAGACTTACAGCGGCTTTTCCCCTCTGCAAGGGTGGGGGACCTATTAAGATGGTCCACCCCCAGAGGCTAATGGATCCAGATGGTTTCCAGAGGGCTCTGGGGAGTTTTCCGGCTAATAGGGCTGGCTCTCCTGTCGAATCTCTGGTTGATTTGTGGAATGCAGAAATGACCCGGGCAGTTGACACGATCGCTCCTGAGTGCCCTCTCCTGTGTAGAGCTGGTACGGCTCCGTGGTATAAACAAAACAGGAGACGGCTTGAGGGCAGATGGAGACGAACTCCTGATGGATGCAATCAAACACTGGTAAGTGCTTATGGTAAGCTGTATTCAGGGGCAGTGAGGGCAGCAAAAAAACAATACTTTGCTGCCACTATTCAATCATCAACCTGCCGCCCAGCAGAGCTTTTCAGAGTTGTCCGGGGGCTTTTACATGCTGGCCCCAAGGACATGCTAGAACAATCTGAGGCCCGCTGTAATACATTTGCTGGGCACTTCCAGAATAAAATCTCTGGCATCCGTCAGGACTTAGACTCCAGTGTTATAGCAGGTGAATCTAGTGAGGTATCCAGAGCGCAGGCTTGTCCTGTTTTCTTGGATGAGTTTCAGCTGGTGCAGCTCGAGGACGTTGACAAGGTGCTTGGACAGGTTCGTGCAACCACTTCCATATTGGATCCTTGCCCCTCTTGGCTCATAAAGGCTAGCAGGGATGGAACAACTGGCTGGGCCAGGGAAGTGATTAATGCCTCTTTGCAAGAGGGAGTGGTCCCAGTCCTCCTGAAAGAGGCAGCAGTGAGACCACTCCTAAAGAAATCTTCCCTGGACCCTGAAAATCTTAATAACTATAGGCCAGTAGCAAATGTTCCATTCCTGGGCAAGGTCCTGGAGCGGGTGGTTGCGAGCCAGCTCCAGGCACTCTTGGATGAGACCGATTATCTGGATCCATTTCAGTCGGGTTTCAGGCCTGATTTTGGTACGAAAACAGCCTTGGTCGCTTGCAATTGTCTATCTGCATCATATTTGTATTTATGGGCAAGGTAGACCATGGCCTTTCCCCCACTGGAATAACAGAAGGTTTTGTCACTGTAATAACAGGGCCCCAATCATTTTCTGTTGCATCTGAATAAATTTTGTTATCAAAGTACTAAGCCACGTATTAAAAATATTTATCATTTCTGATTTTAAGCAGGTTAATTTCTTTTCATTTGCAAATAATTCAGTATCTGTTATAGGCTGACCAGATAAAATCCAGGTCAGGGCTCATGTAACTTTAACAGTTGTAGAGAAAAGGGAATTTCAACCAGTGTCATTTGTATGCAATTAGTTCCTGGTGAACTTCCCTCTTCATCACAACAGTTAAAGTTGCAGGCACTATACTAGAGTGACCGTATACAAAAGAAGGCAGGGCCCCTGCATCTTTAACTGTTGTGATGAAGAAAGAATTTCACCAGGAACGAATTGCATACAAATGACACTGGCTGAAATTCCCTTTTCTCTACAACTGTTAAAGTTACATGAGCTCTGACCTGGATTTTATCTGGTCACCCTTAGGGATATAACTATGACAGTTTCAGAGCTAGCATAGTCGCCCACCCCCACTCCCAATTCTGGGACATGGTTTGAGAATTAGATGAATTTGGCTCTGGCAGATACAAAGCCTTAACAGATCTGCCCTGACACACTCATGGGGAATAAAACCTTTTTGCTCTTAGCAACAGCAGCAGCTATGGAGTGTTCAGCATCCATTCAAAGGGAGGAGTGTTGCAGAAGACCTCACTCTCCCCCTGTGGAGAGGGCGCATGGTCCACAGACACAGTAGAAGTGCACCCTAAATACGATATTATTAGCATCCATTCCCAAAATAAAAAAGTGTATGTTTGGTCCAAGCCATCAGAAAAATTCCAAACAGGAATAGCCACACGATACATGTACAGAGGTCAACTAAAACTCACAGAGCTTTTAAACGCAGACTCAATTTTAAAACAAAAAAGGACAGAAGAACAAATGATGTTGGTTACGATTTTGGCAGAATCCCAGTTTGCAAAATAGTACACTATTAAATGGTAATTCAGGAAGCTCTTTGCAGACCATACAGGTTATCCCGATGTATAGTGGGGCAAAGAAGCAATGGCAGTTTTCCCGTTGAAAAGTATAAACGCCAGCAGTTATTTAAATCTGGGACAGACTGTTAGTGAGGGGTGGGGGTATGTTCATTATTTATTTATTTATTTAGCTTTTCTGTACAAGGTTTTAATCAGCTGTTAATCTGCTATATCTACTTTCAGTTTTGTGGGAGAATTGAGATCTGAGCACTACTCAAGAGTGTCTCCTTTCCTGCTTTTCTGCTACATACCTTCTAGATGGCACTGTGGTATAGAAGAATAGTGCAATTTCACAAGTGAAAAAGTGGTTCCTTTCACTTTCACAATTAAATGCTGCATTTTCCCTTTTCTAAAAAAAAAAAACTTACCAAAAGTACTTGTCAGACATAGAAGTAAAACTGGAGGGTCACAATGTAATCCAAAGAACTGTGAGTAGGGAATAATGAATGCACAATAAATGCCTCATGTAAAATATCCCTTATAGACCTCTGGATACTACAGGAAATGGATTTTAGGAGTCTTCTTAACTTATGACATGTCCAAAGTCAGAATTTTCTTTACTCTTTTGTACTGAAACCAACCGTGACCAAGGCTACTTCCAGACAGAGGGCGTCTAGCACTACCAATTAGAAGGCACTCTGCAATGCACACTTTCTGTGAGTTAGTAGTGGTGGCATGACAAACAAAACACAATATACTACTTCAACCCTTCTCCAAACTGGTGTCCTCCAGATGTGTAGTCCAACACATATGGAGGGCACCAGGTTGAGGATTGCTGTACTACATAATAGGGTGTGATATTACAGGCTTGGCATAGGCAGATGTGCAACAGGTTCTGTCAACAATTGTCACTGGCAACAATGGTAATCTGTGTAGGTCCTCAGTCTGCTCCTGTGGCTAGAGTGTGTGGCTTGGATGTGGTATGCTTGGCTTCGAGAAACATCTGGCACAGAGTGCCATGCTAAATGTGCTCAGAGCACCTCTGTATACTAATGACTCACTCAAATATAGGAAGTGCAACTCACTTCCGACATTTATACATTTATGCAGGAGAGCTGCACGGCAGGTCCCTATTTTGAAGATTGAAGACATTTGCGGTTGCAGGAAGCACGACTCATTCACAGTGCCTGTGTTCAGGCATATAATTAACAGCCAAAGCAACACACATTGTGTGGCCTTGCAAGTCACCGAGTGACTCAGCCTAGTTCCCGGCAGATAAAATGGGAACAAGAGAGACCTTTTGTTCTTCTGCAGAAACAACCTCAGAAATGGGCAGCATAATCTATGATAAATTCCATTTGCTATCAGGGACACGTTCCCAGGCCTGTCAAGTTAATCCATGATAAATTAAGCATGTTGTATAAATAATAAAGAGGAGGATGAGAGGTACAGTCAAGACCATGGAGACACTGTATAGGAAAGAGCATTTTCCTTCTGTTTTTACAGTTGCATGAATGCCTAATAATACTTTACAACAACCCTGTAAGGTAGGTCTCTAATATTATCACCCACATATTGCAATTGAGGGGCTGAAGCAGAAAAGTAATAAATTACCTATGGTCTTCTAGCAAATTTGTGAATGGGGTAAAATTTTGGACCAAATGTCCTCACTCCATGGCTCACATTCTTCACCAGCTCTCATCTTTATCCTATTGGTGAAGTTTAAAATATGTGAATAACCTGTGGTAATTTTATATCTATCACAGGGGCCTGTTACTCTACCTGGAGACAGTGGACAGCAGGGGAATATGTGCTCTGAAAGCAAACATACACAGTCCATTTCTGAAATAGTTATGTGACGAAGAATGTGATGTGTAGGGTGCCTTTATCAGAGGCAAATGCCATAGTTGAATGGTCAGGCAAGGAGCAGCCTCGTGACAAAATGGGTGGCATTGCTTTGTCAGCATTGCTGTGAGACAGCTCCAGAGTAATGAGCAAATGCCTGCATATCTCTGAGGAACTAGCTATTTCAGAGTAGGAGGACAGATGCTAGGTCTATAGCTGTTGGGAAGCTTTACTTCCTGGAGTTCCCCACCCACCTGGTTCTATGCTAAGCATTTGAAATTGTAGTCATGCACACTGAAGATAGAGCAAGTCCAATCATACTGCCCACATTCTTTTCCAAAAGAGGTTTTTCTTGTCCCTTTGGACAATGCTCTCCTTCCTATGACTTGCCTGTGAATTGTATACTGAAACCAAGGCAAAGCCAGCTTTATCTTTTGAAAGATAATGGGCTAAATATGGTGATAACAATGGTCTATTCTTCTCCTCCATTGTCCTTGCTCTATAAACTGTGAATATTTACATTGGATTTGTGTTTAAAACCTAATTAGCTCTGTTTACAAGCAAAGGTGTGGGAGGAGATATTCTATTCAGTTCTCATGTGGAGACACAGACCAGTGTACACATTGGTCCAAGAAATGTGTGACAATGCAGGATCTGTATTTGCAGCAGAACCAGGAAGGGAGGTTTTGTGGATTATGCTTCTCAGGTGACCATTTTTATTCACAGCAGGGCTTTTGCAAACCAGCCTTCCCTGAAAAGACTAATGATTATTCACATGCGAACACTCATTTGTGAAGTTCTTTGTGAAGTTCTCAACTTGTTGTCATTTTCCAGTATGAAAACACTGATGGATATAAAGATCAATACACACACACACACACACACACACACACACACACACACACACACACATGTACGTGTGTGTGTGTGTGTGTGTGTGTGTATGAGATAGATAGATAGAGAGAGAGAGAGAGAGAGAGAGAGAGAGAGAGAGAGAGATAGGAAACACAGTGTAATTGGGCCCAGGCACAAGTGGATTATTAGATTTCCAAAACAAAATCAACAAACCAACAACAAGAAGAAATAGGAAAAAAAGGAAGTAATTCGATAAAAAGAAATACATTAAGTTTAAATCTAATTATTGACAGTGGGTAGTACATTTGACATCTATTCATTTCTACCAGTAGATCCTGTTCTACCTTTTTCCCACCCTTGGTTTCATGCTATAAGAATGAACAAGTATCTTAACATCACTATAGGAAATGTTTGAACGGCTTGCTTACAATGTATCCTATTCAGACAAGGAAATTTCAGGGCAGATGTGAAAGTATTTGTACACTGTGTATATTGAACTGGCTCTTTGGATCTTGGCCATTACTCAAAATTAAGTCTAAGTTATTTCAATGGGTGTTAGTTATTTTTAAGAACATGAGAAGTTGTCTTAGGCTGATGTGGTCTACACTTCATGACAGCAATGCCTAGGTTGTTCAACCCAGGAACTGACCAGGATAAGCAGAATATTCAATCTGTATACAAGCTATTTCTGCTTTCAGTTAATCCAGGAAATCCTGTTTTTTGGTTATTTCATAACATGTAAACCCAGAAATTCTGGGTTGTTTGTGGATTAAACAATCCAGGGTTAACCCATGGTTTGTTGTATTAAGTTTTGGTTGTTTAACCCATGTAAACAACCACAGTTTCGCATGTCACAAAACAACCCAAGAATGGGGCATTCCTGGGTTAATTTAAAGCAGAAATGTCTTGCGCATGGCTTGTAAGCTCCACTTCTCACTGGCAATTCCTGGGTTAAAGAAGAAATAAACACGCCAGGAATTGCCGCCATGAGATATGAACTGGGTCACTGAGTCAGACTGTTGATCTATCTATCTCAAGATAGGCAGTGGCTTTCCCAGCTTTGTCTGAAGATGCCACGGATTACATCTGAGACCTTTTGCATGCAAAGCATGTGTTCAATCGCTGAGCTAGAGTTCTTTCTGCAAACCCTTCTGCATCACTGTTCTACCTGCTGTTGAGCTATAGTCCCTTCCCCTAATGGAACACAATAATACCCCTAATGGAACACAGTAATACTCAAAGCTTTTTGGGTGTGTAAAGTGCTTTACATAAATTATCTCAGAAATTATTACAACAACCCTGTATTGTAGGTCAGCATAATTTCTAATTAATTTCCTAAATGAAATGTAAAAGAATGAAAGAAAAAAAGATGCCAGAAAAGATCATTGATCAGAGAGGATACGCAGCCCAGGAAACACATCTAAAAAAATCACCATGTGCTCCATTAAAGAATAAAAATCCAGCGGGTTTACAACATAGACAGATAAACCTCATTTTGGTGCATTGGAAAGTAGATTTGTAGGCATGACATGAACTCCTATACAATAAGGGGCTGCATGCAGATGAGGTGTCTGCCTAAGTCAGTTTGTTATGCAAAATGTAAGGTTGCCAACCAATCAAGGAAAAAACCTGCCTGGCCTGTCCCCTGATTGAATAGTCAGACTTGATGTGCTGCCTGATCCTACACATGTTTTATTATTCACTTTATTTAAGGAATTTATGTTATGGCCTTCAACTGGTTCCTAGGGCAGCTGACAATTTTTTTTAATCACAACAAAACAAATTAAAAGGAACATGAACATTACAACACTATGGTAATCAAGAACAGTAAGCAGAATTATAAATGAATCATGAAAGCAATCTAGTACTGGGCTGAAGTATTCAGGAGGACAGGCCAATTTCATAGATTTTGGGGAGGCAGGGCAAAAACACCCCCAAATACTGTAATAATCTTTGGGTGTGGGTGAAGCTATAGAATTTTTGGTCTTACCTTTAAATATAAGATGGCTGAAGATTCCCCCCACACACACACACACACTTTTTCCCCCAACCAACCAACAGCCACCACCCCACCACCAGCAAAGCTTTGTGACACCTTCAAGCTTCTGGCCACACCATGTTCCTGGGGCAGAATCCCCCTGCAAAATGATGCCATGTATTTACAAAGTGTTGCTCCCTGCAGCTTTCTTGGAGAAAAAAATAGCTGCCCTCATTGTAGCCAAACTAAGAGTTGGAAGGGGCTTATGGAAACTTCTGAAAGAGAGTACGGTACACATGGCTGGACTGGAGCACTCCATGTTGCAACACTTTGTTGCAGTTCTCACTTGTTTTAAGGCACAATCGTATGCATGTTTAGACAGAAAAAAAGGTCTATGACTCCCAACATGCTGGGAGTTGTAGGACTTGTTTCTGTCAAAACATGCATAGGATTGGAACCTTAATATGTTCCATATATGGAGTTCAACCAATGTGCTTATGTGCTCCGTGCTACTGACTGCAGGTATAAGGGAGTAGGCTGAGCTTAAAAACAACAACAATTATGGTATTCCACAGTCTCTGTGAGGATGAAGGGTCAAGGCTCACAGTCAATAGATGATCACGGAGGTCATCATATTGTGGCCAAACTTTTCCACAGCAATGCAGCTATGTAGGAATTTATTTCATCTTGTGCTATCTTTTCAAAAAATACTTGCAATAATAATAATAACAACAACAATGACAATAATATACACCACTGGCTATCGAAGTTAAAGAACTATGGCAACAGGAAATGGTCATAGTTATTATGTTAGTCACATCAGTCACCAGCATCACATCAAAAACTATTCAGAAAACCTTCAGAAACTGGGCCTACCAAAATACATCCACACCAACATCCAGAATGGAGTCAAAATTAAAATATGCTTAATAGTCAGGGAATTTCTGAATCAGTAAAAGACAGCATGACTTGCAAAGCCCGTCATGTCCTTCTAGAAAAAACAACATGAGTGAGAAACAAGAAATAATAATAAAAGATGTAGTAACATCTGCATTTTGATTTTTTGTTTTATTGTTTTTGTTTTGTTGAAACTTACAATAAAAACTTGATGATGATGATGATAATACTCATGAATTCCACCCTTCCAGCATATATTGAAGGAAAGGCCAGGGGTACAAACCTATGCAAACCTTATTCAGAAGTAAGACCAACTGCATTCAATTGGGCTTGCTCCCAGGTGAGTGAGTAAAGGATTGTAGCCTGATTAGAGTTTCCCTCTCTATTGAAAGAACAGAGTTTGGCTCCAGTTAACCTATCCAAACAAATGGACTCTTCATGAATAACTGGATTGTGATTTAACAGCATGAAGGCTCCTTCACCGATAGAAAATTGCAACTAGACTTCTCCATCCTTTGGTCTAAACAGTAAACTTCAAACATGTCAGAATTACTTATTAGCTGGCACATTTTTAAAAAAGGACACTTTGTTCCTCTTCCTACGCTGGCCAGAAAAAAAATCTTGAAGCAAAACCAGACACAAATGAGTTGGGTTGAAGAATGGGAAGAGCATATCTATGCTTCCCTCCTTCCCCACCCCAATTTCTTTTTGCAAGCTGTGGAAATCTCCCTTCTCTACTCTTTTCACCACACTGGATCATTTATCAAGGATTTTATAATTTTAGGAGCACTCCTATCACTGAGATTTCATTAACCGTGTACTTTTTTCAGCCTTTGTCTAGTGCTGTCAAATTCTTTCCCTCATGGGTTTTTTCTACCTTTAGCAGCGGTATGAATGGCAGTAAGTCAACAGGTGAAGCCCTATTTCATCACTACATCTCCTAGGTAGGCTGTGACCTTGGTTAAAATATTTAAATATTAAAATGGTTAAAATATTTCAATTTTAACCATTTTTCACCTGGTAATTGCAGCAAATCAGGATACTATTAAAAGCATATTAGTGTGCCTTCACTAGTATCCTGATTTGTATGCTGTGATTTCATGTTTCCTTTCATGGTGAGTTTCTGCCTCTCTTAAGGTTGTTAAAGGCATAGGAATGCAACCAGAAAAGAGATGACTGCATGGTCTTTACTTTAGTAGAAACATAGTGACCACAATTTTCTATTTATTGTATTTGTTTTTGCATATTTATTTATTATAACTATTTTTATACTGCTCTTCAATCACATTAACAGGATGGTTTACAAAAAGAATAAAACAATTTAGATAGATAGCTTTATCCCATTCTTCCACAGAAGCACTTCTAGGGCAGCTAGCAAAAATCAATGTAAAAACACACATGCAAACACGATAAAACCTTAAAACAAGACATTCAAAAGAAGACAAGAATAAAACAGCTAAAATGTTGCAATATAAAACCTATATCATCCCTGGTCTAAAGTCCTTGGGAAATTAAAGGGTGTTCACCTGGCACTGAAAAGACAAAAGAGTAGTTCCTGGGAAAGCTTCTCCAGGAAGAGCATTCTAAAGGTGTGGTGCCACAACTGAGAAGGCCCTCTTCCCATCCACCTTGCCTCATCCCAGATAGCAGGGATACCAGGGGTATTATAATGGGTGGGGTGCAAGAGAGAGAGGCTTGGTTTAAACAATGGAGGGGGGAAGCAGTTGTGTTGATTGTGTCGTGTGTCGGGCGACACACAACGCACACACAACTGACAGTATGCTATTTTGGTGAATTAGACAATGGGGGAAAACAATGGGCTGCTCCGTTGTTTATCCTGAAACCCGTTGCTTAAAATGTCATGTGTCAGGATCCCCCCCCTCTCCGTGTACTATTCCAGTCATTCATAGAGTTCCCCTGCAGGAACAACCAAAAATCCCCAGCCACTCTATACAGCTGGCAGAACTTGAAGTGCATGTTGGGATAGGAGAGGAGGACTGAAGGAGGGGGGGAGGGAGGCACACCAGCAGCCCAGAAGGATGTCGGGACTTTCAGCTGCACGATGGGGAGAGGGGCAACATGTTGTGTGTCAGGCACCAGAAAAATAACACACGGTGAGTGTGTTATTAACACTTCCATTGCCTAATATGTCATCTGAACTCTCCCAGAGAGAGAGAGAGAGAGAGAGAGATTGGGCCTTGTTCTTTTGATACAAAAAGAAATAAGCATTATATGGCTACTTGCTTACTCACCACACCACCGACACAATAGGTGATGATGCACCAAATGAAACTCCACTTACTAGTCATCAATAGCATCTCCTTGATAGCAGTCCTGTGCCTGATCCTGCCTGGGGCTGCAATGGTGGGGAAGGTATTGCCAATTCCTGGCAGATACAGTTCATGATGGATAGAATGTGTTTGATCAAAAGTGGTGTAACTTGCCTGCTCTACAGTGATCTCCTGACACCACACAAAAAGCTTGTGTGTTCCATATAAGGATGCATTGCCTCCACTATCAGTTTGTCCTTCTGGTGTTGGCACACGCAGAGGACAGACAGGAAGCCACTCCATACTGGAGAAGCAGGCAGCCACTGGCTTTTATGGTGTATGAAACATTATCCATAGCAATGGATTTTAGACCTTTTACTGTCCTGTCACGGGGCTGGCCCACCATTAGTCAACTGTTAGGAGAGCCACCTCACACAACTGATTTTAGGTATCTCAAAAAATTACAAATTGTTATTTATTATTACTGTATTTTTAAAGCCATGGAGAGGAAGAGGTGTTTATCAGATATTCTGCATCAGGTGCAAAATAATTTGTTTGTTCTTGAGTAGTATGTATCTTGACCTGGGGTGGGGACATTTGTTGCTCCACCTCAGGCAGAAAAATCCCTCTACAAGAATTCGGTTTGGCGCTTGGTTGTCCGATTATGCGCATCTTCTCACAATCACTGTTACGATAATGACTGTACGGGGGAGGCGGTTAAGCACATAACTGGTGGCCCAACTGGTTGTTTGAAATGTGCTTTAAAGTGGCTGAAATGCAGAGAATCACTTGTTTACATGGTGAAAATGCTCTTTAACGGCTGCAGAGTAGGAAAACTCGCTATTTAACGCGCATTTGATAATGCGCATAATCGGAGAGAAAACACGCCTCTACCCCCGATTTGCGCTCTGCTCTTGTAGAGGTAAAAATTTTAATTAGACTTGAAAGAGCTTTAAACCTCTCGTGTAGAGGCACCCGATCAACTCTGCTTCCTCAAAACCTTTTTCACATCAACTTGTCTGCCAAGTAATATCTACACATCTTCCATGGAACTCTTGGAGGTACTAGCAAAGGATTCTGGGAAAAGGCAGCCTGTCTGCCATTCCTTCTGTTGGAGGACAGAGCTGTGTGCACCACACAATCTGCCCTGCAGCCCCTAAACTGGCCTGCTGCCCTCAGGTGTAGTGGAAGATGCTATCCCATCACCAGTATTAAAGTAAGATCAACTAGTCAGCTTCTGTATGTGGAATGGAGGAGAGGGTGCCATCTTACCTTCACATAAGGTAGGCTAACCAGATAAAATCCAGGTCAGGGATCATGTAACTTTAACAGTTGTAGATAAACAAATGACACTGGCTGAAATTCCCTTATGTGGTCACCCTAACATAAGGCAGCAAAATGTCTTGGGACAGCCTTGTGCCTATTTGGTCTTACTGACCATGCCTATTTGGTCTCACACTTACTCTGTGTGAACAAGAATGCAGCCTAGAATGTGTCCAACATACCCCTAAAGCTAGGTAGTGCTAGGAAACGTTCGCTGTAGTAGTAGGAAAACTTCTCAGGGAAGTGTGTCATTCCTGAGTTTCTCTTTAAAGAACTCTTGCTAAGCTTCCAAGAAGTTCCAGGAGACCTATGAACATTATTTGAGAACAATTGGGTAATTGAGTGCCCACAAAATTGCAATACAAATAAGAAGCCCCAATATCGAAGGGGGGAAAGTGTTTTCAAATTACTCCCTTATTAGAAACCCAAATTCCTAGTCAGTCAAGAAGCATCTGTTCCTACCTTATTATGCTAGCATGAAATTTAACAGACTACACTATGCTACTATTGAATTAAATTGCTTAAGTTCATATTGGTTTAAATTCAACATAAGAATGTGTTGACACAAGTAATGAACAATTTCACATCGGTATCCAAAATGTCTTAATCCAATATTCAGTTTACAAAGTCTTGTGATCACCTAAGTTCAGCCTCAAAGAGTACTTCAGGGCCCTTTTATCTCCTGGGATGTTTTGCAATGGGTTTGTGTTGCCCAACAGGCAACTTCCTAACTGCCATTTCACCACTGATGAACTAAATATTGCAAGGATGGATTTGTGAACAGATATTCCTTCTAATTAAGTAGCTGCCAATGATATTTGCTTTAACATTTCTATTGAATTCAGTAGGAATAAAATGTGTAGTATTGGCACATTCTTGTTGTAGGATTGCTAGGTCTAGGCGTTGCATGGTTTCTTGTCCGTTTCAGACTTAGGTTGTTTAAAACTGCATTTTAAACACTCCTTTTAGCATGGTGTAATTATAGCAGGGATGGGGAATGTATGGTCCTCCAAATGTTGTTGGAATGTAACTCCCATCATCCCTGGCTATCTGGCTAGGGCTGATGATGGGAGCTGCAGTCTCCAACATCTGGAAGACCACATGTTCCACAGTTGGAGTTCCAGACTAGGACTGGGTTCAAATTCCTACTCAACCATGAAGCTTGCTGAGTGAACTTGAGCCTAACCTATCTCACATTGTTCTTGTAAGGATAAATTAGAGTGGGGCATATACATGCTCTGAGCTACAGAGATGAAGGTGGGATATACATGTAATAAAATTAACATACTGGGCTTGTTCAGACAACACACCAAGCCATGGTTACACTGCTAACCCTTTTGCAGCAAATGGTTAGTGAGCGTGTTTAAACCATGGTTATGTAGCCACCATGGTTAAAAATGGTTCACACGACATGCGAAGCCATAATGTTTAGCTCAAAATGCTTAACTACCTTGGCTTAGTGTATCATCTGAACAGGGGCAATGTTTAATGTTATCCCAGTGCTTATGCTAAGGACATTGCAGTAGCATAAAGCAATGCTTGCACAATAGAACTAGCACAATGATAAAATGGTGATTTGCCACCAAATTTTGGCAGCAAGTTGCTGCTTTTCCCATTGCTCTAGTTCCATTGTGCAAGCATTGGTTTATGCTAGCACAACATCAATAGCACTAGTGTCGGAACATTGGATGCTACCGAAAGATTCTTACATGGGGCTTCCACTGGTCTCCCACCCAGGCACTGATGAAGTCCATCCCCACTTAGCTTTAACATAGCTACGTGAACAGTTACATTCCAAAAGAATGAAAGTCCATGACTAGAGGAACAGAGAATCAAGGAAACATTCTTTCAGCATTGCTCAGAGCAACATGGTTTCTTTTTGAAAGATGAATGGATATAGATATGCTTCTTTGGCTGTGATCCTATACCCACTTACCTGGGAGTAAGCCCTATTGCACTGACATGGTAACAGTTTGATTCTACAGTAACTTTTGCAATATTTTCCTTTCTGCGATGGCCACTTCACCACTTTTCTTCTGTTTGGTCACCATGCTGAAAGAAACATACTGGCTATCCCAAATCCCCTTGTAGAGAAGAAAGAAGAGAGATCTTGCCTTTTTTAAAAAAAGAACACAAGGGAGCGAGAGGTCACTACATAGGAAGACAGAAATAGTCACTCTTTATGCTAGAAGTGGCTGCACTGCTTCTTTCAAGCATCCCAGGGGAAAAAGCAGAAAATTACTAGATGCTTTTGCTGTACTATAACATTAAGCTACTGTTGGTCATGAGCCAGAAGGGGACTATCCAGCAGTAATTAGAGCATTAAAACCAGTATAAATATGCCACAATATAATGTTATCTGGCACTCAACAGTAGTTCCATCTGTAAGCAGGCATTCCAAAAACCCAACCCCAGATGAACAGGCACTACCTGGATTCTATTATTTTGCTCATGGATCCTTCCTGACAAATCCAGATGGGTACAGCTGCCGTCTTGAAGTCCTAGTCTGATCTCACTACATTCAGTGGTTGTGTTCAGACATAATGATAAACTATGATTTATCTTTACATCTGAACACAGGCACAATGATAAACCAGTGTGGGGGTGGGAGACCCAGAGACATCCTTAAAAAATGGCTGCTGCAACAGCTTTGCCTGGTACGTCCCTTTTCAGTACTAGGGCTGCCTGGCCCTCCTGGTACCTGTCATGACACCACCCAGGTTACCATCTCTTGGTATGTTTGTGGAAAGGAACTACCAGGGCAATCGTGGGGGGCTCAGAGATGCTGTTGCATGGATCTCTCTCAAACCTGGTGCCAGGCCTGCTATGCTGTTCATCATCTCTACAGTCAGATGAACTTGCTAGCTACTTTTTCCTCAGGAAGTTAAAGCTCTTTGATTGGAATTATCAATGACAATCCATTTTATTTCCTTTAACTGAAGGCCAGAGTGTAAGCTGCACAGTAATGAATGTATTTATAACATTTAAAATCAGATAGACAAAATACAAAATGTTAGTAACAGATGCAGACCAACAACAGAAATAACGGCAAAAAAGAACTTTTCAAATACACACACATCACAGATATATCAAAGAATCTTGCAATCATTCTTCATGATCTAATTAGAGAAGTGGGCAAAATTTATGTACATTGTGTAATAAATGAGAATTTATCAGATAGAAAAGGTACCATTTTGTGCTCAAGCATGGACATCTATGTAACACAGGAAATAACCACTTTGCTCTAAGATCAGTATATGAAAAACAGACTTGAAGATAATTGGTTAAATCCTCAACTGACCCAGATTCACAGATGGATAAACATTGGTCTAAATTTAACTTTTGGATATTGACTTTCCATTAACCCATTAGCCCCACCTCTTGACTCCCTCTACTAAACTCAAAAGTGGGGCTTCTGTAAATGTTTAAAAACAGTAGCTAAGGGTGCACCAGAAAAGGTGGGAGATTGGTTTCCCCCTGCCCCCCGCCCCCATAGCATTGTTTCCAATTAGAACACCTATAGCTATGTATCTGAAAAGATATATTATTACCTTAAGTCCTGAAATATATATATGATTTGAGATATGTTTTATTAACTTGTCATTTTTAAAGTTGCCACTTCATAAATAAAAGCTACATTTTACAGATGGGAAAACAGGTCGGAAAACCATGGCTTTTGTGGGTCATCCATACAGTCCCAAATTCTGAGGGCTGGCTGACATAGCAGTTTTTGTTCTACATGTAAACAGCCTGAGCTATTCTCCTCAGTCAATGTGTGTGCCCACCATTTTTTGTGGAGAAACATCCATGGGAATCAGCTTGATCATGGATACAGCCAGACTGGTGATCCGTGACAATTTCTGTGATCATGTCACACATTTTCTAGTCATTGTATATTCAGAAATTACTGCTAGCTATATCTGTCTAGCAGCAGTTGTCACAATGCCATTTTCCCATAAACTTGTTCTCAGAATGGCTGAGATTGGTGGTTTTGGGGGGATTTAAGGCCTTTGTATTGTTTTGTTTTGCCTTTCCAAACCCATCTCTCTTTTTTTGTTTTGTTTTGACAATTTCCTTTGCTAAATCCACCCAAAATCCTTTATTTTTATCCACTCCCTCAACTCACAGGTATGCTCTCTCATGTTTCCTCCTGAATAATCGAGTACTTCTTACTTCTGAGTAGACATGCATAACCTGGATTTTTGTACTTGTGCTACTTTTTGCACTGGTACTGCTGAGTAGACATGAAAAGTTGTAGTTTGGGGAATGCTTTTTGGTGGGCATGCAAAGGATTGTGGATGCTCTCAGAACTTGCTGCTGGGTTCCAAAGACTGCTTTTCTGTGTGGCTCTGAGAATATTATATCGTCATCATCCCATCCCCTGTGCACTCAGTTTTGCAGTCATGTCCTCTCTGTCCCCATTTGTAATGAATGAAGATGATGATGTGTGGACACATACTGTTTTGCATTCATGATCTTAAAATCACTTGATGTTCTGTGCAATGGGAGTTTTTGCTGGAACAGGAGAGTGCAGGGCCAACAGAGTGCTTCTGTTTGGCTGAGTCTCCCCCCCCCCCCCCATCCCTTCTTTGCACTCATGATCTCAGTGGTGGGCAACCACCTCCAAAGTGCCTTCCTTTTTGTAGTATTCCTTCTACAGCTGGGCTGAAGGGAGAGGGTCCTTTGTAATAGGGCATAGACTCTTCCAAAGCAGCTGGACAGCCTAGAGTGTTCAGGCCAATATTACCGTGTTGAGCCAGCCTATCAGTATTTTGTTTTTGTAGAATTCTTGTAAAGAAGGGGTCTACCAGTAGGGAAAGTCATCTCTCCTTTCCAGAGTTGTCAGAGGAGTGTCACTGCTTTGGTCCTTCTGGTTTGAAATAGCTGGGTGGATGTCCCTTTTCAAGAAGCTTGCGTGTATGGAGGGTTAGGAACATAAAAACATAAGAAGTGTCATGCTGGATCAGAATGAGGGTCCAACTAGTCCAGTCCTCTGTTCACACAGTGGCCAACCAGCTGTCGACCAGGGTCCAACAAAGCAGGACATAGTGCAATAGCACCCTCCCACCCATGTTCCCCAGCAACTGGTGCACACAGGCTTACTGCCTCGGATACTGGAGGTAGCACATAACCATCAGGGCTAGTGGCTATTGATAGCCTTCTCCTCCAGGAATTTATCCAGCCCCCTTTTAAAGCCATCCAAATTGATGGCTATCACTACATTTTCCTCTTCAGACTGAATGAGCAGCCTAGTTTAATCCCCCTTTAAGATACTATGCAAACACTACAGAAGTAAACAGTTTTACTGCTAAAGGTCACTCCAACTGTCACATATTTGCAGATATATCTGGCATGGACTCCCAGAACATGTGAGACACATGTATTGATAGAGGCCAGAACATTGCTCAGTGGTATAGCACATGCTTTGTATGCCGAATGTCACAGGGTCAATCGCTGGCATTTCCATTGAAAAACAGCTGGTCAGGGAACAGGTGATGAGCAAGATCTCAATCCAAGACCTTAGAGTGCTGCTGCTAGTCGGAGAAGAAATATTGAAGATGCCTTATGCTGAGTCAGGACTGCACTAATTGGTAGCATCTCACCAGAGTCTCAGACAGAAGTATCTTTCAGCCCTACTAGGAGATGCTAGGGATTGAACCTGGGACTTTATGCATGCAAAACGTGCTCAGCCACTGAGCTACAAGCACTGTCCCTTCAATATGAGGCTAGATGGTCAGATATACAGCAGATCCTATGTTCATATTTCTATTATGTGCTCTTATAGACATCCCAATATGCTTTGTGTATGACAGATGGAATAACAATATGTATCTTTTTTATGTGTTATGGATTAAATTACAGCTACATGCACGTTTCTTGTTAAAAATGTAGCATGTGACCCTTCAGGGTTTAAAATCAGGGTTCAAAATCAGCCATCCCATTTTTTAAATTCCCTACCACTGAAAACAAATATTATGCTAATCAATGAGCAATTGCATATTTTCATATGTTTGTATAAATGAACATATGCAAATAACAGACAATTTGGGAGAAGGGAGAGGGAAAGACATGGTAAGGTTATTTGAAGGGAAATGTATCTAAGGATCTAATCCTATGTATGTTTAGTCAGAAAAAAGTCCTACAACTCCCATGCAGGCTGAGGTGTGCTGGGAGTTGTAGGTTTTTTTACTGTCTAAACATGCATAGGATTTCACTCTAAAACTCCTTTTAAAAAAATTTCTTTTATCTCTGTGATGGCTTCTCTGTCTGTCTGTCTGTCTGTCTCTCTCTCTCACACACACACACACACCTGATTCAATTCCAACTCATGTATAAATGTGATAAATATTTTTGTTGTGTCATTTTCCTCCTGCCTATTCCTGCATATCTGTCTGGTATTATACAGATGTTTAATCCCTCATCACAACCCCCCTCTGCATTCTTGAGTAAGCAAGAAGTATACCCAGCTCTTGCTTGAGGAAGGCCTGCCTGTTTTGAAATTCTTACTTCTCTCCTTTTGAAATGCATCAGACAGAAGCATGCAGGGAGATGGGATGGTTTAGAGTAACCAGTTAGAGTGAAGAGGACTGAAGGGAGGGGGAGGGGCAAACCACAGTCTCATTACACTAGACCTATTGTCTGCTGAACCTCCAAGAAAGCATGGCTGGCATATGAGATTTCTAGGGGTTGCACCAGAAATTGCCAAGGCAGCAGATCAGGAAGAATCCACACACACCCTTGGTCTGAAGGAGATGGGGGGGGGGTGTAAATGAGGAAATCTGCTTAATCTGATCAACCAGGAGATGTGATGCAACAACAACAAGTTGGTCTGCAAAAGAGCAAAATCTATTCAGTTATTTGGGTAAATGAGCAACACAACCATGACTGGAAAAAGACACCACAGGCAGCCCACAGCAAGAGGAAGCCAAACGACCGGGGGTGGGGTCGGCGGGCGCGGGGGGGGGAAGAGGCAGGGAGCCAGCATCTACACAATACTGATCATTTTACAATGCCCTTCTCTGAATTCCAAGTCTATTGCGCCATCACTTCCTTGCAGAACTTCCTGAACATTCCAAGGAAATGCCTTTCCAAAATTGATAGTCCTTCATTTTTTTTATGCCATACATAAATTGTAGAGTGACTCAGAATGCTTGAATAAGTTGGCCTCAGCTTAACCAAAGATCACTGATGGTCCTTTATATTTAAGGACACTAATTTTTTTAAAAAAAATATCCAGAATAAGAATGCACTATCCCCGCCTTTCAAATACTTAGCTCATTAATCACTCCCCTGATGTGTGGGTTGCATCCGGCTCGTTTCAAAATGACCCAGCGGTGGTTTTTCCATGTTCATTTAATTTAGACTTTGCCTACAGCTTATTCCCTTAAGTGGCCAACAGCCATTGTGAACCCTCTTGGAATCCCCTATGATATTTGCAAATCCCAAATCTGCAAGATAAAAATACAAGGGGGCAAATCACAATCCTCGTTCCATCTCTAGCCCAAGGGATGAATCCTTGTAGTGTGGGCATGAAAAGCAGCATATTCTTAGTGTTTGTATCAAGATTTGCAAAACTAGGCCTCTTGTGTGTGAGAGAGAGTGTGTTACTAATCCATTGCCTGTATGGCCTGATCATTTCCCAATCAGGGATTGAAAGTACCCTTGACTTTCGTTAGAAATCGTACTTACTGGAATCACATACATGCAAGATCGTTTTCTTTGTGGAAACAAGAACAACAACTATAAACCTATACAAGCATTTCTCTACATATGAAGGTTTTGGGGGGTGGGGGTGGGGAGGGGAGGGGGCTTTTGCGTTTCATATGTGGCATGCATGAGCATTGTCTCCTGATTTTTTTTTAAAGGGGAAGCAGGAATTTAAAAAGGGCGGTGAAACAGTTAAGCTGATTCAAGATGACATCACTGCTATTTGCATAGAAGTGGGGCTATAACTGGTCATGCAGGGAGAGAGTCCTTTTATACTACAGTCCAGGGCTGCTGCTGTAAAGATCGGAGTTGTTTCTGTTCGCAATACCACTGGTGAGGATACAATTTAATCTTTCTTAACGTTTTTGGGGTTTGTTTTTTGGTGCTCGTTTGTTTTGGATAAGCCTCCCTTTTGTCTGTGCAAATATATCCGTTTTATTTTATTTATTTTGGAGAATCGTGGGATTTCGGGGGGCAAGGCGATCTCTTGATCTCTGCTTTGTCGAACCTTTGTTCGAGGGGCTTCTGCCTCCATGCATCAAACGGCGGCTGAACCGCGCGGAGCAGCATTAAGGGATTTGTGGCACGGTAGAACTAGATCGTGGGGGTTGCTAGGTGCGCGAGAAAAGGTTCGCGTTCAGACGATTCTCTCGGTGGCAGAAGCCTTTCGAGGGTTCTTTCGGGGTTCGCTTGGAGAGGGAGGGACGGAGGGAAGATCCGACTCACGCTTCCAGCTTCCCGTAGTATTTCGATCGATTTTCTCCGAGGCTTTTGTGGGCTTGGGGGAGCGTCTCCCTGCAAGAAGAATGCATCAGAAGCCCTTTGGCTTGGGCGTGATCCGTTCATTGGAAGGTGGCGACGGTGGGGTTATCGTACCATCGACTGCCCTTTAGCAACAAAAGAGAAGCCCATTGTTTAAACTGCGACGCAACAGCACCGTGGATCTGATTGCACCGAGAAGGAGAAAGTGAGGGCAGCGGGCGAGCGAGAGAGGAAGGGCGGTGGTTGGGGCTTCTCGGACTGCAGCTCCAGTTCTTTGTGAAGAGGAAAGAATGCAGGACCCCTTCCAAACGTGCTGGGTGAGAGGCACCAAGATGGAGCAGGCGATTAGCATCGTACTAAAGCTCCTTAATAATATATATATTTTAAAAATAATACGTTTTATTTTATCCCCTGCACGATTTTCTCTGTTCTCTCCACATGCAAAGGCTGGTTGGAGATTTTAATTAGAGAAGATTGCCCTCAAACCGCTCCTGGCAAAAATGAAGGGCTTTTTTTTAACCACTTAAATTAATGCCCATGGAATTCGTTTCTTTCTCAGTTTTTAAACCTTTCAATTATCTCCCCACCCCCCGCAACACACGTATCACCGCTTCATCAGAGATTCGGCCATGTGAGTGAGCAGCTGTCTGTCCCTTTTCTAGTTATAGTGAAGGATCTGCTAGTGTGAATTGATGGATATACATATAAAAAGTAGGTTTTCAATGTAAGGGGTTTTATGTTGATCTTCTAACGGGAAGGAGGAGCCGAGATGGCATGCGTGGATTCAAATGTGCTGCTGTGTGTTTCTGAATTGGGGATGGGGAGAAAGGGTGGTGTAATATAACAATCTGTTTTTCATCTTTTTGTGTGCAGAACAATCAGCAGATATGGCTGACAAACCAGATATGGCTGAAATTGAGAAATTTGACAAGTCTAAGTTGAAGAAGACAGAAACGCAAGAGAAAAACCCACTGCCTTCAAAAGAAAGTAAGTGGGCTTTAGAAAAAGGAAAGAGGGCGTGGGCCAGAGGAGACAAAGGGAAGGCAAACCAACTCCATATGCCTTTCCCTATCAGCTTCTCCTAAATGTAGCTATAGGATTTCTGTACATCACAGGATATTATGCATTCCTGTACCAATGTATGCATTAAATGTGCTGTATTTTAACAAAAATTAAACTATTTTTATAAAAATTCAGATTAATTTAGCAACTTTTAAATTCTAAAATACTGATTTTTTTAAAAAAAATCTATCTCTATATATGTAATGTTTAGCATGCAATTCATATTGAATTCTACTGCAAATGCTTGATTTTTTTTCTCCCTTTCTGTCTTGTCTTTTTTCCCTCCCCACCCCTCCCTTTCCATTTTGTAGCAATTGAACAGGAGAAGCAAGCGGGTGAATCGTAATGAAATCAGCCCTTCCAAATTATGCACTGTACATTCCACAAGCATTGCCTTCTTATTTTACTTCTTTTAGCTGTTTTAACTTTGTAAGATGCAAAGAGGTTGGATAAAGTTTAAATGACTGTACTGCCCCTTTCACATCCAAAAAAAGAGAAAAGAATAATAGAGAGAACTACTGACGCTGAACGAAGGCTCTGTCCTTTCCATCTGCCTGTCCAGCTTTGGTCTTGGTGGCACGAAAGAGCTTGCATGTTTCTTGAAAGAAGATCCTGGGAAAGGGACTACAGTAATCTAGTAACACACGAATATACGCAAAGCTGTACCGAGGTCCTGCAAGCTGTAAAATGCAGTTAATCGAGTGCCATTTTTTTTGTTCAAATGATTTTAATTATTGGAATGCACAATTTTTTTAATATGCAAATAAAATGTTTTAAAACCTGGATTATATTGCTATGGTATCTTTCCCCCCCTTTCCTTTTGGACAATATTATCAAAGGAAGATGCATAAGTGTCTACACTAACATGGGGTCATAGGAATTTATGGTAGCCTGCATAAACCCCATATTTCTCCCCCCAGCATATGTCTGCTGATAACAAATTATGTATGTTAGGGACCTGGAGCTCTTGGGAAATTTTCTGCAAAAACATCTTTAAAATGCCAAGGTCACATTCATTCTAAGAGGTCTGTGCAGCAGATGGTTCTGTTCTCTCACTTTTTTTCCTGAAGATATTTTTATTTGCCTTCATAGGCAATGGATTATCTAATCTTTTTCTTAAAAATGATTTTTACCATTTTATTGAATTTTTACCCTGCTTTGGAATTATTTTTTAATGAAAAGCAGTTAATAAGTTGTAATAAAATAAATATATGGACATGGTTTGAAAATATATTTCTTTACTGCTGTTAATCCCTTTTAACATATTTTTTACAAGTTTCTCGCAGTGTAGCAGAACCTGGCATTTTGTAATTCTTTCTGTGGCTATGCATAAGCATCCATTACATGGAAATTCCTTTTAAAGTGTATGGCAGCAGCTTCCATATCCAACAACTGTTTGAAGAAGACATCTTTTCACCTTGCTGTGCCATTGCTGCGATGTAACATTCTGCTTTCCTGAATGGCAGGTTGCCCCAGACATGGTGCTGGTCCAGGCATAGCTTTTTGTTAAATTTCTTAGGATGACAGCTTTCAAACTTGCTACATTCAGGGAACAGTTTTACACCAGCTCTGCCAAGGGAGCCCTGAGGTTTGTAGGCCTTCTTGGGCATATTCTAGCATGCACATTTGGTTCATGTAGTGTTGAGAGCTTTGCTGTCCTGGCTGGACTGAGAATGTGCCCTGGAATACATTTTAACACTTTGCTGTGGCTGTGCATTGCCGAGAAGCCAAAGGACAGGCAAGTAGTTTTTCAGAGAAACAAGTCCATTGGCAACCGACTCACTGAGGACCCCTTTGTGTGCTTTGGAGGACCCCCAGAGTTCCTGGATCACCGTCTGGCAGCCATTACCATAGGAGCAGGCTTTTGTTTTTCTTTAATCATGCACTAGCGTTATTTTCCAGTAAGCACTGCTTATTATGTTGGGCTGGAGCTTCAACCTTCAAATGTAATCTGCCAGTGCTTATTTGTTTTGCTTGTACACATTTATATTCCACCCTTCAAAGCAGCATAGAGCATTTGTACATGTGGCTATCACTCACTGGAAGAAATGGCATATGTCAACTCGGAGTGACTGGATTCTTTTGCCTATTACATGCACACACCATTTCATACTCCTGCTTAACAATGGGCATTGCATACAATTGAAACCAGACGTTATTGAATGCATTTTGGATCTGTTGTGAGTTCCATTGTGTAGCATGTTCTGGATTAGTCACTGTATAATTAGTTGGCCTGTTACTTGTTAATACGCTGCTCAACAAAAAAGGTAAGATTCTCATGATCAATACATTGCAATTTATGATCTGTTAATAATTATAGTTCCCCCTTCAAAACTGGATTGAAAAACAACTGTTCATCTTTTATGATTTAACTGTTGGTGGTTTGAAGCTCTTTTCCTGGCGGTTTGTCTTCAGTTGTGCCTCCTAAAATTCACGTAAATTTGGCTTAGAGAGAATATACCAGGGTTGAGTCCCAAGTCCAAATGAACCATAGGAATAACTCTTGTCTTGAGTAATATATCCCACCTTTCATTTAATTCAGAGATGGGGCTGAATTGCAGGCTCCCTCACTTGTGAATGCTTAACTGCCCAATTCTACGCAGAGTTAGGAACACTTCACACACAGGTTTGAAGAGCCTTAAATATGCCTAGCTCTACAGAAGATAAATCTAGAAATATTTCAAGACTAATTCTTTTGGGAATCAGTGGAGACCTATATGAACCATATTGACTTGGATCGAGAAAATGGTGATGTTCTCTTGACCCGAGGGGCCTTTCGCTTAGCTTTTCTCAATGGGTTTAGTGTGTGGCAAATGCTTATGCTACTAAGGGAACTTTTAAAAGCAGTTTATGATCTAGGTGTGTGTCTGTGTGTGTCACACCATTGTGTGTCACCATTGTGTGTGTCACTACCTCCCATTGCAGTGGGCTAACAAAAGCCTGTTTGCAAGACCCAAGGGCTGCAATTTTATGCACTCCTTTGCATGTTTACTCAGACATAAGTCCCACTGATTTCAATGGGACGTACTCCCTAGTAAATCAGTGAGACTTTTGTCTGAGTAAACATGCAAAGGATTGCATTGCATTCACTTTTTTTTATCCAGGCCATTCAACACATGTTCTAAGATCCAGAATCAAACTCCTGAAAAAGGACATTAACAAGAATTTGTTAGCAATTGACAAGTGAAATGAGTTGGTACTACTAGAGAATTCTGTTTGCTTCCTCACCTACCGGGGCTAGAGCACAGGAAATTGTTCTGCTGAGACTATTTTTTAAAAAAAATTAAGAGACACCTCCCAACTAGTGATCTTAATCAGAAAGCACAGGATGTAGAATGATGACTAAAATCAAAAGTGCTCAGCCAAGTTAAGACCAATAAGAGTGAATGTGAGCATCTGAGGTTATGATCGTTTGTCACTACAAGAAGGCTGTTCCCATCCTAGCAAAGAAGTATGATGAGCATCATGTTTAGCATGGAGGATTGCAGTTCATGGGGGTATAGCTCTTGACTTGTCGCCATATGTTCAATGAAGGAGTTTTGTTTTTGTTGTCAACCAGTTCAAGACGTTGCACACTGTGTTTAAGGTATTGCTGGTGCTCAGGCAGAATAAATGGCAACTTTCATCCTGTGTGTGCAAATTGTTATATTATGAACTCGACATGTGTATACTGATAGGACTTCTCAGTGTAGGAAGTACATTATGTTACACTGTGAAGTAGCACTGACTTGACCAAGGTTACCCAGTGGAACACAACATTCACTACCCCAGTGTCTATTGGTGTACACTGAAAGTGATAAAGAGTCTTTTTTTTTTTATGGGGACAAGAATCGTGGAAGAGTGCTTTAGGAATCTAAGGATAGCTTCAAAATCTTCTGATTGTAAATCTTTACACTTTAAAATGAAATGTATCCATAAAGGACAAACGATATTACATAGTGTTGCTTGATGGACTTTGAATTATATTGATAGGTCTCAGTGGTAATGGCCACTGGATATGCATCTGTATCACACATATATAGTACATTTTAATTGCCTTCCAGACTCACGTCCTTGTAACTATTCAAGTTGCTTTAAAGATGCCGCTGTTTATTGTCACACTCATATGATTTAGAAAACAGCAACAACAGCATCATTGGACTCGATGGCCTTATAGCCCCCTTCCAACTGTACTATTCTATGATTCTATGAACAAGGAGCATTGTTTCGATTGGTCTGGACTGAGTTCATATTTCTGAAGCCTTACTATGAGCAGATTTATAGTTGCCATTTGGAGATTAGTCAGTTGTTTTGGACATGGTTTCCAATACGCTTCTTTTGCATGTGTTTACTTTTGTGCAATGGTATTGGCATCTACCTGTTATATAGCATAGGAAAGTAATGCATTCAAAAAGATACATGGTGCAGGACAGTAGAAACTGGCTCTTTTCTTTGGTGGCTATAAATAGAGGATATTTTTTCAACAAAACATAAAATACATTCTCATGCTCTGCATCAACACTATCGCAGCACAGGAATTTTTTATTATGCCTAAAATACATTTTCATATCTACTAGAAAAGAACACTCAACTTTAACTTCCTATGTTATGAAATGTTTCACTGTGGTTTCCAAACTGTTGAAATGCAAGTTGCTTTCTATATACAGCTAGTGTGCCATTTTTATTCAAGGAAATGATACGCTTTCAAACAGCATTCCTTTTCTCACTGAAAAAATTCACATGCATTTTCTTTTACTGTATACATTTTTACTCCAAAATGATTGCTTTTTTTATATAGTGACTTCCTTAGAAACCGTTAACTTCCTGAGCAAGAATTGAGATATCAAAAGCCAAGAAGTGTTTTTGTTTTCTTTAGTCAAATGATCAGCTGCCTCAAACAGACAAATGATTTTACTAGTTCAAGCAAATTAATTATAATGAATGCATATGCATATATCACTGTGGCAGTGCTAAGCTAACCCAGCAATGAAATCATTTTTGTAACCATCCATGTGTGAGAATGAGAAACCCAAGTTATTTTGTAGACACCTCTCTCTCTCTCTCTCTCTCTCTCTCTCTCGTGTGTGTGTGTGTGTGAGAGTGAGAGAGAGAGAGAGAGAGAGAGAGAGAGAGAGTAACATCTTTACAAAGGGATAATATGGTCCGTCAATGCAGATTTGCATCTATACCTGTCCACATTTACCCTTGCACTAAGATGTTAGTAGCCATCCTAGTAGGATAGAATGGCCATTTGCAGCTTTGCCCACTTGTACACAGTGGTAGGTAATAGACACTGGACTTGATGGTCTTAAGTGGACTCTTTAAATGTTAATGTGTATTACTGCGCTTACTTCAAAATGTGATAAGCCAGCCTTGCTGCATGCGTGAGAGCCCTTCTGCTCATTCTGCTGAGTGGGGCTTGGGCTGATGCCTCAAAGTCGTGCCTTGAATGCACAACTACTTGTACATTCCTCCCCTAGTGAGAATACACCTGGAGTATTGTGTACAATTCTGTGCACCACATTTCCAGAAGGACATTGGCAGGTTAGAACAGGTTCAGAGGAAGGCAACAAAGATGATGCAGGGACTTGAGGACATGCCTTATGAGGACAGGCTGAAGGAACTTGGAATGTTCGGTCTGGAGAAAAGAAGATTGAGGGGAGACATGTTAGCAGTGTTCAGATACATAAAGGGATGCCACAGGGAAGATGGTCAAGAACTATTTTCCATGGCCACAGAAATTAGGACCCAGATTAATGTGTATAAGTTACAGCTACCTAGATTCCAATTAAATATAATTAAAAGCTTCCTGATGGTAAGATTTGTACAACAGTGGAACAGTCTACCTATGGAGTTGTGAGTTCTCCATCTCTGGAGGTTTTTAAGAAGAAGCTGGACAGCACCTCCCATGGATGGTTTAATTGGTTTTCCTGCACATTGCAGAGGGTTGGACTAGATGATCCTTGTGGTACCTTCCAACTCAACAGTTCTATGATTCTATATGCACCACTTCTGCTAATCTGTATGGGATGCGACAACAACAACAGAAACAAATATACCTCTAGCACCTATATTATAGTAGTAATTTTATAAGATGAAACTCAATGCATGCTTGATGATAGGCTAGACGTTTAATCAACACATGCACAAAAGGAAATGGGAACTTAGAAGGTAACTAGGCAATGAAGAAATTAAAGCTGTGGTCCTAGGCACACCAATCTTGGGGCAAGTCCCATTGTATGCATTACTTCTGAGTAACCTCCTGTTAGGAGGTTACATATGTGGTATACCTGTTCCATGTCCCTCTACTGTGCGCAGAAAATGACTGCAGCATCAGAGATCATTTTACTGCTTGTATGCTGACATACTAACTTATGCCTTGTGAGACTATTGCCAATTATGTATTTGTTTTTAGCCCCTTATAATTTGCAGCAAGCAAAACAGAAAAGTCTTTTTTTTTTAGTGAAGGAAAGAGTCAAAGACTTGCTATAAATAAACTTTTACTCAATGACTAAACCCAAATAAATGACACCCCCCGCTCCCCACTTGCAGAGCTAGTTCTTGCTTAGCATCAAAATGTCCTCAAGCATATGGGATCTGTGTTGACTTTGGAGGAATGTTTACTTTTGTTTCCGTCCCAAAATCAGATTCTTGTGGAGTTGGCTAAATAACACAAAAATGAAATGTAAATATTTCTCTAGCTAAAAGCAGCATGCTATTGGTGGTCTTTGTGGGAACAGGTCAGATTATAAATGGTTCTTGGGGAATCAGAAGTGGTTGCCAAAGCTTTCAGAAGAACAGCTACAACATGATAAACTGAAAGAGAACTGTGCTTATTCTGCTATTGAAAACGGCACATTTTTGAGCATATGCTCAAGAATACACAAGACAAATTTGTTATCTGTTGCATACTTTGTATCCTCGTTATAGGAACATAGGAACATGGGAAGCTGTCTTATACTGAATCAGACCCTTGGCCCATCTAGCCCAATATTGTCAACACAGACTGGCAGCAGCTCCCCAGGATTTCAGGCACAATTCTTTCCTAGCCATACTAGGAATGAACCTGGGACCTTCCGCATGAAAAATAGATGCTCTGCCACTGAGCCAAGGCCCCTCCTTTTATCTAAACATAAAAAGTGGCTTATAATTGTGGAGTTTTCCCATCATATCAATGCATGTTTATAGATAGAATGGTGATGCTGTGGGTCTGTTCACACAACCAGGTTGGGAATAATTGATATACTATTAGACTAGAAGACAGTTGCTAGAAATCCACCCGAAATTGCTGCATGCATAATGCATTGGCTCCTTGTTCATGGTGAACATACAAATCTCTCAGCCACCATCACAGGATCGAGTTATTATACACCACTGCTAGCTAACATTGAGTTGGCATGACCCAAGAATGTTGGACTATTGCAGGCAGGAGAAATATGTGCTCATTGAAGCTTCCAGAACATATTGCTATAGTGCATGTGTAATGGTTTCTTCAGGAGACTAGAAACATAGTATTTAAATTCCAGAATAATTGAAATGAATGGGACTTAAGTTTGACATGACTAATTGAAGTCCCATTTATTTCATCGAGTTTTCTCTAAGGACTTGTATTGGATCTTACCCAATGAATTGAAGATACCTACACCTTTCTGATTTTTTATTCATAGTCATCAATGCAAACTTACAATGAAATTGGCATGGTGAAAATATGTGCCCATGCTTTTTGCTTTGCCCAGCACACAGTTTACAACTGAACCATTACCCAAAGCATTCTTGTCAAGCTATTGAAAAAGGATCTAAGGGTGCAGTCCTATGCATGTGTAGACAGAAAGAAGTCCTACAACTTCTGGCTGGGGAATATTGGGAGTTGTAGGACCTTTTTCTGTAACCATGCATAGGATTGCACCCTTAATATGCAACTTGTGCTTATGGTGAAACAATGGCACAATCATCTTACCAGCTGAACAACCCACATGTTCAGTTTACATTCTCACCACACAAATGGGACAATTCAAATTACTGTTGGGTGAAAGGTGGCTGTTCAATGCTGGTGTGCACATTGGCTCCCTGTCTGTAGCTATCCAGTTGTTTGTGAGCATCAACATGCACACCATCTTTCATGTCACTATAAATCAGACTGGACACCATCCAGCTAAAGTCAGTCTTGATTATCCAGGTAGTTTTGTTTGATTGATTTAAAATTTGCTATGTATTTGTTGGTGATTGCTGCTTTCTGCTTTCTGTGTCTTTATGTGTGTGTTTTGTAAACTGCCTTGGGTGATTCCTGAAAGCTATTTTAGAAATGCAAGAAATAAATCAACAATAAAATCAACAAATCAACAGAGGCTTCAGTTGGTAACAGCAAAGTTCTGTTGCCATTGCTTTCCATGGGACTTTGTCATATCTGTTCCATATGCTACAGAAGCAAATAGTGAATAAAGGCACATACAAGGTAACATTTCACATCTGATGGCTGCATCACAAGTCAGGCTAAAAACTCAGATTACAGTTTTGTCTGCAATACTCAACTGCTGCCACTTCATTTTGGCAGGAAGTGGGAGAAGGAATTGTGAAATATGTTGTATCTAATTGAGGAACACGGAAGATGACTATGAGAGATGCTTATAGTGTCATATGGAGTGAAGTAAAGTCATAGAGGAGAAAAACATTTGGGATCATCAAAAGCTATTTATAGATAGCAGGTTAAGGACCCATAAAAGACAATATGTTATCTCCAAATGTATGAATTTTTGACAGAAATATTTTATTACAGGTTTCTGAATTTTGTATTGGGGTGTGTGTGTGTGTGTATCCTCTTCTCTCTGATAAGTTAATTTGGCTAATATTACTTGATTATGAACCTTATTTAACCATTCTTATTTATTTATATATTTATTATTCTATTTTTTCAGAGTTACCTTATACCTCACCTCATGAGCCTCACAATGGAGTCTGGGTATCTCTTCCTCCCCCATATCGATGTCTATATAGGTAATAACAATTAAAAGTCTATTTTTTTTTTGTTCCTGTGTGCCCACAATGCATAATCGTGCATTTCGCCACAAGAGCAGAGTACTGAGGAAGCTGCTCAGTGTGTTGCAAGGTTCACACAATGAGTTGCAGACCTGTTTGCTTTCCCCCAATACAGTACAGGCTTTTGTAGGGGCACTCTGAGGGCTCTATCACACCACGTTTTATCGCACTCTTGTTCCGCCTGTTTGTGCCTCTTCTGCAGTCACCACGCCTCTTTCCCTCCATTTCCCATCTTTTTCTAGGGTGGGGAAAGTGCGATTTATTATCTCCACATGAAATAAAAGCACCCTTCTGTCCAGTGTATTGCCATCCTTGTACTATGTTGCTTTTGTTGGGGGCGGTCCTGCTGATGAAAGAGGGGGACAGGGTGGTTCTCCAGCTTGCTGAGTCTGTCAGTCGAATGAATGGACTTGTGCTGAACAGGCTGAACGGGCTTTTGCTGCTCCAACCCCACCTCATTGCCTGCAGAAATGGTGCCCAGCTGATTAAACATTGAATCGGTAAAATCCTAGACAACAAAACCAGTGCGAGGGGGGAAGGCAATCACGTCCATCACCCTACAAGAACCAATGAACTGGACTGGGAAAGAGAAGGGGCGGGGTGGGGCATGCGCAATAGCAGGAAAGCAAACAACAGTGGCAATCGTGAAAGGGACCAGCACTTGCCGTGCTAATGAAATGGAGGTCAAAATCACGAGTGCATACCAGGGGGGGAGGGGAATATGTGTGATGGAGCCATGAAGCAGATTCGAAAAACAATTTTCAAGGAGAAGGTCAATTCCAAAAATATAGCTCCTCTTCTTTCCTTTACTGTTAGTTAAAATAAAAAGGCCCTCAACATCTCATTCTTACTCAGTTGCCTATCCACTCACCACTGAGGCATTTGTTTCCAGTAGGAACAAAACCCAACAGTATCCTTTAAAAAATGATATTGTCTTCCTTTTTCTGTTTGCATACAGAACAATGCCATTAAAGAAAGAAAGTGAGTTGGCTGTTGAGTTTGGTAGTTACAGACTAATTACCTGTTCTGAAATTGTGTCTAGAGGGCTGTTGAAAGCCAGTGCAGTATCTGCAGAGCTGGTGTTCCTGGAGGCCTATCCCATATGTCAAGCTTATGTATTTATATTTCTCAATCACAAACTAAAATAATATCCTTATGACAAGCTTTCTGCAATAGAGTGAAAGGGCCAAATGAGACTGGGATGTTTATCATCTAGTTTATCCTTGCACAGTTTATTTTATTGTTTTTTTTATTATTTTTAAAGGCAGTGATGGAGTGGTGGGATGAGCCAGTTTGGGACTGTGGTGTGGAGCAAGAGGGGCTTTAACTATTTGACACAAGTAGTTAAAGGTGATCTTTAACCATTTGCATACACACAACTGCTATTCACAATGGGAATGAAACTCCCACCAGTGCCAGTGGGAACTTCTTTCCTTCCCATTGCAAATAGCAAGCATTGGCTGGGGTGGGGGGCACCTCCAATTGGGATCATGGTGGAGACAAGTAGATAAAGTCTCCCTTGTCGTTTTAGGTTTACACACACACACACACACACACACACACACCAGCTACTTATTTTTTATAAACAACTTTGCAAAGTTAAATTTCACATCTAGTTTGTCTTCGGAGAGCTCCATTTCCTTCCTTGCAAGCTCTACTTTCTAAAAAATTTGTAGATAGGGTGATCATATGAAAAAGAGGACAGGGCTCCTGTATCTTTAAAAGCTTTATAGAAAAGGGATTTTCAGCAGGTGTCATTTGCATGCATGAAGCACCTGGTGAAATATCCTCTTCATCACAACAGTTAAAGCTGCAGGAGCCCTGCCCTCTTTTGTATCTAGTCAAGAGGGCAGGTCTCCTGCAGCTTTAACTGTTGTGATGAAGAGGCAATTTCACCAAGTGCTGCATGTATACAAATGACACCTGCAGAAATTCCCTTTTCTATGCAACTGTTCAAAATACAGGAGCCCTGTCCTCCTTTCCATATGGTCACCCTAGAAGGACTGAACCAGTTTGGGGAAGGCTGATATAGATTTTCTACAGAAGGCATTTATCATGAGCTCATAATTCCCTACTCAGGTTTGTTTACATGTTTTTTTAGGCAATGTCGTGATCCTCCGGTTTCACTTCGCTGTCTTACCAGCGCTTTTAGAGAGGTTTTTTTTTAGAGCAGGGAAAATGTGGCATTTAATTGTGAATGTGAAAGAAAGCAGAGTTTCATCTTGTGTATTTGTTCTACTCTGCTATGCCACAGTGCTACCTAGAGGTTATGTAGCAGAAAAGCAGGAAAGGAAATGCTCTTCTGTAGCACTTGGATCTCAGGTCTGCAACAAAACCGAAAGTAGATGCAGCTGATTAACAACCTCGTGTAGAAAAGCTGTAAGTGAAGTGTAGGTAACTTGATACCCTCCAGATGTTTTGGACTACAAATTCCATAACCCCTGAGCATTGGCCATTTTGACTAGGGCTAATGGGAGTCATGGCTCAAAACACCTGGAGGGTACCCTGTAGTATGCAGTGAATTTGGATAGCCAGAAATGACAGAAAACCTAGTTTCCAATCATGGGAGCCGGGCTGTCTATGCAAGGGTTTCTGACTTCATCAATATTGTTCCCAGCACTGACGTGTTGGCAAAAAAGAAAAAAAGAAAAGAAAAAAGAAATTGGCAAGGAGTTTCTTAAACAGAAATGGTTCTTTATCAGGTGGCATTGCATGTGCTGTTCTCTCAGCTAAATACTTCATTCCTCCCACACCATTCTCTCCGGATAAATAAGATAAGAAGGCAAAAGTCGATCCAACTGAAAAGGCTAGCTGAGGTGGGCTTTTTCCCCCCTTAAAAAACAACAACAATCCCTGAACAAGTCAAGGACAGAGGAAATTTTACAGGAGGATATTGAAAGAAAGCTGAGGTATAATGCTGGGAGCTGTAAGACTTTTTTCTGTTGGAATATGCATAGGATTGCACCTTAGGGTTATATTTTTAAGATTAGGACTGGGAAAATGGGAATAATTATTCTTTCACGGGCTCCTAGAGTGGATACCACTTTTATGCATGGCTCATCTCTTCATACATCTGCAATTCTACTCCCGTATAGCTGAGAGTAAACCCTTTCAACACAGTGGGGCCTACTTCTAAGTAAACATGCACAAAATAGAGCTGTAAGACTCTTTAAAAGAATGGTTTTTTGGATGTAGAGATAGTTCAGCCATTTCTTTTTCTCATGCCGGAACATTTCTATAAAGCAGCAGCAGCAGCACTTTTAGTCTGGGGCATGAAAATGCCCTTAATTTATTATTTTTCTTTGGATTAAGAACAGTAGGTTTGCCTGCTTCCCAAAGCAAAAGAAATTGGCTGATTTCTGAGAGCAAAGAGCCTGCAGAGAGACTATTTACCATGCAAGCAGTAACCATTGGCAACACACTCATGTTATAATTCCCACCCACATGGCTTGAGATAGTCACTGAGTATTGAAGCATTTCAGTGTTTCTCCTGATACGCGTAGAGGGGAAATACATATATTATGGGTTTTTGTGGCACTTTAGTGACTAAGGGCACAATCCTATGCATGTTTAGGCAGGGAAAAGTCCTACAATGCTGGCTGGACGGCTGCTAGGAGTTGTAGGACTTTTTTCTGTCTAAGCACGCATAGGATTGCTCCTACCTGGTTTATTCTGGCCTGAGCTTTGGTAGGAAACAGCCTACTTGAAGCCTCTCTTCAGTATTCTTCACCCAATAGATTTCCCAGGCAGACAAGCAGGCAAATGTAAAAGATTCAGGGCACAATACTATATTGAAGATCCACCGGCTGTGTGTGGGGGTGCTATAGTATTTGGCAGGAGCCCCCACTATGCTGGATAGGCCACTGCTATGAAAGGTCAGCAGAATATCTCTGTTATCGCAGCGAAGCATTCCACTGGGAGAGCCATTCCGCTGGCAAAGATCTGAAAAAGGACAGAGTTGTGCCCCGGGAGATCCTATGCCTCTTCAATTCATGCTCATTGACAGCACATTTTTATACCAGCCCTGGACGTGGTACAGAAAACTCTCTTTCCATTGACTTCAGTGGAAAGGTTTAAAAAAGAAAAAAAAAGCCACCCCTACATTGCCAAGACAGGTGAGTGTAGGTGGGGGGGGGGGGTGTCAGGGCAAATCACTCCATCTAGGTAAGCAAGAAGGGAATATGCTACAATGCAGGGAGGGGGAACTTTTGCAGTCTGAAGGCCAAACTGGCTCTTGACAAAAACATCTGGGGTTATACGTGGTTCCCAGCATGCTCTCTCTCTCGCTCTCTCCCTCCCCCTCTCTCTCTTACACACACACACACACACACACACAGGTTCACAACATACTCAATGCATATTCCCCTCCAGAAAATGTCCCCCTCCATACTGCAATTAGGGTTTTTAAAGACCTTGCCTGGCACTGATGCAGGCTTTTTAATGTCCTGATTGCAGCAGGGGGGGCAATTTTGGAAGGGACATAGGAGAGGGGAGGTTTAGCCTTCCCCCAAAATGGCCCTTGCTACAATTAGACTTCCAAAATGCCTAAAATTGGTGCCAATAGAGGTTTTTAAATAGCCTAAATGCAGCAGGAGAAGGGTGATTTTTGAAGGAGGGCTCACAGCTTTGGGGAGGGGAGAGTTAGCCCTGCTTCCTGAAAATCCCCCCCCCCCTATTGCATTTTGGCACCATGATGAAGAGGAAGCTGGGGAAATCTCTCCAATCGGTAGCTGATTTTGGTCTGTGAGGGTGCTGGGGAGGAGTAGTGGAAATGGGGAGAAGCTGGTGGGGGCATATTGGGATCCTTTATGGGCCATATGAGCACGTTCCCCATCCCTGCTAAATGAATAACTGTTTCCCAGGCCTCCACTCACTTTTCCACGTGTGAATACCAGGGCAGGATCTGCACTACCGTTTTATAACAGTTTATAATGGTTTTGACAACTGTTTGGGCACAAAACACATTCCATTTACCGTTTCAAAGTTTTATATCCTGCTTGGTGTAGATCTGGCCCATGTCTTGTCTGAACAGTATTGCTCCAGCACTCTCCCCCGTGCGAACAGGGGAGCAGTGTCAGGTGCCTGGGAGGCATCCATCCCCACATGGAGAGAAGCTCTCTTTTGGCATAGGCCAGACACTCCACTGCAACCATTGTCACTGCTGACCAAATCTCCTTGATTGATGGAACAGAGAACTGCTGCACATATGGGGTTCCGTGCAACCCCTGAGGGCAGCTGTGGCCACAGTCATTGTAGTCTCTCCCCCAACACCTTTGGGACAGGGACGGCCTGAGGGATGGCACTATTTCTTTTTTATCACTCCCTCACAACCCCCTGCTCTGTATCCAGGTTCATACATTGGCCCTTTCTACACCAAAGGGGTGTAGAGGGAGGGAGGGAGGGAGGGAGGGCGATCCCGGAAGTACCTGATACACACCATCGGCACACAGGGACCAGCTGGGGGCCATCCCAAGCAAAAAGGCTGGTGTGGAATTATGTGCTCCATCTGTTAAATGACTCTTTTCTCTCTCTATGTCTACCTTTGCTCTTCACATGCTGCTATTTTGCAGGTGCAGGATTCAATCCCATATAGGGCAACCAGATAAAATCCAGGTCAGGGTTCATATAACTTTAACAGTCCCTTTTCTCTACAACTGTTAAAGTTACATGAGCCCTGACCTGGATTTTATCTGGTCACCCCAATCCCATACCCATGGTGCATCTAGACCTGGAAAGAAGTCCACCCCATGACAGGCAGCTATGAACAGGATGCTTCCACCTGCTCCTCTGAGGGTTTGCCAACCAGCAGTGTGAGGGTGACTAGTCAGCACTTCGTAAGAGGTGTGTCTTCATTTTTGCTGTATCCACTCCATCCCAGGTGTGAAAATGTGCCACATGTATTGTTTCTGTGTTGCATGTGGATCAGTGGATAGGATCCCATTTTCCCCCACACTATTGCACTCTGTCTTCTGCTGGCCTCAAGAGAGCACTAATGGAGGTGGGGAAGGAACTTGATGCTACCTGGGCTCCTACACCTTTTGCTCTCTCTGAGAATGGGTGTGGGCCTCTCAGCATGCATGAGGATGTGAGATATTGTTGCCCAGTTGTATGAGGCAGTCAGTGGAGGGACAGATGCTGGGATGGCCTGAGCTGAACTGGTAGGGGGGATTGATTTCATAGGACAGTTACTGAGGCTGGGGGGGGGGGGTACAGAGTGGATCTAGGATGACCACTTGCACATCACCAGAATCAAAAACACATCACGCAAAGAAGAGGACAATGATTTGCATGACACCTGCATATGTTAATGTATAGGAATATAGATGCAATTGTAGAAATAATTGCTTTCATTTAAATAGAAACACAATAGTGGGGAAGACAGTAACTTGTCATTCTGCTCCCCAAGCCGATGGGCAACTCCAAGCCCCTTGCTCAACCTCCTTAATACAGTTCTTTATCTTTAAGCCAATCTTGGACTGGACAGCCCTTCAGATGGAGGATGCCTTCAAATAGAGGACTGGCTATCCTCAGTAAAATAGGACACATGGCCACCATTGTGGTCCCTTTTTGGCAGGGATGTCTGGCATCTCTCAGAAGCTGTGTGTTTGCTGCCTGTGCAACTGGGGCTCACATCTTGGCATCCCAATACACCATTGTGGTTACATGTTGTGCATGGCTGAGGGTGCGCAGTGATGTCACAGCTGCGCCCCTGGATTGGTCAAAACGGGTTGGTGTGTCTCTGTTTCTGAGCAGTGTATGTGAGGCATGCTGCATCGTCTCCGCCGCATTGTTTCCACCACATCCTGGGATTGGTAAGCAGTGGTTGTGTTGCCACGGAAGCTGTGAGTGTGGCTGGCACTTCTGCAATTTTTAAAAAACGTTCACCATGTTTCCCCATCCTGGCCTGGGTTGAGCATGTATTCAATATATAGTGGCAGTGTGTTTCCAACCCCAGTGTAAATAAAATATAGGCTTCAATGGGACTTGTTCTTGTCCTAGATAAATATATATAGGACTGCAGCCTTAAGAAAGAAGCCTTACAACATCCAGCATTCCCCAGCCAGCATGGGGGAATGCTTCCGTCATCCGACTTTTTTCTGTCAAAACATGCATAGGATTGTAGCCTTCAATCCCTTCAGGAAGATATTGTACATGATTGACTCATGTCTCCAAGCAAGTGGCATTACTTATCATCATTTTTAATTATATAAGAAATAGTTGATATGACTCGTGAGAGCAGTTCAAACATAGTAAGGAACTGGAGGTAAGAAATCTTCTTCCGCTAGAACGGAATAAATTGATACAGAGTTTACTCTTCTCGCTCTTCCCTACACTGTATCTATGGAGACCATTTTCATTACTTCCTACAACATTTCTGAAATCTGAGTTGCAGGCCATAGATGAGATCCACAGAGCCTCTTTAGCGATGCACAATGGAAATTGCTTCTGAAACCTCACAAGCTTTAGCAAGGCTCAGTGGAGCCCCACTGCACTCCCTATACAGCCCCCTCTAGATCACAACTAGCATCTTGACAAGTAGGGCATTTCCTCCAGTGCTATTAAGTACAATGTTGAGCCTGGGATGCCTCAATACCTGGTGATGTTGTTCATGTGAGATAGAAACCAGACCGCAGCAACTGTTTTAAAATGGACTATGCTTTCTAATCAACGTAGGTTTTATCACTCAAATTAGAGGCATGGGAAATGCAAACTCTGATTTAAGCATCACTTTTGAAATTACCTCAGCTCAATTAAAAGGTTGACCATGAAAGCTGCATCACTTTATAAAAGTGCTGGGGGAATCAATAGTAATATTTAATATGTTAGCATGTAGAGAAGCTAATGAATTTATAATGTAGTGCAATTTGGGCACAAAATCTATCTACCTTTGTAAAACAGCAGAAATCAGTTGGACATTTCTGGAGAGAAAGTGAGCCCAATAACAGGTAGTGTTTTGTTTTAATTAATCTCATTGCTTGGCATAATAGGAAATCAATCTGAATTTTTAATAAAGCAAACTAAAATTGGGACTAAGGCAACAGCACCATGAATGTTCAAAGCTGACACTTCTTGCAAACTGGATGGAAGCACCAGTATTCTCGAACGTCAACTTCCTTGATGCAACAATCACTGCCAAAAGTTGTGCAAGGAAAAAGTCAGCTAGCAAAAAATATGTTGGGCCCTGAGGCAGAAAAAACCATTTTTGCACTCTCTGCAGCTTTTATACACACACCAAACAAACAAACACACACACATACACACACACATGCACACACAAACAAACTGCATTCTTGAAACTTCCTGTCATCCTGTAAGTCATCTTTAAGTCGGGGGGACACATTTCTTGGTGCCCACCATGGTGCTCATCACCTCCCACTTTTAAAAGTAAAATTTCTTACCAATAGCATGGATTGCTTCAAAACAAAGCATTGGCCTCCAGCCACTGCTATCTTCATTTCCTGTGAATGCCTCTGGGTCACACGTGAGGGCCAGAGACATTCTTAGGAAATTAAGATGGTGGGCAGCTGCAGGCCAATATTTTCCTTGGCAGCACACCTAGCCACCAAGGAAAAGAAGAGGGGGAGACAAAGCAGCCCCTGTCTGGTAAACTGAGGGGAGGGACGGCTAAGGCAAACAGTGGAGGTGCGGACTAGGAGAGCAGTGGGGGAGGTAACAAGGGCAACAGGAAACTGGCTGCGGGGGTCAGGGAAGCCAGGGGAGGGGGTGGGAGAGCAGCAGGAAGTTGCTTGGGGAAGCAATCTTGGGGGGGGGGGAGTTGAATGGACATGGTCTGTATGTGTGTGAGAAAGAGAGGAAGAGGGAAACGATTTAGGGGGGAATTTGGAAGGTTCCTGAAAAAGAGCATGTAGTTTTTCATGCGGTTGCTTGGAGGAGGAGGGAGGAGGGAGGGATGTGCATGTATGCATGTATGCATAATGGATATGTGGGGTGTTTGTGTGTGAATAGATGGAGGCTGGCTGGTGTGTGTGTGTGTGTGGGCGCATGTGTGCATGTATGAGAGAGAGATTGTGTCCTTGGGTGGTGGGCTGGAGACTGGAGTGACAGACAGACAGACAGACAGTGTATAAGTGGAAATTCCAAGCATGAGAGAGAAAAAAAGATAGATGGAATGAGTTGGCTGGCAGAGAAATAGGTTTCTGTTGGCACTTAAAAACTGCGGGTTCAAATTAGTTGTTTTGTGTTGGGACTCAGACCCCACCTCTGTCTTGTACTCAGTCTTTTGGGCAGGTGGCTTGTCCTTTGTGATTTGCCACGCCTCCCATCACAGCCATTTTGTGTTGGTGCTCAAGATAGTTTGTCCAGTTGCCAAATGCACCCATGGACCCAAAAGGTTGCCCACCACTAAGTTGTCTAGGCAGATGGAATGGTACCTTGGCAATATATCCCAAGCTATATCATGAAGATTTACAACAATTTCACTTGGATGACATTTATGAGCTTTCTACATAGAAGGGATAATCTGGAATCTATCCTCAGTCACATCATTAAAGGGAAATATTATGTGTCACTCTTAGATGGGTGGCCTAAAATAAATCAGTTCTATACTAAGTTAGTCAAGGAGGGGCAACTGAAGGCCTTGGCATAATTAATCCGGACTTTCTCCTGCACATTAAAATAAATGAGAATTTCACATCAGCCCATTCAAGGTCTTTTGCATGAACCATTTATTTCAGAAAGGTTTGTGCAGGAGAAAGTTTCAATGGATTCCCGCCACCTAGATGACAGGCAGGATTTCTCATGTGAGTTTTAGCTTTGATTCTTCTCTGTATTGATGTATATTTTCTGATTAAATCCCTTTCATTGTTCTCTAGAAATCTGCATTATTTATTATCCACTGCTGTGCTGTGCTCTTTTTTTATATGCTGAAACCATCATTAAATTTAATCAAATCTCTAGAAATTGCCCGACGCATGTGACAAGTCTGCATGTTAATTCTGTTTCTTATAGATTGCTTGTGCCTTATGGGTTGAATGCATGCTATCTTTAACCTAGTAATAGACCGGCTTCCAGCAATGCACCATGTTTCTTCCATTTTGCAAGGAAAGTAGGCCACCTCTTCCCATTTCGTATGCCCAATACACATTTTATCAGATACAGACAAGAGGGATAACACAGACATCGGTTCTTTCTGCATACACAGTATTTCTTCTGGCCAAGCTTAGGCCCCCTCTACAAGATTTCGCTTTGACACCTGGTTGCCCGATTATGCGCATTTCCTGATAAGCGCATTTACACCTAATACCTATACATGAGAGACGTTGAAGTGCATTACAGGCTATATGAAACGCGCTTTAAAGTTATTTACATGCTGAGAATCGCATGTAAATGTTGCTGAAAGTAATGCGCTTTGTCCCGGGGAACTGCCCAAACAGGTTTCCCACCCTTTATTCTCCCCGCCCACCAGAATCTCCTGCCTTTGGCTACCTGGGTTACCTGCCGGTAATCATCTGGTTAACCTGTTCGGCTACCTCTCTCCCCCTTTGCCCGATTGCCATTTCAAGTGAACTTCTCAGGAGTAAATGGGAATGTGCCTCATAAGTTCCCCCCTCCAGCACCCTTTGAAAACTTATTTTTAGTCAGGGCTACCTTTCTCTCCCCCCCCTCCCCTTCGCCCGATTGGCATTTTTAGTGAATTGCTCAGGAATAAATGGGAATGTGTCTCGCACACACACAAGCCAAAACAGACAGGGGGTGCTGCTTCATTCCTTCCCCCTCCTCTTCCCAGCGAGCTCAACCGTTGTAAAACATACACTCACACACACACACACACATACACACACACACACAGAGCTCATGTCAGGAACCCAGCAAGAAGTGAGGGGATGATCTGTCTAAGCTGATCGATAATTATGCGCACATGCGCACATCCTTCCTATCCCCTTTGCTTCTCGTGAAACCACCTCCATCTGGCCCCGTGTCTCCATGTAAAAAATATTCCATCAGGGTACTTCACAGTAACTTTATTTTCATTGGGTCTCCTCTTCCTGGAGCTTCCATCCAGAGAGACGGAGAACAAGGAGGAAGTTGCCATGAGGAGACAGGAAATAAAACTAAATGAAAAAGTGGGAGGTTTTCCCAACGAAGGGACAGTTCTATGCATGATATCAAGACCACAGTCCGCCCACTCTGATAGTTAATGCGCCTCCTCAGAAAATTGTTTACACAGACATAAGTCGCTCTTACTCCCGCGGTAAATTAAAAGATGCTATTTAAAGCGCATTCGAAAATGAGCATAATAGGAGATAAAAAGTGCCTGTACTCATTTGCGCTCCGCTCTTGTAGAGGTAAATTTGTAATGCGCCTTGAAAGAGTTTTAAATTGCTCTTGTAGAGGCACCCTTAGTGGCACACAATGTTCTTTGATCAAGCATATGTTCCCTGTCTGAATAGTCCCCAGTGTAGCTCATCAGACTAAGTTGGGAATTATTAGTATTCATTCTAAAGGTGCATGTGCAGGGACATACAGTTTAATCAGGCCAGAATTCTTACCACTTCCTTGTTCAGTACTCATAGTCACTCATGCTATTATTGCAATCACTCTCTACCTCTAAGTATGAATCAAAAGAGAAGAAAGACAAATCCTGCCTCCTTTTACCACTTTGACTGTAGTTACTAAAGTGTGGTTGTTAAGTGGGAACCAATTTGCACCAGAAGATCTTGAATATGCTCTTAAAAGGCTTGCTCTATTTCAATCAATAGCAAAATTTTCAGTGGGTGTCTAGGGAAGTCAGATCGATTCTTTTTGGGCTGAAATTATAACTGGTTGACCCCAAATGATTCTTATTACTGTCAACTAGAAGAGGTTGGTGAAAGCAGGTTATTGATTGTGTGACTACAAGAGCAGGGTAAAATGAGGCATGTTTAGATTCAGGGATGTTGTTTGTCATTTGTACTCATTGGTTATTCTGTGTGTCATTTGCTGTGAACCAATAGAGATTGTAAATCTTATGCTAACACAGTCTCCAGCTCATTTCACCTCTGACACAGAGATTATGATTAATTGCTAATATGCAAGAGCAGATGTCCTCCAGATGTTTTGGCCTAAAACTCCCAACAGCCCTAGCCAGCAAAGCCAATAATGAAGAATGATGGGAGTTGTAGGCTAAAACATCCGGAGGACCACAAGTTGTCCACCCCTATGTTATAGTGTTTTGTTATCTGAAAGCTCTGCACATGAATCCAAGATACCTGGGAACTATCTGTGATGACTATAATCATGTTGAGGGCAGGGCTTCTTACACAATTTCAGAAGCTCTTTTATCTTCAACCAGAGAGAATAACAAACACTCCTAATAATAAATGTGTAGTTCACTCAGCAGCATAGACAACCAGGCTGTATTTGCATTTAGCACCAACAATTCCTGTAATTGTAAAGTTAGAATAAGTACTGCTTCAATGGCAGAAATGGCAGAAATTGCAAAAAAATGGATCTGTGCAGCTTATCCACACTAACATTTCCCCATGTGATTGTTCATGATTCAAATAATGTGGTTTCATCTCCTAGTTCTCAGACTTGCTGCCCGAGAGTGCCAGGTCAGAATATTAATTAAACAGTTTTGGCTGTACAGGAGGCAGATTGAGTCTTGGTTGGAAGATGCAAATGAGTCCGTATTGTCCCACTTTGTTCTAGCCAGCTACTCTATCTAACAGCAACCTAGGAAGCATGTGGAAGACACATGCTCTTGCATATTAACAGGGAGGTGGAGTTGCCATCATACTCTCCAGTTGCTTTTCCATGTGCAGGTATACAGTGCAACCAGTTTCTGGCCTTGATTATGTTTACCATATGTTGTTTAGCTTAGAAAAAAGCAAAGTATGGGAGACATGATAGAGGTGTACAAAATTATGCATGTGTGGAGAAGGTGGATAAGGAGATATTTTTCTGACTCTCTCAAAATACTAGAATCTGGAGTCATCCCATGAAGCTGATTGGTGAGAGATTCAGGACAGATAAAAGGAAGTACTTCTTCATACAGCACATAGTTAGACTATGGAATTTGCTATCACAAGATGTAGTGATGGCCACCAATTTGGATGGCTATAAAAGGGGGCTGGATAATTTCCTGGAAAAGGCTATCAATGGCAACTAGTCCTGACAGCTATGTGCTACCTCCAGTATCAGAGGCAGTAAGCCTATATACACCAGTGGTTGGGAAACATGGGTGGTAGGGTATTGTTGCACTTGTATTCTACTTGTGGTATCCTGGTGAACAGTTGGTTGGCCACTGTGTAATCGTAATGCTGGACTGGATGGACCTTGGTCTGATCCAGCAGAGCTCTTTTTACCTTCTTATGTTCCTATGGGATCCAAGGATAGAGCGTGTTCAGAGGAGGGAAACGAGGATGATTAGGGGTCTGGAAATAAAGTCCTATGAGGAGAGATTGAAAGAACTAGGCATGTTTAGCCTGGAGAAGAGAAGATTGAGGGGAGACATGATAGCACTCTTCAAATACTTGAAAGGTTGTCACACAGAGGAGGGCCAGGATCTCTCCTCGATCAACCCAGAATGCAGGACATGGAATAATGGGCTCAAGTTACAGAAAGCCAGATTCCGGCTGGACATCAGGAAAAACTTCTTGATTGTTAGAGCAATATGACAATGGAACCAATTACCTAGAGAGGTGGTGGGCTCTCCCACATTAGAGGCATTCAAGAGGCAGCTGGACAACCATCTGTCAGGGATGCTCTAAGGTAGATTCCTGCATTGAGCAGGGGGTTGGACTCGATGGCCTTATATCCCCCTTCCAACTCTACTATTCTATGATTCTATGATACTGCCTACCAACCTGTCCATCAGATTCTCTTCCTGAGCTGGTGGAAGTGGACTCAGGCCAGGCATTGGAGACCTCTCTGGTTTTGGATACTTTGGATACACTACAGATGGCAAAACCAGAATGCAAACTAGCTATACATCTCCCACCAAATTACCTAATAGCTGAATGTATCATGCATCAGCAGTCATCATCAACATATGTACATTTTCAGCACATTACATTGACCTGGTTCGCATGACATGGCAGCCCACTGTGGTTTCATTTACCCATGGGGGCTGTTGCCACTTTTTGCTTGCCATGGCTTGTTGTGTCATGTGAACCCAGGCAACAGGGGTTGTGTGAGCCCCCATGGGTAAATTAAGCCACAGTGGACTGTCATGATGTGCAAACACGCTCACTGAGTGCACAAAATCATGTCTTTAGAACTAGATAGGAATCCTACACAAGTTTCTCTTCAGTGTGGAAGATGAGATGGAGGAAAGGCATGTGTACTTTTCTGAACATGCAGAGAGTGTGTGAAATTCACTGAGAATGTGTGGCTACCATTAACTTCAAAAGCACTCTAATACGTATTTGAAATCTGGGGTCAATTCCCATGACCATGTCGCTGGGGCTAGTTGATGGTCCCCAAACCCCTTGTAGAAATGTAGAAAAAGCTGGGAACCACCACATTCTTAGACTACTTTAGGTATATTCAGTGCTGGCTCCAGGATTTTGGAGGCTCTCAGGCAAGATCCCCTCAAGTGAATTCCCATCACCTGGAAAAGCAGGACATACAAACTGAGATTTCACTGCAGCATCCTCTGGGTTTTTTTGGATACTTTGTGCAAAGTGGAAATGTTAGTTCTGTTGGGGCAGTGGGCCTCTGCTAGTCTTGGGGCCCTTGAAAATGCCCAACTTTGCCACCACAATCTCCCTCTCAGTGCCAACCCTGTGTGTGCTTTATATACCTTTATTTAGTGCTGTGGCACCTAATGTATTTATACATAAAAGGACTGGGCATTATAGAATGGGCTGTCTCCTATATCACACATTGCTTGTCATTGCTTCTGGCTTAAGAGGTGTGCACAGTATTTACATAGCTACAATATTTGCACAACAGTCTGACATGAAGTCTGGTTAATGACTCAGTTCTAGTAGTGATATGACTCTTAGCAACTTTATCTTCTGAGACCCACCTGGAGAGATGACGTGTTTATTAATCAATTTGATTATTTTCCTTTCTTCGGAAAGGTTGGAAACTATGCCAAGACTAGACAATGTGCACTATGATCATATTGTTGACGAAGATAGCAAAAATACACCAAATCCTCAGCCCTACGAGTGTACTTCACAGCCCAGCTATACTTTACATTTTTAAAAATTAATCACAACTTGAATTATAGGCTGCCTCTACAAGACAGGTTTAAAGCTCTTTCAAGGCGCTTAAAATTTTTACCTCTACAAGAACGGACCGTAAATCGGGCGTAGAGGCGCGTTATCTCTCCGATTATGCGCATTATCGAATGCACGTTAAATAGCGAGTTTTATTTTGCTCCGGCTGTTAAAGCGCATTTTGACTATGTGAACAAGCACTTATGCGCATTAACTACTTGTAAAGCACATTTTGGTCATCCGTTAATGCGCTTCGCCGCCTCTCGCCGCCTCTCATGCAGAGGGATTAGGTGTAAATGCGCTTCTGCGATTATGCGCATAATCGCCTAACCGGCCGCAAAAGCGAATCCTTGTAGAGGGGACCTAAGTCTCTTTAAATTCCTTGCTCACAGCTATAGTGGTTTAAAGGGGTTTGGGAAGTTGCATATCTAAAAACCAGCATATCAACGTTTTAAATAAACAAATAAATAAAGCTAAAAAGCAAGCCCTGATCCAGAGATTCTCTCAAGTAGGGTAAGATTGATTGATGACTTCAGATCTGAGTCAGTATACTCTGCAGTAGCTTCTAATTGGTATGATAAACATTGGTTGCTGAATCAGTTATGTCTGGATCACAAGCTTTCCCCACACATCGTATTCATCCTCTTCAGTTGTCCCTGTTATTTATTCTTCATCTTTGGGTGCCTCTACAAGAGAGGTTTAATGCGCTTTGAAGGTTCATTAAAATTTTTAGCTCTACAAGAACGGAGCGCAAATCGGGCGTAGAGGCGCGTTATCTCCCCGATAATGCGCATTTTCGAATGTGCGTTAAATCGCGAGTTTTATTTTGCTCCGGCCATTAAAGCGCATTTTCCCCATGTGAACAAGCGATTATGCGCATTAACTTCTTGTAAAGCGCTTTTTGGACATCTATTAATGCGTTTTGCCGCCTCTCGCAGCCTCCCGTGCAGAGGGATTAGGAGTAAATGCGCCTCTGCGATAATGCGCATAATCGCACAACCTGGCGCAAAAGCGCATCCTTGTAGAGGGGGCCTTTGGCTGCTGAGTTCTTATAAACTCTTTCAAAAAATATATGCCATTGGATACTGTAAACCAGAAATTGGCTTCTGCTTTGCTTTTCAGCCTTTTGACTAAGATCAAGGGTAGACTTCTGCTTATGGAATGCAGATTTCTTGCCTCATCCTTCCCAACATAGCCTCTGGGGCCTCCCCAAAAGTAATTCCTAAGCATTGAGGAACTCCCAGAATGGTGTTTGGTGCAGCCCACAGTGCTTCAGATGGAGAGGAGGTTGATAGAAACTGAAGATCTTCCTATGTGAAAGAGGATGTGTTGTTGGGACTGTTGGGTCCAAGATTAACTAAGGCTGCAATCCTCAATGCACTTAATAGGGAGCAAGCCCCATTCAACACAATGCTACACTAAACATGCACAGGATTGTGCCATCTATGATAAATTAGGCTTTCATTTTTGCATGGTGTTTTTCTACAATCTTTGGTGAGGCAGGTTGCAATTCAAGGTAGGGCTTCTTGGTCATGCCACCATGCTTCTGGAATTCTTCTGCAGGGATGATCATCTGGTGCCTTCAGTATTATCTTTGGGACCTTTTAAAAAATTCTTAAGAGCTTTTAATTGGTGATCAGTATTACATTTATGTTTTAATGGGGTAATTAAAAATATTTTGGTTATCGGTTTTATTGTTTATGTATTTTTTATAATACTCTTGGGAAAAAAAACACTGAACATTTTTAATTGAAGGGCAGCATACATGTTATTATTCAAATAAAATAAACACAAAATAAATCATACACTTGTGGTATCAAAAGCAGTTTTGAATTTCCCAGGAATAACTAATTAATTTTTGTGGGAGGAAGGGAATTATAAAAATGGCTTGTTTCCCTTTTAGCTTGAATTCTCATTGATGTGTACATAGGACTATATTGCATGCAAGAGTAGGGATGTATGAATCTATATATTTAATTTGTTTCTTAGGGGTTTTTTTTAATCAACCTTAAATTCAGTTCATCTTAAACTTTAAGAATTTCTCCAGTCTTAAGTTCCCTTCATCTCAGACTTTGAGTCTTTCTTTTTAAAATCCGTGTGAAAATTCATAAACACGTTTGTGTACATTTCTCCTAATACATGCATTTTCCTAATATAAACATTTTCTGCAAACCATTTTCCTAGTATAATGCATTTTTAATGCTATTTTCCCTAAAATGCACATTTCTGTACATTTTTTAAAATGGGAGAACTTCATTGCATCATTCAGAGAAGTGCAAATTTCAAAGGATGACTTCAGTTTGGTTTGCATAGTGTTTCTAAAGTGCAAAATCAGGTAAGTTTGTATTAAAATACAAACTGAACATTTCCACCCCCCCTGCATCCTTACACAAAAGCTGCTCCATTCACTTCAGTGTGGGAGCACTTCCAAGCATTAAACCAGCCTTCCCCAGCCTAGTGTCCTGTAGACAACAACTCCCAGCATTCCTGACCACTGGCCATGCTGACTGTGGCTGATGGGAACTGAAGTCCAAAACATCTGAAAGACACCAGGTTGGGGAAGACTGCAGCCTGCAGTACGCCACATATGCCTATATGTCTGGTTCTCCCATTGACGTTAATGTGTGGATGGTTTGCAAAGGAAGAACAGCTTGCTAACCATTCTTTTAGACAATACTTGAACACAATGGAATAGGGCATGGTTTTATTTAGGAACACCTTGAACACTTTTCCAGGTTTAAATATCACTTCTGCCCACTCTGTTGATGGTGTCACTCAAATAAAACTTTGCCTGTGGGGATGGGAGGAAGGGGCAGAGAGTTAAGTCTACACATTCTGGCTTGTTGAAAGAGAGGAACTCTTGCCTCAGCTCCCATGTAGACATTTTCGCTTGTGGTACTTGATAGGATAATTGTTGTTTTCCTCCTTTCTTTCAAGTGTGGTGGGAGGGACTTCTTGGGCCCTTTCTGTAGTTGTGTAACTGGTATAAACCAGTTAAATGATGGTAGCTGTATTAGTCTTTATTTCTTAGAAGTTTATCAAAAAATTAAGTTGCATCGTTAAGGCAAAGTGAATGTTTATATTGAAAGAGCATGAGCTTTCAGCAGTAGTTTTGACATCATCAGATGCTAAAGAGGAATGTAGAATGCAAGTCAGAGAAATCATTTTTTCTCAAAGGCACATTTATGTATGCTGTGAATGATTTGCTGGAAATTCAGAGTACAAAATCAGAAACGCTTCTCTGATTTTATAGTTTGAAGGGGGAAATTCTTTCCCACAAATGTACCCCAAGGTAGGCACGGCTGCAAGACACCATGCATACAAGAGTTGTTGAAAAGGCAGCCATAATTGTCATGGATGTGGAAAATAGCCTTCTAAAACTCCAACATTATACACATTTACCTTGGAGTAAGTCCCATTGAAATTGTTGGGGGTTACTTATGAGTAGAAACATATAGGACTACACTGTAAGTGTGTTGCTGATGATGATGAATGGACATAGCTGGCACTTGGATTTCTCGTATGGCCATTTCTCTTGAGGTGATTCTGTTATAGTCCCTTCTTATTAGACTGTAGGTCACTTTATGATGAGCTTCAATGGTGTGAGCTGCAGGTGACCACCAAGGCCATCCTATTGTTTATCTTATGTAGCTTGCACTGCAATAGTTGTGACTTAGGTAAATCTTGTTTTTGCAGATTGGTTGTCTGATGTATTAGGGCTGTATCTTATACTATGCATATTTGTCTCAATTGTTTCAAATGTTTATCTTGACTTTGAGATTAGGATAGAGGTAGTTATAATGCATTTCTTGGGTGTACACTACTGAGATGTGTATGTATTGTAGATGACAGCTACTTTCAAATTTCTTGGAGTAGATCAGACTCAAGTTAATAGTGGAGTGGAAGAAGATGAAATCTTGACGGAGCCTTTTGACAAAACCTTTACCCTGAGCCCACATTAGAAATATATGAGTGTCAGCTAACTTAAAATGGTGTTTCCTGTAAAAATACCATCCAGCTGCACCAATATATCTCAGATATATTCATTATATGCTAGTAGAGCCAAATGGTAAGTCTTTTAGGAAGTGGCAACCTAAACTAGTTGAGTTTGTATATTGTGGCACTTACACCATGAATTTAATGTAACTGCGTGTGAGGACAAAAGTATAAATCAGAGAAAGATAAAAGAGTTAATACCAGTTCAGTTCTCATATCAATAAACCAAGGAACCAATACTTTTATTTTAACCTAACGGATTTTAGGACTCAGTCCAATACTTTCTTGAATGAAAACAGCTTTAAGATCTCCCATGTGTTGTATAAAGCCTGCTATAAAAATGTGGAATTTCTCCCGCTAGACCAGAAGGTTGTGGGGGTTGGGAAAAATCCTTGTCCAGACATCCTGCATTTCAGAGATTGTCTTTCTGATAAAACAAGATTTACCCAGTGGGAAGGGGGGGAGGGGAACTACAATCTGAAGTATGGGCAAAATACAGGATGTAACGTGTTGTGTAGGACCAAATTTGTTTGGTCCGTTGTTGAGAACTGACTAATGCAGCACATGGAAACTTGAAAAATCCTTCCCCTTAAGAAAACACATGTGCTATTGTCCTCAGGGGAAAATGGCTCTATTTCTAAACTTCCTAATGCAGAGAAGCCACAAGTTACTTCATGGCTAAATACAATCCAGCCCAAGTGAAATAATATAGTTCTTTATGCTTATTAGTATTCTCCTCTCACCCATTTTCCTCCCTCCTACCACATAGAGTCAGATGAAGTAGGAGTGATGGTCAGTTTCTCTACAGAGCAAAGCAAAACAAGACCCAAGAGCACAAAATAGCTGTAGAAATGGCAGAGATTTTATGGGTCATCATAAGCAGATCCCTGCCAGAGGTAAGAATCTTAGCTAAAGTTTTCTTCATTCTTCAAAAGTGCCAAATCATTGTGTATTTTCCATCTTCAGCAATGATGGGCAAGTCTGAATTTATGGCTGGGAGTTACCTGAAGAGATTATCCAGTCAATCATCCTGCCTTTGGGTCTACCATGTAGTAGCTATGTATCAAATGCTGGAGAACTGAATATGGGAGAAAGGGCACTGAAACCAGGGAATTGAAGAGGACCGCTGACATAACTGTATACATCCTTTGATGCTCTCATTAATTACAATTGTTATGACTTGAAGTATGTGCCAAAACACGCACATGCTTCCAACTTTTCTCCATAAGCATGAAGGCAAGATATACACTCTATTAGGCTGCACTATATGGTATATTATGGGTCTCTGCTGTACATAAACATTAGGAGAAGCTTCCTAATGGTAAGAACTGTTTGACAGTGGAACAAGCTGCCTCAAGAAGTGAGGGGGGAGTGTGGTCTCCTTTGCTGGAGCCACTTAAGCAGAGCTGGATGGCCAACTGTTAGGAATGCTGCAGTTGCAGGATTCCTAGACTGAGCAGGGGTGTAGTCTAGATGACCTCCAAGGTGGCTTCCAACTCTACAATTTTATGATTTAGTGAATCTATGATTGTGGGACAGGCCTACTCAAAGTGACTAGTGGCACTATAGTTGTAGTCATTGCTATCTATGGGAAATGATCATTTTGGAAGCTGTAAGCAGGTATCGTAGTCATCTCATATTGTATGACTGCACTGATGGACTCGAACAGAAGTGGGCAACACACAGCCCACGGCCTTCTTCCAAGCCCCTTGTCTTAAGTGCATACACATACACACACACACACACACACACACACACACACATGGCCCTTTAATTTGTTGTTACAGTGGTGAAACAATTATCAGTTTGCAGAAGAATTTCAGTGGCAAACCACGATGGTGGCTTAAAAAGGCTAAATTAGCCTTAAAACAAGGTACACAACTTGTTTTAAAACTAAATTCAACCATTTACAGCCATCATTGTGGCTTGCTACCAAAATTCAGCAGAAAAGCACCAATTGTTTTGCCAATACTGCAATTTGACCGTGTGCAGTCCTGGCGGGGAGTTGAAACTGTACCCTGGAACCGCCAAAGTTGTCTACCCCCGAACTAGAGTATAGACTGATACTTATGACTATTTTTTTTATATACACCAAACTCACCATGGATTGACTTTTCTTTTGCACATTTGAAAGTGAAGCAATCTTCTGGATGTTCCACCACATTGTGAGATCACAGTTCATCCTGGCCCAGATAACCTTTCACAAGTGGGTTGGGCCAGGATGTGGGAAACTGCAAACTCAATATACACCCAAGTATTAAGAATACTGGTTAAAATGCCCCAATGATTGGAGAAAGTCAAATGAAGAAACATTTTCTACATCCCAAACTTACCATGGACTATGCATTAATACTCAAAACTTCACTAGGCTTCTTTGCCACTGATTACTACAGGATTCTTGATAACCCCTGAACTTTCTGTTGATAGGCAGATATTTTTAAACAGTCCTTTCTCTGTTCTTTCTGTGGAGAGGTTGTGCTAAGAAAAATAATTAGTGCTTGCAATATTCCTGGCAATGTAAACTCATTCAAGCATCCAATGGCTTGACTTGTAGCCAGGATTTACTCTAACTCTGCCATGATTATGACAGCCTTAAGTGTGTTGTGTGTGGAAACAATCTGAACTGTATCTAGCATCAGTGAAGGAATGTGTTCTAAAACAGAAAAAGTGAGCTCATTAGTTTTTTTTTTCTCCTTTTGGTGATGAGAGTATCCTTCTTTAACTGGAAGTCAAATGATTAGTGGATCTGCACTGCAGACCTTACTATCCATATTTACTTTACACCGCTTTTTGTGACAGGCCATATATGAACAGACAATTCTCACAAAGGGCCTGTTCAGACAACACACTAAGCCATGGTTAGGCCGCTAACCCCTTTGCAGCAAATCGTTAATGAGTGTGTTTAAACCATGGTTATGTAGCCACCATGGTTAGGAATGGTTCACATGACACGCTATGTCGTGGTTCACATGATATACTAAGCCATAATGTTTAGCTCAAAATGCTTAAACCATGGCTTAACATGTCATCTGAACAGAGTCAGTCTCTGATAACTCTTTGAAAATGTCCTTGCTTTTATTTAAGTGGGTTCATAGGTAGTATTATCTTGGTTGTATCAAACGTTATTTATCTTGGCATCAGAAGATGTCCAGTTGTATCTATGTGGGCCTGGCATTGTGATCTGAGAGAACAGCTGGAGGGAAACTGTTTTTTTCAACTATCTGGCAAATGGCTCCAACATTGTCTATTTGCTTTAAAGTAAGAGAAACACTATAAGAGAATATCAGTTGGTGTTCTGTGGTGTAACTCACTCACACTTCCCCTAATCCCTAAACACTACAGTCTACGTTGTTGGAAAAGGTGTGGGGTTAGATCTAGACTTAGTCATACTTAGAACAGACCCACTGAAATAAATGGGACTTCACTTAGCAGACTTAGCTACACTTAGAGTAAATCTATTGAAATCAATAGGAATCAATGGCTACCTTCCATCCCACTGATTTCAATGGATCTACTCCAAGTATGTTTAAGTTAGGGTGACCAGATAAAATCCAGGTCAGGGCTCATGTAACTTTAACAGTTGTAGAGAAAAGGGAATTTCAGCCAATGTCATTTGTATGCAATTAGTTCCTGGTGAAATTCCCTCTTCATCACAACAGTTAAAGTTGCAGGGGGCCTGCCTTCTTTTGTATATGGTCACTCTAGTACAGTGCATGCACCTTTAACTGTTGTGATGAAGAGGGAATTTCACCAGGAACTAATTGCATACAAATGACACTGGCTGAAATTCCCTTTTCTCTACAACTGTTAAAGTTACATGAGCCCTGACCTGGATTTTATCTGGTCGCCCTAGTTTAAGTATGTTCCCCCATGGCCAGTTAAACTCCTTGTATCCTTCATTGTGAGTTGTCTAGCCATATAGCAGTTTTGTGATCAAGCACTGCAAATCTGGGCATGTTCCCATTGATTTTCTGGTTCAAGTATCTCAAGGTCAATGTAAGGCTACTTGTTTTTATAACTTCTCGTTCCCATTTCTTTCTTATCTAGCAGAACAGAAGATAAGACATATTCACACCCCACGGCAGTGCAAATGTATCTCCTTTGTAAGTGTTAATATGCATGTACCTGTTTCTGTCTCATGGGGTAAGTCCTGTATGATGACCTGACTCTTACCTCCTGGTAGCCATGGTCATGACTACCTCTTATGTTCCTCCATTTCATGGTGATGTGTGGATATAAACTTTTATCAGTATATGATGTTTTTGCTTTTTATTATTCTCTCTCTCTCTCTCTCTCTCTCTCTCTCCCTCCCCTCACCCTTTTCTCTAGATATCAACAAAAGTAAGGGAGTCTCTGCTTAGTTAGAAAAAGTTTTACTAGGAACTGCATTGTTTGCCAAAGACAATCAGGAAGTGGATATTTTTCCCAAAGATTCCACTTTCACATAGCTTTTCTCAGAAAGATTCAGACCCAAAAAGAGCACATGACTTCTCTTCTGCTCTTGAATGCTTTTGCTTTTGTGATAGTCAAGGCCAAAAGCTCTTTGCCTTTACTGTGATTACATCGGTTGACAAATAATATCTTCTGTTCAGTAAGTACTTCATAGACTAGCTGAGCAAAAGATTTCCCCCCCATAAACAACTATGGCCCCCTCCACAAGAATGCGCCTTTGCGCCTGGTTCCGCGATTATGCGCATTATCGCGGAGGCGCATTTACTCACAATCCCTCTGCACGGGAGGCGGCGAGAAGCGGCGAAGCGCATTAAAAGATGCCCAAAAAGCGCTTTCCAGGTAGTTAATGCGCATAATCGCTTGTTCACACAGCGAAAATGCGCTTTAACGGCCGGAGCAAAATAAAAGTCGCTATTTAACGCGCGTTCGAAAATGCGCATTATCGGGGAGATAACGCGCCTGTACGCCCGTTTTGCGCTCCGCTCGTGTGTAGGTAAAATTTATAATGAGCCTTCAAGGCTCATTAAACGCCCCGTGTGGAGGAGGCCCATGATAGACATGAAGTATTTTATTCTCTCTCAAACCAATCAGGGAATTGCCACAGTCCATTTCAATAATCAATGTTTGCTATCAAATTGCCCACTGTTTTGGGTTGATACGCATGACCTGGAAGAATATGGAAGTGTATGTTGGCTCACTGGAAAACCCCCAGAAATCTACCAATAGGTCCCAATGTACCTTCTGCCCAACCCTTGCTGTAAGTGAGCTTGCTAACCTTGGGTGTGGTGGAAGTTCAACTGCTAGTTCAGTATGCTTCTGTACATGGAATGGCAGGGAGGAAGGTGGTACCAATTTGTCCTTTGATTCAGGCAGCAAAGTGTCTGGGGTCAGCTTTGGGTGTTCCTAAGCAAAGCCTATGCAATTACACTTGCAGGCATTTGTCCTTGTTACTCTCAGGTAGGGATGTTGGAGAAATCCGCAATGGAATCAAATGAGTGGAGATTACTATGAATCCGACCTGCAGATTCTGCAGCAGACTAGTTTCTCCTGAGTCACACAGTTTCCATGGACTTGTGGGTGGTTCTTTTTACATTTTGGAATTTTACATACATTTAGTTGTAGAAACATACGTAAAATAAAATAAAAATGTGCATTTCCCCCATGGTCTAAAGCATGAAAATGCACATGGGGGGGGGGGGGATTTGAACATTTTTGCAAGTGAAAATTTGCACAAATGTGAATTTGCACACATTTGGGAAATTAGGAAAAATCTGATTCTGACAATGAGCGGATGATGGAACCAAAAGCATCAGATAATCTGCAAAACGTAGACGGAATGGATTTTACAAAGTATTTTCAACTAATGTTTGCCTTATTTTGAATATGTGCAATTCTGCATTTAAAATATTCTCTGTTTTTAGGTGCTTGGTTCTTTATTTATTTTAAAAAGTTGGATTTTTGTTGCTGCTTTTAAAAAAAACTTCTTTGTGTGCCATATATATATATATATATATATATATGGCACATATATATATATATATATATATATAATACTATATATATATATATATATATATATATATATATAGTTTTGATTATGCACATCAGCCTGGGAGCCTTGGATACAGGGCATCTCATAAACTGATTAAATAAATAAGTAATACTCTTTAGTGTCCCCCACTTCCCTTCCTTTGTTGTCTCCATGGTAAAATGTAGATTATAAGCTTTTTGCCTCCCTCTATCACTTTGGAAAGCACTATATGTACTCTGATGGTGTAACAACAGTAACAATTACGTCGAGGTATAAATTGCTTGGGAAATCTATCCATCATTCAAGAACTATAAAATGAGTAAACTTTGGATAATATGGCAATAAGGTAGCAAGTGACTGTCAATTTCAAAAATTCCCAAGCAATGGGTAGCCCAGTTGTGTGAATTGGGTTTAGACAGAGCCAGACAATCAGTAAGTCATTGTTCTTTGTGCCAAGTTATCTGATTGCAATAGCAGGGCCATGTCACTGCAACATGATTTGTACAAATGTTCTAGCCCAGCACTTTATTTGAAGCTTTTATTTGCATGCACAAATCCCAAGATTGTGCTATTAGATTAGGCATAGAGTTGAATTCCAGATGAATAGTAGGTGTGTGTGGGGGGGGGGGAGTGAGAAATAAAGCAGGGGAGAAAAAATCTTTCTCAGCATTGAAGATATCAATTCAATTGACATTACTAGTTATACTCCCACTGATTTTAGCAGGAGAAGAGATTTACTATTCCTTCCTGGCTGCATCTGCCTTAGCTCTCTGGCTTTCCGTACACTAAATGTGGATGGCCTTGCTGTTTTCTGCAGGCCAGTAGACATGTTGAACTGGCAGCCTTGACTGGTAGAAAATATATGGTGCAGCATGGCATTTTATTGTGATTTTTTAAAATGACTTATTTTCTTGTAATTTCATGCTTTGTTATATTTTTGGGTTAGATACTCTGATTAGGGTTTTGTAGAATGTGGGTTATAAATATAGTAAATAACAATACTAATCCTGTTTCAGCTCCAGGTTAGATTAGTGCAATATGTTCTGTGTGGAACTGCCTTTGAGGATGGTTCAAAAACTGCAACTAGTGCAAAATTTGGTGGCCAGACCAGAAGATCCAAACACATAACACTGAGCCTATCTACACTACTGCTTTAAAACAGTTTATAACAGTTTTAAACTGGTCAATAACGGTTATTAACCAGTTTAAAACTGTTATAAACCGTTTTAAAGCAGTAGTGTAGGTAGGCTCACTGATTCTGGCCTGCTTGCATTGGCTTATATGTTTCTTACCCAACTCAAGGTGCTGGTTTCAACCTATAAAAACTTCTCCCAGTAGAAGTCTACCCATATACTGTGATCAACATCTGAGTCCCTCTTCTGATCTGAGGGAAGTTTGGAGGACAGTGTCTGAGGGGCCATAGAAGAAGTGATTCTCCCTATCTGAGGCTGGAGGGAGCCAAGAGGAGGGATCTGACTGTAGAACTCCCATCTATCCCACCAGCAAGACCTTCTCAGCCACCGTGAAAAGGCTGTTCCCTTTCCTGAGGTCAGGATTTTGACCTTGGGAATGGAGGAGATAGATGTGTTGAGGATGGGCCAGTGGATGGGCAGGAGAGAGGCCATGGATCCACTGGATCAAATGGCCTTTCAGCCCTTTTCCACACCCCCACCCTAGCAGAGAGAGAAACCTAAATGGGCTAAGATGCCTATCTAATGAAAAACATACAGAGAACAGAGAGGCAAAATAGCCTCCATGAGTCCTCCCACCCTGCCAGCAAGAGCCCAGCACTTTAATTGGATGGAGGGATCCAAGATTGGAGCCCTCCATCATTTGGGTTAGATGCCCAAAGGATTGCGCTCTTAAATAGAGATACATTTCATCATAACAGGGAAGATTCCGACTAGTAGATGTGCTCAGTCTATTAAGTCAGGTGCTAACTAAAGCCCATTTATCATTAGATGGAACTTGGACTGGGCAGTCCTTCAAATAATAGAGGGCACCTTCAAAGACATGGCAGTCCTTTGACATCCCTTCAAATAGCATGACACATGGCTACCCTACAAGCAACACTCCTAGGAATTGATATTGGAAAAATACTTGCATACATTGCAAAGTTCAGAATTTCTTCAAATATTTCATTTAGCTGTAAATTTCTTCAGGTATTTCATCTAGCTGTTATGAATGTTGCTCCTGCAACATGGTAGCAAAGCCATTCTACAACTAAGCCTCTGATTCCATGTATTTCTTGCTTGCATCAGATTCTTCTATCTTCTTGTGGTGCGAAAGATACTTGTTACACAATCATGGAACAAACTGATCTGTCGAAAAGAATCGCTTATTCCCAACCGTGCAAACTTTATATTTTCAGAATTCCATGAAGGTCAGAGGGAATGCACAGCATTTTTGAGACATTGTCATTGACTATTTAGAGAATAAATCTGAGTGATCCTAGCATTTTCAAGAACAATGATTTACGGAAGCGAGTGGAATAAAAATGATAAGTAAATGATGCTTCATTTTATTTTTAATGGGGGTGGTGGAAATTGATGGCTTCAAATATTTAGAAACTCTACATCTCTTTCCTAGATACCCTGAGGTTTTTGAACCCCTGAACATGGGTTAGGTATGTTTAAGTTCTAATTATTATGACTTTTCAATTCACTACTTGGACTCATTTTACATCAGTAGCACTCCAAAAATAAACATTTAGTGAGTGTTCAATATGAGTTTTGGAAGCAGCAAGTCCAGCTGAGAATTGCATTCTAGGCATGGCTAGATTTACACATATGTCTAAGGCAATATAAAAAAAGTAACTCTGTGGTGGCTCCCCAATTGTGGAACGATCTCCCCGACGAGGCCTGCCTGGCGCCAACATTGTTATCTTTTCGGCGCCAGGTCAAGACTTTCCTCTTCTCTCAGGCATTTGGCAATATCTGAGGAGCCTGGGTTTGTTTTGTTTTGTTTTTGTAGTTTTTTGAAGTGTTGAAGTGGTTTTTAAATGTACAGATTGTGTGTATGTTGTATGTTTTTGCTGTTTTAATTTTTGTATATTGTTTTTAATTGTTTTTAATCCTATGTAAACCGCCCAGAGAGCTTCGGCTATGGGGCGGTATACAAATGTAATAAATAAATAAATAAATATCCGATAAAGGAGATAAAGAAATCAATGGTGTATATATCTCAAACAACAGTACAGTGTATTCCAAGAGCAATACAAATGTGTGTGTGTGTGTGTGTGTGTGTACACACACAAAGATCTGAGAACAGTTATGGGGGGTTCTTTTGTGTGTGGGGTGAGGTGGGGGAACTGAAACCTGCTTTAGGCCACCATCTTCAGAAATCCTACAACAAATGCTAGAAGCCCCTTTTGGTTACCCTTTCTGTCTTGAGAGGGTTCAATTTCTGTTCAATATGCCTCCAGCCAGAACTATAATTGTACCAAGAAAAATGACATGAAATACTGTTTTGGTCTCCAGTGTGGTGTATACTTCCTTTTGTGCATATCTAGAAGTCAAGCTGTTATTCAGAAAAATGGTCCTATTAAAAAACAATAGCCAGGGATGAGTAATCGTGGGTTTTCCTTAAGGCAACGTTGCTGTACCAAAGACAATGTCCCAAACATGACAAGGAAGATGCATTGCCACAAGGTAAATATTATTAATGAAAGGTCTAGTCATTGCAGTTCAACAATAAAGAGATTACCAAGTTGAATGAATCAACAACAGAAATTAAATTTTTACTACAGTGTCAAAAGGTTATATGAGGTTTCACAATGCCCCCTGGAATAGTAACTAAGGCATTAATTTTGCTGATTGCTAGCTGCAAACTCAAGTTGTCAATATGGAGCCAGAGAAAACACAAGAACCAGTAAAAAGAGAAAGAATCCTATACAACCATTCATTCCAAACATGTGTACTCAATGTGGCTGTACACCTGCTATAATTTATCTTAAAGGCATTTTCTTTTTTTAAATGCTCCAACCTTGGCACAATCAAGGAACAACATACAATGTATTTTCCTTAACTCCACTGGGATATTTCACTTGAAAGAATGTGTGTATGGGGTGGGGGTGAGGTCACTTTTTCACATTGGAACATTCAAGAGAACATAAAATTCAGTTATTTGTAAAGTGAATGGTATATTATAAAGTAGTCTTTCTGATTATTTTTGCCATTATTCAAGAAGTAACTGAGAAATCTCTTAGTAGCCCAAAGAAAATAGCAGAAAAAAGCTGCTTAGGGCAAGATTCCATGCATGTTTAGACAGAGAAGAGTCCTACATTTCCCAGTATCCCCCAGCCAGCAATGCTGGCTGGAGGATGCTAAGAGTTGTAGGATGTTTTCCTGTCTAAACATGCATTGGATTGCCCCCTTAGTTGGCTTTTGATGGGCAAATTCATGAAAGAAATGGGGACCTAGGTCTGTATCAGGAGTTATGTTCCTGCATCCTTATACATGGATGTACATTGTGTGCAAGAATTGGTGTCTGAATGGTGCAGCAAGATGTTGTTCGCCCTAGCAGGGGTGGAGGACACCATTTGGCCTCCATTTCAGGCAACAAAATCTCTTGGATCAGCACAAGTGTAAACTGGTACACACAAATGTGGCTCACCAACAGACTTGTGCAAACTAGTGATTCCAAATGGAGTCTGAAATAAATGTGGAGATTACTATTACAGTTTGCATATCACAAATACTGGAATTACTGGAAGTGCCTCCAGACAGCAAAAAAAACCCACAACAAATTGTGCCTTTGTATTGCATGTGAAGAAAATTGCAGAGGGCTAGCAACATGAGTCTTTTACAAAAACAGCAAAGATGCCTATGACACCTTAAAACAGCGGTGGGGAGTATATGGCTTTCCAGATGTTCTTGCACTGCAACTCCCACCAGCCCTTGCCAGCATAGCCAATAGCGAGGACTGATCAGAGTTTCAGTCCAACAACATCTGGAGGACCACATGTCCCCCATCTCTGCCTTAAGACTAATAAATTAATTGTAATAGAAACTGCTGATAATTAGAGCTAAATGTGTCCCAAGTTTGCAAGTATATAGATCAATGGATATGGGGTGGAGGAGCTTCTGAACAGTGGGCCTGAGAGGTCATGAAATACAAGGGGTAGCAGGAGGTCTGTTGCAAAACTTCCTCATGGATTGTGCTGAGAATGAGCCTTGGTGGGAATGGGCTCCCTGTGCAGCAGTTTCTGCCTTACCAAAACACAGAAGGTGAGGGTTGGGAATGACTGCCCTGTCTTCTTTTCCTGAAGAAAGCTTTTCAATATTATGTGCACCGAACCCTCTACGCACAGCAAGACACTCAACTAATTATTTCCTTGGCACACCTGTCATGTCAACATCATTGAAAAGCGTGAAGAACACCTGTTGGAGTTAGGGCATGGAAGTGCCGTATATACAATGATGGCCAGCAGCAGGCTTCCAGCAGGGGCTTCTGGGTAATGCAAGAGTAATTATTTTGAGGTTTAACACCCTGCAGGCTTTTCCATCTTGACATGGTACCCATCCCAGGAATATAAAAGGAATGTGGGTGGTGTTCACAGAGAAAATGTTTGGAGCAGGCAATCTGTTTTTGTGAGGAGAGAATGATTAATGACTTAGTTGTGAGATACAATTTTTTTTGAAGATTCACAAAAATCATGGGCCACAGGCTAGCTAAACTGTAAGTCATATGCTTTATAAATGCACATTCTGTCATCAACTCTTGTGAGTGATGGTTTCATTGTTGTTTTGTTTGCTTTTGCATATTTGTTCTCATTAGAACTTAAAAATTATATCTTGGCAGTATTAAACCATTTGAAGGGCTTTGATTTCTTCTCCATAAGAGGTCTGGTGAACTTTAATACTAATGAGAAGCAGTTGCATGATGCCTCAGAGTTGATGTACATCTGCCTTAAGAGGAAGTACCAATGTAGAATCATCCTCCAGCCAAGCCTGGCATGTCCCAGTGAACTCAATGGAGAGACATACACAGGATTGATCTGTAAGTTTCAGTTTGTGAAAGCTTTGTGCATCCTAGCATGTCATGTTATTAAATAAAGAATCAAACCAAAGGAGGAAAATTGCAGTCAAATACGTACACTTGGAAGATATGTTCTAATATTAGATGTGCATTTATTTATTTATTTATTTATTGCATTTTTATACCGCCCCATAGCCGAAGCTCTCTGGGCGGTTCACAAAAATTAAAACCATGAAATCATTTTAAAATATATAAAACAAGGCACAATCTAAAAACACAGAATAACATACAATATAAAAACACAACCAGAATAAAACCAAGCAGCAGGAATTAATACAGATTAAAATACAAATTTAAAACAGCAAGGATTAAAATTGAGTTAATTTAACTGTTAAAATACTGGGAGAATAAAAAGGTCTTCACCTGGCGACGAAAAGAGTACAAAGTAGGCGCCAGGCGAACCTCTCTGGGGAGCTCATTCCACAGCCGGGGTGCCACAGCAGAGAAAGCCCTCCTCCTAGTGGCCACCTGCCTCACTTCCTTTGGCAGGGGCTCACGGAGAAGGACCCCTGTAGATGATCTTAGGGTCCGGGCAGGTACATATGGGAGGAGGCGTTCCTTTAGATATCCTGGCCCCAAGCCGTTTAGGGCTTTAAATGTTAGTACCAGCACTTTGAATTGGGCCCGGACCTGGATCAGCAGCCAGTGAAGTTGGAAAAGGACTGGCGTAATATGGTCTCGTTGGCCAGTCCCCGTTAACAATCTGGCTGCCCTGTTTTGTACCAGCTGAAGTTTCCGGACCGTTTTCAAAGGCAGCCCCACGTATAACGCATTGCAGTAATCCAAATGAGAGGTTATGAGAGCATGGATAACTGTAGCTAGGCTATCTCTGTCCAGATAAGGGCGCAGTTGGTATATCAGCCTAAGCTGGTAAAAGGTGCGCTTTGCCACCGAGTTCACCTGTGCCTCAAGCGACAGTTCTGGATCCAAGAGCACCCCCAAACTACGGACCCGATCCTTTAGGGGGAGTGCAACCCCCTCCAGAACAGGGCGAACATCACCTCGCCGGACAGACGAACCACCCGCTAACAGTACCTCCGTCTTGTCTGGATTGAGTCTCAGTTTGTTAGCCCTCATCCAGTCCATTACCGTGCTCAGGCACTGATTCAGAACAACCACTGCCTCACCTCGGTTTGTTGAAAAGGAGAAGTATAGCTGGGTGTCATCTGCATATTGGTGACATCTCAGCCCACATCTCCAGATAACCTCTCCCAGCGGCTTCATGTATATGTTAAACAGCATAGGGGATAAAATAGAGCCCTGTGGAACCCCATGGCTTAAATGCCACGGCACAGAGCAATAATCCCCCAGCACCACCTTCTGAAAACGGCCATCTAAGTAGGAGCGGAACCACTGCAGCGCAGTGCCTCCAACTCCCAGCCCAGACATCCTATCCAGAAGGATACCATGGTCGATGGTATCGAAAGCCGCTGAGAGGTCCAAGAGAACCAACAGGGTCACACTCCCCCTGTCCCTCTCCCGGCAAAGGTCATCCCACAGGGCGACCAAGGCAGTTTCTGCTCCAAAACCAGGCCTGAAACCCGATTGAAATGGATCTAGATAATTCGTTTCATTCAAGAGTGTCTGGAGTTGTCCTGCAACCACCCGCTCAAGCACCTTGCCCAGGAAAGGAATGTTCGCCACCGGCCTATAGTTAACATCTTCCAGGTCCAGGTTAGGCTTTTTCAGGAGTGGTCTGATTACCGCCTCTTTTAACGAGGCCGGCACCACTCCCTCTCTCAAGGAGGCATTTACAACCTCCTGGACCCAGCCGGCGGTCCTATCTTTATTTGATGTAATTAGCCACGACGGGCAAGGGTCAAGCACACAAGTGGTCGACCGGACTTGGCCAAGCACCTTGTCCACATCCTCAGGCCTCAGTAACTGAAACTCATCCAATAAAACTGGACCAGACGGTGCTCTGAACGCCTCTACTAGCGGAGCTGCATTAAGCGTGGTGTCCAATTCAAGACGAATCTGAGCGACTTTATCTTCAAAGTGCCGTGCAAACTCATCACAGCGTGCTACCGAGGGTTCCACCATCTCTCGCCCTGGCTAGAGTGTAGCAGGCCACGAACCACCCGGAAAAGCTCCGCCGGATGACACTGTGAAGATGCAATGCTGGTGGAGAAGAACTGTCTGTTCGCCACCCTCACTGCCACAGAGTAGGTTCGATAATGAGCTCTAGCCCGTGTCCGATCAGACTCAGTACGAGTTTTCCTCCACCTGTGTTCTAGCCGTCTCCCCTTTTGCTTCATTGCCCTCAGCTTAGGTGTAAACCAAGGAGCTGGCCGAGCTCTGCTCATAGGGAGAGGGCGCTTGGGTGCGATCGTGTCAACCGCCCGGGTCATCTCTGCATTCCACAGAGCGACCTGGGCTTCGACAGGAGCACCGGCCATATCAGCAGGAAAATCCCCCAGAGCCTTCTTGAATCCATTGGAGTCCATTAGCCTCCGGGGGCGGACCATTTTAATAGGCCCCCCACACTTGCAGAGGGGAAAGGATGCCGAAAGTCTAAACCTCAATAGAAAGTGATCCGACCATGACAAGGGGGTAGATGTTAGTTCCCCCACTTTCAGATCACCATCCTCCTGTCCACCCGAGAAAACCAGGTCAAGAGTATGTACTTTTACATGCGTGGGCCGATGACATGTTGAGACAGCCCCATGGTTGTCATGGCAGCCATGAAGTCCTGAATCGCTCCAGATGCAGGAGCCTCCGCATGGAAGTTGAAATCCCCCAGGACCACCATCCTGGGGGTCCTCAACACCAGGTCCGAGACAACCTCCGTCAGCTCAGGCAGGGAGACTGTTGGGCAGCGGGGTGGGCGGTACACCAGCAGAATCCCTAATCTGTCTCGGGTACCCAACACAAAGTACAGACACTCAAGACCAGCACTCAAACGAACAGGAAGCCTAGAGAGGGAGATCGTATTTCTATAGACCACGGCAGCCCCCCCTCCCCGGCCCTGAAGTCGGTGCTGGTGCTGCACCGAGTACCCAGGGGGACAAAGCTCAGTGAGAGTAATCCCTCCCAGTTCACCCACCCAGGTCTCAGTAATACATACCAGGTCAGCCCCCTCATCCACAATCAAATCATGGGTGAGGGAGATTTTATTTTGGACCGACCTGGCATTCAGCAGCAGCAGCACCAACCCCAAGGGCAAGCTGGTAAGGCCGCCAGGAACTACCCGGTTGGGGGAAGAACCAGAAAAGGGGATAGTTTTAAGGCAACTACCCCCTCTTCTCCTCATCTGGCTTGTTTCTCCCCCAACACCATACCTCCCCCTACCCGTGACCACAGTTATGTGGGCACCCCCTTGCCCCCTTGAGCTCCCCAGGCACATAGTCAAGATATACAAATAAAACAATAGTATAAAATTTCAATTTGCTGCTGGTTGCTGGTTTCAACAGGTACAGGCAGTAGGGTGACTCCTCTGTGCGACGCTAAGTGCAGCGCGCTGCCTCTGGCACGCTTTGCCTTAAATAGGTACCTGTAATGGGGAGGAGCAGTTGGTTAGCCGATTGTAATGGCCATCAGGTGATACACTCCAGTGACTAGTACACACCGTTAGTACTCTCCTGATCAAATAGGTGCAGCCAAAGGACATGGGATTAGGTACAGTTACTGCTCATTGTTTTAATTAAATAGTTTATGTGCTCATCGTTTGGGAAAGCAGGGTTTTCTACCTCACTTTGATTTGGGACAGAAGCAGAAATTATTTCTCAATCTCTCTTGCTTCAGCTGGTGTGATATGAAATTAGAGATATTTAAAAACAGAACTCCCTGCTGATCCTCTTTAAAGAGCCAAGAGATAGAGTCACAAGATTCTGCGAAGATCAGCTCTAATTTTGATGATTCAGTATAGAGACAATAAAGACACGTGAACGCTAAACTCCAAATCAAATTGCAGTTGTACAGGGCATGATCTAGAAACATAAATGTTTCTAAAGAAAGTATTTCCTTATAAGCAGCTTTCCATAATAACTATGACGGACAATATCTGGTAGATTTACCAAGCATTAAAATGAAGGTAGCCTTCACTTGGACAAGATTAAATGTTCTCCCATTGGCATATTGGTTGGGTCAGCATAAGGAGTTCCTAAGAAGGATAGAGTATGCGGTTGTAATTTTGTATCAATTGAATATATTATTCATGTACTTCTAGAACGCTCTATCTATAATGATCTTAGAACCAAATATATTCATTCATTGTTAAGATTGTTAAAGGGAAGGTCAACCCTTATAAAGGTTTGTTTTCTATTTTCTAACACTGACAAATACATGTATTTCTGAACATCTAAATCCTCTGTCAATGCCTTACAGATGTATGTTATAAAGTTTAAAGGCTGTATGGAAAATTATTCAACTTTTGATGGTCCATTAGTAGAGTTTTAAATTGTATAGTGGATTTTCACTGTAATTGTGTATAATAACAATTTGCTAAGATACAATAAACTTTGCTTGCTTTGAACCAGTGAGGGGGTTCAGTAAGCTGCTGCTGTCAGGTAGTGACCAAGGAGGGAAACAAATGTCCCTTAAGTGGTTAATTACACATCACCAAAAAAGAGGGCAATGATTTGCATAATATTTACATAAGCTAATATATAGGTGTAGATGCAGATTTAGAAATAATTATTCTCACTTAAATAGAAATGCAATGCAATACATCTCATCACAGTGGAGAACAGTGTCTTGTGTGCCTGCTCAGTCTGCTGCCCAGGTTGATGGGCAACTTTAAGATCCCTGCTCAACCTTCTTAATATGGTTCTTTATCTTTAACTGGAATTGGATTAGACAGTCCTTCAAATGGAGGATGATTTCAAATAGAGGACTGTTCTCTGTAAAGCAGGACACCTGACCAGCCATCCCTATTGGCAAACATTGTAAGTCTGCAGCTACAGATAGATAAGAATGTCAGGGGTCCACAATAGGTGCTGCTGGCCAGTTGAGCAACCACACTGTGTGATGGTGACCTAGTGGCCTCTAGTTCTCTACAGCGACTTCTCAAACTGTCCCAGTAGAGGCCTGAGTGGTGACTTAGTCCTCTACAATGATAGGCTTGGAGTAGTAAACTGTCAACATACCTACTGACTAGGATATCTTTCTTTTCTTCATGTTCAAGCAGACTGCTTGGAAATCCTATCAAACTCTGCTGAAATGGGGATGCTGAAGGTAGCAAATCCACAATAAGCCAAATGTAGCATTATTCTCTTTTATAAGCTGATACACCAAATTTAAGCAGCCAGAAAGATACTTCGATGGAGGAAACGATTCCCCTTCTGCCTGTTATATAAAGGGAACTGCCAGGTTTCAGCATGAGTTCACACAGAGCGGAGGACAGGATATGCATAATTTGGTTCTTTGGCCTTTGGCCACTGCTTTGGTAGCAGCCTCCAGAGTCAGATTAAGTTATGATATTTCTCTTCTGACAGCTTGTTTTTCATGAAAAATGAGTTAAGTAGGTAGATTAGATTTTATAGCACATCGGCATCTAGACCATATTGTGCTATGCTGTTGATTGTCGCAAGCAGCCGTCTCCATGTCTCCGTTCAGTTCATGTAAAAAACACTAAAACCTATCAACAACCAAATCTCAGTAGTGCCCAAGCTCCTAAAAAGAGGACAGCTAGCTCATTGCGTTTAACAACAACAACAACAACAACAAAAAGTGAAGAAAATGCATACAATTCTTGTCTTAAACAAAGCTAGGCCCCTATGGGAAAAGATCAGGTGGCTGGGATTGCAGAAATGAAAAATGAGGATACAAGAAAGAAGGAACACAGGAGGTAAATATATAATGCCTGTTAAAGAAGCAGATGCATATGACCCCCAATCCTCTCCCCCACCCCCACCCCCACCCCCACCCCATATGCATTTGAGAACAGCAGGATCTCCAAGAGGATTTGGAACTGAAGAAGGAAGCTTTGGAAGCAGTAGAAAGGGAAGGAAAAGCTCTATTTACTCACTGTTGATTGCACTTCCTGTTGTGACCTTGCTACAGTGTTTCATAACCTTCCCGGGACTGCAGAAACCTGAGCTATAATGAGGAACAAGGTTTTGTTGGGTACATTTAAGAGTGTATGCTGCCAAATACATCCCACACAAGAAGCCACAGGGCAAGAAACTCAGGGCCACTGGTGCCTTTAGAGAGCTTCCACTTGAGAACCAGTCAATAACTACTTGACTCATCTGCTTCCCCTCCCACCCCCTACTTAATTGCACCTCCAAAAATGTGGAGTGGCTACCCAGAGAACCACTCAAGAGCTTGAGGAGAGTGTCTTTCAAGTGGTGGTTATTTACAGACAGCGGAAGATGCCATGCAATAGGCATGCTGGGAAGTAAAGCCTGATTTTATGCTTGCTACTTGAAAGCTAATTGGCAATTTGAGAGGTTACTCCGATGTGCCTCTCCTACATAGTAGGCGGGGAGAGTGACCCTCTTCATTCAGTATGACTCTGATGAACCTTGACTGCCTGTACAATCACATAATAGCAAGAATGGATTGAACTCTTGACCCTATCATTTCTCAATATGGTCTTCAACCTAATATTTGGGAAAACAGGGGAATGATTTGGTGGAAGCCTGTTTCCATAATCCCCATGAAGGATATCACAGTGAAAGAGGAATGTATTTGGCTCTCTCACCCTCCTCTGTTGGACTCCAACTCCCATGGGGATGATGGAAGTTGTAGTTCAACAGAATTGGTGGGCACCAGGTTGGGGAAGAATGGAATGGAATAAATGGATGTGGCCAGGTGGGAAGCACTAGGACTATGGACCTGGTCCTCCCCAGCAGTCTATTTCATTTTTTAAAATGGTCAGGCTGGCCTTTGGTTGCTTAGGATGCTTGTGAAAGCAGCCTGTATTGCTGCAGGAAATGACTGCAATCCAGCACAGCCAATCAGATATTACACTCTGTTGCCTAACGGCAGGGTTCTGTACTATGGCCTAACTGTACTTTAGGAGGAATAAATGAGGCTGTAACAGGATGCCACATATGCTGCAGGGAAAGGAACTCCTCCCTTAGGTGTGGTGCTATGTCCCGCTGCAGCTATTTGATTTATGCCTGATAAAGATCATAAGGGGGCAACAGGGTGTATCTGTGTGTCAATGACAGCTCAATATTGCCATTCAAAAGAAGGAATTTAAAACTAAATAGTTTAAGGCTTTGGAAGGATCAGATTTAGTAGTAAACAGACACCATCAAATATGCAGTCAAAAAATTAAAGTTTAATTTTCTGTATAATCTGGTTAACTTAAAACAGCATTTCTTTGAGTTTACATAGTAATGAACGTTGTGCTTTGGGGCATTATTCACATGCCAAGATGAGGAATTAAACAGATGATTAATCTCTGAAGGGAAGGGAAACCCACAGGCAGGCAAAAATTCGTTGAGAGGTTGCAATCCTCAAAATTGCAATAGTCACGCTTAAAACCCGAGCCCCCAATTTCAATCAGAGAATTTTAACCAGGGCTGCCTCTACAAGAGACATTTAAAGTTCTTTCAAGGTGCATTAAAAAATTTACCTCTACAAGAACGGAGCGCAAATCGGGCGTAGAGGCACGTTTTCTCTCCGATTATGCGCATTATCAAATGCGAGTTAAATAGCGAGTTTTATTTTGCTCCGGCCGTTAAAGCGCATTTTGATTATGTGAACAAGCGATTCTCCGCATTAACTACTTGTAAAGCGCATTTCAAACAACCGGTAAGGTCACCTGTTGAGTGCTCAATTACCTCCTGCATACAAGCATTTACGATAAAGCGATTCAGCGATTATGCGCATAATCGGCTAACCAGGCGTCAAACGGAATCCATCTAGAGGGGGTCCAGCTCAGTTCAGTGCAGATTTGACATGTGCCCCTGTATTTGCACATTACTGGGGGGAAATTCAACAACGTTTAAACTGAAATAATTGGTGTCAGGAATATTTACAATGTGAATACAAGTGAATTAATTGCCAAGTACACACCCATGTTGCAAACACAATTATCGGCTGAGCAATAAAACACATTCTGTAACTGCAGATAAGGAGCTCCAATACAATACTGATAGTGATCATAAGTACATATTCCAAAACCATCTTTCTGAAGTACCACAATGACTATGCCAAAGAACCTCCTTTGATGTTTGTGTCTTATTATGTAACACTTGTCACACAGATATATCCTTGGGTGTTTGTGAACAAAGGCCTTAGACAAATAACCCAAATTGCACAAATGTTAACAGATTTCAAAGCTAGCAGCCTTGTCCTCTGGTCTGACTAGCAGAAGACTAGCTTTGCACAGAGGAGGCAGGGGAAGAATGACACTGGGATGCCCGGGGTTAAATTCTGCAAGGGCTGAGCACCACAACCTGTTTTCAATATCAATGCCCTATCGTGTATAAAGGAGAATGACTTTGTACATATTCACAGTACTTTCCCATCACTCATACAGATATCCAGGATTAGGGGGAATAGCTTCCAGGTCAGAGGGCATGATGTCTAGGAAATATGGTGCTATGATTCCTCTCCTTTTAGAAAATCAGCATCAACCTTAATCTCCACCTCCACCTCCACCCAAGTGCCTTGTTCTTTGTACCAGTGATGCTGTGCAGCCAGAGTTCACAAGGCCAAAACCAGCAGATTTTGATCAGCAGGGATGCTGTCATCATCTGCCAGCCCCTCAGAATTCCCAGTTCCCTGCCCTCTCTCAGCTTAGCTGCAATCCACACAGTACTAGGGGGAAATTAATTTTCCCAGCAACAATATATTGCTGTAATGCAAAATATTTGGGGATGGCTTGTTCCTGAATTGGCAGTTAAGACCAATTAACTTTACAAAAGACCTGCCCCTGGTGGAGATGGAAACTGCTAGAATTGGTCTGTTGATATGGATCAACTCAACACAGCTCCATGCAGGAATGCAAGCTCTGCCTCCCCAACTTCCCTGGACCCCTGGCTGGGTTTTAGATCTTGGTGTGTTGAATGGCGAAGATCTGCAAAACGTTTTGCAAGTGTGTCTGTCTGAACATGCTTATAGAGCTCCTGCAATTGGAAACTCTGAGAAGGCATTGAGGGTGGGGCTTATGTGCACATGCACACCTCCTACATACTTTAGTTCTACCTGTGAGTAGGCAAACACTGGCATGGGACTTTCGGTGTACATCATATGTGACCACTCATTGAGTGGGGTGACCACTTTTGAAATCCATCTAAATGGAGCCACACAGAAGCCATTTGTGTGAGGCACATAGTTGTGGTGATTTTCACAATGCCATTGGTGGAGTGAGGCAGAATCCTCAAAAGAAAGGGTTGTAATGGTATGGTGAATATTGCTGCAATGATTCAGGGAGCCACTTCGTACACATTTCCCCCCATGTAAATCATCATTAATTCAGTTCCATTTTGGGCAGTCACCCATGTGGGTATTTATTTGCATGTGTGAACTAGGACAGAGAATTACATAGTATATTGAGGTCTTCCATAGGTATATTCTGAAAATACTATGGTCTTCTCACTACATTTCAGTCTCTCTTTTATGAGTTAGCTACAGTTCAATGCATTCTTTTCTTTCAGGAAGCAAAAGTCTGCTCAGTTCCTTGTTATTTTCAGTCGCTAGAGAAGATCATCATGATCCTTTGACCCATGTGTGTATGAAACACATCAGTGATGGGAACAAGAGAATTCATGACTCTTGACTGCACACATTCCTGTGATCTTTCACATATTGCTACCAAAAAAAGGATAGAAAAACATGACATAGATTACTGATCTGACAACTGGATTTTGTTTGCTTCCATGACTCACAACTATGTTCTGTGAGAAGTCTTACTGAAGCTAAAGCAGACAGCAACAGTCTATTGCCTCATTTATTGTACAGGATTAGATTATTGCTATGGTCTCATTTGGTCTATGAAGGCAAATAATGACTGGGTTCACACAACCACAGAGGGGGAAATAAGGCATGCATGATTACCCTCAGCAGTGCAGCTTGCTGTTTCATGCAAATCTAGCAAGGGTGGCTTGTTGCCATGGTTAACAAGACATCCACAACCCAAGGGTTGTTTTAACGTTCTGTCCTAGCATGCCAGAATATTCCTTCGACCAGCGTGCTTGGTCCTGCTGTCAGGTGACAAACGAAATTCTAGGCTCGGTTAGAATATTCATCAGCCGTGTATGCTAATGAGGGATTTGGCTGCAGGGCAATATGGGGAAGGGAAAGGAGACCCAACATTCTCTCTCTCTCAAATAGGGTAGGCAATCTTTGGGGCCCATGGGCACATCTGTAAATCTGAGAAACTGTCCAGTACACAGCCATAAAATCTTTTGGGCCCATGTGTGGCCATGGCTAGTCACAAATGACAAGAAACCTGCCCAGAGGCTTTCATGGTAAATTAAGATGACAGCAGCTAGAAGCTCCCACTTTGCTTTGAAGCAATCCCAGCTGCTAGTAACAATATTACAATATTGTTTAAAATGAAAATTGGGAGCAGCCGCTTGTCTTGGTGGGCACCAGAAACTGTCTGGGGGCACACTGGTGCCTGTGAGCACCAACATTGTATACCCATGATCTAAAAGATGTTTAGGCTGTCCTTCAGCAAAACCACCAGAGCAGTGTACGGACAAAAATAAGGAAACAACAATATAACATAATATTACAATATAATATGACAATCACAACAGAATGCACAGCTGATCTACAGCAGAAAATTCAGCATCCAAATTCAACAGAGAAGAAAAAAATGTCATTCAAACTAGTTCACACGATGTATTAGAATGGCTGGGCAAATAAAGATGTCTTTGCCTGGCATTGGCACCAGACAAGCTTACTTGGGGAGGGCATTCCATAAAGGCGTGCCACGACTAAGAAGGCTCTCTCCCTCCATTCCCTACCCATTTAGTTTGGAGGGGAGATCCAGAGGATAGCCTCAGAAGACAACCCCCATGTTTGGACAGGTTCATATGATAGAAGGTTGTCCTTTATGAGTAAGCACCAATACTCTGAATTGTCACCAGGAATGGACCAGTAGCTTGTCTAGCTGTTTAAGGACTGGCAAAATATATTCCATATAACCAGTTCTGGAGCTTCATCAGACAAGAGTTTTATTGCACGCTCGTTGCTGGGCACTCGCGGAATTTTGCAGGTCCCTTTCACAACATTGTCTACCTCCCGTGTGCCTCCCACCCTTTCTAGCCTTCTTTGCGCCACAAAAAGGCACCCCAGTAAGTCTGACTTATTTTTAAAGATGGAAGTTTCCGCTATCTCCTGCTGTTTGCAGGAGAAGCAACGTGATCAAAACAGACCACTGAATGGGCCACGAGTATGTTGTTTACTTCCTCTTTCAAAAGAGGAAGTAATGGGGGACAAATGCAAGGATGGAGAAGTGATGGTAAGCAAATGCGATTTCACACCCCCCCCCCCCACCCCAGGTATGATGACGCTCCTAATTAGTAGCCTAACTGCCACATTTTGTACTAATGAAAAATTCAGAAAAATCTTTCTGGAAGGTTACTTTTTCCCAGAAGAAAAGAAATCCTACCCACTCCCCCAAAATTGCTATGTGTTTGATTGATACAAACTGCCTGCGTAGGTAGAGTCTTTAAGGTGCCACAATGCTCTTTGTTGTTTTTGCTGAAATAGACTAACACAGTTACCCTCTGGAAATAGTTCAATTTGGTTGCTGCAATCCTATATATGCTGACCTGGAAGTAAGCCTCATTGAACTCAATGCACAGGATTGCACCATAAATGTATCATTTTTCAATTTTAATCATTCCTATTTAATGGGTATGGATCACGTTTCCCCGTCCCCCACCAGCCATTGTCTACAGCAGACATCTCAAGGACAAGCACTCACTAAGGCAATCAATTGGTGAGGAGGTGAGATGGATAGACTAGGAAACGCTCTCTCTCGCTCTCAGCTCTCTGTTTTCCTTTAACCTCAGCTAGATTTGCAAGTGCTATATGCAGCCACTGTAATGGATGAGATTGTAACTGCGAAACCACTTACTCGCCTGCAGTTCCATTACTGTCACTCATTGCCATCTGAGTCTCTAAGAGAGTAAAATGTGTGATGGGATTGCCAGTGATATACACACTGTGCCTTAGACAGTATGATTCATGGAGCCTCCGCATATAGGAGATCAGAAGGCCTATTAGAAATAGGTGAGGAAAAATACAAACCTGTCACATTTTGAGTGATTGTACAATGGTAGCAGGAACTCCAGGCTCTGCATACAACAAGGCAGGATCTGCACGACTGCTTTATAATGGTACTGAAGTGCACTGACAACTGTTGGGGCCCATGACACATTCCATGTACTGTTTTCAAGCCGCTTTCAAAGTGTTATGTTCTGCTTGGTGTAGATCTGGCACAGGCATGCTGCACAGTAGCAGCCCCATCCTATGCATGTTTACTCAGAAGTAAGTCTCCAGTGCATACCGACTGACAATGCAATCTTAGGCAAGCTTGCTCAGAAGTAAGTTCAGTTGTGTGTGTTTAGGATTGTGGCTTTAGGCTTGCCCAATTCAGAACATATTCTATTCTCTGAATGTATATACACAATGTTAATTAAACTATAGAATTCACAATCACAAGATGTAGTGATAGCCACCAGTTTGGATGGCTTTAAAAGAAGATAAGGCAAATTCATAGAGGATAAGGCTATCAGTGGCTACTAGTCCTGATGGCTATAAGATACTTTGATTATCAGAGGTAGTATGCCTCTGTACACCAGTTACTGTGGAACATGGGCAGGAGGAGGATGTTGCACTCATCTCCTGCTTGTGGGTTTCCTACAGGCAGCTAGTCAACCAGTGTATAAACAAAATGGCAGAGGAGATGGATCCTTGGTTTGATCTTGCATGGCTCTTCTTATGTTCTTATACTATCCTTTTCACAATCCACTTTGTTATGCTTAAGAATTTAAGAAGAACCATGCTAGAACAGACCAAAGGCTAATCAAATCCAGCATTCTGTTCCCATAGTCGCCACCAAGATGCCTATGGGAAAACCACAATAGGACATGAACGCAATAGCACCCTCCTGCTCATGTTCTCCAGCTACTGCTATTGAGAGGCATACCTCAATGGATACTGGAGGTAAGATATAGCCATCATCGCAGGCATTACTATCCTCCATGAATTTGTTTAATCTTTTTTGAAGTCAATCAAATTGGTGGCCGTTACTATGTCTTGTAGTAGCGTATTCCATGGTTTAACTATGTGCTGTGTAAAGTAGCATTTCCTTTTGTCTGGCCTGAATCTTCCACCACTCAGCTTCATTGGATGACCCTATTGGGTTCTATTATTATGAGCTTTTCTAGACAAGGCTGTTAACCTGCTGTATCTACTTCTGGTTTCGTTGTAGAATTGAGATCGGATCTCTATACAAAATGTTTTTTTCCCTTTCCTGTGTAACCTCTAGGTGGTGTGGTAGCATAGTAGACTTGAACTTCGTTTCAGGATGAAGAACAATTATGGATTTTACCTGCTCCAAAGAAACTGGAGGGTCATGAAATCATCTAAAGCACCCATAAACTACCATGAGTGAGCAATGATGAGTGCAGTATAAAAGCCCTGGATAGAAAAGTCCTAAGAGAGAGGGAGAAAAAGGTCTCCCTATTTCCTCTCTCTGCATCCTCCATAATCTTAGACACCTCTATTATATTCTTCCTTACATACCTTTTTTCTAAGCTAAACGCCTCTCCCCACCCACCAAACGTTGTGACTTATCCCCATATGGAAGTTGCTTCAGGCCCTAAATCATTTGGGTTGGCTTTTTCTGCATACCCTACTGTGAAGTGACTATAAAAGGTCACTGGCCAAGGAGGCATGCATGCATATCACAGTCTCACCTAGACCACAGGGTTGTTGTGGGGGTGAAGTATTTGGGTAAGAAACACATCCATTGCTCTGAAATCCATATCAGAAGGCTGGAATAAAAATGTCATGAATTAAGGAAGGAGGGTAAGGTCCCATTAATTGCTTTGTTGCTGGAGATATCTGAAAGGTTCTGGAAAGAAGGACACCCAAGCAGTTCCTCCCTCTCACAGGGTAATTCATGAAATGTACTTTCTACTTGACATAGAATCATTTTTAGATTACTGAACTATCAGGATTTTTCCATTTGAACTGCAATGTGAAATGTACTCTGTGTTCCTGCTTCGACAGTGTTAGATGTTCACTTGCTTTGCAAAGAACCGAGAAATGGTTAGCGGTTTCCTTCCCCATGCTGAACATGTCATATGTGGAGTTAAAGCAAAGGAAAGCAGTTGCTTGTGCATATTTGTAACTGTGCAGTGGGGGCGGAGCGGTGGGGATCGGTTCCCTTTTCCACTGGCTTTTCAGACCTCTGCTCTGCAGTAAGTAATCTTAATTGATTGTTATAAAAAGGGAATTTCCATGGCTGGGCCATGATCTGCATTTCAATAAGCAGCAGCCTTTGCCTCCCCTTTTCAGATCTCATATTCTTGAGTACACCACCTCCTGGCTGTTTTCCAAATCGGAGATTGAAATTCAGAAACAGATTTCATTTCCGGATCTCCTCTTACTGGCATTCTTGGGGAGACTGTTGGAGGAGGTGGAAGAGTTATTTGAAATCACTCTGAGCATTTCAGTGGCAGAGCTCAGATAAACCTGCTGCATAATTCACCGCTTGCCAAATTATATAGGAAAAGCCATGAGAATCTTGCACTAGTCCTTTTCTGTGCGACATTTTGCATGAAAAGAAAGGAATATCCTTTCAAAGGGGCAAGTTCTGGCTCCCATATGATTTGTCAAAAACCAAACACTACAATGAACAAACTTTTGTGATTGATTAATTAAGGGGTGGAAAAGCCTTCCCCCACCCCGCTAAAGACCTAACTATATAATTCAATCATAGCTCGGCTTGCCAGCTTTCTTACTGACCTAGTTTGTCCCCTTGTTTTTGACATCAACCGCCTGACACCCAGACATTATGCAGGTGCAGCGTTTGGAACACAGGAAACTGCCTTACCCTGAGCTCCACTTTTGGTCCGTCTAACTCAGTACGTGTCCACCAGCCTTCCCCAACCTGATGTTGGGGACTTCAGTTCCCATCATCCCCAGCCAGCATAGCAAATGGTTAGGATCCTGGGAGTTGTAGTCCACAATTATCTAGCATGCACCAGGTTGTGGAAGGGTGGCTCTACACAGTGGAGGCCGCTGGCTCCTATGTAAGTGGGGCGGTAAATCTGCTCCAGGTTTCAGTCAAAACCAGTCAGAACAGTAAAGAAGTTATCCACGATAACTCTATACCAGGGATAGAGCAGGGGGGCTTTGACATGTAAAGCAGATGCTCCAGTTCTATCACTGAGCTATGGCACTTTTCCCCACCACACATCTTTATACCTGGAAAACGTCTCCATTTGATTTCAGTCCCAACCTACTTCTTTATAACTAGAACTCTTTAGCACAAAGCAACCCAATTTCTCTTTAAGAACTTACTCCAATTTCCATCTAAAGATTGGTTGGATGGGAAGCCCTGCAGGTTGAGGTTTAACATCATATCCTCTGCCAGACTGATTGATTGATTTCTCTCTTTTACATTCCTTGTGGAACATCTAGCATTGAGGATGGGATCTGTGTAACTCAAAAGCTCACATGCCACATTGTGAACTTTGGTTGGTCCTCCTAATAACTTCTTTTACTGCCTGAGCTTACTTTCTGTGCATCTGAATTCTGTGAAATGTGCAGCAACAGGATCAATAACAAGGCAGTAGCATAGGTCATACCACAGCAGGATTCTATATAGAAGAAAATGGCATAATTCATCAGCAAGTTGATTGTTTTACCCAAAGTGTACGTCTTCTTGGCAGCATTATTCTGAGCCACATGCCCCCTTTACGGTTAATTGGTTCCTTCTCAAAATGGTGCATGTATGGGGCTTGATATTCTAGGAGCTTGGTCCTATGTGCATAATTATGATTGAAGCTGAAAGAGAAGAACTTGAATATGGTGAAGCGTGCTAGTATTAAGCGGTTGATCTGTATGAAACTGACATCTTTTTCTGGGAACTTTCTGTTTCTCTGCCTCCCTGCAGCAGAAGTAGCCTTCAGAAAGGCTGTGCAAAATGAGTCATAGTAGTTTTCAAAGTCGCTTGATGCATATAAAACCGATCACTTGCATGCATTTTTTTAAAAAAAAGACACACACACAGAACCCTAATCAAATCCTGACATCTCTACATTAAGACCGCTACACAGCATCTGTACCTCTTATCTCCAGGACTCCAAAGGGAGGAGCAATTTGGGGGAAATCCCCTTGAAACCAAGGCCATCATACATAAATGAAGAAACAGAATGATAGGTCAGTAGCTCTGGCTTTATTTCCCTAATACATCTCTTTAAAATATTCAGCACCTCTCCAGGCTATTGTGCTTAATGCAAAAACTAAGTGCAGCTACAATTCAGATGTTGCTAGGGATGCAAGTGAAGATAGCACTTCCCTTCAAAGTGGGGGGGGGGATGGGAGGGGACGACCACCTTTGCCCAGTACTCAAACTGCATGTCCCTTGCCATCTCTCCCTCCTCTTCTCTCTTTTAACCATTCAAAGGCAGAGTGGTTTGTCTCACAAAAGTGGGCTACCATGAAAAGGGGAGCAAAGACCAGCAAATCTATTTCCACCCCCACCAAGGCCCATGACATTTCATGGAAAAGTCCCCTTTTCCCCAATTAACTTTTAAAGGTCCTGTGTGTGATCCCATTCTTGAACACTGCAGTTCACATCCCCTCTAAAAGTTTTTTTTTAAAAAAAAGATGGCCTTCTCAATTTTACTTTCATGCTTTTTTCATAGCAACACCAAAAACAAAACTGGCAACTTTGCAACCTTTCGTCCATCAATATGAGACTAGCTGCCACTACATGAGAGGTTTAAAGTAGGGATGTGCACTGGATCGGACCCAATCCACGATCTGAGTCCGGTCCAGTGGGAAATCGGATAAATTATCCGATTTCCGATCCAACAGCTGGATCGGCCGATCCAGTCCGAACCGATCCGAAAAGGCTCTGAACCGGTTCGGTGGATCGGCGGATCGGCGGATCGGCGGATCGGCGGGCGCCCACCGCCGCTTCCATTGGCGGGCGCCAGCGGGCGCCCACCGATGAAAGTGGACAGCGGGGGGGGGAGGGGGCGCTTACCTTTCTGGCCCGTCCGCTCCCGTCCGGCGCCAGCGGCTACTACCAGCGGGCTCCGCGGCCTGCTCCAGGGTGGCGCGCCGGGTGATGTCATCACCCGGCGCGCTACTCTAGAGCAGGCCACGGAGCCTGCTGGTAGTAGCTGCCGGCGCCGGACGGGAGCGGACGGGCCGGGAAGGTAAGCAGGGGGCGCGCGGAGGGGAGGAGGGGGCGCACGGAGGGGAGGAGGGGGGCCCTTACCTTTCCAGCCCGTCCGCTCCCGTCCGGCGCCGGCGGCTACTACCAGCAGGCTCTGCGGCCTGCTCCAGGGTGGCGCGCCGGGAGATGTCATCACCCAGCGCGCTACTCTAGAGCAGGCCGCGGAGCCCGCTGGTAGTAGCCGCTGGCGCTGGACGGGAGCGGACGGCCCTAAAAGGTAAGCAGTGGCGGGGAAGGGGGCTTACCCCCCCCCGGAGCCGTCCGCTTCTATCCGCGGGCGCCCGTGGGCGCCTGCGGATGGAAGCGGATGGCCCCAGGGGGGGTAGGGAGCGCGGGGGAGGGGGCTTACCTGCCGGGGCCGTCCACAGCGGACGGCCCCGGGGGGGAGGGAGTTAGGCCCCCCCTCACCCACCCGCCGCCATTTTTTCCTCATAGACTTGCATTGCAATGCAAGTCTATGGGGAAAAAAATGGCGGCCGATCCAAAAATTTACAATTTTTGGATCGGGATCGGACTCGATCCGGTCCGGGGGGGCCTCCGATTTTGTCCGAACCGATCCATGACAAAATTGGAGGTCCTGATCTGGGTACCAATCCGATCCGGGGGGTCCGTGCACACCCCTAGTTTAAAGCTCTTTCAAGTCTCATTAATTTTTTTACCTCTACATGAGCGGAGTGCAAATTGGGAGTTGAGGCGTGTTATCTATCCGATTATGCGCATTATCGAATGCGCGTTAAATAGCGAGTTTTATTTTGCTGCAGCAGTTAAAGCGCATTTTGACTATGTGAACAAGCGATTCTCCGCATTAACTACTTCTAAAGCGCATTTCAAACAACCGGTAAGGCCACCAGTTATGCGCTCAATTACCTCCCGCGTAAAGTCATTTACCATAAAGTGCTTCCAAGAAGATGCGCATAATCGGAGAACCAGGTGTCAAACCGAATTCTTGTAGAGGGGGTCTAGGGCAGGATCTACACTACTTCTTTAAAACAGTTCATAATGCTATTGGCGACTGTTGGGGCCCAGGACACTACATATACAGTTTTCAAACCATTTTCAAAGTGCTTTATCCTTCTTGGTGTAGATTTGGCCTTGATATAGCCTTACAAGGGATTTGGGGAGGGGATATGTTGGGGTACAATTTGCAGCCTTGGGTGGGGAATAAGCTCTCTGATGGAAATCAAACATAGGATAAATAGGACTGGGTCTGTAACACTAGGCTGACCATATGAAAAGGAGGACAGGTCTCATATAACTTTAATAATTGTAGAGAAAAGGGAATTTCAGCTGGTGTCATTTGTATGCAATTAGTTTCTGGTGAAATTCCCTCTTCATCACAACAGTTAAAGTTGCAGGGCCCCTGCCTTCTTTTGTATATGGTCACTCTAGTATAGTGCCTGCATCTTTAACTGTTGTGATGAAGAGGGAATATCACCAGGAACTAATTGCATACAAATGACACTGGCTGAAATTCTCTTTTCTCTACAACTGTTAAAGTTACATGAGCCCTGTCCTCCTTTTCATATGGTCAGCCTATGTAACACAATATATAGTCAATGTTAGTCCTGTATTTCAACTTGCTTCTGACATTACAAATACTTCACTGTCTTTGGCTATTACCCCCTTCATTTCCCTAATTAGAGAAGTGGGTAGGGAGAAAATATCATCAGAAGATCTTGGATGCATCCGGATGTCAGTTTTGCTCAGTTTTTAAATACGCTAACACTTGAAATAAAATACAAAGACAATTAAAGGCTAAAGAACATTGGCTTAAGGTCGTTATTTCACATATTACATAGAGGTAAACTCTGACACATCTCTGCATGTTTTTACTTTGTCCCATTCATTCTAAACCATCTCCAACTGTTGTCCACAAATATAATGTGTGAATTGGATCTTATCAGTAAGTCAAATCAACAGTAAAATTATTTTAGTTCACACAAATACAACGTGGTAATTGGACAAGCTTAAGGGGAACTTAACAGATATGAGCTAACAGGCTATTCTAACAAGTCCAGAGGTTTTGAGGCTCTAGTTTAGGTGCTGATTTGTTCCTATGCAATTGTTTTAACAGCTGCACAGATATGCTAAAAAAGGAAGAAAGTGATCTCATCTTTCCTTTCTTATGCAAGCCATTTATTATATCCTAATGAACACGTGTGGGAAATTGTGTCTCCTTTTTTTCTCACCCCATGCAGTTCCTTCACTCACATCATTCTGTAACAGACATTTATTTATGTTGCAGAAATAATGTGAATCAAGGGAATTTTGTGCATTTTTGTTTTTGCTCACAGCCATTTTGACAGCAGTTGGTGAGGCCAGATGCCTACGAGCCAAAAGTATCACTAGGGTACACAAAGTCGTGTGGAGTAATGGGCCATCCTTAGCACGTGATCACATAGTGATGAGAATTTTATCATATCCCTGCTTCTCTACATGGTGAACCTGTAGGAAATTGCTCCTCAGTGCATGTCTCCCTAATTGGTTGCATGTGCTCGGCAATGATTTACAACTTGGTGAAAGGTCATCTGCATTAACAAAATAAATGACGAGTCATGTTCTATCCCACATTGAAGGATATCACTTCAGGTGCATCCTCACAAGGTATCCCCTTGCACAAAATTGGAAGCGAAGAAAGCACATGGGAAGAGCTCCTCCTTTGTCTCCCATGTCAACACAGGAAAGCTAGTTATGCAGGCTGCACAAACAGTGATGGCACCTGTTCCCATTTTGTAGTACTTTCTTTCTGTATCTGAAGATTCAGAGCCGGCACTACCATTAGGCAGAGTAAGATGCTTGCCTAAGTCAGGCAGCAGATGCTATGGGGCATAGAATAGGCACAGCTATGCACCACGTCACCTGACTTCACCCTCAAAGCTAAGCTGCTGCTCTCAGGTGCAGTAGAGAACAATGTCACATCACTACTGTTGAGGTAAGATTCATCTGCTAGTTTGGTTGGCTTTTGTACATGGAATGGGGTGGTGGGGAGGCATGACCTTGTCCTGCAGACCAGGCTGCAAGAAGTCCTGTGAGGGATGCTCAGCTCCACTAAGAACACACCAGCAGTCATGTGACCAAAATGGCTGTGGCACTTAAGAGACTGATTTATTGCAATATATGGCATTGTTATCCCATTTTATCTTCAAAAGTATCCAGGTCAAATTGAATGATAGTGATTTGCCCAAGGCCATCCAGTCAGAGTGATGGCTGAGCAAGTATTGAAACTAGGTCTCCCCAGTCCAAATCCTAAACTCTATCCATAGCAAAATTACCTATGATGGGACAGCCCTTTAAGTCTTCTTGACAACCAAAGCTTTCCTTGTGGCATAGTCCAGATGTTGCTGTGAACAAAAACTGATTTGTACAACATTCTGAGACACACTCAGTGGTTGAAGGTGCATTGTTGTTGAACCGTGGGTTGTTTGTTGAACCGTGGGTTAGCATGTTGTCTGAACCCAGGACATTTTCCACAGGGTAGCTTGTTAGCCATGCAGTGTGGCTTATTTTTATCAAATAAGACACCTTGAGAACCCATGGTTTGTTATTGGGTTGTTTGGCATGGTTAATAGGCCATGCTGCCGAAAATGTACTGGATTCAGACAACACTGTAACTCACAGTTCAACAAACAACACACACTCAACCGCTTGTTGGAAGTTCTTGTTGGAAGTTCTGAAAGGTTCTGGCTAATTTCAGGGTACAAGTACATTCTCATGACCACTTTGCCAAAAGCAGGGTTGAATTCTTCATGTATTTACCCCTATAAAATATGATGGACCAATGCACGGTTGTTGAAGATGGGGAAGGCCCACTGAGGGCAGGGTGGATAGTGCAATTCCAGCATCCTCTCTGGATGTAGACTCAAGTATATGTATAGAGCAACTACATTAGTCCTCTTCAGGCATCAAAAGTTGTAACCATGGAGGGGACATAGAGCCATGTGTGCCACCCACTTCCCCTCCACCCCTGACTTCCCCATGGCCTCCTCCACACGAGACGTTTAATGAGCCTTGAAGGCTCATTAAAAAATTTACCTCCACAAGCACGGAGCGCAAAACGGGCGTACAGGCGCGTTATCTCCCCGATAATGCGCATTTTCGAACGCGCGTTAAATAGCGACTTTTATTTTGCTCCGGCCGTTAAAGCTCATTTTCGCGGTGTGAACAAGCGATTACGCGCATTAACTGCTTGTAAAGCGCTTTTTGGACATGAATTAATGCGCTTCGCCGCCTCTCGCCGCCTCCGGTGCAGAGGGATTAGGAGTAAAAGCGCCTCCGCGATAATGCGCATAATCGCGGAACCGGGCGCAAAAGCGCATCCTTGTGGAGGGGGCCCATGTTAACAGGGAAGGTCTGAAGAGAAACTAACCATGTGGTTACAATGGTCAGGATAACAGTCTAACACAGTTCCAAGTTTATCTTCAGATCTTTCCCTTCAACACAGGGAGATCAGGATGGAAGGGCCAAGGCCAGCATATGTGTCCCCACCATGATAATGATTTTGTCATCCTTGAACAGGACTGTTGTCTCACCACATTGGCAGGCAGAACAAGTGATTAGTTGCTGGTGAAATTCCCTCTTCATCACAACAGTTAAAGTTGCAGGGGCTCTGCCTTCTTTTGTATATGGTCACTCTAGTATAGTGCCTGCACCTTTAACTGTTGTGATGAAGAGGGAATTTCACCAGGAACTAACTGCATACAAATAACACTGGATGAAATTCCCTTTTCTCTACAACTGTTAAAGTTACATGAGCCCTGACCTGGATTTTATCTGGTCACCCTACTTATTTAACGCTTAACACACTTTAACCACCTTGTCAATCAAGTCCTTTACACATTAAGGGTTTGTTTGTTTTTTAAATTGTGGGTTATTGTGACATTCAAACCCATCTATCAGAATTGAATGTGTGGTTGTTGCTACTGTTTCAGGTCTAGGACTTGAAATAGAGGGTATTGGCTTGGGTACATTTCTTAAGCCCTAGGGGTGTCCTGTAAGGACTGACAGTCCCCTGGCTCAGACTGAGTTGATGTAAGGGGTGGTGGCAGCCTACTTTGCTGAGTGGGTGTTCAGCCTAAGCAACCTCTCATTTCTGATGACACAGCTTGGAGATAGAGCAACCCCCTTCCTCTAGGCTGACCATATGAAAAGAAGGTATGGGCTCATGTAACTTTAGTAGTTGTAGAGAAAGGGAATTTCAGCCAGTGTCATTTGTATGCAAGTAGTTCCTGGTGAAATTCCCTTTTCATCACAACAGTTAAAGTTGCAGGGGCCCTGACTTCTTTTGTATATGGTCACTCTAGTATAGTGCATGCACCTTTAACTGCTGTGATAAAGAGGGAATTTCACCAGGACCTAATTGCATGCAAATAACACTGGCTGAAATTCCCTTTTCTCTACAACTATTAAAGTTACATGAGCCCTGTCCTCCTTTTCATATGGTCAGCCTCCCTTCCTCCCTTCACAGACCTCTTGGAACTCATAACTCATAGCACATGAATGGTTTACATAAAATGAGGGAGGTAAGTGAAATTCCAAAATGTCTGGCAGAATATTTTGGAACTCTTATGTGTACTGAGGAGTGGAGGACATGTTCCTTCTTCTCTCAAGGCCCACCCCTCTGCACTATTAACACCATGCTCTTTTATTATATTTTTCTTATTGTTATTTCCTTTCTTTTCAACCCCCCCTTCCTCCTCATTGTTTTGTTTTCTTTCTTTTAAAAATATCATACCATAATAGGCAAGTTAGCAGATGTGAAAGTGCTTTAATATGTAAGACACAGAAGTTAACACATGTCAGTGTAATGAAGGGAAGGGCTGGGGAAAGAAACCAGGGGAAATGGAGGCTTAATGTTATAAGTCTTGTAACATTGTATAATTGGGAAGGTGACAGGGTGTTTCATATATATTAGGCTGACCAGATAAAATCCAGGTCAGGGCTCATGTAACTTTAACAGTTGTAGAGAAAAGGGAATTTCAGCCAGTGTCATTTGTATGCAATTAGTTCCTGGTGAAATTCCCTCTTCATCACAACAGTTAAAGTTGCAGGCACTATACTAGAGTGACCATATACAAAAGAAGGCAGGGCCCCTGCAACTTTAACAGTTGTAATGAAGAGGCAATTTCACCAGGAACTAATTGCATACAAATGACACTGGCTGAAATTCCCTTTTCTCTACAGGTGTTAAAGTTACATGAGCCCTGACCTGGATTTTATCTGGTCAGCCTAGTATATATATATATATATATATCCTTTTAATAAACAATGGGCCTGTTCAGAGAACACACTAAGCCATGGTTAGGCCACTAAGTCTTTTGCAGCAAATGAGTAGTGAGTGTGGTTAAAACATGGTTATGCAGCCACCATGGTTAGGAATGGTTCACATGACACGCTAAGCCATAATGTTTAGCTCAAAATGCTTAACTACCATGGCTTAGCATGCCAGCTGAACAGGTTCAATAATAAACAACCATAAAATCCGTTTATGAGGTAGGGTCATGGTGCAATAAAAGCCTGAACTGGAAGCAGACACACACACAATTATCCTTTGCAGCCAGGCTATTCCCCAGAAGCATGTTTGCCTCCTAGGAGAGACAAGCATTACCAAAAACAAAAACAAAACAAGAAAGGAAAAAGAACAGTGATTTGCATAACATTTGCACAGGTTAATTTGTAAGTATAAATACAATTTTAGAAATAATTATTGTAGTTTAAATAGAAATGCAGGAAATCTCTCCACAGTGAGAAAAACTATGAGCAGATGACCCGTGTGCCTGCCTGTTCAGTTCTGCTGTGCAAGTGTTAAGTGTTGATGGGCAACAGTTCTTGTGGTTCTTTGTCTTTAAACCAGATTTAGACAGGACAGACCTTCAAAGAGAGGACAGTCCTCTGTAAAAGGGGACACATGGCCATGGCCGCCCTAAGACCTAATGAATATTTAGGTTTTGGAACATAAACAAATATGATTGCAGCATATCCCATTGTCACTTAATGGATAGGAAGGGGTGGCATTCCCATCCATTCAGTGACAATGGGATATACTGCATTGGAAGGAGTGTAAATAGATTGCTAAAGATAAGCTGACCATATGAAAAGGAGGATAGGGTTCATGTAACTTTAACAGTTGCAGAGAAAAGGGAATTTCAGCCAGCATCATTTGTATGCAATTAGTACCTGGTGAAATTCCCTCTTCATCACATTAATTAAAGTTGCAGGCACTATACTAGAGTGACCATATACAAAAGAAGGCAGGGCCCCTGCAGCTTTAACTGTTGTAATGAAGAGGGAATTTCACCAGGAACTAATTGCATACAAATGACACCAGCTGAAATTCCCTTTTCTCTACAACTGTTAAAGTTACATGAGCCCTGTCCTCCTTTTCATATGGTCAGCCTAGCTAAAGATAAAATCCGGGATGTTTTCATCTTCTGGAAAGGCCGTTATACCCAACTTCCTCTTTTTAAATGCAGTTCTTGATTCCTGTTTTCTGACTGAATATGAAATAAAGAGGTCAGCCATACAGGCGCTTGGGCAGCAATGACTGCTAACGTCTCAGTGAAAATACCCTTTGGAAAATGGAAAACAAAGAACTGTCATATTGAAACTGCTATGCAACTTAGTTTGCAAGCCTCACATAGGATTGTATCCTTACAGTTTGTTGTTGTTGCTGTTGCTGCCCAGGCCTATAACTAGGATGACCATATGAAAAGGAGGACAGGGCTCCTGAATCTTTAACAGTTGTATAGAAAAGAGAATTTCAGCAGGTGTCATTTGCATACATGCAGCACCTGGTGAAATTCCCTCTTCATCACAACAGTTAAAGCTGCAGGAGTATAGCTAGAGTGACCAGATACAAAAGAGTACAGGGCTCCTTTTCTATACAACTATTAAAAATACAGGAGCCCTGTCCTCCTTTTCATACAGTCACCCTACTTATAACAGGAGGTGAGTTGAAAAGATATTCCCTCTCCTTATTTTCTCTCCCCCACCTCCCAATAGATTATGGTTTGCCCACACTTGTTTAATTTTAACTATTCTTAGATTTCTGCCACTCCGATTTGTTTATTTTCTGAAGGGCTACATATTTCTTATGTCAAATAATTTCTATTCCCCCCACCCCTGCACTTTCTAGTTATGGGCCCATGACTAATTATTCATGTATTCCGGTGTGGTTTTTATCATTTATGCTCACAAGGAAAAAGCTACTATTTTAGGCAGACACTGTTATATAAAGCCTTTTACCATTTCCTGCAGAGCTGGTTCACAAACTGTCTCTAGCATCCCCAGGGATTATTGCCATGTTACATTGGATTATTTCTTGTACTTGCAGTGGTGGGCCAGCCGGTGTGATGTTTACATTAGCACACATTTTGGTTAATTTACAGAAATAGGTGAGAAATGTACTTAGCCTACAGGTTTTCTGCTTTAGCAAATAAGGCATTTCTGGTCTTGAAGGATGGGAGGCTGCAATATTCCTTGGAGTATTGCTGCTCCAAATTCTATTTCCTTTCTGATGTCAAGTACAAAGGGAAAAGCCACATAAAAGAGTATCCATAAAATTGACACACAGAATTTGACCCATTCTCTGAGGATGTGATTGTTATGTACTAGTATATGCTATTCAGCAGTAACAGCGAGGTATTCAATGTAATTTAGTCCCTTCTGGAATATTTAGGCCCCTATTCAGATGTTCAAGGTCCAACCACCTTTGCTAGATACTTTCATAAGAATTTATTAACAGTGCTATCTGTATATAAGAGATTGGGGCAGGGGAAATAACCCTGATGTTGGGAGGCATTGGTGGTACTTCATCAACCTCTCTATCAAAAGATGGCCAGTGTATACAGATTGTATCATTGGGTGTGGGGGGAAGTAAAGACAATGCTTAAGGTAGACATGTGTCCTACTTTACAGAGGACAGTGCTCTATTTGAAAGGCTGCCCAGGCCAAGTCTGGTTTGAAGATCAAGAATCATAGGAGGGGAGAGCAGGGAGTGTTGGAAATTGATCAGCAACATTTAGCACCTGGACAACAGACTGAGCAGGCATACAGGTCACCTGGCCAGAGCTTCCCCACTATGGTGAGATGTATTATATTCCTATTTAAATTATAGTAATTATTTCTGAATTTCCACCTATACAGATAAATTAGCTTTTGCAAAATTAATGGAAATCTGTGCTCTCTTTTGTCCGCCTTTTGATAGGGAGTGATGCATAAGTGGCCACGCTAACAAAGCTTTATTGACATTGCACATTACTAATTGGTAAGCCATAATTAAAAAAGGGGAAATTGGTATATATTTCACTGCTGGGGGGTGGGCACAGATTTAGAGAAGAAAGAATCCCTTTTGTCTCTTCTTAGCTATAGAAATGCATTGAACAAATTGATGATTTATTCTTGAAGTCCAGACAATCAACTAATCATGTTTTGGGGGCATTTGAATGCATTTCAAAGGAGGGAGTTCTTCATTCATAGCAGCAGCAAATCCCCCCAAAACAGCTGTGTGATAATGAAGGGGGAACAATATGTATCTATGTATGAATTTATGTATTACATTTATTAAATAACTCATAACATTAGTTTTCTAGACATTATACAACAGTTAAAATCATCATAATAAAACAATACAAATCATAATAAATAATAGAAATCCAGCACAGCATAAGCATATACCAATAGGGTGTCCAGATGGCCCGGGGTTTCCCGGTCCTAACCTGGAAACCTAGGCTGATCCGGGGCAACCGGGGGGTAGCGGGGGAAAACCGGGGTGGCGGGGGGTCACGCGGCGGTGGCGGGAGGCGGGCAGCACGAGGCACTTACCTGCTGGGGCGTCCGCTTCCCTCCGGTGCTCGGAATCTACTGAGAAACAGGCTTCGCGGCCTGTCCCTCAGTAGCGCACTGGGTGATGACGTCATCACCCAGTGCGTACTGAGAGACAGGCCAGGAAGCCTGTTTCTCAGTAGATTCTGAGCACCGGAGGGAAGCGGACGCCCAGGTAAGGAGCACGGGGCAGCGCAGCGCGGGTGGGGGGGCGGCACCCGTGCGCGGTGGGGGGGTTGTTTTGGGGGGGTGGGGGGTGGCGAGGGGGTCCGGGATTTTGATTGTCATAATCTGGTCACCCTATATACCAACATTGCACAACAAGATAAAATTCAAGATGCAAAGATAAAACAAACGATCAGGAGCTAAAAGCACCCCCCAAGGACTATTGTACTAGATCTAAAATACTTTAAAATATTTTAAATGTTTTAAAATGCTGAGAACAAAAAGGTATTGGCTAGGCACCAAAAAGTCAACAATGTGGCTGCCAGACAAGGTTCCCTAGGGAGAGTATTCAAAACATGGGGGGCCACCACCAAGAAAGCCCCCTATCTCAAATATACCCTCTGAAACATGGATTGTGGGGGCACCTGAAGATGACTTCAAGGCATGGATAGATATGTATGGGAGGAGATGTTCCCAAACTGTGTAGAGCTTTATAGGAAAAATGAAATCAGCACTTGGAATTGGGCCCACAAACAAACTGGAAGCCAGTGAGGGTGGACCAGCGTAATACGATCCTAACACCTGCTCCAATAATAATAATAATAATAATAATAATAATAATAATAATATATTTATTTATCACCCGCCTCTCCCAACGGATCGAGGCGGGGAACAACACCAAACACAAAATACAAAAACTGATTAAAAGCAGATAAAACCAATACATCATTAAAACACCAATAAAACACCAATAAAACACTTTAAAATTCATCTAGGTAGGCCTGCCGGACGAGATCAGTCTTTATAGATCTTTTAAATTCCTGAAGACTAGTAAGTTGGCGAATCTCTCCCGGCAGGTCATTCCACAATCTGGGAGCGGCAGGAGAGAAGGTCCTCTGGGTAACGGTTGTCAGTCTAGTTCTTGTTGACTGTAATAAATTCTTCCCAGAGGACCTGAGCGTGCGGGGCGGATTGTATGGGAGAAGGCGATCCCGTAGGTAACCTGGACCCAAACCATGTAGGGCTTTAAAGGTAATAACCAACACTTTGTACTTCGCCCGGAAACTGATTGGCAGCCAGTGAAGAGATTTTAAAACTGGTGTAATGTGGTCACCCCTAGATGTACCAGTGACCAACCTGGCTGCCATATTTTGCACTCACTGAAGTTTCCAAACCTTCTTCAAAGACAGCCCCACATAGAGTGCACTACATTAATCCAAAAGGGAGCATGGATTAGCCAGATTATTCACCTTCAGATAGGGCTGTAGCTGAGATACTAGGTGAAGCTGGTAAAAGCTGCTCCATGCCACAGAACCCACTTGAGCAGCTAATGACAGTGATGGATTCAGGAGCACCCCCAAGTATCTGGTCTTTCAAGGGGAGAGCAACCCCATCCAGGACAAGTTGAATGCTCCTCATCTGGTCTGAGGAACTATCAACTGTTTCATTAGTATAAAAAACTGGAAGGCTTTAGAGGAAAGGCCTTTATTCTATATGTGCTCAGCCAGTCAGCTTAGTTCAGCTGAGAGTCCCTCTCTCAGACTTCCTGTCCAGCATTTCCTGTTCCCTGACTAGATCCTGCATCTCTCCACTTAATTCGTTTGCTCATGATACACCTACTAGCAGTGGTTCTGTCTTGTCTGGATTGTTAGGCCTCATCTAATCCATTACCACGGTCAGGCATTGATCTGGCACTCTACTCATTTGGCCCCAGGAGGAGAAACAGAGCTGCATGTCATTTGCATACCAATGATAACATATTCCAAATCTCTGAATGACTTCACTCAGTGGTTTCATGTAGATGTTGAATAGCATGGGAAACAAGATAGAACATTGTGGATCCCAAAATGAAGATGCCTTGGAATTGAGCAGAAATCTTCCAGCATCTTTTTCTGAAAACTGCAATCCAAGGCAGGATCTACACTACTGTTTTATAATTATTTATAATGGTTTTGACAACAGTTCGGGCCCATGACGGGCCCATGACACATTCCATATACCATTTTCAACGTGTTATATCCTGCTTGGTGTAGATCTGGCCCATGTAAGAATGGAACCACCACAAAGCAATCTTGCCTACAGCAATTCTGATAGCCATTCCAGAAGAAAACAGTGGTTGGTTGGTTGATAGTATCGAAAGCCATTGGGAGATCAAGGAGCATCGTCAAGGTTGCATAAGCCCTCTTTCTCTCCTGACAGAAGTCATGGGACAGGGTGACTAAGGCTGTTTTGGTGTTGCAACCAGGCCTGAACTCTGATGAAGTGCTCAGAATATCAGTCTCATCCAAAAGGGCCTGGATTTGGGGGACTACCACAGTCTCAATCATCTTGCCCAAGAAGGGGACATTTGCCTCTGGCCTATAATTATTAAGACCTTTCTGATCCAGTGATGGTTTCTTCAGAAGTGGTCACACTATTTTCTCCTTTAAGGAGAATGGGTCTATTTAAAAACAGTTAAGGGTTCAGGAGAATGTACCTATGTTCCTAAGCAGCTGTGATTTCTCTTCAGACACTGTAAGCTAAATGTGAACTTCTTACAATATCATTGTATAGTGTTATATTCAATTGGCTTGATTGCTTAATAAAAAAACCATTAATAAAAATGTAAATTGAAAATTCTATCATTGTAACTATTAGATAGTGTGTTGTGTTACTAAGATCTGTTGATTTGTTATATGGTATTGAATAAAGTTTCTTGATTTAAACTAACAGATATGGAGTTTATTATCAAGACTAATTGTGCTGTGATGGCTAGATTGGTAATATTTGGCCTGTTCAGGCATTCTTAACCACTAAGCCATGGTTATGCTGCTAACCGATTTGCAGCAAATGGTTAGTGAGCTTGTTTAAATCGTGGTTATGTAGCCACCATGGTTAGGAATGGTTCACACAACATGCTAAACCATAATGTTTAGTTTGAACACCATGGCTTAGCCTGTCATCTTAATGGGGTCATAGGGTGCAAGTTCCTGTTCCATAGGTCCTCTGGAAGGACTCAAACCAAGGACTCAGGACACCGGGCTCCCTGCACCATCCAGGCAGCTTGAAGGCTGTAGAAATTAGTCTTCATCTTTCATTTGTCACAGTGCCACTCTTATAATGGCCAGAGAAGGTATTGCAGCTTATCCACTCAGCCAACGGATGAGCTTAGGAAGCAATGGGAGGCTGGCAAACTCTATTTCACTGTTGTTCCAGGCATGGCTCCTAAGTCTGAGCGACTTGTTGTACTCAGTAGCAATACAAACTCCCTCTCACCTTTCCAATCTGTGTCTCCTGCCACAGGCTTTTGGTCCTCGTTGGTCTTCTCTGGAACCTGCCCCCTGGACTGGTCTTGACTACATCATCTGCCTCTGGTCCTTTGAACCTCGGTCTGCCTCCCCCAGAACTGGACACAGAGCACTGGTGTTTCTCCACCCTTGCCAAGGCTTGACAGCATTTTACATGGCAGAAGCTGGTGCAAATTGGATCTTCTTGTTCTTATCATCCTTCCTTTCGCAACTGTTCCATTTAACGTGAAGCTTCCCGCTAAAGCCACAAATCTCACACCGCAGAAAACTTTGGATCAGAATTCCACTGTCTTTTGCTTCCTTGGCTATTTTGGTGGTCTCTGAAGTCTCAAAATAAACAAAATAAAATGTGCGCACACACAAAGTATTGTTTGAAATCATTAAAGCTGCTGACTACAAAGTTCAAAGCCAGCACATGTGCCCTACAGACCAGCCTCTTCACTTCCTCTAACACTTCCCAGACTAGTGGAAGGGTGAAAAAACATTTGATGACCAGATTCAAGTTTCCTTTTTAAAAACTTCTGCCTCGATTTTTCATGTTGAGTCACCGTCTACGTTCTTTGTAATCAGCTCTTGTTTCAGTTGATATTAAATATATTTGTCTTTGATGCAATTATTTATTAATATTATTTCATAGATTTATGATATTGTTTACCACATTTACAAGAGAATTTAAATTCATTAAAATACATTGAAATCTACATTAAATGCAATTAAATATAGAATAATTGCTAAAATGTATATAAAACATTAATGAAAACATTAAAACCAATTCAACACCATTATTAACAAACTGGTCAGCACAGTCATTCAGGGAAGGTTGGGTGAAGAGTTAGGTCTTTAATTGGTGCTGAAAGGATGCTACAGTTATAGGGTGACCATATGGAAAGGAGGACAGGGCTCCTGTACCTTTAACAGTTGCATAGAAAAGGGAATTCCAGCAGGTGTCATTTGTATGCATGCAGCACCTGTTGTAATTCCCTGTTCATCACAACTGTTAAAGATACAGGAGCCCTGTCCTCCTTTTCATATGGTCACCCTTTGCAGTTAGGGATGTCCATCAATGGGAAATTTGGTTGTTTTTTAAATCGATGGAGTTCCACAGAGTGTATGACTTAATTTATGTTTGCGAGTCAAGTTGTAGACTCTTCCTTGAACTTCGGGAACATTTTTTTTCAGGTTCTGCAATTTGTACATATTTCCAAGCAAGCTGCATGAATTCAGCCATACTTTGCACACATTTGCCTGCAATATGCGCAAATTCTCAGAAATTTGCACAAATCGCAGAAACTGTGAAAAATGTGAGAAATGCTCAGAAAATACAGGAACTGGCCTGAGTTGCTGCCAACCAAGTTGGATGCCATAGTGGGAACTGGAATGAAGTCTGGAGGGCTGAACCTAAGGAAACGCATCACACTTCACCCCCAGATAGATTTTTCCAACATCCCTAGCTACAGTTGGCACCTCCTGAATACCAGAGTGAGGTCAATCTATAAGGTGGGTGCCACCTACAGTAGTTCCCATAGTAGGCCCTATACTTAGGCATGGCTCCACCAAGGCCAGAGCTTTGCCTATTAAGGTGGCCACTTTCAGATCCCCAAAACAGAGGACAAAAGAGAATACTCATTTGCATATGCTGATTTATGAGTATAGTTGCAAATTTAGAAATAATTATTAGAATTTAAATAGAAATATGGAACTGCTCACCGTGGTGTGGAAGACTGTGATTAGGTGACCTATGTGCCTGCCTGTTCAGGGTGTTAAGTGTTGATGGGCAACAGTTTTTATGGTTCTTTATCTTTAAACCACATTTGGATAGGACAGCCCTTCAAAGAGGGGACGCCTTCAAATAGAGGATTGTCTTCTGGCAACACTTCAAACAGAGGACTGTCCTTTGTAAAATAGGACACATGGCCACCCTACCATTCAGATTCCAAGGACCAGTTCTGTCGGCCTTCTGCACTCTGGAGCTTCTTAAATCCCAGTAAGTAGACTCCTATAGGCTTACATCTGGCACTGGGGCACTTTGTCCCTTGCCTTTGCTCTTTGCTTGTGGCAAACTGTAATTTTGTATGACCATAGGCTGCATTCTCCAATGACACATTGGCTAATCGTTTCCAGATGCACACCTGCTGCCAGTTACTTGCATGTGTGTGCATGTTCCATTGGCTCCATTGAGGCCTCTGCACACAGCCCAACTCCATACAATATCACTGTTTAGGAGTATTTTGGATAGGGAGATTCAGTCCAGTTTTGATACAGAAGCATACAGTATGCGCTTCAACATCTGACGAAAGGAAATTAGACATTGTTTATTAGAAAACACCTAATAATATATTATATTATTATAATATTATAAAAAGACAAGCTCTGCCTGAGCCTGGACACATGAGGAAAAAAGAGACAGGACACATAATGCAAACTGAAGAGGAACAGTACATATTTATAGCATCATTAGAGTTGGAAGGTCATCTAGTCCAACCCTCATACAATGTTGGATGTACAATGCAGTCTGCAACTACAATATCCCTGAGAGATGACCATCCAGCCTCTGCTTAAATCCTCCCAGCAGAGCAGAGACTAAAACCTCCCAAGACAGTCTGTTAAGAACATAAGAAGACCCATGCTAGATCAGACCAAGGTTCCATCTAGCCCAGCATTCTGTTCACACAGTGGCCAACCAGCTATTGACCAGGAACCCACAAGCAGGACATGAGTGCAACAGGATCTTCCCACCCATGTTCCCCAGCAATTGGTGAACATAGGCATACTGCCTCTGTTACTGGAGGTAGCACATTGCCATCAGGACAATTCCAGGAATTTGTCTAACCCTTTTTAAAGCTATCCAAACTGATAGCCATCACTACATCTTCTGGTAACAAATTCCATAGTTTAACTGTGTCGTGTGAAGTATTTCCTTTAATCTGTCCTGAATCTCCTATCAGTCAGCTTCATGGGATAATCCCGGGTTCTAATACTATGTGAGGAGAAAAAGGTCTCCCTATCCACTTTCTCCACACCATGCATAATTTTGTACACCATTGTCAAACAGCTCTTTGCATTAGAAAGTTTCTCATAATGTTAACCACAATCTGCTTCTCTGCAATTTCCACGCATTGGTCCTGCTCTCTCAAGCAACCGAGAACAGGCATACTCCATCTTCTGTGCAATAGCCCTCGAGATATTTGAAGCCATGTCTCCATTAATTTTGTCTTCACTGGTATTCTTCTACTGACTACCACAACTAATGTTTGTCAGTAATTACCATAATATTTGTTCTTATAAAAATTGGGCTTACACCAAATGACCACTTTTACACTACAAGGCACACTGCCCATGGGAAATGGTTGTCCGTGTGTCTCCAAATTGTACTGCTACTGCTGGTGTGTGTAATACAATGCATGGTGGTCTGCGTGGTTCTTGTTGGATGATATCATGCCTTAACAAAGAGAACAGCAAACTAAACCAGATAATTCCATTTTGAGTTCAGTTTACACTGTCTGGGCTTCCTTAAGGAAAGGCACAAACTGTATCTCTTGAAACCTGTCATGCAACCCAGAACTCCCCCAGAACCAATCTGCCAAAGACAAGCCCATTCTGCTAAGTACTAACACAGTAAAAGTGTGGAACAGACTTAACGCTTACACGGTTAAAAATGCAATATGTATAGTAGAAGCTGTAAATTTGTCCTCGGCACATTTCTTCTCTTTTTAATATGGCCAATTGTTTTTCTAGGGCAAAAGAACTTCCTCCACTTCCCCCGCCCGCCCCCCCCCCCAATCCAAACCAAATCAAAATGTAAACAAACTCATCTTATTAATTCCCTTGAAATACTATACAAGGCCACGTCCCTGCATGGAGATACATTAATCATTCTGAGAAAAGCTGTTTCAACATACTCATTGTACATTTAGGGAAAAAATAGGAAATGCCTAAGTTTCAGACCCATAATAGCTTGGCTCGAATCACAGCAAAAGGTTCTTAAATGGGTGACTGACTGGTACACATGTGAGGGTGAGGTCACTAGAAAGTCATAATTATACAACTTCCTGTTTGGAAGATGGATTTCGTTTCAACCCTGATTGCAATTTCTTCAAAGAACAAAATGGATGCCTTCTATTGTTAAAATACACCAAGTAATTTCTCCTCTGGCTGACGGTTTGAGACTTTCAAGTCACATGGCTCTTTGTTAATTCTTTGTTGAAAATGAAACAAGGTTTTCTTTTTCATTTATTGAGGTTTTTACAAAACCGGGTCAGTTTGCACACCACATTCAGCTGCACATGCAATAGAAGACTGTGATGCAATAAATGCAATAAATAAATAAATAAATATTTCTTGGATTATAATACTCGTTCTATTATCCCTCTATATGTTTTCTTCTATAACAATAAAAGAGGTTTTGTGCGTGCGTGTGTGTGTGAGTGCCATAGTGCCAAGACTGTGAAACCTAGACACCTGAAACTTGTTTCCAAACACAGTGTGCACTCCCCACATGCCGTGCTTTCAAGCAAAATCACTGCTTTTTTTTTGCTGCCAACACTGCATACTGTCTACCCCTGCCTTAGGTTGTGGGATCCTCTTCTGCCCGGACTTAGGATGTCACTACATTAAGGAAAAAAATCTGCATCCCTACTGGGGTTTTGTTTTCTGGAATCTTTCAGCATTTACAACTGGCTTCTTTAGACAGCAACCATATGATTTTGAATTGAAAACTTCCCCTTTCGGCAATGCTCTTATGTTCAATGAAACAGCACCATCTAGTGGCAGAATTGTAGTGACACGCCAGCTTTGCACACTGGGGACATCCTGCAATTTAAATATTGCATTATCTCTGATTTTTTTAGAAGGGAAATTACTGGGGGAAAGTGCAGGAGACATCCTGGAGGTTAACAACACCAGGTAAGGGACCCACAAATCTCTGTGAGTAGTCAATCACATGTGCGCAATAAATCACTTGTGTAGAAAGGTTCTTAGTCTATGAGTAGTGGTAATTAGGGATGTGTGCACAGTCCCCCCTGATTCGCCTCAGAGGCCATTTCGGAGGAAGAGCGACCCAGGACTACCCTGAATTGGTCTGAGGTGCCCCAAGACTTCAGATCTGCTTCAGCCTCAGGGCACCTCAAGCTGACTAGGTAGGGTGACCAGATAAAATCCAGGTCAGGGCTCATGTAACTTTAACAGTTGTAGAGAAAAGGGAATTTCAGCCAGTGTCATTTGTATGCAATTAGTTCCTGGTGAAATTCCCTCTCCGTCACACCAGTTAAAGTTGCAGGGGCCCTGCCTTCTTTTGTATATGGTCACTCTAGTATAGTGCCTGCAACTTTAACTGTTGTGATGAAGAGGGAATATCACCAGGAACTAACTGCATACAAATGACACTGGCTGAAATTCCCTTTTCTCTACAACTGTTAAAGTTACATGAGCCCTGACCTGGATTTTATCTGGTCAGCCTATGACCAGGTACTGCCTCGACTCAGATTCAGGGATTTGTCCTGAGGTGATGCACAGCTGTAATGGTAATAGCAATAAGGTGGAGGGCATGTTGCCAGCAGTCTGCCCTACAGGGTTGGTGCTGAAATAGCAGTCCCTCTCCTTCACAGTATATATATTTCACACATCTTAGGTGTACACTTAAGTTATATATAAATGTATGAAGTGCTTCATACAGTTGCATTGTTGCAAGCTCTCCTGAAAGAAATGTGGTGAAAGAACAGCAAGTTTCATTTCATTGTTCTCCCTCTGAAGACTCTAGATGATAATAGCTTTCTGAATCTGACTCACATAAAATAGCAAAATGCTGCACAGAAATGGGGAAAGGAAGATGACTATGAGGTACTTATCCCATCATTCTCAGCTGTGGTGTTAATGGTGTAGGTGATTTACAAGAACATCTCTGATTTTATCAAAATGACACTTATTTCAAAGAAACAAGAAAGGGAAAACAAAAACACCCTCAACACCTTAAAGAGCAACCCTTTAGTTTGTCAATCAGAGAACATGGGAACATGTCTATACTATGAATAAATTGAAAACATTGATAGTTACCTTGCATGTATTTTAAAGCCATTTATTATTATTTTAAAGAGACGATGCATTCTTTACAATAATGCAGCTACTTTAAAACAAGGCTGCCTTGTTTGTGCCTGTAACGTCCTGCTTGATGTCTCCTGGGTTTAAATAAATTGTAATTGTCCACCTCTCATTGCTTTCCCTCTAGTGTGGTCAGTTCTTTCTCACTCAGGGCAGAAACAAAAGCGGAAGAGAATGAAACATGGTCTACATTTTTTTGCATATACAAACATTTATACTTGAAAGGAGGAGGACTCTCTTTTTGACTTAGCTCCCAGGGGAGGATAAGGAAGTGTCTCTGCTGGCTCTACCTTTGCCACCAGTGGTTGCTATGGCAATAATCACTATTACCTTGGAAAACTGGGAATCGAGAACAGCAAATCTTATTTCAAAACAGGATTATAATGAATCCAGCATTTATTTAGTGTGGAAAAGGCCCTGGTCCTATTTAGCAATGGACAGCCATAGCTCCTTAACATTACAATATGTGTGTGTGCGTGTGCACATGAGCATGTACATATTTACACATATATACAGGGTGAGTATGCAAAACAAACATTATTTTAGATGTGTGTCTAGCAGCTACATTTTTTTCATAATTACTCTAGAGTAGGTACAGAGATTTCTAAGCAAACTCTTTTAAGCCACTCAGATTTTAGTGGTGGTTTTTGTTGTTAATGTGTGTACATAGACATGCACACAAACACACAATCTCCTTTGGCGCCCTCCAGTTTGCTGAACTAATAAAATAATATTTATCTGATCTGGATATGAATGGAGTAACATACAATAAAGATTTCAACTATAATCAACATGCTAAAATGACGATCTGCCGTCTCTCAGCCCTACCAACCCATAACCTGCCTTGGCCTAAGATCCAAAAGGTGATGCAGGACAATTTTATGGATGCAGCAGAGCATCTGAGGTTGCCTAATCTGCTGTGTCAGATGTAATTAGTCATTTTATCCTATGGCATATTAACAGTTCTTCATGGCACTTTAAGATATCCTAGTGCAGCCTCTGGGAATGATGAACATATAGGCTCAATTCGGACGACACAATAAACAACTGGTGTGGGGGAAACAATCATCAGTTGTTTTGACTATCGTGTTATCCGAATGGTGCCATAGTCAACTCAGCGCTGATCCTAATCCACACCACAGTTGATTATTTTTTACCATGTTGTGTGGGGAGTGCCCCCTAGGGTTAGCGTGAGGGTTAGGGTTAATCAACCCACCATTGACTATCGTGTCGTCCGAATTGAGCCAATGTCTCCAATCTAATGCCCGTGGGCACCAATGTGCCCACGGATGCTTCCCTTAGGGTGTGTCCTGCCTGATTTTTATTTGATTTCTTAAGGTTTTTTTAAAAAAATTAAAAATATCTTTTACCTGGGAGGCTGACATGCTGGAAAGAAAAATGTTGTGCTCCAGTGCCAACATTATTTGGGCTCAAAAGAGTATTTTTGTGCTTTGGAGGTCAGACTCTGCTTCTGCCTTATACTTAAATTCTTAGGGAAGTTACTTTTGTTTTAGTCTTACCAATTTGCTTTCTGGGAAGTACGTGTTTCATGACTAGCCACAGCCACTACGGCATCCATTTTATGAATGGTCAACCTCGCATAGAGCACCCACAACACTCTTTCAAAATTCCAAATGCACCCACTGACCCAAAAAAGGCTGTACCATACAATTAATTAGGCTGACCAGATAAAATCCAGGTCAGGGCTCATGTAACTTTAACAGCTGTAGAGAAAAGGGAAATTCAGCCAGTGTCATTTGTATGCAATTAGTTCCCGGTGAAATTCCCTCTTCATCACAACAGTTAAAGGTGCAGGCACTATACTAGAATGACCATATACAAAAGAAGGCAGGGCCCCTGCAACTTTAACTGTTGTGTTGAAGAGGGAATTTCACCAGGAACTAATTGCATACAAATGACACTGGCTGAAATTCCCTTTTCTCTACAACTGTTAAAGTTACATAAGCCCTGACCTGGATTTTATCTGGTCAGCCTACATTAATTCACTGTGCATGAATATGGCACCAAGGACTAACTCCATACAGTGCTAACTGTGGAACTATCACTATTTTGGGGAAAAGGAATATGTGCAGCCAACTACAAGGCTGCTGGAAGGATCCAGGAGAAATTACAGCTCAACAAAAATGTGGTCAACACACGGGTATTGAAAGCTGAATGACGACCCTGCTGAGAAAGCTCTGTGTAAAAGGTCCCCAAGTACTAATTACATGATACTGGAAAACTGGTTCACTTCAGACAAGACTGTGGCAAGCACATTTGTAAGCAAGTTGAAGTGAAAAGTATTTTTCAAAATAATTGACAAGTCCCTGCATTTTATGAAATGGCTTCTCAGTGTGACTGTAACGTGTATATTATTTTAAAAAGAATTATCCTTATTCATAGCCATGAAAAGGATCAGTCTGAAGGAAGGCTGTCTAAATGGGGATGAAAAGGCATTTATAATTAGGATTGGGTTAATACTGCCTAATTGCTATCTTGTCTCACATATGCACATATATTTAAAAGGTGAGGACTTTTAATTAAAGAAACGCCTTCTGCTAGAGGCATAAACATGTATCTAATGATGCAATCCAGAATCATTGTAATCAATTCGAGCTCCCCCATCATATTGGACCCAAATCTGTCTGTTTCCAAAGCCTGAGGCAGAGATGGGAACAATATTATACTGTCATTAAATGCTTTGCAAGGATATCTGAGAATGTGAGAATGTGACAACATTTAAATATGCTGATATTTAAGGAGGTACTGCTGGCTTTTTTCCCCTTTCCCTTTCTTTTTGTTTAGTAAACAAATCATTAGCACATTATTTACTGTCTCTTAGAATTATATGCACTATTTGAGCATTTTGTGGGTTGTTTTAAGGATATTTCAAATATGTAATTACAGAAAATGCTATTGTTTGCCTTATCAAACTAATCAGTTGACCTGAAGTAATTTCACATTGGGGCTGGTGAATGATACAGAAGCAACTGCTGCTATCACACTGTTAAAGCTAAATATATGCAGATCTAGATGGAGGAACAGTAGCAGCTTCACGTAAGAACCTTTGTGCTATTCTAAGGGAAAGCTTTTTAAAGAAGTGTCTTCAAATTTAGCATCGTGCTTCCATTACATGATATCACATTTACCACTATTACAAGATGACATCATCATGTGCTATATCACTGGCATCATATTATAAAGTAACATATGCTAAATGTTACTAGTCAAGCCAAGAGCAGAACTTGACAGGATTTAACATTGTAGCAGTGAAAACAAGATGGAAGGAAATAACAGGGCTATCTTCACGGCACTGAGTTGGCACCACCTCCCACCAAAACCACACAGTTTTCAGGCAATCCCGACACTAAGGAGAGAACGTGGGGTTTCCGGTGACTATCCGAGTACATCCACCCTCTTCCTGGTGGAAGGTGACCAATCACCGGTCACCTTCCACCAGGGATCGCCCCTAGATTGGTCCTAGATTGGCCCCAGAATGACATCAGACAGTGAAAGAGCTGTACTGACATCACTCCCATTGAAAAAGTTGGGGGAATCCCTGACTTTTTCAATGTGGCTGCAAAGGTGTAGCTGCATCGTATAACTGACACAGTGCATATCTGCAGCCACCACAGGGCTTTCCCCACGTATAGACAGCCCCATGAACACAGCAGAAATCTACTTTTGATGGACCTTTGGAATTTTCATTGTGTTCTTTTCCAACACTTCTTGAGCACGCTGTAGAATTATGCTATAATACTTCACAAAATTCCTAAATAAATGTGAAACATAAGAGTAGCCAACTCTTCTTATCTCTTGTTATATTACACTGAATGAACTACGACTAATATTAAGATTATATCTTTCACTCATGAAATCAATAAACGGTAAACAGATTTTATAAAAGTGTTTTTGACTGTTTTCTCTTACCCCCACCCCTATTTCTCAGATACATGTATTCTATTACTTTCATTATTTCAGCAACATGCGGGGTTGGATCCAGATTTAGTCCTACTAAAGAGACCCATTGAAATCAGTGGAACATAAATGAATCTAACTTGTTCCATTAATTTCAGTGGGTGTACTCACTAGCTGTGTTGGGACACCATGATAGTCAATGGTGGGGTAATAATCAACTCCACAGTTATTTATCTAGGGGGTACTCCGCACACAACATGATAAAAAATCTCATTGGTGTGGATTAGGATCAGCATTGACTATTAGGTCACACTGAGTTAACTCACTCATCCCCTGCCCTCTCTCCCCATCTCAGTCCACTAGTATCCCATCAGCCACCGCTTTGACCGCTCTTGCCTTGCATCTCTGTGGCTGAGGAAATAACTAATGGTGACTGAGGAGATAACCAATGGTGCCCTTCACACAACACAATAACTAACGGTGGTTCAATAGCCAAATAACCAACCCTTGGTTAAAAAAGCTCCTGCCACACAACACCATAACCCACAGTAGGTTAAAAAAAACCCGTGAACTATTTAAACCACCATTGGTCATCATGTTGTCTGAACCCAGTTCTATATTTTACTCATCCATTGCTTCACACGAGATGTTTCATAGTATCACTATTTAGTAGCAATGGAAATCTGGGGCATTGTTAATAAGTTGCAAGTTAATTCATAATGCTCTGTTTTTATTTACTCTTTTACATAATCTCAAAACATTATCTTTTAATCTAGAGCGATTGTATACCCCAATATCAGCTGGCAACTATTCTAAAATTTGCCATGCTACTGATGAATCAATTTGGGATACATTCTTATATGGACAAGTATTATTTATTTTTGCAATACTTTAACCTAGTAATGCTATGCCACCTGAATCCTTGCAATATTTCAACCCTTTACACCAAAATATCTGAATTGTATCCAGTGGTGGCTTTGTCTCAGGAGAAAGTGTTTCTGTTCACACAAATTGGAGTACCCACTTTTCGCTGATCCCCCTACCCACTTAAGCCCTCCATATCTCCCCTCGAAAAGCTGGATCTGAGGGTTGATGGACCTTCTGGAACAGAATTAGATATGGTGCAAAGAGCTGCAATGGAAAGGTAGCAAAAATTGGGTGCAGCAACTTAAGTGAATGTAAACACTTTTTGTTAAGGGACAGCCACAATTGTAGGCAACTGTGTATTTTCATGTTATCTTAAATCTTTCACGTCAAACCATGTCATAAGCAAACCTCACATTTGTGAGAATTATTATTATGCAGACAAGACTACAAAGCTCATGATTTAGTGCACAGAAACATCTTGATCCTTTAAGCATCCAATCCTTTTCAATGAACAGTAGGACAAGCTGAAGTGGTGAAATGCTATATTTTCCAGAGAAATCTCTTGTTTAAAGTATTGACAGGGGGAGTGTGTCCCTATTGGTACTCCTGGATCTCTCAGCGGCTTTCGATACCATCGACCATGGTATCCTTCTGGAACGCCTGAGAGGATTGGGAATCGGGGGCACTGTGCTTCAGTGGTTCCGCTCCTATCTCTCAGGCAGGTTCCAGATGGTGATGCTTGGGGATAGCTGCTCTTCAAAGAAGGAGCTGCTATGTGGTGTACCACAAGGTGCCATCCTTTCCCTAATGCTGTTTAACATTTATATGAAACCGCTGGGAGAGATCATCCAGAGGCATGGGGTGGGGTGCTATCAGTATGCTGATGACACCCAAATATATTTCTCTATGCCTTTGACAACAGCGTCAGCTAAGGATAGTGCGTCTCCTCTGAATGAATGCTTGGAGGCGGTAATGGACTGGATGAGGAAAAACAAACTGAAGCTGAATCCAGACAAGACGGAGGTGCTTGCTGTCAAAGACCACAACCTGGGTTTGGAGGCATGTCAACCAGTTCTATATGGAGTTACACCCCCCCCCCCAAAAAGACTGTGTTCGCAGCTTGGGGGTGCTCCTGTATCCGTCGCTCAAAATAACAGCCCAGATAGATGCAATGGCCAGGAGTGCCTACTATCAGCTTCGGCTGATTCGCCAGCTGCGCCCCTTCCTAGAGTTGGAAGACCTAAAGACAGTAGTGCACGCGCTGGTAACTTCGAGGCTCGACTTCTGCAATGCGCTGTACATAGGGCTACCTTTGTGCCTAGTCCTGAAACTTCAATTAGTTCAAAATATGGCAGCCAGGTTGGTCACCGGTACACCTAGGGGTGACCACATTACACCACTTTTAAAATCACTCCACTGGCTGCCAATTAGTTTCTGGGCGAAGGATAAAGTGTTGGTTATTAGCTTTAAAGCCCTGCATGGTTTAGGTCCAGGTTACCTGTGGGATCGCCTTCTCCTGTATAATCCACCCCGCACACTCAGGTCCTCTAGGAAGAATTTACTCCAGTCAGCCAGAAGTAGGCTGACGAGTGTTACCCAGAGGACCGTCTCTTCTGCTGCTCCCAGACTGTGGAATGGTCTGCTGGATGAGATTCGACAAATTAGCAGTCTTCTGGAATTTAAAAGAGCCGTGAAGACTGCTCTGTTCTGGCAGGCCTACCCAGTTGAATTTTAAGGTGTTTTTAATAATGTATTTGTTTTTATCTGTTTTAATGGTTTATCTATTTTATGATTTTTATATTTATATTTGTTGTTGTTCCCCGCCTTGATCTGGATGGAGAGGCGGGCTAGAAATAAAATAAATAAATAAAATAAATAAAAAATAAATAAAGGTTGAGAAACTAAAAGAAACTAAAAGTGAAAGTTGCCTGCATATTTCACTGCCCAGGGCAGGGTCTTCTCATCCTGATTCTATTAAAGTAACCTGCTCAGTATCTGATATACAAATTATAAATGAATCCTAAATATTTGTCATTATCAATGAAATCACCGTAATACCTATTAAATGCTCTAAGTATTCTGACGCGGCTTTACATGTGAACCTTATTTTAAAAAATACTGCATTAACAATGCAGTCCTATACATATGTACTCAGTTTCACTGAGTTAAATGGGATTTACCAATAAATCTATGTAGGTTTGCAGCCTAAAGCTATTACAGTTGGATCCAGATTTAGTCATACATACTCATTAGAGTAGACCTACTGAAATAAATTGGAATTAAGTTACTCATTACTAACTTAAGTCCCATAGATTTCAGTGAGTTTACTCCAAGTATGACTAAAGCTCAATGCAACTTGATGTAGTTTAAAGCTCATATAAAATAACTCCATGTGTTGCTGGAATTTATAATTTTTTGCTGCAATAGGAAGTAATTGAAGTTTAATATCTTCTAGCCCACAAACATTGTGGAATTCTGCTTATGTCTTGCACGCTCACAAGGTATTTTATGACAAAAACCAAAACAAAACATGCACAGTCTGCCTTTAATCTGGGTTTTCTCCATCGTTTTAAAAGCCTTTGGGATTACTTCCTCAGAAAAGCTAAGTTAAGCAACTACTGCATGATATTTTTTCCCAGGAAGCAACCTGCTTTTTCAGAGTCATGAAAACATTTTTTCCCCTTCCTCACCCCTTTTTCCTTTTTGAAATCACTATCCATTCCAGATTTTTTACTGAAGAGATTGGTGAGGGTGCAGGGGAGGGCAGTTGAAAATGAACAGAACCAGCAAAAATGTATCCAGATCCTGCAAGGTACAGTTGATTTCTGTTTTATCCCAAGAAGAATCAGAATTTTTAAGAATTATATTTTTTTACAGACACCTAGGGTGCCTCTTCATGAGAGGTTTAATGCTCTTTGAAGTCTCATTAAAAAATTTACCTCCACACCAGCGGAGCACAAATGGGGCGTAGAGGCGCGTTATCTCTCCGATTATGCGCATTATCGAATGCGCGTTAAATCGTGAGTTTTCTTTTGCTCCGTCCGTTAAAGCGCATTTTGACTGTGTGAATATGCGCTTATGCGCATTAACTACTTGTAAACCGCATTTTGGACATCCGTTAATGCGCTTTGCCGCCTCTCGTGCAGAGGGATTAGGTGTAAAAGCGCTTCTGTGATTATGCGCATAATTGGCTAACCAGGTGCAAAAGCGAATCCTTGTAGAGGGGACCCTAATGATCACAACAGGAATAAGAGAAGGGTCTGGTCTGTGTTAACACGCAGCAGAAGCAGCAGCAGGATAATGTGTGGGTGTTAGGCTGACCATATGAAAAGGAGGTCAGGGCTCATGTAACTTTAACAGTTGTCGAGAAAAGGGAATTTCAGCCAGTGTCATTTGTATGCAAGTAGTTCCTGGTGAAATTCCCTTTTCATCACAACAGTTAAAGTTGCAGGGGCCCTGCCTTCTTTTGTATATGGTCACTCTAGTATAGAGCCTGTACCTTTAACAGTTGTGATCAAGAGGGAATTTCACCGGGAACTAATTGCATACAAATGACACCTGCTGAAATTCTCTTTTCTCTAAAACTGTTAAAGTTACATGAGCCCTGTCCTCCTTTTCATATGGTCAGCCGTGTGGGTGTGGGTGTGGGTGTGGGTGTATTATATTTATTTAGCGTATACAGTTTGAAGATATTTACTTCAGATTCCAATCCAGCCCCATTATAATTTTTGGGGCTCTTCCCATTTACAACAACAATATATGGATTGCAACAATATATGGATTGTGTCATAGTCACACAACATCTTATTTAGGCTGACCAGATAAAATCCAGGTCAGGGCTCCTGTAACTTTAACAGTTGTAGAGAAAAGGGAATTACAGCCAGTGTCATTTGTATGCAATTAGTTCCTGGTGAAATTCCCTCTTCATCACAACAGTTAAAGTTGCAGGGGCCCTGCCCTCTTTTGTGTATGGTCACTAGGCTGACCAGACCCCCCCGGGGTTTCCCGGTCCTAAATGGCTGACCATATGAAAAGGAGGACAGGGCTCCTGTAACTTTAACAGTTGTAGAGAAAAGGGCATTTTAGCCAGTGTCATTTGTATGCAATTAGTTTCTGGTGAAATTCCCTCTTCATCACACCAGTTAAAGTTGCAGGGGCCCTGCCTTCTTTTGTATATGGTCACTCTAGTATAGTGCCTGCAACTTTAACTGTTGTGATGAAGAGGGAATTTCACCAGGAACTAATTGCATACAAATGACACTGGCTGAAATTCCCTTTTATCTACAACTGTTAAAGTTGCATGAGCCCTGTCCTCCTTTTCATATGGTCAGCCTATCTTATTACACTCTCTCAATTTCTCCAAGTGCTGAGAAGTTCTAGGGCAGGGGTGTTGATCCTACTTCAAGGGGCAAATTCAATTTCATGGAAGCTCTTGGGAGCTATATTCCAGCAGTGTGCGGCGCCAAAGGCAAAAAGGGTTGGTGCCAAAAATACAAAAAATATCAACATATTGTAACTTAAAACTCTTACTGTCAGTATCTGTGCCTGAGGAGAGGCATTTCAATTTTTTAGAATGGAGAGAACCTGCACAAAAAAACCACAGGTGGTTGGAGGAAAGGGGGGGCCAGGGGAGGTGGCATGGCCATCTGGGGAACCCCTGAGGCCAAATTGGGACCCCATAGAGGGATACATTTGGCCTCTAGGCCTGAAGTTCCTTACCTCTGTTGTAGTGGCTGAGAATTCAATAGGATTTGGTTTCCTGTTAGATGGAGGTCACTCTTGTCTTATGGACTTTTTTAAATATCTGAGTTAATTTACAAGCATAAAAATTGAGCATGCACCTTACACGCCCCAACAGACAGCTAAATCCACTGCCCCACATCAGGAGCATCATCACACAGGGGGAAATCATGTTTCCTTACCATTGCTTCTCTGCCCGCGCGTTTGTCCCTCATTACTTCCTCTTTCGAAAGAGGAACCAAACAACTTGCATGTGGCCCATTCACTGGGCTGTTTTTATCGTGCTGCTTCTCCTGCACACAGCAGGAGATAGCGACAAGTTCCATCTCAAAAAATAAGTCGGACTTACTGGAGTGTTTTTTTGTCGCGCAAAGAAGGTTAGAAGGGGTGGGAGGCAGACACCGTTGTGAGAGGGACCCCGCGAAAATCCATGTGCCTAGTAACAAGCATGCGATTAAATGCTTGTCTGATGAAGCTCCAGATCTCTAAACAGAAGTAGCCCCCAAAATGCTCACCAAAGCTTGGGTCTTTCTCTTGTGATGCTAGTTGGTATTTTCCCTTCTCCTTTTGTTTGGATTATTCAGTGTGTTGAATTAGTTGTTTTCAGCTAGGAAATTGTTGGTAAAGCCCTGGTCTGTATTAGATTACCTAATCCACTGTCCAGAGATGTATAATGGTATGTGAACTAAATGGGAGAATGGGTTGGGGAGGAGCAATTAGCATGTAGTAGATCACTCACCGCCACTGGCTACTGCTGGTGCTTCCTCTGGTTAGTCCAGTGATTCTTTTGCCAACTATAATGGTTATAATAATTCTGAGATCGACAGTTCAAAGTAAAAAATAAATTAAAAAAATTACCACACAAATATATTACATTGTTTCCCATTTTTTTCCCTTTTAGCTGAGCTAGGCCATTTCTTTGTGCTTTCTCTCTTTTCCTTGTCTTTTCCCCCTCAATTTTTCAAAGTCTGCAAAGCTAGTGCTGAGCTAAGCCTTTGGAAGGAAAGACAACAACACACATTTAGGTCATTGCCTGGCATAGACACCAAAGAGCAACCAAAGGGACTTCAATATAACCTCTGGACTTCAATCATTTCCACTGAATTCACAATGCGGAGAACATTTAAGCATGCTTTGGTGGATCCGTGAGGAAAGAAGTCATCTGTCTTTCTTTCCCTGTAGTCACAGTTCTATGCATGATTTGCCTCAGGGGATTCCCAAAAATATAGGAAGCCCCACCTTCCAAGTCATTCCTCTTGATGATTTCTTTCTTACTTGTTCTCTTTCCAGTGCAAAAGACTCCATGCCCCAAGTAGCTGCCTGAGCCTGGCCCTGCAAGAATGAAAGGAAATGCTTTTGCGTTGTGCCGACTGCTTTTAATAAAGGATCCAGCAAGGCAGTTCTGGTGCTTTTTCTAAGTGAGAGCTGTGTTTTCCCAGTCCCTACTTTGTAACTACAAAGAATAATGAATCTTAATTGCAAAGAACCATGTTTCCCAAAATCATGCCTACTGCTGGAAATAGGAGAGCATTTCCATAAGCACAGGTTCAGGCCTAGGAACAGAGCATCATCAGATGAGCATTTTATCGCACACTCGCTACTGCCCACTTATGGATGTTCGCACATCCTTTTGACGATGTTGTCTGCCTCCCACACGCCTTCCACTCCTTCCGCTTGTTTTTCTGTTGCAAAATAGACCCCTTTTAATCCACTTTTTTTAAAAATGGGATGTGCTGCTGCTTCCTCTTTCTTTCCCCGTGTAAAGGGACCATCGCTACGTCAGGGAAAAATTCTGTTTTAAGTTGAATAAAAGAACTGGACAAGATTTGAGTGTCCAGGGAAGACTGAACAGCCAGCTGCACTCAATAATCTGATAAAGTAGTTTTTTCCCTATGCTGTTGAAAAGGTCAGATAGATAGGGAGAATCTTTCTAGAAGGTTAGGTAATTGGCTGTGTGCTGAGTCAGGGTTCAGTAAATGTGTATAAAAGAAAGAATATAGAAATGGCTGTAGGAGTTAGACTGGAGATTTTGTGCCGGAGGCTGGTGGAATGAGAGATTGATGTATGGAGGATTATGCTATGCAATAGCTACCTGAAAAACCTGTATTATCTGGAGGAACCAGTTGCCTGTATATACATATTATTGGAACACAGTAAAGGACTTGTATTATACACAATACTGCTGGAGTGTGAGTATTTCTTCACTTCTTGGACTTATACTGGACTAAAAACGCTTACTCTGTGTTAGGGAGCGCTTCTCTCCCTAACACGCTATTGTGGGACAGCAACTGAAGGCCATAGCGAAGGTAGGGAAATGCGAAAATCCACCCGGACTGATGATGCTCATATAGGCATGGTGGTGTTGAATTCAAAATGCATGTCAGAGGAGATGGAGACACAGACAGACAGACAGAGACTTTGATATTTTGCCATTAAACCTTTATCTGACATCTTCCAGTGCTGGTGCCAATGTTTGAGTAATTACACTGGAAACTAGATTTTGGAGCAAGTGAACCAGAGAGAACATTTCTGATCTCCCTACAATTTGTGCATCATGGCAAAGGGAGATCGTGCACCAAATCCTCCTCTTCATAGGCAAACCCTGATGTCAAAATCTCACATGACTACAACACTGAGAGAAGGGGAAAATCACAAAGTTGTAGTAACTCTTTCCCCAATTAGCTGCTTGGGCAAGCCTTCTCAGCAGTTGAAGCATTTCATGCATTGCTTACTCCAGCTCTCGTTACCCGCTCCCAATGGAGCCTACACCAGTGTTTCTGGTATAGTATCATAATGGGCAGAGCATTCCCATCTGTAAGTATGGCCTTCTTCAATACTCTGTGTTGATGAGAAGGATCCCAGTGTTGTATTGGTCCTATAGAAATGGTTTTGCACGTGCCAGCCGAAATGTGAAACCATACAGATACACTGATCAAACTGGTATAGCTTGCTTGGAGCTATTCAAAGCTGCCCACTTATCAAAAATGCCACATAAATCCCATTAAAATGAATGCCACTTGAATGCATCCCACACTCTTTCAAGGCATGAGCACATTGGGTTAGATCCAGGTTCTGGCTTCCATGCATGGAAGGGCTCAGTACATGGAAGGTGCTTCCCGCAACTTTCAGATATTCCCCCTTTCCCTTACACAACAGCTTACCCCATTCGTGTGGCCCTCTGTGTAGCATTTCCAGCAGGCCGGATGGGTTGCCATGGGGAGGAGGGGGTGAGAAAGTCTGTTTCTGCCAGCCCAATTGCACAGACCTTAATCTGCATCCAACCTTCTGTCATGAAAAGCCCACAGCATTTCCTCCACAACTAATGCCATCATAGCCCAGTGGAGCCGTAAGCTCCAAAACACTCTCAAAGCCAGTTTTCAAACTTTCCGGTAGCCCAAACACAGGCAGCAGCAATGGAACAACCATTTTGCTAAGAAAACAGCCAGGGCCACCCAGAGAAGGATGGACTGTCATTCCAATCACAACAGTCAATCAGCTTCCTAAGAAGCCTCTAGGTAGGTGACAAGCTCCCAGAAGATTGGTTTGTGTTGTAGTGTGGGTCCAAGGATTCCACAAGACAGTACTAAGAATGCTTCTCCCCACCCCCACCCCATACACACACACACACACACTGTGCTATATTGGTGTCCATGTGAGGGGAACAAGCTTTCTAAAAGGAGAGGGAAGGCAGCCATTGAGATAAGGAGAAATGGAAGCTATGGCAGTTAGTTCTTAGGAGGAAAGTCTGTGAGAACTAGACACGGCAGTGGAAAACAGGAAAGGGTGGTTTGAGTCCCAATCCTGGGAGATGGAAATCTGACCTCTACAAATGGGTCTGGCTGGTGATAAATGATACTAAATGGAATGGGGCAAGGCAGTGGGAATAGAATCCATACTTCCTGCTGGACCTCAGAGCAACACTCTGACCACACAGGTACAGGAACGGGCAAAAGAAAAGCTTATAATGGTGCCGTTGTAGTCTCCCAAGCAGGACTGACCCAAGACATTTTAGTTCTTGAGGCGAAGGCCCAAATTCTGCCCCCCCCCCATACCATCTAATGAACAGAAGATGAATGAAAAGGCAGGTGAATCTGACTTCACCCACCACATATGAGGCAGCAGGCCACAAACCTCCAACACCTTGCTGTCTCTCTGTGTCCCCCAGCAGTTGCTGCCTGAAGGAGCTGCCTCACTCTGCCTAATGGTAGGACCGGCCCTGTTCTCAAGGGTCTAAGCTGTAATACATCACTTTCCTTGGCCCCTTAGGCCTCATGCATGAGATGAACCCAGCTGTATGCTCACATACTAAAGGGGCCTTATGTGGAGTTGTAGCTCACAGGAATGGTATGAGCTCACCAGAAAAGAGGTCCCAGAGACTCAGTGCCTGACCATAGATATTCAGGAGAAAGGGCTGGGAAGACATACACATATTATCTTTTCCCATCTACAAAGTTCCCACTTGTTCTCTCTGCAATGTAAATCCATGCCTCATGCCTTGACATATGTGATGAGCATCCTGTGGCTGTGAAAGGTTAAATACTGCTGGTGGTGTACTTTGATTGGTTGGAGAACTGATGTCTGGTATGCTACAGGAGCTGCCCCCTAGATGTCCATGCACTGTTGACATTTTCAGCTGCTCATGTATAGGGCTCCATGTGACTGGGATTCCCACAGTAGGCTTCTTCCCTTCAGATGTCCAGTCCAATGTGTGGGCGCCCAGGGGATGTGGCCAGTAGTGTGACCCTCCCCCTGGACCATCATGTGAGGACTCCTTCTTGCATGAAGGGGCTTTAGGTAGGCACTCTTCATTGACTTCAATGGGAAAGTTTTGACTGACACCACATCTTTTGTATGTGATGGTGGCAGGAATGAGTTCTGGGCAACCACAGAAATTAAACTTCAACCTACCCCTGTCTTGCCATGCCCCAAACTCCAACTGCTGTTGCTCCTTACGCTGGAAGAGTCTAGAGCTGTGCACATGTGGCATTTCAAAATTCTCCACCCTATTTGTGGGTAGAGAAATTGGAGGGGCAAGTTCATCAAATTTCTCCAGGGGGAGGAGAAATTCTCCAACAATTTCTCACAGGTACAGGTAGGCATCACCATTGGCAAGGGTCATAGAACAGCTTCTGTCTTTCTTTCTTTCCCTACATTTGTTGTTGTTGTTGTTGTTTGCACTGTCACTGCAAGTGGCAACCACCATGAACTGCATTGGCAGCCTGGCCCCCATTTTGCATCCTCCGCAATTCCCCATATACCTAGCATCACACCAGGGCATTGAGGAGAGGGAATGCAGCCACCACAAAAAATATTTTTGAAGAACATTTGGAGAAAATTCTGAAAATTGTCCTTTTATTACTAGGAGGTAAGAAAAGAAAAATCTCAGGAATTTTTCTGCTTCATTCTCAGGGCAGTTTATAGTTTATTTGGAATGCATGTGGGTAGTGTTTTGACCTTAAATAATCACTGTGAGGTGGCTGAGGACACTGTTTATATTTTTCTTTCTATTGCACATCTCACCATAGTTCTGCAGTCTCCTAGGCTCCCTCTACAAGGATTCGCTTTTGCGCCCGGTTCAGCGATTATGCGCATTATCACAGACGCGCATTTACTCCTAATCCCTCTGCACGGGAGGCGGCGAGAGGCGGTGAAGCGCATTAATAGATGTCCAAAAAGCACTTTACAAGAAGTTAATGCGCCTAATCGCTTGTTCACACGGGGGAAATGCGCTTTAACGGCCGGAGCAAAATAAAACTCGCGATTTAACGCGCATTCGAAAATGCGCATTATCGGGGAGATAATGCGCCTCTACGCCCGATTTGCGCTCCGTTCTTGTAGAGGTAAATTTTTTAATGAACCTTCAAAGCGCATTAAACCTCTCTTGTAGAGGCACCCTTAGACTACCTGAACTCCCTTATCTTAAAAGGCTGTATGGGAGGAATAAAATTCATGATGCCTTCCCCCAGGCAGGAAGTGCGGGAAGCCAAGGAGGCCATAGGCTGTCAGAGAGATTATTGCAAATGAAAGACAGGACACTCACAGATGCTCCTCAGTCATCTCATAAGTAAGGTAAGCACAAGAACTCTGAATCAAACCCATGAGAATTTCTCCAAAATTTCTTCTCCTTTGAATTTCTTTTCTAAAGAAATTTCTTTCCTATAAATTGAATGAGAATGGTTGAAATTTTCAGCACAGCACTAAAAACATCACCCTGGCATAGTGAAGAGGACACCGGTGCAAAATAACACTGGTGCAACAATGTCACTATACCAGCATCAGCCCGTTGCACTATTTGTTATTTATAACACTTGCTAAGGGGAGTGGGGGAATCACATTGTTTCATTCATTCATTTATTTAAAGCATTTTTATTCCACTCTTCAGCTGCAAAGGCTCCCAGAGCCTGTTACATAAGATCAATAAAACCAAAGCACTCTCTACATGCAGTTTGAAAAGGCACAACACAAAAGCTAAAATAACAAACAAACAATAAGAGAGGAACGAGATTAACCCAGCCATTACAAACATGGGGGGGGGGGTTCTTGGCAATTACAACTATGGGGTGACAGGAACATATGTAGGGAGCCCCATGCATAGCAAAGCATATGCCACCTTTAATAAAACATTGCATATTTCTTCCGAGAAATCAGTATGAATGACATCTAGACAAAAGAAGGGTAATTATAAGGCTGGCTACCAAAAAGATGATAAAAATATTCAGAACAAGAAGGATGTAAAACATAACTGTTTCGTTGAATTACATTTGTCTGCTTCACTGAAGATCCAAAAATAAAACAAAACCCTTTCTCTTGGGATATTGTGCAACCTTTGTTCTAGAAAAAGCAACTGAAGTTGCTAAGAAATGAGGGCAGAATTTGCTTTTTACTGCAAAAAATATATTGGCATCCAATCAACAATGCACTCTATGCATGTTTGGGTTCAATGGAGCTTACTCCCAAGTAGATGGATGATTGCTGCATGTGTGACTGCATGGGTTTCAGGGGAGAGCAGCGCTGCCCAAAGGGCAGAGAGCTACTGCGGCCACCAAAAGTAGATATTTTATTGTTAGGGCCTTGGAAAATTTATTATAACTAAGGATTCCTGATAAGGACCCTCAATGAAGACATATTTCTTTTTCTTTAATGCCCTGCAGTGTGTGTTTATGTGTGTGTGCATGTAATTTTGGGATGACTTTTGTGGGGGGGGGGGGACTTGAACCCTCCTGTATCCAAAGCACCATGGTCCTGATCCAAATTGTAGTAATGCACCCGCGCAGGAGAGCAGGGGGCACAAAGCTGAGCTATGCGTGATTAAAGGAATGTGTAGTTTGGCCCTCACGTCTCACAATCAGACTGGCTGTATTATTCAGATATTTGTATCTGATACTATGCAGTTTCTTCCAGGCACAATGGCATAAAGTGCTGGGTGCTATCTCTGTTTTAATGGAAAACTAAATATCCCAAAGTACAATTGTGTTGATAGAAGCACAAAGTTACTTCATTGGACATAAATTGCTAAAGCAACACAAAGGAAATTGAGGGTGAAAAGTTTTCACGAGGCTAGTGTTGATCCATGACCTGAAAATATGTTGAAAGATTTTAAGATTCAAAACTCACTACTTGGTGGAAAAAGCAATTGTCCATCTCAAGGGACTGGTGAAAAGAGGCCCCATATATAACACCAGGCATAAGATCAGTGGTATTTTCTTTATCATGTTCATATTCCACAGGAAGCAAATTGGGGAGTTAGAACTTCACATGTTCCACAGTGGTAAAAGTAAAACCATTGTTCTACCAATAGTTGTAGGCAGAGACTACAGTTGTACACCTATTTTCACCTATGTATGGAATAATACTAGCTATATTTGGCTGTGTGTACAGCACCTCCTCCTCTCTTACTACCTGTAGTATAAAACTTTTCAATGTACCACAGTAGTTATAACCACTGCTAATTAATACTATGGTGCTTGATCATGTACCTTCCAACACAAACCAAGATTAATGGACTGTTAAAGATTAAAGATGTTTGTATGTAATAGGCCTTAAAGTAAACAAGTCTTTGGAGATGTGTAGGGTATAGTTCATCTGACCATCTTGAGGTCTATTGTAAGTCATTATTATCAGTGAACAACTATGGTGAATACTAGTTAGCTCTTGCCCATGATTTCAGATCGGATTGGTTGCACGATCTGAAACACATTTAAAGGTTCTGGAGCCATGAAATGAACACAGATGAGGTCTAGGCATGCTGAGATCAGCAGAGAACCAGTGGTGTAGTGGTTAGAGTATTGGACTGGGGGTCAGGAGATCTGGGTTCTAGTCCTGACTTGGCCATGGAACTCACTGGATGACTTTGGACCAGTCAATGACTCTCATGATAACCTACCTCACAGAGTTGTTGTGTGGATAAAATGGAGAGGGGGATTATCATGTATGCTACCTTGGACTCCGTGGAGGAAAAGCAAGATATAAATGCAACAAATTAATAATTGATAATATAATACATTGCCAGAACTCTATGGGAGCAAGCATGAAGCAATACCAAGGGTAAACTGCCCAATGAGTTCATCCAAAGAAGGAGCAAAGATCAGGATGCAAACAGCGGCAAAAGAACTGAGGTGGGTGTAGGAAGGAGCAATAATGTTGAGAAGCAGAAGAATGCAACATGGCTTGAGGAATAGGCCAATAAACCAACTGCTCAAGTAAGGGGAGAGCAGGCTGCCCCAGAATTATTTATGCCCCACAAGGGTTAACAAGGCGGAGTAATCTGAATTGGAAGCAGAACCATGCAAGACAGCAATGTTGTGACTGAGCCTTCTTACTGCAGCCACTGGTAGAATGGTGGGGCTCCTGTCTCAGTTTGCCAGATGAAATCCAGGAGCACTCCCAAACTGCAAACCTGATTCTTCAGAGGGAGTGCAGCCCCACCCAGAATAGCTAAATTATTGTAAAGATAGTTGCAGCATCCCCTTTAAAATGCTATTTTAATTCTGTTGTTTAAATTGATTTTGTGGTATCAGGGGGCTCCTGCTGTGGCCAAAAAGACAGTATAGAAATGTACCAATCAACTGAATATTTTTCACTGGTCTTCTAAAACACGTCTGCTGTCCTCTAGTTCACTACTTTTATCAACAGAACGTTCTCCCTCTCTAAAATCTTATTTATATGCTCTGTTTTGGTAACTCTCTGTTTCCTCTCTGGATTTCCAGAAGTTGTTCAAAAAATTGACACGTTTATATAAATTATTTTTTAAAAAAGAAAGCAGCCTGACAAAACATTTATCAAAGAAAACAAACCAATGTCACAGTAAGAATGCAAACAGGCTGTCACATCAAAACAAAACAATGGAATAGGAAAAGAGAGGAAGATTCCTGAACACATACGCAAACGCTCACAGAACTGAAATCCATTACCAAATTCGACTTGATTTCTTGGAAATCTGAACAGGAATTAAGGGTGGTTCTTTCATTGCAAAAAAGCTAACTGGTTCAAATTGCAGATGTTCAAATCATGTTCCATTTTTGTACTCTAAGCACTGATGCGTTTTATATTCCAGTTGTCTTTAGTCCTTATCTTGTTATAATTCAGCTCAGAGTTCTTCATTACAAGCAGTACTGGAATGAATGCAAATTGTGCTACTGTGCTTTTGTGGTGCTTCCTAAGCTTTAACCATAGTTTAGTGTGCATGGCAGAAAGGAGCCCGATTGACACCTGAGGCTTGCACGCTCCCCACTCTCCTCTCTTCCTTCCACATGACCAGGGGGAGGGGCATCTACATGGCACCACTTTGGCTACTGATTCCCCCCCAAGAACTCGCAGCATCGTGGCTGCAAAGTGGCTACAATAGAGTTACATGGCAGGAGTAAGCATGGGCTATCCAGCCAGGAAAATCCACAGTGCCATTGTCGCATGGGTGTAACGGGCAGCAAATATTGAGTGACTGAAAACCTCCAAAAGCATTTTTTTTGTTTTTGTTTTCTGGCAACTCAGCACAACATTGTAGCTTTGAAAGCCTGCAGTTGCAATGCTACAGTTCATTGAATTTATGCATTATACATAATAACTGTCCTTACTTTCATTCCAGAATGAGATTGTAATGTCACCATGGTGGCCATTACTAAACACTCATCTGGAGCCTGTCCCCTGTCCTGTATTCTTGCACCTACCCTGCACTGGGATCCACCCCCTAACTACGCCCACTCTCTTAATCTGAACTGAAGCCACCACTGACACGTGCACAAACAACCATGGTGACATTGGAGCAAAGTAAAAACTCGTGTTAAAACGCCGTATCAAAAATGCGTAGCTTTGCAGGGAATCGTATGATGTGGCTGCTGCATCATATAAAAAATGGAGCACAACTGTGCATCCACGGCAGAGAACATAGAGTGTATAGACAAGCCCCGGGAGGAGGAACAAGCCAGAATTCAATTTCAGTTCAGTAGATTCCTGGTTTGTGTGTGAATCAGGAATCATGGTTTAAAAGAAGCTTTAGTCAATTACTAAACGAGCCAACCACAAGCTCTGGATTGTATTGCTGACTTGTTCAGCAAACTATAATTTATTTTAAACAACAATTCCTGGTTCACATATAACGATGAACCAGGAATCTGCTAAAGCAAAATTGAATTCCAGCTTGTTTTTTTCCCTCCTGTTTTCATAGGAGAATAAGAGGGGAGGGGGAAACACATAAGCCCAGTGTTTCATGCAGGCTCCTTCCTATGCATGCACAGAGCACTCAACTAGGTTTTAGCATGATATGTCAATCCATAAGCTTGCACGGGTGAATGTCCTTATGGCTTACACCCTTGGTTTATCTTCCACAGTACTTCAGCCCATTTATGTACATGTGTGCATATAGTATTGGGGAGATGCATATGAGTGCATATACCATCTCCTCAATATTATTCAAACATCTGATATTGTTTCCTACAAAAGCTTGTGTCCAATGAACCAATTAGCCTGTAGGATTTGGGGGGGGGGGGTTCTTTCTTACTGATTTTTTATGCAAACACCCAAAATTACTTGGCTACTATAATAGATAGATGGTGATGATGATGATTCTGACAATAATGATGTTTTTAAAAAATAGACTAACTTTTCAGCCAAACTGAAGACAATTTCAATTTCATATGCCACAGATGTAACGGTCAAAAGCTTTGCAAATGGTAGCTGTTAACTGTACTCATATTCCAGGAAAGGGAATTCCAGGGAACAAAATTGTTTCTACAAGTGAAGAGTATGAATGAAGCAGCTGATTCAATCTCTTAAAAGAATCCAGATGGTGTTTGATAGGCCTAATTTATAGGCTGCATTCGTATGTAATGCTAAACCATGATTTAGCATTACAAGAGCACAGTTTGTAGAAGCCTTGGGCTTGTGTTTCCTCCCTATGCCTGTGGCATGGCCATGGGGAGCAGTTTGGAAGCTTTCACTTCTTGGTTCATCCCCACTCCCAGCCCTCAACTACAGCTTAGTGTTACATCCAAACCCGGACACATTGCTATTACTCTTAATTACGGCATTCTAAAACAAGTCAACTTCAAACAGTTACAATAAACCATACTTAAAATTAAACACAGCTTCGGGTTCAGACTTTAAGCTAGACAGTGTTTAGTCAAAAATGGAAGTGACGCCCAAACATTACATCCAAACGAATGGCACATGATAGACATAATGGAATATTCTTCCCAGCAGAGTTTATGGTCAAATCTGTTTGACAGCTGAAGCACATTGGTGGAGATAAGCTGCCAGAAGAACCCTAGTATATGATTCGGTATACAGGTAGAGTGACTTATAGTAAAATACTGTACCTTCAGAAATGAAAATGTAACTTCAAATGTGATACAACTGACATAATCTCTTTGAAACAGCCCTCTCCAGTTTTACAACCCACAGTTATTGAAGTATGCATGAAAGATTGCTGGAAATTGGATGCAATATTTTAGCATACTGTGGGAAGGGATAAAAGGACTTAGTGCTAATTAACACATTAAGAGATCAATTTATTTCTTGTTTTAGAGAACATCTGATGTTACTTTTCTTCCCAAGGAAGTTCTTCTCCTGCATTAATGAACAGTTTAATGTTCATTCCATCCTCTCCTCTTTTCTGCTCCGGTCTGTTTTAAAAATTTCATTGGAGTCTATTTTTCTCTGGAAGGTTTTATTTGTGACGCATTTCGGGGGGGGGGGGGATCTTGTTTTTTAATGCTGGCTTATTTTGGTAAATCTATTCCCCTACCGCTTGTGGAATGGGAGGAAAATGTGGGAAGAGGCAATAATGTAGAACTAAGTCTCTGGGTGGCTTGTAACTTTGGCCTTAGGGTTCTGGCTTCTATTTCCCACCCACATTGCCAGCACCACCCAGGCAGCGTGCAAGCTGGGGGCATGATAAGATTCTTCTTACACATTTATCAAGCTCAGTATGAATGTGGAAGTTTGATGTTGTGCTTCAAATGTGTGTCCAGTTTGCATGGTGGTGGGAGAGAGGGGGAGGGATAACGAAGGTCTGCCACAAAAGAGATACCTCCTCTAGCGTGATTTGCTCTTGAGAGTGAACAGTTGACTTCTCTCAAATGCCTTCCTTCTCAGCTTTGCATGAGGAGTTTCCATAGGGATCACTGTTCACAATATGGCTAGTTGGCTGTCCTGTGGAGGTCTGCCTCCATGTGGAAGTTCTGCCCTTCTCCAAAGGGATTCTCCCAGTTGGCTTTGTTAGGTCTAGCTCATGACTTATTCCGTTCTTTTTTTCTCAGCTGCCTGCAGACCACAATGATAGCTTTAGCCCTCTAGTAAACTTAATTGCATTTTGTAATGAAAAACATCTTGAGTGGTATTGCATTTGCTGTATTAAGTAATTTGCACCAAGTACCAAATGGCAAGGAAGGGAGGAATTATATAAACAATAATTATTATTTGCAATATTGACTTAGATATCTGTATGAAACTGAAGCAGAGCCCTCCCCTTATACAAACATTTCTTATCTAAGGGAGTATGTCCCATCAAACTCACTCAGGCTAGCTTTAAATTAAAACGAGCAATTATACTGTAAATCACCCAATTATGTTATGAATTCGCCAAAATTCCATGAGTGTTCCAAATCTACACTAAGGAGTTCACACATGAATGGGCTTTTGCAATTACTTCTAGGGAGTTATACAATGTACATGGAATGGTACAAAAAGGAAGTCTTCCTTATAAAAAAAAGTAATAATACTTTCTGCTGTCTCTTTAGAAAACCACAGGGTAACATATAAACCAACCACTTTCAATTGCCTTACTGTTTGATGCAGGTGGATCAGAAGATGAACAGCGCGCTTATTTTTGGAAGTATCCTAAAATATATTTCGTCATGCTATTTGTTTTCACTTTTTTTAGGAATAAAATATGTGAGATAGGAGTTTGATTTGAAATGATGCTTTCCCCTACTTTGAAATCTTATTGGGTGATATAGTACAACATGTGTAGGCATAACTCCCTGCTGGGAAGTCCAGGGTCTGTCTTCACAGTGCTGCTTTGCCACTCTGTCCCCCTGAAACCGCATGATATCATTGCAGTAGGGTGGGAAATCCCCATGCCAGCGGGTTACGAGAGGTTTTCTAGCCATCCGGGTACTGGAGTCTGCCCACATTATCCTCTTTCTGGGCTTCCAGCAACCAATCAGCGGTCATCATACGCCCCAGACTGCCCCCGGCTCAACGCCAGTGCTAGGTCACATGGCAGAAGGGCCATGGTGACCTCGCTCTGAAGAAAAAAGGCCCTGACTTTTTTACAACGCAGCTTTGGGGAAAAGCTCCGTGGTGGCTGTGAATTGGCAACTTCGTTGTATAACTGACACAGCACCAATTTGCAGCTACCATGGAGCAAAGAGATGTTTAGACAGTCTACCCCACAGATTCTAGCACACTGAATGAGCTTCCCTGTTGCTTTCCTGACCCCATTATAAGTCTATATAGTGCCGACAGAGATTACACGATTTACTTAACATTGTATCAAGTGAAAATAGACAAATGAATGGAAAGAAACTCTGGCAAACAAAGAAAGCTTTTTAAAAAAGGTTCAAGTCATTCTCTTTCTAGGATGTACCATAGCTAAAAAGAAACTTCTCCTGATACATAGCATCCTACGGTGCAGAGTTTATTCATTTATTTTTAATTTCTGCCTTATCTCACTAGTTGTTGTTCAAAGAGCAACTGTAAATGTCCAGTTGTTACAACCAAACCCACATTGGTTTCCTGTTGCTTCTATTCAAGATAAACGTTCCACACCGAAAACCATCAACATTTTAAAAAGAGAGAACATTTCACACGTCAAGCCTTCCCTTCATTATATCAGCTGATTAGTATCACTACGACAAAATGGATGGTTTGGTATTTAACGCAAACAGCTATTTGAAGGAATTTAATATTTTCTAGCGCAAGGCACTCTTGATAGGCACTATTACCCTTTCATTTACATGAGCTAAAACTCATTCCAATGATGTCAGCATAAACTTGCCAATTTGTAGTTCAAGGTAAAATAAATCCCAGGGCCTAGTGACAGCCTATTACATGTTGCGGTGTGATACAGTATTTTAGATAGAGCAAAACAAAAGAGGCTTGGTAGTGTAGTCTGATACATCTATTCAGAAGGAAGTTACACTGAATTAAGTGGGCCTTACTCCCAAATAAGTGGGAGTAAGGCCACCTGAGAAGTGATTCATGGGATTCTTATCTCCCTTATTCTCACAACAACCCTCTCAATTTTATTTTGTTTTCAACTGAAAGATAAATTACCAGCCCAGGGCTATCAAGTAACATTCATGACTGGGCAAGGTTGTTTAAAAAAAATTAAAACTTCTCTTGTTCAGCCAAGCCCAATAATTTCCTCATTGCACCACACACTGACCATTTCATTTGCTTGATTAGCCTAAATCCTCCAACACTCTTCTTCCTGATTTTACTCACTCTCCCAACATTTGCTCCAATTGTGCCTATTTCCTCATGGTCATCCTTCTTAAATAAATGGTCCTATTTGTACTATTTTTCCCTACTGAGGAGATTTGGGGGATGCCTTTTTAAAATGACAACTAGAACGCACACAGCATCTTAGTTGTCTTACTCGAGCTTTTAGCTCCTGCCCGCAGCAACTCAATGCAGCAGCATAGAGAAAGTATGCTGCTGATACCTCCAGTACCAGAGACAGTAAGCCTATGTACACCAGTTGCTGGGAAACATGGTTGGGAGGGTGCTGTTGCACTGTGTCCTGCTTGGGATACCCGGCTGACAACAGTTTGACCACTGTGTGAACAGAGTGCTGGACTAGATGGACCCTTGGTCTGATCCAGCGTGGCTCTTCTTATGTTCTTAAAGAAGAGGAATATTGTATAACAATGAGTGTGGGGAGCAGGGATGCTGTTTAGACCATGTTCTTTGTTGCAAGGTTGCAAATAAGTGGTTGCAGTCCCTCCCCCCACCTGGAGCAGATTCAGGTTGGGGGAGGGCTCTTGGATCCAGCATTGTCACTAGAGGCACAGTTGGCCTTGATGGCATGGAGCAGCTTTTATTATCTTAGGCTGATATACCAGCTGGACAGAGATAGCTTTGCTACAATTATCCATGCTCTGGTCACGTCTTATTTGGATTACTGCAATGTGTTATACATAGGGCTACCTTTGGAGACTTCATCTAGTCCAAAATAGGGTAGAAATATTGTTAACAGGGACTGAACAATATGATCATATTATGCCAGTGTTCTATGATCTGCCCTGGCTTCCAGTCCATTTCCAGGCCCAATTCAAAGTGCTAGCATTCACTTCCAAAGCCCTTAACAGGTTACCTGAAGGATTGTGACCTGACTGAACCCTTAGAACATCTTTAGGTGCCCCCATCAAATCTGGTGAAGTTAGTGGCTGCAAGAGAGAAGGCCTTTTCAGTGGTGGCACTCCGGTTGCGGAATGCTTTCTACAGAGAGGCTTGCCTGGTGCCTACATTGTGTGTGTGTGTGTGTGTGTGTGTGTGTGTGCCAGGTGAAGACCTTTATTTTCCCAGGCTGTTTACTCCAGTGATTTTGTTTTTTAAATGTGTTATTGTGGGTTTGTTTGTTTTTATCTCTATGCTGCTGCTGGCTTTACTATGGCTTTTTGCTTTAAACTTTTAAAGGTTTTATATTATGTATTATTATGTTGTACTTGGAGGTTTAAATTAATTTTTGTAAATCTCCCAGTGAGTTTTGCAGTAGACGAATGTGCTAAATGCATACATTACAAGTACACAAAAGCATCCCTATTTTTTTCTGCAAAGTGTTGGAAGGAATGCAACTAGGAATGGGGCAGTTTACATCACTCAGTTTAAATTGTAATGCAATCTTAACTAATTTTGCACTTTCAACCCTATACATGACCCCAAACTCATTTAACTTTCAAAATTCACAGTTCTTTGAATCTTGTTTTCTAATAAAAAAATTGCATATATTATGGAAAAGTACACCCAACATTAGGGGAAATTGCTTGCAAAAATGTGTACATGAAGTAAAACTGCATACAAATGTTTGTATAATAGGAGAAATGAACACAAAAAAGTGCACAAACATTTGTGCATTTTTTAAACTAAACTTCAAACTGATAGGGAAATTGGGTGAATCAAATGGAAGACAAGAAAAATTAAAAACTGAAGGGAACTGAAATTGACAGATGTGCCCATCCCTACATGCAATTGGAATCTACCCATGGCAAACATTTCAATGGAAAGAGAGAAAGGCAGCTTTGAAAGGGCATCCACCATCAAGATGTGCTTCCAGACAAAGGCTTCCAATCATTAACAATTAAGGGTGCAATCCTATGGGATGTGCCCTGGGTACTTGGAAGCACCTGAACTCAGAGGCTTATGAGTATCCAGTGCAGAGCAGGAGGCACATCATGCATCCTACTCTGTATTTTAGCTAGATGGGTGATTTTGCCCATCTAGTGGAGACTTTGGGGAGAGTGGAATGGAGGCTCGGAACACCGCATAGTCCCATATCCCCAGTCTCCTCCTTTCCCTATCCACGGGAACATCTCATTTTCCCCAACTCCATGCTCCATTTTGCAATTGCAGAGAGGCAGGCGGTGTAGTTCTCTCTGCATTGGCTGTGAGGGGGATGAGGAGGGGCAGGGAGCACGATATTCTGGTTCTCAACTCGGAGCCTTGTCTATGGGCTTGGAGCCAGGAAACCAAACAATACAACATTGTGCAGCTCTTCCATCTTTTCTTCCTTGATGGATTCTTTGTGAAGAAGAGAAGATGGAAGAAGCACTGGGAAAACACGAGAGGTTACAAGTGGAAGACAACAACGTCTGGATGCCCTTCCCCATAAAATCCCATGACTGAAACAGGGCCCTTGCACAATAAAAGCCTTGGCCGAAATTCATCCTCTTAGCATCTGCCTATCCATTTCCCAGTGTGAGAAACACTGAGATGTTGCCAGCTTGCTTCAAGCACTTGAGGTGATTTAAATAGCAAGCTTCATCCATTTCCACAGTGGAGCGAGCATGCCAGTCTGCCATCATTATTTATCTGTTTGAAAATTTCCATTTAATTCCATTCAAAACTTTTCTAGGCCACTTTAGCATTACTTCTCGCTCAGAACACATAAAAATTTACAAATTTACAAAAAATGTTTACAAATCAAAAGTTTACAAATCAAAAATTCTGTATTTACAGGACTATGCAGAACCACAGTGGCTGGAGAAGTCATTTTCTGTCGCTTTTAAAAAAGAGGGGGCTTTCTAGAAGATTGTGTATGCAGCTGCTGCCTGCTCCCTGTAGCGTCACTGCTGCAATAACTGTCACCTTTGTCCTCTTTGCCACAGTCTCTCATTACACCCACTCCTTACGTCCTGTTTTAACTTGCTGTTTGAGACAAAAGCTGTCACTTACTCTGTGTTCGTATGCAGCGGGCCCTGTTCAGTGGGGCCCTGATTTAGCTGAAATCTCTGGGCACAACAGTAGTCCATTTCAGAGATAACAGCGTGCAACAAAACATCTCCGTAATTAGAGAAACAAGAGCAAGGCGAAGCTGGTGTAAGGATTGGGTGGGGTGGGGTGGGGAAGGGGGAGTATGAACACCATATCTGAATGCATGTATTTGTTTAGCAGGGATTAGACTGGTGTGAAAGTATGCCATTACATTCAAACCATTTCCAGAAGGGTAGCTATGTCAGTCTATTGCAGCAAAAACAGCAAAGAGCCTTTGGCAATTTAAAGACTAACACCTTTATTCTGGCATAAGCCTTCATGGACCTTAACCCACTTCAGGCCCATCTACACGGGGCATTTACTCTGCTACTACTGTGCCCCCAAGATGATCATGGCACATGACATGTGCCCCTCTCTGTAGCAAGTGTATTTTTTCATGCTGTAAAATTCTGTGGTTTTTTTTTTTTTTTTTTGCAAACTGCTTTTCTGATGGATTTTCCTGTTGCCATGGCTTCAGCACAGTTTCCTGTGTGACCTGAACTGCCTTCGGTGCAGCCTGGGGAAAGCAGTGCTGGTTGGCGGAATGGAAAGTTTTGTCACAAAAGCATGGACGAGGGAGGAGTCGGCTGAACATGCCTATCTGGAAGTCGTCTTCCTGAGCGAGGACAGTGGTGAGGAGCAATGTGTGCTCATACAAAGGAACACACATCCACAGAACTTTGATTCCAAAACTGATCACCCCAAATTGCCCTGACTTCCCCCGAGAGAGGGTGGACACAAGGGTAGTTGTTTGCTAAATGTGCCGACTCGGAAGTAATTCCTCATCTCCTATTGAATTTCACTGAGCACGAGAAGCCTTAGCCCAATCCCCGAAGCAAAGAATACGAGGTGGCCACATTCAGCATCAAGACAGAGCAGGGACACAGGAGGGGGCAATTGCCACCTCAGTCTCTCTCTCTCCCTTTTTCAAGCAGCCACATTCACCTTTGGGTTTAGCCTGTGCTGGGGTCTCCCTCCCTCTCTCTTTCACCTCACTACGGTCGTTATCACACGGGCGGTTTTAAGCATGCCCACCTCGGCTTTGCTCCACTTCTTCAGCTCTGGGTTTGCATGACATCGTCCCCCTCCTGCTGCTCTCTCACCCTAAGGTCACAAGTTTTCGTTTCTGTTTCGATTTATCCCTCAATGGGCAAAGTCCGAAACAGGCAAAGTTCAATAGGCCAAGCTGAGGTATCGCAGCTATACTGACCATGTGTGATTCAAAACGCTAGACTCGAATACGAAACAGAGGGGAAAGCCGCAGAAGCAACCTGGGGGAAAAATAGTAGGTGTGATAAAACCCTAAGGCACTGGGGCAGGGGTGAAGGGAAAGCGGGACAGCACCACCAATCACCAACAGCAAGAGCAGCCATCTCTTTTCTTCTGCCATCACCTCTGGCTGACCTCAGTGGTGGAAAGTTTCCAAGTCTTTGGGAAGTGATGCAATGGGACAGTAAAAAAAAGGAGAGTGGCAGGCAGCAAGCCTGTGGTTTTGCATGTGCACTCATATGAAGGGATGCACATATCCAGAACTTGGATTCCACAAGCTTATCGACCCAAATGACCCTGACTTCCCCTGAGAGAGGGTGAATGCAAGGGGAGGTTTTTGCTAGACATGGCTGCTCAGAAGTAATTCACTGAGCACAGAAAAGAGGACAGGGCTGGTATAACTGTGCACACATACAGAAGAGCTAAGGACCGCAGAAATGTTGATGATTTTTAAAACTGGTATCTCCAATTAACCCTTACCCTCACCAAGAGAGGATGGACATGAAGTGAGTTGTTTGCTAAACGTGCATACGTGGGAGAAAGGAGGGGGTAGCAAGCCTCTGCCCATTTGTTTCCCTGAACCTAAGTGGTTCCTTGTGTTCATGCTACTTACAGGACTCCACCTGCGGTTTCAGGTGCTGTTTGGCTCATGTAAGCAGGTTTTTAATATATAGCTTTACTGGCTATGTGTGCCGCTAGAGAAGCAAACTCAAACGAAAATCTGGATTAAAACCAAAATGCATCATAACGTGTCTCTGTGTAGATAGGCCCCTTCATCAGATGCATGGAGAATTATGGAGAAAACCTGAAACTCTCCATAAAACTCCATGCATCTGATGAAGCGGACCATAATCCCCAGATGTTTATGCAAGAATAAATTTGTGAGTCTTCCAAATGCCACTAGACTCTTTATTGCTTTCATTACATTCTAGATCAACCTTCTCCAACCTGGTGCCTTCCAGACATTTTGGACAATTCACAGGATATCTGAATATTGGCCATGCTGGCTGGAGTTGAAGTCCAAAACATGTGGAGGGTACCAATTTGGGGAAGGTTATTCTAGATACTGTAAGATCTGCATAGTGATATTTCTTCTTCCACATCTGCTCTGCTTATAAATAATCCTGAAAACAGCCAAAAACAGCAATAAATGCCACACAAAGGTGGCTGGTACAGAAGGCTATGTGTCCAACTCTCCTCCCTCAAATAATCAAAACCTAATATATTCCCTAAGGCAACCTTTTTAACCTGGTGCCCTCCAGATGTTTTGCACTATTCACATCAGCCCCAGCCAGCATGACCAATAATCAGGGATGGTAGGAGTTGTGATCCAAAACATGGAGGGACTCAGACTGAGCTAACCTCAGGCATCAAGGCAAGCTCTATTCTTGATACTGCCTCTTACAGGTTAGACTGGAAAGAAAGTGGGCTTAGGGATCATTCATCAAGTGTATGAATGCAGGGAATGCTTTCTGTAGTCACACAAATTACTAACATTAACATTTGGGGCTTCTGTATATCCCCTGAGGACTGTTTGGGCAGCATCCTGAGATATCTCATTATTACTTCTTGGTGAAGCCCTTGGGCCCTTTACAGTTACCTATTTTATAAAATGTATACTTCTTTAAGGCTACATATATTAGAGGAAGGATTGGCAAGAGTCTTAAATTGGTTTTAACAGTGCAGTGGTCCTTATGGTTATTTACATTGTATGTACTGTGGACAACATTTTGTATAGTTGTGAATGTTTAGTTTACCACTGAAGACCACAAGTCAAAACGTGTTTGGTATTAGTAAAACTGCTTGTAGGTAAAGTTAGGTTTTATAATACTACAATATTGTGTTTTTATTGGTCTAATATAGTGTATTTGTTTCATATATATGTGTGTTTTTAACTCCACTGAATTTTTTAAAAAAATTAATTAGTACTATTATTTTATCTTTATATATTGTCACCAAACCAGCTGCTCTGCTTTACTGTTATATCCCTAGAGGATATACTTTCTCTTATTGGTATTTTATTTTTTTTATGTTTTAATAATTTTAAGCAGCAATCCTATGGGATGTTTTGGAGGTCACCCTCTTAGGCTGTAGACACTGTTACAACCTTGGAAGGGGAAATCTGAATTGGAATTGTTTTCCCTCTTCCCCTTACATTCCTTGACAGCTTCCTCACTTGAGGTCAGAGCTCTGGATAAGGATGCAAATGAGGGGAAAGGGTGGGGAGAAGTCAAGGATACACAACATCTTGTAGCCTCCCAGCATTCACCCCCACAACTCCACCAGACACCCTCAAAAGCATGTCTAGTGAGAAAGCCACAGAAAGGATGATGGAGAGACAAAGATGGCTTCCGTCACTCCTTTTGTTCTGCCATGCATCTGCTGGCAGAGCATTGGATGTTTGGACTGCTCCGACATTGGAGCGCTCCTTCAGAAAGCATAGGGTTGCTCTCCCAGTATATATGTTAAATCTTGACATTGGTCCTGAACTCTCAGCGCAGTGTACAATAAACTAATAAAAATTAAAGAGGCAAATTAAATATATGTTATATATTTATTTTATGAGTAGCCTTATACCTGAAGATCTCAGGGCATCATTCGCAAAAAGAGCAAACACAATAAAACCAATAATAAAACTAGTAACATGACTTAAAAACAAAAATAAAATAAAAGCAGCAATAAAAACATGTTAAAGGCTAGTAAAGAGAAGGACTATTTAAAAATACCTAAGAATTGCTAAATCTTCCTAGGATTATCTAGGAATAAACTGACTTTTTCCATATTGAGGGAAAGCATTCCTTGCTTTAATACGCATATATTTCAAGCTTAACTGTTCTTATAACAAGCTCTGCTAGCACTTTGAAGTAGTACTCGCAGGTTGGTGTGCACATTGGGCACCTTTCCAATAAACAATATGAGTAATATGGTTTTCTATGATAAAATAAGAGGCACATTCCATAGCTAAAGAAGGACCAAGTGCCTGCTTTTTAATGTTCAAAAATTAGGGGGTGGGAACATCGTGGTTGAACCAATTTGAGTAGATGAGAGTGAGGAACTTATACATTACACATTGCAACAGGTTCGATGCAAAAGCGTGGGGGTGTCCTCTAATAGCTTTCACAATTGTGTAGGCGAAGGAATTTTAGCAGCTTGTTTGGACCAGGAGTGAGAAAAGCTGCACCTGCTAGCGGGAGCGCTAGAAAGGCACCCAGAACTGGCTTTAGGCACTGAAACATCCTCAGCGAAATGAATCAGACACAGGCCTAGGCCTCATTCAGCACTCCCTTTCCTCTAAATTGTGGTATAGGAGACAAGAATGCCACAGACAGAACCCTTGCTATGGGAGTAGTTGTAACTCAGTGGTAGAGCACCTACTTTTCATTCAGAAGGATGCAGGTTCAATCCCTAGCATCTCCAGGTAGGGTTCAAAAAATCCCGCTTAAAATCGGAAAGCCACTGCCATCTATTCCACTATGCTGTCAAGTGTCAACTGTACTGAGCTAGATCACCTAATGTTCTTTTATACCCTCTTTGGCAATAAAATACAACAATAATAAATTAAATTAGCTATTTAATTTCTGATTGTTGTATTTTGATTGTCAAAGACAGGAGGCATTTCTGGAATTTTCTGACTCAGTGCTACAAACTTTAACCACCGTTGCGTAATATGCACCTGGGATGGGAGGGATCCCCTTTCCTGCCCCATTTCAGGCAGCAAAACATATTGATTTAAATTATTTTTTTAGGCTGCCTTGAAGAGCAGAACACTTTCAGAAAGTCTAGGGGGCTGTTGCTTATATGACGCAGTTGCCATCGTGCATCCACCCTGGGGCTTTCCGGCGAAGCTGAGGAGAAAAAAATGCAGGAACTTACCCCGACTTTGTTCTCCGGAGTGCAAGTACGGTGCATCCAACATCTATACTCACTCTGGAGTCGCGATGGAGACATGGCCGGGCAGATGACAACCCCTGATTGGTTGCTGTCTGCCCAGGTAGAGGGTGGGCCCGATAAGCCTAATGGCCACCGGAAAGCTCACACTGCCTCCCTTCATTTAGATTACTCACTGTCACCCCGCACAGTGATACCACGGGATTTGGTGTGGAGCGGCACCAACTCGGTGCAGTGAAGACAGCCCCCCCCCCCCCCGTTTGGCCCTGGATTATACTTGCTGGCCACACATCCTGACCCACTCATCTCCAGTGGGCAGCCTGAACAGACCAGTGTGTACATGTACAGTAAGGAAAGCGCAAAAACGTTTTACAACTCCCAGCATGCCCCACCTGGCTGGGGCATGCTGAGAGTTGTAAGAATCTTTTCTGTCTAAACATGCATAAAAATGTACCCCAACTCTGCCATTTGCAAGATTCTCAATTCTGATGAGAGAGCCAGCATGCAGGCCTGTACCTTTGGCTGAATAGGGGAAGATGAGAGTGGCGACAATCCTGCTCCCACCCCCCTCGATATGTTTATCTGAACATGTGCATACAGCTACGGTAAGTAGGGCAAGGACACAGAGTAGCAATAACCAGAAGCATGGGGGAACTAGACATGATGTGTTTTATTGCCACTTAAGAAAACAGTAAGGCAGAAAAGTACTTCTTTAAAACCTTGTGTTTTGAAAACAATCTTGAGGTGTGACTGTCAGCTGTCTTTTCTGGGATTTGGCCCAGGAACAACTCACGAGGAATTCCAGTGCTAGTCTTTACACATTTGAAATTGAAATGTGGAAAGAGCAGCACAGAGTGGGTTAGGAGCAAAAGACTAGTTTCTTTAATCCCCTCCACAAGGATGCGCTTTTGCGCCCGGTTCCGGGATTATGCGCATTATCGCAGAGGCGCATTTACGCCTAATCCCTCTGCACGGGAGGCGGCGAGAGGCGGCGAAGCGCATTAATTCATGTCCAAAAAGCGCTTTAGAAGATGTTAATGCGCATAATCGCTTGTTCACACGGCGAAAATGCGCTTTAACGGCCGGAGCAAAATAAAAGTCTCTATTTAACGCGCATTCGAAAATGCGCATTATCGGGGAGATAACGCGCCTGTACGCCCGTTTTGCGCTCCGCTGGTGTGGAGGTAAAATTTATAATGAGCCTTTAAGGCTCATTAAACGTCTCGTGTGGAGGAGGCCTTTGTCTCAACAAAGAATGGACAATAGAATAGTGTAAACATAGCCCCAAATGTATTTATTCACATGCTGTCTTCCAATTAAATTATTCTTTAGGTGGCTTACAAGTGCAGGAAATAATACACAACTCCAAAACTCTCACATATACATACACAACCCAGCACTCACCAGCCAACTCCTATGCTTCTCTGTGGTTCTTCAGCAGTTGGAGATGTGGGTTCTTTCTGGCATGGAGGGGGGGACATAAGCTTCTTGCAGGTGCTCCTTCAGAAGGGGGGCAGCTGGGTCTCCCCCTTGCCATGACGTTCTTCTGGGAGCTATCCTAGTGGCATCTCCACACCAGAGCTCTTTAATATTGCTCAGGTATCACTGTTCTGTTTAAAGCTGTAAATGGATTTAAGATGACGGTTCCATACCATAGTTAATAAGATTATGCTTTTTTCCCACTCGCATCCAGCAGTGCCAATCCACATGTTAAAGGGGTGGGGTGAAGAATGGGGAGTATGTGGACATATGAGGAGAAGCAGGTGAAGGAGGTATTAACATTCCCTCTCCCACTTCAATGCTGCACTGCAACTGTGCAAAACAGTGAAATGTCTCACTGTTTTGCAAAGCAATCTGAGGCTCAGTACGAGAGGGAATGGGGAGAGGGGGAGACATTTTGTGACTCACAGGGAGGTGAGGAGATCTGAAAACAGCAAGCGGGCCTATTGCTTGACTTGCAGGCCTAATACAAGGGAGAGAGATTTCAAAGTTCGGTGCCTCCAGCACTTGCACAGTACCTCAGAGAGCTTTGCAAAACATGTCTCACTGTTTTTCAAACCTCTTTCCTGTTCAATGAAGCAGGAAGTCCCCACCTGCTCCACTCAGCTTAAGGAAATAAAGGGAACTGATTACATTACTTATGTTTCAACATAGGGAAGTGAGGGGAGGGAAAACTGAGGATATAAATGTAATGGATGAAGGGACAGGGTTGTAGTACAAAGGTGATCCACATCAGACAGGTTTGCACTGCTCTTCCATTGTTTTTTTAAAGTTTGAAAAATGGAGTTCCCCAAAGGAATAGAAGAACAGGGGGAAAGGAAGAAAGAACAATGGTTTGATGACTACATTGTTTAGGTCTTGGGTGAGCAACCTGTGGCCTGCAAGCAGTCCCTTAAGCCCTGTTGTGCAGCCCCCACCCCCAGGAGCCGCAGCCGTCACAATGAAAACTACCACTGCAGCTGAAGAAACCATGGTTCCAATGAAGCTACCTGGATTGCTGCTAATGGCAGTGGGATCAGGATCAGGGTGTGAGCATACCCCCCCCCCCCCAGCTGACACCCCATATTGTCTTTGGGGCTAACAAGTTTGCACACCCCTGATCTACATGATCCTTAAAATGTGAATGAGCAAAGGATTGGGATTCTGGAGAGAAGCAGCCTGGGATCCCAACGGCTTTTGCAATTTGTCAGGTTCACTGTGAGAAAAGGTGAGGCCTGTAATTTCTGGCATGGGAGCAAGAATCTGATAAGCAGAACTGCTCCTGCTTCCCCCTGCCTGGACATCACAATCTGCCCAGTCTCTCCCTGACCATGATAAATGTATAGGGAACTGTGCAGGGCTGTGGGTGTAGCCCTGCCTAACGAGTTTGGGGAATTCTCCTCAGCCCTGCTCTGATTGCTGAATCTTCTCCAAAAGACCCTGTTTAAATATAAAAAAGGGGTGGGTGTGTTTTGGTCTATAGCCATTAAGGAAAGCAACAAAACAAAGAAACAAGCAATTAAGCAAATTCAAGGGTACTTCCAGACTGACTAATCAAAAGACATTGTGCAGATATCCCATATTTCCCTCCTTAATGGATTTTCTGTGGCAAGAAAAAAGATGAAAGAAGTGGCAGGAAAATATGAGAGGGTTACAAGTAGAAAATGATGGTATCCAAACCTTTCCCCTCCACTCTAAAATTCTGTGTTTAAGGTAAGGTGGTTTCACAATAAAAGGCTCACCTGGAAGCACCTTAGGTCTTTATACCAAACTGCCCTGATTATTACCAGGGACCTTAGGAAAAGAGTAATAAGAAAAGAACACAAGAGATGAGTGGGGTTGTTTTTTTTTAAACCTATTATTACTATTAATTTGCACCATGATACCTATACAATTCCTGATACATTCGATGCAATTTTTTTTTGGGGGGGGGCAGGATATCTGGCTGTGAATTAGAGGAAGCATGAAGCAGAGTGTGAGCTTATGAAGAAACTTAAGGTCTGTAGAGTGACTGAGTACGTAAAGAGCTTTTTTACAGGAAGCATTAGTTGTGCACTCATCATTCTCTACTTACACGACTTGTGATTCTCCAGTTTCACTTCTGTTTGTAAACAGCACTTTCCACAAGGTTTTTTAGAGCAGGGAAAATGGAGTATTATTTCTGATAGGGATAGAAAATACAATTTCCTCTTGTGTATTTGTGCTATTCTGCTATACTTCACTGCCACCTAGAGGTTATGTAGCTGAAAAGCAGGAAAGGAAATGTTCCTCATGAAGTGCTCGGATCTCAATTCTACATTGAAGCTGAAAATAGATGCAGAAGAATAACAGCCTCATGTCGCAAAGCCCGTAAGAGCAAAGATGCACTTTCAAGCCAAGAAAGAGGAAGGAAGGTGCTGATTGTGGTGAAGGGAAAACAGGATAATGACCAAAAAGTTGGTAGCACAACATGTCTGTCCAGATCAATTCAAAAAGAAGTTAATATCTCTTTAATGAGATACAATAATTTATCTCCTCTTCTGGCACCCAGGAAATTAAACACACATAGAATATTCATAAGTGACTCCCATGTGACTAGAAAACATTATATCTGGGATGGGGGATGTGTGGCTGTCCAAATGTTGTTCCACTGCCACTCCTAGCATCCCTCACTATTGGCTATGCTGGCTAGGGCTGATGAGAGGCCACATGTTCCCCACCCTTGCATTATATTATCCAGACACAAGGGCAGGGGCTGTTTCTGTGGGCCTTTGTTTCCAAGTCCATGAGAAAAACCCATGCTATTGGACTCTAGCCTCACTGTTGGGTCACTTAGGGCACATGTTTAGACAGAAAAAAAGCCCTGGAATGCCCACCATCCCCCAGTCAACATGACGGGCTGAAAAATGTAGGAAGTTGTAGGACTCCTTTCTGTTTAAACATGCATGGGATTGATCCCTTCAATGTTCAACAAGCTGTGCAGGCTCTCTTCCCAGAGAAACATCTCCCATGCAGCCATGAAACATCTCCCAAACAACCCCACCACAGTGACAAAATCTGGGGTGCAGTGCAACACTTCCCCCTTCCATAAGGATCAGGAGCAGATCACACATGAGCCAGTTTGGACGCAGACATTATCAGTTCTCATGCTTTGAAGGAATTACATGATTTCTACACACAGTTAAATAATAGCTGAGTCTTCCTTACTGCTTTCCACTAAATCAAGCTTAGGTTTGTTATCTTTTTGCTCTTTGGAATTCATTTCTGAATTATGAAAGAGGCTTTAACCTAATCCCAAACAATTTGGCTATAGTGCAGATAACGCCACGCTGATTGCACAAGTACAGAAGCAATTACAGGCAAGAGTCTCGTACAGAAATATCCAAAAGCAACTGACATTTCTAATTGGCATATTCATTTACACTGGAGTAGTATGTTCACTCCCAACCCTCACTCTCTCACATGCTGGGAGATTTACTTTAAGTGTTTCTTTTCCATTATAAAGCTCCAGAAATCATTTTCTTAGAAGATTTCCCCACCATCACAACATTTGTAACTTTACTTGTTTCCATAATGAAAGAGGGAAGATGTGACCGGGTGAATCACCAGCCAGACAGTGCAATTTCTTATGATATCCACATTACTTGTTCTGTATGGTATCATAAAAAGATTCTGCGTGCCAAAGAAATGGCTGTCAATATGATCTGGGATTTCCTCTTTCTTAACAAACTGTCATGAGTGCCAACCACACCTAAGTAAAGTGTGATAGATCTAAACATTCTCATTCCTAAACCTCTCTTCAAGGAAATTTAAAGTATTACTTTTATGTAATAATCCCAGCCAATCAGAATTCAGGGACTCACATAAAAAATCTCTTCCCATATTTGGCAACAGGTTTGCTTCATTCCACAAACCTGATATCATCCAACTAAAATCACGGCTATACTTCAGATCTTTTACAAGAACTCTCCTTAGCTGGGCAGTTATTGTATTTATTAAGGAAGGGAGAAACCAAGCAAGATTGTTTTGTATTTTCATTTTTACCTTTTAATTAAAATCAATCATAATTTTAAGTGGAGAAAACACTAATGTGTACAAAAACAAACTCCCTGCTGAGAGAGACTAGACAGGCTCGTGCATTGTCCTTTTACCAGGCAGGCAAGGACATTTTTATTCAGGTAGCAGGCCTTTGGCGTGTAAACTGGTCTGCTGCTGAAGAGGCTTTTTGATGAGTAGGGTGCTGTTTGTTTCTTTTATTTTTGCATTTCAAAATTATTTTTTCATGTTATGCTTTAATTAAGTTTTGTTTTAATCTTGATTTTATTATTGTTAGCCACCTTGAGTATCATTTTGGGTGGTAATGTAATAAATGTATGTATGTATTACATTTCTATAGCACCCAATAGTCGAAGATCTCTGGGTGGCTCACAACAATAAAGAAATATATTTTAACCTACTGCTTCATGATCTTTCTTTTGATACTCATCTGACAGTCTTTAATCCTAGCTGGTCTAAGTATTATAAATGCTTGAACTGATAACCTAATTTTGTGATTATACCACTTACTATCTGAAGACATGACCACCTGTTTAGCATTTAGCTTCTTTTTATTATATAACTGCAAGGGGGCACTTTTCTACATGAGTGATTTATTGTACCCTCGTGACTCCTGATGACACTCCCTTCTCACAGTTGTTTACAGGTTCTTTGGATGACATCATGGTCATCCAGTTTCGCTTCTGTTTTTTAAGAGCACTTTCCCAGTTTTTTTCAAAAGGGAAAAATGCGATATTATTTCTACAAGAGCTGTTTCTACTTGGGTATTTGTGCTATTCCACTATGGCACAGCTCCATCTAAAAGTTATGTAGTGGGAAAAGCCGGTCAACTAACAATAGTCGATTACACAGAGCCTGAACATGTTTTAGTATTATGAAAGAGAGAGAAACATCTTCCTATCCACTTTTTCCACACCAGGCATAATTTTATAGCCCACTATCATGTTCCCCCTTACCTTTTTTCTAATCTGATCAGATTTTAACCTTTCCTGATAGAGGAAAGCTCCTTTCTCATCTTTCTCCTCTCTCCCACTCCACTGTTTTTCCTTGAAAAACAATCTGAAGAAGGGTTTTATGGTACACTCAAGCTTGTACTTCTAGAACAAACCAAGGGTTAAGTGAGGGTCTAAGAGCCCTCCCATGGTGGAATAAAATACAGGCTGGAGTTTTCTGTCAACACTCCTTTATTGTGCTAACAGTGCCTTTCAAACTATTTGAGACAGTAGAGGCTAATGACTGCCCTGAGGGCCTAATCAGCTACTGGAAAAGTCCAGTGGGGAAGCGAGTTGCGGCTCAACTAACCATAGTCTATTACACAGAGCTGGAACAGGTTTCTAAGCCCCTCTGTAAAGGCAGGTCTTTCCTCCCTCTTCTCTGATGGGTAGCCAACCTGGCAGAGTGCTTCCCTACTCTCATAAGGTCCACCCTCTTGCATGTGCCAAGTTGCCCCCCTCCTCTTCTGTAGGAAGCTGATTTCACATGTGGGAGTGGAAGGTGGTATCAGTACCTGACTCTCCTGATCATTATGGCCTTGGGGAGATTCTTCTCTGGCTCCTGTAGAGTCCTGGGGAATTTCCTCACCTGCCCTCTGTTCCAATTGTTCTTCTCCTAGCCTTGCCTCTGAATTGCTTTGGATTCCACATGAAGCCTGGGTCCAGTCCTGACAGAGGGTTATTTAACCCTCAAATAACCCTAAGTGGCTGGATTCACATGACACCACAGGCATTGCATATTCAAAATGTCACCCAGCACATACCACAGTGCATCATGTGTTAACAAACCACGTGTCATGTGAACTGGGTTCTATTTCACTTCTATTTGTTTTGTCAAAAATTGAAATATAAATATCACAAATGATTTAAATTAAAAATTACAATAACAATGCTCTTCTAAATAAAACTCTCCTCTTGGCCCTATTTGTAAATTTCTAGGTAGATCTTTCCAAATGTACTGTTTTTTTTCAAAGAGATGCCACATTTAGAAGCCAGTAATATTAATTATAATCAAAGTATGCAGGGTGACTAATCAATTAATCAGTCTATGAAATGAGCTTTTGCTAATATGTATTATAACCAGAAAAATCCACATTTCATTAGATTTTAAGAGTTACAATAATTAAATATTGAAGGCTCAAAAGACCACTTTTTAATTGAACAAAACCCTAAGTGCTTTCTTGTGGATTTAAAATGAGTAAGGGTTTGCTGTTTGTATGGCCAGATTTTGCCATTGTTACATTTTCATTTAATTATGTTTGGATTCTCTGAAGTAATATTTGTTTCAAATACTATTTTTTGAAGCCAACTAGTCCTTATTTTTAATTAAAATGTAGCAGTAGTTATTATTCTATTTATTGCAGGGAGGATAGTGGTAGAATTGTAATTCAAGAAGAAGGTCAGCTTCCACAGTTTATTTAATGTTCTTAGTCACCATTAAACAATTTGCTTGCCTGATCATCATCAAAGCGAATGGATTGTCAGTTCAGACATTTAAGCAAACCATTGACTGGGTTCACATTATCACTGCAGCCCACCATGGCTTATTTAAGCCACGGTGGGTTGCAGTGCATGCCTGGCGGATTTTGAATATTCAAGCTGTGGCTTGTTGTGTCATTCAAACTTGGTGAGAGTGGGTTGTTGGGGTGGTTAGCAAACCTCCAAGAAGCCATGGCTTATTCTAAGGTTGTGGGTGGTTTGTTAACCACACCAACAACCCATCCTTGCCAGGTTTGGACAACACAAGCCGTGGCTTGAATATTCAAAATGGCCACCCACCCACACTACAGCCCACCTGACTTAAATAAGCCACATTGGCTGCTTGATTGTATGAACCAGCCCATTATATCAAATTGTGGCTCTTTGCAGGCCATCATTCAGCATTAAGGACCTAGGCCAAGAGGCGAGCCAAACAAACATATGGTAACACATCTGCAGTGTTCTGGAGATTGCTGTAGTCTACTTAATGGTGTCTCTGTGTGTGTATGTAATATAGCTGATTTAAAATAAAAATTTAAAATTCTGAAAATTAATTTTCTAAATATTTCTATCATTTTTGTAATCTAACAAAAGCAAAAGGGCTTGCGTGGTTATTGTTATTTTTTTCTTTCACCTCAGGTGCCAAAATATCTTGGCTTACCTTGGGTAAGCTGCATCTTGACATCTTGGGTGTGGGGAGTGCTGCTCTCCCCTAGGCAGCAAAATACCTTGTGCAAGACTTGTTTGTATAGACAAAAAATATTTTTCTCAGGCAGGTAGGGCATCTCTTGCTGCCACCCTTCCTCTCAAAAGAGGCAATTGCAGTTATTTCCCTTCTCAAGTTATCCCCACCCACCCCTGGTTTTGCCGCATTCTGAAGAATGAACAGTTACTATCCACTTTCATCTTGTGGGAATATATAAAGATTACAAAGCATATGTTTTCTCTTACCAGTTTCAAACATTTAATTTTGCACTGCTAATTTCCTATAAATACATTTATAAGTACAATCACTGTAGCATAAAAATAAATATTTTTGGCTGACAAGTTCATCAGCTGATTATTTTTTTGCAATTACAGTTTTGAATGGTATATACGTTTGAGTGTATTGTAAATGCTCTGCCCTTCCCCCTCCTGCACAAGTTCTTATGGCTCTTTTATTATATTTACAGAGCATGTCTATCCATTAGTTATCTCCACTGCTATTCTGTGCAAGGGGCAAAGAGTGAATAGAGCAGGGATATGGTGAGGGAGGAGCAGAGTCTAGTCAACGTTTACTCGAGAGAATTCTCAGCCTCATAATGGCAAATGTTATGCCTGCAAATAACATAGTATAACTCCAAATGCTTCCATTGGATTCAATGGACAACCCCAGAGGACTGTGCCTCCATCTTCTCCCTTTCCCATCCTATAGCTACAATAAAATATAGGATTCCAGCTCACTTTTTACATTATGCACTACCAGGACTATCTAAGACTCACTCGTATCAGGGTGCATGCAGTGTAGTGTGACATCATTCTGTCCTGTGTCCAAAACATTTTGAGCATGTGGTGAGACATAGACTGGCAAAAGGGCACATTGCTCAATCAGTAAATACTGAAGGCTCAAAACAGAGTGCAAAGAGCATATTGCTACAATTGGTCTTCTCTGAATCATGAACTTTGGAAGCTCAAACACTCACTCCCCTTGGAGCTCCATCTCATCAGTAATTTAGTGCACTCTCGCCATGCCTGGTGTGCGTATTTGCAACACGGTATACTCACATGATGCCATACCTGTCCTGCTGACACCCCGCCTCTTCCCCAGCCTTTCCTAGAACACTAAGGGTCTGGATTATTTTCCATAAGAGTATTTAATGTGCCCTAAGCCTCCATGTAGTTTTAAAGGAACGGGGGACTTGAATTGATTGCATCAGGTCCTGTCAGGGAAAAGCGATCTCTCCCAGCAGCCAGCTCCAAGCCTCAATATAAAACCCAAACCTTGCATCCCAGGCTCCAAAGCCTTTTTTAAACTCATACAATGCCTGAATCTCTGCAGAGACAGGGTTGTACTCCCTTGATGCACCCAAAGAGCCAGACTAAAGGGTCATTCCATTTTTGCCTGGCAGAAAGGAGATCTGGTTGAAGTGCTCATCTGACAGGACTTGACTGGAGGGAGAAAGAGAAGGGGAGGGGTGGAGTGGAAGAGCAAAGGAGCAAAGGAGCAGCTATTCAGGTGAAAGGGATCATAAGTTTGATGCGCTGATAAAAAAAACCACAGAGGCAAACGGGGGGGGGGGATTAGGTGTGATGGAGGTGAGCCCCCAACTCCCTCCTCCTTCTCATGCACATAATTCCCCAATTCATCTCCCCCACCCCTTTCCTTTTAACAAAATTTACCAACCAGGGGAGCAATAATGGTGGCAGTCTAGTTGTGGGAAAAGGGAAGGTGTGTGTGCAGGAAGGGGGAGAGCTAATCTGCCCCCCCCATCTCCTCTCCAACAGGCTGATAGTGTACCAAGATGCGAAACCCAGGTGGCCTTTGGAAAATGCAGTTGGGTATAAAACTGATAATAATTCGACGAGCTATTACTGAATTTTTAAAAAAATACCTTAGCTTATTTTCTCTCTGATGTGAGCTGTGGGATGAAGTCACCTATCTCTAGTTTTACAGCAAAATAAAATAAAATCAATAACTAACTAACTAACTTCAGATCAGGTCTGAAAAGACAATATTGGAATGCAACTATTTGATTGGAGCAGAGGTGCTGGCTAGGGGTTGATTTATATCTAGAAAATTGCCTTGGGGAAAGATTAACAGCTCCGCAAACCCACCTCCAAGTCACTGCTCTGATCAAAATTGGAGCTCTCTGCACCTACTTTTAAGTTGGTAAAAAAAAAAAAATTGGGGGGGGGGGGAGATCATTAATCTTCTTCATCACAGCTGTTAAAGAATCTCAAGTGCAAGGCTTAATTTGTGCCAGGGCTGGCATGATTAAGTTCAAGCAAATGTTTTCAGTGGCAGGATTCTATCCCAGGACATACAGTAAGATCAAGATGATGAAAGTGGCCATGAAAAGGGTCAGTATTCCTTTTTCTCACCACTGAGTAAATAGAGTGAGTCAATTGCTAGATCAAAGGGTTGGAGGACTAGGAAGACTCAGCTTCAAATCTATACTCTGCCATGTAGCTCACCTTGGGCCAGTCATTCTCACCCTAACTAGAGATGTGAAAGCCTGGAAAAAAAACAGGAAAATGGGGGGGGGGGGGAACGGACGGTTTTTTTCCAGGTTTTTCCCAAAGTCTTCCCCACCCTCTTGAAATAAAATGAAAAAAAAATGAATTATGGAACGTTTTATTTTAGCATGATGCATAAAATGTTTAAGACAAGGTGTTTATATATTTACTTCTCCAAAAGATTTCTAAAAACTATGTACATATCAGATTATTACCATTTCTGTGCACTGAGGACAAGCAAGTCCTAGGTTGCAAACTGAGACTACAACTCTCAAATGCAAGAGCAAGATGCATTTCTGCCTCTAGGGGGCACTGCCATTGAAGCAGAGACTGAAACTGATAGTGATAGCTATAGCTCAGAAAATGAGTCTGATTAAATTTCATGCATATTCATTAAATCTTAGTCCCCCTTTTTTCTCAGTTCTTTTTATGGGAATGGGTGCTTTGACACTGTGGAGGACTAGCAGAGACATAAATAATTTTCATTGTTACTAATGTTGATGGTTTCTTCTGTTTGTTTTTTTAATTGTTTTTTGCCTGCTCCTCATAAACTGGCAAAACCAAAGAGGCTCCTTACAGTTCAGGTGTTCCTCACAGTTCAGGAGCTTGTAGCTCCATTTGTTAAAGAAAAAACGGTAAAAATTTTAAAAAGTAAATTCGATTTGTAATAATTGATTTAATACATTATACTTTTAATATACCAAATGTGATAATTCTGTGCCAAACCAATTTGTACATAACTACATTTTATGTTCCTAAAGTAACAAAGTGACTTTCAATCCACAGAAAGTGCTAATATTGCATTTTTTCCAGTTCTTTTCAAAAATTTCAATTTTTCTGGAAAAAAATGGGAAAACCCCTGTTTTTTTTCCCCATGGCTTCAAAATTTCTGGAAATTTTACATCTCTAATCCTAACCACCTCGCAGGGTGTTGTGAGGAAAAACATGGAGGAGAATTATTGACTTCCTTGAAGGAAAGATGGGATACAAACGTAGTAAATAAAAATTATACACCAAAGAAGGCAGGGCAGGAAATGCTTTTCAATATTGGAGGGCTGTATTCAAGGATACTCCTCCTTAAGAGTAGACCCATTGAAATGAATGGGACATCAGTCAGATTCAACTCAGAGGCCGAGTTTGGACGACACTTTAGACAATAGAGGGGGGAATAGGCAACTCACTGTGCGTTATTTTGCTGGTACTCCCCACACATGTTGCCCCACCCCCCGTTGTGCAGCTGAAAGTCCTGTCATCCTTCCGGTGCTCCTTCCTCAGTCCTCTCGGCCCTATCCCATCATGCATTGCAAATTCTGCTAGCTGTACAGGAGCGGCTGGGGTGCTTTCGGCCGCTCCTGCCACAGAACTCTATGGCCAATGGAAATAATACATGGTACACGCAACGGAGCCCAGCACACGACATTTTAATCAATGGGTCTCCGGATAAGCAATGGAGCAGCCCATTGTTTTTCTCCGTTGCTTATTTCAAGAAAATAATGCACTGTGAGTTGTTTGTCCCCCTTCAGATGATACAATAAGCAACACAACTGACAGTTGATTCTTTACCAGCACCCTACTGCTTATCATGTCGTCCGAACCCAGCCAGAGTCTGCAAGCTTTGAATCATAACATGGAAGTCCTGACGAAGAACTGCCAGCATTCTAGGAGAAGAACGCTGGCTAGGTTTTCCTGCGATGTCTTGTTTCTTTTTTACTGATTTTCTCACAGAGTAGCACTGTCATTTGAGCTATTCATCTTATTCTTGCATACAAATGAAAGTGCAAAGAGAGCAGGAAGTAGCAAGGAATGCAATGAAAACGAGAAAAACAGGTTTAAACAAACACCAGAAAGGAGGAAGCCTGTCAGTGTTTTCAAGATTTCAAGTTGTTTTAAAGCTTCCTTGGAAATGTGATCATTTAAATCCATCGTTTTTTCTATTAACTCATTTGTTAATATGCCTACAATAAGGAAAGCAACAAGGGGGGAAATTGAGGTGCCTAAATCACTAAAAAAATACTAAGACTAATCAATAACAATAATAAAAAATCTTTACATCAGAAGCAGGAAACCAGCTGGGAAGGCAATTGGACCATTAGATAGTAAGGAAGTTAAAAGTGTGCTTAAGGACAATAAGAACACTGTAGCAAACCTGAACGAATTCTTTGCATCTGTCTTCAATGGAGTTGCAGGGCAAAGTCTAAACTGAATTTTACAAGAAGGGAGTCTGAAGAACTGAGGCAAATAGTGGTGACAGATGAAATTCTAGGCCTTATTAACAATTTTTAAAATAAACAAATCACAGTGCATGGATAATATCCACTTGAGAGTACTTAAAGAACTCAAATGTAAAATTGCTGATCTTCTAACTAAAAATATTGCTTCTTAAGGACAACGTGTCCTTAAGATCAGCCTCTCTGCAAGAGGACTGGAAAGTGACTAATGTAACATCAATTATTAAAAAGGGATGGAGGGGGATACAGGAAATTACAGGATGAGTTAGCTTAACATCTGTTCCAGGTAAATTAGTGGAAAGCTTTATTAAGATAAAATTATTGCACATGCAGAAGAAGATGTCTTGCTGAAGAAGAATCAATATGGTTTCTGCAAAGGTAAGTTTTGTCTCCAAGGTAGGCATCAAGGGTACCTGCAAAGGGCCCACACCCCAGCAGGGGCCCACTGAAAAAACGCCCCCTGGAATTGCTTCTCCTCTTCACCATTGCCATCTGTTCGTTAACCTGCCCCTCGCTCTGGCCCACACAGTGGCAGTGATGCGAATGAGTAGCAGCAAATGCCATGGCCTACTTGCTCCCTGGCTCTGTCAAGCGAGCAAGCAGTAGCAATGATGAGAAAGGAGAGGACGAGCTGGTGAGAATGGTGGGGAGAAGGTAGACTCACTGAGGGAGGGGCCCACTGAGGGTGCCTTTCCCAAGGACCCTCAAAAAACTGCTGGAGCCGACTCTGTCTGTCTCGCTAAGCGTTTAGGGTTCTTTGAGAATGTCAACAAGCATTACAAATGGGGGCAGGGAAATGAAGTACTCCAGCTCCAGTGCTGGCCTAGTTTTTGGGAACATGTTAAGGGCATGTGCGAGCTTTCAATCCTGCAGTTTCACAGCCTCTCCCAATGCCAAGCTAGCGTTATAACTTAAAATATTTGTTGGAATAACAGAGCAAAAAAGACAGGTCCCTTACCTGTACTTGCAGTTCTTTTGAATGATCATCTCTGCAGCCAGGCCTATGGGGTCTGGGCCTGCGCAGTGCCTTGTTCAGAACATCTTAGTGCTGGAAGGGTTTGGGCGGGAAGCCCAGATCTACACCAAGCAGGATAAAACACTTTGAAAACGTTTTGAAAACTGTATATGGAGTGTGTCATGTCACTACTGTTATAAACTTTTTTAAAGCAGTAGTGTAGATCCTGTCCCCACCCTGCTCCAGTGCACATTGTCCTGGGTGTAGCTCCCACCTGGCCCTTGGTTAACACAGACCTATTATCTGAGATTCTTTAACTGGACATGCTGTGGTTTGAACCTGTGACTTCCTTCATGAAAAGTATGCAAGCACTGAGATAGGGCCCCTCAAGTGCATGAGACACCTAAGAGTGTCTCTACATTAAGGGAAATCCCATTGTTCACCTGGCACTGTTATGCTTTCTGATTCTTTGGCACGATAGATAGGAGTAGGATTACACAGGAGGAGAGGTGCAACAAGGCAGAAGATGCTGCTGCCTTCCGGGACTCCTTTAAACAGCAGACACGGTTGAATCGAGAGAGTGCCTCCCTCCTTCCTTGGCATGCGTACAAAGGAGTGGGGGGATGTCTTGTTTTCATCTGTTTCTTCGCAGCCCCCAGGAAAGCCAGGACTTACTGCTGAGTAGAAGTAAGATTGTGCTGTAAGTTTGCAACGCTCAGCACACTTACTTGGAGTAATCCCCACTGATCACAATGGAACTTACTTCTAGGTAGATACATGACGATCAGATCTGCCCCTCTTTGTTGCACGGGGGTATTTTCTTTCTCTCTCTGTTTAAAGTAGTGCTGTGCCAAAAATGTCTCCCGTGAAAATTTCAACCACCCTCATTAAATTTGATAGAAAAGAAATTCATGGGAGAAGAAATTTCAAAGAAATTTGGGTTTGGTTAAGAGTTCTTGTGCTTGCCTTACTTATGAGATGGGTGAAGAGTGTGTGTGTCCTTATTGTACAGTCATCTCCCTGACAGCTTGTAGCCTCCTTGGCTTCCCACACTTCCTGCCCAGGGGACGACATCATGAATGTATTCCTCCCTTAGGGCCTTTTCAGATCAGGAAGTGCAGGCAGCCTGGGAGACCGTAGAGCAATAGAAAGAAAAATATAAACAGTACCCTCAGCCATCTCACAGTGAATATTTAAGGTCAAAACACCACCCACATGCATTCCAAATAAACTATAAACTGCCCTGAGAATGAAGCAGACAAATGGAAGCCCCTTTCATGGGGAAAGAAAACTTTCAGGAAATTCCTGAGATTTTTCTTTTCTTACCTCCTAGAAATTAAAGGACACTTTTCAGAATTGATAAACGCTCTAGTTTAAAGTCCTTCCTCCCTCCCTTGGCAACTTTATAGTGCAATGCATGCTTTACATGCTGCCGATTTCATGCCACGAAAGGTTTATTCCAGATTTTCTCTGATCTATTTTAAAATGGAATAAGGGGGGAAACCACGGGGGACATCTAGTTTGTTTACAGTGTCATTTAATTGACCCAGAAACTTTCGTGAGTGTCCAGAAATGAGCATGCTATAAATAGCTCATTTAGAAAATGCCTAAGTTCGTGCAGATGCATACATGCTGCAGAGTCTAAGCTATCCATTGCAGTGTGTGCATGGAATGCCTCCGTTTTGCACTCTCTGACATCAGAGTTTTGACATCAGTGAAGCAACAGCTGCAGATCTGTGTTCTAATGTCTTTTATTGTTACGTTTTTAATTGATTTAACTGATTTGTTTTTAACTGATTTGCTTTTATGTTCTGTTTTAACCCAAATTTTTTTTTTAAAAAAACACATGTATTTTGTTACTGTTATTTATTTATTTGATTAGTGTACTGCCCAAATGCCCCAGGGTGGTTTATAATCATAAAACCCAACAACAACAACAAAGAAATGACCAATTTTTTTAAAAAAATATATAACCATCAAATCAATATAATATGAAACATTAAAAACTTCTAAATAAGACTTTAAAAATGTAAAATATTTTTTACAATATTTAAATATGTCAGCTGCCTTGAATGTGATTCTTGGTGGAGTGGTAGGATATAAATTTAATACATAAATCATTCTAATGAGAAGATTCCACAGAAGTCTTTTTCCTTTATGAAACCCAAAATGCAGACAGCAGAGCAATAAGCAGCACCTCCTGGAAGCAGGAGTGCAGCAACAGCTCTGAGGCTGTGATGCACATAAGGAGCATTCTGAAGATTTGTTTATATAGGAGGCATCTCCGGAGACAATACTTGAAAGGAGAAGAGCTATTAAGGAAATCTGCTCTGCGGAGAGGATTTCCAATAAACAAGATTGTGCGTAATGGGATTATGCCATTATAAGTGACAACGGTGGAAGGAAGAAAATGGCAAATACCTCTCTGCATTAAGGGCTGTGAGTAGAGGAAGTATGAAGGATAACGGCTGAAGAAGAATGCCGTGGGGCCAAAGGGGGCATCAGTTTAATAGAAAGATCATTCCCCACTGGAGATCTCAGACTGAAATACCAATGGGCTTAATTCTCCCTACTGTTTCAGCCCTGCGTGCCAATTAGTGAGGGCAGGTATGAACCAGCTCATCTGTTTGCCATCTGTCACTCAACCTAGCCTGAGAAACTGGTGCTGAGTCTTTGCCTCATCCCTTATCTTGTCTCTAATCAGGGCTGTATCTGGTTTCTTTGCTTATGTTTAGACATATGTTTTATGAAGTTCCCTGTCTTAGCCCTCATTCCTTCCCTTCTCTGTTTATTATTGAATGTTTTTCCCATTCTTAATGTTTTTATTAACAGTTTACTACAGTAGATGTTTACATTTTAAAAAATAAATACTAGACACAATACCTCATTAACCCCTTTGCTGCAGCACTTACTTCATTGCCTGCTTATCCCAACCCCCCCATTGCCCTCCCAATACTAAAAACCCTAAAACCAAGCTGTCAGGGAAAATCACAAGATTTATCAAGTCTCTTATGAGTCATCATGCATGGGTGGGCCATTTTGATTTTGGTGGGCCACATGTTACATAGACATATATTAGTTCAACCTGGCCAGATTAAGCTCAACTTAAAGGAGGAAAGCTGAAGTTTCAGTGTCAAAAACTGAATTTCAAAACTGAGTGCTGTGTGCAGGTTTTACATTGAAGAATTTGAATAAGAACCTTTCCCTCAAGATGAGAAATGTAGAGCAGGACTACAACTTTTGGGCTCATGGGCACAGTTGGCAATTTGAGAAACTGTCTTGAGCACCGCCACAAAATGACCACGCTGCAATTGAAAGCATCGGCCTGCAGCCACTTGCCATCTTCATTTCATAACAAATGTCTTTGAGCCCCTTGTATGTTCCAGAGTCATTCATGGAAAAAGATGAAGGGAGCAGTTAAAGGCCCTCACTTTGATTTGAAATGATCCCAGCTGCCCGTAAGAAATGCTGTTGTTTTTAAAAAAAGTAGCTGGATAGGCAGTGCCCACAGATGCCACATTGCTGCTACCCCTGAGCTTGGGCAAGGGTGAACAACTTGTGGCCCTCCAGATGTTTCAGCCTAAAATTCCCATCAGCTCTAGCCAGCATAGCCAATGGTAAGGGATTATGGGAGTTGTAGGCCGAAACATCTGGAGAGTTACACGTTGCGCACACGTGATATAGAGCAATCTCTGTGAAGTTATATTTAAAGGGGCCATCACACTGCTGCTTTATTTATGAAAATTGGACTTGAAAATATAGTTGCTCCTAAATGGGTGAGGTACAGAACACCCTCAGGAGAAAAGTATGGTAATTAAGATGCCAGAAATGTATCCTACCTCTTATTAAAGCAGCAGTTCCTTGCCTTTTCTTAGCTGCTGAGCGAATGATTGCCTCTTCCTTCCCCTAATTAGTAAAACCTTACTTAGCATGTTGCTTTCAATAACACTATATGGAGAAAATCATTGTTATTTTCCATAAAATAAAATATCCCACAAAAGTAAACTTCAGTCTATAACAGGCATCAGATTCTCTCATCTCTACCATGCTAAGCATCAGGGAGCTGCCTTCATGGCACCAAGTTGGCACAGCTCCACCGCAAAAACCCACACTATCACTGTTGTGCGGTAGCGGCAAGTTGCCCTTATAAGGGGAGGCAGCGCAGGCATTCCAGAGGCCATTAGGCTCGCCGGGCCTGCCCCCTCCCCCAGCTTCCAGCGACCATTAGAAGGTCACCTTCCACCCTGGAACGCCCCCAGAGTGGCCAAAGAACTGGGCTGACCTAGCTCTGGCTGGAAAAACCAGGGTAAGTCCCTGACTTCCCAGCCGCACATCTTTGCCTCTTTGCCACGGCCCCCAGGGTGGCTTCCAATCTGCGACTGCATCATATAACTGACGCAGTTAGTTTGTTTTGTTTGTCACGAAGCTACATCCTCAAATATAAATATTCAAGGGGGAATAAAACGCTGAAATAAAAGCTTTCTTTTTAAAGTACCAAATGAAGATTTGTGCCAATAAATGTGCAGCTGCTTAAAAGCAAAACAAAACAACAGCAGCAGCAGACAGCTTGCCTGAAGTACTATGAGAGGGGGTGGAAAGTGAACCATTTATTTGGAGTCAGGTATGCATGTCAGAGTATAGAAGCTGAGTGGAAAGCAGGGCTTACTCAACAACAACAACAACAGCAGCAGCAGCAGCAGCTGTATCTATTCCTCTTTGGAGGCATGTTGGTATGCAGCCCAGATCACTGGAGCAGGAGACAGATAATACTGTTGAAAGTAGTCAGAGAGAGAGAGAGAGAGAGAGAGAGGTCTCCACTCCCATGGCATACACCAAGGGTAGGAATCCAGGTGCCCACCACATGTTTTGGACTCCAACTTCCATAAGCCCCAAGCAGCATGATCCATTGCCAGGAATTATGGGGGTTATAGTCCAAAACATCTGGAATGCACCAAGTTGTCCAGCCCTGGTGTATACGTACTAGACAAACACTTCTTTTGCTGCTTCTGGTCAAACAGGTGACATGGTTATCTCCTTTCAATCTGCCTTTCGCCTTTTGATGAAACATTATCCATCCCCAATGTTGAGACAAGACGCTGGCAGGAAAAGAGGCAATGCCTTCCACCCATCTAGCATTATTGTAGCCCAGGCATTCTGCAGAATTACTCAGAAGGTTCCAGCATAAAGTCAGCTTTGTACATGCTCTTGTCTCCAGTGTGTTTAAGTCAGGATAAGACATCAGAAGCCTGCTGCAGTCAGTCACTTGAGGCTTCAGATAAATACTATCACTGCCTGTTCCCCCACTTCCTACTGAAGTAAGTTATGTGCAGTGATTTTACTTCAGTGGCCCTTATGAACATTGCAGCATGAGAAAGGAACACACTGAAAGGCCCAGAAAGAAACAACACTCTGGGCATGTCCCTTTGTGACGCACAGGACAAAGCCCCATTGTGCAAAAGATGTGTTGCCACCTTTTTTCTTGACAGAGGCTCTTGGTTTTAACAGTGGTTTCACAGGTAGATATCCAACAGATACAGCTATTAGAATAGCTTCATTTGTTCTCACTGACCCTTGGTGTCAGTGAAGAGAAACACACACAACCCTTCACAGTTCTTTGGAAATCTGATTATAAAGCTTATACTCTGTCATCTTCTCAGTATGAGGAGCTCCATGGAAATCCATTTTTAATGGAATTTTAGATTGTTAAAGTTCACATCAAAGGAGATACACATCATGTCCTGTTTCACAGCCAACCCCCTCTGCCATTTCCTTTCATGGTGTAACTTTGATGTCCTGTTTGGCGTGTCTTCACTTCCACCACTCCAAAGGGTCACTGTGTGCTTCTGTCTTGCAATAGCTATGGCAGTTTCCATTTGCCCTTCCTAAAATACCATCAGTTTGAAGAATTTGAGGCTACCCAGATGGGAACCAGAATGAATGTGACATTAGTAGGGTGCTTCTGTGCCTTTGTGAGAAAGCAAAGAGTGGCATTCTGCACCTGCTTATATCAGGAGTACTGAGATCCCGGGGCAGATGGAGCTGCAAGAGTTTAGTCATTCGATCAGCATTCAGAATATCATTTTTAGGGACAACTTAATTTCTCTGGTTTCACACTTTCACCATAAATAGGCTGACCATCTGAAAAGGAGGACAGGGCTCATAAAACTTTAACAGTTGTAGAGAAAAGGGAATTTCAACCAGTGTCATTTGTATGCAATTAGTTCCTGGTGATATTCCCTCTTCATCACAATAGTTAAAGTTGCAGAGCCCTGCCTTCTTTTGTATATGGTCACTCTAGTATAGTGCCTACACCTTTAACAGTTGTGATGAAGAGGGAATTTCATCAGGAACTAATTGCATACAAATGACACCTGCTGAAATTCCCTTTTCTCTACAACTGTTAAAGTTATATGAGCCCTGTCCTCCTTTTCAGATGGTCAACCTAACCATAAATGCATTTGTTTACAAGAACTTGTTTATAGGCTGCTTAATAATTCCAGCATCAGATAATTTCTTGTGGCCTGGAGAATAATAATCCAGGGGTCTCCAACCTTTTGGGTCAATGGGCACACTTGGAATTTTCAGAGAGTACCATGAGTGCTCTCACAAAATGGTTGTCATGGATGGGTTGGCTTGCTCTTTCATAAAATGTCTGCCACAGTGGGCGGAACAGGTCATTCATTTCCCAGAAGGCAAACTCATGAGACTAAGGGCATGCCTACACCTTAGGGTGTAGAAGGGAGGAGGGGGGAGGATCGTGATCCTCCCCAGACATCTACACTACTGCATGACTTCCCGGAAGGAAATAGGGGCATTGTGGGTGCCATTTTTTATATAAAACTGAAGTGGAGCCGCGCAGCCCCGATCCACAGGAAAGGTAAGATTTTTATTAAAAAAACATTCCCAACCCTCCCCTGCCATCCTGGGGATGGCGAAATTGCCTTTCCCTCCCCCACCCCCATGGGCACAGAGCCACCCCATGTGGCTCCGTGCCTGTTTTACGACCCGGGACAGCAGAAAAACTAGGACATCCCCAATGTCCCGGGGTCATCCCTAGATCATCCCCGGTTGCCCCCAGGGATGACCCTAGGATAAATCCCTGGTATAGGCATGGCTTAAAAGAGAAGTAAGTTGTCCAAGAACCTGAGTACCAGACAGAGGTGGTGTCTGAGCTCCAAAACACAAAACCACTCTTTTGAACCCCGAGGAAGATGGTGCTAGAGGACAGCCCTTTGCTTTGCTGGATGCCAGTCTCCTGGGTTTTTTTTTTTTTTAATGCAATAAAAAAGATCCTTAAGATTTTAAAAAAGAAATAAAATAAAATTTAAAAAACAGGAAAAGCAGGAAGCCTGGTGGACATCAAGAGAGGTATCCATGGGCACATCAGTGCCCTATTGCTCCTATGAATAATGAAATCCTGGAATCCTTCCTTGGGTTGAAATAAGATATTACTGTTAGTAGATTCCTTCAAACTAACTCCAGGGTAAAGACTGGCAATGTCTTGTTTTCTTTGGGAGTCTATTTTGGATCACGTTGCACCATGCCAAGAGATGAACATGCAAAACAGCATATCACATCTTTTCTTAGCAGCACACTTCCTGTGAAATAGATTAAAAAAAAAAAACTGGAACCATAAAAGGGAAGTGAGTTGCTAACAAAATATAATGGTTTACATGTTTGCTTTTCATATGTTAGGACTAGAGCATTGTGAGGGTGGGGGTGGGGGTGGAAATACACCCCCAAAGAGAATTTGGTAATGGAATGTTACAATATTCTGGCCAGAGACTGACATGGGTAGGAGCTCATTTTTTCAGATAAGAGGACAGTGTTTGTGTGGTAAATAAAATTAGGGTTCCTTTCGTATGTTTCAGATAAACTTTTCCTGCAATGCTCTGTGTTTGTCGGGGCTTGTTCAAGTATAAAATAGTTATTCTGGGGTAATTCCCAGATGATGCACACAGGGTTCTTTTTTCCTCCATGTCACTGTTTCTCCCCCTGTGATTAATGACCAAATCAAATATACTAATTAAAAGTAAAGAGCTTCCCTTGAAACAGAGAAGGCAATGGAACTTTTTTTGTGAACAAGAACTCTTCCCCAAAGGAAGGTTGACACAGTTTAATGAGCTTTGGGGCATTTGCCTCGAAGATTAGAAATGACAACATTTTTTTTGTGGCCAGACTATATTGATAAAATATTGGCCATGCTCTAGTGATGCTTACATTGGCTGGCTAGGAGAATGCTTTCACTTCAGTGCTGGCATAAACCATGTAAACAAGAGGAGAAGCAGTTTAGTTTTTCTCTGTGCATCATTGTTCCCATGGCGCTGCTGTACTGGAATCAGGGGACCTGGCAGTGCCTGGAAAATATTGTTAGCTGCTTCTACCAGTCTCAGCTATAGGTTTCTGTGCAGAAGATGACCATGTTACCAGACAGGGATGCCTGCAACCATGGAAGAGGAAGCAAATCAAGGGAATGTATAGGAACAGGTCTTTTTGTCTCCCGGCATGAGAACATTAACTATTTATAATTTCAAATGAAAGGCTAAAACATTTGGAAAGGTCAATGGGAGTCCATTTTGCTCAATAAAAAGTAATTGGTTATTCACTCAACCAGCACTAGCAGCTCTTCCAAGGGAATGAGTCCAGACTGAGTAGGCTGTTGCCTCACTTTACTTCCTGTATAAGCAGCATAAAATATGTTGTTCATTTCACTATTCGCATGAACTTTAAGCTCCAGTGTGGATTTGACCCCAGCAGTTCACATGGATCCCCATTTATTTATTTATTTATTTATTACATTTGTATACCGCCCCATAGCCGAAGCTCTCTGGGCGGTTTACATAGGATTAAAAACAATTAAAAACAATATACAAAAATTAAAACAGCATACAACATACACACAATCTATACATTTAAAAACCACTTCAACACTTCAAAAAACTACAAAAACAAAACAAAACAAACCATTCACTGGTGTTTTTTTTAAATCAGACTTGCAGTATTCTTAAAGAATGAAGTTCCAGGGCAACTGTTACTTCCTGTTTCCAGCAGGAGCCAGCCCTGCAGAATGATTGGTTCGCCTATCTGACCATCATGAAGTCACCTCCTTCTACACTCTTGGGCTGGATGTACAGATTGCTGGTTGGCTGGGACTTGTGTCAATGTTGCAGTCATATCACCTCCCCCTGCTTGGAGTAGTGTTTCAAGCGTGGGGGGGAGAGGGAGGGAACAGACTGACTCTGGGGGGAAAGGCTATGAATAAACATTGAGCTCAACGGTGTTGAACCTCTTTCAGCCCAAGGATCAAATTCCATTTCAGAGAAGCTCTAACCAGCTACATTCCAGCAGTGGGCAGGAATGAAGGCAAAAGGGGTGGGGCCAAAGGCAAAGGGGCAGGGCTGACATATTTCAGCATATAGCTCTAACTGCCAGTAAGTAAACCATGGGGAGAAACTGTACAACAGCAGGAATTGGAAGACAGGGGAGATCAGGAAAAAGGGGATATGGCTATCTGGGACAGTTTAGGATCCTAGAAGGGTCGGCTTTGGGCCCCAGGATTGAGGTTCTCCACCCTTGATTTAACTGGATAAACATGCCTAACAACTGCAATATCTTTTTTTAACCCTTCCTGAAGCATAGGGAAGAGGTGAATATCAACATTGCATTTGGAGCCAGACACATGCATAGAGCAGCAAAAGCAAGAGAAACAGAGGTTTGTTTGTTTGTTTAAAAGAATTGAATCTCTCATCCTGCCTCCTTCCCTGGTAGGGCTTTGTAAATGGTAAATCATTCATCACGACTTATTTATTTATTTATTTAATTTGTATACCACTTAGTACAGTGGTGTTCAACTGATCCAAACCCAAGACCCACCTCGGATTCCCAACCTGCAACATGGAACCCACTTTCACAATTTCACAATTGTCTAACATGGCGACAACGGCTTTATCATGTCTTTAAAATATCACGGCTTTAAAATATCCCTAAAGGTGCAATCCTATGCATGTTTAGACAGAAAGAGAGCTTTCGCTATTGGGCGGTATAGAAATGTAATAAATAAATACATAGAAAAAAGTCCTACAACTCCCAGCATTCCTCAGTCAGCATGGAATGCTAGGAATTGTAGGAGTGGTTTTTTTGTCTAACTTTATATGCTTTTAATATATTATATATATATGCTTTTAATATATTTTACATGTATTTTACATTGTTTTTTACTGATGTTGTTCCCCGCCTCGATCCAGAGGGAGAGGTGGGTAAGAAATAAATATTTTTATTATTATTATTATTTATTAAACATACATAGTGGTTCTTCTCTCCCCACCCCACTTAGGATTGCTCTGCCCAGCACTAAAGAAAAACAAAAAACCAACATCTCAGTATTATGAAGAATGAGACATAAGATATTATACTGTATTATAAAATTCTTATATATATGGCCTGTGAATGGATAACACTAAAATGTCCCATATTTTTACTTGAATGGTTTCTGTTGTTTTCAGATAGATAGATAGATAGATAGATTAGAAAAGAAGATAGTGAATGAAGATGAAAAGGTTTAGCACAGGATTATAACGCTAGAAAGGACCTCTAAGGTCATACAATTCAAACCTCTGTGCTGCTGTTTTCAAATAACCTACAATATATTGATGCATCTCACTTAAGAACACTATCTTATCATATACTCACCTTATAAAATATAACTGCATTCTCATCCCTAGGTGCTCAAAGTGCATCACATACACAATCTCAGTCATCCTTTAAAAAAGTACTGCAAGGTGGGCCTAATTTCAAGTACCCATATTGCAGGTGGGGCTGATAGGAGTTTGACTGAGAGTCAAACTAGATGTGTTTTTAAGCACAGTTTTAAATCATGTGCTTACAACTGCTTTTTCTTTGCTTACAAAAAGCAGTCATGGTGTATGTGTGTGCATGTGTGTGTGATCTGGATTAGGGCCAGATTGGTGCAAGGGAGTGTTTTCATCCCATGCTGTTTTCTCCCTGAAAAGTTTTCTCCATATAAACCACGATTTTTATTTCAGAAAAAAAAAATCAGGGCAAATAGCACCCCCTCTGGTCTTTGGAGCAATAGAGGGTAATAGCCACACATGCACTCTGCAGTCTCACATACAGACTTTTACTTTTCTTTAAAAAGACAGAGGGAAGCCTCTGGCAACATATTCGTTTTTCTGACAACTAGCCCAGAGATTAACAAACATCTGAGCCAGTGGTTTTTATATATTTCTGCTTGAGGTAAAGTAATGAAGCTGCCTCATCCGTACTCATTGAGCTCCTTCAGACAAGGGGAAATCGTGTTCTCTTATGGCTCTGCTTCCTGCTTCTGGTCTGCAATTGCAACAAGCCTTAATTACACGAGGAACAGAACAGCGACCACGTGGCCCTTACAATTCAATGGGACAATGCCCTATAGTGTGCATTTTAAAATTTATAGCACAACTTCGCCTGTAGACAGCAGAAAAACCCGACAAATACCTATCTTAGAAGAGTCGGGTTTTCTGAGGTTTATTTTTTCCACTAAAACTAGGGAATGGAGTGGGACATGCGCAGGAGACGGATGCTATTGTCAAAATGACCTACAAACATCTGTGAGTGGCCAGTCACGAGGGTGCTATAAAACATTTGTTTAAAGAAGCTCATGGTTAAAATTATGGAATTCGCTAACACAAGACATAGTGATAGACACCACTTGGGATGGCTTTAAAGGGGAGATAGTCAAATTCCTGAAGGAATAGGCTATCAATGACTAGTAGTCCTGATGGCTATATGCTACTTATAGTATCAGAGGCAATAAACCTATGTATAATAGTTGCAGGGGCACATGGATGGGAGGGTGCTGTTGCATTCTCATCCTGCTTATGGATTTCCTGTGTGCAGGTGGTCGGTCACTGTGTGAACACAATGCTGGACTAGATGTGCTGGACTAGATGGACCCTTGATCTGATCCAGCATTGCTTTTCTTATGTTTTTAAACAATCAAGCCCAATAGGGAAAATAGGACTCAAAACCAGAGCTGCTTTTGAATGGGGGCGAACGGTTTCAAAGAGTTAGTGGGGAAGGCTTACCATTAATGGTGGGATGAGGGCAATGGTGTGTGTCCCCCCCTTCTGTTTTGTCTTTATAATTTGGATGATGATTATGATGATGCAAAGAAGTTCTTGGCAGCCTCTGGTTTTTTCTAAAGTGTCCCTTCACAATGGTGTATCCGGGGCATTCTAGAAGATAATGGCAGTTGCAGGCCAATGGCTGCTTAAAGACGCTCTTCCTTATTGTTGTTCAACAGAGAGAGAAGCCATGTCTACATGGCGGCTTTTTCCCAGGGTCGTCCCTGTGCATCCAAAAGATGCACAGGGGATCCCGGCAGCAGGCAAGAACGACCCCTCCATTTTCCCGGCATAACCGAGACCTCGGTTATCCCAATTTTCCCCACGGTCCCAGGACTATCTCGAGGACCGTGGGTGGTGCTGGTGCCCATCCCAGCTTCTTCCCTCCTCTCCACGAGTAGCGGTGGTCAGCAAAAGAGAAGGAGCCAGTCCAAGGGGAGTGCAGGGGCATCAGGGGGGAGCGGGGTTAGGAGCGGAATTGCGCCTCCATCTGTGGTTTCTTTTTTAAAAAATGGCGGGTGTGACAGGCACAACATCCCTCTTTCCTTCCAGGATGTCACACTTCCATTTGGACACTGAGGGAGGATCGTGGAAGCAAGTAAGTCCGCGATCCTCCCCCCTCCCTCCCTCCCTCTACACCCTCAGGTGTAGAAAGGGTCAGAGAGAGAACTTTCAGCTGCCCCACCACCTCCCCACTAGCAGTGGTAACCTTGCCCCATGAACTTTTTTTTAAAATCACCCCTCCTCTAAAAGTTACAGCAAATCCCTCTTCTCCCCCAAGTCTCTACTTGCTAATGGGATGATGAGTTTTAATTCAGCACTTGCTGTTCTTCATTCACCTGGCAGCAGTTCTCCCAGGCCTTTCTGAGCTCTGCCACCTGAGATTCTTTTAGCTGGCGATGGCCCATATGCTCCAGCACTCTGTGGTGCTGTCAGGGAAGGAGTTTGGGGGAGCCGTCCAGGACCCCACTCACCAGAATGAGCAGGAGGGCCCCAAGCATAGTGGGGCTGGCTTAAACATTTTGAAGGTAATGAAGGGCACAATCCTAAGCATGTTTAGACAGAAATAAGTCCTACCACTCCCAGTATGCCCCAGCCTACATGGATGGCTGGAGAATGCTGGGAGTTGTAGGACTTTTTTTCCTGTCAAACATGCATAGAGTTGCACCCTAAAGTAATAGAAATTACTCTCTAAAGAGCTCCACCCATCCATGGTAAGACCATTAGGTCCAGAGTCTAAAATCACCTAATTGTGCCTCTGCTCTCACAGATCTATGTACCCTCTGTATGGCAACATGAAATGGCCAGAACAATCAGAATTCTGGATGTTCAGGTCTGTTCCGTCAGTGTTTCTGGGATTGCCTTTCATTCCATGGTCCACTCATGGACAGAATCTGATTTTTCCCATTTTCTGCATTTCGCAAATTCGCATTTGCATGAATTCACACCTGCAAAATTGTGCAACTCTCCCCCAAAATACTTAAATCCCCCCAAAATGTGTATTTTTTATGCTTTAGCCTAAGGGGGAAATGTGTATCTTCAGCAAGTGTTTTTAACATATTTTTCTACAGCTCAATTTGCGTAACATTCCTGAAAGGTTTTTTAAAAATGGTCCACATGTCTGCAGAATCCATGTGACCCAGGAAAAGCTGGTTCTCTACAGAAACTGCAGGTTGGATTCATAAAAATCAGAACTCATTTGATTCTGTTCTGTATTTCTCCAGCTTGCCTAATTAGAATAAATGTATTAAGATAAATTTCATTAATTTACACCTTTGGTTTCTCGTCTTATAGTTCCTAGAAACCTACTCAGCACCACAATAAATAAACTCTCAGCAGCAGTTGCACAAATTTAAAAGCACTGAGTCCCTTTTGTCTCTTTCTTTCCCTTGCCCTAAGTGACTGCATCTTAGAAACCTCTGCTACAGTCGCATCATCACTCACTTTGTCCATTGTGTTCCACACATAGGGGGACACGTCATTATTTACTTGCTAGATTATTACCCTTTGTTAGAAGTCTCTTATATTGTAGCTAGGAAATGTTTCATTCGCACGCGCAACAAAACACCCCCCACAGTTCATTGTGAAAGGGATCTTCCACTCTGGCCAAGGTAGGACATAAAGACAGAGGGCAGCATTATGCAATGACCACACCTCAATATTTTCTGCTTTCTCTGAGAGGAAAGGAGATGTCATCACCTGGAGAGGGGCAGCATTGCTAATCCAAGCCTGAGACACATATACAATATGAAATAACCAAGTAAAAACACATTGCAGGGTTGTTGTTTTTTGCTCCTACAGCGTTTCCTGTTATTTGTCTCCTAGAAGCCTTTGTAAAACTTAGTTGAATGTAAAACTTAGTTGAATGTAAAACCACCATCAGGCTAAGATGGAAGCAACTTTTCTCTGCTGGACTCTGATGATACCATGGCAATATGATTAAATTCAAATTCAACAATTCTGCTGAACTGTACTTCATGAATTTGTCACCAACTGGCAAATTAAATGAGATGTTTGTTCTGCTCTGTTTTCTGTAGCACTGCACATATTTTCTCACCCCACCCCCACCCACCCCAGTCTCTAGTGCAATGATTCAGGGTATGAAATCCTCTGAAGCCAAATGAATCCCAGTTTATTCATAGCTGAAGTGCATGACCGACAGACCAGGGCAATTGTAGGGCCAGTGTGGGTGCTACAACCCACATGACTGATAAAATTATAAAAAATGTAATCTCCTTTCTCATCAAGACTGGTCGAGAAAGGCTGCTTAAGGTTAAAAAGGCCTTTCACTGAGTCTAGGAGGCAAAAAACATGCTCTTGTAAGCTGCTCACAATTTTAGAAATTTGGTGTTATTACCCATTGGCATACCATTTATTAGTAGAATCCTATGTCCGAAGGGGCTTACTCCCAGGTACATCTGCATAGGATTGCAACCTCAGTCGCAAAAGCTGAAGGCAAAACAAACCATTAGAGCACCACGGGGGTGCCTATACAACACTGCATTGGTATTTGATTCCCTGTGAGGTAGAAATGATAAAGTTAGATGGCAGGAGGGAGCGCAGGCTATGTGGCCAGAAAAAACGCAGCATTAGCAGCCATTTGGCTGTCAAGCCCGCCTCCTTCCCCCCTGCCCTGCATTCCTGTGCTTGCCCAACCCACCCAGAGCTATGCCCACTTGAATAACTGAACCGAGGCCACCACTGACACACGAAAAAACAACATGGTGACCTCGGAGCGAAGGGAAATGCCATGGTAAATGGACACTTTCAAAAAGCGCAGTTTCAGGGTGAAAGACCGATATGGCTGCGAGTTGGCAGCTGCATCATATAAAAAATGTAGTGCCGCTGCGTAGCCACTATGTGGTAAATAGGGTGTATAGAGATCTGCTAGGTCACATGGGCAGATGCAATTCTTACTTAACATGCAGCTTTACGTTAAAAAATCAAGTTCATAACAATACCGAGACAAGAAAAGTAAATATGCATCAATGAAAGATCTGCAAAAATGTACAGATAGGAATGAAAAAAGGAGCAGTATTTTTCCTAAAAGAACACCCTTAAAAAACACTTTTAGTGAACACGTCAGGCTTGAATTACTGAGGCCTCCTTTTTCTTCCCCCCACTTAAAAATATCATTAAATGCAATTTACAAAGAGAGGTCTGTCCAAAGAGCTCTTACATAACCCAGTGCTTCTCTCATTAAATTATATTTTGTAGTCATTGGAAGCAGTTGTCCACAACTGTGATCTGTAGCTCCACTATATGAATGGTAGGAGTCTCTCATTGCCAGCCTACAATTACAAATAGGATTTCTTCACCTAGCAGTGACATATACTTTGCCCTGGGTTATCTCATTTTCAGGAGGTTTAGCAAAAACTTCTATGAATGCTGTGAAAATATTACTCTGTGCACATGATATAGGGCAGAAACTAGTTATGATAATCAATAGAGATAAACCTATTAAAATATTCGTATCCAATACTTATATATTTTATATGTAAATATAACTGTTATATGTAAATATAACTGATTCATCTTAACTGTTCCTGTATGTTTCAAATGCGTAGTAAAGTGCCAGATACAAAACCTTCAACACACGGGGGGGGGGGGGGAGGAGTGTTTCAGGCAGGGCAGAGATCAATTGTATTAATTTATTTCTTGAAATTGATGACCCACTATTTTACATGATGAAACTCAGAGAGGTTTACAGCAGGGTGTCGTTTTTTAAGAAACCCTAACCCATCTCAAGAAAACCCTGAAAAAATATAATTACAATCATGACAGAAAAATACCCAAAATAAAATACAGCATTTTACAGCAAGATTCACTAAAAGCAAAAGCATACTTCAAACCATTTCAAAACAGACTTTGAAACTGGCCTGCATGTCTCCACAAATCTCAACTCCTCATTAAGAGGGGAACTCGGCTCTTATAAAGGTACAGCTTCAACGGTTACTACGGCAGCGAGGGTGCTCAGCCTTTTTTGGGTCAGGGGCCACATCAGGTGTTGGGAATCCTATCATGGGGTGCACAAAAAGAGGTGTATCCAAAGCAACGAAGTGCTTTGAATACACCAGAGAAACTGGGGATGTCCCATCCCATCGCACTCCACCCCATCTGTATTTTAAAGGCCATTTGTATTTTATCCCCCTTTATTCGTGCTCAGTTTATTCCACTTTATACAGTTCATCCCATCCCATCCCATCTACTTTATAAGGTGCCTCCCCTATCACTCCTCTTCCCCCACCCCCACCAGGAATACAGCAACAAGCATGCAAGCAGGCAAACCTTCTCTCAAACTATCATCAGTTTAGTACCCTAAAATTCAAGGCAGCTCTCATTAATGTTTATTGTCCACATCAAAAAACATGTTACCTCTCCATTCTTCATAACAGACAAGTGTAATTGGAAGATCTGAACATATTTGTGTTTTCCCTTTATTTTCTAATTATCAGCATTTACAGGAGGGCTCCTTTGTACGTAGCTGTTTTACTCAGCTGTATTTCTAATTTGAACTGCTGTAACTATTGCGGTTTGCTTGTTTTTCTGATTTGTTTGTGTACAGAGATGATACCTGAAATATTTCCTCCCATGTGAACCTGCCCATCCCTTAAAATCAGCTGCTGTCTCCTCATACATGTGCCGTTACCTTCAGAGGTACACTTGGCGGCAACATGCGTGAGGGCTTTCTCGGTGGTGGCACCCCCATATGTGGAACTCCTTGAGGCAAGAGGTCTGGTCATCTTCCTCTTTCAGCAGGTGAATGTCACACTAAGCCACCCTGTGAACAACCCATGGTACACCCGACAAGTGCTGTGGCTTATTCTCCCCATCCTTTCCTCTCAGTCCTCCAACCAACTCTGCCACTTATTCCAGGACCCCCTCTAGAAGGATTCACTTTGGCGCCTGGCTGCCCGATTATGCGCATATTCGCGGAAGCGCATTTACTCCCAATACCTCCGTACGAGAGGCGGCAAAGGGCATTACAGGACGACCGAAACACGCTTTAAACTTGTTGACATGCGGAGAATCGCATGTTTACACAGCGGTAAGGCGCTTTAACTGCTGCCACAAATTAAAACTCGCGGTTTAACGCGCATTCGATAATGTGCATAATCAGATGTTTAAAGCGCCTCAGCCCCCAATTTGCGCTCCTCTCTTGTAGAGGTAAACATTTTAATCAGCCTTGAAAGAGCTTTAAACCTCTCTTGTAGAGGCAGCCCAGGTGTCTTTGCGGTCCCCTCCTCACTCCGATCACTACCCCTTTTTGTTCACAACCTTTTAAAATTTGTTTTTTTCCCCGGTGCATTGGAAATACACAAATGTGTTCGTAATTGTTTTTATTATGATGATTTGTTGGTCTTTCACAAATTCACAAGAGCACACTTTTGCTCATCAGATATGTGTAGTTTTACCTAGTCAATTTCCTTGTATGTTTCAGCTGTCAAAGGGAGCAGTGAAGCAGAATAGATAACATAAAAGGAAATTGACAAGACAAGATTGCATATAGGCTAATTTGCACACAGGGTGCCTCTTCACGAGAGGTTTAATGCTCTTTGAAGTCTCATTAAAAAAGTTACCTCCACACCAGCGGAGCGCAAATGGGGTGTAGAGGTGCGTTATCTCTCCGATTATGCGCATTATCGAACGCGCGTTAAATCGCGAGTTTTATTTTGCTCCGTCCGTTAAAGTGCATTTTGACTGTGTGAATATGCGCTTATGCGCATTAACTACTTCTAAACCGCATTTTGGACATCCATTAATGCGCTTCGCCGCCTCTCGCCGCCTCTCGTGCAGAGGGATTAGGTGTAAATGCGCTTCTGCGATCATGCGCATAATCGGCTAACCGGGCGCAAAAGCGAATCCTTGTAGAGGGGACCAAAGTTGCAAAAGTGGGACACAATAGTGCAATACAGAAGCACCAAAAATGGGGGGGAGGCAAATAGAAGAAGTGCACCAAAGGGGGAGGGGGAATTTCTCCACCTCTACAACACTTCCAGCTACTCCTAAAATGGGAGATATTAACTCTCTCCCTTTTTTGCTGCTCCTTTTGCAGTTACTGCAGGTGCACGGATTTCCCCTCCATTTACTTCTCAGCCTTTAAATGTGTGCAAATATTCCGAACCAGTAAAAGAAAAGTACTGCACCAGCAGTACTTCCACTTGCCACCCCCCACCCCATCATGGGAGCCCATTTACTCTGTCCCATGTACCGTGCAGCCCTTTTTCAGTTTTTTTTAAAAGATTTCTGAAGGAGATATGCACACATCTGTTGAAGTGCAGTAACAGCAGCAGTAACTGCTCACAAAAGGAGCAGCAAAAAATATCTCCCCTTCCTGGAATAGCTGGAGACTCAGGCAAGTGTTGGAAAGTGCCGTGAGAAACCAGTCTTTGTATTCTACTAGCAAGTGAAGATGTTTCTTTTTAAATAAGCACTGTTGCTGCTTAATTTTATTTATTGACTTTTAGTTTTGGTTCTTTGCATTTTTGTTTTTGCTTCTTGTAATTACATTTTAAATATTGGTTATTGCTTTCATCCTTTTTTATATTTTGCAAGCTGCTTTGAATGAATCTTTTTTTAGGAAGGGAAAAGCAGGGTAAAATGTCTTACAGCACAATCCTAGGCATGTTTAGACAGAAAAAGCCCCAGCCAGTCATTTATGTATCACAAAAAAAGAGGAAATGTATCATCCAAAAAGAGGATAGTGATTTCCATAAAATTAGCATAAGCTAATTTATATGTATGGATGCAATATTAAACACTGTGGGTCAGGTCTACATCAAGCAGGATATAACACTATGAAAGCAGTTTGAAAGCAGCATATGGAATGTGTCATGGACTCCAACAGTTGCCAGTGCACTTCAATACTGTTATAAAGCAGTAGTGTAGATCCTGCCCAGGTGACCTGTGTGCCTGCCTGGTCAATGTACTGTCCAGATGCTAACTGTTGATAGTCAACTGTTCTTATGGTTCTTTATCTTCAAACCAGACTTGGACAGGACAGCCCTTCAAAGAGAGGATGCCTTCAAACACCCTAGTCTAGTGTCTTTATTTTGCCCTTAGCTTTCAGTAGATAATTGTTATACAAAAAACACATTGGGAAGTAAGAAATGTGTCTGTCCTTTGCTGAACAGAATTTTATTACTTAGAACATCCACGGGGTTATGTGCAAACCAGGTCATGGAAGTATTAATTGTCCACTAGACACTTTCCTCCATCAAAATGACTTCACATGAGAGCTTTCCTAAAAGATAGTGAAGTGTTTCACTATCCTCTTTCAGTCCATTCAGGTAGTCAATTTGTGGGTCAATTATGGAGCCATCAGTAAATGCTCCATTTTCATGCTATTCTAACTGTATCCCTGGAATAGTTCATCTGAAGAGCATCAAATCTTGACTGTCCAATCTAAGTGTCTTTGAAATATATAATCTGAATAATAATCCTGACCTATCTGACTGTGGAACATAGGTGGTTATTTGATACCTTTGGCAAACAGAGTCCTTGAAGTATCAGTAGTGTAATTGAAATTCTCAGACACTGTAGAAGGCAAAAATGGTCAACTGCGTTGTACATCTGTTGCTTGTCCAGCATTACACACATGCAACAGTGGGCTGCTGTGCACATTTCCCTGTGCAAATGATCAGCACTAGAGCCATCTGTTTCCTACCCACTTTATCCTCCCCCACAAACATATATGGAAATATGTGGCCAACACCATCTGTATATGTGATTACATACAAAATTAGATCATGGGAACAGTCTTTTGCCAGAGTAGATGAAGGCAATCACACACAAACCCTCATCATATGATCCAAGCAAACACACACAGTGGTGAGCCTGCAACAGGCATATAGGTATGTTGCAGATGTGCAAATTAACACGCTTATGTGGTGGTGGGAGCAGGGCTTGCCATCATTACTACACTCCTCCTATATGTATTAGAAATATATTTTCAATTTATTCCCTTCCTTTTAGAAAATCTGATTGCTCTCCTGTGTTCCCTAGTCCATAGCTTTCTGGAAGACATAAGCTATAAGCTTCTTTGGAAAGAGCAGACAGATACAATGATTTGGCAAGATCATTACCATCCTTATTTTTTAAAGACATGGTTGTGAACACCCTTTTTTTGATATACAGGTGTCACATAGAAACCATAAATCCATTTAAGCAAGAAATTGATCTTGGGGTTGTGATGGACAGGTTGATGAATACGTCAACACAATGTGAGACAACTGTGAAAAAGGCAGATTCCATGTTGGGGATCATTAGGAAAGGAACTGAATATAAAACTGCCAATATCACACTACCCATTTACAAGTCTATAGAGCCACCACTCATGGAATGCTGTCTACAGTTCTAGTCACCACGCCTGAAAATGGATATTACAGTTGGAAAAGGTGCAGAAATAGGCAACTAAGTGATCAAGGGGCTGGAGCAACTCCCCTATGAGGAAACAGTACAATGTCTGGGACTGTTTAGTTCAGAAAAAAGGCGAGTATGGGGAGACGTGATAGAGGTGAACAAACTTATACATAGGAGAAAGTGGAATGAGAGATGTTTTTCTCCACCTTTCATAGTACTAGAACCCGGGGTTATCCCATGAAGCCGATCGGTGGGAGATTCAGATCAGATAAAAGGGAATACTTTTTCAAGCAGCACATAGTCATACTATAGAATTCACTACCACAAGATGTAGTGATGGCCACCAACTTGAATGGCTTTAAAGAGGGATTGCTGGACAAGATGGACCTTGGTCTGATTCCACATGGCTTTTCTTATGTTCTTATTTGTTTTTTACAGCCCAACCCCAGGTATGTGTGCATAGAACTGCAGCCTTAGTGTAATGTGTTAGCCAAAAATTTGTAAGAACATCTTTCTTTGCTGAGGAAATGCGACTATTCTTCACCCTACATAACACAGAATGGATCTCCTATGTCCACAGAATGGACATAGGAGGGTAGGATAATCATTATTCTTAAAAAAGAAAACAAAGATGATCTAAGAAATATTCCTCAAATATCAACTTTATTGCAGCATCTGTTTGAAAAGATTAAGCAATGAAAGTTACACTTAGTTTTGACAGTTAAGTATGAGGCTGTCTTTTCTTGTGAAAAGGTCAGCACAGCAAAAAGACTGTGCTTGTTTTCAGTCTCTGGGAAAATAAAGAAATGCTTGACTAGAACAATAGCAACAGTTAAAAACAATGGTGTGCCCACACATGAAGTAATAATGGAACAGGAGCACCGCACATTGGACATCCTGAAACATCACTTCCTGCATCCGACAACCTCAGGCTCTATGAAGGCAAACACATTGGAACAAGCTCTGTGCTCATAAGATCCTTCCTTCCTGCACCATTCAGAGGAATAAACACAGATGGGGAAGGACTAATTAAATCCATACATTGCTACCTTATTGTGGCTTTTGGTTTAAACCAGTGTTCCCCAACCTGGTGCTCTCCAAATGGGTTGGACTCCACCTCCCATCATTCCCAGCCAGCATGGCCAATGCTGGCTGGGGAACACTGAGTTAAATGTTTGATACTCTTGTTGACTAACATGAATTAGCCAAGGTTCCTTCCTATAAATCTGGGCAATGCTAGTCTTGCAGAAACATGCCTGTCAAGTATCCTTCAGTCTCCCACCCTCCTGAGTTGCTTTTGAAAAAGCCCAGCTCTTTTACTTTAAAAATCTTTAGAAAATAGGTAAGATTCATAGTGTTTGTCTTTCAAAAGGATGGATGTTCACACCTAGCACAGTTTATAAGATGGCTGGACATGTGTATAAAAATACAAGAGTACAAGACTACTGTAACAGGAGCGCAGCAAGCTGCCTTATACAGAGTCAGACCAATGGTTCATCTAGCCCAGTATTGTCAACACTGACCAGCAGCAGCTCTCCAGGATTTCAGGCAGGAGTCTTGCCCAGCTCTACTTGGAGGTGCTGGGGATTAAACCTGGAACCTTCTGCATGCAAAGCATGTGCTCTACCACTAAGCTGCAGCCTGTCCATTACATCAGGGATGGGCAGAGTCCGTGTATGCAGGAACTATTTTTGTTTTTTTCTCAGAACTTTGAGATCCACTAACCAACGCCTGGTGCAAAAGACGTACATTGAGACTTAAAGAATTCAGAGTCCAGAAATTTGTTTTGCGTCATAGTCCCTCCACACAAAAATCCACTCCAGCTCAAATCCCTGCCCCCTGCCACACCATTACCTGGGCCAGAGTAAGAGGTAGCTCACCAAGCAGGTTGACCAAGAAGGTTGCTGAAGAGGAGATGCAACTCCAGGGACTCTTGTCAGTGGGCCCTTGCTAGGTTGTGGGCCTTGGCAGGTGACCCATCATGGCTACTCTTGATGCTGGGCCTGGAATGGAGTATCCAGGAGGAAGGCACTGAACAGGAAACTTCACACTGTAACATTTTGTTGCAGGACCCACTTGCACTACCAAGTCTGGAGAGCTGACAAATGTCGAACATTGTTCTTGCTATGATTTACATATTAACTTGCATAAAGAACAGTTAAATCATCAGAAAAATACAGGCAGAAATTTGCTATGTAATTTTTTGAAGAAATGTTACTCTGTACAAGTCTAAGTAACACCTACTATGTTCAGTGGGGCTTACTGCCAGGAAAAGTGTGCATAGGATTCCGGGAGCTTCAGAGCCTATCTACACTACTGCTTTAAAATGGTTTAAAATGGTTTAAAACAGTTTATAACAGTTTTGAGAACTGTTAGGGCCCAGGACACACACGTTTTCGTATGTAGATAGGCTCTCAGAGGCTTCTTTTTTAGTAGTGAATTTAGAAGCACATCATTCACTTTAAGAAATATAGTTTTCTAGGTGAAATGTTCAAAAACATGAGCATAGTGCTTACTTATGGCTTATAAGCTAGACAGTGCTGACTCTTGCCCTTTTCAAATGACAGGGGGAAACATATTGAATTCTCAGCAGTGATTACTCCAATTCCAGTGGCTCTCCCAGCCCCAACTAATGCACAGGAAATGTGACTCTGCTGCAGCGTGTGTAACAGCTGCTGATGGGTGTGTAACAGCTGCTGATGGGAGAGACCAGCTTTTCCATATGGAGCACTGGGCTCCATATGGGCTTTTCTCTGCAAGGAATAGGGGACATGGCTTGGGGAGCAAGCAGCTGATTCAGTCTTGCTTACGTCTGAAGCTTGTCCTGCTTAATTGTGAGTAGGCTTACGCTCATGTTTTTGTCTGGGTAGACATGCAGAGGCTTGGTATTTGGGATGCAATTTGAAAGTGCTGCTGAGTGATTCAATCCTGCTTCCTTCTGAGTAGATTCAGTCCTGCTTACTTCTGAGTGGGTTTAAAATAGGTAAGAAACACATTCTGACTTTGCCCATTCTGCCTTTGGCTATACCCACAAATGGAATGAAGCCCCCAAGTCCTTTTCCAGGTTGGAATGTTGGCCCTTGGACTGAAAAAGGTTTCCCATTCCAGCATTATGGTCTAGTAGAGTACATGTATACCACAACCAAAGTTCAATTGAACTCAAGAGGGCTTACTTATGAGTAAATATGTCATGTACAGGACTGCACAATGAGGAAGTACAAGAGTGCCAGCTCTTTGCACATATGATTTCCCATCGTTGGGTTAAAAGTATCACCTCTCGCTGGACTTGCTATGTCATCTGAGGTTCTGATATGTGATGTCATTGCCAAATTACAGCATGATCTATACTGAAATACTGCCTACCTGAATTAGGCTGCAATTCTATGCATACTTACTCGGAAGCCAGTGCCATTGAACTGAATAGGACTTACTTCTGCGTAGGATTGCACTGTGAGATGTTTATGAGCAAAACAAACGTTTTTTAAAAAATATTCCAAGGCTACAACTACAGCAGAACAAGAGACTGTGGAAAGATCATCCGGAATATTAATCAATTAAAAATAACAAACAAACCTTTTTGGCTCATTGTCATGGAATTATTAGACATGATCTGATGTGATGGAAAGGAAAATAATAGTTCCTGCTCTTGAGCACTTGCCATCACCCCCCCCCCCCCAAGCATCACACTGGTTTATTTTGTTTAGGGCTTTGTTTTGTTTTTCCACTGCAGATTCATTCCATTCTGTCACGTTATTTACTATTCCAGGGGTTTCAGTAGATACAAATAGGAACATGAAAATCTCAATGGTAACAAAATCCTGAAAATAAAAGATAATCTGAAATTGGGCCACATGGCCAGGGATTACCTCTTTCATGAGTTAATGGAGGTCTAAGTAGGGAAATCACAATAGCCCATTCTTTTTCTAACTTTTCAGCTAAATATTTCCCCTGCTTCTGTAGACAGAATGAGGAAGATGAAGAGGGCTTTTGCATTCAAAAAGAAATGCAGGAAGCAAAGGCTGTATTTTCCTGTCATATATTCACTGATGCCAAACCTCCTGCCCAAATTGTTACCTCTATGCAGAACGGGTTGTCCGTCCAGATTTTTAAGGTGAAAACACAGCCCTAGATATGATTATTCTACAGTCCAGAGGGATACAAAAATTATTATTCCAATAGGCAGAATCCTCTTACTGCCATTAGGGGAAAAAATTACCCACTCTATTTATATACATGAATTTCCTAGATAATTTTTGAACATCAGATAAGCTTTCAGCAGCTGTCAGTGTGAAAGCCACGCTTGTTAATCTTTCCCTCACTGTTTTTGTAGTTCATATTATTTGAATTGGGAAATGCTTATTTTTGAAATGCCAGGTTCCATAAGTGCTTGGAACTGCTTATTAATTGCTGGTCTCGCTGATATAGACTAAAAACATCTGAGGGTTGATAAGGAAATGCTTTATAAACAATTTCTCAAATGCTAGAAGGGGAATGAGATGATGGATTACAGTTATTGCTGCTTCCACCTAGACGGTAGGGAATGTTTAAGGGACGAATAAAACATTTATCCAGTTCATATATTCATCCCAAACATTTGCTGCTAGAGTTGAACATATGTGAATTACGTATGTGAATAACTCACAACACTGCAATTTAACCAATAAATTCATTCATTCACCCTCCATGTATATAATGCCTTATGTATGAAGGGCGGAGCAGGACCACACCCTGCAGCACTGCCCCCAAGATCCAGACATTCAGGGCCAAATTAAACATTCTTCTAATCACATATAGTGAAGCTTTGCATGATAGGTTTGTTTACTCCATTGTAAGAGCATGTGGCCCTGATTTGGATTGGAGATGCAGTGCTCCAGGAGGGGGGTTAAATGTTCCATCCACCAGTTTTCTTCCTGATATTCCACTCCCCCACATGGGTGGGTGGGGGTTAGAAAAGAGACGGGGGGATCAATGAAATGAATGGAATTTTCCCCTGGTAGGAAGAGGGGGATTTCAAGACACCCCCTCCTCAACGCCATGGTCCTAATCTGAATCAGGACCATGCACACTTGGAGGAGAGTAAGAAAAACAATCACAATATAGCTATGCTATGTATGATTGCACACATGTTCAGTTTGGCCCTTGATGGAACATCAGAAGGGACTGATGTACCTCCACTGTACCTATGGAGGCTCTCCTTTCTGATACCTCACTGAGCATTTGGAAAGGGAGGGGCAAAGGACACATGGGCACCAGGGACAGGTCCAGAGGGTGCACAGTAGATGTGGCCCTACTATTTGTATGCGTATGTGTGTAGATCTCTATGTGTGTGTGCATTTTCTTGCATTCTAGCTAGAAATAGCTATATCTATGGGTAGGATCTAACTGTCCCCCAGTGCTTATGTGAATCAATGCTTGCACAGCATAACTAGGATTTGCTAAGGCCATAGAAAATGGAAGCAATTTGCTACTGAAATTTGGTGCTGGCACCGAATTTTGGCCACTAATTGCCACCTTTTCGCATTGCTCTAGCAAGTGCTAGTTGTATTGTGAACCAATGGCTTATGCTACCATAACATCATTAGCACTGGGACACAGTTGTATTCTATCTAATATCTCTGTCTGTTTGTCTGTCTCTTTTCCTAGAATGTTATCATGTTCTATGAATGTCCTCGTTTTATTTTACTTTCAGAATAATGTCTTATTTATGTATATGTGTATTTATTACATTTCTATACCACCCAATAGCCGAAGCGCTCTGGGCAGTTCACAACAATTAAAACCCTAAAATATAACATGATAAAATACAATATAAAGATTTAAAGGTTTAAAACTACAGTTAAACATAAAAATAACAACCAAATAAAACCTAGTGCAGTACAAAGATTTAAAATACAGTAACAGATTTAAAACGGAACCTGAAAAACTAAAATGCCTGGGAAAATATGAAGAGCTTCATCTAGTGCCAAAAAGAGTACAACATAGGTGCCAGGTGAGCCTATCTGGGAAGCTCATTCCACATCCCGGGTATCATAACAGAAAATGCCCTCTTCTTAGTAGTAGTTTTGTTAATCTAACAAAGTTATTTTCAAGCGCTTCTGTTGACAATAGCTTCCCAGAACACCACAGCTAACACCCAATATCCAGAGGAGGGAAAGACATCTATTCCATTAACAGCTTTTGAGCTGTCAGCACGACTTCAGATATATAGTGTGTCATTATATGTGTTACATTCAGGAAATATATGATATTGAAGATAGGCATTTGGCAATAGCATCTTGCTGAAAACCATGTCCCTTATAGGAACAATAAAGTAGCTATTATTGTTTATTAGCAGAAGCCTCATTCAGGCAGGTGGTGAGCTGTCATTTGCTCCCCCACCTCCATATTTCAGACAACATATGATTTTCTCTAACAACACCTGTACTAGTGGGCAACTCCCTTGTTCTACACACTAAGGCTGAACTGGCCATGACAAGGGAGATCTCTGAATAGAATCTCTCATGGTGTTAACCTAGTATGCTTGAGAGTGGTTTAAGCATTTCCTCCCATGCCATTTTCCTGATTAAAGAATTGTTTCCCTAAAGCTGCTGCTTCTCCCAGAATGCATACAACACAGATGCCCACACATGGTGCTTGTATGTTTTTGCTCTGCAGTGCACATCACAACTTTTCAACTTTTTCAAGGGTGGAGGTGGTTTTACCTGGGAAAATGGCAGGTAATCATCCCAGTCTGAATCTCCTCTCTCTCTCTCTCTCTCTCTCTCTCTCACACACACACACACACACACACACACACACCACTCATAAAAAGTTCTAGGAAATCTTATTCATGGTTCTCCCATGTAAAATCTCATTTGACCTGTATACCAAGTATGCATGAAAGGCACAAATCGCCTTTGCTTTAAAAAGAGAGGGGAGAGGGTAACTGAGTTGTGCAGTTAACACTGATTATCAGTGTTAACTGCTGGATTATTATTATTATTATTTGCAACAAATACTTTGTTGAGAATCTCTCAATTGTTATCTTGATTCAGGCCACGGATGATACAATTGTGAACTTCTTGATAAGGTGTAATTCAGCGATTTCATGCTTTGAAGTTCCTTTATGCAAGACTGGCCCGTTTAAGATCAGTGACCCTGAGCTAATCTACACCTGCAGCCCTTTTGCTACAGAAGAGAGATGCTTCCGAATGTTCGGCATTCATGGGGTACATGCGACTGATCTTTACCGCAATTACTGGAGTGCTGTTGTGGGAGCACGTGTGCCCCATTATGACGCTTCCACATGTGTATCAGTAGAAGTGGGCTGGGCTAGGCAGATGGCTATGGCGCAGAGATGTTTTTATTATTGACTTGCGAGGGATGCGCACGAGCGCAGACCCGCAGCAACACATGGGGGGTTATAGGAAATCTGTCAAATATGCCCTCCTGTACAGGGATATGTTTGTATTAAAATAAAAAACCACACTCGGCCGATACCCATCCAAATGATGTGGTGAAAATGGTGGATGGGTGCACTCCCGCACAACTCTGATACCAGCAATGACCTCACAAAGGGGGGGTGCACTGTAAATGTTCTTCAGAACAGAAGTGAGAAAGCCGGAAAAAAGGAACAAAAGCAATCAGGGATATTCCAGGAAAACTGAGAGGTGGAGCAGAGATCACCGCAGGAGCAGATGAACGTCATGTGCCCCGTTAGTAATAACTGCAATAGAATCCTGCAATAAATGGCTGGTGTAGACTCCCCCATAGTGTCCTGGGAGGTTGCAATGTTCTCCCAATGGTTTCTGAATATTGCCCTTTCTGAATACCACTAGTAGCTCGAATGTATTATTATCAACCCTGCTTTGTGAATGGTTACTGTAAAGATTTCACATACATTCAAGCTTTAATGTAAATGTCACAGTCTGTACTTTTTGTATTTTGCTTCCCTCTGGACTTCACTGTTTACAGTCCTTCTCTCCCATACACACCCTTACTTACTTAGGATAACACTTTATATATCAGATGAAGTGGACTTTAGACTACAGGTGAGCAGAAGAGAGATATACAGATGTTTTGGACTTCAACTCCCAGAAGCCTGTGCTAGCATAGCCAATGGCCAGGAATGAGGACACCTAAACTCTGAAACATCAGGAGAGCAACTTTCTGCCCACCCCTGCTCTAGACTACAGGTGAGCAGAAGAGAGATATACAGATGTTTTGGACTTCAACTCCCAGAAGCCTGTGCTAGCATAGCCAATGGCCAGGAATGAGGACACCTAAACTCTGAAACATCAGGAGAGCAACTTTCTGCCCACCCCTGCTCTAGACCATGGGTACTTCCAAACAGAGGGCTCCTAGCACTAACCATCAAAACTGTGCAGCTTTTCTGTCTTTTGTTTGTTAAAGGATTGTTTTCTGGTAAGGAAAAAGACAGACGAAACAGTGGGAAAACATGGCAGAGCTCATTTGGACCCTCCATAAAATTCTATGAATAAGGAAGTGCAATTGTACAATAAAAGCCTTGGGTTGGATACAGATTTAGGAACATGTGACTGGGCTGGCAGAAGTGGACTTCCCTGTCCCCTTCTCCCCATAATACCAAGTGGCCCAAAAGTAGGTATACAGTATACTCTTCCCAACTGTCATTCTGACTCCACCCATCAACATTCTAAACAACTGTATACCTACTTTTGGGCCACCCAGTAGTTCCTCTAGCCCCCTAAAAATGCTACATATAGGGCCAGGGGATCCTGCTGAACAGGGTGAGCTGTGAAGTGGAACAGAGTACAAAATCCGTGAAAATTGTGCAGAGACGCCTTCCATGAGAGGAGTCCTTCCATCCATGAAAAGGAGATCTTGGATACAATTCCTCATCTGGAAGCACCCCAGGAAAGCTTATGCAGTCACAAATGTGGTAGTCTTTAAAGTGCCACAACATTCTTCATTATTGTTTAACATTAATGCCCTGGGGGGGGGGGTATAAAGAGTTCATGGGAATGATTTGTTCTTCACCCAACGTTTTTCATATAACCATATGATGATGATGATTTCTTGGATGCTCTGAATTATTCCATGCCAGATGGGTTCCCTCCTCCCACTGAGAAAAGTGTGGGTGGAAAACCCCAAGAGAGCCATCTGATAATTTCTCACATGATGCTTCTCTTAGAAGCAGCAATTGGACCTTATCTATGTATCCCAAAGTATATATAGAAAATCGTGAGATCTACTGGAAGAGCCCCTCTTTCTCAACCTATGTAGTCATTTAGTTTATATCTTGAACCTCATGTTTCTGATGGTTGTTCTAAAACCATGGTATAATACGACCTTGTTCATTCCAGTGGGGAGCTACAATAATTTCTTAGAAGAAGATATAACTGTTGAGGTGCATGGTACCCTCTTGCCACTCCCCACCCCCAGCTGTGTACTTACCTCCAAACAGAAAGTCAGTATTCTCAGATCAGAAAGCACCAATCACCAAATCAGATGTAAATGGGGACTGGATTCAGTCCCTGGCTAAAAGAGCTAACTGGCACTGTTAGGGCTGTCAGAACTGACCGTGTTGTTTGGAGCGACACACACAGTCCCAATCTGATAAAAGCAACCATAGCCTAGCTTTGGTTGCTGCATGCAAGGATTTCAGAACAGACATTGTTCCTGCTGTATACTTTAGGCATGCAACAGCAAATCCAGAAGAAGTGACTCATGTACATCTTCTGCACATGAGTCACATAGTTAAAAAACTAGGCAAAGGTGTCTTGATAAAACCTCTCTCTATACCAACGTATGAGCTGAGAATGGCAGGAATGCATTAGGAAGTCCCCCAGGCCAAGTCAGAATCTCTGCAGGTCAAGGAGTCGAAGGGCCTTACTAAACATGACAGGGGAGCATATATGTTTAAACCTGCCTTTTTCCCCCTCGCGGAAGTGGAAAAAAGAGCCTCTTCCCCCATTGTGCCATTGAAATTCAAGGCCTTGGAGACTGCTCTCAGTTTTGAAAAAACAATCAAATCAATAAAGAAAATGTCAAAGGAAAGATGCACACAGCTGCATGGGATGTGCAATTTGACCCAGAGAAACAGCCAATCCTTGTATGAGCATTATCTGTTCTCTTATTTAGCTCCCTCTTATTCTTCTTGGGTCCATACCAGACAATCAGGACATGTTATATTAAACATATATTTACCCTGTTTGCATATGAAGCAAGGCTGGGGATATCTACTCCTTATTGAAAAACAAAGGATGCAGGAGGGGCCTTATTTCCTCCACTCCCCTGTTTGAAGGCAGGTTTTCCCAAGAACTGCTCTAATACCCAAAAGTGAAGTAAGCAGGCAGGAAATTCCTTACAGCTACAGAGCATGCAGCAAGGTGGGACAGAGGTGATGGCTTTCATAGGAAAGCCTGGGTTTGTTTTGTTTTGTTTTTGTAGTTTTTGAAGTGTTGATGTGGTTTTTAAATGTATAGATTGTGTATATGTTGTATGTTTTTGCTGTTTTAATTTTTGTATATTGTTTTAAATTGTTTTTAATCCTATGTAAACCGCCCAGAGAGCTTTGGCTATGGGGCGGTATACAAATGTAATAAATAAATAAATAAATAGGAACACAGGAAGCTTCTTTATACTGAGAGCTTCTCTACATTAAAAAAAAATATCAAGCTGCCTTACTGGGGCATTCTGTTTCTGCTTTCTTTCTGGGATTGAAATGGGCTCAATGACATGGGCAGCCACATGATTTGAATTGAACATTCCGGCCTGGTTCGGACGACACAATAATCAATGGAGGGAGGGAGAATCAACCGTCAGTTGTGTTGCTTATTGTGGCGTGTGTCGGGCAACATACAATGCACACACAATGTACATACAACTGACGGTACGCTATTTGGGGGGATTAAACAACAGAGAAAAACAATGGGCTGTTCAGTTGTTTATCCCGAAATCTGTTGATTAAAGTATCATGTGTTGGGAACCCCCCTCTCTTCGTGTACTATTCCAGTCAGTCATAGAGTTCCCCGGCAAGAGCAGCTGAAACCTCCCCCCCCCCCCGGCTGCTCCTATACAGCCGGCAGAACTTGTGCTGCATGATGGGATAGGGCTGGAGGACCGAGGGACAGGCAGCAGCAGCCCAGAAGGACGCCGGGACTTTCAGCTGCGAGATGAGGGGGAGAGGCAATGTGTTGTGTGTTGAGCACCAGAAAAATAACGCACGGTAAGTGTGTTATTAACTCTTCCATTGTCTAAAGTGTCGTCCGAACTCTCCCTTCCTTTCTCTGTGTTCACTTCCATTGAGACAGCGCCATCTAGTGGTGGGATTATTGCATAATGCCGAATTTACACAGTGGGAGATCCCACTTTTTCCAGATATTACCACATTATCTGTGGTTCTTTTAAAAGCAGGATTTCCAGGGGATAGGGTGAGAGACATCCTGGTCATTGACGATGTCATGTAATGGACCCACAACTTCTATGAGTGTTCAATCATGAGTCTGCAATAAATCACTTGTTTAGAGGAGCCCTGAGATTGTTGGTCCATCTAGCTCAGTATTACCAACACTAACTAGTAAAGGCTCTCCAGGTTTTCAGGCAGAATTTCAATGCGTCTATTCTATGTAGGATTTAGGTGGAATTTTACCCTGTGGTTAAACCAATGTTTGGAAGGTACTTGAGTATTTTTCACATATTTCAATCTTATATGCAGCTGTTGACAGTGCTGTTCAGAGTAGCATGGCTATTAATCAGACTCAGTCTGAGATAGTTGTGTTTCGATCATATTTGCTTCTGTTTGGACTTTGAAACACTGATGATGCTACTTCAATTCACCCTACTTTCGGTAGCCTTGGTAACATTTTCTCACAGTAACCTTAGAGATAGAAGTATCTTCTGCTAGTCTTCTGGTTGTGAACACCATCTTTTATTTTTATTTTATGCTGAAGAATTAGCATTTTGCTTTTCATTTCTCTACCAATGGGTGCTTAATCTGATGGGTATTTCCCATAAATCTGGATATATAGGGTTGGATCCAGATTTATGCTGGGAACTGCATAGGTGGAAGTGGATGCCCCCACTCACACCTTCCAGCCCTCCACACACACACCACAAAGTCAGGTGAGGTGAGTTCTGGTGGTGGGGAGAGAGGGGATACCCAAAAACCAGAGGGACCATTGGATGAAATGGAAGCTCGTTATATCCAGATGTCTAGAAGTTCTCCCATTGGAGAACTCCAGGATTTCTGCTATTTATGGCCTACTGATTTATATGGAGGTTGGAGTGTGTTTGGGGTGGGGGAGAAGAATTACAATCTGCAGAGGCCTGCTTTCTGCTGCTCCTCCCCCTTACCTGTTGGACATCAGCATTAACATCTGCTGACCAGTTGCTCCTTCTTCTCTGCAGGTATTTAAGAACAAGGCTGCCAGAGGCAGTGTCTCTGTGCACACCTCAGCGTTGCGCAAGGTGTGCACTTGGAGTCACAATGAGGAGCACACAAGCAACCTGTCTTGCTGCCTACGGACATCCTCAAGCAGTTCAACACAGTAACCAGCAGCAAATAGCAACATTTTATACTATTTTATCTTATATTATAAATTGTATTTTTACAATATGTGCCTGGGGAGCTCAGGGGGGCAAGGGGGTGCCCACATAACTGTGGTCATGAGTAGGGGAAGGTATGGCGATGAGGGAACAACAGGCCAGAGGAGGAGAAGAGGGGCTAGATTTCTTACAGCTATCCCCTTTTCTGCTTCTTCCCCCAACCAGATGGTTCCTGGCGGCCTTACCAGCTTGCCCTTGGGTTTGGTGGTGCTTCTGCTGAATGCCAGGTCGGTCCAAAATAAAATCTCCCTCATCCATGATCTGATTGTGGATGAGGGGGCTGACCTGGTATGTATCACTGAGACCTCGGTGGGTGACCTGGGAGGGGTTACTCTCACCCAGCTTTGCCCTCCCACTTACTCGGTGCAGCACCAGCACCAACTTGAGGGCCGGGGTTGGGGGTTGTCGTGGTCTATAGAAATACGATCTCCCTCTCTAGGCTTCCTGTTCTTTCGAGTGCTGGTCTTGAGTGTCTCTACTTTGTGTTGGGTACTCGAGACAAATTAGGGATTCTGTTGGTGTACCATCCACCCTGCTGCCCAACCGTCTCCCTCCCTGAGCTGACAGAATTTGTCTCAGACCTGGTGTTGAGGACCCACAGGATGATGGTTCTGGGGATCTCAACTTCCATGCCGAATCTCCTGCATCTGAGGCAGCTCAGGATTTCATGGCCGCCATGACAACCATGGGACAATCTTAACATGTCATCAGCCCAATGCATGCAAAAGGACACACACTTGATTTGGTTTTCGCAACTGGAAAGGAAGATGGTGATCTGAAAGTGGGGGAATTAACCCTTGTCATGGTCAGATCACTTTCTATTGAGGTTTAGACTCTTGGCGGCATTTCCCCTCTGCAAGGGTGGGAGGCCTATTAAAATGGTCCGCCCATGGAGGCTAATGGATTCCGATGGATTCGATGGATTCGAGAGGACTCTGGGGGATTTTCCTGCTGGTATGGCTGGTGCTCCTGTTGAAGCCCAGGTTGCTCTGTGGAATGCAGATATGACTCAGACAGTTGACATGATTGCGTCCAAGAGCTCACTCCCTCTGAGCATAGCCCGGCCATCTCCTTGGTATGCACCTCAGCTGAGGGCAATGAAGCAAGAGGGGAGATGGCTAGAATGCAGGTGGAGGAAAACTCGTGCTGAGTCTGATTGAACGTGGGTTAGAGCTCACTTTCGAGCCTACTCTGTGGCAGTGAGGGTGGCAAAGAGACAGTTCTTTTCCACCAGGATTGTGTCTTCTCAGTGTCATCCAGCGGAGCCTTTCCAGGTGGTTCGTGGCCTGCTACACACTAGGCCAGGGCAAGAGATGGTGGAACCCTCGGTAGCACACTGTGAGGAGTTTGCACGGAACTTTGATGATAAAGTTTCTCAGATTCATCATGAATTGGACACCACACTTAATGCAGTTCCACTAGTAGAGGCATTCAGAGCACCGTCTGGTCCAGTTTTATTGGATGAGTTTCAGTCCAGTCGACCACCTGTGTGCTTGACCCTTACCCTTCATGGCTCATTACATCAGAAGAGGAGGGGATCACCGGCTGGGTCCAGGAGGTTGTAAATGCCTCCTTGAGAGAGGGAGTGGTGCCAGCCTCTTTAAAACAGGTGGTAATCAGACCACTCCTGAAAAAGCCTAACCTGGACCCAGAGGATGTTAAAATTATAGGCCAGTGGCTAATATCCCTTTTTTGAGCAAGGTGCTTCAGCAGGTGGTTGTGGGACAACTCCAGGCACTCTTGAATGAAACGGATTATCTAGATCCATTTCAATTGGGCCTGGTTTTGGAACAGAAACTGCCTTGGTCGCCCTGTGGGATGACCTTTGCTGAGAGAGGGACAGGGGGAGTACAACCCTGTTGATTATCTTGGATCTCTCAGAGGCTTTCGAAACCATCGACCATGGTATTCTTCTGGATAGGCTGTCTGGGCTGGGAGTTGGAGGCACTGTTTTACAGTGGTTTTGCTCCTACTTGGGTGGCCGATTCCAGAAGGTGGTGCTAGGGGATTATTGCTCTGTGCTGTGGCACCTATGCCATGGGGTCCCACAGGGCTCTATATTATCCCCTATGCTGTTCAACATTTACATGAAACCACTGGGAGAGGTTATCCGGAGATGTGGGTTGAGGTGTCATCAATATACGGATGACACCCAGCTCTACCTCTCCTTTTCATCAAACCCAGGTGAGGCAGTGGCTGTTCTGAATCAGTGCCTGGGCACAGTAATGGACTGGATGAGGGCCAACAAACTGAGACTCAATCCAGACAAGACAGAGGTACTGTTTGTGGCTGGTTCGTCTGTTGGCTAGGTGATGTTCATCCTGTTCTGGATGGGGTTGCACTCCCCCTAAAGGATCAAGTTTGTAGTTTGGGGGTGCTCCTGGATCTGGAACTGTCACTTGAGGTACAGGTGAACTCAGTGGCAAGGAGCACCTTTTAACAGCTTAGGCTGATATACAAACTGCACCCTTATCTGGATAACTTAGCTACAGTTATCCATGCTCTGATAACCTCTTGTCTGGATAACTGCAATGTGTTATACGTGGAGCTGCCTTTGAAAACAGTCTGGAAACTTCAACTGGTACAAAACAGGGCAGCCAGACTGTTAACAGGGCCTGGCTAACGAGACCATAGTACACCAGTCCTTTTCCAGCTTCACTGGCTGCCGGTCCAGGTCCAGGCCTGATACAAAGTGCTAGTATTAACATTCAAAGCCCTAATCAGCTTGGGGCCAGGTTATCTCAAGGAACACCTCTTCCCATATGTACCTACCCAGACCCTAAGATCATCTTCAGGGGTCCTTCTCCGTGAGCCCCTGCCAAAGGAAGTTAGGCAGGTGGCTACCAGGAGGAGGGCCTTTTCTGTTGTGGCACCCTGGCTGTGGGATGAGTTCCCTAGAGAGGTTCGCCTGGCACCTACATTATACTCTTTTAGACACCAGGTGAACACCTTTTTATTTTCTCAGTATTTTAACAGCTTATTAGTCTAATTTTTAAGTTTGCTGTTTTAAATTTGTATTTTAAATCTATATTGCTGCTTGGTTTTATCCTGCTTGTGTTCTTATATACTATGTTTTTATACTGTTGTTGTTTTATATTTTGAATAATTATTATGGTTTAAATTTTTGTGAACCGCCCAGCGAACTTTGGTATTGGGCAGTATAAAAATGCAATAAATAAATAAATAAATAAGGAACTTACTCCCAAGTAAAATTGGGTTAGGATGGCACCCTTGCAATCCATGTTTATTACAAGTCCCTATTAATTTCAAACAGTTTATTTTGCTTAGATTGCAGCCAGAAATAGCACAGACACAGTAAAAATCTGCCCAAATCCCCCAGGAAGAATCCACAAGTGATTCAGACTGTTGGTCCATCTAAGCCCAGTATTATCAACTGGGTTTCAGGGAGGAATTTCTGCAGCCCTACCAAGGAGCTGTTTATATGCCTTATTTGCCCCACGGTGGCTGCACAATGGTGCTGTATCGGTTATGCGACACAACCACCAACTCTCAGCCACCATGAGGCTTTTCTCTGAAGCTGCAAATTTAAAAAGTCGGGGACTTGCCAAGACTTTTTTCTTTGAAGTAAGCTCACCACGGTCCTTCCACCATGTAACCTTGCTTTGGCGTCAAGCTGGGGGCGTCCCAGGGTGGATGGCAACCACTGAGAAGTCACCAGAAGAGCAGAAAGGCTGGTCAGGGGGCAGGGGGCAGGGGGCAGGCCTGATGGGCCAAATGGCTGCCAGAAAGCCTGTGCTCCCTTCTGCTGTGGGGATTTCCAACCCCCAATCCCACCCCACAGCAGCAGCAATGCCACGGGGGTTTATGGCCCCCTCTTCACGACACCGGGAGCACTATGCCCTGGCACCTCCCCGGCGGTGCGTGGCGCATTTACGCCCCTTACGCCAGTCCTGACGTAAGGGGTGCAACGACGCTTTTTGCTTTGTTGCCGCCCGTGCCGTCGAGCATTCGGCAGTGCGGGGTTTTTTTAAAAAAACTTTTAACACTTACATGGGGGGGGGGGGGAGAGGACTGCCGCAAACTAAAAAAGTTGTGTTAAATGACTGACTTTTTTAGTTTGCGGCAAAGGGCCTTTGCCCCTAGATGTCTTTGCATTGGTAGCTGCAAAGACATGTCGATGGAAACTATCCATCTAGAGGTATCCTATGAGGAAGAATACACCTTCCCGGAGATGCTTGGGATTGACCCTGGAACCTTCTGTATGCACAACAAGTGCTCTTGCCACTGAGCTATGCCTCCCCTCCCGTAAACTAAACTGGCACCTAGGCTAGACAGAAGCCAACTTTTCAGAAACACTGCATTTAATTGGCTGCATAAAATACAAGAACAAGTATAGGTGAGTTTGTATGATTTATTAACACATAAAAGGAAAACATTTAATTCTTATCTATGATGGCACATGGCGTCTGATAGCTGCTGATTCAGTTTTTCCATTCCTCTAGAGGCTTAGCTGTTCAGTATGCATCCTTAGAAAAATGCTCTGAAAAGTCCCCAGTGTTTTGGCAGAAACCCAAGTAAGATATGTTATGAAGTCTTTTTACAATCTCTGGCAAACAGTACCTTCCAAAGTCCAAAGTACATGTTATTAAGCAGCCACGTATTACTTAGAAACACACACACACCTAAAATAGCTTCTGAAGCTGCAATTTTCGGGGGAGGAGGGAAGGATTGAAGTGTGAGAAAGGCTGCTTAATCCACCCCCTTCTGACCATTTTTCAGTTCAGAACTCTCCCCCAAGCTGCTTTTTACCCAGTGAGGAAACAGAGATGGGTAGTCAGAGTCCAGGGCAGGATCTACGCTACTGCTTTAAATGGTTTATAACAGTAGTGACAACTGTGGGGGCTCAGGACACACTCCATATACAATTTTCAAACTGTTTTCAAAGTATCATATCCTGCTTTGTGTAGATCTGGCCCAGCTTTCAGATTGCAATCTGTTTCATTAATTCCCCTAAAAATATCTCCCGTTTCACTAGGATTGCTTTTGCACAAGCCGGGAAAGCGTCACAGTTTCATTATAACTGGATGCAAAAAAACATAAGAAGAACCCTTCTGGATCAGACCATACATCCATTTAATCTAGCATCCATTTTCTTACAGTGACCAACCAGACACTTCAGGAAACTCACAATCAGTAACAGTAGGATGCAATGGGAATGAAACAGAAAAACGAGAAGAGTTTCAGGGTCAAACTACATGTACATTGACACCACTGGAGACTTCCCCCCTTTTTTCCAATCCCCATGCATGTGGAGGGGAGGAGATTTGGGGAAATAAATAGATGGAAGGGAAGGTTTAATCCTCCCCTCCCAGTACATGCTGGTCACAATCTAAACTGGGGTCACATACTCATTAATAAAATAAACTAGAGAGGGGTCAGCTACACTCTGCATAATTAACACTGTGGTAAAGTGCCTGAAATCAAACTGTAGTGGATGAAGAGTTAATAGTTGTAGGAGTAGCATCAGTCTCCCAGAGTCAGCCTGAGAAGAACTCTAGTTGTTGTTAGATGTATGTTGTTATACAATGGCCGTTTGCAGCTGGAGGCTCTAAGCTTCAGTTGTGTTTTATATTTAAATTAATTGTCCAGTCATTCCTTAGAGATTGTGTCTATGATTAAAGGGGTCTCTGTGACAATAAACATAATTTGTAGTTTGACCCATGCTGGTAGAACCTCCCTTAGGCTAATCCCTTAAACTTGCCTGCTGCCCTGAGGTGCAGTAGAGGACATTGTCCCATTTCCCCAAAGCTGGAGTAAGGTTCAACTGCCTGTCCAGCTAGATTCTGAATACAGAATGGTGTGGAGGGGATGGGGGTGCCATCTGGTCCTTCACTGCCCTCAGGCAGGCAGCAAAGTGTTTTAGGCCAGGCCAGCCTTGTGTGAACAAGGAAACAGCAAGGAAAGACAAGAGGGAAGGGAGATAGAAGGCACAGTTAAAAAGGAATCCTCTCGCTGCCTTTCCTCCCCACTGATCACTCTGAGCCACTTTGAGAAACCTAGATGGGAGGGTGAAGAAAATGGTTTGGCAACGGAGCAGCCTGACTTCACCCAATAGGAGGGCAGATTCAGCAGGAGAACTGCCAGTTCCTACCATTTTGGAAGCATGACAAACAGAGCATTGCATTTGACAGAAGATGCATCAAATAAGAAACCTATTTCAAGTCCTCAGAAAAACGTAGACTGGGAAAGTGTTTAATTAACATGTGATGTGTTGGCATCAAACATCTGCTTCCTTTAGAGGCATTTAAAATTTTGCATTTAAATATGCTTGCCAAATATGAAGAAATCTCAGTAGGGCTTTTAAAAGCAATTCCAAAAAGCCATTAAAAATGCACGATACTGCTGCTAGAATTTTTTTTAATTAATGTAAGCACACTGACACACAATGTGATGAATATACACCAGGTTTAATGACCCACAGACATGAAGGCTTCAGACTTCTGGTGGTCCCATTCAGACTATTCTGCTGTATCGTCTTGCAGCCAGCTGTCTCGGAACATTAAAAATAAATTTTCAGATAGTCCCCTAAGAGCTGTTATTTTCCATTGTCACAGTTGACCTCATGGCTACTTTCTGCATTGTTTGAGGACTCTTTGAGCCAAACGGTGTGTGTTTTTAAAGAAATGCTTTTGATAAACCCCCACACCCAGTTCAGCTAGCCTCTTCAAAAAAACTTAAGCCCACAATACTAAGGATGGCCATGTCTTACTTCAAAATGAACATGAGATCTCCCATCTAGGCCATGCAATTACAGTAGCCAGAGACAAGTGAACTGGTACAAAATGTATTAGTTAGCTATAAAAATGTTCCTGGTAGTTCCACATGGATCTATGGCCCGACTGAAGTCTACCAGGAGAAGTCTTTAGTGTGGTGGCCCCCGTTCTTTGTAACTCCTTGCCCCTGGAGGTCAGACAGGCGCCAACACTGTGTTGCTTCTGGAGTCTCCTGAAAACAGCTCTATTCCAGGAAGCATTCCTTAACTGACAGCCACAGTTTATTGGCATTCTGTGTTTTAAAAAGTATAATTTCAATATGGTGTTTTAATCTTTTCCCCCTTTTTTATTGTTTTCCTTCTTATGTTCACTGATCTGGAATCTGTTTTAGATATGGAGCAGGATTCCCCTTTTTATAAATGATGATGATGATGATGATTTTTTTGAAGAAACTCTCATCAAAGATACCAAAAAAAAAAAAGTAACAAAGAGAGGAAACTTCAACTGTCCTATATTTAGTTTTTGTAAATGTATTCATAGAATGTATATCTACCCATCAGTAGAAATACTCTCAGGATGGCCATGTCATATACAATAATTATGGGATGATGAAATATATAATTTTGGACTACAAGTCTCATTATCATCAGCCAACATGGTCAATGGTCAAGCATGATGGGAGTTATCATGGTGGGAGCCAGTACACACAGTATCAGATCACCATAAAAAAATGTTGAAATGGCTCTCATCCAAAATAATAATACAAGGAAATATGTAACAAAGTGAGTAAGTCTTTGGGTTCATATATTCAATTTTTGCACATTTTGTACCAGTGAATCAGTAGAAATACTCTCAGGGTGGCCAACTCATATACAATAATTAGGGGTAGGCAACCCAGTGTCCTCTAGATATTTCCATCACCCCAACCAACACAGTTAATTGTCATGAATGATGGACGCTGTAGTCAGGCTTGTCATCATTAGTTTCCTGTGTTTACTATACTTTTATTGATGTATAAAAGTTAACTAAGGCAGCTGTGTTTGGAAGAAATGAAGTGTGAGGGAAATAAACTTTAGAAGTATGGATCATTTTCAAGTATCTGATGGACTCTCAACATGATTATCCTGGCATAATTTTATTATGACATGTTGGGTGTTTTTACTATGAGAGAGAAATACATTGAGTGCTAAAATGGTTTGCAGACTCAGCTACAATTTGTGTTCAACTGGTTGAATGGAAGCCCAAAAGATACGTTGTTGTCAAATATGTTGCTGGGAGAAAACAATCAAAACATCAACAGGATGTGTTGAAACAGCCAAAAATGGAGGAAGGAATAAAAAGAATTTCCTATTTACAGGCTGTTTGGTGTCCTAATCTTCTGTCTAGCAGCTGTGTTCCTTCACCAGCAAGGATGCATTCTTGATTTTTCAGCATATTGCTGAGACATCCACATCAGTGTGCCTTGATCTATAAATACAAAGTTAAAAACATGAAAGGTCACAGACCACATTCTACAAATACGCATTCCAAAGGCCTCTTGCTGTTAGGCAGCTGAGCTGGCCATTGTGCATGCTTCAAGCCTGCGCACCTGTCATGTCACAGCTAAGTAACTCCCTGGACAACTTTCATTCACAGACCTGAACACCATTGCCTCTTGTCCCTCCAACTTTGAATGGAAAGAAGAATCAAGTAATATTTCCAGGTACTTCTAGTAAATCTTCTCTGTTCCTACCAGCAGTTTATAGAAACCAGGGATTAACATCACATAGGCAATCAGTAGCAACTCGGACATGATTTTTGCAGTGAGGAGGAAATGTTGTGAATCCAGGGGACTGTCAACGAGCTCCATCACACCAGCGATTTAGTGCACTCTCGCCATGCCTGGTGTGCAGATTTGCAGCACGGTACTCACATGATGCCATGCCTGTCCTGCTGACACCCCACCTCTTCCCCAGCCTTTCCTAGAATGCTAAAAGTCTGGTTTATTTTCCCTAAGTGCATTTAATGTTGGGATGTGTATATTATCGTTAAAATATACAATAATGATATGATAAGGTCGTTATCACGCATGTGTTTAATGATGACGATACAATAGAAAAACCTACGATAATCATCGGAGACGATAATTTTCAGGCGATTTTATTGTTTTATCAGACTGCCATATAAATATACCTATAACTTCTGTATTTTAAAAGTTAGAGGCTTGAAACTTGGTCACAGTGCTTATGGGGTATGCCTAAGTATGTGTATGACATTTGAGATCGATCTCTCCAACCCTCGATTTTATATGAATTTTTTAAAGATCGTTTCCGTTCTGACAGGTCTGAATGAACGCACATGGCGAGCTGTCATTCTGATCTGTCAGAACAGAAACAATCTTTAATAAATTCATATAAAAGCGAGGATTGGAAGGATCGATCGCAAATTTGGCACATATGTGTAGCACATCTTGGAAGCTCTGATAGTGCACAGACACAAGCACCCCTCCGCCCCCAAACCCATCTCTGTCCTGGACCTCCGGGTAGGGGTATGAACCTCACTGGGAGGAGGAGGAGGAGCCGCGACCGCGACCGCTGCCGCCACCACCACCCCATGTGCTCCATTCCTCCCCTGGGCCTGGCTCCACTTTTTATTTTTTTTAATAAAACTTTTCTTTAATTGCGCTGCTCCACTGGCCTGTGGAGGTGCAGAGGCAGCCTGCCGCCATCCCGCTCGCTGTCCCGCCCCCTTCCCTTGTCCCCGCAGATGGCGACCAGTCAGAGTTAGCCATTGGTCTGGGACATGCCTTGGTGCAAAGCCGGAGGATGGCGACAGACTGGAGATGTGCCCCTTGGCATGAAAAAGTTGGGGTAAGTCACTGACTTTTTTAAAGCGGTGCTTCAGGTGAATGTCCTGGGATGGTTCTGCAATGACGGCTGTGTCATATAAATGACTTCCACCACTGCAGATCCATCCCATGGCTTTCCCCTTGGCAAGATGTACCCCATATCAGAAGTGACTAGAGTGGGCTCTTAACACTACATACATTTGCCAGCCTCATGTCCACTCTGCGGGAACATCTGGAGTACAAAAAGGCAGTTGCTCCATCCTGTTTTTTGTTCTTCATTTCCTACAGCACCCCCTCAAAAAAAACATGTCTACACAAGAGGAGTGTTGCAAAGGGAAAGTAACAATACCTTCTCTGTCATGTCTGAATTGGGGGGGGGGGGAACTGCAGAGATAAACACAAGGGCCTCTCCACGGATGACTGTGGGGGTTCGCATGACCCCTGTACAGCACAGCATTTGGTGATACTGGTTGCTTTTTCTTCAGTTAGATGTATAAGATCTCTTTGATATTCGATAGCCTCACACTTTCTTCGGTGTCCCTGAGTTTTGCTTTCCCAAAGAAAAGATCTTTGTAATGTCTACTTTTGTGATTGCCAGGAAACTGCTTTGCTACACAGTGCACCTTTTGAAGGCAAAATGGTTGTCTAAACCATCAGGCACTGAGCCAGTGTCACTTACAAATACACATCCTGGTCTCCTGCAGATGGTCTTAGTTCTGAAATTTCACTGAATAACAACACTATGTATATTATTAGCTTCATCTGGAATTACCCAAAAAGCAAAACAAAACAAAACTCTCTGTATGTGTGTGTGTGTCTACACACCCACGCTAGAAAAGCTGTCTCAAAAAAACTCAACAATTCTTGCATACATTGTAGCTGTGTCCTCAAAGGTAAAGCATAGAAAAAGGATGAAAGGCAGCCCCACCCCAACTTTAGATCTTAGCGTCGCTAATCCGTTTCTCCTTTTTATGCTGACCAACTTCTTTCTTACCCTACTGTCTATGGGTCAAACTAGACCCATAGACAATATGCATTCTTTTTAAATGGAAAAAGCAGTCACTAGGGAGGCTGATAATTATCAGTAGAGAGAGAGTTTTCCCTCCCCTACTAAAATACTGCTGGTAATTGCTCCGTTGAAGCTGCAGTTTGCATTGGCGGGAAAGTTCCCATTGCCTCCAATGGAAGCTTTCCTCCCGATGCAAATAGCAAACTTCAGAAGAATCATTTTCATCAGAACCACAGTTGGGAGGGAAAGGGTTCACCTCCTCTGCTGCAGTCTCGATAACGATCAGCCTTCTGCACAGCTGCTGTTTGCATTTTTAAAAATGTGCATGTTGAATACAAAGGTGCCTTTAATGTCACATCTTGTTTGGCCTTGTAAGCCACAATTCAGTTTACCTAAACTTTGATGCTATTTGCGTCTGCAATATCTTCGATCAGTCTCAATGGCTGGATTCAGATATCACACCAAACCATGGCTTGTGCTAACTCTATCATAGGTTGAGCTTCCAGATGTAAAACAGGCAAATGTGCAACAGGTCCAAGTTCACACATTAAAATAGCCCATAGTAGAGCTATATGTTATGTCTGAACCCAGCTAATGAGGTCTAATCTATAGCTTTTCCCACCTCCCTGGAAATAATGGATTCTAGAAAGTGCCATACATTACCCAGTCCTATGCATCTGCACTCAGAAGTATGTGCTGTGTTCAGTGGACTTTATTCTCAGGTTAGCGTGCATAGGACTTCAGCTTGAGGGCTAAACTGCACTTAACATGCAATTAGCTAGTGTGTGCTTGTTTTTTTCCCTTTGTTAAATAGTGTAAGCCACCTTGTGAGGACTTCTGCCCTGAAAGGCAGCCAAGAAATGTGTTAAATAAATAAATGAAATAAATAAATAGTGAGCTGGGTCAGAACAGGAAATTTGATCCTTTGTCCAATCAGGATCCTGATCTTGATCACACACACACACATACACACACACAACAGCTGCTACATAGCAAAGAAAAAAACAAGCATGCAATTACAGTGATGTGTTTAATGTAACATGTAGTTTGGCCCTTAGATCTGCCTCTCCATGAGCTGATGTGTCTGAACGTCTGCACAGACTACCCCCCTCTCCTTCATCTTACACTGGCCATGTTAAGAGGCCCTGCTTCCCTATTCATGTATATAGAACAGAGCTTATAAATGTGTTTATGTAGAAGAGAAATCACGTTCTAAAACACAGTGTACAGTAACAGGGTTTTATTAGGTAAGAATGAGATGATTTCACAAATGTTTGGGTACTGGATCCAGAAAGATGAATGTAATCTCGGAATTAATCTTTATTGTCCTCTTCCCCTCTTTACTTGCCTGTCTCTGCTGTGAAATGTGATTGTATGGTTTAATCAGAGTAACTTTGGGCACAGGGCCATTCCATAAAATCGAATTGGACTAGAAGTGAATAAGACCAAAATCATAGGATGGTTTGTATGTGTGAAGGATGTAATCAATTCCTTGCAACTGAGCAATCAAGAAGTCCTCGATTCAAATCATGTCTCTGCAGTGAACTCATTAGATGGCCTTAGACAACCACTATTTTCTCAATCCTCATCTCATAATCAGGTAGTATAATATTGATTTGTCTTGTACTTGGAAGCACTATACAGATGTTAAGTAGCTAGTAGTAGTAAGTAGGTAAATAAGTAGTAGTAAGTGGTAGTAGTAGTTAATAGTAATAGTAAAATTAATGTGAAATATGTGGCAGAAATCTAAAGTGTACTTACTGCGATTCTGATCCATGATTCTATCCTGGATTCTGACACTTAACCTTGAGCTCCTCACATGAAGACCCAACTGCTTTCCCATACTGGGTTATAAATAATAATAATAATAATAATAATAATAATGGAGTATCTGTCCAACTGACTGACTGTCCGGCACCATATTCCCAAGTCCATGAAACCTAGATACCTGAAACTTGGTATGCATACAAAGCTTATTTGGGGTTATTTGCACATTGAAGTTATTTGGTTTTTCAAATGCATTAATTTTAATTCATTTAAATCTCTCTGTCTTGTGTGTGTGTGTGTGTGTGAAAAGCCAGCAGTGCCATCTTTGATCCCTAACCCATGCATATCTTTACAAATGAAAAAATTTAAAGCCGAGAGGCGAAGTTCGAGGGACAGAGTTAGATGGTTATTTATAGAGGTGCACCATGGCAGGGGCCATGCCTAGGGGTGCCAGTGGACATGAATTTACTCAGACAGGACAGGCGCAACATGTCCAACTCTTACAGCAACATGACTTTTCCTGAAGGCTTCACTATATCAGGAGAGGGCAACTTGTGACCTTCCAGATGTTTTGGCCTCCAACTCCTATCAGCCCTAGCCAACATAGCCAATGGTGAGGGATCATGAGAGTTATAGGCCAAAACATCTGAAAAAGCCACAAATTACCTATCCTTGCACTAAGGACTATTCCTATTTATGTGAAGCTGGTTCGATTCAGTAGTAAAATAGATGAGAACAATATTGAAGTAAGACACTCCCTCCTCAGAGTTTTTAAAAATGTATTTCACTCAGACCCCCTCTAGATGGATTCTGTTTGACGCCTGGTTAGCCGATTATGCGCATAATTGCTGAAGCGCTTTATCGTAAATGCTTGTACGCAAAAGGTAATTGAGCGCACAACTGGTGGCCTTACCGGTTGTTTGAAATGCGCTTTACAGGTAGTTAATGCGAAGAATCGCTTGTTCACATAGGCAAAATGCGCTTTAACGGCCGGAGCAAAATTAAACTCGCTGTTTAACGTGCATTCGATAATGCGCATAATCGGAGAGATAAAGCGCCTCAACTCCCGATTTACGCTCCGCTCTTGTAGAGGTAAAATTTTTAATGAGACTTCAAAGAGCTTTAAACGTCTCGTGTAGAGGCAGCCTCAGTCTGTTCTTGTGCGAAAGCAACACTGTCTTGTCTTGCGTATTCCATCAATTTCCCATCTATTCAAGCCTGACCAAAGGAGCTCTGCTCTCTCTGCAGCCTCCCTCTCATCTATGTGGCTGAGTCCAGTCCCTGTGAAGAATGAGGCTGGAATGCTGCTTCCACTCTATTTTATAACTGCATCTGGAACACATTTGACAGTTGCCACAAGGCTGCAAATGGCCTCGTCGTGGCCACTGATTCCTGCCCAGTCCATTATCTTGCTGCTGTCTCCTGCTTCATGTTGCTGAGGGGCCATGGAGACTTGCAGCAAGTGTTTCTAAACACAAGAAGTGTTTCTAAATGTTATGGCCTGGGCAGGGATCAGTTGCCATGGGGAGGTCTCTACAGTGTCGCCATGGTGACTGTAACGAGTGTTCCAGCCCAGTCCCCCAGGATTTCATAGCTGAGTCTGATCAAATTTTTACAATATAAGGGGAAATGAAATGTTTGGGAGCTTTCAGGCTGGACAGCTTCTTCACAAAAGAATACCAACGTGAATCAGTGGATAATATTTGGACCAGAGAGCCCTGGGTCCTAATCTCCATTCTGCGATAAAGCTCAGTATGTAAGGCTGGATCAGATACACTGGGCTTGTTCAGACAACATGCTAAGCCATGGTTAGGCTGCTAACCCTTTTGTAGCAAATGGTTAGTGAGCAATGTTAAACCGTGATTATGTAGCCACCATGGTTAGGAATGATTCACACAACATGCTAAACCATATTGTTTAGCTCAAAATGCATAATCACCGTGGCTTAGCTTGTCGTCTGAACAGAGTCACTCTCTCAGCTCAACCTGCCTCTCAGAACTGTTGAAAAGATAATATGTGGTAAAGTGTGGTAAAATGGGACAAAATTGTGAGGATAAATGGAGTAACCCATGTGTATGTTCATCATCCTCAGCCCCTTGGACTTGAGGAAGAGTTGAACACCTATGTCAGCAATCAACCTTCGCCAACCTGATGCCCTTCAGATGTTTTTGAGGTTTAAGCTTTTCAAAAGAAAAGCAGCAAATAAATTATGGAACAAATGGGTGCTAAAGGTGATTAGAGATAATCCTGTGTACACCTCAAGATTTCACTGGTGTCAAAATAGTGTTATGAGGGGGGGAAATAGAATCTATTGTAAATTAAGACCTTTCAGTTTTAAATAAAAGAAAATAATTGTGTGTGTGTGTGTGTGTGTGTGTGTGTGTGTGTGCATGGATCCATATGTTAACCTTGTTCATTAAAGTACTTAACTGGGGCATATACTTAACACAACATTATATGAGATGTATACTTTCAAAACAATCCTAGAAAAATAACAGAAAATTCTTGTAATTTTTGTGTCATGAAGGCTATTTTGAATCAAATGTTTGTGCTTGAGTAGGGTGACCAACTCTCAGATTTCCCCAGATTTGTCCTGGTTTTTGTTTTATCCTGGGTGTCGGGGGATTTTCTGTAATTTTCTATAATGTCCTGGAAAGATAAGTTTTCCCCTTTAAGGCCACCATTGGCATGGAGGGAGCGAATAAAACACTTTTTGGAGGCACATCATTTCACCACACACACACATATACATACAGACACACACACTGCTCCAATCAGGACCTTAAAGAGGAAAGTATAGGCTGACCATATGAAAAGGAGGACAGGGCTCATGTAACTTTAAGTGTTGTACAGAAAAGGGAAATTCAGCCAGTGTCATTTGTATGCAATTAGTTCCTGGTGAAATTCCCTCTTCATCACAACAGTTAAAGTTGCAGGCACTATACTAGAGTGACCATATACAAAAGAAGGCAGGGCCCCTGCAACTTTAACTGTTGTGATGAAGAGGGAATTTCATCAGGAACTAATTGCATACAAATGACACTGGCTGAATTTCCCTTTTCTCTACAACACTTAAAGTTACATGAGCCCTGTCCTCCTTTTCATATGGTCAGCCTAGGAAAGTATGTCATTCCCAGACATTATAGAAAAGGCCCTGACTGGAGCAGGGGCGGGGAATGACATGATTTCCCCTCCTCTGCTCCAATTGAGGCCTTTAAGGTGGTGGTGGGAGGAAGCTGCTTTCCCCCAACACTGGGTGTCCTATTTTTTGGTTTCCCAAATATGGTCACCTTATGCTTGAGACAGCTACCAGTTAAAGAAATAAAAGAGTCTGCCCAAATCTTTAATATTATTTCATTAGCTAAAGAAATGACTCATTCGTATGCTCTGCCAGTGGATTTATAAGCACGCTTCTGTATTTTTCTGCTTCAGAAATTTACATGGCAGATGCACGAGTGACCTTGCATGTTGTGTTATCTAGCATGCCTTTTTGACATGAAATTTTAAAGCCACAGTTACAGATGGAGGTCAATTATCTTTTACTCACTAGCTTTCCTGCTAAAGCAATTTTAGAATGAGGCTCTCTTCAAGGTCAAGGGCTGGTTTACATCATCTTCTGGCATGTGGTCACAGAACTGCACTAGGTGGGCAATCATTTTCTGAGAGCACATTCATTTACTGTGACTAAACACAGGCAAAATTTAGACCCCCACAAGCTGTGTCATATGCTTGGCTTAGATAACACAATTTAAGTTTTGAAATTCTTCTTCTTCTTCTTCTTCTTCTTCTTCTTCTTCTTCTTCTTCTTCTTCTCCTCCTCCTCCTCCTCCTCCTCCTCCTCTTCATTCATTCATTCATTCATTCATTCATTCATTCATTTTATTACTTTACTACCCAACAGCCAGAGCTCTTTGGGCAATTCACAGAAATTTCAATCTCAAAAATACAATGTAATGTAAGCATAATACAAAAACCTACAAAAATTTAAAAACAATTTCAAACAGGTTCAAAACAGTTACAATAAAATACTGGGATTTTGGGGGGTAATAACATTACCTAGGGCTCGATCACATGACAAGATTAATTGCCACAGAAGAAGTTCAACTTCATTATGTAACTATTTTAAGGAATGTAGTGGTTCCTCGCCAATAACTGCAAGTTAAGAGATAATCATAGAGCCTATCTACACATGCAGGATAAAACACTTTGAAAACGTTTTGAAAACTGTATATGGAGTGTGTCCTGGGCCCTGACAGTTCTCAAAACTGTTATAAATCATTTAAAACCGTTTTAAAGCAGTAGTGTAGATAGGCTGATACTATTGTCAAATCGATTGGTACTTTTCCATGTATGAATAAAGGATTTGTAACAGTGATCCAGTTCACACATCGTTAATAACCCACAGTTTGTTAAGCATGTTTTTGTTAACCTTGGGTGATTGAAAAATGCAGCAAGAGTGAGCGCGCACGTTGATGAATAAAGATGACCAGATACAAAAGAGGGCAGGCCTCCTGCAGCTTTAACTGTTATGGTGAAGAGGGAATTCCACCAGGTGCTGCATGCATACAAATGACGCCTGCTGAAATTCCCTTTTCTATGCAACTGTTAAAGATACAGGAGCCCTGACCTCCTTTTCATATGGTCACCCTACACACACACACGCGCACACACACACACATACGGAAGAAATTAATCTGGGGGGAAATCTGGACCTATAAAACTTCCAAAATAAAAACTGCCATATGTTTTAAAGGTATAGTATTGGAATTAATGAAGTACCTAATATCAGTAGAAAGTGTTATATTAATAGCTACTGTAGAGTTACATGCCATGAACAATGGAAAATTCCAGCTATACAATGAGATTTTAAGTAACTCTTGCAATTTCTTTGGCTGCAATGGGGTTTTCTAACTTTCTGGCTAAAAAGTTAGTGTTTTTTCCTAATAATAATAATAATAATAATAATAACCGCAGCAGCAGCAGCAGCTAGTACAACTGAGTGGAATGTGCAACAAAATAATTGCACTGTATCCACACCTTCTGAGAGAAAAGCATCACTTCAAAGTTCCAGCCAGCAATGCACGCCTTTCTCTAAAATACTATATAAGGCTCAAACAGGCCATCCCATTCAACTCCCCATTTTCTATTATTCTTTTCTAACTCATGGGGTTTTTCTAACTCATCAGTCCCTGTTGAGCTGTTTTGGTAGGGAAGGGTCCCCTTTAGTGCTTTTTTTTTTTTAAAGATGGTATCACGAACCTTTTGATTCTCCAGAGCCAGCTGATACCTCCCTCTTGTTTCTCAGTAGCCCCATTTTGGTTTTATTTGTGCTGGCACTTACCATCGGATTTTCTAGCATAGAGGGTAGGCTGACCATATGAAAAGGAGGACAGGGCTCATGTAACTTTAACAGTTGTAGAGAAAAGGGAATTTCAGCAGGTGTCATTTGTATATAAGCAGAACCTGGTGAAATTCCCTCTTCATCACAAAGTTAAAGCTGCAGAAGCCCTGCCCTCTTTTGTACATGGTCAAGAGACAGGGCTCCTGCAGCTTTAACTGTTGTGATGAAGAGGAAATTTCACCAGGTTATGTGTGCATACAAACAACACCTGCTGAAATGCCCTGTCCTTTGCAACTGTTAAAGATACAGGAGCCCTGTCCTCCTTTTCATATGGTCACCCTAATAGAGGGAGTGTTTTGTTTCTCAAATGAAAGATTTAAAATTGCAATGAAAAATGAAGACATTTTTGTATGACATCATGTAAATGCTGATAGTTTAATACAAAAGAGAGAGAGAGAGAGGGAGAGAGAGAGAGAGAGAGAGAGAGAGTTGAAATATCACAAGAATTCAGATATTGTGAGCATACATGTTGTTTGTCCATATTGGCATAATAGACAATTGTGGTGGATTTTGTCATGGCCACTAGAATTTTCAGAAGATGAAAGGATGTGGCAACTCAAATTCTGTTCTCTCTCTTACTTTGGGTAGCTCTGTGCATCATTTTCACTAGCATAAAGTTACATTCTAGAGTTATTGCATGCATAAATATTTCTTCCACCAAAATGCAGGTTTTCATCCAGTAAATGCAGTGTATTTACATAAAACATTTCACTGATTTGTCAGTGATCCAGTTCAGACATCGTTAATAATCCACAGTTTGTTAATAGTGTTTTTATTAACCTTGGGTGATTGAAAATGCAGCAGGAGTGAGCACGTACATTGAGTCCTGCTGTCTGCCCACTTTTGATGTGATAAACATTTTTTAAAAAAAATGATTTGTACCTGGCCTTTCTACCAAAGAATGGCATTCAAGGCAGCAGAATGGCGCTCAAGGTGGCACTCTGTCTCTGGGATGTTTATTGTGAGGTCCGAACCCAGAACTCTGGGTTGTTGGGGGGATGAACAACCCAGAATTGAAACCCTGGATTGTTCATCCCCCCAACAACCCAGAGTTCCAAGTTCAGACATCATAATAAATAACCTAATGGTGTCATAGGACTGTGTTTTTGGATGCACTGGAGTCTGCCAGAATATTCACAATGGCTTTTTATAGAGAGAGATTCTGCCCAGCATTTCAGGAAGCAAGTTTGAAAGCTCATGCTGTCAAGGCATTTTCTTCATATATTTACAAATGGCAACTGCCTAAAGGACATATGGCCAGAATATTTTAAAATGATCCTGATTCTTATGCAATGGTTACAGAGTTTCCATTTCAGGACCATTCAGGATTTTAGCATTTTATAAGTCCCTGTTCAAAGAAATAACAAAATATTGTGTCAAAAAACAATGACTTAAGGAATAGTTTGCAGCAGGCAATGAGAAGAGAGTGATAGTACTGCTGTTTTCGAACCTCTTTTTAAAAGGCTGGATTATGGTATTCTGATTGATTGATTGATTGATTGATTGATTGATTGCATGTATAGCTCCCACTTCCTCTAATGAGTTCAGGTGTGCCTCAGTTCTTCCCTTCACCCTATTTTATACTTACAGCAACCCTGTAAGCTGGGATCATGACCCCTTACTCATGAGGAGGCTTATAGAGAACATACGATGTTAACATTCCATTACAACCATTTTCTGAGTGTCAGCAAAAGTATACATAAAGCTGCTGGCCACGTTCAGATGACATATTAAGCAAAGGAGAGGAAATAGTGCACTGATGGAGGGCAAACTCTGTGGCCGCCTTTGGGCAACATGTAAGTGCCATCTGTGGAGAAGACTGTTTCCTCTCCATTGTGTTGTCGTCTCTCCCCCACCCCACCGAATGGTGGCGCTGGTTAGTGCTTACCTTACCGGCTGCCATTATGGGGGAAGGAGCGGAGAGCGGAGGAGAGACTAGGCTCCCAGCAGTGGAGGAATGTGATCTATCAATAGGAGAGAGGGCTGAAGGAAGAAATTCCATCCTAGCCCTGTCTCCTGTTAACAGAAAATCAGATTCCTCCGCCGCTGTCGGCAGGTAACCAGGACGCTTGTGTCTCCCCTGTCAGGGTTAGGCGAGGTACCCAGGGTTGCTGGTGAGGGAGCCTTCACAGGAGCTGGGATCACAACCAAGTGTCCCCACCACAGAAGCAGGATATTTGGGACTGGCTTCCTCGCTTGTAAGGGGTCATGATTCCGGCTCCCATGAAGGGCGCCTCAGCACCAAGCCATATCATTGTAGGGATGATGTGGCTCGGCACTGTGCCCTCCTCTGTCATCCAATCTGCATAGGATGTGGTTGGACATTTCAAGTCCAGCTACAGGAGGCATCCTCTGCCCCTCCGCTCCCCCCATCCATTTGGGGTTTGACTCAAATGGATGGGGGGGGGCAGGGCTTGGAACATGCCATCCCAGGGATGACATGTTCCTATGTGGGTGAGCACTTCAGGAGCCCATCGCCTTGCCCGACCAAGAAACGGGCTGTTGGGGCTCCTGAAGCACTCTCCCACACAGGATTATTTTCCCTTGCCCATGGAGCTGCACAGTGCTAGAGCGGCTGGGTTTCTGCCGCTCTTGCCTCACGACTCTGTGGACAGGGGAGAATAAGCAAGGGAGCCCCCCAGACAACACGGTAAGCAATGGGTGCCGCGATAAGCAACAGAGCAGCCCATTGTTTTTCTCCGTTGCTCATTCTGTCAAATTAATCAACTGTCCATTGCGCATCCATTGAGTGTCGCCAGACAACAGAATAAGCAACGCAATGGATGGTTGATTCTTTCCACTCCGCCCCACATTGCTTATTGTGTCGGGGGGAGTGGGGAGGGGGACAGAGCACCTTCCTAGGGAAGGCTCATCAGGTAAAAACCCAGCCAAAAGGAATCTGTATTTCTATTTCTCTCTATTTCTAAATAGCTCTCATTCTTTTGTCCACTAATATCTGAAGCCATACGCTTAAAGAACAAGGAGCATTATCATATATTATTCATTGCCTTTCCCTATTCAGCTAGCAATGAATTTTAATGTATACTCTCCCCCAGAGCTAGAGTATCATCAGGAGGAAATGACAGGGCACAATATTAGCAGATACGTTAGTAATTTTGAATAACAAGGAGGTTTTATAGGTCTTTGTCCTAGAGTTAATGTTTCTTCACTGGATGTAAAACTAAATCACAATAATTGGGGATAGTAATATCGGGATGACATTTACACCTGAATGCATGCTGACTCAGTGAAGTCCAGTGCAAAAAATGCAATTTTTAATTTCTATTGTTATATGTAAGCATAGCCTCATCCATGTAGTTAGCCATTCCTGATATGCAGCTTTTCTACATGAGGCATTTATCATGTGCTTGTCAACTCACAGTTGTTTACGGATTCTTTAGATGTGACCCTCCAGATTCACTTCTGTGTCTAAAGGGCACTTTCGGCAGGGTTTTTTTTTTTAGAGCAGAGAAAATGTGGTAAAAGTGAAAGAAATCACTTTTTTCACTTGTATATTTGTGCCATTCCGCTATATCACAGTTCCACCTAGAGGTAATGTAGCTGAAAAGCAGGAAAGCAAATGTTCTTTGTGTAGTGTTCATATCTCAATCCTGGAATGGATACTGCAACGAAACCAAAAGTGCTTCAAACATTTGCCTACAACGTTTTGCAACAGATACTACCCCATCAAGTAAATTGTTGAATAAATTGCCTCATACCTGAATTAAACTCAAAAAGACCCAGGGATCCTCTGTTGTTTATATTGAGAAAATGAGTAATAATCAGCCTTCTGTAGAAAAGCTATTAGAGGCAGTGTACTCCAACAGTACAATAGAATGGCCAGTTTAGAATAGCTTTATTAAGTCACCTCAAAGATCAACAAATACTATGTAAGCTTTGGCATTCTCTAGAACTCTTCATCAGGCAAGATGGTAAACAAAGAAAAGAAAAGCAATGCTGCAGCAGGGGGCAGGGGCTGATGTCTGCATTTGGCTTCAGTCTGTGTATCCTGTCATGAAACCTGTGTTTCACCTAAGGTTGGAGCTCGTTTTTGAGTAACAGCTGGATTTTATATTTTCAAACATGAGTGGTCAACCATTGTTTGTTTGTTTTTTCTTCCCAACAACCCTTGAGAGGCTTCCAGGTGCAACCTGAAACCCTCTCTATATCTTGGGAAACCTAATTTGAATGCCTGCAGTGTCTTACTACTTTCTCTGTGGCTTGAACATTAGCCACTTTTTCTCTCCCCATCCCATTTGGTAATATATAGCCATCATGACTAGTACTCATTGATATTTTTATCCTCCATGAGAAAGGGTGTTTGAGTTATATAGAACTGGCCCTTTCCGCAGATATATCAGGAACTGCGACAACCTCAGATGGCACATTGGATGGTGAGCACAAATGTGTACAAATAAAAGTCATCATTCACTGCACTTGCCCTTTTTAGTTCTTAGCTTGAAAATGTTGGAAGAGAGGAGTGGACTTGAGATATCCATTCCATGCACATTCAGTGCTTCAAACTTTCCCCTTCAAGTCTTTGCAACAGGGACCAAACCCATCAAGCAAATTGTTAAATAAATTAGCTCATACCTGAGTTAAACTCAAAAAGACCCATGAATCCTTTGTTGCTTATATTGAGAAAATAAGTATTCCACCCCCCAACAAACTTATTAACATAATACTTTGTGTAAAACTAGGTTAACTGGTAAGACATTTCCTTAAATGTACTCCACACCCCTTTCCCACCCACAGTGTCTAGTAAAGCCAAGGTTCATAATATCGTCAGAGAGCAGCTGCTGTTTATATAGGTTGGGTAGTCTGTCTGTTATGTGTCATTAAATCTTTCACCGATTGATTGAATGATTCATTATATGTAACGGCAAGTTCGGATTGCTCAAAGAGATCAAAGGCCCATGGACTTTTCAACACACAAACACACCCTGACATTTAGGTAGTGTCATCACTGACATGAGACAACAAAAGCCAGGAAATTAAGTGTTATACATAAACACCCAATCAATTCAACAAATGCGACGGTGAGTTGTAAAGCATGGCCAATTGCAATAATTTTCATGCACTTCTCTGAAATGATGCATTTCCTTCCTCCATCTTGGCCTTGCAGCAGCCCATCTTTGCTCATCTTATGGCTATGCAAAATTTAGGGAGAGAATTAAAAGCTGGTTTGGAAAAAGAAGGGGTTATTACATAATTATAAAAGATAATAATAAATTATTATAATTGGCAGTACTAAAATTTGACAATGGCATACCTTATAAGAGCTATGTATGAAAAACATATTCACTTATCCTCTAGGAATTTTAACCTTGTGCACTACAATCCTAAAGATGTGTACTCAGAAATAAATCCCACTGGATTCAATGGGGTTTACTTCCAGGTCAGCATACATAGAATCGCAAACCTGGGACTGTTTCACTACACTCTGCTGTGCATCACTTAAAGTCATTGTGCTGTTCTAACTGCTTTGCTTATTTGGTTCTTGAAGTCCTCAGGGATTTTAGCCTGCTGAGTTCATAGAAGACTTGGAGTCAGTGTGTTAGTTGGGGTCACTGTTCTTCCAAAATTTAAATAATCATCACTATTACGATGGCTGTAAACATGCTGATAGGTTCCAACGAGAGCCTTTGATATTTTACAGTAGGGCCACACACCTGCTCAACTAATTTTTATGAGGCAGTCCTAAATACCTAAGGCATTATAAAAGGAATGGTATTATCATTCATAACTATTAAATTCAGTTTATTGAATAGCTATGGAAAGACAATGAAAATATTTCACAAAGTAACTGCATTTCTTGCCATATAGTGGCTCTATCCAGATGTTTTCCCTCCCCCGTGTATTATCATCACATGAACAGAAGAATAGGGCCGCACTCACTGACCCTGATCCCTCTGTCATGTTTCTTTTGGCTAGCTCCACCACACACCACACATTGGAGGCGAAGGTCTGAAGCAGGGAGCCCAGCTGTGTGTGTGTGGATTCCTTTTTCAGAACTTCTCCAACATGTGGACAGCAGGGGGCAGGACTGGTATTGGATACTAAAGCGAGGGTGGAGCTAGCAAGTGCATCCCCACCCTTCCTCTTATGTAATAGTAATTGCATGAGGTGAGGACAACTGAATAATGTTAGCATGGAGAGACATTTTTGCGATTGCCTTCTAAAACGCTTTCTTACTTTGATCTCCATTCACCACATGACTTTGAACATTTTGCCTCCTTTATGAACACAGCCAACGTCTCATCTATCTGCTTCTTCCATGGTACTAATGAAGAGTACCAATTGATGAGAACATTAATCTAATATATTATTTCAGTAGGCCTTCAATATATTATTATTATTATTATTATTATTATTAAACTAACATACTGATAAAATCAGGATGGACCAGTGACAGAGTGTTTTGGTTTTAAATGCTTGATTTTGTTTTGCACTACAGTTTCCATGGTGTTGCAGGTTTGTCATCAGCAGTGCAGAATCTCATGTCCTTGTTACAAAGCTCTCTAAAGAATGTGCTTTATGATCTGGAACTGGGGGTCAGGATCCAGTAGTAGCACAGTGCACCTGGGAAAGTGCAGGCACCATGTGATTATGCACTACAAATGAATGTCATCTGATTGGAATGCACAGGCCTCTTTCAAGTAAACACAGACAGGATTCCAAAAGGGGGCAAAAAGAGAGAGCCAAAAATGGGGCTTTGTTTTCAGAAATGTTATTACTGAACATGAACATGGGTGAGTCATTTTATCTTAGTCCAAATATAGTATATAATTATTATTTCCAAAGTACCATAGGTTTATATGCTTGTGTGTGTGTGTGCATATGTATATATGTACGTGTGTCGCACATACTTTTTCACCATATTGTTGCTGTTCCATCTGAAAACCATCAGACCCAATTCACGAACTTCGTTTGTGTGTAGCAGAATGGAGAGGGACATATGAGCAACGTGAAGCCACTCTGGCTTATTGCTTGTCAAACAAGAAGATATCTAAGCTCACTGTGTCAAGTTGTAATTTGTTCGGCCATTTTCTTCCCGGAGACCCACACAGGCAGATGGTTAATTCCACTCCTTTTCTATTAAAAGGCTGAGTGAACTCCTCCTAAGAACTGCACTTCTCACACAGCAGGTTGAGCTGCCATGCCGGACTTTGGATTGTTGCCTCAGTGAATACAGCCAAGGGCCCTTTCATGGGCACAAAAAAACGATAGCTTCTTTATTAGCATATCAGAAGTGAAACTGTGGTGGGAAACCTGGCAGGCAACAAAAGATCCAACGCCACGCCATTGTCTAACAGGGGCTTACAGAAGGGGGGGGGGGCGGTGAATGATAATTGTTCATTTGCAAGGCAGCAACAGACAGATGTTGACATTTCTTTTCCTTTGGGGGTTGACTCTCTACAACTCTCCCTTGCTGGAATCCCAAGGAATGTTTCCTTGTATCCTACAGAGAAGCCTTTCATATGGAGAGCTAGCAAGACAAACTGTTTTGAATGAAAGCATGGTGCATTTACATACGAACATGGGCAGCTCACACTGAGATGGGGGGGGCAGCTAATTAGATTTGCAGGGATGGTTACAAATAAATTATGTCTAAAATACAGTTTTAATTCATATTTAAAGAGCAGATTATATTCTACTTGGGCTTCCTTCGCCATCAAATTTTTGGAAGTGAATATAAGACTCAGGAAGGAAGAAGAAACTACTAAATTTGATTTCCATACTTTTTTTTTACTTATTTGGGACTAGAGGATGTTAAAAATATTATTATTATTATTATTATTATTAATAATAATAATAATAATAATTATCTCTTTCTCGCTCATGGCAGTTTTTGTAAACGGACATGACAGGCTTAGCCAAGTCATGCTGTCTTTTACAGATTCAGGAATTTCCTGACAATTGAGCATGTTTTAATTATGACTGCTTTCTGGATGTTGGTGTGGATGTATTTTGGTAGGCCCATTTTCCGAAGGTTTTCTATATAGTTTTTTTATGTGATGCCAGTGACTGACGTGACTAACGGAATAATTGTGACCTTTTCCTGTTGCCGTAGTTCTTTGACTTCCATGGCCAGTGGTGTATATTTTCCTCTTTTCCTCTTCCTTTTCAACAACATTTTTGTCATTCGTTTTTGCTATGTTGATGAGGTATGCGTGTTTTTCTTTTTTGTCTATGACTGTTATGTCTGGTCGGTTGCAAGGTATTGTCTTGTCGGTATGAATTGTTCTGTCCCAGTATTAGGCTGACCATATGAAAAGGAGGACAGGGCTCATGTAACTTTAACAATTGTAGAGAAAAGGGAATTTCAGCCAGTGTCATTTGTATGCAATTAGTCCCTGGTGAAATTCCCTCTTCATCACAACAGTTAAAGTTGCAGGCACTATACTAGAGTGACAATATACAAAAGAAGGCAGGGCCCCTGCAACTTTAACTGTTGTGATGAAGAGGGAATTTCACCAGGAACTAATTGCATACAAATGACACTGGCTGAAATTCCCTTTTCTCTACAACTGTTAAAGTTACATGAGCCCTGTCCGCCTTTTCATATGGTCAGCCTACCCAATATATTTTATGATCTGCATTTTCCAAGATTGTATTATTATTATTATTGTTGTTGTTGTTGTTGTTGTTGTTATTATTGCTTCATCCTACCCTTTCTTTCTTTCCCTAATTGAGAACTTCTTCCCCTTCCAGGTGAGTCAAGAAATTCAAGAACACACCTGTGTGTGCATCACTGCAATGACTTTCCCCCCACTAGGCATATATTGCTATTTATTTCTAGTAGCTAATTACGTTAATTGTCCCGTTCACCTTAATTTTTGTACTTTTTTGGTAATTCCTTTCACATTTCCCCCCCCAAACCACCATTTTTCTACTACTATACTTTATTTGAAGGCCATTTCATACCTTATATGAAATGAATACTAAGTTTTTTAACTGTATATCTTAAAATGCAGGGTGTGAATGCAACAAGCACATCTTGGCAAACACATGCATCACACAACTACATGCATCAGAGAGCTAGGATTGGCTGTAGCTTCCTGACCACTCATAGTAAAACCAGGTTTGCTGCCACCTAATGTGTGAAATGGCTCCTCCCTAGCTCCTAGTCATCTCTTTGACACCAAAAACTGCCCTAACATGTTACCTACATACCCAGCATTCTTTATTGTGCAGTTGAGTGTGCAGTTTTAGTGTGTTGTTTAGGCTGAAGAAACTGGGGATTCCCACGGAAGGAATGTTTTAATGATGTGAGGGCAGGCACGTGTTTTTAATATAGTGTTGTGCTGCTCTGCCTCCTGCTCTCTGGCAGGATGACATTTGACTGGGGATACTTCCATCTCTATGGCAATCCTGTACAGCAATCCTGGATCAAATTATACAGGTAGCAGCATAGTATGAAGACCACAGAACGAACCATTTTTCAGGCCTGATGTTTTTGTGGGTACAGCATACTCAGTGCCTGCATCCCAAACCTGTCTTCACTCACTCTAATTGTCCCATCTGATTTCTAAGCCCAGTTGGATGTGGATGGGGGTGTTCGTGGCAAAGCCTACAAACCCAGGCCTTGCTGAAGTTGCCACAGCCACATCACCTCCTAGGTTTTTCTAGGAACTGTCACCAAATGACAAGTACGTGCCACAAAGTTTAAAGATTGTATGGAAAATGGTCCTGCTCTTATTGGTTTACTAGCAGAGTTTTAATTGTATAGAGTGTTTTTTCCCCTCCTTTGTAAGTGTGCATAATGGCAATTTGCTAAGACACAATAAAGTATGTATGTATGTATGAACATGGAAATATAGGGGGGGGGGGTTTAGGGGCATGGATCACACACGGTAGGTATTAACACTGCACTTTCACAGAATAGGGACATTAGTTGAAACAGAACTTATATTTTACCAAAAATGTTTTCAGAAAGAAAATGATTAGTGTACCAACCCTTAGCACTGGACCATTCCTAATAATAGTGATCGAGCAAGAAAAGATGGAGATGGAGAGTAAGTTCAACAAATAAGGAGAGGGAAGAGTGGTAGGGAAACGGTGAGGCAGGGCTGGAAAAGCTAAGTACAACAGGGGAATTTTGAGTTTCAGTGGCAAAGGGTGGGCCACATAAGGGGTGGAATGGGAAGATTTAGAGAAATTTCAGGAGAATAAATAAATACAATATATATTTACCTTGTTGCAGAGGAAAGGGAAAACAAAAGACTGTACTTCCTGTTTAGTCACAATCACCTGGAAACCCACTGTGGTACAGGTTTACCCGGCCTTTCCCAGCTTTGGGACACATAATTTCACTATTGCACCTGAACTACAGCTGTACCACCTTCCAACCAGCAGATTTGCAGTTCCTTCCACCTACATGATAAATTTGTAGGCACATGAGCACACTTCTGCAAGGGGTAGAAGATCGCACTCCAACTGCCACATGGAGCTGGGCCACATGACTATACACAAGACTCAGACTGAAATAAGGAACGTAAATTGCCACAAGGCACCTCCGTCCTTAGGCAATGGTATTATCTTTGGGTGGACCAATGAAACATTGGCTGCAATCCTGGACATTCTAGAGGTAAGTTGCAGTTCATCCTAAAATATTACAATATGGAAATGTATTCCTTTCATTCAGTAAATCAGGCTTGAGAAAGTGGTGCCCTACCAAGCTGAATGAGCCTATCAAGCCCATCACTGCTTAACAACTCCCAACACCATGTATTAAGTCCTAGGTGTTACTAGAAAACAGGTTTATGAAGGGCCCTGCTGGGCCAAAATATATTACTGGTAGGGTGGTCTGTGTAAACTTTTAGAGAGGTCAGTCCACTATTTGAAGGGGTCCCAGAGGACTGTCCAGTTCCAGTTATAAATAAAAACCATGAGAACTGTTGTCTGTCAATAGTTAGCATCTGGACAGCAGACTGAATATGCAGGCACATAGGCCACCTGGTCACAGGTACCTGCACTATGTTGAGATTCCCTGTATTTCTATTGAAATTATATTAATCATCTGTAAATTTGCATCTATGTGTATAAATTAGCACATGCAAATTTTATGCAAATCTGCACCATCTTTTGTCCTCTTATTTGATGATGCATTTCCTCTTTTTTGGCAATTCATAAGTGGCCACCCTAATTGCTGGTGGACTGAGTTCTACTTTTGCGGTCAGAAGTTGTGCTCTAGGGTTAATTTTCACTTAAAAGAAGCTTGTTTGAATTTCACATAAATCAGATTGCTTCCATCACTGACAACACAGAACTGAGCTTTCCTCCATGATAAAAAACTTACTCTGCATCATTTGCAGAGATTTAATAGTATTCCTAAGAAAGATATCCTCTTCAGCCCGTTGGTCCTAAAATGTTGCAACCAAGCTTCAGAATCTTTGAAAATTCTTGATCAAAAAAGGGTGTTGCGTGGAGAGGTCAGAAGAACAAAAGTTAAAACTAAAATGATTTTTTACGTGTGCTGAGCTTTAACTCTTGATTGCTTGAGATCAAAGTCAGTGGCATAGCTAGGCTGTGTTAATGTTTGCCCAGAGAAAATGTTTCATAACTTTAAACATGAAACTATAGCTAGAACTTGTAACATGTTATTCCATTCTGCTTTATTTTATTTGACTATGAACTTCCATGCTGGGAAAGACTCTTTGTGAGGTTTAAATACTTCTGACACTTGTTGGGCACATACTTGAGATCATTTAACAAAGCTTTGCTATCCCTGCCCCTTAACTTCTTTTAACCACCCTGTTCTCTTAAGAACCAGAGTGGTTTAGAACTAAACACTGTTTTAAAAAAGAATGTCGTCCTATCAGTATTGAATGAGATCGCAGCTGGTTTAAATCTTGAGGCCTCCTTACATGTCTGGAAAGCAGACAAAATGCCTTAGGGGAAAAAAATCCTCCTAGTAACTAGAGGAATCCAGGGAAGGAGTGGAGGCTGAACTATGTGGAGTATGCCTTATTTGGAAAATTAAAGTTTCAGATAACTGTCTGGAACTCTTGTGACAATTCTTGGGCTATTAAATGCATGATGTCAACACTTACTTTAAAAAAGCGGGGGGGGGGGGAGTCCTTTTGTTGTTACCAAATGTTCCAAACAAGGAATGAAAAGAACATCTTCATCTTAAAAACGTTGTCATTAAAAACATTGGTAGGGGTATTCTTTTTTTGCTTTTATTTCAATGCAACATGCTTAACTGTTAAACCCCCTGGAAAGTCTAACATTTAGTTCAGTGTTCATGATTCACATTCTGTATTTTTTGTCTCATGGCTACTGTGCCGCCACAGCCTCTAACACTAGGCCTTGACGAGCACACCCCTCTCAGGCTAAGCACCACCACTTAAACACCTGAGGGAAGGGTAAAAGAAACACCACTTCTCCCTCATAGCAGGGGGAAAAGGCACTGAGGTTTTGAAAAGGTTCTTCTGTGACTATACTGGGCTGGAGGTTTTAATGTAATGTGTTTTCTTATGAACTAATAGAGCAGGTGACAAAGCCAAGCTGACACATGGTTTGCGGTAGCAAAATTAAAAGAAAATGTTTATTGTTGTCTACAGTTCTTAGTTCCTTCAAATTCACTTTAAAACCTGCTTATTCCTAATAATTCTAGTAATCTTAATAATAATCCTAAATCCTTAAATCTCATATTTATTTCCTCTTCACACACTCCTGACAAGAACACACAGCTATACACATCTATCTTCAACCTAACCACCCTCTACCCAACTAACTACAAACCGCTCCCTCACACAATATATACTTCTCCCCCTCCCTTTTCCAGCATCATCAGCCACACCCACTCAGTCCAACATTACGCACTCTCCAAACACACTGACCCAGACAAACCTAAGGAGACAGAAACGTGGGATATCGCAACAGCTACCAACGACCACTAAAAAAATAACTGTACTTCAATTCAAACTTGTTTTTAGAAGTTACGTTAATTCCATGGTATTGAACATATGCAGCTGCCATTGGTCCTTGCAGATCAGCCTTTTAATGACTGCCACTGGCACTCAAGGGTTTCAGACAGGTGTATTTCCCAGTCCTATCTGGAGATGCCATTGAACCAAGGATCATCTGCATGGAAAACATGTGCCCTACCACTGAGCTATGGGCCCTTCCCAGCTGTTAATACTTATTTTTATATCATAGCTCTTTTTATATCATAGCTCTTCATCAGAGGCATGTATCCCTCCACTGCTTTGTATCATTTCTGGTTCACTGTGCAACATAAATATTTTCCCCAGCAATGCAGCTGCAGAAATGCTTGAAACTGCTTCCCATGAGGACCCACCTGGATTACCTGGAAAGTACCCCGGTGCTCAGTTGATCTATGTGGGAAATGTGTTCAAATACAAGAACATGGAGCACCTATCTTGGGAAAGGTAATTTTCACAGCAAACGTTGTTAACATTTTCACTGGGCCTTAGACAATCACTGTGGAAACAGCAAGGAAGAGAACCCATGGTTTGTTGTTGGATTGTGAACTCTGGGTTGTTCATGGTTAACAACCTATAGTTAAACCATAGTGCAGGATTTGCACATAAAACAACAACCTATGATACAACAACAACCCATGATTCAATGACAACCCATACTGGAGTGCTCTGGGTTGTTTTACATGCGACCCAGGTCTATTTTTGAAAGCTGTGATAATTCTTGACTCAGCAGTAAATTCTATTGAAACCAATGGGGCTTACTTTCATTTTTATAAACTTGAACAAGGATAGAGTTTTTGCATATTGAATACTACAGAACAATGTCTATTTAGGGTATTTTCAAACTATTTTCAAACATCTTGTTTGGAATGCATTCTTAATTTTGGATCAAATGTCCATAAACAAAAATGCCAAAGCAAACCTTTTTCTATATACACATCACTCCTTAATCCCTTGTTTAAATGTCAGTTCTAAAGGCTTTTGTAGCTCTTCCAAGAGTTTCCTTTCATAATGATCAGTGTGTCTGTCATGAAAATATGCACTGTTGTTATTAGAGAAACTGAGGCAATGGAACTCCTGCCTCAGTTGACGTGGGATCCCTGCACAACTCCCACATCAGTGCTCAGATCTTTGTGTATCTAGGTCTTCTAGCTGTGGATCTTTCTCTTTTGTACAGATACCCGGTCATGGGGAAAAACCATAGCTCAGTGGAGGAGGAGCTGCATTACATGAGGAAGGTTCCTGGTACAATTCATGGTATCTCCAGATAGGGCAAGAAAAGAATCCTGTCTGGAACCCTGAAAAGCAGCTGCATGATCATTTTCAGCAGTATCACCTGATCATCATGTTGTGCCATTCGAACACAGCGAAGGTAGGTTGGTGGCATGGTTAACAAATTACCCACAGCCTAAAACAGCCCATGGGTTCTTCGTGGTTTGTTAACCATGCCAACATCCCATCCTCGCTAGGTTTGGACAACATGATAACCTACAAACAGGGCTTGGTGGTCACAGAAACGGTGCCTGTGGGTACCAAGGCATGGGCTGCAAGCCACAGTGGGTTGGTACCCATTTTCACCATTGCTGAAAATGATCATGTGAACCCACCCAATGTCAACAATGTGGGCTAGATAGACTAATGGTATGACTCAGAGACCTGGTTTGTATGATTGCATGTGCCAGACAAATTTCCCGAATTACCTGCACTGGCACGGCTTGCTATTTCATCCAAACTCAGGCAGTATGGCTTGTTTGAGTGGGCAGCAACCCTCAAATAACTCATGAACTGTTTGGGGGTTATAATAAGCCAGCATGGTTTATTTCCCTTGCTGCCATCATGCGAACCTGCCCAATATAAGGTAGCTTCCTATGTTCCATGTGAGGTGGGAATATCACTGGTTCCAATTATTTTTATTAGGTAAACACAGTGGCCAGTTAGACTTTGATACAGGAAAATGGGTGGAGATTATCTTTTAACTCATATCCATAAACACTTTTTTTTAAGCAAAGAGATTAACATAGATAATTGATTACCCAGGCCAGATCTACACCAAGCGGGATATGACACTTTGAAAACAGTTCAAAAACTGTATATGGAGTGTGTCCTGGGCCCCAACAGTTGTCACTACTGTTATAAACCATTTTAAAGCAGTAGTGTAGCACCTGCCCCAGTCCTATAACAATTGCACATTCAGGTAATTACATAATTTATTTTTTTAAGATTCTCTTATCATAATTCAATAGCCAATTGCAATCACAGCCTTTTCTTCTAGCCTATCACACCAAATTTGCCTTATTACAGGATCTGAAAGTAACTGGATTGTATTAGTAGAAAAGGCACCACCCATGAAAGTCATGTCAGGAAATAGCAAATCATGAAGGTGTAATGAGTGTGTCAATGCCTTTTGTTTTGCTATGTTGTATTTCCACTTTAAGTCTTCCTATCGTCACCTTTCAGAGAGGATCAAAAGGGCTTTATAATAAATTGCTGTGTTTGCTGCTAAAATCCTAAGTGGCTCCCAGACTACAGGGCTCCTTGGTAATTGTGGGGCTAATTCAAAAGCTGTGGGGCAGAAAGTGAAGACTCCTTTTTCTTTTCTTTTTTTAAGGCTTTCCCTATTCATCTTTGCCCATAGTTGCAGGAAAGGATTCATACGATTTTCATTACGCCTGCTTTTCTTTTTGTTCATTTTTAAATTCCTCAGATCCTTATAATTTAACTAGAAAACATACTGCAAGGATTTTTTTCAATGTTTTTTTAAGAAACTCAGGAAGGCACTGCACATTTATGAATCAAACATCTACTTATTATACACACTTAGTCCTATTGATATCAATAAGTTTAAACACATGCAGCAGTATAAAATTTCATCATCAGTGATGATGATATTCAGGACATTTTCCACAGAGGGGTGACATAGCTGGAATTCCTTGCCTGCCGTGATCTGTTGGAGCCATCCATACAGCAATTTAATTGTGTGGCTTGTGGAAATGCCAGTGCCTAGTAGTTCAGATATCCCACAATTAAATACATATGGATAGGGTCCCAGAAATCTGTTATGTTAAATTTTTTGAAAATGGTACTACAAACCCTATCATTTTACACTGCTGTGATTTGTGAAAATACTCTGTGATTTTCACCTTCCCAAACCTGGTACACTCCAGATGTGATGGAAAATGGGCATGCTGACTGGGGATGATGGAAGTTGTAGTCTCCCACGTCAGGAGGGTACCAGGTTGGAAAAGTCTGCTTTAACCTCTTTTTGTATCCATAATTATTCAAACCAGCTATAATGTCATAGGAAAAGGTACAAGGCTGCTTACAGCACCTATGCCTACCATATGCTCCACGTGCGATTGATTTTTTCTCTTTGGTGCTGTTTTCTTATGATGTCAAGGCTACTATGCAGTAATGTCAAGGTTACCACACGTGATGTCAGTAGGATTTGATTGGAGTTAGAGAGGGTGGACTGATTGGAGAGAAGTTCATTTTGGTGCAAAGATCTCATACGGAGGAGCAAAAGCAGCAAGAGCAGGGATGGAAGGCCACATGGTCAGGAATTTTGGAATTTTTTCTAACATTTTATCTTATAGCTTAAAAAGAATTAGGAGTGAGTGGGCACTGAGTGGTATTTTTTAGAAGTTGTCAGCCATCCTGAGACTATGGGATAGGATGGGCCAGGAGTTTAAATTTAACATGAATTAATAAATGCATAGCCAATAAATAGTGGGTTATAAAACCCACTGGTGACGGCATGTGTGTTTGTGTCAAAATGCATACTCCTGTGGGGTGCTGTATTTTTCAGGCAGTCTTGGTTTTACAAATATTTTTAGGCTGCAATCCTATGCCCATTTACCCAAGAGTAAGCCTCAGTAACATCGATGGGACTTATCCGCAGAGTAGACATATATAGGATTGGGTTGCTAAGCAGAACCACTACGGAGGCAGGGAAAGGGGTGTGGAATTGATTTTTGTCATGCTAAAGGAATGACTATTGATTTCTTCTTAAGAGGAAATGTGTCACAAAACTGTGGTGTGATCAATATGCATACCTCAAAACTGCCTGGAATGACTTTGCACTTTAGAAAGTTACATTTTCTTAACTGCTGACTCTGTGGAGAAATTAAGAAATTACACACATCACCGTAAGTTTCACATATTATTTACATATGCTTCCATTCATCATTCAAATAATATCACTTTGATTTCAGCACCCACATTCCCCCGCTAGCTACATATGCTCAGCTTTCATAGTTGAAATCAATTAGTCAGTCAATGCTCAAAGTCAAAGGACATGGTCATCAAAATAAAGTGCTTGGAAAACATTTTAGTGCCTTCAGATAAAATCCACGTAATCATGCCAGTGAAGTAGCCAATTGCCAAGGCATGTTATGTGCGAGGCTCGGCAATCTTGGTTGCCATGGTGACTGCTCAGCCAGCTACTGGAAAGGCCTGGTGCTTCCTTTCAATGAGCCCCTCAGCTTCCCCAGTCCCAAAGTTAAATAGAAGCCTCCACCTCGGATTTGTGTTGACTCCACACTTGCCAGGTGAAAACGCAGAACCGTAGCAAACCACTGCCTAGGCCTCTCTTCCCTGGCAGGGCAAACTGGAAGGAGAAGGTGGAGACATGATGGCATGTCTCTGTGTTTGCGGATTGTGTGGGTATTTTCCGCCTGGAAAACACACTAGAGCCCTGTTCAGGCATTTGGCCTAAAACAAGGAATTGCAGGCCGCACAGGGCCATATGCGCTGGTCCCACCCCAATGTACTTGTCCGTGCTGGCCCTGCCCTCTCAGGCCCTGCCCTTTCCGCATTGAGCAGAAGCTTCTGCGTCAAGGTGTTGAAGCTTTTCCAGCCCGAGGGCCGAATTCAATTTTGGGGAAGCTCTTGGGGGCTGCATTCCAGTCATGGGTGGGGCCAAAGGCAAGGGGGTGGGGCTATGGGGCTATAACACCAAAAATACCAGCATTTTTACCAGCGACAACAGCCTTAGGAGAGACATTCCGGGCTTTTAGAAAGACACGAAGTCCAGGACACCACCAAATGTTCAATAGTCAAGGGATTGGGAGTGGAATCAGAGGAAGGGGGCTTGGCCATCTAGGGACCCCCAGATGTCTGGATTAGCTAGATTTGGCCCGCAGCCCTGAGGTCCAGCACACCTCCTCTATGCAATTGGGAAACCTGACAAAGCTGGTTTCCCAATTGAGCAGAGGCTTTTACTTGTATTCAAGAGCGCACATGTAGAAACCCACTTCAGACATTTTTATTCAATGCAGGAAAGTCAGAGGTGGAGCAGGCAGGGATGTCGGGGGCAGGACTCCATGCCCCTGACATGCATTGCAAACATTTGAACAGAGCTAAAGACAACTGCTGTTCTCTTGGTATACTTCATTATAACTATCAGGAGCAGATGGAGCTAGAGCTGGGAACCGCTGGCTCCGTGTGCAGCTGCCTTGTATGGTGAACCACCAGAATCTCTGATCAGAGCATCTTCTCACAGGATGATGTATTGTGCAGCATTCCTGCACACCCACCCAGGTGGCCACTGGGTTCTCCTAGATAGGAAGGGCTATATAAAGCTTTGTATTTGGGCTGGGATTTTGCCCAAACAAAAATGGTTTACCTGGCTCTGATGTGATTCTTGGCTTAGACTCCCAGCTTCATTATTTACTTCCTGGCATGCCTCCTGGCTCCTGTCTGACTGCTACCTACAGCTCAGCCCTGACGGTGGCTTAGCATGACTTGTGAAGCAAATCAATAGCAGTACTGAGAAGCAAAACATTGAAGACAAATGTAGAAAGATTTGTTTTGAAAAGGATTCAAGGCAGATTCTTGTGTGCACCTTCAGTACAGTTTTTCATAGGCATGGTGCCCTTCGCCCCCCAATAACAAGCACACATGCATTATATATATTTTTGTTGTTATTCCTAGTAACATACATAGTGGCACTGTGCTACTTAAATGCAGTTTTGTGAACTCTTATACTGTAATGCTAAACTCACTTACTGGAGGCTAAGCCCCATTAAACACATTGTGATTTACTGAGTAAACATACATAGGCTTGTGCCACATAAGAAGATCACATGAAGCAGCACATGAACCTGGACATGCGTTCTACTTCTAGCAAGGGTGACATACACTGAACAGTATGACTCTGTCTGTCTGCTCAAATCAGCCATGCATACCTAATAACAAAAGCTAGGTGTGTGGTTTTTGCTTGGTGAACGCGAGTGCAATTTCATTTTGCTTTTAGTGAAACAAATCTTGATTACACTAGAGATATGACCAATATCAACTCTTTCTTGATCTACAAAGTTAAGAAAAATACTAGAAAAAGCAAATCCCATGATTACTGCGATTTAAAAAAAGATAGAATTGAATATCCTTGTTCTGTAAAGGATAAGAAAATGGACATATGAAATGGATTTTGTCTGCCTGCCTGCAGTAATGTGTGTACAGAAATCAATGAAAAAAACCAACTCATTTGACTGCTTGATTTTCCTGGCTGTAATTCAAAGGAGGACATCTTAGAGCTAAAGTACATGGAACGTGGGAGATCTGTGAAGAGGATTTCCTGTGGGTTTTGTTGTCTATTTGTTACTTTAAAGCAGCTGTATGATGCTTCTAATTTATTCAAGGAAGTGGTATTTGGGAATGGGTTGAGGGTTAACTTCCTCCCCAAGTGGAGAGTTGGATTCAAATCCCCCCACTCAGTCATGAAGCTCACAGTTAATTTGACGCTGGCGTTAATCAACACCATTGTTGAGTATGATCATGTCATGTGGGGAGTACCCCCTTGATAATCAACCGTGGAGTTGACTATTAACCCACCATTATCTATTGTGTTGTCTGAACGCAGCCTCTCTCCCTCTCAGTTTCTCGCAGTGTTGTTATTAGGATAAAATGGGTGGGGGGAAACTATTGGCGCTCCTTGGAGAAAGGGCAGGAAAAATGTAATAAATGAAAATTAAACCTCTCCTCCCTAGTGTCACTTCCCCAAACAAATTAGGAGCCCCTGAAGGTGGCTTTGAAATTAAAAAGGACCCAGTATCTTCTGTGTCATAAAAACAGAAGAACAGAGAAGAGCCATTCTGGATCAGACCAAGGGTCCGTCTAGTCTAACACTCTGTTCATTTAATAGCCAACCAGCTGCCCGGAAACCCACAAGCAGAACAGGAGTGCAACAGCACCCTCCCACCCATGTTCCCCATCAACTATGGAATGACCTGCCAGGAGAGTTCTGCCAACTTACCAGCCTTCTAGAATTCAAGAGAGCTATAAAGACTGATCTCTTCTGGCAGGCTTACCCAGTCAAATTTTAAGACTTGGTTGATTTTAATAATGTATTAATTTTATATGTTTTTAATCAGTTTTATATATTTTATATTGTTTGTATTGATGTTGTTCCCCACCTTGATTCGGAGGGAGAGGCGGGTAAGAAATAAATTTATTATTATTATTATTATTATTATTATTATTATTAGGTGTATATAGGCATATTGCCTCTGATACTTGAGGTAACATAGAGCCATTGGGACTAGTAGTCATTGATAGCCTTCTCCTTCAGGAATATGTCCAATCCCCTTTCAAAGCCATCCAAATTGGTGACCATCACTATATCTTGTGACGTGTAGTCCATACTCAAAAACAGGTATGATCAACCAGATGCCCTTCAGAAGTTGTTGGTCTCCAACTCCCATCATTCCTGACCATTGGCCATGATAGCTAGAGCTGATGTGAGTTCTAGTCCAAAACATCTGGAGGGCACTGGGTTGCCTATCCCTGGTCTAGAGCAGGGGTGAGGAACCTGTTTCCCTCCAGATGTTGTTAGACTCCTCATCCCATCATCCCCAGCCAGCATGGTCAATGGTAAAGGATGATGGGAGCAGTAGTCCAACAACATCTGGAGGGCCACTGATTCCCCATCCCTGCTCTAGATATAGTACACTAGATACAGTATGGTAGTACTTTAAAAATACATAAGGGTTGACAACACATTGGTCTAATAGCAGTACAATTTGTTGGTAGCTTTATTACAAAGTCACAGCGACCGCCAGAAGTTCCAGCGGCAGCAAAGGAATGGGATGAGGAAACGTGTCATCTGCCCCCACCCTCACTGGCTTTTTGTTAAGCGCATGGAGAGCAGCTGACTCTTCAGTAGACGTGCCTGGAACATCAAGCCTGGTGAGTGGTTCAAGGCTCCTGTGCCTACACCCCCACCTCCAATCTGGAGGAAGTGTGTCATCAGTGCCGTCTGAGCATGCTCTAAGGTGGCCTGTAAAGTCACAGCGGCCACTGGAGGTTATATCCAGTGGTTGGTGCGTGCATTTGGCAAGAGAATTTGTGCATCTGGGAGAGCCAGTGTGGTGTAGTGGTTAGTGTATCAGACTGGAACTAGGGAGACCCGAGTTCAAATCTCCACTCTGCCATAAAGCTCACTGGGTGACTTTGGACTAGTCACTGACTCTCAGCATAACCTACCCTACAGTCTTTTTTTGAAGATATAAAGACGACAAAGGAACCTTTGAGGCAAAAATGGGATACAAGTTAATGATAACCTTGATGATCCAATATCTGTATCATTGGGCCATAAAGGAGATACTGTACTATTCTGATAGTAAGCTGGGGTGTAAGAAAATTTCAAGCTAAAGAGGGAATGACTTACTTCATGAAATCCCTGCCTGCATGACTGCATGGAGCAGTGTGTGTTCCATAAGCAACCTTTTAAAGAAATAATGGAGGGTGGGGTTCTCTCCTTTCAGAGAGTGTCTCTGAAAGCTTTACTTAGGGTGGCCATATGAAAAGGAGGATAAGGCTCCTGTATCTTTAACAGTTGGATAGAAAGGGGAATTTCAGCAGGTGTCATTTGTATGCATGCGACAACTGGTGAAATTCCCTCTTCATCACAACAGTTAAAGCTGCAGGATCCCTGCCATCTTGACCAGATACAAAAAAGGGCAAAACTCCTGCAGCTTTAACTGTTGTTATGAAGGGGGAATTTCACCAGGTGCTGTATGCATACAAATAACACTTGCTGAAATTCCCTTTTTATACAGCTGTTAAAAACACAGGAGCCCTGTCCTCCTTTTCATACGGTCACCCTAGGCTGCCTTTACTGGAATGTAAAGTTTATGAGAAGTGTTATTTTATTGGCCTCACATCTGCCAGTGAGTGTGAAACTGTCTCATTATACCAGGAAAAGCCAACTGTCATTCCTAGCAGAAGATGATTAATGTAAACTTTGGAAAATGTGAATAACACAGGAGCCACAAGGGAGTGTGTGTGTGTATACACACACACCATTATGCTGTGAGGAGGTGTGTTGTGTGTATGATTATAAATACCTGCCATCAACCTTACACAGTTCCTTCAGCTGGAAAAGCCATTGACCTGATCTTCCTCTGTGTTTTGTAGTTGTGTTAACCAGGCGATTCTGTTACTACCCAAATTGACGAAGTATACAACAATAAAAAGAAAGAAGGGGCTGGTGTTTGCACACAGGTGATCTTTTCCTCATCACTAAGTAGCAACGAGGGAGTAACTACCGCTCAATGGTAGAAGCCTATTTGTCAGTCCAGCCCACTCTGATTGGCAGTGATGCTTCCCAAGACTAGCTGCCTGCTTCTTTTAATTGGAGGGTGTTTGTGGGACTTTTTGCCACGGAGGCCAAAATAACTTGACTGGTCTTCTGTACACTGTCCCCTGACGCTGCTGTGTCTCAGGCAGCAAAATATCAGGCAATGCCATTTCGTACTGCTTGGCAAAGGGTGCTTTCCCTGAAGTCCCAGGAAAAGCTCAATCAAATTATCTTTCAGAGAAATAGGGCATAGGTACATTATGAATCAAGCCAGAACTGCAAAGGAATTTTCATGGATAGTATTCCACTAGGAAATCATAGTACGATGGTATCCTATTTCTGTCCAAAAACACATCCTACTAATTTTTTTAAAAAAATCATTTGGCAAACAACTGTGTACACTTAATAGGCTGTTTACAATGTTTTGAACTTCATCACAATTATATTCTGAAGCCATTCACTTTGGGCTATAATTTTTAAAACGTTGGGAAGGAGATGTTAAAATTGCAGCTGATTGCTAAATATATTTGTGCTGTGAATTACTTCCAGTGAATAATAATTCACAAAGGACTGCCAAGAACAACAACAACAACAACAACAAAAAACCACCCCACGTGGATTATCTCCCTCAGACAACTTTCTCTAAGTAATAATTATTTCTTGTAATATCCATGTGAGAAAGAAAAACAAAAATTATTTTCTCTTGCAAGAAAGAGAATCGGGGGAGAAGGAGCAGGGCAACTTTTTTATTTTTATTTTTTTAATAGTCTGGGAACCCTTTGCAGTTGAAGAATGGGATAAAAGTATATGGAATGAATGAATGATGGCAGAGGCTACAGTGGTGTGAGGGACTGGTATCACCACACACTCCATAAGACCTCCATCAGACAAGTGTTTTATTGTATATGCGATACTGGGCATTCACGGATTTTCACGGGTCCCTTTCACAATGTCGTCTGCCTCCCGTGCACCTCCCACCCCTTCTAGCCTTCTTCGCGCCACAAAAAAATATCCCAGGAAGTCTGACTTATTTTTAAAGACGGAAGTTGCCGCTATCTCCTGCTGTGTGCAGGAGAAGCACAATCAAAACGGCCTGTGACGCCCTGCCTGTACCTGTGCCACTCACCAGGCTACACAACAGGGCTGTCCGCGCCACTCGCACTCAGGGCTTACTTCAAACCACCCCCTGTGCTTATGACGTGTTTGAGAATTTAGGGCTACTGCCGCTGCTCCCGTCCCGTGTGGTGATGCTCTAAGGTCTCTGTGATCACTTTTTCAAAAAAAACTTACATTGTAAGGGATGCCTGAATTCCTCACTACTCAAAGCGGGGTGTGGGGGTGTGGGGGGAGGCAGGGCATTAATCAACTGAATGCAAAGGGATTGGGTACATTGTAACCTTCTATTGATTTTTGTTTACCAGTTAATAATAAGTAGAATCATCTGACTATCCGTCTCTAGCAGAATCTCCAACAGTGGTTCTATAGCACACTGGTGATAAAGCATTGTATTTCCTGCAATGACAGGAAGCCTAATAACACAGTTCCAGAAAAGAGATGTTGAGGAAGTGATTGCTTAAAGTTCTGTACACTCATTTGTTTTTGCGTATAGGAAAGATATTTTTTATGGAGGGAGGGAGATTTTGGCCCACCAGCCATAAAAATGATTGAGTAGGTCCTTAGCTAGTAAACTTACTTGAACATCCTGTGCCTGGGAAAGAAAGAAAATGGCCTTTTAATCACCCCTAAGAAAATTACTAGGATTATTTTACACAGCTTGCTGAATCTCTTCATTTACTGCTTATAATATCCCTCCTGTTGCATTACTATTTGGGAATAGTAATGAAATGGGGTATCTGGCTTCATTGCTTCAACTTTCTGTAACATTTGGTTTATGGATTGTCCTACTCAGTTTACATGTTGGCGTAACATTCTACTCAGTTAATTGAAAATGGAAGTGAAAGCTTTCAGTCTTGCCATCATAGCTGTGCTAGAGGAGGAGAGGAGGAGCACACAAGCCCAAGACTCACCCAGGCTTGTTCACATAAGTCTAAACCAGGAGTCGGCAACCTGATGTCCACCAGGTATTTTGGTCTACTACTCCCATAATCCCTGACCACTGGCCTTGCTGGCTGCGGCTGATGAGAGTTATACCCCCAAACAGCTGGAGGACACCAGGTTACCACCCCTTGCTCTAAACTATTGCTTCGTGTTATGTCTAAGCAAGGCCACTAAGTCAGATGATTTTCCACCTTGCTCAGTACTGTCTTTTCTGACTGGCATCAGTTCTTCAGGGTTTCATGCTATGTGGGATCCTTTAGGTGGAGTCAACAGGGACTGAATCTGGGAAATTCTGTATTCCAAATTCTAAGGCCATGTCTACACTGGGGATTTTTCCTGGGGTCATCCCTGTGCATCCAAATGACGCACAGGGGATCCCAGGAGCAGGCAGGGACGACCCCTCCATTTTAGCGGGATAACTGGTTGCCCAGTTATCCCAATTTTCTCCACGGTCCCGGGACGATCCCGAGGACTGCAGGCAGTGTGGGTGCCTGTCCCAGCTTCTTCTTCCCGCGAGTAGCATGGGTCAGCAAGAGGGAAGGAGCCAGTCTGGGGCATCGGGGGGGAGCGGGGTCAGGGCATTTTTTCTTCTTTTTTTCACTCACTTTTCGTTGGAGCGCAGTTGTGCTCCCGGATCCAGCTTTTTAACAAAATGGTGAGTGCAAGGTCCCTGCTTATTTCTGGGATGTCACACTTCCATTTAGAAGCTGGGGGACGATCCCGGAAGCAGGTAAGTCCAGGATCGTCCCCTCCCTCTACACCCTTAGGTGTAGAAAGGGCTTAACTCTGGGTTATGGCCCCTCCTCTATATAAGATAATTATAGAAGATGGAACCTGAATTGATACCTCTGCAAATTTCAGGTTTTGTTGTGTATGTAGGTTGTTTTTATTTTTTTAATTATATGGCAGATTGAGGTTGTTTCCTTTTGTTTTGTTCATTACCTGATTAGCTGTATTGCTTGTTCTATATAGTCTGGGATGGTGTCATGGGCCTGAAATTTTAGCTATGTATCAGCATCTGGTATTTGTCAAATTATGTAGTTACTAAAATCGCAAATTTCTTGTAGGTTTCTCCAAAGCCAAAAAGAATACATTTATTTGCACACAGTTGCTCATAAATACCATTGTGTGTGTAACTTCCATCAGAATGCTGCAGATCACCTGAACAGTTCTGCTTGCCAGAGGTCTGTGTGTGCATTAATTCTTTTTCTTTATCAACACTCATGACATGACGACTGATCCAAAATAAATACCTAATGCTTAAGCTGTCTGGATTTTCCCAGATCGTAACATGGTAGTCTGAATTTTGACATACTGAGAATTTAGCCCAAACTTAATTACTTAAAAGAATATACTATGATCTCATGGATACTTTAAATAATATTACTAAGTGTTTATATAGTGCCTTCTACATTTTTGAAGCATATATTGTCTCATTACAACTTATAAAGCAAGCCTAAGACCATGTAGTAAGTTTGTGAGAAAATTATCTTTACCAGAATAAGATAATATGGTCTGCAGGCACTAGTAACATGATACCCATTAGTATTGAAGAACCCAACTTACATATTTTACAAATCAAGAAAGAGAACTATTATTCCATCCTCTAAATAGGAAATAAAGGTGCCAATAGCACAATGATTTCCTAAAACAGTAAACAATGATCCACACAAACAAGGAGAAATTTGATACGCTTACAAAGTTGGGCCTCCATTTTCAACTCAGCAATACAAACCTCTGTAGGATTTGGTTGGCTTAGTAATTATTATTATTATTATTATTATTATTATTATTATTATTATTTGTAGCCCGCCTCTCCCTTCGGATCGAGGCGGGGAACAGCAACAATATAAAACACAAAAATCACAACAGTTAAAATTTTAAAAGCAAGAGAAAAATACAACATTAAAAACATCTTAAAATTCAACTGGATAGGCCTGTCGGAAGAGAACAGTCTTCATGACTCTCTTAAATTCATGAAGACTGTCAATTTGTCTAACCTCCCCCGACAGACCATTCCATAGTCTGGGAGCGATGGAAGAAAAGGTCCTCTGGGTAACACCCGCCAGCCTAGTTCTGGCTGGCTTGAGTAAATTCTTCCCAGAGGACCTAAGTGTGCGGGGCGGATTGTACGGGAGAAGGCGATCCCGCAGGTACCCTGGATCCAAACCATGTAGGGCTTTAAAGGTAATAACCAACACTTTATACTTCGCCCAGAAACTGATTGGCAGCCAATGAAGTGATTTTAAAACCGGTGTGATGTGCTCACCCCTAGATGTACCAGTGACCAACCTGGCTGCCATATTTTGAACAAGTTGAAGTTTCCGGACTAGGCACAAAGGTAGCCCTATGTACAGCACATTGCAGAAGTCGAGCCTCGAAGTTACCAGTGCGTGCACTACCGTCTTTAGGTCTTCCAACTCTAGGAAGGGGCGCAGCTGGCATATCAGCCGAAGCTGATAGTAGGCACTCCTGGCCGCCGCATCAGTTTGCTGTCATCTGGAGCGACGGATCCAGGAGTATCCCCAAGCTGCAAACACAATCTTTCAGGGGGGGTGTAACCCCATCCAGAACTGGTTGACACACCTCCAAACCCAGGTTGGGGCCTTTGACAGCAAGCACCTCCGTCTTGTCTGGATTCAGCTTCAGTTTGTTTTTCCTCATCCAGCCCATTACAGCCCATAAGAATCATATAGTGGGAAGGATCCATGGGATACATGTGACACTTTATATGAACTGGCCTTTATAATGTTTGGGGTTCAAACAGCCATCATACTGCTGTTTGGCTGTGTGAATCAAACCAAAGTGTTCCTATCAGACTATAACCTAGGCTACCAATCTTTTTCTGTACTTGCCAAGAACCAGTCCCAAACCCGTCTCCCTCTTCCAAAAGTGATACCCATAATCTCACGTTTTTCCTAGTCTGGGAGGAGGAGGAGTAAACCTATATACACCAGTTGCTAGGGGAACATGGGTGGGAGGGTGCTATTGTACCCGTGTCCTACTTGTTGGTTTCTGGTCGACAGCTGGAGATTCTTCAATAACAATAATAACAAGCCCTAATGACTGAATTGTTTGTTCTCCTGGCATTGACTAACTTAAAAGCAAAAAAACCTCATAAATGCACTTTATTTTAACTCCTCATAATTTGAAGGAACACCAATGAAAAACAGCCATCCTGCTCTTAAACTTATATGCATGATAGGAAATTAAACAATTCCTTTGGGACTAAAACCTGTAAGTATGGGAAGTTCTTGCTTTTAGAATGTTTTTAGGATGTTTTTAGAATGTTGTAATGCAGTTTTAATAATGTGTGTCATGTTTTAATCAGTTTTATGTATTTTATCATATTGTTGTTCCCCGCCTCGATCCAAATGGAGAGGCGGGTAAGAAATAAATTATTATTATTATTATTATTATTATTATTATTATTATTATGTAAATGTAGAATGCTACGTTTAAATTGAGTTCTTTTAACTGTGTTAGAAACTCTAATATCTGACTGGCAGAATCTTATTTTCATATATATATATATATATATATACACACACACACACACAGGTGTCTTTCTATGATCATGAAATCTAGGGGCATGATATTAAACACTGAATCTGTGATTACATATTAATTTCCATTTGCTTTGGCTTAGCCATTACCACACATCTATCCAGAGCACATGGGTATGTCCTCTGATCATATTTATAGTGGTTAACAGCCTACGACAATCTTCCCCAACCTGGTGCCCTCCAGATCTTTTGGACTTCAAGTCCTATCGGGCCTCATCCAGCATAGCCAATCATCAGGAATGCTGGGAGTTGGAGGGCACCAGGTTGAGGAAGGCCGGCTTAAGAACTGAATAAACTGATCAGTGTTGTCAGATAATAAAGAAATCCATTATCTCCTACTGTGCATATTAGCTAGTTTGGGGCAAAGTTCCTAACCCAATCTTTTCTCCTTATTAGGGCTTTAATGCAAGAACAATTCAGTCAGTGGTGGCACCAGAAAACAACAACAGGGGGGTGGGGGGCACAGAAGGGAGAAAGTATATTTCTAAGTGGGTTCAGTTGGATCATATCAGATTTATATCTGATCACTCCCTAAGATTAAGGTTCTCCTAAGTATTTATTTTATCATCTCAACCTACAATTTGGTGATATTCTTAGGCTCCCAAACCACCACTAACAACCACTGCTTCATTCTTTGACTTTCAGAATAAAGAGTGTGCATTTGTGGGGAAGGGGGGCTTTCATTTAGTGCAGTTGTCATTCATACTGTGCAGGAAATACAAATTTCATTATTTTAAAAACTATTATTTCAATGGCCCATGTTTGGGGGCAGGGGACACTGGAATTTCCTTTCATCAAAGCAAAATGTCAGACAGATGCATACTGCGTTGTAACTGGATTAAAATCAATATCACTATGTCTCAGATCAATGGCTTAGCAAGCAAATTATTTTTAAAGAACTATTGACTTCCCAGCAGGGCAATACTGTGCACTTAGATCATATAAGCTTGTCTTGGTTGTAATAATAATAATAATAATAATAATAAATGTGTAGGTCACCCTGAAAGTGAAGAGACATAGGAATAGTCAACAATGAAGACAATATTTTATTTGTTAGGCTGCCTTGATTTTTTTAGAAGGCCATGTAGAAAACTCACAAACAAATAAACCTCTAATATCCTGAGAATATTAAACTGATAAATTAGGTCTAAAGGTGTTCCCATACAATCACTTTGAACACTTCACAAAATGCACTTTCCTTGTTGCAAATCTTAATTCATAGCTGTCTCCATATCACTCATGACCCTTTTGTGGTGAGCATGTGGAAGGAGCATGATTTCTCATACCCACCAGTCAGGGCTGACCCTACTCTTAGGCAGAGTGAGGCAGCAGCCTCGGGCAGCAAATGCTGGAGGTGGCAATGATGTGTTCATGAGGACTCAGAAACATAAATCCCTTTAGCGAATTGATATGGGAGGGGAAGGGTTGCCCTTGTGAGCCTGCAGCCCCACCGGACCAATTGCTGAAAGGGTGCTGACATAGGGAAGGAGGAAACAAGGATTTCTGTTGCAAAGGACCCTGGGAGATGTGCCATTAGTGAGCTGGAGGACTGAGAGGGACTGAAGGAGAAACAAGACATAGCAAGCCACCAAGTGTGCAATTATATGTCAGGAGAAACAGACACACCACCCACCCACTGTGGCTTATTCTCAGGGTGGCTTAGTGTGACATGTAAACTCACCCAATGATTGTGTTGCTTAGCTATAGGTGCTTTCATAGAAGACTGACCTGCATAGCTGCAGGATTTAGACAACTTAACTGAGCAGCGTCATGCCAACACTATGACCCTATTCAAACAACACGCTAAGCCATGGTGGTGAAGTATTTTGAGCTAAACATTATGGCTTAACATGTTGTGCAAACCTAGTGTGTTATGTGAACCATTCCTCACCATGGTAGCTGCATAACCATGGTTTAAACACGTTCACTAACCATTTGCTGCAAAAGGATTAGCAGCTTAATCATGGTTTAGTGTGTCATCTAAACAGGCCCAGTGTTGCATGTCTAGGCTGCCTCCAGGAACTGTCTTTCTGACTATTGCAAACAAAGCTATTATATTCTATACCCAGAGTTAACTGCACATTTGTTCTGAAAAAGTTTCCATTCTGCTTGCTTTTTAACGATGTTTTTAGCTTGTTTATCAAACTTAAGATTGAAAGGTTAGGACCCTTGAAAAGGTCCAGTGGGAATAAGCTGGGCAGCATCTTGAATGGCAGAAGGATTGTTTGATTTTAATTAGTTACGCAAGATAACCAGATGAGATGCAGCATTGCAAGAGGGATTAAAGTTAGGACAAAAAATGGGGCTAAAAGTGTTTATCTTTGAAACGGGATTCTCAGTTGTTGATCTGGGCTTCTGGAAAATTCACAGAAGCTGAAATTAAAAGCTGAAGGAGGGGTGAGGAGAGCAATTGCTTCCTTCAGCCATGGCTAAACATATTCCACTGGATCCAAGCATTTTAGAGGCAATGACGTTTCATGATAATTGTGCGCTAGATTCAGATGTACTTTCTAATGCTAGCTTAGTGCCACTTCCCCCCTGTTTTTTGGATGGAAACTCTGATTCCCTGTATACCCTGCCCCTTTAAGTGAGTTAAAATATCTACAACAACCATCAAAAGGCAACTACTAAACAAACAAAAAGCGCTCATTTGGGGATAGACAGCAGACCTGCACCAACAATGTCTCCACTGCCTCAGTCCAAGCTACATTGGGCATTGAGAAACTGCACAGGTTAACAGTCATGCAACGTCCATCACTGTCATTTGCAACTGGTCACAACAGCTATGGGCACAGTGGGACAACTGTCAGAGCCCACCAGGCAGCTGATGACACCATCTCTTTTAAAATCATTTTAGCAACAAAAGTGTTGGGCAAAGGAACTGCAGCACGCACCACCGTCTTTATTACCTCAGAATGTCTCTGAGTCCCAGGCCTTCTAGGCAGGATCTACACTTGTGCTTTAAAACGGTTTATTACAGTAGTGACAACAGCTGGGGCCTAGGACACACTCCGTATACAAAGTGTTTTATCCTACTTGTTATAGTTCTGGCCTTCATGGCACTTCTCTTCTCAACACCACGCTGAACATCACCAACCGAAGGAAGTGAGGTGGCTGGGTACTAGAGGAGGGTCTTTTCTGTTGCAGCACCCAGGTTGTGGGAACGAGTTTTCCAGAGAGGCTCAGCTGGCGCCTACGTTGTGCTTTTTTCAGCACCAGGTGAAGACCTTACTTTCCCAGGCATTTTAGTCTTTCAGGTTCTGCTGTTTTAGATCTGTCGCTACATTTGAAATCTTGCACTGCTGCTAGGTTTTGTTTTTTGTTTTGTTTTATTCTGCAGTTTTAAGCTTTAGAACTTTTATATTGATTTTATCATGGTTTTAAGGTTTTATCTGCTGTTGGGCAGTATACAAATAAATAAATCACCCTACCACTTATCAGAGGAGCAGTGGCAGGGATGGGAGGCAGCACTCAGAAGTGGGCATCCTCTAAATTAGGGCTCCCTGCCCCCTCCCAAATTTGGGGGGTGGCCTTGCCAGAATGGCCTGCTTCTCTGTAATCCAATTCATACAATCATCACAGCCCACAACAGCTTATTTAAGTCATTGTGGGTTACAGCATGTGCCAGCAGCCATTATGAATATTCAAGCTACGGTGGGTGGTCACCATGGCTTACTGTGACATCTGAACCCAGTGAGAGTAAGTTGTTGCCATGGTTAACAAACCATGGGCTGTTTTAGGGCTGTGGGTGGTTTATTAATCACACCAAAACCCACTCTGCTGGTTCTGTTGTCATGATAAGCCATGGCTGATTTAGTGCTCTGGAATGGAGTTATCTGACCAGGAGTTGTTGCAGTTGTCACTAGGTGACAGCAGCCTTTGAAGAAGGTGCAGGAACACACAGCCATTTGGTACATGCGATGCCTCAGCGCTATATGTGCCTTGGGGGCTCTATAAAATCTCTCGGATAAGAGCCGACTTAGATGCCATCGTTATAGCAGAGGCTGACGATGGAGTGTCCAGTGACTCCGCGAGTAGAATTATACTGGATCGGTTTCAGTTGGTGAGTACCGAGGACGTGGACAAGCTGCTTGGACGAGTGAGGGGGACGACTTGCCCTCTCGATCCCTGTCCTTCATGGCTGGTCGTCCAGGGAGGAGATGTGGTTAGATCGCAATTACAATATATTATTAATGCATCTCTCAGGGAGGGGAGTTTTCCATCATGTTTAAAAGAAGCGGTGGTACGGCCGCTTCTAAAGAAGCCCTCCCTGGATCCCCTGGACTTTAATAACTACAGACCGGTATCAAACCTTCCATTCTTGGGCAAGGTGATTGAGAGGGCGGTTGCCTTTCAACTCCAGGTAGTCTTGGATGACACTGATTTTCTAGACCCATTTCAAACTGGCTTCAGGGCGGGATACGGAGTTGAGACTGCTATGGTCGCCTTAGCGGATGATCTACGCCTGGGTATTGACAGGGGGAGTGTGTCCCTGTTGGTACTTTTGGACCTCTCAGCGGCATTCGATACCATCGACCATGGTATCCTTCTGGAACGCCTGAGGGGATTGGGAATCGGGGGCACTGTGCTTCAGTGGTTCCGGTCCTACCTCTCGGGCAGGTTCCAGATGGTGATGCTTGGGGATAGCTGCTCTGCAAAGAAGGAGCTGCTGTGTGGCGTTCCGCAAGGTGCCATCCTTTCCCCAATGCTGTTTAACATTTATATGAAACCGTTGGGAGAGATCATCCGGAGGCATGGGGCGGGGTGCTATCAGTATGCTGATGACACCCAAATATATTTCTCTATGCCTTCGACAACATCGTCAGCTAAGGATAGTGTGTCTCCTCTGAATGAATGCTTGGAGGCGGTAATGGGCTGGATGAGGAAAAACAAACTGAAGCTGAATCCAGACAAGACGGAGGTGCTTGCTGTCAAAGGCCGCAACCTGGGTTTGGAGGTGTGTCAACCGGTTCTGGATGGGGTTACACTCCCCCTGAAAGACTGTGTTCGCAGCTTGGGGGTGTTCCTGGATCCGTCGCTCCAAATGACAGCCCAGATAGATGCGACGGCCAGGAGTGCCTACTATCAGCTTCGGCTGATACGCCAGCTGCGCCCCTTCCTAGAGTTGGAAGACCTAAAGATGGTAGTGCACGCGCTGGTAACTTCGAGGCTTGACTTCTGCAATGCGCTGTACATAGGGCTACCTTTGTGCCTAGTCCGGAAACTTCAACTAGTTCAAAATATGGCAGCCAGGTTGGTCACCGGTACATCTAGGAGTGACCATATTACGCCAGCTTTAAAATCGCTCCACTGGCTGCCGATTAGTTTCCAGGCGAAGTATAAAGTGTTGGTCATTACCTTTAAAGCCCTACATGGTTTGGGTCCAGGTTACCTGTGGGATCGCCTTCTCCCGTACAATCCGCCCCGCACGCTCAGGTCCTCTGGGAAGAACTTACTGCGGTCGGCCAAGACTAGGCTGACAACTGTTACCCAGAGGACCTTCTCTTGTGCCGCTCCCAGACTGTGGAATGACCTGCCGGAGGAGACTCGTCAACTTAACAGTCTTTTAGAATTTAAGAAAGCTATAAAGACTGTTCTCTTCCGGCAGGCATATCCAGTGTAATTTTTAGACTGTTTTTAGGATGTTTTAGGATGTTTTAATGCAGTTTTAATAATATTTGTCATGTTTTAATTAGTTTTATGTATTTTATCATGTTGTTGTTCCCCGCCTCGATCTAGACGGAGAGGCGGGTAAGAAATAAATTGTTATTATTATTATTATTATTTTCTGTGCTGGTATAGGCATGAAAAAACATCAGTGCATCCATTTGTGGGTTGTCATCTAAGACACCAACAGCAGCAGCAACAAAGAAATGGTTACAATGTGGGGTGAAAATTACTTTAAGGGACACAAAACCTTGATAGTATTCAAATTGTAGTAAGTGCAACATCAGCACAGACGTATTTCATATACATGGCTAACCCTTCTCTCTATAAAAAGGAAGACAACCAAATTTTCTTCAAGCGTTTTCTTCCAGCTCTGGGCTTCCTAATCTGTATTCTCTTGGTGCAAGAGAGGTTCATTAGCATTCCTGCAAGGATCACCCAGTAACCCATTTGGCTGCATTCCTAAACACACTTGACCATGAGCAAAAATAGATGAAATGAGTGAGACATACAGATGAGTAACCGTATTGAGGACCAAGGACCTTAGCAGTTGAGTCTAGTTAAATGGATCTTTAATATAGTGAACTTTTGGAAGGACTGGGGGTGTGAATTTAATCTCACCCATGTATCTCTTCTCTGTTGCGTAATTGCATTAATGACTGGTAGCCGGTTTCTTGCAGAGTATGTCTAATAGTCGATCCAATAGCATCTTTGATGCTAGGCGGTGGGAACAACTACAAACATACTCCCCCCTCCCCTGGTATTAACCTATAGGGGAGGTTATAATACAAACTAACAACTAAGCAGCATGCACAAAAGCATGCCTGGGTTGCCTGCTGACCTTCTTTAGCTTTATCAATAAATCACATTATCTATGCTCCTGTTAGTCCTACTACAAAGGGTATCTCCCAAGGTTATCAAGACTGGGTTTAACTGCAAGGATTTCTGAAGATTAAGAGTGTCAGATGCTCCTTATTTTAAAAGGCTTATGTCTCCCCCACAATCCATCACTCTTCAGAGTATCACAATCCTCTAAGACAGAGTCTAGGATTTACTGCACTCTCGCCATGCCTGGTGTGTGGATTTGCAGATTCACATGATGCGGTGCCTGTCCTGCTGATACCCCACCTCTTCCCCAGCCTTTCCTGGAACGCCAAAAGTCTGGATTATTTCCCCTAAATGCATAAAATCTGCAGTAAGCCTCTGTGTAATTTTAAAGGAATAGGGGCTTGAATGGATTGCATAAGGTCCTGGCAGGGAAAAGCAATCTCTCCCAGCAGCTGGCTCCAAGCCTCGATATAAAACCCAAACTTTTCATCCCAATCTCGAAAGCATTTTTTAAAATCATACAATGCCTAAATCTCTGCAGAGACAGGATTGTACTCCCTCAATGCCCCCAAAGAGCCAGACTAAATGTTTGTTCCATTTTTGCCCGGGAGAAAGAGGGAGGGGAGGGAGGGAGAAAGAGAAGGGGAGGGGTGGAGTGGAGTGGAATGGAATGGAGTGGAAGAGCGAAGGAGCGAAAGAGCAAAAGAGCAGCTATTCAGGTGAAAGGGATCATAAGCTTGATGCACAGTTTGCCTCAGAGTGAAAAAAAGTGGAGGCAAACCAAGGGAGGGGATTAGGTGTGATGAAACTCTAAGGAGCTGTCTTGACGTCTTCTTTGCCCTGGGGTGGCTCCAAATCTGCGTGGCGTCAGTTACGTGATGCAGCCACAGATTCGAAGCCACCCCAGGGCAAAGAGCTGAAAATGCATGGCTGAAAAGTCAGGGACATATTGCTCAGGAGCTGCTCCGGGGGTGTTCCTGGTGGATGGCAAGCCCTACTTGGTCGCCGTCCACCCAGACAGAGGCCGGGGGCAATCCAGCGAGCAGAATGGATGCCGGAATGCCCTGTGCTGCCTTGCCTGGGAAAAGAGTATTTTCTTCCTCTGAGATGCCTCCTCCTCCTCCTCCTCCTCCTCAACTAAATTTTCTCCTCCCCAGCTGCTGCCTCCTCAGTTATTTTCTCCCCCCACAAGTTGCCGCTGCTGCTGCCTCCTTCTCCTCTTCCTAAAAATATTTTCTCCTCTCCCCAAACTGCTGCCACCGCTGCCTCCTCTTCCTCACTGGAAGCTTAGGGAAGGATGGAGGGGGGAGTGGAACTTGTCACCCTGAAGACACTCCCTAAGCCTGTACTGTGTAACTTTTATTTCTAAATAGAAATATAGGAAAGGCACAATCCATTTGGATGCAAGGGCTTCAACACTGTGTGCTCCCCAAAAATCAGTCCCGGAGGATTGGGAGACCCAAAGGAAAAAGATTCAAGTGGAAGTCTACTTATATTATTATTATTATTATTATTATTATTATTATTTACATTTATATACTGCCCCATAGCCGAAGCTCTCTGGGCGGTTTACAAATATCAAAGGACTGAACATTAAAAAGTCAATATACAAAATTTTAAAACATAAAACATAAAAACAGCTAATATTTCCACATTTTAAACTTTAAGCCAGGCCAAAAATTCAGTTAAAAACCTCAACTTAAGCTGTTAAAATGCCTGGGAGAAAATAAAAGTTTTGACCTGGTGCCGAAAAGATAACAGTATTTGACGTAGGAGTTCACCCAAAATATTTAAATATTAAATTACACAGCCCTCATTTAGCTACCAAATTCTAACAGCTTTAATTACTTCAGGGGGATCCTGAAAAAGAAAAAGATCATTTATAATAAGAATTTTGGAAAGGTTAATGTTTATAACTTGTTTCTGCCTTTAAAAATATGAATGTATGCAGTGTAGAATGAGTGCATCCCTCGTTCACAGTTCAGATTCCATTGATGCAATTTTTGTAGTGGCAAAAGGTGGCCAAAAGTAACTTCTCTAGTGGCTCAGCACTCCACACAATTGCTGGAAATTACTCACACTGGACAAGCTTTTATCTGTTCCTCAGCTTGACTCTTACTGGAATGCCATTAGTCACGCTGCAGCTTTCCAAGGGTGAAGAGGCGGCTACACTGCCTTGGCACGAAGGCATCTTGCTACATTTTCTTATTACGAAAAATCTTGACAGCGATTTAAAAAGGGCTGATTTAAAAAGGCTTTGCAGACATTCAATTAGAGCAGAATGAATGTGTGTTGTGGGATGGGAGGACAGCAGTAGCAGCCTCCATCCCCAATGTAGGTTTCTCTGTTTGAAGATCTGAAGAGAGACTCTGGACTTCTCTAAACCAATGATTTATTGCACACTCATGATTTGCCACTCATGGAAGTTTCTGGGTCTATGATGTCATCAGTGACCAGGATGTCTCCCGCGATATCCCCTGGAAATCCCGGTATGAGAATAACCACTTTTAAAGTGGTAATACCTGGGAAAAACCAGGATCTTCTGCCACTAGATGGCACCGTCTCAATAGACATGAAGGGAGGGGAAGTATTAATCTCAAAGCACATGGTCGCCCCTCTCCACCCATGTAAATCACATTGCCTACCACTGATTTCCCCTTAATGTAGAGCTAATCTGTGAAAGGCAGGTGCATGTTCCTAAGCATGTGGTGGATGCACACCAGGAGTACAGCTAACCAGCACTCCTAACATATGTCCCCAAGTATTCAGGAAGGCCTGCCTGCTATTTGCACTGTTTGTTGCAGGGTAGAAAATGAAGCAGCCCATAGGGGTGCATCCATGAAGCAAACCATCCAGCGTGTTGCACTAGTGCATCAACTGCACTGATGACATTGTGCTGGTGTGGATATACACCATGGGAGGCCTGACACAAACCCCATGTGGAGAGAGAGTACAGTGAGGGTAAAGCATGGTAGTAGCAGCATCAAACATAATCTTATCTGCCACAGCAGAAAAAGACACACAGGGCAGTATCCAACTATGCCATTCTGCAAATGATTCTGCTAGTGCAGAAACAAGGTTCTGACCTACGCTCAAAGGGAGAATCCAATTAAATTTCCACTTACGCAACTGCTTGCACAACCACTTTCAGGAGTGGCCCATGTGCTCCACTAGCGCACACCCTGATAATGCAGTGTGCTTTCATAACTGAAAGATTTGGCAGAGTTTCCCTAATGCTATTTGAATGTGAGGAACAACACTATTGGTTATTGCCCACATAAGCTGCATGTCTAAATTGTATTTATTACTTTATTTGATTTTTCGGCTAGGTGAACATTTTATATTCCTAAATCTTTATCTTTTGGTAAACTGGAAAAGAAACACTTATTTCTATGCTTGGAAATGGAAAGAGTCTTTTTACCATTTGTTTTGTTTTGATAAATTCACAATAAAAGAAAGAAATGGAAAGAATTAAAAAAAATACATGTCATATGCTGCCAATTTTAATCATGCCACAATAACCATAGTGCCACGCCATCACACTATACATATTTACTTGAAAGCATCTCATTGTTTTTAATGTAGTTTACTCTAAAGTAAGTCTGCACAGGACCTAGGCACTGAGCCTAGGATTTGGGCTTCATTGCATGCAGGCTGTGACACAACATCACAGACAAATACATGGACAGGCTACAGAGTGCTGTGAGTGAAATTCCACTGCCATAGCAGCCTGCTCTAAGGCCTCCAATCTTTCCCCCCTGCATCCCCAGCCAAAATCTGCTCCAGAGTGTTGGGCGCCCCTCCAGCATGGTCTGGGAGATGGTAGAGGGAAAGGGTAAGTGGGTTACAACCATAGCTGGTGGCAGACTTCAGGGGACCATTGGGCATGGTGCTACCAATGGCCACCACCCCTGCCACCATTTCACCTGCACACTCATCCGCCACCCCCTCCACCAATGATTCTCCCATTGGCCTCCACTATTTTGCCCATTTCCTCCTCTTCTTCCTCCACCACCTCTTTCCATAAAAAGTTTCCTTTTGAACGGAAGTGCAACCAGTGCTTGTCTGTGCTCTGCCGCTGCCACCTGCTATCTTCTTAAGATTACGCCAAATGCAATGCCTGACATTGATGCAGATTCAAAAGTGCTGCCCCTCCGACCACCGGCCAGGTAGTGGAAGCTACAGTAGGTCAATCAGTGGTGGAGGAGGAGGCAGGTGAGCCAGGGGCAGGCACTAAGGGGACCCAAGCACAAGCTCCATTCTAATTCAAAAGCACTGTTGCCCACCCAACCCCCACTTCTGGGGGGCAATTTCATGGTTGTGAGGGGCTGTTGCTGCAAGCACAGTACTTTCAAATGGGAAATGGAAGACTCCCATGCTTCACTTTGCACCTGCCGCCTGCCATCTTAGGAACTGGCATGGTCAGGGATGGGCATTTTGCACCCATGACCCCTTAGCAGCTGCCCTGCCATGCCAAACCCTGACCCTGGGCCTGGCTGCAACAGCCTCCTCTGCACATTTGTTTATGGAAGCAGGAAGCCGTCACTGGATCTAAGGCCCTGCTGTGAATGGAAGGAACTCAGAAGTACTCCTACGTAGTTCACGTAGTTCGTACTCCTACGAACTACGTGAACAGAAGTACTCCTTCCATTCAGCGAAGGATACCTTTGGATTTGACCCAACATTGACAAAGCATCCAAAGCAGCTCACAGATGTGTTGCATTATTCAGAGAGTTGGGATTTGCCACCTCTGAGGTTCTTGCCTTCTGCACAGAGGAGGAAAAAGACACACAGTCATATTTTACACTTCAACGTTGATCAACCTATACGTTTTATTTCATTGGATGGATGTATAGAGATATCTACAATTCTCCCCATTTTGGCAATGAATCTGCCAAGTCATTTTGCCCGAAACACAGAAGTTAACACCCGTGAAAATTCACAGCTGACTGGCTCTCGTTAAAACTGAATGGAAGCCAGGCAGCCCAAACATTACAAATGCCTTGGAAAAAATCAAGCTTATAAATCTTGAAATGTGGCCACTTCTTCAGTCGTAACTCTACTACACTATGAAATACGAAGATCACAATCCAATAAAACACATGCACAGAATCTGTGCAGAAATGCAACCTTATTCCAGAGTGCCCTCTTAAATGGTTTCCAGAGGAGGAGCCATGTTAGTCTGTGTAAGCAAAAACAGCAGATTCTTGTGGCAACTTAACAAAATTAGTGCCACAATACCTGTTGTTGTTCTTCAAAGGTGCTGCTCACCAAGAAAAACCCAAGCTATTTTTTTAAAAAAGAGAAACATTTTAAAAGCAGTCTGGAAATTCACCTTTGGAAAAGGACATGTTGAGTAAAATTTTGAATGTTTATGTGGCTTCTGCATGCTCTGTATCCCTCAAGATGCTAACCAAACTAACTAACAAACATTCCTGCAAAACCTACTTTATATATATAGATCCTGTTAACACTGACCTAGAGAATGGTGCATAAGCTCAGTGCTTAAGTTAAAATCTATTATAGCGGGGCCATTTGTTGAGTGGCAGGGCAGGGGGGGGGAAGGAATCACCTGGTGTTTCCCCCCTTCTTTTGAGCATCTGTGCGACGCTAACTGCAGTAGTTAATTTCCTGTCAGCCTATCCAACTATCCTAGAGAGAATAATTTGACTTATTATGCAGCATTTCCAAGGCTCCTGGGGACCCTGATGCTTTTGTGAAGTTTTGTACATTGTTAGGGAAATTCCCATTGTGCATGAGCATGGAGATTAATCTAGACATTGAAATGAATGGGGATGTTCATATCTACATTGAGCTCCTTGAGGTCCTATTTGTTTCTATTGAATGAAGGCATGCATGGTCCATCCATGGTTCATGGGTGACCCTCATTGGCCCTTCATGAGGCTCACATGGATAACCTACCAAATTTTACACAACTGCTGATGGGGCAGCATCTGGGGACTAGATGGACCCCTTGGGTTGATCCAGCATGGATCCAGCATGTTGTCTGGAGAGGTCTCTGCCCTTCTCCACCTAGGGTGGCCGCTTCCACATTGCCGTCAACGAGGAAATGCTTCGCCAAAACAAGGGACGGAGACTCATGTAACATTTGTGTGTACTATTTCATATGCATAGAAGCAAATTTAGCAAGAATGACTATAATTTAAATAGAAATGCAACTGGCCGCGTCATAGTGGAGATAAGACTGTGTCCACGTGACTTATGTGCCTGCTCAGTCTGCTAAGTAGTGATGGGCAACTTCCAGGCCCCTGGGCTACCTTCTTATCATCTTTTCCTTTAAACCAGAGCTGGACTGGATAAGTCTTCAAACAGACACCATACAGAGTTTTTTTCAAGTAGAGGAATGTTTTCTGCTTCAAATAGAAAACTGTTAAGTAGGACATACGGCCACCCTATCGCCACCCCATCAGAGAGAGGCTTTCAAAGCCAGGATTGTGATGGCTCTCACTGGCTGATCCCCACTTTTAAAGGTGTCTTGCAGAGATGCTGAGATGAGGGAAGAATGGAGGGTCTGCATTTCAGAATGGGGTTGGGGGTGTGAGGGCGAAGGCTCATGCGCATGCAAGCTCCAACTCACTACCCATATGGGCAAACCACCTAGAGATTTCTATACTGCCATTGGGTGGCATAAAAATTTAATAAATAAATATGGCCCTCAAGGGCCAAGAAGTGGCTCTCTGAATTAATGCTATAGCCTACAGAGTACATGGCATGAAGACAAACACTGGGCTGGTAGGGGTGGGGGAGAAAATCTGTGACATTCAAGTCAGCTGAACACTGAGAGGATCTCCTAAAACTGAAAGCGTCTTCTAAAAGGAGCTATGAGGTGATTTACAACTGCAATAAATGTTTTGAAAAGCCATTCCTTTAGAGCAACAGCTACCGTAAGAGCTGCCAAGACATGGATACAGAGAAATGGTTTCTTGTTAATAATCACATTTTGAATATAGGAGTATGAAAATGTGGCCATTACTGCACCGTGTTGTAGAGTCGGTGGCCATTTCTAGAGAATACACAACCTGGAATGTCTTCATAACCTCTTGGTCTGACTGCTGCAATTTTTGTCATGTAAGCCTACCCTTGCAGGTAACTCATAAGCTTTAGTTGGCACAGAATGTGGCAGCTTCCCTCTTGGCAAATGTAAGAAAGCAGGCTTCTAGTCCCAATTCAAGATGTGTGTTTTTAAAAATAATAATAATAAAAAACTATAAAACCTAGGCCCACCTACCTCAGCAACCACTTCCCCCTTATGTCCCTTTCTAATTAAGATCACCTTTAGGGAGATTGCTTCGTGTAAAGTGTCTTGGCAAAAGCAGGCCCTTTACTGTGGTGGCCTTGAGGCAATGGAGCAGTCTCTTAGGGACAGCTCACACCAGCACTTTTCTCATAAACTTCAGGAAGGGGGGGGAAGATTCCTCTTTTTCAGGGGTGCTTCTAGACGATGTTTTAACTATGCAATCGCCCTGCCTCATTCACAGAATTTTACACCCACTTGTAATCCCCCTGTGCTCCCCCACCCCACCCCACTGCTTCTTCTGACTTTTTTTTCTTACTGCAGAAACTCCATTAAGGAGGGAAACACAGGCACTATGCCTTCTGATTGTTAGCACTGGGACCCCTCCATCTGGAAATACCCACACTGCAGTGGTTGATAGTGGAGGATACTAGCAGGTACTATATTACACTCATTTCATGGTGGTGCTGTTTTTATGTTTTTGTGACTTTTATTGTCTTACCCTCCCCCCTTTTTTGAGCGAGGTCAGATGGCAGAAGAGCTGGGGTGATCTTGTTCTCACCGAAAAGGTCGGTGTAAGTCCCTGCTTTTTTTTCTGCACAGCTTCGCAGGAAAGCCCCATGGTGGCTGCAAGTCTGCGGCTGTGTCATATAACTGATGCAGAGCAGATTCGCAGCCATGGTGGGGCTTTGGGTGCATATAGACAGCCCCCTTGACTCCTGAAGAGGCTTGGAGAATCTCCTCCCCAGTTTCCTGTGTTGGCTTGTACATTTCTGGTCCTTCGTCTTTGGATTCTGATTGACCCCCTGCAACCCCTTCCCCCACACTAAGGAAAACAGGCCTCATCCTGACACAGAGGGAGCAGGCCCCTAGAAGCTGAATAATCCAAGGCCCACAATTTATGAAAAAAAATGGTCCGGGAAGCCTCTCTCTCCCAGCATACAACCTGTGGTCTATGTGTATCCCTCCTCCCATTTTGTTTTTAGTAATGGTCTCTCCCATTTAGACATATAAAAAAGAAAGCCAAACAGAAAAATGGATGGTATGATAACCCATGGTCTATTTTCCATGATAACTTAATTTTGTGCTTTAAACTGACTTAAACATGTTTTAGGAATAATTAAAGTATGGACATTTTCAGAGGCTACAGCATTTCTACTCCCCCTGCATCCAGGCACCATTCAGTTTCCAGGGGTAAAACAATCTTCTCCAACATGTCCACTTGCTTGGGGAGAAGGTCACCTGTGAAATTTGTGAAGAACATGGGGGTACAGCCACTTCTGTCACAAGGCATGCAGTTGGGCTCAAGAATCCCTCAATGGTACAGGTGTGTCAATCTATGACTAGGGTGAGTAAACGCAATACAGAACGGCACTCCTCAACCATTAGCAGTTGTGTAGAAGAGGCATTTTTTTCCAAGTGCAGCTTTGTCACATCATAGTGATGTAGAAATGAGAAAAGCTGCCCCTGCTGCCATTTTCTAACCTAGGCCACTATTACAATAGGGGTGTGGAACCTCAAGCCCGGGGGCCAAATGAAGCCCTCCAGATCCACTTCCCTTAACCATATACCATTTCTCCCAGTCACCATTCATTTGGTGGTTTCCTAGCTTTTGTGCAGTCTTTTCCCCATTCTAAAAGGCTGACATTCTTCTGCTAAGGCTTAGTTACTGCCAGGAAGAGCTTGAGGCTACAATATACTGGCATTTTTGCCCCAGCCCCTTCTGTTTTTGCCCCACCACCACTGGAATGCAACCTCTGAAAGCTTCCCCAAAATGGAATTTGTTTCTTGGGCTGCAAATGTTCCCCTGCATTAAAGGTATAGGCGCTCCCATTCTTTGCTGCATCTCGCCTGTCCACATGTCCAATCTCATCTACACAAACAGTTCCATTAAAATTTGGGCAAATCCTGTGGGATCAGGCCTAAAAGTATGACAGTCGGTTTCATTTCTACCCAGCATCTTCACATACAATAAGATTATTATGGGAAGAGATTAAAGCGAAAATGTTTCTGATTTAATTTAACTTTGTACATCTTATAGCATTTCCTGTATAGACAGCTTAATGCTTCGGTTAACCAGGTTTCACAGACAAGATACTAGCAAAGGAAACTGAAAAAGAGGAAATGAGACAGCAAGCAGGTGTACATACACAAAGCACAACAAGAAGGCTTCAGTATATTGGAATCTCTTTAAAAATTAACTACTAAACTACTATATATATATATATATATATATATATGATTCGTTTATTTAAAGGAAACCATTCATGTGTTGCTTTTTTTACTAGAGTCCTTTAGTGCTACTGAGGCATTGCATTTCCATACGTGCAACTGAAATGGAGGTTCATTCCATAGAGCTCTTAATACATTGCCATTCTACCCAGTGGTGCCCTTCAACATTGCTAAGATCCTTCTATAACGTTTTTACACACAAGTAAATTCTATTCACAAAGGTCCTTTCCATTGTTAATTGAAAACAGCTGTTTGTAGGTCATGCCCATTTTAATGCTTACTGGTGAGCGCAGCTGAAGTAGTAGTGACTCTTTAGTGAGAAAAAGATGCAGTGTAAACTATGGTTTGCCTGCCTGTTTAGAAGGCAAACCATCACTTGGATTCTAGATTCCAAGCTTCTCTAAACGAGTGATTTATAGCACATGCATAATTGGCCACTCACAGAAGTTTGCGGGTTCATTACATGATGTCCCCTGGAAATTGCGGGTTTAAAATACCTAGAGATAATGTGGGAATATCTGGGAAACTGCACCATCTCCCAATGTGTAATCTCGGCATTGTGCTATAATTACGCCACTAGATGGTGCTGTCTCATTCTAGTGAATGGAGCACATGTGTCATTGGCCCTTTCCACACCAGGCTTCTTGCCTGGGTTGGCCCCCGGCTGCTCCTTGTGTGTCCAAATGACACACAGGGAGTCCCGGGGATGGGGGGCAGACACGGGGGGTTTCCTGGTTCTCAGGAACCATAAAAATCCCAATTCTTCCGCGGTCCCGGGAAGTTTCCAGGACCACGGTAGAATGTGCCCTGAGCACAGTCGTGCTTACTCATGAGTAAGCGTGGCTGCAAACTGGGCATGGAGCCACACTGCATGGCTTCATGCCTAGCAGGGGAGGGGGTGGCACCAGTTTTTTTAAACTCACATTTTCGCTGGAGCGCAAGAGCGCTCTTCCTCGGTGAAAAACAAAAAAAATGGCAGGCGTGACATCCAAAGACCCAGGACATCGTGCCCATGATGTCGCTTGAGCGCGTTGATCCCGGAAGCGATTACTTCCGGGATCACTCATGCTGGGCCCACTACACCCCGTGGTGTAGAAAGTGCCATTGTCAGATGTGCAGAATTTTCAACCTACCACCTATTAATCCTCACTTTCATCAGCACACCTCGTGTATAGGCTCCTCAGGGCCAGTGATGTAGAGGTAAAGTTTGATGTGCAGATTTTCACCATAGCCACGCCCCCAAAGAGAAGCCCCCAAATGCAGCCAGCTGCACTGTTTCATAACAGCAAACCAATTCTAGCAGTTTTCACCTCTACCAGGTGCTTTGTAAAGCTAATGGGTCTTAATCACCCATTCAAGACAAAGTCACACCCAAATACTTGGAATTACAATTGGAAACAATACAGAAATGTAAAAATTAATTAATTAATTAATTAATTAAATTTTGTTGCTGGGAAAATTTATTTTCCCTCTGTTACTGTGAGAATTGCAGCTAAGCTCAGAGGAAACAGTATTCTGGTTGGGGTAGAAGATTATGGCCATTATCATACGCACAGTTTAATGCACACCCACCTTGACTTTGCTCCACTTCTTCAACGCTGGACTCACATGACGTCATCCCCGTCTTGCTGTTCTCTCGCCCTGAGGTCACAGTTTTTACTTTCTGTTTCGATGTATCCCTGAGCGGGCAAAGTCCGAAAGGCACAGGCAGGTATTGCAGGTATCACAGCAATACCAATCAGGTGTAATTCAAAACACTAGACTCGCATAGGAAACGGAGGGGGAACTCGCAGAAGCAAACCGAGGGAAAACAATGTAGGTGTGATAAAGGCCTATGTCAGTGTGCCTGCTAATCAAAAAGTGCCGGTGCTGAATACCTGCAAGACACCTTAGCTCCTTCTGTTCACAGGTGTATTTAATATGTCAATAACTCAGTTGTCTGATTATCCCTCATGTGGACCATCCAATGGTATATACCAAAAATGCCTAAATTTTATATGGGATGGTAGACCTCACAAGTTATTCACCAAAATATATAGTAGATGTTTTTAGGAAGTTGGGCTTGCTGCCATGCCCATGGAAAATGCATACATGGAAACCTTGTGAGCCCAAAGGTGCGCCCTTATCCCTTGCATAAATGGGAGCTGGCAAAGAGAGATGCAACATACAGGGAGAGGAAACACTACCTTCCATTAGCAGATATATGAATATACCTGGGAAAGGTGAAAGTTTCATACTTCTTTTTCAGGAGATGTTGCTAACAGTTAAGTACAACTCAGGAAGTGCATAAAACAAAGTGTGTGTGTTTCTTTAAACATACCTGCATCCCTTCTGCTCTCTTATCTCAGGGCTGATATGACACTACCTGTTTGGTAAACCATGTTTTGGCAATCAGGCACCGTTGCATCTGCTCCATGTCTGTGTATGTCCTGTTGTGCTAAGTCATTTTTTGGCTCTTGTCCCCACAGTCAATATATTCCCTTCGTGTCACTGAGTTATCCTACCTGTCTGCTTTTTTCACTCTCTTACTTAATTTCAGAGACACTGATGCAGTTCCAAACAAGTTGATGAGTATAATTGTGAAGTTACTAGCAAATGTACTTACTACTTAGTCTACTTGGTGGTTGACCTACCAGGACCACCTCCTTGGATTAGATTATATTTGGCTGACAACATTCAGCCAAAGGCATTAATTGCCTCAACCTCTTTAAACTGTAAAAGAGCTTATTTAGCAGCTTAAAATGGGATCCAGATGCACTCACTTGCCATTTGTCTTGGTTGCTTTTAGAGACCAAGAAAAGAGGTACTCGGCAATAACTTTTTTTGTGTGCTTCATGGCATGAGTCCAAGGTAAACTTGCATATAAAAATAATACTGAAGAGTTAATTATTTTGTGCTTTCAGCCAACTGAGCTGTTTGTGCCCGTAACATTGTCTGCATGTTTTATAACTACAGAATCTTTCAAAAATGAGACAATAATAAGACTAACAAATAAATGCTAAATCACTATGATCAACTTTTGGGGGACTCATTTGTTTCTCTTTCACAATATTTGGCTAAACCCATGGGAATGGCTTGAATAATATTCTAATTATTGACCCTTGTTTGTTCCTGTGGTAACAGTTACACTACCTAACTATTCCAAGTGAAAAATATGCCAATTTGCCCGGTGTAGTTAATTAATTCCAGTGTCTGTTGTCATAAGTCACTAAACGCAGTTGCTGTTGCCTTTCTTAATTTTTGTTAACACATTTTAACTGGGTGGAAAAGAAGTTGTGAGCTCTCTATTGGGAAACTCAGCCTAGTGTCATTTACACCCCTTAAGGGTGGAACCATCAAACCATTTCAGATGTTGATATTAAAATACGTCAACGAAACAACATTCATTTCTTCTGCAGTACACTGCATAGGAAAACAATAATTATTTGGATTTCTGTATGAAATGATATTGCAATCCAATGGCCCTCAGACCTAAAACCCTTTACGATGATGGCTGCAGTTGCTTTTCCTTAACATTTGTCTCTGTCCTTTTTCCCCTTCTCCTTTTGTTATTCTGTGTCCCCCACCCTTCCCTTTAATTTAATGTAAGTGGTAGTTAGCAGCTGACTTGGACAGCTGACATCCTAAAATAACATTGCCATGGGGAAAAGGCGAGTCTGTGACAATGGCCAACAAATATGAATATAAAATTGTGTTAGAAAAGGAAAAAATGAAGAGATGACAGGGAAAAGATGGGTTGGAGGTGAATACACCAAGGGGTTGTCTATACACGGGGAAAGCCCCATGGTGGCCCTGTGGTGGCACAGTGGTGCTTATACAATGCAGCAGCCACTGTGGAGCCATCCTGGGGCTTTCCCAGAAGCTCCAAAGTAAAATAAATCAGGACTTTCTCTGACTTTTCTTCCAGGAGTGAGGCAAAGACAGCGTTTCCGCCATCTATCGCTGCTCTGGATTCGTGGCAGAGGCGTGGCCGGGCGGATGGCACCCCCTGATTGGTCGCCGTCTGCCCAGGCAGCAGGGAGGGGAGAGGGGGCAAGACAAATGACCGCCAGAATACCCCCGTGCTTCCTTAGGCATGGGGAGAAGTAAAGTCCTCCGTTGCTTTGGCAAGAAAAGCTAAGGAGGGGAAGCCAGGGAGGGACGGGCAGTGGTGGCATGGGCAGCAGCAGTGGCAGCACGGGTGGCGTCTGCACCCCCTCCTTCAATGTATGTAAACCCTGCGCTTGCTCCTTGGCATAGGGACAACCTACAGGAGCAGGTCTCAAGGTGCCAATGCATCATCGTCAAGACAGACCCCAGATTGTATTCAGTGGATCCTGGAGCTTGCTAAATAAATTGAAAGAAGCAGTAAAAAAATTAATAGATTGAAAAATACAGACATTCCAGTCAGTCCACCTGAAGTAACAGCTAGGGATGCCTAGAAGGTTTATGGGGCCTGGGGCAGATGTGATGCTGGGGGTCCTGCTGCTGCCCCTACAAGGACCCATGCACATGTGAGGCTCCAAGGAGAAATGGGGCAGGAGCAGGGCAGGGGCCAATGATACGCACAAGAGCTGAGATGGGGGGGGGGTTGCTTTGGGGCCTCTAGGGCAAATTGGCCCAGTTGTGTTCCTTCTGCTCCCACCCCGCATAACCCCAATAATGACGTACTTCACTAAAATTTGGAAATGAACCCTAACTTACTAGCTGGTCCTTTTACTAAAGTAAAGAAAACAACAGTCCACAACTAGGGTTGTGCAAATCACCCAAACTCAAGCTTGGCAAGATTCTCCAAATGCCACTCCAAAGCTTGTTCCAACCCATGTGCATATCAGAGTGTGCACTTTCTTTTCGCACAAATGTGTGCGTATTTTCATGGAGATTTTTCCAAATGTGTGCATCAACTGTCCATTTTTTTAAAAATGTACACATTTTTCTCTCATTGATTAAAGCACGTTTATGCACATTTTTCAGAAGTTTGCATTTTTCCATGTACATTTGTGTATTCCAAAAACTGCATTGCAAGTTTGGAAATTATGGGCTTCAACTGCAGCTTGTGTTCGAATCTATGTTCAGGTCCAGGAGGTGCAAGCTGAGTAAATGTTGTTCAAAATCAAAATGAAACCAATTTCTCATATGTCCCTACCCACAACTACTTATGGCCATGTATTCCCGCTCTCAGAAAAAATGTAGGAAATCTACGTCTGGGAAATTCTGGTTTATTCTTCATTATAATCCAACAATATGCACAGAATTATTCAGCACTGCTAAAGGGAGCATGCCCACATGGAATAGTTGGCTGTTTTGTCTAGGAAAAGGGCATTTGTAGAAGCTAGGAATGTTACTTGCTAGTCCCTACAGTTTATGAGCTCCATCACACCAGTGATTTAGTGCAGTCTCGCCATGCCTGGTGTGCGGATTTGCAGCACAGTATTCACATGACGCCATGCCTGTCCTGCTGAAACCCCACTTCTGCCCCAGCCTTTCCTAGAACACTAAAAGTCTGGATTATTTTCCCTAAGCGCATTTAATGAGCCCTAAACCTCAGTGTGTCTTTGGGGGCATCGAGGGAGTACAATCCTGTTTCTGCAGAGATTCAGGCATTGTATGATTTAAAAAAATGCTTTAGAGCCTGGGATGCAAGGTTTGGGTTTTATATTGAGGCTTGAAGCTGGCTGCTGGGAGTGATGGCTTTTCCCTGCCAGGACCTGATGCAATCCATTCAAGTCCCCAGTTCCTTTAAAACTACACAGAGGCTTAGGACACATTAAATGCGCTTAGGGAAAATAATCCAGACCTTTAGCATTCTAGGAAAGGCTGGGGAAGAGGCGGGGTGTCAGCAGGATAGGCATGGTGTTATGTGAGTACCATGCTGCAAATTCGCACACCAGGCATGGTGAGAGTGCACTAAATCGCTGGTGAGATGGAGCTCTATGTTTAAGATGGGGAAAAGTATGAGCAGCCTTAACCCTGTAAACCAGGGCTTCCCTCCCTCACATCACTTTTATAATGTGGATATGACCACAACTGCCTCCTCTTCCAGCAATGTAAACTGAAAGGTTATTTGTCTCCAAAAGTAGATGCAGTGATTAACAGCCTCATGTAAAACTAAAGCCATTCCCTTTCCATCAAATTCCATTTTATGCTCTCCTCTCTCCCTCCACCAAAACCATTCCCCAACCCACCTACAAACCAACAGGAACACCAACGCCCCCCTCTCTTGTGCTAAGTGAATTGTCATGTCTCAAGCACAGTTCTTTTCTCTTATCTTCCTTAGCATCCCCCATACCCACTTACGTGGGAATAAGCACTATTGAAGTCACGAGGTTCACTTTTGAGCAAACATGTATAGGATTGTGTTGTCAGCTTCCTAGTAGTTTTTTGAGGAGCAGAAATGAAAGAGAGAAATGGTCATTTGGAGGGCTTGATCAAACATGCTAAACTTTATTTCCTTCAAAGAAGGGGTAGGGAGTGGGAGAGGTGAACACTGATTTAACTTTCTGTTTGATTTGTCACGCTAAACATAGCCTCACTGACATTATAACAAAGTTGTGAACAGCTGCGCACCTAGGCAGGTGCACTTTTGTGTTTAAAGCATGCAGGTATTCACAGCTGTGTAGCTGTGTATGTGCACATTGAAAAGCAGTAAAACACAAAAATGACAGACCATCACCACCCTGGTAAGCAAAAGGAAGACATAACCCTATTTCCTGCGGTTATGGATCTGGGGTTCGGGATGACTTTCCCTTCTGGCAGATCCTCTTTTTTACAAAGATTCCCCCAATAGGAAATAGGCTGTCACCACCCAGATGAGGTATAGTGAAATAGAGCTTAGCTTGCAAATGCTTATTGGCAAACAAAAGTTGGATATTTGTCTATTCAGGGTTATACTCCAACTGGGCTAAACTGCAGGTGCTCTAGGGGACAGTGTTAGTCTGTTCAGAATATAGGATTTATCACATCTGCCCCCATGGCCATTTTCCCCCACCTTTTTTCTGGGGTGAAAGATGGAAGCAGGGAATAGAGTTTGCCAAACTGATTCTGCAGACCAAATGCACTCCCACCTGTTCAAGGCAGAATAGTGTGCTCCTTGTCCACAATGAAATCACTAGTACAGGGACACAACAATAAACAGAGAGGCCATCGTAAAAGAATGCCAGAATATAGAGTCAGAAATTGTGGGAGGACTATGTGTTGGTGAGCATGTTGTACAGTTGTGTGAGTGAACTCCCAGTCCCACAGCTCAAGACTAGCTCCTTCTGAAAAATATAATAATGTCTGTTCCATCCCTATACTCCTGTTCCTAGATAGGATTAGCCTAACCAAAGTGATCCATGCACTGTTAACAACATGATTAGGATACTGTAATGCACTCTATGGTCCCCTCTAGAAGAATTCGGTTTGGCGCCTGGTTGCCCGATTATGCGCATCTTCGTGGAAGCGCATTTACATCTAATAACTACACACGAGAAGCGGTGAAGCGCATTACGGGCTATATGAAACGTGCTTTAAAGTTGTTTACATGCGGAGAATCGCATGTTTACATGGCCAAAATGTGCTTCAAATCCCACGGCAAATTAAAACTTGCTATTTAACACGCATTTGAAAATGCGAATAATCAGAGATAAAAAGCTCATCGACCCCCGATTTGCGCTCTGCTCTTGTAGAGGTAAAATTTTTAATGTGCCTTGAAAGAGCTTTAAATCGCTCTTGTAGAGGCACCCGTGAGGCTGCCCTTGTGCCTGGTTCAGAAGCTGCAGCTAGTTCAGACTGCAGAAGCTAGAATGCTCAGGGGAGCACCTAGCTTTACATATATTACACCTGTATTAAGAGAACTGCATTGTTATTAGCTATCGAGGCACGCTCAAAGTTTGATTGCTGACATTCAAAGTCCTAAACAATTCCGGATACCTAGCTGACCATTATCCCCTATATACACCAAATCGATTCCTTAGATTTTCTGAAGTGACCTCCCTGGTCATTCTGCAGCCAATGAAATGTCACCAGGTAGTGGTGCATAAACAGGCCTTTCCAGTAGTGGCACCCATCTTCTGGAACGTTCTCCCATGTGTGGTCTGAGAGGTGGAAACTGTAGAGTTTTAGACGCCTCTTGAAGGTGTATTTAATCAAACATTCCCAGACTTATAATCAAACTGCTCTGTTTTACTGTTTATGTAATGTTGTTTATGTATTTATTATTTTATACTGATTTCACATTGGTTTTCATATTATAGTTAGTACAACATAAACCAATATTTTATACAACCCACTTCAAATGAACAATCTTCTGGTTGAAAGGTCTCTCTTTCTGCTGGTTCTTCTCCACCTGTTACCTGTAACAAATTACAACCATTTTACAATGACACTTAGAACTCTGGCATCCAATAGTAAGATTTTGTTTGACTTTATAAATGAAATGCATTGAGCTCCAAATCATGCAAAGATTCTTTGGGAATATATCAGAGAAAAAGGAAGGATTTATACACGGCTTCCCACCACCACCACCACCACCACCGCCCCCGCATGACTGTCAATTTCCTCACATCTGTTCACATAGCAACAAATAGCATGTTTGCACTGTTTTGTAGCAATAATTTTATTTAGGTACACACCCAGTGATATCACAGAGAATGAGAATCTGGGGCATGAGAAATCATATGGCTAAAATAAAGATATGTCTTTGACTAGTCATAAGGGCCATTCTGTTCTCCATGGCAAGACACAGACATATCTTTACCATACGATTTCTAAAAGTGTTGGCCTATGAGCCCCAGGTTCAAAGCCTTACTCACCTACAAAATAGGAATAGGGGAAAGAGAATCCTATTTACCACCTTATTTATTTCATTTCTAACCCGCCTCTCCATCTAGATCGAGGCGGGGAACAACACTAAATATAAATATAAAAACAATAAAATAGATAAACCATTAAAACAGATAAAAACAAATACATTATTAAAAACATCTTAAAATTAAACTGGATAGACCTGCCGGAAGAGAGCAGTCTTCACGGCTTTCTTAAATTCCAGAAGACTGCTAATTTGTCGAATCTCCTCCGGCAGGCCATTCCACAGCCTGGGAGTGGCAGAAGAGAAGGTCCTCTGGGTAACACTCGTCAGCCTACTTCTGGCTGACTGGAGTAAATTCTTCCCAGAGGACCTGAGTGTGCGGGGCAGATTATACGGGAGAAGGCGATCCCGCAGGTAACCTGGACCCAAACCATGTAGGGCTTTAAAGGTAATAACCAACACTTTATACATCGCCTGGAAACTAATGGGCAGCCAGTGGAGTGATTTTAAGATTGGTGTTATGTGGTCACCCCTAGGTGTACCGGTGACCAACCTGGCTGCCATATTTTGAACTAGTTGAAGTTTCCGGACTAGGCAAATAGGTAGCCCTATGTGCAGCACATTGCAGAAGTCGAGCCTTGAAGTTACCAGTGAGTGCACTACCATCTTTAGGTCTTTCAACTCTAGGAAGGGGCGCAGCTGGCGTATCAGCCGAAGCTGATAGTAGGCACTCCTGGCCGTCGCATCTATCTGGGCTGTCATTTGGAGCGACGGATCCAGGAGTACCCCCAAGCTGCGAACACAGTCTTTCAGGGGGGGTGTAAACCCATCCAGAACTGGTTGACACACCTCCAAACCCAGGTTGTGGCCTTTGACAGCAAGCACCTCCGTCTTGTCTGGATTCAGCTTCAGTTTGTTTTTCCTCATCCAGCCCATTACCGCCTCCAAACATTCATTCAGAGGAGACACACTATCCTTAGCTGACGATGTTGTCGAAGGCACAGAGAAATATATTTGGGTGTCATCAGCGTATTGATAGCACCCCGCCCCATGCCTCCGGATGATCTCTCCCAGCGGTTTCATATAAATGTTAAACAGCATTGGGGAAAGGATGGCACCTTGTGGTACACCACATAGCAGCTCCTTCTTTGAAGAGCAGCTATCCCCAAGCATTACCATTTGGAACCTGCCCGAGAGGTAGGACCACTGAAGCACAGTGCCCCCAATCCCAATCCCCTCAGGCGTTCCAGAAGAATACCATGGTCGATGGTATCGAAAGCCACTGAGAGGTCCAGGAGTACCAGCAGGGACACACTCCCCCTGTCAATACTCAGGCGTAGATCATCCACTAAGGCGACCATAGCAGTCTCAACTCCGTATCCTGCCCTGAAGCCGGTTTGAAATGGGTCTAGAAAATCTGTATCATCCAAAACTGCTTGGAGTTGGGAGGCAACTGCCCTCTCGATCACCTTGCCCAAAAACGGAAGATTTGATACTGGCCTGTAGTTATTAAGGTCCAGAGGGTCCAGGGAGGACTTTTTTAGAAGCTGCCGTACTACTGCCTCTTTTAAACATGTTGGAAAACTCCCCTCCCTGAGAGATGCATTAATAATACATTGTAGATGTGATCGAACTGCATCTCCTCCCTGGACAAGACAAGGATCGAGAAGGCAAGTCGTCGTCCTCACTTGTCCAAGCAGCTTGTCCACATCCTCAGTACTCACCAACTGAAACTGATCCAGTGTAATTCCACTCGCGGAGTTACTGGACACTCCATTGTCAGCTTCTGCTATAATGATGGCGTCTAAGTCGGCTCTTATCCGAGAGATTTTATCTGTGAAATGGTCATTAAAGGCATCACAGCGAACTGCTGAAGGCTGTAAAATCGGGTTCAGGGGGGAAGGTGCCTGAGTTAGACCCCTCACCACCCTGAACAGTTCTGCTGGACGCGAATTCGCAGATGCAATGCGTGCAGAGAAGAAAGCTTTCTTCGCTGCACGTATTGCCACTCAATAGGAACGAAGATGTTCTCTATGTCGTGTCTTGTCAGATACAAGTCGAGTTTTCCGCCATTGTCGCTCCAGTCGTCGTCCTTTCCGCTTCAACTCCCTGAGATCTTCAGTATACCAAGGTGCCCAATTAGGAGCGGGTCGGAGAGGACGTTTGGGGGCGATCGTGTCGATAGCCCTAGTTAGATCTTGATTCCAACTGTTAACCAGGGCGTCTACAGGATCGTCGATGATACCAGCCATAGAACCCTCTAAGGCTTTCTGGAATCCAAGAGGATCCATCAGCCTTCGAGGGCGGACCATCTTAATCGGTCCGCCACCCCTGCAGGGACGGGTGGTAGCCGTGATACTAACCCTGACCAGAAAATGGTCTGTCCATGACAACACGGAGGTATTTAGCACCTCCGCCCACAGTTCTGTCTGTTCGGAACTGAAAACAGCATTGAGAGTGTGACCTGCTGAATGTGTAGGTCCAGAGACCAATTGGGATAGGCCCATGTTTGTCATGGATGCCATGAACCCCCGAGCTGCACCGAATGGGATGTTGAAGTCGCCCAGGACCAAAAGCCTGGGCGAATCCAACACCAGCTCCGAGATCAGTTCCGTGAGCTCGGCCAGGGAGTCTGATAGGCAGCGGGGTGGCCGGTACACTAACAGAATCCCTTTAGCTTCTTGGAGGAAGGGTATAAATATAATACATAAACAGCTTAATGAGACTCCTTAATCGCAGTTGTAGGCTTTCTACTCTCCTCAGCTTGGTTCTAGATCAATTATTTGTTTTTAATGCAATCAGTTCTGGAATAAAGGAAGAGCACTAAGCATGTCAAGAGTCCCTTTCTTTAATTTCCAAATAATCACGAAGAGCATCATCAGAAGAATGTTTTATTGCACATGCGTAACTGGCCACTCAGTTTTTCGCAGGCTCTTTTGACAATGCCATCTGCCTCCCGTGCGTCTCCTGCTCCTTCTGATCTTCTTTCCGTCACAAAACAAGACCCCAGTAAATCTGTGGTTTTTTTTGGAAGCGAAATGTGCCACCATTTCCTGATGTGTGCAGGAAAAGCAGTGCAATAACAATGCCCACTGAATGGGCCACGTGATCATTGTTTACTTTCTCTTTTTTCCCCATGTGCGCTGGGGGAGGGACAACAGTAGGGAAATGCGATTCCCCCCCCCCCGCCCCATCTGGTGATGCTCAAAGGGAGCCCACGCATCTAGGCAGTCCCTAGGCAGACTTGGACTCCAGAACTTCTTGTTTTGAAAACCAGCCCCCTATTTCATGATATATCATGCAATGTCAGTGGGTTATTTGTTTTTGTTTTTCTTACATTTTCTTTATTGGTTTTAAAGCAAGCAAGACATGAATGAACGACGACAAGAAAATCACACTGAATAGACAGCACAGCTGTTAAATCAATGTCACTTCCACATTCCCCGAGCACGTACAATAATGTGCTTCACCATTTTCTTTGAAAAGGAAACAGCATCCCTTTTCTAATTAGAGAAAATCAGAGCCAATGTAGTATAATAATGTGGTGTAAAGACTGGAACGTCAGAGAAACCGAGAGTAGCATTCCTCCTCTCCTTTTAGCTCTCTGGGTGGCCTTGGGTAGGCCACTCTCTATTAGAGTAACCCTCATGGATTTGGTGTGAGGCTAAAGTAACAACCTGATCTCCTTTGAGGACAAGTAGGATACAAATGTAACAACTAAACGGGGTCAAAATTGTTCCATGCTCTAATGATCCTTAGCCTTTACAAAAGGGATGGCTTTAAACATTTTCTGGTGCTAGGCTGTCTCTTGTTTGGCAAAAGTTTATCATTTCCCCCCCACCCCCACCCCTACCCTCAAACGATAATTTAGGAGATCTTTTCATTCTTCTGCAACAGTCTGAACACATATTTACCTTATTGACAAAAAATCCATTCCCTCTGTAATTAATATAAATATACATTTGTTTTCTATTTCCAGAACCCTCCTGGGTGAAAAATTAGCCTACCACTGAGCTAAATGTGGAAGTCGTGTGCAACTATTCAGTCTTACTGACTTCAAGAGTAATTTTGGTTTTCCCACACATGCAGAAAATCTGTAATAACTTTTTAAAATCTCTGTTCTCAAAGTTGTGCAAGTGCAATCCTAACTATGATTATGTAGAATAAAACCCTATTGAGCTCAATGGGGTTTACTCCCTAGTAAGTGTGTATAGAATCAAATTACTGGTAGTTTACGAATGCAACCTCAGTTGCGACTGGTATGGGAAAATGTCCCATGGACAGGATACATGGAGAAGGATCCATGGTATGCTACCACTACTGACCTTGTGTGAGCTGAAACCAACAAGTGAGCAACATCAATAGCACTTGCTCGTACAATGAGTTTCCCAGGAAGGAAATTATACAAAAGAGGAATTTGTGAGAAATTATGCACAAGATATGGATGTCCATCAAAGCACAGTTTTGGTTTATTTCTCACGAATTCTTTAGGAATTAATACATGGTTGGAATAATTACTTAATACTCAGTGAGTCCCTTGAGGAAGGAGTCAAGGTGAATGGATGTATCTACTTGATAAAAGGAAGAGATGCACAGTAAAATGGCTAAACTCCTTATTCGTTTTTGGAAGCCCATTCTGCTCTTGAATGGAGTGAGGAGAGAGAATGGGAGGCTTTAAAAGATACAAGTTAGCCTGTTTAGGAGGCTACAGCCATGGATGACATCTGAATTATCAAACTGCCGGTTTTGACGGGCTTTGGCAAGGAGGAGGCACATTAAGGGTCAACAAAACCCAGTGAGAGCTGTGGGACGTTTGTTTCCGAGGTCATTTAACAGTGTTGGCTCCCCAGCCTCTTCAGTGACTGTCCATCTGTCTCAGACCCACAAAGGACAATGTGGCATCTATCATTATCAGTGACTTTAGGTTTTGACATGTTTTGTGAACAAGCGGATGGTGCTGAAGGAGAACAATAGGTGTGGTCAGAGCCTGACTTAGGGTTTTTGCTGAGGCTCCAGGGGGTGCCACAGGCACTTACTTTGTTGACCTGTCTAAACTAAAGGCTTTAGAAGACCTGCTGTGCTGCGACCAACACATGCAAAACAGAAGCGAATCTTACTGTCGGGGTCAAGTTTGTTTCAATGACCACTCAGGACATGGTGGGAAAGTTGATTTAGAATTTTGAATCCCTCCAATTTCTGGATTATGGGAATCTTAGATTTGACTGCAGGTCCTATTCAATGAGAGACACGCCACATTAAAAAGAATTTGTACTACAAAAATTGGAATTTGGACTACTCTATTAAGGAAAGAGGGGGCAAAGATGAGCTACAAGGGTGTGTGTGCGCACGTGATTGTGTGTTCAATAACTTCACATAGTCGGGAAGCAGTGCAGCAGAACAAGAATGATGAACTGATTTTAAAATAGGGATCTACCACACCCTCTAAATGTTTGCTGGAATACAAATGTGTTAACTATTCTTTTGGAAGGTGAGGGCAGACTGGCTTCTCAGGAAAGGGGATTCCAGGAAGTGGCTGGTACTGCTGAGAAAGGTCCCCTCCACAAGGATTCGCTTTTGCGCCCGGTTAGGAGATTATGCACACTATCCCTGAAGCGCCTTTACGCCTAATACCTCTGCACGAGAGGCGGCGACAAAAGGCGCTCCCCTTCCCTCTGGCAGGCTGTGGGCAGCAGGCGAGCGCTCCTCCTTCTCGCCTTCCTTTACCCCCTCTTCTTCCTCCTCCTCCTCTCGCTGGGCCCCCCGCCGCGGGTGCCGGGGATCACAGAGAGCCCACCGCCGCCGCCGGCACCGCCACCTCCGTCCCTGAGTGTTCGCGCCCCATGCAACGCGCGCGGCGGCAAGAGCAGGAGGCGCCCCTTTGGCATTCCCGCTCCCCACCCCTCGGTTTCACCGGAGAGAAATAGTCAAGTGCGCCTTTCGTGGGGGTCCGTTTCCCAGCCTCCCCTCCCCCTTCCCCAAGGAAAACGTTCTCCCACGGCCCCTTCTCATCCCCTCCCCCAAGAGTTGCTCCCCATACCTGCGTGGCTCATCTTCCGGAGTCTCCCCCTGCGCAGCTCGCCCTCTCTTGCTCTCCCCCTTCTCGCCTCGCCGGCTTCAAATCATGTTCCCGGCAGCCAGGCGCTGACTAGCTCCCTCCGCCGGAGCCCCCGGGGTTGCTGAAGTTCAGGTCGGGGCATGGAGTGATCGGAAAGGGGGTGAGGAAGGAAGTTGCAGCCGGGGGAGGGCTTTTGACAGCGGCGGCAGCAGTCAAAATGCGCTTTAATGGACGGAGCAAAATAAAACTCGCTAATTAACGCGCATTCGATAATGCACACAATCGGGGTGATAACGCGCCTCTACGCCCCATTTGCGATCCTTTCTTGTAGAGGTAATTTTTTAATGAGACTTGAAAGAGCTTTAAATCGCTCTTCTTGTAGAGGTAAATTTTTTAATGCGCCTTGACAGAGCTTTAAATGCCTCTTGTAGAGGCAGCCAAAGACTTGCTCCTCACTCCTGCAAATCTGACTTCAGACAATGAGGTGACTCAGAGCAGGATCTCTTGGGAAGATCTCAGTATGCAGGAAAGGGACAGGCTTAAGGCTTTAAGGGTTAAAACAATCACTTTGGATTGTGCCCTGAAACAAATTAGCTATCAAAGTACCTGCTTTTAAACTGGAGTAATTTCCTCCCTTCGGTCCATTCTCGTCATTAAACGGGCAGACATATTTCATACTAACTGAAGCTTCCAGTCTTCAAGGAAGTCTTGTAAATCATGTTGCAGTAGACCAGCCTGGAGGTTATGAAGTGGCACTGGCAGGTTTGAGGGGGGTCCCTTATCAGTGTGAGGCACTGCCCTAGCTGCTCCAATGCTCTCCCCCCGGCATCACCATCTTTCTTTTTCTCAAACCTTTTATGGAAGTTGTTGTGTTTGCTGCTTAATGTGCCCAACTACAACCTCTATAAAAAGTCTTGGAAAAATTAGATAAGCCATTCATTTCTCCCCCCACCAGAGCCTGGTCAGTCTTTGCACACCCAGTTGGTGGTAGTGCAGCAAAAGCAGTAATAGGTGATGGATCCTCTTTCCTAAAACACCCCCCCCCAAATATTCACACTCAGGTCAAGAGCACTGTGGAGTAAAGCTCCAGTCAGCTTCACACACCATCTTCATTGCCTAGAGTGTCTCTGGGCCCTCATGGACAAAGGGCTTCTCTACATTAAGTAGAAATCCTGTAGCCTTAACAGGGCTTCGTCTTCAGTGGTCTTTGTGGGTTTACGATGGGTACATGTCCCCCCACCCATTTTCCCAGTTCCTTTGTGGGCATGTTCCATATGTTTCATTTATGCAGCTAAGATTCACTACCACAAGATGTGGTGATGGCCACCAATTTGGATGGCTTTAAAAGGGAGTTGGATAAATTCCTGAAAGAGAAGGCTATCCGTGGATACTAGTGCTGATGATGACTATGTCCTACCTCCATGATCAGGGACAGTAAACCTATATAGACCAGGAGCTGGGGAACATGGGTGGGAGGGTGCTGTTGCACCATGTCCTGCTTGTGGGTCTTTGCTTGACAACTGGTTGGCCACTGTGTGAACAAAGCGCTAGATTAAATAGACCCTTGGTCTGTTCTTGCATGGCTCTTCTTATGTTCTTACTAGATGACACTGCAAGACTTCTATAATATGTTTTTGGTGGGGAGGGTTTATTACTGCATTTTCGGTGATCTATAAAATGCCAGAATAAACCTAAAAACCAATGAGAGACACGCTGGAGGTTGACAATGCCATGAAAAGAACCTGCAAACATTCATGAGTGAACAATCATCTGAGCATTGGGAAATGAAGATGGAGCTTTGCTCTGCAGTGCAGCCCAACCTGGTTTTATAAAATAAAAAAGATATTTCACTGTCCTTTGGGTGCTCTCTGGGTTGTGGAGCCCCATACCTGTGACTTGTGGCCCAGCCCCAACAATGACACTGTGCATCAGCCTGGATGCAGTGGCCTGAAAGGGTTGTAGCTAGTGAACCAACTAAGCTGGTAAAATGCAGTTTGGGCCACACATTCTACCTGAGAATCCAGGAATAATGCGGGGTCTAATACAAAATAACTACCAACTCCCATATCTATTGGACCCCATACCATGAATATTTCAATCTTCCCTGCCTTACATAGTAATCAGGCCTCTATAGGGACTTCCTAATTTTGTCCTGGCCCTTTACGACAGACCAAAATTGATCTATCACCTTTGGGAACTTGGTTTTGCAGATTCATCTAAAAAAATTTTTTTTTAATAATTTTTTAATTATTTTTCAACATAACATAATACAACATAAACCTAAACAACATAAAATACAATACATACCACATACCCCCGTGCTCCCCTCCCCCCAGGAGACCTTCAATTATACATTATTCTTCTTTCCAAAAATGTAAAGACTCTTTTGAAGGCATTTGCCCCTTCCCTGTTCTTAATACATATTCCAAAAATAAACTCCATATATCTCCAAAATCATTCTTACTGGACATTCCCCTCTTTATTTTCATTTTACACGTTAGCTTATCATTAAGTGCCATGTCCCATATTTCTTTATACCATTCTTCTATGGTATATATCCCTTGCCCTTTCCAATTTTTAGCAATCATTATTCTGGCGGGAGCCAGGAGGTTGTTTATTAATTCTCTCTTATTTATATTCTCCATACCTTTTTCCCATATTGCTAGTAGAGCCAGCTTTGGGTTTAATTCCAAATTACTTCCAGTTATATAACTTATTTCTTTAAACACCCTTTCCCAAATTTTTTGTACATGTTTACAGCTCCACCACATATGGAAATACGTTCCAACCTCCTGACATCCCCTCCAACAATTCTTGGACACTTTTTTATCTATCTGATGAAATCTTACCAGCGTTAAATACCATCTCCATACTATTTTATAATAATTCTCCTTAATTCTAATCGACAAAAGCTTTAACATTCTTGCATCCCATATCTTCCCCCAGTCATGTTCATTAATTTGTTCTTTTAAGTCATCTTCCCAGATCATTTTAAGCGAATCTCTATATTCAGCTTCGTCTGTCAGGATTTTATATATTTCGCTAGTTATATAAATTGATCTATCACCTTTGGGAACTTGGTTTTGCAGATTCATCTAAAATTTTAGAAAGGGGGAAAACACATTAGCATCTGCAGTAATGACATTCTCCCAAAAGTGTTGGATGAGGAACAGACCCGTCAACTGTTTTTGACTTGATTTCCTGTATGGAAATTTGAATCATCTGGTTTTGGACAAAGTCCAAAATATTATCTGTATTTTGCTTTAATACTAGAACAAAAGAAAGTGATGCAGGAAGAATTGGCATTGCTCCTTGACTGATTTTGTTTCTAAATTAATTCATTAATATGAGACTTATCTAGACATTTGTTTGTTGCATCTGAGAACATTTCAAGTTATATTTCAATTTTTGCTTATGAACACAAAGATTTTGCTAGGCAGATGTGCCGAGATCCCATTAGAGAATCAACTATACATATAATTCTCAGAAAGTGGAAATATACTAAATCATTTTTGAAAATTTTGGATAATTTCCAAGATCTTAGCTAAAAGGATGTGCTTCATGGCGTTTGCAGCATTTTTTTAAAGATATCTCCAAAAAGCTAGAGAATATTTTTATCAAGCAAGAAAGAACTGCTTTCCCTCTTTGTAGTTATATTCACATTTTGACATATAAAATTAAAATTTCAATCAGTTGGATCCAAATTTAGCCATCCTTAGAGTAGACCCATTGAAATCAATGGGGTTTCAACTAGTCATGATGTATTTGCATCATTGATTTCAATGAGTCTACTCTAAGCATGTCTAAGAGCTTCTCGACATGAGCAATTTATTGTACACTTGTGACTGGCCACTGTCAACCTCCAGGATTTCTCCTGTGCTGTTCTCCAGTAATCTTGCGGTTTTAAAAAATGGAGATAATACAGTATTTAAATTATCACAGGACGTCTTCAGTGTGTAAAGCCGGTGTAGCACGATAATTCCTCCATTATTTTATTTATTTATTACATTTTATCCCATTTTTTTCCTCCAAGGAACCCAAGGCGGCATACATAATCTTCCTCCTCTCTATTTTATCCTTACAACAACAACCCTGTGAGGTAGGCTGAACTGAGAGTCTGTGACTGGCCCAAAGTGACCCAGTGAGTTTCCATGGGCGTGTGGGGACTAGAACCCAGATCTCCCAACTCTCAGGCTGACACTTTAGCCACTACACCACACTGGCTCTCAACAAGCCACACTGCATGACAACTCATAATTTAACAATTCATACCATGGCTTAGTATTATATATGAACCACGTCATTCAGTTCCTTCAATTGTTCCCAGCAAGCATTGTGGTATCCTTTCTCATGTGCATCTGCTTCACTGCATCAGATGATTGTTTCTATTTAATCTGCCATCTCTTAAATTGTTGCTGCTGTTTTTATTTTGTGATAAGTAATAACTAACATATTGATAATGATGCTGATAACCCGGTTCACACATAAACAGTGGTAAATCTTGGGTTAATTAATGATTTGTTGCGGCATGTACCCAGTGTGTTCTGTGGCCATTTTGCATATTCAGTCTCCCGATTGGGCTGATCGGGGGTTGCTATGTGATGTCTGAACCCAGACACTATAGGTTAATCATGGGTTAAACTCCCACAGTTAACATACAATTAGTAGTTATGTTAACTGTGGGTTTTTAAACACACAATTAACCTATAAGGTCTGGGTTTGGATATCATGTAGTAATTTTCAATCAGGCATTGAATATACAAAAAGGCTGTGGAATATGCCCAGCATGCACTGTGGCGAAACATGGGTTAATTAATGCACAATTAGCTGTTGTTACATGCAAACCACCCCAGAGATGATGAAGTATTTTGCAACAGAGTCTTGGGATATAAGTTTAGGAAATATTTTTATTCCTCAAAATAGATGTAATTGCTGGTACTAGAATTGTATTACTATTTTGAATGCTAGTCTGCATTCAAAGTAAAGGAATAGATAAACTGGATGAACCATCTGTTTTGCTGAAGAAAGTTCTGGGAAGCAACCAAGGCTGGCACAAAGTTTGGGGGAGTCCTGGACAAGCTGCTCTTTGCCCCTATAGCACCACCTTGGTGCTCCCACCCCCACCCCAGGAAATGAAGATAGTGGCAACTGTAGATGCTTCACTTGGGGCTTCTCTGGTGGACACCAAGCTAAGAGCTTCCAAACATCCTACCACCACCTGCAGCCTAATTCTCCCATAAGGTCTTCTTGCCCTGTAGTTGTTCTCAGTATAACTGGTCACTTGAACCAACAAGTTGGTTTTTATACTCCAAATGGGTTTGCCTTCACAGAGAAGAAGGCCCTTTCTACATAAGGCGTTTTGCCTGGGATAGCCCCTGGGTGCTCCCTGTGAGTCCAAATGATGCACAGGGAGTCCCGGGGGAGTGGGGGGTTGGTTTAAGGGAAACCTGAAAAATCCCAATTCTTCCGCGGTCCCGGGAACTTACGAGGACTGCAGAAGATGTGCCCACCCATCTCGGGTGGAACCGCACTTACTCACGAGTCAGTGCGGCTGCAAAATGTGCACAGACCTGCACCGCATGACTCCGTGCCCATCAGGGGAGGAGGTAGCACCAGTTTTGCCACCCCCGGGAGGGTAGGGAGGGGGGCTGCACGCGTCAGTTTTTAAAAAAAGATTTACCTTTTCCGGAGGAGCGCTCCTGTACTCGTTCTGTGTTACGAACAAAAAAAATGGTGGCTGCCACATACGACGGCGTCACACAATTACGTGTGCATTAGGGCGACGAACCCGGAAGCAGGCTCTTCCAGGTTTGCCACCCCTCTGGCCCTCTACACCCCTCTAGTGTAGAAAGGGCCGAAGCCTAAATCTTTTGCTCCCCATATGCTGACAGTCATGATGATGTGCTCAGGCCTCTGATGCGGGAGGTCCGGCCATTATTGGTTTCCTTCCTTTGTTTCCTGCCTTTTGAGCATTGGCGAATATTATTACTGAACTTCTTCTCGCTTATATTAGATTGATAATTAATTTATTATGTTGGCACTCTAAAACTCATCTCTGAGGTAGCCATCTCTGTTTTCGAAATGGCAGTTAAAATTGGATTATGAACAAAACTCGTGTAAAAATGTTATTAACGTGGTTCAATAACGTGCAAAATTGATCAATTGTTTTTGTTTCTCAGTGGCATTTCTTTCCCACTGAAGACTGGAGCAAATGCGACCTCCTGCTAAGGTTTCTTTATTTTCCTCAAGAGATAATCTGGGAACAAGTACAAGAACAAACCCATCTATAATGCCTGCAGTGCACTAATCAGTATGGTTACTCATTATAATAAATTCTGGCTTTCCTGTTGCCTTTTAGCTCCATTTATTATGAACGTTAATCCTATTAGGCTATGGTTGTTTGAGTGTGCGTGTGGAATCCTACATTTTTCATCTGCCATTATATGGATTATTATGTAAAATTCTTTTATATCCACTTTTGCTGACTTCTAATGGTTATGCAACTTAAAGTAGTTAAGATAACATTTAATTTGACCTTTACCAGCAATCAAAACATGAGCAGAAGTCAAGGGTGCTATTTAAGGCTGAACGAAACCTTTTATACACGTTGATTACTAGTAGGGGTGTGCACGGACCCCCCGGATCGGATCGGGACCCGGATCGGGACCTCCAATTTTGTCCCGGACCGGTTCGGACAAAATCGGAGGCCCCCCGGACCGGATCGAGTCCGATCCCGACCCAAAAATCGTACATTTTTGGATCGGCCGCCATTTTTTTCCCCATAGACTTGCATTGCAATGCAAGTCTATGAGGAAAAAATGGCGGCGGGTGGGTAAGGGGGGGCCTAACTCCCTCCCCCCCCCCCGGGGCCGTCCGCTGTGGACGGCCCCGGCAGGTAAACCCCCTCCCCCGCGCTCCCTACCCCCCCTGGGGCCGCCTGCTTCCATCCGCTGGCGCCCGCGGGCGCCAGCGGATAGAAGCGGACGGCTCCGGGGGGGGGGTAAGCCCCCTTCCCCGCCACTTACCTTCTCGGCACGTCCGGCGCCGGCGGCTACTACCAGCGGGCTCCGCGGCCTACTCTCGAGTAGCGCGCCGGGTGATGACATCACCCGGCGCGCCACCCTGGAGCAGGCCGCGGAGCCTGCTGGTAGTAGTAGGCGCCGGCGCCGGACGGGAGCCGCCGGGCCGGGCAGGTAAGGGCCCCCCTCCCCCCTCCCCCCTCCGCGCGCCCCCTCCTCCCCTCCACGCACCCCCTCCTTACCTTTCCGGCCCGGCGGCTCCCGTCCGGCGCCGGCGCCTACTACTTCCAGCAGGCTCCGCGGCCTGCTCTAGAGTAGCGCGCCGGGTGATGACATCACCCGGCGCGCCATCCTAGAGCAGGCCGCGGAGCCTGCTGGGAGTAGTAGGCGCCGGCGCCGGACGGGAGCCGCCGGGCCGGAAAGGTAAGGGCCCCCCTCCCCCCTCCGCGCGCCCCCTCCTCCCCTCCACGCACCCCCTCCTTACCTTTCCGGCCCGGCGGCTCCCGTCCGGCGCCGGCGCCTACTACTTCCAGCAGGCTCCGCGGCCTGCTCTAGAGTAGCGCGCCGGGTGATGACATCACCCGGCGCGCCATCCTAGAGCAGGCCGCGGAGCCTGCTGGGAATAGTAGGCGCCGGCGCCGGACGGGAGCCGCCGGGCCGGAAAGGTAAGGGCCCCCCTCCCCCCTCCGCGCGCCCCCTCCTCCCCTCCACGCACCCCCTCCTTACCTTTCCGGCCCGGCGGCTCCCGTCCGGCGCCGGCGCCTACTACTTTCAGCAGGCTCCGCGGCCTGCTCTAGAGTAGCGCGCCGGGTGATGACATCACCCGGCGCGCCATCCTAGAGCAGGCCGCGGAGCCTGCTGGGAGTAGTAGGCGCCGGCGCCGGACGGGAGCCGCCGGGCCGGAAAGGTAAGGGCCCCCCTCCCCCCTCCGCGCGCCCCCTCCTCCCCTCCACGCACCCCCTCCTTACCTTTCCGGCCCGGCGGCTCCCGTCCGGCGCCGGCGCCTACTACTTCCAGCAGGCTCCGCGGCCTGCTCTAGAGTAGCGCGCCGGGTGATGACATCACCCGGCGCGCCATCCTAGAGCAGGCCGCGGAGCCTGCTGGGAATAGTAGGCGCCGGCGCCGGACGGGAGCCGCCGGGCCGGAAAGGTAAGGGCCCCCCTCCCCCCTCCGCGCGCCCCCTCCTCCCCTCCACGCACCCCCTCCTTACCTTCCCGGCCCGGTGGCTCCCGTCCGGCGCCGGCGCCTACTACTACCAGCAGGCTCCGCGGCCTGCTCTAGAGTAGCGCGCCGGGTGATGACATCACCCGGCGCGCCACCCTAGAGCAGGCCGCGGAGCCTGCTAGTAGTAGTAGGCGCCGGCGCCGGACGGGAGCCACCGGGCCGAGAAGGTAAGTGCCCCCCTCCTCCCCCCCCCCGCTGTCCACTTTCATCGGCGGGCGCCCGCTGGCGCCCGCCAATGGAAGCGGCGGTGGGCGCCAGTGGGCGCCCGCCGATCCGCCGAACCGGTTCGGAGCTTTTTCGGACCGGTTCGGATTGGATCGGCCGATCCAGCTGCGGGATCGGAAATCGGATAATTTATCCGATTTCCCACTGGACCGGACTCGGATCGTGGATCGGGTCCGATCCAGTGCACATCCCTAATTACTAGCATGCATGTTCAAAGCAGTTTTGGAAAAACTGAGATTCAGTGGAGGGACTGGGAGAGATTAAACGCCAGTCTCTAAATGACCGTTTTATGATGCTTTCAACAGGAACGAAAATCAATGGCTCAGAAACATATTCTGGTGACTGGGGGAGGACGGAAGGAGAAATGCCCAGGCCAGAGGGATATAAATCAAGTAGCTAATTAATGACCTGCCCGCCCCGCCCCCCCCCCCCCCGAGTTTCTTACTAAACCAAATCAAATGCTGAGAAAGTACCTGGAGAGAAAGAGAACTGACACTGGGGTGTCATTCACTCAGTAATTTAGTGTGGAAAAATAAAATGATATACGCCAAATTAGGAGAAGTCTTATATTGATAGCAACGTTCATTCGACTATTTCGCATGGAAAGGGCTGGACTGACGCTTGGCCCTCTGGGTCAAAAGGGGGGGAGTGTTGCCATCTCCCCCTAATCTCATCTAAGTTTCTGTTCCAAGTCCTTCAGATGAAGAAGGGCCTCCCTCCTGCTCTGCCTCACAGATGAATCATGATTATGAGAAGCAGAGGAAAGCAGATCTTTCAGCATGACACAATCAATGGCGGTGGCTGGATGAGGAAAAACAAACTGAAGCTGAATCCAGACAAGACGGAGGTGCTTGCTCTCAAAGGCCGCAACCTGGGTTTGGAGGTGTGTCAACCAGTTCTGGATGGGGTTACACCCCCCCCCGAAAGACTGTGTTCGCAACTTGGGGGTACTCCTGGATCCGTTGCTCCAAATGACAGATAGATGCGACGGCCAAGAGTGCCTACTATCAGCTTCGGCTGATACACCAGCTGTGTCCCTTCCTAGAGTTGGAAGACCTAAAGACGGTAGTGCACGCGCTGGTAACTTTGAGGCTCGACTTCTGCAATGTGCTGTACATAGGAATACCTTTGTGCCTTGTCCAGAAACTTCAACTAGTTCAAAATATGGCAGCCAGGTTGGTCACTGGTACACCTGGGGTGACCACATTACACCAGTCTTAAAATCACTCCACTGGCTGCCAATTAGTTTCCGGGCGAAGTATAAAGTGTTGGTTATTACCTTTAAAGCCCTACATGGTTTGGGTCCAGGTTACCTGCGGGATTGCCTTCTCCCGTATAATCTGCCCCGCATACTCAGGTCCTCTGGGAAGAACTTACTCCAATCAGCCAGAACTAGGCTGACGAGTGTTACCCAGAGGACCTTCTCTTCTGCCGCTCCCAGACTGTGGAATGGTCTGCCCGAGGAGATTCAACAAATTAGCAGTCTTCATGAATTTAAGAGAGCCATGAAGACTGATCTCTTCCGGCAGGCCTACCTTCCTATCCCCTCCTCTTCCCAGCGAGCTCAACCGTTGTAAAAAATACACACGCACACACACACACACACACACACAGAGCTCATGTCAGGAACCCAGCAAGAAGCGAGGGGCCGATAGGTCTAAGCTGATCACTAATTATGCGCACATGCGCACATCCTTCTTACCCCCTTTGCTTCTCGTGAAACCACCTCCATCTGGCCACATGTTTCCATGTAAAAATATTCCATCAGGGTACTTCAAAGAAACTTTATTTTCGGTTCACATACGGTCTCCTCTTCCTGGAGCTTCCATACAGAGAGACGGAGAACAAGGAAGAAGTTGCCAGGAGGAGACAGGAAATAAAACTAAATGAAAAAGTGGGAGGTTTTCCCAGTGAAGGGGAAGTTCTATGCATGACATCACGACCACATTCCGCCCGCTCTGATTGTTAATGCACTTGATCATCAATTGTTTACATGGACATAAGGCACTCTTACTCCCGCAGTAAATAAAACTTGCTATTTAACGCGAATTCGAAAATGCGCATAATAGCTGATAAAAAGCACCCGTACTCCTCATTTGCACTCCACTCTTGTAGAGGGAAAATCGGTAATGCGCCTTGAAAGAGCTTTAAATCGCTCTTGTAGAGTGTTACCCAGAGGACCTTCTCGTCTGCCGCCCTCAGACTGTGGAGTGGCCTGCCAGGAGAGATTCGACAACTTAGCAGTCTTCATGAATTTAAGAGAGCCATGAAGACTGCTCTCTTCCGGCAGGCCTATCCAGTTGAACTTTTTAATAATGTTTTTAATAATGTTTTAGTTTTATTTGTTTTTAATGTTTTATCTATTTTATGGTTTTTGTATTTATATTTATTGTTGTTCCCATTATTATTATTATTATTATTATTATTATTATTATTATTATGGTTTTCAGCCCTGACTCCAGATTTATTTATTTTGGGGAGTTGGTGGAAGGCTTGGCAGGCAGCCCTCAGTAGGCCCTCTCAGCCCCAACCAGGCCTCCTCAGCGCCCACAGTAACTTAGGACCCCCAACTGTGGTGGTGCCGTTGCAGCCACCAAATTTGCCCTCCCTGCTGTCACGTGGGCTAACCAGGCTGTCCCAAAGGTAAGGTGATCGCTCTCAATATCATGACGGAGGAGAGATGGGTCCTCCCCCCACCCCTCATGCTTTCAAGTGAGCAGACTTATCCTGTAGTGGTCCTGGTGCTGTAATGCACCAAGGTTCTTGGCCCATTTTGGCAGCATGGCTACTGCTGCAGCTGTTTGGTTAAGCCTGCTGACAAGTGAGCATTAGGGGAAATGTAGGAGGAGTGGCAGTGGGTACTGGGGGGCCCAGGCCATGTGTCAGCTGCAGTGGGCCCTGACTGAGTACATGGCCCCAGAAAATCCCCCCATTGCCCGATGCTGCTGACATCAGGGCTGGTAGTTCTGGTTTTTTTTACTCAGTTTTGCTCTTTTAGAGGTCGTTTTGAGGCAGATGGGGAATCTCATTTCTTTCAGGGCATTTTAATGTATAAAGAAGTGGGGAACCTCACCATTGTTCTGATGAATTCCCCACCAGTAAACTCAGACTTCCGCACTAGTGAATTCTCCCCCCCTTTTTTTTTTTATTCACTCAGCCTCTTTCTTCAACCTGAGTTGTCAGCAAGATTCTTGGTATGAAAGCCTGGAAGACATTCTGCCACCAGACACTCCCAACTGATCCTGACTACACCACTGCACTGCCCAACAGCCGCCCACACAAAGCAGGACATTTTGTGATGGGAGGATTTCATGGGGAGATGATAGCAGTTTCATCACATGACCACAAAAAAACAGCACATTTTTCCCATAGCAAAATAGCATGCGAAAAGGGGGGAAGACATGAGACAACAACTGCATGGTGACAGCATTGTGTAAAGCGCACAGGAAAACCAGTGACCCAAACAATGATGATTGCACGAAAAACCGCCCATCTGAAGACTCCCATACTGTCCATTAGATTTAGCTCATCCTGAGTCCACTCTGTTGAGACTTTTGGCTGCACTTGTACCATAGTCTATGTTGGACACAGAGCTGTTGTCCCTTTCTACCCTTTGTTAAAACAAGATAAGAACCCAGGGCTCTGAAACTTTCCAAATATTCAGTGCTCTACATCTCTGGTTGTGTAACAAGTCTGGCATCCTTGGATGCAACCATTGGCTCTCGCTCAACCACTGAAATTACACCAAGCCATGGAATGTGGGGTTCTATCCAAGAGCCCCATCTACAATTTGTCTCGGAACACTAGTTCTGGCCACCTACTCCCCACTCTAGCCAAAACAATGTCCCACCTGCAGCCTTTGTGAAGGCTTCCTTTGCCATAACTTCAGGAGTCTGTCCACAACCCAATGGCGTCTTCAGGAATGATCCAGCAAGTATCCCTGGACAGTTATCTATCCCATTCTGCCCTATTTCTAGGAATCCTTTACCTACATATTGTAATGTCCAATCTCTTTACTCTCTTTTCTCTATTCTGTTGATGATCAGTCACTTTCATGCAGCCTTGCCCTGGTTGACCAGTGGGAAGAATCATGGTCAGGGTCCCTTTTCCATGGTCTTCCATATCCAGGGGCTTTGACTATTGGGGCAGTGTTCATGCCTCCAATTATGTATAAAATATAGGGGTGTGCAACGGATCAGGTCTGATCCACAATCCGGACCCGATCCAGCCGGGATCGGATAAAATTATCCAATCCCGATCCCCTGCACTTGGATCGGCCGATCTGATCTGATCTGATCTGAAAATGACCCAATCCAGATTGGATTGGATTGGAGGATCGGACCCCCTCCCCCCCTCGTGCTCCTTCTTACCTGCCAGGGCCAGCAAGTAAGGAGGAGTACGAGGGGGAGGGACAGGGAGGGGACACCACTTACCTGCCGGGGCAGCCGCTTCTCTCAGGTGTTAGAATCTACTGAGAACTAGGCTTCATGGCCTAGTTCTCTGTAGAGCGCCAGGTGACCTGGTGCTCTACTGAGAACTAGGCTGCGAAGCCTAGTTCTCAGTAGATTCTAACACCTGAGGGAAGCGGCCGCCCCAGCAGGTAAGGAGCGCGAGTAGGGGGAGGGTCTTGCCTGCCAGGGCCGTCCACATCGGACGGCCCTGGCAGGTAAGAAGCGTGAGGGGGGAGAGACAGGGAGGGGGAGTTAGGCTCCTACTCACCCCCCCAATGCAAGCCTATGGCAAAAATGGCGGCCGATCCGAAAATCGGACCTCCGATTTTTGGATCGGGATCGGATCCAATCCGATCCAAGGGACCTCCGATTTTGTCCTGGCCGATCCAGAACAATCTCGGAATTCCTGATCCAGGTCTTGATCAGATCCGGGGTGGTCCGTGCACATCCCTTATAAAATTGCTAGCTAGAAGAGGAAATAAGGAAAAACGGCTGGAGCACAAACCATTGGACATTGATGTGAGAGTGTTTAACCTAGGTAACCTTATTATCCTGCCCTCCCATTTTGACATGGAGACTGTGCTCAAGGACTAGCCTCTGCACACTACCCACAGCTAGAGGCAAACCACTGTAATCCCATTTCCCTCCCACAATCTTGCATTCTTTTCCCCCTGGGCCTCTTTCCTTCCTCTTCTCTCTCCCAGAAAGTCCTAGTGCCCCAATTTATATAACTATAACTTCTACAACTCCTTTGGAACCACAGCACAGCCCATTCAAACCCAGACTCATCAAGCATGTCCATGGCGTAGTCTTCTGCGCACAGCAGCCCTCAGTTTAGGATGCTGAGCGGGCCTTTGAGCTAATTTCCCTACATTCAAACTCTATGCATGGAAGTCTATCGCATTCATTTTCTTTTCTGCTTCAACTGCCTAGGACGTCTTATACAAACTGATTGAAACCATATTAGAATTTGTATAGTGCCTTACTGTTGCAACTAGTTATCAGTCCCCATGACTGATAATTAATGTATTTTAATTCCTGCACAGGAATGTCAGAGAAATCCACAACAAATTTGAATGAGTTCAGATTTCTATGAATTTAAACTGCAAATTCCACAGTGGACCAGCTTTTCCCAAGGTACATTGATTCCATGTATTTGCAGATCAGTTTTTCACTGGAGGAGGGGGTATATGCGCAAATTCACATTAGTGCTAATTCACATTAACTAATGCATCCCTAAACCTGACCCTGCCAAAGCGGCTACCATCCTCTCCTTGGCCTCCTCCCGGCAGGCCCTGCTAGCAAAAGGAAGTGCTGCGGCCAACCTGCAAGCCCAGAGGCACCCAATTTTAACAGAATATTTTTGAGTAGCTGTGATCTGAAGCAATCAGACACTGCATTTGGGATTACATGGCCAGTGAGGGCACAGAGTGGTCTTTATGTTGCTCCTGTACCTTCATTGGTGGTGGTGGGAGCGGCGGCAGCAGGGTGCTACAGCAGCAGGGGCCCCTGGTTCACCCCTCATTAGGGAACACAGGCAGCTGCCTTATATCAACAGGTGATGCTATTTGTCCATCTAGCTCAGTATTATCTACTCTGACCTGCAGTAACTCTTCAGAGTCTCAAGCAGAGAGTCTTTGCCCTCAACTCCTACCTGATTCTTTTTAATTTGAAATGTCAGAGACTGAACCTGGGACTCCCTGCATGCAAAATATATGCTCCTCACTGAGCTATAGTCACTTCTCAAAAGGCTGGACAACCTCCTGTGTAACTACAAGTGTGAGCTCAAAGTGCACAACCACTGCAAGGCCACGTGTTCAAACAACCAGATCAGTCCTCATGCCACACCCATTCACACCCCACCTAGCACAGAATAATCCTTCATCAGGCTTAAGTCAGTTAATGATGTCCAGGAACACCAAAGGAACAGAAATTAAGAACTGAAGTGTACTGCGCCACCTTCTGCCCCACTCCTTGCACAATGTAGCATTAAAGCACACAGTATTTGTTTAAACATATCACTTGTTCCATCTTTGTTAAGCAGGTTAGACATATAACTTGGCACCATGGAATGAATATACTGCTCCATAAGAAAGCCTTAGTGTTCCATTAATGGTGAGTATTGCAGAGGGGTGACTTTGTACATTGGCATTAATAATTGTGACAGGTTCTCTCCCCCATTTGTATTCAAATTTATAGGGAGTTGTTTGGAAACTCCCTATAAATTCCTGAAAACTGTTGTTTATTTAGTTGTGTGGGGTGGGTATGTGTGGGTGTGCAGGGAAGAGGGTTTCTAATAATAATAATAATAAATTTATTTATTTATTCATAACCCGCCTCTCCCTCCAGATCGAGGTAAGGAACAACAATAAATATAAAACACAAAGACCACACAATAGATGAGATATTAAAAACAAATAAAAACCAATACATCATTAAAAACATCTTAAAATTCAACTGGATAGGCCTGCCGGAAGAGAGCAGTCTTCATGGCTCTCTTGAATTCATGAAGACTGCTAATTTGTCAAATCTCCTCCGGCAGACCATTCCACAGTCTGGGAGCTGTAGAAGAGAAGATCCTCTGGGTAACACTCATCAGCCTAGTTCTGGCTGATTGGAGTAAGTTCTTCCCGATTGGAGTAAGTTCTTCCCAGAGGACCTGAGTGTGTGGGGCGGATTATATGGGAAAAGGCGATCCTGCAGGTAACCTGGATCCAAACCATGTAGGGCTTTAAAGGTAATAACCAACACTTTATACTTCGCCCGGAAATTGATTGGCAGCCAATGAAGTGATTTTAAAACTGGTGTAATGTGGTCACCCCTAGATGTACCAGGGACCAACCTGGCTGCCATATTTTATACCACCTGCTGTATTTCCTGGTCTAACGTTGTACGTCACAAGTTATCCATTTGCTGTATCAAAATTCAAGCAGCGTGGGGGGGGGGGGGGAAGACAACGCATGTTTTGGCCAAGGGCAGGTTTTAAAATTAAAATGTTACCATTTCAGTCAAGTGAAGCAAATGTAAGCAGCAGCAGCAGCCCAAGATATTCCTACATAATACTGTCCCCTAAAGCCTAGCAGACATGTGTTGTTGTCTGGGAACCTACCTAAAGATACCAGGACAGCAAGGATTCACAAATGGGCTGGTTGGGAGAGAGCTGCAGGTGAGGAGACGAGTGAGAAAATCTGCTGTTACTGTTGGCAACAAGATTCAGCAGTGGAAATCCTCAAAACAGAGGTAAGCCTTCAGTCCTACACAGGTGGGCAATAAGCAACTGTGAGCATTTTCATTATGTCCGAATGGCAGGTGGGGAGAAGTACCGCTGGAATGGCCAATTATGAATAAAGCAGAGGGAGGAGAGCATGACAAACAGCTCATCTTCACCTACCGGCTTTCCAGGACAGGGACGGGGAGAATCCCAGGCTTTCCCGCTTCCAGGATCATCTCCCAGAATGCACATGCCTGTGCGTCATCCCAGAAGTGAGGAGGGACGTTCTGGTGCAGCGTTTTCCCCCCAAACCAGAGACATTTGCGCAGCAACACGATTGTGCACCAAAGTAAGTTCCAAATGGAAAAAAACCCTCACCCAAAGACACCGAGAGCCATTCAAGGGATGGTGAAAATGCTCTGCCCTACCCCCCATGGGCACAGAGCCCCCTCGGACAGCTCTGTGCCTGTTTGCTTAGGCCCTCTACTCATGGGGAGGAGGGAGACCTGGGAGCAGGCACCACACTGCCCGAGGACCTCAGGGTTGTCCCCAGACCGCAGGAAAAATCGGGCTATATCCAGTGCTGTTTATCCCGAGACAACTGAGAGGTCATCCCTGGTTAACCCCGGGATCAGCTGTGCGTCATTTGGACACACAGGGATGACCTCGAGCTGACCCCGGGATAAAAGCTGTTGTAGACATGCCCTTAGTAGCCATGGCTAAATCGTGTACTACATGTACTGGGGGGTGGGGCTCTTATGAATGCTTATTTCATATCAGCAGCTTTTTTGATGGGCACCCATCCCCCAGATTATATGCATTTTGGTAAATCTAAGACCAGATTTATACCTTGTGTCAAATCATTACAAATGAGCAATATAAAGTAGGATATAACACTATGAAAGCGGTATATGGAATGTGGATTGTGCCCCAACAGTTATCAGTGCACTTCCATACTGCTATAAAGCAGTAGTGTAGATCTAGCTAAAATAACTGTTCTTCCCCAGGGATGTATAACCACCTATTGCATTGTTTATTAGTAAAAGCTTCTTGATTGACCACTTCCTTTAGTTTCCACTCAGGAGCAGCACTTAAGGAGATGGAATGAGGCACCTGGTGTCAAAAGAATAAACTTTGCTGAATTTTGCTCTTTGCTTGGTATGGAGAATTAATCTCACTACTGGAAATACTCCAAGGGCACTTTGAGGGCATATTGGAAGACAATAATTTTGATCAACTTCAGGGTTTTAAAGCCTGAAGTTCCACTGCTTCTTTTAGACTTGGGTTCAAAACAACAGTGTAGAGCTAACCAAAATCTTTGTTTGAAGCAATGCTGCAGATTAGCTAGATGATCTTTGTTGGAAGCAACTGCCCATCTGGCCTTCCCTTATTCTGTTCATGAGAAACTCAAGGGTAGTTTTGAGAAGTGTTTGCTTTCCTTTTCCTTTCTGGGAGACCCTCTCCCCCAAACCTGTTGAATTAACATGGAACTCACATAGCACAGCAATATCAATACATTATCCCAAATATCTTATTTGAAACACCATTTGTAAACTCCATTTCAGGGTCCCATAATACTAGAACCCGGGGGTCATCCAATGAAGCTGATTGGTGGAAGATTCAGGACAAATAAAAGGAAGTACTTCGTCACACAGTGTATAGTCAAACTACAAGATGTAGTGATGACCACCAATTTGGATGGCTCTAAAAGAGGGTTGGTTAAATTTCTGGAGGAGGCGGCTATTAGTGGCTTTGTGTTAACTCCAGTATATGAGGCAGTAAGCCTATATGTACCAGTTGCTGGGGAACATGGGTGGGAGGGTGCTGTTGCACCGTGTCCTACTTTGTGGGCCCCTGGTCGTCAACTGGTTGGCCACTGTGTGAACAGAATGCTGGACAAGATACACCCTTGGTCTGATCCAGCATGGCCCTTCTTATGTTCTTATGGAGAAAAGGGGAAAGGTATAAATTGTTCTTCTACTATCCCAAAACTGTTGAAAACAGCTAGGAGATTTGTAGAGTAATCAGAAAGTTTATCTGGGACAATGAGCATCATCAGATGGAGGGGAAATCGTGGTTCTCTACCGACACTTCTCCGCCCCCACTCCTGTCCCACATTACTTCCTCTTTCTTTCCAGAGAAGAAAGAAGAAGTTAACAAAGATCATGTGGCCCATTCAGGGCCCATTTTTATTATGCCGCTTTTCCTGCACGCAGCAGGAAACAGCAGCACATTTCGTCTCCCCAAAAAAAGTCAGATTAAAAGGGGTCCAAGGCGTCGTCTACAGACATGCGAAAAACAATGAGTGGGCAGTAGTGAGAGTGCGATAAAATGCTCATCTGATGAACCCCAATATCTCCCATGCTTTCTGTTCTTTCCATAAAACCCTCCCTCATATTAGCATTACCCACACCTCAAATGGAACCTGCAACTGATAATATCATAATAAAAATAAATGGAAAGCAATGCACAGCACAATTAGTGTGCAAATTATTTGTACATGACATAATTCCTGTGGCCTTATTTTTCTTAGCAGGAAAAAATCTGTTCATCTCTCTACAGAATATGGACTTCAACTCCCAGAAGCTGCTGCCAGCATTAGTGGGAGGCTGAGGTTAAAGGCCATATAAACACTTCTGTGTGGGGACTGCTATAAACATTCACTGTGTGGAATCCCTATGGATAATATTGACTACATGGTTGTGGTAATGCCCCCACAAAGCAAAGCACTAGCACAGGTTTATTTCAAACCTGTCTGAAGGAATATTAACATGTTGTATGATCCTGGACCTTTTGTCTGTCCTGAACATCAACATAATTGGGCAAATCTAAGGGAGGGAGAACAAATGATCTCCATCCAGTTTCCCCGCATTAAATTCATGAATTTAATTATTTATATTCTTAGTCATTGTTTTGTTTTTTTTTAAAAAATGGACTTTCTACTAGGTAACCACCCTATAAGAATCACAATCATAAGGAATGTGAAGAATAGCTTTAAACACCACATTAACGCCCACACTGAATTCCGTTGCAATTGCATTGATCGTTCACTGTAGTATATTGGAATCCCTGCATACTCTGTTGTTAAAATCCAAAGACGCACGCAGCATATGCGGTGAATGATTGCTATTTTAAGCAGGCAGTTATTGTTGAGGTGCTCTTTAGAAAAGGTATATTCTCCTCCCTCTAAATCAGCACATTTGTCAGACACAGGGGGAGGTTGTGGCAGTTATTAAAAAGACGACAAGTTTACATGAACTCCTTTCTTTGCATGCTTCAGAGGAAAAGGCGTCATATGATGTTAGCCTTCTAAATTATAGAAGAGGGCAGCAGTGCCACTAAGAACAGGAACGGCACTCAACATGTTTTCATGCTCCAGTAAGGCTCTGCTCAAATCCTTGCTGCCTTCATGGCAGCTTTAGCACAGGGCAAAATGAGCCATAAGAAAGTCAAACCAACCACAGCAGAGCTTTGTCCTTGAAAGTGTCTGTTACAGATGTAGCCTCCCACAGACCAATCCTGCTACTCCCTGGCCTGCTGTTTGGATAACAGCAACAGTCAGTATGGGCAGACCAGCACAGTCCATATGTAGCTTGCAGATATCCTACCCATCAAAATATTGCTGCAAATATTTTCAAAATCAAGAGATTAAATGCACTACAAAGACAGGCAGAGCATATCACCGCCATAACGTGTACTGGTTTTTATGCCAGTTTTAACTGTTATGTATACTCTCAAGGGATCCTGGGATTTGTAATCTGATGAAGGTGCTGAGAATTCTATTAGAGGCCCATAACCTGCCCTTTACAAAGCTAGAAAGAGTTCCCCAGAGAAAGGAAATTACTACCAGGTTAAACATGTGGTGTAGACCATATTTAGGCTGACCATATGAAAAGGAGGACAGGGCTCCTGTATCTTTAACAGTTTCATAGAAAAGGGAATTTCAGCAGGTGTCATTTGTATATATGCAGAACCTGGTGAAATTCCCTCTTCATCACAAAGTTAAAGCTGCAGAAGCCCTGCCCTCTTTTGTACATGGTCAAGAGAAAGGGCTTCTGCAGCTTTAACTGTTGTGATGAAGAGGGAATTTCACCAGGTTATGTATGCATACAAACAACACCTGCTGAAATTCCCTGTCCTTTGCAACTGTTAAAGATACAGGAGCCCTGTCCTCCTTTTCATATGGTCACCCTACCATATGTATTGTTTTCCCCAAAAGATTTTTAAAAACTCTTTCTTAATGAATAAAACTTAACAAGGGTGGATTCCAGTCATCAAGCAGTAGCTGCTGAAAACCGATTGAACAGCGCATATAGCTGAGAGCCAAACTAAATGATATGCCTTTCATGGACTTATTAACTTATTACAGTCGTTTTAAATGTATGTGTATATTATGTGTATATTGTATGTTTTTGCTGTTTTAATTTTTGTATATTGTTTTTAATTGTTTTAATCTTATGTGAACCACCCAGAGAGCTTTGGTTATGGGGCGGTATACAAATGTAATAAAATAAATAAATAATAAATAAAATAACAGTGTAAATGGCTTAAAAAAACAGATGCAGGGGGCCTGATCCAGATCAGGCTCCTGGCATATGAGGGTTGGGGAATTTAGCCCTTTGTCCCCAGTCTGGTCCCAGTCCAGATTGGGGGCCCTGCACCTGTTATTTGCATTAGAAGGAACATTTTCACTGGCACAAATGGGAAAATTTTCCCTAATGCTAATAGCAAGCAAACTGTGGTTTGCGGGATACAGACTGGGACTCCCAACAGGAGGCAAAGGGTTAGTGCCCCTCTATACCAGCCCAGCGTTCTGATCCAGTCATCATGATATCGCCGCCCAATACCCACTTCCACAAAGTGAGGCAATGGCAATTTCATGGTAGAGGCCACAAAACATACCACATTTTCCCCATTCAGAAATAACACAGGGAAAGCGGGGGGAAGATGCGGGACAACAGCTGCAGGGCACAATGTCATGTAAAACATGCAGGAAAAACTGACCGAAGAATTATAGTCGCACCAAAAAAAGGCCCATATGAAGAAGACCTTATTTTTAAAGAGCTATTCACACAACTGCTGATTGTATGGACATTGTTTTATTGAGTTTGGTCCTGACTGAGAAGGCAGCATTTACTACCCCACCACTGCCACTTGTAAACCTGGACCATTTAACAGTATGGTCAGAAGCTACAAGCCAATCACCTCACCACAAAATTTAAAGCTACTGCTGAAGACTTCACCAGGATCTTTAGGAAGAGTTTTATCCCACTTTTGTTAAATGATGCTGGTTGTATGGATGCACAGAGACACTACCATGCATTGGTCTTCATAGGATAACCACAAAAAGACTGGTCCTTCTCCCAATCAGCTTTTAATCATAGGATATGCAACAGAAGAAGGAGAGGAAGAAGCAGGCAATGAATATTGAGCAAGAAAAGAACGGATGAGAGAATATGCATCCAGGTCAGTTACCTGTATTTAGCTTTTATTGCAGTAGGAATGGGGACCAAGTGTTAAGCCAAAGACCTCAAAGAAAAGGTGGGCTTTGTGAGAAGAGAGAAATGCAGCATTACATATGTGTTCTGGAAGGATATTCTGGGCATAAAGGGCATAAAGGAAATATTGGCTACTGGAGTAGTAACTTAACAGATTTATTCAGCTCCCAGATAGGCTTCCTAATGGAGGCTTGCAGGGGGATGTCTGCTAGGCCAAAGATGGAGAGAAAAGGGGGGATCTAGAGATTATGGGGCTGGTCACATAACAGCTGATGCTGCAAGGTGTGCAGGGTGCATGTGGCTGCCATTTTGAATGTGCAACCTTTGCTTGGGGGTTGTCGTGTCGTGCGAACCTGGCAATCCTTGAAAAAGCCATTATCTGTGGATTTGCACGACATGGCAACACAGTAGGGTTTACATATGTAACATGGCACCTGCAAGTGTTGCAACTCATCTAAACCCCATCTACGTTGTGCTTAAGGGGACAGGGGAAAGTTAATTCAGTGTGCCTGAAATACAACACAGTAAGGACAAGGAGTTTGTGAAGCAGCCGAGAAGCTGGTAGAAGGATTTAAGGAGTGGTGTCACATGGTCTGAGCAATGAGAGACATTAATTATTTTGGTTGGAGAGCTCCTAGGGAAAAGGCCTCTTGGGGTCCCAGTCCAGCACCCCAGGGTTAAACTTCACCTTTGTGAAAAGGGGAAAGGATGGTGAAATCATCTGTCATGAAGCCCAAAGCAAGGAGCCTTGTTGTTTCAGAACAATGATGTTCAATGCAAGGCCCTGGAAATCCAGCAGATCTGTTGCTAAAGAGATGGCAGAGTGTGGCCATCAAACCATTACAATGAGAAGTTACACTCACAAAAGTTATCATGAGAAAGAAACTATATATCCAGAACCCCTTTTGTGATTAAATACTTTGCCAAAATAACAGCACTTCAAAGCCAACAGTATATTCTAGAGCTCCAAAGCAGTTTGAATGTTTGCACAGCCTTGGGGTTCAGTATTGTAGGGATTTATAGGGAGCACTTATATATTTCAACATGCATCCTATGATGCAGTTTTCGACAACAGACAATAAGAGTCACGGCCTACGCTCTGAATATGTGATTACCCAGCAGAGCAGAAGGAAGTTTTCCAGTTTGCTTGAATGTAATGTTCTTTCAGCCAAAGCTACCTAAATGCCTTGCTAAATTGCAGCCTGAGCAGGAAACGGGGCTCATTGTACCTTGCAGAGTGCTGTGTTCTTGGTGGTTTAAAAAAGGAAGGTTAAGTATTAATGAGCAATTTCTCTGAGCACAATATAATAACTTTATTTCATTTGTGTTCCATTTGTGAGTGTTTTTTCCTAAGATGAAAAAGAAAAGGAGTGCTGTGGCTTGTGCTGCCCCGCGTTCTTTTGTCACGCTGACTGGTGTGCCCCAAGGTCTCTTAGAATGTCACAGAGTACACAGAGACACCATTGTCAGATCACATATGCCAATATGGACAACGGCAGTGGTGTTGCAAAAGGGCCACACCTCCTAGCTCCGTTTCCTAGGTGTCCCTAAAAATATTGCCGTCTTAAGAGAGCATTATGTTTGTGCAGTCAGATCAGAACTAGCTGCGACACCACAGAGGACATGGAGAACAATCCTCTGCGTGTTTACTCAGAAGTAAGTCCCATTGTGTTCAATAGAGCATAGGACTGCAGCCTAGCTCATTTCATTTTGGGCAGGCTGTTTTATATGCAAGAACTACATCATGTGGATAAAGTAGACAGAGAACATGGAAGATTAACAGGTTGAAATTGAAAGGAATCATGAAATGGAAAAGTTTAATAGCTGGGTGCCATCTACGAATCCAATTCTCAATACAGAGTAAGTGATATAGTGTTGATGGATATGAACTGGGAAGAGCTAGGTTCAAATTCCAGTTCAAGTACAGGCCTTTGGTAAGTCATTGCTTTGCAGCTTAACCTACCACAGGGTTTTTGTGAGGGTAAAATGGGATCATTGGGGGCACAAATTATCTGGCAAAAAGCAGACAGACAAATTTCCTAGGACCCAGCATGGAAGGAGGGACAGGTGGAGCTAGAATACCCTGGTAACAGGAGAGATCCCGTTCATTTCTTGAACTTGGTTTGCATGTAACGACAACCCAATGTATAGGTTGAGTATGGGTTGCATTGAATCATGGGTTGTTATGTTTGAACCCTGTACTATGGTATATCTATGGGTTGTTAACCACAAACAACCCAGAGTTTACAACCCAGCAACAAATCATGAATTCTCTTTCTGAGGTTATTACGGTTAACAAATCATACCTAAACCATAGTGCACGATTCATATGCAACAATAACCCACAATTCAACAAGACCCATTCTCAACCCATACTCTGCGGTGTGATGTTCAAACCAGGCCTATATAGTGTATTTTATTTTTCCTCCCGACTTCACACTTTCTTTCAGGCAGTGCTTAACTGTAGTTATCATATGCGGGGACGTGGAAGTTCTTCCCAGAGTAGGTAGCTACTGATTGCCATTAAGAACTAAGAAAACTGGGGGAGGAAGCAGCACAGATCTCTTACACAGTACTAGCAGAACACATGGGAAGAGAAAATAACTACTTCCCACTCTCTTCAGCAACCAAGTCTTCACACATTTTATTTTTATATTTACATGATGGCAATGGTAACTGGATGCACACGTTTTTCTTCACCTGTGGAAGTAATCCATTTGGACTGCCCTGTGCTCAGTTAAGGAAATCTGGATTCAAATGTTACAAATAACTACCAACCAAAAGGTATTGTGTAAGTATACAGCAATTAGAGGACATTCTGTGGTGAGAGGAAAGACAAAAGCAGCAATGGGAAAACACAAGAGCTACAGATGGAAGACGACGTTGTCTGGACTCCCATAAAAACAGTGAATGAGGCAGGGTGATTGTACAATAAAAGCCTCACCTAGGAGCACCCTGTACATGTTTGCTGAAGTATCAAATATGATAATTAAATAATTACTGTAGCAACAAATTGGAAACTATTGCTTTCTGTGATGGTGATGATGATGATGATGATGATGATGATGATGAATTTTTGGCAGACATTTTTAAAAAAGGGTATACATTGTTTAAAATGAAAGTAAGCTTTATTGGCTTTCTGGCTACCTGGCCAGTGCTGTAGTTCTTGGAAATGTATTAATTTTGATTTCTATAATCACAGTATGCATCTGACTCATTATATGGTTTGCTGTCAGACAGGCCAAGATTGTGCTTAATAAAGAAGGTTACTGGCATTGCTAACCTCTTACTCTTTGATAGTGGCACTGAACACTTAAAGTTCCAATAACCAGCTATCAAAAACCTCAGTGGTAAGAAATTTCAGAGTGCAGTATTACACTGTTGTGTCTTATGAATAATAAGTAGCAGCTTATTAGTAATGCAGACCACAGCACAATGTCATTATTCTGGCTAATTATTGATAAAGAAATATTCATATTTTAATACTTGTTTAACATGAAAGATCACCATTCTGCTTACGGGGATAATTTTATTACTTTTGCATTATATAATGTGACTAAAAATTGTAGAACCAAAATAATAAGCAGAGGGACTATTTAAACATATTGGTGAATTTCAGATTTGTTGAATAACATGTTGATGTAATAGTACTGTGTGTCACGAAAGTGAAAAATGGGAAACAAATATTCATCTTTCATGTAAAAACTGACGATATGAATGTGTTTGTTCCATGAAAGATATCTTGTTAAGAAAAAAACCTTAGTAATTGCCATTTATTAATGTATTAAGCTTGTCTGACTGGACTGGCTGTGACATCAGAGATACTTCTTCAGATAAAACTAGGAGCTTTATCACACCTACATTTTTTCCCTCAGTTTGCTTCTGCGGGTTTCCCCTCCATTTCCTATGTGAGTCTAGCGTTTTGATTTACACATGTTTGGTATTGCTGCGGTACCTGCAATACCTGCAATACCTGCCTGTGCCTTTTGGACTTTGCCCGTTCAGGAATACATCGAAACAGAAACTAAAAAGTGCAACCTCAGGGCGAGAGAAAAGCACAACGGGGACAACGTCTTGCGAGCCCAGCACTGAAGACGTGGTGCAAAGTCAAAGTGGGTGTGCATCAAACCTCACATGTGATAACGGCCTAGGTGATGTGTTCACACTTCCTTCCAATAAGAGGTTGTCTATAATGGCTCTGTATCTACCAGAACAATTGAGTTACAATGAATAGCTTCTTGGATGACAGGGTGCTGCGTTGGCACTGTTCTGCCACCAAACTCCATGGTATCGCTGCTGCGGGGTGGCGGCGAGTAAACCTAACTGGAGAAGACAATGCGGGCTTTCAGGCGGCAATCCGGTTTGCCAGGACCACCCCCTGCCCTTTACCTGGCTTCCAGTGACCAATTGAAGGTCACCTTCCACCCAGGAATGCCCCCGACACAATGCCTCACAGCCAACTTTTCCCACTTGCTTCAGTGGGAAAAGTTGGCTGTGAGGTGGCTTCTGCACCATAAAACTGACACAGCACAGCAGGGTTTTAAAAACATATAGACAGCCTCAGGCTCTGAGCAGGGGCTAATCGATTATCTGTGAGCCTAATGCAGATATAACAATGGCATTCTGGATATCACTCAGTAATACTGGAACACAAAGTCAGACCATTAATCCGTCTAGCCCAGTAATCTTGACACTGACTGGCAGCAGTTCTCCAGGGTTTCTGGAGAACTGCCTCTACAAGAGAGGTTTAATGCTCTTTCAAGGCGCTTAAAAAAATTTACCTCTATAAGAACGGAGCGCAAATCGGGCGTAGAGGCGCGTTATCTCTCCGATTATGCGCATTATCGAATGCGCATTAAACAGCGAGTTTTATTTTGCTCCGGCCGTTAAAGCGCATTTTGCCTACGTGAACAAGCGCTTATGCGCATTAACTACTTGTAAAGCGCATTTTGGTCATCCCTTAATGCGCTTCGCCGCCTCTCGTGCAGAGGTATTAGGCATAAATGCGCTTCAGCAATTATGCGCATAATCGCCTAACCAGGCACAAAAGCGAATCCTTGCAGAGGGGACCTCAGGCAGGATTATTTCCTGGCTACCCAGTGATGGCTGGGATTGAACCTGAGCCCTTCTGTATGCAAAGCAGATGCTCTACCTCTGAGCTACAGCACCACCTGTCAGATGTAACTGTAAAGTGTACTGTACAGACTTGGGAGAGGTTTATGTAACCAATTACTTTACTTGATTGTCAGACTCATACTTAAAATTTTTATCGTACTTTCTCTTCAATTTGTTCAAAGAAAATCGCAGCCAAAACAATTTCAGAATGACAATAAAATAAAACAACAACAGTACAGCAACCAATATAAACCACAAGCAGCAAAAAAATGAAGTGTTCTCCCTTTCAGAGCATCAGAGGCATTGTAATTAAGGTGGAGGGAATCCTTCCATTTGCACCAATGGACAGTTAGGTCTCTGGTGAATAGATTCAGGGGACATGGGAAGGAGATTCGGAGTTAGGGCCCCATGGGCCCAGGCCTAGCAATGTGAGGCACAGGACAAAACGGTGGTCTTCCTCACTGCATGTATAAAAGCAGGTAAAACTGGCAATGAGACAGCATCCTCCACTGCACCTCAGGCAGGAGCCTAGCAGGGCAGGCTGTGGGCACTTTCAGCATCTGCTGCCTGAAGTAGCTGCCTCACTCTGTCTAATCGTACAGCCAGCCATGAGTGCTCTGACAGCTTGCATCCAAATAACAACGGACATCAAAATGGCTACCGTCACACCTTTGCCCCACAGGGATAAACCCATACAACACAACATAAGAACTGGTCCTAAGAAAATAATCTGAAGATGCATGTTTTTTGCTTGGCTGCTTAAAACATTATATGGTTTAGCTAACTCGGAATATAATATCCTGTTTAGCTGGGAAAGGAATTCAAAACAAGATCCATCCTTTGATAGAGCTGAAGCATCAAAGTCTTAAGAAAGATGTTGGTTGGTCCTAAAATTATCTTGATAAACACTTCCACTTTGAGACATTGCTGTCATCTTCCTCCACATTCTTATATTTCCTCTACTACAAAAATGCGATAGCACCAGCCTCACCACCACAATGTTCCATTTTTCAATTTTAACATGAGGTCTTCCTTGCTGAATTAGCTGTTAAGGAAGCTTAATTAATGCTTGTTCCCACTTGTCCTTCACATGGAGGGAACAGCTCACCATTCTTCTAGATGACACTACAATGATAAACTGACCCACTAACATAGGGTGACCAGATGGCTTGGGGTTTCCCGGTCCTAAGCGGGAAACCTGGGGCGAAGCGGCCCAACCGGGGGGCGGTGGGGGCAAACCGGGGTGGCGGGGGGTCACGCGGCGGTGGCAGCAAGCGAGGAGCGGCGGTAGACCCGGCGTTGGAGGAGCCCGGGAACCAGCTGCCCCAGCAGGTAAGTGCCCTCCCTCGCGCCTCACGCTCCTTACCCGCAGGGGCGTCTGCTTCCCTCCGGTGCTCAAATCTACTGAGAAACAGGCTTCGCGGCCTGTCCCTCAGTAGCGCGCCGGGTGATGACATCATCACTTGGCACGATACTGAGAGACAGGCCGCGAAGCCTGTTTCTCAGTAGATTCGAGCACCGGAGGGAAGCGGACGCCCCTGTGGGTAAGGAGTGCGGGGCACGGGGCACTTACCTGCTGGGGCAGCCGGGTCCGCTGCCGCCGGGTCCTCCACCGCCGCTGCGGGGCTCGAGGCTCCTCGGGGGTCGTCGCCATCGCGACTAGCTCCGACGAGGCCAGAGGCCGCGTGGAAGAGGCGGGGGAGGGCCGATTACATCACTTCCGGATCCGGCCCTCCCCTGCCTCTTCCGCGCGGCCGCTGGCCTTACGAGCCCAGCGGCGGGGGACCCGGCAGTGGCAGAGGAAGACCCGGCAGCGGCAGGGGACCGGGGGGGGGGGGGTGGCGGACCCGGCGGGGGCGGCAGCAGAAGAGAACCCGGTAGGTCCGGGCTGATGTTTTTTGGGAGTGGGTGGCTTGGTGGGGGGGTTGTTTTGGGTGGGGGGGTGGCTTGGGGGGGTTGTTTTGGGGGGGTGGCTTGGTGGGGGGTTGTTTTGGGTGGCGGGGGGGACCGGGATTTTGGGTTCCAAAATCTGGTCACCCTACACTAACATAGTTTCCTTCCACACCTTCAAATTTACGTATGAGTGTTCATGTGATCTGCAGTGGCATACAGCTGTCTTTGTATATAATCCATATCCGTATTAAAAGACTGGGTTTTTAAACTTTGTTTTTAGACTATAGGCCTGCCAATCAGTTCCACTAATTTCTACACCCTGGGCTGCCACTCAATTGAATGCTCCCCTCAGACTGTTCTCCCCAAGCACCCTGCTGCAGACACCAACCATAAAGTTGGTTATTGTAGACCTTTAAGGTTACTGCTGCTGAAATTCTAAATTCTTACTTTATATATAGACTGATCCTGATCAGAACAGATTCAGAAGCTCCTTCCCACCAGAAGTATCTAATGGCTGAATGTATTTTACTGTGTTAGGCTGCAAACACAGGGCCAAAGTAAAACTGCCTTCGCTAAATCTTTGAGCAAGCTAATTACTGGTTTATCATACTCCACCTTTGGATAATGTTTAACGTTTCTACTAAAAAGGAAACATTACACGATTACATTTAAAAAAAATAATTGTCAATATAATATATGATCTTGATTCCCATACTGTACTTTTCTCCAGGTTGATTGCCCAGGTCACATGCTCCAAATGGCCCCCTGTAGTTAACTGCCAATTATACTTCCTTAAATGCTAGACTACTACTTTAAGGGCTAGCTAGTCTCCCTGCCACTTTTGGATCTTGCACGCAACTGTCTAAGAGCTGATTTGTATGTTCTGCAGTAGTGGCAAAAGACTCATCCTCCATTAGTAAATTGTACTTTGTCTCCTCCCCACTTCTGGTGTTTGCACAAAGTGGTGGTGGGAGACGTAAGCTGTGCCCCCACATCAAGAAAATGTGCCTCTGCTCTCTGCACAATACACAAAAGCAGGGGAAGACAAGTACAACTGACTCAGGCATCGTCTGTCACTCTCGACACTTCTACAGAATGTGTGAGGCATTATCTTTCACTTGATTTGTTATTTCTTTATTTGGCTTTTCTAAGGGTAGCTATGACGAGCATTGCGAGATCTGAGCAATTGGGTGAAAGCAGAGTGTCTTACAAGATAAGTGAACATAGCAGAGTCTAACAAATGTGTGAACCATAGCAAAACAGAACGTGATGTTAAAAGATCTGTCTCTTTTGTTTGAAAAGCATTTGAGGACCCCTGGATTGAATTGGGACTTTTGTGATGGGGGAAGAGGATTTTCCAATTCTATACCCCCACCCCCCATAGCTTTGAGAGTCTGATTTAGGCTGCCTCTACAAGAGGCATTTAAAGCTCTTTCAAGGCGCATTAAAAAAAATTACCTCTACAAGAACGGAGCGCAAATCGGGCGTAGAGGCGTGTTTTCTCTCCGATTATGCGCATTATTGAATGCGCGTTAAATAGCGAGTTTTATTTTGCTCTTACCGTTAAAGCGCATTTTGACTATGTGAACAAGTGATTCTCCGCATAAACTACTTGTAAAGCGCATTTGAAACAACCGGTAAGGTCACCAGTTGAGTGCTCAATTACCTCCTGCATACAAGCATTTACGACAAAGCGCTTCCGAGAAGATGTGCATAATCGGCTAACCAGGCATCAAACGGAATCCATCTAGAGGGGGTCTTAGATGAGGAAAACAACATGTCAGGAAAGGATTAACACACACATACACCATAGATGAGGAAAACAACATGTCAGGAAAGGATTAACACACACATACACCCATAGAACCAAGGTCCCAATTCAATTCAGCACTCCCCTCCATTTTAAAATAAATTAAAAGACAACAGAAATCTGATCAAGCCTCCATTAAAGCTTAATAGAACTTACGCAGAGCAGAAGTCCCCAAAAGAGGCCGTAAGTTAAGAAGACGTAAAACTAAAGTAACATAGTGTTGTGATATGTGTGCCACCCCCAAAATTGCTGCAAATTTGCAGCATCTCCCAAAAAAGTCCCCCAAAGTGGTGATGGGTTTGCAAGTAAACGAGATGTGTGGGGAGCATGTCCCTTGTTTACAAGTAGAATGGTAGCCTCTGGAGCTTTCTGGAAGTGCAATTCTGCTTGCAAACAAGGGGTGCACTTCCCATGTGCCTTGATGTTTGCAAAATTACCACTTTTTTTTTTTGCTGCTGCCGCAAATCCAACCAAAGTAGCGGAAGGCTACAAAAAGGCTGAGGTCGTTATCACATGGGCGGTTTTAAGCACACCCACCTCGGCTTTGGTCCTCTTCTTGAGCTCTGGGTTGTATGAGGTCGTTTCCCTCCTGCTGCTCTCTCGCCCTGAGGTCGCAGGTTTTAGTTTCTGTTTCGATTTAACCCTGAACGGGCAAAGTCCATTTCAGGCAAGTTCAGACAAGTTCAACAGGCTGAGCTCAGGTAACAGAGCAAAACCGACCAGGTGTGATTCAAAACGTTAGATTCGCATAGGACACGGAGGGGGAACCCACAGAAGCAATGGGGGGGGGGGGAATGGTACGTGTGATAAAGGCCAGAATATTGCTCAATCCTGACATACAGCATGAAGGGGCAGGGAGGGATCACTGAGTTAAGGAAAGACTCTTAAGCATGAGATTAATTTAGTGCACTACAGCCACAATATAGAAAACTGTACCACAGGCTATATCTGTGCAGCAGTGCCACATGTCACCTTTCAGCTCCTCATGCAGTTTGAATTTGGGGGATTTTGAAAAGCAGTTGTTGATATAAGGAGCTGCTGTTAAGGAAACAAATTGAGACTTCGTATGTGAACCTTTGAGTATGCTTTAAATATTTTTTGTTTCGTAGAATAGTTATTTTTAACTTATTCTTCATAGCCGTATTTTTATTAAACTTTTTACATTCTTGTTTTTACAGACAGGTTTTGTTTGAGGCGGCTTTAGGCAAAATTAACTCAGGCAGCCACCCCTGCCCCACCTCTTCTGTGGTTGGCCCTGGTATCAGTTGGAAACAACACTGTAAGCCAGGGATGGGAAGTGTGTGGCCTTCCAAGGCCCCCTCCACAAGAATTCGCTTTTGCGCCCGGTTAGGCGATTGGGCGCACTATCCCTGAAGCGCCTTTACGCCTAATACCTCTGCACGAGAGGCGGCGCTCCCCTCCCCTTCCCTCTGGCAGGCTGTGTCAAGTGTTGGAGAAAAGTGTCCCGTAACGGGAGGCAGCTGCCGAGTTGGGTCCCAGAGGGCGGCGGAGCTGCGAGAGTTCCAGGGAGAGCTGAGCCGCCTCCTCCTCCAAGCCAGGCCGGGCGAGGCTGTGGCGGCAGCGGCAGCGGCAGCAGCAGCAGCGCCTCTCTCCCCTGCGCTTTCTTCCCAGCTAGCTGCCTCCTGGCGTCTGCCGCCTTCGCCGAGGAGAGCGGTCGCTTGCCGAGCGAGCGAGAGGAGCAGATGTGCCAGACGGGCACGAGCCGGTGGGGCTGAGCTTCCCCCGAGGGCGGCGCCGACTGCCCTCCAATGTGGCCGGAGCCCCCTGCAGGGAACTTCGAGGCTGGCTCCGGAGGCTGGGATCGGGCTGCGCGACGCTTCTCACCTCGCCGGCTTCATGTTCCCGGCAGACAGGCGCTAGCTCCCTCCGCCGGAGCCCCGGGGTTGCTGAAGTCAGGTCGGGGCATGGAGCGATCGGAAAGGGGGTGAGGAAGGAAATCTGCTCTCCCCCTTCTCGCCTCGCCAGCTTCAAATCATGCCCCGGGGTTGCTGAAGTTCAGGTTGCAGCCGGGGGAGGGCTTTTGACAGCGGCGGCAGCAGTCAAAATGCGCTTTAATGGACGGAGCAAAATAAAAGTCGCTAATTAACGCGCATTCGATAATGCGCATAATCCGGGAGATAACGCGCCTCTGCGCCCGTTTTGCACTCCGCTGGTGTGAAGGTAAATTTTTTAATGAGCCTTCAAGGCTCATTAAACGTCTCGTGTGGAGGAGGCCCAAATGTTGTTGGACAGCAATGCCTATCAGCCCCAGCCAGCATAACCAATAGTGAGGGATGATGGGAGTTGCAGTTCACCAACATCTGGAGGTCCACATATTCCCCATCTCTGCTTTAAGGAGTGATACAAGAAATACTTGGTGGCTGATTCTAGCTGCCATTTTAATTTCCCACAATGCCCCAAGTGAGGCTACATCAGGAACATTGTGGGGAATTTAATGTCAGCTATACCCAGCCACTTAATTCTGCTCAGACCACCTAATCACATTTTTAATGGGGTGCCAGGACAGGAGTGAGTCAGCAGTGGGCACAACTGAGGCTCTAATAAACTACAATAAGTTGGGGAAACGAGGAGCTGAAATTATGAGGTAGGTCAGGGAGGGTGGTAGTTGTAATTAAAGCTTAATGTTTTTCAAAAGTTCAGGAATTTACTTTCTAGCACTTACGTTGCCATCTTTTTAAAAATCCTATATACTTACACAACAGCATTTTATAACAGTAAACCAACATTTATGAACATCCTAAAACTGCAGAATAATGTATAAAAGACATATTTAATGCAGTAGCTTCAATGCATATCATTTTTAAATATAGTTTGGCACTGTGATAGAGGTATATACACAATTTCAGGGGCTTCGATGCGAAAATATTGAGATGAGCTGTTGAGGTTAAATAAGTCTTCTTTCTCAGACTAAATAAGAACAATAATGGGGAGGGAGCCAATATTTCCATGAAAGGGAACATTTTACAGAACGGTGGACCTTTATGACAAATGTCAATGGATCAGTCAGAAAATGTCAACACGATCTGATAAAGGCTGTAATGAGAACCATTTGTGTGGAAAGAGCGTGCTGTGAGTGCAAGCTGTTCTATCGTCAGCAACAAGGCTGTTTTGGCTGCATTGCAAAGGCAGTAAAGTCGGGTGTACACTTATAACTCGTTAAATCTTATTGAAACCAATAGGACTCAAAATCAAAGGTCAGATTTCAGCACCAGCTGGGGAGCAAGATTCCCAGCAAAGTTCGAAGAATATATCCCGGTCATGGAAATGTGTAGGAGTAAATTGCAAAGCAGCAATAGAGTGGCCAACTCACAAAGAAGGAGGAGGAACCGCCCAACCCAATTCTATCCCTGCTCTCATGCCTCTGATCTGCAGCTTTTAATGTCTCGGAGATAAAACAATATTGGCTTGGTTTATTAGCCAGCCTATATTTGTCAAGCCTTCCCAGAGGGGATAATTTGCCCCAGGGCCCCACACAGCAGGAGCCCCCTGACAAGCATTTTGTATGTATGTGTGTGACAGCCCCCCCCCCCCAATAAATTCCATTGCCCCAGGCCCCCAGTGTCCTCTGGGTGGACCTGTATATTTGTATTTACCCCACAAGCCCCTTCCCTTTTTCTCATCTCCCCCAGTCAGGTCTTGTGGAAAGGCAGGTGATATTTCTCGCGTTCACAATGGGAGAAGTGAGAAAGAGTGGGAGAGTGCATTTCTTATTTTGTGTAACCTCAAAAGACCTTGCCTGTCTCTTAGGCCTTCTCAAGGTGTTCCATCCAGAGGGAACAAAGGGAGAGGTAGGGTTTTCTGTTATTTGCATTGATGTATGGAGGATATCAGAAACACGGGGAGATTCCTGCTGCTTCGTGTCTTCTTCATACCCCAGTACCCTGTGGCATGTGCAGAGAGGGCTTGAGAGAGAGACATGATGCTCCACTTTGGAGAAGGGCCAAAACAGACATTCCTTTAAATCTGTGTCTAGTAGCTTCTTTTTTCATTTTACTCTAGAGTAGGCTCAAGGGCCCTCAATCTGAAACTTAAAAGCCCCCCTACTCCACATGTTGGGGTCCCAATCTGGGTCTAGAGTACTCTAGAGTAAAAATCGGAAGGGAATGTAGCTGCTAGACACATTTAAAATTATGTGTGTTTGAGTCCTAAGAAACAATGGGGGTGTTCAGACGATCACAGGAGGGGAAAGTAGCCATCATATCTTCTCCCCACAACCCCTGTTCATGCTGCGCGTTCTCCTGTTGTTTAAATAATTACCTGCGGTACAGCATGGGTTGGCGTGTTGTCCGAACCCGGCACACGGTATGGTGGGAATGGCTTCGTACCCACCCTGCAATCCCTACTGCAAGTCGTGGGTTGTAGGATGGGTACGAGGTCACCCCTGCCGTGCCACACCGTATGCCGGATTCAGATGACATGTCAACCCGCGCTGCAGTGTGGGTAATTGTATGCATACATGCTGCTGAGTCCGATTTATAAGACCTGTCACTCATTCAGTGTTTGTAACCAGGAAGGTGGCCAGAGGGATGCTCACTGTGTGAGATAAAATACAGCAGGGGGAAGGACTGCCCAATCTGCCTTCTATAGTGGCCACTAGTGAATAGCCAAAAAATGAGGAAATGCATCACTAAAAAGAGAACAAAATATGATACCGATTTGCAAAAAAATTGCATATACTGATTTATAAGTATTGATGCAAATTTAGAAATAGTTCAACGGAAACCCAAGATATGTTGACTTTTTAATTATTTTTTATTTTTTTAAAAAAATTAAAAATTATGTTTTTTGTTTTGTTCAAAAATTCACAATGAAAATGATAAAAAATAAGGAAATCTCAACATAGTGCTGCAAAAGACTGCAACCAGCTGACCTGCACATGTTCCTGCATATTCAGTCCCCTGCCCAGGTGCTAACTGTTGATGAGCAACAGTTCCTATGGTTCTTTACCTTTAAACTGGAATTTGAAGGGCTATCCTATCAGAGGACACCTTCAAATAGGGAACAGTAGCCCTTGAAATGGAGGACTGTCATCTCAGAAAGAGGATATATTGTCACCCTACCACTTGCTCTAATAGGTACCTCTAGGGGTGTCTTCATAGCACTGGGTTGGCACCACCTCCCTCTCAAACCTTGCTCTTTCCCTCCCTTGGGGTGGCATCTGGTAATCCCAATGCTGAGGAGTGCAGGGTTTCTGGGCGGCCATCTGGGGACAGGAGCCACCCCCTTCCTCTTCTTGGTGGAAGGCAACCAATCGCAGGTCGCCTTCCAACAGGCACCACCCGGCCACGTTTCCGCTGTGACTTCGGAGGCGAGGGGCTGTCTTGATGTTGTCTTGCACATGCTTACCTCGCTCTGGAGAAAAAAGTCACGGTAAGTATCCAACTTTTTTTTCTCCACAGCTCCGATGGAAAGTCCTGGGGTGGGTGCGCAATTGCAGCAGCGGCAAATAATTGATACCGCGCCACTGCGGACCCACCCTGGGGCTTTCCTAGAATTTAGACAGCCCTTCTGTCTCAAATGCATACAACGGTGCACTATATTGTATCAACTGACCTCTGTCAAAAAGAAAGAAAAGAACAGCATAATGTAAAACAAAGAAAGGGAGTGAGAAACAGTGTGTCTGTACATGGAAGTGTCACATTTTTCATCATTAAAATGTTAAAAGTGAAACCATCAGTTTTACTGGATCTTTTGTAATCTGGCCTGAGTGCATTTGTATGGTTTCCAGAATTTTATATACTTCCGGTAGGAACTGCATTCCTACGAATTGAATCTCTAAACCTTAAATAGCTTACCTATGATTCAAAATTACTGTGACATTCTTCACTGTCTCAAAACAATCAAGGTGGAATAGTAAAAATCTACAATATGTAGAAGATTATTTTGTCTGCCCTGTTGAACATGAATTATATTCCAATATATTAGTTCTCCTTCATGAATGCCATCTGCTTGTAACCATTAAAATCCATTTTCTATGCTGCAGAGATGAGATCTTAAAAGGGATGGGTTCAACCACTATCCAAACACTGCTGCTTCTCCTGGGGGATCTGTTAAAGCCTGACACACCCAAGTATTTATGAGCCATAAACTGCCTGATTCAAATGGGAGATTCATCAGGCAGGCCTGGGAGATGCTGACAAGGACAGAGCATCTTGCGGCTGCAAGCTAGTGGGGGTGGGGGGGTGGAAGGGAGGAGGTAAAGGTTACAAAGAGCAATGGCAGCTGCAGCAGCTGCATTGATCAGTGTATTTACTTCCATCCACTCTTGTCCATCCATTGGTTTGCCTTTGTGGCAACCGGAGTTAAAAGAAAGAGATGCTTCCAAAGTCATTCTCCGTTAAGGTCAATACTATGGCCTGGTGTCTATCTGCAAATTACCGTTCATAAAAGTGAAGGGAGGGGAATATACTATTTGAATTGGTTTTTCTTTTCATTTTTTTAAATTATTATTTTAATTTAAAAAAATAGCAAGCAAAAACCACAAAAAATCTTTAAAAATTCACAGAGATAGAAAAACTTTTAAGATGCAAACTGGGCAGCAAGACTATACAACCATTAAAAACCCCTGCAATAATAAAAGGAAGTTGCCTGGTGATGAAAAGACATTAGGATAGGCACCAGGCGGATCTCTCTGGAGAAGGCATTCTGATACATGAGTAACAAAAAGAAGCCGAGTTGTTTCAAAGGTGTCAGAATTAGTATGTCCCTTTGCTATATGTAAGTTGTAAGTTAGCTTTTCTATCAGAGCAAGCTTCCATACACAGCTATACCAAAACTCCAAAGTAAACAGATTTTTTAAAAAAATACCTGCAACATCTACCACTGACTAATTCATTCAGACCAGAAATCTCTATTTTGAGACTAAGTCAATCTTTATTGCAGAACTCATGGCTGCAACACCTGACCAAATTTTTGGAATTTGCTGTTTCTTCCTCCATCCTTTGCTTACATGACCACATGCGGTACATGCACACAGAGGAAACATAACAGCTCTTCAACTGGAAAATATTCCCTGCATTCCAGGATATTCAAGCCTCCACTGGTCACTTGAGGCAAATTTCCAAAGACCTTTTGTGGTTCTCTGTTTTCTCAACTAATAGATACATACGCGATGTAATTGCATACGACAACAAGCAGGAGGAACTCACTGCCTTATTTGGTTAAGTAACACTCTGTTTTTTTGTAGCAGGAACTGGCTAGCCACAGATTCTAGAAAGAACTAAAGAATATGACGCTAAAGCATGCACAAATGAATCACAGTATCAGAAAGGCATTTCATGGCTGTGTAGCTGTGTAATGTCTTTGAAATAAATATAGCAAGTTTACAACATCTTTTGATGCTACCAAAATTTCCAGGAAAAATAGCTCCAGTCATTCCCTTGTGTTCTCTTATACTTTCCTGTTTTGCCTCCCTGCTCTTACTACTGCTGCTACATCAACTATAGATGTGGATCACATATGGGTATTACATCTATACCACCATTTTTGTATGCATGTATATATTCAGAACCATTAAGAGGCATCTTCAAATATTTATTCAACCAAGCACATCTTCAAATTTTGCCGAGATTTGCCACGTTAAAGCACTCTAAAATACAAATCATTTTGCTCTGTTGTCTACTGAGAGGATATGAACAAAAAAAATGTTTGTCACACTTCATAGAGTAGGGTTTATTTAATTTTATGACATATTGTATCCTACTCTTCCTTCAAGGAATTCAGAGGGGCGTACATAGATTATTCCCCATTTCTATCTTTGAGGACTTTCAGACGGGGAAATCATGTTTCCTTACCATGGCTCTGCTTCCTGCTTCTCTTCCGCATTTAAAATAAGCTGAAATTACACAGGGAAGAGAGCAGCGACCACATGGCTTATACGGTTCATTGAAATTCAATGGGACATGGCTCTCTAGTGGGCAGTTTATAGCACAACTTCATCTGCACATGGCAGGTAATCCCAACAAATACCAACATATCTTAGAAGCGTTGGGTTTTCCAAGGCTTATTTTTTATCGCTAAAACCAGGAAATGGAGTGGGAGATGCACAGGAGGCTCACGGTGTCATCAAAATGACCTGCAAACATCTGTGAGTGGTATAAAACTCTCGTTTAAAGAAGCCCTATACAACAACTCTGCGAGGTAGGTTAGGCTGAGAGAAAATGACTGGCCCAAGGTCACCCAGGAAGCTTCATGTCTGAACTGGGTTTCAACCTCTGTTGCCCCAGTCTACATTGAACATTCTACATGCTACCCAACACAGGCTTTCGATTCTAGATATATTGTGGAATAAAATTCCCTTAAACTAAAAGGCAATTGTACTTTCTAACTAGCTTCAAACACAATATATGATGGTTGACTACTGATTTTAGCACATCTTTTACATGTCTGCCCAGTTAGGCTGACCATATGAAAAGGAGGACAGGGCTCATGTAACTTTAACAGTTGCAGAGAAAAGGGAATTTCAGCCAGGGTCATTTGTATGCCATTAGTTCCTGGTGAAATTCCCTCTTCATCACAACAGTTAAAGTTGCAGGCACTATACTAGAGTGACCATATTCAAAAGAAGGCAGGGCCCCTGCAACTTTAACTGTTGTGATGAACAGAGAATATCACCAGGAACTAATTGCATACAAATGACACTGGCTGAAATTTCCTTTTCTCTACAACTGTTAAAGTTACATGAGCCCTGTCCTCCTTTTCATATGGTCTGCCTACCCATGTTGAGCTATCCTGGTGTGAAAAAACCTACTCCAAGATGTATTGGTTGCCTTTAATGGCTTATAGTTGACATTAGAACAGGAAACGCTACTTACTGATGCTCCTTGAATCCCATTCAGAGGTGGGGGTGGGGGATTCCCTCACACCTTGGTCATTGCATGAGGGAGGAGTAGGAGGATGTGCTCTCTAGTCCCAGCCCCTTCTGACAAATTCCCAACAGAGAGTTTAAATCATGTGGGAGCTTCCACAAGTATAGCTGCTTCCCGCTGCAGACATTTAGCAGACCAGAGCTGTTGGGATTGGGAACATGATGGAGAGGGGTGGGTTGATCAGTGTGTCCTTGCTTTCGCTCCCTCATGATGGTCAGTGAATGAGGGAGAGTACCTGAACTGCGCTTTGCTCCCCTGCCATTGTAGTCTTTTCTTTTTCCCTTCTCCCCCCCACCTCGCAGGTTTGAATCTACTCTCATTTGCTTAGTATCTTTGGATTGCAAAAGCAAATTTATTTCTCTCTTCAGAGGGGCTTCCTGCACTGTGCTGTGTGTGTGTGTATGTGTGTTTGAGACAGTGTCTTACACATATGCACATGTACAGTTAGGTAGTGTTTTTAATGGCAGTGTTCCTCAGAAAGGATACAACCTTGTACAACCTTGTTCTTTGAGGAAACAAAGAAACAAAATCCTCTGCCTATTTTATGAACAAAAAAACCTTTTACTGATTGTATAGAAGAGTAAAGAGTGCCCCCTCCTGGCCTAGATCACAACTTGAATTACAACACATGGAGCTTCCCTCTACCCCTCCCTCTAAGCAGCAAAAGGAAGAGAAAGGAGATTTCAAGCAGGAGAGAGATTGTGACTTAGGGTATGTATCATTAAAAATAACTGGCATGCATCTATTTTTTTTCATGTGTGGCTTTTTGCATGGCAGGGAGAGAGAGAGAGAGAGAGAGAGAGAGAGAATGACCTAAACTCAAATATGTTTGACACCATTAGCAGTCTGCTACTGAAACTCTGAGAATTTCAAAGCCCTAAAAGAATTATGTATTTGCTATTTTGACTGATTGCTTGCAGCACTACTGGAGCCTTTTAAAAGAAGAAGCTGACTCATGTGTAAAACAACAGAAGGCATCGATTTTGCTACCTAGAAGGAAATGCTTAAGTAAGTCTGTATCATGATAAACAAAATTCCTTCTGGCCGGCCAGTTCAATTCAGCCTCTTGCATGTTTAATTGATGTGGAAAGGGGGAGGATTGTCATAAACTCTGTCTCTTCCACCAGTGAATTACTACGATGGGAGAAAAGAGCAACACCCCCTTTTTTTTACACAGCTATTTAAGGCACAGGCATCCTGTCCTGACTCTGGCAACACTACAAAGCTATCTTATTAAACTCTTTCCAGTACCAGCATAAGTTTCTTTCTGCCATAGGCAGTGCTTTATCAGAGGTACCCGCAGCCCCAAGCACAGTACAGTGATGTTGTGTATGAGTATATGCAGCGCACTAACAGTAATGGTAAGAGACAGTAGCGACACAGCAGCCTATCGTCCTTCCAGCTTCATGGCAGCCTTGAATACCTGTGCTACCTTGCATTGAGCCATTTCGGAACACTACCAAATTGCAACTGTTTGAAACTGATGTGCCAAACGGGGCTTTCCCCAAAGAATCCTGGGAACTGTAGTTTTATGAAGAAGCAGAGGATGTTCTGCTAGAATAGAGACTGTCTCAGGGAACTACTGTTCACTGATTGGGGAGCATGACAGTAAATGGGCTTGAAGCCAGTTCCAATTTGTAGTGTACAAATAGTCTAGATGCTTAGCAACGGAATTCAGTGACAGACAACAGAACCAGCTACCTCTGCATCCCACATGAAGCATAGGAGGCTGCAGTAACTGGAGCAGGTCAAACCATTGTGTGCACCAATCTTGCTATCACGGCATAATAAGAACCCACTTCCTAAATGTTAATCCAAAGAGCATTACCATGTGAAAGGTGTAAAGTTCACCCAATAAAATAGTAGCCAGTTATTTGCTTGCAATATTATCTTGTTTCAAAACTTCAGATATGATAACAACGGAAGCTGCTTTCAAATGAAAAGCTCTAGTGGTACAAATCAGAAGTCATTGTGCAATGTCTTTTTCTCCTTAATAAATTTTCTGTGTAATGAAAAAAGATGGAAGAAGTGGTGGGAAAACACAGGATGGATACAAGTGGAGGACAATTAATGGGGAAAATCGCAATAGCTTACCGTTGCTTCTCCGCCCGCACGTTTGTCCCTTATTACTTTCTCTTTTGAAAGAGGAAGTAACAATGTTCATGTGGCCAATTCAATAGGCTGTTTTGATTGCTTTGCTTCTCCTGCACACAGCAGGAGATAGTGGCAACTTCCATCTTTAAAAATAAGTCGGACTTACTGGGGTAGTTTTTTGTTGTCTGAAGAAGGCTAGAGGGGGCAGGAGGCACGTGGCAGCAGCACGATCAAAATGGCCCACTGAATGGGCCACGTGCACTTGCTTACTTCCTCTTTCAAAAGAGGAAGTAATGAGGGACAAACACACGGGCGGAAAAGTGACGGTAAGGAAACACAATTTTCCTCTGTGTGATGATGCTCTTAAGTCTTAGGAGAGGCATTTCAACCTTTTTAGAATGGGGGGAAAACTGCACAAATATGCCAAACCGTAGGTGATTTGGGGAAAAGGGTGGGGCCAGGGGAAGGGGGTGAGGCCATATTGGGACCTCAAGAGGGGCAGATTTAGCTCATGGGCCTAAGGTTATGCACCCCTAATTTATACCAGTTCCCACTTTACGTGCAATGTTCCATCCCTGGGTTATTAATCCCCAGGGGTTGCAATCATGCCATGGGAGCCAGCATGTTTGCTCACTCCTACTCAGTCACAACAACCCAAGATAGATAGATAGATAGATAGATAGATATTAAACTGGCTTATTGTGACATGAGAATTGGTTCATTATGTTCCTCTTCCCCAGGAACCCTTGGGTTTGTAATACTTTGAAAAGGAGAGGAACTGGGGTCCCCTCCACAAGGATTCGCTTTTGCGCCTGGTTAAGTGATTATGCGCTTCATCGCTGAAGCGCATTTACGGCTAATACCTCTGCACGAGAGGCAGGCAGGGAGAGGGGAGGGGGGAGGGGGGAGGTAGGGTGGGCGGGCGCCTGTCTCTTTAAGGCAGGTCCCTGCGAGTTGTTATGCTGGAGAGCGAAGGAACTGACGGGGCGATTGAATGAAACGGAGCAAGGGGGCAGGGGGAACAGGGCAAGAAAAAGGGAAAAGGGAGCCCAGTAGGAGCGGAGCCAGGAGCCGAGCGGGGGAGCCAGCAGCAGCAGCAGCACTCGGGAGGCAGGGCGCACGGGGGGGGGGGGGGGAACAGGGCAAGAAAAAGGGAAAAGGGAGCTGGAAGACGGAGAGCGAGAGCGAGAGGTCAGCGGGAGTCCGGTAGGAGCGGAGCCAGGAGCTGAGCGGGGGAGCCAGCAGCAGCAGCAGCAGCAGCAGCAGCACTCGGGAGGCTTCACATCCCGCCGCAAAATAAAACTCGCTATTTAACGCGCATTCGATAATGCGCACAATCGGAGGGATAGCGTGCCTCTACGCCCGATTTGCGCTCCCTCCTTGTAGAGGTAAATTTTTTTAAGCACCTTGAAAGAGCTTTAAACCTCTTTTGTAGAGGCAGCCTAGGTGTCTTAACCAATGACAGTTCTCAGGAATCTTTCAGACAACCACAACAAAAGCGGCATAAAAACATTGTCGGCCAAATATCTGCCATCCAATGTGTTTATATGCCAATGTAAGGCTAAGCACTGAGATATTGTAATATAAACAAATGGCACTTGCTGCCATCTATTGGATATGTTGTGGAATGGTTTTTACAAGGACAGAGATTCTTTCGATAATAGCATCTGTACTTTGTTATTTTAATTTTATTGCACTAAAGAGAGATGAAAGATAAGCATGAATTTCAAGGCAAGGTTTTCATTTGTCTCTGATTACTAAAACAAAATTGGCAGAGCTAAACTCATTTGGAAAACTACTTCCAAGATGTGCTTCACAGAAAGTGCTTTCTTTATTGTGGGGAGTGCAGCATCATTATCATGTTATGGATTAGCAAGAGTAGTATTTGTTTTAGAAATGTTATGGGGACTGTATCAGGAACTTTACCCATCCATCCCATGAGGAAGGTAAGCACTCTAGATGTGTACAAGACCTCACCATCTGGGGTGGGGATCACCACTGTATGTCTATATAGAGTCAAGCCTCTGCCTACAAGGAGGTAAAGTTAGTATAAATGTATGTGAGGGAAATGCCAAATATCGAGGTTAATGTTCACAGCACATGCCTCACGGGGATGTAATCATAAGGAACAAAAGATTGTTTGGTCTCTTCAGGGTGTAGGGTTCTGACAGCTATATCGGGCTTCCCAATTCCTTTGCTGAAGGGTCTGCCATTGGCCTTGGATCTGGAGGGAACTGGTTAAAGGGACCCACCAAGAGGAAGCCTTGGCAAAGCAAGCTTAGGTCTCTTTCTACAGCCCTACTCTGATTCGGATGGACCATGGAAGCATTGGCAACCCTGCCCCTCCCATCATTTCCTGATGTCCTCCAGCAGCGGCAGCTTTCTTCTAAGTTACATTGCGGCAGCCAGGAGTTCAGTGCCTGCAAGGCGAGGAGCCCGATGTTATAGTGAGCTGGCTGGTAAGTCAGGCGTTGTGAGCAGAGTTGACTCGGGAGGCACATGACTGCTTCCCGCTACAAGAAACATTTTAGAAACAAAAAATGGACAGCCCTGAATAAAAATCACACAATGCACTCTTACAATCAAGCCCTACAAAATAACAGTCCGCTGCTCCTTAGTAACGAGTCTATTTTTGTACACAGTTAAATAAAGCACAGCTTGGTATTCCTGAGGGAGAAAGGGGAACACACACACTGATTGAGGTGAACGTAGCAGTCGTGTTCTTACTCATATATTTGTGACTAATTCACAGCACTAAGAACAACATGAGTTCCAGGGAGACCTTACACAGAGAGGAGTCAATCTTGAAGCACATTGTTGATTATCTTGCATCCTGCTTTTTTCTGTCAGCCTGCAGAAGACAAAAATATAAAGTTATGGATGAGGCTGAGAGAAGAGAAATAAGATCTTACAAGTTCAAAGGCCTACTTACGTAGAGAATTGGTGGGAATGGAGGAAGAGGGCATCTGAAAACCAGTGCTAGCTCCATGTTTTGGAGGGCCCTTGGGCAAAGCCTCCTCAACGGGCTCCTTCCTTCAGAGAGTCAACCTTCTCACCACCCTTGTCACCAACTGCTCTTCCTCTTCCTCCTCTTTCTCATCATTGGTACCGCTTGCTTGCTTGATAGGCAGAGAGCCAGTGAGCAAGTAAGCAGGGGCATCTGCTGCCACTGCTTCCCACTGTCATTGTCTGGACCAGAGCAAGAGGCAGGAGAACAAGCAGGTTGCAATGATGAAAAAAAGGAGTAAGTCTAGGGGCCTCTTGCCAGTAGGGGCCCTCAGCAAGTGCCTGACCATGCCTACTTAACCTTGATGTTGGCCTTGACGAAGCCCCTATTCATTAGATTGTAGGAACCTGACTCTGCTCATCCTGTGATTGAGGGGGGGGGGGAGGAAGGGGAGCTTCTATAGAGATCCATGAGCATTCAGTCACAAGAGTCCCTGCCTGCAATCAGACAGAGGCTACTATCTTAGTAAGAACTAGGTCCTAGATTCCTAAGGAAAACTCTATAAAGCTCTCCCAAGGAGGGGAGCAAGATTCAGGCAGTTTAAGATGGTCCCAATGGAGTGGGAAGTATATTGGTCTCCTTCTTAAAGCTGTTGGATCCTGCAATGCCCCTACTTTAGGTAGGCTGACCATATGAAAAGGAGGACAGGGCACATGTAACTTTAACAGTTGTAGAGAAAAGGGAATTTCAACCAGTGTCATTTGTATGCAATTAGTCCCTGGTGAAATTCCCTCTTCATCACAACAGTTAAAGTTACAGGCACTATACTAGAGTGACCATATACAAAAGAAGGCAGGGCCCCTGCAACTTTAACTAGTGTGATGAAGAGGGAATTTCACCAGGAACTAATTGCATACAAATGACACTGGCTGAAATCCCCTTTTCTCTACAACTGTTAAAGTTACAGGAGCCCTGTCCTCCTTTTCATATGGTCAGCCTACTTTAGGCCTCTGTGCTCTCCATATTATATAGCCATGTTGGCTTCTGCTTAGACCAAGTATTTGTGTTATGACATGTTTGTGTCACTCTTCCCACATATTCTGATGACTTGTGTTGTGAGCCTCAGATCCGAACTACACATTACTGTAGCTAGCAACTGTGTCTTTCATATTTACTCTAAAGTAAGACCAGAAGCCCAAACCAGATTGGATCTATAGTCTATGGGTAGGAGGGTTTTAGCCCTATGCCACTTCTATGGTCCTGATCCAGATCAGGCCCATACGCCTGTAGTTTTCATCAGCAAGTAAATTTGTCAGCTTTGGTGCATTGGTATACTCAATATTTTGCTTCAGACAAAATTTGGTTGTTCCATTGGGTTCTTAATGTTGCATGATGTTCTGTTCCTCTTCAATTTTAACATTAATGCTACTCTTGTTTTATTGTTTATTGGTTACTCCTATGCTTTTTTTTGTGAACTGTAAAAAATATTTTTATTGTACATTGCTCCAGGTACCTGGTAGGCTGAGGGTACAATTTAAAAATCAAAGAAAGAAAGAAAGAAAGAAAGAAAGAAAGAAAGAAAGAAAGGCTAATGCCATCAACCCTGAAGATGGAGAGGCAATGCCACACTGCATACAAACATTACAATGTAAGCACCACTGGGTGTCACTCTGCTTTCACCTAACTATAGCCAATGTGGTAGTGGAAGAGAAACAGTAAGTTAATCGCCAAAACACTCCTTTCAAACCGGGAGAGAAACTTTACATCTGTAGTATGCGGCCATCTTATGCTGTGCATGGGCATATCAAAACCTTACCAAGCAATACAGCTAACATGCTATGGTTAAATTTCTTTGATTCTTTCTTCCTCTCCTCACTGAGACACAGATTGGGATTCTGACAAAATTATTTTTCAAAATCGCTTCATGCTCCCCTTATCCCTGAATGGGGACAACACTACCATTTCCTTTGGCAGAGGAGGATGGGGAGGAGGGCATGAGACGTAGGGTGTCTTTGTAATATTTGCTTTATTTATAGTTTATACCAGCAGAGAAGAGGCAAATGCATGCTGCCAGCAAACGGTACAACTGCTGAACTTGCATCAGGTCCACAGAGGGAGCAAAGGGCATCATACCAAGGATGCTTCAGCTCCAACCATCTCACAGCTCTCTTTCTCTTTTCTCTGCCTGATTCCCTCCAAATTCAAACCTGCAAACTGGACTCCAAATTGTTTATATCCTTATCTGAAGGAATGTCACCTTGTGGAAGCTCAGATGGGAACACATCCCAAAAGCTGAGGAGTGATTCCCAGGGATTTAGGAAGATTTATTGCTGCATCCCTGCCAAGGCCCAGTGAGTCTTGACAGGAAGGACACCCTGCTACCACAGACAAGCAGTGCCTGACTGAGTAGCAATGCAATAGCCTGGCTGGCCAAGAATGGGGCCAAAGCAATGGAGCTGATGCAGTGTGGAGCACAGCTTGATTGCCATGGCAACGGAGTTACTGCCTCTCCCAATCAATGCCCAAGATGTCCTGAAAGAAGGGGAAGTGCTCTTCCTACACTCCTGGCAATATAGTTAAGGACCAGGCAGCCTATAGCTGGGGAGGAATTCCTGGAAGTCATTCAGGCAGAGAGAGAAGGTAGGGGTGTGTGTGTGTGTGTGTGTGTTTGTGTGTTTCCAGACTAGGTTTTTATGATGCCATTGCCCTGCCTCATTCACAGAATTTTATGAGAAGTCCAGGCAATGTCACCTTCAGCTTGTAACCCTGCTGTGTTTTCCCACTCCTTCCTCCAAATTTGCTCTTCTTACTGCAGAAAATCCATTAAGAAGCAACAGATAGAATAGCTGCACAATGCCTCTTCTCATTTTGTAGTACCAGAAGCCCTCTCTCTGGAAACACCCAGAGCATGCAAGCGTGGGCAAAGGAAGCAAGATCATGGGTGTTTTAACCTTCTTCCCTTTGAATCTGATGCCTGAGCATGTGGGCAAAGGAGCCATTGGAAGGAAGGCTCTGACCTCTACCTGCCACACAAGACAGCATCGTTCATGACCTTTCAGCACCTGCTATTGGCAAGACATCACCCCAACAAAATATGTTCTCCCAGCATCAGTAACAACTGTTTAGAGGGATGTGCTAGCTGTACAATATTGTGTTGTATGGTTTATATTAATGAAAAGCTAGCAGATTCCTGATGCTGTCTGCTGATTTTCCAGAGATTTGCAAGCATGCAACAGGAAACGATATTTTGATGAGAAAGATTCTTTGAAGGAAATCCTCATAAATATGAGGTGTGGTTTTATATGAGAGCAGTTGCACTGAACTTCCATTGCCAGTACATTTGCTAGGACCATATCCTGAGGAAAAGAACTATACCTGACCCCCAACCCCTGCCAACTCAATCCAGAAGGCAGTTCAGTGGAAGTGCTTGCATTTAAATCATGTTTGTCCTGTTCACTTGAAGGAGGAGGGCTAAATCAGGTTAGATTCAAATGATACATGATACACAGTTGCATGTCACTTGTCCAACCTTTAACAAATAAATCAAATCAAACTGCAACCCTTAATGGAAGACTTCATGGGTTGCCAGGTAGGAGATGCTTATCAATTCTTCTCAGGCAATTTTTCTGTTTAAAATCCCCTCCAGATGCTTTTCTCTCCCTGCAAGGGAAAAGTATACTGGGACCTCATATGGCTGAGCAGTCCCCAATATACTAAGATGGAGCTTGGCATGTCTGGATTTTAGTACAGTGAAACACTCTCCAATAAGGCCTGGGGGGTCATGCTGTGAGTACATAGGAACACAAGAAACTGCCTGATACCAGATCAGACTATTTGTCCATCTAGTGCACTACTGCCTACTCTGACTGGTCTTTCCCATCACTTGCTTCTTCACCATTTTATTGCTTCTTCACCATTTTACAAATCAAACCTGGAACTTTTTTTTTTCATGCAAAGCGTGTGCTCTGCAGCTGAGCTGATGTCCCCTGAGAATGAGTTCAAGGCCTCTTAACAAAAATTAAGGGTCTTCATTCCAAAAGGATTTCCCCCTACTTGCAGAATCAGGATGGGTTAAGGTTCCTTAGGCCTTACTGTGTATTTAATTGTAGAAGATGGAATTGGGGGTTAATGGAAATGGTACATGGAAAGAGTTATGGTAACTTTCCAGAGATCTTTATGTTGAAGAATAAAAGAAGGGGTTTACTGCCTCTAATCCGTGATGCACTGGAAAAATGGAAAGAGAGAGGGAAAGAATTAACCTGGTTGGGTTTGGGAAGTGATGGAGATAAGTAACTTGGCCAAATATTCTTAGGTGGAGAAGGAAAAGAGAACCACTGGTTTGAGGGCAGAGAGCAGGGTACAACTCAGAACACTTTGAGGCTCTCTTTTATATTTTTCCTAACTGAAGAGGGTCAGAACATCACATGAACTGTGAAAGTGTTTTCTTTTAAGCTTTTACTCAATGTTTTCTTTTTTAAAACCCATCCTCTTTTAACCCTTGTTTATCTTTGCATCCTGTAATGATCTCTCTTCTCACCACATCACCAGAAGTCTCTGTGCATCCAACTCTGTTACTCCCCGTTTTTATCATTCCAAACCCCACAGGACTTAGTGTACCCCCCCTCCCCGTCCATTCCTGGCTGTTTTTGTGGCACTAGCAATCTCATGACCTTATTGATGCAAAGTTGCCTTATTCACAAAATACAATTGCAACTATCCATTGTAGCTGGCAAAATGGGTGTTCAGACTTCGTAGAAAGGCGAACATTTTGATTTGTCAGCAAGTTTCGAAATCATCACCCTCCACGGAGGAAGTTGATCGTTTCCTCAGCCTCATGTCTCCATCTAAGATGTTCAAAGAACAAGGGGAACATTCAAAACGAGTTCATTCACATAAAAAGCCCCCCACGTTGCACCAAGAATTCAGTTCTAATTAAGCTGCATTCCAAACGAACAGCTATCATTTTCCAATCAATACAGTAAGAGAAAGAGAAAGCGTACAAAACTGATCTATTTTGCTCCATGTTTTAGACTGTAATTAATTTTAACTTGCTGATCCTTTCATCTATGAGTTATCTCTTTCAGGAAGACATAAGCAGAATATTTAAACTGATTGAAATTATTTCTTTATTTTAATCTTGTAATGTATTTTAAGTCAGATTACCTCCTTATAGTAATATTCCCTGATGGAATCCATGCTGGTGCTTTCCTCCCTGGCTTGCAACCAACTTAGAGTAGCCACTTATGAATGCCAAACAGAGGACAACAGAGGATAGCAATTTGCATAAAATGTATATGTATTGATGCAGATTTAGAAAGAATTATAATTTCAATGGAAACACAATACATCTCACCATAGTGTGGAAGACTATGGCTAGGTGACCTGCGTGACTGTTCAATCTGCTATCCAGGTGCTGTTGATGGGCAACATTAAGGCCCAGCTCTCCCTTCCGATGATTTTCTACCTTTAAACCAGAATTGGACTGGACAGCCCTTCAAATAAGGGATGCCTTAAAAATAGAGGACTGTCTTCTGTAAAAGAGTGCACATGGCCACCCGAATACTTCACACGTTACAGTTTTTGGTTGTAGATCTAGAAATGTAAGGTGTGATTGTGATAATCATATCCTTGCATACATGTGCATTATACAGGTATACTTGTCAGGAAGCCATGATCAGCTGTAGCTTCTGTTCAGTCAGTGAAAAATTCAGATTTGCCTCTATGAAATGTATGAGACAGCCCTGAGGTATGAGATTCATAATGTAATGCAGTGTGAACACTGCCCTATGTCTGCACAGCTATAGGCTTACACCATTTTATTTTGCATAACTACATAGACTGATATACTATTTATTTAAAATATTTATAGTTTAAATATTTAAACTAAAGTTACCACAAGAGAGATAACAATGAAGTAAAACCATAATATATAATTAAACAAACATAAAAGAAGACAAAGTGAGAAGAAAAAACACATTACAAACGCAAGAGCAGCAAAGAGCCAACATGTTATCAATATCACCAACGTTTTCTTAAAAGTAATGGGTTGGATACAGCTCCACAGTGCAATCCTATGCATGTCTACACAGAGGTCCTATTGAGTTCAATGGAACTTGCTCACAAGTCAGGGGCCCTGTTCAGTCAACACTCTAAGCCACTGTGGTTATGCATTTTTTGGTAAACATTATGGTTTAGTGTGTCGTGTGAACCATCCCTAATAATGATGGCTATATAACCATGGTGGCAATGTAGCCACGGTTTAAACATGCTCATTAACCATTTGCTGTAAAAGGCTTAATGGCCTAACCATGGCTTAGTGTGTCATCTAAACAAGCCCTATGTATAGGATTGCAACCTTAGGTAGATGAATTTGGTTCCCATTGAAATAAATCGGACTTACGTCATTACTAATTTGTACCACTGATTTCAATGAGACCTAGGGCTCCATCACACCTATTTTTCTCCCCCTGGTTTGCCTCTGTGTTTGTTACCTCCGTTTCATAAGCGTGTCCAACTAATGGTCCATTTCACGTGGGTTTGTGGAATTGCGCTGCACAGTGAAACCTCCCTTTCACTTGTTTGCTCTTCCACTCCACCCTGCCCCTTCTCTCAAAGCACATGCCCCCAACAAAGGAAAATGCAAGAAGACAGCAATACAAGGAGGCTTAAGGGCACATTAAATCCACTTGGGGAAAATAATCCAGACTTTCCCCACACCAAAATAATACACAAAATGGAGGAAAAGAGGCGAGACGGGTGCTGGACAGGGACGACGTCATGTGAGTCCTGCACTGCAAAACCAGATACTAGACATGGTGAGAGTGTGTTAAACTGCTGGTGTGATGGAGCTCCTAAATTAAACTAATTTAGTAGTCTGGATCAAAGCCAAAATCTTTAGTTGTCAGCTAAAACCAAAGAATGATGGGGTCAAACAAACTTGCCCTGAAAAAGAATTCTATAATGTCAGTGATACTGTTAAAATAGGCTCTGTCTCATGTAGCAATCCACACGTAGCACATATGACGGGAATAGAGAGCAAGGCTTTGATGATGACTTTAGTACAAGGGTAGGTTCAACCAGGAGGAGATAGTCTTTGATACCCTGATCCTAGAATATTTGGGACTTTAAAGCTCCATACCAACACTTTAAATGGGCCTAGAAACCAACTGGGAGGCCCATTGAAAGGGGCAGAGAGGCCTGACCCCATTCTCTTTTGTGATAGGTGTAAGATAGCCTATCTCAGCATCTACTTGGTGAAACTGAGGCAGAATCCACACTACTGCTTTAAAACGGTTTATAACAGTAGTGACAACTGTTGGGGCCCAGGACACACTCCATATACAATTTCCAAACTGTGTTCAAAGTGTCATATCTTGCTTGGTGTAGATCTGGCCTGAATGTTTGTTTGATGCCTTATTTTTTAAAAAAACACCCCACAACATTTGAAAAGTTTTAAATTGCTTTGAAGAGCGGGTAAGGTTGGTTTGTGAAGTCATAACATTTTTTCACCCTAGCCTTTATTAAGCATCAGGAGCATGCAACACATTCCCATGCATAGTTATTCAGAAGTGACTATCGGGTTCAATGAGGCTTACTCCCAGGTAGGTGTGCATAGGATTGCAGCTTTAGTTATCATTCTCTGCAGCTTTCTCTGTCCATTAAAAGTTATAGTGTAGCTCTAAATAGATTATGATTATGTGTCCGATGCGTTTTGCAGAACATAAGAGTTACTTTTGAGCAAACAAGATAGTTGCCTTGCTTCTTTTTATATAACAAGATTAGTAAACTCAAATATACAAAACTTGACCTGAAATAAAATAGAAGTCCAATATTCTTGGATGCCTTGCATTATATATACCCATTGTTGCAGGGAAACTGGCGGCATTTAGTGCTACTAGGCCAAGGACTGGGGATATTTCCACTACCTATTCCTGTAGCTAGTAGAATTACTGACACTGTGACAGTCCTAATGTCACCATGAATGGACACAAAATGGCAGTGTCTAGCCAAAAGCCTTATGAAAGAGACTCCGGGGGTGGGGGCTCATCACTCAACTTCTGAGGGTGATCTGACTTTGTGAGAATCAAAAATTGTGAGAATCAAAAGAGGAATGTTAAGGACCAGAACAGTGGGAGAGCAAGACCAAACATTTTGTTTAAAAATGAGGAATATTCTCTAACAATGAACTAACACAAATGGATACAGGAGACATTAAACTGACAAAGGATAAGACGCTTGTCATTTGGGGCCCTGAGGGAATCTCATTAACCGATTTCTAAAAGCGGCAGCAATGCCTCACACTGAATCCTCTGTCAGATACTTGGCAAAAAGTCAAATTGCCTTGAAAGAAATTAATGGAGGGAAAAACTACAATGTCTGATGATAAAGCAAACTGGCTGGCCTAAGAGCTGTTGGGCCTTTGGTTTGGGAATGCTTGAGTGCATACTGAGAGTGGACCAGCGATGAACCCTCCGATAGTGTTTACAAAAGAAGACAAAGAGCACACTCATACATTATCCACTCCAGCTTGTAATTACTCAAACTCTATTGCAGCAGATCTCCTCTTCATGTGATAAGCACTACTTGCAGCCAAAGTAATGTGCAATAATGAGCAGAAAATTGATTGGCCTAGGTTGTGCCTTCCTACATTGATAATGAAGAGATTTATTATTTTCTAAATTGAAAATGATTAAGCAACCTTCATAATCCTGGTGTTAACTTCAGTGAGTCTATACTACAGTTTGCCTGCTTCTACCTTCTACTACAACATTCCACCCACCCTGCTATTTAGAGAGATATCTCTTCACACTTGACTAACAGATGCTGAAAATCAACATTGCCTCAGGGGAGACAAATCACCACTAATAATCCACTCTCACCCTGGTGGTGAGTTCCTGGCAGAAAATCATCTCCACTAGAGATGTTGCTATTATTGGCAGGAAGGGGAGCAGAGATAGCAAAGAAAAACTTCTAGGGATGGAGAGAGGGTGAATGTACAGCAGTTTTTGAGAACATAAGAGCATCCCTACTGGATCAGACCAAAGGCCCATCTAGTTATTCTAGTCTAAGATTCAGTTTCCATCAGCAGATATGAAGGCAATAACCTTCTCCCATTTTTCTCCCCAACAACTGGTACCCAGGGGCAACTAACCTCCAATACTAGAGGTAATATATAGCCAGTGTGACTGGTAGCCATTGCTAGCCTTATTGTCAATGAACTTGTCAAATCCCCCTTTAAAGCTGTTAGAGTTGGAGGCCATCACTACATCTTGTGGTAGCGAATTCCATAGTTTAGCTATACCATGGCCTGGTTCATATGTGATGACAACCCATGGGTTCTTGGGGCCAGGAGCGAGTAAATGAGCACACTGATTCCCATGCAGTCACCACTTCTGTTTGAATCAGCTTTAATCAACAACCCAGGAACACTGTGTTCCTGGGTTGTTTCATGTGATGTCCAGGCCTGGAACTCTAGGTTGTTTAGGATTAAACTACTCAAAGTTTAACCGAGCAATCACCCATGGTTTGTTGTTAAAATTCTGGGTTGTTTGTCCCACAACAACCTAGAGTTCCATGTTCAGACATCACATCAAACAATCAGCTTTGATTAAAACTGACTGAAAGCAGAAGCAATGAGTGAGTAGGAGGCAGCACAGTCACTCCCTTGCTTGAGGCCCTGCCAATTTCTGGGTTAAACAATCCATGAATTGGTGTCGATCCATGAATTGGAGTGAAGTACTCCTCTTTGTCTGTCTGGTTCTCCCACCTCCTAGCCTGGGTTATAGTAAAATAAGATAACTTTTCCAGCAATACAATTTACTTTTGGAGCTAGTGTGACAAGAACTGTACAGAGTATTCCAATTGTGGTTGTACCATAGATTTATATACAGGTGTGGTAATCTTGGCATTTTTCTTTTGTTTGTTATTGTTTAAAAGCATTACCACAGTATTTCAAGAATTCCAAATTTCTCATTCCAAGTGTAGACACATCAGTGGATCCCACTTTGCATGGAGTACAGAACATTGTGAATGGAAGTACTCCAGCCATTGAGAGAACGCCATTGACCTTTCCTTCTTCTAGAGGTCAATAATAGGCAACATTGCCCCACAGAGAGGCAAATGGTTGAACTCATTCTGGGATCAATCAGTTTGTTTGGAGTTCAATAGTTAATGCAACTTGAACATTTACAGACAAAACATCTAAAACACCTGGAGGTGCAGTGATGTTTGTGACTGCAGATGACGCTTCCCTCAGGCATTAAATTAAAAAATAACTACAGATAATGATAAAAGGTATGAAAATGCCCTTATAACTGTCAGCTATTAAATTGTGTGTCTGCAAGCTATTTTTGAAAGATGAAATGTATGCCTTACACATTCCATCTGAAATATTTAACAGCACATTCTTTAGCCTTTAGAAGCTTTATTTGGTTTGCCAAAAGTACAAAAAGACTATGTGGGTATCCCTCCCATTTTACAACCAAAAACGTACAGATCACCCAGATGTTTTAGACTGCAGTACCTATAGATCTGATTCAACAACAAACCCAGAAAATCTTAATAACTATAGGCCGGTGGCAAATGTTCCATTCCTGGGCAAGGTCCTTGAGCGGGTGGTTGCTGGCCAGCTCCAGACACTCTTGGATGAGACTGATTATCTGGATCCATTTCAGTCGGGTTTCAGGCCTGGTTTTGGTACGGAAACAGACTTGGTCACCCTGTATGATGACCTAAGTCAGGAGAAGGACAGGGGGAGTGTGACTCTCTTGATTCTCCTTAATCTCTCAGCGGCTTTCGATACCATCGACCATGGTATCCTTCTGGCACGACTGGCTGAGTTGGGAGTGGGAGGCACTACATTGCAGTGGTTCCGCTCCTACTTGACAGGTCGGCTCCAGAAGGTGGAGCTTGGGGGACATTGCTCAGCCCCGTGGATTCTCCAGTATGGGGTTCCGCGGGGGTCAGTCTTGTCCCCCAAGCTGTTCAACATCTACATGAAACCGTTGGGTGCGGTCATCCGTAGTTTTGGAGTGCATTGTCATCAGTACGCTGATGACACACAACTCTACATCTCCTTTTCATCTGCATCAGGTGAGGCTGTGGATGTGTTGAACCAGTGCTTGGCTGTGACAATGGACTGGATGAGAGCTAATAAACTGAAACTCAGTCCAGACAAGACTGAGATGCTGTTAGTGGGTGGTTCCTCTGATGGGATGGAGGGTGTTCAACCTGTTCTGGATGGGGTTGCACTCCCCCTGAAGGAGCAGGTTCGTAGCTTGGGGGTTCTCCTATAACCATCTCTGTCACTTGAGGCTCAGGTGGCCTCGGTGGCACGGAATGCCTTCTACCAACTTCGGCTGGTGGCCCAGCTACGCCCCTATCTGGACAGGGATAACCTGGCTTCAGTTGTCTATGCTCTGGTAACCTCCAAGTTAGATTACTGCAATGCGCTCTACGTGGGGCTGCCTTTGAAGACGGTTTGGAAGCTGCAGCTTGTGCAAAATGCAATGGCCAGATTGGTAACAGGGACCAGAAGGTTTGAACATATAAGACCGATTCTGACCCACTTGCATTGGCTGCCTGTATGTTTCCGAGCCCAATTCAAGGTGCTGGTTTTAACCTATAAAGCCTTACATGGTTTGGGACCACAATACCTGATGGAACGCCTTTCCCGACATGAACCTACCCATACACTACGCTCAACATCAAAGGTCCTCCTTTGGGTGCCTACTCCGAGGGTAGCTCGGAGGACGGCAACAAGGGAGAGGGCCTTCTCTGTGGTGGCCCCCCAATTATGGAATGATCTCCCCGATGAGGCCCGCCTGACACCAACACTGTTATCTTTTTGGCGCCAGGTCAAAACTTTTCTTTTCTCCCAGGCATTTTAACAGCTTAAGCTGAGGTTTTAACTGACTTTGTGGCCAGGCTTAACAGTTTTAAATGTCAGCTGTTTTATGTTTATGGTTTTAAATTTTGTATATTGTCTTTTTAGTGTTTAATCTTTTAATTTTTGTAAACCGCCCAAAGAGCTTCAGCTATGGGGTGGTATATAAATGTTAATAATAATAATAATAATAATAATAATAATAATTGTTAAAGGAACTTAAATATGTTTTGGGTTAAGTGCTGTATTGTTTAATCATAAATCCACAATAAATTGCAAATATATTTGACAGACATTGTGGAGTTGATGGGTTGTTGGTTGATCATTATATTTCCATTCTTTTGCTCTAGAACTCGAAGGCTGCTATCCTAATCACATTTACACATAAGTAAGTCCTACTGAATAGATAGGTCTTATTTTAGGTAAATGTATTTAAGACTGCTAAAAATTGCTAATTTTGGCTATTTTTAAAAGTCCACACTCTCCCATTCAAATGTAATTACAACTGAAATCAGATTGTTCTACCATTGATGTAAAAGACATCAATAAGGATTCATGAAAGAAGTCACTAAAAAAATAGCATGGTGAATTACGTGGTTGTTGCAATAATACAGTTTACCTGCTTATCTCCTCTTAACAAAATACACATGGTAAAGCACAAGTCACTGGAGCAAAGCCAAACAAACTTTACAACAGGGGGAAAATACTATTAACTGTGGCACTTTATTCGTATATACTGGAAACAAGACCAGAAATAGATGTTCATGGGGATAATTACAACATAAAACCATAAGTTACTGTTACCACTGTTGCAGGTGATTCATTTAGATTTCCCCCATATGATATATTATTTATTCTGGAAAATACATCACTTTTATGAGAAGCCATCACATCCTTGACAAGATGATCGTCATGAACTAGAACATGCACAAGCATAATTTTGCAAGCTTTCCTTAAAAACAAAACCGAAACAACAACTGCTAACTTTTCCCAATAAACTGCAAAAATGCATTTAAAACTAACCGTTTTTTAAATGAAGTTTGGGGGACCTACAAGAGGTATCAGAAAGGAAATATAAGATTGAAAAAGAATACACGTGTCAGAATACACGTTCTCCTAGTAGTTCTTTTGTGAAACTATTTCCAGCTAAAAGAACAATGGGTAGGATCCAATGGTGCGCGCAGCTGGGCCCCTGCAACAACAACTTATGTGTGGCCCCTACCACCGCTGCCAGCGACATAACACTTCAGGGGGAAAGCCCCCAAATGACGGAAAACTCAAATTTCTGGAAAGCATGACTTGATCCTTCCAGAAACTTGAGTTTCCAGTCATTTCAGAAATGCCTCTGGAAGCACTATGTTGCCACCATTGGTGGTAGGGCCACTGTTGCCAGGGCCAGCCAGGTGTGCACTAGGAACCAGCAGTGCTCACCACTAGTGGTAGGGCACCATTGGATGCTATCCATTATGACAAAAAATACTACTTGATGACCTAGAGCAGGGGTAACCTATAAAGCCTTACATGGCTTGAGACCACAATACCTGATGGAGCACCTCTCCAAACATGAACCTACTCATACCCTATGGTCAGCATCTAAGGTCTTCCTCTGAGCACTTCTTATGAGGGAAGACAGAAACAAGGCAGAGGGTCTTCTTGGTGGTGGCCTCTTAATTATGGGATGATCCTATCTTTTTGGCATCTGGTAAAGACCTTTCTCTTTTCTCAGGTATTTGGTCATGGTTGATTGTATAACGTTTTTTTCAGATATGTGTTGACTATGTATCTACTGTCTGTTTTGTGTGTTTTTATGTAAATATTTTTTAAACGTTGTATGTTGTATTTTTAATGGTTTTCAATCTCTGTAAACCACCCAGAGGATGGTATAGAAATGTGATAAATAAATAAACAATAGGGTGAAAGCCAAAGCAGAAAAAGAGAGGGGCAAGCCAGGTGCTACAGACTGGAACACCTAGAGGAGGGGCACCAAAGGCACCGTGAGCTGGGTTCAATCCAAAAATAGGTGAGCCAATGAAGAGAAACTGGCATTAGAACTATCTCCAGGAAGCCCTGAGGTGAGATACAGGTAAATGGAATATTATATTCCTTAAATGAAATTAGAAATATGGTTTGTGTCTATGGAAGGAGGAACTAGGGCACAAAGAGCTTATCTCATCTGTAGAAATAAATCTAACTACATTAGTCCCTAGGCAAGGAGCGCAAATGCGGGGTTTAAACCTCACCGATGAGGAGGAAGGGCCGCTGCTGCCCCATGCACCCTGTTCCTCCCCTCCCTGCATTTCCCCCCTCCTCCTGCTCACCCCCCGCATGTGCGGAGGGGGAGAAAGTAGTCACTGAGGGGGGAGTCATCTCCTCACTCCAATTTTTTTATTATTTTATTATTTTTACCATTTATCTGAAATTGCTCTGCTCCGCAGACCCAAGCTCAAGGGCGATCTTTGGCCAGTGTGTGATGAGGGGTGTGTCTCTTTCGCCCACAAACCCACTGTGTGACATTCTCTGCCGTGCGCCATTCCCATCTTGTATGCTAAAGATTTAACTTTCTCTTGCTCTTTGAAATTCTTCATCCAGAGACAAGCAGCAGATCAAGAGAGAGAGAGAGAGAAATAACTTCAGCATGTAGCCGATTGCTATAACATGTAAAGGATTGTTCTTATAGACTTTTTTTTTACATTATAGATGGATCTACATGCAATAATTCCAGTTTTACAAAAGCATCTGCCTCTGTAGTTAATCAAGTGTCAGCAGCAACTGTATCGCTTTTGAAGAATAGGGTGTGTGTTTAAAACGAGCTAGATCTGTCTTTTGACCATGAATCTGGGTAGAGGATTATGTTTTAAAATGTCCAAAGTCTAAAGACTATAAATTCTCAAATTTCAAGCATATTTCATTAAAATATAAAGCCTTTAGAAAAACATTAAGAAAACATGTCTGACTGTGGATTATTGGGAAATGGGGTTATATTTCCCCACAGAAAAAGAAACTGCCTACACCCCTTTTGGGAAACACCTCAGCCAATGATGGGAAATTATTTTACTTAAACCTCTGTTTGACTATCATTGCAAAGCGCTTATTAAGTGCAATCTCGCTGAAATCAGCAGAGCTGTTTATAAGAACACTGTTTGTTGTTGTTATTGTCATATGAAATTTGAGTGATTTTTCTGGCTCACATGGTGGCACACACAAAGCAGAGTGCAAAATTAAAACCAGAAAACAGAGACCATCCAAAGAACATCAAAAACAACAGCATGAAACAACTATTGACATGACTGTTGGGATGCTAGCATTTGTCCCATCTAATATTAAAATGGTATAATAGGTTCCTTCCAATGGGTATTAGCCAAGCTTTCTCTTTTTTGGCTAGTCATTAACATAGAGAAGCTCATAGTTGTTCTGTTTTACCCTGTAATTCCAGTGAAAATATTACACCCTGCCACATGGACCTTCAGCACATGAGAGCATTTTGCAATGACTTCTATGTGGATATGATAATATTTGGTACTATTCAATATACTTTTCAGAGGAGGTTAAATCAGAATACTGGCAGACTCTGTAGTCTCCATTTGTAAGAGTAGAATTTGCCATTCCTCCCACTCTGCTGCCTGAGGCAGGGGATTCATCCCACCTCATAAAAGGTCTTACAATGGTGTTTTGGGCACACTACCCCCATTCTGGATTATGTGGGGGAGATTTATGCCTCCCCCACCCCAGCCAGGAAGAGGTTGGCCATTGGCTTATTCTGGGAGGGGAAGTCATGACAATTTTCTTCTTTGTAAGAATGCAGGGGCCATTTCTCATGTTGCCGATACTTCTGCTGGTAGCCACCCAGGCTCAGAGTTGATGGCCACCCTGTTCTTCTTCCCTTGCTCCTTCCCTCTTTTGGCTCCTTTGAAACATGTGGCCAGGGATCTCACTGACTGGGCTGAACTCTCTGACAGGAAAAGTTGCACCTCATGCTCTTTCTGTCTGTTTTAAAAAATGGCAAATTGGTTCCTTCACCCTTTTTATTACAATTTCTTTCAGCACTCTTGCACCTAATAATCAATGGACTTAATTCAAAATTAATTGCCATGGCACAACTATTTCAGTCATTAAAAGTGAAAGGCAAAACGCTCTCCCCAGCCTCTCTCCCATCCCACCTGGCTGTGGGTTCCAGGGACTCAGGGCACTGCCTCATTCATGGAATTTTTGGGGGATCCAGATGACAATGTCTTCCTCCTATATTTCCCCACCATTTCATCCATCTTTTTTCTTACGACTAAATTCACTTAGAGACAAACAGCAGAATAGCTGTACAATGCCTTTTGATTGGTAACATTAGGAGCCACCAGTCTGGAAGCACAATGAGGAAAGACACAAGAACCACTGGGAAAACACAAGAGAGCAATTACTGGATTACAAGGTCAGGTCAAAGACCTGCAAAAAAAGGAAGGAACAAAAATGGCAATTCCATACTAAATAAATCTAGTATAGAAGCACCCACGTATGAAATGCTATGCTGTTATCACTGCTGCTGTGTAGAGAAGGGTGGTTTTGCTTAGCTAAATTCTCCATGGCCTCAGGATGAACTTTTAGTACAGGCACTCAGTTCTCTTTGGCGATTGTCAAGGCAACGCTTCAATGTGGCACATAAACTCTGGACAGCAATCTGCTAATATGCAGGATATCCCTGGTATGTTGATGGATGGAGTGCAAGAACTGGTTTCATTTAAATGGCAAGATGAGAATTATTACAGTTACTTGCAATAAAAATTCTTCTCTAAAAGGCATGGAAGGATGGCATTCAATCCTCCCTTTCACTGTGGTTCCCAATTTAATTTACTTCTCCCTTTTCTATATAACACTTCCACCCCACCCCACCCCCCACACACTGGCATGGATTTCTACAATCAAAAGAAGTTATATATGTATCACACTTATGATTCTACTTGCGGGTTTAGGCAGGATCTACATTACTGCTTTAAAATGTCTTATAAGGATATTGACAACTGTTTGGGACACATTCAATATACCATTTCAACCAGTTTTCAAAGTATTGTATCCTGCTTGGTGTAGATCTGGAATGCTTTCTATGCCCACAGATAATCTGTTGTAATGGAGATTAAAGTTAAGGCTAGGAAAAGGAAAAATTAATAATCCAGAGTTCCCCTAAAGCATGAGTCTTTTAAGGATATATCTAGCCATTCGGAAAGATGCTGTATGACAAGAGTTAGGGCTCCATACTTAACTGAATAGTTCTTGCCACAAAGAACTATTCAGTTTAAGGGCTCCCTCGAAGCCGCCCAATCCAAATTCTTGAGAGTGATTTTTGGCGTACCAAGGTGTGTACCAGGAGCTGCACTTAATCTGGAGGCCGTCTTAAGTTCATTGAGGTGTATAGCTTAGTTACATACAATAACCTTCTGGCTCCGTCACCATCATGCTGCATCTCCAACCTCTATGCCGTATCAGGTTCTTACTGACCGATACATATCTCCTTGGCATAGGGCAGTGGAACAGAACGTTCTGATGCTAGGCTTGTCTTTGCCTTTCCTACTTTCCCTGGAGGCGGGGATTGCTAAACGTGTTGTAAAGCAAAGGCTACTAGATATAGATTTACAGACTCTGCGTGGACACCCCTATAGTCCATGCTGTCCCTTAGCCCAAGGTCATTTTAACAACCAGCCAAAGGGGCCAATGCCCTACTTGAATTGGCTTGCAACACCTAGTTATAGAAGAGCTTTTTTGTTGGCCCATTTTAATGTTCTTCCCTCTAAGCTTTTGGAGGGGAGATTTAAAAGGGTTCCCACCAAAAATAGACTGTGCCCCTGCAACAACTCCAAAGTTGAATCCATAAATCATGTTTGACTGTGAATTTTTTCAAAAGACTAGGAGCGACTTGCTGTACCCAATCAAGCAATGTTTAGCTGGGAAGTCGCGTGAGGTAATGATCATGTCCCTGCTACAGAGCACGGACAAAACTGTGACGATCCAAGTTGCGAAATTTTTCTCCCTGGTGATTCAATGCAGGAAACTGTTGGTGGCGGATTAAATTTCTAGTTGTATGCATATGTCTTTCAAACTGTATGTTGATGGTCTATAGACTGTAATAAAGATTTGTTGTTGTTGAATAGTTCTGATGCATGGAGCGTTTTGCCTGTTCTGCATCACTAGCAAACCAGTCAGTCATGTAGTTTCATATATTGGTTTTGGCGTACAAAACATGTAGGAGCTAAATTCCACAGTCAGAATACCCAGGACCTCATACCACAAGAGACAATATTTTTTATGATATAGGGTTATTTACTTTTTAAGCATGCCACTTAAAACTTTATTTTAGACTGAGTTTTTATCTCACATTTCCCATAACCTTGCGAGGGAAATGCATGCAAACCCTAATAAAATTAGGCCCTCTCCACAAGGATGCGCTTTTGCGCCCGGTTCGGGGATTATGCGCATTTTCGCGGAGGCGCATTTACGCCTAATCCCTCTGCACGGGAGGCGGCGAGAGGCGGCGAAGCGCATTAATTGATGTCCAAAAAGCGCTTTAGAAGACGTTAATGCGCATAATCGCTTGTTCACACGGCGAAAATGCGCTTTAATGGCCGGAGAAAAATAAAAGTCGCTATTTAACGCGCATTCGAAAATGCGCATTATCGGGGAGATAACGCGCCTGTACGCCCGTTTTGCGCTCCGCTGGTGTGAAGGTAAATTTATAATGAGCCTTCAAGGCTCATTAAACGTCTCGTGTGGAGGAGGCCTTACTCTATGCATACAAAGCAAATGGATTCAAACGTCTCAGTTAAAATGTGCTGGCAAAACAGATTCAGGCCAAATACTAGCAGTACGTTGGTTATTTCTAGAAAGACAAGAAGTTCAGAGACAGGGGAGATGTTCCCTGACCTGCACCACGAGGATACTATTGTATTCAGGTCCTGCTGTGAGCTTCTCATAGGTATCTAGTTGACTACTTCACGAGGCATTTATCATGTGCTTGTCATTTCCTACTCATGGTGGCTTACGGGTTCTTTAGACAATGTTGTGACATTCCAATTATTTATTTATTTATTTAGCACCATCAATGTACATGGTGCTGTACACAGTAAAACAATAAAATAGCAACACCCTGATACATAGGCTTAAATTCTGATAAAACCACAATAAAACAATAAAAGGAAGGGAATGAACCAAACAGGCACAAGGGACAATAAAACTAGCAGTATAAAAGTAAAATCAAAATCAAGTTCTAAAAGCTTTAGAAAAAAGAAAAGTTTTCGATTGAGCTTTAAAGACTGTAATTGAACTCGTGGTCCGCAAATGCTCTGGAAGAGAATTCCAGGCATAGGGGACAGCGAGAGAAAATGGAAAAGCCAAGCAAGAGAAGTAAAGACCATTGGGCTGGTAAGAAACATAACATTTGATAAACAAAGAGCACAAATGGGGCAATAATGTGAAATAAGAGAAGAAAGATAGGAAGGAGCTAGACTGTGACAAGCTTTGAAAGTCAACAGGAGAAGCTTATATTGGATTCTGAGGTGAATTGGAAGCCAATGAAGGGATTTCAGAAGTGGAGTGACATGATCAAAGCGATGAACCAAGAAGATGATCTTAGCGGCAGAATGATGAATGGAAACCAGTGGACTAAAGTGAGAAGAAGGAAGGCCAGTCAGGAGAAGGTTACAATAGTCCAGCCGAGAAATGACCAAAGCGTGAACAAGAGTCTTGGCAGAAGAGACAGATAAAAACAATCAGATTCTGGCAATATTATATAAGAAAAAATGAAGGACTTAGCTATTGCTTCAACTTGAGGAGTAAAGGAAAGTGAGGAATCGAATATAAAACCAAGACTACGAGCTTCCTCAACTGGACTAAGTGTAACATTATTAACAGTAATAGAGAATGAAAGGCGAAGTGAAGGTTTGGGAGGAAAAAACAAGCAATTCTGTCTTTGCCATATTAAGTTTCAAATGACGAGGAAGCATCCAAGCTTAGATATCTGAAAGACATGCCAAGATATGATCCAGAACATCAGGAGAAAGTTCCGGAGATGAAAGGTATAATTGTGTATCATCAGCATACAGATGATATTGGAGGGCATGAGATCGAATAAGATTACCCAAGGACAACATATATAAAGAAAACAACAATGGGCCAAGCACCGAGCCCTATGGAACCCTAATTAAAAGAGGAAAAGAAGAAAAGTGGCCAACATGTTGAATGAACGACCCGATAGGTAAGAAGCAAACCAGTCATAGACAGAGTCGTGAAAACCAAGGTTATGAAGGGAATCCAATAGAAGATCATGATCAACCATGTCAAAGGTGCAGTAAGATCCAGGAGAATAAGAACAGAATAAAGGCCTTTAGACTTAGCAATAAGAAGATCATTGGTAATTTTCATAAGGGCTGTCCCAGTGGAATACAAAGGACAAAAGCCAGATTGAAAAGGATCCAGAGCAGAGTTACTAGAAAGACAATCAAGGCAATGAGAGTAAACCACCCGCTCTAGGACCTTTGAAACAAATGGCAACAAGGAAACAGAATGGAAGTTAGAGAGAGAAAGCGCAAAGAGAGAAGGCTTTTTAAGAATAGGAGAGACTGTAGCATGCTTAAAACAGAAGGAAATGAACCAGAGGACAAAGAAATATTAATGATATGGAGCAAGGATAACAGGAATAATATTGATAAAGACACGAGAAGGGATCGGATCAAGAGAACAAGTGGAAGGCTTCAAAGAATGTAAAATTCTAGACAGGTCATCAGCTGAGACTGAAGAGAATGCAGAAAAATTTCGCTTCTCTGTCTAGCGAGCACTATAGGTGAGTTTTTTTAGAGCAGTGGCAATGCGGCATTTAATTATAAAAGTGAAATAAACCATTTTTTCACTTGTATATTTGTACCATTGCACAATACTGCAGTGCCACCAAGAGGTTATATAGTGGAAAGCAGGAAAGGAAATGCTCTTCATATCTCAGTTCTGCAACAAAATTGAAAGTAGATACAAAAGATTAAAAGTTGATTAACCTATAGAAAAGCTCTTAAGGTTTAGAACAGAGTATGAGTTCATGGTACATTTGGCCATATTAACACTTTCCCCCTGGATGGCAACCTTTTCCAAACAAAATTCAGTATTTCTAGACGAGAGAATTTTCAGAAAATATTTTCAGAGGGGCTCACGAAATCATTAGTCCAGATTAAATGGAGCAACCCATTGTATTTCTTTAATTATGTCAGTGGTATTACTGTACACACACACACACACACACACACACGGGAAGTAGAGTGCAAATGGGAACAAATATGGGATGCAGTGTGGATCCTATTGTAATCAGCAGCAGAACATGTGAAAGACGGTGCAAACACAGCCTCAAACACTGAAGCAATGAATCCGTCAGTCCCCCATCTTCCAAGCAGGTGTTATATTGAGGCATTATTCATTTCAGAGTCACCCTTTAGCTTTGTTGAGGCTTGGTCATGAACACTGGATGCCAGCGAATGGGCAATCAGTGCATTAGACTAGGGGTGTGCACGGACCCCCCGGATCGGATCGGGACCCGGATCGGGACCTCCAATTTTGTCCCGGACCAGTTCGGACAAAATCGGAGGCCCCCCGGACCGGATTGAGTCTGATCCCGACCCCAAAATCGTACATTTTTGGATCGGCCGCCATTTTTTTCCCCATAGACTTGCATTGCAATGCAAGTCTATGAGAAAAAAATGGCGGCGGGTGGGTAAGGGGGGGCCTAACTCCCTCCCCCCCGGGGCCGTCCGCTGTGGACGGCCCCGGCAGGTAAACCCCCTCCCCCGCGCTCCCTACCCCCCCTGGGGCCGCCCGCTTCCATCCGCTGGCGCCCGCGGGCGCCAGCGGATAGAAGCGGACGGCTCCGGGGGGGGGGTAAGCCCCCTTCCCCGCCACTGCTTACCTTCTCGGCCCGTCCGGCGCCGGCGGCTACTACCAGCGGGCTCCGCGGCCTACTCTCGAGTAGCGCGCCGGGTGATGACATCACCCGGCGCGCCACCCTGGAGCAGGCCGCGGAGCCTGCTGGTAGTAGTAGGCACCGGCGCCGGACGGGAGCCGCCGGGCCGGGCAGGTAAGGACCCCCCTCCCCCCTCCGCGCGCCCCCTCCTCCCCTCCACGCACCCCCTCCTTACCTTCCCGGCCCGGCGGCTCCCGTCCGGCGCCGGCGCCTACTACTTCCAGCAGGCTCCGCGGCCTGCTCTAGAGTAGCGCGCCGGGTGATGACATCACCCGGCGCGCCACCCTAGAGCAGGCCGCGGAGCCTGCTGGGAGTAGTAGGCGCCGGCGCCGGACGGGAGCCGCCGGGCCGGCCAGGTAAGGGCCCCCCTCCCCCCTCCCCCCTCCGCGCGCCCCCTCCTCCCCTCCCGGCGCGCTACTCTAGAGCAGGCCGCGGAGCCTGCTGGAAGTAGTAGGCGCCGGCGCCGGACGGGAGCCACCGGGCCGAGAAGGTAAGTGCCCCCCTCCTCCCCCCCCCCGCTGTCCACTTTCATCGGCGGGCGCCCGCTGGCGCCCGCCAATGGAAGCGGCGGTGGGCGCCAGTGGGCGCCCGCCGATCCGCCGAACCGGTTCGGAGCTTTTTCGGACCAGTTCGGATTGGATCGGCCGATCCAGCTGCGGGATCGGAAATCGGATAATTTATCCGATTTCCCACTGGACCGGACTCGGATCGTGGATCGGGTCCGATCCAGTGCACATCCCTACATTAGACCATCTTGCCTTTTTCTGAATGTTAGTGCATGTTTTAGTGTATGTTGGGAGGAGATTGGGAAAATAGTTTGCCCAGTCTGTAGGTGGAGTGTGAGAGCAAGAATGTTAACATGAACAGTTCTCTGAACCTCTCAAGAAAGGGAAGTATGAAACGCTATAATGCTTATAAAGGAAATAGCCTTCCAAAACCACATAATAATAATAATAATGATAATGATAATGATAATAATAATATAACAATTTATTTCTTACCCGCCTCTCCGTCTGGATCAAGGCGGGGAACAACAACATGATAAAATACATAAAACTGATTAAAACATGACACATATTATTAAAACTGCATAAAAAATCCTAAAACATCCTAAAAACATCCTTAAAACATTCTAAAATTCCACTGGATATGCCTGCCGGAAGAGAACAATCTTTATAGCTTTCTTAAATTCTAAAAGACTGTTAAGTTGACGAGTCTCCTCCGGCAGGTCATTCCACAGTCTGGGAGCGGCAGAAGAGAAGGTCCTCTGGGTAACGGTTGTCAGCCTAGTCTTGGCCGACTGCAGTAAGTTCTTCTCAGAGGACCCGAGTGTTGGTGATATATAATTTTGTTTGTAGTTTTTGTTTGTTTTCCTTCTCTGTCTCTAGACTGAAATCTCAGCAGAGTCACTTCCTCCCACACACCAGATAAATCACTTCTTTCCACAAGGATTTTTCTTTAAGGAAGTACTTTACTTGATCAGGCAAGCTTTTATAATGAACTGAAAAACAACTTAACTTTATGCTTTACAATCTTTTCCTTCCTTTGAGCAGCCTTTAACAAAATAATGATGCAAAACAATCTTTAAGCATTCCTTTGCCTTCTTGTGCTCTTTTCCTCATACGAACCGCATTGCCTGTTCCTCGCAACGTTCCTCCAGTTTACTTCTCCAAACAGCTTGCTTCTCTGAACTTTCACTTCAGCATTTACAGAAACAAAACACACACCAGCCTCTGCATACTCAACTTTCTTACTGACAGAACCACCTTTTCCTGACTGACCAACTTTAGCTTTTTCCTTTCTTACTTATGCAGTTAATTCAGGTGTGTCTTCTTCCTTAATTCATAACACCTGTTCTCAATCTCCACTCTCATTCACTACTGATCTTCCTCATTTAAAAATAATATGTTCTTAATTGTAATCCTTTCAATCACTAACACTGAGTGTGCAGGGCGGATTGTATGGGAGAAGGCGATCCCGCAGGTAACCTAGACCCAAACCATGTAGGGCTTTAAAGGTAATAACCAACATTTTATACTTCACCCGGAAACTAATTGGCAGCCAGTGGAGCGATTTTAAAGCTGGTGTAATATGGTCACCCCTAGATGTACCGGTGACCAACCTGGCTGCCATATTTTGAACTAGTTGAAGTTTCCGGACTAGGCACAAAGGTAGCCCTATGTACAGCGCATTGCAGAAGTCGAGCTTCGAAGTTACCAGCGCATGCACTACCATCTTTAGGTCTTCCAACTCTAGGAAGGGGCGCAGCAGGCGTATCAGCCGAAGCTGATAGTAGGTACTCCTGGCCGTCGCATCTATCTGGGCTGTCATTTGGAGCAACAGATCCAGGAGCACCCCCAAGCTGCGAACACAGTCTTTCAGGGGGGTGTAACCCCATCCAGAACTGGTTGACACACCTCCAAACCCAGGTTACAGCCTTTGACAGCAAGCACCTCCATCTTGTCTGGATTCAGCTTCAGTTTGTTTTTCCTCATCCAGCCCATTACCGCCTCCAAGCATTCATTCAGAGGAGACACACTATCCTTAGCTGGCGCTGTTATCGAAGGCATAGAGAAATATATTTGGGTGTCATCAGCATACTGATAGCACCCCACCCCATGCCTGCGGATGATCTCTCCCAACGGTTTCATATAAATGTTAAACAGCATTGGGGAAAGGATGGCCCCTTGCGGTATGCCACACAGCAGCTCCTTCTTTGCAGAGCAGCTATCCCCAAGCATCACCATCTGGAACCTGCCCGAGAGGTAGGACCGGAACCACTGAAGCACAGTGCCCCCGATTCCTAATCCCCTCAGGCATTCCAGAAGGTTACCATGGTCGATGGTATCGAATGCCGCTGAGAGGTCCAGAAGTACCAACAGGGACACACTCCCCCTGTCAATACTCAGGTGTAGATCATCCACTAAGGCGACCATAGCAGTCTCAACTACGTATCCCACTCTGAAGCCAGTTTGAAATGGGTCTAGAAAATCAGTGTCATCCAAGACTACTTGGAGTTGAAAGGCAACCGCCCTCTCGATCACCTTGCCCAAGAATGGAAGGTTTGATACCGGTCTGTAGTTATTAAAGTCCAGGGGATCCAGGGAGGGCTTCTTTAGAAGCGGCCGTACCACCGCTTCTTTTAAACATGATGGGAAAGTCCCCTCCCTGAGAGATGCATTAATAATATATTGTAATTGCGATCTAACTGCATCTCCTCCCTGGATGACCAGCCATGAAGGACAGGGATAGAGAGGGCAAGTCATCGTCCTCACTCGTCCAAGCAGCTTGTCCACGTCCTCAGTACTCACCAACTGAAACTGATCCAGTGTAATTCCACTCGTGGAGTTACTGGACACTCCATTGTCAGCTTCTGCTATAATGATGGCGTCTAAGTCGCTCTTATCCGAGAGATTTTATCTGTGAAATTATTGTTAAAGGCATCACAGCGAACTACCGAAGGCTCTAAAATCGGATTCAGGGGGGAAGGTGCCCGGGTTAGACCCCTCACCACCCTGAACAGTTCCGCTGGATGCGAATTCGCGGACGCAATGCGCGCAGAGAAGAAAGCTTTCTTCGCTGCACGTATTGCCACCCCATAGGAACGAAGATGTTCTCTATGCCGTGTCTTGTCGGATAGAAGTCGAGTTTTCCGCCATCAGCGCTCCAGTCGTCGTCCTTTCCGCTTCAACTCCCTGAGGTCTTCCGTATACCAGGGCGCCCTGTTAGAAGCGGGTCGGAGAGGACGTTTGGGGGCGATTGTGTCGATAGCCCTAGTTAGTCTTGATTCCATCTATCGACCAGGGCTTCTACAGGATCGTCGACGATACCAGCCATAAAACCCTCCAAGGCTTTCTGAAATCCAGAAGGATCCATCAGCCTTCGAGGGCGGACCATCTTAATAGGTCCACCACCCCTGCAGGGGCGGGTGGTAGCCGTGATACTAACCCTAACCAGAAAATGGTCTGTCCATGACAACACGGAGGTATTCGTTACCTCCGCCCACAGATCCCTCTGTTCGGAACTGAAAACAGCATCGAGGGTATGACCCGCTGAATGTGTGGGTCCAGAGACCAATTGGGATAGGCCCATGGTTGTCATGGATGCCATGAACTCCCAAGCTCCACCTGACAAACCAGTCTCGAATGGGATGTTGAAGTCGCCCAGGACCAAAAGCCTTGGCGAATCCAACACCAGCTCTGCGACCAGTTCCGTGAGCTCGGCCAGGGAGTCTGATAGGCAGCGGGGTGGCCGGTACACTAAGAGAATCCCTAGTCTATCCCTGGTCTTCAGACTCAGGTACACACACTCGATGTGATTCAGTTCACGAACAGGAAGTCTGGTCAGGTTAAGATTATCCCTATAGACCACAGCTACTCTGCCCCCCCGCCCACTTTCCCTCACCTGCTCACTAACACAGTACCCAGCTGGGAGGGCCTGTGCCCATGTCGGTCCACTGTCATCTCCCAGCCAGGTCTCTGTGAAGCATGCCAGGTCAGCCTCCTCATCTGAAAGAAGGTCATGGATGATATGTGTTTTATTTTTAACTGACCTGGCATTACATAGGAGCAAGGAGAGGTTCTGTGGGTGGCCTGGTTCGTTCTCCAAGTTCCCCGGGTTAGCAGAGCAATCAGAAGGTAAGATGGGTGTGAGATATCCATCTCTCCTTCCCCTGTAACGGCACATTGCTCTGCCAACGCCATATCTCCCTTTGCCCTGCACAACACAAATTGCCGCAAATTGTCCATTAACCTAAGGATCTAACTACACCAAGCTTTTATCCTGTACCTTTACCGGAGGATTCTGCTTCCGGATTCATTGTGGGATTAAGATCAGTTCCTTTATACGTGCTTTTTTCCTCTGGGGATTTCCTTTCTCTGCAAATTCCATGCTAATCCTTGAGAGGGCTTTATACTTTGCCCTTCTGCAGGCTAACATCAATGGTAAGCATGGTTGGGCACCTGCCAAGGGCTCACATCCCACTGACAAGAGCCCTCTGGAGTTGCTCCTCCTCTTCACCACTACAACCTGCGTGTTCTCCTACCTCTCGCTATGGCCCAGATAACGATGATGGTGAGGAGACGTCATAGGAGCTGCTGCTCACTGGCTCTCTGCCTGTTAAGCAAGAGATAGCAATGATATGAAAGAGGAGGAAGAGCAAGAGCAGCTGTTGGCAATGGTGACAAGAAGATAGACTCACCGGTAATTCATTGAGGGTGTCTTACCCAGGGGCCCTCAAAAACCTGGAGCCGGCACTCCTCTTCTGGTACTAGTTCAGACTAAACAAGTATGTAACCATCTTACTTACATAACTTCAGAGCTGTGTCTGCCTTCAGGATCCGTAAAACAAATGCAACAGAACAGACACAATCAATATGATGGAACAACTCACAAGTGCCATATAGAGAAGTTGCATTCAGAGTTATGCTATTTATTTGTTTGTTTATTGCATTTCTATACTGCCCAATAGCAGAAGTTCTCTGGCCGGTTCACAAAAGTTAAAACCATCAAATACAGTTCAAAGTATAAAACAAACATCAGTATAAAAACACAATATAAAAGTACAATACAAAAGCACAACCAGAATAAAACCGAGCAGCAATGCAGAGATTTATACAAATTTAACATACAGGTTTAAAACAGCAAAGTTAAATGACTATGTTGATAAACTGTTAAAATACTGGGAAAATAAAAAGGTCTTCACTTGGCATCGAAAAGCGTATAATGTAGGTGCCAGGTGAACCTCTCTAGGGAACTCTCTAGAGAGGACCACAGCCGGGGTGCCACAGCAGAGAAGGCCCTCCTCCTGGTAGCCACCTGCTTCACTCCCTTGGGCAGGGGCTCACGGAGAAGGACCCTTGAAGATGATCTTAGGGTCTGGGCAGGCACATATGGGAGGAGACATTCCTTCAGATAACCTGTTACTCCCTCATTTAATGGTGGTGTAAAAACTTCTAAGCATGTCCTAATGCAAGCCTGGCACCTACAGTAGAAACATTTAATCAGTTTTTTAAAAACCAATTGCAAATGTCTTTCCTGTGTTCGAGATCTTACTCCATATGAACCAAAGGACATGCTTAGAGGTTTTTACACTACCATTAAATGAGGGAGTAACATAGGGTGACCAGATAAAATCCAGGTCAGGGCTCATGTAACTTTAATAGTATTAGTAAAAAGGGAATTTCAGCCGGTGTCATTTGTATGCAATTAGTTCCTGATGAAATTCCCTCTTCATCACAACAGTTAAAGTTGCAGGGGCCCTGCCTTCTTTTGTATATGGTCACTCTGGTATAGTGCATGCACCTTTAACTGCTGTGATGAAGAGGGAATTTCACCAGGAACTAATTGCATACAAATGATACTGGCTGAAATTCCCTTTTCTCTACAACTGTTAAAGTTACATGAGCCCTGACCTGGATTTTATCTGGTCACCCTAGAGTAACAGGAAGGCTCAGTGCAAATAGCTGGTTGAAATGGGCTGGGGCAGACATTTCAGCTATTTAAATAACTTTGGAACAAATCACAAACTGAAAAGTCTGACCTGGCCACTTTCAGGGGTGGGGGAATCTACATCCCAGGCAAACAAAATGCAAACAGTCCCCAAGGAAAAATGTAATTTTCAGCATAGCATGCAGACACAAATAAAGGAAAGTAAACTGAGATGGGAAATGACCTGGATTTATCCAATTTACATTTCCTGATTTCCTGTTATTCTTTTTCACATGATTCTGTTTTATCAATTACCAATACACCTGGGGACTAGAGTTAAATCAAGCAATCAAGCTTAAATGTAAACTGGCACAGGCATACATTTGCTATTCTTATGGTTGTTGGGTTTTTTAAAAAAATGCCATTCCTAGACTATGATCCAATCTGTAATTTTAAAGCCAAAAAGCAGTGCTTCTGGGGAAGAGATTTTCTCCACAGGAAAGCAGTCTTTTGGAGAGGAAGAACTGTACTACATAAATTGAGTTCCAGTTGGAAAAACATGTCAGGCCTGCATCCATGTACGCTAGTGTCATGGGGCCAAGTTTGTCCTTTATTGGCTGATTTTGCACGTCATGCTAAATTATGTGTTATGAGGATTAGCCTCAGCGACCCTTGGGGTCACATGTCCCTCCCTCTTCCCTTTTCTCCTCCAGCATGGCCACAAGAAGGGGAGTGGAAACTAATGCTTCCATTTTAGATTAACCATAGTTTAGCATTATGCCTGAACAATTAATCTCAAATTTCGTTGAAACAACACAGCTTCAGAAACTACAGTTTGAAATTGGCTTGTTTCCACAAAGCACACAGTTTGGATGTCACAACAAGCTGTGTTTACTCCTCCTTGAGCATTATTAGATGAACGTTTTATAGCACGCTTGTTGCTGGGCACTCATGGATTTTTGCTGCTCACTCCCACAATGCCATCCTCCTCCAGCACGCTTCTTGCTGGTTTCCCGCTTCTTCTGACATTTTTTCGTAGTAAAATGGTCCAAACAAAATGAGACTCTTGAGTTATAATGAAAGTAGTTGTCATTTCCTGCCATGTACAGAGAAGTTTTCTATAAAATGCCCACTAGAGGGGGCTGTCCCACTAGACTGAATGGGCCATGTGGTTGAACCTTTGTCCCCTTTCTCTCCTCCCTATAGCTCAAGAGCAACAGGAAGCAAGAGTGAAGGTAAGGAACACGATTTTCTCCATCTGATGATCCCCTTTGTGGCCATAATGTGAGAAGGCGATGGAGTCCACGAGTCTGCAACTTTCTGTGGCTTGTCCTCATAATACTAATCAGAGGTCCCCAGACATTTTTTGGCCAGTAGGAACATTTGGAATTTTGAGGAGTGTTGTGGACACTCACAAAATGGTTGCCTTGCTGGACAGATAAAATCTCTCGGATAAGAGCTGACTTAGACGCCATTATTATAGCAGAAGCTGACAATGGAGTGTCCAGTAATTCCACAAGTGGAATTACACTGTATCAGTTTCAGTTGGTGAGTACTGAGGAAGTGGACAAGCTGCTTGGACAAGTGAGGAGGACGACTTGCCCTCTCGATCCCTGTCCTTCTTGGCTTGTCGTCCAGGGAGGAGATGCAGTTCGATCACATCTACAACATATTATTGATGCATCTCTCAGGGAGGGGAGTTTTCCAACATGTTAGATGCGGTAGTACGGCTGCTTCTAAAAAAGCCCTTCCTGGACCCTCTGGACCTTAATAACTACAGGCCAGTATCAAATCTTCCATTTTTGGGCAAGGTGATCGAGAGGGCGGTTGCCTCCCAACTCCAAGCAGTTTTGGATGATACAGATTTTCTAGACCCATTTCAAACTGGCTTCAGGGCAGGATACTGAGTTGAGACTGCTATGGTCGCCTTAGTGGATGATCTACGCCTGAATATTGATAGGGGGAGTGTGTCCCTGTTGGTACTCCTGGACCTCTCAGCGGCTTTCGATACCATCGACCATGGTATTTTTCTGGAACGCCTGAGGGGATTGCGAATCGGGGGCACTGTGCTTCAGTGGTTCCGGTCCTATCTCTCAGGCAGGTTCCAGATGGTGATGCTTGGGGATAGCTGCTCTTCAAAGAAGGAGCTGATGTGGTGTACCACAAGGTGCCATCCTTTCCCCAATGCTGTTTAACATTTATATGAAACTGCTGGGAGAGATCATCCGGAGGCATGGAGCGGGGTGCTATCAGTATGCTGATGACACCCAAATATATTTCTCTATGCCTTCAACAACATTGTCAGCTAAGGATAGTGTGTCTCCTCTGAATGAATGCTTGGAGGCGGTAATGGGCTGGATGAGGAAAAACAAACTGAAACTGAATCCAGACAAGACGGAGGTGCTTGCTGTCAAAGGCCGCAACCTGGGTTTGGAGGTGTGTCAACCAGTTCTGGATAGGGTTACACCCCCCCCCCCCGAAAGACTGTGTTCGCAGCTTGGGGGTACTCCTGGATCCGTCACTCCAAATGACAGCCCAGATAGATGCGACGGCCAGGAGTGCCTACTATCAGCTTCGGCTGATACGCCAGATGCGCCCCTTCCTAGAGTTGGAAGACCTAAAGATGGTAGTGCACTCACTGGTAACTTCAAGGCTCGACTTCTGCAATGTGCTGTACATAGAGCTACCTTCGTGCCTAGTCCGGAAACTTCAATTAGTTTAAAATATGGCAGCCAGGTTGGTCACCAGTACACTCAGGGGTGACCACATAACACCAATCTTAAAATCACTCTACTGGCTGCCCATTAGTTTCCAGGCGATGTATAAAGTGTTGGTTATTACCTTTAAAGCCCTACATGGTTTGGGTCCAGGTTACCTATGGGATCGCCTTCTCTCCTATAATCCGCCCCACACACTCAGGTCCTCTGGGAAGAATTTACTCCAGTCAACCAGAACTAGGCTGACAAGTGTTACCCAGAGGACCTTCTGCCGCTCCCAGGCTGTGGAATGGCCTGCTGGAGGAGATTCGACAAATTAGAAATCTTCTTGAATTTAAGAGAGCTGTGAAAACTGATCTCTTCTGGCAGGCCTATCCGGTTGAATTTTAAGATGTTTTTAATAATGTATTTGTTTTTATCTGTTCTAATGGTTTATCTATTTTATAAATTGGGAATCGGGGGCACTGTGCTTCAGTGGTTCCGATCCTATCTCTTGGGCAGGGTCCAGATGGTGATGCTTGGGGATAGCTGATCTTCAAAAAAGGAGTTGCTATGTGGTGTACCGCAAGGTGCCATCCTTTCCCCAATGCTGTTTAACATTTACATGAAACCGCTGGGAGAGATCATCCGGAGGCATGGGGTGGGGTGCTATCAATATGCTGATGACACCCAAATATATTTCTCTATGCCTTCAACAACATTGTCAGCTAAGGATAGTGTGTCTCCTCTGAACGAACGCTTGGAGGCGGTAATGGGCTGGATGAGGAAAAACAAACTGAAGCTGAATCCAGACAAGATGGAGGTGCTTGCTGTCAAAGGCCCCAACCTGGGTTTGGAGGTGTGTCAACCGGTTCTGGATGGGGTTACACTCCCCCTGAAAGACTGTGTTCGCAGCTTGGGGGTGCTCCTGGATCCGTCGCTCCAGATAACAGCTCAGATTGATGCGACGGCCAGGAGTGCCTACTATCAGCTTCGGCTGATATGCCAGCTGCGCCCCTTCCTAGAGTTGGAAGACCTAAAGACGGTAGTGCACGCACTGGTAACTTCGAGGCTCGACTTCTGCAATGTGCTGTACATAGGGCTACCTTTGTGCCTAGTCCGGAAACTTCAACTTGTTCAAAATATGGCAGCCAGGTTGGTCACCCATACACCTAGGGGTGACCACATTACACCAGTTTTAAAATCACTTCACTGGCTGCCGGTCAGTTTCCGGGCGAAGTATAAAGTGTTGGTTATTACCTTTAAAGCCCTACATGGTTTGGGCCCAGGCTACCTACGGGATCGCCTTCTCCCGTACAATCCGCCCCGCACTCTTAGGTCCTCTGGGAAGAACGTACTCAAGCCAGCCAGAACTAGAGGACCTTCTCTTCTATGGCTCCCAGACTATGGAATGGTCTGCCGGAGGAGGTTAGACAAACTGACAGTCTTCACGAATTCAAGAGAGTCGTGAAGACTGTTCTTTTCCGGCAGGCCTATCCGGATGAATTTTAAAATGTTTTAATGATGTGTTTCTCTTGTTTTAATTTTTTAACCTTGTTATGCTTGTATGTGTATTGTGTTCCCCGCCTCGATCCGTAGGGAGAGGCGGGTTATAAATAATAATAATAATAATTATTATTATTATTATTATTATCTATTTTATATTTATATTTATTGTTGTTCCCTGCCTCGATCTGGATGGAGAGGTGGGTTAGAAATGAAATGAAATGAAATAAATAAAATGCATTTCCCAGAAGGCAAATTGGTATGGCTAAGGGAAATATAACTTTCCCATGCATCTGAATACAAGGCAGAGGTTGGGACTGCCTTTGTTTGTTTGTTTTAAAATTTAAAATCTTAAAAATAAAGATCAGGAAGGGCAGGGAGGCTGATGAGCACTAAATAAGGTGTTTGTGGGCACTCATCCCTGGTGTAGCGTGACATGCAAATGCAGCCATCTACTTCCCATTCAAGGATAGAGCTGGAACAAATTTAAAGCTGGAATCCTACACCTGTAGATTTAGAAGTAAGTCTAAATCACAGTCCCAAAGTACCAGAATTAGTTCCATCAGCTTTAACACCAGCACCTCAATCCACAGGATAGCAGCCTAACTATAGCTAACCCTTAGGTAGGTAGAGAATACATAGGAATAACAAAACACAAAACAAACGAGGAAATAAAAGGATTAAGTACTGAGAATTATCCTCAACAACTCTGCAAGGAGGGCTAGGTTGAAGGTGTGATTGGCACAAATCAAATTGCAAGACTGGGATTGAGCAGGGATTTAAAGCCAGTTTTATCCAGATCCAAAATGCTGCCTACTATGGCCCCGTCTAGAAGAGGTCGGTTTTACGCCTGATTCTCTGAATCTGCACATTAACTTACAGTCGAGTTTACGCCTAATACCTATATATGAGAGGCGTGGAGGCGAATTACAGGCTCCATACAATGCGCTTTAAAATTGTTTACATGCATTTAATCGCATTATCAATTAAGCATATAGTGATGATTGAACGGGGAAATGTTGACAAAGCACCGCCCTGTTTCCTGGTGGAACTGCCCCCTCAGTTTCCCCATTTGTTAACCCTGCCCCCCTGAATCTTCCTCCTTTGGTCACCTGATTTACGTCTTCCTTTGTGCCCGATCACCATTTGTAGGAATCCCCCCCACAACTGCTCAGGAGTAAATGGAAATGCAAGCCTATGGCTTCCGACTGGCTCTTACAGGATGTCTTGCCCACCCCTTTCTGATTCCTCCGGCCATGGTTTCCTGTGCAATCGGCTTCTGCACTCTTTTAAATAGCATTTGTAGAATATATTTCAGTTGTATCTCAGTAATAACTTGTATTTTGGGTGATCAGCAACATACACACAAAACATTCGCACATACGCACACCTCCCAGGGAGGAATTCCCCCCCACCTGCTCAGGAGTAAACGGAAATGCAAGCCTATGGATATATGCCAGAGCAGCAGTACCCGTGACGGACGGCGCTTGGGCCAGGCTTGTACGGGATGGGCCAGGAGAAACCCCTGTGGAACACTCCCCCCTAATGCTAGCTCCAGATGCCCCTTATCTCCCCCTGCTTCGCAACCTCCTACTTCAAAGGCAAATTGTTGTGTTGCTTTTCTGTTACAATGTTGCATTTTGCACTGATGTCCCAGTTCCTTACAAACTTCCCATTATTCTGCTTGTCTCCAGACACTGAGATGCCAGCACAGTTCGGTTCTGGAATGCCCAATGCTGAGTGGTCCAGAGGGCAACCTCGCCATCCCAGCAGGTCTCTGTGTTGCAGAGGTGGGTTACTGGGCAGGCGGGAGGACTGGGTGCTGCCCCCCCAAAAAACCCTGGCTGGCACTGCTGTCTCTTTGTCCCCTCTTCCCCTGTCCCCTCTTCCACACACAGTGCAGCTGTTGTTATTCCGCCTAGCTGTACTCAAGAGACAGAATGGTCGGTTGCAGCTGCGCCTCCGCGGTACGGAGCACTCATTGCATGTCCTTCAGCATCGAATGAGGAGATTCGAGCGTATTGTCCGGCATGCCAACCGGCAGTGCCATTAGAATGACCGGGCAGGGACCCCCCCCCCCAAACGTGTGAGCAGCGGCTGTGGCCCCCTCCACAAGGATGCGCTTTTGCGCCCGGTTCGGGGATTATGCGCATTATCGCGGAGGCGCATTTACGCCTAATCCCTCTGCACGGGAGGCGGCGAGAGGCGGCGAAGCGCATTAATTGATGTCCAAAAAGCGCTTTAGAAGACGTTAATGCGCATAATCGCTTGTTCACACGGCGAAAATGCGCTTTAACGGCCGGAGAAAAATAAAAGTCGCTATTTAACGCGCATTCGAAAATGCGCATTATCGGGGAGATAACGCGCCTGTACGCCCGTTTTGCGCTCCGCTGGTGTGGAGGTAAAATTTATAATGAGCCTTCAAGGCTCATTAAACGTCTCGTGTGGAGGAGGCCTGTGATGTGGCGTCTGTGGATCGATATTCCTTCCCATGCAACTGTTGAAATTTGCCTATGATTTGCCACGTTCCGCCCATTCCCACGTGTTCCCAACCTGCACTGTGCCTTTCTGATTACTCCACCCATGCTTTGCAATGGGCTTGTGCCCACCTGTAACCATTTGTAGAATAAAGATATTGCAGTGGTATCTCAGTACTAAATGGCTGTTTTGGTCCAATACACCAGACAGACACACACACGCACACATACAACTTCCTGCTAAAGCAATGACAGAAGGGAAGGGGGAGGTAACTCAATGCACCTTACTCCCAAGTAACAGCACGCAAGACGACAGCTCAATGGCAAGAACTCGCTTGCACTGCACAGAGACAAGTTTCCCTGCCCTTTTCCAGCCACGATCCCAGCAAGGGATTCCAACCCCCTTGCTTCCTATAGAACCAGCTCCATGTGAGTAGCCACGCATCTCACCGAAAGAAAGATTCCAGAGGGGTTTTAAAAGAAACTTTACTTTAAATACTGGTACGGTCAGCCATTACTAAACAGTCCAACATGACTCAAGGGAAGAAAAAGAAGGAAGTGGGAGGAAGGAGACAGGAAATGAAAAAAGCACATCTATGGGAGGTGTTCCCGTCGAACGGGCAGTTCTTCTTGCATGACATCACCACCACAGTCTGCCCACTATCATCATTAATGCGAATGCTCAGAAGTTGATTACACTAAGATAAGGCGCTGTAACTTCAGAGAAAACTAAAAGTTGCTCTTTAAAGAAAATTTGAAAAAGCATATTAACGAAGATAAAAATCGGCTGCACGCCTGATTTGCACTTCGTTCTTATAGAGGTAAAACTGTTAATGTGCCGTGCATGAGCCTTAAATCGATTGTCTAGAGGAACCCTCAACCATTATGAAGAAAAGGTGTAATATGCTGCTTTGCACATTCATCACTTCCTAAGGTGGGAGCCCCATAAACTAAGAAACGGATGTGTGAAGCTTCCTGGTATGAATTGTGCCATATTCTAATTATGATATTAGCAGAAGCCAGTTTGCCTTTGATCCAATCCTGAACACTAGTTGCCACAAACAAGGACAGTCTAGAAAAATACATTTGTCAAGGATTCTCAATTAGAGGGTGGTCCAAAGCCTGTGGGCATAGACAGGGTTTAACAAAAAGAAAAACAAACTTAAATGTGCCTTTGATCAGGAAACTAGAAGTCAAAATGGTTATTTTTCAAGTTGCTGTATGTCTTCCTGCTCCAGGTATGTGGCTTTACTGTGCTCAGTGTTCATTTCTCAAAATGAAAAAATGCTGGAAAATATTCCAATTAAAGTATTTGCTAGTTATTGAGGCATATGCAATTACTTTAGGACTAGAATGTGTTAAGAGGAGGGAGTTCCCTCTAAAGAAAGCCTATCAATGGCTATTAGTCATGATGGGTGCATGTTATACCTCCAGGAGCAGAAGCAGTATGCCTCTGAACACCAACTGCAGAAAACACAAGTAGGAAGGAGCTTAGAGCTCAGGTTTCGACTGTGAGTTTCCATATAGGCGTTGGCCACTGTGGGAACAGAAATGTGGAACTAGATATAGAGCTCCATCAGACACGCATTATATTGCAAGCTTGTTACTGGGCACTCACGAATTTTCGCGGGTCCCTCTCACAACGTCAGCTGCCTCCCATGTGCCTCCTGCCCCTTCTAACCTTCTTCACTCCACAAAAAAACACCCCAGGACCAGGCAGTCCGACTTATTTTAAAGACAGAAGTTGCCGCTGTCTCCTGCTGTGTGCAGGAGAAGCAGCACGATCAAAACAGCCCACTGAATGGGCCACGTGCACATTGTTTACTTCCTCTTTCAAAAGAGGAAGTAATCAGGGAGAAAGGCGTGAGTGGAGAAGCGACGGTAAGCAAACACGATTTCCCCTCGTGTGATGACGCTCATAGGTCTTGGTCTGACCCAACAGGGTTTTTCTTATGTTATTAGTTCATGGGCATGCTACCAAGCTCTGTGGGAAATGGTGAGTAAAGCTAGCGATGTTGAGCATAGAGCAAGAAAATAATGAGGCTCTTCAAGAAAAGAGCACGGTGGTCTTACCTAGGCTGACCATATGAAAAGGAGGACAGGGTTCATGTAACTTTAACAGATGTAGAGAAAAGGGAATTTCAGCGGGCATCATTTGTATGCAATTAGTACCTGGTGAAATTCCCTCTTCATCACAACAGTTAAAGTTGCAGGCACTATACTAGAGTGACTATATACACAAGAAGGCAGGGCCCCTGCAACTTTAACTGTTGTAATGAAGAGGGAATTTCACCAGGAACTAATTGCATACAAATGATGCCGGCTAAAATTGCCTTTTCTCTACAACTGTTAAAGTTACATGAGCCCTGTCCTCCTTTTCATATGGTCAGCCTATCTTACCTCTGCAAAGGGTGCTGGGTAGAGGTTCAGCCTGAAAAATGCTTAATAAGTTTGGCATGGGGGTGGGGGACAAAATGGAGCTGATATTTATGAACAGCCACCTGGAAGGAGGACACAAGCAAGGAAAGAATGAGTGGAGGGGAAATCCTGAGACCATAAAGGGTTACCTTTTTGCAATCCACACAAGAAAGGGGGGACTCTTTAAACGGAACACTTAAAATATAGGCTGACCATATGAAAAGGAGAACAGGGCTCATGTAACTTTAACAGTTGTAGAGAAAAGGGAATTTCAGCCAGTGTCATTTGTATGCAATTAGTCCCTGGTGAAATCCCCTTTTCATCGCAACAGTTAAAGTTGCAGGCACTATACTAGAGTGACCATATACAAAAGAAGGCAGGGCCCCTGCAACTTTAACTGTTGTAATGAAGAGGGAATCTCACCAGGTACGAATTGCATACAAACGATGCCAGCTGAAATTGCCTTTTCTCTACAACTGTTAAAGTTACATGAGCCCTGTCCTCCTTTTCATATGGTCAGCCTAAATATATATATATATATATTTGAAGAGAGGAACAGGCATTTAATTACTGCATCCATTTGGAAATAGCAGGCAAGTTCTTGCGAAAAGTCTATGCTATGTATGTCCGGTATGTGGCGATGGAAGGAAAAATGGTTTAAGCTGGCTATGCACACTTACCTGAGAGTAAGCCCCATTGAACAGACTGGGGCTTGCTTCTGAGGAAACATGCACAGGATTGTATCATGAAAGTTTTGTATGTACAATAGTGTCCCAGTCTCAAAGATTTGTGCTGACCTATTTAGCTACACAGCACTTGATTGACTCTGAAATAACATGACTTGTGATGGGGTGCCTAAGCACTAATTTGCTGGCATGTTTTAAATCAAATTGGCTCAAGTCTTTTATAGCGGCCATGGAAGATGAGAAAATGATAGATGGACACTCAGTTGTAGAAGTGAGCTAAATGTGTAAGGTTTTTGTTACAAAGCAACTGAAGCAATAATGTCTTTAAACACTGAGGGGGAATCCACACAGTCCTTTGGAACGTTTTTAAAAGTATTTTAAAACGTTCCAAATAGGTGCGTTCTAAAACATTTTAGGCCACATTACTGAGTACTCAGGTTACAGGAGAACAGTCTTCCATCTTTAAAGCGGTGTGTACAGTCACACACTGTTCTGCCCTGTCTCTTTCTCTTTCGTTTTTCAATGAATTTAGGGCAAGGCATTGTGGGGGTTGTAGTTCAGTTACACATTTCCTTCTTAGTTCCTCTGTCATTCCCTAGCGAGTATAGGGCTAAGAATTGTGGGTGTTGTAGTTCACTGGTCCACTTCCTTTTTCTTCCCCACCAATCAGCTGCTAAGCATTTGGGCACTAGTAAAGGAAGCACTGCCCCCAGGAATCTCAAACGGTAAGGAAGGACACATTATTTTACTTAAAACGATTTATTAAAAGTGAAACCGTTGTATATAACTGAAGTGAGTTTTAAAAAACCTCAGATATACAACGTTATATGGAGTGTGTCATGTGGCCCAAAGAGTTTTCATAACCCTTATAAAACGTCAAAAAACTTGTGTGTAGATAGGCTCTGAGAGTGAAAATACCTTTTGTTGTTCTGTTTTCTAAAGTGCTATCTAACCATGGACATTGCAGTGAAAATTATTCAGGGCAGCTCCCTTCCCTTACGTACTGCCTTGTTTCTATGGAAAGAAGTCTCCCTTACATCTTTCTTCCATACCAGCTCTACAAGCTTAAAGAATGTTGTTATTGTTGTTTTAAAGTAGTGAACAGCCTGAGATCCACCATGCAGCAGTATGATTGAGCACATGATCAAGCACATTGTTTGGCATGGCAAGCTGGCTCACATGAGGGTGGGGCAAATGTCATTTTTATTTGTGACATGACAGACCACGACAGGCTTCATTTAAAGAACGACAATTTTAAGAACAGGCCCCGTCTGAAAAATTCAGTGAATATGACCGCACATCCCTTATATTGGAGTCATGGAAACAAACAGCCCAATGCTTTGGCAAAAGCATTGTACTGCACAAGGGACTTTGGCAAGGAGTCAGCTTGGTTCTGACCCAGTGGAAGGGATGAAGTGCCACTGGGCACACGCCTTTGATGGAACTACATGTGGTCAGGGTTGATCAACATGACTAGACTCCAACTCTGGGCTTCCAGAAGTCCTTCTTGGGCCCAAGTAGATTTATTGGCTCTCTTTGTTCCAGCCTGCACTGCTCTGTGCTCTTTCTCTCCCTACATGAGTTTCCCTCTCTTGTTAGTGTGGTTCAGACGTAGGGTGACCATATAAAAAAGAGGACAGGGCTCCTGTATCTTTAACAGTTGCATAGAAAAGGGAATTTCAGCAGGTGTCATTTGTATGCATGCAGCACCTGGTGAAATTCCATCCCGTTAAAGCTACAGGAGCCCTGCTCTCTTATGTATCTGGTCGAGAGGGCAGGGCTCCTGTAGCTTTAACCGTTGTGATGAAGATGGAATTTCACCAGGTGCTGCATGCATACAAATGACACCTGCTGAAATTCCCTTTTCTATGCAACTGTTAAAGATACAGAAGCCCTGTCCTCCTTTTCATATGGTCACCCTATGAGACATTCTGGCCAAACCATGGTTTGGCTTTCAGTGCATGCCTCAAACTTCTATGCTGCCCTTCCCCTTCTTCCCTGTATGTACAGTCATTCCCTCCCTCACTTCCTGGTTCACAATAAACATACTTCCCTCATTATATCTATAGACAAGCTATGGCTACTGCAAATCCTAATTTGCCTCTCGGATGCCCATGTGTCCTAACTCAGAGGATAGTCCTCTATTTGAAGGTGTCCTGTATTTGAAGGGTTGTCTGGTCCAAGTCCAGTTTAAAGAGAAAGCAAAGTACCATAAGGAGGGATGAAGAACAGGGGCCTTGAGGTTGCCCATCCACAGTTAGCCCCTGGGCAGCAGACTGGACACAGTTGTATTTCTATTTAAATTACAGTAATTATTTCTAGATTGGCACCAAAATGAGCACATACGTGTTACGCAGATCTGTGTTCTCCTTTGTCCTTTTTGGTAATGCATTTCCTCTTCAATGGTGATGTGTAGATGGGCACCCTATAATTGCCTCTCAACTAAAACTGGAAACCTGTTCAATCTGTGATTTCCAGTTCTGGCTTTCATAAATGGCTTGAGTTTGCATATAATGACAAGTAATTGTCACTGCAAAATAGGAGGTGAGAAAGCAAATTATGGGTGCGTCTACAAGAGCGATTTAAAGCTCTTTCAAGGCACATTACAAATTTTACCTGTACAAGAGCGGAGCGCAAATCGGGGGTTGAGGCGCTTTTTATCTCCACTTATGCATATTATCGAATGGGCATTAAATAGTGAGTTTTAATTTGCCGCGGGAGTTAAAGCGCCTTATGGCCATGTAAACATGCGATTCTCAGCATGTAAACAACTTTAAAGCGCGTTTCATATCGCTCATAATGTGCTTCACCACCTCTCGTGAATAGATACTAGGAGTAAATGCGCTTCTCCGTATATGTGCATAGTCAGGCAACTGGGCGTCAAAATGAAATATTGTAGAGGGGACCTAAATCAGGAGTGGGGAGGGAGCATTCAAGATGGGGATATGGTGCTGAGTGCCAGACCTTAATGTCTGAATCGGGCCTTTGTCTGTACACTAAAACATCAATTGCATCCAACTCACAAATGGACCTATGATTTTGCCTTGCCCCTTGGTTAAACACATTAGCCTAGAAAGCTGGTTGAAACAGGCCCAGCCCTATAGAAATGCAGATCCCTCACTCACCTCCTGGAGCTAAGAAACCCTAATTCTGCATGGCATAGAGTCGCAGAACCCCTCCTTTGCAAGACAGAGATAAGTTTTAGGCTGACCATCAGTAAAGCTTAAGTTTCAAAGAGCCTGACTTATGGGAAAAATAGTTAACATGAAACACATATTAACCTTACCAGATCAGTGTATATTCCGAGCCTCTTTCATGTTTAAATACCTTTGAAATATGTTCAAAGCAAGCCAAGAAGATTGTATTTCATAGCACAGATATATGGGCAACTAGATATCCAAGTATCCACTATACTATACATAGATTTTCCATGTTCCAGAGTTACTTATTCCACACGCAAAAAAAATACCTTTTTTCTACATAAAGGAAATAAAAATAAATCCGAAATCCCACTGTGTTTTAGCAAGGACAATGGAAATCAAGGTAAACCATGGAATTAATACTTTCACAATTTCCAAGTCAAAGCCACGTACAGATCCATCCATTCGTTAAAAGAAAAAAAAATTGGATATGAAAATCCTAGGTAGATAGGTGGTTTTCAGACAAATTAATTTTAAAAATTACCCTGGCAGATAATTAGAATGTGTGTGTGTGTACTATATATAAAATGCTTGCTGTAGGGTTTTACATCTTCTCTACAATGGCAAAGAGCAACTTAAGGAGATGATTTTTGTCAGTACTGGGGGGCGGTTTAACCTTCTCTCCCCTCATACTGTAGCTTTGATCCTTTTAAAAGAAAAAACTAGACACCGTAGGCAATATCCTACTTATTCATTACTAGTAATGTAAATGATGTTGTGCCAGCATAAGCTACTTCTAGTGAAATGCCAATAGGATTTGCAGGTGGAGCCGGTTTTCTGGGGAAACCCGTCATGCTAGCCAATGCTATTGGAATTCTGCTCGAGGTAACTTATGCTAGCAGAGCACAATGTAAGGCTGCCTCTACACAAGAGGTTTAAAGCTCTTTCAAGTCTTGTTAAAAATTTTACCTCTACATGAGCGGAGCGCAAATCGGGAGTTGAGGCACATTATCTCTCTGATTATGCGCATTATCGAATGCGCGTTAAATAGCAAGTTTTATTTTGCTGCAGCCGTTAAAGAGCATTTTGACTATGTGAACAAGCGATTCTCCACATTAACTACTTCTAAAGCGCATTTCAAACAACCGGCAAGGCCACCAGTTGTGCGCTCAATTACCTCCCACGTACAGTCATTTCCCATAAAGCGCTTCCGAGAAGATGCGCATAATCGGACAAACAGTCGTCAAACCGAATTCTTGTAGAGGGGGTCTAATTCACAGTAATGGCTGTGCCAAATAGGCTACTACCCTTTAAATGCAATCACGCATTTAACGTTTAGAAGAATTTTGCTCTGGAGAATTTCATTTACAAATCCTTCAAGCCGAAACATCCTTCCACCCTTGTGTGATTTGCAGACACGATACAGAAATAGATTGGGAAAACACTGAAGAAAGTAATGTAAACTCCATGTAATCCCAAAGGGGCTTTCATAAGAGTTCAAGCTTTATTGATACCATAAGAGAATCCCAGGGCAAGAGCCAGCACTGAGCTGCATTGTGTAGTCAAAACTTTATCACCAAAGAGGTCACAATTCACTAAGAATATCGGATGTCAATGGAACTTTTACCTGATTAGCAACCATATTGGCTGCACCCCCTAGCCTTCACAAGAGACAGTTATCACCCTTGGCTGGGAGAGAAAAGCAATCTCCTTAAAACTTCCATCCATAGCAGCTGTAAGGAACACATACATTGATTTGTTTGTTTTAAGTTGCAAATATCATGTTTTGTTCTGCTGTTTGGAAGACAGACACGTGCAACCAAAGCTTGAGATGGTTTGTCTGAAGAGCCAGTGGCAAATACAAAATGGGATAAAGCTATGGAAGTATGAACACAGTGTTCAGCAAAGTTTGAAAGCTTGCACTCACTCTCCAGACAGTGGAAACTGCAAGAGGAGCCATTGCAATGTAGTTGCTCAGTGCCTTTGTTGGATAGAAGCTCTGTTTTGAGCAATTCACTTTGGTAGTGCACAAAACTTTGCACACATGGAGATTTGGCAACGAAAATTTGACACATGGCATCCTGATTATGCTAGTGTCCCAGTTCAATAATAGGATGAACATTTTCTCCCAAAGTGACTGTGCAAGGTCACTTGGAATATGGAAAGCTGGTGTGCATAGCTTCTGTAATTGATGCATAGAATAATAATGTTTTACATTTATATACCACCCATCCTCCAAGGAGCTTGGGATGGTGCACATAATGTATTGTCCCCTCTATCCAGTCAAAATTTTATCTGTATAACAACCCTGTGAGGAAGGTCAGGGTAAGAGGTAGTGACTGATTCAAGTTCACACAGTGAGCTTCATTAATTTATATATCATTGAATCATATAATAGTAGAGTTGGAAGGGGCTTATAAGGCCATTGAGTCAACCCCCTGCTTAATGCAGGAATCCCCCCATAATAACAACCATCCACTGAGTTGGGATTTGAATCCAGCTCTGCCCAGTCCAATCCCACATTTCAACTCTAACTTGATGTCAATATCATGCTGGCTAGGGATGATGGATGTTGCAGTCCCAAACATCTGGAGGGGAGCAGGTTGGGGAATGCCATTCTAACAAGTACATCACACTGGACACAAAGCTTTAACTAATTGGTCACAACCAATTAACAGTTGTCCAACTGAAAATTCACACATCAAAATGGGCTTTTCTACACCAGGCATTTGTTGGGTACTCATGATTCCTTACTCACAGTTGTTTATGGGTTCTTTAAAAGGCAACATGATCCTCTGGTTTCACTTCTGTTTTTCAGAGCACTTTCTCAGGTGCTTTTTTAACAACACAGGAAATGGGGTATTATTTCTGAAAGCACTGTTTCTATTTGTGTTATTCTGCTATAGCACAGCACCACCTAGAGGTTATGTAGCAGAAAAACAGGAAAGGAAAAGCTCTTGGTATAGAGCTTGGATCTCAATTCTGTGACAAAACCAGAAGTAGATACAGTAATTAACAGCCTCAAGAAGAAAAGCTCTTAGACACATGGAGTCTCAAAATACATAATATATAAATTTATTGCTTGGAAAGTTGTGGGTTAGATTATAAGATAATGCAAGTGAACGTCCATTTGTAAAACTGATCTTTTTCTAGCCTTCTCCCCTTTGCAGCTCCTGCAGTTATTTTCAAGTCTCTTCATGTCCTGCTATGGCTGAATCAGACTTAGCACTAGAGAAAATTATGGCACAATCCAAAAGGCAAGGCAGCTGAGCAGGCAAATGTCATGCATAAAAGTTGCAGCCCAGTTTGGGCAAAGGCAGGAGTGGTCCAGATACAAGCGAAAAGCAAAACACAGTTTAGCAGTAAGTTACCATACACAGCCCGGAAGTAGAGTCCTACAGAAGTCCAAGGGTCAGTAGCACAGAAGGTCAATCACAAGGCAAGGTCCCAAAAGCAAGACACAGGAACCAATGAACAATGTTGTTCCAGCACTAGCTGGGTTAAAACAGAAGGCTTATATAGCCAGAACATTCTGAGCCCCACCACAGGTTCAGCTGCAGTGCTTTACAGGCCCTCTAGCAAAAGACTTACTCAGGAGGAGGGCCATGCTCCCAAGGAGTCCTCTTTTGTAATCAAGCCCTCCTCAGAGGAACCTTATTGGCCTGTCTCTTGAGGCGACGAGGCTCTCCAGGGCTTGATGGTTGCCCAGCCTCTGCCTCAGAGATGGAGTTCTCTGCGGCAGAGGCTCAGAGAACCTCCTGCAGAGTTCTAGATGGGGTAGCTTCTTGGCATTGTCTGTCTCTGGGAGCTTTAGCTCACTGTCGTGATTCCAAGCCCTCCTGCCGAGATGTGAGACAATAAATAGGTCTGCCGTGTAATCCACAAAGCTTTATCCAACAAATAAACATCTCTTCACACCTGATGGGATTGTGAATGCTAGGAGCTATCCTCTAAGCTTAGTTAGCCTAACAAGTTAGGCAGTTGCCTTTCAACAAACATGAAGTGCTTCCCCATCGTCCAACTGGCACTTTACCTTAGGGAGGGACTTTTTGGAGAAGGCTCTAGCAATTGGTTACCCTATGGGACCGCCTCCCACCTCCTTTCAACTCCACCTGTTTGACCCTGCGGTGGACTCTGGGATCTGTCAACTCTGAAGTCCCCTCCCTCTCTGATAGAAGCTGAGTTCCCAGGGGTGGGAAGAGGATAGTCTCTGAGCCTTTGGCATTCTGTCCGATAAGCGCCTGAGAAGATTCATCTTTGACTCCTGAAAAGTCTTGGAGAATCTCCTCCCCTGCTTCCTGCTTTGGCTGGTATACTTCTGGTGCTGGTCCTTGTTTTTCAGATTCTGAGTCCCATTCAAGCCCTAAAACTCCTTCCCCCCACTAAGGAGAACAAGCTTGATCCTAACATTCCTCCTCAGAGGAGGATTCCTTCAGCAGGGCCATGACACTCCATAGAGTAGGGGGGGCACCTCTGGAAATTCTTCATATGGAAGAATATTATGAGAGCTGAGTTCTACTTGCTCCCATTTCCACTACCCACTTTTGAATGCTCCCCCCTTCTATTACACTCCTTTGCTGTTCATTATAGAGGGATCCCCAACTGTAGAGCTCAGGGAGAACGCAGGAGACTGCAGGGATTAGTGAAAGGAAAGATCAGTTCCATGAATTGCCTTCTGGATCTATTCATGTGGTTGTTGTTGTGGATCTTTTAAAGAAATTGTGTTTTGTTGGGGCGGGAGAAGAAAGGTAGCATGTGGCTAATTGCTAGTTCAGATGGGAATCATAGGGTGCAAGTTGCTAGGATTTACTTCATAATCTACCATTCTAGTACTGCTTGACATTAATTAGCATCTGATTCACAATCTGCAAACACAATTTATCCTTTAAAATTATTTTAAAATTATTTCATGTGCTTCCTAAATGTAAGGCTGAATTTCGCAATAGCTGGTTCTATTCCTGTAACCTCGTGAAATCTATTTCAAATGTAGATAGCAAATGGGTGTGCAATACTTATTGTTTGTGACATATACTGTATCCTGGATATGTATAGGCGTTTTATGTGTGAATGGTTTAACAAGTAAAGCCTTAAAATATGTTTTTTGAGATAACCTTTCAGTGGGGCTGGTTCTTCCATTAATGAAAAGAAGGAAGCCGCACAATGCCTGAGCAGTTTAAATCTGTCAGTCTTGGAACTATTGTGCATTATTTATTGAGGAAAAAGTGTAACTTTGGATGAAGGTGACATTAGGGCCATGCTGAATTACGCCCTCCTGGAGTTAAAAACATTGAGGATTTAAAAACATAGGATAGGCAGAGAAACCATGCAAAGATAACTTAGGGTGCAATCCTATAGGCTGCATCCAATGCTCTGCCAGACTATTGCTTGCAGGGCAGGAGAAGTGATGGATGCTGTTTCCGCCTCTCTGTGTTCCTGCTGTTGCATTTTTATTCTATATGGGCCTCTGAACCTGTCTAAAGGAGGCAGCTGGTGGCAGTGGGGCTGGAGAGGTCATGGGATTCTTCATATCCTGGCCTCTCCTTTCCCTTTTCTTACTTCACCACCCACCACCATGCCCCCTTCAAGACTTCTCCAAGGTTACTTCAGCTCAGATATTGGAGTCCCCCTTCCAAGGTCATAGCAGTATCAATGGCCTCAGAGAGGGAGCTCCAAAGAATCCTATGGTTCCTGATTTGCAGTCATCAGGTTCTAAGTCTGAAACAGAAATATGAATAAATCTAGCAGGAAATGGGATTTCATCAGCTTTGGAAAAATTAAGCATCCTTTCTGGAAATGGCTTTGCAGCCACTTCTGAAAAGATCCTCATGCATGTCTCTTTCTGATGTGACCGTGCCACATAGTAGCATCATTATCCCAACTTAATTGATTATTTCATTTCATTTTCAATTATTATATTCCTATACCGCATCAATATCCCTACTTAATTGATTATTTTATTTCATTTTCAGTTATTATATTCCTATACCGCCCCATAGCCAAAGCTCTCTGGTGGTTCAGAAATACTTTGCTTACTACATTTATTAAAGTCAAATGGTTCTTCTGCTATGTTCCTGGAAGAGATGAAGGGCTGTCAGTTGTTGCAGGTTTTTGCTCCTGCATGCATGTACAAGTGTATGCATTCTGCTGCCAGGAAGAGCTTTTCTATATGAGGTATTTATTGTGCACTCATCATTCCCTACTCAAATTGTTTATGGGTTCTTTAGATGGCATTGTGGCCCTTCAGTTTCACTTCTGTTTTTTTTTTTAAAAAAGTACTTTCTGTGAATTGTTTTAGAGCAGGTAAAATGTGGCATTATTTGTGAAAGTGTAAGAAAAATGCTTTTTCCACTTGTGTATTTGTGCTATTCTGCTATACCACAGTGACACCTAGAGGTGTAGCAAAAATCAGGAAAGGAAACACTCTTCTTGTAGTGCTCAGATCTCAATTCTGTGGCAAAACCAAAAGTAGATACAGCAGATTGGTGTTATTGGTGTTTTATTGGTGTTTTAATGATGTACTGGTTTTATCTGCTTTTAATCAGTTTTTGTATTTTGTGTTTGGTGTTGTTCCTCGCCTCGATCCGTTGGGAGAGGCGGGTGATAAATAAATATATTATTATTATTATTATTATTATTATTATTATTGTGTAGAAAAGCCCAAAGAAGCAGTAGCCTAGCCTTTCCTGGCGCTTTCTAGAAGTATTGGACTACAACTTTACTATCCCCAGCTAGCAAAGTTGTGCTGTCTGGGATGAGGAGAGTTGTAGTACAACACATCTGGATGGTGCTAGGTTGGGGAAGGCTGCAGGTGCAGTGGACTATCCAAGAGGAGGTGTTCCAGCAATGAAATCATTGTGGGGATGGAACTATTCCCATAATGCACCCAGTGTAACCTTTGCAGAACAGCAGTTGAAGCACAGTACCTTTTACAATCACCACTGCCGGTGTCAGCTCCAGGTTTTGGGGGGCTGTTTAGGAAGATGCTGTCAATGCCCCCCTCCTCCTCACCCCCTTTAGCCACTGCCTAATCCTCACCCTTTCCCAGAGGGAGAGCACAAGATGCATGGAGGTTACTGCTCCCTCTCCTCTCTCACTGCTTCCTTGCTCAGAGAAGCACACATGGACACCATCATGGAAGAGGAGTAGGAAAGGCAGGAGGCTCCAAAGATTGCCCAGAGCAAGGGCCAGGATAGGGTGACCAGACGGAAAAGATGACAGGGCTCCTGTATCTTTAACAGTTGTATAAAAAAGGGAATTTCAGCAGGTGTCATTATACAACACCTGCTGAAATTCCCTCCTCATCACAACAGTTAAAGCTGCAAGAGTCCTGCCCTCTTTTCTACCTGGTCACTCTGGAGTGGAAACCTGGCGTTGTTCTTTACATGATGGGGCATCGTTCGTTTCTTGCAGCCCCTTCTCGTTCTGCTCCTGAAACCCTCGCCTGACTTGATTCATATGTTCATTCCTTTTCTGAGATTCACTGTCTCGGATTTGGTTTAAAATTACTTGATCTCTTGCCTGCCGCAACCAAAGCTGCGTGTTTATTATTTCAGTAAATGCTGAATTGCTGTTGTTTTACTCTAATAAAATCGTTGTTTGGGGGGGGGGGGGGAGAGAGAGAGAGAGAGAACTTGAACAACGTGGGGGGTTGCCGGGGCGGGTCTCGCATGCAAATCTCTGATCCGCCCCCCAGCCAAAGCCTGTAGACCCCCGAGTGGCAGAAGTGCAGAGCTCAGCGTGCATTTTCTTCCTGGCGCTCGGGCTGGTTCTCAGATCCGGAGCTTTTGCACTTTGCAGCTCTGCTCATCTGCCCAATGGAAAGGCAGAGGACGATCCCGGAGTAGGTGTAGAGAGAGAGAGAGAGAAAAAGAACTCCAGCCCAAAATCAGCGCCGGAGGGACAAAATATTCTGAGACGGACGGTTGGAGAGAAAAAGAGAGAGGGAACACTCAGCAGCGTCTCTTGGTCGTGGTTCACACAGGTTTGCTTTCCAATTTCACAACCAAGGAGCTCCCCCCACCCTCTCTCTCTTTCTCTCTCTCCGCTCTCTGCGCATCTGCCCGCCACTGCAGTTCGTCCAGGCATGGTGCTGGTCGCTACTTGGAGGACATGCCTAGCTCTTTCCTGGCTGCACTTTGTTGCAGGCGGATTTCCTGAGACTGTCAGGTTAGTTTCCAAAAGGGCATTGGGGGTGGGTAGGGGTGATTTCCACAGCTTTCACTCTCTCTCGACCCCCCCTCCCCTTTTGATTCCATCGACGCCAATGCAAGAGAGTGGATAGGGTCGTCTTAGCACTTGCCTCCTTGCTTTTGCCGCTGGTCTATGTAGAGCTGCTGCAAACGGTCGTTCCTCGCTCTCACTCAGCCTCAGGGTTCAAGGTGGCAGCTGCCTTCACTGGGAATTATTCTGATTGAGGTGCCCTTGCAGCCTGGTCTCCTGGGGTGTTGGACTACAATACCCATCCCACCACATGATTTGGAGTGATGGGAGTTGTAGTCCAACACATCTAGAAGGTGGCAGGTTTCGGAAGGCTGTGATCTGGGATGATACAAACACTCTAGGGTGCTTGAGCTGTGAGGACTACACTACACACACACATGCTTGCAATCCATCTCTTGATGCTGCAAGTGTGTGAATTCACCTGAGTTTAATAAATCAGGGCTTAAGCGGAGGAGTCATCTCTGTTTTGAAATCACTACAAGAAGTAATAATAAAGAGGGGAATGCTTCTGTTTCTGAGCATTTGTAGAGTGCATTTCCATCACTGAATAATTGTGGCCTGCATATCTAGGACTTAGCTTCCAGTGCCGCAAGATTGTGTTCACAAGCACACTTGATATCAAATCTCTCTTTGGCTGCCTCTACAAGAGAGGTTTAAAGCTCTTTCAAGGCGCTTAAAAAAATTTACCTCTACAAGAACGGAGCGCAAATCGGGCGTAGAGGCGCGTTATCTCTCCGATTATGCGCATTATCGAATGCACGTTAAACAGCGAGTTTTATTTTGCTCCAGCCGTTAAAGTGCATTTTGACTATGTGAACAAGCAATTATGCGCATTAACTACTTGTAAAGCGCATTTTGGTCATCCCTTAATGCGCTTCGCCGCCTCTTGTGCAGAGGTATTAGGCGTAAATGCGCTTCTGCGATTATGCACATAATCGGCTAACCAGGCGCAAAAGCGAATCCTTGTACAGGGGACCTTTAAAACCTAGCCAGAGGTTGAAGGTGTGGCTCCATTATGATTTTACGTTGATGGCAGTGCTGAGTTTAGCATTCATAACTAGCAGCGTGACCTACTGAAAACTTTGGGAAGATTGGAGGCACCAGAAGAAGTTATATTTTCATGCTGTATTCCTTAAAAGAGGGACAGATGTTCCTGGTAAAATGCAAAAAGGACAAGGTGCATAAATAGACAGACATGTTGAGATTTGGTGTAGCATAGGGGCTCAAAGACTGAGCTATGAATCAGAAGTCCCCTGTTTCAATCTTGCCACTGCCACTCAGTAGCCTTTGGCAAGCATCTCTCTCTCTCTCTCTGTCTCTCTCTCAGCCTCAGTTCCTCCATCTGTAATATGGGGAAAAGCAATAATGACTTAGCTTATCTATTTGTTTATACTTATATTTCATTTATATAAGCAGAACTGAAGGTGGCTATTAATAAAATACAGATTAAAAACAAAATCTTAATTAAAACATAACATAAAATGCAATTAAGTGCATTAAAAATGCAACAATAAAAGAAATAAACAGCACCCAATGAATTAACTTTCCCCCTCTAGCTACAGACCAGCTTACAAAAGCCTGTCTGAATAAAAACATATTTGCCTGAAGGACAACAGAGAAGGAGCCAAGCTGGCTTTCCTTGGAAGGGAATTCCAGAGCCTGGGAGTGTCCACTGAGGAGGTCCTGTCTTGCATCCCACCAAAGATGCCTCCAGTGGTGATGGGACCAAGAGAAGGGCTACCCCAATTATCTAAAACCCCAGACAGGCTTGTATGAGAGAAGGCAGCCTTTCAGGTATCCTGGTCCCAAGCTGTAGAGGGCTTTATAGATCATAACCAGCGCTTTGAACTGTGCCCAGAAACAGACCAGTGCCAGTGACGTTGCTGCAATAGTCTGGCTGCAGCATCCTAGACCAGCTGAAGTTTCTAAACAGTTTTCAAAGGCAGACCCATGTACAGCGGGTAACAGTAACCTGAACAAGATGTAACCTAGGCTGCCTCTACAAGAGGCATTTAAAGCTCTTTCAAGGCGCATTAAAAAATTACCTCTACAAGAACGGAGCGCAAATCGGGTGTAGAGGCGCGTTTTCTCTCTGATTATGCGCATTATCGAACGCGCGTTAAATAGTGAGTTTTATTTTGCTCCAGCCGTTAAAGCACATTTTGACTATGTGAACAAGCGATTCTCCGCATTAACTACTTGTAAGGCGGATTTGAACCAACTGGTAGGTCACCAGTTGAGTGCTCAATTACCAGCATTTACGATAAAGCGCTGCAGCGATTATGCACATAATAGTCTAACCAGGCGTCAAATGGAATCCATCTAGAGGGTGCCTTAGGCATGCGTCTTAGACTGCCTCTACAAGAGGCATTTAAAGCTCTTTCAAGATGCATTAAAAATTTCACCTCTACAAGAACAGAGCGCAAATCGGGCGTAGAGGCGTGTTTTCTGCGCGTTAAATAGCGAGTTTTATTTTGCTCCTGCCATTAAAGTACATTTTGACTATGTGAACAAGCGATTCTCCGCATTAACTACTTGTAAAGCGCATTTGAAACAACCGGTAAGGTCACCTGTTGAGTGCTCAATTACCTCCTGCATACAAGCATTTACGATAAAGCGCTTCAGCGATTATGCGCATAATCGGCTAACCAGGCATCAAACGGAATCCATCTAGAGGGGGTCCTGGACATGTCTAGGAACAGGGGCAGTTGGTACAGTAGCAGCTGCAGCGCAAATGTACCTGCCCAATGTTTCGGAGATGAACTCCTTCCTCAGAGACTACTACCTGTACTAATCAAAAGCTTCTTGTTATGTGGCCCCAGAAGAAGGAGTTCATCTTTGATGCATGGGCAGGCTGGCATAAAATAAACAGGCACTTTTGTGATTTTGTGTCACTTTTGTTTTTTGGTTTCTTTTTGCAACAGTCCTTTAACTCTTCTTCCAGCGAGCTGGCATCAAACACCTGTGCAGAAGATGAGGCAGACAGACAAACTCAGGAGTCAGCCAACAATTCTGCTCTTTTCTGCAACAGCCGTCCCCTAGAATCCTGTTGATTTCAGGGGGCCTATTCTAGGTCTGACTAAACCTGGATCCAACCCAGTGAATGTAATTTCTGAAGAGAGTGCTTCTGAGCAGTTGCAGAGCTCATTTCCCTAACCACTGAAAGCTAAATTATATGTTGCACTAATTGCATAGCATGAAGCTGAACTCTTTTTTCTTTTCTTTTTACTCTAGTGTAAGCGCACATAACCTTGATTCAGATCAGGTCTACCACACTCAGGGAGGGGAAGGTTTAACCTCCCCACTGTTTTTTTCCTGAAATTGCCATCATGGGTGGGGGAAGGTTTAAAAGTCTCCATTGACATTTTGAGGGGAAATGTTGAGGCAGGAAAGATTTAGCCCTCCTGTTCTAGTGCATGCCAGTCCCAATCCGAATTATACAAGAGGTGAAAAAAGAAAATAAAAAGACAAGCTACAGCTACATGCTACACAATTAGTGTAATGTGTAGTTTGGTTCTGAGTTTATTTATTTTATTTTATTTTATTACATTTGTATACCGCCCCATAGCCGAAGCTCTCTGGGCGGTTTACATAAGATTAAAACAATTAAAAACAATATACAAAAACTAAAACAGCAAAAACATACAATATACACATAATATACACATACATTTAAAACCACTGTAATAACTATTTAGTATAGAACACTGATGATTGGTATTTGTAGACCACTTCAGAGTATTCAAAGCCAGCCCTTCATGTACAATAATTCAGTTAATTTTTGACAGCTATGTAAGGTACTCAAGCATAATTATCCCCATATTGCAGATGGCAGGAGAGGTGCTAGGGGAGAGAGAGAGGCCTGGTTCATACATAATGATAACCCAGAGTATGGGTTGAGTGTGGGTTGTTGTTGAATCATGGGTTGTCATTATGTATGAAGCCTGAACAATGGGTTATTGATCATGAACAACCCAGGAGGAGAACCCATGATTTGTGTTGGGGTTGCAAACTCTGGGTTGTTTACAATTCTTCGTTAAACCATAATGCAGGATTTGCCCATAACAACAACCTATAATCTAACAACAATTCACAATTCAATATTCAACATGTATTCTGAGTTGTTGCTACATGCAAATCATGTCTTTAAAGTCACCTGGTGACTTGTGGCTATCTGAGGTGAGATTTGAATAATTACTTTTTGGTTCACACCTAAAAGTGCAATCCCGTGAATATGTTTTCATTCAGGGGTGGACAAACTCTTTCAGCCTAAGGGATGAAGTTAATTTCAGAAAAGCTCTAGGGAGCTACATTCCAGTTGCGGGCAGGACTAAAGGCAAAGGGAGTAGAGCCAAAAGTATCAACATATCGTGGCTTAAAGTCTTAGGAGGGATTTCAATCTTTTAGAATGTGGCAAAAGCTGTGCAAACCCAGTTTACCACCAAATAACTGAGAAAAAGGGGGTTGTGACATCGGGGAACCCTGGATTGGGACCCCAGGAGGGTTGGATTTGCCCCCTGGCCTGAGGTTCCCCACCCCGATTTAAGGGGTCTTACTCTCACATAAATGGATATACATGGCAATCCAGTGCTTTTCTATCTGGGAGTAAATCCCATTGAATTCAATGAGTCTTATTTCTGAGTAGATGTGTAGAATTGCACTGTAAAGCTGCAATCCTATACACACTTACCTGGGAGCAAGCCCTTTGAACTCAGTGGGTGTTATATCTGAGTAGGCATTTATAAGATTGTACTGTAAGTACCTTGCACTTAGAGCATACTGCTATGAATGTTTATGCAGAAAAAAACTGCAGTGAGTACAATGTAAGTGTGCTTATTATTATTATTATTATTATAGCACTGTTATCCTACCCTTTAGCCAAAAAAGGCTCTCAGGGCGGCTTACAAAAATAATTCTTAAGACAGTCCCTACCCACAGCCTTACAATCTAACAAACATGACACAAATGGAAAGGGGGTTGGAAGGGAGGAGAAAAAAGCAAATTTAGCTATAGGATTCAGACATTAGCCACTATGCAAGTTGTCATAGTGGGATGAGAAGGCAGGATTCCCAGATCCAAGACAGAGGATTACAGTCACACTTGAATCCTAACCTGTCTTTAAAACTGAGATTCCATTGCACATTCCACTTGCCTTGTTACACAACTGTTTACTTGCTCTTTCTTGACAACTGATTCAGAGCTGTTTGCTGTACAATACTATAGATGGCTAGCTCTTGAAAGGTGCATTGCACTTTAAGTCTAATCAAGGAAGGCATTTGAGGAGGCAAGGAGGTCCTTCATAATGAAAGTGACAGCTGATATTATTAAGGATCAGAGGATAACTGCTTCATAAGATCTAACTAGTCTACACAGCATCATGGCCCTCATCTTCACGGCATTGGGGCGGCAGCACGGTGGTGGCAGGTGCTGTGCCCCGCATTGGCGCTCCTTCTGTCCATCTACAGCGGAAGGAGCGCCACAGCGGGCTTTCCTGCTGCTGCCGCCGCCACCACCACACCACCCAACAGAGCACAAGCAGCAGCTTTAGCGGCGCCTGGGATCTTCTGCCCCCTTCTTCCAAGGTAAGTTTTATTTTTATTTTTACAGTTTTAAATGGGAGAGGGAACAAGGGGAAGAAGTCTGCGGAGGTGGTGCAGCAAGCTTATGGCTCGCTGGTCCACCCCCTTCCCTGCCCAGCCCATGGTGATCAATCAGTGGTTGCAATAGACTGTGGCACGCCTTCCCGAAGCTCCGGAGTAAGAGCGACAGATGGCAAACGCCGTCATCACCTCGCTGAAAGCTAAAAAAAGTCAGGGTAAATGCCCAACTTCTTTAGAGCGGAGCTTTGGGGCTTTGCCCCTAGATAGCTTTGGAGTGGCAGCAGCATCATGTAGACCACCTGCCACCAATCCAAAGCCACTGGGGTGGGAGAAGCACCCGTCTAGAGGCACCCTAGGACTGCCTGTTGGTGGCATATGTGTATTCCCAGTGAACAGGGCTATATTGCCTACCTGTATGTGTATCTGAAATGTATTGGTATCATTCCAAAGCAAATAGGTGAACTGAAATAAAACCTGTCTCTCAAGACACATAGAAATACCAAAAAAAATCCCCCCACCCTGCATGGCTAAGAGGGATAGAAAGAAGTTTCCACTGGTACCTGTGGGTGGTGGTGTTTTCTTTTTTACTACAAACTGCACAGGGGATGCCATTTTTGATTGGAACATAGTTGGGGAGTGAAGGGATAATCATCCCTTTGTATTTATAATAAGAATTATCATGCACACACACACGTATTAGGCCGCATTTGCACATAACAATAAGCCAAGATTTCTGGCTTATCTTGCTTTACTGTGAACAAACTGTTCCTCCCTTTATGTGAGTGAGTCCGCCATCCCCAGGATGGTGCTCCCCCCATGTGATTTCGCCCGTGATTTTTATTTTAAAAAACAAACCTTTTGGTGGAGTGCTAGAGCACTCTTCTCTGGTTTAAAAAAACAACAACAAAATGGCGGCCGCGACGGCCCCGGAGCAGCCCAGGTCATCACATTTTGGTGTTCACTAGGGCGACGAACCTGGAAGTGACTACTTCTGGGTTCACCCACTCCCTGACCCCTACACCCCTCTGGTATGGAAAAGGCCTAAGGCTGCAATCCTATACATACTTACCTGTGATTATGTCTGATTGAACTCAGACTAACTTTTGAGTATCTATGTATAGAATTGCACTCTAAATTTTAAAAAATACATCTTTTGGACTAGGAGGACAAAGACATAATACAAAAGGGGGATGTAAGATTGGTTAGAAATATGGGCAGGAAATAGCAAAATTAGAATCAGATTGGAAGAAGTAAAGCTAGTACATCTAAAGGGAAAGTTAAACAGAAACATAGGAAATGTGGAAAGAAATTACTAGAAGATAAATGACAATAAATTAATAAAAGTTTTTTCCACTCCAGAACACATTGAAAACATACCAATAACCTTTTGGGATTTTAACTTAGCAGTACAACATTTCAAAATTAGTAATATTTTCCTTTCACTGGTACTTTTGAATCCTAACAAGTCTGACAAAAAGCTTAAGGAACATTTTCAAAATACTTTCTCCAAACTAGTGCTATTAACATAAACAGAATTTCTACATAATAAGCAGTATGAGGCCTTGTAGGCAAACGTCTTGCAATATTTGTCGTAATATCTCAAAAGTATTATAAAACTACTCAGAAGTAAGACCAATTGAGTTCAATGGAGCTTCCAGATATGGCAGGGTTCTCCATCCTTTTGGGACTTATAGGTACAAATGGAAATTTGAGAAAATGTTATGAGCACTACCACAAAATAGCTGTCTGTCTTGAGGTCCTGGCTAGTGCTGGAGTGACCAGATGTTCTACTTTACAGAGGACAGTCTTCTGTTTGAAGCTGTCCTCTTTTTGAAGGGCTGTCCAGACTAAGGCCAGATCTACACCAAGCAGGATATAGCAGTATGAAAGCGGTATACAAAAGATAGGAGCCACACCAAGCAGGACATAGCGGTATATGGTATGTGTCAATGGGCCCCAACAGTTGTCAGTGCACTTCAATCCCGCTGTAAAGCAGTAGTGTGGCTCCCGCTTTTTATATACCGCTTTCATACCGCTATATCCTGCTTGGTGTAGATCTGGCCCAAGTCTGGTTTAAGGATGAAGAAACATAAGAAGGGAGAGAAGGGGTTTTGAAGTAGCCCATCCACAGTTAGCATCTGGGCAGCAGAGTGAGCAGGCACACAGGTTGGCTGGTCAGTCTTCTCCACTATGGTGGGGTGTGTTGTATTTCTTTTTAAATTGTAGTTATTCTAAATTTGCGGCTGTACATATAGATTAGCTTATGCAAGTGTTATGCAAATTGCTGTCCTCTTTAATCCTCTTTTTGGGGGGGGGGTGATGCATAAGTGGCCACCCTACAGAGGACAAGTATGTCTCCCAATATCTGACTACAAGACGGAGGTTGGATCTGAGCCACAAATGCAGAACAACATATATCTGCTCCCACAAAACACAGCAAAATTCCTATTCCATAGAAGGAAAAATGGTCATGCTTAAAGAAACATACACCCCCAAACAAACAGGCAAATACACACACAACCTACTGCCATAACACACAGACACACACACACACACACACACACACACAAAGGAAAAATATACCACACCAAAAAAAAAAAAAATCCAAACACACACAGGCAACACTGCACATACGCTCCACAACAACAAAAATACGAAGGCAGAACAACCCCTGGTTTTCCTTGCTGCTTGCTTCCCCAGATGCTCCTTGCTGCCCTCCCCACCCTGCCTGTTTGCTCCCCACAGGGCCTCCCACCCACCCCCATGATGCTCACTTTCCCCTCTTCCCCACCGCAAGCTTATCAGATAACATCAGGTTGCCTTCTTTTTAAGGGTGCAACCCTATGCATATTTAGACGGAATAAAAAACATATAATTCCCAGCATGCCCCAGCCAGCATGCACTTTTTTTCTGTGTAAACATGCATAAAAATGCACCTTAAAAGTATTTTTAGCATGCAGCCAGGTGCCCTCTCTTTTCCTTTCCTATGAATACCTAAGTGGCCCATGTGGTGCCCAAAAGAATCCTAGGGAAAGGAAAGAAAGATGGCAGGGTGACTGGAAGCCAAGTCTTTGTTTCCCGTACGCCCAGCACCTCAAGGTAAAAATAAAAAAATAAACACTCAGTGGGGCAGAGGCCCTTGGCAGGCACCATGGGAGGTGTCCAGAGGTGCTGGAATAGGCTGACCACATGAAAAGGAGGACAGGGCTCATGTAACTTTAACAGTTGTAGAGAAAAGGGAATTTCAGCCAGAGTCATTTGTATGCAATTAGCTCCTGAAGAAATTCCCTCTTCATCACAACAGTTAAAGTTGCAGGCGCTATACTAGAGTGACCATATACAAAAGAAGGCAGGGCCCCTGCAACTTTAACTGTTGTGATGAAGAGGGAATTTCACCAGGAACTAATTGCATACAAATGACACTGGCTGAAATTCTCTTTTCTCTACAACTGTTAAAGTTACATGAGCCCTGTCCTCCTTTTCATATGGTCAGCCTGTGCTGGAATACATTGAGGATTGCAACCTCAACACCAAATAAATTATCCAAAACCCTGCTAGCAGGTAGTACAAAAACCTAAATTTGTAATCTGGACTAAAATCACAATCCAAAGGAAACCTAAATTAAAATAGCATATGCTCTCTCCAGCTTTGCATGCTGGGTTGTTCATGAGCCCAAGTTCACTTTGCATGTGTGTCAATGTGATATGCTGACGCAGGAGGTTCTGGCACACATGTAGTCTGTCTGATATGTAAAAGAGGCCTTTGAAGCCATCAAAGCACAGCAAGGTTGCCAGCTTTTCAACCAGCCACTGCAGTCTGAAAAGACCTTTCACAATAGTTTGTGAAGATGTCATGCATGAAGATAAGCATGATCTTAAGTTGCTGTTAAGAGCTCAGTCCTAGGCCAGGATTGTTTGTTCCTGGTCAGTTGGCAGCTTTATAGGTGACAAAAACCTACCAAATTTTGGTAAACACTCTTGGCAGATCACCAGTGGTGCCATCAGGGTAGGACTTTGGGGCAGACATCCAGGGAATAGCTCAGCAGAGGGAGCAGGAGGGTTCCCAAAGACCATTAAGTCCAGAGTTTTAAATTATCATAACTGCACCACTGCAACTCACAAACATATCGATGGACTTTATTTTGAGGAGTTCAGAAGTAACCTTGGTCTATATCTAGAACAGGCAAGTGGGAAGTGCTGGAGTTCTTTTCTCTCTGCTGTCACTTGAAAATCCATGTTATTTTCCTTTGCTTGACCACTGTGCTCCCCTCCCGCAACTCAGACGTGTCTTCTTGGCTTGCTAGTTTTCTTTGTGATTTCATATCTCCCCTTACCCTTGAAAATGCATTCAAGCAAAGCTGGAGCTATTTCATGTGGACATGCGATTTTGTTTTTAATTTTAGAGGAAAAATCAACCACAGGTTTCTTTCTAAGTAGCAGCTGGGTTTGTGTGTGTGTGTGTGTGTGCGTGTGTAAGTTTTTGAGCTGGCTATGTTTTCCTTTCTGGGAAACTTTTGGGGATTTAATGCAATAAATATGTTTACCATCAGTATCTGGAAGCACAGTGTTACAGCTCTTTCTTATTTTCACTGTCATCTATGGCTGCCTCTACACTAGGCTGACCAGATAAAATCCAGGTCAAGGCTCATGTAACTTTAACAGTTGTAAAGAAAAAGGAATTTCAGCCAGTGTCATTTGTATGCAATTAGTTTCTGGTGATATTCCCTCTTCATCACAACAGTTAAAGTTGCAAGGGCCCTGCCTTCTTTTGTATATGGTCACTCTAGTATAGTGCTTGCACCTTTAACTGTTGTGATGAAGAGGGGATTTCACCAGGGACTAATTGCATACAAATGACACAGGCTGAAATTCCCTTTTCTCTACAACTGTTAAAGTTACATGAGCCCTGACCTGGATTTTATCTGGTCAGCCTAATTTACACTATGGCTTGGTTCACATATAATGATAACCCAGAGTACGGATTAACTATGGGTTGAGTATGACTTGGTTTGCACATAATGACAACCCAGAGTACGAGCTGAGTATTATTATTATTGCATTTATATACTGCCCCATAGCCTAAGCTCTCTGGGCGGTTGAGTATGGGTTGAGGTTGGTTTATTATTGAATTGTGGGTTGTTGTTACATGCAACCCCTGCACGATGGTTTAACTCTGGGTTGCTAACCACAAACAACCCATGAAGAGAATCCATGGTTTGTTGTTGGGTTGTGAACTCTGGGTTGTTCACCATTAACAAACCAGAGTTAAACCATAATGCAGGGTTTGCACATACCAACAACCCATGATTCAATGACAATCCATAAACTCAACTCATACTTAATCCATACTCTGGGTTCTTGTTACATGGGAACCAGGTCTATGGGTTTTTTTACTCTGCAATTCTCATTGCTAATGGTGAACTTATAATAAGTACCTTGAGCACAATCTACCAAGTACTGCTGCTACACAGTCTCCATTCACGGTTGAATTACAGTAATATTTAGTGGATTGGCCATTACCCTCCTGCCATATCAAGCAGCATTCCTCAGTTTCAGTCGATCCAAGTAGAGTATCCACACCATGTAAGATCTCTCTCTCTCTCTCTCTCTCTCTCTCTCTCTCTCTCTCTCTCTCTCATTTGTTAGTCACAGGGAAGATTTACATGTTAGATTTGTAGTTGAATTAATCATGTTTCTCTCCAGAGACATGCTATGGTTTCAATGCAGCATTCTCATTTTACCTTTATGGAAGTTCATATAAAGTTCATAAAAGTCCATAAGACGATTTTCAGTTGTATGTACTCAGTGGAGGAAAACAAGCTGTGGACCAAACAACACATTACAAGGAGCTTTGAGATTTTGTACCCCTTGTCTTCATTTTTTCCTTAAACAAAAGCAGCCGGGTCAGCCTGTGAGTCCAAGCAGAGGAAGGACTAGCCCTGCTAGTCCTTCATCACCTCAGAAATGCCCAAAACAAATGTTTTTTTAAAATCTGTGGGGAAACAGATGTACTCAGGATCCCCTGTAGATGAAAACATGGCTAGGTAGTTTGTTCCTCTAGATTTGCAGCCTGTTCATTTTGATTTTAAAACACACACACCCATACACAAAAGAATTAATCATAAAGCTGCTTGTAATGTGTAGATTCGCTTTTTGCCTTTTGCATTACATTTATTAATAATAATTTTATAGCACCATCAAATACAGTGTAACTTCCTTGATATTTAGTTTGTTAATGTTTTTTATGAGAATTAATTGTTATATATAGATTCATATTAGAATTTCCGGGTGGTAACTGCAAAGATGGCACAAATGACAGTCACAAGTGTATTCACAGCGTTTTAAATTTGCTGGCTTTCTTCAATAGGTTTCTTAGGGCATGGCCAGAAAGCAATCTGGTAGGTGCGTTTTTGACAAGCTGCAGTTTCCAAACACTCTTCAAGAGCAGTTCCACATAGAACCCACTGCAGCAATCTAAGGAGGAGACAATTAAAGTGTAGATCACTTTGGCCTAATTTGCCTTCTGGAAGAAAGGTCACTACTGGCACCAGTCGAAGCTGGAGAAAAAGAGCAGCGATGGATCAGCAGCTTCCTGGGTTAAGGAAGTTTGTTGTTCTGAGTTCAGCAAAGTTGTGATCAGGTGTTTCAAGAGAGTGGAACTTCAGTTTCTTTCTCATCGATGGGATAGCTGCATGTTGTGATGTCAGGGTGGCCAGCCTGTTCAGTGGTCAGATACAAAATCAGAATCTGCAAGGGGCTGTGCTAATTCCTCTGCTACAGTTAATGTTCTGTTTTATTATGCACAGCTCAAGAAGCCGTAGGCTAACTGTGAATCAGCCTGGGGTCTGTCGCTATGGTTCTAAGCTTGACTGCTGCTATGGATGGAAAAGGAATAGCAAAGAACACTGTGAAGGTAATGGGAACCACTAGTCATCCTTCCCTTGTCTCTGGAATATATGTATATATGTGTGTGTATGTATGTACGTATGCCTAAATTGTGAATGAATTTGGCCCCCTGATAGGTCTGCCTGGGGTTACTATCAAAAAAAGACCCGTGGAAATTAAATCTACATAGTGCTACTTGATATGAGTGAGGATTTAGGCAGACCCCTTAAAATGGCGGGAAGCATATTTGGGATTAATTGGATTATGTTTTGAAGCCAGAAAGGAATATTCCATTCATTTAATCTGATTAACACAGGCCAATTGTTAACAATTTAACAGAGTACATGGCATAACCTGTTATAAACACAGAGAGCCTTTCTACATGAGGCTTTTATCGTAGGTTCATCATTGCTCACTCACGGTAATTTGTGGGTCCTTTACATAATGTTGTCATCCTCCATTAACATTAACATTAACATTTTTTTCCTAATGAGCAAAGTCTGGAATTATTTAGAAATGGTGGAATGAGAGTATCATTTATTTGCGCAATTCTACTATACCACAGTTCCATCTAGGTGGTTGTATAATAAAACACATAGCAAGGCAGAGAAAGAAAAACCCTGGGAAAAAGCTCATGCAAAGGAGCCGATCTTAATCCCACGAAGAATCTGGAAGCAGAAGCCTTTGTAAAGGTGCAGGATGAAAGCCTCATGTAGAAATTCCCTAATAGGCCCTGCCCAGCCTGTTTCCCTCCGGTGTTTTGGATTGCCGCCCCCCTCATTCCTAGCCAGCATGGCCATTGGTAACACCATATCTTTAATGTCACAATAGCAAAAAGGTTTTACTAAGAAAAAAGTTGCTGATTAGCCAGAAAAGCAAAACAAAATGCCCTGGGCTAATTTTTTCCTTTTCCTTTCAGGAAACTCTTGCTTGAAGGATTGGGAGGGAGGGGGTTAACCAGGTTTGTTTTCCTCCCATAATACTTTATTTATTTTGATTAACATTTTGCACAGGGTGCATAGATGACATAGTTTAAAATGGCTGAGCTACTGGAGGCAGTGGGCAGGTATCAGAGGAAGGAACACACAGTCTTTTGGCATGAACCTAAGGTAGGCCTGCTCTGAGACAACGCCTGCTAGCCTGACCCCACTCAGGGAAAAGAAGAGGTTGTGGCAGGGAGCATTGCTCACTCAGCAACAGAGGAATAGCCAACAACACCCACCTCAGGCCAGGACCAGTAACCCTGTCTTTGTGAGAATCTGTGTGTACCTGATAGTGCCTACGTGATAAGAGAAGGCAAGTATTTGGGTTTCCTACATTCTTAATGCCTTGGGAGATACAGTGTGTTCCATACGTCATGCTTCATCCCTTGGCCATATCATGCATACAGTGCCAGCTCCATTTTTAAGGGCTCTGGGACGCAAACCCCTCAATGGCCCTCCTCCCTCAGTGAGTCTACTTTCTCACCATCGTTGTCACCGGCTGCTCTTGTCCCTCCTCAGTCTTTTTCATCATTGCTACCACTTGCTAGTTTGGTATCTACTGCTCCTCCTTTTCACCACCATCGTTGTCTGGTCCAGAGCGAGAAGCTGGTGAGGTTGCAATGGGGAGGAAGAGGAGGAGCAATTTGGGGGGACGTGGGCTGAGGCTTTTGTCGGTGGGCCCCTGATGGATTGTGTACCCTTGGCAGGTGCCCGATTATGGCTGCCCTTGATGCTGGCCCTGCATATGAGACTTGACCTGTTAATCTCTCAATTGGCTCACTTTCTTAAGTCTCTGTGTAGGTTATTTTCAGCTTCTGGTTTAGTTGTAATCTGGGTTGGGTTGTAAGATGTAGAGGGATCTGGTATATGTGGATGGCAGGAGGACTTGTAAGCATGTACAATTGTTGTACACTTTAGATGAAAAGACTCTTTTACATGGGCCCTGTCCCTGGGCCCCACTCAGCTACCAACATTTTTTTTTATTTCAAGAGTTGCCAAACATCTCTGAGGATTGCTGTGGGTTTCTGCTCCCTTTTCAGTACTTAATATCTACCCAAGCCTCCAGTGGTAGAAACAAAGAAACTTTGGGGAGAATGCAACCTTTAAGCGTGCCATGCAGAGCTGTTTAGAGGCAAGTGCTTTTGATTAAGTGGCATATGCGGTCCTCTGATATTCACATTATTAGAGAATTGGTGATTTCTTACTGTCTAGCATTCTAGTGTAAATACATCTGAGGATTACCTGTGTTGTTGCTCCGTTTCCAGGCCTCTAGTGAATTGGTTTAATGAAGGACCTATGGTTATTTATTGACCTCTAAGCTTTCAATAAAAATAGTATAAACACAAGGGAGAAGTCATAATCTTTCTGCAGCTGGATTCTGGCAAGGCCAAATGAACTAATAAATGTTGTCTTTAGGAGTCGTCTGTTTCTTAGACGTTGCATCTGCTGTCCTGATGAGCTTAGCTCTGGGTATCTGGTGCAGATGAACAAAAGTTCACATCATAATTGATATGCTCGCCAGACTGTTGTCCAATGGAGAAAGCTGCCAAAAGAGCCAATGTTCAGTAATGCACATAGCAGATAATAGTCCTGCTTGAAAGCATCACCATCTGTTGAATGGAGAAGTCCTTTATTAATAATCCTCTTATATTGTTTGCATAACCCCAATTCAGCTGCTCAAGGATAGGGTGCGGTAAGAATGATAATATGTAGAAGTTGTGTGTGTGTGTGCGCGCACACACACATGTGGGCAAAAACTATAAAATAATCTCTTGCTATCCAGTTTTGAAAAGCTTTTTACGTTCTTCTCTTACCAGATCTCTGGTTTGAGTCAGGCATGATATATGGTGAAGATATAAATTAAGATGCAGAACTTCTTTGCTGTATTGTTTTCTCTTTATTACACTGTTCCTTTCACATTAGTCTACTGTTGATCAGGATTTCACGGTTGTGTTGGTGGTTGTGGTAAAATATCAATAAATAATTTGGAACAAAAGATGATTTAAGTTGCCAGATATTGACGTTTAACCGATTTCAGAAGAACATTACAGGAGACAATGACATTCAGTTACATTAAATTTTGGAAAGTTCTGGACAGCTGCCTCTGGAATTCTGCTCTAAAACAAACTAAATCCCACATGTAGAAAACTCTTTTTTTAGTGAACAGGAAGCCGAAATTCTGTGACCAAAATACTTACAGATGTAGATACGTGGAACATGTAGAATGCATAAAGAAAGTGCACAAACATGGTGCGTATTTTATTTAATCCTGGCTTCAGATATGGCATTAGTTGTATGAGCATAAAACGGGAGAACCTGTAACATGGGATTGTTTGAGGAAGAGTTGAGACAAAGGGATTTGAAAGTTCATGCTCCCAGTCTTCCTCTTATTGCATTAACTATGTGAATCCCCAGGCACTCAGGGCTGGTTCGTAATCCCATCTCTGGGGACTACTTCCTGTCTGAGGACTCATTCAGAGAACAGGTGACCCTCCTCCATGTGATTGCCTAAGGAAGTCTGTGAGGCTGCCAGTGGGCTTGTAGCTGAAAGCTCATGTGGAGGCATTTGTATGAACCGGTGTGACCCATTTAGCGATTCCAATCTGGCCTCTCAGGGTTCCCAGATGGCCATCACCCCCTTTCCCACGTCCTTTCTCTCAGCCACTGATCCTTTGGCAGTTTCCCAGCTTTTGCCTGTTTTTTCCCATTCTAAAAGAGTGAAATGACTTTCCGAAGGCTTTGAGCTTTTATTCCATGCTCGTGATTGGCCACTCACAGAAGTTTGCGGGTGTTTTATATGGCAATGTCAACCTCCAGGACATCTCCTGTGCTTTTCCCCAGTAATTTCGCTTTAAATTCTGAGATAATACAGTATTTAAATTATCACGGTATGTCCCCAGTGTGTAAAGCCAGCATAGCACTATAATTCTACCACTAAATAGCACGTAGTAGCATTGCTGGGAGGGGAAGTTTCCAGTTCAGATTCATGTGGTTGTCGTCTAAAGGAGCCAGTCATAAACACGGAAAGACTCCAGAAGAAAAAAACTTGGTAAGGGTGCAGCATGAATTTTAAGCTAAATTATGCTGGAATTGTTGGTATCTTGGCCCTGTCCTTTTTCTTTCAGCCCTGCATATCACTGGAATCTAGTCCCCAAGAGCTTTTCTGAAACTGAAAGATGTTTGACACCTCTAATATACATAGCTAGGTCATTTTTTTACAATTGCAATGGTTCAAAAAGGGCAATGGTGACTGCATAACTCATGAGGAACAGAACAATTAGTAAGTTTAATTATAAAAAGATATTCAAATGGCTCAACAAAGTAAGCAGGCCCACATAGGTATCGCTAAGAGTAAAAACTGCTCATGGTCACTAGCCAGTATGAGCATGTATGTATATATATGATTTCCCTTTTCCTCAGTACACCATTGCTTAAGTACCTGACTGAAATTCATATGGGCACAACATTTAGAAATATGTCTGAAGCAATACTAGAGCTTCATGAACTTCCCTGATGGTCATACCCAGTATGAAAAAAAAAGAATTTAATAATGGTGAAAATACTCCAGTTGTTTAGAGATATTGCTGTATGTTCTAAAGGATTTATAGCCACCAGCCACTGCGATGCTTGGGTGGTATATTAGATTCTGATATGGAAAAACATTTGGGCCCAAATGTGGGCCTCCTTATTCTTCCTGTGCTCTCAATGTAATATCTAGGGGAACTGCATGAGGTTTAAGTCAATCCATAAAGAATTTGGATCTACAGGAATCTGAAGTCTATCTGGCAATGATTAGAAAGAAAATCAAATCAGCAACGTTACACTGAAAACATTTTCTGGAGAATATTTATTAAATGCCATAGTAAGAAGGAAGAAAAAGAAAAGTATACATTTTCTGATCTATATGTATTCCAAAGAACAAAAAATATTTTAACACAATTGTGAGTGTTCCTAGGTTGAGTTTTTGTTTGTTTTGCTACAAGCTCCTTTTGAACAGCCATACAATAGTAAATTAATGCAGATATTTTGGGATGGTAAAAATGTTCAGCAAGAGCTCATGATTTTAAATGTCTATTATGCCAATTCTAGACACATCCTAAAAAATACTCATTTCAATACAATTTATTTAGGATTGCAAAATTATTTGTGCTGATATTAGCAGAACATTTGACAAGGGAAGCCAGGTTTGGTGATTTGAATTAATAGCTCCTCTGTTGCTATTTCAGGTGAAGGCAAGTTCAGAATAGGAGCAGTTCACACATCACAGTGGCAAATCATCAGTTAATCAACTCACAGTTTGCCAAGACGTGCAGTGCATGCGAACTATTTCCATTTTTGGTAAACAACCTATGAACCTATGATCATAGGTTAACATGTTGCCTGAACTAAGACACTCTGTGTCATTTGTAGATAAATGACCTAGTACAGAGTTAACCTTGTGGACTGATGTGACTAATGGAATAATTGTGACCTTTTCCTGTTGCCATAGTTCTTTGACCTCCATGACCAGTGGTGTATATTTTCCTCTCTTTTCTTCTTCCTTTTCAACAACATTTTTGTCATTCGGTATTGCTATGTCAATGAGGTATGTGTGTTTTTCTTTTTTTGTCTATGATTGTTATGTCCGGACGGTTTCAATGTATTGTCTTGTCTGTGTGAATTGTTCTGTCCCAGTATATTTTATGATCTGCATTTTCCAAGATTGTTTCGGATGAGTATGTATAGTATGGTGTAGGTTGTTTGATAAGGTGAATTATTTTTGCAGCTGTATGGTGTCTGTCCGTATAGTCCATTCCTGCCAGAATTTTACATCCTCCTGTTATATTGTCTATTGTTTCTTGGAATTGATGGCACTTCCTGCATAGGGCTGTTGTTTTACTGTTATCTTTTATGATGTATTTTTGGTAGTTCTTGGTTGCTATAACTTGATCCTGTATTATTATTATTAGTAGTAGTAGTATTCGTTTCATTTTGATCCTACCTTTCTTGCAAGGAGCAGCTTTCCTTGGCTAATAATCCATCATCATGATATTGCTGACTTTTACTGTCTCTTTTTATTGTTTATTTTTGTTTTATATCTGTTGTTGAGAGCTGAAATGTTTTCAGATTGCATTATATATGTATCCTTAATTGTGATGTTTAGATATATTTGTTTGTAAACTGCTTAGAGATTTTACAGTATTAAGTGGTATGCAGGTATTACTAATAAGTAAATAATAAACAATTGCAGAAGCCATAGCAACAAAAAAGTATCTAAGGAGTACTTTGTAATGAAATCAGTTCTCGCTTTACCCTCAGGTTACTTAATCAACATTAGTCTTACTAATAAAATAAAACAAAAAATCAAAACTATATTTTGTTCTCTTCCCAGCTACTGTTAACATCTTTCTCAAGACTGGCTCCCACAAAAGCTATGCCAACATATTTTTATTCTAGATTTACTGTAATGATGGGCCTAAAGTCAAAGTTGACATTTAGAACAAGCAAAATGGACAACTTTTCCAACCCTACTTTGGTCTTCTTAGATAATCTTTTTTTTACTAGTACTATTTTACCTAGATACCAGGAGAATATCAGAGTTTAGCTATCCTTTCTCTGCCATCACATTTTCACTTCCTATTTCTCTTTTCCCCCTTCCCCAGCCACCTGTGAACATGGGTGCAAATATGGTGAATGTGTAATGGCAAACCAATGTAAATGTTTTTCGGGATTCATGGGGAAAACCTGCAGCCAAGGTATGTATAATTTATCATGTTTATTGTAAATATTACACTCTTGACAAATTCAGTCTTTATACTCCAGTTCCATCTAATTTGGGTGTGAACTGAATTGTTAATTGCAAAATTTGATTAAAAGTGAAAGAAGAAAGGGAACTTTTAAATACCCTCTGTTGTGAACTGTTTGTCCCATAAGCCTCACATTATTTTACTCAGACATATATATTGGATAGATTGCCCAGTATTTCCCCCTCAACTTCCATAATCAAATAACTGATGAACTTGTACAGCAGTTACTATGTATATTTGCAAATATATTGTTATAGTATATAGAATAATGATAATAAAATATGTTATTATATAATAAGAGCACAGTAGTTTTTAACCGCCTCAACTAAGATGCTTAGGAACAGACTATATATTGTATTCTAATGGGAGTAGCAAAGCTATATTGCTTGTAAACAGTAGCAGCTTATCCTTTGTGTAGTGAAGAAGCACAGGGAAGGAGATGCTTAACCCTTTCCCCATCACCCACTGTTTTCAGCTACAACTCCTCTCCCCCCAAGCTGTTTTCTCTGCATAGCTTTCCCTTTATATATTTACTACCTTCTGACACAAACTTGTAACTGGAACCTGTTCAAGAAGAGAAGGGTTCTATTTTATATAGTTTGCCTCTCAATGTAATGTTTGTTCTACAATTTAACCTGTATTATCCAAACTTTGGTTAGCAAGATATCCCAACTATAAAGCAACATTGTAGCTGTGGCTTAGAAGAGCTAACTTTTTAAGTGTGAAACTATAGCAATGAAAAAATAGGAACTTTTTTCCCTACAGGATTTCAGGCACCAAAGACTTGATATTGAATCAGAATACCAGGATAGCACTGTCACTATCAACCTGGCACCCTCCAGATGTTTTGGACCACAATTCCCATAATCCCTGACCATTGGTCAAAATGCTTGGGGCCTATGGGAATTGTAGTCCAAAACATCCAGAGGGCATCAGGTTGTCTACCACTTCTCTAGAGCCTGTTTTTCCACTTTCATCTTCTTCAAAATCTGTCATAGTGATCTATGCTAATAATGCACAGTGATGTGGGTTCTGGAGGAAGTACATTGTGTCTTTAATCTGGCCCTATGGATCTGAAATGCATGCTCCTGTTTTGTTCCCAGGGTGTCTGCCTGTCTCTTGCAATTTCCTATCCTCTTCAGTGGGAGCTGTTTATATCTCCTGCTGGCTCTGATCATAATAGTTCCTGTCGACACATGCATCTCAGAACATGCACATCTTCTTTCCCTTGATAGTCCAGCAATTATGTACTTCAGCTCTTCATTGAGGCAAACACAGGCTTTCCAGGGGTCTTGCAGTGACATGGGATACACTCTAGGAAGACCTATCACAAGGTCAAACAGTTCAGCTTCTACTTTACATGGCGCTGTCACTTTTAGAACAGAGAAATCCCCTACCTTTAACCTCTACTTTAATTTACAGTGTTTTGGGTTGCTTGTAATTCCAGGTGGCACATCATCTTCATATAGAAACATCTGGAGTCCCTGTTAAATGTCATATATATCTATAGATAGAGATATAGATATCTTGGAATAGACACCCCATAATGCTATTACTGACATCTCACTGTCAAACTGTGCATTCTCTGTGGGCTAGAAGAGGCTGTCTTCTGGCTTGGAAGGCCACACATGGGAGGAGGGGCTGATGTAATTACAACATACTAGAACTGAAGCTCTGTTCAGGGGAATGCTGGTTTTAGGAATTACATGACTAAAGGTAGGCTGACCATCTGAAAAGGAAGACAGGGCTCATGTGACTTTAACAGTTGTAGAGAAAAGGGAATTTCAGCCAGTGTCATTTGTATGCAATTAGTTCCTGGTGATATTCCCTCTTCATCACAACAGTTAAAGGTGCAGGGGCCCTGCCTTCTTTTGTATATGGTCACTCTAGTATAGTGCCTGCACCTTTAACTGTTGTGATGAAGAGGGAATTTCACCAGGAACTAATTGCATACAACTGACACTGGCTGAAATTCCCTTTTCTCTACAACTGTTAAAGTTACATGAGCCCTGGCCTCCTTTTCATATGGTCAGCCTATTTAAACTTACCTTCTGGTAAAAATGCTTCAGATTGGAGCCCAGGTCTGAAAGGGAATTTCAGGCAGTGTCATTTGTATGCAGTTAGTCCATAGTGAAATTCCCTCTTCATCACAACAGTTAAAGTTGCAGGCACTATACTAGAGTGACCATATACAAAAGAAGGCAGGGCCCCTGCAACTTTAACTGTTGTGATGAAGAGGGAATTTCACCAGGAATTAATTGCATACAAATGACCCTGGCTGAAATTCCCTTTTCTCTACAACTGTTAAAGTTACATGAGCCCTGTCCTCCTTTTCAGATGGTCAGCCTAACTAAAGGATTGTATTGTGAACTATGTGCCATAGGCTTTTCTTTTTCCTCCTGAAATTTACACTTTTTAATAGAGGCAGAACTGCATGAAGATTCACATCTAACAATGGTTTTTTCGTTGTTTTAAAGTAGTTGCTGTTTGGAGAGTATCTAATACTAGACCTACTTAGAGTAGACCTATTGAAATGATGGGACTTAATTAGACTACCATTGGATACAATCCTTTGACTAGGACAGTAGCTCTGGGAGAAGAGTTGGCCTCCTCACTGTTCCCCGATTCCCCAGAGTTTTCATTGTACATAATATACCTGCATGTGTCCCCCCAACCTTCCCACATACACACTTCACATCTTCTAATAGCAACTATGGGAGTGGAAATGGCACAGGAGAAAGGATTACATTGCTTTATGCCCTCAGTGCCATGGCTCCAATCTAAAATAGTTCCCCTGTGTCTGCTTTTATTTTTAAAAAATGTTAGGAGATCTGATCATGGATCTTCAAAGTAACATCAAGTTTTGCCTCTAAGTTATTATGTTCACTCTCCTTCATTATTCTTAGTCATCCTTGCCATATTTTAGAGCATAAGCACAGCGAACATCTGTCCCAAGAAACCAATTCTATACATATCCTGCTCCTCCAAAGGGGTCTCAACCAGCATTATGAAAGCTGTATTGCATAAAGCTCTCATGAAGGCAGAATGATTTCTCATTTAGTTCAGATGTGTTGCATCCTCAAACTTTCCCTCAACTTTGTCCTTCAGATGAGTGTTTTATTGCACACTCATTACTGGGCACTCACAAATTTTCGTGGGTCCTATTCACGATGTTGTCTGCGTCCTACATCCCTTCTAGCCTTCTTCACGTGACAAAAAAAGACCCCGGTAAATCTGAATTATTTTTGAGATGGAACTTGCCACTAACTCCTGATGTGTGCAGGAGAAGCAGCGTGATCAAAACGGCCATGTGCATGTTGTTTAGTTCCTCTTTTGAAAGAGGAAGTAATGAGGGACAAAGGTGCAGGCAGAGAAGCAACGGTAAGGAAATGCGATTTCTGCTGTGTGATGATGCTCTCAGTTGCAAGGATTTTGCATTTTCTGAGCATTAAGAATATAAGAAGAGCCACGTTAGATCAGCACAAAGGTCTGTCTAGTCCAACATTCTGTTTACACAGTGGCCCACCAGGTGTCTGTAGGAAGCCCACAAACAGGACATGAATACAACAAACCCTCCTGCTCCTGTAAAACATAACATGTTTTACAAGATTTCTTGGCAGGCTGTGTGTACAACAGTACAACTCTGGTGGATGATATGTACTTTTATTATTCTTGATAAAAAAACCCCATATAACATCAAGGTTAACCTATGCAACAGGGCCTGCCATTTTACGAATTTTGACTTTATATTTGTTATTCTTTGGAGCATGTGTACTCCTCCTGTGATGTCTTGGAATGCAAAAATATCTATCTATCATCAATCTTATCTATCTATCTATCTATCTATCTGGAAATGAGCACCAGTCTGGTTATTCCCCCTCTCCCTTCCCTCAGTGCAATGCTAATGGATATTACACTAGTATCATTGAAAAGAAACCTGTAGAAATATCAAACTAACAGGCTCTAATTTAGTTGCTTTAACTGACTCAATAAAAACACCCTGAGATGTGAGTTCAGTGAGAATAACCCATTAGGTCTCAGGTCGTATCAGTCCAGTTAATAGATTGGCACAAGGTAACATTTTTTCTCCTGACCCAGTCAAGATACGCACATCAGAATTGGGTTGAGAAAAACGGCTTTGGGATGTTTATCTCCTCTCATGAGCTTCTCTCACATTGTGAGAATCATGGTTTTTTTTCATGTGATATTGTGCTTTCATGATAGTAGGGCAGTTTACAGTTCAAACCACGTAACACCCAAATTGTGAGACAGATCTCTGTAGGAGCTGCTGTCAATTGCCTGTAGCGGGAAAAACGTCTCCCTACCCCACCCCAGTGTATCTGAATCAACCCTAGCAGCCTCTCATGTGTTTTCCCTTTTCTGTCAGTGGCAGGGTGAATAGGAGTTAATTTATTTTTGCAAATGGCCTTTAAAAATGTGAAACGATGTTGTGGACTTATGCAGATCTATACTCCTGGTGTGACTTTGAGTTGCTTTGCCTCATGTTGCAGTGACTACAGCCAGGAAATCAATCTTTCTTTCTGTCTGTCTGTCTGTCTGTCTGTCTGTCTTTCTTTCTTTCTTTCTTTCTTTCTGTAATCTTATTTTATACATAGGAGATTTAAAGTTTTAGTTTTGAGTTACAGATATTTCCCATGGACAGCCCTGAGCACCTCTCAGCTGTGATGACAAGTGTACAAGGTCAGCTTATAACTAACATTGGAACAGCTGTTTTCTTTCCTTCTTTCCCCGTGCAATCTATCTACTGGTACAAGACACTTTCCTGGATTTTGTCAGGTGTGCCAGGAACTTCGTGCTAGTGTTCCTGCCGCATATGCTGCCAGATGGTGTGCTGAATTCCTTTCTTTTAAGTGTCTGGCTCACTCATATCCTGGAGATACTTTTTTCCTATGAGAATTGAAGTCATGAAATAACACTACAACAATATATCTTTTTCCTCCAAAGAACTCCAAACTCAATTATTCCAATGATTTCTGCAGATATCAATGAATGTGGATTGAAACCATATCCTTGTGAACACAGATGTATGAACACACATGGTAGCTACAAGTGCTATTGTCTCAATGGGTACATGCTCATGCCAGATGGCACATGTGCAAGTAAGTGACAAATATTATGCAAGATTCAGTAAATGAGACAAAATTAAGACCATATTGTAACTAATTACAAAATTACCTTTGTCCATATGTAGAGCATATGGTTTATGCTGTATGGATAACTATCAACATTAAAGGATAGTCTTACCATTGTTTATGTATTTAATATATACAAGTAAATCTCATTTTGATTTGGGCATATTTTAGACCGGAGATGGGAAACTTCAGATGATCCAGGGGCCAATTTCCACCCTCCAGAATCTACTTGTGGACTCACACACATGCCTACTAGTGCCGAAATTTTCACCCATCAGAAGGCGAGCAATGCAAATCATCAGGGATAACATGGGAGTATCCACTCAGGATTCGGCTGGGACTTGCAGGAGCAAGTCCTGCAAACCACGACTATGTCCCGTCCAGCACCACTCATGCCCTGATGGGATGCAAGCAACATGGAAAGGAGGCACCTCCAACAAGCACCAGCAAAGTCCCTTTCTCCATGCCCCTCTCTGCACTTCCAGAGAGAAAATGTGGGCAGGACAGATCACATCACTGGAGAGGGAAGGGCCTCTGGGCGGGCCCCCAACCCCTTGATATCATCCAGCCCTTCAGCATGATCAGGGAGGGGCAATCCAGCCTCCAGACCAAAAGTAGTCCTCCGCCCTGTGGCAGAGGAACCTGCAGGAAGGCATCTAGTGAGAAAATCAGGTTCAGGCAGGCTCATGTGATAGAAAGTGTTTTTTCATGTGTGCAGGTCCCAATCCATTTAGGGTGATCACCACCACTTTCAGTAGTGCCCAGAAATAAGACCAAGAAGCAATGTAACTAAGAACTGGCAATATGTTTTGCCACAGCAACTCCAAATTGTGAAAGAGACAAGTCACATTTTAAAGAGAACAGAGACTTTTGTTTCACTGGCTTCCAAAATAGGAAACAAAACTCCAGTTGATCATTTCTGTCTGTTTGTCTGTCTCTCGGCATCACAACTATTTAATATTAATAAGTTTGTATTGTTAGGAAATACCGTTTAACATATTCTCTTCCATTAATAAGTTTAATCCTCTCATTCAATATTCCCTGTTGCTAGTCTAGTCTTTGACAAATGTTGTGTTTTTAAAGATTCCAGGACATGTGCCATGGTGAATTGCCAATACGGCTGTGAAGAGGTGAAAGATGATGTGCGATGCTTATGTCCATCAAGTGGACTTCAGTTAGCACCAAATGGAAAAACATGCATAGGTACATCTATATATCTTTATGCTCTTGATGTCATTAACTCAAACAGTTCTTAGAATCTGACCTGTGATTTATGAACCAATAGAATCAAACAATGCCTACAATCCTATAGTGAAGGTTAAGGAATACCACTAACACAACTCTAGTTTGTGGCTTGCTGTGTGTACATCATATGAGGTAGAATGGTTGTGTTGTCATCACAGTCATCATCAACTAGAGGCCTATGTGTGGTTTCAGACATTGAAACAGAAAATGTTTGGTCTTCTCTCACAGAAGCTAATCTTCAAACATTCTGACAGCTGTTTCCCTAACCCAACTGGATGGCTTATTAGCATCCTGTGCTTTCACACTAGCTTAGCCCATTGGTGGCAGGCTTCACTGTCACAAACAGAGACCACCTAGATTTGCTCAGTGAAGTAACATTTGAACTGGAGACTTCTCAAGTCACGATTACACTCTTGGCCACTTCATATTCCTTAATAAGGAATATGATGGCACTTTCTCTAGAGTGCCATCATATTCCTTATTAATTTTCATTGTAGTGCAGGAACTTCAGTTTGGTTGAACAACTGTCTTTGTGTTTTCTTTCTCATTGTTCATTCAAGTGTGAAATGAAGCATGAAAAAACAAAGGGTTGTCCCATTGTATTTTGGCCCCATCTTTACATAGAAAAAATACACTAACATATCATAGGAAGTCTGTCATGGATCAGTCTGCTCCTCAGAGCAAAGGAAAACCAGGATAGAGTGCATGTGTGTACATATTCTCAATATTTTGAAAGCTGTGTGCTCCCATCTCCAATGCTAAACTGAACTTCTTTCCTTGGTTTTGTTTTTTAAAAGTATTAAATAAAGGTATAGACTCTGTTCACATGTAACAACAACCCAGAATACGGGTTGAGTATGGGTTGTCATTGAATTGTGGGTGGTTGTTGAATCATGGGTTGTCATTATGTGTGAACCCTGCACAATGGTTTAACTATGGGTTAGTAACCACAAATAACCCAGAGTTCACAATCCAACAACAAACCATGGGATATTTTCGTGGGTTCATGGTTCACAACCCATAGTTAAACCATAGTGCAGGGTTTGCATGTAGCAACAACCCACAATTCAGTGACAACCCATACTTAGCCCATACTCAGGGTTGTCATTATGTGGAAACTAATTAGGAATTATGTTCCTAATTAATACTCCCTAACTAACTCTAGTTTTGTGGACCCTCAGAGGAAGTTTAGCCTACAGCTTTATATATCTGTATCATTATATGCCGGTAATTGTCGATAGAATATTTCATACTTGGTGTCAGCTGTGTTTTCATGCTGTATTTTGTTGTTGATGAAATAATATTTTTTTAAAAAACAGTGTTCACCTCTCCACCAAGTCTATTCAGGTATTCAAACCAAAATGTTTACAATTGTGTGAGAGAGAGTGAGGACAAGCATGCTAGCCCCACCCACTCCATTGCATCCTTTGGAGGCAAACATCTACAGCAGGGAGCCTGCTATATTCGTATAGGCTCCCCACATGATTTAGAGCCCTGCATAATCAGGGTTCTAAGTCATGTGGGAGCCTATGCAAGTAGACATTTGCCCCTAAATGCTGGAGGCATTTGCCCCTAAATGCTGGAGGCATTTGCCCCTAAATGCTGGAGCAGTGGAAGAGGTTCTCTCTCTCTCTCTTTCTCTCTCTCTCTCTCTCTCTTTCTCTTTCTCATGTGCTTCTAATTGCATGGGGGCTCCCAGATAGGGATCCTTTTGCAAATGTATCCATCATCCATTATATGGGAACAGGATATTATAATCTCATGCTCAAACAGCGTTAGCACAAGTTTAGATAACACTAAGAGAAAAGTGCTGGATTTCTGAAAGATCCTAAACCAAGATTTACTTAGCGTTCTTGGACATTTGATATATCTGTTCTCCAACTGGGGCTATATCTAATGCCTTAGAACCTTGATGCCTTAGTGGGGTGTATGTGTCTTTTTTGAGTGGGGGGGGGGGGAGAATGCTTCCTCATCCCAGTGGACTCTGTGGATATTTAAGAGCCTAGGAGAAGCTTGACAAGCACAGGAAATGAAGTCTAACTGTGATTGCAGGCATATAACCTTTCAAGCAGTATATTCATTAAACCTATCAAGCTGGAAGCACTGCTCTGCAGAGAGCCTGCTGCTTTGGACATCGAGCTGTAACAGCAAGCTGTACATGGATTTCATGAATTAAGAATATTTTTAGGGACCATGTAATGAGCCCATATGAATTCTTGGCTCAGCTGCTAAACAATAAACATGTCACAGAAGGAAACGTTCCTCCTTTCCTCCCAAATTTGTTGGGTTTCTGATTGCACCGTCTCCTTTGGCCTGCATAAATGGGGCTATCACCCCACTGCCATCATCCGTAGGACTGCCTTCTGCCATTTTCATAGTTTGATGAACATCTTCTTGAAGCTTCAGCCTACAGCACAAAAGCAGGAAACACAGTTGAAATCTAACAGCTCACTTCCTTTTGCAGTCATGTTGTTAGGGGGAGCTCTATAAACTCTGTTCTTGCTCGTAGCAGCATGGGGCTCTTTGCCTAGATGCTTTCAGCCAGAGTGCAGTAAGCTGACTTGGTTATATATAAAATAGTTATATTTTATAGTTTTTTTATATAAAAAACGTGTCTGAGAAAGACTTCAGAGGATATTAGACTAGAATTAGGGTTGCCATTGTCTTCCATCTAAGATTGAATTGGAACACAAAATGCAGTTCTGCTCAGGTGGACTGTTTCCTGAGTTGGAGAAGGGATGAGGATTTATTCAAATCCTCCTGCTTACTCTGGATTCTAGCTGTGGATGTCTCCCAGAGTGGCATGAATACATGTACAGCATCTGGGGACTGTTAAGCATCATGGATAGCAAGTGTGCAGGGGGGAGTAGCTCGAATCTACTGCGCAGATAGATTTTCCACAGAAATAGTTGTCCCAAAACCAAGATAAGCAGAATTCAAGGACAACTTCCAGTGATGGATTTTGCACATCTCTACTAGAACTAGAAGGGGCTATTCAGCAATAGTCATGATTCTACTTTATTCACAGTGGTCACAGTGGTGACCGTTATGTTTTTGTTTAATCATCTTCCCTTTGATACTTTTTTCTTGACCTTACCAGATTTCATTTTCATACCTTAGATATTGATGAGTGCTCCACTGGCAAAGCTATTTGCTCTTTCAACCGCAGATGTGTCAACACATTTGGAAGTTACTATTGCAAGTGTCAAATTGGATATGAATTGAAATATGTGAATGGACGATACAACTGTGTAGGTAAGAATTAGATTCTGGTTATATGTTTTTCTCTTTTCTCACAAACTGAAATATTTTTCTTTTGTTTTTGTAGATGTTTTACATAAGCTTGTGTCCCTTACAGGTCTGCTTCTGAAAAATAAAAATTGTTCCCACTTCTCTGGCTAGCTCCAGCACAATATAATAAGTGTCTGTTTTCAAAACTAGTGTCTAAAAGGCTAGGAGACAGTATTTCCCTCTCTCCCCAAGAAATCCACTCCAGGTTTTTCTTTCTTCCCTGCACTAGCTCCCCTTCACACCCCAGCCTTTTTGTTTTTTAAATCAGCTCCTGAATTTGGTGCAAAACATCTTTTTTTTTCCTTTGGGAGAGTAAAGGCTGGAGAAACCAGTTGCAAGCAGGCTGGGGAATAGAAATAGATTACTGAGGTAGAGATGGAAAGGGAAGAAACTAGACACTAAACGACTGAGGGAAGCAAAACAACATTTTGAAATTTCCTCTGCTTTCCAATCTGTCTATCAAGTTGCAAAGCAAACTACCTGTTATTCTTTTAAAAAGCTACCTGCAACTAGAATGAAATGGCAGCAGCTTGCTGACCGGGAGGTATTTGGAAGGAATATATTCTCAGGGTGATGGATGGAGGCTGAGGCTGCAAATGTTTTTTAAAGCTGCTGAGTTCCAGGAGGAGGAAAGCAAAAGCAACTGTATGAGTGAAATAAATTTTATTATTATTATTATTATTATTATTATTATTATTATTATATTTCTAATCCTCCTCTCCCTCCAGATCGAGGCAGGGAACAACAATAAATATAAATACAAGGACCATAAAATATATAAAACATTAAAAACAAATACAAATTAATACATTATTAAAAACATCTTAAAATTCAACTGGGTAGGCCTGCCGGAAGAGATCAGTCTTCATGGCTCTCTTAAATTCAAGGAGACTGCTAATTTGTTGAATCTCCTCAGGGAGGCCATTCCACAATCTGGGAGCGGTAGAAGAGAAGGTCCTCTGGGTAGCACTCGTCAGCCTAGTTCTGGCTGATTGGAGTAAATTCTTCCCAGAGGACCTGAACGTGTGGGGCAGATTATATGGGAGAAGGCGATCCCGCAGGTAACCTAGACCCAAACCATGTAGGGCTTTAAAGGTAATAACTAACACTTTATACTTCTCCCGGAAAGTAATTGGCAGCAAGTGGAGTGATTTTAGGTGTGATATGGTCACCCCTAGGTGTACCTGTGACCAACCTGGCTGCCATATTTTGAACTAGTTGAAGTTTCTGGACTATGCACAAAGGTAGCCCTATGTACAGCGCATTGCAGAAGTCGAGCCTCGAAGTTACCAGTGCGTGCACTACCATCTTTAGGTCTTCCAGCTCTGGGAAGCGGTGCAGCTGGCATATCAGCCAAAGTTGTTAGTAGGCACTCCTGGCCGTCGCATCTATCTGGGCTGTCATTTGGAGCGACGGATCCAGGAGTACCCCCAAGCTGTGAACACAGTCTTTCAGGGGGGGTATAACCCCATCCAGAACTGGTTGACACACCTCCAAACCCAGGTTGTGGCCTTTGACAGCAAGCACCTCCATCTTGTCTGGATTCAGCTTCATTTTGTTTTTCCTCATCCAGCCCATTACCGCCTCCAAGCATTCATTCAGAGGAGACACACTATCCTTAGCTGATGATGTTATCGAAGGCATAGAAAAATATATTTGGTTGTCATCAGCATACTGATAGCACCCCACCCCATGCCTCCAGATGATCTCTCCCAGCGATTTCATGTGGAGAGGGAAAGAAGCTAACAGTGCAGTCCTATACATGTTTATTCAGAAATAAGACCCATTGAGTTCAATGGGCCTTACTCCCAGATAAAAGAATATAGGATTGCAATGTAAGGGTGCTTCCAATGGATATTTCCTAGCACTACCTATCACAAGGCATTGTGCAAATATTACACCTTTTCCTCCTGAACGGATTTTCTATGGCAAGAAAAGAGTTGGAAGAAGCAGTGGAAAATGATGTCATCTGGACCTACCCCCACCCCGTTCCTCACCAGTAAATTGCCACAAATGAGGCAAGGTGATTGCAAAACATAAGCACCCCAAAACACAATACTGAGCCAGCACCATGGAGATACCAAAAAGATGTAGATAGCCTCCCACCACCACCATAGCCCACTAAGACGACCTGCAGTATTTCCAGAAAGGGATGGAAAGGGAGGAAACCCTCCCTTGGTGATCCCATTCAAAACTAGAGAACCAACTGTCTCCCAAAAATCTGCTCCAGGTTTTTCTGGCAGCCTAATTTAGTTACTGAAATATAACCTCCATCCCTGAGCATTCTTGCTTGCTAAGATCAAAGATTTCCTTGCCTGTGGCCTGTTAGAAGGTGCAGTTCAGGTAGGAGGAGAACCACATTTCCTATTGCTTCTCCCATTTCCTCCCCAAGGTCCCCTCTAGAAGAATTTGGTTTGACGCCTGGTTGCCCGATCATGCACATCTTCGCGGAAGCACATTTACATCTAATACCTATACACAACAGGCGGCAAAGCACATTACAGCTGTATGAAACACGCTTTAAAGTTGTTTACATGCGGAGAATCGCATGTTTACATGGCCATAAGGCACTTTAACTCCGGCGGCAAATTAAAACTCGCTATTAACGTGCATTCGAAAATGCGAATAATCGGAAATAAAAAGCACCTCAACCCCCGATTTGCGCTCTACTCTTGTAGAGGTAAAATTTTTAATGCGCCTTGAAAGAGCTTTAAATCGCTCTTGTAGAGCCACCCTAAGACAGAGGAACTTGAGGGTTTACTTTCATCTTCACCCCCTTTTTCCTGACCTAAGGGGTGTTTGGTTGAGGTTTGGGGTTCCACAGAATTGCCCAACTTTTTCTTGACATTTATGCTGGTAGGTGGGTCTTGCTACAAAATGTTCAAGCATATCCAATTCCTCCCTCCTAAAATGTGTGTTCCTATTCAAAGTTCAATCCGAGCCGTTCTACTCTCCCACATTTTTCTTTCTGTTTTAACTCTCCACATTTTGTGGCTGCTGAGCATGTTCAGTCTTCATTGTGCTGTTTTGGGGGAGGGCTGTCCCTTTAAGTTTGATTATTAAAATCTTGGAGTTTCCCCAAGTGTGTTAATATCTCCCTCAGGTGCAGCTTTTTACAGCATGAAGGTGGTGTTTCATTTGTTTTAAATCTCTGACTTCAGTCATTTGTTTTTCCCAACACATTTCTCTCTATAGATATAAATGAATGTATAGCAAATATACCCAAGTGTAATTTCCATGCAGAATGTCTCAATACTCAGGGATCCTTCAAGTGCAAATGTAAACCAGGCTACAGAGGCAATGGAGTTCATTGCTCTGGTAAGTAGCAGTGCATTACAACAGAAGTATCATTGTTTTACTCTGCCACAGCCTTCCCAACCAGGGGTCCTCCAGATGGCTTGGATTGCAACTCCCATCATTCCCAGCCAGCATGCCCATGATGGGAATTGCAATCCAACTGGATCTGGAAGAGGTTGGGAAGGTTGCTCTACCGCCTTCCTTCAATGGTGGGATGTTTGCGCATCTCCAGAATATGCGTTCTGAGGAATGACTCTTCAAGTCTTCTGATTTATTTTGTGATTGAGGCTGTGAGCTGATTCGCACATAATGCTAAACCATGGTTTAGCACTACATGCATGTGCTGGAATGTGCCTGAGTGAAATCTCCAGCTTGTGTGCTTCCCCTTCGCCCCCTAACCCTTGCCCTGCACATTGTCCTTGATTTCGGCAGTTTTTAGTTTCACTCCTACTGAATTACATACAGAGCAGATATCATGGTTTAAAACATACTCTGGTTGGTTTCTAAACAAGCCAACTTCTAATGGGTTGCTTAACTGGCTCATTTAACTAATCAGAGTTTAGGAGTTTTGTAACTGTTAAACTAAGCACTACCGAAGCCATCCTCCCAGCCATGATTGATGGGGAGAGGCGTGTGGTGAGCCTGAGAATTCACTTGCGTTCATTCCAGCTCATGCTCATAGTACAAAATATGCCTTAGCGTTACATACAAAATGGCCCATAGCCTTTTCTTCTAATAAGAGATCCTATAAGCTATAGATAACTATCAGGAATCTGAACTTTCCCTTTTCTTTCAATTTTTTGGTAATTGGATTTAAGGGCCAATTTAGCTGAAAACAGGACTAGAAATCTAATAAATAAATATCCAGAAATCCTGGCACGCAGGGTAATTGGTGGGAAAGGGATCCTTGTGAGCTTAGTAAATGAGAAATCAAACATATGAACGTGGCCGAAATCTTCAGCTGGTTGCATAGGAGCAACTGCTTTTATATTGCGTATGAAATATAAAAGGAAAACTTTGAACCTTCATTGTGGAAGTATTTTGTGATTTCTTGCTTAGTTTCCTGCTGAACACTTAAAACCAGGGGTGGGCAATTTGTGGCTCTCCAGATGTTTTGGCCCGTCACCATTGGCTATGCTGGCTAGTGCTGATGGGCGTTGTAAGCCAAAACATCTGGAGGGCCACCAGTTGCCCACCCCTGGCTTAAAGGGTTAATGGTTGCCCACCCCTGGCTTAAAGAGTTAGTGGCCAGTTCACATAGTCAAACTGGTGTGCCCAAAATGTGGGTCAAATAGCTCCATTTGGGACAAAATGCTGTTGATGGTGCCACTGCCTCACACCAACTCATATGTCCTGCGTTGCTACAAAGCTGCCAAGAGTGGATTGAGAGATGGCACATTAAAGGGCAGAACTACACTTTATGCTTGACATGAGGCTGCCGTTAAAGATGAAGTGGCAATGCTGGCTGGGGAGGATGGGAGCTGTAGTCTGATACATCTGTACAGCACCAGGTTGGGGAAGGTTGCTCTGTAACATGTACCCGTGATGTTGTAATGTTGTTTTTCTTTGCTCCCAACTCCTCCTCATTGGTTACCACTGGCAAGAAAATGCACATGATGATTCAACAGGATCCACATTGTAACATGTCAGGCAGGATCAGGGGAGAAATTGGCACAGGGATCCCGGTTTTGTCGGTAGTCCCATGTCTCCATTAAAGTGTAGTTCTGTTTGACTTTTAAGCTCGTTGTCTGGTGAAAGTATTACACTGTCACTTCAGCATGTCTGCAACACCACATTTGGGATACACAGGAATTTTGTTTCTGTTTGCAAATCATGTGAACCTGTCCCGTTTGCAGTGTCAAACGCAACCATGAGCAGGCACATTTTTTTTCAAGAAAGGTTTGGAAATCCCTGAATTTGCAATCATGTTAGAAAAAATGTGTGTTGTTGTTTTGTTTTGTTTTTAAATGCAGACTTTGAAATGTGCATTTTAAAAAATACACATTTTCATACATTCATCACTGGGGAAAAGTGCACTTTTGAAAAATACAAGCTTTAATGTGATTCTTGGGGTCTTAGGCCAATTTGAAAATTGCTGGTTCCCCCATCCCTATTCCACATCAATCCACTGCATGCTTACCGTGCCAAGATGGCTCTGTTTTTCCATAAATATGAATACATACTTGCGAAATAGCAAAATGCTGAGAAAAGGATTGCCTTTCTGTTATGAATTCCTTTCAGGTATAGTTTCCTACTCTGTATAGCCTCTTTTTAAATCATAATGTAACATCCTTTCCAGGGTTCTTTGGGCAGAGTTGGGAGAGGAAGCAGCCTTCATCTGCCCACAGGAACATTTCATGAAACTGCTGGAAGCAGAAAGGGGAAAAAGTTGAACTGGGCGGGGAGGGGCGTTCCAGGGCACCTCTCCCAAATTTCAAGTCAAAGAACCTTCAGCTCAGTATTAGTTTCAGCAGCACCTGGCTGGAAACTTCAAGCCCCAGTGCTGTGCCATCCCATTCCCTAACTTGGATGTTATTGGTAATGTTCATAAGGGAGCAGCTGCCTGGTATGCCCTGACATGATGCTTCTGACTGCCCTGAATCACAGCCTTCCATGTTTATCATGGGACATGTGTTTCCAAGACCTATTTCACAGCCTGTAAATACTACCAATTAGGTAAGGTGAAGCAGTTTCCTCAGGCGGCAAATACTGGGAAGCAACAGCAAGGTGTTGGAAGAGAAAACTGTGTGCCACAAGGCCTGCCTCACATTCCTTAAGCTTGCCTCTTGCCTTCAGGTGTGGTGGAAGATGTGATCCCATTGTCAGTGTTGAAGAAAGATTCAACTGCCACAGTCCAGTGAGCTTTTGTATATGCAATGGGAGGAAGTGCCATCTTGTTCCTTACCAGCAAATGTTTTGGCTGGCCCTGTTTCAGTGTAATGGAATATTCTGCACTAAGTACTTTAACAGTGTGTGTTATGGGAGCATATTTAACACCTAAAGGCGGATTAAAATTACTGTGTGTAAATGTTTGCTCTATCCTCACCGCTTGACATACTTTTTCATCAGTTTAGTCTGGACAAAGCTTGTGTGATAGCCTGAGGAGCAAACATTTTTACTATATCAAACTGATTTACCTTGCTGGAATTCCTGTCCCCAAGGTAAAAAGAAAAAAAAATGATTTGAAGTAGTGGGGAGGGGGAAGAAATGGGAACATGTTAAACCCTGGTTTCAGTGTCTTGAAATGTGACATCCCAAGTTTGGTTGTCTGTGTTTAGTTGCTGAAATGTGTGGAGTCTGATGTATCAGACATGCTGGGTGAATGCATCCAAGCCCCCTCCCTACCCGTTGAGCTTCATGCCAGTGGCCCCTTGGTTTTTCAAAGCTGGAACAACTCTCTGCTGAGTTGTAAGAACATTTCATTTCTATAGGCAGACTTCAAAGCGGGGGGCAGCAAGCAGATGTTCTGATTTGCAGAGCAGTCATCCTTGGCTTGAAAACCTCCACAGATCCTTTATTAAAACACTGGGGGTTTGTCTTGCTGTTTGTTGAGAGGAAATTTGTTGGGAATTGGGGGTTTCCTGTTAATTTTTCCTCACTGTACCCTGAATAAAGATTCAGTGAACCACGTCAGCTAAATTACAGTACGTCCTTTATAATGGCATTCTCCAAGGAAATGGATCAGCAAGAAGCCGATTAACAAAGCCTTGATGTGTAGACATCTGGGCAAAACTAAGCTGAACACGTTATCCGTAGGAAAGGCAGAAGCTGCAATTCTCTTTTAGTTGTGTGGTTTCTAGCTTGCTAAAAAAACTGTAGTTTAAAGCCTTTTAAGACTGAATGCAGTGATAATGTGTACCAACAAAAACTGCTTCTATCCAGTGTGATAGTTTGGTGGGAAAATCAAGTTGCCTTCTTTTGTTTCTGTCATACTCACCAATACAGTATGTTAAACAGACATTCTCAAAGACATTTGCTTTTAGCAGTATATGTGGACTGGCACTGTGCTAGTCCCCCCCCCCCCTCAAGTCTATTTATTTGCAATCATTCATTGCAGAGAGGGATAAAAGAAACTGCACTCAAAAATTGCGGGAAGCAATGAGAATTTTAGAGAAATTTCTCAGTGTGCAGGGCTTCAGTGCTTACCTTACTGTAAGGAGTTGGCTGAACAGTTTGTCTCTGTTTTTTATTTTACCATTTTTATCCCATCCTGTCCTTGCAGCCTCTTCGGCTGCTTGAGCTTCTTGGAAAGCACCCCGCCCCACAAGGGCTTAACCAGAACTTCCTCCTTTGGGGCTTTTCAGTGCTGCTGCCTGCAAAGGGCCTTAAAGCTGAGTGAGGGATTGTCTTCTTCTTCTTCTTCTTCTTCTTCTTCTTCTTCTTCTTCTTCTTCTTCTTGTTATAAAGACTCAATCAGAAACAGGTTGTTTCGTCCATCTATGGTTTTTTTCCAGAACTTCTACCCTCTTGCAGGCTTTCTGTACATCTTCTAAGCCCCGCAGCGGCTGCGCAGTGGCGCTAGGTCAATTATATGACGCAGCTGCCAACTCTCAGCCATTGCGGGGCTTTTTGTTAAAGCTGCGCAGTGAAAAAGTTGGGAATTTACCCTGACTTTTTCTTCAAAGTGAGGTCACCACAGCCCTTCCACCATCTGATCTTGCTTCAGGGTTGAGCCGGAAGCGGATGGTGACCCCTCATTGGTTGCCAGAAGCCAAGCAGAGGGCAGAGTTGTGTTAATTAACTTCTGTGATGCTGCATTAATTCATCCCAATTTATATCTGAAACTGCTGACAAGTTGCCCAGGCCTGAGGGTCACAGAAATAGTCACTTTCCTTTTTAATAGTATTGAGGAAGAAAACATTCACTATCACCTATGTCTTCACTGTACAGAGCCTTGGCTCTAGTTAGAGTGATCTTTACGTAGAATAGAAATTACTTTGAGTCGGTCACTTGTAATCTCCAAAAATATCACCAATTTGGCAATTAATAGCGATAAGACCTTTGGAGTTTAAGTTAAATTGGGCATATTTTGTGTTTCTTTGTCGTTTTCTTCCCCCAGTTATTCATGAAAATTCTGTGAAAGAGATTCCCAGAAACTCTGGTATTGCCAAAGAGAAGCTCAAGAAACTGCTTGCATACAAGAACAGTGTGAAAAAGCATGAAGACCTAAAAAATGCAATCCCTGAGCCTCCTGTGACTCCAGCTTCTAAGCCTCATGTAAGGCCACTGGACTATGAAGATGGTATGTACCCAGAGGGTGCCTACACTGAACAGGAGGAAAGCACTGACGATCTCAGAAGAGATGGAAAAACAGAAGAGGAAGGAGATGTGAAAGAAGAAGTAGAGAAGGAACACCTTGAAAACCAGACTGGTCATGAGAAAAAACTCAGAGGCGATGTATTTTGTAAGTTTCTCTTTTATTTCTTTTTTCTTCCCAGTGTGTAAGATTACATAGAATTTTGAGAAGCATTTATGCCCTAATAAGTTAATAGCAAGAATTTTTGTGGGTTCTGCTACACGAATCTACCTGTAAATCAATATGATGATAAATAAGTAGATGTTTAGCATGTATATAACACTTTTGGGGGTTGCACTCTACACCACCCACCCCCATCCAAACAGTAGATCTGGATGGGGGCATTGGAGGACGAAGATAGGCTGTGGAGACTACATAGTTGACTTCTAGGTTTGAACATGGAACTATCCTTGGAAGAAATATATTTGCACTCAAGACACTTCCTACGTTGGTTTGAAAGCACTCCATCTACAGCCATGAGACGCTGCCATAGAAGCACATTCTTAAATCCTTAGGATTTCAAGTTCCCATTTTATACATGTACTGTTTATCCGAACCTTGTTTGGCATATAATCAGCTGTTCCATGTTTGTGAGGGTTGAACTGTTTTTCTTTATGTCTGTGCTAATTATATTTCTTTTGCTTGAAAACAGCCAAATGCCCGCCTCACTATAACAAAGCACAATGTGGATAAATGAGATTGTTTGAATCATGGTCTTTAAAATCCTTTTAGCATATTTAGTGCTTTGGAACACACATAGCTTAAACAAATAAAGAAACAGTTTACAGTATATATCTTCATGGTTTTAAAAGAATTGTTTAACTTTGCAAGTTGATTGGGCATGGATAAACTCAAGGGGAAGTCATTATCTTCATTTAATAATTTTTACTGATCTCTCGGTGATTGCAGTATGTTTCTTTATCGACATATGCCAGACTAGGGGAGGCAGGATTTGAGAACGTTTATTATTGGCTGAGTTGTCCAACACAATGTCAGGCAGATCCTGAGGCATCACATGGTTTGTCTAAACACTATGGTTTAGTGTTACACACACAAGTCTTATGCTCCCACACACATCTTTCCCTTCCCCTGCTCTAGTATAATCACAAGGTAGAGATTGGAAGCTTTCTCTTATGCTTTTAAATTACACAGAGTCCATGCTTACATGTCAATTCAGGGGACCCCTGGTTAGTTTAAAGTTTAAACTGTGGTTTGTATCAATAAGCCAGGATCAGGCCATGGTTTATGATCATGGTTTGTTCAGCAACCATAGTTTTAAACCATGTGTAGGCAGTCCATGGTCCACATGCACCCACCCTGGCATTTTTGCAGCCTACCCTCCAACTGCCACTTCTATTGCTGCCAAAGCTGCCACCATGGTGGTGGTAGTGGGGAAGCAGATATTTTTGCTTTCCCACAATATGTATGCTCCCCACACACCTTGTTTTAAAGGAAAAGCACTGCTTTTTTGCTGCTGCAATTGCCACATCATTGAACTTTGGTGACAGAACTGGCATCACATTTTTAACCTTTGCAGCAGTGGGGAGGGCTGCAGCCCCTGGTGGGTTCCAGACCTATGGAAATTGCCAATCCCTCATTCGAATTTACCAAAATTCCCTGAGTTTGGGACATAATGGGGAACTCTGGTTAGTTTAAAAGTTGGATACTTCTGATCTTCTTGTGGCTGGACCAAAGGAGGAGAGAGGGGAGTGTGGAAGCCCAAAGCTTGTGCACCTGATGCTAAACCATAGCTTAGAGTTATGTTTGAACCAGGCCACTGGCCTTGTATGGACTAAATGCAAAATTAGAGATTTAAACTAGCATTCTGAGAATGAACTGCAGTGAGCCTTGGGCTTATGCATTTCTTCCTTCTTCTATTTATGGCATGGCCACAAAGAGGAGTTCAGAAGCTTTTGTTTCATTTTAGATTAGCTTGTCATGTCATCTGAACTCAGACAAACTGCAGTTGATCTTAACTATATGATTTCTTGAAACAAGCCAACTTTAAATAGTAGTTTAAGAAGCTGGCTTGTTTCAACAAACTGTGGTTAAGATTAACCAGTGTTTATAGGTCAGATAATGCACTAAACTGTGGTTAATCTGAAGCAGAAGCTTCCAGTTTCTTTGTAGCCATGGAGAGGAAATACACAACCCCAAGACTCACTGATACTAGTGTTGCATTCGAATACAGTCCCCATAGCAATCATGGCAGCTACCCAAAACATGTGACAGTATCATGAGAGATCCCATAGTTCAAAGCTGAGAACTGGACCACATAATATGGTTGCCACGAGGAATGCTGCCAAAATGGTCTCATCAGAGGAAATCATCCCCACAGAAGCAGAAATTGGGATCTAGCTTGGTTAATACTCTAGAGGTTGATTCTACATTTGCTGAAGAAAGAGCAAACTGTTAGTTGATTGCTGTTTTTCAAAGATTAGGCCTATGTGTCTACACCTTTTTGTGGTATAACTATGGCTCATGAATTTGTGCCTGTGCTGACACATTGACTTGGTTCACATGTAGTGACAACCCAGAGTTCGGGTTGAATATGGACTGAGTATGAGTTCACAACCCAACAACAAGCCATGGCTTCTCTTCCTGGTTGTTTATAGTTAGCAACCCATATTTAAACCATAGTGCAGGGTTCATACATAATTATAACCCATGATTCAACGACAAGCCATACTCTGGGTTGTGGTTATGTGCAAACCAGGCCATTGTAGGATTTTTTATTTACATAACTCAAACTATCCCTTAGAACAAGGAAATATTCCCCATGTCATTCATACATGCATAAAGCCCCTTAAGCCTGTCCATAGGAAAAACGTCATTGCTCTAATCAGAGTGTGCTGGGACCTGTTTCTTACATAAAAATTTCTAACATGGAGCAAAGCAGGTTACAATTATCACTACACTGAGGTATTTCTGTAAATAAAACTCATATCAAAAATAGTCTTTTTACAATAGTTCTTGATACAGGAGGTTCAGCTGAATGCATTTTTATTTATTTTGATGCGATCTCCCCCACCCTCCCAAATGATTCACTTGATCAGGATATTGTGTGCTGAAATGCTGCTTTATCGTTCCTATATCATATTCGATTGAAGTGTCTAATTTATATTTATTTACCTGCTCAAATGCCAGTGTTAAAAAGTAATTTGACCAAAGCCTTTCCAGATGTTGCTCTAATATGTTATTCTGTGCTGTTTGTCGTCCCAATCTCATGGTCTCTCAGATGTCTCGCCAAAATGGCCTCCTCTCTAGCTGATGCCAAGAATCTACAAAAATAAGCTGCAAGAGGGGTGGGGGGATCACCACCAATGGTGATTCACAATAACTATAAGGGTCACTTACACAGTGGATCAGAACTTTGACTTCAACCTCAGATATGACCTGCATGCAAATGCTGCAAGTAACACTGCCAGTGGGCCTTGAAACTTACAGACTCTCTGTCGCACACGCACACACACACACACACACACACACCCCTCATGGTATTGTATGCGAAACATGACTATGGTGTTGTGTTTTGCATACAAGTGGTGGTTGGTGGCCACTGTGTTTGCAGGGGGGGCAGAGGGCAAGACACAAGAGGCGGAGCCAAGTGGTCGTGAGAGGTGGAGCCAAGGAGACCACAAGCTCTCAGGCAGATATGCAATCTAATATTAAATTCCTTTCTTCCTGGCCTACAGCTGCAGCATAGCAGCAGAAGCGAGCAGAAGGGAAGAAGCTGGCACATCATAGACTCACAAAGGAGTTAGTAGGTGTGGGGCACCAAACACCCAGCCCTCTGGTTTGTACCACTACTGCATACAAACCTAGGGATCATGTGCTTTCTCCTTCCCCTCCTTCTCCCCACTTCCCTCAAGTGCTACAATTTCTGAACTTACATCTGGGTTCTCAGCAAACCATTAATCGCTAGTATGTTCCATTTTGGAGTCATAGCTCATTTCCCAACAATGCACACAGATATATGCAATAAACACATTTTTAGAGTTCTTACACATTTTCTTTGTTTCCTTGCTTCTTATTTATTTATTTATTTATTTATTATTGCATTTTTATACCGCCCTATAGCCGAAGCTGTCTGGGCGGTTCACAACAATTAAAACCATGAAACCATTTTAAGAAATATAAAACAAACCACAATCTAAAAACACAAAATAACATACAATATAAAAACACAACCAGGATAAAACCAAGCAGCAGAGATTAATACAGATTAAAATACAAATTTAAAACAGCAAGGGTTAAAATTGAGTTAATTTAGCTGTTAAAATGCTGGGAGAATAAAAAGGTCTTCACCTGGCGATGAAAGGAGTGCAAAGTAGGTGCCAGGCGAACCTCTCTGGGGAGCTAATTCCACAGCCGGGGTGCCACAGCAGAGAAAGCCCTCCTCCTAGGAGGCTCAGAAGTTCTAAGTGCTTTAAAACATGATCTTAGTGACTTGAATCTTGCAATAGTACTAGAGAAAATAAGCTTTTGGCAATATATTATGTACAGTGTTTCTCACATTATCTTCCCTATAATCCATTGAGCATATTTAACTGCCTTGGAGATCTCTTGTGTACATGGGTATATATCTTTTCAGAAGGATTAAGTGGGAGTTGAAACTTGGTTTTTTTTAGTAATATCTGTCAAAGGTATCACATATGGTCCCCCAAAAGACCTGTTTTCAGTTTTACAAAGTGCTAAAGAACATCCTTACTTACCAAATTACCTCTGTGAACCTTAATGCATGTTTATATGATTATAGTTTATCGCTGAACCAAACCTTAGATTAATTTGTACATTACCTGAACCAAACTTCCATCTGTTTTGTCACATCCATAAATGTGTAGGTAATAACCCAAAGAGTGGTCCGCATTGTGCCATTATATTGCTGAAGCTAACTTGGATGTGAGACCATCTGGGAACCATTTATAAGCTGCTCTGTGGTGGGCCCCCAATTATGGAATGATCTTCCCGATGAGGCCCGCCTGGCGCCAACACTGTTATCTTTTTGGTGCCAGGTCAAAACTTTTCTTTTCTCCCAGGCATTTTAACAGCTTAAGTTGAGGTTTTAACTGACTTTGTGGCCAGGCTTAAAAAGTTTTAAAAGTTTTAAAATTAGCTGTTTTATGTTTTATGGTTTTTAAATTTTGTATATTGACTTTTTAATGTTTAATCTTTTAATTTTTGTTAAACACCTAGAGATCTTCGGCTATGGGATGGTAAATAAATGTAATAAATTATTATTATTATTATTATTATTATTATTAATATTATTATTATTATGGAGGAAGAGCACAGTATAAATGTAATGCATAAGTAAATTGTAAGAATTAAAATAAACACTGGGCTCCTAGAGTCTAGGAACCAGTTTATACAGTCCACTAGAACCTCCATCTGCCCTTGGATACTGGATGTGCACACACCTGGGGTCATGTGGAAGACTATTTAGTGAACTAGAATACATGTATGCACAAGTACATAGAAGTGCCATAACTGGCGGGATTGGTTTTGCCTCCTCAGTGTGGCAATTGAGTGTAGTGGTTTTGTACAATGCATCTTCCATACACATGTGGCCTTGCACACACAAACAGGTCTTAAGTGATCATGTGGAAGCCACAGCCAACTCTGTAAATTGGCCCTAAGATTTTTTTTTTAAAAAAACAACTTTCCAATTATGAAGAGAATCAATCTCCTTGATCTCTCTGTAAACCATAATAATGGTGGCAGATTTGGCTTGTATTTCTTTGTTTCTTGAACCATTTGTCTGAAATAACACCAAGTGAAATATATCACAAAAGTTTGCATTACTCACAACAATATTTGAAAGCAAATAAAAACACATAAGAGGCACAGCATAAAAATAAGTTGAAACAGAACAGCAAGCACAGGGCATTTATGAAATAACTAACATCTTTGGAGCTGGTGCCTGAACTTGGGTTAGCCTTAGCTTAGCCCTATGTTAGGCTGCTAGAATGTAAGGTTGTTCTGAGGCCCATTTTGGAAACACCTTATTTTATAGCTCCTCTTTGCAAATATTGATTAACTAATTATATTATTATTATTATTTATTTTCTCTGTCCCACAGAATATATACTTTAATCATTAGTTCAAACATTACTCCACAAAAGTCTGATCATTCCATGAAAAATGTAAGACTTTGGTGTTGTATTTGAATACAGATACAGGTTTGCTACGTATCAGCTAACAATGTTATTTGGAGATAACGAAGCCACGTGTTAGTTTGGGACAGTTTTTAAAATAATTTGTTACATTGTGATACCTTAATGATGTGTGGTATGGCAGTTAGCTCATCTTTGTATGGTTTGTTTTGTGGTGTTTTTTTTTAAGTGGTGGGGATCTAACAATGTATTTCTTGTTCAATTAGCTAAAGAAGCTGCTGCCTTTGGTCCTCTTCCAGCCGGAAGGAAAATCCCATTTCAAAAAGCAGATCTGGAAGGTAAGCACATTTTAAATCATGATAATAGTTTTCATCTAGTAGTTGTATCTTTTCATGGCATTGGACAGACGGAATTCAGCTAAGCTAGTTAAGTTCTAGTAAGGTTTTGTTTGGATCTGTTGATAAACCCTCATCTTATTGGGTTTTTTTTACCAGGCTATAGTCATGCCTGTCCCTCCTTCAGTCTTGTCACCATTAGTCACACTCAGGATACCCATTACCTCCACCAAAATTTAAGTCCTAAATACATCTTCTCATGCTTCTCTCTACCCAGTCTTCCACTTTTGTGTTTGGTTCTAATTTATCACATGTACCATTTCACATTTGAATTAGCTGAATTTCATTGTGCTGTTTTCAACCTGACTCCATAGTTTAGCAAGACATATTCCTTAACTTATAAGATGGGGTACATTGCCATGCCAAGATTTTTTAAAGTTTTTCAAATCCTCCTTTCTAAGACCTTATCCAGGCAGCATCCCCCTCTACTGCTTTTGTGCCATTTCATGTAACCTAATAATAGGGCAAAAATATATGACAAGAAAGCAGTGATGCCTTCAGGGTAGGACTTTTGAGCAGATGTCCAGGGCAGGAGGACCCCGAATTTTAGATCAGAGGTAGCCCTTTAGATCAGGAACCTGTGGCCCTTCAGGTGTTGCTGGACTACAACTCCCATCAGTCCCAGCCAGGATCGCTAATGGTCAACAGTGATAGGAGATGTAATCCAACAACATCAGGATGGCCACAGGTTTCCCACCCTTGTTTTAGATAGAGTTCTTGGATTGTTATCCTTATTTGGAATTTTAGAGCCACCACTCAGTTAAAAACCAGGTTCTTGCTTTACATATTGTAACACAACATCTTGTCTTCCCTTGCTCTGAACCCTCAACTCCTATTTCTGGACCTCACCTTAGTGGATTGCAGCTTCGGTCGAGGGTCTTGTGCCTGGCAGCAAGATGCCAATGATGACTTTGATTGGAATCCTGCAGATCACAATAATGGTAATTTAACTATGGCCTGATTGCAAAGAGCCCTTTATGTGACCAAAATAAGAGGAAAAAACTCTGATCGCTGGACTAGGTGGGAGTGAGGGAGTGCACAGGCACAATGCTCATTCTCAGCCCAATAAATGTAAAAAACCTATTTAGATCAGATGGGGAACAGTTTTGCAGTGGGGGCCAAATGACCTCACCCACCCACTCACCACTTTGTGGGCCAGATGATGTTGGGGGATGACCACGCCCCCTCCAACATCAGGGGCGTGGTTGTGCCCTCTGATGTCATCTGATCCCCGACTAAAGTGCTAGCAGGAGCTCCAACTGGTGGTTTATCTCGAAACACAGCTGGTACTTTGGCCAGGGACTGACTTCATTGTGTGCAGCTGGAGAGAGCTCGCATGCAGCAAAGCCGCCCCAGCTGAGTTTGTTACATCTGAACCAGATCACTCTATGTTCAGTTCTGGTAAACAGACCAAAAGCCAATGTATACATTATGCAGAAAGGGGTGCAAAACTGAAGCAGAATTCTAGACTGTACCACTTCAAACTGAAGATGGGAGGATGATGGGTTTTTAAATATTCTCTCACATGAAAAGCTCCTAGGCACTTCAGGAAGAAGACTGCTTTTTCCCTTATGAGCTGATTTACCACAGAGAGTTTTTTTTCTTTATATGAGAGAGCATTAAAAATAACCCCTTTCCTCCCCTATGAGAGAGCATTAAAAATAACCCCTTTCCTCCCCTAATGTAGTATGTAAGTATTTTAAGAGTGAATAATCAAGATTATTCCCTCGAATCATGGTTTAATTAACATGGGAAAACTACTCCTTCCTGCACGGGCTGGCCTTCAGCCTTTCATTTTATTTTCTACCTCAGTTTTCTATTATTATTATAATGGGCATTATATTTTGTGGGGATGAATAAATGTTTGGCAGACTCCAACATCCTACAGAAATAGAAAGCATGGAAAATACAAGCTCTTTCACTGAATTCTAGGCCTTCCCCTATACCACGGATAGATAACTTGTAACCAAACAGATATTTTGGTCTACAATTCCCATAATCCCCCATTACTGGCTATTCTGGCTATGGATGATGGGAGTTGTAGGCTAAAACATCTGGAGGGCAGGGAACATGTTGCACACCCCTGTCCTGTGGCATGTTACTATAATATGCAGGATGAATAAAAAGTAATGTTATTTTTCTCTCTTCCTAAATCCATATATATATATATATATATATATAGGTGATGGATATTACATGACAGTACCAGCCTTCATGGGGCACAAGAAGGATGTTGGTCGTTTGAAACTTCTCCTCGCTGACCTCGAGCCAAAGAGCATATATTGTTTGATTTTTAGTTACCGACTTGCAGGAGAAAGAGTAGGGAAATTACGAGTAACCCTAGGCAGCACTGGTAGTAGTCCTTCCTGGGAACAGAACATGGGAGACGATGAATGGTGGAGGACTGGACAAATGGAAATGCGCACGGCAGATGAAACCACAATGAATGTAAGTCAAAGGCTAAAACCCACGCTGTAATGATTGACCAGCAGAGCTAAATGCATTTCATGCAGGTTATTAGCCATGATGGCTGTATGGGACTTCTAGGTGCAGAAACAGTGTGCTACTGAATAATGGTTGCTGGGGAGCATCGGTGGGAGAAAGGTGTTGCCTTCAAGCCCTTCTCGTGGGGTTCCCAGAGACATTTCCTTTGCCATGGTAGGAAGCTCAGTGCTGGACTAAATGGATCTTTGGTCTGATCCAGCAGGGCTCTTCTTATTTCTGTACTATGAACCTGGTTGCTGTGTAATGGTTTCAAGGCTTCAAGGATAAGTGACTTCCTGAAAATTCAGAATAACTACTCAGACTGTAATATAATTTGGTAGCTAGGATGTTAGGGTCAGAGCCCATAAAATGGTGCAGAGGCAGGAAGGATTCATGGGTCCTGCCACTCTTGGAAAAGTTATCTCTCATGCCCACATTTCTGCCAGGGACTGGCAGTAGTGTAGTGGTAAATGTTGAATGCACGTGCTTATCACGACAATGAGGAGAGTCCAAAAATGGAGGCAACTTTGTTCATACAGGGCTCCAAGCTGGGAGCCAAGAAACCATGCTCCCTTTTCCCTCCTCCTCCTCCTCCTCGTAGCTGGTCTGGAGAGAACCAGCTACCTCTTCACGCTCGCAAAATAGAGCATGGAAATGGGGGGGGGGGAAGGAAGCGGTCCTAGGGACAGAGTGGGCAAGAGACTGGGGCAGCTGTATTATGCTTGTTCCAATGGCCACCCAAGCCTCCTTCCCTCCGTCTCTGAGGTACCAGTGCTGTTCTCCAAAGGATTCCCAGTGTTTGAGGCTGACAGGATTGTGCCCTTTGTTTGTTTGTTTAAAATATTTACTTAATATATACATCCCCTAAGCAACAAATACCTTGAAGATTTCCTTCAAGAATGTTTTACAGTTGAATAAGGTCCTTTCTACACCTAAGGGTGTAGAGGGAGGGCCTGGGGGCGATCCCGGACTTACTTGCTTCTGGAATCATCGGCCAATTTTCACACAGGAAGTGCGACATCCTGGAATCAAACAGGGTCATCGCGCTCATTACCCCCCACCCCCGTTTTTTTTAAAAAACGACGGGGCCAGGAGTGTACTTGTGCTCCAACACAAAAGTAAATAAAAGCAAAAACAAAAAAGCCCCACCCCCGATGTTCCTAGACTCCCCCCAACCTGACTCCTTCCCTCTTGCAGACCCCCACTATTTGCAGGGAAGAGGAAATAAGCCAGGACGGGCACCCACACCACCCGTGGTCCTCAGGATCGTCCCAGGACTGTGTTTCTTTATCCCTGGGAAAACCCATGCCCATCCCCACTGCCGCCGGGAGTCCCTGTGCGTCCCAGGGACAACCCTGGGGGAAAAGGCGAGTGTAGAAACGGCCTAAGTTACCTTGTAGAGGACAAACTTGCATTGCAGCATATGAAAACATGAGTAGAATGCTAATCTACAGTACTTAAAAAAACCCAAAAACATGGATAGCCATTCTGGTCCATGAGAAAATAAACCCCAAATCCACTGTTGGGCAATACCTTTATTAGGACCAACTAAAATTCCACAAAAGTACGCAGGCTTTGAGTTCTCTGGACCTTTCCTACCACCTAGTTTGATGAAGAATTCTGGAGAACTCATAAGCTTGCATATTTTTGTGAAATTTTGGTTGATTCTAATAAAGGTATTGCCAAACTTGGATTTTGGATTCATTACTTTGGGTGCATTTTAGATTGTGTGTTTTATAAAAATGAATGTCTGGATTTCTTTGTTTTTTTATAAGTCATCAGGAAGGTGAAAAACCCATCCGCAGATTGGAGAGGGAGGCTAACATTCCAGAGGGGAGGGAGAACATTATGAGATGTCTGGGTGGTCTTTCCAGTGTTTTCTTTTTTTTTTATTTTAAAGAACAGCAAATAAAACCAGTGGCTTTAAAAATCTCTTATGAGTGGCCCTGGGAATATTAAGTAGTTTGTTTCCAGTGACATTGTATAAGGGAAAAAAAAACATATCTCCCCCTTTGCCCATGCTGAGTACAGTGGCAGCTTACCTTTCTGTTAATGTTAAAAAAGAAAAAAAATGGAAAGCTAGCCACCATGTATAGTTTTAAGTATGCCATCCACTCCAAAGTGTTGCAACCTTCATGGGAAGCCCACAAAGACTGCAGAAATTTTCCCACACCTTCACCAGAGGATGATGGTCCAGCAATGGTGGGGAGGGGACATGCTCCCAATTCTAGCTGTGATAACAGAAGATCCCATTAAAACATCTTAGTACTTAAATTAGAGGAGCATTTATATTATTTTAGTGCAAGGGGATTTCATAAGATGGCAGGGTATTTAATGGATTTAAATACATTTTTGGGGAAATTCTGATAACTATGTGCAGGTTGCATGACTAATGCATTTTCTAACTTATGAGCATCTAGTACCCATCCACCATTGGCACCTCTTTATTAATACTTTCCCCCCTCCATGTTATCAGGTCACCTTTGAGGCAGAACGTGGGAGAGGTAAAACTGGAGAAATTGGAGTGGACACTGTTGTACTGTTGTCTAGTCCATGTCCTGAAGACCACTTGACATTGGATATCTGAGCTTCTTATTTTATTTGCTGTAATATTAATTGTTGTACTAATACAGAATTTTGTATCTCCCAGCATGACCTTGATAAAATGCAAATCTATAAATTGCATCTTGAACCTCAGCGCAGCCAGGAAAACAGACAGCTTTAAAACATGTGCTAGGTAACCATTTGTATTTTTAAAAAAACAACTCATACAAATGTTGTTTTATAAGTAGCCGTACTGTATTTTACCATTTGGGTCAGGATCTTATATAATGTGAAAATATTTGTCTAGCCCTTCTGCAAGAAATGTGCTTTATTTTACATAAAATTCCCTTTAAAGAAAATTCCTATTGTTGTTGTGTATTCCCCAAATTCTCCTACAGGAGTGTGAAGCAACGTCTTTAAAAGATATTTCATGTCTTGTAACATTTAGGGCCATCCCACTTGGCATGGCACTATGGATATACCAGTAGATGTCTGGTGACTGCTGCAGTAAGTATGTCAAATGTGAAACAGAGATGCACATTCCCAAACACTTGAAAAGCCTTAGTAGAGGTGTTACACTCCAGTCCAGGAAGACACCAAAAAACTTCCAAAACCTTTTTATTTATCCAGAACCATTCCAACTGTTAAACAGAGGTCTAGGAGAGTACAACCATCACAGATCTCCAATTCAACTGCCCTGGAGTCTGCCTCTTTCTAGATGAGAGAGAGAGAGAGAGAGAGAGAGAGAGAGAGAGAGAGAGAGATCTTTACCATACTGATCTTGGTGAAAATTACATTTCACTGGTATAACTGATATCACAAAGATGTAAAAAACCAGTCTTAAAGTAATTCAAGCAAAGGTTGTGATTTATGGTACTGGACACACATGGAGCATCCATTGCCAACTGTAACATACAGAAACATGGGTTCACAGAAGTCATCTTCCCCCTTCCATAGCCAAGCATGTAGAGTCACTTAATTTTTCTCCATTCTAGCACATCCGTACATATATGGGATACGGGTTCTGATGTATAAGCTCTTCCTCATTTCTTCCAGTGTCAAACTTCATTGCATTGAAGAGGGAGGCCCATGCTTGTCAGAGGTTCTCTGTACACCGCCACACACTCATAGATCTTGGGATCAGGCTCAATGTGGTTTTGTTGCTCCATGGCAGAACAATAGGAAGGCCACAATCCAACAGGGAATTAAGTGTGCTTAAGGCCATTGACATCATTGGGCTTGAGAGTGCATCACTTTGTGTTGGAATGTTGACTACTATATCTTTAACATATGTCTTGGAAAGACACTGTTGGTTCTGTCCGCCTTCTGTGCATTTATTCATCGTTAGGTTGATCGTTTTTCTCTGTAATAACATTACCGAAGAGACTCTTCTCTTCTAAAATGAACACACACAGAAGCTCTGTAGCCATGTTTAAAAGGTTGGGAATGGGCCACAGGATCATGAGCTGCCTCTCCACTCAACTTCCCTTCCCTGTAGGATTGAGGAAGATCAGCTCTCTGCTCTCTGACTTCAGATTTAATGCTGCAAGTCAAGGAATTGAGATATTATAGCACAAAGTGAAGGGAGGTCAACTCTTGTTCTCAGTAGATGATGTCATGTGTACCTTTCATCTAGTTTTACATAACCTATGACTTTATTAACTATTCAGTGGGCTGGGTCCAAAGGGAAATATCGAATTGGGCTGTTGTGCAAGTGGCCCCTCCCGCCAATTCCGTTGCACAAGTGGGACCCACTGGTTGTGCAATGGAGATTTAACACTACCTATAGAAAGCCCCAAAATGAGTGGAAACATTCATTTTGGTTCAGGACAGGTTGGTGGAATTCCCTTATGCAAGTTCTGCTGACCTGCCCCATTCCAGAAACAAAATATTTCCTTTTAATTTTTGGAAAGGAGGGAAGAAAATCTGGACTCAGAAGCTATTCCTGCCATCTTGATGGCCATCTGGGGCATGTAGCAACTGGACAACTGCCCACCTCTGTCACTGCCTTACCTGGGCAATAGCCACCAGACATCCTCCTACCCTGGAGAAGCACCAGCCCAGGAAACTATGGCTGGCCTGTCTAGCACTGGAAGACTGATGTCTGTGCAGGCAGCAATGAGCAGACCGAGCAGAAGGAAAGGAGTGAGGAAGGAATATAGGGGACTTAAACCTTTTGTCTATTCAGAATTGAGGAAGAGAAGGGTGGCAAGTAGCAGGAGAGGCAGATGAAGAGCACAAGCCAGAACTAGAAGTAGAAAGCGAAACAAAGTGTTTGGTAGGGAACAGCCATCCTGGAGGAACCAAGAGCTGCCCAGAATGGCAGTATGGAGGCACGTGAAATGAGGGAACTATACAGAAACTAGCCAACAATGCATTTCTTTTGTGCAGGGTCCTTTTCTGTTTCTTGCTTCTCCCTCTGTCCCAGATGGGATCCTTTATTAATAATAATAATATAATAATAATATTTATTTATAACCCGCCTCTCCCTACGGATCGAGGCGGGGAACACAATGCAAAATACAAGCATCACAAAGTTTTAAAATTTTAAAAACAAGAGAAAACACATCATTAAAACATTTAAAAATTCATCTGGATAGGCCTGCTGGAAGAGAACAGTCTTCATGACTCTCTTAAATTCATGAAGACTGCTAATTTGTCTAACCTCCTCCGGCAGACCATTCCATAGTCTGGGAGCCATGGAAGAGAAGGTCCTCTGGGTAACACTCGCCAGCCTAGTTCTGGCTGGCTTGAGTACGTTCTTCCCAGAGGACCTAAGAGTGCGGGGCGGATTGTACGGGAGAAGGTGATCCCGTAGGTAGCCTGGGCCTAAACCATGTAGGGCTTTAAAGGTAATAACCAACACTTTATACCTTGCCCGGAAACTTACCGGCAGCCAGTGAAGTGATTTTAAAACTGGTGTAATATGGTCGCCCCTAGATGTACTGGCGACCAACCTGGCTGCCATATTTTGAACAAGTTGAAGTTTCTGGACTAGGCACAAAGGTAGCCCTATGTACAGCGCATTGCAGAAGTCGAGCCTTGAAGTTACCAGTGTATGCACTACCGTCTTTAGGTCTTCCAACTCTAGGAAGGGGTGCAGCTGGCGTATCAGCCGAAGCTGATAGTAGACACTCCTGGCCGTCACATCAATCTGAGCTGTCATCTGGAGCGACGGATCCAGGAGTACCCCCAAGCTGCGAACACAGTCTTTCAGGGGGGGTGTAACCCCATCCAGAACTGGTTGACACACCTCCAAACCCAGGTTGGGGCCTTTGACAGCAAGCACCTCCGTCTTGCCTGGATTCAGCTTCAGTTTGTTTTTCCTCATCCAGCCCATTACCGCCTCCAAGCATTCATTCAGAGGAGACACACTATCCTTAGCTGACGATGTTGTTGAAGGCATAGAGAAATATATTTGGGTGTCATCAGCATATTGGCACCCCGCCCCATGCCTCTGGATGATCTCTCCCAGCGGTTTCATGTAAATGTTAAACAGCATTGGGGAAAGGATGGCACCTTGTGGTACACCACATAGCAACTCCTTTTTTGAAGAGCAGCTATCCCCAAGCATCACCATCTGGAGCCTGCCCAAGAGATAGGATCGGAACCACTGAAGCACAGTGCCCCCGATTCCCAATTCCCCCAGGCGCTCCAGAAGAATACCATGGTCGATGGTATCGAAAGCCGCTGAGAGGTCCAGGAGTACCAGCAGGGACACACTCCCCCTGTCGATACTAAGGCATAATCATCCACTAAGGCGACCAAAGCAGTCTCAACTCCGTATCCTGCTCTGAAGCCGGTTTGAAATGGGTCTAGAAAATCAGTGTCATCCAAGACTGCCTGGAGTTGAAAGGCAACCGCTCTCTCGATCACCTTGCCCAAAAATGGAAGATTTGATACTGGCCTGTAGTTATTAAGGTCCAGGGGATCCAGAGAGGGCTTTTTTAGAAGTGGCCTTACCACCGCCTCTTTTAAACATGATGGAAAGCTCCCCTCCCTGAGAGATGCATTAATGATATGCTGTAGATGTGATCTAACTGCATCTCCTCCCTGGACGACCAGCCAGGAAGGACAGGGATCGAGAGGGCAAGTCATCTTCCTCACACATCCAAGTACCTTGTCCACATCCTCGGTACTGACCAACTGAAACTGATCAAGTGTAATCCTACTTGCGGAGTCACTGGACACTCCACTGTCAGCCTCTGCTATAACAATGGCATCTAAGTCGGCTCTTATCCGAGAGATTTTATCTGAGAAATGATAGTTAAAAGCATCACAGCGAACTACCGAAGGCTCTAAAATCGGATTCAGGGGAGAAGGAGTTAGACCCCTGACCACCCTGAACAGTTCTTCTGGACGTGAAGTCGCAGACGCAATGCGTGCAGAGAAGAAAGCTTTCTTCGCTGCACGTATTGCCACTCCATAGAAACGAAGATGTTCTCTATGTCGTGTCTTGTCAGATATAAGTCGAGTTTTCCGCCATCGGCGCTCTAGTCTTTACTGACATCCTGCTTGCTTAGCTCATAATGAAGGCCTAACCCTGGGTGATGAGTCCGATGAGGCCCCAGCGTGTTGCAACCTCACTACACAAATGAGCAGGTGCCAGCTTCCTTCTGCTTCTGTGGATAGAGCTCAGTGGGCATAACTACACGATGGTTAAGGAGAGCATGTCTACCACAATATTACAAGCAAACGGAGCTTAAGACTCACGAGAGAATCTGAGATGGCAAGAAATCGTTGTGCTGTCCTCTTAGTGATTAATTTTCCTCTTGACAGTAAGACAAACAGATGTTTCATATGGCTAGTGTCTGCTTGATTTGGGAAACAGATGATCCTGCCAAGAAACTGTATCCTCTCTTTGTCTTATTTGAGGGAAGGATTAAAGGATGCAAATATTGGTCCATTGAGAGACTACGTACTCCAAGGATGTTTTGATATTGAGACCTTTCAAATTAATTGGGAACGGAAATCTGGGCAATAGCCCCTGCCCTGTTGCCACCATACTTCTTACCCCATTTTTCTTTTCTAGCTGTTACTGCTTCTACATTTCCACTCCGATCTAACTGATTCTCAGTCATTTATATGAATTAGTAGCTCTGCAGTCCAATGTTTTCAATCAATCTTGAAGTCCAAGATTAACTATTTTTCTGCTTCATAAGATTCCTTGAGGAAGATATAGTTTCTCGGGAGTATATTTCACCCACTGGGAAAGGAAATGATGCAAAGCAAATAAAATCTTAGCCTTTTTACAAAAGGAAATGACATTATGAATGAATGACATTTCATTTTCAAGCATTTTAGGATAGCATTTCAGTGCTGGGAGTGCAATAATCGCTCGAATGCATCCAATTCATCTAGTTATGGATGGCCACTCCCAAGCCTTACAACTGTAAATCGGAGCATGGCACACAGAATTCAGGAAATGAGACATTGAGTCATCATGTAATGGTGTCAAATCTTTGCTTAATTAATGCATGATTAGCCACCATCACATGCGAACAGCCCCATAGACTGGTTCACACATAATGTTTACCCATGATTTATTAACTCATGGGTTGTTGAATCCCACACTGTTGTGATGTACAAACATAGCCAAACGAAGAAACCATGGTTTGTTAGCCAGTACAACCCAGAAAGAGAACTCATGGTTTGTCATTGGGTTGGAATTTTAGGTTGTTTAAACTAGGGGCGTGCAGTGGATCTGGTCCAATCCATGATCCGGACCCGATCCGGGCAAAATCGGATACAATTATCCGATTCGGATCCCTTGCAGCTGGACTGTCCGATCTAATCCGTTCCAAAAGGACCCGATCCGGATCGGAAAAGATTGGAGGATCGGACCTCGGACCTCCTCCCCCTTCCCCCCACTCGCACTCCTTACCTGCTGCCTTCTCGCTGCCATCCACTGCTGCCCGCTGCTTCCGTACTACTGAGAAACAAGCCTTGCAGCCTGTTCCACAATAGAGCAACGGCGCGCCGGGTGACGTCATCATTGGTGCGCCCTCAAGGCCTGTTTCTCAGTAGTTCTGAAGCAGCGGGCGGCAGTGGATGGCAGCGAGGAGGCAGCAGGTAAGGAGCGCAGGGGGGGAGGTGGAGGTCCCCCATTACCTGCTGGCATCCTGCGCTGCCGTCGGCTGCTTCCGTACTACTGATAAACAGACCGCAAGGCCTGCTTATCAGTAGTACAGAAGCAGCGGACGGCAGCATGGGACGCCAGTAGGTAAGAAGTGCGAGTGGGGGGGAGGGGGGAAGGTCCCCATTTACCTGCCGGGGCCTTACCCTAACCCTCCCCCTCCCCCCCACTCGTGCTCCTTACCTGCCGGGGCACCCGCTTCCGTTCACTGGTCCTTTCTACTGAGAAACAGGCTTCGCGGCCTGCCTCTCAGTAACACTGGGTGACATCATCACCCGGTGCGCTACTGAGAGGCAGGCCGTGAAGCCTGTTTCTCAGTAGAAGGGACCAGTGGACGGAAGCGGGTGCCCCGGCAGGTAAGGAGCGCAAGTGGGGGGAGGGAGGTCCCCACTTACCTGCCAGGGCCGTCCACTACCATCCACTGGTCCCTTCTACTGAGAAACAGGCTTCGCAGCCTGCCTCTCAGTAGCACGCTGGGTGACATCATCACCCAGCACGCTACTGAGAGGCAGACCGCGAAGCATGTTTCTCAGTAGAAGGGACCAGTGGGCGGAAGCGGGCACCCCAGCAGGTAAGGAGCACAAGTGGGGGGGAGGGGGAGGGCCCCACTTACCTGCCAAGGCGCCCGCTTTCGTCCGCTATTCCAATCTACTGAGAAACAGGTTTCGCAGCCTAGTTCTCAGTAGAGTGCCAGGTGATGTCATCACCTGGCGCTCTACTGAGAACTAGGTCACTGGCGCTCTACTGAGAACTAGGCTGCGAAACCTGTTTCTCAGTAGATTGGAACAGCGGACGGAAGTGGGCACCCCGGCAGGTAAGGAGCACGAGTGGAGGAGGAGGGACAGGGAGGGAGGGAGGGGGAGTTAGGTCCCCACTCACCCACCCCATGTTTTCGCCATAGGCTTGCATTGGGAGAAAGCTTTCTTTTCCCCAATATAAGCCTATGGCGAAAACACCTAAAATGGCGTCCGATTCGAAAATTGGACATCCGATTTTCAGATCGGAATCGGATCTGATCCAAACCGGGAAGCCGATCCAATCCAAGGCACCGATTCTTGTTCTGATTCCAATCCAATTTTTTGGGTCCATGCACACCCCTAGTTTAACCCATGGGTTGCTGTTATGTGTGAACTCACAACTGTGGGTTGTTCATGGGTCATTTTACCAGGTTACAGAAATGGTAGGCAAGAGCAGAAAATAACCCCCAACCACTCTATATCCAAATATTATAGTGCCACAAAGAGATTTGTAATACAGGGATGGAGTGGACAGAGGCGGAGTGAAACAAAGAACCTAGGAATTGAGAAACAAACTGTGGTTTGTTCACTTTCCAGTCAGAGAAACCCTGGATAGGGCAACAAACCATGGGTTAAGCTTGGGTAAAATAAAACATGGGTTAGCATTATGTGCAAATCAGGTCAATGTGTTTCCACAGAATTCCCTTGAGTATTATATTTCAGTATACTAGAGTATCCTTAATGGCATATAATTGTCAGGTTGGATTTTGATTCATGGTTGAATGAAAATTTGATACTTACGACCCTGGCCAAAGTCCAATTTTTTAACCTCATGCAATGCTGGTTCTCACCAGGTTAGCCAAATAGCATGGGTAAACATCAAACAAGTTATACAGAAACTACAGTACTCTACCTCTTGTCAACAGCAGCAAAATCATTCTTGATTTATTATTCATTTCCAAAATGTAATAAATAGAGCCATAATCTCTTTGCCTCAGATTCATATAAGTCTGATACTTAATTCAAATCCAGTAGCAACTTCACAGTGTCTCAGTACAACAAACCTGGCTGAGTTTCCCATTCTAGTAAAAAGAACAACCTCATGGATATTGATGTAATCACAGCCAGTTTTTAAAAAGTAATTTCATCATCCAATTTACCTTAGTTGTATTATAAGTTGGGCTTGCCACAAAATGCTATACTGTGTGGATGCTTCTGTTCAGGTTTCTAGCCAATCAGTCATTTCCGGAACACACCCTAACATTCCCCTTCCATCTCCTCCACAACGGTCAAGTCAGCATCCTATAGGCACTAAGCATATCCGGTCCTCCTTGGGCTGTTTTTTTGCACCATCATCCTCCACTCCTTTATCACCTATTTTTCTCCCAGTTTGCTTCTGCGGGTTCCCCCTCCATTTCCTATGCGAGTGTAACATTTTGAATCACGTGGTCGGTTTTGCTCCAATACCTCATCTCAGCCTGTTGGGCCATTATCACATGCGCGGTTTTAAGCACACTCACATTTTCAGCGCAGGATCCCTCGCACAGTTCTTGCTCCCTGAATGCTCCATTTTTAGTTTCTGTTTCGATTTAACTCGTTTCAGGCAAGTTCAACAGGCTGAGCTGAGTTGTGATTCAAAAAACTAGATTTGCATAGGAAACGGAGGGGGGGACCCGCAGAAGCAATCCGGGGGGTGGGGGAATGGTAAGTGTGATAAAGGCCTAGAACTTGCCTGAACTTGCCTGAAACGGACTTTGCCCATTCAGGTTTAAATTGAAACAGAAACTAAAAATGGAGCACTCAGGGCCCGAAAACAGCACGAGGGGGATGACATCATGTGAGTCCCTCGCTGAAGAAGTGGATCAAAGGTGCGGTGAGTGTGCTTAAAACCACTCACGTGGATATCTCCATCATTTCTCACAGGTTAGCACAGTTGATAGGGGTTGTAGCACAGCTTCTTTCTTTTTTCCTAAGTGCTTCTGTGTGTGTGTGTTACCACTGCAAGTGGCAACTGTGTTGGCAGACTGGCCCCCATTTCACGTCCTCCACAATGTAAAGGTGAGTGGGGTAGGAGGTATTATGTCCCGCTCCAGGGAAGAGGTGGAGCTAATGCTGGGTTGTCCTCCAGTTTCCTGAAAGTTTTTGTCCCCCCCCCGCCATGAAAGAGGCTTCCATTGGTTTGCCTCATTCTCAGGGTGTCCTTTCATTTATTTTTGTGGTGTTTTTGAGCTTAGCTAATCACTATAAGGCAGCCAAGGGTGCTCTGTGTGTAATCTTTCTATTACACATCTCTCCATGGCTCTGCACCCTCCCAGACTGCTACACATCTTAAGCTAAAAAAAAGAAAAGAAAAAGCCCTTTGGGAAGAATTACCTCATTATGTCTTCCCCTGGGGTTTAACTGAAGTGTGGGAAGCTGAGGTGGCAACAAATTGTTGGAGAGATGTTTGTACAATAAAGACAGGACATTCACTCCCATTTCTTTGCCATCTCCTAAGTAAGAAAGCACAAGAAAACTGGACCCAGCCCATGAAAATTTCTCCAAAATTTTCTTCTCTTTTGAATTCCTTTTCAAAAGCAAATTCTTTTCTATCAAAATTGAATGAGGATGGCTGAAAAAAATGTGGAAGAAGTTTTTTGGCACAGCTCCAGGCTAGATTGCTTGTTTAACAGACTCAATGCTGCCCTCTTGTGGTTCTTCTAGAAATCATGTCAATTGTACTATTGCTACAATTAAACATTAGTATTGCTATGCGCACCCTAATTCTCTAAATGGTGAGAACTCCAGGGATGCAATGCTACCCACCGTTAGTTTCTTTTGGAACAAGATTACAGAAGCGTACTGGCATTTCATAGTATTTGCATTTATTTACAAATATATAGGTGGCGTAAAGGGGCGGGTTCACAGCTTAACCCCCAACACCCCAACATTATTCAGAGCTCCATTTAGTTCTTTGACTTTTAGCACGCGTCTGTCTCAGACTGAATCTACAGCAGCCTTTCCCATCCTGGTGACCTACAGATGAACCACAGCTCCCATTATCCCCACCCACCGCAACCATTGGTATGCTAAGTGGGGGGTCATGGGAGTTATAGTCCAACCCATCCAAAGGGCAAGAGCATCACTATAGGCTGTACTATAGGCTTCTTGCTTGTTGCACAGATGCAAGTTGATCACATTATTCCCAGAGAAGTGAAAACAGTAAGATGATGATAATGATTTAAAGCAAGCTTTAAAAACTGGTAGGGGAAAATGTGACAAAGAACCTTGAAAAAGCAGAGTTTTTTCTCACAAACATCTATCTGCCATGCAGCTTGCAATCACTCTGTGGCAGCAGGAAGGGTGGACTGCTGGACCTAGGGATTAACTTGCATGTTGCTGCTTGTATTTTCACAAGATATGTAGGGAACTGGAGAACGAGCATGGCTGCTGGGTTGCCACAGTTGGGTCCCCCCACAAACAGCAAAATCTGTTGTCTGAGGCAGATGCCTCATTCTGCCTATTGGTAGGGCTAGCACTGAGGATGTGATACATTGCAAGAAAGCCTGCTCCACCAGTACTTTAATGCTTGAATAACAACTGACATGGATCTTTCACATTGTAGGATGATCTGTATCCCCAAAATGAATTTTGTAGCATGTGGAGCAAACAGTAGCTGAGATTCCAATATCAGTACTTGCATGTTACATCATTAGTGGAGCGTTAAGGAGCATATCTGGATAGCTAGCTCATCTGCTAGATTGGATTTGAAATGTGTATTTTTATTTATTTAAAATGATTTTTAAGGCCACCTTTAAGGATGGAATCCTCTCAAGGTGGTGACATGTGTTAAGTGGACACAATGCAGAGAGCTTTGCCACATATGTCTCTGAGGCATTTTTAATTTTCCCATACTCTTCAGGAACATCTGATACAATTTTTTGTGGTATCTCTTAATCTGATACAATGCAAGGATGCATGTGGATGTACAAACTATAACCAGCATGTTAAATAACTTCCTGAAATTCCATTTATTCTAAAGAAACCTCTAGCTCAAGCAGTTCTGAATCTTGTACAATACATCAGCAGAGGGCACGAAAGATTGAAAATAATATGTTTACACAAAACGATAATTTAAAAAAATGTATTAGTGCAATACCGTTATGAGGCCAACCAAAAGCTCACAGAAAATGTACAAGCTTTCAGGATCACCAGTTCTCTTAATTAGACGTTAAAAAAACAGGTTGGGGTGGGGTGGGGGAGAAGCCCACCCCTGATTTTTGTAACATCTTGCCTGATTAAGAGATCTAGATAGGTTGCACTAGCACCGAAACAAGCGCCAGCAATCAGCGGCTGCAAAGGAGCGGCGGATACCCGCCCTTGACTTTGACTCGCTCATCCACTGCGGGCCAGAGCCAAGGACGGGAGGGCGCACGCAGCAACCTGCGTTGTCTTCGCGGAGGGGCGGGGCCGCGGACGGAGGTTGGCTGGCAAAGTGAAAGGCCGCTTTCAGGGGAGCTGCTTGGCCCAGGTGAGGCGGGGAGGGCGCGCTGTCTTTCACAGGCTTTGGGCAGGTAGATTAAAGAGAAGGAGCTGCGACGCGGAAAGTGGGTGGGATTTTCCCTCCGAGATGATGCCCCGCTTCCGTTTAGCTCGAGGTAGCTCCATGCCTGATTTCCTTGACCAGGAGGAATGGAGCCTGAAATTGTCAGGGTTGACGCCTTCCTTCCTTCCTTCCTCTCCCTCTGGAAGACCAAAATACCTGTTCGAGAGCCAGAGATTCAAGTTTTAGCTGCTGCGTCATTAACAGGAGCTTTCTCGGACATGGAGACGCAGTGAGGGCGGAGTTGCACAGGGTGGAATACTGCCGCCTCTGTAGATGTTTCAAAGCTCAGGAGCCCTGTTCCTGCTCCCTCCTGTAGGAAAGAGTAGAGCCAAGTGAGAAGACCCCATGTTTTGGGAATCAAAGTCCGAAAGGCCACCCTCTCGGAGATATGGGAGAGATAGTTATGGATACTTTGGGTGCTATCCTGTGCATGCTTAGACGGGGGGGATCCTACGACTCCCAGCATACCCCAGCCAGTTGTAGGACTTTTTTGGGAATTAAATATGCACAGGCTTGCACCTTTATATAAGCTGTATGAGGAAATGTACTCTGTACATTCTCAAAGGCACTCTCTTTGTTATTTCACATGCTACAAAGCTCAGTATTGACAGTGGATTCAGAGGCGGGGCTGTGGTTCATATTGGGATATAATAATAATAATAATAATAATAACGATTTATTTCTTACCCGCCTCTCCATCTAGATCGAGGCGGGGAACATCCCCAACCTGCATTCTATATGTGGCACCAATCAACTTGCTTTCTGCATATGGGATAAGCAAAGAACCTATAGGTCAGCCTTCCTCAACCTGGTGCCCTCCAGATGTGTTGGACTACAACTCCCAACATATCTCAGCCAGGTTGGATAAGGCTGATCTATATCCTTTCAATCGGTTATGTAAATGACAGGACTCAAGAAGCACTATGTTCTCAAAGGTTTGAGGTAGGGTGACCATATGGAAAGGAGGACAGGGCTTCTGTATTTTTAACAGTTGTATAAAAAAGGGATTTTCAGCAGGTGTCATTTGTATGCATGCAGCACCTGGTGAAATTCCCTCTTCATCACAACAGTTAAAGCTGCAGGAGTCTTTTGTATCTGGTCAAGATAGCAGGGCTCCTGCAGCTTTAACTGTTGTGATGCAGAGGAATTTCACCAGGCGCTGCATGCATACAAATGACACCTGCTGAAAATCCCTTTTCTATGCAACTGTTAAAGATACAGGAGCCTTGTCCTCCTTTCCATATGGTCACCCTAATTAAGGAGCAATTGACAGTTATTACCTTTGTGATAATTCAGTTTGCTACATACAGGGAGGTGAGGTTCAAAATTCTTCAAGCTGTGACCTCTAATAGATTATCAGTTAAGATTTAAGAACCCTGGAATTCCTTATTTGTATAAATAGGATTCAGCATACACAGAAACAATGACCCCCTTTTGCTATCACCTGTTTGATGCCAAACAAAGCCCATTGTTCCTCCTTCATTTTTATTCCTATAAACTGAATGACTCCTGTGTGATGAGTCTTTCCCTTGGTTGCAATTCTATGTTTGGCACACAGAATCTATAGCTTAGCAAAAGCCCTTTTGCAGCTGGGCTGAAAGAGCTACAAGAGTATTCTGTATTTAAAAGATAACACAGGATGCAGTTATACGCTCTACAATTAAATACTGTCCAGCCCAATCCTATGCGTGTTTACTAAGAAATAAGTACTGGTAAATTCAATGGGCTTACTCCCTGGTATGTAGGAATAGGATTATAGCCTTATTTTTTATTTCCTGTATTTAAAAGATTGATATCTTCTTGCCTTTTGGCTCTAACACATATACAAGCATTGTAAGGAGTATCTTATCTGCTTTGTGTTCGATGTGTAGATTGAATATGTCATAGAATACAATTTGAAAAGCATCTGTGTCATCTGTTGACTTATCTGAACTGGTTCTCTTATACCACTTCTTTCAGTACAAAGCCATGTAGTGGTTGCATAAAAAACCCCGACTCTGCTACTTTCATTTTAGGATTTGAAATGTCCAGCAAAAAGGTTATCATGACTAGAGCTGCTTGTATAGAGAATCTACTATCTGAAAAAAATTACCAAGATATTGGAAGTCATCTTGCATATCTTGAAACTGTTGCTGTGACTATAGACTATCTCCAGGAGACTGAGATTGCCAGAGCTGTGTTCAGAATCCTCAAGAACTGTCCTTCTACGGTTCTGAAAAAGAAGGCAAAGCATTTATTGTCAAAGTGGAAAACACTTTATAAGAATCATTACTATCAATCTATGCAAGTTACGCCAGCATTGTCTGATAATGCAAAAGAGGATTCTGATCACCTTCAGATAGCCTTGGAAGATGTAAACTCTTCTGAAAAATTGAATCAGTATGAAAAATTAGATCCTGCCAATTCCAACAGTTGCCTGCCATCAGAAAACCATCTAAAAGATATGGAAAGAAATGTGCAAAAAGATAATGCAATTCAACCAGCACATCTGGGGCATTCTAGTTCTGTTAGTGAAACCAGCCCATGCCAAGATCACACTGCAGCTGTGAGGTGTAAATGCTCAGAACTTCTTTATGAAGCTTTGATGGACTCTTCAACAAGTAATGAAGAAAATGTAAAGCATCGCAAAATAGCTGAAGAAATCGAACAGTGCATTTTTGCACTTCATCCTAAAATTGATAGAAAATACAAGAATTGTATCCGAAGCAAAGTTTCTAACTTGAAGAACCCTAAAAATTCTCATTTAAAACATAATCTGTCCATAGGGGTTCTTAGTCCTAAGACATTTGCTGATATGTCGGTGCTTGAAATGGCACATAATGAGCTAAAGCAACTCAGGGCTTCATACACAGAATTATCTGTTCTGGAGCATCAACTCCCCCAAAGTAACAATGGGACACAGACAAATAAAATAAAATGTAGGCGCTGTGAAAAATTTGATTGCACTGTTACTGTGATTGCCAGGGGAGCTCTTTTCCTTCCTGGTTGGGTACGAAATACAAATCCAGATGAACAAATGATGACTTATGTAATTTGTAATGACTGTGGAGAACAGTGGTATCACAGCAGATGGGTTTGTTTGTGATAATGTATCCTTTAATTAATATGTCTTTAGAGGAGATAAATATAAAATATGAAATTACCAAAGGACAAATATCTGAATGTGGAAACTTTGTAAGTGTTTTGATGTTTTGTAAAGCCATAAAAATGTGGATGTGTATTATGAGGGAAATGGTTATACAACTACTAGAAATCTGAATATGCCTCTAGTCTTTTCCAGCATGTTATAATAATGAACATTATTGTAATGCCATCAGTGTAATATAATTAGAAATATATAAAATTCCAAAAACATGTTAAGACTGATTCCATGCCCCACCCCACTCCAAATATACTAGTAACTTTCTGGACTTGTTTTAAGTCATGGTGGGCCAAACTGCAGGATGGGGTTTCATGAACATTGTCATACTTCTTGAAATCCCATCCCCTTTGGCAGCTTTTCAGGAGAGACCCCAAAGGGGCTAAAAATATTGATGGACTGCAGTCAGGGAATGTAACTTTGAAGTGGGTTTGCACGTAATTACAACCCATGGCTTGATTATTGACTTAACCCACGAATCAGCTGCCAGATGATCGAGCACACCCTGGTTGTTTCGCCCCCTCACTGGCTTCTAGCCCATATCCTGGGAATCTTTATAACACCAAAAAGCTGTCTCTGTAGCAACAACAGGCACACAGCCCATGATTCTGGGTTTAGATGTAATGACAGCTCATGGCTTAAACAACCCACAGCTGACAACAACAACAACCCATAATTTGAGGGTTGTTTGTGGTTAACAAACCACAGTTAACCCACAGTCCCAGATTCAGACATAACAACAACCGTTATTATGGCTTCATTACTTAAGCCTGGGTTGTTGTTATATGCAAACAGGGTCATTGTGACACCCATGTAGATTGTCCCTGTTGCCAAATCAGTGTGGTTGCCTTGACAATGAGGATAGTCACTTCTTGTCGTATCAATTCAAACTTGAAGGCAAAGGAGTAGTTTCGTTTTTTGTCAATAACTTTGTGATGCAGCCAGATCTGATTGGCTATGTGGCACTGTCATGCTTTCATGGTCACTATATGATCCTTCATTGGTTGGGAACATACTGGTTTACCAGCTTCAGCTTTGTCTGTAAAGAGGTAGTCTGGCCACAATGATCTATTTTATGGTAATCTCTTGATTGGATTACTGCAAATGCATTATATGTGAGCTACCCTTGAAACTACTTTGGAAACTTCATTGCCAGAATATTGAGTGTTGTGGCTTGGTTCACCCATATCACACCAATTTTAAGAGAGTTTTATTGGCTGCCTGTTCACTTCCAGACCCAGTTCAAGGCGCTGGTTCTTACCTTTTTAATGACCTAAAGTGTTTAGGACCCAAATGCCTTAGGGAGGGCCTACTCCCAATATCATTTAAGATATCTGACAAGCCTTTCTCCGTGTATCTCTTCCATCAGAGGTAAGAAAATCATTTACAAGGGAGAGTGCTTTCTTGGCAGAGGTGCCCCGCTTATGGAATGCCCTCCCCAAAGAGTTCCACATGGCACCAACCTTGCTTTTTTGCTCTGCAGGCAAAAACATTTTTATATGCCTAGACATTTTAATCGTTTTCTCTGATTTAATTGAGCAAGTTTTGCCTGTTTTGAAGTTTAATCAGCTGTTTGGGTTTTGTTCTGTTCTGTTTCCTTTATGCTGTACACTACCTTGAAATGTGAGAAACGGACAGTATAAAAATGTTTTAAATTAATATTGATGAATACCTCTGAGTTATTTTTTTTAATCGGTCTTTGTGTGTGTCTATACATCCTAAACCAGGGGTGAGTTTAAGATATACTATGGTTATCTACAGGATGACTGGCCAGTTTCTGGTAAATCACCCAGTTCTTATTGGTTGCTGGAATTTTTTGCAAAGAATGCTGGACTAGGTGGACTTTGATCAAGCGTGTGTACACAGGATCACTTCATAGAGATTCATCATGCCTTGATCCTAAGTATGCTCTCTTCCTTTGTAAATTTAAAACACATTGGGGGGCTAGTTTTTTTTTTAAGCCATGCAAGACTGGCTTAACTGTAATTACTTATGCTTGACTTAAGCATAAATAATTACAGGATGGAGAGAGCAATCCTATGGGCACTGAGCGAGCATCCCAGGGACCATAGGATAGTTTGGATTCTCTCCTCTGAGATCCAACTCCACCCCACCCCCAACACCTCACAGCCGGCATGGAGAGAACTACACAGGCTGCCTCTCTGAGGTCAGAAACTCAGCCTCAGAGAGGGGGAAAAGAAGGAGTTCCAGTGAGGGGAGGGAAGAATACTGGGGAGACCAGGATATGATTTATCCTGAGCCTCCTCCACTCTCCTTCTGAAGCTCTCTAACTAGATGGGCTGAAAAGCTCATCTAGCAAAAAAGCAAAAATGGAGAGCAGGGAGGCAAAGATTGGCAAGGCATAGGAATCTTGGAAGCCTCTGAGTTCGGAGGCTTGCAAGCAGCAAGGGCACAACCAATACCACCCTAAGTTGATTATGGAATAAGTGGTAGAATCCTATATATGTTTACTTGGATGTAACCTCACAAGATTCAGTAGGGCTTCCTCTCAAGTAAGTGTGCATAGAATTGCAGCCTAAGTTACAGGAGTGACAAGTTTTGTTTTTTTTAAAGTCTGAGATGTTCAGGTAAATTGCAATTAAGTGAGAAGTACACATAGAAATACAATGAAGATGCAAAGCTCAGTCTTGGAGCTTCAGTGCATGTCTTAAAAGTTCAACACAATGATGCTGCAAAAGTCACCGTATGTTCTTCAAAAACAGGGACCAAGTGTCCTGTTCTTCATTCTTCTCTACAGCTCGCTCACAACCACCCACGCTCTGGCAGGTCTTTATCACTGCCTCAGAAACCCCTGGGAATTTATTCATCTTCTGCAATAAAACATTCCCTCGTCACTATTCACCTTCTCTATTCTGCAGACATGTGACATTTTTCAATATATGTTTTAAGAATTTCAGTATATATTTTAAGAATTTCAATATGCAAATTGCTTTTTAAAAAATCATATTTTGGTGGGGAGTTTTCCCATAAGTATCGATAAGAGAAGGGAATCCTGTAAACATGCAGAGGGAATAATACAACAAAGACAACAAGAGCACAACCGTTATCACATGCGCGGTTCTAAGCACACTCACCACAACGTTGATCCACTTCTTCAGCGTGGGACTCGCATGATGTCGTCCCCCTCACGCTGTTCTCGCACCCTGAGTGCTCCATTTTTAGTTTCTGTTTCGATTTAACACTGACCGGGCAAAGTCCGTTGCAGGCAAATTTAGGCAAGTTCAACAGGCTCGGAGCAAAACTGACCACATGATTCAAAACGCTAGATTCGCATAGGAAACGGAGGGGGGACCAGCAGAAGCAATCCTGGGAGGAAATGGTACATGTGATACTGCAACGGAAGTTGTAAAGGCCCAGCTTTGTGGTAGAGCAGTGGTGAAAATATATGAAGATAAAACGTTCAATTGAAGCCTTGTTTAAATTCAACAGTCCTGTGATCATTATCTCTTTCTACCCTCACCCCCAGATAGGAAACCGAAACTGGAAAGAGGGTCTTTCTAAGGCATGGAGGTAGTCAATGAGGAGAAAATGGTCAACAGTATCAGAGGACAAGGACTTATGGATTTGGAAGTGAAATCATCTGTGGTTTTTCAAAGAGCAGTGAGACATGATAGAGGTGTACAAAATTATGCATGGTGTGGACAATAGGGGTAGGGAGACATTTTTTCTCTTGTCCCATAATACTACAACCTGGGGACATCCCTTGAAGCTGATTGGTGGGAGATTCAGGACAGATAAAGGGAAGTACTTCTTCACATAGCACATAGTTAAATTATGGAATTCACTACCACAAGATGTGGCGATAGCCACCAATTTGGATGGCTTTAAAAGGGGGTTGGATGGATTCCTGGAAAAGAAGACTATCAATGGCTACTTGTCCTGATGGCTAAGTGCTACGTCCAGGATCAGGCAGTAAGCCTGTATACACCAATTACCAGGGAACATGAGTGAGAGGGTGCCGTTTCACCATGTCCTGCTTGTGGGTCCCTAGTTAACAGCTAGTTGGCTACTGTGTGAACAGTGCTGGACTAGATGGGCATTTGGTCTGATCCAGCATGGCCGTTCTTATGTTCTAAGTGGTCTTTTGCTCTCCCAAAGGTTAAACAATCTGGGCAGGAGGTCTTTCTCCAGGTACTCTATGGTCCCCTCTACAAGGATTCGCTTTTGCGCCTGGTTAGGCAATTATGCGCATAATCGCTGAAGCGCATTTACGCCTAATACCTCTGCACGAGAGCCAGCGAGAGGCGGTGAAGCGCATTAATGGATGACCAAAATGCGCTTTACAAGTAGTTAATGCGCATAAGCGCTTGTTCACATAGGCAAAATGCGCTTTAACGGCCGGAGCAAAATAAAACTCGCTGTTTAACGCGCATTCGATAATGCGCATAATTGGAGAGATAACACGCCTCTACGCCTGATTTGCACTCCGTTCTTGTAAAGGTAAATTTTTTTAAGCGCCTTGGAAGAGCTTTAAACCTCTCTTGTAGAGGCAGCCAAAGTTTGTAGAATATAGACTACAAGAGGCATTTAAAGCTCTTTCAAGGCGCATTAAAAATTTTACCTCTACAAGAACAGAGCGCAAATCGGGCGTAGAGGCGCGTTTTCTCTCTGATTATGCGCATTATTGAATGCGTGTTAAATAGCGAGTTTTATTTTGCTCTGGCCGTTAAAGCGCATTTTGACTATGTGAACAAGCGATTCTCCACATTAACTACTTGTAAAGCGCATTTGAAACAACCGGTAAGGTCACCTGTTGAGTGCTCAATTACCTCCTGCATACAAGCATTTATGATAAAGCGCTTCCGAGAAGATGCGCATAATCGGAGGAACAGGCGTCAAACGGAATCCATCTAGAGGGGGTCTCACACTCTATGCGTGCCTTTAACTATCTCACTACAAACGGAAACTTAAAAGGTGACTTTTCCTTGCAGAGAGTTGCGGTGATTGCGGGGGTGAGGTGCGTGGGAAACTTTGGTTGCTGAGTTCTGTCTGCCACGTAACTGTTTATATAGGCTTGGACCTTTTGCTCATAAAAAGGTAGCAACCCTCAACGTTAAAACCACCAATTAGTACATCTAAGTAGTTTAGTGCGCAATCCTATGCCTGTTTAGGCATGAAAAAAATCCTATGCATGTTTAGGCATGGGGAAAAGGGAGGATATGGGGGTTGTAGGACTTTTTTCTGGCTGAAGGTGCATAGGGTTGCGCCTTTATAGACATTAGTGATATGTGGCTGGAGAACACGCATTCGCATTTAGAGGCGAGCCGGCTTTGCAAGTATCAGAAATGGAAAAGAACACGCAGGAGAGTCTTCGAGTGCTTCAGACCATCAATTACACCCACTCAGTTTTCTCAAGAACCCCGCAAGTAACGGGGGCCATTGGGCAGCCTCTAAATACCCAAAAACGGAGGCGAAGGAAAGAAAAGGCCCCGCTCCTTGGTAACAGCCTCTCGCTCAGGGGAGCTAGAAGGGAGCGGGTGGCGCTGCACTCGCCTGATATCACGTGAGAGTCTGACCCGCCCCCATAGCGCAGGCTCCGCCATGTTGTTTTTCCTCCCAAGTTCCCTCCTCCTCCTCCTCCCCCCTCCCGCCCCCCACGGCAGGCAGCGGCGGTCGCAGGTGACTCCGAGGCCGGCTTTTCTTCTTCCCTCCTTCTCGGTAGGTGAGTGCGCCCGAAGCCCTCACATGTTTCTGTCTTGGGTGGTGTGTGAGTGGAAAGAAGAAATAAGGCGTTTTCTTGTGGGTTTTAGCGCCCTGGTGACTGAACTTGCGTGACTTGGCTGCCGGCGGTGCGGGGCTGTTGGCGGCGGGGAGTCGGCTTGTCTTTTCTCTCGCTGCACAGGAGGAAAGATGCTGCCTTCGCCTAAATTCTGTCCTCGTCTCTTTTTTTCTTTCTACATTATTTTATTGATCTTTAATTTTGGGGGTCGGTTGTTTTTTGGCTCTTGGCCTCTCCTTGTCGCAGAAAGGAGGTCCTAAAGTAAATCGTACTTGCAGGTTAACTTGAGCAAAGCCCGGCTGCCAGCTCAGGCTGCGATCCTGCAATGGGTGCATATTCTATGGAAATGGAGCATACTTACAAATCAGTTAAGGAATTGGGGCACTTGAAAAGTTGGGGTTTGTTTGTTTGTTTTGGTGGGAGTGGGAAGGGAGAAATACTTCGTGGTGTCATCGTAACGCTGTCCCCTTGCAGATGCAAGAGGCTCCTTCCTGTCTTCCGATGTGTACATTGAGAACCTTTCTTGACGTCGGAGGCTTGGGTTTTAAAATTGCTGACCTGTCTGCCTGTTTTCCTCTCTGACTCGCAAACGGATAGTGATCAAAGATCCCGTGACGGCGGTGCAGTTGAGAAATAGCTTCTCTTCTATACTTCATCTGGCACATGACCAATTTATCTCTAGGGCAGTTTCTCTGAAATGATTAAAGTCACTGGACTGTCAGGGGACAGTTCCACTTCTTATGTATGCTCCCTTTGTCTTCCTCCATTTCTAGCATCTTTCGTGTGGAAAACCCCAGACCTTCCCATTTGGAAAGAGATGATATATTGAGCTATTTAATTTGCTGCTCTTCCTGCTTTTGCGGATGAATGAGTTTGAACAAGCACTTTTCTGGCTACCTGTGCAGTTGTGCGGGAAAACAAAGAGCTTTTGCTGTAAGGTATTGGGTCTAAGCTGTGCAGCAAAGTAGCTACTCTGGTTAGTTTTACAGCTGAGAAGTTTTCAATGTTCCTTTCATTCAGTAGAACAAGAAAATGTAGGTTCTTTCCACAGCAAAGATAAGAGTTTCAAAACATTCAGAGCACTGTGTAAACATAATTCTTGATTGTGTTGGAAAGCCACTTGACTATGTATTTGAAAGAGAAATTCTGGTATGTAAAAGGCTATACTGAGTACTGTTTAACTTTAAAGTTCTTGAGGACCACACTCTGGCTTTAAGTTTCTGCAGCCCTCTTTTCAGAGCCTGTAACTTAACAGTTGCAGATTGATAGTTGTCATAGAGTTGGGAAGGAGACAGGATTTGAATTCGTTATTTCAAAACTTCTAATGAAAGAGATTCCACTGCTTTTCTGGGCTACTTACTGCATTGCTTCATTGTGCCTATGGTTAAAAAGTACTTCCTTAAACTCAAACTAACCATCCCTTAGTGCAACTTAAAACTATAATTGAGGAGGAATTCTTATATACATGCCAACTTCTAAAATCTCTGAAAAAATTAAGCTGGGTTTTAAACATGTTCTCCCACCTCTAAGAGGGTACAATTCACTCATGCTAAGGGGGGGGGGAGGTGGAGTGTCATGAGTTCGATAAATGTACAGCTGAAGCTTCATCATGCTAATGCAGAGTGGCAATGTCTTGCCATAAAACCAGGAACTGAAAAAATTGTATGTGTCTGGTTTGCTGGGCACCTGATATTTTGGTGCAGGTACTAAAGTCTACTCATTAGTGGCTACAATTGGAATTGAGGGATTTGAACACTTTATTTGGGGAGTCAGAGCTCATGAAAACTATCTTATTATTCTGAACATGTGAGCAGGATGTGCTAGCACGTGAGCAGGTGTGTCTCTCCCAGTATAATATCAACAATTATTCCCAGCCATTAAACATACTAATTTAAATTTCTGCCACCTTCTACCCATAAGAGTGATGATAGATAACAGTTGAAAATAAACATATTTGAAGTGTATTCAACAAACAAAAATAGGAAAAATACTAAGATAGTTTTCATGAGCTCTGATTCCCAGATATGTGGTTTTTAAATGTATAGATTGTGTGTATGTTGTATGTTTTTGCTGTTTTAATTTTTGTATATTGTTTTTAATCCTATGTAAACCGCCCAGAGAGCTTCGGCTATGGGGCGGTATACAAATGTAATAAATAATAATAATAATAATAATAATAATAACAATAATGTTCCAGATAAAATAAATGGGCTTGTGTATTTAAAAAGAAAAGATGATTAGGCCTTTGGTGAAGCTCTGAGGAACATGTTCTGGTGTGCAAAAGGCTACCATATAATGTTCTGTTTAATTTAAACAGTTCTTTGGGACAAAAAAGTCTGATGTTACATTTCTATAGCCCTTTTTTTTATAGCCCTTTTTTCTGAGCCAATGAGAGCTCCAGCTACCAAGAACACTTTGTGTGTGTTTGTTCTCCAAACTTAGTGCATATTTATTGTTTTCAGCTGGCCATGGATAATGTGATGGGGTACAATGAGTCCCTGTGGGATATTGGACCCAAACTTCTCATAACTTAATCCAGAGAAGAGGGAAAGGACAGTGAATGAGGCGTCGGGATCTGGAAAGGGGGTTACCTGTTATTAAGAGGATTTTGTTATCCATGAAAGGCCAGGCTTGCAGCCTGGGAGCCTTTGTAGAACCAACTTTACTCCTGGAAATACAGGTAATGCCTCTGGAAGCTTTCAGTGTGCACTATCTGACTTGTAATTACATCCTTTCTAGAAAGCAAGGAATTAACCATTATTCATGTGGTGTTTTTTTTAAAAAACAAACCCAATCTATTTGGTGCTTTGTCTGGATACTACAGCCAATGCAGAATACAGTTGGAGGGCAAGGTCTTATACAGCCAGTGTTCTTGTTTACTGGCTACTTCAGCATTGTATTTAAACACTAGTCTAATAGCCATTGACAATAAGAAATTATATGCAGGTGAGTGAGTTCGCTGATGCTGGAGGGGATGTCCAGAAGAGATATGCAAGCTGGTTCCTACAGGAAAGATGGACCTTTCCTCTCTGCCCCTCTGCTAGCCCTCAGCAGGCTAGTAATTTTTCTGTTTTTTTTTTTCTTTTTTGTAGGATTATAACTTTTTTGGGCTTATTTAGAAGTCTGGGTTACCTGTTAATTTCCAGGCCATTTCAGTGTATTTGTTTTAACTACAAAGCCCTATATGGTCTTAGGTCTGGAATATTTTAGGGATTAGCCACCTTCCTCCTGGTCAAGCTGGCAGGAATGTGATGCAAGACTGCCTTGCTAGCAGCTCTAGATACTTCAGTGTCATCCTGATTCTGTAAACATTTAGGAAGCATTTTAAAGTTTTTATGTTCAGGTGGTCCTTCTGTGATCTTTTTTTTTTTTTTAAATGTGCGAATGTTTTAAGAATCTTTCTATGTATCTCAGGGGCGCACAACCTTTTTGCCCCTAAAGGTTGCACACGCGCATGCACATTCACATACAACTCTCATCACAATCAAGACTTTAGTGTTCTCCATTGCAGAGATGTCAGAGTCGGTAGTGAGCACAAATTTGGGGTGGCTACATTGTAAACATACCCACTTAATGCTGAGTTGACAGTGCTGCCCAGTTGCTGTGGGTACATTCTCAACCCATGAAAATTGGTTCTCCTGGGAGCGTGGAAAAAACTCTTGAAATTTTCAAAAAGGGTTAGCTTAACAGCTTTATGACTGTGAATGTGACAGAACAGTGCTATGCTATCAGAGGCCCAATGATGCTATGAAGGCTTTAAAATCTCTCCCCCAACATACGCACATACACAAAAGGGGGAAATGCTGTAGGAATGGGCTCTATGGTTCCTTCCATAGAAACCTCATTGCTAGAGCGTTCCCAGGGTATCCTAAGAAGCAGTCAGGAAACTTTGAGCACTGCTTGCTAGGACACTCCTGGCACAAGACTTCTATGGCAGGAATCATAGAGCCTGGTGCTAGAGTGGCTTTTTCCTCTCCCCCCACCCCCGGTTTTTTGCAGTGGTAGATACTTGAGGAACTTGGGGAATCTTGGTTAAAACAGGGCTTCATGCAACTGCCTGTGACCATAGGAAGCACCTTTTGCACTACAGAGCTATCTGAATCCTTTGATACTTGATGGATACCCCATAATATTTGTGTTTTGTTTTTAGATAAGTTATCCATGTTTTACTATGTAGTTATGTTGGTTGTATTGCTTTAGCTGACTATAAATTGTAAGCATTTCTGTAAATATCTCACATATTTATTGGCAGTAACCATATCAGAATTTGTCATTACATCTCAAACGTCCACGTACTTGTATGAGATCTCTTATGCTGAAAGTTCATTTTTATAACTCATGTATTTTCTGAATCTTTTACTGTTTTGCCAACCTATCTATGTAGAAAAACACATACCTGTAATCCTGCACATGGACTACTTAATTCTCACTAAAGTGAAAGAGATTGAAGTAGCCTAACTTTGTGTAGGATTGCAGCTCCCACTGCTTTAATTATGTTTATGCACTCCCATTGCTTTGAATGGGACAATCATATATTAGATAAACATCAGAAACCAAATCCTAATCCCACTTTTTAAAAAAGAGCCCAACACACTTGTTATCACTTTTTCTTTTCAAAGTAGTCCTACTCCTGAGAATTCAATAGCTATGGTGTAATTCTATGCATGTTTAGACAGAAAAAGTCCTACAACTCTGCAAGTAGTACAGTGGAGTTGTAAGACTTTTTTTCTGTCTAAACTTGAATAGTATTGAACCTTAAGTGCCTCTTTTTAATGCCTTATAAATATTTCTGAAGTTCTTTTACTGCCTTTAAAGTCAATTTTACTTAATTGGTTTCATTTATTCCCCAGAATACATCGTTATAAAGCACCACGGAAATGAGCTAAACCTTGGTATTTGTGAGAGTGGTTAAAGTTAATTCCCTCAACATTGGATGATCTTTTTAAGGAGGATCTCTGCAAAGTATCTTCCACTGTACTGCTTGCAGATCCCCCCCCCCCCCCATACAATCAGTGCAAAAGCTGTGCATTTTCTTGTGATGTAAAACAGATTGCAGTTAGGGTGGGGAATTGGAAAGGCTTTCCCCCATCTCAGGGAAATGCCAGGTCATGTACTATATATTGCAACCTTTCCCAACCCAGTTCCCTCCAGAAGTTTTGGGCAATGACTTACAAAATTCCTGACTGTTTGGTATGCTGGCAGGAGTTGATGGGAGTTGTAGTCCAAAATATCTGGAGAGCAGCAGGTTTGAGAAGGCTGGGTTATTGTCATGAGCCCTGAGAAACCGGCTGCAATTGCCGTGCAATTTGTGAAACACAGAAAATACAGAATCAGTACTTTCCACGAAATCCTTTGTTTTTCAAAGGGCAAGTGTTTCTCTTTACTGACATCTACTCGCCTTCCAAAGTTTTTGTAAAGACTTGACAATAATCCACAACGTATCGACTCTTACAATATTAGATATGCCATTAGTTTCTTGTATTCTGAAAAGCTGCATATATAAAAGTGCCTTTACACAAATAAGATAAATAATTAGTTGCTAGGCATGTAAATTATGCATTTTCGTATCAAATTTGGTTCCCATACACACACATAAATTTTCAGTTTAAATCATTCATTAAAAAGATTGTGTATTTTATGCAGATAGCAGAAAGTAGTCTCATAATCAAAACAGCAAGGTAATGGCCTGGTTCAGACATAACAACCAGAATTATTTAGAATTCTGGCATATTGGGAACAAGCAAGCATGCTGGTGCATGCTGCTCTATTGCTCCTGCATGTCTGTTTCTGCCAGCAGGAATGGCTAAACAAACTAGGAAACTTCCATCCCTGGTTTGTTTAGCATTACATAAGAACTAGGACCTGTGGCTTGTTCCTTTCCTAAAAAGCCAGAATCATAAGCCCATCTGGAATGTATTAATGCTTACTTTAAGATTTGCATATTTGAAGTTTTGTACCCCATTTAAATGGAGTTGTAGAGACTTAACAGTTTGTATTTTTAAAAAAGTTGCAGATGGTGCTTTTCGCCTGTTCATATCCAGATTACATTTTGTCTGCGTTTTCCCACACAACATTTTTATAACAGTTTTACTAAAATGGTTGAGTAAACAGTCTTCCGTATTCTATTGCTGTTCAGTCATACCATCATAGTTGGCGTGAACTAATTTCTCACAGTTCTCAAAAAGCCTGAAAAATGCACAATTTCCCACAAAATTTACTTATATGTTTTTCTGTTCTGCACCACTGTGCTACTGTTCTATTCCCCACCAACCACTTACTAGTGTACAGTGAAGGCATGCCTTGGGTTTCAAGCTTCTTTTTTCAAAATCTAGTTATTCTAAATGTAGCCCACAAAAGATTTCACTTCATAAAAAAGGAGTTGCATATGATTAAACTTAACAATATATGTTCATGCAATTATGTTATGTACCTTGGTAAGACTAATTTGGCTATGAAGTCCTGTTGTAGAATGTAATGTTAGATGAACATTGTATAATGACAAAAATTAAACGTGTTAAGTTGCTTTTAAAATGCATGGCTATAGCATGTCCAGAAATAATACAATGTTTCTCTTGTTTATAGGTATTTGATTATCATGTATTACACTGAACAGTAAAGGTAACTATTTTGATTAAATATTTCATATGTTAGTAATGCTAGTTTACCAAACAGCAATGTGGGAGGAGAATTAGGGGTATATTAGAAAACATAAATGTGGTTCTGAACCATTAAGTCTTGAATAGTTTTATAGAATACTAATTACTCTATTATACACATGTTTAAATAAAAGAAGTAGCAAAGAAAACATAGTTGATGATTCAGATTTGAAAACTGTGTGGTTACATGCACTGAAGGGAGCTTTGAGATTCATTCTATTCTAATATTTATATCCTGCTTTTCTTTTCTGGAGAAAATCCAAAGTGGCTAACAAGAAAAGATAACCATTCAATTCAACGAGATCAAAATAACAGCAAAAGAAAGAGAAATATTTCTAATGTATAAATTTACTAGATGTATCAAATTCATAAAAACATCACAGGCATTTCATTCTCAGTTGTATTTCTCACACAGTCTCCCAAGCTGCATGGCAAATCTCTTTTGAAACTAACAGAAAGTTTGAAAAGTTGTTTGTGTAATACATAGAAATTTTCCAATGAAGGAGAAATTTTCCACTGGCATGCTCAAAGTAGGGTTTTAGACCCTAGCCTAAGTTTTTGATTCAAATAATCATGACTGGAAGATAAATAACTGACAGCTCATTTCCACAAAAACTTGCTCAAGAATTCAATCATGGATGTAGTAGGTAGGTTCTATAGCAGTTTTCATATTTCTGCTTCTCAAGCTTGCACAAGCAGAAGATCATTTTTGGACTTATTCTTCCTATGTAATGGGGTTTTGCACAATCTAGAGTGGGCTGGGGAAGACGCATCCTACATCTAGAATGATGCCTTTTGATCCATCTCCAAATTGGAAGACTTGAATGCCTTCCATTAATATATATATATATATATATATATATATATATATATGGCTTTCATTCCAAATGGTGACCAGTAACAAAGCAGAATCAGCATGATTAGTCAGTAATACCCTAAGATTAGAAATCTGGTTATTCCAGTTGTAATGCATTAAAAACTGTAATGCACTCCTCAGTAAATTAAATGAAGTGTTGTGTTGTGATTGGCATACTCTGGAATGGCAGGCTCACTAAACCTATCTGCTAGTGGAAAGCCCATGTCACCTTGGGCTCTAGTAATCCTGTTTCTTTCCCAAAGTCCCCCTCCTGAAGTCATAGTAGTATCTATGGCTTCGGGGGGAGGGGGATCCAAATAATCCTATGTCCTCTGAGATGCTCTCCAGGGACCATAGGATTGCATCCTAAATGTATTTTCTAATATAATGAAGGATTTGTTTTTTGAAGGATGAGTTTGTTGAATAAGGCTATTAGTCTACAACAATCGGAGGTTTGGAAATGGAACACACCAGAGTTTTTCTTGTTTCAGTTAATGTCCTACTAATGGAGCATTGACACATGTACCTGAATGTGTGGTATGGAAAGCTATGATAGGGCACTTCTCTAAAAGGATATAGAACACTGAAATGATATCATTGCACAGAGTGGTGTTCTCTTCTTTTTTTAGGCATAACTTGTGTTTTCTTTGGAGCAAAGCCCACCTTCACAAGGAAGCATTATTATTTGTCTTACCTACTTCCTTATTGCTCTGCCTCAAGGTGGCTTACAAAAATGAAGTAGAAAAACCATAAGATCAGCAAAGTATGGCAGGATTTCAACATGGAGCGTTTATTAACAAGAGAGCAGATGCCTAGGTATCTACTTAACGTACTAAGGAGAACTTTAAATTTTCTGAATACAAGGAACATTTTAATTCTTGGAGTTGGTAAGAGGCTATGTTGTTCTGGCTGTACAGTATTGCATAAGAAGGAGATCTGAAGTCAAGACTACCAGACTGGTTTTCCAAGTACGCCACATGTTGATGGGGATGAATCATGATTATAAGAATTAGATGTATCTATCAATATCCACTTTGAGTTAGAGCTTAACGTAGTGTCACTGCCTACATGTTTTTCTATCTCTCTCTAAAGTGAGCATTATTAAATAAGGAAGATGTAGATTTAAAAATTATTTCCAACTTTTTAGATCTATGTGCATGAGTTTTATCCTTCCTATGTAAGCAGTTCAGATTGTTTGAAGCAAATCTGAAATATCTGACGTTTGCAGAAAATTCTCTTTGTTCGACATTATACTGGGATTGCATGAGTTGAACATTCTTTTCTTCCTAGGGGCACACACATTCTCTCTTACATATACCTCTCCTCCTCTAAACTTGATTGGGACCTATACAGTAGTATTACCAGTTCATTTTGGAAAGTGAATAGGGAAGCTCCGTGTTTTCCATTGTGCTCACCTTCCCTTGGCACTTAACATCTATTCCAAAAATCCCCTTTCAGTGAGACCCTCAGCATTGTACAATCTTAGAAATCCCTTACGTGTCTGACTAGATTTATGGGAGTAAGCTCAATTCAAAAGCAGGATAGTCACATTAATCGTAGTAATGGTCTTAAGATGTGTTTGGCTGGATGAAATCATGATCCTCCTCTGTTATGGTGTGCTATCAATTTGAATACTGTGGGAATTTCTGTCTTGCTACTACTAATTATATTAACATCAGTGCTCCATTTTTGTGAGCAAATTTTAGCAAGCAACTAAAACACCATTGTTCTAATCACTGACATAGGTACTATATCAATATTGTATTGCAATGTTAGTCAGTTTTGTTTGTGGAACAAACTGAAATGTTTAGGTATAAACAGGATCTATTTTATTTTGCAGAACTGGACATCAGAAAGGATTTGTTCTTGAAACAATGGCAGCAAAATCATCACTCCTTAAAGTAATCCTTCTAGGAGATGGAGGAGTTGGAAAGAGTTCAATTATGAACAGATATGTCACTAACAAGTTTGATACTCAGCTGTTCCACACAATAGGTGTAGAGTTCTTAAATAAAGACCTGGAAGTGGATGGACACTTTGTCACAATGCAGATATGGGACACTGCAGGTCAAGAACGTTTTAGGAGCTTGCGGACTCCTTTCTACAGAGGCTCTGACTGCTGTCTTCTCACTTTCAGCGTAGATGACTCTCAAAGCTTCCAAAACCTAGGCAACTGGAAAAAGGAATTTATTTACTATGCAGATGTGAAAGAGCCTGAAATGTTTCCTTTCGTGATATTGGGCAACAAAGTTGATATAAGTGAGAGGCAAGTGTCTACAGAAGAAGCTGAACTTTGGTGCAAGAACAACGGCAATCATCCTTACTTTGAAACCAGTGCAAAAGATGCCACTAATGTTGCAGCAGCTTTTGAGGAAGCTGTTCGAAGAGTTCTTGCCACTGACGATAGGTCGGATCACTTGATTCAAACTGATACAGTAAACCTTCACCGGAAGCCCAAGCCTAGTTCATCATGCTGTTGACTATTTAGTTTTATTTCTTGACCATATAGCGTTCTAACTTAACTTGGAGTAATAATAGAGCAAATATGATTCAGTGGGTGCCACTCTAATATATTAAATTGTAATATTCTACTGCTTTATGTGTTGGGCAGAAGAGAGTTTCTCTTCAATAAGTGGTCTGTTGCTATATTAGTGGTGTCTGACATCTGGGAAGGTACCAACTCAACGGTTCATTTAATTTAAATGTGTCATTTGAAAATTAATAAATTATCTACTAAAACTTGAAAGTTCTAGAAGCACTACTTGGGGGACTTGTTCTGGAATTCAGATGCAGAATAGATTTTTTATATGTACATATATATATTTTTATGAGATCACCAGTCTATGTTTTGCTTCACTAAAACCTTTTTTCATAAAGCAATAATAGTAGGGTCTTGGTCCAGTTCTCAATCTTTAATGTGATTTTTAAAAACAAAAATCTAAGCTAATTTAAGATGCTTAAGGGCTTTTGCTGTTTGCCTAGTGTCCCTACACTGCCTGTAGATTTTAAATTAGAAAATAAATCTGCATACATGGAGCTATGTGGGTGTGTATTCCTCCTCCTTCATCTGGTCTTCTCACACTTTGATGGATAGTAGGTGATATCTTGGCTGTCCTTCTGTTAAGATACTACTGGATTTTTATGATCTTAGCAGCTGGTTTCTTGAACCACAAAGGAAGACATTTAGCAGTGCTGACTGCAAAAACAAAATAAAACAAAACAAGTAAAACACAGTAATAGTCTTTAGCTGCTTATGTAGTTCATGTGAAACTGATTTCTAAAAGGTTGCAGAACGTATTATCCAAAATATGGGGCTCATGTAGTTTCTCATATTGCTATTAAGTCTTCCCTTTAGCACAACTTTAATGTTCTAGCCACCAACTGTCATTCTTTATTAGCTATTTATCTTGGCACAAACTAATACATTTTAGGAATTTTTTTAAAGGTTTAAGTTGCAATCCTGTGCACACGTCTGGGAAAGTAAGCCCCATTGGAAACAGTGGGTCTAACTTATGAGTAAACGTAGATAGGACTGTGCTGCAAGGCTACATGGTGCTTCAGTATGAGCAGCTACTGAAAATTTCATTGTTAAAGTCCAAGGCCAGTGTCTCACTCACGAAACAGTTCTTGTTTCTATCCTAAGTGACTACACTATGGTTGCGTTCAGACAACACAATAGTCAATGGTGGGGTAATAACTCAAAATCAACCATGGTGTGGATTAGGATCAGTGTTGAATTGATATTGTCCACACTGAGTTGACTCACTCATCCTCTGCCCTCTCTCCGCCCTCCCACTAGTATCCCAACAGTTATTGCTGCTGAATGAAAAGCTATTCTGCAGGCTGGACTAGAGCAGCAGCTGCCACTTTGACCACTCTTGCCTTGCAACTCCATGGCTGACAAAATAACCAATGGTCCACACAACATGATAACCAAAAGTGGTTCAAATAGCCAACTCTGCACAGCATTGGTTATTTGGGCCAAATGACCGTCGATTAAAAAACTCTCCACACAACACGATAACCCACGGTGGGTTAAATAATCGTCAACTATTTAAACCACCATTGGTTATGTTGTCTGAACCCAGTCTATGTGTTTGAATGCCACAACCTTGTGGGCCCTCTACACGATTGTCACCCTCTCTATTGGGTGGGAAAGACATGCTCAGATGGTTGTGGTAGTCACACACCTATGCAGCTGTGTGGGACAGCACCATGAGGCTGGAGTGACTACCCCTATGAAGGAAGATTAAAAGAGCTGGGACTGTGTAGCATTAGTGGAGACATGATAGAGGTGAACAAAATTATGCATGGTGTGGTGAAAGTGGATAGGGAGACATTTTTCTCCCTCTCATAATACTAGAACCCAATGAGGTCATCTCATGAAACCGATTGGCATGAGATTCAGGACAGATAAAAGTACTTTTTTTCACAGTGCATAGTCAAATTATGGAATTCACTTCCACAAGAAGTAGTGATGGCCACCAATTTGGATGCCTTTAAAAGGGTGTTGGATAAATTCCTGGAGAAGGCTATCAATGGCTACTAGTCCTGATGCCTCGTATGTACTAGTTCTAGTAACAGAGGAAGTATGCCTATGTACACCAGTTTCTGGGGAACATGTGGAGAAGAGTGCTGTTACATACATGTCGGGCTTGTAGGTTTCCAGTTGACAGCTGGTTGGCCACTGTGTGAACAAAATGCTGGACTAGATGGACCTTTGGTTCAATCCAGCATAGCCGTTATGTTCTTGGGCTTAGATTGAAAACATTTAATTCCTGCTTTCATGTTTTAGCCCAGACATCCCAAGCCTAATGTGCTCCAGATTTGTTGAACTTCACAGCTGGGGCTGATGGAAGTTGTAGTCCAACACATTTGGAGGGTACCAGGTTGGGGATGGCTGTCTTAGTCACATCTTCTCATAAGCCTTTAAAGAATGGTTGCCTTTAAGTGGCATTTCCCATGAGATTGTACTTAAATCTTGTATGCTGTCAAAATTCTTTGATCTTAATCTACTGATCATGGTATGCTCACAACATACAAAGTTTGTCTTGAAAACAAAGATCTTTAAATGCCATACTTAGTGGGTGGTACAAAAAGTCGTATGATCTGAGTTGCAATTCCCAAACATATAAAGGGTGCCTTTGAATTATTGGTTAGTCAAGGCCTTTTACTCGCTTCACCCTCTGATATGTGGAAGTGCTATATCATAGCTTAATTGTTGAGACATCCATTGTTATACAAGATGACACTTGCCATCATAGCTTTGAGGAGCTATTAAAATGTTTGACTGTACACAGCAGTGAAACATAGCTAATATTCCTAGAATATTAGAATACTAGTTTTGTCTCATTGATGTGTACAGTGCTGAACGTTTGTTATTTTAGAACCATAGTGTAGTTTATGGGATCTTTAATCAGCAGAGAATGACCTTCATTACTGTTCATGATGTTAAAGGTAAGCATAATTCCCTTCCTAGAGAGCTGTGCTCAAGGAAGATAAGCATATACTAAAAACTTATCTTTTTAGTAAAACACAAACATTATATAGTATGTATATCTATCTCCAGCTCTCTCACCTTTAAAAAAGCCCTAGTTCTTTGAGAATGTATGTTACTCAAATAAGAAGTTACCTACAGTGACCGTACAAGTATGTGTAAACCCTTGGTCTCATCTCATTTAGGTGTCCACTGACATTGTGGCCTTTGAAAAGTAGTATTTCATAGAATTCCTGAGGCAAGCAGCTATACACATGTTAATGTAGAGATCTGTGCAGACAGACTAAGATAGTTAAAACAAGAATTTACACAAATACTAAAAAAGAAACAGGTACCTACATGGTCAGAGATTGAGAAATATTGCTATGTTTGCATTTTGAATATTTCCTCCTACAGTTATGCTATAGCAACTACAACAAAATTATAATTAGAAAAAATGGTAGTTTGATGGATTGAGGCTTAACGACCAGCTTAGAGAATGCCAATACATAGAAATACTGTAATGTTTTACGTTTTATTTGTTATAGTAATATGTGTCTCTGCAAATGCATTCTCTAGCACTACATGTATGTTTATGCAGTTAAATGTCACACCTCAAAAGGAATGTCACACAATAGAATAGGCTTAAACAACTTTCTAAGTAAAATATATAAACAAATACTTTCATTGACACAACCCACAATAAAATGCTTACAGATTACCACAAGAAAATGAGAGGCTTCGTCAAATAACGTATTCTCAAGATAGCCGTTGTACTGCTCAATCATTCTAGTCATGTATTTAGCATTTATTTTGATAAGTGCAAATACATATGTCCTACAGCTGAAGTAATCAGCTACCATGGAGACAATAATTCTTGGACTCCTGAATTTTTCTAGTTTCTCATACCAGGCCATAAAACACTTTTTAAACATCTTGAGGGGTTTTTTTGGTAGAAGGTCTTCATTGCTTGTCATAGGCTCAGAAAGTGTCAAACATAATAGGCTATTTGTTACAATATAGTTATTTAGCTTAAAAGATGCTTCTTCCCAAGAAACTGAACTTTTCTGTCAAATGCAGTTGATCGAATTGGAGAATTGGGTTCATAAAATGGATTCATTGCAAACTGAGGGAAGAAGAATAGTTAATAGAGAATGGATTAAAATTATTGTAAAAATCATTTAATTTTTTGTTGTTGTTAATAAAATACTAAACCTTTCGCATTCAAATCTCTTCACAAATATGCTAAACCCACACTTACTCTCGTAAAAATGAGGTTACCTACCTAATGGACAGTCAATTGTTTTTCAGCTCACGAAAATGGCTCTGTCCACTCCTGTTTCTTTAAATTTCTGGTCTTTCAGTTTCTCTTTTTCTGACTAAAGCAAAGACACAGGCTGGACAGAATTGTTCTGTGCTTATGTGGTGGTGTTGGGCTAACTAAGGCAGAGGAGTTAAGACAGAGACAATACAGGAAACAATGGTCAGAGGCAAGTAGGAAAGATCAGTGGAGTGGATGGGAAAGAAAAGGTACTATTATGTTTGTGGGTGTGATTTAGTTCTTACCATTCCTAGTGTACTTCCATTGCATCTGCAGTTTGATAGAGGTAATTAGTATGAAGTACTATTTTGTAAATTTATCCAAATCAAGTTATCTAATGAAATTACAAAGTATACTCTTGACATAGTAAAATGCTGTATTGTAAATTAACCAGTTTTAGTGATCAGATCTGCACCATTGTTTAAGAAATGGCAAAGTTGATTTATATCAGGATTTTCTCTTGGCAATTTAAATCACTGATTCAAATTGTCTTGGTTTAAATCAATATACCCTGTAATATAGTGAGAACACCTTAACATGACATCTCTAAAAAGCCTAGGTTGAGCCACATTACAATTCAGTAGTGTTTTTTGTTGTTGCTAAGAAGTATACTGTACTCTTAAAACCATGATAATCCATCTTAAAGTACTTTTTAGACAAAGTAGCTAAACCAGGATCCACACTACTGTTTTAGTCATATATAGTAGTCCAACTCTGTATACTTTGTTTGTTTGGGATGGAAAGGCCACAATTTCTTACTTCTTCATCCAAAAAGGTACAGTAAATGCATCTCTTTTGTTCCTGTTGCCCAGCAAAGGGGTTTCACAGGGAAGAAGTGATGTATGTAGCAATTCCTCTTTATCCAACTCATAATCTTGAGGTTACTTCCTAGCACAAGATACGGTATGGTACCATTTTAAAAGAGACACACTCTGCCTTCTTGTATGGTCAGCAGTTTGTTACCCCTGAAAGACCAGAAATGTAAAGAAACAAGAGTGGTGGAGTATGTTTGACCTACCCTACCCATCACTTGTGGGGTGGGGAAGTGTCATAGCAATCTGAACTTAAATATTTCATCATTCACAATATAAAATATGCCCATTAGGAGCAATTCACAAACCCCTTCAAATTTGGTTTGACTTAAGGTTTACACATGCAACCAATTAACATGTTCATCAAGATAGAAATCAAAGTACGGGTTTGTTCTAATAGATTCCCATTTACTTCCTATACTAGCATTGGTAAAGAGTTTCTCACCTTTATATACAAGTCATAGACATCACTAAAGAAGTTTTTGATTCCATCTTCTTGCCTTATATCATGAAGCATTATAAATCTCATATGTAGAACAAGTTAAGGAAATATATGCATTTCCAAAAACCCAAAAGACGCTAGGTCACTTAATTCAAGTCCTGCACTACACTAAAACAGGCTCATTCATAAACACATCATCCAAATTTATTTAATTGAAAACAGATGGCAGATACAAGCCAGGTACACCATGTAGGAATGCAGTTAAGGTGCATAAGCAAGTGATGGTATGACATTTGGCAAAGATGAACTCATCATGCTTCACGCAATAGTCCATTTCCAACTGAGACCTATCCAAGAGAAGTGTGTGGGTGAATTAAAACAAAAAAGACAGATGACCAATTGTAGGTAAGGCTATGGGGTTTATAAAGCAGCAGCAGCTAGACCATATTCTGCCAACTAGTGGAGTAAGTCCTTTGAAGTCTGGTAATAGGGGTACACTTATTTTCAGATATTTCACCATAGATAGATTTTCCAAAACAAAGAGTTACCCCCCTCCCCCAATAGTTTGATCCCTTGTATAGGTCAAAAGAATAAATAGGATAGAATACTTATCAGGAATCTACAGAAGGAGCATGCAGAGTTAGAGCCAGGGAAGGAAAAAAGGAGTGACTGAAGTTTCTGTAAAAATTTAATAAGGCTAATACATAAATATTTAATACCAGTTGCATTTACAGATCTACAAAACCAATTCCTGAAAAAAGTTGAAAACATCAGATCATCTAGGTGAACAAAAAAATTCAGGAGTTTACGTTACAGATAACATTCCTCTTAAGATTAATCTGTTGTATTCCTGACAATCATAGCAAAGAAGGCTGTTTCTTTGTTAACATCATCATTTAACAGATACAGTGTAACACTTTGTTCCACACAGCTATTATTTTGTATGGATCCAGGGTTACTTAACAATAGCTGTGAAGAGAAATGAAGCAGATACAAAGGAGCCCTCTAGTGACTTACACATATGCACTAGCATATGCACAGGCAATATTGTGAGGAATGAGAGGTCTGTTCCCATATCCCCATCCAGACATCCCTCTAAGTAATGCAAGTTATCTATGGCTGATACTCTTATTGTTTTTACTGGATTCTTAAAGACACTGAAAAGCTATTTGTGTGAACCAAAAGCAACTTTTAACCTTGGCTATTGTGCCCAGTTCATGGTAGTCTCCTCATCCACAGGCTGCCCATCCTCCAATCAATACGCTCTGTTCCTTCATTAGCTTAGCTGAAGTGTATATTCGGTTTTCCCATTTCATTAAATACAGAACTAACAATAGCTAGGATCCTGAGTTTTCCCCCACTGATGGAGCGGTCCCTGAGAACTGTTCCTGGGACACTCCCACAAGCAGAAAGTAAGGGGGAGGCAACTTTTACTCACCCAAAACTGCTCTGGATGGTTCAGAGACCCTCCAGAACAGCAGAGGGTGAGGGCTGAAAGAAGGGAAGAATTGGTAGAAATTGCCTGATCCCATCTCCAGGGATTGTGTTGGATCTTGTACCTGTTCATGAAGAGAGGAGCCCTTCCATTCAGATGCCTAGTTAGGATTCAAGCCAATGGTCTAAAACAATTTATCAAGCTTCTTATTAGTAGAATTCAAGCAAAAAAGGATATGGCCTGCAGTGACAAAAGCAGAAACAAACCACTCATTAAACTTGTCCACAGTTTTCAGGTACATGTTATTAGACAGCCACATGTTCTCATCTACTAGGTCAAGAGCAGCATGAGCTATGAATTGGTTGAGATGGCGATGATCATCCTGAGAGAAAAAGTGGAAACTGACCTCAAATACAGAAAATAGGACAGAACATAAATTACATTTTCCTGATGCACTGATAGATGTAAAACTTTGCCCAGTAGCACTAAAGATACTTTTATTCAACCTTCATGAATAATTAACTTAGTACGCGGCTGGATTCTAAATCAGGAATAGAACACAATATATTATAATATACTGTTATGAACAGAACATGTTCTAGTTAAAGCAGATTATAGGTACCAAAATATATCAAATATTCAAAACACACATAGTATGGAAGGCATATTTATTATTTGTAGTGCTTTAGGAACATGTGAGAAAACTATGGTTGTTTCAGTTATTTACACTAGATCCAAATTGGAAAAACACATTACATGCATAGAAGTCAGACCGATTGGGTATTTTTTGGGGTGGGGGCGAGGGGCGGGTAAGGAAGGAAGGAAGCATCCACTATTGGGTGTTATTGCTACACTTGGGTAATAACATTTTCAATCAAAACAAATTTAAAAGGGAATTAAGTAGTGCCAGCAAATCAATACGAACCTGAGCGATGGGATGTCTGGATTTAGACATGCTCAATACTACATAAACTGTACAGTGCTTATACAAAATTTCACACCTTAGACTCTACTTTACCAGCTGGTAGAAATTCCATTTCAAACACTGGATTATCATGATGACCCACAATTACAAAGTAGAAGCTTCCAGACATATTGCTCCTTCTGAAAGAGAACAGAATCACAGTCGAAAAGAACAAGTTGGACATTATCTCCATCCCACTCTCTTAAGGCAATATATTCTATGACTAAAGCATGTCTATGTCAGGTGCTTAAGAAATAAGAGAAACCGTGCTAGATCAGACCAAGGGTCCATCTAGTCCAGCTCTCTGTTCACACAGTGGCCAACCAGCTATCAACCAGGGACACACAAACAGGACACAGTGCAACAGCACCCTCCCACCCATGTTCCCCAGCAACTGGTGTATATAGGCTCACTGTAACTGATATTGGAAAACGTCTTTGAAATCTTCCCAGATGAGATTTTCTCACAAACTTACAGAGTTTCCTATATTGCTGAACTCTAAAGAGTTGGGAAATTTCCAGCCCCATGTAATCCTGCTCTCCCTTGCTCTCAATTCAAATGCCTTATGTGTTTTATCTTAGTAGACCTGGATAATTTGTAACATAGGATCAAGATGTATTAGGATACATATGACAGTGCCATACCGATTAGAAATGAAAATGATTTTCTTTGTCCTAAATTACTACAGAACAAATGACAATATAATAAGAAATCGAGATATCATCTTGAAAATCTGTCAGTTCCATAGAGGGAAGTAGTTTGACACTCACACTACAATTCCCATAATTTTACAAATGTATGTTTTTTCAGAACATTACCACAATCCCATTAAGCAATACAACGCCCATTGTGCTTCCTTGGTGAAGACAGTGTTCCCCCTCCCCCAGCAGCTGGTGCAAGCATGTTTTGGTTTTGTATAGTAATAAGGAAGGTGATCCCAGCCTTTTTTTTTTTTTTTACAGAGAACTTTGTGCTGCTTGCTGAGAAGACAGCCTTTTTTAACCCCTTTTTGTATTTTAATAGTTTATTTGTAGTTGCATTATTGTGCTGATTGTATTTTATATTTTTTCTGTATTACTTATGAATTTTGCTTCGAGATTGCTTTATGCTGTGAGAAGCGACAGTTGAATTTAATAAATAATAATGAAAATAATATTACTCTCAGTTGGAAGTCTCTACCAAGTTTTGTGTGTGTGTTTAATAAATTACTAAGGGTACAATCCCATGCATTTTTACACAGGAAAAAATCCTACAACTTCCAGCAGACTCCAGTCAGCTGACGGTTGAAGCGGCTTTGGTATGCTGCCCCAGCCAGCATACCATAGCCGCTCCAGTCAGCAGCTGTTATCCCATTCAGGAGAAGCAATATTTGCCACCCAATTCCCCCTTTACCAGAGTTAGCAAGAAAAACTCACCGCAGACCCGACGTCCCCAGAATCAACCTCTCCCTACCCAAAACATCCGGCGCGGCTTAATGTCGTCATAGCGTTAAAAAAAAAACACCCTATGCGGAAAGAGCACTGTCTCGGCTCATTAACGTGTTCTCGCGAGAGTTCCAACACAGCAACGCGCCTAGTGAGCGGTGGTAAGAGCAGCATCCGGCGCGCGACAGGAAGAGACGGTTAGCAGCCAGTGGCCGTTGGAGACTCGTCGTTCGGGGGCGGGGCCTGGAGTAGAGTGTTTTTGCAGTCAGCGAGACAACCTGCTTCTCTTCCAACTCAGTAGCGACCTTGAGTTCTGTTGCTGTTACTCGAGTCTGGTGTGTGGAGTTCTCTGTCCGTCTCGAAGTTTCCCCTCCTCTTTGTACAAAAGAGATTCCTGAGACGGGGGTGGGAGAGAACTAAGAAACGCCCCCCCCCCCCGGTTAGAGCTGCATGTGGGGTTCCCGAGGCCCCACGGGTGGTTAGTCAGGCCTCGTGAATTCCAAGCGTTCGTGCAACACGGAGAGAGGGGTGAAGCGGAGGTTGCCCAGAAAGCAGTCTGGAAGGTCTAGAAAACAGTTGTTGTAGGCTATTTTGATGGGCTATTTTTAAAATTGGGGATATGCTTTACTACTGCTCTTTTCTTTGTCGCCCCGCAGAGACAGGACTTATTATTACTAATATTAACTAATACGTAATAATAAAGCCTCTAAAATAAAGCCCCTGCCTGCCTGCTGGCTTGTTTGATTGTTTATTGATTTTATTCATACATAAAATCTAATCGACACCATATAAAGGCAATGAGGAGCAAACAGGACAATTCTGTTGTATTATTTATTAATATTTAAAACATTTTGTAAGAACAAAATGCATGAAGGGCACAATCCTATGTGTGTTTATACACACACACACACACACACGAGTCATACAACTCCCAGGATGGGAAGTGCTAAGTTGTAGGACTTTTTTCCCCTGTCTAAACATGTATATCGTTGTGCCCTAAGTGGGCTTGCAGGTAGGTACAGGTCTAAATAGTTAATAGAAACTTCCAACTCTTTTCTGACAACAGCGCCTCCTCCAGGACAAAAAGATGTAGTTTATTTCCCAGATTGCTGGACTAAATAGTCTTTTGGTTTTATCCAGTGGGGTATCACTGGATAGCTGTGGATTTTGGATATGCTATTTTGCATATCTTCATCTTTCATTTCAGGCCTTTATTATTTATTATATACTTTTTGTTAGTTTCTACTAAATAAGCTCTCAGTACGATTTAAAAGAATAATAGAGAATAAATGGTTTTAATTCTGTATGTATAATCATGCTAATCTAGAATCTCTCCCCATTAAAAAGCAAACATGTCCATTAACAAAAAGTTCTTCTAAAGAGCTCATTAGACAGCACAAACTTCAGTAAAGTGCCCTCCAATGGAATTTTGTCTTTAATTATGGTAATTCCACACTGATCCTTATTACAGTTAGCCCTTTGTGGAGCCTTTTCCCTAAAATTCTGTCTGTAATGATGAGAACATTTTTTAATTAGCATGTTTCCAGTTCTGTAACACTGCAGGTTTACTGATTTGGAATTTGACAATAGGTAACAGAAGAACAGTGATGTGATTTCTGTGTCTAAGGGAAAGTGTGTGTAGTTCCTCTGTAGAATAATGTTTTTGTAAATTGTGTGTTAATGCTCAATCTAAGCTATCTTGGCTCTCATGGGCTCAGTGGTAGATAGCCTCGTGTTTACCTCTCCCCTCTAAAACAAAATGCTTGCTCTTTTGCTGGAGGCTCAGTACCTCATACTGCTAAAATATCATTTAAGACTTTTTGCATCTGAACATCCAGGTTTGGTGTGGTGCCTAGCATATGAATTGAGTGTTGATGTCAAATACATTACTGTGGCATGTTGGTAAAAATTAAAATTTTATTTTTCCATATTTTCAGAGCTTCATGTCTTCTGCTGAATCTAAGGCTCTGTCACAAGATGAACTCCGGAAAAGACTCTATCAGACCTTTAAGAACCGAGGTGTTTTGGATGCCCTTAAGGTCTGATTTAAACTAGTTTAAAATCAGTGTAGCTTTAGTTCTGTATATTTGTAAAGTCTAGTATGGCAACGTTTTTAGTATTGTTAAAAAATAGACAACAAAAACCTGAAGTGGGTCTGAGTGTGCAAAAAATAATTGATGGAACATAGCAACTGCAAATTTTCATTCCTGATTCTAGACAGTCCATAACTACACACATCCTTACCAAGTATACACATTCCACTTATCATTGCATTCATGTAATGAAAAAATGGAAGTGTGAGATATTTAATGGTCATGTGTTTAAATCTGGAATAGATTCTGATTCTGTCAAAAGCTTTTCTAATGTTTCCAGTTACAAATCGGATTGGAAATTTAAGTTGATTTTACATTGAGAGAGTAAAGTGAAACAAATTCATGTCATTTAAATTAAAACTGACAGGTTCATTTCTCACCAACCTAACAGTAAATAGAGCTGGATTTTAAATTTTGCCTTTTGATAGATTGAGAGAGAGAGGGTGTTTGTGAGCTCATAGACGCAGCTCTCACCTTGATGGGGCAGGAGAAGTCTCCAACTTTGGATCCACGCATCTGAAATATCCTATTGCCCCTCAGCTTCTGTCTAGGGTCATAGGATTGCTCCCTCTTTTAGTCTTTCTAATAGTCTATCAGAAAGTTAGCAAGTCTTTCTGATAGTATGTCTTGAATGCCAAATAGAGCTGTGTGGTACAGTAGAGACTACTTTTGTTTACTTTCTTGAAATGGTACATTCTGTATTATGAACTGCTTTTGAAACATGAATTGAAAAAGCAACTTAGAATGTGTGAAATGCTGTTCATAAAAAGTAAGCAGAATTCTCACTTTTACCTTGGAGATCCCTACCTTGTGCTTCTTTAGATTGAACCCAAAGTCCTAGACACTTGCATCTAATTACTCAGCTATCAGCTCTGACTTTAGCAATTTCTGAATGCATTTTGAAACCATAAGATACCTTTACTGAAAATGCGCTGTCAAATCTAAAAGTCCCTTAGATTTACTGCTTGGCTGTTTGACTCAAACCTGAGCTTTAGGCAGTATATAATTTGATACTAGCGCAAATGTAAATTATGTTGCGCTAGCATAAGCAACTTGTGGTGCAACACCAATATCATTTGCTGGCCCAATGGTTTTACCTGGAAAACCCATTGCCCAGCAAATGCTGTTGGTGTTGTGCTAGAGGTAATTTATGCTAGCGCTAGTGTCAAATTGAATACTATCCATTATGTTCAGCTTAACTTTTCAAAGTCTTAAACTTTTCCATCTCATTTAATATTTGTACCCTGGTTTGCCTTTCAGAAAGAAGCCCAGGGTGACTAACAATAACATACTATTTTTCTTTTTGTCAGACACAGCTTCGAAACCAACTCATACATGAACTAATGAATCCGGTTTTAAGTGGAGAAATTCAGCCACAAGTCATTTCTAGTGAACGCAGTTCATTGATAATTGGTGCTTCTAACAGTCTGGTTGCAGATCACCTGCGTAGATGTGGCTATGAATATTCACTGTCTGTCTTCTATCCAGAAAGTGGATTAGAAAAGGATAAAGCAAGTATCTTCATATTCTGAAGGATGTGTGAAATTACATTTTGGAATTAAATAAATCCCTTTCATCCAAAATGCTGTCATTTTGTCTATGGTAGTCTTCAAACTTTTTCAGACTTGGGACCCATCTTTAGCCCAGGCATGCAGTTTGGGACTTGCTTCTTAATATATTGTTTTTACCATAGCTTTGTACGGTGTTAGCACTGCTTGTGAAACCCACCTTAGGTCAGACTGTGAATTAGTAGTGGGCTTCAACTCACCAGTTGAAGACCAATGTTCTATGGGCCAGTCTATTCAAGAGGGTCGCACTGGGGAGAGGAGAAGGGACAGGTGTGGTTTCTGATCCCACTGGGTGTGTTGGGAGGATGATCCTGCAGGCGAGCCCTCCAAGGGTTGGCTCCACCAGCCTTGCACCTTATCCCATTGGAGAGAAGATGCAGGGCATTCAGAGATGGCTCCTGGTAGAGAAGGCACGAGGCAGGCAAAACAATTTTGCTACATCTGGATCTTATCGGAGTAGTAGAGATGTGACGGTCCGGGAAAAAACTGAAAAAATTCAAAAAAACCCATTTTTTTCCCTTTTTTATGAAAATTTCAGTTTTTCCCGAAAAAAACTGAATGTTTTTCCTGAATGTTTCCATTTTTTTCTGGGCCTTCATATCTCTACGGAGAAGACAATCATGCAGCAAAATTGGGCCCCGGAAACTACGCTGGGAGGATCATGCTTCCAACATACCTGCCAGCTTCCACAGGAGTATGCAACTGAGCCAGCAGTTGGATTGCTCCTCCAGCTGCTTACCCAGTCCCACATGCTTCACTTGCACAGCAGCTTCCCCAATGGCCTTCCTGCCTGTACCCCTGCTGTGGATTTCTCCAGGGGGCCAAGGCTTGGAGGCCAAGGCCAAGTTCCATCCCTTGGAAGAATCCAATAAGGCGCCTCTGGCTGCATTAGGCCCATGGGCCCACCCGTTCTAGGTGGGGGTATGGGCAGTAAGAAGAGAAAGGAAGATGAGTTTATATGAAGGAGGACTGTCCCTTGTCTGATGGTAATGTCATCTATGGCAACACATCATTATCCTGTTTTTGTTTTATTGCCCTAACTCCATCATTTTTCTCTTTGGTGATGTGGATTATAAAATGTATAGTTAATGGTTAAGAGGTTTCTTTTCCTTCTTACAAAGGAGCTTACAGTGGAAGATCTACTGCAGCTCATTAGGATCAATCCCAAGACTGACCTTTATAAAACACTGGTAAAATAAAATCTTATTTTTAGAAAAAATATTTTTGTTAAGAGTTGAGTGAATAAGTTAATTTAGTTATCTTCTATTTACAGATTTCAGCTTCAAAAAACAACAGTACTAAAGGTAAGACTATAATGTACATAAAAAGTACTATCCAAAGAAACTACTCATTTACATATCTATTTTATTTAAAATATTCAATATCCTGCTTCATGGTTTAAAACAAATCTAGGGTGGCTTGCAATATATAGTAATAATAGTAAAAATGCAACTGTTATACAATAACAAATAAAACAGCAACATAAAAAATAGTTAGCATTCATTACATTTAAAAACAAAAGACCGTTTGACAACTGAATAAGTGGCCAGTGATTTCTTTTGACATTTTTCTGCAGCAAATACTGCTACTTAAGAGGCAAGCTGCTGTTTGTCCAATGTATTTGAAGAGATGAGTCAGTGTAACACAGCAGTAGCTATTGGTAAATGATGTATATAATTATACACTTTTTGAAATACTTTCTTTAGATTTGTTGAACTAACATTTCATTGGCAACGTTTTACTGTTGCAAAATATTTTGTTCTGCATTGAAAATGTAATTTGTTGCAGAAGAAATATCTAATTAATGGTATATTTCTAAGGCTTTCTTGTACAGATTTTAACGGAGTTAATAGAACATAGTCTCTGTAGGGAGAATTGTACCACAGAAACCCAGACAAGTCCAGCACCTATCAAAGAATCTCTTGGTAAGTGAAATTTTATAATTGGCTTATCTTCAGAAACTTTGTCAATTTATGTATTCAGCCTTAGTGAAGAGAGTACTCCGGTATTGACTATTTAGCTTAGTTTTTGGGTTGCCTCTGACATCACTGTTCATTGGTTGGAATACTTGTGCAAGAGTTTGTGTTCGAAGCACGCACAGAACTTTAATTTGTCTACTTCTTAGACACAGATATATTGTAATCCACATGTAAATGTGGATTTCTGTGCCCTTTTCTAATCAAAAGAAAACACTACAATGAGTTCTTGTAGTATTACAGTTTTCATCACAACACAGTTGTATGCTTTTGCTTTGAGAGAAAACAGTAGCATTGAAAATTGTGTTTTCTCTACAGACAGTTTCCAGGAAAGAAGGGTATGTTATTGGTTACAAGTGCAGGACAAATAGCAGAATTACTACTACCACCACCACCGCCTCCCAGCAAGAATACAAAGTAGACTAGCACACCACCCAGATTAGCCTCTGTCATGGTCCAACAAGCATCCCTACTGAACTAGGACTGCCCCATCCCATCTGCACCCCAGGAACTTTTCTTGTGTCAAGATAGGGAAACAAGTTGTTTTTCACCCATATCCCACCCACAAACACCCCACACTGAACAGGACAAGAAACATCTCAATGAGCAAGTGCAGAGAGAGCATAAGTGAATTGAGGTAATACAGTCCCAGTATCAGTGCAGAGAGGCCATTCACAGAATGAAGACTGGGATGGGATACAAGTACATGCTGGAGTACAGTTGCATCCATTTAAACTGGCACATAAATTTGGGCTCCCAATTTCCTGTTTTATTTGTGTTAGCTTTTCTCTCCGTTACTATTTTTACTATTTTCTACTTTTTAAGTAGAAGATATTTATGACTTGATGGAACATTGCTTTCTATATTTTACATAGATGAGAAAATGCAAATGATCGATGAACAATTTGCAGACATGTACTCTCAGCGTCACATATCTGAGTCTTTTCAAGTAAAACTTGCTGAATATAGAAAAGAAATAGAACAGCAGCTCCAAGCAGAAATGTCTCAAAAGGTGAGGGGAGATGGAAGAGGAGAAGTGACACTTACATTATTGTAATCTTATATGCCCATGGGATTTTGCATGTTGCCCTTTCTTGCTGTATAACAATGTACTTTATCCCCAAAGAAACAAAAACACAGCCAGATGTTGCAATTTGCATTATGGACAGTATTAATCATTCTATTAGGAGTGGGAGAAAGAGAAATAATATCATTTAGTAATGAATGTTTTCAGTGGTTGTATATGTGAGAAGGCATAAACAGAGAGGTGTTTAGACAGAGTGACCTAGTTGTCATGACACGACAGCCCATTGTGAGTTAATTTACTCTTGAGGAACTGCGGTGCATGCTGTCCACCATTATGAATATGAAACCTCTGACTGGGGGTTGTTGGATTGTCATGTCATGCGAACCTGGGCAGTGGGGATTACTTGAGGGCTGAACAACCCTTGCATAACCCATACCCAGCAGGATTTGCAAGACACGACAAACCCCAGTTGGGGGTTGCATATTCATAATGGCTTGGGTAGCCATATGAAAAGGAGGACAGGGCTCCTGTATCTTTAACAGTTGTATAGAAAAGGGAATTTCAGCAGGTGTCATTTGTATGCATTCAGCACTTGGTGAAATTCCCTCTTCATCACAACAGTTAAAGCTGCATGAGCCCTACCTAGTGTGACCAGATACTAAATGAGCCCTGTCCTACTTTTCATATGGTCACTGTAATAATGGCTGCCAGCATGCACCACAGCTCCTCGAGGGTAAATCAACCCGCGCTGGGTTGTGTTGTGCAAACTGGCCCGGTGTGTTCTACTGTGAAGGATTAACTAAAGCTCTGTGCAAGTTGCTTGCTGTCTTAAGAATCAAGATACACATCACACTGGAGATCCTTTATTGGATCTCTGGATATCCTGCTCTCCTAAAGGGTGCAGGAGGCAATGTGAATAATGGGTGTGCCATGAGGAGGAAAGAAGTAAACCCTTTTTCCCTGCGCTTTTTCACCATTGAAACACACACACACAGGACTTCTGGGAAAAGGAAAATATGTTAGGAGATCTGATCACAAACAACCTACATAATGTGTAGTTCGGTCCTTGGACCTTGTGGCAAATTATACAGGCTGGTAGTATACAAGAGGTATGTAAGAGTCTCCCTGTTGTCTTTAGCCTATGGATCTCCATCATCAATCACTATTGTCTCCGTTTCTTTGTTGGCAAGAAGAGGGAATAGCAGCAGGCATGGGTGTGTACAAGCATATATATTTGGGATGGTGGGATTCCTGGGGAACCCGGTTCTTGTTTTCAGTAAATTCCAACTATACATAGTGTCGATATTTCAAATGTGCCCTTCCTCCAGTGATTTTTCAACTACTTAAAAAGGGGGGGGGAATAAATATACATTTAATTTAATTTCAGTGTGATTTAAATTTAAATTTAAGAAGATGAGCAACCCATGTGAAACATAGGGAAAGGCAGAGTACTGAATTGCTGGCCAGTACAGCTGTTTAATTTATTGTGAAGATGAGGGGTAGACTGAATTGAACCATGATAGAAAAAGCAAGAGAAAAATCTTAGGCCTTTAGTCAGAGAACGGATTTGTTTATTTTCCCACATTGTTACTCTGGGGGACTTGCTATTGACTAGCAGTAGCCATTTGGATGTGATCTATTCTTTTGATTTGACAATCTTGACATTTACAATTTTGTTTTAAATTAACAGTTACATCACTTCAGAGAGGTTGAAATAGCCAAAATTAAAATGGATGAGAGAGCCCAGTCCCAGAAAGAGATTTCAGAGCTTCGTAGAGAGTTTGAAAAAGCTAACCAAGCCAAATCAGAAGCTCTGAACTCTCGAGAAAGAAATGCTATTGAGAGACTTCAGAAGCAACAAGAGGTAATTTTAAAAACTTGGAAGTAAATATAATGCTAATGATTTGCAGTATTCTTTGATGCAGGGTTGAGTGGATAGTTTAGTATTAAGAGCCATACTGGAAATGTATTGGAAGTGATTACGTATTTTGCCAACAAATTGTACAATCTGAGCCAGTAACTGACTTTGCATGGTGCTCCTCCACTACCACACAAGTATTGCTTGGGAGCCAGACATACCACAGATGTGTTTTATATAGATTTTTACAAAAAGAAAATCTGTCTGGTCTTATGATCATGTCCGCTTTAATTACTTCAATGACATTCCCATTGTGGTGTATCTGTGTGTTTGCTCCTAAATTGCAAGTGGTGCTGAGAAAACTGTATCATCCAATATTATGTTGAATTGAAAGTTTACAGAATGCTGTATTTGAAAAAGCGGAGAGACATTCTCCACACCCTACTCTTTTCCCCTTTTTTATTAGAGGTCAGTATTCATTAGTTTGATTAAATTTCTGGAACAGTTCTTATAACTGTTTTACCAAAGTTGTTTAACTACTGCCATATCTTCTAGCGGTAACTGGATTTATCAATAAACTGCTTTATAAATGTGAACTTACAGATGGTAGGAAGTTCAAGCATGAAAGCATCCCGGTGGTCCTACATGGAGCTACAGTCTGTTTGGAGTCCACTTGGTGTTGATCCTTCAGTGTACTAGCTTCCTTACCGTGGTATTCCTTGCCTGTTGATGTCAGGCAGGCACTGGGGTTTTGTTTTCAGCACCTGCTGAAGACATTTTTTTGTTTAAACAAGCCTTCCCTGATTGAACAGCCATAGTTTATTGGCATAGTGTGACTTTAAATGTTTTATTCTGTATTTCTTTTCTTTTCTTCTGTTTTTTATTGTTCACTCAGGAGTGGTAGAAAAGGAGTGGTATATAAATTGTATAAAATAAAGTAGCAAACACAGCCTGACTTTCTGAAATTTGTATGGAATTTGCTGCTATTGCTACTTTTTGAATGTAATACAAATTGATTTTTCTAATAGATTGATGCAAAGGAAATTTATCTACAAAGACAAAGTCTGCTGAAGGATATTGAAACAATAAGGGCCCGAGAGGTAGAATTGAAGCAAAGAACAGAAGCGTTTGAAGTGTGAGTTGCTAAACAGTATTCATATAACTATTTGGTTTGGAAAAACCTCCCTCTTTTGTTCTTCTACATGCAGTAGTTTGTATGAAACTGCATTCACTTTTATTCCAGTAGTTGCTGGATGCTGATGTTCTTCTCCATGGGCAGAGAGGGAAATCTGTTGGTAGAGGCCCTCCTTGTGCTGTGGCGGAAAGCTCTACCACTATTGCTGAATTGCCCCTGATGCTCTGCAGGTGGTACGGCTGTAAATGAAGTGTGCCAGTGGTGGTGGGGGGTATACCAGGGAAGGCTTTGTATACACTGGATGCAAAGCCCCCTCATTTCCCCAAACATCCCCAGAAAGGCTGAAAAGGTACACCAGTGCGAACTGGCATGCTAATTTCTTCCCCATCCATCTCATTAGTGAAGAAAAAAAATTAAGAGGGGAGAGAAGGATAGAAAATTCTCCTCTTCTCTCCCACACCCCCAATGGCTTTCTCAGTGTTTTATTTATTGATTTATTTCATTGATTGATTTGTACTCCACCTTTCTACCAAGAAAACGGTACTCAAGGTGGCTTGTTACTCCGTAAATGTTACGATACACTACAGAAGCTATGTTAACTGATTCCTGGCAGCAGGGTTATTCCCTGCTAGGGAGATTTCGGTATTTCTTCAAAAGGCTCGAACTTTAGAGGGAATCAGAAGCAGTCTTGGTCTGTGAAGTCATAAATTTTTCAGTCACTGAGTAGTATCTCAGACATTTAGGTTCTGGCAACAATTCATATTAATACTATTTTACTATTAGTTCTGTTGTATATACATCATTATATGTTTGTGGGGTTAATCTTATAATAGTTAAGAAATGATATTTCTGGTCTTTCAGTAATCTATAATTTATTAATTTCCTTTTGTCAGTTGAAGTTTACCTTCCTCTCTCCCTTTGCTGCAATATAACAATGAAGAAAAACCTACTGATTATCCAGAAGAGGGGGCTGGTGAGCCTTTGAAATAGAGGAATAAGCTTCATATTCCCTTATAATTCCTTTGCCTTCATCATTTGCAGTAGAGTTCTTAAGCAAGGATCACTCAAGATTTGCTGAATCAGTAGTTTATTCCTAAGAGTAGGTTGCCTTTTGAGGCCTAAAACATTTTCATCACAAGCCACCCAAATTATCTTCAGGGCTACGAAGCAATGCCTTTTGTAGGACAAAGGAGCTGACCTACTAGTGATTGCTATGGCATTCTTCAACATTAGTCTCCTTTTGCCGCCACCCTCTTCCCATTAAAATAAGTTGCCCTGGGACTGCAGACTCTTGCCTTATCCATCAGCCGGAGAACCAAGGGCCAGTGGAGGCTGCATCTCCTTATTTCTAGGAAGAACAATGGGGAGACCAACCTGGCCCCATACATTGGCCAGAAAAGCTTACTTCACCATATCCTATCAGAAATAACCTTGTAACTAAGAGTTTGTTTCCCCACCCCACACCCAGTCCCTTTTCCTTTTCCGTTACATTTCTAAAACTATAAGCCTAAGTTCAGGGACTGTCTTATTAACCTTTGTAAGGCACTCTTGGAGCCTTCTGTGGTGTAAGGGTAAGGCAAAAATGCTTTAAATTAGGAGTGAATGGATGAGTAGCACAGGTGTCAAGCAGCATGGAACTTGGAACTTGCCAGCATTTGTAGCCAGAGTGGGAAGATGTGGAATTGGTGATAATGGCCACTGGAAAAGGAAGTTGTAAGTTGTCAAGATGGGGGTGTAGTTGCTTTGGCACATGAGGGAATGGCTTTATGATGGATCGGTGCCAGTGGGAACGAGGCTATGATGGGAAGTTGGAAACTTGAAAGGACCTAGTGATTGGGAAGAGTAATGATGCTTGTAAAGTGATTTTGGCAAACAATGTATGGATGGAAGAGGTTGAATGATTTGGATAGGCAGGGGTATTTTTAGTAGCTAATGACTGTTCTTACTGTTACCGTTACTCCATCAAAACAAGTGATTTTGGGGATTATTGATGTGGTCAGTACGCTTCTGTTCAGTAGGAGCATTTGAGTTTGAACAATATGATCATAATATTAATCATGAAAAATTTGAATCCAGAGAATGGTCTGAGGATTCATGAAGTTGTTACACTGTAAAAGTTAAACAAAATTGTGTTGTCATGAGCTGCCCTAAGCCTCTTAAAGAAAAGAATGGGATATAGGTATGATAAATTATATTCATATATAAATGTAGTCTCAATTCTCTGAATGTGGAGCCATGTGTACCCAAAGCAGCATGATCCACACCTAAGTAATAGGTAGCAGCAGGCTTGGGGATCGTCAGGGTATGTGGAAGTACTACAAAACGTGAAGGGGGGATAAAACAAAACAGTTGAATGAGAGTGCTGACTGACTACAGGAGTGGGGATGGAATGGAATATTCTGGAAGAGGGCATGGCTGGAACTCTGAACAGGAGTATTCCACACTGCAACATTTTGTTGCCGGTGATATTCATTTCATCTAATAGTGAACTCAGATAGACAAGTGCTTATCAGTTTGGAAATGAAATAGTGTTAGCTAAAACTAAGTGAGTGATTTCTACATATTTGGGGGACTTCCTAGGTACGCAGGTGCTTGAAAATTAAAAGGAAGTTTCCTTTTTAAAAGTGTCTTAAGATGGCCTCTGAGCTTCCAGGGTTGAAGTTATAGAGCTAAGAACATTTTAGAGTAACACATCTCACTGTCTGGGGTCTTCCAGATTCACAATGAGTACCAAAGGCAGGACCTCTTATCTTTGCTGCTTCCTTTTGTTTGGAGTGGGAAAAACCTGTATTTCTGTAGGCAGGTCTCACATGCAGTAGGGATGAGAGAAAAAGGGTCTAAAGGAAGCAGACATTTGACAGACTGTATTAGTCTATAATTGAGAGCAGTTGAGGCCTAGAATGTTAGTTAAGGTGTTCGTTTAGAAAAAAATGGAAGAGGTGAATGGAAACCAGCCTGCTCATGCCCCCAACCACTTATAATATGAAAGAGGGGGTAATTAGAGTTGGGGTGGGATGTATGCCATGTAGTGTTTTATGGGGACATTCCTAATGATCGCAAAGATAAAAGGACACATTTTATCTTTCCCACTATCCTGCTTTGCCGCCACCTCTACATGGCAATAAATGGCTCAGATTTGCAACTGTTATCTAGCCTCAGATCTGAGCCGTCTAGTACATTATTAACTCAACAAGGGAAGGCTTTGGGGGCTCTGGAGCTGTCCTTTTTACTGCCCCCACACTCCCTGGCCTGAATAGCACTGCAAGGTTATTGTTAAAGGTTGGGTGGACCTTTGAACAAGAGCACTCCTAAGAGGTAGGGCTAGACTGTAACGTGATTTTGAAGGTCCCACTTTTAAGAATAATTATCTGTGCTTCTAATGCTTCTATTATCCAGCATTGTCCAATTATGATTGTTTACTGTGTATTTGCTTTTGTTTCTCCAGAGCTCAAAAACTTCAAGAATCAAAAAATAAAACTTTTGAAGATATGCTTCATTCTCGGGAGGTAGCCGTAAAGAATATTGAAGAGGTGTATGACCAGAAGCTAAAGAATGAACTCCTAAAGTAATTTATTTGCCAGACTCCTTCAGAGGATGCATAACACACACATAGATAAGCAGTCCCATTTTAAAGAGAAATGGCAAATACACTACATGAAGAAGAAGTAGAAATTTTATGGAGTATTTTTATATGCTAGTGTGATTGAAATTAGGGCCCTAGGTACTCTTGGGCTGCTGCTGTGAGCAAAAGAAGAGTAATGTAAGAACTCAGGTTATTGATGTTTCTTGTACATCCTTTTGGTAATGACCTGGGGCCCTGCTGGGGAGTGGGCACAATTTCTTAAGGATTCCGATTTTAAAACCTGTCAGTAGTGTTGTGATTGAAGGGATACAGTGCTGCCCAGGGTGAACAAAACACACTGGTTGGGGTTGGACATCACTTTAGCAGATTATGGGTTAATAATTAGGGCTGTGCACCACCTTGGGCCAAATCCCCAAAACCGATACGAGGAAGGCTGAGTTGGCCCGAGGTGCCCCAAAGCCGAAGCAGATTGGTACTGAAGCTTCAGGCGCCTCGGGCCACTTAGGAGCAGCGCTGGCCCCTCCCTCCCTCTGTCCCAGGAAAACCGGCACAAGGCCGGCCATGAGTCCATTGGACTCACCTCCCTCTCCCCGCTCACCTGCCGCCACATCACAGCTGCCCGCTGCACCGCCACCACGACCAGGAAATGTGGCATCCTCCTGGGAACCAGGTCGCAATTTCAAGATATTGCGGGATCTCTGTATTTTGTATATCTATGGCTGCAAACTACGGTGGCTGTAAAGGGAAAATGGCCCTTTGTGATTGCTGTAGTTTGCGGCCATAGATGTACTAAAACAGAGCCCCCGTGATACCTTGAAATCTCGGCCTGGCTCTCTTTCCTAATTGCAGTTGCGATGCAGTAGCGATGGGGTGATGGTGGCGGTGATGCAGTGGTGATAGTGGCGCAGCGGCAAGTAAGTGGGTAAGTCCCAGCGGCTGCAGCTCTGGGTTGGGGGGGCAAGGGAGCGGTGGGGGGGAGAGCAGCGAGTCGGGAGTCCAGTGGACTCCTGCCCAGCCTTGCAACCAGTTGCCTCAGGCCCTACGAATCTTGGCTTTGGTGCTGAGGCGAGGTGGTTAACCCCTGAAGCACCTCAAGTTGAATCGGGGCCATTTCAAGGGCTCCGAAATGGCCTCTGAGGCGAATTGGGAGGGCTGTGCACAGCCCTATTATTAAGTTACTGTTATCCCCCACATGATCATACAAGCTACTATGTGGAGCTTATTAAGCTACTGTGCATAATCTAATTCATCCCCCCACTTCTGTCCTGCTGCTGCGCAATTGCGCATCCCCCCCATAGACACTGCTGGGATAGATGATTTAAGGTGTTCCCAATTGCCCATTCCCCCTCATAGACACTGCTGGGATAGATGATTTAAGGTGTTCCCAATTGCCCATTCCCCCTCATAGACACTGCTGAAATAGCCCATGTAAGCTATTTCCCGTGAAGAATAGAACAGCCCGTGAAGAATAGAGCAGTGGCAGCAATCTGAACTGTTCTTGCCACGTAACTCTATAAGTGAGCAAATTAACCCACAGTGCCTGACAGATGTCATGATAGCCCATGGGTTAAATAACCCACTCTACAAACCATGGGTTATCGGGGTTATTTTGGCCAAATAAGCCATCGTGAATTAAACAATACCCAAGGGACGACACAATAACCCAAGATTGTTTAAATAAAATACTGTGGCATATTTATCCCATTGTGGTGTCTGAACCCAGTCACTGGCTACCTTCTCCCTGTCCCAAATTCGATTAACAAGCAACTGAAGTGGAATTCTAAGCATGGTTACTCAGAAGTAAATTTCATTAAGTTGAATGGGTATTATGCCATTTGTATGCTGCCACATAACATAGAGTTCTTCTTCGTGGTCTCTGTGCATCACACACTATGGGCTCGCGCCGGCGCCGAGCCTCATTCGGGAAAAAACTTCTATAGCCTAAACTCTTTTGGCGGGAAACCCCCCCCCCCCCACCGCCCTATCGCGTATGCTCGGGTTCCCGCTTACCTCAGTTTTTTTTCGACCGCCGTGCTGCTTGCCTCACGGGAGAACTTCGCTGGAGAACTGTTCGTATCTTCTCCTTTCTTTTCCTTGTTCTTGCTTAGACTCTTAGAGTAGTTTTTTTCCTTGCTTCTTCTTCTTCTACCGAAAAAAAAAATACTATCACTATCACTCTACTTTCTCTAAACTGAAGTTTAGTTTTAGTTCTATTCGTTTTAGTTATATTCGGCAGCAATGTCGCAGTCTGCTCTTTTCAAGACTTGCGCCTCCTGCCGCGCTAAGCTGACGCTGTCGGATGGACACTCACTGTGCCTCCTTTGTCTTTGAGAGACCCATATTGTGGAGACCTGCCCTCATTGCTTGGGGTTCTGCCATCAGACTTGTAAGAATGGAGCTGACAGATTGTGCTCCCTACTCTGGAGTAAGGCCCTGGAGGCGGTAGATGTTCCCGCTAGGCCAGCCCCACCTAAGATGGCGTCCGCTGTATCGCTGAGTACAGGCCCAGAAGGGACGCACCCGACCGCGGCGAACCAGTCCACCTCGGCCCATGGACCGAAGGCTAAGAAGCCCAAGCCATCGGCTCCCCCCGCAAAGGATATTCGTCAAAAGAAAAAGATGAAGGTGAAACATGCCGAAAAGCCCAAAAAGACCTCAAGGAGTGCCCAGAAGCCAAAATCTGACCCCGTGGTACCACGCTCCTCGGTACCGTCAGGACCTGCCTTGGTACCGACGCGATCTCTGGTACCGATGGCACGGCCTGCCCCGTCGGCGTCAATCTCCTTTCCGGTCACCGGACCACCTCCGTCTGCCTCCTTCTCGGCGTTGACGCAGCTCTCGATAACGAGCCGACGCCGCCCGTCAACAAACCCCTGCGAGGAATCGTGACACCCCCCCCTCGGCCGCTGCCAGCCACCGGTGAAGGGCACTGTCTCAGGCCAGATTCACCAAGATCGTTCTCGGATGAGAATGCGCCAGTTTCGGCGACACCGTCTCTGCGCTCGGTACCGTCTCCACCTACACACCATCGATACCGGTTGTGCTTCCCAACACCGGCACGGGCGTGGGATATATATTCCAACCAGTCAGCGCACTCCTGGGCATCCCATTCTGACAGAAGCAGAGCGGGTGCAGACGATCAGCATCGCGCCTATACTTTCAATCCCTACACTGGCAAACGGCTGAGAGATGTCGGGGTGTTCGTTCCACTGGTCCCGCCGAGAGCCCCACCATCGGCGACGGTATCGGTACCGCCACCTGAACCACCGGTACTGATTCCGCCTCTGTTTCCGACAAGAACTGTTGATATTCCGACACCGGCGTCCCCACAGTCGGTGGAGGATTACGAGTCCGACTCGTCCTCCGTTGTTTCAGCCCCGCCATCGGAGCCATCACCTGAGGCAGAAGTGGGAACCAGGAAACGAGCCTCCCCGTCCGTGGAAACAGGAACCTTCACGGAGCAGATGCTTCGGATGCCACAGTCCCTAGGCGTCGACCTCCAACAGCCTCCTGAGCAATGCATTGATTCCATATTCAATGTTATGTATACAGACTCGAATGCTTCTCTCGCCATCCCGATGATTCCAATGCTGTTACAGACCATCCAGGAGTCGTGGAAGAGTCCCTCCACCATGGGAGCAGTGACCAAGCGTCTGGACGCCCTCTACAAGGTCCAAGAAAAGGATGCCATCTTCCTTTTCACACACCCAAAGCCGAACTCAGTAATCGTGAAGCCTGCACAGGGCCGGTCAACTCGAACCCATTCGACACCAACAGACAAAGAGGGAAGGAAACTGGACTCCGTGGGTCGACGTATATACTCCTCCGCAGCACTCTCCATGAAGATTACGAATTACCAGGCCATGATGGCCAGATATCAACTGTTTTTGTGGGAGAAGATGGCCTCCCTCATCGCTTACTTACTGGATGATAAAAAAGAGTTAGCACAGGTCTTCCAGACTGAGGCCACACGATTGGCCAAGCAAGAGCTTACCACGTCCAGACACCAAATGGACAGCCTATCCAAGGCGATGATCGGAACAGTCTCGCTTCGGCGTCACGCGTGGCTGCGGTCTGCGGTTCTCCCACAGGAATCGAAAAATCGAATCGAGGATCTCCCCTTTGATGGAGAGGGTTTGTTCCACGCTACAACGGACACAGCAATGGACACAATACAAAAAGCGAAAACAACTGCAAAGAAGATGGGGTTTTACCCTTCTTCCACTTCGCAACCATTCCGCTCTGGTCGCTGGAACCGACAGCAGTCATACCAACCACGACACTTCGCTAACAGAACACAGCACTACCAACAGCAAGGGCCTCCGCCTTCTCTTCCACAAAAGAGGTCTTACCAGCCACCCAGGTTTCATCCTCAATGTAGCAGGCAGGACCAACCTCAAAAACAGCGCCTTTGACTGCTCCCAGGACCCCTTCCCTGCGATCCCACAGTTTGGCACCCGACTAGCGCAATTCTACCGCGCCTGGGAAGAAATCACTTCAGACAAATGGGTGTTAAACATTATAAGAAACGGATACCATATCGATTTTTTTTCTCGACCTCCCCCTGGTCGACCACAAGTCACCCCCCCATCCAGTGTACTGCTGAGGGAAGTAGCCAACTTTCTGCAAAAGGGAGCCATTACTCCTGTCCATAACTCAGAACTCTTAACGGGGTTTTATTCACGTTATTTTACTGTCCCAAAGCGAGATGGAGGCCTTCGCCCCATAATGGACCTCAGGAACCTCAATCACTTCATTACCACCAAAAAGTTCCGTATGATCACGCTAGCGACAGTGCTCCCCCTCCTGCGCAGGAACCGCTGGTTCACCCTCCTGGACCTCAAGGAAGCGTACTTCCATATCAGCATTTATCGGCCACATCAGAAGTTCCTGAGATTCACAATCGGACCCCATACTTACCAATTCACTGTCCTCCCTTTTGGTCTCAAAACAGCACCATGAGTGTTCACAAAGTGTATGAGTGCAGTCTGCGCTTCCCTAAGGACATCTGGGATAGAGATTTACCCATACCCGGACGACTGGTTGATTGTCTCCCCCTCCAGAGCCAGGGTGGAAAGGGATGTCAGGACGACAAAGCGGTTGCTAAACAAGCTAGGACTACTAATAAACATGGACAAGTCCATATTCGTGCCAACACAAAGCATACAGTTCATCGTGGTCCTCCTCGACTCCCCACAAGGAAAGGCCTTTCTCCCATGGGATCGAGCCATTGCGACACAGACCCTCGGTCTGAAGGTCATGCAATCCGAACAGCTAATGGCTCTGCGACTACTGAAGCTGCTGGGTCTCATGGCCTCGTCGGTCTATGTGGTCAGATGGGCGCACATGCGCATGAGAACTGTGCAGCAATTCCTGCTAGCCCACTACACCCCGACCGACAATCCACGATCAATCAAGTTGTATCTACCCAGCGAGCTGCGAACCGACATTGCGTGGTGGACCGACTTACGCAGCCTAAGGGACTTGGTCGAATGCCTCAACTTTTGCTGCACACTACAACCTGGATGTTAGAGCCAGAAAAGACTCGTCCTTTGGTCGTGCTGTGCTCTCCGTGATTCTTCAGTGATGGGCAGCGGGCCGACCCACCTCCGGTAAGTGATTGCTGATTAATCGCCCATAGTGTGTGATGCACAGAGACCACGAAGAAGAAATGCAGGTTGCTTAACCTGTAACTGTAGTTCTTCGAGTGGTCATCTGTGCATTCACACAACCCTCCCACCGTCCCCTCTTGGCCTCGCTGTTTATGCCAGGTCATAGAGAGTACTATTGCGCATGCAGACTATAGATTTTTTTTCTGTGTCTTTACTTATTATTTGGTTTATCTCGTTCGCGAGGCAATTACGATCTCATAGAACTGAGGTAAGCGGGAACCCGAGCATGCGCGATAGGGCGGTGGGGGGAGGGGTTTCTGCCAAAAGAGACTAGGCTATAGAAGTTTTTTCCCAAATGAGGCTCGACGCCGCTGCGAGCCCATAGTGTGTGAATGCACAGATGACCACTCGAAGAACTACGGTTACAGGTAAGCAACCTGCATTTCTCTGGGCATCTGAGAATAAATTTGAAAATTATTTAAATGTATAAGTCCTGAAACCATAAAATCAAACACAGCCTAAATGCAGCACAGAAAGCAAAACTTACAGCAGTGCAAAGTTAAAACACATATTTTAAAACTAAGAGGCCTAAACTACATGACTTATTTGAAAGTGCTGGCTGAGTCTTCAGCCGGCACCAGAAAGACTACAAAAATCCTGCCAGGTGACGATCACCTTATTAAGGAGATAGCATTGTAGCTTTAAAGATGGGTTCTCCCTCTGGTTTGCATCCAAAGTTACAGTGCAATTTGTCATTGAGGAGGCTCTCTCTTTAGCAAGAGAGCCAAATTGACGGTGTTCAGTTGAAATAATCGTTCAGACATCTGTTAAACCTAAACATCCCTCGATACGTCTGGGATAAAATCATTTTAAAAAACTTTTTGGTTCTGATATATTACTGCAATAGAAAACGCTACATCTGATAAAATTTTGAAGATTTTTTTTAATAAGGATGGGCTGTTGCATTTATATGTTGTAAGTTGTTACACTTAAGAGAAACTCTGTGCTTTTATCTTTAAAAGGGCTCCTTTGTTGAGATGTTGATAGATTTGTTTGCATTGATTTATTTGCACTGATTGAACGGTTAAGTCAGGTAGTTAATCAATTGAGGCTGCAATCTTATACCCATTTACCTGGGGGTAGGCCTAATTAAAATCAATGGGGCTGACTTTTCAATAGATATCTGTAGGATTGTGTTGTAGAAGTATTTAATCAGTTGACAGCACTTTGTAATTTTTATTCCTAGGTATCAACTTGAACTAAAGGAAGAATATATAGCCAGAACCAAGAAAATGACTGAAGATGAGAGAAAGCATAAAGGTAACCTATGTTTTTTAACCTGTTTTTTTAATCGACTTATGTGCATTTGTTCACATTATATGTAATATAGAACTTTTTCTGTTTCCAATCAGAGAAAGCTATGCTTTTGCATGAAGAAAGCATTTCTCTTAATTCAAAAAAGCAAGAATTCAAACAAGCTGTATACCGTGCAAAAGAGCTTGAGGTAATTAAAATTAAGATGTATATGTTGAAGTGATGTATTCCACTGCATTAACGATTTAGAGAATAAACGTAATCACTTTTGGAGTACATATGTATTCTCTCAAATGTCTAATCTTGTTTCTACCATGCTATTTATTTCCAGGTGGAAATAGATTCAGTTAAGGCTCAAGTGTTATTATCAAGCAAGCAGAATCAGTTGTTGACGGAAAAACTGAAAGAAGTCTCGGATTATTCCACCCTTAAAGAGGAGAAAATGGAATTTCAAGTGCAGAATAAGCTGTTTAAACAGCAATTGGAGGAAGCGCACAATGAAAACCTACAACTCAGAGACAGTTAGTGTGAATCTAACATTCTTTTTGGGAATTTATCAGCAAGGATTTGCAAAGATAATGTTTTAGAGATGTGGTAGCACTTGATAGAAGTGCTACTACATCTCTGAAACATCAACTTTGCATATTATACACGCAAGAAGATAGGTATATGATAAACATATTTGCTTTGCTTTTGCACTGCTTCAGGAAGTAATTGGTAAATTCAAAACCACCTCTTTGAAGTGCAACTAGTTTTGTTATGAGAGAAATGTGAGTGTTTTTGTAGAACTGTCACTGCTACCTATTGGATAGTAACAATGACATCATAATGAATTTTTTAAAAAAATGTTTGAGAAAGATTGAATGCATAGCCATTTTACCACATGTAGCCTTTTTTAAAAATGGCTGTTCCTATTGCATTTTAAGCTATTTTAAGAATCATTTCATTTCCCACAACTTTTGGATGTACTGAAGGGGGAGTCACTTGTTTAAAAAATGAATTAAGGAAATAGGATTTCAAGTGCTGCAAGGTTATTGCCACTTTGAACAAGTCTTCCCCACTATTACATTTGAGTGTTGGTCACACTGCTGTGGCAGGATTGAAGCTAAAGTCATCATGTATCTAAACGTTTTGCTGCTATTGCTTCAAATTAAAAACGCTGCACATTGAAGTTTACCAAAGTCATATATATCAAAGTCATTTCATGTAGATCAGGGGTGGACAACCACGGGAAGGGCCCATTTTCACCCACACACCCTGGACTCCACCTCCATGGGCCACACTGGGAGGGGCGAAAATAATTTTTAAAAAGCTTTGGTTTGCTATCAAAATTTGGTGACATAGTGCCAGCAACACTAAAAAGGATAAGGTTAGCTTGCAATGAAGCTAAATTTATTCCATTCAGTGGTCTGTAGCTGCTACAGCGTGCCATTAGTGTGTGTGTGTGTAGGGGGCCACATGTAGCCCATGGGCCACAAGTTGCTCACCCCAAACGTAGGGAGAATTCAGTTTGAGAGGCAGACACCATGAATTGTTGCCATGCTTCCTCAAGACACATATCTTTATACTAGTCTGCAGTTTACTTTTCTGTGTTTGGGGAATAAATTACTTTGGAACACACATTACTGGGGCGGGGGTGGTGGAGGTGGGGACGACTACTGTTAGTAGAGAAGCCTATTTGCTTTGCAGTCCCAGCTGTATTCTGATGGAGGACAAGTTGCTGTAGGTCCAGTAAAACTGATCCAGAATCTAGCACGTTTTGCCAAATACACAGGAGCACAGAATGGGTAATTTTAGGAACCGTCTTAAGTGGCAGAAAGCCTTCGTAAGGTATCTGGGAGGGATTAGCAGAAACTAAATCAGAGGCGTTTGCAGAAAAGAGTTTATTGATAAAGTAAAATAAAAGGTAAATTGCAGGTAAATTGAAATGTCTTGGAGGGGATGTAGAGATGAAGCAGCAGCAAATCAAACAGCTTCAATGTTTTATGACATGTCAGGGTACAGAGGGAGGGAATTCTGTATAGAATTCAGGGCCCCAAAACCATTTATAACAACCTTCCCCAACCTGTTCCCCTCCAGATGTTTTCAACTACAATGTCTTGCATTCCTGACTATTGGTCTTGCTGGCTGAGGCTGATGGGAGCTGAAGTCCAAAACATCTGTAGGACACCAAGTTGGGAAAAGCTGATTTATAGTCTCAAAAAACCCAAAGTCAGGTTGACATGTGAAAGGAGGATTTCCAAGTAAACAAAAGGGGAGGGGGTGACTGTTTCTCCTTTTCTGAATAGAAAATTTCTTGACTCCGTGTATGTGTTTTTTGGTGCTAGTTAGAAGGTCACACTGTAGCAGAACATGTATGGTAGTGTGTAGAATTGATGAGAATTTATTGTATCTTGTAGGTGTGACTAGTATAACTATGAGTAATGGAATATAGTCTTGGAAATGAAGAAAAGCTACCACGAATGGGTTGGTCAAGTGCTGAAAGGAGCACATAGCTTAACTTAGCTGGGATACCTTCATGTAGTTGTTACTGGTATCAGTGACAGACCTGGTTACAATGAGAAAATGGGAATAGTGGTATGACCAGTTCCAAAACTAAGGATGAGCTCATCGGCATCATGGGGTTTATAAAAGGTCATTGTTTGATCAGTTTGGGGAGAGACAACCTGAGAAACCCGCCATATGTGCTTAGGTTGGCTTCACCCACCTTCCATTTAGGTAAATACGAAACTTTGATATTGACTATTAGATTGAGAGGAACCTTGGTTAACAATATGCTTGCTACTACATTCTTTTCATGATTATAACTTGTACATCTTCAGGAATGTTTGTGATTGCCTCATCTTAGCTAAAGCTTGTTATTCTCTTAGACTATTTGAGCAATAAATATAAATTCTTTAATACCACATTTGTGCTCTGGCTTGAAAGAAATTTCAGAGTCCATTACCCATACATGAATTCTTGAAGCCCAAAACATTTGGTAAAGATTTGTAAATCCATCACTGAGTGGGTTCTGTCCTTTAAAACTGTTGTATTCTCTCTTGATCTAGTGAATCTCAGATACACTTGTTCAAGTTTGGGAAATAAGGTAGTCGGATAGAGCAAGAAATAGTTACTCATCTCAACACAACAATGCAGGAATCCTGATAGCCAATTAATAGGGTTAGGGGAAGTTTTGGCTCTTGTGCATTCAAGAACTCCTGGGTCTAAGGCAATCTTGTTCATGTGTTGTTAGTAAATGTGAGCTTTCTTTCAAAGTATTTTAAATGAGCAAGATGTACATTTATGGTGAGTATAGCATATGTGTTTTGCTGATTATGTTGAAATGACTGTGGTTTAAAAAGTCATTTAAAATAACCTCAGTTAGCTTTTTTTATATGCTCTCATAATACGCAACATCTGAGTTGCATCAGCCAATGTGTATATATGATGTAGTTGATTTTTATGCCCCAAAGGTCAAGGATGACCAACACCATGGAACAGTGACTCCTAAGCCTTTTCAAAGGGGAACTACTAATGGAAGTTCCATTAGTAGGAGTCAACAATTTGTGTCCCTCCTGTTGTTTCAGTCTACAACTCTTCATCAGCCCTAGCCAGCATAGCCAATGGTGAAGGATCATGGGAGTTATAGGCCAAAATATTTGGAGTTGCCCCACTGCTGGCCTACCTGCATTCTGCCCTGTTACTCCTCTCCATAAGATTGTCCCTCTCAGTTGGTTTAATAGGCTGTATTGTCCCCAATACCCATGCTGAATCATGTAGCCCACATGATTTTTTTTGTGATTGCTTAATGGAGACTTGCCTATCATCATTTTAATTTGTATGCTGCTTTTCTATAAAATGTGCACAAAGCTGGTTACATCACAAGAGCAATACAAAAACAGACATGTATACCAATAGATTAATTGCAATAGTACATCATTGCAATAATAAACACCCCAAATTGTTTAATTCACTAATCCATCATTATAACATTTTAAATTCGTTACAGATAGGCAATATCAACCATTACATTACAATATCACTTGTTACTAATTATCAGTAAAGTGTAATCCAGAGCCAAATACACTAAGCCTTTTTAAACGCAGCACAACATGCAAACAGCTACCCCAAAAGTACCAAGAAAGAAATGGCAGCCATATTTCTTACCACCTACAGCAGTTGATTCATGTTTTGTTAATCCCTGCTTGATACTGAGAGGTTCATTGCCTGACTCCCAATAGAGAGTTTTAAGAAGCCATACATACTATTTGAATTTTAGCAGCACAAGAGTTCAGATGTATGTTTTATAGAATATATGTTTATTAACCATATGTTAGACTTAAATATCATAGTAATATTCAATTTTAATAAAGAATTTACAATCCTCTGTGTTTCTATTTATAGAATTAAGTCGGCCATCATCTGAATATGTGATCCTTCAAGCAGAATTGAAAAGAGTAGATCATGCTAGAAAGCTTGAACATGAGGAATCTGAAACTCAAAAGCAGTTCTTGGAAAAACAGTTACAAAATGAGGTAAATTACATCGTTTTGTAGACTTACACTAATCTTTGTATCGACCCTTGTCAAAGAAGCTTTTACTCAGAATAGTTTTTCTAGTGTGGAAAATAAGAAAATATAATTTTAGCATACAGATTGTGTGTATGTTGTATGTTTTTGCTGTTTTAATTTTTGTAAATTGGGTTATGGGGCGGTATACAAATGTAATAAATAAATACATTTTCTACAGCATTTTCCTCAGTCTGAATTATTAAATGCTAAAAAAAATTTTACAAAAAAAATCTCTCATTCAACAAAGGAAGTGCAGAACCTCTGTGTGGAACATGCTTGAGGATGTGGGCAACTGAGGGCAAGGAGTGGGGGAGTCTGCATTCATGGACATATCCTGTGTTAGTCCTACTTGGAGTAGACCCACTGAAATGAATGGGACTTAAGTTAGTCATGAATTAAGTGCCAATCATTTCAGTAAGTCTACTCTAAGTAGGACTAACATTAGGTACAACCCTTCATCAGGTTGGGGAATGGCACTTAAAAATCAACAGTGCTGATTAACTTGGGCAGCTATATACAGATAGCCATATGAAGACAGTACACAACTGCAACCTTCTGGGTTAGGGCCATTGTTTAGTTTGCCTAAACTTTTTTTAATATATAAAGGCTAGAAAATAATAATGTAGATCAAATTTGTTAATCGTTAAGGTGCCACAAGACTTTTTGTTGTGTTTGTTGCAATAGACTAACAAGGCTGTGCCTCTAGAAAATGTAGATCGGGTACCTGTTACATAAATGAAGAACTCTTTTGAATTTGAAAGCCATTTTTTCTTTGAATCTCCTTAGGTTGATCATTGTGTAGAATTAAAGTCCCAGCTATCAGAATGTGAAAATACTATAAGGAAGTTTAATGTACAAATGGAAGACCTGAAGTTACAACTGAAGCAAACACAGACAGGTTTGACAATTCCCCCATTTCATTCCCCACTTTTAACCTAACTCTGTCCAGGATCAAGCTTTATGGAAATCTTATTTAAGCATCCATTTCCATGAATTAATACACATCTAATATATGTATCTACTGTTTTTTCATGAATTTTCTGCAGACGTCTGGTACCTGATATTGTGAAAAACTTCATTTAAACTATTTTAACTTTTATTTTAACTATACTTTGTTTCTTCCTGACTACTAGCCATCTGACTTTAATTTTCATATCCTCCCACCTTTATACCTTTCTGTCCCTGACTTGTACAGAAATTGTCAGAGTTGTTTGAAAAACTGAAATAGAGTAAGTTCAATAGAAATGTGGGCTTCTGTGTTACAGGATTTTGTAAACGTTTAGCTGCTGGGCAGTATAAAAATGTAATAATTGAAAAAAATGAAAAAAATGAAGCTTGTTTGCTTTGAAAAGGCAGCCTTCCCCACTCTGGTGCCTTCCAAATATTTTGGACTAGAACTCTCATCAGGGCATAATCCACCAAAAACTGCTTCTGAGCATTCTGAATTTGTTTTCATTGGGTCTTGGTAATGGGTTTCCTATTAATGGATTTAGAATTGCTCCATAGGGAATATAGGGTGGGTCCTAACAACTACTGGCAGAATAGGATTTTTCCAGTTCCTTCTCTCTGTGCCAACCCTGCATCCCTTCCCCTGAAAGGCTAATCCTGAAAGTTTCTTAGGAACTATGTGGAATACAATGAGGGAGGGGAAAAAATGAAAAGAAGGACCATCCCCTTGTGCAAATGGAAGTGTCTTTTGCTGGTGCATGCAGCCGTTTGGATCCAATCCTGCTCTGTGAGAGTGAGCTTAAAAATCAGCTTAATTTTAATATTTTCTGCTGATCTTGTTTGATCACACTGGCTTGAAATAAGTTTGAATTCTTTGCTACATGATGAAAACATATTTGGATTTGCATGCTAATCATAAGAGCAAATCAAAATTGATAATCATAACTCTTCTTAAATTGTTTTCTTTATCTCTATATGAAATTCCTAACTATCTAGCACTAGAGAACGAAGTGTATCGGAATCCTAAGCCCTCTTTGGTTGATCGTTCTGTCATTGACTTGATTGGTGACAAGACTGTACCTCATGATATTTATATAGACGGTGCTTTCTTGAAAACTCGCCCCATGGCTAATATTGTTGGAATGGAAAATGCCACAAATCTCGGTCATCACCATCACATCCTGAGATCCAGTGCTTCACCAGATTCTGATTTAGAATTTGTAGCTAATACGAAGGTTAGGATAAAAGAATTGGAGAGTGAAGCTGAATATTTAGAAGAGGCCTACAGGAAGTACCAGTACAGAGTCATTCAAAGCACAGTTGGCCCAGCAAAGGCCCCATCTGCTTCACCTTTGCCAAGTAACTTTACTGTAGCATCTCGCCAAAGATTTTGCCTTGCACAGGATGATCTGGGCCCCCAGGAATTTCCCCTTCGCTGTCAAAAAACTAAAAGCTATAACTGGACACCAAGAAATGGGGATCACTTGAAAGATCATTTGACACCACCCCACAAAAAAGCTTCTTCTTCCAGGCGTCTGTCTTCAACTCCTGTTTCCAAAACAAGGCGAAATGTTCGTAGCAAGTTATTTTCTGAAGGTAAGTGATTTGATACTCCTCAACTATGAGAGGATGATGATGATAATTTGCTTTGTGTGAGTAACAGGAGTTACTTATATTGGAGTTTGGAGCCATGATGGACTAGTATTCCCCTGCTTTAATTGAAATGGTATTTCTAACCTCCAGTACTGCATGCCATGTCTGTGAAACTGCTAGTCTTTTTGCATGCTCGTCTCCCTCTAACAGTTGTATTCAGACACAGTTCACTCTGATTAAACATTTCCTTGCTCCTATTTAATAGAGAGTTGAACATAAATTTGAAGTTAAGCAGGAGTAGTACTATGAAAAAACAATTTCACAATAGATTATTCTCCCAAGGCAGTTTACAGTAGTCAATAAAATAACAAAATAAGTTGATGCAAAACATCATTAAAATGTTTAAAATATAATACGATCACTGTGGGAATATATGCAGGAAATGTTAACAGGCTTTGGTCAACACATGCCCTTTAAAGATGGGATTGTACTCTTGATCTATTACTTGATCTGTTGATGGATGTGTGTTGTGTAATGTGATCAGATTCCCTAACTCCTACAAGCATTCTTCTTGCTTCTTTCTGCACTACTAGAAGCTTCCCCACAATAGTCCCACATACACGCATTACAGTAAACCAGCCTGGATCTAATTAATGCATCTGTCGCTGAGGTGAACTTTGGCTTTTTTAGATAAAGCAACAGTTGGCAAACTAGCCAAAGCTGGTAAAAAGCCCTCTTGGCCATTGATGATACCTGCAGCTCCATAGAGATAGATGAGTATGGGAATACATTCAAACTGCATATTTAGCCGTTTAGGGAAAGTGCAAACCCACCCAGGACAGCATCCAGTTCAGCAGATATCCTGAACATCTCCATTTTGTCTGGATTAAGCTTCAGCTTGTTTGTCCTCATCCATTCCAAAACTGCTCCCCAGACACTGTTCAGGGTTTCCACCAGTTACTTGATAACAGAAGGTGGAAAAGAGAGGTAGAGCTGTGTGTCAATCTGCATACTGAACCCAAACCTCTGAATGACTTAACACAGCAGTTTCATGTAGTTGTTAAAAAGCATGGGGGGAAAGATAGAACCTTGAGGCACCCTAAAGGCCATGGGTGGAATAGAAGTCCTGCAGAACCACCCTCTGCATTCTACCCTCCAAGTAGGACTGGAGCCATTGCATCACAATGCCCCCAAGTTGCAGAGATGATCCCGAAGGATATCATAGTTAACATTATAAAAAGCTGCTGAGAGGTCCAGGAGAACCACCAGGGTCAGACTTCCCTGACCATTTCCCGATGCAAGTAATCCATCAAGGCTACCAAGGCAGTTCATCCCAAACCCAGCTTGAAAGCTAAATTGGAATGTATCTAAATAATCAATGTCTTCCAAGATTGCCTGACCTGACAATCTACTCACTCCAAGACCTTGCTTAGAAATGGCAGATTAGAACTTGGGCAATAGTATTCCAAAGACGTGGATTTAAATACGGCTTTTTCAAAAGTGAACTGATTATTGCCTCCTTCAAAACTATCCCTTAGTAAAATGTTTTCCACAGCTGACACCCATAATGATAACCCAGCCCTGACTGATTTCAAAAGCCAGGATCGGCAAAGATCCAAAGAGTAGGTGGTTGGTCTCATCCCTCCAAATAGCAGATGGTTAAACTCATCCCTCCAAATAGCTTCTCCAACACCCTCAGGCTGCTCAGGTTTTAAGGTATCCATAAGAGAAGGTCCAGACTGTGTCTTGGCTCTATCCATCTACAATTCTGTTAGAGTTATTGCATATAAATTGTAGTGGTTACAAATGATTTTATCAACAAAATGTAAGGCAAACTGCTCACAACGTTTAACGGTTCAACCTGATGATCTACTGGCCTGCATTAAATAGACAGCTAACCACCCGAAAAAGCTCTGTGGGCCACCATTGAGCAGATGCAGTGGTCAGAGAAATATGCTTTTTTCACTGTCATCACTGCCACTGTGACCTGCGTTCAGTCATATTTGTCCTCAGTTTTCTGCCATCTATGCACTAGATGTTAATCTTGTGGTTTTTACATCCTTAACTCCATGGAATATCATGGAGCAGAGATAATTCTATGGCTTGGTGATGATACTTTGGAGCAATTGTGTCTATAGCCTAGGCCATTCCTGGTTCCAAGAAGCTATTCTACTTTTCTCTTTGGTGTGTTTATCCTTGAAGTGCTGGCACTGCCTTTTTTCGATTCCACAAGTCTCCCTTCTTTGTCCACAGGCCAAGTTTCAGAATGTTGTACAACGAACACTTTTAGTCACAACTTCATTTAGAGAAGGCACACTCTCTTATTTTCAGGGAAATCAGATTCTCCTAATTACTTATAAGAGTTGGAGGTTATACAGCACCCCAATAATTCTGAATGATTTATTTTAGCAGGTACTGTAATCATACTTTAAAAAAGAATTCTGGCTTCATTGCACATTTTATCACCATTAATATTTGAAAATTATACTCCTAGTTTGTGTAGAAAATTGGAAGGCATTAAGGACTCATTGCACATTAAAGTTCATGAATATCATCATGTAATGTGGTAGGTATCAAGTGTTTTGTAACTTATGGTAGCTGATCAAGCACAATTGCATGAGAAAAAGTGGTTACCTTCTCTTCTGCAGATACAACTGCCGCATCCCTTGCACCTCCCCTTGTGAATGTTGACCAGCCTCTCTCTCCGATTCTGAGAACAGGCAACCAATCATCTCCTGAATCTGCTTCTAATATATCAGCTTCGTCTTCCCCAGTCCCCAGTGAACAAAAGTTAAGGTATTTTTTAAATAAGGTATTTTTTAAATATGTGGTGGTGGCAAAAGACCTTCAGCTTTGCAATGACCCATTTTCTGGTACGCTTAATCAAAGGTTCTTCCAAGACATAGTTTGTCTACAGGTACCTTAGTAGTCATACTGAGTCATTTTGTTTGGGTACTGAGTTTTAGTATACATTACACTCAGAAACATGGGGAGATAAAAAACTTTCTCTAGTACAAATGTTACTGAATGGCAACACCTTTTTTTGCCCTTCCCATCTTGTGGCTTTTTCCTCTGCCACCAAGCGGAAATCTTTTCCCTCTCCTCTGACTATCTTCATCAAACCAGCCTTAAAATGTTCTGGGTCTCAAGTATCTACTTTAGGTAGTGTGTGTGTGTGTATGTATGTTGCTGGGATTGGCTATTAGATGTGGGGTGGGTTCCAAATAATAAAGTTTAAAATTTGACTGAAGAAAAATGTTAATAGGAAACATTTTAAAACTTGGATGGATATACACACACCACACAAAGAAACATATGAACAATAGGATAAGAAAACAACTAGTGATCCAGCTAACACATCTAGCTAACCTAAGTAGACTATGTCTCTATTTTATCCAGGTGCCTTATCTAAGCATATCTTACTGCCATGGTCCAACTCTCTCAAACAGTTCATCAGTTCCAGCAATTCAGACTCTTTCTTTTGTTTAGAACTCTCCACACAATCAGGGAAATAAGCTACTGTGCATAGCTTATTTTCCCGCCCTTGCCTCTCCTTCATGCAGAGTCCTCCCACTCGTCTGGGATGGCATCCTAGCTTCCTTTGCACTGGATACCACTTCCCGCCAACCACAGCATCGTATTCCTCTGTCCAATCAGCTTCTCCTAGTAAGCTGTCAAAACCCTGTGTGACTACAAACCAAGGAGCGAAAACCCTGCGCGCATCAAAAAGAGGATTGTGCAAATAAAGCCTTGAAGGGTTGTAAGATCGGAACAAAACTTCATACACTGCTTCCCCTAGAAGGGAGGCAACTGATGTTCCATCAAAACTCTCCACAATGACACCTGGAGGAGCAGAAAGCCCATTAATTTTGCTTTCCACTTATAGAGCCATACCACTACTTCACAGTAGCACGGTTCACTCATTTCCTATTTCGCAGTTTTGCACTTTGGGTATAGGACAATTGGCACTATGTGATACTGCTCTTTTTGTTTTTGTTTTGCACTACATGAGTCAGTAGCGCCCTTTCGCTGTTTCAGGGGCATTTCAGAGCTTCTGTCATTGGCTATTTGTAAGTGGCAGCTGAGCAGATCTCAGAAACCGAGATCTGGGAAGAAGAGAGGGAGATGTCTCAATCAACATGAAGTAGACAGTTGTGTGACCACTCCTTAAGAAACCATCTTTGGAGTTGGACTGTCATAATAACTATTTCCCAGTCATGAATTTAACCTTTTGGGGCAAAGTGCTGAATAGGGGGTAGCAGTTAAACTCCGCCACTCCTGGATGTAAATGACTATCTGAACCAATTTTAGTCTGGCTTCAGGCCTGTTTTAGACATGGCAACAGCCTTGGTCATCCTGGAGTGAAGTGTTATCCATATGCTGTTGACATCTAGCTTTTTTTTCTTGTCATTTGAGTCAGGTAAAGTTGTACAAATGCTGAACAATTATTCAGTTATGGGCTGGACAGTGCTGGGCAACATGTAGCCTGTGGTGTAGTTTTGCAGCTCCCACTTGGTTCCCTGCCTTCATGGTGTAGCCCCCACCCTGGTTGTGCTGATGGATTCCCTGTGTGTCTTGTTTCCCAGCAGAATTGTTGGTTCTGCAGAGAAACTGGATGCACGAGGATCACATGCCCTGTTTCTATGCAGAATTGTGTTCCCCACAACATTCTGCAGTCTTAAGATCTTCTGCTGCGACTCTACTCCAAATGCCTTTCTTATTGGAAATGCACTTGGAAATATATTTGGGCTCTGTTAGATCAAGGGAAAACAAATAGCCTTGATACTGATAAAGTTTTCTTGATGCAACTTTCATTTACTGCAGGCATCTTCTCCAGATCTGCCTGAGGACTACTGGCTTTAGACTCTAGGATGTTTTCTAAATTAAATGTAATTGCTTTTCTTATCTCCTGCTTTTTAGTCTTCATCAAGAGCAAGATGAAAATCACAATGTTAGTGACTCTGCAAATCCTGAGAAGCTCTTGCATGAACACCTTGAAAACCATGACTCTGACAGTAAATGTAAGTTTTCACTGTATCTTTTAGAAGTAAACACTACAATACTTTTAATACTAAGAGCCAATTCTGATTTTATTAGAAGAAGAAATTGCACAAGCATCTGTCTTATTTTCTTGGTTTTTCATATCTCACCTTGTTTTAAAGTAAATAGCAAATCTTGCTTTTCAAGCCACCTACTTTACCTGGAAGTTGTGTATTGTGCTACTCCCATACTGTATGTAGCAACAGAACTTAATCTCTTGGGCACCACAGCATGAGAGACAATATCACATGTAATCTTAGACCAGCTACACTCCTAGCATTAGATGCAACATCTAAGAAGTATAATGTTCCTGCCAGGCCCAATCCCTTACACTCTGTCTCTGTTTCTAGCTTTCTCCTGTGTGTGTGTGTGTGTGTGTGTGTGTGTGTGTGTGAGAGAGAGAGAGAGAGAGAGAGAGAGAGGTGTCATCCGATATAGTATGAGCTACCCATTGAGCTCAAGAATGGAGCGTTCTGATTGCTAAAAAAAACCCCCAAACAACAACAGCCCCAAAACACCATCACTGAGCCATTCACCGTATAATATGCCAAGAATTCTGTTTAAGGTTTAACAAAGGAGAAGAGCTAATGCAAACAGTGCATGCAGAAAAGCAAAATATGCAGATGATGTACAGGATAAATTAGTGAAGTTTTCAAAGAGACATAGGTTAAGAATATGTCAGAGCAACGGAATGCTTTGAAAAATGCCGATACTCTGCTGGCATTTAGCGTAGATTATGTTTGCCACAACCTGGTAATGAAAGAATTGATAGCAATATTTCTAAAAGGTCTAAAATAATGAGATTAATGAAAACGATTTGAATCGAAAATGCAAAATAACCTCAGACAATAAAATAACGTGGAAAAGAGGATATGAAAGGGTAAGAAAGCTGCATACATAAACAATAACTTTTGTTCAAAAATTTCTTTGGTGGAATGCAAGTTAAAACTTTGTCCAAGATAACTGGCACTTAAGGACTTCCGTTGCTATTCCACAGATCCTGTTGTTGACTCAGTTTTGTATGGGAAGAGATGAAAGAATAGTTGGATTTGTCCCTAAGTGCCTGTGTGCGTATATGTATGGTTAGCTTCCATACAACACACATGCAGTAGACATTTGGCCAAGGAACATGTGTTGCACAGTATATGAAAGATGTACGAAGTGCTGTGTGCGACAGGTACCTCTGACTACTGGGCTGGAAATTGAGCCTATAAATTAACCGGAAGAAAGGCAGCTGTTTTCTGACAGATGCTGTAACAGTAAGGTTTGTATATGGTGTTGAGGGGGAACACATAAGTTGAAACAACTGGGGAGTGACATGCCACTTGCAGGTTCTAGCAGATACCATACAAAATCAGTTTGAGGCAAAGCAAGCAGTAGGAAATGTAAAAGTTCTGGGTTGTATGGAAGCTAATCCTATACATGCACATTCTCCGACTCTTGTGGATTTTATACTATGCAAGTCTACATTGAATTGAAGCTGTATAACCACTTTGGTTAACAAATGCATTGTAAGAACTAGTTTTCAAGCCAGACAGTGCCATAATTCTGATTAAAGCAGCAATGTCTCCCTTTGAATTAACCATTCTTGGGGTAATGTTTGGGTTGGCCAAGAAGAGCACACAATTAATGACTTACACTTAGGCATTCTAAATTCCAGTTATTCCCACACTGTGTCCTTTTTTTGCCTTGCTCTGATAATTGCACAATGAGGGCATTGTTCATACTTCTCCTCTAGATCAAGAGGACATTCCAGAACAGCTCGGAAGCGATGTGTCACATCCATCTGGGGACATTGTTAGGAGGAGCCATGTCCTACCTACTGTGCCAGCAGCAAGCATTTCAGAGCAAGACATACGTGAGTTTTCAGCTCAAACATGTGAATTCCTTTTTTTAGATGGCTTGTGGAAGTGAATGCTTTTGAAGCATCTTGCCTAAAATATATGAAATGCTGGGTTTTTTAAACCAGCTACTGTTTGTAACAGGGAAATGGAAAGCACAGTTCATGATTGTGGGTTTCTTGTGTGACTGTTTTGGGTTATTGCTAAAATAATTTAAAACACTAAAACGTAGTCTCATCAAAGTTTGCTAATGATCAACACATTCTGTTTCATAAAATATGTCCTCAAAATTCCTGTGAAGTAGGTTCATTGGTAGTATTGAAAATAGGTACCCTGTGCTTCTAGTAATTGGTAGGCACCTGATAGATCAAATTTTAAAAGTTCAGGTCGTGACTTGGGAGTCAATGGTGTCAGTAGCATGATGTGAATTCAGCACATGAAGAACGATTGTGACTGGGTGGTGTGTTTCATTCCTGAGTTGAGCCAGATATATTTTTTGAATGAGCAAGTAGCATGTCTATGTTGGATAAATAGTTAGTGGTATTTGGATGTAGCCTGTTAATTTATTGCATAATATATGTTCACAGTATATTTCATGGTTTAGAGCTGCTTCAGCCAACTTTAAAACATAATTAATACTGTCTGTACCTGAAGGCAAGTAATCATATTACACTTTTGAAGTTAAGGCAACAAAGATATAGAGAAAAAATGGCAGCATGGTAAATTTCAGTGCCCAAAGTAAATTATCTCAATTATGTTCTATTTCTCTTTATTGATAATAGTCTTTTTCCTCTACCAGTAAAAGTATAGAACATACTACTTGTGTTAATAGCACAACCATATACTTTAGGTTTACCATGATATATGGAGATAAGATGATTCTTAACTATATTTGTTCCAGTGCTGCAGAATGTGTAACTGTCCATGTTACACTTTTACACTTGACTTAATTGGCCTACCACTTGTTGAATGTTGCCTTGCATGTTTTAGGTAGAGTAGAGATAACAACCATAGAGGGACAAAGGCATCCTGAGGAAGAGGAGGACCAAAAATGGGAAGTTGAAAGGAGAGATCGAGAAGAAAGAAGGCAGAGAGAGAGACAGGAAGCTTTGGAAAGAGAGCAAGAAGAATTGGAAAGATTGAATGAATGTCAGGTAATGCATTTTATTTTGACTGAATTTAAAGCATATATGATAAACAAGTATTTTTCAGGAAATGCGTCTGACTAGGCTGGGACTATACATAGACACTTTCAGAGACTGAGGCAGTATTAGAGACTGAGGCAATATTGTAGAGTGACCATTGCCTGTAGTCTTCACATTTTATGTCATAATCTCTAGTCAAACCAGGTTTCAAAGTACTTCCGAGAGTTTGTTTTTCTAGGGTATAGTTTGAAACGTAGCTAGCACTGCTGCAGTTGATGCATATATGTTTTAGTGTGATAGTTATAATTACTGAATAGTTGCATCATCACACACAGAATACTTCACAGATTCTTTTACGATTTTCTTAGTAGGTGAAAGGCTGTGTGTTTGTCCACTTACGTGTACCCATATAAAGTTTTAAAGATAAACAATACGTTGTTTTCCTTATAAGAGAAATTGACGAGATCAGAAGCAATTTGCTACCTGTTCTAGTCTAATTTGTCATTGCACTGATTTACATGAGATATGGGGAAACTGCTGTAACTAGAAATTAAGAAAACAGTGAACAGGTTTTTCGTGCTCTGTATAATCCCATTTCAAATGATGGACAGTTATCAAGCTATTGATGCTAGATCAGGACTATTTATTTTTAGATCTGCACTGGTGGGAAGGATGTATATTCTAAAAAATAACCATCTGGACATTAAGGAGTCATGAACATATTCCCTTTTGGGAGGAGGGTGCAAACATTCTCTTAGGGAACTGACTTTTCTACAATACACTGAATCCCACAGTGAAAACTATATTAAAATGTCGTTTAGTTGCAGTTTAAGCAAACCCCGGTTGATTGATATGGGGACTTTTTTCTGTTTGAGGATGCAGATATAATCCTGGTTCACATGATCACAGAAGGAAAATAAGCCAGTGGTTTATTTCCACTCCTGTATGTGCCATGGGGGGATTTACATAATTACCCCCGGCAGCACAATTTGTCATGTTGTGTTAACCTAGGCAGGATGGCTTGTTGCAGTGAGTAACCTGGGTTCTGGGTGGTTTGTTACCCATGGAAACAAGCCACTTTGCCTGGGTTTGCACAACATGACAAGCCACGCTGCTGAGGTTAATTATGCAGGAGGAAAAAAAACCTGGTGTGCCCAGGAGGGAGGAATAAGCCACTGTGGCTTATTTCTCCTCTGTGATCATGCAAATCTCTGCATATAGTTTTACAGTTTACCACCACTAATGTAGCACTGTTTCTTGTAACATACTAATGCATAATTCCTGTGAATATATAGGATGCTGAGTGTAGGTAGAAGGATCTGCTACCAGTGGACCAAATTTAAGTTGATCATACTTCTGGTCCTGTTAAAACATTGTTCTTCTCATGTTTTACATAAGCATCAAGAATCATTGGAGACTGAGAAAAAGCAAAATAAAGAATTAACAAACTTGGAAACCAGTATAACAAAGTCTGAAGAACATGGTGATGGTGCTATGTCCAATCCACTGGAAAAATACATGAAAATAATACAGCATAATCAAGAGCAAGAGCTTGCAGACAAGGTAATATCGGCTATCTATGTAGATAGTGTGATTTGGAAGAAGTGTTCTCAAAGAAAGAATAGAGAGCCTTGACAATCCTATCATACTTTCTCAGCAGACTTTTTGTTTCTCTTTTCTCATTGCACAAGCAATCATGCAAGGCAGGATGCATACACAATCAACCAAAATATAGAATAAGGCCTGTATTTTGCTTAAAAGGTCAAATACCTTTTATTGTATAGGAAACTCAGGATAGAATGTCTACCCTAGTTTCGAATTCCTCTTGTTAAGATCCATGTAAGGCACAGTCCTATGCATGTTTAGACAGGAAAGAAGTCATACAACTCCTAGGACTTTTTTCTGTCTAAACATGCATAGGATTGCACTTGGACAGCCAGTTTATAATTAGTATAACTCAATATATTACCCAATTATTTTTGTTGACAAACAACAATAATTGCTTAATATACTTTATAATGATGTAAAGCTTGCAGATTTTTGGACACAAGCCAATCAAGCAGCAGATACTTGAGTAAGCCAAAACTGAAAGTTAACTGTCTTGAACTAAATTAGTGATTAGCCTAAAATGACTGATTCCAGGTTATGAGCTTTACTTGATTACAGCTTTCTGGTTTATTCAGTCACACTCATATAATTGCAGGCTTCTAGAAGTTACTCCTTAAGTGCAGCTTAGGGAGTCATTGGCAAAAAATGCTGTTCACTGTACACTGCTTGGCTGCATAATATCAAACACTAAAATGGAACAGTAGAATGTTTGACACTTACAGCTGGACATAGAAATCCTCTGAAAGTGCATCTGTGCATTGTGGCATCCGATACTGAGTGCCACAAACACTCAATGCTAATTCCTGGAAAGTTCTGTCAGCTGAGTGTTTCTGCCCTTTTTCTCTTCTGGCCATACATAATGCATTGATAGTGTGCAGTGGTAACCACTGTAATTCCAGTTTAGGGTCCTCTGCTTGGTCTTCTATGCTTGCTGCTTTTCAATGTTTTATTCACTAATTGCTTTTTACAAATACACATCATTTGAATTTGGTAATAATATTAGAAAAAACAACAAACAAATACTTAGCGTATACATTTTGAATTTTAGCACTTGCCACAAGTATGCAAAAATGCACACTTCAAGATTAGCTGCAATGGAGACCACATAATCTGGTCTGGAAAAAGTCGTGTGTTGTAGGAATCCATCAACATGACACATTCAAAAATGCTAAACTGAAATTTCTAATCTTAGAATTTCAGTTACAAAGCTATTCAAATATGAGCATGCTTCTTTTGAAAGAGCAAATCAGTGATTTGCTGCAGCTGGTTGTGTGAGAAAGGTAAGAAAGCCAGCTCAGCGGCCATTTAACTCCTCCCCTTCCCTTGAAATCTCTCTTGCATTGGCTATTCCACATAGTCATCATGAAGAGCTAGTTTTCCTTTTTGCTTCCCCTCCCTTTTTCATCCCTTTTGATGGTAGCACATTACGGAGGGACCTGTCCTTGTACAGCAATTAGCTTTAAATCCTTTATTAAGTATTTAAAGTACTTAATGTTTAAGGTTCTTATAAGACACTAAAACAACCAGTAACAGATTTTTTTCCTTTTTATTAGAACTCCAAGAAAGAAGAAGTTGAAATATCATCTGAGCAATTCCCAGGTAGTGAAAGGGAGGACAGGTATGCATCTTTCTAGTTCTTTGCATTTCTGATTCATATTTTGTAGCATTAGATTTGGTCTGGTCTGTTAAGCACTTTGAATTGTAGGCTAATTACTTTTTATAGTGAATATTACTTTGTCTTGCCTGGTCATTTTAAACAATGTATTTGACATGTCTTTTAAACATTCGTTATTGTTAAGATAATGGTTTAGATCCTAAGTTCCTGTGCATGGAACTCAACTCACATGATCCTTCCACTGAAGGAAGTGGGAGAGGCGATGTTTGCCAATTCTCCTTGCAGATCCAGGGGATTGGAGGAGCCTCCGGAATGATGTCAGAGGTGGCACTGGGAGCTGCAGGGAGAAGGAGAATTGGCTAAAATCACCTCTTACACCAGTAGGAGCCTCGACAGAATAGGAGTTCACACATGATCAACACTGGCTCCAAAGCAAGATGGAGTTCCCAGCAAAAACTGTAAGATTCATTGTAGGAGCCTGTTCCAAAATCCACTCTTATCTGTTCCTTAGCTTTAGTTCTGCAGGCATTCGTGAAGAACCAGACGAAGATTTCTGGTGAACATCTGGTAGCTACGTGACCAGAAAAATGGACCCATTACTGAAGAGAAACCACCATGCAGCAGCGATACAGATTCTGCATAACACTGAAATATTTCCATCTGCAAAGTAATTAACGAAGAAATAGTGTGTCTCAGTTTAAATCTACTTCAGTGATACTCTTCCAGGATTAATATTACAGACTTTACAAAATATCAAATGGCTTCAGAAAGCTGGTGAAATTCAGAGGTTTAATTTGTTTCTTTCTGGGCAATATAATTGAAAAAGACTTTGATTAGTTTTGTTGAATATTAACTGTGCTTCCAAGAAAGGTCAAATACTTCTCTATAGAAGATCCAGGTTTCATATTTTCCCAGTTCATATTTTTTTACCTAAGATTTTAAAAATGGGCAAGACCAAACATACAGACAAGGGCTTTTTTAAAATTAGTGTTTGAAAATGTTGACTATTTCCTATTAAAGTACACAGTATTTAAATTAAAAATTGATACATTCACATTGTGATGATTACTCTTAATGTTGTTCAGAAGAAAAAATGAACATGCAAGTTTGGAAATGGCTGAAGTACTAGAAAACATTACCCCTTTAAGAAATAGAAAACCAGCAGGCAACTTTCCATTCCTTAAAAAACAGGCATTGCCGCAGGCATATTTGTGTCAATGACTTAAGAATATATTCTTAAGCGTGGTACTTAAGAATATAAGAAGAGCTATGCTGGATCAGACCAAGGGTCTATCTAGTCCAGCATTTTGATCATGCAGAGGGCAAACAGCTGTCGACCAGGAACCCACAAGCAGGAAATTAGTGTAACACCACCCTCCTGCCCATGTTCCCCAGCACATTGCCTCTGTTTCTGAAGGTTGCATATAGCCATCAGGACTAGTACCCATTGATAGCCTTCCTGTCCTGGAATTTGTCTAACGCTTTTTAAAGCCATCCAAATTGGTGGCTGTCACTACGTCTTATGGTAACAATTTCCATAGTTTAAGTATGTGCTGTTTTATCTGTACTGAATGTATTTGAGAGAGGGAGAAAAATGTCTCCCTATCCACATTCTCCACACCATGCATAATTTTGTACAACTCTATCATGTCTCCCCTTAGCCTCTTTTTCCCCCAGTTATTGTAACCTTCCCTCATAGGAGAGATGCTCTAGCCCCTTGATAGTTTTAGTTGCCTTTTTCTGCACTTTTTCCAGCTTCACAATATTTTTGGGGGGTATGGCGACCAGAATTGCACACAGTATTCTAAGTGTGGTTGCACCATAGATTTGTTATAAAGGCAGTATGATACTAGCAGTTTTATTCTCAATTCCTTGACTAATTATGCCTAACATGGAGTTTGCCTTTTGTTTTTACAGCTGCCATACACTGGTTTGACATTCTCATCAAGCTGTCCAACATAACTTCTCTTTCTTGGTTGGTCACTGCTAGCTCAGATCCCATGAAGTTATACTAGAAGTTGGGATTTTTTGCCCCCATGTGCATCACTTTACACTTGCTTACATTGAACTGCATTTGCCATTTGCCGGTATCTGTCGGCAGTAATGAACTGCATGAGGGCAAACAAATTGAAGCTTAATCCAGACAAGACAGAGGTGCTCCTGGTCAGTCACAAGGCAGATCAGGGAATAGGGACTCAGCTTGAGCTGGATGGGGTTACACACCCCTGAAGACACAGATTTGCAGCTTGGGTGTACTCCTGGATTCAGCCCTGAGCTTGGATGCCTAGGTTTCAGCGGTGGCCAGGAGTGCATTTGCACAATTAAAGCTTGTGCGCCAGTTGTGCCCATTCCTTGAGATGTTGGACCTGGCCACGGTGACACATGCCTTAATTATATCTCGATTGGATTACTGTAACGCGCTCTACTTGGGGCTGCCTTTGAAGAATGTTCAGAAGCTTCAACTGGTTCAAAGAGCTGCAGCCAGATTGTTGACCGGGGCTGGTTACAGGGAGCATACAGCTCTCCTGTTAAAACAGTTCCACTGGCTACCAGTTTGTTTCCAGGCCAATTCAAAGTGCTGGTTATCACCTATAAAGCCCTATATGGCTCGGGTCCAGGTTATCTGAAAGACCGTATTCTCCCATATGAGTCTGCCTGTGCTCTGAGATCTTCTGGGAAGGCCCTTGTCTCAGTCCCACCAACATCCCAGGCACACCTGATGGGTACTCGAGAGAGGGCCTTCTCTGTGGCTGCTCCAAGGCTCTGGAACTCCCTAAGGAAGCCAGACTGGCTCCCTCTGTGCTGCACTTCCGGAGGCAGGCAAAAACTTTTATTCCAGCAGGCTGTTTGAAATACTCTGGACCTATGTTAATGTATGGTTTTGTTTCGTTTTTAAAATTTGTTACTGCTTTTAAATTTTTAAAATGTTTTAATTTTACTGTAGGTTTAATTCTATTTTAACTTTTGTAAACTTATAATTTACATATTTTGATTGTACATGTTTTACCTTTGTGAACCGCTTTGAGTCCCAGCCCTGGGAAAAAGGTGGGAAATAAATAAATAAATAAAAATAGATTTGGATGCCCATTCTCCCAGTTTGGAGAGATCCTTTTGGTACTCCTCACAATCCCATTTTTAATCACCCTAAATATTTGGTGTCATTGGCAAATCTGACCACTTCACTGCTCACTCCTTATTCCAGATCATTTATGAACAAGTTGAAAAGCATTGGTCCCACTACAGATCCCCGTGGGACCCCACTATTTATTGCCTTCCATTGGGAGAAGTTACCATTTATTCCTACTCCCTCCTTCCTGTTCTTTAACCAATTACTAATCCATAAGATGACCTTTCCTCTTACTGCATGACTGTTTAGTTTGTTCAGGAGTCTTTTGTGAGGGACTTTGTTTACTTGTACGTCCAAAAGGCTTTTGACACTGGCTGCATTCGGACAACATGATAGTCAATGGTGGGGTAATAATCAACATTACAGTTGTTCATCTAGGGGGTACTCCCCACACGACATGGTAATAAATAATCAACTGTGGTGTGGATTAGGATCAGCGTTGAGTTGACTGGCAGCATTCGGACGACACGATAGTCAATACAACTGACGATTGTTTCCCCACCCCCAGTTGCTTATTGTGTTGTCTGAATTCAGCCACTGTCTACTGGATCACCCCTGTCTACATGTTTATTGACACTCTCAAAAAACTCTAAAAGGTTAATACAAGACTTACCTTTGTGGAAGCCGTGTTGATTTGTTTCAGGAGAGCTTGTCCTTCTATATGCTTACTAATTTTATTTTCAATAATGCTTTCAACCAATTTTCCAGGAGCAGATGTAAAACTAATCATCTTGTAATTTCCCAGATCCCCCCTGGATCCCGTTTTACAAATTGGTGTTACATTGGCCATTCTTCAGTCCTCTAGTACAGAGGCTTAGCTTAGGAACATGTTGCATTTTTAGAAGATCAACAATTTCATACTCAATTCTTTGAGAACTCTAGGGTGGATACCATCTGGGTCTGGTGATTTATTTGCTTTCAATTTATTGGTAAGGTTGAGAACTTCATCTTTTTTCACCCTATTTGCCTCAGTTCCTTAGACTACCTTCCTGAAAACATTAGCTCAGGCACAGGTATCTGTCCTATATCTTCTGCAGCAAAGTCTAATGAGAATTCATTCAGCTTCTGTGCAATCTCCTTGTTTGCTTTTAGCACTCTGTTAACTCCATTGTCATCCAATGGTCCAACTGCTTCTCTAGCTGTTTCCTGCTTTCTATATATTTTTTTAAAACTTTTTTAATGTAGGCCTTGATATCGGTAGTGAAATGCTCTTAAAAATACTTTTTTGCATCTCTTATTGACTGCTTGCATTGCCTATGTGTAAGCTTGTGCTCCCTTTTGTTTTCCTCGCCTGGTCAAGACTTCCATTTTCTGAAGGAAGCCCTCTTTTCTCTAAAGCTTCCTTGACACTGCTTGTTAACCATGCTGATGACCTCTTGGACATAGTGTTACCTCCAAGCATATTGAAGGGATATAACCCTCTTGACTTCCTCTTTCAAATTCCTTTTCACCAGTTCCCTCAGTTTAGAGAAGTTTTCACTCTGGAAGTAGAATGTGGCTGTGTTGAACTTCCTGGGCAATTTCCCACTTAAATATATATTAAATCTGACATCACTGTGGTCACTGTTTCTACTTGATTCAACAATAGTTCAACAAATTTTATTGCAGTCGATAGACCATTCCAACACACCAAATGGACTGAGCATACATTTAGCTATTAAAGACAATTAGTCATGGAGGATCTAATAGAAATGGCCAAGTTAAAAAATTTGGCCACTTAACAATAGTTACATCTAGGTTTTGGGTGGCACCACATAGGATTAAATCCAGGGTTGCCCCCCCTGCCCCTCTGGTTGCTTCCATGACCAAGTGTTCTAAGGCACAGTCTTAGAATACTTAACCTCTTTGGTGTGATTTCTGATTTCTCCAGTCAATGTGGGGGTAATTGAATTATTACAACACTTCATCATTTGGAGGCCCCCCTGATTTCGTTTTTCATCTCACAAGTCACACTGAACATTGTAGACTGAGGGGCAATAGCATGATCGGAGCGTCAGATTTATTTTGGAGCATGGTATTATCACCCACAGTATTTCTGTGGAAGAGTCTACCCCTTTTAGGTGTTAAACTTGACACTTTGCCCTCTTTGATGTGCAGAACAACATCTAGTACACCCTTCCCTTCCTGTAGGGTTTATATCCAGCGATGACTGCATCCCACTGGTTTTCTCCATTCCACTTGGTTTCTGTAATGTCCTGTATGTTCAGGTTCTCTAAAACCAAGCATTCCAATTGTCCCATTTTGGCTCTGAGGCTTCTAGTATTTACACAGCAACACCTATACACAATGTCCCTCTGCAGACATCTCTGGCACGTGCATGTTTTACTATAGCACTTAGGCCTCTTTGGTTGGCTATCCTGTTCTCCCGTATACTCACGCCCTATTTCCTCCTCTTCCACATTTGGGCAATCAAAAACATTATAATCTTCATTAAACTTTAATCTTTGGGATGATTTAACCCAAACAGGATGTTTCCCAGCTCTTGTTTGCTTTTCCATGGGGTTTAGTTTAAAAGCCACTTCGCCACCCTTTTTATGTTTAGCGTCTGGTTCCATTTTGGTTCACATGGAACCCATCCCTCTTGTACATGCCCGTTGTCCCAAAATGTTCCCCAGTGCATAACAAATCTGAACCCCTCCTTCCTGCATCACTGTCTCATCCACACAGTGAGACTCCTCTGCTTCGCTTGTCTAGCTGGCCCCATGTGTAGGACAGGTACCATTTCAGAGAAAGACACCTGGTGCTGGCTGGAAGAGGATTCCTCCTATCTCTAGTTGGCACAGTAGCGGATACTGAACAATAAAACATCTTTGAGGATTAGAAGAATTTTACCTGAATGTGCCTAACTATACTATACTTCAAGGTAGATTAGGCAATGGATTCTTACTGTACTACAAAACAGGACTGAAACGATACAAACTGCTAGTGACTGCTGCTTTCTTTTAAGTTAGAGCCTGGTGACAAAATCCACTTGACTGTGAATCAGACTGAAGATGTGGCAAATTGGGATGTAATTTTAGGACTATAAGGTTTGGATCAGTTGTCCAAAATGTTGACATGAGCTCACTGCTTATTACCTCTGAGAAAGTTTACTGAAAGTTAGCTTCCTAGAGTGACTGCTTCAAGTCCCATTGTTGTTTCCAAGTGCAAAGAGGGTAAAAGGCAGTTAACCTGCAAAATGTGTTTACACCCCAGCAGGGGTCCATTGACATGAGCCCCCTGGACTTGCTCCTCCACTTCACCATTGCAACCTGCTTGTTCACCTGACTCTTACTGCAGCCCAGAGAAGGGCAGTGGTGGTGGTAGTGGTGAGAAGACATAGTAGATGCTAGTCGTAGTTGCTCAATGGCTCTCTTCTTCTCAAGCAAACAAGAGGTAGCAATGATGAGAAAGCTGGGGAGAAAGCAGGTCCACTGAGGGAAGGGGGCCCTTTGAAAGTCCCTTGTTCAAGGGCCCTCCAGGGCTGGTTAAGGGGGTGGGGGTGGCATTGTTAATATGACAGTAGTTCTCATTAGTTTAATTAAACTTCAGGGCTGTGTTGGTGTAAGAAATTGATTCGTGTTTTTTGTGGGGGCTGTTTCATAAGTTCATTGAAATCGGTGGAAAAAGTCAAAGGGAAAGCCATGTACAAAGAGTATTGTGTATGCATTTCTCAGATTTGAAAAACCAGATATAGGATAGAACCCACAGCCAGACATGTTCCAAACCATCTTGGTATCCCGGGCAGAAAATAGAACAGGCACTTCTGTCAGAGTGATAAAAAGACAAGGGGTTGGATCCAGACTTATAGTTAGAGCAGATCTATTGAAATCATTGGCACTCTTTATGCAAAGCATGTTCTCGACCATTGAGTTAAGGATGTTTCCTGAGTAGTACACTCATTTTTCTGGGGGCTTCCTACTAAATTGGGGCAGTTGTTTCTGAGCTGATTAGAATTAATGAATGTTACTGTTTTGTTGTAGCGGAGAGTTGCTTTTGAAAGAGATGAAGAGATTGCTATTTCCATTTTTGGCATTTTGTGGTTGATGGTGGATTGAAACAAAACACTGGCAAAAGAGGCTGGGAGAGGTGAAAATATCAAATAACTTTTTGAGGGGTCTTCTGCAAAGTACAAGCTGTTGGAACTTTTAGAGCTTTAGAAAAATTCTGTGCTCCTTTGCCAACAACTCAGAGTGAGCAGGCTAAGAATTTTTCTACAGCTCCAGAAGTCCCATTTGTTCTTTGCAAAGAAGCCTCTGCAATCTGGGAGTTCTTCCTGAATGCCTATTGGAAAGGGTGAGGTCACAGGTTCTGCAGGGCTGGAGAAGAGTCTTGTGCTGGGGGCATTTTTCAAATAAAAAAAAAATTAGAAGATCCTTCAGCCTCCTCCAAAACTGAAGATATGTGGAACCACTGTTCCCAAGATTAAAATTCTCTGTAATTCTCCCCCTCCAAGTGGAAGAAACAGAAAAAACGTCTCTTTCTCAGAAATTCCTGAAAATAGGCGGCAGGATTCAGCATAGTACTATTAATTACAAAGTTTGTATCGGGCAGGGCGTTGTGGGAGTTATTTGCACCTTGCATGCTACTATTCCACAGTTGTAGGACTGATTTGCAGAACCAAAATAAAGCTTATTTAGACCATGTAGGAACATAGGAAGTTGCCTTACACTGAGTCAGACCATCAATCCATCTAGCCCAGTATTGTCAACACTGACTGGCAGGAGCTCTCCAGGCAGGATTCTTTCCTGTCCCTACCTGGAGAAGCTGAGATTGAACCTGGGACCTCCCGCATGCAAAGCAGATCCTCTACCACTGAGCTATGGCCCCTCCCAACTAAACTCTTCCTAGCAGGCTTATATACAAGGTTCCAGAAATAGCTTTACCTGTCCTATCTAACACAGAAGTTCTTATGAGACAATACTTTCTTTAGCATTCCAAAACAAATTGCTGAATACAGGACCTTGCAAATTGACATTTTTGATACATCTTATCATACTTGTGTTCACTATCCTTGAAAGTTTTTCTCATTTCTTTTTAAAGAATTGGGGGAAATATTTTTAGAACTTTGTAATTCTGGAGAGTGCTTTGACAGAAACCTATACTGTTTTGAAGGTATAAAAACACAATTTTGTCCTTTATTTGTTTTGGTTTTTTGCAGCTTGAGCATAAAATGTTAAAGATAAACTGATAGTGACAGGTCCACATTCAGTCAACACACACCTTTGAAAGTCAGACTCATTTCAGAGATACACAGAAGACCAGTACATGAGAAGCACATCTGGTAGTGTGAGGTGGAGAATATGTCTTTGTATCTGGACGCAGATTCAGGAAAAGATCCATCCCCTTATTTACACTGGTTTCCAAACTTTTCTATACATGCCAAATCTTCTAATTGTGTGCCACTCAAACACTAGACGGGGATAACCATCTATACTATCTCAACTGAACATTTGAAAGGATTCTTAAAATAAGCATACACAAATATTGTTTCTATTATCTACAAATATTTATTGTAACACTTGGATATAACTACAGGAAGCCCTTGGCACTGATAGAAAATATTCATTCACGGTTAGGTTACAAAAATTTATACATAGCAAAATTGAATGCTCTTTACATAAAAAATATTAGACTACTTAAACAAAACTTCAAAAAACTCCCAGTAATAGCTACATAGAATTAGAAAAGAATTAGGCTTTTAAGACACTGTCTGTTACCTTTATGCAAACACTGGACTAGAAAGAACATCACCTGCATTGCTGTAGAAATTTGTTTCCTTCATGCAACAGGTAAAAACAAACACTAAGCTATTTTTTTATCTGTTCTATATAGATTTTGCCTCTTTAAAAAAAATAGGCATGTAACAAACTCAAATGCAAGGTAATACCTGAAATTTTTTCCACATTAATATTTTTCCTTTAACCTTCATAAAGAAATGTGTACTTTTTATTTATACACTTCTGCATGGTCTAAAGGAAGATTTTAATATTCAGCAAACATTCAAAACATAGATGTATGACTTGACTTTTTACTGATTTAAAACTCACTGATGTACTTTAATTTTCTCCGACATTTATATATATATTTTTAAAAATAGCACACCAAAGATACCATCACTAGTACTCAAGCTAGCACTGAATGTTTCTGAAAATGTTAAAGGCAGATTTCGTGGGAAAGAGTTTTAAAATGGCACCCAATATTTTACTGAACACCACATTTCGTATAAGAGAAAATAAGCGGTTTATAAATGCATTGAGCACCAAAATTGAGACGGGTGGTTGACCTGTGCTCTGTATGGCTATGGGTTTTTAAATTTTACAAATTCTCATCTGCTCACTTGAAACAGTTAAATTATTGTCATTTCCCCAAGGTAACACTTTCCGCTTTGACAAAGTACAGACAGGATAATGATCTCCCACTGCTTATATAAATGCTTAAGACATTTATAGAAAATAAATATTAAGGCAAAGCTGACATTTATTTTCAGAGAAGGGGATCATTATCCTGATCCGAGGGTCTGTCTACATTCCATCAAACAGTTTAAAATTAAAATAAAAACAAATTTGGGGCAATAGCACCCAGCTTACTCCGATAAGTGCAGTAGAACAACAGTGGCTCATTACAGCATCATTGAAAAGGGAGTGGCTCAGAAAATAATACTTCTGGCATTTAGTCCACAAAATCCAGTTCTAATTTTGACAAAGAGACTAGATGAGCTGATTTTTATCTTCCTGAAACTGTATCAAATAAGCATATCCATCAGTATTCAGAATAAAAGGAATAACTATCTAGTCAAGAACTAGAATCTTAGTTACTTACACCCGTGTAATATGTACAATCTTTTAAAATCTTCTAGTCATTGCAGGGCTGGATACCAACAGTGGTATCTTGTTTGGGAAGGAGTCTGTTCCCTCGGCAATTCTTCTATGATTACTGACTTGATAAGATGTTTTTCTAAAGTGACCTAGAATGAGGACAGTCCCCCCCCCCCCCAAACTCAGTGCTAAAAGGAATGACGGATATCCACTGTATGTTTTCCCTATGAACATGGCCCAGGAGCATGAATGTGAAGTTTTTATACTTCTGTATTTGCTTGGACATACATCTGTTCTGCAGAGCAGCTGCTTGATGATTTGTCAGAGCTACAAAATTCTTCTGAAAAAAGACTCTGTCAAAGATTTATGTGTAAGAATTGAGTTGCTCTTTGGACCGAGACTGGATATCCTGAAGCTCCTGTTCTTCTTTTGCTTTGATATCCTGGTAAGCCTGCATTTTGCTTGCATCCTTTAAGTAGGCCCAGTTAGAGGACAGTATCATGAGGAAGTGGATCTGGAAGAGAAGGGTGAGCATGATGGCTAGTGAGCATGTCAAGAGGCAAAGCAGGCAGCTAGTAAGATTAATAAAAAGGTTATTCTACATTATTAAATATTAAAATAGGCAGAAAAGCTTATTTCTAGAGATCTCCAGAATTTTGCATGCTTAACTCTAAGTAGTAGCTGACAAGGATTAGTAGGAAATAGGAACAAAAGCAGTTAATGCAAAAGAACAGAAACTAAAAAGCTTTGAAAATACTTCGCAAGTTTACATGCTGAAGCCTAGAAGAGCAACTCAAAGATAAATTTGTGGAAGTTCCTTTGCTTTCCCTTTTTCTTCTCCCACCCACTTAAATTAAGGAAACATGTATAGTAACCTCTTTTACTTGCTTTCTACTATATTTACTGGGACAAAAATAGTTTAATATCACCCTTTTCTTATATAAAAGTACTTGTTTTGTGTGCCATATGGTCAATACTTGCACTTTGGGAGTTGACAGATGAGAAATAAGTTACTAGCCCATAACTTTGATACCTGCTATTTCTCTTAAGCTGGATATCCAAGAAATGGAATAGGAATGTGTTTGCATGCCATAGCTATAGAACTATATATGTATGGGCTTTATTTCTGAATTGAAAATAAACTGATATTTTGTTTAATTGGAAATCTCAACTAATGAAAAGGCTATTCTTCAGTGAGCCTAGTTACTTGCGTTGCAAAGCAGTTGACTAGTAAAAGCCCCATTTCTAGACTTTTTCTGGTGAGCTGGCTTTGATGCAGAGGCTGGTTTATTTTCTACAGCAGAGCTAAGAGGCAAATGTGTGGTACTTGAAAACAGCACTTGGTCAACAATCTAATAGGGTAGGCAGTTATCAAGAATCAAGCTTGTATCTTGTGTGTTATCTATTATAGAACAGATGCTTTATTATTTTTCAGATTAGTGAACACCAGAGATAAAATAACTTATTACAGGCCCTTAATTGATCCAGTAATTGTTTCAGAGATGATTGTTAGAAAAAAAATAGCTTGATGTTAAGTGAAAGCCCTCCTTCCTTTAAAAGGATGATTTACAACATCACTTAAAATAACCGAGTCCTCTCATAGTATAGAAAATAGCCAGATCTCATCCATATTGTTATTCATATACAAGAAATAATTTGTATTAATCTAAAATGCTTAAAGATGTTTACTGAAGCTATTTACAATTGACTGTAACAAACTTAAAAAAAATAGACTCTTAGTCTAGGGTGTCAGTGGTATTTCAAGCTACACAATGCAGCTCTTTACTGGGCTTATGCAATTTAGAATTTAGTGCAGCAATCTTCCCGACTCTTAAACTTCAAAACAGCATAGTTATATGTGGTAGCCATCATGTAGATCAGCTGGTGGAAGAGAACAAAATACAGCATATAAGAGACAACAATTCCTTCAGGCCTTTTGGGCAGTTCTTTGCATTAGAATCAAAATGTATACTGTGGCAGGTAAGGATTTCAATGAGAGCTATGGCATAAATGGCTGTAGCTCTCCTTTACCTAAGCTATATAGGGGGCACTGGTTGCTGCAGTGAAAAGGACATCAATAGTTCATTATTTCACAAGAATTTGGCTGACATAAGATTAAAAACTAGTTGTTAAAACATTTTTAAACTGTAAAGGGTCTTACTGTTAATCCCTCTTATTTCTAGTATGGCCAGTTTAAATAAATTAACATCCTTCAGTACAGTTGCTTACAACCAGACAAAAGATGTAAATTTTCATACTCCTGAAAATACTTTAAAAAGGTAAAGACAGGAGCATTTGATTAACGGTTTCCAGAGATGAGCAAATTCTGAAATGCCCCGATACTGGGAAATTATACAGACTAATGCCAAAATATTTCTATCAGGAAGTGCCAAACGTTGGCCATGCAGCAGGATGAAATTAAATAAAATAGCAAAAACTTTCACAAAGCTTGCTGTGGTGCAAAGCTTTATTGGGAAATGTAACAACTTGCCTGCTATTTGGAATATCCTGAGAAAACTACAGCCAGGTGCCAACAAATACAAAAATTATTACTTTAAACAATATTTGAATGGTTACATCTGAAATGGGAATATATTATTTTAGTAGAGAGAGGGGATGATGGTACTTACCAGTGCTATGACAGTAGCACCAGCTCCAGCACAGGCCACAATGAACAGGTGGTAAGACAAATAGAACTACAACAAAGTGGAAAATAATTATTTCAGATTCTGTGGCACATCACCAAAGCTTCATGCAGTTTGTGGGAGGCTGTTTGGAAGGAGGAATGTCTGATTCCAGGAGTTACTGCATCATCAAATACAGTGATGACTGTGCCAGTTCAGCCTATGGTACTGCAAGCGGATCAGCACCAGTGCTGGATTCTTTCATCTAACTGTGGACACAACTGGAAGACACTACATGACAGCATGGAAAAAGCCTAGTGAGAACTGGGCTATGCGTACAGTGGGTTGGATCCAGGATCTGCCTTCTGTGGACAGAAGGGCTCTATTCCTAGAAGACGCCTCTGCCTAAATTTCAGGGACCTCACTCCCTCACTGTACTACAACTTAACCCATTCAGCAGGGTTCCCAGACCCTCTGGCATTTTGAAGGGCCTAGAAGAACTTCCATGGGGAGGAGGCAAGGAAGTCTGCTTCCTGCCTAGTTGCACAAGTCTCAATCTGGATCCAACCCAAGGAGCTTGAACCATCTCTGCAACTGTGGCTACAGTGGACAGTGAAGCCACACTCAGTGGCTGCTAGTCCCCTTATATATAGCCTTACCCATACTAAATTTTCTTTCTGCAGGACTACAATAGTGTGAACCAGTACATAGTGATGCAGAGAAGCTGTGCAGCATCTCTGAAAGCATTTTGGCCACCAGAACAGCAGTTTCATCTACATAACCCCTCAACATTTATTTAGCAACCTTCTACAGTACTGTTGCAACTGAGGGGTGCTTCCCACACTATGGGAGAAAGATGTACATTAAAAATCATGTGCACATCCATCTCACATCTTTGGCATGTATCATGTTTGGCTATGATACTGAAGCTCAGTTTAGACAAGAACAGCCTTCCATCCGGTTGATTAGGGTTAAACCTGTTTTGGAGAGTTTGCACTCCCTCTGTAGGCCAAGTTCATAGTTGGAGCTTGCACTTGGCTACATATTCGTTACTAGAGGTGCAAGTGGTTTCTGTGGTACAGAATGTCCTTTTGCAGCTTAGACTGCTATCCCAGCTATGGCGCTGTTCGGATGTGGTTAACTTGGTCCCTGCTCTCATAAGCCCCTTGGATTAGTATAATGGGCTGCTTCTGAAGATGGTCAGGAAACTTCAACTGTCGTGGAACATAGCAGCAAGAGGTTTAAAATGGAATCAGTAGTTCAAATTTACTGTCCAAACTTTTTTGGACTTCACTGGCTCCCAAACTGTTTCTGGTACCAACTCAAAGTGCTGGTCTTGTACTATCATATCCTGCATTGGCTTGGGATCTCTGTATCTAAAGGTATCCTCCCATATGTACTTACCTGAGCCCAAAGATCTTCACTGGAGGTCTTTCTCCAAATGCCTCCTCAATCTGATGTATGTATGGGGGTTTGACTAGAGAATGCTTTCCCTAGGTAATATAAGGTTACATGCTTGGCCCCTACATAGATGGGTGTGTGTGTTTGGCATCGGATGAAGATTTTTATTCTCCCAGGCTTTATTAAATTGTCATCTTAACATCTTCAATGTGGGCAGCATTTTTTGTCTTGCAGGCTAGATAACATCAAGGTGTGCCTGACATTATGTGGCCCCACCCTGCTCATTTTCCCTTTCTCCGTGCAAAGAGCCACACAGAGTTCTATGCCTCTCTGCACAGAGAAAGGGACTTGGCTGGAAATACACCTCCAAGTGCTGTCTGAGTCCAATGCCTCCTTTGTTCACTGTCCCAATTGGGGTAGCAAGCAGCGTATGAAGGGAAGGGACCCAGCTGCTGTTTGCAGGAGTTCCAGGAAGCACCGTCTGAGAGCGCAGCACTTAATGTGCCCTCCCCAGGAAACTGCCCCTCTCTCTGATCAAGTTTCCCTCCTAGCCTCCAGGCCAGCGGATGGGGGGGGGGGGGGCTCAAAGAGAGAGAGCCCAAGTCTCTGCTGGTCAGAGGTTCCCCATCCATTTTAACTTTTGCTTTTTATGATGGTTGGGATGTGTTTTACCCCGTACAATATGGTTTTAGTTCTCAGTGGTTAAATTATTTGATTGTGGCTGTAATAAGTTTACTCTGTCTGCTTCTCATCTGTGCTTCATTGGTTCTTGATTTTGTTTTGAAGTGTTTTATTGTCACCCAGGTAACTTTAGTTTTGGCGTGACTAACAAATAATCAATCACTACAATGAAGTGCACCTGGAAGGCAGTACATTAAGACTGATGTGCCCAATTTGCCTGGAATAAGTGTTTTTTATACTGACAGCTGCATGAGTGTCCATCACAGCTAAACAAATTGATCAGACAGCAATGCTGGGGTCAAAAGCAACTCAGTCAACATAAGCTTCTAACTTAAAAAATGTGACGCAGCATCATTTCAAAGCACTGTTTTTGTTTCTGCCTTTATGCAAAGCATGTGTGGCGTCTTCATTAATTGTTAATTACTGACCCATCACCAGCACTGATGTTCCCAGTAGCACTACATATACTATATGCAAACCTGAGACAGCTCTCAGTGGTGAAGGAGCCCTCACTCCTGCTCTATTATATATTTTGCCTATATAAGGAAAACACATTCTCTCAACCGGGTGGGTATCCATAGAGAAGCTTAGCCTAGCAACAAGTGGTGAAGACAGATGTATTCAGAACATTGTGTCATTCATTCTGGGTGAGTAACAATCTTAATTTATGTAGAGCAGAGAAAAAATGATATTTTAGCAGACAGCTAAGTAAGGTTTTATGTTCCCGTTGTTGAGGTATTGAAGAAAGCCCTGGAGATTACAGCCTCCTTTACCTCAGGTGTGCTGCACATATCCGCTAAGGCTGACCCACAAGCCTTGCCAGGTACAGCACTCCAAGGGATGATTCCTGAAGTTAAAATACCAAAGAAGAGATCATCAATGCTGTTAATTGACATCATTCTCCATTCCTGAAATCCATTTCCTTTCCCCACCTACATGCTTTATCGTGCACCCACACGTTGACCAGTTCAATCTGGAATTGGCATTAGCAAGTACAAAATAATTTTAAGTGTGTTCCCTTCCTACAACCAGATTTTCCTTGCCAAGAGATGTTCTCAGATCTAGGATTCCCATATGGCGGACAAATGGTTGTTTTAGTCACTACGGACACTGTCATATTCTGTGCTTATTGCCAATATTGCTGTAAAAAGTGTTTGAAACTTTTCAGGATTTGCATTAAGTTAGAAAGCTGAGGTTGCAGTTGTGGCCAATTACAATAATCCCAGTCAGACATATCCTCTTCTCATCTTGGATGAGCTGCTCTCTTTCTCCATGGTCCTTCTTCCCAAGCTCCTCTGTTTCTATCCCTCACCTTCCTTCAGGGCCAAATTCTTCTCTTCATTCCTAAGTATAGCATGTTGTGATATCAGTGCTGCTCAGTGTATTCCAATGTAAGATTTTTATCAGTCAATTCCTCAAACATAGCTTTCAGAAGGAGACTGTAACTATAGTTTTGTGCATATGACAAATCAAATACTTATTCTGATGTATTTTACTTATTGGACGTTTGCTGGTGTACTATGAATTCCATCATTTCTGAGAAACCAGATGCCCATTCATTCTAAAACACACACAAAATTATCCTTTTTTAATTCAATTGAAGGTTAAGATTCATAAAATGCACAACCAGTATAAATCTATCCTTCAATACCAAATGCTATTTCCAGTTTCTAGAGTCAATTATTTTTCTATTTTTATTATTTTTCAGGAGAATGAAATGGTGTATCCTGGAGGGCTTGTCTGTGTCACTAGAGCAATGAACAGGAGCACTGCACACTGCAACATTTTTTGCCGGTCTCATTTGCTCATTTATATAGCTATTTAAAAAGAAAATGAAGTGTCCAACCCTTAATTGTTTCAGAAAAACTGAAAAGCTCATTAAGGTACTGAAAAAGCCTAAGAATCAACTGGAGTTTGGGTGGGACTTCTAGAAGTCAACAAATTGAACTTCAGTTATATGTTCAATCCCCCACCCCCAGGTCTGCCTATATGTGATCATGCCTCCCACGTCTTCCTCTATACCTAATCTCCATCCCTGACAAAAACACAGAATTTGACACTAACCATTACTTTCCATTAGTAACTGTGTTGATTTTAAAATGAAAGTCTAAAGGAAACTGGTTTGCACAACCACACACATAATTCACATCATTATACAAACAGTAAAATATGCTGATATATAGCTAAATGTTTTAATTTAGGAGACTAACTTGAGATGTTTTCTAGCTATTTGGTGATGAGTCAGGCTTGCTTAAGCAGTTTATATTGCTGATTGTTTTATTATTAAGCCCGGATAATAGCCATGAAATTACTTTAAATAAATGACTTGCCAAATACAGTTAAACTGAATGAATCTGGAAAGAGGTCAGTGTAATCTGCATTAATTGAAAAAGTAATGACATTTTCAGAGACTCCACACTTGGTTGCTTTACAGTTCATCTCATAAGGATAAGGCTACCCTCTTGAAGATAGGCCAAGGAAAGAGGATAAAGCATTTAATCAGGATTAAAATAAGTACCGTATTGCCTGATATCCACACAGATCTGGTCTGCTGAAGCTGTCATATTTGCTGGAAGTGATCTGATGACTTCACAAGTCGACCATATGTTATAGAACATAAAGACTGGCACAGCAGAGAAGCCAAAGACGCCAAGCCAAGCTACTCCAAGCACATAGGTGAGGAAAACAAACTGTGAAGAGGAGACAGGCACATATTTCACAGAAAGCTCTTATTTTTCAGTCATTCCTTCGGGGAGTTAAATGTTACTTCCTTTATAAACATGCATGCAATTCTAGTATTTAAAACCCAAGAAGTGGCAGGGTCCCCATATTTCATTTGCAGTCAGGACTTTTCATTCCATAAATACCTTCCCTAGGCACAGATGTGACAATGAATGTGTGACACTCAATCCATTTTACATTTTTCCTCACTTGAGTAAATCCCCTGGTTTCTAAATAGTATTCATCAACCACTGTTGGAAGATTTATTAAGGCGACTCTGGTTTCAGCTTGAGTCTCAGTAAAATGTCCTGAAGCATTAGCTACAAGAAAGTGTCCACCATGCACAATGTGCTCTTCAAAAAACTTAACATTGCAACTGCTTCACACAGTTACTAAAAAGGTAGATTTTAAGTAGTTGTAGTACCACAAATTTCATCTTAAGGAAGTGATAAATAGGTGAAGGGCATATCTATACCCCAAATATGGGATAAAGGTTATAGGAAAGGAAATCTCCTGGGTAAGTATCACACAATGAATTGAGAGACTGGTATGAATGGATAAAACCTATACACAGCTTTGCTCACCATTTACTGGCATAATAAATTAATATTAGAATCTGCTGATTAACTTAATTACATTTAGACATTGACAGGGCAAAAAACTTACCTAGCTACAGAAGTAACAATGGACCACCCCCCCAGTGCATCTATTCCTAGATGGTGATAATTAAATATTTAAAATAATATTCCTCCATTAAAGAAAATCTAATGATTTGCTACTATGGTTTACTTAAAAGTTATAATTCCTTGGAAGAATACATTTGTGGAAAATTTAACAAAATATTCCCATATCAAAGGTACTATCTGAATGGCAAATTTCTGCCTGACTTCATTTGAAATAAGAAGAAACATACAGTTAATATCAAAAACACATGAAATCATGGATGGAAAGAGCTGTAGCTCAACGGTTGAGCACAAGTTTCCCTGTAAAGGGTGTCAGATTCAATCCCTGGCATCTCCTGGTAGGGCTAAGAGAAACTCCTGTCTGAAACTGGAGAAGCACTGGCAGTCAGTGTAGACCATGGGTGGGGCAACCTTTTGCCCTACAAATGTTTTGGCTTACAACTCTCATCATCCTTCACCACTGACTATGCTGGCTACGACTGATAAAACTTATAAGCCAAAACACCTGGAGAGCCACAAGTTGCCCATTTCTGGTGTGTATGTCTTCTCAATTGTGTTAAGAATGTTACATCTAGAAAATATCAGGAAACTACTGTATTGTTTGCAAAGTACTGGAAGGCAAAAAAAGAAGTGGAAGGGCTCAATAAGATTTGGGAACAATTAACTTTGATTAATCTGCAACTTTACAAATATCAGCTGCTAAATGTCAAAATGTAACTTGCCAGAGATTGGTGGTTAAGTAAAATCACTTGTTACTGAATATTATGGTTGTTTTCCTTGTTATTTTACATGTTACAATATATAAGAAATACTGATGTTTGTACTACACTGATTTTGCAATAAAAATCTATACTATCAATTTTAGGTGTGCAAATGAACATGTACAGACTCTTGATTTAACGAGAACAGAGCCATCATAAGTATTCTTTCTTTCTGAAAAAATATCTCCCAAGGAGAAGGAAAACATAAAAATATATTTTAAAAAACATTTAAACATTTTTATATATTAAGTTTGAGCTTCTAAACGTCACCATTTAAAAGTTTCAGCTACACTGCAGACTTACAAGAACTTTGGCAGGTTGTTCTGTTTCATCACCTCCACGTTCCAAATTAAAAAATTAAATAATGGCAAGACTCAAGGTAGCTGACTGGAGGAGCCTTCAGTCAGCCAAAGAATCATCACAAAGCCTTACTGCTGTGCCAATTTCCTGGATAAGTGTAGGAAGTAAGTGGTGAGAGAGAGAGAAGTCTAAGATGATCAAATACTTCCTTGCCTAGTAAGAAGCAATGAAGAGTGTCTGTTACTTGAACTCATTCTTCCTATTTCATTATTCCATATGGTGGCAATCACTTTATCTCCCCCAGTTAGATGACAAGGAAAACTGCTCAGGGGAGCAAGAAGTGTATCCAGGGGCTATGGAATCGCAAGGTATGGGGGTGGGGGTAAGAGCAAGAACAGAGCTATGGCAGATGGAGTGTTAATGGAGAAGATTGCGGTGCTTAGAGAAGCATGAAGGACATGCAGAATTGGGGGTGGGGATAGAATGGGACAGTGTAGGAAAAAGCTGCAGGATTTGGAGTCTGGGGAAAGTAGAAACATTTGCCTATGTGTTGCAATATAATGATGCTGTCTGTTTAAATTATCTTAATATGATTATAAGTCAACCAGGAAGGAGCTTGGTGATCATCTAATGACTGACAGAAGTTTTGCATATTTACGTTAGGAAATATTAACTGATCATCATGTGCATTATATAGCTCTCATCCCAAGTGTAGAACAAAAGATTCTATTACCAAAATGAAGGATATGCCTACCAATATATTCAAATTGAACTGAACACATTTACTTGTGATTTCAGGGTTTTCACTGAAGAGTGCACTGCAAACCTAGAACATTACACCTGAAACTAAGGACCAACTCTCAACCTTTTCCTTATGGCAGAATCCATATAAAACCAGCTTCTTTAACTAGATTATCATGTAAAGGCGCTGTACACCACAGGACAAGGCTAATACATGAGCTTATCCAAATGGTGGGGCAGCGTGGTTTGTGATGAGCCCAACTACCAGAAAAAAGGTTTGCAATGATTGTAAAACGTTATATCACAATAGAAAAGTTGTTTACTACCTTCTAAATTCAATCTATTGTTTGCTGAATGGATAAACATAGGAGAGGTTTGCTATCTTTTACTATAGAAGGCATCTATTCCATACAACTGCACCACACTCACCATTCCACTGATACAACGACCGCAGATTGTTGTCTTGAATTCACCATGCAGCTCCTTCACAGCACTTGTTGTATAAAAGCCCTCCGCCAAAAGAATAATTCCATACAGGAAAAAAAATGATGCAATTCCATAGATCACATATTGCATTAATTTTATTCTAAGAAGGAAACAAGCAAGGCAATCAGACTTTGCCATGTTAAAATACAATTTCTTTCATAATCATACAGAGAGCTGAACCAATAGCAAGAGGATGGAGTGAGCAACTTAGTGGTAACATCACTGATGGGGTAGCAATATATTAAATGTGTAATTTTACCAAAGAGCCAATGTCCCTTGGGCCACAATCTCATTCTGGTTTGGATGTGCTGAAAAGTCTACTTTGCATTGCACTTGTAGTTGTCCTGATAGCCTGGTGTGAGCATTCCACATTTCTCAGGAAATAATGGTATTAGTATGTTTGCTGGGAACTGAAGGCACAGGGTTGCTTGGTGTGTGTGTGTGTGTACACCCCCCCACACACACACACCAAGCAATCCTGTGCTTTCAGTTCCCAACAAATATACTAATTCTTCTACATTTATATCCTACCTTTTTTCCTCTTGCAAGGAACCCAAGGCAGCTTCCGTAGTCCTCCATTTCTTTTCTCAGCAACCCCTTGAAGTAAGTCAGGCTGAGTGCCAGCAACTGACCCAAAATAACCCAATGAGCTTCATGGCTGAATGGGGACTAGAAGCTGAGTCTCCCGAGTCCCTCTCCGACATCCAAAACACTGCAATATGTTAAGAACATTCCTTTGTACTTTTAGAGGTATGTAAACAGTATTAATTTGGAGAACTTTGGTTTTATGCAGCACAATATAAAAAGGATGTTGGAAGGAATACAGAACATTCAGAAAGCAAATCACTTGAAGAAAATGCTGAAGAAAGAATGTAGGACTAGCATATAAAAATCTAGGAGAGTTTTCAAATATTTAGAAGTATATAAAGAGGAAGAAGAAAGGCAAACATTGTCCATATCAAAACAGAAGAGACAATGTATTTAAGATTATATAATACTGATTGGAGGTTAATCATTAAGGGGAAAATATAACAACTCTAAGGAATAATTCAGCAATAGAAGATACTGTCTAGGAGAACTAGCATGTCCCAGACATCAGCTATCCTTTAAATATGGTTTACTTCATTACATGGTAGAAAATTGGGTTCATGGCCCATCATGTATCTTCCATGTTGTTTTTCATGACTGCTTCAATTGCAAATGGTTAATGATAATATTTATTATTTTATCCTTACATTTAGTTGTATTTCTTTGCTGTGTACCTCTCCAGTATATTTTTAGTGGCCTGCAATCTCTTGGCAACAACTATTTTTTTGCCTTCAGTTGCTATGGAGCTCAGTAACTATGCATCCTTGGAGATTTATTGCTACTCTTGGTTTTGTTTGTTGAATTAGACAAGGCATTTGAGGTAAAAGTATATGCTGAATCCCTAAGAGCAGCCAATTTTTGGTAGATGTGTACAAACCCCATTCCTGCCCCCATCCCAACAAGGCCCCCTCCACAAGGATGCGCTTTTGCGCCCGGTTCGGGGATTATGCGCATTATCGCGGAGGCGCATTTACTCCTAATCCCTCTGCACGGGAGGCGGCGAGAGGCGGTGAAGCGCATTAATTGATGTCCAAAAAGCGCTTTACAAGAAGTTAACGCGCATAATCGCTTGTTCACACCGCGAAAATGCGCTTTAACGGCCGGAGCAAAATAAAAGTCGCTATTTAACGCGCATTCGAAAATGCGCATTATCGGGGAGATAACGCGCCTGTACGCCCGTTTTGCGCTCCGCTGGTGTGGAGGTAAAATTTATAATGAGCCTTCAAGGCTCATTAAACGTCTCGTGTGGAGGAGGCCCAAGTTTAACTGGATGTCATTTTTTAACCTTCCCTAGAAATCCCTAAAGATGTTTTGCTTGAGTTGGACTGTATAAATTCACCTCAAATTTTTATTTTTGCCAGCAACTCTTACTACCTTGCATGTGGAATTTGCTCTGACCATTTCAAAATGATAAGGATGCTTCACAGCAGTTCTTTTATAAATTAAGAATAGCAGTTCCATACTTACACTTCAGATAACAAAGCATGGTCAGTGACATTTGTGGAAAAGCTCTGTTCGAGGATAGATATGGTCCCAGCAAGAGCCACATGACCACAGCCACAGAACAATGCTACACCAGAGAAGCAGAGAATAGTTGCCACAAGTGAAGCATATGGAACTCCTCCCAGGCACTTAATGCAACATTCAAAGCAACCTAAGCAGAAGAGAAAAGAAAACAAAGGCAACATTATTTGAATGCAAGAACAAGTTATGAGGACAGCATCACTTGGTTGGTATAACAGCTAAAGGGGAAGATGCTTAATAAAAAAAAATGCCAATTTATGTGTTCAAAGCTACTGGGTTGCACTTTAGCCAAATGACTTTCCAAATGAATACAACACTCACTTGCATACGCCAGGTACTCTTTTCACCAATCCCTCAATTAAGTCGCTCCCGCCCCCCCACCATGAAAAGTGTCTTCTGAGGGAGACCGTCCAGAACAGAATGGGCTAAAATGCAGACAGAGGGCTTCAATAGATGTTGGGGGGGGGGGGGAGTAAAAAGTGGGTGCTCCCAACTTTCCTATGCAGAAGAGCTTTCTGCAAAGCCACCAATGGATGCAAACCAACGGCTACAAATAAAACAAGGTCATGTAAGATGCAACAGAAAATAGTATGCCTTCTCCTATGAGACACAACATTAACACTTCTAAAATAGGCAACAAAATGAAATATCTTCTAAATCTACTCAGTGCACCATGTTGATCTTTGAGATACCATTGTTGAGTAAGTGGCCAAGAATTTGAGCCAGCAAATCCCCAGTTCAAATCTCACCTGAGCTATGAAATCCACCAGGTGGTTTTAAGCAAGCCACCCTCACTTGATAGCCTTAGGAAACCTGAACTCTCATTCTGCAACATGGGGACAATTATGCTGGTGTTCCTTTACGGCGTTTTTAGAAGGATCAGAAATAAAATGCAGGTGAGGCACTTTGAACACTAAAATACAATAAATAAAATGAAATGCCCTATTCAAATTTGAATAGTTTCTTTGAATAGTATAGAGATGTGTCAAAATTTGAATGGTACACAGATGTATCTAAATACAGGAAATCTCTCAAGCTAGTTAGCATAGAGCTCACTTTTTTTTTTTACCAAATGCTAAGTACTTGCTATGCTTAGAGCTATCCAAAAGGCTGTTTGCTTAAAAGCCAGTATTAGAAGTTTTTACAAGCAATTCCACAAATCTATTCAAAGGAAGATGCCTTCAGACTTGCAGATGCAATGAAGAGAAATCTCAGAGCTGAGCTTCAAAAGATGAAGTAAAAAGAGAAGGGTTGGGGAAAGTAGCTCTGTCTTGATATTGGACTTGCTGAGGTTCAAGATGGTTAAAATACCAAAACTTTATTTAAAATGATCTTTTAGGCTGCCGTTAAGGGTAGACTTCTCTCAAGGAAGCATATACGATAAATATATATACATAAATATGCCAAAAACAATTAGAAAAGCAATAAAATATTCAATATAATACTATAAAAATACATTGCATCAATAAAATATGTAGCCCATAAATTGTGAAAAGGCCAGCAAGCACAAGTGGGTCTTCAGAGCCCCCTGAAGACCTGTAATGGAGCGGCCTGACAAACTGATGGAAACTGATTTCAGAGGTGTGGCACCACCACTGAGAAGGCACTTAACAGCCTATCAACTCTTAGAATCACCAATCTATCCTTTGCACTCACCAGCCTTTCCGCTCTTGGTGGCAGGCAGGTGAGAAGGGCCTCTGCTGATGACCTCTTAGTGTGGGGCAGCTGATACAGAAAAAGAAGGTCCCTCAAATAACTTCATACAGGGCGACCATCGCTGATACAGCAAGCTTGCAAGTGCCTCGTGTGATTAGAAACAGTAGCCCCAAGGTGAATGAATGAGGGTGGAGTCATGTTGGTGGGCACAGGGAGAACTACTTGGATGTTCAGGGAGTGGGGAGAAATCAGTTTGAGAACACAACAGGATCATTTAACTCAGACTAGCTCAGAATAAGGCAAGCCTTTTCTTGATTTTTTTTTTTTTTTTTTTTTTTACAAATTTGGCTTATTCTGAGCCAATCTGAGGAGAACAGGAAAGGGGTTCACCCATCACTAATTCTGAGACAGAATGCACTTGCATTTTGGTAAAAGCAATGCTTTACAATAAACCTTTTGCCCCCAAAGGAATTAGTAATTGAATAAATATAACTCTGGCGTAGATGTCATTTGCTACCCACCAAAAATAAACGCGAACTGAAATATATTATCCACTTTTTCCACCACAGAAATGTTTGTTATAGGACACATCCATACAGCAGCATATATTCTTGAGTGTGCATCCATGCATTCACTCATGCAAGGTACATTTTGTTTATACTGTCAAGATCTGGGACTTGCCTAAACTTACTTGCATGTAGAGTGCTGCATTATTTATCAAAGCTGGGTAAATTCATACCTGTTCAGTTTTTAAACTCATTTTTGTGCTTTATGACATAATATGGTCTGTTTTGCTAAAAAAAGAAGTTGACCTGCTGCTTTAATTCTAAAACATAGAGACCCCCCCATATTTATCACATTGGCGCAGAAGCAACTAGATTGCAACAGGCAGACCAACAGGTAGTATGAATAACAGACATGCTAGCAGAGTCAATGAGAGAAGAACTTCTCAGTGTTTATATAATATAGCTTCCACTCTTTGATCGGAGGAAAACTTTACCCAAATAGTGAAAGGACAAATGGAATCAATAACTTCCTTTATAAAAATAAAATGGTGGAAAATGTTAAAAATTGAATTTGAAAGTACATTGGTCATGTTCAACACTATCCTAATATACCAGAGTAAAATACTTAAACTGTGCAGTACATCTACACATCAATGCAAGTGGCTTTCAATGGCCATTTTGTCTAAAGCATCACTAGAACCTTTTGTGCAGCTCAGCCGAATAAAAACAATTTTTTGTCCTCAGGCTTGTGAGCAGCAGTTGCCATGGAAGCAGGTTAATAACAGCTCAATGATTTGCCCAGAGCTGATGGTGAACCTGGCTACAGATCTAACACACTCACAAAAGGAGGCCAACGGAAAACAAGGACCGAGATTATTCTCTGGGGAATGGAAACTATAAAATGCATACTTTTTTTTTTTTTTAAAGGGGGCACAAATAGCAGAAAAAGAACAGGAACCAAGACCCATGGAAATTATAGTATACAGGATGCTGAAAAAAGTTCAGACTAAACAATCCAGCATAGGCAATCCGTGCACAAGAGGGTGCCATCAATTGAATAAAACCCATAGCCAAAACTCAGGGATGTACGCAGTAATCCTACATCACCTGCATACAGTCATATGATGACCATTCTGGTATTATTATAATTGTCATCATTTATATTATTTATTGTGACAACCATATAATCTGCTCAACAGGGAAAGATGAGTGCTTGGACATACTTAAATGGCAGAACCATGAATACACAAGTACTTCTGGATTTGGACCAATGTCTGTGAGTACCTTATTAGAAAACAAATGCCATATAGATTTCCCTTCCCAGTTCCTCCAATGCATGAAAGGACCAATTTTCACAACCACTCTGATGTTTTATGCAACCACAGATTGACTGGCATGGCAACAAGATTTCTGAATGCTCTACTCAAGAGTACTCATTACCTCTAGGAAAACCTTGACTTGTATATACTATTGACTAGGGGTGTGCATCGGATCGGATCCGATCCACGATCCGAATCCGATCCGACCCAAAATCGGGAAAATCCGATCCGATCCGATCCGGCCAACCTCCGATCCGATCCGATCCGATGAGGTCCGATCCGGATCGGACGCCATTTTGAATGCTTTTTCCCATAGCCAAGTATTGTTTTACAAAAACGCCTATAACTTTTTCATTTTTAAAGATAGAAGGATGAAACTTGGGCACATTGTAGACTGGTTAGGGGTAGTTATCTGTGAGAAATTTCAGAAAGATTGGTGCATGCGTTTTGTGGCAATTAATTTTTTAATAAATACCCAGGAATGCCTATAACTTTGTCATTTTTAAAGTTACACACATGAAACTTTGCCACATTGTAGGGGGTACCTTGGGACCTATGTGTGTGAAATTTCAGAAACGTAGGTGCTTGTCTTGTGTGGCAATTAATTTTTAGAAAAATGGGTAGTAGTGGGGTAAATACAGTTACGCCTCCCATTTTTTTATTTTTGAAGATACAAACAGGAAACTTGGGCACATTACAGGTACCACTTGCCTTGATATGTGTGTGAAATTTCAGAAACATTGGAGCTTTCCTTGTGTGGCAATTAATTTTTGAAACAATGAGGAAAGAAACACCTATAACTTTGTCATTTTTAAAGTTACACACATGAAACTTTGCCACATTGTAGGAGGTACCTTGGGACCCATGTGTGTGAAATTTCAGAAACATAGGTGCTTGCCTTGTGTGGCAATTAATTTTTTAATAAATACCCAGGAATGCCTATAACTTTGTCATTTTTAAAGTTACACACATGAAACTTTGCCACATTGTAGGCGGTACCTTGGGACCTATGTGTGTGAAATTTCAGAAACGTAGGTGCTTGTCTTGTGTGGCAATTAATTTTTAGAAAAATGGGTAGTAGTGGGGTAAATACAGTTACGCCTCCCATTTTTTTATTTTTGAAGATACAAACAGGAAACTTGGGCACATTACAGGTACCACTTGCCTTGATATGTGTGTGAAATTTCAGAAACATTGGAGCTTTCCTTGTGTGGCAATTAATTTTTGAAACAATGAGGAAAGAAACACCTATAACTTTGTCATTTTTAAAGTTACACACATGAAACTTTGCCACATTGTAGGAGGTACCTTGGGACCCATGTGTGTGAAATTTCAGAAACATAGGTGCTTGCCTTGTGTGGCAATTAATTTTTTAATAAATACCCAGGAATGCCTATAACTTTGTCATTTTTAAAGTTACACACATGAAACTTTGCCACATTGTAGGCGGTACCTTGGGACCTATGTGTGTGAAATTTCGGAAACGTAGGTGCTTGCCTTGTGTGGCAATTAATTTTAGAAAAATGGGTAGTGGTGGGGTAAATACAGTTACGCCTCCCACTTTTTTATTTTTGAAGATACAAACAGGAAACATGGGCACATTACAGGTACCACTTGGCTTGATATGTGTGTAAAATTTCAGACAGCTGGGTCCAGGCATGTGGTGGCAAGGTATTTTTGAAACAATGAGGAAAGAAACGCCTATAACTTTTTTATTTTAAAAGTTAGAAGTCTGAACATTGCTCACTTTGTAGATGGGTTAGGGGTAGATATGTGTCAGAAATTTCAGAATTATAGGTCCAGGCATTTGATGGCTATGGAATTTTTAAATTACATGTTTCAAAAAAATTTCTACAGAGGCCAGGTCTTCCCCTCCCGCTTCCCGCGAAGAAAAGGAAACACTCTCTCGTCTCGATCCCTTTGATCCTTGCTAGTAGTATCCATTACAGGGCTCGTGTTTCCTTTCCTACTTTCACTTTTCAAGCAGAACGGCTGAGCCTAGCTGAGTTTTGCAGCCATGCGTGCAAGGAAGGATCACTCTGGTCTCGATCCCTTTGATCCTTGGTAGTATCCATTACAGGGCTCGTGTCTGCTTGAGTACAAAGTGAAAGCAGACACGAGCCCTGTAATGGATACTACCAAGGATCAAAGGGATCGAGACCAGAGTGATCCTTCCTTGCACGCATGGCTGCAAAACTCAGCTAGGCTCAGCCGTTCTGCTTGAAAAGTGAAAGTAGGAAAGGAAACACGAGCCCTGTAATGGATACTACTAGCAAGGATCAAAGGGATCGAGACAGAGAGTGTTTCCTTTTCTTCGCGGGAAGCGGGAGGGGAAGACCTGGCCTCTGTAGAAATTTTTTTGAAACATGTAATTTAAAAATTCCATAGCCATCAAATGCCTGGACCTATAATTCTGAAATTTCTGACACATATCTACCCCTAACCCATCTACAAAGTGAGCAATGTTCAGACTTCTAACTTTTAAAATAAAAAAGTTATAGGCGTTTCTTTCCTCATTGTTTCAAAAATACCTTGCCACCACATGCCTGGACCCAGCTGTCTGAAATTTTACACACATATCAAGCCAAGTGGTACCTGTAATGTGCCCATGTTTCCTGTTTGTATCTTCAAAAATAAAAAAGTGGGAGGCGTAACTGTATTTACCCCACCACTACCCATTTTTCTAAAATTAATTGCCACACAAGGCAAGCACCTACGTTTCCGAAATTTCACACACATAGGTCCCAAGGTACCGCCTACAATGTGGCAAAGTTTCATGTGTGTAACTTTAAAAATGACAAAGTTATAGGCATTCCTGGGTATTTATTAAAAAATTAATTGCCACACAAGGCAAGCACCTATGTTTCTGAAATTTCACACACATGGGTCCCAAGGTACCTCCTACAATGTGGCAAAGTTTCATGTGTGTAACTTTAAAAATGACAAAGTTATAGGTGTTTCTTTCCTCATTGTTTCAAAAATTAATTGCCACACAAGGAAAGCTCCAATGTTTCTGAAATTTCACACACATATCAAGGCAAGTGGTACCTGTAATGTGCCCAAGTTTCCTGTTTGTATCTTCAAAAATAAAAAAATGGGAGGCGTAACTGTATTTACCCCACTACTACCCATTTTTCTAAAAATTAATTGCCACACAAGACAAGCACCTACGTTTCTGAAATTTCACACACATAGGTCCCAAGGTACCCCCTACAATGTGGCAAAGTTTCATGTGTGTAACTTTAAAAATGACAAAGTTATAGGCATTCCTGGGTATTTATTAAAAAATTAATTGCCACAAAACGCATGCACCAATCTTTCTGAAATTTCTCACAGATAACTACCCCTAACCAGTCTACAATGTGCCCAAGTTTCATCCTTCTATCTTTAAAAATGAAAAAGTTATAGGTGTTTTTGTAAAACAATACTTGGCTATGGGAAAAAGCATTCAAAATGGCGTCCGATCCGGATCGGACATCTGGTCCGGTCCGATCCGACCAGCCTCCGATCCGATCCGATCAGATCCGACCCCCCAGGTCCGATTCCGATCCGCTATCCGATCCGATCCGGGGGGTCAGTGCACATCCCTACTATTGACAGATCCCAGGTATATAGGAGCTTTGGCTATTGGGCAGCATAGAAATATAATTAAAAAATTTAAAATAAGAGCATTCAAACGATTTTGCCTGTAAAATCACTGCCTCATCAAAACAGCCACATAAATAAGTTATTTTAGTCAAATGACTTTAAATCCAAATACATTTGTTTAGGAGTTGGTTGTATATCATCAATTGCAAGTTAAAATAATATTAACAATTCCAATATTAATAAAAGTTTAATCAAATCAGCAATGATTGACACCAATTCAAAGTATAAGTACTGAGTTCTTAAGTACATTCTGGAGGATCACTGTTTCATAATTTCTATAAAGACTAGCAGAAATCCACAGTTTGATACTATATGAGTAGGGGGTTATAAGTATTAAACTACTGGCAGATCTCCAAATATTTGGGGAATGAGCTTCTCTGTGGTTTAAGGTTCCATGAATTGAAGACATTCCCCAGCCCCAAGTCTCGTACTTAAGGACTATGGCAGTCAGTCCTCAATATTCATTCCCTGAACAAGATACAGAGCTATCCTGGGATTTGCATGGGCTCCGTATGGAACACTGGGCTTTTCTATACAAAGCTGTTAATCTGCTACAGCTATTTTCAGTTTCGTTGCAGAACTGAGGAGCTCCATCACACCAGCATTTTATCGCACTCTCGCCATGCCTGGTACATGTTTCTGCAGCACAGTACTCACATAACTTCGTCCCTGTCCTGCGCTCATCTTGCCTCTTCCCCTCTGGTTTTTGTCTTATTTTGGAGCAGGGAAAGTCTGGTTTTCCCCTCTCCATGCTATAAAGCTGCTCTTCCATCCTGTGTATTGCTGTCCTTGTGCTATATTGGACTATCCCGTTTTTTGTTGGGGGTGTACTCCTGTTGCTCCCCCGATCTATCTATTTATCACATACACACACACACACACCTATATACATATGGTGGGTACCTCCTGTTTCCTAGTTACCCGTATCTACACACACACACACACACACACACACACGGCAACTAGGGAGGAAATGGTGGTACCCACCATCCGTGAGAAATACATCAGTGTAGATCTACACCTAGCTTGTAAGACTGCCTTGCTGGGAGGGAAGGTGAGGGTGGGGGTTGTGGGGAAGAATGCCTGATGGGGGCTGTAATCTTTGAAAGCAAATTGGCAATTTTGTACTACGCAAAATAAGCTGTAGCTTCAAGTTAGGGCTTCAAGTTAGGATTCTGCTCTTTGGGAGTTAAACTACACACAGAGAGAGGGAGAGAACACCTTCCCTTCTCCTCCTTCTATCTGAAGCTGAGGAGTCTCCCCAACCTACCTCCATCTATCTCCATGCTTTGCTTGCAGCCTGTGTGCACAGCAACCTCCAGCATCTGTGCGCCTGGAGGGGAGAAAAGAAGAAACTAGGGTGGGGAGGGGGCTGGGGAAAAGATGGAAGAAAGAGCCATGACGAGAGACGTTCCATCAAGGCTTCCTTCGCGAAAGCGGCTCAGGCTCAGGACAGAAAGAGCCTTAGGACAGCTGGTGATGCTGGATGCCTTTGGCTGGGACCGCACGGGGGAAGGTTTTCTCTGTGCCAGGGAAAAGGGGTGCTTGTTACGAGCCCATGCGCAGCGCCTGCCTCACAGACAGACCAGGAGCCCAAGTTTTGGGGAGGAAAGGAAACAGGGGGATACCGATTGCTCCTCTTGCCAAGAGTTTGACATCTCTCCTCTCCCCCGCCAAAGAGCTCCCAAAACTTTCTTCCCCTCGGGTCCCATTTAACTGACCCATTTATCTTCACGTATCTTGTTTAATATGATCTTAGGGGAAAGCATAGTGTGTTGTTTTACCATAATTGCACAGTTTCAGTCTCCCTACTATTGTTTTTGCGCAGAAATATATATATAAAAAATACAAAACATTAACTGCAGGGGGAAGGCGATCGTAGGGGGTGAGGTGGGAGATTTCCTTGACATAGTAGCGATAGCTGAAATAGTGCAACAATGCACAGACATGTAAGTGCCCAGTGCTCCACTTGCTAAGGAAACGGAGGGGGGAACCGCGGGAAAAAAGTAGGTGTGATGGAGCCCGAGATCAAGCACCACACAAGTAATGTTTCCTTTCCTGCTTTTCCACAACATAACCCATGGCACTGTGATACAGTGGAATAGTGTAAATACACAAAAGGAAATTGTGCTTTCTTTCCATAATACCTGCTCTTAAAAAAGCTTGTTGAAAGTGCTGTTTACAAACAGAAGTGAAACTGGAGGCTGCCTATACAGTGGCAGATTGCCACCACGATAAACAAACCCCGCGCTTTTGCTGCTGTGGGTGGAGATGACTAATCGAGACACAGCAGTGAAAGTGCAGGGTTTCCGGTGGCTGGGCTTGCCCCTGCCCATTGCCCAGGTGGATGGCGACCAATCAAGGAAACCCATCTGCCCGTCCATGCCTCCGCCGCAACTCTGGAGTGAGGATAGATGGTGGATTATTCGTACTCGCATTGCTTTGGAGAACAAAGTTGGGGTAAGTCCTCAACTTTTTTGCTTCATGACAAATCTCCACGATGGCTGCTGTATAATGAACGCTGCACCACTACGCACCCACTCCAGGGCTTTCAGTGTGTATAGACAGCCTCGTGGAGAGCCATGATTTCACCTAACAAACCTGTAAACAACCGTGAGTAGGGAATGACTAGCACACAACAAATGCCTTATGTAGAAAAGCTCACTGTCCTTCACTCACCATGTACTGAATACAATACTTTAACCAGAAGACTCCACATTATTTCCAATGACGACCCTGTGAAAATGCTGCTTTATGTGAGTTTCCAGTGGAAGGAGCCTGAAATCAGCTCCCAATCTCACCACATATAGACGTTTAGGACTGGGTGTTCCCCTGCAAATAATGCCTTCGGTGCATTTGCCAACTCCCCAATTCTGTACTGAAGCATTAACATCTGTTCTTGTGTCAATCCTCAAGAACTTTCTGTGGTGGTACAAACAGAAAGAATCTTGAGAAGCAACAGTAAAGCAAGCAGTCACTGACACAGCAGACTGCATTGGCAATACTGATGTTTGAGGTATGCCGAAAATGAGAGGTGCATCCCATGGTCTGTCCTCTGTGCCCACAGATATTACTAGGCCAGTTTTGCTAAGGCATTATTACTAAACATTGACTCAAGGGTAGTGAGCCCACACTATCCAAAAGTGTGTGTGTGTGCTTATATGAAGACTGATTCTTATAACTAAACCAGCTGAATTGTGGACTGAGTGAATTCATGGTGGCTTGGTGGTGGCATTGAAAAGTTGACATGATTTTTCACTGCATGCCCAAAGTGGATTTGATTGTGAGAATTTGGCAAAATGCAGAAGCTTCTTACAATAGTGGACAACACAGAAAATATGAGACAACACACATTTTCATTTAGATTTCCAGGGCATGGCACAGCATTTAGCACTCCTATGTGATACCAGTTCAAATTAATAAAACCCCTCAAAACCAGCCAAGTCCTGCTTTCCATCTTGATAGAAGCAATGGGCATGCTTGCTTGCTGTCTCAAATGATCATAACGTGACCCTTTCAACCTAAAACGTATAGCTACAAACACTGAGCTATTTTTTCAATTTACTTTGGCCTGATTCATTTACTGTGCTGCGAAATAGCTCTTAATTAACAGCCTGGCATTTAGAAGATGGCTTGCTTGAGTTCAATGAGGGCTCCAACGTAAGCTTCAACAAACGCAAGAAGCTGATCCCATGTTTGACATCAACACTGATCCAAGTGTGTTACTGGTCTATGTTATTAGAAACTACTATGCAAAAACACGTGAGACAATAAGAGCAAGAGCAGACCTCTTGACCATCAGCTTGAGACGAAGCCCAGATGAAGTCATCCCTCCACATGGCAATGATAAGTTGAATAGATCCTGCTACAGCATGACTGGAAAGGGCTAAGGGAGCAATCCTATGGCTGCTAGACATTGTCTGAGGAGCCATAGGATATTTCAGATTCCCTGATCTGAGTTTGGAGTCAGCACTCAGACCTTGGAGGGGTACATTGGAGCTCTGACCACCCTCCCCCTTCCCCTCACAACCGATATGGAGATAACTACGCTGGCTGCTCTCTGAGGTCAGGAACTCAACCGTGGAGAAGGGGGCGTTTTGGTGGGTGGAGAAGGGAGGAGATTGGAGAGGTCAAAATACAAGCCTCCTTTCCTCCCCTCCCCCCCCGAAGCTAGACAGGCAAAAAAGGCCCATCTACCAATAAATGCAGGGTGGGAGGACAGGGAGGGGAAGATCCCTTCTGCTCCTCCCCCCACCCTGCATTGGATGATCACAAGCCTTTGGTTTGGGAGCTCATGACCATCATCACTTACTTTGTAACACTTTGTACTTTGTACGGAAGTGTCAAACATCAGGGGGAAGCTTTCTGCCCAGTTATCTTCCAATACATTCTAATTACTTCACAAGCAGTTGTAATACTGAAGGATGGCAAAACTGTGGGTGAGGGCTTTTAAAATAAGAGTTGGCAGCACGAGCAAACTTCAAATCTTTACAATATGAGAAACATCTCAAGCAGCTATATCCACAAAGTTTTCTTCTGCCCTAGTTACAATATGGCTTCTTGGTTCAATCCAAGATCTTGTCACTACATGCCCATTCTATTCTACCACGACCTCCCTTCTTGTCCACCCTATTGAATACCCAACTTCATTATCATCATCATCCAAAGTATTTATATACAGCCTTTCGTTAACAAATTACAGAGTGGTGTCCAAATTTAACTAAAAAAGCAATTAGAACTGAGAAAAAAAATTCCAAAATAAAACAGGAAATCTAATAAAGCTAGGCACTGACATCACCAAATGCTTGGTTAAACAAATACATTTTCAACAGGTGCCAAAACAACAGCAGGGTTGACACCTGTCAGGGTGGGGGAGGGGCAGTGTGAAAGAGAATTCCAAAACTGGGGCTATTCTCTAGTTTAGGGCAACCGGAAGATGCAGAAATTGACAGAGGTTATTTTGTAAACTGCCCCCACAAGCAGCACACATTCAAAATAAGTGCTTTTCCACTTATTTCCACAGGGCACTGAAGTTAATAGGATAGCTCCAGCAGGTAGGAACATAGGAAGCTGCCTTGTACTGAGTCAACCCATTGGTCCATCTAGCTCAGCATTGTTGACACTGACTGGCAACGGCTCTCCAGGGTTTCAGGCAGGATTCTTCCTAGCCCTACATGGAGATGCCAGGCATTGAGCATAGTACCTTCTGTATGCAAAGCATGTGCTCTACCACTGAGCTATGGCCCCTCACATGCATTCTGTGTAAGAAATACACATTTCTTTTTTTCAAAATGGAAGTACAGGAAGAGTTTGTTATTTGCCCCCATTATGCCAAGATGCTCCAGTTATCATCATTAATATTGCCATGCTGATGGTTGGTGCTCTGCATGAGGCTACACCAGAATCAGGTACAGAAAATGCAATGTTTGATCATGATCAGGCTGAGAAATAAAACAAGAACTGTTCACTTATTTTGAACACATAGTTTCCCACGTTTCCCAACTGCTTCTTGGGGCAAGTGCCAGAGAAGGGGGAAAAATTAAAAGAAAAAAGTCAATCTATGGCATTAGAAGGATATAGGTTGGTTGAGTAATCTGAAAAGCCTCAAGCTCAAATTATTAGGTCAAAGCCTGTATATTACTTTCCTGTGCTACATCACATCCTTTTGTTCTTATCCACATGAAGGGCTTCTACTGTGGGGAGAAAACAGAACAGGGGTTTTCTATTTCACAAGATGCCTCAGGTAATTTCTTGCACAAAGCTTGCCCAGAAACATCAGCTCAAGACTTAGGACAGATTTAAATAAGATATTGAGCTCCCATAAATCCCCAAAGAAACCCCTTCCCCGTGCAGAACTCCATGTGGTTCATTGTTATTGTTAAAGGATTCTGTACCAATATGCCACCCCAACATATGTACAGATCACACACCAGTAATCTACGTATGACCTGAGGAGAGCCATACTGGCATGTAAATGTTGCATCCCTAAGTGTTGGCACATAGGAAAAGAACGCCAGTGCAAAAACAGGCTCTATGGAGCCCTCCATGGATAACTAATTTAAGCATGCATGCAGAATATCTCATTTAAATCAGGCCTGAGTCAACAAGTAATGATATCTGAGAGAGAGAAAGAGAGAGAGAGAGAAGTTGGCTTTTACCCACAATTATGAACTTCAACAAATTGTAGCTGTGCAGATCCACAGTTGCAGGCTTTCAAAGCTACAATGGTGCACGGAGATGTCAGAAAACAACAAAAATGCTTTTGGAGGTTTTTAGTCACTCAATATTTGCTGCACATTACTGCCATATGTCAACGGTGCTGTGAATTTTCCAGCCTGGATAGCCCGTAGTGTTGCCATGTAGTGTTATTGTTGCTGCTTTGCAGCAGCAATACAGCAGGTCTGGAGGGGATCAGTAGCAAACGTGACACCATATAGACGCCCCCCTTTACTTTTTGCAGGGGCTTCTTTTTGGGGGTTGTTTCTCTGAATCAGTAATGCCTTTGTGTGCATCACAGGTAAATACAGCAGATGTACACTATACTCCAAAGCAGATGCACACTGATTCAAAGTTTTCCAGATGCTAGCTAAGCAAGGGATAGATTAGTTACTTTCACTAATGATAAATACATTCCAGCATAACCATAATATTAAGCTGGCACATCACTAGAAAAGGAAGCGACAGATATACAACATTCCCACACATGCCCATGTGTTATTATTATTTTTGCTGTTGTTGAAAAGACCATCCTTCCACTTCCAATCTCCCAAGTAAAGGTCCCGGAGAATCTCTCAAGTTCACAATAGTGTGCATTCTATGGCAAATCATCCACAAATTATCACAGAAGACATAACTAGAATTTTCCCGCCCCTCCCAATCTAAAGGAGTAACACAAGTTAAGGTTGGCTCATGCCTGGCTTTACATCAGATTCATACAAATTACTAGCACATCCAAGTGAGCAAAGTATATGCAAGTATTTGGACAAGAGAATTCTCTTGTAATAAGGAAAATTGCCAACATTACTTCTAGAAATGTGAATGTGCATACTGATTTCTTATGTGCGTGGAACTTGGGAACAGATACATCAATGCCTGTTTCCAAAAATGAACATACAGGGCAGTTATGGAAGAGTATTCAGAGGTCAAGACATATATGGATGTGTCTGTCCCTTTTCTCAAGCTACATCTTTAAATACATTAAGGCACAACTGCATTTTAGGTGACTTTCAAGATAAATCAGGAGTTTCCTTCTGCCAAGTTCTCCTATGCCATTGGGATAGCTCACTATTATGAATGTGTGGGGAGGGAGGGGGGAATGAAATAAGGATTGACTTTCAAATTCTGAGTTCTGTTTCTAATCTGTTTAAAAGTTTGTTTTGAAAGAAGATCAAGAAGAAGAAGCCTCTGTGATGGAGACAAGAGTTTACTTAAGTCTAGCAAGACCTCTGTCATATAAAAGAGATGGCTCATATATGTGACTGAATGTTGAGTCTGTAAGAAAAAAGAATATTTACAAACCAAATCATTTAAGAGTCCTGAAATACCAACTACGCCAAACACATTGCAATCAAAATCATATGTCTCAAACCACTTCAGAGCTATCCACATATGGAATGGACAGTACTTGCTTATTGCTTTAGCATTTGCAAGGCAATACAAAGAAGCTTCTTGAAGTCCACATACAATAGGTTTGGGCTGGTTAATGGTGAATGACTCTCACTTGGCCTGTTTGTGGATATAGTCCATGAAATAGATTCTGTACAACCCAACTGTGATCAATAATCTACCTTGTTTGCCCAACTTGGGTGAAAGGAGGAAGCTGGATACAATCAGGATAAGGCTCCCTATTATGGAGCGGGAGATAGGGGGCAAGAGGAGTCCTAGATGTCTTGATAAGATATACCTACAGAGTTTCCCTCATCTGGAGAACAGATCACTCCAAGAATGAAAGCAGGGGGAGGAAAAAATAGGATATCTATGACTTCCTGGCCTTATAATGGATCCCCATCATAAGAGGAAGCAAAATCAGACAAACAAAGGGGAGCCAAGTTCCAGTGTTATTTACTACCCATCCTTCATGCAGTTGCTGTTTGGGGAACAACCCTTTTCCGGAGTACAGTCCACCCCCAGTATAAAATGAACATGTAAACCTTATTTTCCCCAGCTCCTTGCCAATTGCTCTTGAAGAAATCTTTGCCACTGGTAAAATATTCTGGCTCAGGAACTGACTATCTAGGCTGATGTTTGTTCAATTGGAACAGTGATCTGATGACCAAAGACATTTTTCCTGCCAAAATTAACCAATACTACACAAAGAATTTACTACAATAGGACTATTTTCTAGGTTTTGAAAATCTGGACCATCTGGTTTTTATGAATGAGGGAAGGGATAGTACATAAACCCATGTTATTTGTGTCTCATTTCTCAAGCATGAGTAAAAAATATCTATTGAACTGTACATCAAGTTAACCAGCAGGCTCCTGTAGATTGTAATCTGCTCATAGAATAGGAAGACTAAGAACAATAAATTCATTTGAAGGCCTTTGGCACATTGACTTCCTTTGTTGTATTGTCTCACTTTATCTTGGACCAAGACAAGTTATTCTTCTTATCTATTATACTTTCATACTAGTTGTTTAAACTAAGACACTATAATCATCATCCAAGGTTAAGGCATATGTTTCACACCATCTACAAAAAAATGTAGACTGTAAAATTGATTGCTATAGCAACCACCAGGCAGAGACCCTGCAGTGTCACTACTAAAAGCTTATATCCTAGCCTTCAGTCCTGCTTGCCCATTACAGCTTTTGAAAGGATTTAGGGAGAAAATTATGAGAACCAGTCATGACACAGGACATGGTGCAAACTAAATATAGGGCAAGTTCATGTTTAGCAAGGAGGAGGGCTAATTCCACTCTTAAAAATACATTTAGGAGTGACACTCAAAGCCATTAAATATCTTAAACACCATCTTTGATAGGGCCCTCCCTCCTACACATGCTCTCTCCCCTTCCCCCTCTCACTCGCTCTCTCTTTCTCTTCCTTTCTCTTGCACACACACACACACACACACACACACACACACACACACAGAGCCAGTCACCAAACCAATAGGAAAGTGTTCAGTCCAAAGAGGAAGGTATCAGGGTAACTAAAGTCCAAAGTAAGATATATTGCCCCTTTAGGGAGCAATTACCAAATGGATGAATTGCAAGGGTTATCTGGAAGATCACTGTTGATTTGTATAAGGGCAGTGTTAAACATTATTCTGGACAGCCATGTAAGTAGTAGAAAGATGTCTGAGGAACAGTTCCGTTCAAATGCTTTGAAACAGATAAAACAAAAATCTGCCACATGTAAGAATCAGTCTCTAACATAACTAAGACATATTAACAAATATTTTAGAAACATTGCTACAGCTAATGTACTATTATATTTAAACTCTCCATATAGATATTATACCCCCATCCTTTTATTTACCTTGAATCCCCAAAGGACTAACATTGCCTCTCAATGCTGGCACATGATGGTACTGGTGTGGCCTTGAACTCCTGTACATCCATTGGTACCTGCCAATTTCCATTTCTGGTCTGGTGATCACTGCCAATTTTAGGTGGTAAAAAGTCAGTGTCTCCAGCAAAGTTCAGTTTTACTTTATTACTTTCATTCAATTCAGTTTTTATATCAAAAAGCAGGAAAAGGAGCGGGAATATAGAAATCTATGCTGATCTTTCATAACAGAAGTAGTCACACCCTCACACCAATTAGAAGAGTAAAAAATAACTAGTATTAGATCTATAGAAACTAGTAAAAATTAGAAAGCCTGTTAGATTCTTCAAAACACATATAAGCTCATATTTTAAAATGTTTCCATTCCCATTGGTATCCAAAATTCTAGAGTAGCTTTTTTATTTATTGCACTGCATTTCCACCCTTCATCATATGCATTCCTCCACCCCCTTCTTTACTGGCAGTAAGACCTTCTATAGCAAATAGGATAGGAAAGCTAATGCAATCGAATTGTGAGAAACCATACTGACTGTAACTTTTCATCAAATCCAACTGAGCAAGACAATCATCCCCAGCTGTAGAAAGCAAAACCCAAGCACAGTTTCAATCGTTGCAGTATTCACACAGTTAATGCCTTGAGAAAACAAGGAGAGAAGACAAAGATGCAACGTATTGTACAAAATTGTTCCAGGTTACACTAGCATCCATTTGAGCATATTCTATGGATAGTCTGATTGGATTTGTGAGTGCACTTGCGATAGCACAAGGTGAGCATCAGTAATTTTAGCCATTATCTTTATTCCCCTCTTCGTACTTGTTGGAGTTCACAGAATTAAGCAGGGTCACATAATATCCAATTACATGTAGTGCTTTATATTCTATTGGGAAGGACAACCAAGCTGAACTGTCCCCGAATACTGCAAAGATGCTACTAGTAAATATCGTCAATCTTTTGCACCCTTGCCTTAACTATGAATTGCCAAGACACCAGCGTAAGAAGGATTCTTCCTTGAAATGTACTGGATGTTTCTATATCCCCTTGATGGTAAATTATATTGAGGAGCATGCAACAGATGCTTTTTGAAGAAAAGGAAGATTTTGGGAAAACTTTCCAAAGTGCATTGCTTCTGTAAAACTCAGTAGGTTTCTATTGGGTTTGAGTAGAAATCCCACTCAAAATGAAGGAAGGTTGCGAACCAGCAGTAGTTACGGTATATGCTCAAATATATTATTCCATTTTTTCTGGTTGCAAATCAACCTTGAGTTACGCTTGGTTAGGAGCTAACTAAATTGCTTCAGATTTCCCCCAATGTAAACCAGAGAATAAAATTCAAAGCAATCCAATTGCAGCTACAATTATTAAAATTATATGAAATGTACATGGATTACATAGTGGGTTGAAATACTCTATATCCATACCATGCTCATAATACCAACTTTGATTTCCATAAGCCTAACAGATCTAAAGGATTTTAGTCCTTAAAGACAAAACACAGAAATCCAAACAACTAACAGCTTTTAACAACATGGACCGAGTTATTTTTCAATTTAAGAAAAAGACCCTTTCTGACATAGTTTATTACTTTCAATGTTTCCTAGTGCCTGTTTAATTGATTCAGTTGTTACTTCATTTCCGCCTGCTAAACAATCAGTTCTCTGTTTGCAGGACCACAATTGATGCCAAAGCAACTGAGTATGACATAAAATAAACAAAATGGAGGGGAGGCTGATCATACATAGCAATTTTACCACATTTGGGATATGGAGCTATCTAGCATATGTATATATTTCAGTGCCTTGTAATTATAGTTGTTTCACACTAGAGCCCTTCAGTGCTGCTGAAGCATTGCTTTTCTGCAAATAGCTGGAAGCAAAATAAAAATGGAGGTTCCATACAGCTGTTAACATAGCTGTAAAGTACCAATGCTCTTCCATGGCTAAGATACTTCTGTAATGTCTACTCACAAGTAAGTCCTATAAACTAAGGTCCATGGCAACTTCAAACAAAGTTTACTGCTTGAAGGTTTAGCCTGTGTTATTGCTTCCTACTGACCCTAGCTGGGGAAGTAGTGAGTATACTAACCTTTGTAAGTAGTGTATATTAACACTGAATTGCCCCAATGTCAGTTTCTGTTCCCGCTGAAGAGGGATGCTTTAATTACTGATGACCTTTTTCCCTTTCTTTCTTAATATCAAAACAGTACTATAATCTTTTTGCTTGTGCAAACAGAAATTGACATCAGGATAATTCAGAGCAGATATTCAAGGGGCAATTACTCATTAAATCCCACAGCTAGGATCAACAGGAACCAATTACATAGGCTGAACTTGCAAAAAGGAACTGTTTATTTAAGGGCACAGGAGCCCTCCAAAGTCTTAAGACTGCTTTCTAAAATGGAAACACATTATCATTTTAATACAATTTACCCATCTCATAAACATTTATTTTAACCAACATGAGGTCTTTTAATACTTTTATCCCTGCTCCTATGCTTTTCTCTGGTCAATGACCACTGGACATATGATCACACTCTCAGTGCCAGCACAAGGGTAGGCTGACCATATGAAAAGGAGGACAGGGCTCATGTAACTTTAACAGTTGTAGAGAAAAGGGAATTTCAGTCAGTGTCATTTGTATGCAATTAGTTCTTGGTGATATTCCCTCTTCATCACAACAGTTAAAGTTGCAGGCACTATACTAGAGTGACCATATACAAAAGAAGGCAGGGCCCCTGCAACTTTAACTGGTGTGATGAAGAGGAAATTTCACCAGGAACTAATTGAATATAAATGACACTGGCTGAAATTCCCTTTTCTCTACAACTGTTAAAGTAACATGAACCCTGTCCTCCTTTTCATATGGTCAGCCTACACAAGGGTACATCTGTATCCTTACATTACTACTGAGAAAAATCCTTTGCACCACATTATGAACATTGTACAAGGGATTTCTATGAACACAGGCCAGGGGAAGAGGAGAAGGTGCCATCAACACAACCCTGTGCTTCACAACCCTAGCCATTCGGTTAGGCCAAAGTTTGCACCATTTTGAACTATAGTAAGACACATACACGCTCTTCCTGCATGTGTGTGTGTGTGCATCAGAGAAAAAGAGAGAGAGATTGAATGTTCAGTTCTGCATAACTTGCCACAGAAGGTTATGCTGCAACAGCTAAAACATTCAATCAGAATATTAGTTATAGATAATATAAGCATATCATCTGAACTAACGTTTCCCTGTCTAAATTATTTGATTTACTCTGATCTAAACAATGCCATCCTTCTTGTACAATTGCCTTTCTGGATACAAGCCTTGCATGCAATAATAATAATAAAAAAGAGCAGTGCTAGATGAAACTCATCTAGCACTAGTTGATGCTCCTGCACAGCTGAACAGATGGTTGACAGTAACAATCACTGATCATGGAAGACTGTCTGAAGCCTCTCCCATCCTCCCCAACAGGAGGTTTGCACTCTCAAATCAGGAATCCATAGCCATCTGTTTGGCAGAGATGATCTTTTAACCCACTATTTCACACAAGGGTTTCTAACACTATGGACATTTCTTCATACAGATCACCTCTAGAACAGTGTTCTATGAATGGAAGCCCATTTTCTTCTGAACGCACTAATTTGATAAGGCAATTTTACTACTTTACATTAACACTAGTTTCTCCATCTTTTGCATCTATGCCTGTCTACATCATTTCAACAATGAAAGATGTAGTGATGGCCACTAACTTGGATGGTTTTAAAGGGGGCTTAAACAAATTCATGGAGGTAAGTCTATCAATGGCTACTAGTTATGGTGATGTCTATATATTGCCTCCAATATCAAAGGCAGTATGAACACCATATGGACACCATATGAATAGAATGCTGGATTAGATAGGCCTTTGGTCTTACCCAGTAGGGCTCTTCTTATGTACTTAAGTGATATAATAATGGTGCAACCTGTAGTGGTGAGTGCAGCTTACTAAGCACCATTTTTGGATCAGTCTTTCTGATAGCTGCATAGAAGCAATGCTTGACGAACTACAGCTATAGCATTCCCAATACTGAGAATCCTACATGAACTCCAATATACGTATGGGGATCTTGCATGGATAAGGTTTGGCCTTAATTTCAATATAGGACAGATCCACACATCTAACTCTTTTGCACATATAAACCTGCCCATTCCACTAAAGTGGAACTAATTCAGCCTTTGCAAAGCAAGGAAACTTGTGTTTGTACACTTGCAAATAATTGTTGAACCAGGGAGGTGTTCTGACAGACAAATACCTATATTTTATTAGACTTACACAAATTATATAGCTAATATTTTTTTTGCAAAGAGATGAACATCCTCCATGTTTAATCAACACAACTGTACCCCTCCTTCAGATCAGAACCAATTATCTGATATATCTCACTTATCCAATGTTGTCACAATATGCCATAAATCCTTGATACGTATTGCAACAATGGTAAGCCTTAAGAATCAAATAATGTATTTTTGTGCCCATAGCCTACCTGAAAAACGTGAAGTAAAACATAGGAAGCTAATAACATGATTGGGAATGGGATCCTATCCATGACTGCTTGATACAGCTCTTGAAGATATATTTCTTCTCGTACATGAGAACTGAAAAGGCTACATATGCCTTATAATCCAACCTTAGTATAATTTTCCTGTTATAAAGGTCCATTTAGAGATAACTAACGATATAATTTCTTTAAACTTATGTATGTATGTATGTAATCATCATTTCATGTTTCCTGCATTTTCATTCATGCAGCACTAAGAAAACCTCACCTGAAATCTCTCAGGAGTATTTCATTGAAAAGGCCAATATTCAAATACTTCTAATCCCTTTACAGCAAAAACTTCTACATGTTTACTCAGAAGTAATTCCCACTGAGTTCAATGGTATTTACTTCCGAGGCAAATGGACTAAAAAGGGGATTGCTTTATAGAACAAGTTTATTACATATTACTCAAATACAATAATGCTTTCTGGATTCCAAAAAAATCTACAATAACCTCATGGGCAGATTGCTCTGAACATACACAATAAATCAGTGTGGCATTTTTCAGCTGCGTGTTACTTACTGAATAGGCTTTTTTTCTAATTTAAATACGGACATCTTGCCTCTGTTAATATGTATCAGGATATATTTCCTCCTCTGCTGATGTAAAATGGCATTCATTTTATCCATTTATTCCATCTCAGTAAATCCGCCTACCCCATCCTCACTTTTTGATTTAATTTAATGCCGCAAGATAAACCCTGTCATTTACAATAATTTATAAACCTTCAGCTTTAAATGCACTCAATCTGTCTTGCAGTTCTGTAAAATATCTGCTCAACAATTACATGGATAGTGTTCATCGGCTATTCCTCCGATAAGAATTTCTGATATTTCAGAATAAAGCAATCTGTTAACATGAGTGTCATTCAGTTTCCCCAATTAAAATAAGGGCAAATGCCATAATGGCTTATCTCAAGAGAAGCAGAAGCCTTAAGGATATTGCAAATAAAACAACTGTGTGGTTGTTGTTTTTAACCGAAAGGAAGTGCTTTTAATCTTCGCATACAGACTTAGAGTTGAGATTAGTACAACTGTGGAATATTTCATTACAAAACTTATACTTTAATTATGCATTCACCAAAAAATAATTTCTATATATTCATACACACTTTATACTACAAGAGGCTGAAAAATTAGACACTCTTCCACATGCTGCCATCTCACATATAAGTAGGGAGGGGAGACAAGCATTGGGTTGCATCCAAGGCATATCAGCCACACTTAGATCCCACTGAAATCAAAGGGACTTTAAGTTGGTCAAGACTAACATTTCATGCTGACTTCAATGGGTACAACTAATTTATTATTGTTCCAAGCCATTCACTTCATGTCTTAATCTTTCAGTGGGTTGCTTTCTACAACAGAGGTTATTGCTTTTTGACAGTTAAAAGGAAGCATGTTTGGTTAAAAATATTCTAGTTTCCTTGACTGCAGAGAGAGAGAGAGAGAGAGAGAGAGAGAGAGACAGAGACAGAGACAGAGACAGAGACAGAGAGAACTACAGGTTTAATCCACCTCTTTTTTAAACCAATGGCAAAACTTCTATGGGTCTATAACAACCGTTAACAATTGGGTACTTTCCAGATGTATTAGACTACAACTCCCATCATAATCAGCTAGCATGGCCACCAGGTTGAAGACAGCTGATGTAGATAGGATTCCACCCAAAATATGTGAACATTTTATTGGCATAGAAGAGGATGTTTAAAATATGTGGATGTTTCCAAATATGTGGATGTTTCTCTGTTCTGCATTTGGATTTTAAATCACACACCAACAACAGGTTTACTGTTGTAGAACTAACCATTTTAAAAAAGCCTAAAAATTATTCCACAGCCTAGGTAGGTTTTTAAAATGTATGTGTGTCTAATTTTTTAAGTCATAGTAGTTGGGATATGCATTGCTTTTTAAAAGTTTAGAAGTTAAGGTGCAGATTTTTACAGTTTGAAAAAGTTCATTTATTTCATTTATCTCCACGTGTTTTATATTGATCTATACACACTTAGGCACCAAATAAAGTTGTAAATATCTTGTAAATAATAACTGCTACAAAGAAAATACAACAGTATCCTTAAAGATTTCTGAGTGTTAAATACTACAAACAAAATCTAGGGGAAAATCCAGAGAAATTAGGCACACCTAAATTCCATTGAAAAACCTATAGAATTTCAAAGTCTGGTTAAGCACTTATGTCTCATTAATTTCAATTAGACTTTGGACTGGTCATTTAATTTAGGCATGTAAATTGAAGTTTCTTTTAAATTAATATGTAAAACACAAGCAGTCAGAATCTGGTCTGCTTTTTACTGGGGCAAAGCATTTCATATTTTATTCATCTGTGAAGGATAATGTGATTCTGAAAGGGGGAATTGGAGAATATGCATTACAATATCTGTTATCACTTGCTTTAAAAGGCTTAACTATAAGCTACATCTTCACAGATCATCTGGGAAAATGACACATATCCAAATAACTCCATGGAGTCCATCAAACTAAACAAGTCAGGATACACTTGTAAAATTAGAGGTAAAACCTAGAGCAATTCACTCAGCTGAAAGGATTTGGTAAAGGAAAGTACACTATGAAATGCTACCATGAAATGCTACCATGATCCCAAAGACTATGAAAGTAGCTCAATGAGCCCAAGGGGGCTTTAGATAACAACCCCCCCCCCCCCACACACACACACAAGATGCAGGGGGTTTGGAACAGAAGGAATATTCAGTAGGAGCCTGACATGGCACAGAGACTGGCTGTTTTCTTTAAAAAAGCCAAAGAGGTGCTTCAGACCTCTCCAATTAAACTTTCTTTGCAAGGGTGGGTGGCAGAGAAAATAATGGCTATATGCTTGAAATCCCAATCCTAAACCCATCCAAGTGGAAATTTCACTGATAGAGTAACCAGCCTAAAAGATGCACAATTTAGTATGCAACTTACTTAATCAAAAATGTTACTTGTATTTTGGATATTCAAAGATAATTATTTATGAAGCAATCTTTAAAAGGGTACAGACTTTGAGAGCTTTTTATAAAAAGCACCTCCAGCACAATTTCATATTTTAAAAAACCTTTAGCGATGCTAGTCACTGCCGTGACATGCTTGTGGCTTTGCAAAGTTTAATCTCTAAGCATTGTAATATTTTGTGTAGAATCACTAGGGTATTATTTTATACCATGGTCTGACTGCTTGCCAAATTTCACTTTACTGAAACAGGAGTTCTTCTAATATTATATGGATTAACTGTTCCAGCGAGTGACACAGTTAATTTGCAGAATATGGATCCCAACATTTTCACTGCACATTTAATTAACAGATTAATTAGTAGTCATTCTAAACAAGTAACTTGAGAGATATAAATTATCAGTTCAGAAGGTTTGACATGAAATACTAAAATGCCACCAGTAATACATAATATGCACAATAGGTCCTGCACTGATTCATACAACAGAAATTATTAATGCTGAATGCAATCCTCTATCCAGTAATGTATGCTTATTCCCTTTTAACTCAGCCGGTTTACACAACAATAAACAGCTGCAAAGTTTTCACTACCTTCCTACAGAGAAGGGCAATCAATTGTATCAATGCAAGTTATTAACTTTGTAAATTTATCCAGTGTGGCACTCAACTTTTAGAACAATAAATCGCCAGCATCATCCAAATTCATTCTCTTACAACACTGCCATTTTCTAGTGGGTAAATCTGTGTTTCACAACACTTCTTCCCAAACACCGTGGTGCACTTTATTCATCTATTTTTTTCATATTATTGCTCTAATGTCTTTCCCATGCATATACTATAGTGATTATGGAAATGCAAGATACAGGTGCTATACAATAAATGATAAAAAAGAATACTATATGTCAATACTACACTAACAAAAAGCTTCATGTTACCATTACACTGGATTGTCAAAAAGCCCTACCATCAAACTCAAAATGTACGAACATGGCAGCACGTACACACAAAGTGTTACTTTTCTATAAACTCCTAAAACACACAGTACAGCTTTTTCGTGGGGTTGGAGATGGCTGAAAATGCCAACATAGAGATGAAGAGATAGATGGCTGTTTCGTTAATCTGCTGTCAAGTCATACAGAATAAAAACCAATGGAAGCTAGAAGACACAATAATTATCATTTAAGCGCTGCTCTAAAGAGAGTGACAAACACAGCCTAAATCTTTTCACTGAAGGTTCTTAAAAAGATTTAAACAGTCTATTGTTTGGTCCTCTGGGTACCTTTTTTCTCTTGGCTTTGTTCTGTATTTTCCTCTGCTGCAGTTTCCATGGCTGGCTTTATACCATCCACCAAAAATGCTTTCACTCCCCGCCCCCAGCAAAGACTCTCTCTCCCTTCTTTCTTCCTTTCCTTCTGTCTCTTATTTACCGCTGCAGTGATTGAGTGGCTCAGTTCCTCCCTACAGTAGATTGCACTCTTTTTCCAAAATGTACAAGTCTTGTCAGCTTCGGTTTTGATCTGCCTACTGGTCCACAAAGATCTTTGCCAGGAAACACTCAGCTATACGTCAGAGACCCCTTCAGTTATAAAATCGCAGTGCTGTGCTCAATTGTCTCCCGTCTCTCTGTGTATTTGCGGTGGGAACTTGAAGAATCAGCTAGCCTCCCGTTTCTCTCGCTTGCCCTCCACTTTCCTTTTCTCCCTATGAATGTTAAATCAATTCTCTGGTGAAGAATAGATTTGTGACATCAGAAAAGGGGCTGCATCTGAAGGAGTGAAAGGAGCCCCCTCCTGTTGCATGACTCAGCAATGACACTAGCCCCCCTTCATACGCCATTTCTAAGGAGAGTCCATGTCATCAAAAAGCAAGGCTCCCTCTTCCCATGAGATCCTATTATTATGCTTGAATTTTTATTTATTCCATATACCTTCTGTTCTTACACAAAACAACAGCATGTGCCCATTTCCTGCACTTTAGCATTTGACTTTAGTGATATATGGTTTTAACTTTATTCTTTACAAATGTATGCCCAAAAACAAATATTTTGGTGCCAGTGATTATAGGAGAGTGATGCACTTTTCACAATTTTGAGGCAGTTCAACAAGATGACACAAATTCAGATCAGTGAATATTGACATGCAGGTGAGAATACAAATTGGTGCATAACATCTCAGGTTTCACAGTTTGATTCCTAATGATACCCTCACGCTGTCATGTAATAGATGCTGGTTTGAAGATTTCTGCAAATGCAAACTTTTTTTTGTCAGTTTCTGATTTGTTTGGAAATGAAAATCCAAGACAGACATTTCAGCTCTTAAAAGGATTGCATGCTCAAGTTTTTAGCACACGATAGAAAACTAGAGAATGTTTGAACATATTCCCAGAGTTATCATCTCCCTGCATGTGGTGAGCGTGCTCATTAGTGAGCTCCTATCATGCTAGGTTTCCATGTGGAGGGGTTTCCTCAAATGGCGAAGAGCACTCAAACATGCCTTCCTTCCCCTGCTGTATTATGACGTGACACAGGCCCATGAGGACTATACCATGTGCATTTTTTCCTGAATATTCACATTTTCTCTCAGAGAATAGTGAACTAGACATAAAGTTGTCACTGACAAAGTCAAAAATCCCAGGTGAGTTCCCACATTAAGGGAACAGCAGCACTTCAGTCTGTAAGGGAGAATACTTTTACATCCTTTCCTGCTTCATCACAGTAACTCCTGTGCAAAATAGCAAAGTGACTTTTCATCTTTACATTTTTTAGAAACATGGACTGCTCTTCTCATCTGTTTCTTCTAGAATTCCCTCTATGTTCTGGGTGTGGGGTTGGGTTCAACAAGATACGATCACATGGATCCCCCTCTTTTTTTAAATTCATCTGAGTAGATTGGTACTCAAATATGAAATGGAGCCCCAAGCCCAAACATTTCTTCACTTTCCCATTTCAATAGCAAATGTAGTTCTTAGCGTGCCCAGCAGCCTGTGGAAGTTGTATACAAGGTGAAGTATCTATCACATTACCTGAACAGTGTGATACGCCTTCACACTATAGTCTTCTCTATGAGAAACCCTTGGGGTATATCTAGATGGTTTTTTATTTCTAAAATCCAACTTCATTTCTAAAAAATACTTTGCATCATATGACAACTACAAAGACCTTAGCATCTAGAACTTGAGATGCAAACAGCAGCTGTCTTCCAGCCATACAGCATCCATAGCAACCCTGTACGATGCATCACTATATCTGTATCTTTCCCCCCACACTTCGCCTCCAGAAATATTCCTTATCCATTTTTCCTTCAAACTCAATGCTAACAGGATACGCTTGCAGCAGGTGGGCTGGTAACAAAATGGCACTGTCGAACCATACCCAAACCGTACCCAATTGACAGCCAAATGAAACAAAACTTAGAAGAAATTTGTAGAATATTGGACAAGCCACAAGGGAGACCCAGGGTAATATTGTAGGATAATGTATATGCAAATCAGCCAACTTTGGTCCCCTCTACAAGGATTCGCTTTTGTGCCCGGTTAGGCGATTATGCGCATAATCGCTGAAGCGCATTTACACCTAATACCTCTGCACGAGAGGCGGCAAGAGGCGGCGAAGCGCATTAACGGATGACCAAAATGCGCTTTACAAGTAGTTAATGCACATAAGCGCTTGTTCACATAGTCAACATGCGCTTTAACGGCCGGAGCAAAATAAAACTCGCGATTTAACGCGCATTCAATAATGCGCATAATCGGAGAGATAACGCGCCTCTACGCCCGATTTGCACTCCGTTCTTGTAGAGGTAAATTTTTTTAAGCGCCTTGAAAGAGCTTTAAACCTCTCTTGTAGAGGCAGCCTTTATGAATTCTGCCATCAACAGAAAACAAAATGTTTATTATCACTGCTAGCCAGTCACCATCATTCATGGAGACACAAGTCATGACATCAGAACAGCATTCTTTCACATTTACAGAAGTATGTATACATTAATGAGCACAAGCTAGTGTATCATTAGCTGTTGTTCTCTGTCTAAATCTTTTAGCGCACAACTCTATGATTGTTTAGACAGAGAAAAGTCATACAATTCCCAGCATTCTCCAGTCAGCCTAGCTGGGTCATTCTGGGAGATACAGGACTCAAATATCAGTGTAAGAATTGGCTCCCACAACCTTTGCTTCAAATTTTTATTTTTTAAAAAGGAAGAATAAACCAATGTTTGGGGATAGGAGGGGGAGTACAGTAGAACAGGTGTAGAATTCTGATTGATTGACTGACTCACTCACACAGAAAATTCTAAAGACAACTCTAAAAAAATTGTATCAGTGGTTTGGCAGCTTTGGCTTAAACTTGATGGGAATTGGATAGGCAGATATGTCACCTTTTAATAATGTGTTATTTTACACACACACACACACACACACACACCGTTCAAAGGGGCTTCTGCCATCATATACAAGAATTGCTTTTCCACTGTAGCCTGTGGTGTCCAGCTGCACAGAGGCTGTGTACAAATAATTATGTTTGTGGACTAACAACAACCACCCCCTTCTCACACACCATTCACATACACTAGACCTGATCCAAGATTAGCAATTTGATATAAAGGTGTAGGAACATAGGAAGCTGCCTTATACTGAGTCAGACCATTGGTCCATCTAGTCCAGCATTGTCGATGTTGACTGGCAGGAGCTCTTCAGGGTTTCAGGTGGGATTCTTTCCCAGGCTTTCCTGAAAATCCTGGGGACTGAACTTGAGATCTTCTGTATGCAAAACATGCATAATGGAGGGTAGGGGTTGGAGTGCAGGATTGAGAAAAGTGTAGCAAACACAATCGTAGTTGCAACCGTTTTGCTCTAGTCCCATGTAAGTCAACTGAGTTGCAAAAATATGGTTTTATTTGGTTATCCCATTGCATCCTGTCCTTGCAATCATCCTGTGAGGTAGATCAGAGAGTGAGAGGCTGACACAGGTATGAGAGAGTGTGCACGTGAGACTGGCCCAAAGTCAAAGAGTAAAACTGCACACTGCACGTTTACAATTTGCCAGGAAACCTGGACTCTCATTATGTGCAAGCTCCCCTGCCCCATCTTTCTGTCTCCTACACTCGTGTGCATTTTGCCAGATCTAATGTGGGCAGCTCTGTCTTGTCTAAGCAATTACTGCCAATACTGGAGTGTGTATTTTAGAAGTCGAATCTGATTTCATTAGAAGACATACTACATGCCAGTTGTATAATTTATAACACAATTTACTCTGCTTGCAAAGATCTTACAGGGTTTGATTTTAATCTATTGCATACTTTTTATGTTGAGAAATCTGAATTTCAACCATTTTTATTTCATGTTCCACTTTTTAAAAAGCATGATTTAGTTATCATGCAAAAACGGCAGGCTGAGCTACATGCCATCTGTTGAATCAGAAGATGCATTTTTCTAGTCACTCATCCCTCCCTTTAAATAGCCTTCAGATTTTTTTTTTTACTTAAATATTGGATTACAGCGCTTCCAATTTTTCACTGTATTCTCCACAAGCATGGATTTGCCATTACATTTCACATTAGTTCATCTACTATGTCTGTGTGTCAAACAACTTCAAGTGAGGCAGTTCTTTCAAGTTTCCATTTTCTTTTCCTCCCACATGCTGCAAAAGAAACCCAGGCACAGGCTGTGCTTCTATTGGAATCCAGTACCCACATAAAAGGACTAGTTCTTTCTTCATTTCACAATGCCCTTGAAAGTGTCGATCAGGAGCAAAGTCTAATAGCTTTCGTTTCACCATTGTACCATGCACATCAGTAAAACAGGATCTTTGGAGCTCAAGGTGATTTTTACAGTCTACGTTTTAAGGAAAATATTGTGCATCTTAAAGTGATGGAAGCAAGGAAATTTGCATGTTTAGTCTGGGTTGCATTTTGCCTAAGCATTGTGAAATCTAGGAACAGTAGGGGATCTCATGCACACAATGAACCTGAACACAAAAGCACTGTAGGGTGAGTCGAGGACAAGAGGAGCAGCCTTAATTCTGCATCCCCAGATTGGCTGTCTAGTAAATTGCATTGCCAGAGTAGGATTACTGCCGACAGTATTTATTTCTAACATTTTGTCTACTCTACATATAGGTTGTCAACCCTTCCCTTGGGAAACTCAACATGAGTCCAAAATTGTCTAAACATGAAGGGGAAAAATTGCATTCATATTCAATCTGCGCATTATCAGCCTTTGTATTTTAAGTGCAGCTGACTTCCCACTAAAACCAATGACAAAATTATAATTGTTTTGTTCTCTTATTGCCACTTAAATGCTTTCCTGCCTCACAAATCACATCTATCTACTCAAAACCTGTGGGTATAATACATGCAGCAGTGCATGTTGCCCTTTACATTGCCAATGAGTAATTCATTCATCACCATTTATACTATTAGTTTTCTGATTCTGGTGTCCTTCTAAAGGCATTTTCTCAGTCAGCTGAAGGACCAATTTGAGGATCAATAACTTCTAAGTCACCTCAAAGTGGAATTTTGGGAAGTCCAATAGTAAATTTCTTAATGTCATTCATAAACATGAATCAGAACCAGAATATAATGGGTTGGATCCACATTAATTTACTAGCATGCCCCATTGATTTTAATGGGACCTAAGTTCTACTAAGTCTGGATCCAATTCAATGAGTTTTCCTACCCTCTGCTCCCAAATATACAAGGAAACTAACAACTTAACAACGACAACCCACACAATACATTCTAAACAATACAGGCATCGATGCTATAGGGCTGTTGGTCATCATGGCATATAATTTTGATCCATTTTAAATTTAGATCTTCACTATCATTATTGTATCAAACAAGCAGGCTGTCGTTCACCCTACACATGCCCAGAGTGGGGAGAAAAGGATGATGCCATGGTTCCAGTACATTGGCTGATACAACAGCTTACCCAGTTACCACCAGGGAAGAAAAAAATAGGGTTGGATCCAGGCTTGCCCTTCTGTGAATGGAAGAACCTCTTCCATTTGAAGAAGGGACTGAGATCCAGCAGATGTTCCTGCTCAAGGAAGTGAAGAGCTGATTTTCGCCAATTCTCAATGCAGCCGCCAGCACCGTCTCCTATGTTGTTCTGGAGGGTCCCTTGGCCTTCTGAAGCAGTTTTTCAGGAAGCACAGGAGGAAGGGAGAATTGGTGAAAGACACTTTCCCTACTCTCTTTTCCCTCAAGCTGGAGAGTCCAGTGAGTGGAGTTCTGTTTCCAGGTACTCTGGATCTTTCCCATGGTATTATTACTGCAGCATGAAGCTATGGCAACTCTGCTTCCCCACTCTTTCCCCATTACTCCATGATCTGGAGTAAAGTGCTCCACAAGCAGTTGGATCTGATCCTGCTCCACTCTTTCTTTGATAGTGCCTTTAAAAAGCATGTACAGCCAGGAGTACAGTCTATGAGCTGGGGAAGTAAGTCCTGCAGAGGTAGGCCAGTTTTTCTCTGGTTCTCAAACTATCTTCAAGCATCACAAAATTCATCATGCTGAACAAAACTCTCCCCTAGAAAGGAATGCAATACCGATGCTAATCACAGATGTCAGCATATCAACTCTCTGTATATCCCCAAATACTCCTAACACACACATTCATGGAGAAGTGAAGAGAGAAGACGTGTATTAGAGGATACATGGCATGTTTGCAACCATGCTGCAATATAAACAGAGATACTCATATACACGGGGCATTTGAGGAGAATGTGTTTGCTTTGGAACAGTGGAGAGGTGCCCACCAACAGTCTTGGATTACAGCTCCCAGAATCCCCCAGCCAGCATTGCATGAAACTTCTTAAATCTGGAGTGTCCACAACCATTTGATCAAATCTGAGTATAATACCTTTCCATTTGTTAGGCCAATAAGCCAATGGCCCAGGTTAGGTCTCCTATTTCTGACTTTGCCCCCTCATGAACTTAAAGAATTAATTGTACATGTCCTATTGTATTTCCGGGAGGTGTGTGGAGGAGGCCCCCAATACGGGCAGCTGAGAAGGAAAGTTTCCAGAAGAGCCAGTTGGAAAGGAAGAACAGACTAGTCCATGAGAACCCACTCATCCCTGAGCAGCCAACAGGCCATGGGTCTTCATGGGTGACTGAACTCTTCAGTTCTATTCACTGCCCTTCTCAATGCATAATAACAAAACAGCAGTGCTCTCATAATACAGGCCTCTCCATTCTTTCCTCTTTTATCATCATTCATATCTCAACTATGACATGACTGAAAGGGATTCTGATGGGAAATGTGCTTCAAATTAGCATATTTCCCCTCCATACAATCAATGGAGGCATTAAGCTGCTGCATTTTGAAAGCCTAAACAAAAAGCAGAAAGACTTTTTAAAGCAGTGGTGTTTGAAGTTTAATGATCTGTCTGCCTATCTCTAACCAGTTTTTATTTCTTTTCTTTTTTTAAAAAAAGAAAAGAAATGGACACATGTTCAGTTTGAAAGGTTTAGTACTGGAAAACAGAATCATGAACAATCATGTTAAAAACCTCAAGAAGAATTGTTATATCTATACAGATTGATTTCTGAATCTGGTTCTTGGTACTAATTCCATTCTGTATTGTATTCCAAGCTTGGAGCTCATTCATGATTTCTGAATTAAAAAGACTAGGAGAGTCTACATCATTTGTTTTAATACTTAGAGACGTTTCTTCCTTTAATGGTGGTGATAGGCTGGTTTTTTCTCATGCGAAAAACTAGGCAAGCACAACAATGTTTAAATACAAAGCAACAGGCAGGATGAGTACTTGAAATGCAATTCACCTCACCCTGAACACTAATAGCTGGATTAAATGTTGTTTCCAATGGGAAACTGAATTTGTTGAAACATATAAGCAAAGTTGAAATGAAGATATTTATGGAGTCAGGTTTGAAAAAAGATGCAGTGAGAAAGGGTTTTTCATTTACAAGAGGCCTTCAGCACAGAATGAAAGAAGAACCAGAAGACTTTCAGAAAGTATACTGCAGCACAGAAACATCTTGTTTCAATGCTTAATTTCAGTCAACAATGGAGATTTTCCTTATACACATATGACAAACTAGAACCCCAATCTTCCATGTAGCCCAACTGAAAAGAGAAGGAATGCACTTCTGGTGGCAGCTTCTCCCTACAGGATAGGTTTATTAGGATTCCAGCAGAGAAACTTTCCCACCAGGAAGGACTTCTTTGTCCCTTTGGAATCTCTCTCTCTCTCTTTTTTCTTTCACACACACACACACACACACACACACACACACACACACACACGTATAACTGACTGTGGCTAAGTTTTATGCGTTTCTGGTTGCCTTCCTCCCTGTTTCAGTGTCTGACCAATTTTTAGGAGAGCATGTCATGCAAATCCCAAAATGGGCAGAAGGGGTTGTGTGCACAGTGGTTTGTGTTTTATTACTGCTCTTTTATCCCATAGAGGACAGATGCTTACTTGTTGTGATATAAGCCTTTATTCAAAAGTGAAGCAGAATCTGCTGAGCTCATTAAGGTTCCTCCCACATGACCTCTGTATGGGGGTTGTGCTTCCAGTCTCCATACATTCCTCTGATAGGCTGGAACTGCTATCTATTCTAACATCCCCAATGTCATATTTATTGACAGAATATATATATATATATATATATATATATATATATATATAATAACGATAACTTCCAAACTAAACATGTGGAACTATTAACTCAATAACATTGTTGAAACTGACTGATAGTTGTGTTATCTGTCATTTAATACAAAATCTGCATATCGCTTAGGTGGCTTGATATGGCTACGAGTACGCATACTTTTAACTAGATCAGTGCATACAGAAGTATCTTGATCATGTAACTTATTGCTGTTCTTTGTTGGTGATGCATTTGTAGGTGTTTCTTGCTTTTGTAGTTCAGGATCAGGAATGTGACATGCATTTGCACGAATGCATGGAATGGCAGAACAATCCTGTATATCATCATCATCATCCACCATATCTGGATTATCTTTGAGTTCGTGAGGTCTCAGTAAACGAATGAACTTGCGATTCCTGCGATATGAGCGTCCAAGAACTTCAATATTAAAAGTGCGTGGATTTACTTGTCCAATACAAGTTCCTTTCGTCCAGGGACATGTTTTGTCGTGGGGAAATAATTGGACACGTACAGAATCTCCAATGTATATCGGTGGTAAATGTTTTGCATTCCGGTCATAGTAGGTTTTAGCTTTGATGCGTTTTTGCTGCAGTTTATCTATTACTTTCGTTGCAACTTTAGGTTTCAATAGTGCAGGAGAAGTAGGTATCAGGGATCTTGTACGTCTAAGACATGAGTCTTTGTACTGAACTGGTGATCATGCCAGCAGTTGGAGTATTTTGCCACTCCAGAATAGCTTGCCAAATGTTCTCTTTATTTCTTGCAGTTTTCTTTAAGAGAGTTTTTGCAATTTTGACAGCTGATTCAGCTTTGCCGTTGGATTGACTGTTATAGGGCGAAGATGTTATGTGGTGAAATTCCCACTCTTTTGAAAATCTGGCAAATTCTTTGCATGTGAACTGTGGTCCTCCATCTGAAATCACACAGTCAGGTATTCCTAGTCTGCTGAAGTTGTTCATGATTCTTTCTATCACAGTTGCTGCTGTGGTATCTGGCAGCTTGTCCATTTCCCAAAAATCTGAATAATTGTCTATTAAAATGATATAATTGTTACCATTTTCAGTGAAAAGGTCCATTCCCACTTTGCTCCATGGTCTGTTAGGAATACTGTGTATTACCAGTGTTTCTTTCTGTTGATTTGCTTGGAATTCAGCACATGCATCACAGTTATTTACAAGGTCTCTGATGTCCTTAGCAATCTTTGGCCAGAAGATCACGTCTCTAGCTTTCCTCAAACAGCCTTCTATTCCAGAATGACTGCAATGTATTTTTGATAATATTTCTTTTCTCATGTTCTTTGGAATGAGTATCCGTTGGCCTTTGAATATGATGCCATCTTGGACACTTAGCTCATCTCAATAGTTCCAGTAGTCTCGAGTGGACACAGAAGCTTTTTTGGGGGTGTCTGGCCAACCTACTAAAACAGTAGAGATCAATTCTTGTAACTCGTTGTCCTGTAAAGTGTGCTCCCTGACTCTTTGAAGTCCTTGCTATGAGATGGGCATGTACTCAGCTTGATTGATGCTTTCTAATTCCTCTTGTGTTGTTTGTTCTTCAAGGGAATTTAGTATCTCATAATCTTCCTTATCATTGTGTATTTCTTGTGGCAATGGTGCCCTGGACAGGAGATCTGCTATGTACATTTCAGTGCCTTTTTTATATTGTACATCCAGGGGATAGCATTGTAATTTGAGAAGCATGCGTTGAAGACGTTTAGGGGCTGATAATAATGACTTCTTCAAAATAACTTCCAGAGGTTTGTGATCACTGTCAACTCTGATGGATTTTTGATCTCATATATACTGGTCAAATTTTTCACAAGCAAACACTATTGCCAGACATTCTTTTTCAATTTGGGCATAGTGCCGTTCAGTCTGCGATAAGGACCTTGATGCAAAAACAACAGGCTGTCCATTTTGCAAGAGTACAGCACCCAGACCTGTGTCACTGGCATCACACTGGATAGTGACATCTTCAGTCATGTCATAGTATTTCAACACAGGTTGTCTGGTTACTATATCTATGATCTGTTGGAGGGCTGCATCATGTTGGGATAACCACATCCAAGGTGCATCTGCGTCCAATAATCGTCTAAGAGGTTCACAAATGTCCGAAAGGTGGGGAAGAAATTTGGTAAGATAATTGACAAATCCTAGGAACCGCTGAAGAGATTTGGTATTTGACGATTTAGGCATCTGTTGCACAGCCCTCGCTTTTTCTGGATCTGGTTGCAAACCTTGTGATGTTAGAAGGTGTCCCATGTAGAGAACTGCTGTCATCCGTAGCCTCATCTTATTTTTGTTGAGTTTTAGATTGACTTTTCTTGCCCATTCTAAGAGAGATATTAGGTTATTGTCATGGTCCGCTAGAGCACTCTCCATAGAATTTCCACATCCATACACCAGAATGTCATCTGCGATTACACTTATGCCCTTTAGGTCTGTCAGTGCATCTTGTTGACGGCATTGATATTCCTCTGCTGCTGGTTTTATGCCAAAAGGCATCCTCAGCCATCTGTAACGGCCTTCTGGGGTCCAAAATGTAGTAAGGTAGCTACTTTCTTCATCTAATAGTACTTGCCAATATCCATCTTTTGCATCTAGAACGGAGAATATTTTAGCCTTAGAAAGGTCTGGTAAGATTTCTTCTATAGTGGGCATTTGGTAATGAGCTCGCAACAATGCTTTATTTAAGTTAGTTGGATCTATACATATGCGAAGTTTACCAGGCTTTTCTATGGCTACCATGCTGCTTATCCACTTGGTAGGTTCTGTCACTCTGGCAATGATTCCATTCTTTTCCATTTGTGTTATTGCAGTCATTATTTTTTCTTTCAATGTTATGGGGACCCTGCGTGGCATGTGCTGTACAGGCTGTACAGTGTCATCCATTTTGAAATGCAAGGTGCCTGGGAGACATCCAAGTCCTTCAAAAACATCCCGTTAGTTTTTTAGGATTTGAGTCTGTGATATGCCAGTTTGTGGTTGTCCTTCAGTCAAGGTCCTATTGTCTTATAGTCTGACTGTGTGGATGCCGTGCAAAGTATTTAATGTTACTAGTTTCATATATTCACACGTGCTCACTGATAGGAGGGGCTGTTGTCTGGAATTCACAATCTGGAATTGTAACTGATACATTTGTCCATGATATTCTGCTTGCAGCACGCATTGTCCTAGTGGTGTGAGTATTGTACCATCATATAGTCTCAGTTTAGCTTTGCTTGGTGATGGTTTTGCGTTTCCATCTTGCATAATGTTGAGGAAGTCTCTGTAACCCATTACATTTACAGATGCACCACTGTTTATTTGACATTCTGTTTCCTGTTTGATCCAGGATTGCAAAGTTTCTGTGCTAGGTGCAAATACAAGTTTGACAAACCATTTGTTTGTTTTAGTATGCACTGTCTTGATGTCGTGCATATATAGAATATCACTATCTGAATTGTTGCAAAGATCCTCATCATTGTCTATTTGTTTCACATGCTGTGGAGGTTTGGTTTGTTTGTAGCATCTGCAAATGCTAGAGTAATGATTTTTTCTGCCACAGCTTCTGCATATAGTTCCAAACGCTGGGCATTTGCCTGGAGCATGCAACTTTCCACAGTATCCACAATGCTCACTCTGAGATTTTCTTGGCTCAGCACTGTTTTTGGATGATGGCATATGCATGTGAGCCTGTTTATTTTTGCTGACATAATGCATGCCATCTGTTTCTGAGGGGTGCATCTCTTGCATTTGCACACTGGTTTGTTCACTAGCCTTGCAAATGTCTATGGCTTCCTGCAGAGTCCATGCAGGTTTTCTTAGCATTCTCATTTGTGCTCCTTTGTCCTTGGAACCTATAACCAGTCTGTCTCTAATCAGTTCTTCTTTCAAAATGCCATATGCACATGAATCTGCCATTTTGCGTAATTTGGCAACATATAGATTTATGGTTTCATTAGGTTGTTGTGTGCATTTGTTAAACAGATAGCGTTCATATATAACATTTCTAGAGGGCTCAAAGTGCTTTTGAAGCGCTTCTAATAATTTGGAGGGATCTTGTCTGTCTGCTTCTGGAATATGAAGGTGCTGCTGGAGCAAATTACAGTCTTTCCCAATCACTGATAGCAGCGTTGCAACTCTAATCTTATTATCTTTGCTATCCAAACTTGTTGCAATTTCATAGTTCTGCCACTGTGCTTTGAAAAATAACCAGTTATTAAAAATATCACCTGCCATCTCCATGGGCCCTGGAACAGGAATCATGCTGGCTGCCATCATCAGAATGTTGTCTTCTGCTTTGGTTTGTTTGTTGTTGCTTGAGCTCTCATTTTCCTCAGAACAAGTTTACTTCTAACACCATGTTTTATTACTGCTCTTTTATCCCACAGAGGACAGATGCTTACTTGTTGTGATATAAGCCTTTATTCAAAAGTCTAACAGAATCTGCTGAGCTCATTAAGGTTCCTCCCACATGACCTCTGTATGGGGGTTGTGCTTCCAGTCTCCATACATTCCTCTGATAGGCTGGAACTGCTATCTATTCTAACAGTTTGCACAGGGAAAAGAGGGTTTACAATGGCAAGGGTGCTTATTATCTCCTCCCCTCTCTTTTCTGCTTTTTGCACTTCCCTCTGCACTTCAGCTGCAGCAAAGTTGTTCTGGCTACTGCAATCCTTCTTCCCCAGTATCTGTAGGAAGGGGAGATAGCAGCAGCCAGAGCTCTGCTGCTACACCACTGAAGCCCAGACTTTTAAGAGTATTAATTAAAAACAGTCACTTTGCTATCCTCAAAAGATTCCATTGCATTCGTTTCTCCATAGAAGTGAAGATATGACATCAAACCTGCTATACCAGGAGCAGGAACTATACCGTGCAATTTCTCATGAAGTGTTATTCTATAACAGGGATGCAGAACTTCAAGCCCACAGGCCAAACCCAGCCTGCCTGGAGACCTAAGCTGGTCTTCTGGGGCCTCCCAGATGGCCCCAAAACCTTTCCCATGACCATCAACTGTTTGGTGGTATCCCAGCTTTTGCATAGTTTCCCCCCTTTTAAATGGTTGAAATGCCTCTTCAAAGGCATAGTTACTGGCAATAAGGGCTTTAAACTAAAATATGCTAGTATTTTTGATCCAGTCCTATGGTCTTCAACCCCACCCACTATTGGAATGTAACCCCGGAGAGCTTCTCCAAACTTGAATTTGTTCCTCTACAACATGGAACTTATCCAATCACCTTAAACCAAGATGTACTCTTTAAGCACCTACTTTAAAAATACTTTTTAGTTCGATGTATTTTTGCACCACACAAGTAGCAGTTAAGAATGTTGCAAATATTATCTTGTGAAATTGCAATAAATTCATTTAGCTTACAAACATACATATAGGCGATGAAAGAAACTGAAGGTCACCTGTCCCAATCACCTTTACTGTTGCAGGATCCTCATTAACCCAGATCATAATGTGCCCCAAGCAGGAAAGAACCAACAAACTAAACTACACTCAAAACTATATGAGTAGCAACTAAATTATTTTAGTATTAGCAAATTTAGTGCATTATAGACTAAAATTCTTGAACCTGGCAAAACTGGAGCCTACTCCTAAGATCAGTATGCATGGCTGGTGGGTTTAGAGTGTTCCTTCTTGAGAAATAAAATAATAATAATAATTAATAATCATCATCATCACTTTTCAGCCCACCAGGCTCTCAAAACAATGCACAATTATATAAAATCAAAACAGAATAAAAACATAACATTCTTTATAACAGTAAAAAACAAACCCAACAAACATGTATTCAAAGCCAAAAGCTTGGCGAAGCCATATAGTTTTCACTGCCTTGGAAGTTTCACAGTACAACTATGGGAGACTGCTTAGTCTTCCTTAATACACACAAATTTATTAGTGAGGTTCTACCATCAATTTCTGTATAAGTAACTATAGCTAAAAAAAACATGTAAATTCATCTTTTATCTGAAAAGATCACAAAGACATCATGAACAAAATGTTAATTAATCTACTGCTCTCATCATGAATACTCTGGCTGTGCAAAGGAAAAATACTCACTCATTAGTTCCTCTCTATAAGTTTATTCCTCTAGCTTGTTATCTCTCTCCTCCTCAACATCAAACATAAAAATGTTTTGCTTGTGTATGATGCGCATGGTCTACTTTGCCAGTTCTACATTATTTCTCTCACTTAAAACATTTACAAAGTTTGAATAACGTATTGTGAACTTCCTCTTCCTCTGCCTCTTCTGCACTACAATATGTACAGAATACACTTCTTTTGGCAAAGATGTTTAATAAATTCAGTCAGTGAGAAATGGCCAACATAAAGGAAGAGAAAGAAAAAAGGAATCTGGAAAAGCAATTAAACAAAAACAGTCAAACTTCTATCACGAACTTTAAAAAGGAAAGCAGTTACTAAAGAAGCAAAGCTTAATATGAATCAAATGACTAAAAGCGGGTTCCATCTCTTTTTGCATGTCCTTGAAAGATAGTAATTTGACTATCATAGGCCATTTTTCTATTATACAGCTGGGATGTTTATGTGGCTTTTTCTCCAACCTCATAGTCTTTTCTCTCTCATTCTGTAACACTTACATGGCTATACATAATTAGTAATTCTTCCCCCAAGTTACTGCCTGAAAGCATTTGATCATCAGACCTTAATTGGTCACATGGCTTGCATAACATCAGAAAAATCAAAGGCATGCTGCAGGCCAAGCCTATTCCAACAGAGGAGTCTTTTGTTGTTCTGAAACGGGTTATGGTGAGATGTTTGTCATAGGGTTCTTTTTATGGGATGGTGGGAATAGCCTTAATTAATTAATATTCATTCATAATGAATACGATTTATTATTATTATTATTATTAATTATTATTATTATTTCTTGATTTCATTTCTGCACTGCACAATGGCCAAAGCTCTCTGGGCAGTTCACAAAAATTACAAATCATAAAATACAAATTAATTAAACTGTATATAAAAATTAATATACAAAATTTAAAACAATTTAAACAGCTAAACGATTTCAGTAAAATACTAGACCTGATAAAGATAGCTGACATAAACAATAATCAAATTTATCAACTACATATAATTATATTAGCTTAGGGATACAAACACTGTACTTATCTAAGGGTGCAAACCTATGCATGTTTAGACAGAAAAAAAGTCCTGCAGCTTCCAGCATTCCCTAGCAAGCATAATTGGCTGGGGAATGCTGGGAGTTGTAGGACTTTTTTCTGTCTAACATCCATAGGTTTGCACCCTGAGGTGGTGTTTTCTTTGTTGTTGTTGTTTTTGGTGGGGTGGAAGGAATGCTAGTTATTGCCTGACTTTTAACAAATTAGCAATACAATGGTGCTAACCGAAAGATCACTACTACAAAGAATTGAATGAATGACTCATCACTACTACAACATTGATCACTGAGAGTGAAGGCTCACTAGATCTCTTTTGTGATCACAACAGATCGGTGAAGAAATATCTCCTGTTGCTCTCACCATGCTAGTGTTTTTTATGGATGGACAGAGAAGTGATGGCTTCTTACTTATGAGCAGCAATAGGTTCCTTCTATGCAGATACCACATACAAGAAATAAATCACTTTCATGAGTACTCCCTCCCACCCCCGCCCCGGCAGAAGCATGATTGATGGTTGCTGTTAGAAACAAAGTTCTAGACTACATGGACATTTGTTTGGATCTAGCAGGGCTATTTTAAAAATATTCTCATGCTCTCTTTCAGAAATATCCCTAGGTTGATGTTGACAAGTCTTGTAGTAGGCAACTAGGATTAATATCATTTTGCTATATCCCAATGGTTGCAGTCAGGTCCGTTGAAGTTTCAGGTGTCTCTACTGTTTCCAAAGCACGCCTCCAGAGTTCAGCTCTATGGCAATCAGGCATCAGGCAGTTTCTACAAGCTTGTTGACAGGGCCTTCGGCCAAATAGAACAAACAAAATTAATGTCCATCTGAAGTTGGAAATTTGCTACCAGAATGGACGCACTTCCTGAACAACTTCTTAAGGGTCATAAGGGTCAGGCAAAAAAGCCACAATTGCACAAAATAAAATAAAATAATACTAACAGAATTTGAAAGACAGAAAGAACGACAGAAAAAAAACCCAGTCTTTTTTATAGAACTTTGTGATAAGGTTGTCACAACGGCAATCAAAGAACTGAGAGGACAGGTGGGAACCTGTACGGACATGTGCAGTAGGACAATGGGGGTGGGTTCCCTCCAAAAGCTATGGAAGATTCCCAAAGTGAAATGTGTGATGCACAGAGACCACAAAGAAGAACTATGATTTGCGAACACAATTCTAAAATAGGCTTCTTGGCAGAGCATTTCTCTAATGAAATCACAACACTCCTAGGAAGGAACAGAGTTACCTACTAAAGCACAGACATACGAGAAACATGCTTTGACATGTATTGCATAGAATGGCCATTCTTTGCCAGCATTATGAATAAGGATAGTTTAGAACAGTGTCTTTAAATCTCTGTTTGAGGAGAATGTCACTATAAATTTGCATTTCTCAGTTCTTCTGAGGGTGTCAATTCTCTAACACACTCTTTAGTCTTTCTGGATCATGTATCTATCTATTCTCACAGGTTTCTCGGCTTTGCTTTTCCATATGTCTATGTCTCCACAAAAGTCCCACTCTAAGAGACTTGGATGAGAAGCTCCTATCCCTACATATTCCCTCTATTTACAGTTCCAACAGGTCTTATACACAAAGATTATTTGTGTAGTATTTAAGTAGGTGCTACCCAGAGAGTTTATGGGGCCTGGGGACAGATGTGATGTTAGGCACTCTGCCGCTGCCTTGTACAAGGCCCCATGTGGGACTCTGTTGAGCAATATAGCAAGGCTGGGGTTAACATTATGCATAGGAGCTGAGTTAGGGGACACTTGCTCTGTGAAGCTTGGGCAAATTCACTTGTATATCAATGCATCTGGGGTGGTAGCATTGAATTAAACTTTGGATAAATATTCAGGCTTTCATTAAAAGGTGAAAAAAAATCGAGACATTGCATCTCAACTGGCCCTTGAGTTTGTGAATTAAACCCCATATCAAATCAGCAAGGTAGCACCATGTAGCCCATATCTTAAGATTTGCAGGGGATGCTCTTTTCAATGTGCCTTCTAGTCATTGTATGACAACTAGGAAAGATCCTTCTCTGTTGTAGCTCCCCATTTGTGGAACATCTTCCCCACGAAAATATGGCTGGTGTTGACCTTGCAATTATTTTGGCACCAAGCCAGGTTTTTTTCCCTATTTGTCCAGGCTTTTTAAAGTTATGTTTTATTATCGTACCTGTTTTATTATTGTCCTTTATTGTTTTAATTGCAGTTTGTGGTTGTAGCACCATGTTTGAAGTTATATTTACTGTTTTCCACCCTGCTATCTTTTGATGGAGGGTGTGTAAGTATCCAAATAAATAAATAAATAAATACCCTTTGTGAGGTTTTATATAGGAAACATTTTTCCTCTTGTGTACCATACAATACATACCAATTAATAAAAAATAAGATGCTAGAAGGGGACATTAATGAAATTAGGGAGGAAAAATACATGCCAGCCAGTACTGAAATGATCTCTTTCATGATGAATACTTCACAATTTTTTATTTAAAGACTTACACCCTGAACCAGTGAAGGACAATCTAGACTTCTGCCTGTTGATCTCTTCCACTGTTTTCACAAGAAAATGTGGGTTTGTGAAGTGGACAGAGCTGTATATACTGCATACAGCTACCTTGGTTGCATGTACAGTGAAAGCCCCGATTCCAAAGTTCACAAATATAGCAGCCATTGATATATTAATGAAGCCCAGACCTTTAACCCAGGGATGGTCCTACCATGACGCAAAGTGAGGCAGTGACCTCAGGCAGCAGATTTTTGGTGTCCTAAAATGACAGCAAATTGTTAGTTATTTTCTAATTAATTATTGAATTTCTACTACCAGGGATGGGGAGAGGTGCTTATTGAATTTTCTGCCTCATGTACCAAAATAACTTGGCTGGCTTTGGATACTATGTACCTTGATTTGGGAGGATGGGGCAGCAAAATGTCTTGGTCCAGCCCTGCTTTTACCCCTGCTCAGAGTGAGGAGTTCAGAGTGATTACATCCCTTTCCCCAACCATCTATTTAGTTGTGAGGAAAAGTGCAGTTGTGTCTAGACTGAGGCATTAGATTATGCCAAAATATTTTCTAAATTTAAAAGGCACACATGGTTTTTCACACAAAACTCCTGGACTTAAGGAGACAAACACACACACACACACACACACACACACACCACACATAAACACACTGGGATCATGTGGTCTGCCTGCCTGTCTAAGATTTTATTTTCCTTACTATCATCTTATTACTGTTTACATCTTCCGCTCTGTAAACAGAACAAACTTGGCTTCATATTAGGAAATCACAGTTAAAGCAATTCATCAGTACTGTGACCATGTGATATTCAAACGCGTCTTCTAAAAAAGGGCTATATTACTCTGGAAAAGAACAACTAAATCCCTTATAATAAATCCCAGAACTGGCAGCCAGCATGAAGTGGATTTGAAATCGTCAATTTTGACCTCACAATGGTTAGTGGTTTATTTCTGCACACAGGGAAACAGAATGTTCGAGCACCACTGAACACATGAAGCTGCCTTATGCCTTACCACTGGTCTGTTTATCCCATTATTGCCTTGTCTGACTGGCAGATGTTCTCAAAGAACTCAAGCAGAAGCCTTTCCCTACTCCAAAACCAGAAATATTTTGAACTGGAGATGCTAATAATTAAGGATCTTTTGCACATATAGCATGTACTCTGCTACTGAGCTATGGTCCCTCCACAAGCACCAGGTTGGATTACAGACAACTAATTGGAATTACAAATACAATAATTGTATTTACCATTAGTTTTAACCTTGGCTTGCCTTCTAATTTAATATTTTTAGACCACCAGCAGAACTGAAAGGTTGTTTATTGTATAGCAGGTAGGTTTTAAAAAATCAGTTATGTTGATTCTGGCAAATCAGTACAATATGTGGGTGGAAAGTTTTTCTTATATTTTTTTAAAAAATACTAAAGCTGTATAGTTATTTCTTCCCCTGTAGATTTATAAGTTATTTTTAATTAAAAAAAAATCCTACATTTAGCATTTGGTAATTGGCAACTCTCAGGCCAGCTTTAATGTCAACATTAAAAAGCTAGAATCAGTTTATGTCACTGTACTATGATAATAATATTAATATTAATAATAGTGACTGAAGTAATAATTTCAGTAACCAGTCATTGGGTAAAGCACCTGATATTTCTCTCGCTTTCATACATTTTACTTCGCTGTAAAGGGCTGATGCTATATAGTTAATCTTTATAAACTAAAGCAATGGTTTACATGGGCTAGACTGGGAACAGGGAAGGAAGAGAGGATAGAGCACAGGGGGATGTCTTTATGCTCATAAATCTACTACATAGAGATGTCAAATTTCTGGAAATTTTGAAGCCATGGAAAACCCCGTTTTTTTTCTGGGTTTTTCCCCTCGGAAAATCCCGAAAATTTTAGGAAAATTGAAAAAATGCAATGTTAGCACTTTCTATGGATTGAAAGTCACTTTGTTACTTTAGGAACATAAAATGTAGTTATGTACAGGTTTGGCATAAAATTATCACATTTGGTATATTAAAAGGATAGTGTATTCAAGCAATTATTACAAATCAAATTTACTTTTTTATATTTTTACCTTTTAAAAAAACAAAAACAAAAAACAAAAAAACAAATGGAGCTACAAGCTCCTGAACTGTAAGGAACACCTGAACTGTAAGGAACCTCTTTGGTTTTGCCAGTTTATGAGGAGCAGGCAAAAAACAATTAAGAAAAAAAAAGAAGAAGCCATCAACATTAGTAACAAGGAAAATTATTTATGTCTCTACTAGTTGTCTACAGTGTCAAGCAGACATAAAGCACCCATTCCCATAAAAAGAACTGAGAAAAAAGGGGGACCAACATTCAATGAATATGCATGAAACTTAATCAGATTCATTTTCTGAGCTATAGCTATCACTATCAGTTTCAGTCTCTGCTTCAATGGCAGTGCTCCCTAGAGGCAGAAATGCATCTTGCTCTTGCATTTGAGAGTTGTAGTCTCAGTTTGCAACCTAGGACTTGCTTTTCCTCAGTGCACAGAAATGGTAATAATCTGATACTGTACATTGTTTTTAGAATTTTTTTGTAGAAGTAAATATATAAACACCTTGTCTTAAACATTCTCTTCAACTCATCTCATATGTACACATAATTATGCTATACATTGACCTGGTTTGCATGATCACTGTAGCCCACAGTGAGTTATGGATTCAGGTTGCCGATTCAAGCCCCCACCTTGGTTTCTCATGTCCTTGTCATGTCCTTTGAACCTGGCAAGAGTGCCTTAAAGGCATGGTTAATAAAAACGAACCACCCCAGAATCCTACAAGAGGCCATGGATTCTAGATGGTTTGTTAACCACCCCAACAAGCCACCCACACCAGTTTCAGATGACACAAGAAGCTGAGATCGATGAGGGTAATTATGTAAATCAGGCTGGCACACAACTGGCATGTGTAGGGTGGTTAACAAGCCACCATGGCTTATTAACCATCCTTCATATCATGCGAACTGTCCCATTCTCTTTAACTGCATATAATGAATGTATATTAACTGCTATTTACTAATCATGTCATCACAGTCAAAAATTTATTCTGAGCCATATTTTTCAGAGATCTCTGCCATCGACATACAATTTTTAAAGTAGACAGAGCGACAGTTGCAATATGTATAAGAAGTTTAATAAGGTGTTTTAAAAATATTTTGTTTATAAACGTAAACTAATGTGTTGCATTGTCTGTCCACTTCTGAAGGCCCAGAAATACATGGTAGAAGGCCAAATTACTTTGGGCTACTCCAAGGAATTAAACTTAGTCTCTCCTTTTCACAGTTGTGATTTTGAATGTTTTCTAGTATTATCTAGCTTTACAAACCACAGTCTGCCTGTAAACCAGAATTTAAAACCATGGGCTCAGTTTCTGGTTTGCACAAACCATAGTTCGAACATTTTGAATGTTAATGGCAAATTCTAGTTTCCACAAGCAGGGAATAGGGAGGGAAGGAAGTAAGGTATTGCAAGAGGATGAGAAAGGGTGAACAACAAGGGCACAAATAGCAAATCATTTGCTTTTTGTATGAGCGGAACCATTGTAGGCTGACCATATGAAAAGGAGGACAGGGCTCATGTAACTTTAACAGTTGTAGAGAAAAGGAAATTTCAGCCAGTGTCATTTGTATGCAATTAGTTCCTGGTGAAATTCCCTCTTCATCACAACAGTTAAAGGTGCAGGCACTACACTAGAGTGACCATATACAAAAGAAGGCAGGGCCCCTGCAACTTTAACTGGTGTGATGAAGAGGGAATATCACCAGGAACTAATTGCATACAGATGACATTGGCTGAAATTCCCTTTTCTCTACAACTGTTAAAGTTACATGAGCCCTGACCTGGATTTTATCTGGTCAGCCTAAACCATTGGCTTGCATGAATAACTGATCTGATTCAGTGTAGGAGCCCCTACACGTATTTGTGTCTACAAGCATCTTGTCTTTACAACAGAACTGCAACTTAAGTCCTCCTTTCCCCTGAAAGACACTCCTTTAACATCACATGTAACAGTAAAAGTGTATTTCCATGTTTAATTATGCAGCATCCATGCTTCCTATGCAATAACAGCAACTTTAAATTAATTGGTATCTCTATTATATCTCTAGTATACAGTTTTCCTATTTATTTTTATTCCTTTTTTAGTGAATTTCTTATTCCAACCTTCAGTAAAAAAAACTCTAAAGGACACACACACCAGTAACTCATAATAAACCACAGTTACAAAGTTAAAGCAGAAGAAGAATAAAATTGTATCAGAAGCAAGTTAAAAACAATAATCAAGTTATATTTTAAAAGGTTCTGGAAAAAATAAAAAAAGTTTCCGACTAATGCCAGAAAAGTAAAGTAGACATAAGCTGAGCCTTCTTAGCGGGAGCATTCAAAAGCTGGGGCGCCACAACTAGAATGGCCTTCTTATTGGTTGTCACCCAACTCATTTAAATGGTGGGAGCACCTGGAGATGGGCCTACAACCATAAGCAAAGCACAGGGAAGTAGAAGTGCAAAATTACAGAAAAACAATCTACACCAATGAGGGCAAGCATCCATTAAGTGAGCAGCTCAACATTTGATAGCTACCGCCTCACCTGTTTGTGGAACTTCTCATATGTTGACACAGCTGCATGGAAGCCTCTCTCACATGCAGCTACAGCAGTGTTTGGAACCACATGCATGTCATGCAGTTCTGCAGGAGAGTAAAGATTTGGTAGGATAGGTCTATATGATTGGTTCCAGCCCTGGTGCTCAGGGCTTCAGCATATTACCACAGCAGCATAGAAAGAAGCCACAGGGAAGCAGCTCTTGCAATGCTGTAACCTCTACCTACTTCCAGATTAGTTAGAAATTTGACACGGTGACACAGTGATAGGTTTGGCTGTACAATGTACCAGAAAAATCTGAAAACAAGAATTTTGGGGGTTTAAGTATTTTAAAGAATTTAATGAAAACCTAGGTTTATGCCTACAACTCCCAGCATGCCTTGGGCAGGAGGCCAGACTTACTGGCCTTCGGCAGCCATTGTGAGTGCACAGGTTGGTGGCTGCTGCATGTCTTTTACAACCCTGACTCCTAAGGTTGGTTTCGAGCAGTCAATCCAATTTCACATAAAAAGAAACAACCCACATAAATGGGCTGCATCTATTTGTGGTGCATCCTCCCACCCTCTGCGTGATTTTAAAATATAACTAGATACAACAGCATGACTTTAAGGGGTCAAAAATGCTCAAAGGCACTCCGTCCTGATATCACTGTTTTCTCAGAATCTGGGGGAAGCAAGTGTGTAGTCTTTGCCTTTAAGAGGGAGGAAGGGGAGGCACTCTGCACATGCCCAGAAACAGACTCAACAAAGGGGGGAAGTGCATGGCCCAGCCCTGGCCCTTCAGTACAGGCTCCTGATGCAGGTGAGAAGCACAGGCCAAGGCAATCCCAGTAGGATTGACCGGAGCTGGATGCGTCCACTGATAGCTGCTTACTTCCCATCATTGGCGATGCTACTCCTCGATACTCTATCGAGGAGCAGCATTGGCAACAAGAGGATGTCTCAGAGGATGCGGGCATCTGTGGGCTGCCAAAGGCATGCCAGGAGGTGTAGTACTGGCATGTAGAGCAAATGATTTAAAATAAAGTATGGGTGAGCAAACCCTGATCTCTCACTAACTGTCTTTGTTCTCCTACCTGACTTTCTCCAACTGCCACTAACTCTGCCCACCATTCCATTCTAGCCTCAGCTATATCAGCCAATCCTCCATTCACTCTTCTGTCTCAATGGTATAGTCAGGCTTTTACATAAAAATCATAAACTTTATTCAGAAATCCACAGGCACGGTGTCACAACCAAGATGACCTGCTCTCCAGTTGTCTTCCACCACATCTCAGATGGTGTTCAAAGATTAATATGTTATTTAGGACTTAGGCTGGGACTTACAACTCCCAGCATGCCTTGGGCAGGAGGGAAGACTTATCAGGCTTTGGCAGCCATTATCTGGTAGTGGCTCGCCCTCCTGGGCCTGAAGGGAGAGCGCCTGGGGCCAGCTACCTCAGTTGCTAGGCCCCATCGGGAGCAGGCCTGTTGCCAACAGCAACCAAGCAAACTGTCAGCCAGCCAGCCAGCCAGCTCCCTCACGGCTTACCTACGGGCATCGATTGCACGACTGCTTCACCAGCAGGACCCCCATTGGGCAAGTTGGCACCACAGCAAAAGGCATGCTGGGAGTTGTAGTTTTGTTTTCTGTGGGGACAAGGAAAACTATGGTGACAGCTTCAAGGCAGCCCTGGCCATGCATTGAAGGTGAAAGGGGGGGGGGGAAGAAACTAATTTAATTTGTTTTAAAGTTACCTCACAGGCCTAGGACTGGCCTACCTTGGAGGGTTGTCAAGAGGTTGAGAGAGGGGAAAAAAAAGAAATAAATATAATTTGTTTAAAGGTTAACTCAGGCCTAGCACTGGCCTGCTACTTTAAGATGATTACCTCCCAGACATATATTTTAGGGGGCCCAAGCAACGACAGGTAGAAACTTGAAATCTGGCATGCCGATAGGTCTGGCTGTACAATGTGCCAGAAAAATCTAAAAACATGAAATTTTGGATTTTAAGTATTTTTATGTTGGATAAAAGGGCCAAGTCACCAGTGGCTTTCACTATCCTGGCTCTCTGCCAAAACCTGTTAAATGTAGATATTATATAGTAAATTATGCCAATAAAGTATTCTGTGTTCTGGCTGCTTTCCTTTTTTCATAATAATAACTTCAGAGCACATGCATACAACAGTTCCTCACGTCCACTAAGATCCGCTTCCCTACTATATGTTATTCAGATATCCGGCAATGCCGGGTCTATTTTGAAAATATATTTTTAGGTTTGGATCTTTTTTAGCTGGTAGAAAGAGTGTTGTGTGTCCTGATTGTTTTTGAAGTTTAGGCGGCTGCTCCGGCCAAGGCATGATGGGAGGTGTAGGCACTTCAGGTAAAACAAAAAAATGTGGTTTCATAAAGCTCTAATTTAAAATACAGTTCTTATTAACACAATTTTCCATTTATTCTAACAAAACAATTTACGAACTCAACCAAACTAAAAACAACCAACGAGCCCAAGGATGAGTAAGTTGCAGAGAAATTTATTATTTATCAAATATATGTCATAAACATTATTCACGGACCCGAGCAATGCTGAGCATATCAGCTAGTAATGTATGAAACAGGCTTTTGTGAATTTACCTTTAGAGATAATCAGCAGTAACCCATTGCAAAATATTTTCTTAGCTCAGAGGGAAAGTTGCATCCATATGAAGTATGGTTTTCTATGACGAATTATCAAATGCTTAAACCAAGGATTCATACCTTTTGACATAGTTATGCATTTCAATGCAAGAAAACGACAGTTCGCACATTTCCTTGTGTAACTGGGGGGACTATCTTTATGGCGGTGGGTTGCCACTGCGATGATCCAAAACCCCGCACTTTCGCTGCTGTGGGGTGGTGGTGGCTAATCTTGATGCTGCAGGGAAAGCGTGCGTGGGGCTTTCAGGTGCCAGTCACATCCCTTGTCCTTTGTCAGGACGGGCAGTGGCCAATCAGAGGTTGCCATCTGCCCCAGCCACACCTCCACTGCAACTCCAGAAGAAGGCTTAGGGGCTGCCTTGACATCATCCTGCATGACCTTGCCTCACTTCGGAGAAAAAAGTCAGGGTAAGTCCCTGACTTTTTTTCTCTACAGCTTCAGCAGAAAACCCCAGGGCAGGTACACAATTGCTTCTGCATCATATGCTCGAGGCCACACCACCGCACCCCCACTCCCTGGCTTTCCAATCGTTTAGACAGTCCCCTTGTTACATTTCACTTGGCTTAATACACTGTTGTTCCCAGCCTTGGAGGAGTCCATGATCATCATTGGGGGGGGGGGGAAGAGCACGGGCTGTACAAAGTATGCTTACAAGCTTCCTTGGGAAGAAAATTAACATGAGGTTCCCTTCTAAAAGATAGCACTACTAATCAGTGAAAGGAATGGAGTAGCCTATCTATTATATTGCACGGATGTGTTGCCATTCCGCTTTCTATCTTAAGGCACTACTTAGGAAGAGCCAGAAGCAGTTAAGATCTTTCCTAGCATCCAGCTCCATTTCATTCTTTGCCCTAATAAGTCCTATTACTAGTTCCCTTTCTGTCTGCTGGAGGGAGAAACAAAAGTGTTTGAAACCATTTGTTTACAAAAAAGTTTATATAGAATCTATATATACTCTGTGAATGCAATGGTTGCAATACTATATTATAATATATAGATATGTCTATCCATCTATCTATCTAGAGACCACTGCAGACTATTTCATTTTGCAATACTTTATAAATATTTTATTAAATAAGCATCTAATGTCAGATATATAATCAGCTAAATGTTATTATTACTATTATTATTATTTATTAAACTTATATACCGCCCCATAGCCGAAGCTCTCTGGGCGGTTTACAAAAAAAAATGTTGGGTAATGCTGTAAAAATAAGATGGTAGTTACAATTTTTCTTTATTAGGTTGATAATATGCAGGCAGTTGTTATTCTTCTTAGTTGAGAACCATTTTGTATTATGTTTGTGTTTATTTGTGAAACCTCTCAAAAAACATCTATGTCAGCATTGCCACAAATTCTTGTGCATGTTGCAAGCTAATTTTTTGTTGTCATATCATCTGGCTTAAAATACCATTTTGATGTAAACTGAGGCATGCAATTAAGTCTAATACTAAAAGTCCATTGAGGACAGGCAAAACACATAATTATGCATCTTATTTGCTATTAGTACACATATGCATTTGCTATTAGTACACATATAAAGTATAAAAGTGTACAGAAATATAACAATATATCCTTATAGCAATAAGTGGACTTGGCTACTTCAGCTTGCCTATCTCCTTTAGTGTTGGAATTTGCCAAGCAAAGGAAAACACTGCAATATTTCATCATTTGTTTAGTTTACCCTTCTCCTTCTTTCTCATAGCAGTTGTCATTACAAATTTACTTTTGCACATTGTGCATCCAAGACCTACCAAGATCTCAATGGAAACAGGCCTAAAAAAAGACAAAGAAAGCTACATAACCTCTAAACTACTCTTATTTTGTTGTTGTTTTTGCCGGGGAAAAGTCAGTGGGTTCCTAGAAAAAATAAACTGATAATTGTTTTGTCTAGTTGCTTCACCACACAGACCGCACCACATGAAACTTCCCAGACTAAGGGCTACGCTCCATGATATGTTAAATACATATAGCACATGGCTGAGATTCTATTTTTTTTTACTTACAAGAGAGTGTGTTGGACCCCAATTCAGACTGGGACTACTGTACATATGTTGTGGAGTTTTAAACCTTCCCTTCCAAGATGCATGTTTTCCTAAATCGGGTTGTGGGGGTTAAGAGAGATGAGATGAGAGAGAGAGAGAGAGAGAGAGAGAGATGAGATGAGATGAGAGAGAGAGAGGCCTCCATTGCTACTTATGGAGACTTTCTGGGGCGTTTTTTACTAGGGGTGTGCACACACGAAATTATCGTATCATTATTGGAAACCACTTTTAAAAATAATTTCGGATCGGATTATATCGTATGTTAATCATATCGTCTTCATGATAATTATCGGAAATCCGATATTTAATTTGGAGCCCTATTTTGCCCTATAGAGCTGATTTTTTAAAAAGCAAAAAACTTCTGTATAAATACATAACTTCTGTATTTTCAAAGTTACAGGCTTGAAACTTGGTCACAATGATTATGGGGTATGCCTAAATATGTATATGAAATTTGAGATCGATCCCTCCAACCCTCGATTTTATATGAATTTATAAAAGAACGTTTAAGTTCTGACAGGTCAGAATGACAGCTCGCCACGTGCGTTTATTCAGACCTGTCAAAAAGTTACAGGATCCTTAAAAAAATCATATAAAATACAGGGGTGGAGGCATTGATCTGAAATTTGGCACATATGTGTAGCAACATGTGGTAGACATATGTATGAAATTTTAGATCGATCCCTCCAATCCTCGATTTTATATGAATTTACTAAAGTTTGTTCGTGCAGCTTAATTGACAGAACTGGTTGACGGGGCCTCCTTGCTGTCATCTTGTTGTCTGCTTTTTTCCCATAGGCTTGCATTGGGGGAAACACGTGCATAACTTTTTTATTTGAAATGATAATGACATGAAACTTGGGGAGCCAGGACTAGCAAGATCCAATCTTCCAAAAGTTTCATTTTGCTATCTTTTCAAATTAAAAATTTATTGGGGATCCCCAAAAGCCCCACCCCGCTGTAACTTCTTCATTTTTAAAGATAAAACTTGAAACTTGTGGGACATTGAAGATGGGATCTGGCTGGTCATTTGTGGAAAAAAAAATCAAAGCAATTGTTCAAACCCTTGATTTTCTATGATTTTTTTAAAGATTGTGCTGGTTCTGAAAGCTGAGGCCCGGTCAACCAGCTTTCAGAATGAGCATGATCTTTAAAAAAATTCACTGAAAATCGTGGGTTTGAGCAATTGCTCTGATTTTTTTTCACAAATGACCAGCCAGATCCCATCTTCAATGACCCACAAGTTTCAAGTTTTTATCTTTAAAAATGAAAAGGTTACAGCAGGGGGTGGGGCTTTTGGGGGCCCCCCTATAAGTTTTTAATTTGAAACGATAGAGACATGAAACTTTTTGGACATTGCAGATTGGATCTTGCTAGTCCTGGCTTCTCAAGTTTCATGTCATTATCATTTGAAAAAAAAAAAAGTTATGCAGGTGTTTCCCCCAATGCAAGCCTATGGGAAAAAAAGCAAACAAGATGACAGCCGGGAGGCCTGGTCAACCAGCTGTGTCAATAAAGTTGCACAAACTTTAATAAATTCATATAAAATCGGGGGTTGGAGGGATCGATCTCAAATTGCATACACATGTCTAGCACATGTTGCTACAAATATGTGCCAAATTTCAGATCAATCCCTGCACCCGTGTATTTTATTTGAATTTTTTTAAGACCATGCAACTTTTTGACAGGTCTGAATGAACGAACACACATGGCGAGCTCATTCTGACCTGTCAGAACTTAAACGAATTTTAATAAATTCATATAAAATTGAGGGTTGGAGGGAGCGATCTCAAATTTCATACACATACTTAGGCATTCCCCATAAGCACTGTGACCAAGTTTCAAGCCTCTAACTTTGAAAATACAGAAGTTATAGGTTTATTTATATGGCGGTCCAGTAATCTGAAAAAAATCCTATATAATCAGGCTGAAAATTTCGGATCGGATATTTATCAGAGGTTTTTCTATCGTATCGTTATCTTTAATCAGATGTCTGATAACAACTTTATTGTATCGTTATCGGACATTTTAATGATACGATCCCTATTTTTTACAATAACTTTGGCCTTCTTCCATCACATTGCAAAGGTAATCTCCATTGACCTGACCTCCACAATGCATAGCCTGGTAATATGCTTTGTCCTTCATCATAATGTGCATACTATTATATGTATACACACCCAATTCTGTCTGAAAGTCATTCAAAGCCAGCATTTTCCATTCACTAGCCAACTGACAGGGGATGTAAGATGTTTTTACTTGGTTAAAATGGTATGGTGATCCAAAGCCATGTTTCCCATATAATTTCTGGCTGTTTTGTTACTTGGGCCCTTAAATCACTTCATCTGCCAATGATAGACTTCCACTGCTATTATATGTTTCATAGCACAGCTCCTTAACTTCATTTCAGAGAGCGATATATCCAGATTGATTCATTGCTTTCAGAGCTGAAACAATTTCCCAAAAAGTAGCCCAAGACATGCCAAGAAGTAATGTGAGACCTTGAAAAGACATGCAAAGAAGTAATATGAGACCTTTAGCATAATTTTTTCAGGGTGGCATTCACCCACATCTTCTTTGACATCCTATGCACTACTGAGCTGGAATGTGTGCCCACTTTTAATACGCCAAGACCAGTACAAGTAAAAATGACATTGTGGCTGGCTTACTGATACATTTCAAGGACTAGACATTCCAGGGAAGCAGAGGAGGGACTGTGTTTCAAACCTGCATTTGCCATTGTGTCTAGTTCTGCTCTGCGTCCTATATGTAACTCAAAATGTTGAGTAAAGTTCATTACTGCTACTAGAAAAGAAAAAAAAGGGGCCCCATAACAAAATATTGCTTGTCTGTGGGTGTTTTTGCCTTCTGGCTTGTCCTATTTTTTGGTTTGGAGCTTTTGAAGATACAGATCATGCTAGCTGTCAACTGCCTGATCAGTGCATTCACAGTTCCCCATTCTCAGGTAGGGAGTCTGTCCAGAGTGGGAAAGTCTCCCACCTGAGGAGGAATGGGGGGGGGGTTTCTCTCCTTGCTCCTTCCCAATCCCCTTTCTTCCTCATGACTGCCCACACGCACAGTCATTGGGTGGACAGTGGAATGTGGAAGGGGGATAGTGGAATGTGAACTTTCCACACCTTCTTCCCTAGCAATCCCCACAAGCATATTCCAAGGGTGGGCTCTGCAAGGGACCAAGAGCAAAGGAAGGAACCCCACAGGTCAGGTACCTCTACTTGACTTTCACAGATTTTCCTTTCTCCCTCAGCCCCCCATACCACAGCACCCTCCATTCCACAAGGTCACCCTACCCTCAGAATGTGCTTTACAGGGAAGCTGCCAGAGGGAGGCGGGGGAGGAAAGTCGCATCCTGCCAGCTCCCTTCCACCCATTTTTCTCTGTTTCCAAACAATTTCCTTCCCCCCAACCCCAATTTGAGGTTGTTGTTTTTCTGTCACTTCAGTGTTTTTTGTTTTTTTAAAACAACTTTTTATGTACTTCTGCAAATTTCAGCATGCTGATATCTCCTTTGAGTGAGTGGGTTCTGTTATTTTGGCTACATAAGTATTATCATTCACTCCTGAACTTCAGAAACAGACAATGCAATAATTTCCCCAGTACTATGAGACTATACATCAGTTTCAGGAGAAAGAACTAACTGAAGTCAATATGTGCATGTTTTCCTGAGAGTCAAAGATGACAATGTCACATTTTTCTGTTAATGCTCTAGAAACTGGCTACTGTAAATTGAGCAGACCCTGTACATACTTAACTAGTCCCAGAATCAGTCAATGGCTACCTAAAAGCTCACTAGTGCTTATCCTAATGTAAAACAAAAACATTAAATCTGCAGGTCAGTAGTATTTTATTTTTTAGCCAACTGCAGAAAGGCCAGCTTTTACACTTCTTTATGTTTTCATAAGTATTTGACATTTTAACGTCAATAATATCTGTACAGGAAGAAAAACAGTTGATAACGAAGGATAAACCAGTATACCTAAATATAATAGACTTCTCTAGATATGTATTTATATCTTAGGTGAGTCAATAAAAGAATGTAACGGCCCTGTTCAGATGACACACTAAGCCACAGTGGTTAAGCATTTTCAGCTAAACATTATGACTTCGCGTGTCATGAGAACCATGACTTAGCATGCCGTGTGAACCATTCCTAATCATGGTGGTTACATAACCTAGGCTGACCATATGAAAAGGAGGACAGGGCTCATGTAACTTTAACAGTTGCAGAGAAAAGGGAATTTCAGCCAGTGTCATTTGTATGCAATTAGTACCTGGTGAAATTCCCTCTTCATCACAACAATTACAGTTGCAGGCACTATTCTAGAGCAACCAGATACAAAAGAGGGCAGGGCCCCTGTAGCTTTAACTGTTGTAATGAAGAGGGAATTTCACCAGGTACGAATTGCACACAAATGATGCCGGCTGAAATTGCCTTTTCTCTACAACTGTTAAAGTTATATGAGCCCTGTCCTCCTTTTCATATGGTCAGCCTACATAACCACACTTTAAACATGCTCACTAACCATTTGCTACAAAAGGGTTAGCAGCCTAAACATGGCTTAGCATGTTGTCTGAACACGCCCAGTGAAAGACAAATAATTCTTAGAGTGCCAGCCAGCAGAAAATAAGATATCAATAAACAAAACTATAACAAAATGGTTTTTAAACCCAAGGATTGGGAAAAAACCCAGGTCATATCATAGTGGGTAAAGAAGACAATACGTATTTCGGTTAGAAATGCTGTATAAGGTCTAGCAATGTTCCCTGGTGGTGAAAGTGGCTTTGCCAATTTTTGAAATGACTGACAAGATCTTGGTTATACAACCCCTAACTGCATGACCATCAAATATACAGTTCATTCAACAGGATAGTGTTCTAAGGAATTTCCCAAACTGGAGCTATTATGAAAAAAACAGCCTTGTGCTGCAGTGGCTAGAATATTGGGTTGAGATGGGGAAGCCCAAGTTCAAAACCCCACTCAGCCATAAAAACAATTCGATGGGCCTCAGGCAAGTCACCAGACCTTAGCCCAACCTATTTCAGTTACTGTGATGGTAAATTCCACTCTGGGATCCTTGGAAAAATGATGAGATACAAAACTGGTAAATAATGTTTTACATTACTTATTAGCTATAAGTGGTTGGAAAGACTTTCAGATAACTGAAAACCAAGTACTACTGAGGTACAGTCACTGGATGCAATAAATTAGGAAGGTCTTCTTCTTCTTGCAAAATCCTACTGAAAGGAACAGATGTTCCATAGCAGCACAACATGTTGGATTATGCATGTGCAATTCACCATGCTTATTTTAAGGTTTTCTCCAGGACAGATCATAAGATGATGTCTATAGCCTTTAATATAAAAAGTTCATACAGCAACATAAAGAGATGTCCCTATGAGCTGTACTATTTATAGTACATTCAGAGAACAAACGTCAATGCTTTCTCAATAGATTTCCTATTTCTTGCTTTAATGCTCTCAGTTGAGAACATAAGGGTGGAGGAAGAAAAGATTACATTCAACATTCAAAATAGAAAGCGAACAACACTCAGTGTTCAATGAGATATGGTAGGAATTTTGAATGCCATAATTTTAGAGCTGGAAGCATGGCACTGTATGTATTGGCATCCAAGGGCTTTGCCCTGGGATGTTATTTTTTTGTCTGCCATCTGAAAATAAAGCTCTGTCAAGGTGTGAGTTGATCTGTCACTACAAAAGTAAAGCTGTTGAAAAGTCCTGTCACGTAATAAACAGAGGCCTCTCTCCAGCCCAATGAATGGATAAGCACTCTTCTTTTTTGGGTGGGGGAAGGGTTTTTCTGGCATTCTTTATATGGGTTCTAATTTAAAACATTATAAGTTAGCCCTGCAACCAAGTGCTGCAACGTGGAGTTTTCCTTTTCAGTATTTTAGCCAGCCATGCCCTTTCCCAGGATACTCCTTTCCATCCCCCTCTCCTCCAGTTTTTCCCCTCGAACCACCAGACAGTGTCCTGTGGCTACTACTGAGCTTGCTCAGTCCTTTCTGAGCTGTCTTGGGTTCTCCTCTCCCATCAACCACCTTAGGCTTTTCTCCCTCTTCAGGTTTTGCAAATTTTGGACTTCACCCAAGCCTCCTCTCTTGTGCATGAATGGTTCAGTTTTGGCTATAGAAGGATCTACACTAGGTTAATGAGTTTTATATTAGTATATAGGATTATGTCCTCAAAGGATGCTGATGAAAGAAATATCAAGCAATTGCACAGAAACTCCTTTTCCCAGACTCTCCTAGCTAATGTCAACATGTCAATTCCTCTTTATCTTTTAAGTTTCTTTCTGGATTGAACAACTGCCTCAACTCAACTATTTCCTCTCCAAAATACTAAAGCTTTCAAATTCAGCTAGCAAAGCAATTAGAGAGATACTAATGTTCATGGATATAATATTATAGAGGGAGAAAGACGATTGTCCCAAATTTAAAAAGGAAAAGGTATGATTAGCTTCACATTATGTTGGCTTGGATCCACTCATCGAAGGGCTCTATTCAACTCAGTGGAAATGCAGTGCATGAGAAAAGTGAACTGAAATTCAGAGATATACAAATAACATGCAAGGGCTTGTGCAAACAAAAGAAGACTATCCACTATTTTTCCTTGGACTCAATATCTTTAACAGTTTATAGCTTAGATCCCTGTGCAAAGCAAGTCCCAATGGCTGGAGCATATGCAGTTTTGCACTGCAGGCACTTGCAGCAGCCACTTGTAAACACAACTGCTTTTAATCCCAAATGCAAAGAAAGCCTTCAGAAATAGAATGCAAACAGTTCCCAACTGGGCCTTCCTTTGCAATAGGGAAGTCTATGCACCCCATCTACAGACATAATTGTACGACCCTTTGTGCAACACAGTCCTCCACTAGCCCTTGTGCATCAGTGCTAATAACATGAACTACTTCCACTCACTCCTCTTTGGGTCCAAATCCATTTCCCACTGACACCAACACAATTCCACAAAAAGAAATGGGGAAACCAGTGACTGCCAACAATGTTTGATGCCATTGATTTTAAAACAATGAAAATAACCCCTGTGTACACCATCTGCCACATGTAATTTAAAATAACAAAGAGTCTTGTGGTACCTTGAAGACTAATACATTTATCCTGGCATAAGCTTTCATGGACACTGTCTACATCATCAGTCTTAAAATAGGATTTCTTTCTTCCAAGATAAATATACTTTTTAGCTTGCACACACCATTGCCTAAGCAACTTCAGCGTTCATGAGTAGAGACATGACAGCCAAGAAATAAAAAAGGAAAAAAGGGGGGGAGGACTGGAGGAAAATATTTTTTCTTGTTTTTTTCCAAGGATTTTTGTAGAATTTGGGGGGAAATGTTTTTTCTTTGAATTATTCTGGTTTCCAGACCTTCACATCTTTACCCATGAGTACTTTGGTGGCAATGCCCTCCATACAATGGTGGCAATGGTACCGTCCTATCTAAACAAGACCCTTTGTCTGAGGATATGTGATGGAGAAGTGGGGAAGCATGAATGCCACCATGAAAAAGCAAGAAAATAGATCAATGTGATCTTCCATTATTGCAAAGTTACATACATGTATGTAAATGTATGCTCAACTGTAGCACACAATCAGGCTTACATATTTGCTCATTAACATTTTTTTAAAAAATCCAATAATATGCTCTCAGTATACAGAAGAGGAACATATTAATAGCAAAGAGGAGCACAGAGGATATGGATACTTGACCAGATACATCATGTACGAAATTGGGTGGTTTTTTTCATGCTAATCTATTTTTTTTTTAAGTAGGAAGGAATTACAGTTCTTACCTTGGAGAAAATAAATGGCATTCTGTACTCTAAATGTTATATCAACTATTATTCAGTTTAGCAGCCATTACCCCAGAGTTTAAAGCAAAGTGCCGTACATGGCTTTTAGAAAATATAATACTTGATAAAAAGACTGAGAGCGTCATTGTGTTTGCTTACTGTCGCGTTTGTCCCTCATTACTTCCCTTTTTGAAAGAGGAAGTAAACAACTTGCATGTGGCCCATTCAATGGGCCGTTTTGATCCTGTTGCTTCTCCTGCACACAGCAGGAGATAGCGACAACTCCCGTTTTTTAAAAAATCAGTTAAACTTACTGGGGTGTTTTTTTGTCACGCGAAGAAGGCTAGAAAGGGCGGGAGGCAGATGACATCGTGAGAGGGACTGCGAAAATCCGTAAGAGCCCAGTAACGAGTGTGCAATAAAACGCTCACCTGATGGAGCTCTAAGGAGAGCTTTGTAAAGTTGAATTCTTTTCCTTGACTTGAAACCAGGCTTGAAGCATTTGAATTAACTTCCATCCATACCTGAGGTGACATAAAACTCATGAAAACTGTACTTGTCATTTAAATAATTGTTCTTGTTATTGCAAAGAAAAACAGGTAATCAGTTTAGGTAATAACGCATAGTAAGCTTGCTTCACTGATGACTTAACAGTAAGCACACCACACACACACACACACACACACAATCAGAAGTTTCCCAAGGATGTTTGAGGTCACTAAAGTAATTGCATAATTAGCCTCTCTACATTACCTTTAAATAGCAAGCACAACTTTAGACATGTCACCATATTACTTAGACTTCCATAAAATAAGCCATTTTTGTTAATTTTAGAGTGCTAATATCCAGCACTTAACAAAGACTTGGAATGCATTTGCAAAAGAACAGTATGCAGTGGCAACATTAGAGCAGTAATTGTAGTAGTGATTTAAGCTTCGAATTAGATACTAAAGTGGGTAGTGAAATGTGTTCTCTGAAGCAAAATGCTTTCACTTTGAAGCAAGAGTGGCCATTATACAGCCTACAGGGCCTCCGGAGAATCCATGTATTGCCCCCACACTTCTTCCACTGGTCTTGCGAACACTAGGTATACTTTCATTTTCCCTCCACACAAAGACAAAACAATTCCAAAGATGAATTTTCAGGCCATCACTGCTGCAGAGATTATTTTGATGGCAAGATATTTTGAAGCCCCAATAAGAAGTGAAGCAATTAGAAAAACCAACACTGACAGTATTTGCTCATCTCCCCAGTTTCTAACACCCATCAGCAGGGATGGCTCAATGGTTTGTGCTTGAGTGAGAGAGGGCGAGTGTCACTCATAATTTCAGAATGTTAGAATCGCCAAAATAAATGCAATGCGTCATCCAGCAGATGTGTCTTGGCATGATCCTCCCCACATCTATTGAGATATTTCTGGAGGTGCAGCCCTCACACTCCTACGCTTTCCAGTATGGCCCTTGGCTTTCTGAATATTCTTCCCACTTCTCCTCTGGCATATGTCCCAGTCTGTTCGTTCATATTTTCTCTCTCTCTCTCTCTCTCTCTCTCTCTCTCTCTCTGTGTGTGTGTGTGTGTGTGTATGTATACTGGTTATAATTCTCAAAAAGAAGTTACACCTGTTCTCTTTACAAATTAGCTGAATTCTGTACTTCCTACATCTTTAGCAAATAGATGTTCCATGTGTTTGTGTCCTACAGGATGAAACCATGTATAAAACAATGCAGAAAGAGACTAAGCGATCATTTGGGCACTTACACAATTGCCAATAGCATTCTCTGCTTTTCTCTTTTTTTGTGGGGAGTGGGTGGGTTCTAAGGAATTGGGGAAACTAAAGGCTGTTTGCATATAATACTAAGCTATAATTTGGTTTACTGAAATCTGGCTTGTCATGTTGAAACGCATCCCTACAAACAAACTATGGTTTGTTAACAAACAGAAGCCACAGTTTGTTGCTGGATTATGAACATTGACTTGTTTAAACCATGGCTTGTCATGATGACTGAACACAGAACCGTGGCTTATCCCTGGCTTTTTTGCAATGCTCTTTGTTCTGAAACATAGGTGCCCAGGAAGAGCAGTCCAAAAATGAAACGGCTCTGAAGGCTGTCAAAATGGGTGGGAGAGCAACAAACCAGAAATACAGAAAGCAAACTGCTGTTTGTTTACTGCAGGACAATTCATGACTAAAGCAACAAACCATGGCTTATCATTATGTGCAAATACAGCCAAAGTAGTCATATATTTTATATTTAATTATTTCAGGAGAACCACACATTTAAGCATGCAAGATAATCGGGTAACTACACTTTTCACAAATTGACTCCCTGCAGACAGTTTATGTGCTTCTGTTTCAAATGAGTCTCATGGATCATATCAGTAAATGTAGTAAATTGCAGGGTCAATGCAGAAATGAAAATACAATCCTAGTCAGTTTCATGATTACTCTGAAAGGCAGACTTAAGTGGCCAGAATGCAAATAAGAAAGTCCATGCTTATAGACAGACATACTTCAATAGGTTGGTTAACAGCAATGCCATCATAAGGTCAGAATGAGTTCTACAGGATTGGCTTGCAAGAATCACAATGATCTAGGTCAATTTTTAAACCAGTGGTTACTGTTTTCAGGGGCTTTGTATCTGGTTCAGACCGATGCTTTAGTGTATTGACACAGCCATTAGCCTTGGCTGTTAGCCAAGTGGCAGGATGATTGCACTGCGCACCACAGGGAGCAAAGGCCATCTGTGCACACATGTTGTGTGTAGCACAGGACCTCCAAGCCATGTCACATAAAAATTCACTAGTAAAGACTCAGAGACGCATTTCAGGCATTCAGTTATCACTTTCGCAATATGGCAAAAACAGAAAGTGCCATTTAGCACATCTATGTGTGGGCTGATGCCGCTGAGTAATGCAGTTATTTTAAAAGCTGCTGCTAAGCAACGCTTATGAAGTTGCCATGGAGAAGAACATTTTTTTTCTTTTAGTAATACTCAATTATTTTAATATATTTTTAGAAGTTATCGTTCAAGTTACTTTTCTTTTTTTGCTTTCTATCCCATGCTGCTCTTGGGGATCAGGCTTGGTGACACTGATTAATCTCACTCATCTTCACAACAACTCAGCCACAGGGGGAATAATCATTAGTCCCATTTCGCAGATAAACATAGAGAACTGCAACTCAATGAGGATGGCTTCCACAAGCAATCTCTACCACGTCCATGGATGAGCAATGGTTTGAGCTCTGATCAATGAGGTCTGGGTTAAATAAGCCCCAGTTTCCTGTACAGTACAGGTGGGCAACCTGCAGCCCTCAGTTTCATTCAAAAGCCCTCTGTACACAATCAGTTCAACTTCTGGCAAGAATGATCTCTTCGTTTCCTGGCAGCCTGCTGGGCAGGAAGGAAGGTGGAAAGAGAGAAATAAAGGGGCAAGAAAAAAAGTTCACAAGGGAAAGAGAAAGAGAAAAGATCCAATGTGCAGCCCTCAATAGATCACCTCGACAGAAAAAAAAAATTGCCCACCCCTGGTGGGCATATTTTATTTTTGTTAAATTTGTCAAAATGACAGTGTGCTTGTGCATCTGTTTTGAGGTATCAAGATTCTGATGGGTCTTATTCTGCAAAGGCACTGCAAGAATAAGGACACAGGGCTGTAAATCTAACACAGGATGCAACATGTGCTTAAGAAGATGCACACACAAGCATAAACAAACCCGTTTCTGTTGAAATTAAATCTGATTAAATGAGTCCTGAAATGCAGAGTGATCTTAAAATCACCATGAAAACTGGAAGAGGACTATGTAAGTCACCTTGGGATCCTTGCAAGATGAAAAGAGGCAGGATATAAATGTACTAAATAACTAAATACAACTTAAGGCAAAATTCTCATGATCAAACTGATGTGTTGAAAATAAGGTCTGCGCAGGCCCACACAGTTTGGCATATGGGGAATCAGTCATATAATTGCATCATAATGGGAGTGCATGGTCTGGATTGAGTTCCTGGCTTAGAGGTAGAGGGGTTTAGTCCTTCCCCCACTCCTGAGACAGTACCAATCCAAATCAGGCTCTATGCACCTGCTATTTATTTTTTTAAGCCATTGCATAATTGCCAACGGCATCCAGTAAACATGGCCCCATGTCCACATTTAGTGGATGGCTAGAAACTGGAGGAAAGTGCGGTTGCACTCATGTCCTTCTTGTGGGTTTCCTGTTGACAGCGGGTTGCCCACTGTGTGAACAGAATGTTGGACTAAGTTAACCCTTGGTCTGATCCAGCACGGCTCTTATGTTTTTAAGGGTCTGTAGATCAAGGGTGGGGAATGTGTGACTCTTCAGATGTTGCTGGACTGCAGCTCTCATTAGCTCTAGCCAATATACCCTATGGTGAGGGATGATAGGAGTTGCAATCCAACACATCTTGAGGGACACATGTTCCCCAACCCTCTGGAAAATCTGTAAAAGGGCTACTTCTGTGGGCTGGCATCCTTTCCATCAGCCAGACCTACAGCTTCTTCTGCCCCAACGCCTCTGAACCAAAGAGTCTGGAATCTAGATGAGGCCATCAACTCTCAGACTGACAGATACATATACATGTGTCTCTAATATTGTATACTGTATCTTTGTGGTGGCTTTAAATTGCCCAGACATGCTTTGGGAACTAAACATAAGGTAAAAATATCAATCAATCAATCAATAAATCCTGGACAAAAATTGTGGCTTGAACTGTCAAACATGGTCCAATTTACAAGTGGACAGGGGTAGGCAGAAGGTAGATCTCCAGATGTTTTGGACCTCATCTCCCAGAAGCCTCTGCCAGTATGACCAATGGTCAGGAATACTGGGAGCTGAAGTCTAAAACATCTTGAAATTTACTTTCTGCCTACCTCTGCTGTAGCAAATGACTTGAGCGCCTTTATCACATCTCAATTTCTGGATGACAACTGACATCCACTGATGCTATCCTTCATTTGCATTCACTTTAAACAGCTGAATAGTGAATTTTCTGTGGGAGTTATGTATGACTATGATGAATTATTAGACAGTTATTACATTTTCCCATTCGCTTATGAAGATGAAAATGTAAGCTAAATAATATAAAAAAGAATACTTTCTTTTCTTTTTTGCATACTTCCAAGTATTTTTCAAAATATGTGATATTAAAAGATCAAAAAAGAAAGAAAAAGAATTATAATATATCCACATTCATTGAAACAACGGGTGTAACCTGAGATTATTTTCAAAATTTGGCAAAAGAGACTAATACCGTCATCTGTCTCTGTAAGTATCTCCTGTGGGAGAATAATAATTCAACATTCTATGGTCACTCCTTGATGAGGATTCATTTTGTTGCATTTATCAGGGTGTTTGTTACATTTTATGCAGACAGAAATGCTAGGAGTTCACCACCACTAAATTAATAGGGTGTTCTAGGAATCGAAAGGGCTACAGAGCTTTAATTACTAAGCCATAAATATCAATGCGATGTAGATCAATAGTGACTTACAAATATTGCAACATATGGTTACGTGCCAGCAAATCAGCATCGTGTCTTTATTAAGAAGCAGGCAAATAACTAGAAATGCAGATCAGAGGCACATTTTTTTGTTTTCTGCTCAGTAACATTTCATAGAAACTCACAGGTTCTGCTGGGATCTTACTCACCTACATGATTTACACTAAAACAAGCACACCCTATTTTATAATATTTAAGTTAACATATTTCAGTAAAAAGAAAACAAACCCCTACAACAACTTCAAAATATCAATGTGCCAACAATAAGAAGAAAGTCGATAAAATGCATACTGTAACTTTGGGCACACCTAATAATGTGTATTTGGGATTGGATCTCTCTGAAACAAACCCTGATGCTTTGTATTTATGCTATACAAAAGTCACTCTTCTTTTACACTGCTGAACCTATTCATAAGCTTGGCATTACAGAGAAAGGTTTAGATTTTGTTGGAGAACAATAAGTTAAATCATTACAATTTCTTGTTTGATAATATATATATATATATATATTATATTATATTATATTATTTCAACCATTTCCTCAATGCTTTCTGTGCAGCTCTGTTCATTACAATACATTTTCTAAAAGAAGTCAAAGGTTCAAGTTTCGGTATTTTATTAATTGGCAGTGGCACTGTGAACCAAGGAAAGGTGTTATTATCAGGAATACACTGAATATTCATGGCTTTTTATTTTTGTTTTAAAACCTGTTCTTTAAAGAAAGCAAAACTTCTTCCTTCAAATGAGTGGTCAAATTATACGAGAAGTGCATTGTCAACATTTTCCAGCCCATGTGCAGGGATCTCAAAACTGTGAGGCCCAAAGAACTCAACTGACAGAGCCAAGAGAGTCTGGTTCCTGAGCAGAGCTTGGATGGGAAATTAGTTGGGAGCCATATACATGCCACACTGAGCTTCTTGCAAGAAAATACACAAATAATACACAAATCAATGGAATATTGGGAAAGGTTTGGAGTTCAAAGCTCTGTTTCATTTTAACATAACACATGCTCTTTCAACCTATCCCTTTAAAGAAGTCTAAAGAATGCATGGATAGATAAGAGAAACCCTGTAACATAATATGTAGTTCTACAGGGTATAATATTCTCACTGAGCCAAGGGAAACAGAGAGCTTCGGCTATAGGGCGGTATAAAAATGCAATAAATAAATAAAAAATAAATAAAAAGCTCTACCTCCAATCCTATCATCACAGAAATTACACAGCTCTCTGAAAAAAGATATTTCTATCAGTTCATAGAATGGCATGGAGATGGACTAAGTAAAAATATTCCCATATGGCATCAAAGTTACATAACTCAGCATCAGACCTGGAATTTTTAAAAATAACTGGAACTAGCAGCCAATAACATACAGCAAATACTTAGCATGAGCAGATGATACTTATGAGTCATTGCACGCTAAGCCCAGGATGTGCATATGGTATTGAGCTTCATCTATATACACTGGAAGGGGGGATTAGAAATACATCACAGCAGGTAACAGCATCTATCATTATGAAAGTGCAGAAAGTTAAGTTTATACTGACAATGTATTTTTAAAAGATCTTAAAATAGCACACAAGATAAAGAATATTGGGCCAGGGCATTAAAAAACCCCTAGCAAGCTTCCTCAAAAGAAGGGGCACATATTGACTCTTTCCAAATATAGCTAAGACAAAATAAAGGTTAGTTGGCTGGCAGTCTTCACTTCTGTCCAGAAATAGATCAGAAGGTTCAATGGGAAAGGGTGGGGAGAGCTGAGCCACATGAGTCTATGTAATGTTTTGAACTTTAGGACTCTATGGAGGTCACTGTACAGGCAAGAATCCATTTGTATGAGTCAACAGAATGGTGTCTTCATAAGTTAAGAGATCATAATGAGCTGAGGCTGAAATTCTGTGCACAATAACTTGGGCATAAGCCCCACTGAACTTACTTCTGAATAAACATACCTAGGACCTTTTCCTTCTAGAACATAAGAGCAGCCCTGCAGGATCAGACCAAAGGCATATCTAATCCACTATCCTGTTTCCCACAGCAACCAACCAGATACCTGTAGGAAGCCTAGAAGCAGAGCATGAGCACAATACCACCCTCCCAGCAACTGGTGCATCTGAATCCAGAAATAATATGTAGCCATCATGACTAGTAGCCATTGAAAGCCTTATCCTCCATGAAAATGTCTAATTCCCTTTTAAAGCTGTCCAGGTTGGTGGTCATCATCATCTTGTGCTACTAAATTTCATAGTTTAACTATGCACTGTACTTCCGTTTGACTGTCCTGTATCTTCTACCATTTAGCTTCATTGGATCACCACCGGTTCTAGTATCATGAGAGGGAGAAAACCTTCACTTTCTCCAAACCATGCATAACTTATTGTGTCCCTACTTACTCGGCTTTTTTCTAAACTAAAAAGCCTCAAAGGTTGCAATCTCTCCTCTGATCATTGCAGGAAAGGGTAAACAAAATCTGATCATTTTGTTTACCCTTTCCTGCAATGTTCTAGCTCAATATCTTTTTTGAGATGTGGTGACCGGATCTGTACACATTATTCCAAATGTGGATGTGCCATAGGTTTTTATAAGAGCATTACAATATTGGCAATGATCAATTTGATTCACACACTGTCAAATGTTTTTACTGAGCTATCTACAACACCAATATCACTTTCCTGCTCAGTCACCACTGGTTCAGACTACAATGCATATGTGAATTTAAGACACTTTGCCCAACGTACATTGCTTTACACTTACTTGCATTAGACAATATTTGAGTTTGAAGAGATATTTCTGGAGCCCTTCACAACACCTCATTGTCTTTACCATCCTGAATAATTTGGTGTCATTAGTAAGCCTAGCCATCTCACTGCTCTCCCCTACCTTCAGATCATGTATGAATTAAGTTTAAAAGCACCAGACCCAACAGAGATCCTTGGAGAACTTCAGTTCCTCCATAGTGAGAACTATCCATATATCCCTACTCTGCTTCCTGTTCTCTATCCTGTGACTGCTTCATTTGCAGTCTTCTATCCTGTGGCTGCTTCATTTGCTCAGGAGCCTTTGGACTTTAGCAAAAGCTTTTGGAAAGTCCAAGTTTACAAAGTCTACTGGATCGCACATGCCCACATGCTTGTTGACACTCTCAAATAACTCTAAAAGGTAAGTGAGACAGGTGTATCTTTGTGGAAGCAATGTTGTTTCTTCAACTATACTTGTTTATTATTTATTAATAATGTGTATAACATCTTTTCACAAATGTCACCAAGGCTGTGTACAGCAATACAAATAGAAACAATACATAAAACACAGGAACAGTAAAAGCATATTGAAACAGCATTAATAGAATTCCTACAGGTTGCTGCTATTCCACTTTCCCACCTCCCAGCCCTAGCCATCTGAATCATGGAATAACCTGGATGGTAGAGCTGGGTGAGATGGATTCCTCAATCTTCCCTCAATCAGGAGCTCCATCACACAATAGTGATTTATCGCACTCTGCCATGCCTGGTATGTGTTTTCACAGCACAGTATTCACATGACGTCGTCCCTGTCACGCGCTCATCTCATCTCTTCCCCTCCCTTTTCCAACTTATTCTGGAGTGGGGAAAGTCCCCCCCCCCCGCACAATAAAGCTGCTCCTCCCTCCCATGTATTGCTGTCCTTGTGCTATATCGGACCACCCCATTTTTGTTGGGTGTGTGTCGAAGGGCGGGCTCACTGATGAAACAGGAGGGTGGAGCGGTTCTCCTCCAGTCCATACAACCACTCAACTGCTTAACCATGAAGGGGGAGGGAGAGAGGGCACCCAAACACCCACAGAGAAGGCAAGCAAGGCCACTGCCATCCATGCCTGGGAGTCAGTCCCATTCAACTCTATGGTTCTTACTCCTGAGTAGGCATGTCTAGGTTTCCTTACCAGAACAATGTCGGCTTCCTCTTGCCATACCAACATTGACCACAAACTTCTCCAAAGACTAATTGTAATACTTTTTCTTCACTTATCTTGTTTAATATGATCTTAGGAGAAAGCATAGCATGTTGTTTTATTGTAATTGTGCAATTTCAGGCTGCCGTACTATTGTATTTGCGCAGAAATAAAATATATTTTAAAAAATTAACTGGGAGATTTCGTCAGCATAGTAGCGATACAGGTGAAAAGATACATGAGCTGGAATAGCGCAACAACACACAGACATGAAAGAGCCCAGCGCTAGACTCACTAAGGGAATGGAGGGGGAAACTGTGGACGCAAACCGGGGAAAATAAATAGGTATGATGGAGCCCCAGATCTCAATTATACATTTTATTTATTTATTTATTTATTGCATTTTTATACAGCCCTATAGCCGAAGCTCAGGTCAGCACTTTCATTCAGTATCAAGTCCTGGATGATTGATTTTCCTAGTGGCTGACCTGGCATTAAAATGCAGAATCTGTAGCGTGGAAGATTCACCTTCTATATACTTGATCATTTTATCTTTAATAATCCATCTGTGAGTCCTGCAGGACCTGGTCTATTTTTTTCTGGCTGATTACATCTGCCCTGGGATGGTAGGGTCTTCACTGAGTCCAGTTACAAAGGCTGCTGCTTCTGCTGGTACTTTTGCTGTGGCTTGGATTTATTTATTCATTTTGTATTTCTCCTTGTTTGGCTTTAGTATGAATTATTATTGAATAGTTTAATGTTAGTGTATTTTTATTAATGTGAGATGTTTTGGTTATCCCATATATATGATGATTAAAAATCTGCTAATACTTCCAGTCATTACAGAATTATCTTGAAATGTTATTTTATTGTGTTCATTTTCTGATGTTGCTATAAGCCACTTTGATCATAGTTTTACCATGGAAAAGCAGTATAGAAATAAACTGATTATGATAATACCTTTCACCAATTTATCCAGAAGAGACATTAAGCTAACCAGCCTGCAAATCCTTTAATTTTCCCCAATATATGATGTTACACTGGTGTTTGCTTTCCAGTCCTCAAGTACAGAGGCCAATCTGAAAGATGCCTTATTTACATTTTTATTATTTAAGAACACTTGGGTAGATATCATCCAGATCCTGTGATTTGTTTTTAAGTTGTCAATAAGGCCTTAAAGACTAATAAATTTATTTTGGCATAAGCTTTTGTATATACTGTCTGTATCTGTTGACAATGATGCATCTGACGAAGATGGCAGTGCCCACAAAAGCTTATGCCAGAATACATTTGTTAGCCTTTAAGGTGTCACAAGTCTCTTTGTTATCTTTCCAGAAAAAGACAATTGTGGCACAGGTATCTGTTCTATATCTTCTTTAATAAAGACTGATAACTAAAAAATACTGACCACCACATAAAACTACAATCTTTTGGTAACATTTTTGGTAATATTGGTAACTCCCTCGTGCTTTGCCTTGAATTATTATAACTACATCAGAGCCTTTCCTTGAGAACATTTTGTTTTGCAAGTATGAAATGTAACCACCACATGGATATTATGTCAGGACAGGATGACATTATCTTTAAAGGCCTGACAGCTGAGCATTCATATTAGTAAAATAATTTGGACATTTTAGCTCAAAAGACATGTTACTAAGAACGGTTATTATTAGTATTAGAACTACCGTACCCCAGGAGAATATTCTGTGTATTTAAGTGAAGGACGAAAAAATATTGGTAGATAGGAGCATCAAAGGTCTATTTCCAATTGTGACATACTGGACAGGACACCAGGCACGAAAGGGATGAATATCTAAAGAATGACTCATGAAAAGCAAATAGCTTTATTCAATCACAAGTGTACCCTAAAATTGTTTGGGCAATGGATCAGTAATGTCAGATGACTTTTCTCTACCTTGATTTGGCAGGTTCAGATTAGCAGTTGTTCCTGAGCAGGGAGTGTTAGACGTTTGTTGTTTTTCTATCATCCTGAACCAGTATCACAAAACATATAGAATTATGAAGCAGGAGAAAAATATGAGATGTCAGGCATGCATTTGCCACATCAACAGCCATGGTGCTCTCTTGCATTTATGTGTGTGTGTGTGTGTGTGTGTGTGTGCGCGTGTGTGTGCGTGTAACCTATATTTCAGTCAATAATGGCAACTATACTTTGGATATTTGTGACCAATCCATCAGAAGCCATCCATGGAGAACAGCCCAGAAACCCTGTGACAGAGAAGACCCACAAGTATGCACTTGGAAGAAAACAAGGTGCCAAGAAGTAAACTTAATGAGGGATTTGGTCAGAAAGAAACATTTCAGCAGGCTCCCTTAAACTCCAAGTGGTTGCACCTGCTGCCAACAATTGCTAAAACAAGGCCATATTTGGATGTCACTTTAAGCCATGGTGGCTTAATATGCTACTCACAATAGTTTATTTTGTAAATAATCCACAATCCCCTACCACACGAGCAGGCTCATAAACTACTGTGAGTAGCTTATTAAACCACTGTACATCACCTGAATCATCCCCCTGCCATGCTGTAGTCCTCTCATCAAAGCAGTGGCACTGTTTCACCCATTGCCAGAACTTTACACACTAACTGAAAGGAACGAAAATCCCAGGTGCACCAAAAAGGGGATGACTCACAACTTGAGGATTTGCAGGACAGGGACTGAACCTCATGCCATGCCTCCTCTGGAAAGCAGGCACCCGATGCACCATCAAATGTGCATGTCCTCCATTGATACTGCTGGTTTACTTGCTTTAACTTGTCACCTAATGGGGAAATTGCTCATTTCCCTGATTGGCACTGCTGGCTTGGTCCCTTTCAGTGTTCCTAAGCACTGAAACCAGGGAACAGCAGAGTGGCACTGGTTTTGACCACTCTTGCTGCGTGACTCCAAAGGTGACCAGAATAATCCATAATGCAGACTGTAGGTTATCTATGTGGTTATTTTGTCCAAATAAGCCATTATGGGTTAAAAAAATCCCCAACAGACAACACAATAACCCAACATAGGTTAAACAGGCCACCATGGCTTATTTAACTGATTGTGGGTTATTGTGACGTTTGAACCCAGTCAATGTATCCAACATAATGCCTTAAACATCCTCAAGCTGAAAGCAATTGAATGGCAGGGTACAGTTAATACTGAAAAGAGGATGTAGAAGAAAATTAACGATTGCTGTTGTTGTTAACATATGTACTTATTAAAAAAGACAGTGTTACCATGAGTCCAGTGACTGATCAATACCAGGCCAAATTACACTGCAATAATACAATTAAAGTTTTCTAGGCATAACTTGGTATGATCTCTACTCAATATTCTGCAGGGACAAGGATAATCCTATTGGAGCAGAGCACTTGAGCCAAGAGATTTGGCCAAATCATATACTTTGGGTTGCAAGCATCAAACTTATTTGTAACATTTTTATTTATTTGTTACATTTATATCCCATCTTTTCATTTAAAAATGTTAAATATGCAGTTATATTTGCAGTTATAATGCCAAAACATTTTGGCATTATAACATTATATGCAGTTAAAATGCCAAAACATTTCCATTTATGGATCTCCCCCATATCTCATCCCATTTTGATTGTTTTATAGAACATAAGTAGGTAATGTTATATTGCGGGAAGTGGGATTGGAACAGTGGTGTTGGGGGAGGAGGGTTAAGCTTTATTCTCCCTATGAAGCTGCACTTTATCCCATGGGGAAGAATTTACAGAAACTATATATCACATCTAGTGTGTACTCTCAGCGGGAAAAGGCAAAATACAGAGTTACTCAATATTATGGCCAATTTCTAGATCGTTTATCTTGCCCATTTCTTTCCTGAATGGCAGCCTTAGGTTGCAATCCAATACTCAGTTCCATAGGAGTAAACCCCGTTGAACTCAATGTGATTTAATTTTGAGTAGACATGTATAGGATTGTGCTAGATATTTCTCAGCTGTTAACTCAGGTTATTAAATGGTAACATCTAATACATCAGGCAGTAACAAATATTTGTGTTTGATATTTCAGCACATACAGCAAGAGGTTAACAAAGATTGCAGAAATGAGAGAAAGCATCTCTCTGTACTCACGACATGAAACAAACAAAATTTTTAAAGCACCCAATCACAACACAATGAATTAGCATCTGACTGCCAAACTAAAATAGGAACAATGGACAATCTGAACTGCTTCTGGTTTTACAATGCAGCCTTGTCAACTTCAAGAAGCAGCATTTTCCACTTGCAATGTACGGTACATTCCCCCATGCAAGCATCTAGTTGTATAGGTCATGCAATTTTAGAAAGCCACATTCAGTTGAAGCTAAGCCACAAAGTTTTATCATGTAAACCAAGGAAGCACTCTCTCAAACAGCAAGATGGTAGCTGCTGTAACATGCAATACAATGCACCAACAAGTTTGATACTTTAAAAACAAATGAATAATCATTTGAAGATCTGATTATAAATCAGTCAGCTGATACCAAATTAGTATTCTGGACCATATGCCATACAAAGTGCATGTTATGTTTGCACCACCCTTCCTGTGAAGAAACGAAACCCCAATCAGTTGCCACTAATACTGGAATTCAGTAGTTGTATAGAAAAGCCCCCCCCCCCCCGATCCTTTTGCTTCCCCCTGTTTGTAGTAATTGGAGATGCTGGAGATTCCAAAAAGGCCTAAAGCAGGCAGAGCAGTGAATTCCAGGACTGTGGGTGACTCCTAGTGTTTGCATTTGAATTTCCGCTATTTATAGCCATATGCTTTATATATCTTCTGGAAATATCTGGAGCAGGAATCAAAACTTAAAGTCTAATAGGCTGGTTAGCTTTTGAGTTAAGTTGTGTGCTTTACTGGTCAGCAAATTGTGAATTCCAGGAGCAATATATTGGGTGAGATTATGGTTCTTAGTTGTATAAACCGTAGGCTCTCCAATGTTCTATGCCAAAGGTAATGGTGACAGCCTTTGATATTTGGGACCACCTGATACGACTCTCCTGCCCAACAAAACAAAGAAGTCACAGTGTCAGGAGAGAGAGAGTAAGCCTTGTGGGAGAGGGCACTGGGATAGAGAGACATCACCCCACACTAACCTACAGAGCAGGCATTAAATACAACAGCTAAGTACCACAGCTAGCATAGCACTGCACTGAGCCATCCCCGCCTCTCCTCACAACATAAATACTCCCTAATGCTATCTGGGGGACTGTGCTATAAGAGTGAGAGTGAAATGGAATGGGGCATTCTAACTGCTTGCTCACACAACTACTACAAGGTAGCCTTCCCCAACTCAGGACTCTCCAGATGTGTTGGACTACAACTCCCATAAACCCACTGTCCATGCTGGCTAGGGATTACGGGAGTTGTAGTAAACATATCAGAGGACACCAGGTTGGGGAAGGTTGCTATAAGTTATCAAGTCACCTCAAGGCAAAGCACAATTGGGTGATTATTTTAACTGAGGTTTAGCTGTACATCTATTAGAAAAGAAGAAGAAAAAGTTAAGCAGATCTGACCAAATACTGTAAATAGGTACTACCCTCCCCACCCCATGCTCACATTCTGAAAGTGCTCTGCCTTCCTGGTAGACAAGATTGTTCCTACAATGGGTATATGCTCCCCTTTAAAAAGAGTAGTATGAAAGTCACTTGGGCCACACTGCTTTACCATGCAACTGCCTACATAGAGTGACTATGTGTCAGGGTTGGGGGAATCACACACCTTGCAGCATACCAAGGAGGACAATTCTCTCAGACTTGTTGCAGGACAGTCTCTAATTGGATTCTCTCCCTTGCCAGGTCTGAGCTGCATGAAAGCAGAGATGAGCAGATGCACTCAATTACTGAGATGATACCTTAATGAGGCTTCTGAATGCAGACCAATTCAATGTCCATTCAATGACAACGGATTCAGGCATGCCAAGTTCTACTTGGGGACACGCAATGTCTGTCATGCTGATGCAATAAGAAGAATCTAATTTCTGCCATCTGAATATAATGTGCACTTCAAAAGATGTTATTCCAAGTTCCTGAAGTGTGGCATAGGACAGAAAAAAAGAAGAAAGAATTTAAGGCTTATTTCAGTACATCAGTATTTTAAATTGCTCTAGCAAATCGAACAAATCTCAGCATAGACAAGATGGCATGAGAAGGAAACCCTATATTTTATGAACTACACCTTTCCCCACTATATTCCAAGCAGGATTTTCACACCGTGGAAAGAAAAACACATTTACTGCTTACATCTTCTTTGTGAATAGTTTGCATTTACTAAACCCAAATACAAATTAGGTTAGTGTAATATTTTGGAAGACAAGACATATTCCTGGGAATAGCTTATAACTTCCAAAATTATATTTAAACTAATTTCTCCAGCAGTTCAATTTTTCAGAAACCTACTTATGTTACCTAAAAAAATGCATAAAAGAGTGAAAGTAACTAAATAGATGGCATGCATCTCAACTCAACTGTTTGTTTTTCAAACACAATACTTTGCACAGTTTTGACGCACTCAGTAATTATTTAACAAATTTCTCATAAAAAGATTTCTGATAAATAATGAACGTCTTTCTACATAAATTAGAAAGTATTCCTGTTTGGTAGTTTTAAGTAGGTGTCTGGGGGCCTCTACTGGTGCACCTTCACATATTACTAAGTTAGATGATGCAATTTTCGTGAAACCAAGCGGAGGTGGGGAAAAACCTTTGCTAAAGACATAAACCTTGCTGAACTACAGAAGAAAATAATGCATCACAGCAATGGCTTGAGGAGAGGGAACCCTAATGCAACAGGCCAGTACAACTTGTGACACACTAAGCCAAACTTATGACCCACTCACTGGTCATGTATAATACACCACCATGGGTTTGATAAGTCTCCTAGTTTTGCTGCCTTCTGAGGCTGCAAAAAAATAAAACAAGAGATTGACAAGGATCTCGCAGGCCACAAAGCATGGCTAAAAGGCTTCATTTGGCTTGGTGGGGTCCTGCTAGTGAAGGCCTTAAATAGGCTGTATTGATAATCCAAGCAAATCAATGAATTTTTTCACAATTGTTAACAATATCAAGCGTGCCACACCACAACTTACTCTCTCAAAGGACTCATTACATCATAGTATACAGGCATGCACATCACCACATACATATCCCAATATACTCTTTAATGATCTGGTTGGCAATTTCCATTGCTGTCTAAGATTCGTACAATATTCCACCTATTAACAGCTTCATTTTGGGGTCCATAATTAATATATAAATTGGTTCTATTTTGCCAGCAGTGAAACAATTTCAGAATAATTTCCTTCCTATTATATACCATTCATTGTACCGGAAGAAAGCTTTCATTAATGCCAAGGCTACTTTAAATGAAAACAAACCTAATTATGGTGTAGTGCACTCTATTAAATTACGTTCTCAACAGCTTATCACCTATCCTTAAAAAAACCCTCACAAATATCTAATCTTGTAGCCTCATTTTTCAGAAGTACCACATGTCTATCAGATTCCTTTAAAGTCAGTTCAAATTGCTTATCATTGTACATTTTTTAAGAGAGCTAATTATGTAAATATGCATGTTTGCCCTCTTTAAATTATTACATAAGTAGCTACCACCTTTTAGCACCAATTGGCCTAAAATGGAATTCAGTTGAATGAGTTTAGTCCCAGGCTTCCACATACCATGTGCTTTTACAATACTGAGGGATCTTCAATACATACCTAATGACTTATAGATGGAAGTGTAAACTTCATCTGATGAAAACTAATGTGTCCAAGGCGAGGCAAATGACCATTTATGATTGTTTTGGAAAGCAGTGTTTTCCAAAGGCGATAAACAAAATGATTATGCTCAAATAAAAGGGCAAGTCAGACTACTCTTTGGCTACTCTTTCCAGAAAGCAACAGGAAGGGACAGGACCTGCTTAAAATTGGGGGAAGGATTGTGAATTTCATTAGGACCCCCTAACCTGCCCCCATAATTTGGGTACTGAAAATTATATAAAACCACTGTAATGGCTAAATTTACAGGTGCATGTCATCACTTGCATGAATACTCTCTAATCTCAAGACTAACTAGGAATGGTTTCCGTATTTTAAATTTCTGTACTTCCACTAGCTGCAGTTGACTTTGGCACTCTGCGTTCACTTAATTCTATACATATAGCAGAAGTTACATCAGCCATATGAATATGACAAAAATCTATACACAACCAATTTTTCAAATTAGCAATCCCTATAATTAACTAAAATGCTTGATATAAATATTTGTGACATCCTCTTTATATTCCCCATAATTAAAGTCTAGTGCCTCTGGGGACACACTAATCCCTCTGCATTCTGGTCCCCTTCACTCAGCTTCCCCGCCTTATGGGTCTCTTTTCCACTTGGCTCTCCAGTGCTCCAGCAAATCATTCATTAGCATCTGAGTCTCTTTAGCTCCTTCTCCCAGCAACAGTACACAGGCCATCCTCTCCCTGGGCCCCAATATGGCAATCTTCCCCTAACCAAACTCCATTTTCCACTTGCCTTCCAGCAACTACACAGTTTATATTACAAGCAATATTGCATGACTCACTTTTCCCTTTCAGCAGCTGGGAGTACTTGTTCCATGCCATGCCATCATAGCAGCAAAGCCAGTGGGTTGAGAGGACGTTATTGATGGAAGCAAACAACAACATACATTTTAATTCTCTTTTCGATAAAGTCACCCCAATATCATTTATGAAAAGAGCAATGATTTTGCACAGAGAACATAAGCAATATACATCTCTCTCCAAAGTTTAAGATATGAGGGGGGAAAGATAAATGGTTCCCCATATAAAGCTATTATTATTATTTATTACATTTATATATCGCCCTATAGCCGAAGCTCTCTGGGCGGTTTACAAAAATTAAAAGATTGAACACTAAAAAGACAATATACACAATTTTAAACCATAAACATAAAACAGCTGACATTTAAAACATTTTAAACTGTTAAGCCTGGCCACAAAGTCAGTTAAAACCTCAACTTAAGCTGTTAAAATGCCTGGGAGAAAAGAAAAGTTTTGACCTGGCGCCGAAAATATAACAGTGTTGCCTTATAAAAGCTGCCTTATTTCTGTGCCATGTAGCCCAGTATTAACTACAGTAACTGGTAGCAGGAACCCGTTATCTGAGGCAGAGATCCTTCCCAGTCATGCTACTGAAGAAGCCAGGGTTCATGCTGGCAACTTATGTTTGCACAGGTATATGCTCTGAACGATCTACCCCTATACACATGAGGGGACTCACACACACAGTACAGGAGTTCCGAATTCATAGATTAGGCACTGCTGTTTATGAGAAAGTGTAATTTCATGCCTTCAAATACAACAACCAAAAGTATAATCTGATTATTTTCACTTACATTAAGATCACTAGAATGTTACAACTATCAGAACAGAACGTGCTATGTGTCCCCCTCCCCCAATAAGGATCCAAGCTGAACAGAGAAATGAAATGAACAGGATGTGCAGTTTAACAGATTGCACACATGGACAACAGACAGCAGACTCCCTCGGCTGCTATCTCAAAGGAGACAGCAGTTACTTATTCCCACCCACATTATCCCTTCCCTAGCAAGAGTGAAAGGCTGATGTATAAGCAAAACCGGTCTACTACCATAGTACCACTCGAGCTCATATTTCTTACAAAAATCAAAATCAAAGGACACTTTACAGCCCCATTCTACTAATTGCAGTAGCACATAAACATTTCATTTAGAGTGCACAAACTGCTAAGTCAGCACATTACAAAATGCCCCAGCATGTCCCATAGTGATACAACAAGGTTGCAGGCAAGTCTTCCAGTAGAAATATCCTGGATCAGGGTGACAAATGGTAATCTGATCATTCCACATGGCTGAATTTTGTATCTTTACAGCAATTCCTCTTCAAAAGAACTACCCACTGATCTTCCTGGCAATTCAATTAAAACTCCTGAAGCGCATCTACTGACCGGCATCTCTCACAAGAAACTGAAGTATTTTCTTCTGTACCCTTCTACAATAACCCTTTAGACTGCAGATGAAGTTTCACTCCAGAGATAAATCCAGACAGCTGTGAAGTCACCTGCTTTCTCTTCAGGCTCAATCAAGTGTTGAATGAACATGTGGAGGGGCCTGACTGGGGAGGGGGGTCACACTTAGCGGCCTACACTTGACCTCTACAGGTCCACATACAGTGCACAAAGCTTACCTAAGTGCTCCTCTTGTGTATGCAAACTGAGGCCCTGGAAAAAGGGAGGGTTCCTGGTGGTGCCCACAGATGCCAGCATGCATCCGTGTGTGTGTGTGTGTGTGTGTGTGAGAGAGAGAGAGAGAGAGAGAGAGAGAGAGAGAGAGACATGTGCAGAGCCTAAACAGGACCTTTGAACTCAAGGGTGGGCCCAGCAGATCTAGAAGGCACTAGGTCAAAGAAGACTGGAGTAAATGATTATGGAAGCAATACAATCCCAGTTCTGGCAATGTTCTCACTTGTCCAGTTGGGTAGGGATCCAGATCCGCAGAGTGCGAAAGAGAAGGCATATGTACATTCCAAGTCAATAAGATTAAACTAATTAAAGACTCTAATATGCTGAAATGTAAACTGTGGGCATAGATGCACATGTGCATAGAGCCCTAAATTTCCAGGGAAAACAGCAAGCATAAAAGTGACAGGTTAAGAAGGTAATTTGACATGGACTTAAAGGAAATAACTTCCATGTCATTATTAATGCAATTAATTTTTGGTCCTTAGAGTCCAATGAATAAGTCAGAACTACTGCAAAATGAAAATGTTAATGAAAATGTAATGGTATAAGTTTACTAAAGAGAGTAGATGTTTGAGGATAAAGCATGAGGACTCACTTGCTGAATTCGGACAACACATTAAGCAACTGGGGGGTGGGGGGAAACAATCATCAGTTGTGTTGCTTATTGTGTTGTGTGGAGGGTAACATGCCGTTCACAAATTACTGACAGTATGCTATTCCGCCCAAATAAGCAACGGAGAGAAAAAACTGGCTTGCAAGTTGTTTAGCTCGAAGCCTGTTGTTTAAAGTGTTGTGTGGAAAGGTGAGTGTGTTAATGGCATGTGGTGAGTGGGTTAAAACACAAGCCCATAGAGGCAGGTGGCAAGAGTGACCAAAACGGCAGCTGCCACTCTGCTACAACTGGCGCAACTTGCAGAGGCTGCTGGGACAGAACTGGGAGGACTGAGGGAGGAGGGAGGGGGGGGCTTTGTCAGTCAAATGCTCGGTTGACTATTAGTCCACTCAACGCCAGCCCCAACCACCCACAGTTGTGTAGGAATATGTTGTGTGGGGAGTACCCACAAAATAACCAACTGTGTGTTGGCTACTCAACCCACCATTGACTAATGTGTTGTCCGAATTCAGCCACTGACTCTGTCTCCCCTCCAACCTGCCGCCCTCCAGGTGTGCTGGACTACAAATCAGGGATGATGGAAGTTGTATTCCAATATGTCTGGAGGGCTCCAGGTTGGGGGCATCTACTCTAGCTCACTGAAGCTATAGTGGAAGGTGAAAGAGAAAGCTGGACCAATCTGCTTTACCCTCTAGCACAGAAAGCTGCAACGAACAGCTATGGGCAGATTGGCACATGATTATACAAAAACCAATCACTTTTCTCGCATTGCAGCAGCACATGTCAACTGCTTCCTTTGGGGAAAAAATGGTGAAGCAATATGGAAGTTTTGTCTGTCACCTTGGACCTGTGATAACATGTAAGTGATCTTTGATGTTGTAGGCATCAAATGAAGAACTGCTTGCTATTTGCATTTCAAGGGAGGCCCCCATTAGCTCCAATGGAGGCTTCCCCTGAAATGCAAATAGCAGCTTCAAAGAGGTGATCTTTGTCAGGTCTGTAGTAGGGAGATAAACTTTCCTTCCCCATCCCTCACAGTCCCAAGGCTGCTCAGGCTTCCCCATGGCGGCTATTTACATTAATTGCACTCATGTTATTAATGTCACATCTAGCTAGGCCCTAAGAGTCAACATTATGAACTGCTGTATAAGTTTTCCATAGATGAATTTCCCATGTTGCATCTTCTCTAAGGTTGGAGGAGCATGCTTATAAGAATGAATAGCTGAAGCAGAACTATTAATGTAATTTCCTGGTGGCGCTACTCACAAATTCAGCTGAAGCTAGATTAGAGATAGGAAGGAAGATATGATTGGAAAAGGAAATGTTTAAGGACCTCAGGGGTGACTGGGGGCAATTGTGGGGAGTCTGTGCACAGAGTTGTTGGACACAACATGTGTACACCATCATATTTTGGGTTTGTTCAGTTAACCACTTATTTTTCCTTGGTCCTGTTAATCTAGGGAAATTAATGCTTAAAATTCACAGAACACATTTCAATTTTAGGTTCTCCCCACCCCACCATCCAACTGAGCCCAATATAAAAATGTACAATCTCTCCCACCATTACATTTGCTGTATTATTCACCAGAATGCTAAGCTTCAGCTATAGCAAAGAGGATTACTTTTTGGTCTCTCAAATGTTGCTGCTTTTAATTACAATTTGAGCTCTCATCCTAAACTAGGCTGACCAGATAAAATCCAGGTCAGGGCTCATGTAACTTTAACAGTTGTAGAGAAAAGGGAATTTCAGCCAGTGTCATTTGTATGCAATTAGCTCCTGGTGAAATTCCCTCTTCATCACAACAGTTAAAGCTGCAGGCACTATACTAGAGTGGACCATATACAAAAGAAGGCAGGGCCCCTGCAACTTTAACTGTTGTGATGAAGAGGGAATTTCACCAGGAGCTAATTGCATACAAATGACACTGGCTGAAATTCCCTTTTCTCTACAACTGTTAAAGGTCCCCTCTACAAGGATTCGCTTTTGCGCCTGGTTAGGCGATTATGCGCATAATCGCAGAAGCGCATTTACGCCTAATCCCTCTGCATGAGAGGCGGTGAGAGGCGGCGAAGTGCATTAACAGGTGTCCAAAATGCGCTTTACAAGTAGTTAATGCGCATAAGCGCTTATTCACACAGTCAAAATGCGCTTTAACGGACGGAGCAAAATAAAACTCGTGATTTAACGCACATTCCATAATGCATATAATCGGGGAGATAACGTACCTCTACGCCCGATTTGCGCTCCGTTCTTGTAGAGGTAAATTTTTTAAAGCGCCTTGAAAGAGCTTTAAACCTCTCTTGTAGAGGCAGCCAAAGTTACACGAGCCCTGACCTGGATTTTATCTGGTCACCCTATCCTGAACAAGCTTAGGGCAACAGAATTAGACTCACAGCCTCTCATCATCAATAAAGTGAGACACCAATGCTAATTCACATTACATTTTTGTTTGAAATCAGAATCAGTATTTCATTATAAAAAGAAAACATCTTTGATTTAGTAATCTTTTTTATTACAATTGCAAAGGAAATGCCATCCCTGTGATGCATTTCAAAAGATGAAGGTAAAGTGTGCCATTTAGCAGGTTAAGTCTTATGTGTTTTCATTTGATCTAAGCAATTCATTATTACTTTATCATGGCAGTTATTTTTAGCAATAATGAAGAGGGTAAAATAATCTGAACTCCCCCGATCTTTGAACAGCTGGTTGTCTATTTAATATTGCCTGTTCATTCTCTTCCAGACAACCTGTATTTTTTAAAAAAATGTCTGGATGTAATTGAACTGAAAAACCCAAGTTTCATCTCGTTATCTTTACAAATTAAAAGTGCAGAGCACTTCTTTCCAGTGTGCTGTTTTAGACTTTAAAAAAAGCTTCCGAGTGACCACACTATTAAAAGCCATTTCTATACATGTTTACTCAGAAGTAAGTCTCTGTTCAATGGGGTTTACTCAAAGGTAAATATGCATTGGATTTTAGTATGACTTGGATGTAAATGCAGTTGAAATCAATGGGATTTACTCTGGAGAAAGGGAACCAGCAGATCTCTATTTTATGAACTGGAGATGCACCGCTTCGCATGATCAAAGTAAAAGAAACGTGATACTTCACAAACAGGTGGAAGGTTGCACTGGTGGACTATCAGGAAAAGAGTTTAACACGGAAAAATAAAAAAAAATCCTAAAAAATCAAGGGATGAACTGATCTGATTCAAACTTGGCATGCCGAAAGCTCCACTTAAAAGCTCTAAAGGGTCCCAAGTTTGATCTCTTTATCTTTAAAAATTACGTAGATGTAAGTATTTTGGTAATTTACATAGGCGCTCTAATGAACGAGGGGGAAGGCTGCCACATTGATCACAATGTCCATCGACGACAAGAACCAATGAACTGGAGGGGGAAGAAGAAGGGGTGGGGTGGGCGGACACAATAGCAGCGGGAGAGCAAACAAATGAAAAAAGAGTTTACCAGTACAGCTATGATTGTGAAAGGGAGGCATGCTTGCAGTGCTCATGAAACGGAGGTAAAAAATGCAGAGGCAAACCAGGGGGAAAAATAGGTGTGATGGAGCCCAATATCTTTTTCTAGGTGTGGTGGCCAAAGCAGTACATAGTATTCTAAGTGTGGTCACACCATTGATTTGTATAAAGCCAGTATGATACCAGCAGTTTTATTTTCAACTCTTTTTCTAGTAATGCCTAACATGGAGTTTGCCTTCTTTACAGCAGCCACATACTGGGTTGACAATTTCATTGAGCTGTCCAACACAACCCCAAGATCTCTTTCTTGGTCAGTAACCACCAGATCAGATCCCATCAAGTTTTACTTGAAGTTGAGTTTTTTTGTGCATCACTTTACACTTGCTTACACTGAACCACATCTGCCATTTGGATGCCCACTTTTCCAGCTTGGAGAGATCCTTTTAGAGCTCCTCACAATCCCGCTTTTGTTTTAGCTACCTTAAATTTGGCCACTTCACTGCTCATTCCTAATTCAGATCATTTATGAACACGTTGAGAAGAATTGGTCCCAATACAGATCCCTGTAGGACCCCACTATTAACTTCCCTCCATTTACCATGTATTCCGACCCTGTGTTTTCTGTTCATTAACAAGTTAGAGATCCATAAGAGGACTTCTCCTCTTCTTCCATGACTGCTACGTTTGCTCGGGAGTCTTTGGTGAGGGACTATCAAAAGCCTTTTGGAAGTCCAAGTAGACAATGTCCACCAGATCACCCTTGTCTACATGTTTACTGACATTCTCAAAGGACTCTAAAAGATTAGTCAGACAAGACTTACCTTTGTGGAAGCCGTGCTGATTCTTTTTCAGAAGGACTTGTCCTTCTGTATGCTTACTAATTTTGACTTTAGTAATGCTTTCTACCCAGTAACCTGGAATAGACGTTAAACTAAACAGCCTGGATTTTCCTGGATTTTCCCTGGATCCCTTTTTAAAAATTGGTGTTACATTCTCCAGTCTTCGGGTACAGAGGCTGAGCTTAGGGACATATTGCATATTTTAGTTAAAAGATCAGCAATTTGATATTTGAGTTCTTTGAGAACTCTAGGATGGATACCATCTTGGCCTGGTGATTTATTTGTTCTTAATTTCTCAATAAGGTTAAGAACGTCATCTTTTGTCGCCACCGTTTGCTTCAGTTCCTCAGATTCTCTTCCTGAAAACATCAGATCAGACACGTAGATATCTGTCCTATGTCTTCTGCAGTGAACATCTATGCGAAAAATTCATTCAGCTTCTCTGCAATCTCCCTGCCTCCTTTAGTACTCCCTTAACTCCATTGTCATCCAGAGGTCCAACTGCTTCCCTAGCTGGTTTCGGCTTCTGATATATTTAAAGAATTCTTTATTCTTGGCCTTGATATTGTTAGTGATATGCTCTTCAAAATGTTTTTTTTCCATCTCTTATTGTCTGCTTGCATCGCCTTTGTGCACATTTGCGCTCCCTTTTGTTTTCCTCACTTGGGCAAGATATCCATTTTCTGAAAGAAGCTGTCTTTTCTTGACACTGTTAGTTAACCATGCCGGTGAATTTTTGGACTTGGTGCTGCCTTTTCTAACCTGTGATATACAGGTTAGTTGAGCTTCTGTTACTGTGGTTATTCCATGCATTTTGAAACTAGGATTGAAATACTTAATTCCCCACCCCTACTATTAAAAACAAAAAATACAGAAGTGTGTTCATGAAACACAAAGTGGGAAAGGCCTACCACCAGAATTACTGAAGGGAACTTTCTATGAGTTACTTATTTTTCATTTATGTATCTTAGGCATCCTACAATTTCTGCAAAGTGAGAGTTTAAAAGACAGCACAGTGCTCAGCAAACAAGTGGAAACTGAGCTGAACAAAAATTACTGTACTACAGCTTAAAACAATAAAGCAAAGTTATTCAAGAACTTTTTATTATTTAGAAGTAAAGAATTTAAAAATGATGCCTTTACAGCAACTTTTAACAGCTGCTGCAAAAGAATCCTCCCTCTTTTCATTCCTTCTCTCCCCATTTTCTTCCTAGCAGCTGCTTCCCCCCACCCTCTCTGTCTCTTCAGCTACCAAACTTGAGGGTGGGAAGCGTGGGGATGCCAACTCACAAAGCAGCACTTGTTAAAAACTGAATAAATCCAGGCAAATTGCCAAATTTAATTCCAAAGATCCTGTCAGTTTCTCAGAACTAGAACAGAATATAGCAATGCTGTATCTGTTTCTAGAACAGAGTGCCTCCTAAGCATCCTATACAAGGAAAAGATAAATTTCATTCCAGAAAGCAACATCTTCAGTCACTGAAAATAAGATAACGGAAAATGAATTAAGCTCAGCTGTTCCACCAACGCAGTAAGCACATAAAATTGTACCACTTTACAAGATGCACTCATTTGTTTTAGATATGGGATCATGGCTTAAAAAGTGAAATTTATTCGTTATTTAAAAATGCCAGAATTATATCATCATGGTGTCCTCTTCTGGAATTTAACCCAGTTAACAACTAGATTTATTTCTTGAATTTCCTTGACATAATATGAGTGTCGTAGATTAGTAGTGTGTGTAAATACATTCACACAAGTCTACATATAACAAGTTTTCTCAAATAATTTATGGCTTTAGCACAAGATGCTCACTCTTGCCAGCTACTCATGACAGGTGATATTCTATTAGTATTACCCTGATCCTAAACACACATTTATTTGGAAATAAAGAATAGTTTGCACAGTTTGGTGCAGTAAATCTTCTGTCTGCCTGAATCAAACAGACCTATAGGACGACTGGTTCGGTAAACTTGTCCTAACCCATGAGTAACATCTGCCCACAAATTCCCATGATGTGGGAAAGTCAACCCAGCTCATCATTAGCTGTCAGCACTGGCAGCTGAGCACCTTGAGAGCTGAAGTCACAAGTCTCAGCAAGTTTGGCAGACAGCTGGGACAGATCCACAGAAGCATCACTGAAGAGGGAGTTGCAGGCAAAGATCTAAGATGAGATGTCTGACCAGAAGATGGCTGGAAAAAAATGCACAGAAGCTGATGGAAGGCAAAGCGGGAAGGAGGTTAGAGAAGGACCAGGTAGACACATTGAGGACAAGACTAAAGAGTGTCTACCTCTTACATAGGCAAAGGCCCAGGCCTAACCAGGAAACATATAAGTAGAACCGGGAGGGTGGAGTGGGAGATAATGCTTTAATCTGGGAGGATATTCCCTGACCCCTTTATTCTTCCACTCTGGAGCCTTGAGTGGATCTCACAGTTTAGCTTCTGGCTAATTCTAACACCTATTGAACAGAATGAACTTCTCCCAGCAAGTAACTAAAGACAGGCACTAGTCTTTTTTCACAGATCAGTCTAGGCAAACAAGGAAAACAGCCTGGATACAGAAACAAGTTTAAAATGCAATGATGTGACTTATGTCTGAACCAATGTTGGTGTCTCATCTCAGTTTTGCTATCTGGTGCTCTGCTCACAGATTTCTAGTTTGAAGACCAAAACCATGTTCTTGACACCCATCAGCACCATCTTATCCATACAGTGGAGATTATCAGCATAGGAAAATGTTTTTCTCCCTCCCCAGGGATCAGGTCAATTTGTGTCCAACTGAAATCAATGCAACTTGCTTCCAAGTAAATACATTTTGCCTAGAGGTTCTACTTTCTCAAAATCTCTTCTTTGATTAAAATGATGTGAAGTGACAACCCCTCACTGCATTCAAATTCAAACATATTAAAAAACCAAAACAGCCCACCGACCACAAATTGTCTTGGAACCATTTTAAAACTTTTTTAAAAAACAGAACTGAATATTAAATTTACAGATGAAAGGGCTAGCAGCTAGATCATCTTGAAAGAAAAATCAATGCTAACTTTTTGAGATATTCACAGCACAATTTGCACTCTAATTCAGATGTTTTCATGCTGTGCTGCAGGAACTTCTGGAGTTCAGAGGCAAGCTCTCCTGAAAGACAGGTTACCCCTGCACCACTAGCATTTGCCTGCAATATACAGTCACATATTGTTGAGTATTGGATGCATTTGGGGCTGCACTCAGCTCATGTAGGCAACAGCGATCTGCATGAAGTATGCACCCTAAAAATATCCCCAGAATCATCCACAATATGCAAGACATTTCACATCAGACAAGTCAGTACAGAATAGGTCTTAGTTTGAATGTCACTGCTATAGTTAAAACAGAAATATAAGATGGGATGGGTAACTTGTGCATAGTCACATTTAACTTTGAACTTTCTATCATCTCTTGGAATTTGCTGGGAATGACTTCAGGTTGTGGAAAACTGTTATAAGAGTACAATAGTCTTCAAGGCCTCATCAGGAAGATTGTATCCATGGATAAAATCCAAGACAAGTCCTACTTAGAATAGACCTTTTGAAATGAATGGGACTTCAGTTAGTCATGATTAGCTTAAACCTCATTCATTTCAATGGGTCAACTCTAAATAGGGCTTGTGTTGATTTAACCCCATATCTTGGTTTTTACTGCCTGCTTGTACAACTTTCTTCTTTCAAGATCTTAGAGCAGCTTCCTATTCCCTGTTATATGTGATATAATATATGTGATATTCTGGTATCAAGTGTTTCCCTATGCCTCAACCCTAGCGAAATACACTTACAAGCTCCTCCTGTTCCCTACACCTGATTTTTATCAGCTACATATGGTTATACTGTAGTTTTAAGCTTTTATATTTTATATTGTTTTTATGTGCTTCCTGTGGTTTTAAGTTTTGTAAACTGCCCAGAAAGCTTTGGCTATTGGGCGATATAGAAATGTAATAAATAAATAAACTAATTTAAATCCAAATATATGTGATGAATAAATTACAGCTACCTTATTAACCCTTTACATATTACTACGTGAATCGTTTTTCAAAAGTAAAGTTTTAGAGCAAAAACAATAACCTCACCAACAGCTGAACCAAGAATTTTATTTTAAATCCAGTCATACCAAATTACTTCCCAATTAACTAAATAAATGTAAAATGTTTTTTAAACCACGCAGCCATATGAGATTTTTGTCTCCATCATGCAGACAACTCTAAATAAGCTTCTTTCTATCAAAAGACAGGGAATTTTGCATCCACTCCAAACCATCTTAGGCACCAATCCAATAACTGGCAGTGCTAATGAAAAACCTCTGCATGTTTCTGAACAAGACAAGAGTTGAACTAAGGTCCTTTCCTGCTTTAGATGTAAAACAAAAGCACTAATTAAAATGCAAGGAAGAAAACAACTAAAGAAGTGTTTTAAACTTGCTCACCCTCTCTGAAATATAGTTTCTAGTGATTACAGAAAAATAAAGCTGGCATTTGCTATTAGAAGCCTCTCTGTAATTTTGCAATATGACAGTATTTGTGTATTAGGGCTAGCAGTGTGGTGGGGGGGAGAGAGGCATCCCATTTACAAAATAATTACTAAAATACGCTGTTGTAAAGTTAACCAAAGTTTTCTTTTCTTTGATGTGGGAATAAGTAACTTGGACAGTGGAACCCTATGGGTCTAACGAGATGTTCTTTGGGATGGGGATAGATGGGGATGTGTTGCCAAACTTTGTCTTCACAATAATGTCTACTCACATGATGTCATCATAGTCAGCATTTCCTGCCCCCTGCAAGCAGCAGCTAAAGAACGGAAGGATCTTTCTTCTTGTAGATGTTAGAGGAAGACTTGGGTCAGTGGAAGCCATATAGTCTCATTAACATCTGATTGACCTTATGAAAGTATACTCCAAAGAAACGCTTTTCCACACTGCCCCAAATTATGTGTATGTTTTCAGCAGAGTGTGGGTGGGTGAGTGGAAATCAAATTGCCTGGAGTTCTTGTGTTTTCTCTCTTTCTTTCAAGCCTCCCCACCCCACTCACTCTTTTCCTTCCACATCCACTTACTTTAAGTGAGGTGGTCACACCCAGGAGTACTGGGAATCTTCCAACTTTAGATAGAATTTAATGTAATTCATGTATATTTATGCATATTATAATTAGGTTTTAAGTAGCTATGGCCGGGTGCCAAGCCAACTGTGGGGGGAACTTCCAACTGGAGGGCTTCTATGTATTGTGCAGCTATTCCCATCTTTTCTTTCTTAATGGATTAGCTGTGGTAGGATAAAAGATGGAATAAGTGGTGGGAAGTCACAGGAGGGTTATGGGAAGTCACAGGAGGGTTATGAGTGAAAGATGACAACCTCTGGACCCCCTGTAAAACTCCATGAATTAGGCAGGGTGCAATAAATGACTCATTTAGAACCAGCCTGGGACTGGTTACATTACTGTAGCAAAAATACCTACTTATGTTTAGAACTCAGATGCTGCTGTTAGTATGATATACAAATGGGGACATGCAAAAATACAGCCAGAGTATTGGTGTTTCATGATGCTTAAAAAGAAATGCGCTGCCAAATCTGGCTACCACGTTTCTATTTCAGATGCCTTATAGATTCCTTATAAAATATTATTATAGAACTCATTATACCATCCAAAAGAAGAAAAAATGGACAGTAATTTGTGGAACAGGAGCCTTATGGTGCTGTCATGGCTTATAGAGTGGAGGCAAGTTTTCAGGAGAGGAGAAAGGATGCCCTTTTCTCATTCTCTAGAAATGCATCCTTAGCGGGTGGAAAAATGTAGGACAGATAGGCCAGTTACATGTCAGTTGGGCAATTACAGGTCCACTTACAAAGAAATGATGGCATTCTATCCCACTTTTAGGACTGATTTTAGATAATATGAATTACTTAAGAATGTACCCACCCCAAATATGTATTTGTTTTATTTATTACATTTCTATACCAACCAATAGCCAAAGCATTCTAACTGGTTCAAAAGTTTGAAACAGATAAAACCAGAATTAAAACCAGAATTAAAACCAGAATTAAAACCAGCAGCTTGGAAAGATCTAATAACACAACATAAAGTTTGTGTTATTAGATCTGGCAGTTATGCGGGGGGGGGGGGGGGGGGGAATCGCCCAGCAAGAACAAACCATGGAACCAGCTTCTAAAAATGAATTGCCCATCTAGGGCCTATCTACATGGGGTATTTACTCCAGTTCTGCTGTGGCCAGAAGACAATTGTGACAGATGACGCATGTAGGTCTCACTTGCAAACATGCTGTTTCTTGCTGTGAAATCTGGGGGAAGGGCATGGGGAGAGCAGAGGGCTACACATGTCTACCCGGAAGTAACTTCAATAGCACTTTGCTGAGTACAGGAGCAGAGGAGGTCAGAAGAATTCCTTTGTTTTAAATATTCATTGACAGTGAGAGGGGGCAGGCAGGCAGCCCTACTGAGTTAAAATTGCTCTGTTGTGAATGTGCAGTAGATAAACATGCTTACTCCATATTAACTCTCTCCCATTTGCACTTCACTGACCATGGGAGTGGGGAGTAGGAGTGGTGGAGAGCAAGCCTCAAGTCAGTCATTTTAAAATTGTGCTGTTATGCAAGGGAATCTGTGTGCTGTTTTGGTGGCTCACAGGTATGCAGAGCCTTACTAATTTCAAAAGCTTTTGGCTCTCAAATGACTCTTAATCCCACAGAGAAGGGCTGTAGACGGAGAAGAGCTGTCTACTAAACATGCCGCCTACTTGGAAGTAACTTGTCCTCCATTGCATCTCACTGAGCATGAGGGGGAGGTGCGGGGAACATGCCTGCCCTCATTCACTGCCCCACACCTATGAAGTTGATGACGTTCAATTCTACTTGCAGAACTCCACCCACCCAACCCCAAAGTAATGCGTTCTCAGGTGCCGTTTGCCCCATGCAAGCGGATTTTGTTTTAATGTATAAACTGCTTTACCAGCTACTGTTTGCACCCAGGGGAAGCTAACTTATTGTCATTAAAATCCAGATTTAAACAGAATTGCCTCAAAAACTACTGCCATGTAGGTTCAGCCCTAGTTTGGGAGTCTAATCTAGGCAGGAGGTTGCTGCTCTGGGGACAGCAAGAAACCCCCTCCTTGAGAATGGGGTGCATTCTGCATGATGAATCTGCCAAACAGATGCCTTCTGTGATGTCATCACTAACTTGTCAACACTAACTACTCCTTAATCTAGGCACTCCTCTCCCATGTCTAACAGATTATCAGTCTAGGTGCTACTTTTGTGCTTGGTACAGCAGAACCCTTCTACACGGAAGGATTCCCAAATCAGGGCTAATCTCTTTCAAAATATGATAATGCTTAATGTTCCATTTCACATCTTAGCTTCTAAATGAAGCATTAAAAGTACAGAAGCCTCAGGTACCTGTAATGGCTATTCGTTCCTGCACCGTAAATGCCAGAAGAACAGCCATTCTGAATCAGACCAAGGGACCATCTAGTCCAGCACTCTGTTCGCACAGTGGCCAACCTGCTGTCGACCAGGGAACCACAGGCAAGACATGGTGCAACAGCACCCTCCCACCCGTGTTCCCCAACAACTAATGTATACAGGCTTACTGCCTCTGATACTGAAGGCCCCTACTACCAGCATTCCCAGCAGGATATAATTCTTCAGCAGCAGGAAGATGGTAACTGAAGCCAACAGGCTATTTTGCTTCCTTGTTCTCTCTGGCTCAGCTGCTTTTCCCTGGAGTTGGAAGTGGAGAAGAGCAGGAAAAAGCAACCAAGCCAAAGAAAAGGAGGAAGGAAAAATGCTTGATGGCACTAGTCCAGAGATAATTATGAATAAAAGAAACATTACCAAGTTCAATATCACAGAAGGATGAACACAAACTCGCATTCTGATTCCAAGTTGAAATCTCTCAAGGGCTCAGAGATCTCCAGAAATCTCAACCTTAATCCAACAGGAAATATTAGTTGAATGTCAACTTCATGTAGTGCCTTTAAACCAAAACATTTAAGATGCAGAAGGATGCTGAGCTGCAGATGAGAATTTATCTACAAATATTTGATGTTATGGTAAAGCCCTATGGCCCTTTGGGTAAACAGTTATTAAGCATGGGAGATGTTTTCTTGCTGGCTTCACTAAAGAGAGCACAGAACACATCTGTAAATGCAGAAAGCATCCATTGCTACTATCTTTATATACAGAGCCAACTTCATCGTACTTCCAAATCTTTTAATTACAGAGTAGTAAGACAAAGCACAAGCTACCAGAGTATTGAATTCCGCCAAATTTAAAGAAATGTACTAGGCAAATCTTACTATCACATACCTATTTCAGATTTTTTTAAAAAATTCAGAGAGAATTGTAAATTTGTTCATCTACTTGTTTAAATTCCATCCCTTGAAGCATTGGAATGTATGCCAATGTCAGCTTCTCAACTGCTGTAAAAAGAAACAATGCTGATAAAAATGAAACAAGACACATGTTCTACTAGGATGAAACATAGATAATACATAATTTCCATTTGCTGCTGAAATAGTGAATAGGTCATTCATCAAGAGCTACTTTACAGCTACCCAATTACCAATGTTCTCCCTTCTCTGTTGGGAGTTCCTCAAAATTCTGTTCTTGGTTTCCTGAGATTCTCTTTACACATGGTCCTTGGGGAACCAAATCAAATCGCATGGCTTCAGTATCACTTATATGTTCATTATATTCAGCTATAACTAGGGATGGGGTGAGAATTCAAGCAGGGGGTGTTTGACTATGTGAGCACCCCTTCTTGAACCATTATGAGGACCCTGCCTCTATCTAGCTGGCACTCCCAGCCTTCTGCACAGCCACTTTGTCCCCTGCTCCAAGGCCAAAAAGAACTTATTGGAGAAAGGGGGAGCGTAGCAGCTTACAGAGGATTCCAACAAAGACTAGAGGGTCCTAGGATGCCTCTACACGAGAGGTTTAAAGCTCTTTCAAGTCTCATTAAAAATTTTACCTCTACAAGAGCGGAGCGCAAATCGGGGGTAGAGGCACGTTTTCTCTCCGATTATGCGCATTACTGAATGCATGTTAAATAGCGAGTTTTCCTGCTCTGCAGCCTTAAAGCGTATTTTGACCATGTAAACAAGCGATTCTCTGCATTTCAGTTACTTAAAAGCGCATTTCAAACAACCAGTCGGGCCACCAGTTATACGCTTAACCGTCTCCCGAGTACAGTCATTATCATAACAGTGATTGTGAGAAGATGCGCATAATCGGACAACCAGGCACCAAACCGAATTCTTGTAGAGAGGGCCCTAGTAGGCCACCCACCCAGCAGAATATGATACACCAAGCCTCTTTTTCTGCTAGGGAATCATGACATGGACGGCAAGTCCCATGATTCCTTGGCAGGAAATGAAGGGGTAGCAGCTGCAGAGGACTGGCATTTGTGCCTTTCAAGAGTTAAGTCAGATGCTCGGAGAACCCCAAAGCTTTCTGAGTGTTCAACTGTGCAGCACAAATGCTTTTCAGGATAGGCACTAAGCTACTCTCCCATCCCTTGCTGTAACTTTCTACCCTAGTTCCATCCAGCCCTACAGCTCCCAACTCCCTGCTTGCCATTTCTACTTTAATGCATACCATCACCATCTCAAACTCAATATTTTCAAGACTGAATTACTCTTCATTTTCCCTTCCAAACCTTTTTGTCTTAAGTTATTCTCCATAGCCTCCACCACCACTAACCCTGCAGTGTGAGCATAAAGAAATATCTTTGACTTTGGCAATATCCTTTTCTTTGTTTCCAATACTCCACTTGCCATCTAGCTATAATACTTCTCCCAAAAAACCTTGTCCACTGCCCAATATACCCCTTCAACTCATCTCATCCCACTCAGATAAAGTTGTGGTTCATGCTCTGGTTCATCATCATCATCATCATCAATTAGAGCTTTCCCTGCCCCAACTCAGTCACTTAGACCAGTTGATGCTTCTCCATAACTTCCCTACATGGCCATTTAGCACAAACTTCATGTTCTTACCTTCAAAGCTCTCTACAAGCATCCCCAAACTCTTTGCTCTGCTTGCTGAAATAAACTAACACTAATAAACTAACACTCTGGAAATTATTTCCCATTGTATCCCTATATATGGACTTAATCAACTTCCACTATCCCCAAAGTCTTTCACCTAGATTCTACCTATTTCCCACTACTGACCTTTATGCTCCTTCTCAGAAACCTATGTAGTACACCTCTTTCTTAGGGCCAAAAGAGACATTTTAAATTTGTGCCTAGCAGCTACTTTTTAATATATTTTACTCTAGGGGCCCAATCTAGATCTTAAAAGTTACCCCTTTTCCTCATGCTAGGGTACTGATCTCGATCAGGGCCCTATGATACAGAATAGGTGATTAAGCAAATAGAAGACTGGCCTTCTATAAAGACTGGTCTCTTCCGGCAGGCATATCCAGTGGAATTTTAGAATGTTTTTAGGATGTTCTTTATGATGTTCTATTGCTATTTTAATAATGTGTGCCATGTTTTTAATCAGTTTTATGTATTTTATCATATTTTATAATTACTGTTGTTCCCCACCTCGATCCAAACGGAGAGGCGGATAAGAAATAAATTTATTATTATTATTAGAAGTCTTACAGCAAGCATGATTGGCTTGTATCTATCCATGTAGTTCTTCTTGGGATCCCATCTGCTCTTGTGCATTTCCATAGGTCAGTGCTGAAAGAATGATGCATATTCAAGCAGGAATGTGCTGCCACAACCCTAGATTCCCCTGATAAACCCTATACCATGGTATAAAGTTTCCAGGGCTGTACAAGGTGTTGCCACTGTTGACCATAACACCAGTTGGAACACACACATATGTTTCTCATTATCAACCACATTAAGCAGGAGTGAGCTAACCCCAAGTGTGCAAGGACCTCTTTATTTGAAACTCTTCAGAAGAAATGTTAGAAAGAAGACTTACATTTGACAGATGTAGAAATGTATCAACCATCTCACTTTTAGAGTTACTTACTCACTGAGTTCGCACAACAAGATGTCGCTTATTGTGGCTTCTTTAAGCCATGATGAGCCATGGCACCTACAGGCACCATCTTGAGTATTGACAATGGGTTGTGATGTCGCATGAATCTGGCTGGTGGGGGTCTGCACAGCCTGGGACCAGTCATGCACACACGCACACACGCACTCAGCCCAACCTCCTTCACATAATTGTTTTCAGGATAAAACAAGGTAACCCCCATCCATACATGTTGTTGTGAGCTGCTTGGGGAAATGGAGGGTTATAAACATGAGAAATAATTCATATACAGCTGTGGCTGCAATTACAATATTACATTGCAAGAGCTGATAATTGTATAACAGGGCTGTTGAACCACTTTAGCCCATTTTGGAGATGCTCTTGGGGAACACATACCAGTGGTGGGAAGGATCAAATAGAAAAGGGTTCTATGAGTACACTGAAATTCTGAATCAGGAGACTTTTATAAATTCTAAGGAATTTTGCAAAACCTGCTTTGTTAAAGAGTTCTGTCTCATAATTATTCAAGCATCATATCATAGCTACCGTATAAGTTGCACTTATTAAAGCAAAAGGCAGCTAATGATACTTCACAGAAGATGGCACAGGAAAACCAGTTAGTTATAGGGAGACATTAGGTGCAGCAGACCCAACTGGTGGAACTACATGATTGGTGGCAACACAGAATTCGCAACCTCATGTTTATCATCAGTGTGCAAATCGAAGCAGACGAGGGATTTGCAGAGAAGCAGTTGGTGGGAGATGGTGTACCCCTTATGTTGTCTGCTACCACTTATCATCTACAATCCCCTTCCTTGACCACTTCTTTTGACTGGCAAACATATCTCACAATCTCCAGCTGGAGAAAACATCAGCTTGGGAGACAAATTGCAGAGGGGGGCCCTCCCTCCCTGCCTGCTACTTCTCCCATCATCCCCCCCCCCCCCCAATGCTTTGTACTTCTGTAGCAAACAAAGGCTTGGGAATAGTCAAGTGAATTTCATCAGTACATAATAGGCTCTTTGTTTTAGTAAAGCAATGTAGTAAGTCACTTTATCTTAAATTGAAATTTATGCTTTTCACCTTTCTGCCTGTAAGGGCAGAAGGTGATAATATTCCATTTTGTAGATTAATAGATTGCTACCCTTGCAGAAATTCTATTCCAGGGGAAGGAGGACACTCAAAAAGGTACTCTGAAAAGTATTCTGTATTTTCCAGTAGAGACGCTAAAAATTAAATGCAAATATTGGTAGTGATGAAGTCCACATGGGGGAAAGGCATGTCATTACTTATTCTGGTATTAAGAGTATTGGCCAATTTCAAAGATTGGGAAAGAAAACCAAGCGACTATTAGCATTAACATTTCTGTATATCGGAATGCTGCCTTAAGCCAAATCTTTGAATTTAAGTCAAAACAAAGGAAGTAATATATATACACTTCTTCAGATGTCACACATGCATGCTCTGAGACTCTGGGGGTAACTCAGGAAAACTATATCCAAGAGTTGTTTCATGAATGATGTTTTCATTGCACAGGCATAGGAAAAAGCTCAAGGACCCTGATGTATGAACATTTGTGACTTGCTTTCAACTATGCTTTTCCAACATGTGCACATGTGGCATGAGATACATATGCAATCACACATGACAATGGATATACACTTAAGTTATTCCATCAACTCATGTAAGCCTAATGAAAGTATCATACATGAGGAAGCCCTAAGGTGCAAATGAGCATGGGTAAAAATAATTTCTGCGAAATGAACCCCAGATATAAGTTGTGGAAGTGCCAGAATGGCTTAAAAACTCATCAGTCGGCATTGCACATCTCGATAACAACAAACATCCTGGTCCACTTCCACATGCATACTATGCAGTGGCTTGAGCAGTAGGTGTAGCAGCCTCCCATGCACAAGTGTGTGCAAGGCTGACAAATAAACAAAGTTGTTCCCATCAGCGAACCACTATTACACTTTTAAGCATATGCACTAATCCTAAAACACTTTTTGTTCAAACGCAAGAGTCAGCAAGCTAATAATGGTATTCAGACCACTTTTCACTTTGTAATAACATCTTTCCAGTTGGTTGAAGGCACCTGCCATATTTGTAAATGAAACTTAAATCACAAGAACACATCTCTACTGCAGGGCTTAACGTGAATATTTCTATTTATTTGTTACTATTAATATGTAAACACATTGATCTTCTTTACTCACAGTCTATTCACATGCTTGCAATTTGAAATTTGGTTCAATTTGATGGCAATCAAGATTTGCATTGATAATATATTTTGTTCAAGAGACTACATAGGTTGAAAGTGGTACCAAAGAGAAAAACAGCCATTTTAATTCTGGTTTGAAGAAATAAAGGTTTTATATGCATTTGTGTTATTCACACTAATAATAATAATAATAATATAATATTGCTAACTATATTTAAAAATATCTCTAAGCAGTTTACAAGAAAATTAAATAGATTAAAACATATGATATACATTAAAATACAGAATAATTGTTAAAACATTAATATAAAACATTAATAAAAATATTAAAACCAACACAACAGCATAATTACAAACAAACAAGACTGGGCAGCAGATTCGCTGAGAGAAAGCCTGGGTAAAAATATGGGTTTTCAGTTGGTGACTAAGGCATGCCAACTCCTCCCAAATACCAGGTGAGAGGTCATTCCATAAGGCCTGTGCTACCAAAGGAGAAGGCCCACTTCCTGATTGCTGTGAGATGGCAATCCACAGGCTGTGATACAACCAGTAAGGCTCCTCCAAACATCTTAATGATCACACAGGACTGTACTGGGGAAGGTGAATGTTTCACATTCCCTATGAAACTTCACATGAGTTAACAAAATCACTTTGCTTAGATTGCATTTGACAAAAGAACTCCTCCCCAAATTTCATGCTTTGTAGAGCAAAGAAGCTTTCCTAAATCAAAGATGACTGGCATTTCACTTGGGCACCTGTTTATATCCAAATAATTAGGTAACAAAAATGCAATTCAGGAGGAATATTACAGTCCTATGAAGATCATGAACTCAGTACTTTCTACCCCCCTGTATTTATTTTTTATCTTTCAAATTACATGATAATTCATATCTGCATAAATAAAATAAAGCAGTATTTATATACTATGATCTGTTTAGGCATGTATTTTGCAATTCATTCATCTTTAGAATAACTCTGATGTGCATTCCACTGAAGCTTGCCTAAAAGCCACTGTATAAATCAATGTCTAAACTGGAAGATCAGGCAACAGACAACCTGACCACCAATGTTACTGTGCCACTCTAGCCTGTGTGGAGTTAGCAGTGGAGGTAGCACTCAGTTTTCACACCATTACTGTCTTCAGAAGTGTAATGTTCCTCACCACCATTCTTCTCATTTGCTGAGTCGTCAAGAGTAATAAAAGGGATGTACATACACATTAAGCTTTTTTCACTCTTGTTCTATATACACATTCCTCCCCAGGGTCTAGTAGAAATGAGAGAAAGGCGAAATTGATCCCAGCCTAAGGCAAGGCGTTCCTTGGATGATTCACCTGAACTCTGCATAGATCAAATTGAGATCCAGAACTCCACAAGATGAATGCAACAATTTATGCAACCTTCACCACCCTGGTAGCTAACATATATTTTGGACTACAACTTCCATCATCCCCAATAACTGGTCATGCTGATTGGAGTTAATGGGAATTGAACTGGGAGGGCACCAGGTTTGGGAAGGCTGATCGGGGTTCATGCCCATGTGACAGTGCCATCTTGATGTAAACTTAGAAATCATGCCTGAACAGAACATAATGAAGTTGAAGTTCAATTTGAAGTTCAAATAAATTTTATCAGCATGATCCAGCAGTAAGTAAATGCAGTAAATCACCACAAAGCTAAAAGGGCAATGATATATATTAATGCTAAAACAACCTGTAGTGTAGAGTTGTGTCAACTAGAACTGATTATTTAAGGAACAGTTTATCAAAGAAAGTTTACAATCGCTTCCTAATATAAAACACTACAGATCAGTGTATTTCCATCCTTAACTTTAAAGGGTATCATGACTCACTACATTGCAAGAGTAGACTATCAGAAAAACAGTTTAAAAAACATGCTCAGTATCTTCATCAGATGAGAGAATGTAAATGCTCCATAGAATTACTCTTTAGTAGTCTCAATTTCTGTAATACCTATATGCTTCTGTGTGAAAGAAATTCAAACTGTGTTATCATTCAGATGATATCTGGAAGAACTGGAATAAAAAAGGCAATAAACTTCAAGATTGTGTTTTTTTGGTAAGGGCAGACAAATTAATATTTTCATGTCAATCAGAAAAGTAACACACATATGAAAAGAATGGAATGGGCCAAAGGATCCCACAATTGAAATGTAGCCAGCTATAATGACCAATACTAATCAGATTTGACCATTACTGTGTCTCACAAAGGGTTTTTAATCCTGCCTGGACAAAATGTACAGTGAAAAGGAAGAAAGAGGGCTGCTTTTCTTTCAGGATTTGCCTCCAGCTGTTCAGAAGAAGAAAGCAGAGTTTAAACACAAACACATTTGTCTTTCTTTTCCCATTTTAAATCGCACATAGAAGCCCTTACTCCAGACAGTTAAAAGCATGTTCTTGAACATCTGTGCATGGAATGAGTAACTAACCCAACTTCTCGTCAACAGTCTAAATCCCACTATGAGTATTAGTGTGGGAAAAGGTCTGTGAAGTTGTTTGGTTGTTTTTATTTTACTGTATTTATATGAAGAGGACTTTTTTTTTCCTCTGTACTTTTGTACACCACCCTAGAATCCTTTCAATGAAGAGTGTTTAAGAAAAATACATGAATAAAATGCAGTTGATTCTTTGGACGTTACCTTTTCAAATTGTTGGTTAAAAATGTGTCTGTCATCTTTGGCATCAACCTTCTCAGAACAGGAGTCTGTGATGCACAGAACTGATGTTTGTATAGTCAGCTTTCTTTTGGTATTCTCTAGCTATGTCCTTTAAAAGGGATGTCTTGGAGGGAGAGAGAACTGGCCTGTTCATTTCCTCCTCTCTCATGAAAACCTCAGTGTTTGCTGGTTCAAGACCTATTCACTTTACTAGCTCTCTTGCCAAGGAATCTGGCTACAAGATTGTTTCTCATGCATGTAACAGGGTTTAGTTTGAAAAAAGGAGTTGGGAAAAGGGAAGTTAAGAACTCATGAACAGTTTACAGGCAGCCAGACCCTGTTATTCCCCTGGCACAAAGTCTTCCTACAGCAGTGCTTGCTTTACAACGAAGTTGGGGAATCTTTTATCTATCATAACCCAAAAAAACATGGGTGGGGTGGAATGAATCAAGGGCCACAAACAAGTAAAAAGCAGAAAAGTAGAAGCTGCAACTTCACCCATCACTTCCCCTCCCTGCTGAATGTATGCACCACCTGCCCATTTCACCCTGTTCCAGCAAACTGTCAGGGCAACAGCAGATCTCTATTTTTATAAATGGGAGATGCACAACTGTGCATCAGCAAAGTAAAGGATAAAAGCTCCCTCCACAAATGCACAGTTTTGGCTATAAATTGGGGTGAATTAACACAGCATCAGAGAAGTTAATTAACACAACCCTGCCCTTTGCCCGGCTTCTGGCAACCAATCAGGGGTTGCCATCCACCCCCGGCTCGACCCTGGAGCAAGGTTACACGGCAGAAGGGCCATGGTGACCTTGCTTTGAAATAAAAGTCGGGGTAAGTTCCCAAATTTTTTACCATGCAGCTTTGATGAAAAGCCCCACAGTGGCTGCGAGACTGCGGCTGCATGGTATAACTGACCCAGTGCCACTGTGCAGCCACTTTGGCATTTAGAAGACATATAGACAGCCCCCAGGTCAAGAGCCAAAGGATTGCTCTATGTTTGCGTTGCCATCTTTCCCCATTTGGTCAGGACTAATAAAAATGAAATCGATGACATTTTTTCCAACTGTGATGTTGCACTGCTGGGTGAAAGCTTCTTCTCTTAGCTTTCTTCCCAACGCACAGTTACTTAAAGACACAGTAGCCTGGGGGGTGGGGGGGTGGAGATGGGGTTTGTGGAGATGGCAGCTCTTTTCTCTTCCATCTTTCTCTTTTATATCCCTGGAATCCTGCTGCTCTCACACTAGGCTGGTTAAGCTCTCTTAGTGTGCTTCTCTGGTTCCTAGAGAGAAGAAAACACTAGACAGTGAGGCTTTTGACATCACTAGAGAAAGGAGAAGTGCTAGGACAGGCCCACAGCACCTGACTGCTCTCATGCTTTTGAGAGCAGTCGGGCGCTGTTCCACCCTGACCTGCACCCCTTTGTCCTTTCCCCCACTGCATTCATGGCAGCCACCATTAATATAGCTGGGGAAATTACGTATTTTCTCCCTCTACTCTAATGCAAGGTTAAGAGGGCCTTTAAAGCCATGATTGGCATGGGGGGGAGGCAAAGTGCACTTCCTGGGGCTTCCGGAAAGTGTGCAATTCCCCCAGCCACGCTAATGGCATGCCAGGTGAATTGTGCACTTTCTGTAGGCCCTGGAAAGTGCACTTTCCGTGCAAGCAGGGCTCAGCGAATTAGTGGGCAAGCAACCCACAAGTTCTTTATTCCCTACTTGTCATGTCATCCAAACCCAGGCAGCATGGCTTGTCAGGGAGGGGGAAACAACCCTCAAATAACCTATTGGGTTATTCAGATAGGATTCTTTCCTAGCCCTATCAGGAGATGCCATACATTGAACCTGGGATCTTCTGCATGCAAAGCATATGCTCTACCACTGAGCCAGAGCTCCTCTTCCATTCTACTACTTGTGCCTATAGCATCCTCTGGGAGGAGTCAAAGGATGAAGGCAGAACAGCTCTGGGAAAAGGGAAGCAGTAAAGAAAGAAAAAAGAGAAAGAGAGAGTTGGTGGGGCCATCACTATTGCTGCTTGTCCTGTCAAGCTATGGCCCTGGTTGGGCCCTTCTCAATAACCACTGCTGAAGCATGAAAGAGAAGAGGGAGCCCAAAGTTTGGGGAAATCCTGTCTTCTCCCTTCTTGAGAAATGGCCCCGACATCAGGGCCTGCAAGCACAAAGAAAGAAAGTGGGGAGCACTGGCACACAACCCAAAAACCAAGTGCATGGATGGGCAACCAAGTGAACAAGCATAACTGCTGCTGCTGCTGCCTGGGAAATGTCCCACTCATGCCCTGGGATGGATGTGGCCTCGAGAACAATTGGCTCTTCCCCCAAGGCAGCTAACAGTTGCATCATACAAATAAAATGTTACATAATTAAAACATAATCACATTAAAACAATCGGTTAAAAACACATTAAAAATACACCTGGTAAAATATAAGGAACAGCACCCTCCAGTTCAAAAACAAGTCCAGCAAGCAAAACAGATGATCAACCAAAACCCTGCATAAATGAAAATGTTTTTGCCCACCAGCAGATAATAAAAATGGAGCTTGCCTTGCCTCCCTTGGCAGGGAGTTCCAGAGCCTAAGATGAGTCACCGAGAAGGCCTTCTCTTCCATTCCTGCCAACTATGCTTCTGATGGCGGCAGGACAGAAAGACCTCTCCTGAGGATCTTAAAACCCAGGCAGGCTCATAAGCTTCTTTAATATGAAATAACAATCCTGTCCCCACAATTTACCCCCATAAAATTTTTGAGGTCCAGAGATTTTCTCTGCTGAAATGTGATCTTGAGGTATAGAAATAACATAATAATTTGGGTAGACATTCTGATTCTTGTGCAAAACTTTTTTAGGTGCTATTTTCAAAATGGCAGACAATTTTCTTTAGTTCACTAGCTTTCATCAACCACAGAAGTAACTATCCTGTGTTTGGTATCAAATTATAGGTTTTTTGGGTCAAGGAGTTCAGAGAATATATTATTTTAATTGCCAGAGTACTCCTTCCACCATTTTCCAAGACAGCGCAGAAATGTTGTCTCATTTTCTCATTTACTTAACAAATCAACATACAAATGTTATTTTGGCTTTAAAATATAGGTTTTTTTGGGTCAAGGAGGTTAACAATGGCATTAATTATTATGGAAAGGCTGTCTTTCCACCATTTTTTAAAATGGCACCCAAACACTTATCTCTACAATGGGCCATTTAATGAAAATGTGTAGCTTATACGGTCATTTTTTCATGATGTATGCTAAAATATTATGATTTATTACATAATTCATTAAAAAAAGGAATGAAATTTGAGTATATTTTATTTTATATACTAGTGATCTACTAATATTGATTCACATTTTTATCTTTTTTCTCAGTATGAGCATTTGATGACACTTCAGGCTCTGTGGTTAAGGTGGATTCCGAACAGGCCCATTATGGCTTAGTCTGTCTTGTGAACCATTCCTAACCATGGGGGCTACATAACCATGGTTTAAACATGCTCACAAACCATTTGCTACAAAAGGGTTAGCAGCTGAACCAAGGATTAGCACTTCGTCTAAACAGGTCCGATATCAGCAACGGGCATAGAGAAACGGAGTTACAAACTTTGTTCAGATTTGCCATGCCAGAAGGTGAAAAATTACTACAGGCCAATCATTCAACCTAGTCTTCCAGATGCCTTCATTGTCTCAGATAATATGGATATTACGTCTTCTGATGATGTTGTTGCAAAAGCATCTACGAACGATTTTTTCATAACGCTTTTTAGGTGTGGTCTATCAAATGAAGAAAAAAAGGAAGTTCTTACATGGTGTGGAATTTGTGCCATAATCTCCAAGGATACAGTTCCATTGTCAAGGGTTGGTTTCTTGCCAGTTATACCACATTCACTTACTGACTATGCGACTGTGTATACAGCTCTAAAAAATATTCAAAATGTTTGTGTCCAGCTAAGACCAGCCTGTCCTACCAGTTTTCTGTGATGAAGGGGTTTTTCATATTGTAACAGACATTTTTTTTGTCTAGTCCAGAAGAATTCACTGATTTTATCCCATGATGGGCATGTTCCATATGACAAAAGTAGCATTAAGGTGTGCAGGAAAATATATCTCTGGAAGTGGCATGGATAATGCCTTTATTGAATCAGAACTTTTGGCAGTAAAACTATTCAGTCTCTACTGAATGGAACTCATTATGTTTGGTCTTTCCAAGGTATGATAATAATATCAGAGGCAATGCAAACACAGTGGGATGCTTTTTGGTGCAAATCAGTGTTCGTGGAAGTCATTCAAGGTGCAGGATGTACTTGACTTAAGAGACCCCCCCCAAAAAAGTTCACAAAATGTTTGATCCACTAAGTGGGAAGGCTGAATATCTGAGAAGGAAGTTTGAAGCTTTTGTTAAAGAGTGTGGAGAGAAATCTGAACTGTATAAGAACTAGGAAGTCTTCCTCAAAATAGTTTCCCTAGCGAAAAACTTGATTGTTGATGATTGTGATGGTAACTGGAATCTGCATATTGAAACTGTGCAGTCTTTGCTTCCCATTTTTCATGACTTTGACTGCATCAATTACCTACAGTATGGCAGTTGGTACCTGAAGAGAATAAAGAAACTGGAGCATGAGAACCCCTTCCTTTACCAAAAATTCATTGAAGGACATTTTGTTGTGAAGAATAAAGAGGGGAGATTAAGTGCTGTAGCACCTGATATGAAGTTGGAGCAAACCATTCAAAGGTCCCAGAAAAGTTCAATAGGCATTGTCGGGCAAACGTGAAGAAGTAATTAGGTTGCTGAGTGGCAGCTAGTGTACCACAAGATTTTGATGATATGCAATTTGTTTTGAGAGCTTACCCATTCTGATTTAGTCGATTGATGTATTACCATACCCCATCATGATCTTCTGGGGGAAAAGGTGAGCATTTTGATGAAAATGTTGCACGACTCCTAGTTTTCATTCAACAGCACGGGAATCCAGATGAAGTAACTGAGTCAGTGCAGCTTCACAGCTTTGTAACAAAACAATATGTGAATTATATTATAAAGGATCAAATTCTTGATGTCTTAAGGCATGGTTCAGACCTGTATCAGCACCCCAGGCAGGAGAGATTTATATCAAAAAAGAAAAAGCTGTCAGACACAATCTCTAAACTAAAGCTACCATCTTTTGCTAGAAAAAGCATCCCAGAGCCTACCACACCCAAACTTATAACTAAGAAAGTAATCTATCAAGCACATAGACATATGGAGATTACGAAAGAAAGGGGAGACTCAATAGAGAAAATTATGGAGCATGATGGAGCAACAAATACGTCGTTTGATGGTAATACACCTACAAAACCAGCAAAACATTTTCATAGCATAGCTTGAGAAGCATTTCTCCCGAATGGTTAAGATGTCAGCAATGAAAAACTTTGGAGAAGTTGTTAACAATGTAGTCAAGGGATCAACACCTGTATGTTCTCTTCAAGAACTTCATTTTGTTTTCAACAGCTATTTGCAGCTGTCAGGAAAGGAATGCAGGAGGATAAGAGAATCTACCAGTGGTACAGTAGATCTGGCTGTAATCGAAAGCAATACACCAATACCTGCCAGCTTGAAAAATTCTGGTCATCTACCTTAAGTGAGACAAATCTGCAGAAATTAGCATGAATAAGAGTGCAAGAGGAAGCAGGGAAAGCTATATTTCCACTGATATCTAGTGGTTTAGTCGTTGATGATGAGCTGGAACTTGCAGTTCAATTCACAAGAGAAAGGACTCGTTTTCTTGAACAACTAAAGAATACATTAGAAGAGGCTGACCATAGAATTGTTCCACGTGTAAACTGGGCAGTTCACAATGGTACAGAGAGAGTTGTTGTGCTTTTGAATTATACTGATGTTGTCTTGCTTCTTTGATTTATGTCCAGTTGGGTTTCCAAAGGTATATCTCAGTTATGGGTATGTTCTGGAACAGAGAAGAATCATTGCTCCATTCCAGTTCATGAACTCTTCAAAAAGTTAGGTCCACAGATGTCAAGATTGGTCATAAAGGCTCACATTCTAACAGGAGATGACAAAATGAGCAAAATTAGGATGAAGGTGAGAGCTCAAAGTGCCAAACAAACAAAATACCTTACCAAATTTGGGGAAACTGTCATTTGATAACTGCCATTTTGAGGAAGTGGAGAAATACCTTGTACACATCTGGAAACTTCACTCAAAATGTGACACTTTTGACAGTCTACGTTTCAGTGAGGATAAAAGATCTGTACCAATCAGTGAGCTTCCTCCCACATCATGCTCTATAAGAGGGCACATCACAAGAGCATTTTATCTGGTAAGAAGATGTATGTGCCTCTTAGAGAGTGTTCGTCCAAAAGTAAACACATGTGATTGCAGTTGGGAAAATGATAATGATGCCCTATGACCAAAAAAGTTCTTGAACTTCCTGCCAAGTGATCTTTTATGTGTAACTGTAAGGTTTGTGGTATAATGAGATGTCCGTGTCAAAACACAGTGGTCAAATGCACAATTTTTTTTGTAAATGTTTGGAAAATAACTGCAAAAACTGCTTTAATATTTCTGTATTTTTTATGTTTCAGTAAATCTTTATATACTATGAGCCTGTTTAGGCAGCTTTTGGTTAAGGCTTCTGGTTAAGCAGCAGAGTTTAAGGTGTCTTGTGCAATGTGTTTTGTTAAACCCTGCTCACTCAATAACCACAGTCAGACCGTCTCCAGCAGGGTTAGCAGCTCTAACCATGGCTTAAATGGTTGTGTGTGACAGTGCAGCTTGTGGTTAGTGCTAACCCCAGAGAACCACAGTTTCACTAACCACAGGGCCTGAAGAGTCATCTGAACAGGCCCATTTTTTTAGCTCAAAATGCTTAACCATCATGGTTTAACGTGTTGTCTGAACAGGGCCATTGTTGGCTTGCCAGGCCCTACTCCACCACAGCAATTCTGAAAGAGCACAAGAGCTGTACCATAAGTGTCATGTGTCCCTGATAAAGAAGAGTTTTCAAGAGAACAGTAGTTCCAGCCTTTTCAGTCATAGTTTCATATTTATTTATTTATTTATTTATTACATTTGTATACCGCCCCATAGCCGAAGCTCTCTGGGCGGTTTACATAGGATTAAAAACAATTAAAAACAATATACAAAAATTAAAACAGCAAAAACATACAACATATACACAATCTATACATTTAAAAACCACATCAACACTTCAAAAACTACAAAAACAAAACAAAACAAAACAAACCCAGGTTCCTCAGATATTGCCAAATGCCTGAGAGAAGAGGAAAGTCTTGACCTGGCGCCGAAAAGATAACAATGTTGGCGCCAGGCGGGCCCCGTCGGGGAGATCGTTCCACAATTGGGGAGCCACCACATTTCATCAAACTTGAAAAGAGAATAACCCATTAAATATGATTGCATATGTCAATAAATGTTTGGATACCATTTTTAAAAATGGTGGAAGGACAGCTTTTCCATCATAATTAATGCCATTGTTGACCTCCTTGACCCAAAAAACCCTATAGTTTAAAGCCAAAATGAGACAACCTTTCAGCGCCATCTTGGAAAATGGTGGAAGGAGTACTCTGACAATTAAAATAACATATTCTTTGAACTCCTTGACCCTGAAAATGTATAATTTGATACTAAACACAGGATAGTAACTTCTGTAGTTGACAAAACTAGCGACCTAAAGAAAACTGTCTGCCATTTTGAAAATAGCACCTAAATTTTTTTTGCACAAGAATCAGAATGTCTACCCAAATTATTATGTTAATCCAAAACTTCAAGATCACATGTCAGCAGAGAAAATCTCTGGACCTCAAAAATTTTTACAGGGGTATATTGTGGGGAATGGATTAAAACAAAAAACAAACATTACTACATAGGTTTCTTGAGGAGTCACAGAAGAAGTCTACAGGGAACAAGGCTGTAATAATACTGGCCCCAAACTCTGGATGTTGGGAAACCTGTGGGCAATGCAGCAACTTAAGAAGGACTGCCTACTCTTGATGCAGAGGCTACCATTACTTCAAAAGGATAAGGTGGCTTTTATGATCCCTTACTCCAGCCTTGCCCAAGCTGGTATATTCCAGATGTTTGGGGCTACAAATTCCAGCACACCTGACCATTGACTATGCTGGGAAGATGCAACGGTAGTGGAAAATAATTTCTCTTTGTCACCCTCACAGAACACGCTTGATAGTGAGCCATAATCCATGTTCTATTGGACTCAGCACAAGTCTTTCTACACTTGCATTCTAACACTCTCCCATGTTGCTTCACTACCCTCAGCTCAGGTGTATACCAAGGAACTGCCTGGGTTCTGCTCAGAGGGAGAGAGAGAACGTGGGAGCGATCATGTCAGCTGGCCAGGTCATCCCAGAGTGACCAGAGTTTCAACAGGGGTGCCAGCCGTACCAGTGGGACAAACCCCCAGAGCCCTTCACAATCCATTCCAAGGGTAAACCATTTCAATTGGTCCTCCCACACTTGCAGAGGGAAAGAATAAGTCTTAACCTCAATAAGAAAATAATTTGTGGTGAACTTTTGTTCTTCTTCAAAACTTAGGCCATTTCAGGGCAATAGCATCTCTAATATTTCCCTCCCTGTGCTGTCAGATTGTCTGCCTCCTCCATGGCTGGGGCAAATCCTATCTCTCTGTTTCCATACTAAAGGAATAATGTGACAATGTAAACGGCACAACTACTTTACTTTATTAACCCTTGTTACAGCACAGAATCAATGAAATAAGTAGCTGCAGGATCAGGATGAATGCCAGTAATGCTACAAAGCTGGTAAGTAGCTGCAGGATCAGGATGAATGCCTGCCAAGCTCTCCGAAACCTCCCCTATTGTTCCAGTCATCTACTTCAGCTCCTGGCATTCTTCTTGTACACCTCTGTTTATCTCACTTGACTTTTCCCTTTATTGTTTTTGTGGGGGGGGGGGGGTACTGTCTCTTTAAATCCTCCTAGTGAGCCAGTCAGTGCTTTTCTGGTCTTTGTTCTTTTCCTTTTGCTCCCTCCAGTCACTGTTGCTGAACCTCTTTGCTCTTACTTCATCCTCCTTCCCCCCCTCTCCTTCCAGAATTCAGCCTTTTATCTTCTACTTCTATCCCATCTCCTCTCTCTCCCACAAACTCCTTGGATCATTTAAAGAGCTCTTGTCCTTATTCTTCTCCCCTCTGCTCAACTAGTCCCAACTGTGTTTTGCTTCTGTTGGTGGGCAACCAGGAGAACATGAGGTATGGAAACCTCTGGTGGCTCTTCACGCTCACCCTCTTCTTATGTTAGCTTTGCCCTACAGTGGGCAGGCAGGCAAGTTCCTAGTCCTGCTTCTCTGACCTAGTATTGTCAAAGCAACAGTAATAGTCTCCAGGTCAACATTAGCTGTGATAGCTTCCTCCTCCTCCACACTGTAACAAGTGGAGAATCCAGACCAAGCAGAAATGTCTACAAGAAATATGAACCCATGATCAGATTAAAACATCTACCAAAACGCAATTTTAAAAGTTATTGTTTGTTTTCATTCGTTATAGTTTATAGGATACCTGAGAGAGTGCCTTCTTCCTTACCAACCTGCCTGATTACTGAGGTCATTGGAGGGCATGCTCCTGGTTGTTCCACATGGACTTATGGCCCGACTGGAATCCACCAGGAGAAGAGCCTATAGAGTAGCATCTCCTTCTCTGTAGAACTCCCTACCCCTGGAGGTCAGGCAGGTGCCAACACTAGGCTGCTTCCAGCGCATCCTGAAAACAAGTGTATTTCGATAAGCCTTCCCCAATTGACCAGCCACTTTTTTCTGGTCCTTTATTTTAAACTGAACAATTGTAATTTGCTCTTTAAATCTTCTTTCTTTTTACTGCTTATACCTATGTTCATCACGCTGGAACCTTTTCTAGATATTGAGCAGTATAGAAATATTGTAAATAATAATATAACAGTTTCAAAGCAGACATTTATACTTTTTTGACAGCAAGAGAAATTCACCCCTTCCAAAACGTACAGCTCCCTTAGCCCAAATCTACTCAACAAAAAATATACCTATGCCCAAATTCCAGATATGATGAATAACTAAAAATTACAATAAAACACAAGGGAGTTGCAAACATCAAGGTCCCTATCAAATGGAGGAACCAGATATTTCTTTCTGAATTGTGACAACATAGCTAGGCATACTTAAGAACAGGACTTTGTCTCCTAATGGAAGCATCACTGAACACACCATTGTCCCAAACCAACAGGATGTAACCTTCCACATGCACAGACAATGTGGTTAAGATGTGCACCTGGGCCTTACTGAACAGTCTATGACCTGGTTCACATGATTACCACAATCCACCAAAGGTTGCAGCACAAGCTGGTGGCCATTTTGAATATTCAACTGCCATAGTTTGTTGTGTTGTCCAAACTCAGGCAGCAGGGGTTGTTTGAGAGTGAAACAACCCTCAAATATACCATGATTTATTGTATGGTTGTAACCCTACCCTCAGCTAATAGTAGTCATGAGGAAGGCAGGGAGATTTTTATTAGGTTAGGAGCAGAGAAGGGAAATGTCCCCCTCCCCCCCAAATTCCCCCCTTTTAACCAATATTTGGTGGTGGTGTTTTTTAATGCAACTCAAGTGATGCATTTAGCATCGTGTCAAGCTTGGCTTTGTCAACAATACTGATAGAAGAAATAAGACCCAAAAGGTAGAATATTTAGTTGGAGGTTAAGCTCTCCCAAAACCTTATTCCACATTTGTTTTATACACAAACCATTAACAAGAAAATTATTATTTTTTAGATAGCTTTATCTGAGGAGTTATTTTTCCCCTTGAAAAATATTCATATAAAACTGGTTTTTTAAAATGTAATGATAAAGCAGTCAAGAAAAGGACCCTTGGAGAGCAGGGGTCAGGATTCTGATCAGGAAGAGACTCATAAAGTGGGTGGGGGTAGATTGGGAACTATAGTCCCCTCTGTGAAGAGAAGAGTTGAGCTCAATCTGTCCCCTGCTGGAAGCTGTTCCTTGCTGAAAGGACAAAGAACTGAGCTGACTGTTGCCTGTTTCTTCTGGGATGAAGGGAAGACTGAAGAGTTGAACTAACCTCATTCTGAAAGCCTCAACAGGGAATTGCTAAGCCTTGCTGTAACCTGAAATAACTATTGGGAAGGGACGCTTGGTGCTACACTTCTACAGTGGAGCTAGTTAAGCAATTACCCTTGGCTTGGAGCTGCTGAATCACACAAGCCTAACTGCTGGTTGAGCTCTCATCCCAACACCCCTTCCCGGTTCCTGTGGCTGCCACCTGCTGGTGAAGCCTCCTTATTGCAATGCACCCCAGTTCCTATTGCTACCACCTGCCAGTCCAACATACTGCAGCGCCCTCTAGTTTCATGCTTAGAGGCACCCTATTTATTGACCATATCCTTGGACTGTCAGGACAGCCAAAGGACACAGACTTCCATTGGTTTACCTAGACCCTGGGAGGGAGTGGAATGCAATGTACCAAAAAGGTATTATTTATTTATTTATTTATTTATTACATTTGTATACCGCCCCATAGCCGAAGCTCTCTGGGCGGTTTACATAGGATTAAAAACAATTAAAAACAATATACAAAAATTAAAACAGCAAAAACATACAACATACACACAATCTGTACATTTAAAAACCACTTCAACACTTCAAAAAAAAAAAAAAAAAAAAAAAAAAAAAAAAAAAAAAAAACCTACAAAAACAAAACAAAACAGACCCAGGCTCCTCAGATATTGCCAAATGCCTGAGAGAAGAGGAAAGTCTTGACCTGGCGCCGAAAAGATAACAATGTTGGCGCCAGGCGGGCCTCGACAGGGAGATCGTTCCACAATTGGGGAGCCACCACAGAGAAGGCCCTCTCTCTTGTTGCCGACCTCCGAGCTTCCCTCGGAGGAGGCACTCGGAGGAGGGCCTTAGATGTTGAACGTAGTGTTCGGGTAGGTTCATGTCGGGAAAGGCGTTCCATCAGGTATTGTGGTCCCAAGCCGTGTAAGGCTTTATAGGTTAAAACCAGCACCTTGAACCGGGCTCGGAAACATACAGGCAGCCAATGCAAGCGGGCCAGAGTAGGTCTTATATGTTCGAACCTACTGGTTCCAGTTATTGTTGTTCTTTATGTTGTTCTACTTTTGTTAGTAGTCAGCTTGAATAAATAACAGTACTTATAACTCAGGAGTGTGTGTGAGGGAGCTACTCAGTCATCCCTAAATTGGTGTCCCAGGTTTCCTGGATGGAGGCTTGAGCCAGAACTAACCATAAGAGAAAAACAAATAACCCCTAGACACAGAACCTGGCCCTGGGTATCAACCCAAAGGTTACAAGTATAAGTTGAAAACATCAAAATAACTAAGCTATAATATCAGAACTAGAAAGCAATTTACATCTGTCTCCTAGCCTTACCATATCATCTTGAGTGTACTCTTTATGGCTCTCTTTGCTCCCTACATTTTAATCAATATTCTTCAATATTGCCTTAGTCCAGTGATTTAATTTAGGCAGTCAATAAACATTTCAAGTCTTAATGTTTTGCTGCATCAATGCATCTTAATAGAATAAATGGTTTTCCAAATTCCTTAACAATTAATCTGTTTTCAACCCTGTGTAGAAGCAATTAAGCAGATATCATAGCATGCCAATAAAAACATAAAATCATTCTGGGTTCTTAGGCTGCAGTCCAAGGCACGCTTTCCTGAAAGTAAACTCTATGAATATAATGGGCTTACTTCCATGTAAACATGCATATGTTTGCAGAGCTAATTGTTTGCCTACCAATATTTCATTCTTAGACAAAGAGATGTATATCACTGAAAGAGGTATTTATCTAGCAGACTTTATCTGACCTGCCACTGCAGTTCAATACCTCTAAGGTTAAGTTTTTGTTTTTTAAGTGGCCCATTTCTGCTCTGACAGCTGCAAAGAAACAAACACTACTCAAAGATTTCTGACAACAATCTTTGATGAATGTACAGAAACAGTTTTAGCATGATAAACAGTTTTTTAAAGTTATTAAGAATGTCTTAAAAGAACTCCTGTGACTGCCCATTTGACAAAGCCCAAACCAGTAAGCCTTTTGAGCATCTAGCCAATGTTCATGCATACCTACATCTTAATGCTCATCCAGGCTCCACTGAATTGGCTGGATATGAGTTTTTATACAGGTGAAAACTAGCACCTGCCATCTAGAGCCACTCATTGGGCATAACAAGCTGGATCGAGGCCAGCAGGTGTAATGCAGCTCATTTAATGCAATTGGCAATACTGGCATTGCCTTAACTGGGATTGATATTGTATCCCATTGTTTGCCAAAGTTAACACAAACTTTCTTTTTTTAAAAAAAACTGAATAAACATCGTAATTCAGGAGCCTAATTTTCATTCCCAAAGCACAAGAAATTATGGAAGCAAAAAAGCAGTGTGCAGATGTCAGTTAATTTGACATTGTACATCCACAAGAACTAATCTAGTTTCCCTTTTGGCTTTGGCTAACCAAGACCACTACGTAGTTATAGAATTTAAATTAAAACCAGATGCATACCACAAACATCAGGATGTGCATACTAACACAGGGATATGAACTGATAAATAGCAGCCTTGTGTTGATAAGGTTCGTTGGCTAATTAATATAAAGTGAAAACTGAGCAGCTGGGTTATTTCTTTAACAGCAAAAGCCTTTGCATGTCTACTCAGAATGAAATCCCATTGACTTCAAAAGGACTTACTCGTAGTTAGGAATGTATAGGATAGAGCCTAAGAGATGAAAAGCAAAGCTCTCTTTATGTTTAAATCTCTGCTTTACCCAGGAGCAAACAGAATTAATTTTAACCCTGTAAACTAAAAGGGCTTATTGTAAGCAAGGTTTACAATAGTTAGTCAGAGATCCATCTGTGTACTGAGTCCCAATTATTTTAAGATCCAATACGTAAACTTGTACATGTTAAAGTTTATAAGGCCCAAATAGTTCAGGAGGAAGAAGCTAATATTCTTACTGGCCAGAAAACAAGGATGATTATGAGCAAGCAGATAGCTAAGAAATAACGCTTCAAGAACTCTGAATAACTTTTTTTTATTTTGCCTATTACATCTTAATTTATTGTTATTATGAATATCACCACACTCCAGAAAGCCACTTTAAATCACAATTGCTTCCACAGTTCACGTCTTACACATATAGCCAGATTTTGCTTTGTTTAAAGAATTAGCCACAGTTTAAAGAGAAAATATTACATTTTTTAAAATCTCCTGCAGAAATTCCTGTTAGGATACTAATAAAACTTTGATCACAATAATATATCATGAATTTATTGACCATAAATGTAGATTAAGGTGTAAAATAGATATCAGTCACAGCTCCTCAGAGACTTATGTCTTAATACATCATTTTTGATAGCTAACTAGATGGGTCTCACTTTCCCCACCCCACCCAAAAAGAATGGACCCTCACCCAAAAAGTGAGATTAGGAATTAATACAAGTCAGTCACCACATCTTGCATATGCTATTACTATTTAGTTGATGACCACATATACCAGAGCACTCTCTGACAGTACATTAACCAATTTTTGCTGACTGCACAAGTATTAAGTGTGTAGGCGTGTCACAAAGAACTATACCATGGCTAATTCTCACAATTACATCCAACAAATCCCTGGGAGTTTTTTTTTTAAAGGCAGTCTGCAGCTGGAATACATTAGTAAAATCTTTGCCATATTCTTTCAACTGTAAAGACTGAGCTCTCGTATATAGTTATTTCAATACTCGAAAGCTTTAATGATAGTTAAATATTGTTTTCAAATACAAGAGGGGAAAATGGGGGGGGGGGGGTTCATTTGCACAAAGAACTAACTGCAATCCCTCTCACAAGGACACCCAGCAGGTCCATGACTTTCAGAGCAGATCAATTGATTGTATTTAATGAAGCAAGTGTTAAGTCAAACAAGCATCAACGAATACGCAACTCCTGACAGATGACTTATAGCCAAGCATACATTTTTAGTTGTGTTCAGTGGACAAAATTATTCTGAAACCCTGTCATTGTACTGGACGTTTCAACAAGGTGAAGAGATTTACTTATGCCTTCAATCTTCTAACCATCCCTTCCCAAACCACCATTCCAAACTGAAGAATGTAGAGAAAACTAGAATTTTTTTTAAGATGCGCACAAAAAGGGGTGCAGAGAGCATGTAGGAACTATACATATAGGAGCAGAGAGCATTATTATAGATTCAAATTCATGTACCAACAAACCTCGTAGCCCAAGCTTTTATAGATATCTTCCCCCAGACTTCTTTGTATCATAAGCTTTAAGCAAGACACAAGAAGCCACTGACTGCAGGGAAATCTGTAGCAAGCAGAGCTAAAACCTGACCTTGCTTGGTCTTCTGCAATATTAAGGTGAGAGGTAGTCTTCCTTCTCTTCTTCTCCCCATCTCCCATTTTCTAGGTTCCTCAAGTTCCCCCACTTTCCATTTGGGTGCCTCAAACACCACCCCCTTAAGGACTCCTCTTCTACATCCCTAAAACCAAAGGCTATTAGAGCTCACCAGAGTTAAAGCCCTCACAACTTGTTTCCAATGCTCAGCACCTCCCCTGAAAAAAGGCCAGTGCACATAAGAGCAGAGCACTGTTGAACATGTGCAGAGTATTTTTTTCAATCCCAGCCAACCGTCATCCACCCCAATCTGCAACAAGGGGGGAGGAGGCGCCCCAAGTCAGTGGATGCGAGGCTTAAGCAGAGGGCTCTGTCGAAGAAACTCTAAAAACGCCAAGTTTGTGTCCTACTGGTTGGTGCTGGTCCCTGAGGCTGCAGGAGACAAATTTAACAACAATAACCCAAAAAAAAAAAACGGCGGGAGGAATTGAACAGCCGGATAGTTTTAGGGAAACGCTGAGCAAGCCGCCGCGCGTCGCTTACCCATGGCCTCGTGCAGGTGGCGGCTTTCCGTTGCCTTTCAAGGTTGGCTTTCCCGGGTTCCGAGCAAGGAGACCGCAGACTCCCGGCGTTCTCGAAGGACAAGACGCCTCAGCGCCTCCTCTAAGCGGTGCTTGGCTGCGTCCCGCCCTCCCTCTCTCGGCAGCTCCGGGCGTGCTCCGGCAACGGGGGGCGGGGCCTGCGCCGAACAGCCCCAGAGAGGCGACGAAAGGACGAAAACGCGAATTGCCCGCCGGGCTCCTGAAGCGCTGGCGGGGCAATGGCAGCGCTGCTCTTGCGCCTCTGCGAGGAGCGGGGACACGCGAGGCACGGCGAGCAGAACCGAAGCTCACTGTCCGGGCGCTGTTGGCATTGTTCCCGGCCGGCCGGGATACAACGTGGTTCGAGCCGTTTGGCAGCGCACGGGCTCTCCTTGCGGGGAAAAGAGCTCCTGCCTGGTTCTATGGTGGCGCAAAGTGGTGCGCGCCTTCAAGAGCAACATACGCACAGTCGCGAAGGAGAGGCGAGCCCTGGAAGGGTGGCAGCCTTGTTTCTCCCACTAAAAGCCAACCCTCAGCTGCAGCCTGCCCCAGCTCTGTGCGGGTAAAGCTATGCCGGTTGGATTTCTTCCTGTAATAAGCGCAGGACGCCAGCCATGGAAGACATTGTAAATGAGTGTAGTCGTTAAAACAGCTTTCCCCAACCTGGTGCCCTCCAGATGTTTTGGACGACCACTCCTAGCATTCCTGCGCTTTGGCCCTGGTAGGTGGGGCTGATGGGAGTTGAAGTCCAAAACATCTCGAGGGCACCAGGTTGGGAAAAACTGGGCTAGAGAGTATTGGACTGGGAGTTGGGAGACCCAGATTCAAGTCTCCACTCAGTCATGAAGCTGACCTTGGGCCAATCCTTAATCACTTTCTGTCAGCTTAATCTACTTTCCAAGGTTGTTGTGAGAATAAAATGGGGGAAGGGGAAAGAACCCTGTTTCTCACCTTATACTCCTGGGATAAAAAGTAATAAATGTAATAATTAAATAAAGTGTTTGGGATGAAGAATAATAAGGGTGGGAACAAAATAAATTGAATATGGAAAGTGATGGCCACAAGCACAGCTGACCAAAAATTATTCTGTACATATTTTCTCGAGTTTGAAGTAAGTACCTCCTTGTTTATTATTGAGGCTTGCTCTCAGGTAAAGGTACATAAAATAGGTGGATGGACACAGATTATGGAAATTAGGGATAAAATTGTATGTTCATTTACTTGAAAGTAAACCCCAATGAATATGCATGAACTTGTGCTGCACATCTATCTCAGAAGCCTGTGAGAGCAGTCTTGGGGTGGGCAGTCTTTCAAATAAATTGAAATTTAATCCAGACAAACTGGAAGTGTTGTAAGTAGGGAAATTCACTGATCTGGAGACTGGACAGTGGTGCACAACTGCTTTTGGACACAGTTGCACTCCCCTTAAATGCCGGGTATGCAGCTAGGGAGTGTTCCATGATTCTGAGGTTTCTATGGAAACACAAGTGTCAGCAGTAGCCAGGTGTGGGTTTTGCCAGCTGCAGCCTTATCTAGAGAAACTGGAACCTGCTTCCCTAATGCATGCCCTGATTAAGACCAAGCTAGATTTCTGTATTGTTCACTATGTGGGCCTGCCCTTAAAGATGGTCCAGAAACTTCAACTGTTGCAGAATGTGGCAAGAACGCTTGCAGGAGCTAGGCATTCCGATCATATTACACCTCTTAACTACATTGGTTGCCTATTCATTGCTGGACCTGATTTAAGTTGCTGGTTCTAGCCTTTAAAGCCCTAAACAGTATGGGACCAGCTTATCTGAAGGGCCACCTGCCCAAGCTTTATGATTGTTTTCTGAAGCTCCCTCTGGCCCTTCAGCAAGAGCTATTAGGGTGGTGAGTACCACGGACAGGGCCTTTTTTATGGTGGCCCTATAATTTGGAACCCTTTCCTTTGAAGAAACCTGGCCCCCATTCTATTGTTTTTTAGGAGAACCCTAAGATATTTGGTATGCCAGCCAGCTTGTGAATGGTTTTAGAGTTCATTTTATAACTATTTTATCTACTAGTGTTATATGATATGTGGTTATATCTTTTATATTTATTTTTGTGTGCATTGATAGTAGTTAATGCAAGCTTAAAAGGCAGGTTATTAAATCTCAGAAATAAAGAAATGATCTAGCTTTTATAGCTAAGAATGGACAAACCATATTTACATGCAGTTTGTTTCTTCTGTTATCAGATGCTGAGGATAAACAGTTAGATTGATTATCTAACTCAGCACAGGAATTTCTGACTGACAACTGTTGATTGGCTAATATGTTTGGTATATGACTCAGTAAAGCAGTTTTATGCTACCCCCTAAAGGGAAAGGATTGTAGTTTAGTGCTAGAGCATAAATTTTACATGCAAAAGGTCCCAGGTTCAATTCCCAGCATCTCCACGGAGGGCTGGAAAGAATCCTACCTGAAACCGGAAAGAGCTGCTGCCAGTGAGTGTCGTCAATATTGGAGCAAGGTCTGACTCGGTATGAGGGAGCTTCTTATGTGCCTATTGACAAGCATCTGTCCAAATTGTCATTAATAAACTTCGAGGATGAAGATTTTGCCACCTCATATTGACTGATGTTGATGATGATTACAAATAAGAACGTTCAAATCCTGGCAATGTTGTAGACGAAGAAACAACAATAATCATATCATACAAGCAGCATAAAACAGTCAGCAGAATTAAAATTGCATCTACAGAGCTCAAGAAAATAAGTGTTTTGTCTAGCACCACAAATACAATAAATTAGGTGCTAGGCAAACCTCTCATGAGAGAACATTCCACAGCTGCCTAACCTTAGATCAGGGGAGGGCAACCTGTGGTCCTCCAGATGTTTTGGCCTACAACTCCCATCAGTTCTAGTCAGTATAACCAATGGTGAAGGATGATGGAAATTGGAATCCAAGACATCTGAAGGGCCACAAGTTCCCCACTCCTGCCTTAGGTGGTGAGGATACCCACATCTTCATAAATGCAGACAGGTACATCTGGAGACAGTCCTTCAAGTATCATGACATCATGATGTTGGGGATTTCCCCCACCTTCAACTGCAGCAGCAGCCAATTATTTGGAGGGAAGAGGGGAGAAATGTGCAACCTCATGATGTCACAACATAGAATAAGAGTTACAACATGTTATAAACAAGACGGAGAACTTAATACGCCATTGCCATATTATTATATCAGTCCTGTGTTTAATGTGTACTTGTAGCCGATGCATACAGGATCATCTGTGGTGTTGAGTGAACTGTGGTTTTGTGTTGTCCTGGTTTATTTAGCCCCATTCCAGGTTTATTTAATCCTTTTTAACCATCCTTTTCTGGGGAGCTCAGGGCAGCATTCATGATTATTCCCCCTCCCCATTTTTATAGGTTAGGCTGAGAATGAGTGACTGGCCCAAGGTCAACCAGCAAGCTTTGAGGCTGGATGGGGATTTGAACCCAGGTCTCCCTAGTCCAATGCTCTTATTACATATTGGATGTTCCTTAAATGCAGAGCAGTCAAACTCACTCGAAGTCCGTAGAACAATTCCACACTGGTCTGCATTTGTCAAATTTTGCTACACAAAACTCCATTTCTTTTGCTTATGCACTACCTATCTGTCTAGTTAAATTCTTACACTTCACTGCGCAATGAGGTATCTATCTGTCTGGTTCTGAATATAAATAGCTCCTAGCAGCAACTGACTTTATTTGTCTTTCTCTGTTTTCTAAGTGTCTCGACATATATCAGAGTCCTTCAGTGTTGGAGAAAGGTTATTTAGTGAGAGAGAGAAAAAAGAAAAGAAAAAAAGAAAGGTTTTTAATTATGGTTCTCTACAGAGGACCACGAGAAAGCATTGCTATAGTAAGCAGGCTTCTGTAAGAAGTTGGTGGTTGTAGTTATGCATTTATCCTGATACAACTAGGGAAAAGCTGCTGCTGGGCTCATCTAGTGGAAGTATACAGAGTATCAGGTCCAAGATCTTCTGTGATGGTGGTGGTGATTCTTTTTTAATGTGTCATTGGCTGTAATCATTTGCACAGGAATTGAACCCATTGAACTCTGTGGGACATCTGAATAAAAGTGCATTGGAACAGGTTTAAAATTGTCTAAAGCTATCTCATCAGTATAAAGGTTTAAGCAGTTAGTGCATAACAATATGGAAGGGTTTCCCCCCCCATTTCTCTATTTAGCTATTCCTCTACTTTTGTCCATGACTGTTAATACTGTTTTAAAAAAACAAAGACAAATATTCTCTGTTTTTCATATTCTGTAAATGGAAAGTTCCCTTTAAGGCTGCAATCCTATACCCACTTCCCTAGAAGTAAGTCCTATTGAAGTTGGTGGTATTTACTTCTGAGAAAACATGTATAGAACAGCACTATAAATCCTGTTTACTCAGATGTCCCAGATGTCCCATTTGAGCTTACTGTCTAACAAATGTGTTTAATTTTGTAGCCTAATAGTCCACTCCTATACATGTCTACTCAGGAGTAAGCTCCACTGAGTTCAATGGGACCTATTCCCAGGCAAGCATGTATAGAATTGAAGCCTTATTTTAAAGGCTTTTTAAAAGTCATACTACACAACAAGAACAATATTGTATAAGTTATCATAGTAGATCTCCATTTTTAAAGAAATATTGATGAGATAATGTGCTGAAATCAGACCAACTAATATAGATTATCCAATGAAGATAGGAAAAAACTCCATTAGATCATATGATTTTCTATCCAAACAAAAATTCCAATTATAATACTACTAAATTATGTTGGCATGTCTAAGATGGCTATCTAAAAGATGCTACCAACCAAAAGATCACAAAAAATATGCAAGTTTTGGAGATATCCAAATGTCTTCATTTAGCAAGATGTTTTAATGTCTTGTCTGAAGAAGAGATCTGGGAATCTCAAAAGCTTGCACATTTTTTGTGATCTTATGGTTGGCCTAATAAAGATATTACACCAATACTGTCAAACATGGCAACCTTTGCTTTTGTGTGTGTTACCTTTTAATATTTTCCATCTAGCCCATCAAGTACTGTCTAATCCAGGGGTGAGTAGAAGGTAGATCTCTAGATGTTTGGACTTCAACTCCCAGAGGCCTGTGCTAGTATGGCGAAGGACAGGAATGCTGGGAGTTGAAGTCCAAAACACCTGGAGAGCTACTTTCTGCCCACCCCTGGTAATCTAACTAGCAGCAGCTCTTTCCAGGGTCATTCACATCATCTGTACCTTATCCTTTTAACTGGAGATGCCAATGGACCTTTTGCATGCAAATGCTGTGCTAAACCACTGAGCTATAATTCTCTCCCTCTCTCATCCGAACACTTCTCATTGGGATGCATTCACAATAGTCTTCTAAAGGTTTTCTTTTTATAATTGCTCAGACAAGCCCATTTTTTAAACTTTGGAGTTCCAGGTTGTCTCACTAGCAGGGTCATAGGATGTTAAAATGGGAATAAACACATCAATTGGAGCTACACGGTCATTAAGCAGTGCTTTGAATTCAGCATCCCATTTTAGATAATTCAGGCTCTCCTTTGGCATTTGTAGGTTTTTGTGAGCGATGATGGTCTGGTTTCCAGCTGCTGGGTTCTATTAAGAACATTTGGTTTCAGCTGTTGGGTAACATTAAAAACTTTATTGATCTTAGAGTGCGTGTAATACCTGCTTCAGATGTCCATCTAATAAATTACTGGGATGTTCTCTCTCAAGTACCGCCCAATCTATGAAAATATCAAGCATGCTTCAGAAAAGAGTAAAAAAAAAAACCATTGCCTTGGATCCAGGTTTAATCATACGTAGAGCAGACCCACTGAAATCAAGTTAGTCGTGACTAACATAAATTCCATTGATTTCAATGGGTCTAATCTAAGTATGAATAAGTGTGAATTCAATCCATTTACAGATAAGTGTCTGTAGGACTGCTACCTTAATAACCATATGCCAACATTAATGGTTAAAATAATGGATTAAATAATGACCCTTACAAAAATTAAAACTGTCTTAGGTTGTCTTTCCCTCCATCACTCCTTGGTATGTAAATGTGAGCAGTGATTGCTTAAAATAATTATAGTTGCACATTAAATGGAGTGCATAATCCCCCCTCCCAGTGAACCATAGTTAATTTTATCTGGAAATTAGTGAGTACCATTTCAGAGTTAATTACAGCATGCTAAATAGATTGTCACTAATAAGTGACATGCCCTTATCTCTCCAGTATGTGCGACAAATGGAAACTGAAACAATGTCTTTGTGATTCAGAGACTGTATAAAGACTTTATACTGAAAAGAGAATGTATTCCTGTAGCCAACACAGAGAAGGGTAATGGTCAGGTTAGGCTAACATTTGAAAATTATCTTCTCTGCACTCTGTATAATGTGTGTGTGTTCAAATGTGTTGTAGACCATTAAAGACCAGAGCAGATGGTTTGAAAGCACTGTCTCCTTGTTCAATACAAACATACCTTTTTCTGTCCTGTGAAAAACTGATTCTGCACTTTTACAATATAGGGCTCCGTCACACCTATTTCCCCCCTTGGTTTGCCTCCGTGTTTTTTACCTCCATTTCAGAAGCGCTGCAAGTGCGCCTTCCTTTCAATATCATAGCTATGCCGGTGAACTCTCTTTTTGCTCCCCCGCTGCTATTGCGCCTGCCCCACCCCACCCTACCCCTTCCAGTTCATTGGTTCTTGTCATTGATGGACATTGTGATGGATGTGGCAGCCTTCCCCTCTCGCTCATTGGAGCTCCTATTAGAATTTACAAAAATGCATATATCTGCATAATTTTAAAGATAAAGAGATGAAACGTAGCATGGTGATAGGTTTTAAGGAGGGCTTTAGCCCAGCCAAGTTTGAATCAGATTGGTTCATCCCTTGATTTTTTAGGATTTTAAAATTTCCCCTCTTAAAGCATTTCCCTGAAAGTCAACCAGTGTGATATTCCACCTGTTTGCATTTGTGTATTTAAGGGATTACGAGATTAGGGAAAGTCAACCCCTTGCATATGGGTTCCTTCCCGCCCTAATTCTTATTTTCCCAAGTTTTTTTTTTTTTTATTTCCGTGCAAATGCAATGGAATGCAATTCTGGTAGAATGAAATAGTGTAATAATGCAATAGTACAATGGTGTAATTAAGGGATTAGGGAAAGTCAACCTATCCTTGTTTCAACAAAGTATTATTGCGCTGTAAACCACCACCACCCCTGTCCACATTTCTTTTAAAGTGAAAATGTACCCCTGGTCATGCCTACTCAGGAGTAGAGTTAAATGGGACCTCTCTCCTTCCCCTTTCACAGTTGAGCAGAAAACCACCACTCTCTTTTGTCAGTGAGACCAAAACTGCCCTTAGACACACTGCCGCCAACAAAGAACAGGATGTTCTCATAGAGCACAAGGACAGCGATACACAGGAGGGAGAAGTGCATTTATTTTGCATAGAAGGGGGGGGGGGGAAACAGACTTTGCCCGTTCCAAAATGAAAAAAAAATGGAGGGGGAAGAAGCAAAATGAGTGCAGGATAGGGACAACGTCATGTGAGTACTGTGCTGCAAAACTGCATACCAGGCATAGCAAGTGTGCGATAAATTGCTGGTGTGATGGAGCTTATAGTCACGCTTAAACCAGGGGAAAATTGGCTCTGGAGGGTGCCTCTTGGCCAGCACTTGTGACATCATCATCACACATACTCCCAATCCCTAAAACAGTTTTGCAACTGCAGCAAATTTTCTATATGATGAATGTATACACATGCAAATAGATAGGCATAGATTACTTTAAATATTTTAAGAAGGTGGCTAGCCCATCAACAGGAACAAGACTGGTGATCAAAGTCAGTGATCAAAATCAGTGATCAAATTCCTGGCTTTTATATGTACAAAAGCTAGTTGCAAAGCTGGAATAGCACTGCAGGAGAAGAACCTACCAGTGCTAGATCTATCTTAGACCAGGCTAGACTATTTGTCCATTTAGCCCAGTACTGTCTAATCTTGTTAAATTTGTCTATCTAGCCCAGTAACATCTAGTGGCTATATTCTAGCCCAATATTGTCTAGTAATGCTGAGACGTTCACAATAGTAATCTAAGCAATAACACCCCTTTTGCCCATCCTGCTTCCTTTCATTTACTGTTGTCAATTGTGTTCATTGCCATTGTTTGTCAATATTGCAACAAATTCAGCATATTATAGACAGCACGATTGCTATACCAGAATCAGGAAAATTGTATGAATGGTCAAAACTGCCTATAAGCTATGATGCAAGTTGGCAAAACGAAATGAGATTTTCTGAGGGCTATGGATACAGATTATTTATTCTTCAACAATTCTCATCTAAACATAATTCTTCTATGGATTTCTGTCTTACTTCCTCTCTAGGGTAAAAAATGAAGCACTCTACCATTTTCTGTGATTTCCAAAAATGTCCAGTTGATTTAAGAGGCCTTGCTTCACCAATTATCTTGTGCAGGACTCTGTTGGGCAGTTACCTTGTGCCACAGTGCTTTGACAAGATTTTTACCATAGCATCAGCATTTCCACGGCCCCCAAAAGAGAGAGGGGAGAAGGGGGAAAGGGGAAAAGAGTAGCAGGAAAGACAAGAATTCATCCTCTTTCAAAGTATGATCTTATTTGTGTTGAAGATGTTTTCTTTTTTGAACTTCTGAAAATTTTGAAAAATGCCCTGCCAGTTCCAGTGCAAATACACTATCCCCATATTGCATGTTTGAAAGAATGGGCTATGCCCAGAAGAAAATTACAACAGCCCTGAAGGGTAGTCCACTCTTAATATTGCAGATTAGCAGTGGGGCTGAGGCTGGTTTGAATTTCTAGCCCCAAATCCACCAAACAAAACACCTGTCAGGTTGCAGCAAAGGTCAGTCTCTTTAAAATGCAGCCTCAGGCCCTTCCAGCTTGAATCCAATGCTCGAATGCATGCAGAAGCCTTGTGTGCCACTGACTTGCATGAAGACATGTTTCACTTTTAAATGTTTCAAAACTCCAGTTAATTAAACTTTGTTCACACACAGGTCATGTCTTTGCTGCTATCTTTGGCTCTTAGCAGACCGGCTGGTGCTAAAATCTTGGAGTTTGCTGTCAAATTCTATTAGTACTGACCATTTCTGACCATTCTCGTTCAATTTGATGGAAAAGAAATTGTTTTTGCAAAGCAATTCAAAGGAGAACATTTGAGAGAAATTCTCATGGGTAGGGTTTGAGGTTCTTGTGCTTACTTTACTTATGAGGTGATCAAGGAACATGTGTGTGTCCTGTATTTCACTGTTTACTCATCTCTCCTGCAGCCTGTAGCTTCCTTGTCTTCCCACATTTCAATTAAAGTCCAGTGGAACATATTATGAGTTAAATCTTCCCACAGGTTTTTGTTCAAATCAGGAAGTGCACACCAACTTATTTATTTATTTACTGCATTTCTATACCATCCAATAGCCAAAGCTCTCTAGGCGGTTCACAAAAATGGAGAGATGCATAACAGAAAGATAAAACACACAGAGTATCCTTGCAGTGATTAGTTAAGCTCAAAAAATACCATCAAAATAATTTAAAAACAAATTATGAAATATCCTGAAATTGTGGCAGAAAAAAATGGGGAAGAAAACTCTCAGGAAATTGGAGGCCAGATTTTGGCATAGTATTACCTGTTCCCTGGAGCTGGACAACCCTGCCTCTTGCACCTGGTACAGAGCTTTCAGGAAGTAGCAGTATTGTAAACATCTGCATTAGAGACAACATGCATTCACAATCACACATCAGAAATGTAATGTTTAGAAGACGCTAGGGAAAGTTTTGAACCCTGACGAATGACAACTAGAGCATAGTCAAAATTTCTCAGAATACATTTTTTTTCTTAGAAAAAAGTTCGTAGAATGTTCTCCAAAATTTCCTCACCATTATTTTTGGGGTGGCTGCCTTCCATTTACTGCCACCCTACAAAGCTCTGGTATGATATTAGGTATGAGCATTGTGAAGGATGCAAAATGGGGGCTAGGCTGCCAATAGTTGCTGCTATTGTAATTGTAGTGGCAGAGCAACCTCCCGCAAAACCTTTTGAAAAAAATCTGTGCAACAACCTCTGCCATCAGTGAACCCTACCTGTCAGGCACTGTTGTAGAACTTCTCCTGGAGAAACTTGGTGAAATTTCTTTGCCCCCAAATATGGTGGAGACTTTCGAGAGGCCATTTTCTGCACAGCAGTAGTAGGCAAGGTGTCCAGTTGTGTGAGGTTTTCCCAAGAATGAGGTGCCAATTCCATGGGAAAGACCCATACGGCTTACTTCAGCCCATGTGGTTCGATCATCTAAACCAGCCTTCCCAAACCTGGTGCCCTTCACACGTGTCGGACTGCAACAATGCTGGCTAGGAATTATGGGAGCTGCTGCAGTCGGACACATCTGGAGGGCGCCAAGTTAAGGAAAATTGATAGAAACATTCTCCCAGCTGTTCAGGAGCTGCTCATAGATAAGGGTGTTGTACACAGCTTGGGTAACATCAAATGTGACGATCCTCTCCTCTCTCTCTTTTTTTTTTACTCTGGTTCTGGAAGAAGGAAGCTAAACAGCTTGCATCCTGCCACTTAACTCCTATTTATTTATTTATTTATTTCATTTGTATACCGCCCCATAGCCGAAGCTAAAAAAAAACTTGCGTTCCAGCTACCTTTTACCTAGTCCAACCTCTATTGCTTTGTAAAGGTCAGGCACAAACATTCCAACAGTAAATGTGGACTCGTAGTCACCTGAAAAACAGTTGAGCCAGGGAAGAAAAAAGCTGTATTGAAAATGTGATTAACTAGAACTAAAAGCCGACTCAGCACTTTATTAGTGGATATGCCGGTGGAGTTTGCTAATGGTGTGTTTCAGTGCCCTTGATTAAACTGTGTTTGTAAGGCAAAGACAGCTGCAAATTCTTTTATATTTAGTTCTCTTTTATTTTGGTTCTTTTTCTACATGCAAATGAAATTATTCACTCTGCTGATTTTGCTTAGCAGACAGCATTTCTTCCACTGAGTAAAAGGAAAAGTTTTTTCTTCCTGTACTGGCCAATGCGAAGTGCCGTTTCCACTAAAATGTAAAACATTTCTGCTGCTGCTGTCTTTCATTACTTTGGAAGACAAGGCAGGCCTGTCTCACTGCTAACTACATTGGAATTTTGCTGCAGTTAATTTTTTTTTATCCAAGATAGGGACAGTAAAATTTGTATCTGAGATGGAGATTTCATGTTGTGGGCCCTAGTACAAATGTGAGAGTTAATAAAAGGAAACCATGGGTAGTATCCTTGGGAGGGGCCATAGCTCAGTGTGATAGAACACATGCTTTGCATGAAGAAATTGCCAGGTTTGATCCCCGGCTTCTCCAGATGGGGAGAGGAAAGAATCCTGCCTGAAACCATGGAAAGCCTCTGATGCCAATCAGTGGGCCTGTTCAGACGATACTTCAGGCTCTGTGGTTAGTGAAACTGTGATTCCCTGGGGTTAGCACTAACTACAAGCCATGCTGTTGCACACAATACTTTAAGCTATGGTTAGAGCTGCTAACCTTCTGCAGATGGTCCAACTGTGGTTAGTGAGTGAGCAGGGTTTAGCAAAACGCATCGCACAACACACCTTAAGCCCTGTTTCTTGACCAAAAGTCTTAACCAGCCGGGTTTAAGGTGTCTTCTGAACAGGCCCAGCGTCGACAATACTGGGTTAGACGGCCAATGGTCTGACTCAGTATAAGAGAGCTTCCTTTGTTATTCCCATGTAGAATAGACCCTTTGAAAGAAACGGAATTTAAGTTACAGTAGTTCTCATTCATTTCAACGGTTCTACCCTACATAGGACTAACATTGGATTCCACCTCATGTCCTTGCTTAAAGCTTTAGAGTAGGGGTGCAGAAACACAGGCCAGTGGTCTGAATCCAACCCTTCAAGGTTCACAAAACGGTCATGCCCCTTTCTCAATTGATTTACCGGCTGTTGTGCAGTCCCGACCTAAAAGGTTGAAATGCCTCGCCTAAGGCTAGATTACTGGCAGTAAAAGCTTTAGGCTAAACCATACTGCTCTTTTCAGCCACACCCACCACTGGAATGTGGTCCCCAAGAGCCTTCAGGCTGAAAGACATTGAACACCTGTGCTCTAGGGCCAAATCCTAACCATGCCTATTTGCTTTGGAATTAGCCACATTTAACGCAATCAAACTTACTAGGATTCTGCTGCTTATGCATTGTCAATTCATTTTTTAAAAAAGAAAGAAAAAAGACAATGCCATTGAGCCTCAAATATTTTTGAGGGAATCCACAAAACATCTCAAATAATCAGTGTTATGATGCCAGTTCCCATTGGTTAGGCTGACCATATGAAAAGGAGGACAGGGCTCATGTAGCTTTAACAGTTGTAGAGAAAAGGGAATTTCAGCCAGTGTCATTTGTATGCAATTAGTTCCTGGTGAAATTCCCTCTACCTCACAACAGTTAAAGTTGCAGGGGCCCTGCCTTCTTTTGTATAAGGTCACTCTAGTATAGTGCCTGCAACTTTAACTGTTGTGATTAAGAGGGAATTTCAACAGGAGCTAATTGCATACAAATGACACTGGCTGAAATTTCCTTTTCTCTACAACTGTTAAAGTTACATGAGCCCTGTCCTCCTTTTCATATGGTCAGCCTATTTAAACACACTAACCATTTGCTGCAAAATAGTTAGCAGCCTAACCATGGCTTAGTGTGTCATCTGAACAGGCTCACAGTGGCCAACCAGCTGTCGACCAGGGACCCACAAGCAACTGGTGTATATAAGCTTATTGCCTTGGATACTGGAAGTAGCCCATAGCCATCAGGACTAGTAGCCATTGATTGCCTTCTCCTCCAGGAATTTATCCAAGCCCTTTTTAAAGCCATTTAAAGGTGGCCATTACTATATCTTGTAGTAGCAAATTCCATAGTTTAATTATGCGCTGTGTGAAGAAATACTTCCTTTTATGTGTCCTGAACCTCCCACCAATCAGCTTTATGGAATGACCCTGGGTTCTAGTATTAAGAGAGAAGGAAAAAAATATCTCCCTATCCACATATCCCCCACCATGCATAATTTTAGTATACCTCTATCATGTCTCCCCTTAGCCTCCTTTTTTCATGCTAAACAATCTCAGCTGTTGTGACCTTCCCACATAGGGGAGGGTATGTTTCCTGGGTATTGTTGCTGTGCTGGTAGCAAATATTGTTAATGAAGATATCTTTTTTTGAATTGACTCATCTGTGGAAATTCAAAACTAGCAACTTTCCCATGTTTTGGAGAGCTTTTTGTAAAGTAAACTACTAATTCTGTTATTAATAAATTAATAATTTGTATTTTATCTCTTTTGCCTGCAGAAGAATATGCATTTCCTCCAACAAAACTTTGTTACAACAGGGGTGGGCAACTTGTGACCCTCTAGACATTTTGGCCTACAACCCCCGACATTACTCACTATAAACTATGCTGGCTTGGGCTGATGGGACTTGCAGGCCAAACATCTCATGGGCCACAAGTTACCTACCCATGAATTACAAGCTATCATCTTATCCTAAACTTAGCTGGTTTTATATTGCCTTTTTAAACTTTTAATGTTTTAAATTTATCTTATACTTGTTGTATTTTATGGTTTTAAGAGAGACTCAGCTAATGGGCAGTATAAAAAATGTAACAAATAAATAAATACACCTACTCTGGTCAAATACATCTGTCTGTTCTGCTTCTACAACCTGTAGCTAGCACACTTTAACTTTTTGTTTAAAAACGCAACAGCCCTATTTGACAGTAATTGATTCCCAGGAGAATGCATCTTCAAGCCAACTTGAGGTAATGTCATCTTTTAAAAGGATGGTGTGATGTCAACTAATTTTACAAGTCAAAGCTGTGTTGCAATAGTGATTTCATACTGGCTTGCAAAGCTGTTTTTCATCACTGCAACATTACAGCATTTCTGATTAAAATCATGCCTTCTGTAACAATGCGGATTGTTCCAGTTGACTGGAGATGGGTAGTTGTGCAAGAAAGACAAGTACATTTTGGCCTACAGAGCCATTTTACTTAATACTATCCAGCATCCATGACGTATTGTATTGAAGGTTTTAACAATGGCATTTCTCTAGGGACAACTGATTTGGTTACATTTGCATACTGCAAAACTATGCAGTTGTCTAAAAGAGCGATAGCAGTAGCAAATCAATGTTCCTGGGTAGCATCCAAGGGGACCTACTGGGCTCCTGATTTCGTTGTGCAAGAGGAACCCACAGGGTTTAGCTCTTCATAAAGCAAGCCTCAAACAAAATGGACAGAAATTCAAGTTGTTTTTTTAATTGGGACAGGTTGGAGGAGTTATGTCATGCAAGCTCCATTGACCAGCTCATTTTCGGTTCATATACGAAGTGATGAATCCCCATTGCACAAGCGGTGGGTCCTGCTGGCATGTGGGCAGCATTGGATACTGCCCATTGTATTCATCTATTTCCACAGAAGATTTAATTCGGGTGCAATCCTATCCATGTTTAGGCAGGGAAAAAGTCATTTAGTTCCCAGGATTCCTCAGCTACCTGGGAATTGAAGGACTTCTTTCTGTCTATACATGAATAGGATTGTGTCCTTAGCTACACAATTAACTTAGTGCTTTTCCCCAGAAGAGTTTTTGTATAGAAAGACGTATCTATAAACGATAACGAATGATTTAGAAGACAACTGTGGCTGCTTTTTTTGTTTTTGTAGTCAGGAGAAATGAGCTTATGCTGAAAGGAGGCGAGGCATGAGGCACTTTCACAATGGAACATCAAAACATTGCCATACGCTCTTTCCACTCATTATTTACATTTCCTTTGCCATGACCAAAGATGACGCTGCTGCAGCAGCAGCCTTCCCTTTTAACAATGCAGCTGTTCCTGTGACTTGATCCTGCAGTAGGTTCATCATGCAGTGCTTATAGCAGACCCTTGTTGCTGTGGAACAATAATCAAGTCACAAATTCAGTTTTGACTTTCGTAGGCTGACCATATGGAAAGTTGGACAGGGCTCATATAACTTTAACAGTTGTAGAGCAAAGGGAATTTCAGCCAGTGTCATTTGTATGCAATTAGTCCCTGGTGAAATTCCCTCTTCATCACAACAGTTAAAGTTGCAGGCACTATACTAGAGTGACCATATACAAAAGAAGGCAGGGCCCCTGCAACTTTAACAGTTGTGATGAAGAGGGAATTTCACCAGGAACTAATTGCATACAAACGACACTGGCTGAAATTCCCTTTTCTCTACAACTGTTAAAGTTACAGGAGCCCTGTCCTCCTTTTCATATGGTCAGCCTAGACTTTCGGAACCCAAACAGCGGGTAACTGTGCCATAATGATAAGGCAGGATTCCTGGCTTACTGTGAATGAGCAGTATGTGCTGGCAAACACAGTCTGTTTGTATGTGCTTCACTCCTCCCTTCATGTGAGCAGGTAAAATTAACCAGAAAGTGATTACTTATCATGACAGCTGAACCCAAGATCCTGGCTTGCCTCTCCCAAACAACCTAACACTCTTGAGTAGTGGTCATCAACCACACAAATCTGTTTTGAGCCCCCTTCCACTTTTAAAAAAGAAATCAATACGATTTAAGGTTAAACTTAATGAATTTTCATCATGCACAGCTGTTCTTCCTGTAAACAACAGCTGATGGGGCAGGGGCTGAGCAGGATCAGGACCTTGGCATTCCACTTTCCCTCCACTGCAGTCCTGATGGGAATCAACTGCTATTTGCAATGGAGGAAAGCTTCCATTTGCAGGACCAAACCATGCAACAGATGTCTTGTCTAGTTGGGCTAGGGTGACCATATGGAATAGAGGACAGGTTTCCTGTATCTTTAACAATTCTATTGAAAAGGGAATTTCAGCAGGTGCCATTTGTATGCATGCAGCACCTGGTGAAATTCCTTCTTCACCACAACAGTTAAAGCTGCAGGATCCCTGTCCTCTTTTGTATATGGTCACTCTAGTATAGCCCCTGCAGCTTTAACTGTTGTGATGAAGAGGGCATATCAGCAGATGCTTCATGTATAAAAGATACCTGCTAAAATTCCCCTTTCTATACAACTGTTAAAAGATACAGGAGCCCTGTCTTCATTTCCATATGGTCACACTAAGTTTGGCCCTTAGATGGTTTTGCTTTCTGGGCAGCTCAAAGCATTTTTGTATTGAGTCAAAATACACAGCTTAATATCATAAATGTTTATTACTTAGACAGACAAACCAGCATGAATAAAAAAAGCCTTTTTACATGTTTGCTTCTGAATTGAAACCTTACAAGCCAGGTTTCTGCCTATCTGAGGAAGAACTCAAATAACTGCTACAATAGTTGAATATATTGAAGGTTGGACAACTACTTCAGCTGCCTCTAGAATATCAGTAACTGTGGCAAAATTGGCAAATACAGTATAGCACTGGTTTTGCCAGTTTTTATCAGTATAGCTTACACTGGGTAGTCTTTAACCTTTTTCCTAGCACAACTAAGTGAAAACAATTGCTTCATTTCCTGCAAGGTCGAGGCCAGCCAAAATGAAATTAGTTAAAATATATTTAAAAAGAGAATTTTTCCTATCCCCTGCAATACAAATGACCAATTCAGCTCTTCCTGTTGAGCTGGAATGGACTCTGGAAACTGGCAGGCACATTCAAAAGTAGAGTTGGAAAGGGGAAAGGAAAATAAAAAGGGCCTTTTTGCTGACTCTTGATTCATTCACTTAAATCCTTCTGCTTGGTTGAGCATCAAGATATGCAGCTCTGAGTCTCCTAAAAGGGAGACACACAGACACACACAGCTCAGAGTTTTAGGGGAATAATTGGCCAGTACTTGGGCTGCTTTTTATCACAGTTCCTATCAAAGCCGAGCTGCATGGTGGTCTCCATAGCTTGGATTTTGTTGGCACTCGCACCGTAGAGTTTCTTCATTTCAGCCATTCTCCGCTCGCCAGGCTTCTCAGATGGGGGCTGTGCTGATCGGCCTGTTGATTGGTGAAGGTCATGGTCAGCTTCAATGTACATGCCCTGGTGCTCTGCGTCAAGCTGTTGCTGTTTTCCTAAGCAAAATACAATATATGAGTTGTTTTTCAGTTAGGCCAGCCACATATATGGATTTAAAAATGGACATATATATACGTGCCATACCCCACACATTCAACCATTCTCATTTAATGTGACAGAAAACAACTTGCTTTCAAAAAGAAATTCAAAGGAGAAGAACACTTCAGAAAAATTCTCATGGGATGTATTCAGGATTGTTGTGCTTAACTTACTTATGAGGTGGCCAAGCAATGTGTGCAAGAGCCCTGTCTTTCATAGTTTATTCATCTCTCCTGTAAGCCTCCTTGGCTTCCCGCATTTCAATTAAAGTTCAGGGGAAGACATTATGAGGTAATTCCTCCCCATAGGGCTTTTTCAGATCAGGATGTGCAGGCTGCAGAGCAATGAACAGATGCTTAACAGAAAGACTGCCACCTTGCAGTGATTAGATAAGCTCAAAAACATCATCAAAATAAATCAAAAATAAATTATGAAATGTCCTGAGAATGTGGCAGAAAAATGGAACCATCTTTAAATGGGGGAATAAAAGTTTCAGGAAATTGGAGGGCAGAGTTTGGCACAGCATTAGCTCAACCTCTTCCCTGGAGCTGGACACAACACTACCCTCCTCACGGCTGCCTTGTGGGGGATGCAAAATGTGGGGCTGGCTGCCAACACCATTGATGCTGTTGCCACTGGCAGTGGCAGTGCAAAACAAAACAAAAAGTAGGGAAAACGAAAGAAGCGGTGCTACAACTCCTACCAATGGTGAGCCCTACCTGTGAGAACCTGTGAGAAACTCTTCACCCTGGTAAAATTTATCTGGCCACAAACAGGGTGGAGAGTTTTGAGAGACCTTTTGGGCGCAGCTCTAGTAGGCAAGATGTCCAGCTGTATGAGGCTTTCCCAAAGAATGAGGTGCCAAATCCATGGAAAAGACCCATGCAACTTACCCCAGCTCCTGAGAAATTCGGCAAAATTGTCCTCCCATTTTCTCTGCCCACCAACAGGGTGGAGAATTTTGAGAACCCATTTGTGTATATACCTTTGTGTATATAAAGGTCTAGAATATGCCTATAAAATAAAGGCTATTCAAAAGCAACTTCAGCCTTGCAAGGGTTCTGGATCTTGTGTTACAACAAGCCTGAAGCATACTGATATATACGGACTCATTTTACATCCATCTTACAACAGATGCACTAGGCACAGTTCAAAGTGTTGGTGATGATCTTTAAGCCCAAAATGGCTTGGCTCAGCTCCAGGATATCTCAGAGATGGCCTTCTTCCATAACAGTCAGCCTGCCCACATAACATCTGCTGGAAAGGCTCTGCTTCGTGTCTGGACTGTGGTCGAGGCACAGCTGGTTGGGACACGGAGATGGCAATTTCTGTGGTCTAGATTTTGGACTTCTTTACCTTAGGAAGGTCTGTCTGTCTCCATCTCTGCTGCTTTTCACTTTCTGGCTAAGACTTTTTAAAAAATCTGGCAGACATTTGAGCTTCTTTTGTGGCTGCCCCTCTGGTTTTAGTTTGATTATATCTGCCCCACCTGTTTCTGCTTCTAAAAAAGCCCTCCCTGGATCCCCTGGACCTTAATAACTACAGGCCAGTATCAAATCTTCCGTTTTTGGGCAAGGTGATCGAGAGAGCGGTTGCCTTTCAACTCCAGGCAGTCTTGGATGACACTGATTTTCTAGACCCATTTCAAACCGGCTTCAGAGCAGGATACGGAGTTGAGACCGCTTTGGTCGCCTTAGTAGATGATCTACGCCTTAGTATCGACAGGGGGAGTGTGTCCCTGCTGGTACTCCTGGACCTCTCAGCGGCTTTCGATACCATCGACCATGGTATCCTTCTGGAGCGCCTGGGGGAATTGGGAATCGGGGGCACTGTGCTTCAGTGGTTCCGATCCTATCTCTTGGGCAGGCTCCAGATGGTGATGCTTGGGGATAGCTGCTCTTCAAAAAAGGAGCTATGTGGTGTACCGCAAGGTGCCATCCTTTCCCCAATGCTGTTTAACATTTACATGAAACCGCTGGGTGAGATCATCCGGAGGCATGGGGCGGGGTGCTATTAATATGCTGATGACACCCAAATATATTTCTCTATGCCTTCAACAACATTATCAGCTAAGGATAGTGTGTCTCCTCTGAACGAATGCTTGGAGGCGGTAATGGGCTGGATGAGGAAAAACAAACTGAAGCTGAATCCAGACAAGACGGAGGTGCTTGCTGTCAAAGGCTCCAACCTGGGTTTGGAGGTGTGTCAACCAGTTCTGGATGGGGTTACACCCCCCCTGAAAGACTGTGTTCGCAGCTTGGGGGTACTCCTGGATCCGTCGCTCCAGATGACAGCTCAGATTGATGCAACGGCCAGGATTGCCTACTATCAGCTTCGGCTGATACGCCAGCTGCGCCCCTTCCTAGAGTTGGAAGACCTAAAGACGGTAGTGCACGCGCTGGTAACTTCGAGGCTCGACTTCTGCAATGCGCTGTACATAGGGCTACCTTTGTGCCTAGTCCGGAAACTTCAACTTGTTCAAAATATGGCAGCCAGGTTTGTCACCGGTACACCTAGGGGTGACCACATTACACCAGTTTTAAAATCACTTCACTGGCTGCCGGTCAGTTTCCGGGCGAAGTATAAAGTGTTGGTTATTACCTTTAAAGCCCTACATGGTTTGGGCCCAGGCTACCTACTGGATCGCCTTCTCCTGTACAATCCGCCCCGCACTCTTAGGTCCTCTGGGAAGAACGTACTCAAGCCAGCCAGAACTAGGCTGGCGAGTGTTACCCAGAGGACCTTCTCTTCTATGGCTCCCAGACTATGGAATGGTCTGCCGGAGGAGGTTAGACAAACTGACAGTCTTCACGAATTCAAGAGAGTCGTGAAGACTGTTCTTTTCCGGCAGGCCTATCCGGATGAATTTTAAATGTTTTAATGATGTGTTTCTCTTGTTTTAATTTTTTAACTTTGTTATGCTTGTATGTGTATTGTGTTCCCCGCCTCGATCCGTAGGGAGAGGCAGGTTATAAATAAATAATAATAATTATTATTATTATTATTGATCATTTAGTTTTGGTAGGATGTTATTATTTTTTTAAAAATTGTAAGCCGCCCTGAACACTACAAATGCAGTGGAAGGGTGGGATATAAATATGTTTAATCAATTTAAACAATAGCTCTTGTGTAAATTACGCAGGGGTGTGGTGAGGAATATAACAAAAGGAATTGAAGGGAGGATGTAAAGATGCATTCCTACTGTAAATGCTTAAGAAAGAAGTGAGAACAAATGATTAAAGCAGATTTTGCATTGGAAACCAGACATATCATATAGGCACGAAAGCTAAATTAAACTTAGTCTCGTACCATAAAATGGAAGAGGCCTAAATTGTTTTGCAGCTGTGGTGATGAAATGATAAAACAGGACAATGTAACTTTACCCGAACGTCTGCCAATGAAAACTGCTGACATTTTCCAGGGGAAGCGAAAGGACAAGCCTCAGCCTGCCACGCATGCCCAAGCTAAGCGCATCTTGTGAAACACAGCTGTTAGCATTGTGTTTACAGATCCCTGCCAAATTTACACAACACTGAATGCTCGCATACACACTTATTATTTTTCCTATTAAACACCATCCAAAGCAACAGCAGCAGCAGTAGCCTCAGCGTCGTCGTGGTGATATAGCGTTAAATGCTACTGACTAGCATTCAGGCGGATATACGCAGGCTCCTCACTGCTTGAATGACTTTAATTTCTGGTTAACACCGATAAATGTTGAGCTTTGCGCACTCGTGGAATTAGGTTGCGGCCAAATCTTATCTGCCAGTTTAAAAAAGTGAATCATTTGGATCCACATGTCAGTCTCATTCTGCACCCCCAGTTGAATGCTAACTTTTAAAAAAGGATGACATTTAGAAGAAGACTACTATGATTACAAAAGTTGTCACACTGGAAGACCCAGGAGAGAAAAAAACCCAGACAAGCCAAGAATTTTTCTGACTTAACTTTTAAAGATTATATACACATTTTAAGAGCCCGTCTTACGCTACTATGCATACATCACTTACAACTTACATGCTTTTCTTATTTACTGGCTCATGATATTTTTCCAAATGTGTGTCTTCGCAGGAAACATCGACATGTGTTAATCTCCCTAAGCAACAGCTGTGTGTGCCTAAAGTCACATCGGAAACAACCTATCTTTGTTCTTGCTTACCATATCCAACAGTGTATGGGGAAGATTATTATCATTCATGTGTGGAGTCTTTAATTTTATTTATTTTATTTAGATTTATTTTTACCCTGCTGTTCCGCCCGGAAGCTCTTCGAATGGCTAACAATAGACCACAAAGTACAAAAAACAGGCATAAGTCAGAGCAGCTTCCAGAATATACTAGCGACAGCTAAGTCAACACACAATCTAAAAGTAACACATATAACAGGCTTGGGCACATGAAAAAAGTCTTCACCTGGTGCAGGCTCAAGCAAAGCCTCCTTGGGGACAGAAGTCCAAAGTCAGAGTGCCACAACTGAGCAGGCCTTATCCTGGGATATCATCTGTCTCAACTCCAAAGGTGGAAGTGGTTACAAGAGGGCATTGAAGAAGAATTTCTTTATGGTAGGCATGGGGAACTTCCATTCTGTGTGCCAGTTTCTTTCCCAGGCCACAGCCCTCTCCCCGGGAAGGGAAACCCTTTTCTTTCCAATCAGCAACTAATCAGAAATAAAAGCTTTCCCCTGCTGAGTGCTTAAAAAAGTCTCCCTTTTTCAGAGCTCAGCAGGGAAAAGTTCTCATGTCCGATCAGCAGCTGATCAGAGATAAAAGCTTTTCCCAGCTAGGTAAACCAGGGGGAAGCTGCTGAGCGATTCAGTCCTGCTTTCTTCTGGGTAGACATAAAATTGGAAAGAACATTTTGGCTCCACTCACTTTGCCTTTGGCTCTTCCCACAGATGAAATGCATCTCCTGAAGCCCTTTCCCATATTGGAATCCGGCCCTTGCAGTGAAAGAGATTCCCCGCCACTGCTTTAAGGCGTTGAGACAACCCCCCATGTATTCAAGGAATAAGTGATGGGAGTAATGTGCACATTGATGTATGTGTGTAGCAATCGTCAACACAAGAGGTTTTGCTCTAATCAGGAACCACTCCTCATGTGGAGGATCTCGATATAGATCCTCTGTGTGCCAAATGGCCACTGAACGTGTGAGGAGGGATTTGTCTGAGGCTCCCAATTTCAGAGGTTTATGCAGGAGAAGGCAGACCTACGACCGATCTACACCAAGAAGGATACAACACTTTGAAAACGTTTTGAAAACTGTCTATGGAGTGTGTCCTGGGCCCCAACAGTTGTCACTACTGTTATAAACCGTTTTAAACCGTTTTAAAGCAGTAGTGTAGATCCTGCCTTAGAAGTCATAGGCCATTTAGGTAGGCTGACCATATGAAAAGGAGGACAGGGCTCTTGTAACTTTAACAGTTGTAGAGAAAAGGGAATTTCAGCCAGTGTCACTTGTATGTAATTAGTTCCTGGTGAAATTCCCTTTTCATCACAACAGTTAAAGGTGCATGCACTATACTAGAGTGACCATATACAAAAGAAGGCAGGGCCCCTGCAACTTTAACTGTTGTGATGAAGAGGGAATTTCACCAGGAACTAATTGCATACAAATGACACTGGCTGAAATCCCCTTTTCTTTACAACTGTTAAAGTTACAGGAGCCTCCTTTTCATATGGTCAGCCTAATTTAGGATAATAAATAAATAAATCCAGTACTTTGAATTGTGCCCAGAAAGAGACCAGGAGCCAACCCAGCTTTTGTTTTTGTTTCTATTTTAAAAAGGTTCCATTTGCCTAATACCACTTAGCACTCTAGCTGCTGTATTCTGCACAACTAAAAATTCTCAGCAATTTTCAAGACAGCATTAGCAAGGAATAACTAAACTCAGCATGCTTACTGCAAGTTTTGAAACAGGGGCAGGCAACTTGTAGTCCAAAACATCTGGAGGGCAACAACTCCCATGATCCCTCGCCACTGGCTACACTGGCTAGGGCTGATGGGAGTTGTAGGCCAAAACATCGGGTGGGGGCACAGGTTACCCATCCCTGTTTTTAAAGAACAAATAGCCTAGCCATGTATACAAGGCTGAATTTTATTAAGGTTTCTCAATGCATTCCTATGTTCTGCAAATAAAACTGAGGAGGGGAACAGACTACAATGTATCCAAGTACACAAATATTGCTCCCCACTGCGATGTGCCAAAGAAAAGGCCGGGGAGTAAAACGTGGATAAGAATATTCCTACTTTTCAAAACTACAGAAGATTCCATACCAGGGGAAGCAACCTGGTACCGTCCAGCTGTTTTAGACTTCCAACTCCCATCATCCCCAGCCAGCATGGTCAATGACCAGGCATGCTGAGAGTTTGGGCAAAGACATCTAGAAGGCACTAGTATGGGAGGCGGGGGAAGCTGTTTCAGAGTGGTCAACAGCTTTACATACATAGGCAACTTCCAACACCACCCGAGTAGATCTCTTGCACAATGGGATGCCCCCTTCCTCTCCTCCCATCTGCATCCCCTGTGTGCCCCTAAATCTGCTCTGGAAGGTCCCCCCACCCACAGGAGCAGATTTGGGAAAGACATGGGGGGTGCACAAGGGAATCCATTCTACTGCAGTGTCCGTTTTGCTGTTAGATGGACGCAATTGGAGACAACCCCAAATCTTGTAATTCTGATAACACTCCTGTAAGATAATACTAACCAATTATCCCCATACTGCAGATGGAGGCATCAAGGCAGAGTGTATGGTTTGAGTAAGATCATCTAGCGAGTTTATGGCAGTTGAGAGATTTCAGTCAGGCAGTTCCTAATTTGTAGTTCAGTCTTACAGCCATCACACTTACCTTCCAACAGAATTTCAGAAAGTGGTCATAGGTAAGCCACTGATACAGTACCCCTAATAGGTACTGCCTGGCTTACCACTCCTGTATTCACAGAATGCATAGGTAGTAGCAGGTAGATCCAAACACGGTTCCATTTAGAGTGACTCTGTGCAATTCCAGTTAGCGCACACCCTCACTCTTGGGACTCATCCAGATGCACACCACTGAAATCATCTGTTGACTGCATGCCAAAGTGAAGAATCTTGTCATATCTGCTTTGAAACACCTAAAGTATATTTTATGGCTGGAAAAACACACACCCTCTTGTGTGTGTGTGTAGTAGCTCACTGACAATCTGTCTGGCTCACAAAACAGATTATACCTAATTCATGGAAAAGAGATATTTAAACAGTACAATCTGAAATTTAATTTTTGGGATTCATGTCTTTTTCTGGGTAGCAATGCTTGCAGACAAAGTCTCATTTCCCCATTAAATTTGCCATAATTGAATCAGCATAAACCAGTAGGATTACTGCTGGAGATGGTGGTGGAAGAGTGGTGGATGAAGAACCTTCAGATTTTCAATCCCCAGCCTGACAATCCACTTTTCTTACTTTGTCAGGTTTTTAACACAAACATCCATAGCCAGAAAAGGATTCCCTTCCTAATAGTTCTTGGTATAATGTGCTTAAATGATTTTTGGATGGCTGAATGCTTTTTTGTGCCAGGCCAAGTTCACAGTCTAGACAACTCAAGAGGTAAAAACACACAGTATGTGTAAAGTAAAGGCACAAGCCTTTAACAGCTTATGGCTGCCATGGTTTTTATTTATACTTATTTATTTTATCTATTTCTTACATCGTTTACTTTTGCTTTAACTGTTATTATTTAAGAACATAAGAGCCATGCTGGACCAGACCAAGGGTTCATCTACTAGAGTGTTCTGTTCACACAGTGGCCAACCAGCTGTCCATGGGAAACCCACAAGCAGGACTCGAGTGCAACAGCACCCTCCCCCATGTTTCCCAGCAGTTGGTTGTAGTGTTTTATATTTTAGCAATGTTTGATATCTGACTTGAGGGCTCTAAGAAGGGTGAAACCTTTTATATGGAAGTGTGTGTATCCTGTACTTTAAAAGAAATAAATTAGAATTCCGTAACAGGAACACTCAAATTACAATAGGAGCCAATGGGACATTTCTTAAAAACCATTTCTGTGTGCCATATGATTGGCAAGGGATTCATGGCTGGGGAAAGTTGAAATCTCCTCTGTCTACACACTGCAGTTCCCATCTGGACTGGGTTCCCACCCTTGCTTCTGAGTGAGCAAAAAACACATAGGAAGCTGCATGCTGTGCATTTAAGGTTCTGTGTAGTTGCACCACAAGAAAAGCTTGAATCCATATGGTTTCTGCAACTTATGGAAATTTGTGTATTTCCTTGGGTTAATTATGCTAAGTTAAGGAATGCATTTTCCAAAAAATGCTGTTACTTCCAGTATACCCTGGATAAAAAGAATTCAAATATTCTGAAATTCCCACTGACAACAGTGAGAGGACTCACGCATTCAATAATATTCATTTGCACTTGTTTCTTTTCGTTGAAGAAAAGGTTTAAAATAAAAATAGATACTGAGATATGCCATTTTTTCTAGTCAACAGATATGAAAATAACTATGTAGCCATGAAGCGACACCAATGTTAGAGTCTTGAAAATCATAAAGTATACAATGACTTCATGGACGGCCAGCGCTACAAAGCAAACAAACTAATGTTCTGCCAATGCACATAAAATGAATCAACAAATTGGAAAGCAGGATTCATTGGTTTAACATTGTTAAATCTAAAGGATTATTTAGTCTCGCTTATGGCAGATCATTGGCAACATAGGAATTGGCGCAAAGGATAACTTCGAAGCATGTAATTTCTATCCAAGATTCCTGAATGCTGAAACACTAGCAGCAAAGGCTCTGTCTTTAAAGAGCTCCATCCCTATCTAATTATGAATTATGGAACCATTTTGTTTCCAGAAAGCATGATGTAAATGAGACATCAGTTTTAGCAGGGACAGGTGAGAGGATCTTCTCAGGGGCTATCCCCAACCTTTGGAACCCCCTTCAAATACGTAAGTAAGCACTGTCTACAAACTTGAAACAAATACACCACCCAGGTCTTATTAGACTTCAGTCTCTGTAAATCCTGGTCCAGAATTTAAATAAAACTTATCATTCCATCTCAGTGGTAGGGCCCTTTAGGAGGTGAAGACTCCTAAGCCCTTGCAGGTGTTCTCTTGCATCATGTGTAGAGCTAAAGTGGGAACGAAAGCCAGTGTGGTGTAGTGGCTAGAGTGTTGGAGTGGGAGTTGGGAGATCTGGGTTCTAGTCCCCACTTGGCCATGGAAGCTGATTGGGTGATTTGGGGCCAGTCACAGACTCTTAGCCCAACTTATCTCACAGGGTTGTTATTGTGAGGATAAAAATGGAGAGGAGGATGAGGATTATGTATGCTGCTTTGGATTCCTTCGAGGAAAAAAAAGGCAGACTATAAACGTAATAAATAAATGTAATAAATAAATAAAATAATGTGGGCACCTGACAACCTTTGTGCATTTAGTGCGACTGTCTGCATAGGGGCTTGTAAGTGCATTTGACCAAACATACTTATACAGCTCCTGCGATCAGGAACCCCAATAAGGGTAGATTCATGATTGTGGGAGTTATGTAAGCGTGTTCAACTAGACTTGCTTACGAGGATTCTGAGGTAGCCAGGTGTGGGGATATTTGGGGATGGTGCATGGTGCTTGCACATGGCCTGCCCCCGGTTTGACTGTAACCATGTTTGCAGGCAAATGCCTGCATAGCCCTTTAGTCAACGCTTCATAGCAGGGGTAGGCAATATGGTGCCTTTGGCACTAATGTGCCCCAGACACCTTGGTGCTCACCGAGGCATCCTATTCCTTCCAGTTTTTATTTTAAAATGTTTTTATATTTTCTCACTGGCTGCTGGGATTGCTTCTAATTGAAATGTGAGCCTTTGGCTGCTGCCATTTTAACTCCCCATGAATGCCTATGGTCCTTTGTGGCTAGCCATGCCCATCCATGACAACCATTTTAAGGCTGCGCCCAGGACAGTTTCTCAAAATTTCCAAATATGCCCATGGGCTCAAAAGATTGCCTCCCCTGCTTCATAATGCTCCAAGAAAAGATAGCCCTTCAGAAAACCTTTATAGAGTTCCACGAATATGCATCTAGAAACTATAGAACTTAAGGATGCACTTCTTAAAGATGTTGTTGACATTTTTTTAAAAGTAGCAATGAAGGAATTCAATAAAAGGCTGATCCCCCACCCTCCCAAAAAAAAACATACGGGCTGAACACTGAAAAGAGTTGGACTTTTAAGTTAGTGAATTCGCACACGGTGTTTCTAGTTCTCCAAATCATGGTTTATGGAAGGGCTATGCAAATGGCCCGCTGGCACACATTGTGCAGGTCGGCAACCCCTCTCTTTCTCGGCAACATGCTAGCACTACCCATTCCCGTTCACCATGCTTTGCATTTATGCTGGACACTGTAGGGGGGAGCTTTTGTTCTTGGCCTGTATAAAAAAGGGGGCCCTTGGGGAGGTTTGAATTGTTCACCTTTGGTTTTAGAGGCTTAAGAACATACCTTGGGGTTCTACATTCCATCCTCCCACTGTGTGCTGTGATTCAATTAGTTACTTCTCTTTATCCATTACATCAGAGCTGGCAAACTATGGTTTGTTGTTGTCCTCAAAACAAAATGGCAACCCATAGTTTGATTAGATTTCTTTAAGGTGGATTCCTGCATTGAGCAGGGGGTTGGACTCAATGGCCTTATAGGCCCCTTCCAACTCTACTATTCTATGATTAGGCTGACCATATGAAAAGGAGGACAGGGCTCATGTAACTTTAACAGTTGTAGAGAAAAGGGAATTTCAGCCGGCATCATTCTTGGTGGTTTATCCTGTGATATAGATCTAGATATAATCCCTTGCTGTTGTTTTTATAAGCAGTCAAGAAGCTCCCTAGAGCTACCTGCTAGAGCCTTTTGCCAACAGGTTGCAGTCCTGAACCATGCTCTGCAACACACACATCCAAGTATTAGGAGTACCCGATCTGTGTAAGGTGGAAACATGCACAAGTGTGTTGACCCCAAGAGTTCTTGTTCAGAAGGTGCTCATAAGAGGGAGAGTGCCTATGTCTATGTGGGTGCAAGACCTAGCCATCTTGCCAAGCAAAGGAAAGCATAAAATAGAATACCTCCCAATGAGAATGATATTAGCTAAGGATTCGATTGGCAACTCAGACCTCACTATCTAGATGGGGACAGATAGAAGCCCAGAGAGATGCACCATGACATGTTAAAGGGCCTGGTGTGTACTTCAGGCCGTAAGAAGTGCCCTGCTCAACTAGATCAAAAGGACCATACAGTCCAGCATCCTGTACTCCACAGGGGCCAACCAGGGGCCTCCAGGAAACGCACAAGCAGGGCTTGAAGGTTGTTGCACCTGGCATTTGCCATACTCACTCTGAGTATGGCTCAGTTATCGATAGACCATTTCCCCAATAAAATCCCCACTTAAAGTCATCTAAACTAGTGACAATTGGCACATGTTGGGGCAGCAAGTTCCAAAAATTAAGCTTGCACTATTCTATTTGTCCCAAGTCCGGTGCCAGTCAGTCTCACTGGGTAGTTCTATTAGAAGGAGATACTCTTCTCTATCCACTTATTCTATCCCAAGCATAATAATTCCCTATCATATTCCTGCCTTACTTATATTTTTCCCTTTCAAACACTTTAGCTTTCCTTTAACAGACGGTGTCCTGACCCCCTTTTGGTTGTTCTTTTCTGAACCCACAACGGTCAAGGTGTTTCCTCTAGAAGGTACATTGTCCCTGTTTGCCTCCACAAGAGGTATAAGTATTATCTGTATTACCCCAATTCACTGGGAGTTGTCTGTTCAGAGTCAGGGAAGTCACTAACACAAGCCTTCTCCAACCTGTTGCCCTCCAGATCTTTTGGATTACAACTCCCACCATCCCTGACCACCAGCCATGATGTCTGAGGCCAACGGGAGTTGTAGTTTAAAACATCTGGAGGGCACAAGGTTGGTAAAGGCTGCACTAGGTACATAATCAGTGTACTTTAATAAACTATAGGTATCACTATGAATTGTGCAACATCTACAGGACAGGTACATTCCAGCTATTCCATAATATCAGACAATGATCAAAATCTACTTCAAAATTGGTGCAGGATCAGGCATGGGATGTTGCTTCTAGAAAGGATAAAGTCTACCGTAATAAGTTTACAGGCAGATCAGCTGACTCTGGACTGTCTCTCCTCCTCCCCTAAAACTCCAATCTGTCTCAGCCAACAGGGCTGTCACCAAAGAAAGCCAGCAACTACGTTTAACAAAGGATTATACTTAACACATCTTGGCATGATTTCACTCATACCATCTCCACACATTCTATTACCAAAGCACATCAGTGTATTAAAAGAAAGTGATTAAAACCAGAAACTATTAAAATATCTGCATTTCCATTGGGTTGATAATAATCCTTGTCTACACTGTAAATTATAATTGAATTAATAAATTATCACTGCAATTCTAAATACATTTACAAGGAAGTAACCAATTTCAATGGAGTATATCTGAACATAAATATGACTGATGGACACCAATTCAATATAAAACCAGATACTGATGTTAAAATATTTCCTTGTAATCTTCCAGAGGTTAACACACTTATAATAAAAAAATTCTTGCCCACTCTATTGAGAAGCTAGGTTTAACCAAGTAAAATTGGGTGAATATAATGACCAACACACACTTTATTTTTGGGATAAAAGGTTCAAAGTGTTCAACACACTATGTGATTGTCAAGTTAACTTCTTAAAAAAATACAAGTGTGTTACTGCCAGGAATAGCACCTCCAGCTGTCTAGCAGTTGTCTGAGTAACTATTAGTACACACACAAAAGAGAAAATAAGTTCTACTGATCGGGATAAAGCTGGTCTCAGAAAGTTTTTTTAAAAAAATTAAAATTGTTTCCATGCTTCTTGGCAACACAGCAGGCTGTCCTGTCTATCAGTTTTGCAAAGGGGCCCCTTGAGAGGGTGCAATTAAAATGTACAATTCTGTGCAGTGAAATTCTACATCCCTTCTTACCACTTTCTTCTAGTTGCCCTTCATATTTCCTTTTCGTCCCCAGATTATTCTTATCTGGTAAACTATGTGAAGCTTTAGATACTTTTCAGAATACACACACACACATGAATTAAAATGTCCAGGTTAAATAAAATGCACCTTCACTCAACATGGTTATTTCAGGCAGGGCTGGAGCCTTCCACTCATCCACAGAGCATTTGACCAGTATGAGGAAGAGCCTGGACTCAGAGACTTGCTTTGGCTGGAAATTGGTTTAATCTCCTACTGCCCTTAATCTTCCTTTTGCCTCAACCCAAGAGGCAACCTTCAAAACTGAGCTATGAATCAGCAAGTCCCTGATTTGAAACTTACTTTGCCATGTACTCATCAGGAGGCCTTAGACAAAGTCTCCCCACATCCTCCTGCAATGTGTAAATAACAATGATGACTTACCTTATGGGGAGTTCTAGCTATGAGGAGAGCTTGAAAGAACTGGGCATGTTTAGCCTGGAGAAGAGAAGACTGAGGGGAGACATGATAGCACTCTTCAAGTACCTGAAAGGCTGTCACACAGAGGAGGGCCAGGATCTCTTCTCGATCACTCCAGGTGCAGGACACAGAATCATGGGCTCAAATTATAGGAAGCCAGATTCTGGCTGGAAATTAGGAAAAACTTCCTGACTGTTCGCGCACTATGACAATGCAACCAATTACCTAGAGAGGTCATGGGCTCTCCCACACTAGAGGCATTCAAGATGCAGATGGACAGCCATCTGTCAGGTATGCTTAGAGGTGGATCCCTGCATTGAGCAGAGGGTTGGACTCAATGGCCTTATAGGCCCCTTCCAACTGTACTATTCTATGGTTCTATTTTAACAAGATAATAGTTGTGTTCACACATTGTTCTAAGCCAGGGGTAGACAACATGGTGCCTCTGGGCAGCAATGTACCCCGGGCCCCTTTCTTGGCACTTGCCAAGGGGCCCTCTCCCTCCCACTCCTTTAAAATAATTAACACTCCTTCTTACTAGGGATTGCTGTGAAATATGTTTCTATGGGTGCTGAAAACTGGGGGTTCAAAAGAGATATTTAGGGTGCTGGAGCTCAGATCCCACCTTTGCCGTTTTGGGCAGGTTAACTGTCTTTTGTTATGCCTTTCATGGCAGCCAGGACAGTTTACCAAATTGCCAAAGGTGCTCATGACCACAAAAGATTGCTTGCCCTTGCCCTAAGTCAAGAGTTAGTATGGACAAACTGCATGTCCATGGGCAAAAACAAAAATTACTGTAGGGAGGCATCTAAGATCAGGAATGCCCCCCTGCACCTACTCTAGACTAAAAATAAAAAGTAGTCAAAGCTGCTACATACATAACGAAAGTAATGTCTGTTTTGGCCTTCCCATTCACATGGTCCCTATCTGCTCCTCCTGTATGGCAGAGGAGGAGTTCGGAAGTTTGAATTTCACTGCCACGCAACTGAGGTTCAACGTTTTGATTGGAATGAATTACGGTGAGTTTGAACCAACCAGTGTCAAAATTCATGTTATGAAGCTGGCTTGTTGGAAATTAAGCATGGTTAGTGTTCACCACAGTTTTGCTGCACCAGACAATTCAACCAACTGAGGAAAGTAAAAGCAACAGCTTCTCCTCCTGGCCTGAGGTCATTGTGGCTTATGCACATAGCACTAAACTATGGTTTAGCAGGATGTGTGAATGCGGCCAACATTTATTTATTTATTACATTTATATATCACCCCATAGCTGAAGCTCTCTGGGCGGTTTACAAAAATGAAGTACTCTGAACATTTAGAGCAGTGGTCAACACTGTTGCTCCGCTTACGTTATGTACATACTACTACAAGTACCCTCTAGCAATATGCAAACAGTGTAAGCATGATGGGCTTTCTAGGGAAACCCACTGCATCAGCTCATACTATTGATATACTGCTTGAGGTAGCTTATGCTAGTGGTACGTCAATAGCATAAGCGGAGCAGCATTGTTGGATACTACCCTTAGTGCTATAGAGCTTACTTGGTAACTTAAATGGGTAGGTATATAACCTGAGTACATATGCACACACACTAATTAAAAAGTGAGGCCAAACGGTAAAGCAGTGCAAATGATAACAGAGGATCTGTCAAGCACTACGTAGAGCTCAAATAAATACAGAATCCAATAAGATGAACGCAAGAGTCAATCAATGTGGATGAGACCCGATGCTCCACTAGCAGTCTAGCCCTAGCAAGACTAATGATGTAGCGTACACAAACCCATAAAGAAAAAGAATTAGGGCCAAATACATCAGTGTGTCTTTGCATTTAACACACAGCTTAAAAAAATGCAAATAGCACCAGCTGGTGGGAGGGCTGATCATTGTTAGATCTGCAGCAAGTATGGAGGGGGAATTTTGACCCTTTCCTCCTCCTGCTGCAGTCCTGAGGCAACACCCCCCCCCCCCCCTGAAGTAGCTATTTGCTGTGGAAAGAAATTCCCAATTAACTCTTACTTTCTGTAGTGAGGTAAGCACTGACAAGATTTGTCGAGATGGAATTCCAGTGTCAATTTACTAATGAATTCCAATCCGGCAGCGTCACATCCCCCCACCCCACCCCACCCCACCCCACCCCTTTTGCTGAACTATGGCAATGTTGAAGGTATAAGACAGCTTGCCAAAAACATCTCCAATCGTCAATATGGATCTAGAAACAACAGGCTTCTTGATAGAGGTGCAAACCCCACGGCCAACTCTGTTCCCATATCTACTCAGGGAACATGTCCATGGGACCAATGACCTTTTACGATATATTTTTATGATATTGTGAGATTACACTTTTAAATTTTAGAGATCAAAGAGGAGCTTTTTTAAACATCCATATGCAGTTCTATAGATCTTAAGCACTTCAGTTGAAATGTACTTGAAGGATCTTTTCATAAATAAATACATATGTAAAATGGAATTGGTCAGAGTTGCTGAAAACTGCCTGGGAAAAACAAAAGATGAGAGTTCCCATCAAGAAGCACAACTGTTTCAACCTATGCAATACAATTATATAGCAACATTTTCTAACAGCCAGCTGTGGGGCTAACCAGCTGTGGCATGAAGAGCAAATTATTCTGACATTTTTATCACTGAGTGGACAGTCTCACTGGTACTTTCCCAAGTAATACTAATGTGCTTTCACATGACTGATGGATGACTGGTCTCCAGCCATATTCCATCACAAAAGCTCCCCCAAGGGACTACCCTCTCCCTCAGTTCCCTTCATCCAGATGTGCATCTTGGTCCTGCTTGTAAGTATAGACAGGGAATTGTTATTAAGTAACAGGCAGGCTGACAAGATTCAATGTTGTGTCATGAAACACAACAGGGTCCTGGGTGAATAAAAGAAACATTAACCTAAACTTCCCACTGGAGCCTGTCAGTGGAAAAAATGTAAACATTTAATGCCTATTTCTTTAAACTTCAATAAGAGGTCTTAAAGACTATTCTCACATTCTGTTTTGCTTTTATTGTTTTGTAGATAGTAGCCATGACTTAGAACAACACGATGTGACAGGTCACTGTCCACACAACTGCCATATTTATATATAAAATGGTGTGTGTGTGGATATTCTACTCTTAACTCAAAAAGAAGTGTATGGGGAACAGAGCAAAGACCACACTTCTGTGCTGTGCTGACCTCTGTTCCCTTAGAAGGCTTGTGAAATTCCATGACATCACAGAAGCTCAACCACTAATTTAACCACTACCACCAAATCCTTTAGTTCCTTACGATACAGAAGACTCTGCAAATAGTTTCATTTATAATTCCAGCGTCTCTTGCTAGTGTATAAACACAGGAATGATTCTGTAAAAGCAGAATGCCTGAATTTATTCTCAGAAATTATAGAAACACTTGTCCTGAAATAAAAGGCTATGGGGGAGGGGAGCTAATACAGTCATCTCAGACAATTTTCTGGCGAGCTTATTAGTCTCAGTCAATTAAAACGGTACCAAGTACTGGTATGCCCAGATGACGTAAGAATCAAGGAAATTATTGATTCCAGATTTTTTCTGTAACATCTTCCAGATTTTTTCTGTAACATCTTCCATCTTTCCCCTACAAAATATTTATACCAGGCAATAATGCGCAGTTTTGCTTGTGCATCTGGAATAACACAAACAAAACTCATCTGCAACCTCTTTCAGAGTTGGGAGCTGAGGATAAGTTTTGCTTCAACTCTGCAAGGCATTTAAACACATGCCTAATTCTAAGCATTTAGGAAAAAAGGCAAGAACTGCTGGCCTCCTGATTCGATTCAGCTTGTTGGCAGGGAGCTACATGGCCCTTCACTTGCCAACTAAAAGGCAACAGAAGTGTCCCCATCTCAGAACTAGTTGAGACCTCAGAAGAAGAAGAGGACTCTTCCTACGAGGTTCAGATAGGTTCATCATCCTGTCATCTACCACTAGAGGGTTCAGGGGAATGGATACATCATGGCCAGTACCACTCCCTTCTCTGGCTCCTCCAGTCTCTTCCCCAGGAACAGTGAGAACTGAAAGTGCAGTAGCCGTCTGCCAGCACAAGGCCTCCTATCCCTGAGCCCTAGTCATGAAGAGGAAGCTTGATTCTTCACATGCTCCAGATCAGGAACTTCATGATATGTGAGCCATTGCTGAAGTAACATATTACTCACAGTGCTCCTCTAAGACTCCTTTGTTGGGCAGCTCTGCTGCTAATTGGAAGACCTTGATCCCTGTGAAAGCTAAACCACACAACAGCAGGAATGGGACCCCCCTCCCAAAACACTTCTTGAAATGGCAGCCACTTCCTATGCCGTTGCAGATCCAGCAGTGGCATAGGGATCAAAGTGATCCTTCGTATTATAGCCATGACAAGGAGTGGTCCCAATGTGGAAAGCACAATCTGTAAACTAGCCCTTAAACATTTGGTTCAAACTATAAGAGATTGCAGAAAGAACAGGTGTTTCCCTCCTTTCAAGTGTGTATATGGATCCCCACTTCTGCAAACTGAATATGGAGTTAAATCCCTCAGATGTTTGTGGAAAGGCAGATCTGAATCATCTGGAATACATTTAAGCAGCATTTCCTAATAAATATCAAACTACAACCTTTGCCAGAATTAGATAAACATAGTGGTACCTATACTTGGTGTTATTTAATACAATACAAAACTGAACACAAATCTTAGTTTAAGATTGTTTTCTTGGTTATCTTTCCACACCTTATAAAAAAAAATCAGGGTTAACAGGTCCCAGGAAAAACAAGTTGCCTGCTAGCTGGTCATCCTAGTTTGAAAGAAATGTATAATTTTGAAATATTTAACTCCATTCTTAATGAAGGCAAAAAGTGACACCTGATTAGAAAAGAAAGCACAAAATGATCCATACCATGGAATAACAACAAGAAATTGGCTGTCAAATCCTAATGCAAGACCCCAGATGTTTGGTGCAACATCTTTCCTATCTTTCTCTCACAAAGTGAAACCACAGTAAAGTGGGGAGGGGGGCTCGAAAGAAAGTTGGATTTCCTGAGAACAAGCACAGGAAACTGGAAAAGGAATTCAAAGTTACGGGGTGGGGGCTTCTGACAAGACATTGCAGAGGGAAGGAATGAGTTTTCCTGAGGGTGCTCCTAGCAGTAATATCACCTGCTCCTTTTGCCAACAGCTGTTCTCATAGGCTCCCCTGGAGAAGAATGATGGAAAGGAAGAAAAATTATAGAAGCCATTAAGGGCAGCTGCAGGCACTGGTAGAAAAAATAGATACAAGGCTCAACATGGGATGAATGTTTAGGATGAGAAAGTCCAGAATCAAGAGGAAAACTGTCCTCTGCTCCTCACAAGGAGCCATCAACAACTGCTTTCCCATAATCCCTAGTTTTAGCAGCTGTCCTCAGGTTGTCAGAGGGCCTTTGTATTAAATGACTCTCTTGCCTCAGAAATTTCTCATATCTCATCTCCGTAAAACATAGCCAGTGAAATGTGTTCCTGTCTCTTATTTTAGACGTTTTGATTCGGTAGTCTTAGCCCTATGTAACAGGTAGTATAATTCCATTTCCTTACTCAAAATAACAGACAAACAAAAAACCCACACCAAAATCAAAACAAAAGCATGGTGTATTTCTCTCTATCCATCAGACTTGAAAGGTTTAGTACAATCGTTAACGGATCTGCTAGGAAAGAGCCCAGGGCAAGTTGTTGTTGTTGTTGTTATTATTATTATTATTGTTTTTTTTTTGTTTTTTTTTGCAGATACAGAAATCACCGGGAGAAGCTACGGGTGGAAAGGATGTAAAGGAGATCAGGGTCAAAGGCCTTTGGGCAAGACAAGAGGCCTGTGGAACCAGTACACATTGGAGAAATGGAAAGAAAGTGATTTACAAAATCATCCTAAATTTCCACTCTGTTCTGTCAAACAGAGCACTGAGCACCCTAAGGTGGGGAGGGCTTAATGATTCCCACCAGGGCTAACCAATCAGTCCTCTCTACATCCAGATGGGTTGTGGCGGCTTTGTGATTGTCACAAGGGACAGCCAACCATGAAACTAGAAACAATTAGTTGCTCCTGGACTTGTTTCAGTTGGAAAGTTTTTATGTCTTTCCCAAAAAAGAGAAGATGACTTCATATCTATGAGTGGGCTATCTGTCAAGGTGTGTACATTTGCCTCAGCCTCTCTTTTCCATGTGTTGAGAAAGCAGCATTTCCTATGGCACAACCTTCTTGGCATACCTGAATGTGATAGGTCCTATGCTGTTTCCAAAGAAGGGAGAAAGGGAGATGGTAATGAATCAAGTATAGCATATGTTGCAAATAAAGTTTTATTCCTCACTCCAACCTGTGAGATGTTAATAGGGTTAAGAAATCATAAACAAACAAATTCCAGATTAAGTCCAAAAAGGTTTAGAAAAGATAACAAACAGCAAATTTAATCTGTACAGAGGAAGAAAACAAACCAAGCAGATGTAGCAAAGTGATCTACAAGAAACTGCAAATGTCTCAGACTCTTATAGGGGACAAGTGACTTATTCAACTATCCAAATTTTCTTCTTCCCTGGCTGAAACCCTTGCCTGGGAAGTTTTAGTCTGAATTGTTTTGGAAAAAATGACAGGCAGGAGAAGGTGGGCTCACAGTTTCGTGACTAGGATGGAATCAGATACAGTCCTAACAACTGACTACTTAAAAAATCCTGCAGCTTGTTGTAAGCGATGGCTTCCTCGATTTTCAAGTTTTAAAAGTTAAAAAGGAGGGAAAATGCAAGAAGTTATTTACATGCCAGTTGATTCCCACAGTCTCACCAACAAATGAGCAGTGTTCTCTTCTGTTTCACATTCTATTCTTGCCTTCTTTAATATGAAATCAAACTCTGATAAAGAAGGAAAACCTGAAATGGCTGTGCTGAAATGTAGGCGATCAATAACTAGAGAATTCTGCAGTATTTTATATACTTCCCCAGTTTTAAGATCAACTTCTCAACAAATCTAAGAGGCCTATTCTGCTGTCTCATGTTCTTTACAACCAGCATTTCTGAATAGCTTCACAACAGAATGCTGGATACATCTGACAGGTGCAATAACCCGGAAAAATGACTTCATGCTCTTCATAAATAGCCTCTGGGAAGTCATTTAAACACAACCACAAAACATCTCCTGCAGGTTAGAATTACCAGCTCCACAAGGAACAGTGAGAGAGAGAGATGCCAGTATTAAGAACAATCAAATGATTAAGCTATTAAATAACTTTTGAATGTTGGAAAAAGAAATATCACTGTATGAATACCTTAATGAACGAAAACAAGCACACAGAGGTCTGGGGGGGAAAAAGAATCATTTTGCGCTTTTTAATGGTTATGCTCCTTTCACCTGCGGGTATACGACTCTCTCTATAGCGTAATGATGCAAATAACTTGACATATTATAAAGGCTCAGTGAAGCACTGTTCGCACAGCTAGTTTGGGGGCCATTGAGGAGCTCGGCACATGATGTGAATTTCAAAGAGTTGGAGAGCACTTGAGAAGAATTCAAAGAAAAGAAAAGAAAAGCTGTTTGAGGGGGGAAAGAAAAAGAGTGGGCTCAGTTGAAGGAAAAACACACACACCCATCCTTATTGGAGTGTTAAATCAGACACAGAGCTTCAGGAGTTGCCAGTTTAAAAAATGCATCCTTGTCAACGTTAGAGTCGCAGCAGTGCATGCTGCCAGAAATGAATTTGAAGTGCATAGAAACCCACAGATTGTCAGAGTTTGAAGAGTCTGGTTCCCAGGGTGAGGGCGGAAATTAGGAAGGAAGGAATGAAAAATATTTAAAGCTGATGGCTTTTATTTGCTCCAGCCTAGAGTAAAGATCCAAAGCATATACAGAGAAAAGGATTATATTCAGCCCTACCTCACACCTCACAACTGCTCTGGATTTTTCATGGCATTCCATGGGTAAAGACAGATAATCATGCACCATCACTATTAATCAGTGGATCCACCCAATTCTGATTGGGAATCAATGCAAAGGACATAGACTTGTTTCCTCCAATACTTGCTGGATACTCAACCCAACCTAAACTCCAGATTTGGTCTGGAGAATGACAGTTCCCGAGGCCAGGAGTGGGCAACTTGTTGTTCTCCAGGTATTGTTGGATTGCAACTCCCATCAGTCCTAGCAGCATAGCCAATGGTGAGACATGAGGGGAGTTGCAGTCAACAACATCAGGATGGCTACATGTTGCCCACCCCTGCTTAGGCGTTGCTGCAGAATGATGACAACAACATCTGGGCCAGGGGATAGGCAACTTGTGGCCCTCCAGATGTTTGGGCTTGCATTCCCGATCACTGACTCTGCTGGCTAGGGCTGATGGGAGTTGTAGGTCAAAACATATGGAAGGGCACAAGTTGTCCACCCATGGCCTAGGGGCTTCAGTACATGCCATAGTGCTCAGAAGCTTTCTAGACTGTCACTGCTTCACGCACTGGACTGGGGCAAGGGGGATGATGAGGGGTCTCCAGAATAACATAGCAGGGACTGTATGTGGCAGGGCACCCTTGTCACAAAACACAGATAAGTTATGGTGAGCATGCATGGCACCGCCCCAGACTGCAGTTCCCAGTGTCGCATCCCTAGGGACCCCCTGGGAAGTGGCACCAAGGGAGGTGAGGTGGATGAGCTGGTGGAATGTGTCAGCAGGGACTGGCACACATGATAGACCAATTCTGGACTGAGTTGGACTACAGAAGGTCTGAAGTCCAATGAAAAACTGATTGGGGTTTAAAATTAACCATCTGCACTCCTATTTCAGAATATGCATAATCAGTACCTGCCGCATTCAGCCACTCAATAAGTTAATCAACCACATCATCTCACCAAGTGGTGAGGAGAATTTTTCCATACATCCGCGCCAGACCCCAAGTCTTGGAAGTTGTAAATGTCCCATTATTTGGCAAGAAATTGCAGCCATCTTACTAAGTGGTCACCTGCACCCTGTGGGAGGTTATCAACTGACAAATGGATGTTTTAAGAAGAACACTCCCCCTTTGTTGGGTCCTGCCGTTTGAGCAATGAGGTTCTACAGTTCACAACAGAGATAAGGAGTAAGTCCACTACCCTCACATACACTGACAGCAGTTAGCGAGGGAAGGCTGGATACATCTGTCTTATCCTGTCATCCCTCTCTGAAGGAACTTTCCATTCTCCAATAGCTTTCTTGATAATACTTCAGTGGCCTGGTTCACACAATCAAAACAGACCAAAATAGGCAGGCTGTAGCATGTGCTAGTGCCCGCCAAGTGGGATTTGAATATTCATTGTCTGCCTGTAGCTTGTTGTGCTGTGTAAACCTGGGTGGTAGGAATTGTGTAAGAGTTAAACATCCCTTGCATAAGCCTAGAACATGCCACGGGCTATGTGAGAACTGTTAAACCTTTGCACAACCCCTGCTGCCTGGGTTCGAATAACATGGCAAGCCGTGGATGGGCAGTGAATATTCAAAGACTCTGTTCAGATGACACGCTAAAGCCACGGTGGTTACGCATTTTGAGTTAAACATTATAGCGTTGTATGAACCATTCCTAACCATGGCGGCTATATAACCACAGTTTTAAAAACGCTCACTAACCATTTGTTGCAAAAGGGTTATCAGCCTAACCATGGCTTAGTGTGTCATCTGAACAGGCCCATTATAGCTGTTGGCATGCATTGGCACATACCACATTATCTAAGCCATGGTGGCTTATTGATTGTGCAAACCAGTCCAATGTCTTGGCTTCCCCTTACTCTGTTCGCCATCCTGAGAACTTCAGCTGTTTTAGCCAGTCACTTCCTTAAGGGTTCTACAGACCCCCTCCTCTAAAGCCTAATGCTCCAAAACCCAGACTCATTTCCACAATTGTCTTTACTGTGGTTACAGGTAGTCCTATCTTGCCCCAGCTATGATAATTTGAACTTCCATTTTTGAACCAAGCAGTTTCCCATGACTTTCAAACTTGTGAACACAATGTACCGTATTTTCCGGCGTATAAGACGACTTTTTAACCCTGGAAAATCGTCTCTAAAGTCGGGGGTCGTCTTATACGCCGGGTATAGGACGGAAGGAGGGGGGCTGCAGTAGCCGCCGGTGCCGGACAGGAGCGGGCATCCCGGAAAGGTAAGGAGGGGGCGCGCGGAGGGGGGGCGCACGGAGGGGAGGAGGGGGGCCCTTACCTTTCCAGGACGCCCGCTCCCGTCCGGCGCCGCCGGCGGCTACTGCCAGGGGGCTTCGCGGCCTGCTCTAGAGTAGCGCGCCGGGTGATATCATCACCCGGCGCGCTACTCTAGAGCAGGCCGCAAAGCCCGCTGGCAGTAGCCGCCGGCGCCGGACGGGAGCGGGCGTCCTGGAAAGGTAAGGAGGGGGCACGCGGAGGGGACGGGGGGCGCGCGGAGGGGAGGAGGGGGGCCCTTACCTTTCCGGGCGCCTGCTTGAGAGAGAGAGAAAGGGGTGGGGGAGGACAGGCAGCGGCAGCAAAAGAAGGAGGAGGAGGAGGAGGAGGAGAAGAAGGGGGAACCACGCCGAGCTCGGCTCGGCGCAAGTGAGGAGCCGCCACAGCAGCAGTCGCCGGGAGGGGGACAGAAGCGGGAGCCCAGCGGCGGTGGTGGGGGGCTGAGGGGAACTGGTCAGGCCGGGGGCTGAGGATGCGGCTGAAGCTGGGCTTCCTCTTGCATGCCGTGCTGCTGCTCGGCTCCTTCCTGGGGCTGCTGCTGCTCTGGTCGTTGCTCTCGCCCCGCACAGAGGAGCCCAGCCCAGGGGGACGGATTCGAGTAAGTCGCTGGCTCGGAGCCGCTGGCTGAGGAAGGAAAGGGGGTGCGGGTGCCTCTTTGGGGGGCGGCGGGAGGGGTGTCGGCGCACGGACCAGCTGCCTGCCGGCCCTTGCTCCTGCCTGACACTCAGGCGCCGGGCCGGAGCCCTCTTCTCTCTCTCTCCTCTCTCCTGCCGGGGTCGGGCCGGGAGGGGGCGGTTTCGGAGGCTGCTGCTGCAGTCACTGCCCAGGCTGTGGCCTGTGACGTTGGCGAGGCCTGAGAAAGGGGACATTGGCGGCTTCGGACGGGGTCCGTTGAGAGCCGGGGCACCCCCTTGCCGTGTGGGGTGTGGGGAAGGAGCTGCCTGGCGGTGAGGGGACCGTAAGGCAGCCCTGGTTCCTTCAGGTGCGCTGCCTGCCTCCATGCGACCCCTGACCTATTTGGAAGCAGGACGTGGCCCTTAATAACCCTTAATGATGGGTCGGAAGTGGGAGCAACCATCACCACCGCCGCCCCCCTTGCTGTATTTCCAGCTCTTCCCTTATACTCCACCCTCCTGTAGTAGGGGGTGTTTTAGTTGACGGGGCGGGAGTCGTTTATATATGGCTGGGGAAGATTGTTTCTGGATTGTGCTCTCTTCTCACAGGGATTGAGGTCCACGTATGACACTATGTTATCCGCAAACGCACAAGTCTCTGCGTACATTAATTCAGAATATTTACTATCCAAAAATAATGTACTCCCAATAACTGACAGACGTTAGAACCCCACTTCATGCATTTGCATGCACTGTAAGAAATGGGAAACTTCTCCCTTGAACTCCTGTGATGTGAGCTTGTGAGGCCCCATTTAAATGTGACACCAGGCAGAGAAGATGAGCTTACCCACAGGGCTTTGTACTGGTGTCTCATTTAAACCAGGTCATCACCTGCATGTGTACTCTAAGCACACCAGGAACTGGTAGCCCAGCAGGTGCTGCGTTGGCATGCTGACACTATACATGTTCAGTCCAATGCTCAGTGCTTACTCAAGAGTCTGATGTCGTTCAGTAGGATGTATTTTCTCCAAAGTGTGTAGTGTAGCTGTAGGGACTGGGAGCCTGTTTTAAAGGAAACAGCAGGGTTGTGCAAATCTTCAGAGCTAAGTTTGTCTTGGCTGCCTAGTGTCACATTTAAATTGGTATTGAGTAAAACAGGTTGATGGTGTTAAGTAAGCTTGAGTATGAATTCTTTGATGCCAACAACTCTTTGTTGGGGTTGCCTATTTAATATAGACACTAGTCCTGTGCCTCTGACACAGAAATTCAGTGGGTGATGATGTACAACACTTCTCTTCAAGCCAGAAAAGGCTTTACTGTTACATATGCATGTGTTGGGTTGCTGTTAAAGGCATAGGAGCAGGCCCCTAAAATAGGCAGCAACCCAAGTTTGGGATGTTGTAGATCTCTCCTTATAGCATAAGCATGCATGATACAGTTGAAGGCTTCGCGGCCGGCTCCAGGGTTGGAAGAGGGGTAGTCTTATATGGCGAGTATATCCCAAACGCTATATTTTAACTGGAAAAGTTGGGGGGCGTCTTATACGCCCAGTCGTCTTATACGCCGGAAAATACGGTAGTTTGCTCTAACGGTGGCTAGTTAACAAAGAGCCAACTACATGTTACTCTCATCACATAGTGTGTAGCTGAGGGCTACCTTTTTATTTACTCTAGTATAAATCTGTGTGGCCCCAAATTGGATCAGGACCATCACACAATGGGAAGGGAGGATTAACCCTCCTCCATTTTCCCAACCCCTCCCCCAACACACTAGGGCTTAAAGAAAAAAGCCTCAATTGATGCCAATTTCTATGGGGAAATGGTGATGGGGAAGGTTTAATTCTCCCCATCTACTGAGTAGTGGTCGGATATATTGGAGTCATGCACATTTACACTAGAGTAAAGAAAAATCTAACTCCCAGCTACATGCTGCCCAATTAACATAATGGCTCAGTTTAGACAATACGTTAGTCAACGCAGTGTGAAAACTCCACTCAACGGTTGAGTTTTTAAGGGGTATTCCCTATGCAACATGTTCTAACTTCACCGTTGTGTGATTGTGGGCTACCATGGAGTTAAAATTCATCGCAATGTTTGATTGACAGTTCCTCTGCCCTCTCTCCTCTCCTGGTACTCCCGATGGTATCCTAGCAGCCATTGCCTCAAAAAAAAATCCCAGTGGCTCTTCTAGAGCGGCACTCGCTCCATTCGCCGCTCTTGCCAGGGAACTCTGTAGCCAGTGAGAAAAGTCAACTCAATTCAACGGAAAATTCCATGGAGCCCGCCACACAACAGTTGTGCAGGAATTCTCTTCTGCACAGCGTGGACATTCTGCGTGGAGTGTTTTCCCAAAAAAAAACAAAAAAACAAAACCAAAACACTGTTGCATGGAGTTTTCCCACCAGACAACACATTTCTCAATGGTGGTGCAAAACCCCCACTGTGGAGTTCTAAAACCACCACTGAGAAACATGTTGTCTGAACTGAGCTAATGTGTATTTTGGCTTAAAGTAGGATTATTTAAGAAAGTAGAACCACAGTTCTTGAGGCTGGGTGTAATAGGGAACTGTGCTTAGTTTAAAAGCAAAGGTAGAAGCAGTTGAGAGAGAGGGGCGGGGGGAGTGCATGGGCCTGAGGCTCATGGCAGTGTGTTCTTATAATAAGGAAACATGATTTCCTGATACATCCGAGCCGGGCCGGTGTACTAGTCAAAATTTAGGACTGCTCTGGATTGCCAAGAGCGATGAAGGAAGAGCAGCTGGAGAATCAAGAGACAGGTTGATGTTTGAAAGGGTCAGTCAAACGGGTAAATGGAAAGAAAAATACATGCATATAGTCAAGCGGATGTGGAAGAACACATAGGCATGTATGTATGGGACTTGGCTCCCCATTATGGTCAGTACGACAATAAACCAGCTGGATTCTTGCAATTGCAGATAATTCTATTGTATAATTTAAGGCGGATAATGTGATGATGTCTGGCTTGTTTGTTTGTTGTTGTTTTTTAAAGAAAAGCATACAGTTCCTTCACTATCAGTATGTTCTATGAGGATTTTCTGCAGAGGATAAAAGATGAAATGAAATAATGTGATTCTAGCATTTAGCTTAATCAAATTTTATTCTGAAATCTTGTTTAATTTAAAAACGGTACTCTGTAAAATCAAAAGCTCCCTGTAATTAAACGCAGATTAAGTGCACTATCAGATCTCAGGAGACTGCTTGGGCAGCGTAACTTCCAACTCTGTTATGAATTCAAAAAGATCCCCTTCCCTCTCAGCTTTTATTCTTAATAAGTCACTCTGGCAGCTGGGATTTTTGCTGGGTGAGAAGTGAAGTTATCCTCGAAAACAGACACTACATTTTGTGAATGCCTCAGTATAAAACCCACAGGCAAGAAGTGAGTGCCTTCACACTGTGAACAGCACCAATCAAATAAAAATGATAAAAGCCCTTCCAAATCCAAGACACCTTGACAAAGTGCTACGCAGGGAAGAAGATGCTATTGATTTGCCTAAAGTCTTCTCTCTCAAAAGTAAGAGTCTAATTGTAATTATGAAAAGGGAATGGAAGATGTAACTTCTTACAATGCATTGAACTAGGAGTACCCAGAGGGCAAAGACGTCTTGAAACTTACACTGCAAAAAAGGAAGAGAAAGGCTGCTCCACATTATATGCTACGTCAGGGGTTCCCTACCGACTTTAACCAAGCAGTCAAGAATTTCCTTTTGGCTTCTCCAAGAGTCTGCTAAATTTAATGTCAGAAGTACCAGATCCATTTAAATGAGTGCACTGATGACATTCTAAGTGTATGGATTTCAAAATAAACAGATCAACCGAATCAAGGGTTTTTTTTTGGTAGTGTATCAAAATGTTACCATTGAGAAGAAACTGGAAAAGAAGCAAGATAAACGAACAAACCAACCCCCAACCCCCACCCTAAAAACCAGAGACTTGCAGCAGCAAGTTTACACATCCCATAGTATTAATCTGACTACAGATATTCAGATATAAACCTTTACGTTTGCTTAGGATCGCAAATGAAGAATTCTACTGCCAGACTGAGGGGTTTCTGAGAAGTGGGTGATTTCTTATTGGAAGAATGGCCAAGATGGAATTATTCCCCCAGGAAAGCTCTCTAGGCCAGCTCACTTTTCAAAATTAAAAAGGCTAAATGTCTTACATTGTGAAGATGTAGATGTACACAGTGTCTCAAAGTGAACCGGAACTCCCAGCTCCAAATCTCACCTCACCAGCGAATGCAGCGCCAAACTACCTGTTACTTTTAATAGGTAGCATGCAGCTACGTCAGTGTTTTTTCCTTATTCAAAAGTAAGACATGATCCAATTTGGGATCCCAGCATTTGTCCTTCGCTATGGTTCCAATCAGGCCCAACACCTGCAGTTTGCATAGGGGGGGAAAAATCCCCCATTCACTTCAATGGGGCCTTGGAGAAACTTCTGTTCTCTCAGCCTCACGTATGATGTGGCTGACCTAACAAGGTGTTTGAAATTATTGTGGTACTAACAAGAGTTTAAAACACCTCACATGGGAATAGCTACATGATTTTCCCCCCCCCCCCGTTTTTTAAAAAAACCCTTTGCTGTTTTTGTGCTTTTTGATACCCTTGATGGAAGCACACTATTTCTGTGCACAATTCAAAGTCCTTGTTATGATTCTATAGAGCCCTACACGACTTGGGACCAGGCTATCTGAAACACCACATTCTCCCATATAAGCCTGCCTGGGTTTTAAGAACTTCTGGAGAAGTCCTTCTCCCATTCCCACCACCATCAGAGGACTGTTTTGTGGGCGTACAAGAGGCCGCTCCCAGGCTGTGGAGCTCGTTGGCTGAAATAGGTTTTAACCAGTAGGCACTATTTATTTCTTATTTCTTTTAAAAGCATGTGTTCTAAAATTAATGTGTTTATGTTTTAATTATGCTACATTTCATATGTATTTTATTTTTGTCAACCATCTTCAGCACTATTTTTAGTGGAAAGGCAGGCTATAAATTAAACAATTATAAAAAGAAGGGATAAGCAATATTAAAATAAATGAATACAGAGAATGTGGATAAGGTAGGCACTTACGCAATTCTTCCCTGTGCTTCTCAGTCTGTTCAAAATACTGCCGGAGCTCTTTTGTGATTTCCATATTGCTCAGGTCATACTCAATGTCCCCTTCACCTTCAGATTCGGTGTCTGTTTCAGACTCCCTCTCCGTTGCTCCTCTTCTCCAGGTGTTAGGTAGAACATTCGGAGGCCGGGAATGGTACTGGGCTTTGCTGCTTCGGGTGAAGGCATGATAGGGCCCATCTCTCAAGGGCTTACCTTCATCCCAGTCTGGGTAGCGTCTACTGGCATGATTTTCAGAAGGGGAAAATGATGGATTGTACAAGAACTCCATGGCTTTCCTGTAAGCCATTTTGTGTCGGCACATCCACTCCATGGCTTGATTGTAATGCTTCCAGTATCTTGCATACACTTTCTGTGAATACCATGGTCCTACGTCTTGAGGCACTGAATCTTCCTAAACATGTGGACAATAAACAAAATTCATACATGTAAGAACCCACTCTAAACAGGTTTTTAAAAAGAATTATTATTTACAGAAGGAAATTACCTGCCATGGAAGTTATGTGCTGCACATAACCTGCCATGGAAGTTATATGCAGCAAAAATCAAATAAAAAATCAAATCATCCAGTCCATTCTTGCCATGTATTTAGTAATTTATGTACCTGCAAAATAACCTGTTCCGTATCATGAAAGAAGTCAAATACAGGGGACTCTGCCGGCTTTCCTTACACACCTGGAAAGTGGAAACCTTAGCAGCTCCAAGATGTCAGAGGACCATATTAATTCCTCTCTGCAGAATAACTCACAGACCAATATTAGAGGCAAAAGAAAAAGAATGCTGCCCAAGCTAACTCTTATTAGAGGAAAATGGTAAACTGGAGACATCAGGAGGTTGAGAAAAGAATGGAGGGCAAGAGAAATATATAATGATAAAGCAAGAGTGAGGTCACATTACTATATTGATCTGTTGAGGTGGCCTGGTGGCCTTTAGAGGTGGTCTGGTGGCTCTATCTTTTCTTCAGGGGATTTGTTGGAAGGAAGGGCCAGAGAGATCGAGACATAATAATAATAATAATAATAATAATAATAATAACAACAACAACAACAATTTATTTCTTACCCGCCTCTCCGTCTGGGCTAGGCAACTTTCTGGGCCAGTGTGCACATTTAGAAATTTTAGGAATTGCCTTGGTCACAACCATAAAATGGCTGCCATGGAAGCACAGCGAGTCACAAAGTAACCTGCCCAGAGGCAAGCAAAATTTTCAAGGGGTGGGGCAACTCCTCTATGAGGAAAAGTTACATTTGAGGCATTTTAGCTTAAAAAAAGATGTGTGGAGTTGCATGATAGAATTGTATAAAATTCTGCATGATATGGAGAAAATGGAAAATAGTCCCTCATAATACTTGAACCCCAGGGTCATCCCATGAAGCTGAATGATGAGAGATTCCAGACACAAAAGAAATTGCTTCTTCATACAACACATAATTAAACTATAGGATTCACAATCTGAAGATGTATTCATGGCCGCCAATTTGGCCACCTTTAAAAGGAAATTATAAAATTTTATGAAGTACCAGCTGATATGCCCGGCGTTGCTCGGGTCCATGAATAATGCTCTGGTAACCTCCAAGTTAGATTACTGCAATGCACTCTACGCGGGGCTGCCTTTGAAGGTGGTTCGGAAGCTGCAGCTTGTGCAAAATGCAGCGGCCAGATTGATAACTGGAACCAGTAGGTTCGAACATATAAGACCTACTCTGGCCCACTTGCATTGGCTGCCTGTATGTTTCCGAGCCCGGTTCAAGGTGCTGGTTTTAACCTATAAAGCCTTACACGGCTTGGGACCACAATACCTGATGGAACGCCTTTCCCGACATGAACCTACCAGAAACACTACGTTCAACATCTAAGGCCCTCCTCCGAGTGCCTCCTCCGAGGGAGGCTCGGAGGTCAGCAACAAGAGAGAGGGCCTTCTCTGTGGTGGCTCCCCAATTGTGGAACGACCTCCCCGACGAGGCCCGCCTGGCGTCAACATTGTTATCTTTTCGGCGCCAGGTCAAGACTTTCCTCTTCTCTCAGGCATTTGGCAATATCTGAGGAGCCTGGGTTTGTTTTGTTTTGTTTTTGTAGTTTTTGAAGTGTCGATGTGGTTTTTAAATGTATAGATTGTGTGTATGTTGTATGTTTTTGCTGTTTTAATTTTTGTATATTGTTTTTAATTGTTTTTAATCCTATGTAAACCGCCCAGAGAGCTTCAGCTATGGGGCGGTATACAAATGTAATAAATAAATAAATATAAATAAATATAACATTTATTTGATAAATAATAAATTTCTCTACAACTTATTCATCTTTAGGTTGGTTGGTCTTTTTTAGTTTGGTTGAGTTAGTAAATTGTCTTGTTAGAATCAATGGTAAATTGTGTTAATAAGAACTGTATTTTAAATTAGTGCTTCGTGATAAACCACATTTTTGTTTTACCTGAAATGCCTAAACCTCCCATCATACTTTGGCCGAAGTAGCCATCTAAACTTGAAAAACGATAAAGACACACAACACCCTTTCTACCAGCTAAAAATAATCCAAACCTAAAAATATGTTTTCAAAATATACCCAGCATTGCCCTGATATCCGAATAACATATAGTAGGGAAGCAGATCTCAGTGGACACGGGGAACTGTTGTATGCATGTGCTCTGAAGTTATTATTATAAAAAAAGGAAAGCAGCCAGAACACAAGCCAGTGCTAGGCCTGTGAGTTAACTTTTAAACAAATTAAATTCATTTCTTATTTTTCCTCTCTCACCCTCATGACAACCCTGCATGGTAGGGCAGTCCTAGGCCTGTGAGGTAACTTTAAAACAAATTAAATTAGTTTCTTCCCACCCCTCTCTCACCCTCAACGCATGGCCAGGGCTGCCTTGAAGCTGTCACCATGATTTTCCTTGTCCCCCACAGAAAATAAAAACTACAACTCCTGGCATGCCTTTTGCTGTGGTGCCCGACTTGCCCAATGGGAGTCCTGCTGCTGAAGCTCATGGGAAGTGAAGTTTGGCTGAGCCAGTCCACACTACACTGAGGGAGCTGGCTGGCTGACTCATGGGTAGCTTAGTCGTTGCCGTCGGTAACAAGCCCAGAACTGGGACCTCCTGTCCTTCTGCTCCCGATGGTGCCTAGTAACCTAGTAACCCAGGACACTCTCCCTTCAGGCCCAGGATGGTGAGCTACTTCCAGATGATGGCTGCCAAAGCCTGATCAGTCTTCCCTCCCGCACAAGGCATGTTGGGAGTTGTAGGCGCAGGCCTAGTTCTCTGAATAATGTTAATCTTTGAATACATCTGAGGTGTCATGGGAGAGCGGGCCTTCTTAGTTGTGGCACCCTGCTTAAGGATTTCTTTTTCCAAGACGGGCTGGCCTGGTGACTGCATTAATGGCTTTTAAGTGCCAAGTGGGTTTTTTTTTAAAAAAAAACTATATATATTTTCCAAGGCCTTTTAACTTGATGAGTTTTTTTATGCTGCTGGTCCCCCCCCCCCCCCCCCGTTATTACTAAACCACAACATTCCAAGACAAATGCAAGAATTTCTGGATAAATTTTATGATTTTATGTAAAAGCCTGACTTTACTATTGAAACAGAAGAATGAATGGAGGATTGACTGATACAGCTGAGGCTAGAATGGAATGGGGTGTGTGGGGGGTGAGTGACAGTTGGGGAAAGTCAGTTAGAAGGAGAACAAAGACAGTTAGTGAGAGGTCAGGAAAGCAAGGGCCGAGTTAGGACTGAGAGATAGTGACCTGGTTTGCTAACCCCTACTTTATTTAAAATCAACCATTCTACATACCAGTACTACACCTCCCAGCATGCATTTGGCAGCCCACAGGTGCTGCATCCTCTGAGACATCCTGTTGTTGCAGTTGCTGCTTCTCGATACAGTGTCAAGGAGTAGCATTGCCAAGGAGGGGAGGTAAGCAGCTATCAGTGGATGCACCCAGCTCCGGCCAATCCTCCTGGGACTGCCTTGGCCTGTGTTTCTCACCCACCAAGTGCTCCATCTGGAGCCTGAAGGGCTGGGGCGGGCATTCCTCCCCGCTTACTTCCCCCAGATTCTGAGAAAACAGTGATATCAGGGTGAAGTGCCTTTAAGCATGTTTGGCCCCTCAAAGCCACGCTGTTGTATCTAGTCACGATTTTAAAACCACACAGAGGGCGGGAGGAGGCACCACAAATGGATGCAGCCCATTTATGTTGGTTGTTTCCTTTTATGTGGAGTTGGGTTCACTGCTCGAGACCAACCTTAGGAGTTGATTGTAAAAGACACACAGCAGCCACCCGTCTGTGCTCTCACAATGGCTGCCAAAGGCCAGTACGTCTGGCCTTCTGCCCAAGGCATGCTAGGAGTTCCGCCCAAGGCATGCTGGGAGTTTAAATTCTTTAAAAATACTTAAACCCCCAAAATTCATGTTTTTAGATTTTTCTGGCAAATTGTACAGCCAGACCTATCACTGTATCATCGTGTCAAGTTTCTAATTCGTATGGAAGTACGCAAACATTTCCGGACATATGTGACGCACACATACTTCCCACTTTATAGGTAGCGATAGATACTTGTCATGATGGCTAAATATTACCTACAGTATCTGGGGCAGTATACCAGTTGATGGGGAACACAAGCGGTGCTATGGCATTTGGGCTTCCTATAGGCATCCTGCTGGCTGCTGTAGGAACAGAACACTGGACTGGGTCTGAGCCAGCATGACTCTTCTTCTGTTAAGCGGCCAAGAGAGAAGGCCCTAGATTTTGTTGCAGACATGTTTCTCCATAGCTGGACTTTTTGTGGACTACCATAATCCTATCCTGAGGTACAGACTGTATTTAAGATAAAGAACAGTATCTCCTTTGATATTTTCAGGCTAGGAGAGTATCCACTTACGTAACTAAGACCCCCTCTACAAGAATTCAGTTTGGCGCCTGGTTCTCCAATTATGCGCATCTTCTCGGAAGCGCTTTATGGTAAATGACTGTACGCGGGAGGTAATTGAGTGCACAACTGGTGGCCTTACCGGTTGTTTGAAATGCGCTTTAGAAGTAGTTAATGCAGAGAATCGTTTGTTCACATAGTCAAAATGCGCTTTAATGGCCGGAGCAAAATAAAACTCGCTATTTAACGCGCATTCGATAACGCGCATAATCAGATAGATAACGCGCCTCAACTCCCGATTTGCGCTCCGCTCATGTAGAGGTAAAAATTTTAATGAGACTTGAAAGAGCTTTAAACTTCTCGTGTAGAGGCAGCCTAAGCTATACTTCTCCCCAGCAATCTTCTTATATGTAAGACAAGCTCATTACAACTGACAATTAAATTCAGCATTGATGGACACAAATTGATCTCTTAGATGTGCAAGCTCGTCAAAAAACAAATGGGCTATTTCATAGAAAATGATAGTCGTTAAACAATATTCTGCAAGGAAAAGATTCAATACAAAACCAGAAGATGGAGGATCAAGCAAATAACCTCCCCTGTAACACAGGTGGGGAACCTGCGGCCCTTCAGAAGTTGCTGGTCTCCAAATGTGTCAGTCCCAGCCTCCATGACCAGAGAAGACTGGAGTTGTAGTCTAACATCTGGAGGACAACAGGCTTCCCTCCCCACCCCTGCTTTATAACTACACTCTGTCAATGCAGTTTTACCCAAATACCCTGGCAAAGAAACTTTCTAAGCTTGAACAGATGTTTCAGGTTTATATGCAGGGGATGTTTGGAGGGAATCGGGCTTGCAGGGAATCAGTTCCAATGTGTTTCCACTGAAAACATCCTCAGCCTATCCAGGTTCTGCTATTACACATCTAGACTAGTGTGACAAGCCTCATCTGTATACCATCAGAAGTGCCCCAAAAAATAGAAGAAAAAGGACAGGGTAATCCAACCCCTCTCCTATTCCTCTTTTTAGGGGTGATTTTGCTCCTAGTGATAAATGCAGATTTTAACGTGGTCACAAGTATGGCTTCATTTAAGATTTAAAACCTTTGGGAATCTCAAAGATGAGGCATCTGTCTAAGCCTCCACGTCTAAGCTTATACCTACAGCAGCCGTGACAATAAATTTCATGACACATTTTGTTCCATCACTGGATACTTTGCTGAGCGTTCCATTTTCATAAGCCACAAAATGATGCTCAAATAGCTATATAAAGCATGGCAAGACCGTCCAAAATATTTAAGCTGACAGAAACGTAGCAAGACAGCTCCAATTCATACATTTCTAAGGTCTCTTCACTGGATTACACATATGATGTAATGTAGGACCTGGTAATTCTAAGTGAATGACTGGGTTCAGATGACATGCTGCAGCTCATCATGGGTTATTTAACTCACAATGAGCCACAGTGCCCATGGGCACCAGGGTTCTCATGTCGTGCGAATCCAGCGAGCATGAGTTATGCGAGGGTTAAACAACCCCATCACCCTAGAAGAGACCATGGGTTAAGTGAGGGTTGTTTAACCCTTGCATAACACATACTCACTGGCTTTGCATGACACGACAACCCCCGAGTGGGAGGTTGCACATTCAAAATGGCAGTTACACGCACCCTGCATGCACCTCAATCGTGTTGTGCGAACTGCCCCACTGTCTGATCACAAAGAGGCCCCATCCACACACTTTCTTTCTCCAACTTCCCCCAGAGATGTGAAGGCCTGTGGGCGGGGGGACCTAGAAAGTGTATTGGGGTGGAGGGGAAGAGAACCAGAAGAACCAATATTCCCCCCTGCAAGGGATTTTTTGAATTTTTGGGAAAAAATAGTTTCCCTCCCCGCCACAAATGTTTCCTTTTCTCCTATTTCCCCACCCCCCCCACCCCAAGGCTTCACAGCTCTAGTCCCCGCTTCTTAAAGATAAAGAAATCATATGAACAGGTCTTCTAAATGATTAGCATTTGCATGAAAGCCCCAGATATGCTGCAAAGTCTGTGTGTCTCTCTCTGTGTGTGTCCTATTCCTCCATCATGCACAGCCCCCTGTAATATAAATCAAGAGACTGGCACCCCTTTCCTTATAGGGCACAAAAACCCTAAACATGGTATCTTCTTTTATTTCACTGTTATAGTCAGTTATATAGTTAGGACATTTTAGACTCTCAACCTGTAGTTCCAAGGGCCCCTCTCTCTAGAGGATAACATTCATTTACTTCAACATGTGGTTATCCAAGTCTGCTGAATTTTAGGTTTTTTTCTCACCATCCACTATGGTGAGAAGCACTGCACTCTTATATCAATGTGAAAAAGTTGTCAAGAGAAACTTGATATAATGAAGTAGCTTTCCGTATCTGGGCTTATGAATATACATTTTGGAGGCAAAATAAATAAATAAAAAAATACCAGAATTTGTCAGGTTGACTTCTGCCATGCGAGTATTCCATCCAAAACTATTAAGAATAAATGAATTCCAAAAGCCTAATTGTATTTACACTTCGTCATTCAGTTTTGACAATGAGTCTTAAGAGGTCAGTCTCCTTTTGTTTATGGCTAGTTTCACTTTTTGGTTCCCATGGACTAGAAGGACGCGTTTTTGTGTGTGTCAGACACACTTGAATACAAGTAGAAGTCTCCCCCTCCTCTCTTCTCCCAGCCCATCTCTGAAAAGCTCCGGGGAGGGGGAGGCCCTGACAATGGTTTCAATCTCCATCCCACTGAAGTCAATGGCATCATTCTCATTATTGTATGGCACTGAGCTGCACCCAATAATCTTTTGAAGTCAGCTTTCATGAACAAGAACAAATCGCACCCAATAGTATGCTTATTTTTATATACAACCTTCCCCACCCCCTACAAAGGGCTTTTATATTTTTGTTCCGTTTTTATTCTTTTAATTCTATTTGTTCATTGCTCCGAAATATGTAAATGAATAAATAATAAATAAATATTATGTTTTCGCTATGTACTTGCTTTAGTTTTTTTTTTAAAAAAGCAAGAAACTTAAAAATCTGCAAATCTCAGATAAGGATGCTGAATTCAAGTTTGGATTTGGTAGACTAGCTTCTGGAGGCAAATGATACAGCCACTGCCGACTGTGCCACTCAGAGCAGGTCTAAACTTGTTGATAAGAGTTGTCTTACAGGACTGTACCATCTCAGAATGCACATGGCTCACTGCATTGGAAAGCACTCTCCCAACCCCACATCAAAAGCCCACTCTGACAGTCTTTCCCAACACACTTTCACATGTGTTGGATTTTATCTCCTGCAATGGGAGTTGTAGTCCAGCACATGTGAATGGCACTAGGTTGAGGAAGACTGAGCTAGCTTTACCTACGTAGGCAGCTTCTGACCTGGGAGCCACGGATGCTTTGCAAAGCCAAGTCAAGAGAGATCCTTGTTCCATTTTGAAAAGCCATACTAAAATATTTAATGAGCTTCACTTGGAAGGAGTTTATTAGTTTAACCTACTGATTTTTTTAGGAACCATCGGCAATAGTTTATGCAGTTGTGAGAATGGTCAGTTTCAATCCCCCATCCACCTTTTCAGACAATTCTCAAGTGCAAAATATGATCAGCAGCTGTTCTTTTAAACCAAAATGTTTCTCAAGCGGATCTTGGTGGCGACTTCGCTGAAAAAGCGGAATACAGCTGGCTGATTTGCCTAGCTGTTGTTAATTTAGGAGAGGAACACAAAGGATTGTTTTGAGTAGTCAGAATTGTGATTCTGAAGCTTAGCCAAATACTTCTTTTAGGGAGGGGGAGGGGGAGGGGAGGAGTAGAAGAGGGAGTGACCCTGAGAAACCTCTCTCTTACACAGAATGTTAAGGAGTCTGATAGAATTCAAGCATTTAAAAGATAGAGGATGAAAACTTACAAAGCCTAGTTAAAACCATCGTATCATAAATAGAAGATGATGCATGAGCATATTGGCTTCTACGCTCTACACAGTATGGAGACATTCTATCAAGCAGCAATGGACCTATAAGAGGCCTACAATGCTACTATTTGCTGGCCTCAGTCTACTGGAGAGTCTCATGACTGAAGGGGTGCTTGAATGTCATTGAAGAAGAGTTATTGATACACCTAATTTTTAAATGCTGAGACACCATTTAGCTTACACTCCTATTCCCAACTGCCTCTTTTTTTAGCTGCAACTAGCTAATTTTCTAATTGAAGAAGCCCTTGGAGGATTCCACAGCCTCGGGGCTCCTCCTCCTCTGCCCTACTACTCGTCAGCTCCATGCTGCCTGGGTGGATGACGTATGAGAGAGAGAGAGAGAGAGAGAGAATATACGGCTGGATTTTGATTGAACTGGGTTTGCTTGCATATATGTGACTGTGTGAACTGAACGGTGTGTGTGTATGAAAGAGGGGGAGGGACTGAGGTTGCTCCACCCAACTTGGACTCCAGCCCACCCACCACTGGCATATGACGGCCACCGACACATCTCCCCTAAGGGTGTGGCGGCCCATTTCATGTTCAAAAGCTAACCAGACAAGCAGTTGAATATTACTCCAATTATGGTGGCAGGACATTGTCCTCGAAGGTGGTAAATCCAGCTTAGGGGTTGCAGGGCTGGCTGAGGAGCACTTTCAGCTCTGTCTTCCAACACATTGCTACTGCTCCCCATTCCTCAGACTCTACTGCCTAAGGTAGCTGCCTCACTTTAGCTAATGGTAGGGCCATCCTGGGAAGACAAGATGGTTGATAAATAGATAGGGCTGGGAGGGGCAATCGGAAACCACTGGGAGGTAGATGATGGGAATCTCTTCCATCTTCGTTCCCCTTTTCTCATTGTAGGGGGTTTTGGCAAGGCAGCCATTACATGTAATTCTTGAATTATAATTTAGATACATAAATGCCATTCAAATATCTGTATTTACCAATACAATGTACACCAAATGCCATCAATAAATATAAGGAAAAAACCTTACCATTATCTGTGAGGATGTACACTGATGACCAATACAATCTAAAAGACAAAAGAGGTGAAAATAATCAAAGTTCAACATACAGTTTAATACGTTAACCTGTAGCCCAGCCTTCCTCAACCTGGTAGCCTCCAGATGTAGTGGGCAACACGTCTCAGCATCTCCCAGCTAGCATGAAGGGCACCAGGTTGGGGAAGAGTGCTGTAGTCAGTTACATTTCTGGACTCAATGCAAGGTGCTTGTTTTGACCTTTAGAGGCTGACATGGTCTACACAAAGGCTACTTCAGGGAGCTTCTTGTTCTCTCATATGAACCTTCTAGATCATCAAGTGAGACCCTGTTTGTGCTTCCATTACCATCAGAACTAAGACTGATAACCACCAGCAGCAAAGGCATTTCTTGGGTAGCATCTGTCTTTGGAATCCCTTTCTGGTGTTTTGTAAGGCTGGGAACTAAATTCATGAAATTGATCCAGGAGGAGAAGGCTAACAATGGCTACTAGCCCTGATGGCTATGTCCTACTTCCAGTATCTGAGGCAGTAAGCCTATATGCATAATTTGCTAGGAAACATGGGTGGGATGGTGCTGTTGCATCATGTCCTGCTTTGTTGGTCCCTGGTCAATAGCTATTTGGCCATTGTGTGAACAGAGCGCTGGACTAGATGGACCCTCGGTCTCATTCAGCATGGCTCTTATGTTCAGTAATTTGTGGTTAAATGGTCGTGCGAAACAGCCCCTCCCCAACTTTGTTTCTCCAAATCATATCACCGAGCCTTCAGCAGTTTTACTTGGCAGTGAATCCCACTGAACTCAATGGGTTATACTTCTCTTCAGCATGCAAAGGATCTCATAGTTAATCTCCAATTCCCACCCAGCAGCATTGGATGTCTTTTAAACTTTAGGGTCTACTTTCGAATAAAGCATTATTTGGGCTGTGTGCAAGATGATACACCAAACAGCTGAGTTTGGAATAAGCAAAATGGTTGAGAAATGGTGTTTGTCAATTCAATACAGGCCTAATGTTTTGCAAATAAGTGAGGTGTTTTGCAACACATCTGAAATGCATTTGTTTTATTTCCCTTTACTTACAATAAAACAAACAGAATAGTGGTTGAGGATCTGCATTGGGTTTGTACACAGCATTGCTGACTTTGATGCTCTAATTGTGCATTTTATTATTGTTTGTGAACCTCCTGGAAGAGTTTTCTTGGTCGGAGACAATGGGATGTAAGTTTAAATGCAAAGGAATGTATGAACTGTCTCACAGTGCACTAAGTATAGAGCCAAAGCTCTTGATGGATTGAGGCAACAATTCTCACTGCTGAAAATCCAAAGCGCTTCTGCAGACCAATTTCCCTTGGTCCAGTCTGTCTTATTTAAGACCAGCAGTGCAATTCTATGTTTCCTTGGAAGTAAATGGCATTACCCATTGACTGCAGCATGAGCCACTAATGCTGCCTTATAGGCTCTGTGTCAATACTGTGGTCTGTACACCTACCACACTGCTTTTATTAAACAAATGTTAAGACAGCAGTAGCAGTGAGTAGGTCCCAAAGAAAGACATGCTTCCATTGGCAGGAATCTTTGGGAAACAGGAGTTCAGAAGCTTAGGATTTATGCCACTGCCAAAGGAAAAAAAGAAAAGAAAAGAAGAAGCATGCTATTAAGTCTACATGGGGTTCAACCTGGAACTCCAAGTATCTTCTTCAGCAGAAATTTCTCATCTCTTAGCACAGCGGATCTGAATGAAAGGAGTTCAGTTATATCAGGATGGCCTCCATCTGAAATGCAAATTAGGCGGCACAAAGGCACAGCTAGTACAATTGTACAGCTGGGAGAGAGCTTGATCATTACTCACCAACCCTTCCCCCAAAGGGACATACACCCTGGCCATCGGGCTACTCACATGGGAAAAAATTTGAAATCTCTCAGATCCAAGGATAGTAAGAAGGTGGGATTTCCTGTCATTCTCCTGGACTTTGAGTGGGGGGTGGGGGAATACTCCCTCCCCAAGATACTACTAAGCTGAGGTGATTAACAGAACGCTGCAGCATTTTTAGCCTGCAGATCTATAGTACGCTAAGTCCCAGCTCTATTTTATTCATCTGGTTCTTTTAAGATTTGCCCATTTCTGTCATAGATTATACATGTCCACTGGAATTCTTTAACATAACACATCTGGGTTCTGGCAAGGTCACTGTTAGAAACATAAAGGCCGCTTTCTCACATTCGGAACACAAAGTCTTTTGTATATGCCCTTCCTGTTTCCTGCCTGTAATTAGATTTTTTTTTTTAAAAAAAGATCTACATTAACAGCCTGCCTCAAGTCATCATCTAACAGAATCACTTCTGAAATGCCTCAGTTAGAAGGTCAGTTTGCGACAAGAACAAATCTCTTCTGCTTTTTATTTCATAAGATTTTGACTCAATGTTTCCAAAAGCTACCAGTATTAGGAAATCCATAGGCAAATATCAGCATCCGCCCCAATGTGCATTGACATTGGCAGACTCCATGGTTGTGTGAATTGCCTACATTGTTTGAAGGTGGCCAACATGCAGCAGACTCAAAATATCTCATTTGTTGACAATAAGTGGCTGCAGAATTCATTGTGTTCAGGATCTCTTCACTACAGTTGGATCTACTTGACTTTGACTACATGGTGGCAGCGAAACTGTCGCCTGAATTCATTTAGATCAGCCTTCCCCAAACTGATCCCCCCCCCCCAATGTTTTGGAATTCAACTTCCTTTGGGCCCAGCCAAGCATGGCCAATGGCCAGGAATTGTGGAAGTTGTAGTCAAAAGTATCTGGAGGGTACCCAGTTGGGAAAGGCTCTTCTAAGTGAAAGAATATTTGAGAACATCCAGACATTGACTTGGAAGTCAGTCAGTGAGGGGTGTGCCCTTGCTTCTCCCACCCCAACAACATAATGTATGACATTTATTTATTTTAGATATCTTTATAATGCTTTTTTTAGATTTTAGGAGTTCTAGCTAAGAAAGCAACAATAAAAGTGAAATAGCTAATCAAAACAACAGCAAAAAATAACAAAACCAGACAAACCCACCAGTCAAACATACTAGGACTGCGAGAATAAGACAGTCAGCTGGTGATGGAGAGAAAACAAAGTTGGAGCCAGGCATTCCAAAGTGGGATGCCACTTCAGAGAAGGCCCTATCACAGATCAGCACACACCCCTCTCTTCATATGGCAGAAGGAGCTGCAAAAGGGCCTCCAATGGGGATCTTAACACCCAGGCTGGTTCCTGTGAGAGGAAGTAATCCCCACAGTATCTGCTCCCAAGCTTGTATGGGCTCAAAATCCACACCTTGAATTTGGCCCAGAAATAGATTCTGACTCTGTAATTGAGAAAATGGCTGATTTCGGACGACACATTAGGCAACGGAGGGGGAAATAGTGTACTGACCGTGTGTTAGGTAGGCAGTGCTCCACACATGACATGCTGCAAATCCGGTGCTTGTGCAGCTGAAAGTTCCGGCGGCCACCTTGGTTGCTACGTCTGCTCATTCTCCCTTCCTCACTCCTCCAGCCGGATCCCAGCATGCACCGCGAGTTCTGCTGGCTGTATAGAGCAGCCGGGGGTTTTCGGCTGCTTCAGCCGGCAGAACCCTATTCCCAAACGGAATAGTCCACGGGGGAGGGGGGGTTTCGGACGACACTTTAAACAACGGGGCTTCGGGCTAAACAACGTGCAAGCCCATTGTTTTTCTCTGTTGCTTAATTGGGCGGAATAGCGTACTGTCAGTTGTGTGTGCGTGGTGTGTAACCCTCCACACAACACAATAAGCAACACAACTTACGATTGTCCCCCCCCATTGCCTAATATGTCATCCGAATTCAGCCAGTGTGTAAACAGAGCACTTGCATCATAGGTGATGTTACCTCTGCAGAGGGGAGGTATGCACACCCATCCTCCAACCCACAAAGACTGTTGCCCCCCACACCCCGAAAGTTCTGACCTGGCCCCCATTCTCACAATCTGCCCATCCACTGCTCTATCACCAGAAGTTATCCCCCAAACTATAGCATTCAAATTGTCCCAGGAGTATTTTACAGTCCAGAAGAAGCCAAGAACATATCCAAACATTCCTCAAGAAACCGATGTTAAGGGGACACTGCCCCAGGCACTGCAGCAGTAACCAGTCCTGGTCCTCTCAAGCAGTTTCCTGGAGCATCCATCCCAGATTCAAAGAGACTAAAGAAGAGGTGCAAGACTGTAAGTGCAAGAAGGCCAGAAGCTTTTGCAAGATGGTGGCAAGTTTTGAAGTTGTAGGTGGTTAAAACCCACACTAGCATTCTGCAACCCACATTGCCACAATTCCCACCATCCTCAGCCAGCATGGCCATTGGGCGAGCTGGTTGGGGACAATGGGGTTTGTAGTCTAGCACATTGGAAGGGTGCCAGGTTGGAAAACGCTGACCCACACAAAGCCTTAAGGAAATTGATCGGGCAAGAACAGTTTTAATAAACTCGTGTAACCTGTGGTAAATAGTCTCACCGTTTTACATCCTAAATCCTCCCGCACGCCACCATCTCCTCCATCCCAGCTCCTCGCTCAAATGCAAAACCATAAACATCAACACAGGGGGACCCCACAGGGATTCAGAAGACTGGCAAAAGAAGACATTCTGTGGTTTCACAGGGGGGAAACAGCATATTCCTGAACAGCACAATTGTGGGCCATGCTGCCTTGGTTGTGATTAATGGGGGAGAATTAATGGCAGAAACGGGGTCAGACTGCCCGTCTGCCCAGCGTTCCTGATACAAGAACAAGGGATGCTTGATTTAAGCAAAGAGCAGCAAATTTGGAACAAATTGTAGGAAAACTGTCTGTATAGACTGTACTATTAAACCAAATTTTAGGGGGACTAACAGTTTTAGCTATCAGAAGAATCATTACCATTTAATACACACAAACAGGCAGCCCAATCCATTAATTCACTATCATAAATTCCTGGAAAAACCCGATTCATATTCTAAGCAGTTACTCTAACCCTCGTACCTGAGTAGTCACTGAACATATACTACTGAATGGCATATTTAGCCAGAAATTAAATCTAGAGCAAGGGAGAATCGATAGAAAATATATTCAGTCACATCCAGCATTTCTGCACATGTTAATTCTAAACGTAATCAATTATCACATGCATGCCATGTCCCTAAATGTGCATGAATGAATGGCTGTGAAATTACTGCATTCAATAGCTGCATCACTTAAACATTTCAAATCCTGTGCAGATTTTGTTTCTCATGTTGGGGAAGTTACTCTGTTGATTTCAACAACACTGTGCATCCCAAAGAAAAATCTGGACCAAAATAAGCCAAATTCTACATAAAGCAAAGCTAAATTCTATAACCGAATCACATAGCACAACAGCCCACCATGAGTTATTTAATCCACAGTGAGACTGTGGCATATGAGGGGTGCCCACGGCCACCAATTTGCATATCCAAGCTCTGCTCAGGAACTGTTTGTGTTGTGCGAACCCAGCGAGTGTGGGTTACACGAGGGTTAAACAAGAACAGGACACAGTTTATTAACCCACGCTTGCTAGGTCCTCATGACATGACAACCGAGTGGGGGTTGGATATGCAAAGTGGCACTTGTGGATGCCATGGCTCATCAAGGGTTAAATAACCCACGATGAGCCGCACCATGTCGTGTGAACTATGTCACATTGAAATTTTCGTGTGGAAATTTATTCTTGGGGAGTGCCAAGGAATAATACAAGCCACTAAAACTCTGCCACCAGAAATCTTACTCACTACAATCCTATGCATTTTCACTCAGACATAAATCCAAGGGTGTTCAATTGGGCTTACTCCCTGGTAAGTGCCTTTAGGATTGCAAGCTCAGCCTCACTTCCTAGTGTTTTCTGAGTCTGTGTCAATAAACTTTCCAGCAGGGTGGATTTGATTAAATCAATTTGATTTAAATCATGATTTAAATCACAATTTAAATCATGATTTAAATCACAATTTAAATCACGATTTAAATCACTACTCAGAAAGCCTGGATTTGATCATGTGACCCCCCCCCCCCCCCCCAGTGCACTCTTCCTCGCTATAAACTTAATACATATTGTACACAACTCGGAGTTACCAAAGACTCATTCTTGCTGGCATAATCTTAATATTTACAACCAGATGAAGGTTTCATTTTCATTTTTACAGCTTGCCCCTCCCTCCTCACACTTAGCTTCTTGTGCAGATCTATTCCACCCCCAACAATCTATTCATTGAATTTTTTAAAATTTAGCACTTAAGAGGTAAGGGGTTGATTCTGCGTACATAGATTTGCAAAGGAACAATGGGATTGTGATCTCTGCAGACACAAATTCACAGTTTTGAGAACTGTAAAATGAAGCATCTGTGATAATATCTTCTAGATAAAAAAATTGCCCAATAATCTTGCAGTGGACGGCCCCGGCAGGTAAGAAGCGCGAGGGGGGAGGGCCCCCCACTTACCTGCTGGGGCGGCCGCTTCCCTCCAGTGCTCGAATCTACTGAGGAACAGGCTTCGCGGCCTGTCCCTCAGGAGCGCACCAGGTGATGATGTCATCACCTGGCGCACTACTGAGGGACAGGCCGCGAAGCCTGTTTCTCAGTAGATCAAAGCACCGGATGGAAGCGGCTGCCCGGCAAGTAAGGAGCGTGAGTGAGGGGGGAGGGACAGGGAGGGGGAGTTAGGCCCCCATTCACCCACGCACCGCTATGTTTTCCCCATAGACTTGCATTGGGGGACAGCTTTCTTTCCCCCAATGCAAGCCTATGGGGAAAACACCAAAAATGGCAGCCGATTCGAAAATCTGATGTCTGATTTTCGGATCGGGTCTGATCTGATCCGAGGGAACTCCGATTTTGTCCGAACCGATCCAGGACAACATTGGAGGTCCCGATCCGGGCCCCGATCCGATCCGGGGGGTCCCTGCACATCCCTATTGTCAATAATGCAAACCTAGAAGGGCTACAAGCAGAAAAAACATAAGTGGAGCCATACAGGATCAGACCAAGGGTCCATCTAGTCCTGTATTCTGCTCACACAGTGGCCAACCAGCTGTTGACCAGGAACCCACAAGCAGGACACCAGTGCAACAGCCCCCTCCCACCCATGTTCCCTAGCAACTGGTGTACATAGGCTTAGTGCCTCTGCTACTGGAGAGCACACAGCTATCAGATGCGGTGAATGGCCAGCTTGTCCATGTTCCTCCATAACTGTCATGATGCTAGTTATCTTTGTAACCCGCCTCATTGGATGCCTTTTTGCCTAAAGGGCAGGATATAAAATGCTGTAAATGCACAATAGCTGGCAGGGGCATGCTAGGAGTGTAGGCCCTTTCTCTGTTTTAACATGCATAGGATTGCGCCCTAAATCAATCAATCAATCAATCAATATCATTATCTAGGAAATCAAATTCCTAGGAGATGCAATAGCCAGATAGAGAAGAGAATGTGGGAATTTCCAGAGGGGTAGCCATTAGCCAGTTGCAGCAAAGGCAACAGAGGGGTTGGTGGCACGTGAAAGCCAAGAAATATAGTAATGTATAGATCAGTGACGTCTTCTCTCCTCCTCGTTCTCCCACTCTGTCTCCACCTCCCGTCTCTCTCCCGTCCCCCGTGGTCCTTTTCTTGCCCCCAGAGAGAGCAGCGCGGCCAGGGGGATCTCCCGCTTGCTACCCACTGAAGGACCTGGAAGCGGCTTCCCTGTGTATTTGTTTCCCCGGTGGAAAGACTCACAGACCGGGAGCCAGAAAACACTCCCCCCACGATAGGACAAAAACAAAGGCGCACACATACTTCGGCTGCACGATGCGCAATTGGAACCAACGAACCCCACCGCGCCTGCTCCTCCGTCCTGCAGGCGTTGAAGGGGAAGAGGCGGGGCCCCACGTGCTACCGACGTACAGAAAACCCACATTTCGAAATGATCCTTCTCGCTCTCCCTCCTTCCTTCTCCTGCTTAAACATTTTCTGTTGGGCAATGGCGCCATCTGCTGGACCTGGGTGAGCACCGCAAGCACAGCAATGCGCTCCCAATCCCTTTGGACGAAACCGTGTCTGTTTTGGTTTACCCGCGGTGCTTCCAGACAAGGCTTTTTTTGCGCCATTGCCTTGCCTCACCCACAGATTTTTGACAGCGGCTCCAGGGCCAAATGTACATCATGTGTCATATGGATACGATCCAGTCATGATGATGCTCTATCCCTCTTGCACGTTTATACCTTGCAGTGCACGCAGTGACCTCTGTTGCAGTATTTGAGAGGATACAGAACAAAAAGTGGGAAATAACACTAGAAAAGCAGTAGATGGAATGCGTAATGCCCAACACTTATCAGTGGACTTAATTAATGGAGGCACAGCCATGCCTCCATTGTTAAGGGCCCTCAGTAAAAAATACATTTTGCCATGTTAAAGTGATAATTGGGGGGGGGGGTCATTCTAACAGCCATAAAATCGAAAATTCTTCTCTAACCTTTCTGAAATTTACAGGTGCCAGAAAGAAATATTTGTTTTACATTACCTGAAAATTTCAAGAAGATTGGTGAAAGACTGAGGGAAGGAAAGCAGTTTAAGGTAGAAAAGGAACACAAACCTGTCTCCCTGCTTTTGTCAAATGACTTTGGGTTTGGGAGTTTTGTGCTCACGATTTGCATAATTTCTAGAGCCTTATTAATTAATCCAGTGGTGGGGTCTTCTTCCTCCTTCACTGTAGTTGGTGGAAAGCTTTTCGTTTTTTAAAAAATCTCTTCGGTTGACTTTTAAGGACTATTTTTACTTCTCATTCAAGTCAATGAGGAGGCCATCTTCCCTCATAGCGGGAGGCATGCTCAGTAGCATTGCTTCCCCCCCTCCTGCCTTAGAATGTTGGGGGTGGGTGAGTGAAATGGCCGCTGCCTCTATAACACAGACCTTTTGAGTGAAGAAGAAGAGTTTCTCTTTTCTCTTCTGGAACATGCTTTCCTTTGGCTCTGAGAGCATTTTGGGCTATCTTCATTAGGCCAGTTTGCTCTTTTGCTAGGCTGACCAGATGGCTCGGGATTTCCCGGTCCTACCCGGGAATCCAGGGGCAAACCGGCCCAACCGGGAGGGCGGGGGGGCAAACCGGGGTGGCGGGGGGTCACGCGGCGGTGCAGCAAGCGAGAAGCGGTGGTAGACCCGGCGGCGGTGGTGGCGGAGGAGCCCAGGAAGCGCCCGCCCCAGCAGGTAAGTGCCCCGCGCCTCGCGCTCCTTACCTGTGCAGGCTGCGTCCGCTTCCCTCCAGTGCTCGAATCTACTGAGAAACAGGCTCCGCGGCCTGTCCCTCAGTAGCGCGCCGGGTGATGACGTCATCACCCGGCGCGATACTGAGAGCAGGCCGTGAAGCCTGTTTCTCAGTAGATTCCGAGAGGGAAGCGGACGGGACACCCCAGCAGGTAAGGAGCACGAGGCGGGCGGGTGGCGGGAGCAGCGTGGGGCGAGCGGGGCGTGCGGGTGGCGCGGGCGCGCGGGCGGCGCAGCGCGGACGGCGCAGCGCGGACAGGGAAGGCGGGCGAGCCGCGCGAGGGGGGCGGGCGGGCGGACGGGCACGCGGGGGGGTGGGTTGTTTTAGGTGGGGGGGCGGGGGAACCGGGATTTTGGGTCTCAAAATCTGGTCACCCTATCTTTTGCTCACTGGTGAAGCAGGGTGTGGTTCTTCTGGATCCATGGTAACCTGATCTTCAGATCTCTCCTGGGAATAGGTGGCTATACATCCCTTTCAATCCCCCCTCCCTCACACACAGTGTGCTCCTTCCCTCTTTTCTAAGAGTTTGTCCACACTGCTATAAAGTTGAAAGCTTCAAACACTTCATTTAATTAGTTTGGGCCGGTGTTAAGTTTTAAGTACAATGTTGAAAACTTTGTTGAAAACAATGTTGAAAACCTACAACGTTGGTTTCGGCCTAGTCACCCTGTTTTTTTAATAAGGTTTAGAAACAGTTAAACTGTCGTCTATTTTGCATAGTGTACACATGCATTTTCTTTCTAATCCTTGCAGTCTACACTGGCTCCCTCCTGGATGTGTTTTTGGAGGCAGACAACCTCTTTTTTCTTCCAGCAGGCCTTTGGCAAATAATCTGGACCTCTGTCTATACCTTTGACATTTAAATTGTTATGTATTTTTAATGTTTTTAATGCTTTAATATTGAAAAGTATTTAATTATATTTTTAACTTTTGTATATTGATGTTTATAGGTTTTAGCTGTATGTTTTAGTTTTGTAAGGCTGCCCTGAGGCCCAGTATTGGGCAAAAAAGGCAGGATGCTACTACTACTACTACTAATAGTAATGTTTCAGATTTCACTTCTGTATCTGATGTTCTTTTGCATTTACTTTTCTTTATAAACCATTCATATCTTAAGACTTCTTGTGTGGCATGTTTTCATTGGTTTAACAAGTTAAAAGGGGTATTCACTGTTTTCATGCTTATGTTATAAAATCTATTTTCATCAGGCCTAGTAATTTCAAGAGTAACAGAATTGGGGGAAATCCTCAATCTCTGCTATCAGAGGCACTGAGTAAGGGACCCCTGGAGATAATTTAGACTGACCCCAACCACATAACACTATTCCCCCTTCTGAAGAGTTTTGGACCACAGACTACTAAAGACAAACAAAGTAGCAGCCCATAATAACAGTTCTCATGTGGCCATTTGCCTTATGAGGCAAGTGCTCTGCGGGTTACCAAATGGAGGGACTAACAGGCCATAAAGTTGCCTGGCTGGGTCTGCCAGAAATCCAGCCTCAACACTCCTGGAAGGTCCATGTTCTATAGCACCTGCTGTCAGATGAACCTGAGGGAATCCCACCCTCCACCCCTGGGTTTAATTTACTGGCTTCCCCTGGCTGGACCTTGCAGGAAACTATAGGGACAGACAGAGCAGGCATTCATAGCACACATAGAATGCTGAGACTGGCAAATCTAAAAGCAAGTGTGTTGCTTTTCAAGAACGAAGGAAATTCAATGGGTCTTACTTTTGAGTAAATATCTAGGGATGGAAATGCAGCCTGTGCAAGAACTGACTTTCTGGGGCCACCTTAAAGTCCCTAATTGGAGCGGAGGAGGGGAAAGCATGTCATTCTCACCCCACCCCACTGCTCCAATCAGGCCCTTTTCTATAATGTCTGGAAGTTGTAGTCCAACACCTTTGGAGAGCACCAGGTTGGGGAAGGGCTGCTCTAAACAAAACAAGATAAGTAGGTGGCCCTAAGTTGTTTGTTATCAGTTTGCCACAACCCCACAGTCACCTCTGCATATTATATTCTCCATCCTGTCCTCATGGTTTATCTGCTTTGGGAGAATGAGAATTTCACTTACACTTTCTGCCTCCTTAGGGAGGATGTGGCGTTAAGGCTTGTGAGCCTTAACTCCCAATTTCCCTGCTTTTTGGTGCTTGGTTGGTAACTGTAGAGTCTTAACATTATTTTTGTAAACCGTAGATTTTTTGTTTAATGAATTACCAATTAAAAGCAGTAGTGTAGATTCTAGTTTGGCTTTGCGGGACTTGTATTTCAAGTGCCAGAGCCCATTCACACAACCATTCCCCACTTCCTGGGCATCTTCCCACAAATACTCCTGTGATGGGATTTCCATTCCCGAGAACAGTGCAGATTTTGCTGTATGCCAAAGTTCCAGAAAAACATATCCGTGATGTCAGAAAAATGTACTTGAGGATGTTGACATGGGATTGTGACAACCCAGCAAGAAAGGCCTACATGCAGAAGGAGGCTTCCATGCACGTTGCCAGTACAGTCTGGCTGTATGTCTCATCCCATCCTCTGCACCACAGTTTTCATTAAACCCTTCATTTGACCTCGACTACTGCATAAATAAGTACATTGGTTAAAAGTCTTACTGTTCTAAGTTTAAATGTTGGTATATTTCTGTTGTTTTCATCTCTGCTGATATTTCTAACTAATAAGAACAGCATTTATTAGCAGTTAGTCTCTAAGCAATTCCTAATGTGGAATTGCATAACAGCTCAAAGTACCACTGATCTCAGCAACCCTGCTAGCCTCTCTGTAATACCGTATTGAACACTGCTGATCATTATAGTCTTGTTTTAATTAGTTCTCCAGTTCCTATCAACTTTGCTCAGCCCCATAGACAAGAGGAAGTATAACTTCAAAGAGCTAAAGACCGTAAATAAACTTGCAAGTACAGGATTAATTTAACAAAAAGGAAAAAAACAAGAAACTCCCAAATATCTCCTGGTTTTATCCCTGAAATTAAGAGGAGAGCTGATAGTTTGAAACAAGCTATTGGTAGCAATTGCCTCCCCGAACAATAAGACTTCTGTTTGGTATATAATGTTATTGTATTCCATCCTTCCCCAGCCTAGTGCCCTACAGATGTGTTGGACTGCAGCTGTCATCCTGGCCAATGCTGGCTGGGGTTGATGGGAGTTGTAGTCCTACACATCTGGAGGATGGAAGGTTGGGAAAGTTTGGCTGTGCTCTTATCCCTTACCACTTTGTTTTCTAGATGTTTGTTGATAGAGGGCCTGGTAGAATGACAAACTGGTAAAGTAGTCCAGTCATAATATGGACCATTTTCTACAGCTATCGTGCACTCATCATTTCCTACTCATTTTTCAATTCTGTGCCTAGCCAGCACTTTCGGTGATTTTTTTTTAGCAAAAAAAATGTGGTATTATTTAAAGAAAGTGAAAGAAAATGCTATTTTCACTTGTGTATTTGTACTATTCTGCTATACCACAATGCCACCTAGAGGTTATGTAGTGGAAAAGCAAGAAAGGAAATGCTCCTCATGTAGTGCTTAGATCTCAATTCTGTGACAAAACTGAAAGTAGATTCAGGGGATTAACAACCTCATCTGGAAAAGTTCATGGTTTGGTGGTGGTCATCTTTAAAATTTCCAATTAATTATAATTGACCATGTTTTTGATAAGTTCAATACATTGCTTGTATAAATTAAGTAAGATTAGTTTTGTTTCTTTTGTAATTAATTTGACATTCAGCTTCAAAATGACAGACAAATAGAGGGAAGAGAGAAATGAGACTGAAAGTCTTGTTTGTGTCCAGGCGTTACCATGTCAATGGTGTCCTCCGTCCCAGGAGCCAGTTACAAAAAATATGATTTCATGTTTCTAGAGAACAGGTGAAAGAGAGGCTTACATCAAACACTCAGATTATGGTTTCTTTTATTAAAGGAAGACAATTAGGGGAAATGGTGGTATCTAGGAATTGTGACAGTCCAGAGCTCTATGAGCACTTCAAAGAAATAAGATAGTTGTGCCGTTATTCCAGATGCAATTCTTAAACCTTTTATTTCCCAAAATGAAATTAAAACACATGCCTGGACTTACAGAGCCCACTTGGATTTGAACAATAAAGAATAAAACAAAATCAATTGCACTTTGAGACGTGATGAAGCCATTGTCAGTTTCCCTTTGATGTTCTACAGTTATATTTTTAACATACCATCGGCTTAAGCTGTCTGACATATTTCCACTATTAAACCTCGTTAGAGCCTCCAGCATTCTACTAAGAGATTGGAGAAAATGGCAGTGTGGGAAATCCAACCCATTTTTAAACCTTCCTCTACCTTGCCAATGAATCCCAAAGATCCAGGAGGCCCTGCTGATTTGCATTGGCCTCCTCTATATCCAGCATGTCCTAACGGAGTTTCCTTGTCCCTACATATTGGCTTTTGTTCATGAACTGCCTGGGAGTGACAATTTTCTCCCTTGCCACCCCAGTCTAAAGGGGTTGGACCCAGTAGAGGCTGGTGGCTCCAGTTTTGGTAGGGCTGTGAATCTATTCTGGGTTTCAGTCAGAAACAGCCAGAACTCTAAAGCAGCTGTCCAAGGTGCAGACCTATCCTCAAAATAGGTTCAGCACCTTGCATAGCCCCTTTAGAGTTCTGGCTGGCTTTGACTCTTACCCAGAATGGATTCACAGCCCCTCGGAAATTGGAGCCACCAGCCTCCACTGGTTAGACTTTACTATCCAACTCCCCATCATGACTGCAACACTATTTTGTTTATGATCATTCAAGCAGTTCCAGGAGATAAGTTGTTGGAACCTCCTGCCTCCCCTTTGCTTTCTATGTTTTTGTTTCTTATTTCTGCTTGACAAATATGCATCTATTCAGCTTTTTAATAATTTGTTATATTTCTGTAAAACAAACAAAATGTGATTTCTTTCCCAATTCTTCATTTCTATTATTTTTTATTAAGGTCTCTCTACTTTCTCGCTTTTGGCATTTTCCTGCCTGTTTGTTTGTTTGTTTGTTTTATTCATTTTTTATCTGGCACCTTTGAACACAATAAAAAGATAAAAACAACATGATCAACTATAAAATTAAATGCTACCACATACAATAAAATAGCTTATAAAACACAATGGATTTTAAAAAGCAATGGGGGGGGAGAGGAAGTATCTTCGAAATCCAAAGTTGCTCAAAAGGTTTAAAAGTCCTGGAAGTATTTTTAAAAAGTCTTTGAGTTACGCTGTGGGTATCACACGGGCCTTTTTGGAGAGAATATTGCTTGGATGTGACTACCAAGAAGGGATTATCCCCAGTCACAATTCACCATTGATAAGAGAATTTCATATTGATCTTATCAAAGAGAGGAGGTGTATGTGTGTTCAGGTCTTTTGTGGCTTAATATTGATCTATGGCTTTCCTTCACAAAAAATTACAATGTTCATAAGCAGGGTCCAGGCAATACTGAGTGTCTCTACATTAAGAAAAAAAAACTGACCTGGCTTTCTTTTTCTCAGGTCTTTTCATGTTTGCTACAGGCTCCTTCAGACAGTGACTAACGTCGACCACATGCTTTTGAATTGAACACTTCCTTGCTATTCTTTTAAATGAAACTTTGCCATTGAGTGGTGGAATAAATCCCATGATAAATTAGATACTGCATTATCTCTGTGTTTTTAAAAAACAGGATTATCGGGAGAAACCACGGAAGACATCCTGGCTGTTGAGGACGTCATGTAATGGACCTGCAAACTTCTGTGAGTTGCCAATTACAAGCGTGCTATAAATCACTCATTTAGGAAAGCCGATTGTCTCCCAGTTGTAACCATCCTATGTTTTCCCACCACTTCTTCCATCCTTTTTCTTACCATAGAAAATCTGTTAAAGATAGAAACATGGAATAGCCGTGCAATGACTTTTGAGCAGTAGCGCTAGAAGCCCTCCATCTGGAAACACCCTAAATGTCTTCTGTTGTCACCCATCTTCAGCTGCCTTCTTCTCAACATTCTTCTTCCCTCTTTCTGACGATATCATCAGGCTGTGCGGCAGCAAACCCAAACCATTCTTCCCTTCCCCCAATGCATACCGATGCTGAGTGGAATGCAGGTGAAACAATGCATCCCACACTGCCTTTCTTTACATCACCCCCTGATCTTTATTCAGACAAGAGAGCTTCGGCTATAGGGTGGTATAGAAATGTAATAAATAAATAAATAAATAATCATTTCAGCATTTTTTCACTTAAAAAAAAATTAAAAATCAACTTCGACCTTAAGAAAACCACCACAAACAAAACAATGACTTTGCAACAAACCTCCAAGGTTACAGCTTCTGTCACCCACTCTCGCTCTCTCCCTTTGCCCATCTTGGTGTCCTGCCAATCCTACAGAGACCACCCAGGTTACTAACGGGGACATGAGACAGGTAAACCACTCCTTACTAATACCTGCTCTACAATAACTTGCACTACTCTTTTTGTGCTTTCCACCCTGGAAATCTGAATACAATTTATAAATGTGAAGAAGTTGTTAAAATTGGGATAGAGGCTTCATTTGATAGCAGAATGAATGGGGCGGAGAGAGATGAAACATTCTACGAAGTACAGAGCGTTCAAAGCAGGCAAGCCTGGCTTGTGTGTAATGTAATAGTATCCATTCTGGGCCAATAGATGGCAGCATTGTCAGCCTTAACACCCTTGGTCTAGGCAGCAGTTGTATCAAACGTCACCTGTTCTGTTCCCAGGAGAGGAAATAAAAGCAATTTGACAAATAAAATCTGGCTGAAACTAACTTAAAACATTTTCTCATATAACATTTCCAGAATAAAGAAAACATTTCTGGCCCCATCCCCTCACGATGATGATAATAATAATAATAATAATAATAATAATAATAACAACAATGGGAAGGGATACTATTATTATTATTTGCATTTATAAACCGCCCCATAGCCAAAGCTCTCCAGGCGGTTTACAAAGATTAAAAACACTGAACATTAAAACCGATATACAAAATTTAAAAACCATAAAAAGCATAAAAACAGAGTACAAATACAATATCAATTAAAACAACTATTCTGAGTCAAAAACAAGCAAACATATACTGTTACATGCCTGGGAGAAAAGAAAAGTCTTGACCTGGCGACAAAAAGATAACAATGTTGGTGTCAGGTGAGTCACGTCGTGGAAATCATTCCATAATTGGGAGGCCACCACTGAAAAGGCCTCTCCCTTGTTGCCATCCTGCGAGCTTCCCTCGGAGTAGGCACCCAGAGGAGGACCTTAGATGTTGAGCGTAGTGTACGGATAGGTTCATGTCAGGATAGCACCCACTGGCCATGCCCTGCATGCCAATGTGTATGCTAGTCCCCTGCCCCCAGCCATGCCTTCAATGTGAAGGGCCATGCTCCCATAGGGCTCCTTTATACAGTGGGAATTTTGTACTTGTATATGAACCCGTCACACTGATTCTGAATGTGTGGCCAGTGGAGGGGATTTCCAGGGCAGGTGCCACCATGCAGAGGGTGTGGCCAAAGGTGCCATTTTTACTTCTTCCTCAGATAATTGTGAAAATATGAGTCATTGGGTTATGCAAGCTCCTTATAGTCCTATTCACTTGCCAGCCCCTTTGCCCAGTCTCCAGTGTTACATCACAAGACAGCTCTGCCTCTCTGACCTCTGCACATTATGCAAAGGTCTGAAGGAGGAACTGGCAGGCCTTGTACAGGCTTGGGAATAAGGAGCAGCAGCATGAGATGAGGATGGCTTAACAGGAGGAAACTGGTCTTATGCTGTATAATCAGGACCTATTAGGGAAACATTGTTCTCCCTCTCTCATCATATTAGAACCCATGGCCACCCGTGAAGCTGCTTGGTGGAAGATTCAGGACAAATAAAAGAAAATACTTCTTCACACAGAGCATAGTTCAACTCTGGAATTCACTGCCACAAGTTGTGGTGATGGCCACCAATTTGGATGGCTTTAAAAGGGGATTGGACAAATTCCTGGCTATCAATGGCTACTAGTCTTGATGGCTATATGCTTCCTTTCCAGTATCAGGGGCAGTATGCCTATGTACACCAGTTGCTGAGGAATATGGGCAGGAGGGTGCTGCTGCACTCATATCCTGCTTGTGGGTTTCTAGTCGGCAACTGGTTGGCTATTGTGTGAACAGAATGCTGGACTAGATGGCTCTTCTTATGTAGGCTGACCATATGAAAAGGAGGACAGGGCTCCTGTAACTTTAACAGTTGTAGAGAAAAGGGAATTTCAGCCAGTGTCATTTGTTGGCAATTAGTTCCTGGTGAAATTCCCTCTTCATCACAACCGTTAAAGTTGCAGGGACCCTGCCTTCTTTTGTGTATGGTCACTAGGCTGACCAGACCCCCCGGGGTTTCCCTGTCCTAAATGGGAAAAATGGGCCAAACCGGGCCGACCGGGCCCCAGGGGGCAACCTCCGGGAAACAACTCGTTCTCCTCCCGCGAGGAGGGGGGGTGGCGCGGCGCGGCGCAGGTGGGGCAGGCGGCCTGCGCGGGGCGGGCGGCGGCGCAAGGCACTTACCTGCTGGGGCGTCTGCTTCCCTCCGGTGCTCGGAATCTACTGAGAAACAGGCTTCGCGGCCTGTCCCTCAGTAGCGCGCCGGGTGATGACGTCCAGATGACAGCTCAGATTGATGCGAGGGCCAGGAGCGCCCCTTCCTAGAGTTGGAAGACCTAAAGACGGTAGTGCACGCGCTGGTAACTTCGAGGCTCGACTTCTGTAATGCGCTCTACATAGGGCTACCTTTGTGCCTAGTCCGGAAACTTCAACTTGTTCAAAATATGGCAGCCAGGTTGGTCACCAGTACACCTAGGGGTGACCACATTACACCAGTTTTAAAATCACTTCACTGGCTGCTGGTCAGTTTCCGGGCAAAGTATAAAGTGTTCGGGTGCCTCTACAAGAGAGGTTTAAAGCTCTTTCAAGGTGCTTTAAATTTTTTACCTCTACAAGAGAGGAGCGCAAATTGGGAGCTGAGGCGCTTTAAACATCAGATTATTCGGATTATCGAATGCGCGTTAAATAGCGAGTTTCATTTTGCTCCGGCCGTTAAAGCACATTTTGACAGCTGACAGCCGGGTGGTCAGGAGGCTGAATGAGAGGAGGAGGAAGAGGAGGAAATTATGTCACCCTCCCTGAGCCAGGAAAGAACAGGTTTGCGCGGAAGGGAGGAAAGCGGGAGGAGGGGAGCCTTTAAAATGTGTCGCCCAGCCTGTCCAGGCGGAGGCTGGATCGGACAGAAGGACCTGCTTCTCTCCAAAGGGAGCCACTTGGCTTTCGACCCCGTTGCCCCAGGAGCTGGACTAGAGATCGGCTTTCAGGTAAATCCCGCAGGCGGGCGGCGCAGGGACTGTTCCGTCGCTCGCTTTGAAGCCGCAGCAGCAGCGCCGCCGCCGCCTCGTCCCCCAGGGGCCGCCGCCGTCTGCGCAAAGGGAGAGAGAGCCGCCTTCCTTGCCTCGCTCCGGCAGACGACGTCCCCGGGTTACAGCCCTGAAAATGTCACCAAGCACCTGCCCAATCCTTCCCGCTAGGGTGCCGGTGGGGGAGGGGGGACCACAGACACACGACCGCGGCTGCCGGAGCATTCAATCGCCCCGTCAGTTCCTTCGCTCCCCAGCATAACAACTCGCAGGGACCTGCCTTAAAGAGACAGGCGCCTGCCCTCCCTCCCTCCCTCCCTCCCTCCTCCCCCCTCCCCTCTCCCTGCCTGCCTCTCGTGCAGAGGTATTAGGAGTAAATGCGCTTCAGCGATGAAGCGCATAATCACTTATCCAGGCGCAAAAGCGAATCCTTGTGGAGGGGACCTCCATTATTACCTTTAAAGCCCTACATGGTTTGGGCCCAGGCTACCTATGGGATCGCCTTCTCCCGTACAATCCGCCCCACACTCTTAGGTCCTCTGGGAAGAACGCACTCAAGCCAGCCAGAACTAGGCTGGCGAGTGTTACCCAGAGGACCTTCTCTTCTATGGCTCCCAGACTATGGAATGGTCTGCCGAAGGAGGTTAGACAAATTGACAGTCTTCATGAATTCAAGAGAGTCATGAAGACTGTTCTCTTCCGGCAGGCCTATCCGGATGAATTTTAAATGTTTTAATGATGTGTTTCTCTTGTTTTAAAATTTTTAACTTTGTTATGCTTGTATCTGCATTGTGTTCTCCGCCTCGATCCGTAGGGAGAGGCGGGTTATAAATATTTTAATTTTATTTTATTTTATTTTATTTTATTGGGCTACATGGACCCGTGGTTTGTCTCAGTATAAGGGGTCTTCCTATGTTCCTATGTTCTAAGCACAACTCTATTTAGAAAAAGCGCAATGTAAATACTAGTTGCTCAACATCAGTCACGTGCATTTTGTCAGTAATCCTTAGAACAACCATCTAAACTGGACCTGAATTATCTACATATGTCATATGAAGATCTGCGAGGTGATGGTTCCCCCAAGGCTACCCCCTGTGAGTTCATGGCTGAGCGGAGAAATGTGAACTGTTTTCCCCTCATAGGTCATGCTCTTGACCACTGCAAGATGCTAGCTCTCTCACACACGGCTGTATAATAAAACCACATAATTCTAAAGTCAATACTGACTCTATATATCCCAGTGCTGTTCCAAAGTGCAATATGGGCATCCAAATGTTTACCATTGTAAGCTATGGTCATCCATCAGCTAAACACAAGCAGCTGTTAGACACACCAGAAAACAGATAGACAAAGCAAATGACATTTATAGACACACACAACATATTTATTGCAGGGAGAATGAATAACCTTGCAATAATGCATTATGCATGTTCATAAATTTCAATCAATTTGCCTATTTTGAGTGTCGACAGTTGTTTTACTTTGCTTATTGCTTAATGATTGATTGAGCCAATTTCCCCTGTGCAGTAATGTCAGTAATATTGTTTCAGCCAGAGTGTTCCTTCAGATTATAGGTTCATTTTGACAGAAATCTCTTACTATTTGTCAATTGACACTGGCTCTCATACAGTGGGAGCTTCTATGGCAGCCAGCCATATTAGGGTTGCCAGCTACTTTCCCAGTGCCCCAGAGAGCTTCTGGTAGTTTTAAGGCCTGATACAGGGAGGAAATTGCCGTTGGGCTATTCTAATGTTGTACAGAGCCATGATTGGTCAGTGGAGATGATGCATTGCTACAATAAAATTCCAGAGAAAAGCTTGCCTGGAATTTATACTCTTTGAGATGCAGGCCCATCCCTCTTATTGCTGAAGTTTTGCTCTCTGGGAGGTTCTATGGCTAGCCTCTAGTGACTGGTTCTTGCCAGTCTTGTCTCTATCCCAGTGAACTGACAAATCTGGGACTAAGAGCTTTTCTACATGAGGTAAAAATGTTAAATGGCTGCATCTACTTCCAGTTTCTTCACAGAATTGAGAATTGAGCTCTACACAAGAAATGTTTTCTTTCCTGCTTTTCTGCTACAAAACCTCTAGCTGGCACTGTGGTATAGCAGAATAGCACAAATACACAAGAGGAAATTGCACTTTCTTTCATTTTCACAATTTCCCTGCTTTAAAAAGACTCACTGAAAGTGCTGGTTAGACACAAAAGCAAAATTGGAGGGCAACATCATCGTCTAATTAACCCATAAATAACCATAGGTAGGGAATGCTTCATAAATGCTTCATAAAGAAAAGCCCTTAGATCCACCACTGTGCCGTTGACAGCCATCCAGCTCCAAAGTAGTGGTGAAGCTGGAATTAACTACAGTATCAGATGTCATACCTTATCCATACTGCTTAAAGAATGCATCTATTAAAGATGTGGCCCCTAACAGCTGGAATTTCTCAGCATTTTGGAGCTGTGTGAATACGGAAAGCCCTTAACACAACATGCTAAACCCAAAGATTTCTTGTTAATTGAATATTTAAATGTCCTATCCAAACATTCTTCTGAAGTGCATTTTGCTACTTGTATACCAACTGCTATCCATATCCTTTCCTCTACATGGGTAGGACCATTCATTCATTCATTCATTCAGCCTTTGGGTTTATATTCTACCACACATGGTTCCATAGATACCCCAGGATGGCTAAAAAAAAAAGAAGAAAAAAGGTGAAAGCAACAATAAAACAAATCAGTTTATTATCACCAAATAAACAACAACAATCAAACAAAATCCCAACTCACCCTACTAACAAAAAAACAGAGCTCCAGAACAATATGAAATAAATTAAAGCAGAACAGTCCCACAATCTAGCTCATCAATCCAGGGCCTCATTTCCATATCTCCAAATACCTGCTGAAAAGCAAGTTTTAGTAACTTAAAAAAAACTGAGTGTGCCTAGCAGGTCTCTTTGGAGAGGAGGCTTCACAATGAAGGTGCTACTGCAGAAAAGGCTCTGCTCCTTGTGACCACCAGGGTCTTACCTTAGATAGTGAATGCACTTGATGTAGGCACTATAATACAATAGACTTCTTGGAGCTTTTCTATACGAGGCTGTTAATCAGCTGTTAATCAGCTGTATCTACTTTCAATTTCGTCACAGAATTTAGATCCAAGTGCTACACAAGGAATGCTTCCTTTTCCCACTTTTCCATTATATAACTTCCAGGTGGCACTGTGGTATAGTGGAATAACACAAATACAAACGAGGAAATCACACATTCTTTCACTTTTGGAATTAAATGCTGCATTTTCCTTGCTCTAAAAAAAAATCACTGGAAGTGCTGGTTGGAGATAGAAACAAAGCTGGAGGGTCATGATGAGGGTCATGATTCCCTACTCATAAAGAACCATGAGTAGGGAATGATGAGCACATGATAAATGCCTCGTGTAGAAAAGTCCTTATACGGGACAGAACACATGGACATTACTGAATTGGAGAAATAGTTGTGTACTGAACTGTTTCTCTTGGCTTCTGTCATGACGGGAATTTAGGCAGCAATCTGTAGTACTTATTTGCTAGGAATAAGCCCCATTGAACATAATCATTATGGGACTTACTTGTGAGTAGACATATATAGGATTGCACTATCAAATACCAAATCAATCAAGGTGGTGGTGGTGGTGGTGGTGGTGGTGGGTTGGGCCCATTTCCTTTACACATCAGGAATACACAAGACATAGAAGACCGAGGGAGCAAAAAACCCAGAAAGCATTTTTCTTTCTCAAGTACTTGAAGTTAAGTAGAAGTGACATGAGTTCCCAAAGCATTAATTAGATATTGTAGCAGCGTCCATCTTCTGCTAATTTACATGATCGTTCAAGGTTTTAGCATTTATATTTGGTGTTGGTGTGCTTTGATTTTAAAAAATCTGAAGAACAATAACATAAGAAAGATAGATAGATAATGAAATGTGTAAAAATAGCAGTAATTGTTATTTTCATAACATAGAAACATAGTGGCAGCACATTTTTCTGAAGATAATCATGCCACAAGGAATGTTAGAACAAATATTCAAGTTCTTAGTACCTACTCAAGGAAACATTTGGGAAAGTGCCTTTCCTGCGTTGCAGGGGCAGGCAACCTCCAGATGGTGCGCTCCAGGGCTACCTCTAGATGGCTTGTTTGCCCCACAGGAAATGCGCAGTGACGGCATTTCGGACAGATGATGCAGCCGTCATCCCAAAGCCATCTAGGGACAACCCCCCGAAGCTCCGCATTTAAAAAGTCGTGGACTTACAGCAACTTTTCTGGCTTGCTAGGAGGCGATGATGGCATCTGCTGTCTGTCCCATTGAGTTGGAGCTGCGTCGGGGGAGTGTCCCAGCTGATGCCAATCCCTGATTGGTCACATAGGCTGGACAGGGACATGGGGCAGGCCAGTGAGCCGAATGGCTACTGGGTCACCTCTGCACGGAGCTTGAAAAAGGTTTTAAAAATAAACAGGTGTACATGTTAAAGATACTAAGGCGCATGGGCTCACCAGGATAGTGGGGAAGTGGTGGTTTGTCTCCATGCCCCCCTATATCTGTGAAATTGCGCTGTTAAAGAGAAATGGGGGGGATAATTGAGGAACCTGCTCGACCCCAGCATAGCCATAGTGGGATGGGAGGGAATGGCTGCCTCCGTGCTGGCGAAATTGTCCAGGGGGGGTGCAGTAATTGTCTAGTGTGTGTGCAGCACCTCATTACCCAAAAGCCCACATTGGCGCTCCGTTTAGTGTGAACTACTCTGGAGGACTGCAAATGTGGGATTTTGGATAATGAGGTGCCAAAGTGACGTCGTATAGAGGTGGCCCAGGTGTTTTGGTCCACAACTCCCATAACCCCTGACCATTGCCCATGCTCGCTAGGGCTGATAGGAGTTGTAGTCCAAAACATCTGGAAATCATCAAGTTGCCTACTACTGTTGTATTGTTTTCCTCTCTATAGTGAGCTAGTAATGAGATCAGCTGCCAAACACAGGGTTTAGATTTGGGTAGGGTGACCATATGAAAAGGAGGACAGAGCTCCTGTATCTTTAACGGTTGTATTGAAAAGAGAATTTCAGCAGATGACATTTGTATGCATACACACCTGGTGAAATTCCCCCTTCATCACAACAGTTAAAGCTGCAGGAGCCCTGCTGTCTTGACCAGTTACAAAAGAGGGCCAAGCTTCTGCAGCTTTAACTGTTGTGATCCAGAGGGAATTTCTTGAGGTGCTGTATGCATATAAATGACATCTGCTAAAATTCCCTTTTCTATACAACTGTTAAAGATTCAGCAGCCCTGTCCTTCTTTCCATATGGTGGTCTCAAGTAATTCCTTATGAGGAAAGTGGATTATGTATTGCATAGACTTGAGGACTATTTTAAGCCTCAGAGCAGGATTAGGCAACATGTTGCTCATTGCCTCCAGTGTACCCTTTCAAGGTGCCAACTTAAGGTCAGTCCCTCTTTTAAAAAGTCCCTCTTAAAAAAAACACCTGTTTAACACATTTTCTTACCAGCTGTGGATTCAAAGACATTGTTTAGTGTGTTGAGTTCAGACCCCACTTCTGCCTAGTAACCAGCCTTTGAGGCAGTTTACTTGTCCTTTGTGTCTAGCTACACCTCATCCTGGCAGCCATTTTGTGGTGGTGCCTAGGGCACTTTCTCAAATTGCTAAATGTGCCCATGGGTCCACAAAGGCTGTGTAACCCTGTCTCAGAGTGGTTGCATCTGTTCATGAGCCAGATGTAAATTCTTTTTAAGGCATTCATTTAAAAGCCATTCAAACAGACAGAGAAATTGCCAGTACTCATGATAAGAAGACAAAACCAATTATCAGCTGCAGCAGAATATGTGGACTTTCTCATCCTCTGACCCAGCCACTGGTAGAGGGAATGGGGGGGGAGGAGGAGCAGAACAAATGGTGAGCTGGTGTACAGGTAACTGTGGTGAGTCTCCTTTGCTGGAAAAGTTGAGGGGACACATTTGGTATTGTTTAGGCTGACCATATGAAAAGGAGGACAGGGCTCATGTAACTTTAACAGTTGCAGAGAAAAGGGAATTTCAGCTGGCATCATTTGTATGCAATTAGTACCTGTTGAAATCCCCTCTTCATTACAACAATTAAAGTTGCAGGCACTATACTAGAGTGACCAGATACAAAAGAAGGCAGGGCCCCTGCAGCTTTAACTGTTGTAATGAAGAGGGAATTTCACCAGGTACGAATTGCATACAAATGACACTGGCTGAAATTCCCCTTTCTCTACAACTGTTAAAGTTACAGGAGCCCTGTCCTCCTTTTCATATGGTCACCCAAGTATTGTTAAGAAGGTCCAACTGGACAGGAGTGGGTTGCAGGGAGAAGAAGAAATAAGACCATGACCTGAGGGAAAGTAGCATTGGTTATGGGTATGGCTGAGGCTGAGCACAGAAATTGTGGCCAAAAAACAGTTATTGGAGACAGGGGAATTGGCAACCATGTGTCAAGCGACTTAAGCAAGTTAGGACCCACGAGATATGCAGCAGCCAATATAATCCCAATGTGTAGGTGGACACAGAACGTATGTGTGGCTCTTGGCCAAATGGGCTGTATGCCATTGGTAGAGTGATTAACTTGCACCCCACTGGGTCTATGGTGCTGACAGAAATAGGTATCAGCACAAGAACAGAATTTACATAATAAACCATTTAGGGCACAATCCTATGCATGTTTAGACAGAAAGAAAGTCCTACTACTTCCAGCATCCCCAAGACAGCTCTGTCTAAATATGCATAGGATTGCACCCATTGCTGGCTGGTGGATGCTGGGCACTGTAGGACTTTTTTCAGTCTAAACATGCCTGTGATTGTGCCCTTAGCGTTTCAACTTCTATAAAGGACATAATATCAGTGAAAGAAGGAATCCCTCAAGGCCGTGTTGTTTAAAATGTTACTCATGAGCTACAACCATGCTCTTGCACATTTTTAAATTGTTTGCTGACAACATGTTCCTTATTTTAAAATAGACAAATCCTGCTTGCCTTCATTTCCTCCAAACTTTCCCTGGTTTATGGAAGCAATGTTTTCGTGGGCAAAGAAAACTGTGGTCTTCTGAGAATAGCGTAAGGATGCATTAAGCAAACAATTTAAGGGGAGGGGGAGAATCTAAACTAGATAGGTGACCTCCGTGATAGAACTCTTCGGCCCTTTCTACATCTATGGGTGTAGCGGGGTGGATGGTTGGCAGACCGAGAAGTAAGCACTTCTAGGTTTGGCACGATGAAGCTGCATCATGAATACGATGGCCTGGGCTTTTCCCAGGCCATTGGAAGTCACGGCGGCCATTTTTCTCCCCCGATGATCCATGGGGAGTGCACAACCGCTCCTCCGCAACTGTGAATATATATATATATATATATATATATATATATATATATATACATAATCTCCGCAAGTGATCACACACCCTCCCCCCGCCATCCTGGGATGGCGAAATCGGGTCCTTCCCTCTCCTGATGGCCTCAGAGCCGCACGGTGTGGCTCTGTGGCCATTGGTGCAGCCATGTTTACTCACAAGTAAGTGTGGCTGCGCCCGGGATGGGTGGGCACACCAGCCTCCCTTCTTGCTGCCGTCCCGGGAACAGGGAACAAACTGGGATAATAGTGTTCCCTGCTCCCCCACAAAAATGGAGGGCTGGCCCCTGCCTGCTTGCGGGATGCTCTGTGTGTCATGTGAATTCTCCGCGAGCAGGCAGGGGCAGCCCAGGGAAAAATGGCAGGTGTGGAAAGGGCCTTAGCCTCAAGCAAGACCATCTCATCTCTATCCATTGTCCTAGCTAAATTACTCAAATGCAGGTATCTTTTGCTAATGAACCTGTTTGCAGTTTATGGCTTGGTTGGATTCTGGATAGATCACCTTTCCCAACCTGGTGCCTTCCAGATTTCAGTGTTCATCAGTCCCAGCTAGCCTGGCCAATGATCAGGAATGCTAGGCATTGTAATCCAAAACATCTGGAGGGCACCAAGTTGAGAAAGGCTAAAATAGATTGTTCTGTGGGAAGTTGATATGGAGTGGTTGGTCCTGCTTTATGGCATGAGCTAGGTAGTCCTTTGGTCTTGTCCCTCTCCAAGATTCTGTTTTTCCAATTATCAAAAGTCTTGTGTTGGCTTTTAATTGTTCCGTGCATACAAATGAATTGCAGTTGGGTATATCTGAGGCATTCTAGCTTCAGAATGAAACTGAGTATGCACTGCATAACTTTGCCAGCAGTTGCTGCCATTTGCTTCAATGGGGTAGAAAAACTCAATAATCATTGAACTGCTGTTCAGAATGAAGGATTATCTTTCTCAACAAGTATGAATGAAATACATCAGTAGTTTTCACTCAAATTTTACAGAAAAATATGTTATGCCTCCAAGTGTGTCATTTTCCAGCACTGTTTAACTTGCTGTACCTGTAGCAATTTTTATAGGATCAGTTTGAATGTTGGCACATTGTGGACCTCATCAATTAGATAATTGATACAAAGTTACAAATTATTAGCTCAAAGTGGGTCACTTTTATAAGCAATAGAACACTGAGATGAAACCTTTTTTGTAACTTGCCTTAACTCCTTTGCCTCTTTAATAGTGCTTTCCACTAATTTATCTGGAACAAATGTTCAGCTAACCAATCTCCTGGGTCTTCATTTTAAAACTGGTGTTGAACTGGCTCCTTTCCATTTGGGTAAGACCAACATTTTCTACAGAAAGACTTTTTGCCTTGAATACTTCTTGCCTTCCTTGACTCTACTCATTAACCACACTGGTGGCGTCTTGGACTTGGTGAACCTTTTCTGATCTCTGGTATACATTCCAGTGGAACTTGTATTACTTTAGTTTTGAATAATCCCCGACCATGACAATCCTGACATTCCCTTCCAGCATCCTTTTTTATTAATCCACTATTTTTTAGAAGTTTTGCTCTTTTGAAGTCAAATGTGACTTGTTGAATTTGATAGCAATGTTTCTATCAGTGCAACAACACATCTTGCACCAGAGCCTGGGCATCACTCAAGATTAAGCCCAGGGTAGTCTCAGTTGGCTCCATGTCCAATTGTTCTAAGGCGGAGTAATTTAGAGTATCTAGGAAATTTGCCTCTTCATGGTTACCAGGACACGCATTTACCCAGCCTATGTGAGATTAACTGAAGTACCAATTACTACAATGCTTTCTCCTTTGGATGCCTCCCTGATTTCATTCTCCATCTCAAGATCACCCTAAGCAGTTGGCTCAGAATGTGATATGTTTCCAGTACTAAACTTACATTTCGATCTTGATATTGCCATGTACAGAGATTCTGGAGATATGTATAAGACCCCATAATTCATATATATGAAATAATTATTGGGAAAGTGGGAACAGTTTTTAACTATTGGAAATATACTAACTAGTCAACAATAAGCTTATATTAATATTTTTAAGATTATCTAATGTCCAGTTTTTTATTTAGATGTTTTCTGTCATCTCTTGTCTCTTTACCTTTATAAATTTCTTGATTTTGCTGCTCATTATTGCAATTGTTTAAAAAAACTTTTTTTAAAAAATGTTTTCATTGTTTTATGAAGAACTGTTTTGGATTTTATTTTAGAATTTGAAAAAAGGACACAGTTTTGATATTTTAAATGAAAAAGCAGCATTTTAAGCCAATCAACCAATAAATCAATCAATAAAAATGTAGAAGTAATTTTAATGGCAACAAAGGAGAGGCAAAATGACTGGGTTGGGTCCAACCCACTGAATATGGAAAATAGATTACAGAAAGCTCTCCTTCCACAGTGATTAGGGAAATCCCATCATTCCCATTCTGATTCTGATTGCATAACCATCACCACTCCCTCCGGTTGTTTTATCTTCCACTGAGAATTGAAGTTGAACTTTCTGTACTATAATAGGATAGTGCATTTTTCAAAAGCCTTAAGGAATTGTAGCTACTGTATTATCTTTCCTAAAATATTCACATCCTCTTTCTCAACCAGATTTCACTAATGCTCTCAGCAATTTCACTCATTGGCCACACTTGTGTTAAGGTTTTTTGTTTCTAAAAATTGCATGTGTTGCCATTTTTGATGCAGTACTAATAAAATAATGAATATATTTGTTCACACTCAGAATATATTGACGAGGGCCTATGCTGATTTCACCCCCCCACTCCCCCCCCCCACCATATTATCGATAATTTTAAAACCGGGGCTTAGAATGATCTAGCAGTACAGTGGCAAACTATAATTGGAAGCACTTTCAGGTGTGTGTGTGTGTGTGTGTGTCTTTGTGCACAATGCTCTTTGTCAAAGCCGTTTTCTAGGTTGGCACAATGGGAAAGTATAGCTGATGTGCCTAGGGGCTGTGCTCAAGTCTTTTCCTCCCTCATGCCAAGAGCAAGATGGGTCCAGTACTATGCATCCCAGAGGCATCTATCTGGCCATTGATGAAGACAGAATGTTGAATTGGTTGGTCTTGATTTTAGCCAATGTCTTACTGTGTTTCTTCCAGGCTCATTTTCAAAATAATCCTATATAATTAGCATTTCAGAGTGCCATCACATGGGGGATGTCGCTTCTCAGCCCACACTTTTTTCCCTCATTACTTCCTCTTTTGAAGGAAGTAAACAACATGCACATGGCTCATTCAGTAGGCCGTCTTGATTGTGCTGCTTCTGCACACAGCAGGAGATAGTGGCAAGTTCTGTTGTTGTTGTTGTTGTGCAATGAAGGCTAGAACTGGCAGGAGGCACGTGGAACACAGACAATATCATGAACAGGACCTGCGACAATCCGTAAGTGCCCAGTAATGAGCGTGCAATAAAACGCTTGTCTGATGTTGCCCTCAGTTTATCCAAATGTCTGATTATTTAAATGCTATGGGTTTTTCCTCAGGCTAGTCAAATAAATAAGTATATATGTTAGATCTAAATCAGATATTAAATATTTTAAGGGTTGGATATATAAGCTAATATTATTACACATTTTAGTCCCCAGATACTCTTTTATCTATTACTAATTTTGAAAATTTACTTGGAAAAAGCAAAAACAAAACTTGAGTTTTTAAAAATGTTATTTACCTATGAATTCATTGTATTTCAAATAACAGGACAAATGTTCTATTATTCTTGCCAATCTGGCAGTTTTGGGAAAGAGTTACAAGTCAAGGGCAGTGCAGCTGATTTGAATCACAAGAGGCCATGCAAAACATTCTGCTGGTGACGGTAATTTCTGCAAGTTATCACTCATGTAACTTTGTAAGACCTTTAGCTATAAAATATGGAAACAATTATCTCCACAGAGACCTTTCTTGACCAAGATTACCTTGTGTTTCAATAGCGTCTCAGTCACAACGCTACATCATTTTCATTATAGTATACTTACATCAGAGAAGAACTGTATACAATAAGACCCATTAAAAACTAACATTTATGTTGGCACAATTCCTAAGGATAAAATGTCCTTTAAATGCCCATGCAGCATTATTGGAATCCTAAGAATTTTTATAAATTATTATTATTATTTGCTGGCCCAGCCATTCTTAGATTCAGGGTGTAGTGAGGGCCTTCAACTTGGATGGCTTTAAAAGGGGATTGGACAAATTCATGGAGGAGAAGGCTATCAATGGCTACTAGTCCTGATGGCTATATATTACCTTCATTATCAGGCAATATGTACCTGTATACCACTTGCTGGGGAGCATGGGCAGGAGTTTGCTATTGTACTCATGTCCTTCTTGCGGGGCTTCCTATGGGCATCTGGTTGGCCATTGTGTGAACAGAATGCCAACTAGATAGGCCTTTGTTGGTCTTATGTGTTTACAACTCTTATTTTGCTGAAACATATGAAGCAGCTCTCATAAACGTGACACACTGCAATGTACCATGCCTTATTTAAGCCACAATGACCTGTGGTGCCTGTGGGCACTGGGTCGCATACTCAAGTCCCAGCTGTGGCTTATCATGTCATCTGAACCCAGGCAGTAGGGGTTGTTTGAGGGTTAAACAACTCTCAAATAACCCACGGTCTATTGTAGTGTAATTTGATGGCTGTTTTAGAGGCAATCAACCCCTGCCACCTAGGTTCAGAAAATGAAACAACCCCCTGCAAATACCTGCAAGAGGTTGAATATTCACATTGACCGTCCCGATGCTACAACCCACTGTGGCTTAAACAATTCATGGTGGGCTGTGGTGGTTGTCCAAACTGGCCCTTTATGTCCCTGAATCACTCTAGTTGGGGCTTCATACTACAAGCTGCCTGGTGATGCCACCAGCCTCACTTCGGGAGAAACAAAGGGGGCATTTTGATTAACAAAGTCCAGAAACCATAGCTTTGCCAGTGAATAGGATGGCCACTTATGAATTGCTAAAAAATAAATAAATGAAAGCCAAAACCAAAAAAGAGGACAGTGATTTGCATAACATTTGCATATGGTAGTTTTATGTATAGATGCACATTTAGAAATAATTATTATAATTGAAATAGAAGTACATTTTATCATAATCTGGAAGAGTGTGACCAGGTGAGCTATGTGCCTCCCTATTCAGTTTGTTTGGGGTGCTGAGTCTTGATGAGGAACAATTCTTATGGGTTATTCTCTCTAAACAGGACTGGACAGGACAGCCCTTCAAAGAGAGGATGGTCCCCTAGCTGCCCTTCAGATAGAGGACTGTCCTGTGTAAAAGAGGACACCTGGCCACCCCAGGTGTGGTTTTGTTTGTGCCCACCAGACACTGAGAGGAGACAAACATATGACAACGTGGGTGTCGTATCCTTCCCCTGAGATCCCTTCCCAGAGGCTATAGATACGTGTATTGTGTATAAGAGAAAGCTTATCCTTTCACTTCAAACTTTACCCCATAAACACTTAAAGCCATTCAAGGAAATACCACTTTCCCTACTATTCCTTGACCACTCAATACCACGGCCACCATATATTGCCAATAATACACCTTCCATCTCAGTACACTGATGAACAAAAATAAATGATTATTTATTATTAACACTTCTAAACAGTAAATAAGATGTGTTTGTGTTAGTTAAAACACACACACTGAAGTTACTGTTTGCCTTTTTTATATAATACCTAGCCTATTCTCAGCTCTCCCCTCAATCTCTAACCCTAAAATAAAAAACACCCTTTTCCTGTACTCTCTGACACAAACTAACCCCTGACTTCTCACACTCCTCTTTTTTAAACATGTTTACCCCATGCTCTCCACCAGTCACCAGCACACTGACATTCCATTCACTCTCCCCGCCTCCTTAATTCACTTACCATATCCACTCTATATAATTGACATTGACAACATTACCATATACCAACATACCAACTTGTAAAATATTGTATCACATAGCCAGGCATCCCAGTGGGCATCTAGAATGGAAGTTTTTGTGCAAGATATCTGCTATCATTCTTGATTTCTTTGTCATGAAGAAAGTTTTCTACATTTAGTTCCAATCAAGTTCATATGTGGAGGGATGTAGTGTGTGTATGTTTAAAGGAACGTATTGCTAGTCAGGGGTGTTGAACCTCTTTCAGCCTGAGTGCCAAATTCAGTTTTGGAGAAGCTCTCAGGGGTGGGTGAGGCCAAAGGTAAAACAGGTTGTGCCAAAAGACCAAAAATACCAGTTTATTTTAGCTTAAAGCTCTTGCTGCCAGTAATTAAGGGCTTTTTTAAAGGAGTGATGTATAGCACACTCTTGACTCATGGAAGTTTGAGGGTCATTTTGATGACGCCATGAGCCTCCTGCATGTCTCCTGCTCCTTCCCTCGGTTATTCCACTTAAAAATAAACCTAGGAAAATCCAATTCTTCTGAAATATCCTGATTCCCTCTGCAGTGTGCAGTCAAAGTTGCACTATAAAACACCCACTAGAGGGCACTGGCCCATTCAATTACATGATCTGGGAAGTTTTAAATTACAGACCACATGGTTGCTGCTCTCCTCCCATGTAATACAGCTTATTTCAAATGCAGAAAAGAAGCAGGAAGCAAAGTGATGGGAAACAAACACAATTTCCTTTAATGTACAGACACTCTAAGCCTTAGGACAGGCGTTTAAACCTTTTAAAACGAAGGGAAGAAACTGCATAAGAGCTAGGAAACCACTGAATGTTGGTGGCTGGGGAAATGATGGGGGAACCAGGGAAGGGGGAATTTGGGGAACCTTGGAGAGCCACAAGGGCTGGAATTGACCCACAGGCTCAGCATCCCTGTTCTAAGTAGTCCTAGTCCCTGTCTACACTAGCCATTTATCCTGGGGTCGTCTCTAGGTCATCTCTGTGTGTGGCTCTGGATTGGGGCCACATGGCTCCTCTTCTTATAAAAAAAATGGTAGCTGTGACGTCCCTCTTCCCTTCTGGGATATTGCGTGGCCATCTAGATGCTGGGGGAGGATCGTGGAAGCACGTAAGTCTGTGATCCTCTCCCCTCCCTCTACACCCTTAGGTGTAAATGAACCCCAAAATACAATTTGTGAAAGAATGTTTTCAAATGGGTTCATTTCCCTAAAATGAAAAGGGTGGATATAACAACAAGCGGCGGTTTGAGCAATTTCAGAAGGGATCCCATCCGCGACTGTTACATTAATGCTGATCAGATTCCACTTCTAGAGTTGTACTTCAGGTGCAACAGTATGCTATGTATTGACATTTGAGAAACCTCTGTAGCAGCAACCTTTGAATAGGGCATCAGCATGAAGACTGACCTGCTCGTATGCCTGACCTTTCCTCCAGCAGGTCTCTTGGCACTCTTTCAATAGAGTTATCAACTTCCAAACAACTTTTCTTCCTCCCATAATGTATAAATCTCTTTCCCTTTGAGTGAAGCAAGCTGGAGACATCTAGTTTACTTTGATACTGCCAACTAATGTCTCTTTACCTGTTCTGAATTGGAAGCATTATCTGTAGATTTATATTGTGAGTAAGGCTACACATGCAGCAGAATGAGGCAATCGAAATTTGAGGTGATAATGTGATCTGCACCACTTTAGACTGCAGGTGGGGAACATAATTTCTGAATGTTTTTTCCATGAAAAAAGCCCCACGAACTTGCCAACAAGTAAATAACTAACTATATTAGGGAGAGAAGTTTTTGTCCAACCCATTCTTTTGTACTAGTTTTTTTACTTAAAAAAGGCAGTTAAAATGTGGTGTGTTGACATGGTCCAAGTCATTCTACCACCTCAAAATTCCACCATCTTGTTTCCACCACATTCTGCTGGACATGTAGGTTAGGGATTAGATGCAGACTTAAGTCATACTTAGTGGACCTATTGAAACCAATGGGATTTAAATTAATGACTAATTTAACTCCAATTCATTTCAGTGGATGATCTCTAAGTATGAATAAGTCTGGGTGGTATCCAATGGGAATCTGACTGTTCCCAATAATTCCAATCAGTCTACACTAGGTAGGACTGACATTGGATCCAACTCTCTGGATCCAGCCTGAGTTTTGGATCTGCTGTCAGCTAAGGCATAGCAGTCAAAATGAGACATTCAAAACAGTGCTTAGAAGTCGAAATTTCAAGGGATTAGAAAGACCATGTTAAAGAAATAAGGGCACCTTCCAGAAACAGTTTCTCCAGTCCAATTCTGTAAATGCATGGATGATGGAATGAAACTATTCGTGACACATAGACAGAACAGATTTAACAAAATCCTTACATCCCTACTCAGGAGTAGGAAGGTAGTTTAGCACCCTGTGGTATTCCAGAGGAGGAATGTGGGGAGGAGCGCAGTGCTAGTACCTTTTTCTGAGCAGGAAAGGTGACATCTTCTCGAGTCTGAATGTAATAATGAGGCTTTCAGGTTTGACTATTGTTTGGGATGGGTTAGCATAGAGGAAAACAAAGAATGAGGAAAATAATCAAGGAGAGGCTGAATACTTCTTTCCTTCCCTTTGATGGCGTTCCTTCCTACCTCCCTGTGGCCCTGTTCAGAAGACACCTGAAATAAGTCCAAAAGCCTAATTCACCATGATGAAAGCCATAGTTTAAGGTGTCTTCTGAACAGGGCCACTAGCAGTTCAAGTGAGAACACTACTTTGGCAAGATTGTTTGCAGTTCTTATTAAAAGTTAAAAGGTAGCATTTTGGCTGGCCAAAGATCTTTGGTAAAACTTAATGTGTTTGAACCTATTGTGTCAGAAGTACTCACCATCACACTGAATGGAGATTATTCCCAGGTAACCATACCTAGGATTGCAGTAATGCTAAACCTATTATTGTTGACTGGTTGTTGATTAGGGTGACCATATGGAAAGGAGGACAGGGTTCCTGTATCTTTAACAGTTGCATTGAAAGGGGAATTTCAGCAGGTGTCATTTGTATGCATGCAGCACCTGGTGAAATTCCCTCTTCATCACAACAGTTAAAGCTGCAGGAGCTCTACTAGAGTAACCAGATATACAAGAAGGCAGGGCTCCTGCAGCTTTAAGAGTTGTGGTGAAGAGAATTTCACCAGGTGCTGCATGCATACAAATGACACCTGCTGAAATTCCCTTTTCTATGCAACTGTTAAAGACACAGGAGCCCTGTCCTCCTTTCTGTTTGGGAACCCTATTGTTGATTGTAAAAATTATTTGTGTGTGTGTGTGTGTGTGTGTGCATGTACGATGTCTGCCTACATGTTTGTATGTAAACAATTTGTATGTTTTATATTACGTATAATATTGTATTTTTAAGATTTTTAATCTTTGCAAACAGCCCAGAGAGCGTTGGTTATTGGCAGTTTAGAAACGAAATGAAATACTAATCTTCATACATTAGGCATTTTTCTGTGTACCGTTGCTCTTTTGTGTGTGTGTGTGTATACACACAGCTTGTGTGCGTCAACATTTACCAGTGCATCACTGTTAACATCCCCCCGCCTGACTATCTCCTTTGCACTTTAAATTACACCAACACTCTCCTGCTTTAGAGGTGATTGAGGAAGACCCGCTTTTAAAGGTATGGGTCTTTCACTCTCATGTGTAATATAGGTCTGACTCATTGCTTATTTTGGTAAGTTTGGAGAACTCTGATTCTGCTATTCCAAGGGACTGAGAAACCAAAGTTGACAGCAACCTGGCTATTATTTGGTATGACAAGGCCAGTCCAAGACATTTTGCTACTTGAGTGAAAGAAAAAGATAGCACTCCTTCTCATTCCATGTTCAAAGCCAACAAAACTGGTAGCTGAATTTTTCTTCAACACTGGCAATGGGACAACATCTTCCAGAACTATGAAGGCTCTTCCTTCCTTCAACTGTCACCACTAGCAGCCATTCCAGAAGGCTGAGATGAGAGTGATGAGAGGAGATTAGGGCCATTTCACCAGCCCCCTTCTTCCCTCCCCGTTACTTTTTCTTTGGTCCCCTCTACAAGAATTCAGTTTGACGCCCTGTGTCTGATTATGCGCATCTTCTCACAATCGCTTTTACGCCTAATTCCTATACACAGGAGGCGGTGAAGCGCATTAACGGTTACATGAAACACAGTTTAAAGGTGTTTAATGCGGAGATCACTTGTTTACATGGTCATAAGGTGCTTTAAGTCCCACGGTAAATTAAAACTCGCTATTTAACTTGCATACAAAGATGCGCATAATCGGAGGGAAACCGCTCCTCGACCACCAATTTGCGCTCTGCTCTTGTACAGGTAAATTTTTTAATCTGCCTTGAAAGAGCTTTAAATTGCTCTTGTAGAGGCACCCTTTGTGTGTCGTGTCTTTTTAGATTGTAAGCCTGTGGGTACAGATTGTCTTGTTGAATTGATCATATGGAAGCTGCTATGGAAGCCGTTTTGGCTTCAAATAAATAAATAAATGACAGCAGGCTAGCTTAGCAGGTGCAGGGCATGCAACTTTCTCCTCCAACACCATGCTGCCAACTCCCAGCATCTGCCGATTGAGGCAACTGCTTCACTCTGCCTAATGGTAGGGCTGGCCATGTGTGTGAACTATTTTGCTAGTTTGCTAAGTTTTCCTTTTGGACTCAATGCACATTTTCCCATTTGCCTGAATTCTAAGCCATGTGTGCATACTGAAGTTAATTCAACAACGGACATTATTTTTCCTACATTTTATTGGCATGTATTTTGGCAATTAAAAATGATTGAATATATATGATTATACTGAACAATGTTAGCTGGAAGAGGACTAGGAAACTAGGACCCCATGACAACTCCATTTGTGCTTCTCTTCCCATTTGAATATCTGCTCTAAATGACCTTTGAGGTTGTGCATCATATTGGAGCTGTCTGTTCCATGGAATTCAAAGAAACTCAAGGAGACTATAGAGTTTTCTTCCTCATGCAAGAGATAAGTTGTTCCATGAAAATTAATTATGAACTAGAAGTACAGGTATAGCAACTTCCCCAAACTAATGTGCTCTGCGAATGTTAGACTACAATTCCCATCAATGCAGTATGGAATATCCCATGAAAGTCTAGAGTTTGCATGGATAAGGTCCAGTAAGTTTAGACTAGAGTGCAATTTCATAAAACCTTAAGGAACGCAGCATGGTCTAGAAATAAGCTCCATTTATGTCAGTCTGGGGTATTTCCATGTAACTGCAGTGTAGAAATGGTATGCTAAGGCAACATAGTAATGTGATCAAAGTCCCTAAGACTACTCCAAAGCGAGTGGTTTGAAAATGGCAGTTTTAGAAGCTTCTTGTCCTACTGATGCTCAGTGTTTCAAAGCAACCAATTACTTCCAAGACACTTAGTGCATTTTGAAAATATTATCTAGAGACTCCTGAATTCTATATTCAACTCATTAAAACTGAGAAAATGCCACCAACTCCCATCTTTTCCCATAACGATCTAACAGAGGCTTTCCCTCCCTCCATGCCTTTTTCTTTTTAACCTTTGGAGCTTCTCTGGCTGTTTCCTGGCTGATTCCCTAGATTTTTACTATTTTAGTCTGGCCTTAAATAATGCAAACATGATTTTAGCAGAGTGTGTATTCTGTAAGAATCACAGAAGGTCCCAAGGAGTGAGGTGATGTGATAACGGGGATTGGCAGGGAATCTTTTTTCCAGAATGGCCCTTTTGCTTAAGCATTTTATTGTGTCAGTGTTTGCTTTGGGATATCCTTTATGTATTAAAGCCAGACGGAAATGTATAAAGCCAATGCCATCTATACAAACCCTGAATTGTCTGTAATACATGGTTAAGGCCAATTTACACACTTTATTTTCCAGCTGGAGAGTTTACCCAAAGCACCCCTATGGACTGCGTATTCCAGGCTCTGGAGAGAATTTTTAGGATGGTAGGTTGTGTCGATTACATCTCTCACATTCTATTTTCATTAGTATCTAGGGCCTACATGTTGCATTAAATGACTAGTTTGCTCTTGCATGCTTGTTTACTTATGTTACTTTAAATAGCAGCTGCAGGTCTTAGGATCAGAACTGGGACTAGAGCATGTTTTTTTTTTTTAAAAAAAAATTATTCCCATGCTATGGTCCCAGGGCTGGCCCTACCATTAGATGGGGTGAAGCACTTGCCTCAGACAGCAAATGGTGAGGGGCAGAAAATGGCAGTGAGGTATTGGAGAACAGAGCCTTGTATGCTACCCAGCCTGCCCTGTTTCCCCTAAGGTATCTTGCAACCGCGATTACTAGTGTTGAAGTAAGATTCAACTGTGAGTCCAGTTGGCTTCTCTACATGAAATGTGGGGCGGCATTATCCTTCACTTCAGGCAGCAAAATATCTTGGGCTAGACTTGTAAGGTCTGAACCTGGTCCCAGGAGGAAAACTACCATTGCACCAATAGGGATCATTTCACAGGGTAAAGGGTTAACTGCCCCCCCCATTTCCGAATAAACACACACACACACACACACACACACACACACACGGTTAGCTATGTGTTTAACAATGTGTAGTTTGGTCCTTTAAAATATAAATCCCTTGCAGAAGTGATAAACTCCTGGATGGACATTGTAATGTGAATTACCTCCAGGACACCTTGGAATTACATGGGTCTGGAAGACCAAAGGAAAAAAGAAACTGGGCTACACAATTTAAAACAGAGCTGAATTCAGTTCTGGAGAAAGTTTTGGGGGCCCACATTCCACTGGCCGGCAGAGCAAAGGATGTGGGACCAACATAGAACCCTTGTGGCATATTTTACCTTAAGGGCGCAGCTCTATGCCTGTTTAGGCTGAAAAAAGTCTAATCCCCAGCATCTCCAAGTAGAGCTGGAAAAACTCCTGCCTGAAACCCTGGAGAGCCACTGTCAATCAGTATTGACAATACTGGGCTAGATGGACCAAGGGTCTGATTCTCACTTCCTATGTTCCTCAGTGGCTCCTTTCAGACAATCTAATTCTACTGGATTCCCAACAGTGGTGACAGAGATCATCATGGTACATTGGAGCTTGTCCCAATACGTCTCTCTTCTACTGTATATCTATATATATCTCTCTCTCTCTGTCTCTCTCTCTCTCTCTCTCTCTCTCTCTCTATAAAACTAGATTTGTTTGCTACTTGTGTATATGATCAAGTTAATACATTACAGACAAAATTTTAATTGGGTTCATGTTGACAGCAGCAAGACATCTGATAGCATCCAAATGGAAGACAGCTAGGATGTTGACAATCAAAATGTGGGGGAAAAATTTATGGAACATTGCAATAAATGAAAAATTGACACAGAAACTCAGAGTTTACGGGGGGGAAAAGAAAAGAGATACCTTCAGAATGGACTGGAAAGCATATATAGAGTATATGAAAAAAGAACCAAATAGGGAAAATATGGTGGAAGCATATAAAAAGTTATGGGACTTATGAAAATAAAAGAAAGGAAAAAAAAAGAAGAGAGAAAGAAGGAAAAAAAGAAAAGAAAAGAAGAGACAAGCCAGAAGAAAAACAACAGGGGGGGGGAATGAGGGGGAAGGGGGGGAAATTATATTCGATATTGATGGTTATTATTAAAATGATTTATATGCTGTTGGATAAGAAAATGTAATAAAGAAGTATTTAATGAAAAAAAAATACATTACAGAATGAGGTACTCAGGTACCTCTGGAAAGGTACCTCTGGAAAGGGCCTTGTTTTCTGGAAATGAGCTGGTATTTTAATTCAAATCTAGAATAACTGTAAGGCTCTGAAATCAATGGGACCTATTTCTTTTTTTAATTAATTTTTTTATTGAGCATTTTTTCAATACATAACAATCCTTCCCCAATCAAATAAACAAAAATCAGAAAAAGAAAATGATCAGATCAAGTTAAAGGAACCAAGAACATTAAATAATGCAAGAAAAGGTCAGCAGTCACAATATTATATTTCTACGTCAGCCAAAATGATTGATATACATCTGGAAGTTTTTTTTATGCCATCGTCTTGAGTTGTATGCCTAATAAAGCAAGATCAGTCAGCTAAAATCATGTCCTCATATTTTTGTCCTCTAGCCAGGCATAATTTGTTTGTCAATTTTTCAGTTAGAGCAATTCTCCAAACAGATTAAAGTCAGTTATCCAATGTGGCTCCTTCCAAGGTCTTCCAAAAGCGAGCTATGACAAGTCTAGCAGCTGCCAGTAAATATCTCACAAGTGGCTTAAATAAACAGTTCTTATTTACACCTTGGAAAAGGTTCAATGAGGCAAGTTCCGGTGTTTTAGACATGGTTTGAATTGTAATCTTATTATTTCAGTGAAGACTGCATCCCAGAACTTAACCACCTTTTCACACCACCACCACATACGTTGGTAGGATCCTTCTACCCCACAACCCACGGGACCTATTTCTGATATATACAGGTAGGACTAGAATGTATGTTAACTTGGTGAAATGACTCCTTGACTGTTGTCAAGACCATAACTTTGCAATTAGCAGTTCTGACCCATAGCTAATTTATATAATTTCCTGCAACTGCATTCATCATAAGTGGCAGGAGCTAATGTTCCAATTTGGCCTAAATGCCTTTGCTGAGATGGGGCAGACAGAGGGGTAAAAATTGCAGAAGGCACAAGAGCAATTCCAACCTTTGGCTCCACTTATTGACTGTCTGAAGCTGCCAGCAGCATGAGAAGCCATTAGCAAAGTGGAGTTTGTGTGAGGGCACATCTTTAAGCAGGAAAAATTGATTTTAGCTCACTCTGCCAATGCTGTGCCCTAGAATGGATAATCAACTTATGGAGGAGGAGGAGGAGGAGGAGGAGGAGGAGGAGGAGGAGGAGGAGGAGGAGTACCAGGGTGCTTTACAAAAACTAATAATCAAAATAGAGAAATCACTTCACTCAATTCAAAACAACACAGTCTAAAATACCTGAATGTTGGTTTGTGACATTACCTAACTAGCTCTTAGAATGTTAAAAATACAGAACAATCCTACATTTCCAAAATCTTTATTGCATAAATTTGGTGGTACTGTTCATACAAATGCTAAGTTATGCTAAGTGTGCCCTATTGTCTTCAGTAGGGCTTACACATGAGTAGCTAGGCTAAGAATGAAAGTTTTTCCAGTAGAGAATGACAGCTCTCGGCCATGCTCTCTGCTCAACACAATTGTGGAATCTGTTCATGTCATTATTTTTAAGAAGTCTTCATTGCAGTACTGACACTTACCTTTAAATTGCACAGTTGGAAGAAACCTTAAGGGAGCAATTTCACTATTTTGATCTTACAAAAAAGTGGCCCATGATCTATAGAGTTAGAAAAAAGGGGAAATTCATTTTTGGGGTCAGGGAGGGAAAACGATTAGTATTTTGACAGCTATATGCTAGCTCTTGGTTTGTGCTCTTGGTTTGTGCATGCATTCCTACATACATTGCTTTGCAACCTTAAACAAGGTTCCCTGTTTTTAAAAGAATGAACTTCTTGAGGGAATTTGTTCCTTGCTATGTATTCAGGGATAGAAACCTTTGCGCAGGCAGTGTAAGGAGTCGCCAGTAATTAGCTGTGTGTTCCCCTTCCCCACAAAGCTAAGCACAGAGGAAGTTTGGGAGACAGGCCTGCAGGCAGGATAGTACACGCTGGAAACCTCGTTCGACTATCGCAACTCTTCCTGCAAACTTGTATGGAAATGCTCAGGAAGTAATAAAGGGGAAAGAAAACAGCAACTTAAATGGCACACTATTGTAAATAAATTTTAAAAACCTATTGTAATTCTTATGTCTGGATTAAAAAAAATACACTCTGGATATTGCTGGAATAATAATAATAATAATAATAATAATATTTCTGGATTAAAAATATATATATTGCTGGCTGACTGCAGGTTAGCATTCTTAGAGGGAGCATGGCCTCACACATTACCCACTTCCCATTGTCCAGCATTGTCCAGCAGATGAGAAGGGGGCATTCCTCCAGCCCTGATGAAAGACCCCTTAGCTTTCTCCTCACCTCTCCCCTTCCCATCCCTTTTTTCCTTGTGTGTTGCATCTTTTTTAGATTGTAAGCCTGTTGCCAGGGACTGTCTTATTTTACTGATTTGATGTAAGCCACTCCAGGAACCTTTATGAAGAGCAGAATATGTTATGACCATTATCCAATATCCAAGAGTACAACTTTTTTCCTTTACTAAAACTGAAACTATTCGGTAAGAGGGCTAAAGTGATTCCTAGCCTTCTTAGCCAATTCTCTAGGGAGAACGACATACCTGGGCCTTTATAAGCATTAGGGGAAATAGGCTAAGCCTTGGAGACGAGTGTTTGACAGAATGCTGAAGTGCATCCTGGGTAGCAGCTGTGCAGCTCAGCACATTAAATCTTGCTGCAGCAGTAACCAACTCAGGCGTCAGCTGGGTGGAGAGGGCAGTCAGAATGAGGTCTTCCAAGCAACCCAATAGGAGTTCACACAACCAGAAGCTGCTTATGCCATGGGCTTTCCTGCCCCTTCCTCCTCACTGCAATACCGATGTCCCCCCACCCGAAGGCTCTGGTGACTCCAATTTGGTTCTCCTGGAGGGAGTGTACATGGTCCTTCCCCCACAGCATCTTACCCTTACAACAACCCCATGAAGTAGGCTGAGAAGTGGTGGTCATCTTAAGATTACTCTGTGAGTTTTATGGCTAAAGGGGGGGATTTGAACCTGTGTCTCTCCTGTCTCAGTCTAACCACTACATCACACTGACATGGAACCCAAAGGCATTCTTCCATATGCTATATATTCAAGGCAACATTGATTTTTCAAGCCCACACAAATCCTGAAATGGGTATGCATACCAATGGAAAAAAGGCTTTGAAAGGAAAATAAGATTTTGAAAGAAATTCAGAGACAGAATCAATGCATTTCCCATTTCAGGTGCAGCTAGAAATGAACTTCTACTCGAATTCTTCGGAAGGAATCGGAGATGAAATGTGGGTTCTTTTTTTGTTGCTGGGGAGCTTTTTGAAAGCTTCACATGCTTTGATTTGGAAGTGGTTGAAAAGATGGACATGTGGGCCATTCTTCTGGTCTGCTGCTTTCCTAATTTGCTGTAATGGGAACACAAGATTACTCGCTCCGATTGTCACTCACCTTATGTTACCAAGTTTGAAATGCCTTGTGCTGAAAAGCAATTACCTTTTCAGAAGAACAAGAAGGGAAAAAAAGAATCTCATGGAGATGTCATGGCCCTTTTAGTAAAAAAAAAAAGTTACTTTAATGACACTGGACATGTACATTAAAAAGTAATATCTGTTTTAAAAGTGAAAATACTCAACAGTTGTGCTTCTTAATCCTTTCATGTCAAGAATAACATGACAATGAGTTATTAAAATGAATCTTTTTCTTCTGCAACCTCTATTTCCCCTTTTCGGAGCTAGGGAACTTAATTTATTTCCCATGGAATCAGATCAACTATTCAAGAAACTGTATATTCCTGAAATATTATTTTCAACCTGGATATCAGTAATTTTATTTGGTGTATGAGGCTACTTCTAACCTGTGCTCTTGTTTTAATATTTTTGTTGCAACTCAGCACAGTACTTGACCCCATGGCACCCCAAATGCAAAACCTGGCACCTCCTGTCTTCATTTTTAACAGTAAAGAGTACCAATGAGGCAGCCATCAAGTACTAATGGTTTGGCGCTTCTGTTTTCCATCTGGGGTACCTCAACGATGATAAGTTCAATTACTCTTGTACCAAGAGGCCAAGTTGAGTTGCTTTGAAATTTCTTATTTTAGTCCAGAATTCTCTTGGAGGAATCAAATTTCCTAATGTTACAGCAGGGGCAAGTTGGTGAATATATAAAAGATTTTCCTCATTTGTCATATTATTCACATGTAAAAACCAACAATCTTTGGTACTTCCAATAAATAAGCCTTCACAGCCTGATACTTAGTAATCTACATGCAACATTTCTCTGTTATTAGCTGGAGCATTGTTGATTCATTTCAAGATGACTCACTTAGCTTTGTGCATCATTAAATTAGCTATAAATAAATTAATTTCAGTCCTTAATATACTAATCATTGTGGGAAAACAACACCACTTGACTTAACTCTTCTGTATTAAATTTGCCTCATCCGAGATAACAGCCTTACTTTTTCTAACAAACCACAAGCCAATTGAATAACCAACTTACATTACTGCATCATATGTAGAATCCACAGTGAATCCCCTTAGATGACCCACTTTGAGATATATTGAAAGTGGTATAAGAAACATGTAAACTAGAATGGCAACAGACTGAGGTCCCCTCCACAAGGATTCGCTTTTGCTCCCGGTTAGGAGATTATGCACACTATCCCTGAAGCGCCTTTACGCCTAATACCTCTGCACGAGAGGCGGCGACAAAAGGCGCTCCCCTTCCCTCTGGCAGGCTGTGGGCAGCAGGCGAGCGCTCCTCCTTCTCGCCTTCCTTTACCCCCTCTTCTTCCTCCTCCTCCTTTCGCCGGGCCATCACCGCGGGTGCCGGGGATCACAGAGAGCCCGCCGCCGCCGCCGGCACCGCCACCTCCGTCCCCGAGTGCTCGCGCCCCATGCAACGCGCGCGGCGGCAAGAGCAGGAGGCGCCCCTTTGGCATTCCCGTTCCCCACCCCTCGGTTTCACCGGAGAGAAATAGTCAAGTGTGCCTTTCGTGGGGGTCCGTTTCCCAGCCTCCCCTCCCCCTTCCCCAAGGAAAACGTTCTCCCACGGCCCCTTCTCATCCCCTCCCCCAAGAGTTGCTCCCCATACCTGCATGGCTCATCTTCCGGAGTCTCCCCCTGCGCAGCTCGCCCTCTCTTGCTCTCCCCCTTCTCGCCTCGCTGGCTTCAAATCATGTTCCCGGCAGCCAGGCGCTTAGACTAGCTCCCTCCGCCGGAGCCCCCGGGGTTGCTGAAGTTCAGGTCGGGGCATGGAGTGATCGGAAAGGGGGTGAGGAAGGAAATCTGCGCCGTTGCAGCTGAGGGAGGGCTTTTGACAGCGGCGGCAGCAGTCAAAATGCGCTTTAATGGACGGAGCAAAATAAAACTCGCTAATTAACGCGCATTCGATAATGCGCACAATCGGGGAGATAACGCGCCTCTACGCCCTATTTGCGCTCCTCTCTTGTAGAGGTAATTTTTTAATGAGACTTGAAAGAGCTTTAAATCGCTCTTCTTGTAGAGGTAAATTTTTTTAATGTGCCTTGACAGAGCTTTAAATGCCTCTTGTAGAGGCAGCCTGAAAGCAGGTACACTATTAGATTTTGTTTCACACCAGCTAAATGATGTATAGTATAGCTATCTTTCTGTTCTAATGCTGTATGATTGTTGGTCCAAAATATTTCTCAACAAAAAGACCAATGAAGCTTCTTTTTAAAAAAATAATTTTATTCCAGCTCTTAACTACAATTATACCATTCTTTTCCATTCATTATACACCAAGTGCACCCCTCACCAGGACCAATTCTTCTTCATTACATTTTCCAAAATTGTGATACTTCTTGAAACAGGTTTGTGTCCTTTCCATCTCAACAATACATGCTCTAAAAATAATTTCCATATATTTCCAAATTCATTTCTATTACATATTCCCTTTTCTACTTTAATATTACCCAATGAAGCTTCTTAACTAACAAAAGGGGGAAATGAACAAAAAGAATGGAAACCCTAGAATGTGAAACACAAATGAAATTAGTTTATTTAATAAACTAACAAAGATGTACAGTCCAATGAAGGCTATGTGCCATTTGTCACATCCCCAGAGTCAGAGCCTAGCACTTGCAGGTTCAAGGATCTAAGATAGTCAGCACAAATAGGGATTGGGCAAAAGGCAAAGTCTCAATGGTTCAGGTTCCAAGGCAACATACTAGATGAGGGACTGGCACAAGTAGGATTCAAATCCAGGTAATGGGGTCCTAAGACAACACAGCAGGACAAGAAGTAGGCAGAAAAAGAGTCATAATTCAGTCCAGAAATACTCACACCAGGAAGCAGTCCAGAATCAAGCTAGATTCAGGATGGTCTGGTCAATATTGTTTCTAGAAACTCTCTCAACCTTACAGGACTGTTTTTATGCACTGGCTATCACAGCCATGCCTCAGCTGTGACCTGTTACTGACTGCAGCTGAAAAGGTCCTTCTTGGGAGCAAGCCTCTATATGTAAATAGACTTTTTCCTCACGAGGAGGCTTCTAGCTCAGGCTGCCTCTACAAGAGGCATTTAAAGCTCTTTCAAGGCACATTAAAAAATTTACCTCTACAAGAATGGAGTGCAAATCAGGCATAGAGGCGCGTTTTCTCTCCGATTATGCGCATTATTGAATGCGCGTTAAATAGCGAGTTTTATTTTGCTCCGGCTGTTAAAGCGCATTTTGACTATGTGAACAAGCGATTCTCTGCATGTCAACAGTTTAAATCGCATTTCGGTAGTCCAGTAATGCGCTTCGTTGGCTCTCGTACAGAGGTATTAGGTGTAAATACGCTTCTGTGAATATGCGCATAATCGCCTAACCAGGCGTAAAGGTGAATTCTTGTAGATGAGGCCTCAGTCTAGCACTCCTTCTGAGTTCCTGTCTTTTCTGGTAGCATCTCTTCTGAGGGCTTAGGGGGTTCTCTGCCTTCCCCTCTGAGGCAGTCTTTGTCCTCCACAGGTGATGTCCTCATGGTAGTCGCTCCTGAGAGCCTGGGCTCCTCTGGCAGATCCAGGGCATTGCTGGTGGTGGGTGGTTTCTGGTCCTTCAACTCGTCTTCTAAGGAGTCTTCCAGTGTTAGCATGACACCATTTTTAATCAAGTCAGTCATCTTCCCTTTGTTTTACAAAACAAGGCAACTTGTTACATATAATGTGGTATTTGATAGGACTCTGATTTTCAGCCAGGGCAATGAAGGTAAAAGGAAAAAAAAGTCATAACTTGGGAATAGGGATGAAGGAGAAATTCAGTTCACATGTTAATGTGAACTGACTTAATTTTTCACATTGAACTGAAAGTCAGTTATACTTTAAAATTCATTCTTCTCTGGATTTTGAAATGGAGTTCTCCAATCCAAACAATGTATGCAAAAATGCATATGGTAGGGGAAAGTGCAGACAATAACAAGTATATTAATGAAAATACCATTAAAATACATCATATTAGGAACAGTGCTATAAAAAATGCTTACATTAGGAGAAATGTGCACAAAAATGCATATGCATTTTCACGTGAACTTAAGACAAATCTAGGTGTTCAGAACAAATCTAATTTAAGATTGGAAAATGAGGAACCAAAATTGACAGATTTGACCATCCCAATGAGTGGATAGTGCAGAAGATAAACAGCAAGATGACAAAATATTCAAGTTGAAAGATACTAGGGCCCAAAAGCAAGACTATAAAACTGTTCAAGGATGGGTAACCATATGAAAAGGAGCACAGGGTTCCTGTATCTTTAACAGTTGCACAGAAAAGGGAATTTTAGCAGGTGTTTAGATCTAAGTGTCACATATAAACTGAGTGTCTACCCCACACAATGCTCTTGAACAGGAATGGGGCACGTGTGACCTTCCAAATTTCCCCATCATCCCTCACCATTGGCTTGGCTAGCTGAAGGGAATTGTGATCCAACAACATTCGGAAGGCCACATGTTCCCTACCTGTGGTCTAGAACCTTCTGCAATTCTCAGGGGTCTGTGGAAGAAATGCAGGGCTGCCATGGTAGACAAGGAAACATGGAAAGGGTTCCCTGAAAGTTGTAAGGAAGGAAAACTACTACGCTTTGCTTATCAGCTGTCAGTGTTGCCAAATATTACTCATGTATCAAATGCCATATGGTGTTAAATACAAATATCTAGTAGTTGGAGCACATTCAGCAAATATTTGAGTATGAAGAAATATTTGGAAAAGATGTTGTTTGAAAGCAAATTCCTTTCAGCCATGAGTGTGTGTGAGAGAGAAGAAAACGTAAAAGCGCTGAGATCAAATAGTATCAGCTTGGTAATAAATATTATTTTGGGGACTTGAAAGTTTGTTACTGCAATATATTCTTGTGATTAGGGGCTGCTGTGAAAGCACCAGGGGTTGCCATGATATGACCAAAGTCACAATACTGCTGTGTCAGTGAAATAGTTCATAGGGCCTTGTTGTTAGGCTTCAAACCCCTTTCTTTGTGGAAGTCATTACAATTACTTTGGACAGAGTAATTAGTCTGTGACCTTGCCAGATACCTGGATTTGCCTGGGAGAGTTCAGGTTTGCCCAAGAATCTGGGTATCTATTAGGATTAGGGCTGGCCCAAGACATTTTGTTCCCTGAGGCAAAGAACAAAATGGCTAACAATCCAACTTTCTTTACACACTGTGCCTTATAGGCAAATACTCCCAGGTGGACAACTTTCTCCACTACTTTCTGTCTTGCTGTTCTCTCTTCCTCCTCATGTCAGAAAGCATTTCAGAGTAAATTGCAGTAATGTCAATGTTCAAAAAGTGTCTGAACGATCAGAACTGCTTGCAAGTAGAATGTTTCAACACAGGACGTGTGTCAGTACTGGTACCCAAGAAACACAAACTACTCGACAAAAAGTGACAGCATTTGACCCATTCCCATAGAGCAGAGGCTCTGGGCTTGCACAACCCAGAGCTCCCTGTCTGCTTAGACAGAAAGGTGTAAAGATGGCATCACGCACACTGTCAAGAGATAGCCATACACATTAGACTCAGATCACTTTGTTCTCTGGGTATTTAGACTGCTATCATCAAGTCACTACAAGTGCCGTACGTTTTGGCAGCTTGGTAGGAAATGAGATTGCTTTAGAAAGCCAGGTTTCAAATTCATTTATCCAGGGATCACAAAACCCTGATACGTATCCTTATATTTAAACATGTAGTTTTTATACAGTTTAGGTTGAACTGTTGGATACAGTTTAGGTTGAAGTTACAGTTTGGAACTTCCTATGTCATTTATTATTTATATAAGGGGTGGGGAGAAACTGGTACATCTACCCAGCTTTGATTTCCATTTGTAACCATCTTTTACTCAGACGTCCAATTTATGTTAATGGGGCATACTTCCAGGAAAGTGTGCTCAAATCATAGAACAATTCTAGAAATATTCTTAAGAGGTAGCTTCTTCTTTATTCCAACTAAATGGGATTAGTGAATTCCAAGCATTCCCACATTATCTGCTACGGTTGCAGTATATGAACAGTGATGCTGCTGTAGTCCCCAAGCAGATATTATGCCACAGGCTCTACTTTAGGTCAGAAATTGCCAGCTGGTGAGCCACGAGTCACATCCCACCTCTAGCAATTTTATATGGCCCTACTGAATTTTAATTCCCCCCTATAGTTCTTCCTTCAAAGTAAATACATTTGTTTTCAAAAGGGTCAGTGAGTTAGTGAGTGGGTGGATTCCACATTGTAGTTTTCATTTTTCTTTGGGTGTTGTATTTCATACCAAGCACATTTTCCATGAATGTAAGTATGACACTAACTTTATTTCAGAGTCTGACTGTCTGATAAATGATCAGGTTTTGCAGCAAAATACATTAGTGGAAGTGGTTCTCTGGGGAAGGGTGACACCCACACCTCTCAGTGACCTGGTTCGCATGGCATGACGACAACTCATGGTGGGTTGTCACCCTTGTTTGTTTCAGAGTGGCTTGTCATGATGTCTGAAACCAGCACAGTTTCCTCAGTGTGGCTTGTTAAGCACATACAAGCCACCCAGAGAACCTGTGGTTTGTTGTTGGGTTGTCCAGAGTGGCTTGATCTCAGGGTGGGTTCTGTGTCATTTGTTTGAAAGGGGTATAGAGCTGTCTGGCAAGAATGGCGAAAATCTTTTTTTTTTCTTTTTAAAACCATTCTCTGCAGAATGTCTTCTTGATTTCATTCTCCATCTCAAGACCATCCTGACCATTTTGGTCAGTGGGAAAATAGTATGTCCCCAGTACTAAATTGCTAGTCTGGTACATATTGCCACCTACCGCAATTATGAGGATGCATTTGCCTCTTTTAAGGCTTCTAGTTTGTTTGACCATATTTGATGTAAAGATTGACCCCACCCCCAGTATGCCCTCCCCGTAATTCCTATATATTATATCCAGGTATTACCATACCCCACTGGTTCTCTCCATTGTTCCAGGTTTTGGGACATGCCGGCCCTCTCCAAAAGGGATGGATTTCCATTGTGCCCACTATATCTATGGTCTCCTGTAAAACCAGACCCTCCAACTCCACCATCTTGGCTTGGAGGCTTCTAGCATTAGGCTAGAAACATCTGTATAGTTTCACTTTCCAGATGTCTCTGGCATATGCATTTTCCCCTATGATCAATGGAGGCTGGTGGCTCTGATTTTGAAGGGGCTGTAATTCCATTTTGGGATTCAGTCAAAACCAGCCAGAACTCTAAAGGAGCTATCCAAGTTGCTGAACCTATTTTGGGCATAGGGTTTGGTACCTTGAATAGCACCTTTAGAGTTCTGGCTGGTTCTGATTGAAACCCAAAATGGAATTGCAACCCTACCAAATTTGGAGCCACCAACCCCCACTGCCTATGGCCCGCTTTGATTGGCCATCATGCTTTCCTTTATTCCACCCTGTGCCCCAATGGGCAATCAGAGACATTTTCACCCTTATCCCCTTGAACTCAGCACCACAGGGATCAATTGAAAAGCTGCTCTGCTACCTTTGTGAAACACGAGCCACCTGGTTCCATTCTGGTTCAAGTGAAGCCCATCCATTTATTCAGGCCTGGCTTGTCCCAAAACATTCCCCAGTTCATAACAAATCTAACCCCCCTGCTCCCTGCATCACTGTCTCATCCATGCATTGCCCCCCCCCCCCTTTGCCTGTCTAGCTGGCCCTGCACTTGGAATGAGGGACTAGCAATAGACTTGTTCAACTCAGGGCACTGAGGCTGCTGTTCTGTTCTGTGTAAGGCTGCAATCCTATGTAGACCTATCTGAGAATAAGCCCTATTGAAAACCACAGGACTTAGTTCTGACTAGACAGGTATAGGATTGAACTGTTAAGATCCGAAGGCGGTTTCCCCAATTCCAACTTACATACAAGGCAATCAACATGCATTTTCTGTTGAGGTTAAACACAGGAAATTGCTCCACCAGAAATAATACGAACACTGTTGAAGAAGGCAATGCGTGCACTTCTGTTGCTGCTTTTTTAGATATTAATTTGCCCTGCATCCCTTCCTATTATTTCATGTCATGACGCATCCCATTGAAGCTATTTTAAGACATCAGATGTGACTGCAGTGCATACACCATGTCACATTACATCACATCATGAGGCAGCACCAGGTAAACATTACGTGGTTAATTTTGCTTTCCAGGTTGAACAGCTTGGACCAGTCTGATAAGAGAGATGAAAATAAGAAGAATAGGTGCAAATACTACAGATGAACAGAATTAGGACAAGTTGCCAAGTGTCTTTTTTTAAAAAAATGGCATCTTACGCATGCTGCACCCTTGCATTTTCTCCCACTTGCCAGTGCTCCTGCTCTATTCTTGCCTACGTTGCTAGTGCTGTGCTTCTATGCTGCAGCTCAAATGAACAGGTTGCCTCAAGCAGTTGTTGCCAATGAAAAATATCTCAGTATTTCCCACACTTCTAGGCAGATATACTCTTTGCCCACACCATGCCACTTCCTGATTACATTTCATTTCATTTTGTTTGGATTCAGGCTATGAAAAAGTTGCCTCATTTGTATCTCGTATTGAATATCATGGACAAAGACAAATATCTTTGGAACCCACTTTCCCCAAGTTCCATGGAAAAAAGAGCATCAGGATGATTGAGCTCTAAGGGTTTGCAGTGGTCAATTTGTTCATAATGTTTTCAGTTCTTATGACGATGACAAAACTTCATGTGCTTATCCAGTATGGGGAATTTAATGTGAGGGTGGCCAGATGCAAAAGAGGGCAGGGCTCCTGCACCTGTAATAGCTGCACAAAAGAGGGAATTTCAGCAGGTGCAGCTTGCATGACAAGCTCTACCTGCTGAAATACCCTCTTCTACACAACATTTAAAGGTTAAGGAGCCCTGTACCTTTCCCCCTCTTTTTTGCATCTGGCCACACTATTGAATGGAATTGTTCTAGGAATTTGCTTTTATAGAACATATACAGAGCAAACGGACATGTGTAACAAGCTGAGAATATTAGGACAGAATTGTAGCTTAACTCTAGGTTGTTTAACCCACAAAAACAATCCAGAGTGTCCGGGTTTGCACATCACACAACAATCTACATTCGAGGCATTTGTAGATTGTTGACGCGAAGTGGAAGCAGCTCACACATGGTGCACATCACGACAAATCCTGGGTTAATTAACTTATGATTTGCCACTGATACATGCGAACCAGCCCAACATTTTAGTACTATACCAAAATGCCAGGAAAATTTATATCTCTTTTCAAATATGTTACCAATGAACTGATTCAGGACGAAAATAAGAACACGATTAACCCTTCCCCAGTACAACCTTTACTTGTCATTGTTCTTCTGTCAAAATAAAATTAGTTTTTTATCTAAAGAGAAATGAATTGCTCATTCCTTGGGATATTGAACAAAGTAGTTCTTTTATCTTAATTGCTTAGGAAAATCATTCTTCAGTTTCTATTACTATTAGCAAATTATAGCTGTAAGTAGCTAATAAGAGGTATACTAGTATCAAAGAATTCCTTGAATAGAGCAATCTAATGGCAAGACCTGAAAACAAATGAAGAAGTAAAGAGTTGTTTTAATGAAAACTATCAAAAGTTTATGCCCAACTTTAAAACCAACATCAAAATAGTGGCTGGAACAACACACATTGCCAGGTCTCTGGCTTTCAAATATAGAAATTACAAAATTATGTTCATAAACGAATAGTGTATGAAACAAAGGAACTTGACTCTCATGTCTATGCAACCATCATTACTTTTTAATAAAACATTTTCCCTTGGTTGTTCCTCATAGAATTCTTTATAATTGCTTCCAATCCAGCAATATAAGAATTCCTGCAATATAAGATTCTGACTCTCCATCACTAGTACTACGACACATTAACTGATGGGAAGAAAATGATACTTCATTACATCAAATGTATAGTATCATTGTGACATTTAAAAAACCAAAACCGAATTCTTCTTGGGAAAGTCACTGTCAAGCAACAGGTAAAAATAAGTCTGTTCTCTATTATTAATTTCCATTTACAGAAATCCATCTGCATGACTTTCCTGATAATGAATTATAATGCTAGAGAATGTACACACATGTATATGCATAGGTAACACACTAATATGATGAGAAATTCAGAAGTAAGTTGGCATAGTCAGACATGGAAGGTTGTCCTTCTGATAATACCATTTTCATCAGGGGGATGTTTGGTAGGTACAATCACAAGAATGAAACTAATAATTATGTAATCAGCCGGCGTTAGGGGATGGCATCACATCTCTCAGCAGCATTGTAGCATGAACCTATGTTTTCAGCCTCACTTGAAATTATGGTTATTATGCATTTGTGAAACTTTGAGGAAAGCACTCTAATATACCAATATGAAGTTGATTTAGACACTCCTAGGTTTTAGTAATGGCTAAACCAGATATGATGTTGGGAGATTTGTGATCAGATTTTCTTTTGCAACAGCTAAAAGGGCAACAGAGGGTGAGCTGAATTGGACTGAGGTTGTAGCACTGGTCTATGTGGCTTTATTCCTTATCATCCCTTCAAAAACTGCTATTTGCCTCACAGGGAGAAAATATACTGATATATATATGGTCCCTGTATGTTTCACCTATGGACAAATAGGAGCAGGAATTAAAACTGGAGAAATGGCATAGGGAGAAATGCACGCCTTTCTGCATCTTCCTGCCCTGATCCAATTACCTCCCTTCCTACACACGTAACATGGGTGATTCATAGATCTACTGACATCACAGAGCCCCCAGTTTGATTTAATTCGATAGACGTTGCCCTGGCGTCCATGACAGCTCCTCCTCCTTGACTCTTACCACGTCCCACACGGCCTCAGGCAATCTTGAATTCTCTTCTAGAATTCTTTGCTGTCACCCGGGCAGAAATATTGATTAGAATGAAAAATATAGGACAGGAAGATGCAAATAGGATGAGGAGGAGTCAGGTATTAATCATTACCATGGAAATAATAGTTACTGTAAGTGTACGTCAAAACCATTAATGAATGTGGCCGAATATTAGTCATGACAATTTTTTAAAAAGTTTCCAGATACTTTCATTGTGTAGTTCTGTTCTTTGGTGTCTTTCCATCTTCGAACCTTGCCCAGGCTAGAACTGTTTGTTGTGATGATGGGAGAGGCAGGCAGGCAGGCAGGCATTTGAATAGAGAACTTCTTCCTTCTCCAAGGCATTAAGAGCATCATCAGACAAACATTTTATCCCGTGCTCGCAACTGGCCAGTCACAGATCTTTGTGGCTCATTTCGACGAAGCAATGATACTGCTGTGCATCTCCCCCTCCATTTCCCATTTTTTTGCATTTTGAAATATGCCGCTGAAAGCCCAACTTTTTTGAAATAAGTCAGGATTTGTCAGAATTTCCTGCCATATACAGGGTAGTTCCGCTATAAAGGATGCTGTTCCCATTGTTCTGTAGGGAGCCACGTGATCTCTGCACACTCCCCCGTGTAATTTGAGCACATCCCCATTGCGGAAGTGAAGTGGGGAGCAGAGCAACGGTATGTGATGGTAGGGAAATACGACCCCCCCATCTGATGCTTCTGAAGTGGTTGGAGGAAGAGGAATCTGTCCTTGCAACTGCCTGCTTCTCCCAGCTCCACAAAATGCTCTATCCTGGATCCAGTATCGTTTCACAATACTGTTGCAACCCTGATCTTTGAAGCATCCCATGATGCCTTTACATCCATTGGAAAGAAGTGGGATGGTTTAGGCCAGCCTGAAAAGAAGTGGGATGGCTGGCAGGGCTTTGGTGACAGGTGGGGGAAATCCAAGATTTTTTCTTTAGCTCACAGTTTTTTAATCGGAGCCAGTAAAAGGGGTGGCGGTTAAAGGCTTGGGGTGGGATTTGAACCAGACTCATGAAGTTCATATCCAAGCCTGGTTCAGGAAAACTTTGCTGCCATCTCTACTTATTTTTAGCTCTGTATTCAAATGTATCTATCAACCTTGGTGATAGTGGAGATGGTACGGAGCCCCACCCATCCACCCACCCACAGAGATGATTTCAGCCTAGCTTTATAGGATATTTCTCCCAACATACAATTCTGTGATCCAAGCAATATATTAGGAAAGATTCTGCAGTGCTTTATTTCCTGGCAAAGAAGAATTAACACTTAAGCAGGTTATATGTGTACACGCATACAAATACAAAACGCAGGTTATTTTACCAAGAATGTCAAAGCTTATTTTGTTTTGTTGCGGTTCAGAAATGTGGATTTTTCTCCCAGGCTAGTAGGTAAGCTTCCTCGATAATTAACAAGTGTTCACAGGTTTCCCTATGGAATGAAAATTCAAGTCAATATTGACATCCCGCCTAGCCTGGTCTACACTGCTATCAAAGTCCAAATGCCTTCTAATGTAGTCCACTCTATCTCTTTTCTAAAATCAATGTTTCATTATACAATTAGTAACATTGCCATAGAGTATAATATACCACTTAAACAAGGTGATCTAGAGAGCTGGAAGACTCCAGCAATAGTTTAAACAGGGATACCCACATTTTATTCTATAAGAAAGAATCCATGTGTGTGTGTGTGTGTGTGTGTGTGTGTGTGTGTGTGTATGGGGAATTTCCTAGCATAATCACATCCACAACTATTATGATTTCCCAATAATAATAATAATAATAATAATAATAATAATAATAATAGTTTAAAAGCAGTCCGGCCTGCGGAACATGTGATTGACCAAACCTCTGCCCAGTGCTTCCCATTACTCATGAATTGTAGCCTTCTTGGGGTTTGAAAAGGCAACAAACAAACATAAGAAGAGCCATGCTGGATCAGATCAAGGGTCCATCTAGCCCAGCACTCTGTTCACACAGTGGCCAACCAGAGATAAATAGTCTTCATCAAGATCCCTATACAAAAGAGGCAATAAAAGCTATAGCATTTTGAATGGAGATGATACATTGAAACATGTTGGATACATTAAATAATATCACATGTACATTTTGTTTTTCAGCATCAGTTTAAGCCGTTGCCTCTATTTTGTTTTTGTTTTTTATTGTTTATTGTTTTTTGTGCTGCACTTTACCCCCAAATTCCTGATTTCTCCACTATTCCCCACTATTAATACAAAATTTAGTAGGCATTAATACTAGGCTAAAATACAGATGACTATCTGGGATGCTAATTGCCTTTATGAGATTTTGGTATTTCTCAGATGTTCCTTTAATGGCAATATACTTCAAAATTCATAGTTCTCCACTTATAATTTAATAGACAGCAGTATAAGATACTGCACGTACAAGTGATATTTATGTACAAGTGATACACGATTCAAATCTAAAATGAGTTTGCTTATCAATCAACTACTGGAGATGGGCTAGAGTGATCTAAAGTTCATAGAACTTTAGGCTGTAATCCTGTGCACATTTATTAAGGAAAAAGCCAATAGAATACAGTGGGATTTACTTTTGAGTAAATAGATGTAAGATTATGGAAGATTATCTAGATCTTGCATCTAGAAAATTATTTAACCTTACCCATGGTGAGCTCTGGCAACTGTGTGAACTGGCCCATTGAGTTCACTGCTATTAAATGGCTATGTAAGCCTAGAAGTATGGTATTTATCATTAACAATGAATAATTTAAAAAAATCAATATTGATGAGATACTCAACCCTACCTCTTATCGAAGAACACCTAAATAGGCTGAACTGTTCACATAAACCACAGCAAGGTTTGCATCTGATGATGAAGTGGGTTGCAGTCCACAAAAGCCTATGCCATAACAATTTGGTTAGTCTTTAATGTCCCCAAGATTCTTTGTTGTTTTAGTGGTAGGGTTGTTATACCTGGTTATCAGTGTTCTATGAAGAAACACAACAACTTATGAATGATCCGAGATAGCAAAGAGCTGGAACCCTTTAGAATTCCTTGTTCATGTGGACAATGTCTTGTTTTCCAAGTATGCCCTGCCATAGCAACCTTTCTATCTTGATTATATAACCGTTCAGAATCAATCCCTAAGAAGTCTCATGTCCTGGATTTGAACAGGAGTTTCAGACCATAAATAGATTATTTTACCACTTTTCCACAACCACTGGTTCTGAATGTTGTTGAAGCTTTGGTAACTCTTGTTTCATGGATTGATTTTTTTTTTAAAAAAACTGAATCAACTTTATGTGGATTTTATCTTGTATGTCGCCTTGAGAGACTTTCACCCTTAAAGGCAGCCTAGAAATAATTTTAGATAGATAGATTGTTTCATAAAGGCTTGAACACATAGGCCATCATCAAGGATTATGCCGAGCCCTGTAGCAGACTGTGTAACAGATCTGAGCCCATGGTAATGAACACAACAGGAAAGAAAAGGAAGTAGTGCCTCCAAAACGTAGCTTGTTTTTTTCCCTAGCAAGCAAGCCAGCTTTTCTCCAGAGAAAGCATGAAAAATGAGAGATTCTGCAAAGTAGATGCAATTGTGTCATGCCTACATAATTAGGATGAGAGGGATGTTCAGATTCCCAAAAGTTCTAATGATGTTCCTGACAGTCTTATTACAAATGAGGAAGTTGGTTGGAGAAGAGAAGAAAAGAGATGTTGTTTACCCAAATGGTTGTGAAGTTATTTGATTAAAGTCTATGCACAACACTGTCAGTCATTTCAGGAAAGAGTTAGTTCTTGAGTGGTTATATTTGTTAATAAAAGGTAGTTCAACAGCAGCATATTATGAAGCATTAATGGCAATGCTGGCTTCCCACTAATAAAATAATCGAGTATACTAAATTGTGCTCTTAGAGTGGCTGCCTCCCATTGCTATTGACTTCATCTGTCTTGATGCCTGCAGCAGTTCAGTAAGACCAAGGGAAACAACATTAGACTCTTCATTATTTATAACCTCTTCCCCCTTACCAATAAAACAGAAATGCTGTAAACACCGTTTCCATGGAAACTCAAATGAAGCTCAAATTACCCTGGGTTTTTCTGTCATCTGTCTCTCTGTGGCCATAGGTAAGAAAGTTTTAAAAATGTCTGTGTGTGATAAGGTAGGTGGTATTGGGCCATGTTTGGCCATGGACAATAAATACTAGGAACTGTCACAGACTGGCAATGCCCTGTTTTGTGAGTGGAAGGAAAACAGGCCAAATAGCCTGATCTCTTTTTTGCCCTTCCCTTTCTGTGGTCTTTTCAGCTACCACTAGGTGAAAGAGCTTCTCTAAACAAGTGATTTATTGCACACTAATGATTGGCCACTCAAGGAAGTATGCGGGTCCGTTACATGATGCCATCAATATCCAGTATGTCTCCTGTGGTTTTTCTTGGTTATTCCACTTCCAAAAGACACAGAGATAATCAGGGGAAAAACCTAATATGCAAAATTCCCCCTATGTAAATTTGTTGTTGCACTATAATTCTGCCTCTAGATGGCAATGTTTCATTTGAGTGAATGGAGCATGCAGAGAGAGGAAGTATTTTATTCAAACCATGTGGCTGCTCATGTAATGAGGCAATCTCAATTCCAGAATGAAAGCAGAAGCAGAAAGCTCCCAGCAAAGTAGCATGATTTTTTAAAAAGGCAGAAAAGCTCAAAGTCTCTTCCCAGCCCCCTCTGGTTGGTTCCTCCAAACCAGCCTTAAAAGTCTTCAGGTCTCAGGTATCTCTTTTAGGTAGTGTGCAGGTTGTCTAGTAGACATGGGGTGGGCAACCCAAAAAGAAAAAAAGAACACGATTTTTTTAAAATAACAAAGCTTAAATTTTATAGAAGGAAAATACTGATAGGAAAAAATGTAAAATCTGAATGGATATACATGTGTGTGTGAACCCCCATATGAACAATAGGGTAATAAAACAACCAGGGACAAGAGAATCCAGCTAACTTGTTTCTTTTCTCCAGGCCTCAAGTTTCCTTCCTTCCTCTCCTCTCCTCTTCTCTCTACTTCTGAGTGATTTAAAGCTCTTTCAAAGTGCATTACCAATTTTACCTCCATATGAACAGAGCACAAATCGGGGGTTGAGGCGCTTTTTCTGTCCGATTATACACATTATCGAATGTGTGTTAAATAGCGAGTTTTAATTTACCGTGGAAGTGAAAGCGCCTTATGACCATGTAAACAAGCGATTCTTCGCATTTAAACACCTTTAAAGCGCATTTCATACAACCGGTAATGTGCTTCACCACCTCCCGTGTATAGGGATTAGGCGTAAAAGCGATTGCAAGAAGATGCACATAATCGGCCAACCAGGCGTCAAACCGAATTCTTGTAGAGGGGACCTCTGTCTCTCAGCCTTCATGCCTAGGCTTTTACTTCTCTTCACACTAGAAGCATTCAAGAGGCAGCTGGACAGCCATCTTTCAGGGATGCTGTAAGGTGGATTCCTGCATTGAGCAGGGGGTTGGACTTGATGACTTAATAGTCCCTTTCCAACTCTACTATTCCATGATTCTATGATCCTAAAACCATTTCCCCCCACCCCAACTCCAGTCAATCAGGAAGGTCAATATCATTATCATTATTATTATTAATAACAACAACAACAACAACAACAATAATAACAATAACAATAACAATAATAATAATAGATTCTTGTTCATTTCTGCAAGCGAAGGGGCTATCTTCACAGTGCCAAGTTGGCACTGCCTTCCCCTAAAACCCCACAGTTTTACTTACTGGAGTGTCATTGGGTAATCCCAATGCCAAGGAGGGAGTGCAGGGTTTCCGGCAGTCATCTGGGTATCAGAGCCACCCCCCTCTTCCTGGTGGAAGGCAACCAATCACTGGTCTCCTTCCACCAGGACTGCCTCCCAGAGTGAGATCAGACACCTTGCTCCCACTGAAGAAGTTGGGGTAGGTCCCCGACTTTTTCAAAGCACAGCTTTGCGGGAAAGCCCCACGGTGGCTGCAAATCTGCGGCTGTGTCATATAACTGATGCGGCGTTGATTTGCATCAACTATGGGGCTTTCCTCACATATAGACACCTCCTAAGTTTCTATTTCCCCCTCTTCCTCTGACCTTCTGTTGAATCTCATAATCTCCTAGCTTCCTGAGCAAAACTTCCTGAGCTCTAAGTGGCAACTAAACTTTTCAGTTCTAGATGGTTAAACTTTTGGCTAAAACTGACTAGTGCACCAAAAACATTTTAACCCCATAATATCCTAAAAACAACTAAATACAAAGAAGGAGGTCAGCTTTGTTCCTTTACAGGAATAATTCAATGTTTTCCATTACATACCAATGATTGCAAGCCAGCTTTCCTTAGAGAAGTGATGTTTTCTATGCTTTCTTTCTAAGAGCTTATATTTTCAGAAAGTTCAGCCTTTTCTATGGGGTGGATTTTAATTATATCATTTTTCTCCAAAGTGTAATAATAGTTGCAGAAACCTATAGAAATAATTATACTTCCTCTCCACTTATTGAATGCTGACTGGAAAATTGATGGAACAAAAGAAGCAGCGTTATGCTGAGGGGGCTTCCAGACCTGGCTTTATTGTACAATCACCCTTTTTGTTCACATAATTTTATGAAAGGGGTTCCAGATGAAATCAGTGGATGCTGGTGGCTCCGATTTCACGGGGGGGGGGGTGTTATTCCATTCTGGTTTCCAGTCAGGACCAGCCAGAACTCTAAAGGAGCTTCCAAGCTGCCAATCCATGTCTCCAAAATAGGTTCAGCATCTTGGGTAGCTCCTTTAGAGTTCCGGCTGGTTCTGACTGAAACCTAGACTGGGGTGCATCTTCACAAAGGCACATTTGTGTTGCGAGCCCCCAAACCCCTGCATTTGTGCTCCTTTGCATTATCTACATGCAAAGGAGTGAACACAGAGGTTTGCATGTGAGGAAGAGTGCCTCCTTGCACCCCCGTTTCCTCCCTTTAATTTGGAGGAGGCACTGCGCTTGTGCATGGAGTATCTGCACCTCCTCGCATCCCCATTTGTTTTGTTTTGTTGTCCTTTACTTTGGAGGAGGCACTGTGCCCAGGGCGCCTGCGCCTCCTCCCATCCTTCCCACACAGGGGAAGAAAGAGGAAGTAAACAAAGACCACATGGCCCATTCAGTGGCCGTTTTTCTTGCATGGCTTTTCCTGCACACAGCAGGAAATGGCGACACATTCTGTTTCAAAAAAACCCAAACCTGGATTTACTGGGTCTATTTTGTGATGGAAAGAAGGCAAGAAGGAGCAGGAGATGCACGGGAGGCGGACGATGTCACCAAAAGGACCCGCAATCATCCCTAAGTGGGGAGTAACGAGCATGCGATAAAACTCTATGGCTCTAAACTCAAAATGATGCTCCTGAGCATGCACTATTTCCTGCCGAGTTCATGGGGTTTGTTATTTTCTCTGCAGAGAAGAGGGAATGTGGGCATGGATGGCTGCATACCTGAACATTACCTGGCAAGCCACTTTGTGGAGCAAACCAGCAAAGAGAATGTGGATTCTGGACTTTTTGGAGTGGACCATCCCTCCATCTACATCACATGCTTTTTAAAAATTAGATACAAACAAATAGAGAATAAGATGAAGTGGGAGGGGAGAAGCAGACAATTGGGAAAGGACAATGGACCTTTAAATGGAAACTCAAATTTGCTTTTAAAATTGTTATTATCATTATTCCTCAAAGAGTCATTTTCTAGATGTCAATCAATCAGGTTTTTTTTGGGGGGGGGGGAGTTCCAGATTCATGAACCCAATACCCACAGTTTTTCCTCTATTCATTCAATATGCTGAATGCACTTTGACAGTTCAACTCTCAAAGGGCTTTTTTAAAGAATAAAATCAGAAGAAGCTCATTTCAATTTCAGTTTTAAGTGCGCATGGTGATGTTTATTAATATTTACAACAGGCAGTACATTATTTGGGGAAAGTTTCATTCCTGGCTACTGGAGAAGAATGCATTATGTAAACCTAGTAACAATAAAATACATTAGGCCATTTGTAGGACTCAGTTGTGCATGCAATTGCTTGCAAGCTTTTTAGAGATACAACTCTGAGAAATAAATGGAAAATAGACCTCAGACTTTCACTGTACTAATAGTTATTTAATGAAAAATCTATGTATGTATTGATTTGTTTGTTTGTTAACTGTGTTAAAAGGCCAGTAGATTCTTGGCAGAGCATCCTGTGACTGGGATATTTCTCCTTCTGCCACTGCCCAATGCAACTGTTTATTAATCGCTTTCTTAACATGTAGAAATAATTAGTTTAGCTGAAGCCAGGGAAGGTTTATAATCCTTCACTGTTATTAAACTTCCCTTGTTAAATTTGAAATTTTAAGAGCATTGCAGAGACGTATCACTATTACATTGGTTTTCAAAGGATAAAAAAAATGAAATCACAAAAGTGCTTTTCTGATTGGTTATCTCTGCAATGGCATTATTTGGATAAGCAAGTGGAAAGTACGGTTCCTCTTTTGTTCTGTATTCACACCTGCAATTTTGTCAGAACGAAGATTCATTCTTAGGATCCTGGAGCATTTGGGGTTTGTGGGTGGGCTGCATTTTAGTCAATCACTCAGTTACGCAATTGTTAGATAGAAAATGAAGGAATACATTAGGGTTGGGATGCGTGTACAGAATTGCACCACTATTCATTTACTGAGCTGATATGCCTAGTGGCATGGTGAAAGGGAAAGAATTTAGGTGATGATGATGATGATGATGATTCACCAAGAGCAATATACATGGTGCTAAAGATGGAGCAGAGATGTTGAACCAGACATGTGCTAGATGAAGGAGCAGTTGTCAGACTCTAACAGGACACTCTTATCGTCCAGCTCAGAGGGCCACTGTTGCACTAGAACCTTATATTGGTGTCACCAGGTGATATGTTCTGCTCTCCTGGCAGCAATATCTAAACTACAGCAGCATTAGAAAGCAGAGCTAACATACCAATGATGACAGCAGCCCAATCTACACTAAGCAGGATATAGCACTATGAAAGTGGTATGAAAGTGGTATATAAGAGGCAGGAGCCACTTATATAGTGGTACTGAAGTGCACTAATTGTTGGGGCCCATAGACACATATCATTTACTGCTTTCACACCACTTTCTTAGTGCTATATCCTGCTTGGTGTAGATCTGGCCAGCAACTCTCATAGGCCCTGTTCAGAAGACACGGTGCCTTATTCACCGTGGTTAAAGCAGTGGTTTATGGTGTCTTCTGAACAGGGCCATAGTGTCCTGATGCTCCTGTGTTATCCATATAGGGAAGGTGTAAAGGAAGGCAGAGGGAGACGTGATTCAAACTCAACCACTTCATATGGTAGCTGCCACCATCCTCTCTGGCATCAGCCTGATTCGGGGAATTCCCAGGCCTGCTTATCCTTCCAGATGCAAGGAAACAAGGGCCAAGACACTTCCCGAGTCCAGGACAACATAAGTTAGTTGCACCAACTGAAGAGTCTCACTGGGCTTCGCACTGACCCAACTGCAAAGAAAGACACAGCTTTAAGAGCTAGATAGTTTATTTAAAAGTGAGGGAAAGGGGAATGGGAACTTACACAGCCAAATTAACTGCAAAGGAATTACAGAGAATGGTCAGACAGTAGGGCTGTTTCTACACCAGGCATTTTGCCTGGGATGGCCCCTGGTTGGTCCCTGTGAGTCCAAATGACGCAGGGAGTCCTGGGAGCAGGAGGGCGGATGGGATTTTCCAGGGATACGGGAATCTGGGTGCTGCCGCACTTACTCACGAGTAAGCGCGGTAGCACAAATGGGCACGGAGCCGCATTGCATAGCTCTGTCCCCAACAGGGTATGGGGGAGCCAAGTCTGCCATCACCAGGATGTCGGGGGGAGGCCCCCCTGATCGTGCACATATTTTTTTTAGCCACTTACCTCGGCACAGGAGCACTCGGGCGCTCTCCTCGGGGCCCTGGAACTTCAAAAAGGCATAGTGCCCCAGAGAAAGCAGAACTTCCGCTTCCTTTGTGAGGATTGAAGATGCTGATCCCTCCGCCCTCTACACTCCTCCAGTGTAGAAAGGGCCTTGGAAACCCAAATGCATATAAAACATAAAAAAAGACCCTAAACTGGCTTCTGCTACTTATGTAATGACCTTTCCATAAGCCACCCCAAACCTCCTTATCTTGAGTCAGGGTGAGAACAGAAGGCACTGGGCATGATAACCCTCCCCAGCTTTATACCTTCCTTCTTGCCAATCCTTGGCATTTCCCCCTTTACCTCCCTCACTCCCAGAATTGAAAGTTGAAGGGAGAGATGATACTATGGCCTTGAAGCCAGAGATAATCCAGAAAGAGTAGAGCCATTTACTTTGAGATAAACCAAACTCATGCTCCCCTCAGGTGTCAAAAAGATCTACATTAGGGTGACCAGATAAAATCCAGGTCAGGGCTCATGTAACTTTAACAGTTGTAGAGAAAAGGGAATTTCAGCCAGGGTCATTTGTATGCAATTAGTTCCTGGTGAAATTCCCTCTTCATCACAACAGTTAAAGTTGCAGGCACTATACCAGAGTGACCATATACAAAAGAAGGCAGGGCCCCTGCACCTTTGACTGTTGTGATGAAAAGGGAATTTCACCAGGAACTAATTGCATACAAATGACACTGGGTGAAAATCCCTTTTCTCTACAACTGTTAAAGTTACATGAGCCCTGACCTGGATTTTATCTGGTCACCTTAATCTACATGCCAGCTCCCTCCCTTGGGCTTCTTGCAAAGCTAATCAAGTTTAAAAGATAGCTACATGAAATGGAACTCAGAATCAAGGAAAATGGAGTCATTCTAGATCTTTACGGAACACACCAATCAACACATGTTGTGATAAACCAAGCAGGTGGCAGGAACAGCATGATTACATCGCTCAACTGGTCCTTTAATGTCTTCTCCACAGAAGATGCAAGCAAGTTCAGAAAGAGCATATAGCACTTCCTCCAGCGGGGTTTCCTGGTGAGGGTTTATAATGCAATAGCCCTGCCTCATCCACAGAAATTTACAGGAGGTCCACACTACATCATCATACTGCTGTAATCCTCCTGTGGTTTCCCCCTGCTTCTCTGGTCTTTCCTCTTAAGGCAGAAAACCCATGTAGTAGGGAAAGTGTAGAACAAAGTCACAATCTTTTTGCAAGTGTGAGCATCATCAGACAGGGGCGAAATCACACTTCCCTATAATCACTTTGCCTCTACCTGCTGTCCCACAATAGGGATGAACAGCTTCCTCTTTCTTCCCATGTGGCCCATTCAGTGGGTGTTTTTATTGCATTGCTTCTCCTGCAGGAAATGGCGGCAAGTTCCATAACAATAGGGTGACCAGATAAAATCCAGGTCAGGGCTTATTTATTTATTTATTTATTACACTTGTATACCGCCCCATAGTCGAAGCTCTCTGGACGGTTTACATAGGATTAAAACAATTCCCTCTTCATCAAAACAGTTAAAGTTGCAAGGGCCCTGCCTTCTTTTGTATATGGTCACTCTAGTATAGTGCCTGCAACTTTAATTGTTGTGATGAAGAGGGAATTTCACCAGGAACTAATTGCATACAAATGACACTGGCTGAAAGTCCCTTTCCTGTACAACTGTTAAAGTTACATGAGCCCTGACCTGGATTTTATCTGGTCACCCTACATAACAGAGAAGAAGAAGAAGAAGAAGAAGAAGAAGAAGAAGAAGAAGAAGAAGATTTCCCAGTGGGTTTTTTTTTTGTGATCGTAAAATGAGCAGAAGGAGTGGGAGATGTGTGGGAGGCGGATGGCATTGTGAAAAGTATGTGCAAAAAAACCCATGAGTAGCCAGTAATGAATGTCTGATGAACTCCTGTGGATAGAAAAATGAGTGACTGAGACACAATGGGAAGAGTTTTCCCTGGGAACAGTGGATAACTGTTGAGTATGCTCCCTCTCCTTTCTCTACCGTTTAATTTGTATTTCTGGCTGCAAGGTCATTTCATGTCCTGTATGGCAACTCCTCTAAAGAGTTTTTGCCTCCTTGCCTGTGTCTTGGGTTGTTATCGCACAGGCGGTTTTAAGCACACCCTCCGCGACCTTGATCCAGTTTTTCAGCGAGGGACTCGCATCACGTTGTCCCCCTCGCACTGTTCTCATGCCCTGAGTGCTCCGTTTTTCGTTCCCCTTTCGAACTATCCCTGAACAGGCAAAGTCCGAAAGGCACAGGCAGATATTGCAGGAATTGCAGCAAAACCGAGCATGTGTAAATCAAACTGCTGGACTCGCATAAGAAATGGAGGGGAAAATGTAGGTGTGATAAAGCTCTTGCATCCTCTTGATTGTTTGCCTTCTAAATCTTTCCTTTACAAAAAATGCAAATGAAAGCATTTCCTGTAACCTCAGCAGCTCCTGCTCCTGCCTCTCTCTGCAAAACTCTCAACAAGCCCTTAATTGATTGCTTCCTGAACCTTCCTTCTCTCCTGGAATGAACATTGTCTTCCCTTTCCCCCTGCAATTAGCTACTTAATTAGGAAATTCTACTGTGCCATTTTCTTTCTTTTTTAATTGATTGGGTACTCACAGAATTCTGATCTAACAAAATAAAAGTATTGGATTTTTGTTTTAAATGGAGCTGTTTTATGCTTTGCATCGGGGAGGAGAACTAAGACTCTGCTAAAACAGGAGTTGCAGAACCAACTAGCAAGCAGGGAAAATCAATCAGGCAGTTGTTCTATCCCCATTGTGAACTGACTAGCTACGATTATGAAACTGACTAGGAGGTTAATCAGACAAGTATTTTGTCACATGTTCGCTACTGCCCACTTACAGATGTTCGCACGTCCTTTAGACAATGATGTCTGCTTCCTGTGCACCTCCTACTCCTTCTGCTTGTTTTTCCGTAGCAAAATAGACCCCTTTTAGTCTGACTTTAAAAAAAAAATGGAATGTGCCGTGAACTCCTGCTGTGCGCGGGAAAAGTGGAGTGATAAAAATAGCCTCTGAATGGGCCACATGGTCTTTGTTTACTTCTTCTTTCCCCTCCGGGAAGAATGAGGAAGTGTGAAGAAGCAACGGTAAGGAAATGCTATATCCCCTGTATGATGATGCTCTAGATCACAAACTCTGCTATATATGTGGGGCACTCTCAGATGAAATCAATGGGATATACCACCCAATTTTAACATGTTTTTTTTTCAGAACTGAAGCTTAGATGCAATCCTGAAGCCTTGTGTTGCAATAACTTAAAAAATGTTTAAAAAAACATTCGGAATAGTGGAAATGTTTTATGATGAAACAAAACAACTAACTTTTTTGTTTGTTTTAATTAGATGCATTTGCACTTTTACTGGAGAACATAAGTGGCAGCAAAGGATGAAAGTTGTCTCCTGCCTTTGCTTTGAGCAAACAGGCAGCCTCTTGCGGAGCTCTTGTTCAATCCATCTGGGAATGGAGCAGCTGCAGAGAGGAGTGAATTGCTTGGCTTCAAATCTTTTCTCTTGGAGGGTGCCACAGTACATTTTAGTATGTGTGTGTGTATGGCCAGAAGTTCCCCTAAACTGGAATTTAAATGTCAAAGTGATGGGACTTACAGCCCATTATAAACGTGTCTACTCAGAAGTAAGGCTGCTTCAAAATGTCAGAAGAAGGGATGTGTGATGAACATAAGGGGTGGGGAGGGGCCAACACTGTTCATTCAGCTATGTCCTTCCGACAGCGTGGATGGATCATAGCAAAATGATTCAGAACTCCCTTCTTTGGGTCCACACTTCATCCTATCACAGGTTGCTTCTCTCAGCTGCCACTGAAGTCCGTAACGCTAGTTGAGGGCACACAGACTCCCCAAACCACACTGAAGCTGTCGTGATGGGAAAATGCATCACAGAATGACTTTGGAAAAATGTGGGTATTATGGCATGAAAACCCATGGTTACTGGCTGCAGAGAAGTGGGGACGTCATGTGCCATGACTGTGACCCCCTCTACAAGAATTCGGTTTGACGCCTGGTTCTCCGATTATGCGCATCTTCTCGGAAGCACTTTATGGTAAATGACTGTACGCGGGAGGTAATTGAGCGCACAACTGGTGGCCTTACCGGTTGTTTGAAATGCACTTTAGAAGTAGTTAATGCAGAGAATCGCTTGTTTACATAGTCAAAATGCGCTTTAACGGGCCGCAGCAAAATAAAATTCGCTATTTAACGCACATTCAATAATGCGCATAATCGAATAGATAACACACCTCAACTCCTGATTTGTGCTCTGCTCATGTAGAGGTAAACTTTTAATGAGACTTGAAAGAGCTTTAAACCTCTCGTGTAGAGGCAGCACCAGAGTAAACCCCCATGTAGATGGGGGCCCAGATGTTTACTGGGGGGATTCCACCAGAAGTTGTCATCTTCTGCTTATGACCTTCCTGCATTTTCCCACTTCTTCATCCATCCTTTTCCTTAATGCAGAAAAACCCATTAAGGAAAAAATGATGGAGCAGCCTCATAGTGCCTTCTGATTGCTAATGCTGGCAGGAAGCCCCCTTTATCTCTTGATAACTCTGCAATTTGTTGGACTACATGTATTGATTCCCCTCTCAGTCTCTGAAGAATCATATTTTTCAGATTGGCAGTCTAACAGTGCAGTCATATACATGTCTACTCTGAAGTAAGTTCCATTGAGTTCAATAGATGTTATTCCCCTGTAAGAGGGGGAATAAGCACTGGGGACCCTTTGGCCTGTGAGACGAATCCAGCCCACCAGGCCTCTTTGTCTAGCCTGCAAGTTCCCCCACCAGTTCACATCCTCTCACATGCCCATATCCCCTAATCACAAGCAGGAGCTGAGTACTTGGAACCCTCTACTGGGGCTAGAGTTGCCAATGTGGCAGTGAAGCAGAGCACTCTGGCCCTGCTTCACCAACCTGATCAGCTTCTGTACTGGCCACAGAGAAAGTGAAGCCACTTACGCCATGGCCAGTAGGGAAGCTGATGGGGCTGGCAAAGCAGGGACAGAGTGCTGTGCTTTGCCAGTCCAATCAGCTGGGTGTCTTGGTGTATGAATGTGAATGAATGAAGGGTACCACAGGGAGGTATACGTTACAGCTACCTCAATTTCAATTCAATAGAAGGAAAAACTTCCTGATGGTAGGATCTGCAGAACAGTGGAACAGTCTACCTACGGAGGTTATGGGTTGTCCACCTCTGGAGGTTTTTAAAAAAGAGGCTGGACAGCCACCTCTCATGGATGATTTAATTGGTTTTCCTGCACATTGCAGAGGGTTGGACTAAGGCCAGATCCACACCAAGAAGGTTATAGCAGTATGAAGGCAGTATGAAAGTGGTATATTGTATGTGTCATGGGCCCCAACAGTTGTCAGTGCACTTCAATACCGCTATAAAGTAGTAGAGGGGCTCCTGACTCTTATATACCACTTTCATGCCACTTTCATAGTGCTATATCCTGCTTGGTGTGGATTAGGCTTAGATGATCCTTGTGGGCCCTGCCAACTCAACAATTCTATGTTTCTGTGAATATGTGAATGGATATACATGTGTGTGAATGAAAGAGGGTGAATCTGCCCACTTTTTTTTTGCTCTGCCCACCAATGGCATGTGGTCCCTATAAGGTTAGCTATGGTGAAATGGGGCTCTCAGGCTGAAAAATGTCTCCCACATCTCAGAGATAGGAATGCAGTCTAAATCTATGACCCTGCTACTAAAGCAACCAGGAGGCTGGCATAATGTATATCTCAAAGCAGCAAAATGGAGAATGACTGAGAGCCAGTGTGGCATAATGGAGAGTTTGGGGTTCAAATCTCCACTCAACCACGAAGCTGACTGAGTGAGCTTGGACCAGTCACTAGCTCTCAGACTAGCCTACCTCATAAGGTTGTTGTGAGTGTAAAATTGTGTGTGCATATGTATGAATGTGAAAGAGAGAGAGAGAGAACTTTCAGTATAGTGGCATATAAATGTCAATTTTATTTAATTAGAGGCATAATATTTCTGTTTGATTTAGAACTAGTTTGTATTTTAATTATTGCACATTAAGATGACACATCAAATACTCTTTTGATTGACTTAAAAGCATGGACTTGGTAATACAACTGGCCAAATATATTTTAGTGGTATCTACCTTTGCCAATGCCAAGAAAAGAAAGGGGAAAAAAGCATTTTACTTGGAAGAATTTCTTGGTATACAACACAACCCCACTGAATTCCGCAAAGTGTAACTCCTTAACTGTTAGTTGAATATTACAATTTAGGCAGGCTTTTGGTGCCTAAGGATATAATTAGGCCTTATATAGAATAAGACTATTGTATATGATTACTGCTGATGTAGTGTTTTGTTTTTAAATTATTCCCTTTGATATTTTATTGAGATGGTTGTTGATGTTTGTATTTTGATCAGTTGATAATACATATTTATCTCGATTGCTTTAAGCATTTTCTTAGCAAAGTGGGTTGTAAATGATAAAAATCAATGAAACCACACTAAGCATTTTTGCTGAACAGCCATATGCCAGAGGTGTGCCAGGCTGTCATTGAAATGAGGAGGGGCTGTGTCCCAACAGAATCCATAAGTCTGCAGTCATTTGTACACTTACTTTGTGAGGAGTTATATTCATAGGTGTGTGCAGCACGTTTCATTAGGGGGTGCATCCAGGGATTTTTTAAAAAGGTGAAAATCATAAAGGACATTATTTTTATTCATTTATTTATTAAACATTGTAGACACTGAAGCCCTACTCTGTGTTCGGCTTGCCTGTTGCAGGTGAGGGAATGGGGGAAGGAGGAGATGCTCCTGAAGTCCCAGCATTGGTGGGGCTTTTGGTGACACTGGCCGAAGGAGGGGCTTATGAGGCGATATTAGCCTTCGAGGTCCCTCTTCCTGGCCTCTTCGAGGTGTGGCTCCCAGTAGAGAAGCTCCAACAGAGCGATTCCTTTTCACTCGTACTGCCGGGAGCAATGGTGCGCTGTTGAGGGTGGCGGCAGTCATGCAGCCGGAGGATCATTCTTGCTGTGTCTGGATCCCCCTCTGGATCCCTACTCAATGGCCCCCTTAATTTGGCACTTATTGCTTGAGACAATAGGGTGTGCCTGGGCACACCTGGTCATATTAAAATCAGTGGCATTTATTTCTGAATAAATATACACAGAAATGGGCTGCACATCTATAGGAAAAATAAGGGTCTCATCACAATCAAAGGAGCATTTTAAAAAGAGAGACAGATTTAAGTGCACTTGGGTTTTAACTTTTAACAACGGGCTAATGAGAGCACTAAGAACTGGCACATATCTATATGCTTTCTCCTTAGTATTTGGGGGTGGACTGACTAAAAAAGTATAAGGATCATAGTTGAGACCTGTAAGAAAATGTTGCAGTGTAGAGTGTTCTTTAGGGTTCTAGCTATACCCTCTTTTAAGATACTCCATTCAATTACCTGTTCCACTAGTTTTTTGTCCCTCCCACCCCCATATTCATTGAGCATTCCATGGTCACTAAGGGCTTTTCTACACAAGACATTTATTATGTGCTTGTCATTCCCTATTCACAGTTGTTTACGAGTTATTTATTTATTTATTTTATTACATTTGTATACCGCCCCATAGCTGAAGCTCTCTGGGCGGTTCACATAAGATTAAAACAATTAAAAACAATATACAAAAATTAAAACAGCAAAAACATACAATATACACACACATTTAAAACCACTATAATAACTTTTAAAAGCTATAAGCCTAAAAACAAAACAAATCCAGGCTCATCAGATATTGCTAAATGCCTGAGAGAAGAGGAAAGTCTTGACCTGGTGCTGAAAAGATAACAATGTTGGCGCCAGGCAGGCCTTGTTGGGGAGATTGTTCCACAATTGGGGGGCTACCACAGAGAAGGCCCTCTCCCTTGTTGCCGACCTCCAAGCTTCCCTTGGAGGCACTCGGAGGAGGACCTTAGATGTTGATCGTAGTGTACAGGTAGGTTCGTGTCGGGAGAGGCTTTCCATCAGGTATTGTGGTTCCAAGCCGTGTAAGGCTTTATAGGTTAAAACCAGCACCTTGAATCGGGCTCGGAAACATACAGGCAGCCAATGCAAGCACGCCAGAGTAGGTCTTATATGCTTGAACCTTCTGGTCCCACTTATCAATCTGGCCGCTGCATTTTGCACAAGCTGCAGCTTCCGAACCATCTTCAAAGACAGCCCCACATAGAGTGCATTGCAGTAATCTAACTTGGAGGTTACCAGAGCATGGACAACTGAAGCCAGGTTATCCCTGTCCAGATAGGAGCGTAGCTGAGCCACCAACCGAAGTTGGTAGAAGGCACTCCATGCCACTGAGGCTACCTGAGCCTCAAGTGACAGAGATGGTTCTAGGAGAACCCCCAAGCTATGAATCCGCTCCTTCAAGGGGAGTGCAACCCCATCCAGAACAGGTTGAACACCCTCCATCCAGTCAGCAGAACCACCCACTAACAATGTCTCAGTCTTGTCTGGATTGAGTTTCAGTTTATTAGCCCTCATCCAGTCCATTGTTGCAGCCAGGCACCAGTTCAGCGCATCCACAGCCTCACCTGATGAAGATGAAAAGGAGAAGTAGAGCTGCATGTCATTTTGATGCCATTTTGCTTCTGTGTCTAGGCAGCACTTTTGATGAGCTTTTTTAAAGCAGGGGGAGTGGGTATTTAATTGTAAAACTGAAAGAAAACATTTTTTCTTGTATATTTGCGCTATTCTGCTATACCACAGTGCCACCTATAGGTTATGTGGTGGGAAACCAGGGAAGGAAACACTTGTGTAGTGCTTTGATCTCAATTCTGCGATGAAACCAAAAGTAGATACTGTAGATTATCAACCTCGTCTAGAAATGTTTTAAGAATGCTCAGTTCTTACTTGGCCGATTTGCTTCCCCCGCTTAGCTTTTTTTCCTCTTATGGTTTTTTTTTGGTACTTCTGAAACCTTTGGGGTTACCCCAGGCATGCTGATTCCTGTGTGTGTGTGTGTGTGTGTGTGTATATAATGCTGTTCTGGCTTCAAAATGTGCTGTATGTGGAGAACTGAGTTTACTATTAGTATATGTAATGCAATTTTGATGCAATTTTAAAATTAATTCTTGTTACTTCTATTACAAGAAGTCATAAAGTTTGCGAAAAGCTCAAAACTGATGTGAAAACAAGCATAGCAGAGAACTTTAATTACACTGTGATAAACTTTATAGCAATTTGGCACATTGGCTTTCTGTGTTCAGGATGCTCCTTACTTACATGGGAAAGCATTTGAGCAAATTACATGTTGCTACTTCTTTGAATGATATAATAGGGGTTTTATCTGGACACTCTGGTTGGAATATCTATATCTATCTATCTATCTATCTATCTATATCTATCATCTGTTTATGGGGTGAATCCTAATTAATGAGTCTAGAGTTACCAACATATTTCACCAATAGTAAAAAAATGAAATTTTGGACTGCAGTACTCTTAGGGCAGGACTTTGGGGCAGACAGCCAGGACCTCACTTAACAGAATAAGATCGAGGGCGCACAAACATAGCAGGGCTGGCTTACAACATTTCAAAGTAATACACATTGGACAGTATCCAATGGGACTGCTCCGCCACCACAGGGTCTTTTTTTTTGCACTGCTAAAAATAAACACAAAAATGTTCAATTCTGGATTGGGGCAGGTCAGCAGAATCCCCTTGTTATCTGGTTATTCTTCAAAATGTCCAGGTGTGCAAACAGCCACTCCCATGAGTTTATGGGCACGATAAGAACCTTTCTACATGAGGCTTTTAATTTTGATCATGAACTCATGGTAGTTTTGGGGTCCTTTACACAACATTGTCATCCTCCATGGCCTCCCTTGTGGTTTGCAACCATTATCATACCCCCCCCCCCAATGAGTGAAGTCTGGTATTATTTAGAAATTGCAGAATAAGAATCTCATGTAATTGCACAATTCCACTATACCACAGCACCATCTAGTGGTTGTATAATGAAACATATAGAAAGGCAGAGAAAGAAAGCCACTGGCAAAAGCACATGTAATGGAGCCCATCTAGGGTGACCAGATTTTGGAACCCAAAATCCCGGTCCCCCCCTGCCACCCAAAACAACCCCCCCCACCAAGCCACCCCCAAAACAAACCCCCCAAGCCACCCCCCCCAAAACAACCCCCCACCAAGCCACCCACCCCCAAAAAACATCAGCCTGGACCTACCGGGTTCTCTTCTGCTGCCGCTGCCGCCCCCGCCGGGTCTGCCCCCCCCAGGTCCCTCGCCGCCGCCGCCGGGTCTTCCTCCGCCACCGGGTCCCCCGCCACTGGGCTCGTAAGGCCAGCGGCATCGCGGAAGAGGCGGGGGAGGGCCGATTACGTCACTTCCGGATCCGGCCCTCTCCCGTCCCTTCCGTGCGGCCTCTGGCCTCACGAGCCCAGCAGCGGCGGTGGAGGACCCAGCGGCGGCGGACCCGGCCGCCCCAGCAGGTAAGTGCCCCGCGCCTCGTGCTCCTTACCCGCAGGGGCGTACGCTTCCCTCCGGTGCTTGAATCTACAGAGAAACAGGCTTCGCGGCCTGTCTCTCAGTATCGCGCCAGGTGATGACATCATCACCCGGCGTGCTACTGAGGGACAGGCCGCAAAGCCTGTTTCTCAGTAGATTCGAGCACCGGAGGGAAGTGGACGCCCCTGCGGGTAAGGAGCGCGAGGCGCGAGGGAGGGCATTTACCTGCTGGGGCGGCCGCTTCCCGGGCTCCTCCGCCGCCACCGCCGCCGGGTCTACTGCCGCTCCTTGCTTGCTGCCACCGCCGCATGACCCCCTGCCACCCTGGTTTGCCCCCACCGCCCCTGGTTGGGCCGGTTGGGCCCAGGTTTCCCGGTTAGGACCGGGAAACCCCGAGCCATCTGGACACCCTAAACCCATCTTAATCCTACAAAGAATGCAAAAGCAGAAGCCTCATGTAGAAATGCCCTAAGATACAACCTATTACTTTCTAAAGACCCTCTCCCCCTACACACACACCAGTAAAACCAGAATCTAAAATTACCTAACTGTATCAGTGATTTTCTGGCACATTTGTAATATTCTGAATGAGGTTGCAATTCAGGTTGCAATAAGGTGAACGAAATGCCTTCCCTCTCTCTCCCCCCTCTCCCTCTCTGTTTTCTACACATTTTCCTGCACATTTCCTGCCATAAACTAATTAATATGTTGCAAACTATTTCCATAGTGAAGTTCTAAAACTCTTCAATTTGCACTGAATTTCCCCATTGGCTGTAATAGTCTAATGAGAGCATTTGGGACAAAGGAAACATTTAATCTCTGCTTTCATTGCAAGGTCTTATTTGGCAGAAGTTGGAGGGTACCTGAACTAGCGCAATCGAGTTGCCCCTGAATTGCATCCGTGTTGTATTTTTTATGCAGCGAGTCAGCAGAAAATGATCCTAATTAAAGGAAAAACAAGATGGAATAGCGGAAACCCAGTTAGGAGCACTGCATCTCTGAAAAGAAAAGAAAAAGGCTTAAAATGGAAAAAATCACTCAAAGCTGGGATGGGAAAAGAGAAGAGCAGAAATGACATGTGTTATTACACAAAGAGAAAAGTACATGCAAGGACAAGTACCCTAAACAGAACTCTCTATGGTACAAAAGTAATACCATTACGAAACGTTATAACAGGAACAAGAGAGAGATTCATAAAATACCTGGGAGTCAATGGCATGAATGCACAGCGGGACTGCTCCCTAACAAGGACAAAGAATGAAAAACAGATGACAAAGAGGCTGATGTGCTTAAATCATCATTTATAACTTTTCATAAAAAACTGTCTTAAAAAGCTGAGGTTGTCAGGAGGCTAGATTAAAAAAAGAATAAGATCAAGTCCCATAGCTCATGAGATGGGAGATTCAGGAGGCAGTCTCAACTTCAATGGGATTTAAACAGCCTAACCATGTACCAGATTGCAACCTCAGTGATTAGGAGCGGGGCCTGGAGTGAAGGAACACAGATTCTTGCAAAACTTTATTTTACAGGGCCAATTTGTTTGTTTATATTTTGAGACTGCCCTTCAGTTATAGCCTCCAGGTGATTTGGAGAAAGCATAAAACAATTAAAAGATATATACACAAAACGTAATAAATTAACAGCCATAAAATCATAAAAGTAGTATAATAAAAGTCATCAGGACATTTTCTCCACAGTAGACTCACTGACTTCAACAGGGTGATGCTAAAGCAAGTGGCTTAAAGGGCTCGGCCAGGAAATCATCTCCCTCCCCCAGTAATAAATGTACAGTCCTTACCCTTATCGTCTTTTTGTGGAAGATTCAGAGAGCTTCCCTTGAGGTTGTTCTTCTCTTGTAAAGATAGCCAAGAGTTGGATCCTACTGATCTTAGTGACAATAAAGTTGATGAGTAGTGGCTATGAAAGCATTCTAAGAGTGCATTCTAAAAGGAAGCCTTGGCATATTTCCAGCACACAAGTGAGGTTATGGGAAAAGGATGCACCCTACAGGTTTTGAGAGGCCCTTGGGAAGATGCCCTGAGCAGGATTGAGGTCAGAACCTGGCATCCTTGGACAGCTGTCAGGGGCCCCAGCATCCTGGCAGGGCTCACTGCCTTGGTAGCCTGGTGTAGCTTAATTTTGCTGTTGAAACCTATAGAACTGAAATCCTTGTCTTTGCAAAGAAACGGGAATAACATACCAACCTTTTCCCCTCCTGCCCTTTATTGGAAGAGAGGTCTTTAACTGCCCATATTGCCATTCTGTTTGTGTTCCATTTGTCACGAGCCATGGGATCTAGCCGTCCTAGATATCTGCAAGATTGAAACCTCTTACGTCTTGTGCATTACAGACTGTTTTTATGATACGGCAATTAAAAGTGACAAGCTGTAGCTCTATAATCCTTGGTGGCTTCCTAGACTGCCAGAGAGATGCCATTGATAGGTGTTTTTATTATTATTATTATTATGTGGATCATTAGAAAGCCAGGCAGCCCAATGCAGGTTCCACTTTACTCTTTTAAAATGAAATTTAAAAGGTGCTGTTAAAATACTCTGTGTTGCTTTGGCATGATACCATAGAAGAGAATTCATAAAGCAGTTATTCCAGAGCAATGGTTTTTGCTCTCAAAGTGAAATGAGTGTTAATAAGTCCCTATAAGGAAGCTTGAAGGGACAGTTCATGCAAACTTTTGGATCCAGTGAGAATATTCTTATCTCTGCAAATATTTGTTTCTACCATTGTCTAGGAACACTGAAGTGGGAAATTGGAAATAAGATGGGCACATTGATTGTCAACCCTTCTGCTCAAAAGGCTGATAAAATGCTAGATATAAAGAAGCCTGTTATTCTCCCTCCCTCCTTGTAGTAATTCATGGATTCCGTGCATTTCAATTAATGGCCTGACCTTGCCTGTCAATGAAGTGTCTAGTGAAAGGTCATCCTGTTTTTTTAGTTAGAATACAAAGACATAATAACTCAGAATTATTTTATCCATGAGGAAGTCACTGAAGCACATTAATTTTAATATTATAACAGGAAAGGAAACACAGATCATGTAGACATTGTGATTCCGCTGGTGCCAAGGTCAGCTTTCTTGCTTACTACCTTGGACAGGTAAAACCTTTTTTACAGCCAGGTTCTGAATTTTTGATTCCTTCTTCTCAACTTCAGCTGCCATTCTTTAACATAAAATGGTTAAATGCCTCTTTAGAGCTCTTCAGGTTCATTCTTGAGGTCACAAGTTGCCTGAGTTTCCTCTCTATGCCAGGTCATGCCTATAGACAGAGGGGCTGTTCACACAACATACTAATCCACACTCAGTGGTTGAGTATGGGTTGTTCGTTGAACTGTGGGTTGTTTGCCAAACTGTGGGTTAGTGTGTTGTCTGAACCAAGGACATTTAGGTTCATAGAATAGTAGAGTTGGAAGGGGTCTATAAGGCCATTGAGTCCAATCCCCTGCTCAATGCAGGAATCTACCTTAAAGCATACCTGACAGATGTATGGTTATTACCTTTAAAGCCTTACATGGTTTGGGTCCAGGTTACCTGCGGGATTGCTTTCTCCCATACAATCTGCCCTGCATACTTAGGTCCTCTGGGAAGAATTTGCTACAGTCGGCCAAAACCAGGCTGACAACTGTTACCCAGAGGACCTTCTCTTCTGCTGCTCCCCGACTGTGGAATGACCTGCCGGAGGAGATTCATCAACTTAATAGTCTTTTTGACTTTAGGAAAGCCATAAAAACCAATCTCTTCCAGCAGGCCTACCCAGTTGAATTTTAAGAGTTTTATCTGTATTTTAATAATATATTAATTTTATATGTTTTAATCAGTTTTATGTATTTTATGTCATTTGTATCAATGTTGTTTCCCACTTATCCTAAGGGAGAGGCAGGTAATAAATAAATAAATAAATATATTATTATTATTATTATTATTATTATCCAGCTGCCTCTTGAATGCCTCTAATGTGGGAGAGCCCACGACCTCCCTAGGTAATTGGTTCCATTGTCGTATTGCTCTAACAGTCAGGAAGTTGAATTCCTGTAACTTGAGCCCATGATTCCGTGTCCTGCACTCTGGGATGATTGAGAAGAGATTCTGGCCCTCCTCTGTGTGACAACCTTTCAAGTATTTGAAAAGTGCTATCATGTCTCCCCTCAATCTTTTCTTCTCCAGGCTAAACATGCCCAGTTCTTTCAATCTCTCCTCACAGGGCTTTGTTTCCAGACCTCTGATCATCCTTGTTGCCCTCTGAACACGCTCCAGGTTGTCTGCATCCTTCTTGAAGTGTGGTGCCCAGAACTAGACTGTACTCTCTTCTATTCTCTGACTTGCCACCGATCCACCTTCCAGGTAAGGCAGCTTGTTATTCTCCCATACGTGTGATGCAAAGAGACCACGAAGAAGGACAGGTTGCTTACCTGTAACTGTGGTTCTTCGAGTGGCCATCTGTGCATTCACACAACCCACCCTCCATACCCACTTCAATGTCAGTTTTTTTCAAGATACTGGAGTGATCCTTTTCTTTTCCTTCAATCTGAAGACTGCTGCGGCGGTCTCATGGAACTGAGGGAATGGGCAGGAGCCATTGCAATAACGGCATGGAGGGGGAGTGGTTCCCGCCTAAAAAATTTTCCTCAGCTAGTAAATGTTCCAGAATGAGGCTCTGTGCAGATGCAGAGCTCCCATATGTGTGATGCACAGAGACCACGAAGAAGAACTTGGCATTTATCCCTATTACATTTCATTCTGTTGTTTTCAGCCCAGAGCTCCAGTCTATCAAGATCACTTTGGAGTTTGTTTTTGTCTTCCTATTTTGTGTTGTCTGTAAATTCGATAATCATTCCCTGCACCTCCTTGTCCAAAACATTAATACAAATATTGAAGAGCACTGTGCCCAGGACTGAGCCCTGCGGTACCCAGCTCATTACCTCCCCCCAGTGTGAAAAGGTACCATTGATAAGCACCCTTTGAGTCCGATTCTGTAGCCAACTGTGGATCCACCTAATAGTTGTTCCATCTAGCCCACTTTTCACTAGTTTGTTAATCAGAATGTCATGGGGCACTTTGTCAAAAGCTTTGCTGAAGTCAATATATACTATATCCATAGCATTCCCACAGTCCACAAGGGAGGTTACCTGATCAAAAAATGAGATCAGGTTAGTCTGACAGGATTTGTTCTTGACAAATCCATGCTGGCTTCTAGTCATCACTGCATAGTTTTCAAGGTATTTACAGACTGACTTCTTTATAACCTGTTCCAAAATTTTCCCAGGGATGGATGTCAGACTGACTGGTCTGTAGTTCCCAGGTTCCTCCTTAGCCTTCCTCCAGTCGTCCGGCACTTCACCCGGCTTCCATGATTTCACAAAGATAATAGACAGTGGTTCTGAGAGTTCTTCTGCCAGCTCCTTTATTACTCTAGGATGCAGTTCATCGGGCCCTGGAAATTTGAACTCATTCAAAGAAATCAGGTGTTCCTTGACCATTTGTTTGTCAATCTCAAACTGCAATCCTACCCCTTCAGCTTGTACTTCACTTTTTCGGGGGGGGGGGGGTCATAGACCTGCTTTTGAGAGAAGACTGAGCCAAAGTAAGAATTGAGCACTTCGGCCTTTTCTTTGTCCTCTGTTACTAATTTGCCATCCTCATGAAGCAGTTGAACCACCATTTCTTTCCTCTGTCTTTTACTATTCACATATCTGAAGAAAGCCTTTTTATTACTTTTAGCATCCCTCACTAGCCTCAGCTCCTTCTCAGCTTTATCCTTCCTGATACCATTTCAACACTTCTGTGATACTTGTTTGTACTCTTCTTTTGTACTCCCTTTTCCATAGGGTGGGCTATTAATCATGCAGTGTGGCTTGTTAACCACCCTGAACCACCCCACAACAAACCATGTGCTCTCAAGGTGGTGTATTCAAGAAAAAATAAGCTGCACTTCATGGTTAACAAGCCACCCTGCAGATTTAGACAACACACTAACCCATGGTTCAACGAACAACCCACAGTTCAAAACAACCCACACTGAGCCACTGAATGTGGTTGTCGCGTTGTGTGAATCCAATCAGTGACTTTAGATCAAGGGTAGGAAACTTGTGGCTCTCCAGATGTTTTGACCTGCAACTCACATCAGCCCTAGCCAGTACAGTTAATGGTGAGGGATGATGGGAGTTGTTGGCCAAAACACAGGGAGGACTACAAGTTACCCACCCCTGTTTTAGATAGCATAGGTCAGGGGTGGGAAATCTTTTTCAGCCTTGTGGCTAGCCATCCAGGAGCTGCATGCCAGCAGTAGGCAAGGCCAAAGCAAAAACAAAACAAAACTATCTGGAGCTACCCCACTCTTATCCACATGCACATCCGTTTATAAATACACATCCATTCATAAACACACACACACATACACACTCCCTCTAATCATTCCACTCCTCCTCCAAATAATCTTGCAATTAGGCTTGGGGGGGGAACCATGGGGAGGGTGAGGCCAGCTGGCCCTAAGGGCCACGTGCACCATGTGATCCACCAGTTTGACACTCCTGGTATAGGTAAAAAGAAAAAAAGGTAAAGGTGGTTACTTTATCTAATAAGAGAGATCTATGTCCTGAGAAGCAGAGACAGACATTTGATCAAATCAGTTTTCCAAGTTACACAAATTCTTGGATCAAAAGAATTTTAGGATGTTTTTTTAGGATGTTTTAGGATGTTTTAATGCAGTTTTAATAATGTGTGTCATGTTTTAATCAGTTTTATGTATTTTATCATATTGTTGTTCCCCGCCTCGATCCAAACGGAGAGGCGGGTAAGAAATAAATAATAATAATAATAATAATAATAATAATAATTTAGATTCATTTACCTCAGGCAACTTTGCAATTACTTCTAGCAACATGTATGCCTAAATCTAGGGTGACCATACGGAAAGGAGGACAGGGTTCCTGTATCTTGAAGAGTTGCATAAAAAAGGGGATTTCGGGAGGTGTCATTTGTATGCATGCAGCGCCTGGTGAAATTCCCTCTTCATCAAAACAGTTAAAGCTGCAGGAACCCTGCCCTCTTTTGTAGAGTGACTAGTAGCCATTGATAGCCTTCTTCTCCAGGAATTTGTCCAATCCCTTTTCAAAGCCATCCAAATTGGTGGCCATCACCACATCTTGTGGAAGTGAATTTCATAGTTTAACTATGTGCTGTGTGAAGAAGTACGTCCTTTTTTCTGTCCTGAATCTCCCACCAATCAGCTTCATGGGATGTTCCTGGTTTCTGGTATCATGAAAGTGGGAGAGATCCCACTCCTGACTTCTTCCTCATCACAGCCAAAGTGATATGTAAGTGGACATTCTCAATGATAAAAAGGGCAATACATTTAACTCAAGAACCCCCTTTTTTCCCTGAATGTGCCCAGATCCAAATCCTAGCATCGCCTATTTTGATTTCATTGCCAGTTCTACACCTGTGGCTGGATGTAGCTCTGTGATGCACTGACAGCTACAAGCGTTCCTTAGAGGGCTTCATGCATTTCAATAAAAATGAGCATATCCTTAGAAATATAGTACCTCCTAAAACAAACAGTTCTTCTGGGGTCACACTACTCCAGGGATGAGAAAAACTACATGAGCTGAAATTGCTCTGTCTTTATAGTTATTAAGAGCACAATCCTGTGCATATTTAGACAGAAAGAAGTTGTACAACTCCCAGCATTCCCCAGCCAGCACAGCTAGCTGGGGAATGCTTGGAGTTGCAGGACCTTTTTCTGTCTAAACATGCATAGGACTGCACCTTAAAGATGTTTGAGCTCTGCTTTCATTTGCACCTGGTCACCCAACTTTGCACACAGATGGCCTTGGAAATTCTCCCAAGGATGCAGGGCTATTTTACATAAATGGACCTCAGACAGAACCCATTCGGTTTCAATGAGATGACCCTTATTTACATGCAAGGGGATAATGCGTAATGCTCTTATTTAATCCATTCAATTTACTGTGAGTAAAAGTAGCACAATCAGAGCTTCAATTATGGTTTAGGTTATATTTGAGAACAAATATGTTTATTCGTATGCTCATTTGGCTAAATTGATATAATAGCATCCTCCCTTATTTTCAAAAAATGGAGGTGTATAAGAAAGGCTGTCTCCTCAATTTATGAAGGTTGTCAGCCATATTTCCAATTTCCTAAAGTCATGCAAAATAATGGAAATTCTTTTTCAAGTGCCGAAAGCTATCATAATGAGATTGATTCACATGTGTTGCATAATAAGTGCCATTAACATTGTCTAGTTCATCCTTATAGTTCACAGATATCTAATTTGGGCCTTGCTAGTATATTTGCATGACCTACTCCAAATGTAAAAGTTGTAGCCTTGAAAAATATGTAAAAATTAGGCAAATCAATCAAGATAATTATTTTCTTCTTTTAATCTCTCTGTCCTTTGGTTTAGCCCTGAAGTGTCATCTTTCTCTCTCTTGAGAAATGGAAGTGTTGAAACAGACTTCCCACCCCAAGATACTAGTGTATTATTGACTGGTAGCTTGGCATAGTCAAGATAAAATTGGGAGTTCTCCCTAAAAGTGAAACGATATTACAAAAGATGTGCTATTATAGTATGTCTTCACTGGTCTTCTGGCTATCAGAGCTACTACAAATGAAAAGCGGTGATTTTTTTTTTGATTTTTTTTTTTTTTTTGTGGAAGCCTGCCTCCAGTAACTGTTTTACTCCATATGTCATAACTTTGATTCTGCATGGAAGAATCAGTCAGCACCAGTAAGTGAAATGGAGTGTTTTTGTGTTCACCAACAAAGGTGGCTGTTCTCCCCACTGCTTTCATGGACGTCTGATGGAAGCCAGTGGAGGCTGGAGGCTCCAAGTTTGTGGGGGCTCAGATTCCATTCCGGGTTTCAGTCAGAACCACCAAAACTCTAAAGAAGCTATCCATGGTGCTGAACCTATTTGGGGGGATAGGATTCAGCACCTTGGATAGCTCTCTGAGAGTTCTGGCTAGTTCTGACTGAAACCCAGAATGGGTTCACAGTCCCACCAAAATTGGAGCCACTGGCTTCTACCAATGGAGATTTATGGCCAGTAACGGAAGGGGTGGCTTTCTGCAACCTGCATTATTACTTTAGCCTTCTTCAGTCATTCTTCTTAATGTGGTAAAAGAACATGTGAGGAGTTTGCCTCCAACAAGAACAGACAAATCACAATCAACTCTACAATGATACAATTAAGTCCAGTGTCCCTTAGTGTCTAGACCAGGGGTGGGCAACTGCGGGAGGCCTAGGCAGCATTTTTTTTGCCCTTGGAGTCCTCCTGCTGCCCCCGTAAGCACTGAAAAATAAAATAAGAAAATAAAATATTTAATTGAAAATGGAATCCATAGTGGCCATGAAGTACGAAAAAAGGTCCAAATTAGCTTGTTTGCAAGATAATTTTGACCTTTTGGTGCTCCGTAGCAGCTACTGAGTACCAAAAGTTGCCCACCACCCCAATCTAGACTTTATAATGACACTATCTACACAGAAGAGGTGATCTGGATCAAGGCCATGGCATGAGAGCAAAAGGCCATAGCTATGAGACTCCATGGAGTCATGGTGCTACAAGAGAGCCAAAGACCATCTAATAGCGCTTCCGCTCCTCCCTCCCCAAATGTAAGCTAGATCTCTGATGCAAACTTGATGTGGGAGCAATGGCTTCCTGCCTTAGAAGAAAGGAAGTAGAAGCTGTCTTTGCATTTCTCTTTCCCACTACCCCCAGACTGTGGTCTGTATTGATTTTGAAGTCTGATGCTGACAGGTATACAAATTACCTCATTAGTTCTTGAGAGTCCTTTTCACAGTATGCACATAGAACAAGTAATTAACACCAAAATCACAGCAGGATGGAATTCCCAAACTAAATATTTGTCAAGGAACACATTATATTAGTGCCTTGTAATGTGGGGGGGGGGGGATTAGACTGACCTGCAGGTCACAGCAATTCTTTGATTCTAGCTATGCCTCAGAAGGAATTACCTTCAGTTCCTGGTTTTGAGGATTTTTTTTTAACCCAAATAATTACTGGGCCTGCAATCATCAATCATAGCCAAAAACTTTGTACTGCTATCCATACTTTTTAAGCCGGATACACTATTACTTTTGCTATGGACATTGATTAAGCTATTGATTAAATAACAATCTGGTCTACACGCATCAGATTCTGAATATATCTGTCAAAGTGGATTCCTGGGAATGTCTGGTGCACCAGTCATAATCAGTAAAGGAACTCAAGTAAATAGCAACTCCCACAGAAATTGGCAGCTCTTAATATCCAAAGCACATCTGTGAAGGCAATCACTTTGTATCCACAGCCTGCCATATGGATGCGGACCTCCAGGGTCTGCATTTTGATATTGCTTGTCTTTAGGCCTTGACACTGACCCCAGCACTCTGGTCCAATTGAGGTCAAATCATCACAAATAGTGTAACTTGTATATTTGACTATCCAGATGCCAGGATGTTTTGGGATTGATTTTGGGAGAAATGTCAGTATAACTACAAAACGTGATATGAATAATTTTAATGTTGTGGTGCTGGGTGAATGTTTGTTCTCAGTTAGATAAGCTCTCTTATTTTGCATTACATCAATTGCTGGAGAAAATCAATAAAGTATGGCATTAGTCAGACATTTATTTATTTATTTATTACATTTATATACTGCCCAATATCCGAAGTTCACAAAAATTAAAATAATCAACAAAACAATATAAAAACACGATATAAAAATACAATAAAAAACACAACCAGGGTAAAAAAACCACATAGCAATGCAGATTTAAAATACAAATTTAAAATACAGATTTAAAACAACGGAGTCAAAATACTATGACAATAAACTGTTAAAATAGTGTGAAAATAAGAAGGTCTTCACCTGGAGTCGAAAGGAGTATAATGTAGGTGCCAGGTGAACCTCTCTAGGGAACTCATTCCACAGCTGGGGTGCCACAGCAGAGACGGCACCACATCTTGATCTCATCTTGCCAGGTTTTTCTTATCTTTAAATAAACCAGTAGATGGCAGAGTGTATACTAGGGGTGTGCACTGGATTGGGTCCGATCCACGATCTGGATCTGATCCAGGGGAAATCGGATACAATTATCCAATTTCCGAACACCCCGCTGGATCGTTCGATCCAATCCGATCTGATCCGGAAAGGACCCGATCCAGATCAGAATGGATCGGAGGATCAGAAGGTGCCTGCTGGCGCCCGCCGCCACTTCTATTGGCAGGCGCCAGTGGGCGCCCGTCGATGGAAGCGGATAGCGGGGGGGGGGCTTCCCTGGTGGGGCTGTCCGCTTCCAGGGGCCCGCCGATGGAAACAGACAGCCAGGCCAGGTGAGGATAGCGGAGGGTAGGAATGAGGGAGGGAGGGGGGCGCACTTACCTGCCGGGACCATCCGCTCCCCTCCGCCGCTGGCCGCTACTGTGAGCAGGCTTCGCGGCCTGCCCCTGAGTAGCGTGCCAGGTGATGACATCACCTGGCGCGCTACTCAGGAGCAGGCCGTGAAGCCTGCTCGCAGTAGCGGCCAGTGGCAGAGGGGAGCAGACGGCCCCGGCAGGTAAGCAGGAGGAGGGGGCTTATCCCCCCGGGGTCATCCGCTTCCATCCGCTGGCGTCTGCGGGCAGCAGTGGATGGAAGCGGATGGCCCTGGGTGGTAAGGAGCATGGGGGAGGGGGCTTACCTGCCGGGGCCATCCACAGCGGACGGCCCCGGGAGGTAAGAACCGCGAGGGGGGAGGAGGGAGTTAGGCCCCCCTCACCCACCCACCGTCATTTCCCCCCCCCCATAGACTTGCATTGGGAGAAAGCTTTCTTTCCCCTAATGCAAGTCTATGGGGAAAACAAAAATGGCGGCTGATCCAAAAATCGGATGTCTGATTTTTGGATCGGGATTGGGTCCGATCAAATCTGAGGGACCTCTGATTTTGTCCCGAACAATCCAGGACAATCTCAGAGGTCCCGATTCGGGTCCTGATCTGATCTGGGGGGGGTCCATGCACACCCCTAGTGTATACAGCATTTCCTGTGTTTCTTTGGGGTCCTTTACTAGGGGTTATGCTATTGTTGTAAGCTGGGAAGATCACTAAATAATCTTTCAAGGAGAACCCTCCCCAACCTTGTGAGTCTTGGGTTGTGAAAAGAGACTGCCAGAATGAATTTTCCCAACAGCAATATATTGCTTTCTGTTGTAATGCAAACATTTTGGGTGTGGCTAATGGGCGATTAAGACCCATTAGCTTTATAAAAGGTCTGCTTCTGGTGGAGATTAACTGTTAGAATGGCTTTGTTGATATGAATCAACACACCTGTCTGCATTTTTGGTCTCTCCCTTGGGACTGCCATGAGAAGCGCCTTCAGGATTTACCACTAAACCACTGCTGTCCAGAGATTATCTGAGTGGTGGCTCTCCTCCGAGATAGCCATTACTAGACTGTTCTAGGAGGGGGTGATAGTCAACAGTGGAGTAATAATCAATTTATCTAGGAGGTACTCCCCACACAACATGAAAATAATCAACTGTAGTGTGGATTAAGATCAGTGTTGAGTTGACTATTAGTCCACATTGAGTTAACTCACTCATCCCCTGCTGTCACTACCCCCTCTGTCTTCCTGCTAGTATCCCATCAGCCATTGCTGCTGAAAATCTATCCTGGACTAGAGGGGCAGCCATCTCTTTGACCGCTCTTGCCTTGTGACTCTGTGGCTGATGAAATAACCAATGGTGCCCTTGACATGATAACTAACAGTGGTTCAAATAGCCAACACTGCACAATGTTGGTTATTCATATTGGTTATTTTGGCCAAATAACCAATCATTGGTAAAAAAGAAACACCTCCCTCCACACATGATAACCCCCAACCATTGACTATTTAGACTAGGGGTGTGCAGCGGATCAGGTCCAATCCACGATCCAGACCTGATCTGGGCAAAATCGGATACAATTATCCGGTTCTGATCCTCGCAGCTGGATTGTCCAATCTAATCCGATCCAAAAGGACCCGATCTGGATTGGAGGATCAGACCTCCTCCGCCCTCCCCCCTCCCCCCACTTGCTCTCCTTACCTGCTGCCTCCTCACTGCCATTCACTGTGGCCCGCTGCTTCAGTACTACTGAGAAACAGGCCTTGCAGCCTGTTCCATAATAGAGCGTCGACGCGCTGGGTGACAACATCACTTGGCACGCCCTCACTCTATTGTGGAACAGGTCTCAAGACCTGTTTCTCAGTAGTACTGAAGCAGCGGGCGGCAGTGGATGGCAGCAAGGAGGCAGCAGGTAAGGAGCATGAGTGAGGGGAGGGAGGAAGGGAGGTGGAGGTCCCCCATTACCTGCCAGCATCCCACGCTGCCGTCCGCTGCTTCCGCACTACTGAGAAACAGGCCGCAAGGCCTGCTTATAAGTAGTACGGAAGCAGCGGACAGCAGTGCGGGACGCTGGCAGGTAAGGAGCGCGAGTGGGGGGGAGGGCCCCAATTACCTGCCGGGGTGTCTGCTTCTGTCCACTTCCAGTCACTGTTCCAATCTACTGAGAAATAGGCTTCGCGGCCTAGTTCTCAGTAGAGCACCAGGTGATGCTGTCATCGCCTGGCGCTCTACTGAGAACTAGGCCGTGAAGCCTGTTTCTCAGTAGATTGGAACAGTGGATGGAAGTGGACGGAAGCGGGCACCCCAGCAAGTAAGGAGCACGAGTGGGGGGGAGGGACAGGGAGGGAGGAAGGGGGAGTTAGGCCCCAACTCACCCGCCCCCATGTTTTTGCCATAGGCTTGCATTGGGGGAAAGCTTTCTTTCCCCCAATGTAAGCCTATGGCGAAAACACCTAAAATGGCGTCCGATCCGAAAATCAGATGTCCGATTTTCGGATTGGAATCAGCTCCGAACCGAACCGGGAAGCCTCCGATCTGATCCAATCTGAGGCATTGGTTCCAGTTCCAATTCTGATTCCAATCCAATCTTTTGGGTCCATGCACACCCTTAATTTAAACCACAGTTGGTTGGTGTGTTGTCAGAACCCAGTGTCACAGACTCAATCTGAGCTGGAAGATGAAGTGGAAAAGAGGCAGAGAGCTGACTTTACTCTCTGCAGAAAATCTTAAGGCACTATGGGTTTCCTCAGACATCTAACGGGGAGCAGGAATCTGTTGATTACTAATGCTGTGAACCCTCAAATTATGCTTAGCCTGTATATATGTGTAAATAAACCTTAAGTCACAGAAACACCGTAAGTCTCCACTGACTTTCTTCTATTTTGTATTGTTATCTATTGTTGTAAACTACCCAGAAAGTTTTGCCTATGGGGCGGTATAGAAATGAAATTATTATTATTATTATTATTATTATTATTATTACTACTACTACTACAGGGGTGCAGAACCTCAGACTCAGAGTTCCCCAGCAGGCCACATGCCTTCCCCTAATCACCAATTGTTGGGTGGCTTCCTGGCATTTGTGCAGTTTCCCCCTGTTCTGAAAGGCTGGAATGTCTCTCCTAAGGACATAAAGCTCTTACTTGCTGGCAGTATGAGCTTTAAACTAAAATAGGCCAGAAATTCGGGTGAGATGGGTTCCCCTGCCCCCTTTGCCTTGGCTCTTGGGCTAAAAGAAATTCTGCACCCTGTTCTAAGAAAACTGAATCCAGTATAAGAACTGGAACCCCTGAAACTTCTCATTGCTTGGAAATAGGTTGCATGCACATAACACTATCAGTTTTGCAAGCATCTCACCCTCACCTCACCCCATCCCCTGTTGGGATCCACCCTGCAATATTGCTTAAGGATAGAGCCATGGAAAGGCAGCAGATGCTAACCAAGAAAAAATGCTCATGCAACTGTGCTACTGCTGTGTTCGTTAGGGCCAGAACGGTGTTAAGATCAGGTTGCTCACAGGCGAATCCATCCTGCTTTAGGTATCTCAATATTCTTATTCCTGCATCCCACCATGTTGAAGTACCAGCCTTATGGCCTTCTTTCCTTATGGCCCTGTGCAAAATATTTAGACAACTGTATATTTTCAAAAGGACATCAGCATTTTTAAAGTAGAACGGCAATAATCAGGGAAGTCAGATAACAAACGTTAACTATAATTGCAATCCTTGAAAATGTAACCTAGGAGAATGGTAGAGCTTCGTTTTCTTCTTCTAGATTTTTGAATAAGCACCATCCACTCTGTGGGTTTCTGAGGCTGAAGAAAGGGTGGGCTGTTTCTACCTTTTTGAGGATGCAAATAGCTTATTGCAAGGAGATAGAAACCTTTGCCTGTTTTATTGCATTACTTATTTATTAGAGATGGTAATAAAGCGTATGCTCAACAGAGCTTAGAAAAACAATTTCCACTGCCAAAGGCATTCTTACAAACAGATCCACCAAGGACAAATAGAATTAGAACACTATAGTTTGTATAACTTATAATTTTTTTTTTGAAAAGAAATCCATAGTAGAAAAGGGGGCAGACAAGAGAGGCAAAAATGTGATCCAAAATTGCTAAAATGCAGTGGGGAACTTTTATATAAGTTTGTATTTCTCTGTTCAGGAAACCCCAAAGTTCTACTCGCAGAGAAATAACCCATTGAAGATATTTTTGAGGATTTAATCAGTGGGTTGTTTCACAGGCCATGCAGCAACAGGCATAGGTTAGGCACCAATTGTATTCTTGACATGAAGCTTCAGTCAATTATCTTTCTCTGTGGCCAATGTTATTATTTCCTCCCCCTTTTATTGTGAATTTAAAAACAACAACAGAACAATAGAAACAAAAACGAATGGTGAAAAAAAATAATTACATATACACCGATGTCATCATTTTTCATCGAATGTTAAAAAAGAGAGAGAGAGAATTATACATAGGTTTTTAAAAAATCAGACCATATACCCATATATTTATCCATTCGCAAGTTGCGCCTGTATATCACCAATTCAAATGTTGATAAGGTTATTAAGTCCTCAATCCATTGCATTATGGGAGGTGAGCATTTATCCTTCCAATATATTAGTATAAGTCTTTTAGCTGTCATAAGTGCTCTGAAAATCTATTTGCGCTGACCCGGTGTTCGTTTCTAAGAAATCGGCAGGTAGTTTAGAAGGGCATGCACATCATTTCATATTAAAGATTGATTCAGGACAAGATTTATCCTTATTTTAACCTCCTCCCAAAAGGAGGAGACTACTGAGCACTGCCAAAACATATGAGTTAAAGAAGCATTAGATGCATTACATCTGCAACAATTATGTACATTAGATAGACCCTTGTTGAAAAGACGTTGTGGGGTCCAGTAGACTCGAAACAGGATTTTTTTGCTAAATAAGATGTAGCCTAAGATCCATAGAAACTTCAGATACAATCTCTAAGGCAACAGTCCATTGATTGGGCAAAATAGGACACTCCAATTCTCTATTCCAATCTTGTCTTAAACTATGAGTATTGTATTTATTTACTACTACTAAATATTTACATATATGGGTTGTGGATCGACGTGTCTGCTCAGCTACTATTAGTGTTTCTAACAATAATGGAGTCTCTGAGACTGAAAAAGCAGACGGCCCAAACCTAGATTTCAGCAAATGTTGCAATTGTAAATATTGCCATTCAGCCGTAGCAGGTAAATTATATTTAATACACAAATCAGAAAATGGCATAAACTCATCATCTGAACCTATTAAATGATCCAAAGTAAAAATTGCCTTATCTGTCCATGTGCTCCACAAAAACATTTTGTTTCCTATTTTGAAATCTGGATTTCCCCATAAAGTCAATTTTGCATGAGAAAATGGGTAAAACTGCAATTGACGCGATACTATGCACCATATCCCTCTAGCAGCCAAGATTGTAGGAGGAGGATTATTTAATCTAACATGTCGAGAACCGAGTGCCATCTCTGTAGTCAATGTAACTGTATGATAGACGCACTTCCAAATATCCATTGTTGCATTCAAATTTCACATTTTTAGATGTACATTTTAAACATCTTGAGTCTGGGAAAAACCAAACATAACATGGAAAGAACAATCCAAGTTCATTAACTACTACTTCATTAACCCTTTTTGTTCCAATCTTGGCGTTACTACTTGCTGTGATATCTAGAGCTGTGTTGGCAGTTGCGCACAGGGGCTGCAACATGATTATGTGAAAGAAAGAGGTTACAATGGCTTCATTCTACTTCTAGGATCATAGGCTGTTACTATAGTAGGATCAGTAACTATGGGAAGGTTGATTCTGCCTCAAACAGGTCTCTCTAGGGCACAGCACCTGCCACCAAAATGACCTCTGTCTTGTTCAGATTCTGCTCACATTGGCTCACCAGCATCCATGGCATTGTTGCACTCTAAATGAACACCTATCGTGTTGACATTCCATTGAAAATGTTCAACATGGTGACTCTAACCCTTGGTCCATCTAGCCCAGTATTATCGACACTGACTGGCAGTAGCTCTCCAGAGGTTCAGGCAGGAGTCTTCCCCGGCTCTACTTGGAGATGACAGGGATTGAACTCGGACTTTCTGCATGCAAAGCATGTGCTCTACCACTGAGCTACGGCCCCTCCCCATAAGTTTACATGAGTAGAACTTCCCTTCGGACCTTTCCATTAATGTTGGCAAGGTCGTGAACATAGAAGGTAGAGCTGTGAACATTTCAGAGTGGGGCATTTGTATATTTTGTTCATACATGTGTTTGCATATGTTGTTCAGCATAATGCCTGAACAGGGCAACGGAAGGGTGGCCATGTGTGCTACTTTATAAAATACAGTCATGTCTCCATTGAAGGGATGTCAAAAGACAGTCCTCTATCGGAAGGTGTCCCTTATTATTTGAAGGACCGTCCATTCCAAGTCCCATTTAAAGATAAACAGGCCTCGAAGTTGTCCATCAACTAGCACACAGATCCATTGGTCAGAGGCCAGATCTACACCTTGTGTCAAATCATTACAAATGTGGAATAAAAAGCAGGATAGAACACTATGAAAGTGGAATATGGAATGTGGATTGTGCCCCAACACTTACCAGTACACTTCAATACCACTGTAAAACAGTAGTGTAGATCTAGAGTCTTCCTCACTTCAGGGAGATGTATTTATTTAAATTATAGTAATAATTATTCACAAATTTGAATCTATTAGCATAAGTAAATGTTATGCAAATCTGGGCCTTCTTCTGTCCCCCTTTTTTTTGATGATGGAAAGTATTGCTTTGGTCAGGGGAAAAAAAAATACCCAGTCTTTTTACATTGTTTCCTTAGCACCTTTCAGGACCTCCTCCAATGAGAGTTATGAGAACCCTGAGTCATTGATACCATTTGCACAGGTGAAGAGACGTCCCTGCCCCCTTTGGATAGGATCATCTTGTGCCTGGTGTTTGGTAATATACTTCCATGATAGAGGGAGCCTCTTCCCCTGTGGCCATTGGGAGCCCAGTGAGCCAACAACAGCAACAACAGCAACAAAAGGACAGATTACATAACACTTCCACCAATTGCTTCCTTCACGGAGAGTCCTGCAGGAGATATGGGGCAAAATCAACACAAGCCCTACTTAGAGTTGACCCATTGAAATGAATAAGGTTTAAGCTAATCATTTAAAAGAAGCGGTGGTACGGCCGCTTCTAAAAAAGCCCTCCCTGGATCCCCTGGACCTTAATAACTACAGGCTAGTATCAAAACTTCAATTTTTGGGCAAGGTGATCGAGAGGGCGGTTGCCTTCCAACTCCAGGCACTTTTGGTTGACACTGATTTTCTAGACCCATTTCAAACCAGCTTCAGGGCAGGATATGGAGTTGAGACCACTTTGGTCGCCTTAGTGGATGATCTATGCCTGAGTATTGACAGGGGGAGTGTGTCCCTGCCTGTACTCCTGAACCTCTCAGAGGCTTTCGATACCATCGACCATGGTATCCTTCTGGAATGCCTGAGGGAATTGGGACTCGGGGGCACTGTGCTTCAGTGGTTCCGATCCTGTCTCTCGGGCAGGTTCCAGATGGTGATGCTTGGGGATAGCTGCTCTTCAAAGAAGGAGTTGCTATGTGGTGTACCACAAGGTGCCATCCTTTCCCCAATGCTGTTTAACATATATATGAAACCGCTGGGAGAGATCATCCAGAGGCATGGGGCGGGGTGCTATCAATACACTGATGACATCCAAATATATTTCTCTATGCCTTCGACAACATCGTCAGCTAAGGATAGTGTGTCTCCTCTGAATGAATGCTTGGAGGCGGTAATGGGCTGGATGAGAAAAAACAAACTGAAGCTGAATCCAGACAAGATGGAGGTGCTCGCTGTCAAAGGCCGCAACCTGGGTTTGGAGGTGTGTCAACCAGTTCTGGATGGGGTTACACCCCCCCTGAAAGACTGTGTTCGCAGCTTGGGGGTACTCCTGGATCTGTTGCTCCAAATGACAGCCCAGATAGATGCGACGGCCAGGAGTGCCTACTATCAGCTTCGGCTGATACGCCAGCTGCGCCCCTTCCTAGAGTTGGAAGACCTACACATGTTGGTAACTTCAAGGCTCGACTTCTGCAATGCATTGTACATAGGGATACCTCTGTGCCTAGTCCGGAAACTTCAACTTGTTCAAAATATGGCAGCCAGGTTGGTCACCGGTACATCTAGGGGTGACCACATTACACCAGTTTTAAAATCACTTCATTGGCTGCCAATCAGTTTCTTGGTGAAGTATATAGTGTTGGTTATTACCTTTAAAGGCTTACATGGTTTGGGTCCAGGTTACCAGCGGGATTGCCTTCTCCCGTATAATCTGCCCCGCACACTCAGGTCCTCTGGGAAGAACTTACTCAAATCAGCCAGAATTAGGCTGACGAGTGTTACCCAGAGGACCTTCTCTTCTACTGCTCTCAGACTGTGGAATGGTCTTCCGGAGGAGATAAGACAAATTAGCAGTCTTCATGAATTTAAGAGAGTCATGAAGACTGCTCTCTTCTGGCAGGCCTATCCAGTTGAATTTTAAGATGTTTTTAATGATGTATTGGTTTTTATTTGTTTTAAATATCTGAACTATTTTGTGGTTTTTGTGTTTTATATTTGATCCAGAGGGAGAGGCGGGTTATAAATAATAATAATAATAATAAGTATTATTACTACTACTATTATTATTATTATTACTAACTGAAGTCCCATTCATTTCAATAGGTCTGTTCTAAGTAGGACTTGTTTTGGATTTTACTCATGGATACAATCTCCCTGATGAGGGCTTGAAGACTATTGAACTCTTATAGCAGTGTTCCAAAACCTGGTGCCCTCCAGATGTTTTGGACCACAACACCCAGAATTCTGAACCATTGGCTATGCTGGCTGGGGCTGATAGGAGTTCAAGTCCCAAACATCAAGAGGACTCCAGATTAGGGAAGCCTTCTTAAAGGACTGAAAGTATAGCAAACATGTTTGTAATCCACTTTGAGAATGTTTTTGTTGAAAGGCAGTATATAAATATTCTAAACAAATCATACGTAATTACTAAATAAAGCAATACAGGGTTAGGAAACATGAAGCAGTGATTATAGATTGCTCTCATTGCTGGAAATTACTGTTATATGAAAGGCTAATGAGTCAGGTCTGTGTAGAACAATGCATTTATTTACAACAGCACAATGGGGTTTTAATGGTTTCAGAAAATGGAGAGTCAAAGTTATTAATCTCTGGAAACAAAAAGCCAAAGGTTAGCTTTGGAAAGGTTGTTTACTCTTGTGTATTTCAGGGTCTTTGTTTTCTCAAAGTTTCTACTGTGTCCAAATGTAAATGCAGAAATGCAGATAGAAATGTTTGTACAAGGTCATCAACTTCAATGCTCTTTGGCAATTTATAAATCCTGTGCTTTCTTTCACCACTATTCTCATGCTTCATCTTAAAGGTCACATTTAAGTGCTTTGAACTTTCTATCATCTCTTGGAATTTGCTGGGAATGACTTCAGGTTGCCACATGAAACACTTGATACCAGAATATCTTGTATCAGTGTCCTTTTTCTACTTTAGTAGTTCCATTTTGATGATGCAGGGCACCCCATTATTATATTAATTAGCAGAACCCCTCTATTGGAAACATCAACACGTTTTGGGGGATGTACATGTGATGTTCTAATGTTCGAAGATGTAACTATGTTGCAGAGAGAGAGAGAGAGAGAGAGAGAGAGAGAGAGAGAGAGAGAGCTGTGGGGCCTAATAGTAAAGGCGAGACAGGAGCAGCAGCAGCAAGTGGGTCAGATAAAACGCCACAGTACATATTTTTCATTTGTGGATAGCATTAACGCAGCAATTCCCCAAGCACTTAGGGCATTTCTATATGAGTTATTTATTGCAAGCTCGTAATTGGCCACCCAAAGAAATTTGTGCATACTTTACATGATGTCGTTAACCTCCAGGACATCACCTGCTTTTTTCTCTGTTTATCCTGATTTTAAAAAATAATCAGAAATAAACTGGAATAAAACATCCCGCAGGATATCGGCAGTGTGAAATGCCAGTGTAGGACTATAATTCGGCCACTAGATGGTAATGTTTCATTGAAAATATAGAAAGCCCCCAGTAAAACTGCCAAGAAAGGGCATTTTCAATTTGTGTTCGTTGTTTAAAGAAGCCCATCCTAATTATGCCACAGAAACGGCAGCAGAAAGCCCAGGTAAGGCTGCGGGGTTGCTTTTAAAATAGAAGGGGTTACTGAAATCGCAACACCTTTCCAGGGTGTATGCGTGTGTCTGGGTGAGTGACAGATCTAGTAGGGGAAAATATCCTTATTGGTGGATCCTTGTTTTGTTGAAGGGATCTCCCCCAAAAGAATTACAATAGACTGCCATAAGTCAGGCTGAATCTCCTGACGCACCCTTGGTTCTTCAGCAGTTTTGGAGGGGGGCATGTTCTGAGCTCTACTACAAATGACCCTCCCTTCAGCCCAGCTCTAGGAAAAAAGAAAAAGAAAAAAGCTTTAGGTTTTACGTTCCCAAAGTCCAAAGGATACCAAACTTTACACAATTTTGTGAACAAAACAGGTAGCTTAGCACCCATGTAGTCCTAGCACATGGGGAAGATTTTCACAAGAAATTCCTCAGAAATACATTTTAAAAACAAGAAAGCCAATGTTTGTGTATATAAGCAGTAAGCTGCTTAGGGTGACCATATGAAAAGGAGGACAGGGCTCCTGTAACTTTAACAGTTGCAGAGAAAGGGGAATTTCAGCCGGCATCATTTGTATGCAATTCGTACCTGGTGAAATTCCCTCTTCATTACAACAGTTAAAGCTGCAGGGGCCCTGCCCTCTTTTGTATCTGGTCACTCTAGTATAGTGCCTGCAACTTTAATTATTGTGATAAAGAGGGAATTTCACCAGGTACTAATTGCATACAAATGATGCCGGCTGACATCCCCTTTTCTCTGCAACTGTTAAAGTTACAGGAGCCCTGTCCTCCTTTTCATATGGTCAGCCTAAGTAAGCCTATATATACAGTTGCTGGGGAACATGGGTGGGAGGGTGCTGTTGCACCATGTGCTGCATGTGGGTTCCTAGTCGATAGCTGGCTGGCCACTGGGTGAACAGGGTGCTGGACTAAATGGTCCCTCAGTCTGATCCAGCATGGGACTTTTTAGGTTCTTATGTTCTTATAACGGAATTTATTTAAGGGAAAGGGAAATGAAGGTACCAAAATGCACATACATTCACTTTGAATGAATTAACTTGAAATGTGTCAATTTACAATCTTGCCTGCATGAGCAGAGTCTTGGGTTTCAGAGCATGTGCAAAATTCCTTGCAGAGAAGATTATCTGAGGGAGCCAGTGTGGTGTAGTGGCTAAAGTGTTGGACTGGGAGTTGGGAGATCTGGGTTTTAGCCCCCACTTGGCCATGGAAACTCATTGGGTGACATTGGGCCAGTCACAGACTCTCAGCCCAACCTACCTCACAGGGTTGTCGTGAGGATAAGAGGGAGAGGAGAAGGATTACATACACCACCTTGGGTTCCTTGGAGGAATAAAGGAGGGATATAAAATCAATCAATCAATCAATCTGTGGCTACTCACCTGACTGGTTCTGAGGGACAAAATACTGAGGCGATACTTCACCTATTTATGCAAATTTAAACCCAGTAAAAGCCAGCCTCTTAATGGACTTTTTATCCAGTTGTGAGAGCAGCTACTTCTCTGGGTGAGATAGCCAATGACAAATTTATTTAGGGGTTGCTTCCACCTCCTTAATGATTCTGGACATGCATTATAAAAATGTAGGCCAGTTCCAGCTAGTTGAGGAACTGGGGTTTGTTTGTTGCTGTTTTTAAAGATTAATTTGAGGCTGCGTATTGGAAAATAAATTACAGATCATCTCTCTATGCAAGACTCACTACAGGGGTGCAAATCAAAGACACACAGGGGGGTGCTGTTGGTCTGTTTAGAATACAGGAGTTTGTCACAAATGTAATGTTCAAAGAGTAAAAGCCTAAGGAACCACTGAGCCCACACAAGGCTTTAGAATGGCTAAGCAAATCCTGACCATGGCCTATAAGACGAGGAGCCTGTTTTGCAGAAATACTCTTGCAACAAGAAGGATGATCATTCATTTAGAGAATATGTATGAAATATATGTTAGAAATTACTCTATAGACAGTGTACCTGCTGTAATTGCTGTATTAACAATTGGGGGGAAAGCTATTTAGCAATTTAGCTTTAAATCCTTAGTTAACTGAAAATGTTTCAATATGCTTTTATGAGCCCGAATATATTGATACTTAATTCTTAATTGGCACTGGCTCCAATTGCATAATGATTCAATGCGCTTTTCTCTCTAAAGATATATTTCAGCTGTACTGAGATTTTCATGAAGGTGAAACAGGTTGTAGAAAACTGATCATGAAAAATCATAGATAATAGAACATGGCTTGTTTAGATTGGAGATGACAGGCAAAGTCGCTTTGACATTGGTAGACTATTTTAACATCTTTGTTAACTGTGTGAAACTTTGTTAACTTTGTTAACAAATGAGAACTGCAACAAAATGTTGCAGTCTGGAGTGCTCCTACTTCCAAAATACTCCATTCCTTTCCTCTTTCAGCCACTCACCAAAAGTCAATCAGCATTCCATAGCAACCGAGCACGCTCAGTCCTCCTTTCACTGTTTTGCTCCCCACCCCCGCCAAAAAAGATTTGTTGTACTTCTGCAAATCTTGGTTCTATGGAGACTGCTGATTTCTCCGGAGCTTGCTGGTGTGTGTGTGTGTGTGTGTGTGTGGGGGGGGGTGCTGGTTTGGCTAGGTAATGATACATGCATGGAGAATGAGTTCACTATTAGTATATTGGATGCATCAATTAAATCAAAGGCATTAACCTGAGGGCCAAATGACATGTCACATTTTTAACACTTAAACAACAACCACAAAGATGCTCAAACTGGCCACATTTACTGTGGGATAAAAAGCAATTGTAGAGCCTGAATCCAGAATGCGATCCTGACCTGGATCAGGGCCCCATGCTAGTTTCACTTCCACCTCCTGTCTAGCATTTGCCTCTGAATGTGCTGTTTACTGCACCATCAAGGAGCAATTCAACAATGGGGGTATTTTCAACAGGAAACTGGGGTGGGGCCCTGATCCAGATCAGAAATACATTCTAGATTGGGGTTCTAGAGCTACTGCTTCTCAAGCTGGGCCAAAACGTTAGATCCAGTTTTTTTCGGCATGGAGGAGGGGCAAAAATGCCTTGAAGATTGATTCAGTCTTGAGGGTGGATGGATTCTAAAGAGCTTTCACAGCTCAATGGTAGGGCTGGCTCTGAATGTTCACAGAACGGTAAACTTAACTTGAAGAAACAGCAGCCATCTGTCGTAATAAGGAAATTGAGAGGATGCACCTTGGAATAGCTGTATTTCAAAGTCGCTGTTAAAATAAATAAGATCAATGTGTCTGATCTTCCTCTCATTGGGTGTGGGAGTTTTGACATTGACTTCAACAGGCTTATTATCAGGCCTTTAATTACCAAGTAAAGAACATTGAAGAGATAATTATCATAGCTCATCTTGGGGAGACTCATTTAATTACTCAGAATAATAACCACAATATTTATTTTGCCAATTCATCCTTCCAGCTTATTAGCTATTTACAACATGCATCAAAGACACATTGAAAACAGGAGCATACAGGAGAGAGGGGGAAAGAGCACAACTGATTCTAGCACAGAAAGATATCACAGGCCAGCTTTCCTGGTGCCCTCCAGATGTTTTGGACTACAACTTCCATTAGCCCCAGACACAATGGCCAATGGTCAGGAATGCTGGGAGTTTCAGTCCAAACGTTCTGGAGGACACCAGGATTAGGGAAGAGGTGCTGTACCTGGTCACCCACATTATGATCCTTAATTACACACAAAAGTTGGAAATTGCCCACGACATTCTAATGGACAGAGCTTGTCAGTTGCATCTCCTCTCTAGAAGAGCTGCTTACAGAAGATAGAACTGGAAATGTATATGATCTACAAATCCTTTGAATATGTGGAAGACCCAGAGTGCACTCTGCCACATTAGGCACACCTCCCAGAGTCATCTCAGCTATTCTAGAACAGAACATTCAAGCATGATTGTTATCCTATTTTGATATTCAGTTTGAATCTTGTTTACAAAATACATTTCCAAGGCTGAATCACAGATTGGGCAGGGTTAAGAGAGCAATCCATTGGGAAGTTCTCCTACATGAGGCCCCATGAAAAAAGAAAGAGATCTGTCCAAATGCAAAGTGAAGTTTACAGGCCATCTCGCAGATGGCATAATCTATCGGTAATAAAACCACCGATTAGCTTACTTTTGTGGCAAATGAATTCTCCTATTGATTCATTTTCCTTTTAATGCAAGATGTTTCTTGACAGGCAAAGTGGCATTTTAAAAATGCCTCCCGGAAGTGATTAGATATTTCATGCTGTAAAATCCTTTTATTCTCTCATCTCAGACTTTAACTGTAATTCTTAAATGGCCAAGAAATTAGTCATTTAGCACTCCTTCAAGCTTTCTAGTTACATTAAGTTCAATAAAAGAATGTAATGCATTTGCCCAGCATGTAAGATTTTAGTTATTTTCCTGCCTTTTCATAACTGCAACATACAGGTTCAAACATTTGAGATTTCTTCTCTTTAGTGGCTGATTGAAAAGTAGAGATGTTGGAATCAGGAAAACTCACTTGTCAAGTTCCACATTGAAGCTTGTTCTGACTCTTGTCTGTTTCAGATAGCAAGCTTGTTTCATTAAAATGTATATGCATTTTCAAGGGCATTTCCCCAAATGTACACATCAGTTGGGTACATTTTTCTCCCATTGATTGAAATGCATTCATATGCATTTTTCAAATGTACTATTTTTATGCACATTTTTATGTACATTTTATGCAAATTTAAGCATTTTTTGAACACACTTCTATTTGTTCCATGAATGGCATTGCAAGCTCAGAGACTTCAGCCACACCTTGTGTTCAGGTTGATATTCAGTTCCAGAAAGTGTGAACTGGGTGGTTCTGGTAAAATATAAAGTGAAATGAATTTCTCATACCTCCCTATTGCAAGGTACAAATCGTTGTTCTGGGCCCCCTCTTCACGACGCCGGGAGCGCTGCACCCTGGCGCCTCCCCAGCATCGTGCAGCGCATTTACGCCCCTTACGCCAGTCCTGCTATAAGAGGTGCGACAGCACTTTTCCTTTGTTGCTGCCCATGCCGCTGAGCATTTGGCGGCACGGTGGCTGCTGGAGGGGAGACTGGGAGCCTCGGCTCCCTTACTCCCAGGTAAGTTTTAAAAAATTGTTTTACAAAATGGAGGGGAGGACAGTGGAGGTGCGTTAGGTTTTTTAAAAAAACTTTAAAACTTTAAATGGGGGGAGAGGACTGTCCCAAACTAAAAAAATTAAGTTAAATAGCTGACTTTTTTAGTTCGTGGCAAAGGGCCTTTGCCCCTAGATTTCTTCACATTGGCAGCTGCGTCATGTGATGCAACTGCATGTCGATGGAAACTGTCCGTCTCGAGGTACCCATAGTGCACCTTCATATGTCTGAATGGCTGACGACTGGTACCACATATACAAGAATATGACAAATTACTCGCAATGCAGTCCTATCCATGTCTGCTCAAAAGTAAGTCCCATGACGTTCAGTGGGGCATACTCCCAGGTAAATGGGTATATTGCCTACTAGGAAATACATCCTTGAACTCAATGTTCCTTATATCTGAGTAGACATAGATAGACTTGCACTGTTAGATGTATTAATCCATAGCTACTTGTATCCACTGACTCTACAATCACATTTGCTTGTGTAGGTGCAGATAAACGTGGGCTGAAAGAAACAACCTGACCATTTTAAACACATTAAGCATGTGGGAGTGGTGAATATATGTTGAGGGGGAACTAGTCTATATTAAATAATCTGGAGCATGACCCCTGTTTGAAGAATATGTGAGTGAGGAAAAGATATTTGGGATACGTATGATACATCTGTGGGAAGTTAGCGAGAATTGTACATTTTGGGGGCACCAGTGTTGGGTATTATTATTTTTAATTGTATCTGAATAAATGTTCCTTCTTGATTCCTTTTTTCAGCAACTTTTATAACAAAGTAGCAATGCTATCTGTATTCAGGCATTCTACATCTTGATTGAGTAAATGCATAAAGGGAGGGAGCGCGCAAACCCTGTCCCCTCCTTGCCTACTTCTGTTGTCCCCTATTCATGTCGGGAGCATTTCTGAAGAAGAGATCCTCCTGTGGCTGTGGAGGCTCTACATGCAATCTGGAATGCTGGAAAATGCTGGATATAGGAGGCCCTCATCTTCAGAACCTTGCCCTCCACAACTACTGGGTGACAGAAACAAGGATGGAGGGGCCAGGTTAGCAGGGTCCCTCTTCTGTACAGAGATGTAGAATGTCTGAATAGGGCTAGTTGTCTTCTCTCCTTATGGTGGAACAGTTTTGAAGCAGACCCCCCCCCCCCCCAATTACTTTATATCACTAGTGCAGCCTTTTCCACCCCGGTGCCCTCCAGGTGTATTGGGGATTACAACTCCCCCATGGCCAATAGCTATGGATGATGGGAGTTATACTGGTGGTCCCCAGAGTGGGGAAAGTTGGGTTAGTATGTTTTCAATGACAAATTTCAGTGCTTTCAAATAATAAAATATCAGATTTGTACAGCACCTTGAAGTGTTTAAAGCTCTTCACTTGCATTTTCTACTTGCAATTGTTACAACAACCCTGTAAGGCAAGTCATTTCTCCTACCTCCCCCACCCCACCTCATTTTATAGATGGGAAGACTGAGGCTCATAAACTGGAGAGTTTATGGCAGAGGCAAGCTTTGAATCTGGGACTTCCTGCTTCATAGTCCATTGGAGCCACTTTGCTACACCAGCACCTGGAATATCTATCATGTGAATGGTTTAAGCATTTTAAAAAGATTACCACAAATGAAGAGGTTCTCAGAACATTGATTAAAATGCTTGATAGTACAACCCTACGCATGTCTATTCACATATAACTCCCACTGAGTACAATGGGTCTTATGCCAGAATTATGTGTGCATAGAATGAATCTGAACATGTATTGCAGAGGAAAATTATATACTAACTCAATTCTGTGATGAAAATGTACACCTTCCACTGCCAAGGAAATGTACTTTAGTTATGTAGCTCAAAAGGGGCATTATTGAGATGCTGCAGGCACAGGCCACCAGGAAGTTCTCCTGCACAATTCCCAGTGAAATGAATGGAATCTGTAGAAGTTCTGATACAACTGGGCTCTTGTACACCTCTTATTCTTTTCAATGGGGCTTGTGCTGGAGATTGTGCCTTTTGAATAAAATCTGCAGGAGGGAGCCTATCCCCACCCCCGCAATGAACTAGGTGAGAGTTTTTCTTCCTTGCAAAGATAGGAATTTGAATTGAATTCTGATAAGGTTACTTTGTGAATGCAAATACGAACATAATTAATGCAAGAGGGGGAATAGATAATGCAGCATTCTGATGATTATGCAGTTAAAATTATTTAAGTGTGGAGGAAGTTTCTGTATAAAATTCCTTTCATTCTTTAACCAGCATTAACGGGGGGGGGGGGGGGAAGAGGGCGAAAGAGTCACTGATAGCCTGTCACCATACAAATGTCCTTGCCATATATCAGTTATAAATACCCTCCCGATAATAAATTATATATATATATATATATATATATATATATGGAGTTACAATGCAGAGAACAAATATATGCATTACAAAGGGCCTTTCCATCATGTGATTTACTACTGCAAGTCAATAGGTATCATCCATTTTGTCACCTTCTGATAATTTAAAGGAAAGAGTAGGCATAAGATTTTTAATATGCTGCATTTTCCAAGAAATCAATGAAATAATTTGCATATTTAAAATATTGAAGCCCTGGTGACATCATTTGCTTGGAATGTCTAATGTCTTTGAAGGGTTTGCCTCCTAACTGGCAGAAATGGGACTGATTCTCAAGGTGCTGTGGCACAGATGAATACATGTGGGAGGAAATGTATTGAGAGTCTCTCTACATATTTTTTTCACCATCCAAAGTCAACCCCCCCAACCCTTACTTGGGATGAAATGGTTTTGTTGCCCATGACATTGCCACAGAGTGTGATGATTTGGAACTCTTTAAGGCTGTAAATCTGCATGCAGAAAGCCACCGCTTCAACCTCTAGCATCTCCATCCTGTAGAGATGCTGCTAGTCCACGTGGACAATACTGAGGTAGATGGACCAACATCTAATGGAAAACATCTACAGAGTCCATCAGGTCCTTTCAGGGACTGTGGCAGGAGTTGCATTTGCACAGACATTAAACCACAGTTTAGCATGATATGCATGAGCCTGCCCCTCTTCCTCTCTGGTGTAGCCACAAGGAAGACATGGGCACTTTTGCTTCTGTTTTCAACTAACCGCATTTACTCATTATGTGTGAACCTAGATAAATTGTAGTTAGTGTTAACTACTGTTTAGTGAAACAAAACTGTAGTTGCTGATCCTGGCTTGTTTCCCTTAACTATAGTTAACAGTAATCACAGTACCTAACCACAACTAACCATAAGTAACTGTGGTTAGTTGAAGCAGAAGCAAAGGCTATGGATCTCCTCTTTATGACTCTGCCAGAGGAGAGGTGGAAATGTAATATTATGTTATTACATATTGCAATAGTACAGTGTAGTAGTTTAGTATTACATGCAAACCAGGCTACATAGGCGTGCACAGCATATTTCATTAGGGTGTGCGCCCAGGGAATTTTATTAATTATTTTTTTTAAAAAAGGTGAACATTTATTGAAGACTCATTATTTTTATACATTTATTTATTAAATGCTATTACATTGATGCCCTGCTCTGCATTCAGTTTCCCTGACTACTGGAGGGCCATTGCAGGTGAGGGGGGGGGGATGAGGAGACACTCCTCAAGCCCCAGCATTGGTGGGGCTTTGTGGTGACACTGGCCAGAGGAGGGTCTTATGAGATGATCTGAGCCTTCAGGTTCCCTTCTCCTGGCCTCCTTGAAATGTGGCTCCCAGCAGAGAGACATTATTGCTTGAGACATTAGGGTGTGCCTGGGCAAACCCAGCACACCTCTTGTGCACGCCTATGCCAGGCTACTTAATTTTGAGCCAAGGGACAGCTCTATTCTAGACCATTGGTTCTTCATACTCTACTTGGTTGGCATGGAGTGTTCTGTCTCCACATCTATTTCCATATCATGGGGATGAAGGTAGATAAACTTGAGTCATATTCTGGTTATAGTGACTCCACAAGACATAATAATTTGACACGCTGGAGTCCAATGGCATCTAATAATAATTTTTTCAAGGCTAGGTTCCTTCTGTCCTTCATAGTGCATATATTCTAATAGTTGAAAGAAAGAAAAAAAGGTGTGCTTGTTTTTATAATATGGGAACAAAGGGAATGCAGGATGATATTTTGTATGGGTTATCATATTCTTATCATTCAAGTCTTTGGCTGCTGAGGATCATCAATAGCAGTGATGGGTCACCACCCTGTGGGGACAATTGGAATTGCAAATGTTCTTGAGAATGACATGGTTCAGCCAGAGATTGCTACCGGTATCTATTTATCATTAAATAACCCCAGGGACCTGTGTATCATATATATGTCTATTGACTTAGTGAGCAGGTATAAAGGTGGACAGTTTTTGAACTTCATATGCTTTTGCAAAAGATGGGTTTCAAATGATATTTCAATGCATTTTTTTTTAAAAAACTTCTTTTAGTTAATAACAACAACAACAACAACAACAACAACAACAATGAATACCCTGTTGGATGTGTTAATGTGGACCACACGTTTTGCCTCTACAAGAAGTGGACTCTGGAAGGCACCAGGTTGGGGAAGGATGATGTATTCCAGGGGTGGGCAGAAGGTAGTTCTCCAGATGTTTTGAACTTCAACTTCCACCAGCCCCACCCAGCATGGTAAATAGTCAGGAATGCTGGGAGCTGAAATACAAAACATCTGGAGAACTACTTTCTTCCCACCCCTGGAATACATCCTCCTCCCCCAACCTGGTGCCTTCCAGATGTTTTGGACCACAACTCCCAGCATCCCTAACCAAAAGGCATTGTAGCTGGGATTGTTGGAAGTTGAAGTCCAACACATCTGGAGGACAACAGGTTGGAGAAGGTTGGTATAAATGTTAGATGCCAGCTTGGACATGAGGTATGAGGACAGTTCTGCTTGTACAACATAACTTCTGTTCTTCCTCCTTCCCACTACAGCCTCCTGTGGCTCCTGAAAACTCATCTCGAGGACCAAAGGAACCTCTGGAATGGTGTGAGATATGGTGTGAAGAGCTGTAGCTTGGCAGAGGAACTAGTGGAAATCTGGGGCTTCCACTCCCCTTGCATGAAATGATGTGCCTTCTGCTCATGCAAGAAACTCTCTGGATCCCAGCCCCAGTCTCCTTCTGTGCCAGGAAGCTCACTTACTGGAACCATGCAAGAGAAGTATGCTCTAATAATAGAACCACTATCAGCAGTAAATTAGAGTATTATGCAAATCTTATTCTAGGACTCATAGATGAGGGTAACTTGCTACCATGCAAGTTGGGAATAAATCCATTGAGATGAGTGGAAATTATTTCTCAGTAAACATGCTTAGGATCAGGCTGCCTATGTCCTTTAATGCACAGTCAGCTTATCCTACATGCATTTGCTCAGTAAGTCTCACCAAATCCAATGTAATGAAATTTATTGCCAAGTTAGTGTGCATAGGACTGTAGCCTGAGTCTAACTGTTGCTCGATGGTGTCTAGTTTGTTGTTTACCCTCTCTGTTTTCCATTCCTATCCATCCCATGGAAATATAGCACTCCATCATTACATTCCTTCACCACAAACCAGTGAGGAGTTATCATACCATAAGATTTCAAATTTGGATAATTGAAGGAATGATTCACAGCCAAATATAACTCATTTTAAATTCACTCTTTATACTGTATTCCAGGCTAATCTGAAATCTTGTCCTCTGAGAAATCTGCAGAAGGCTCTGCAGGTTGTCGGCATCAGTCTGTCTGATGTGCAGAGCAGCATAAATCTATCCACCTTTCCTAGTTATAAGGCAGCATGGATTTCTCGCTGGGTCTGACTTGGAAAGTGGTTTATTGATAGTCAGTCGGCTTAGTTCCAAGGTTCAGTTTAGCTGTATATATTTTGACTAAGACAAAACATTTTTTAAAAGAAAAATGTAATAAAAGAAAGAGGGAGACAGAAGTCTTGAATGTTCCAATACTCTCATGCAGAGGGAGGGAGAGAGGGGAAGAGAGACAGATGCTGCAATCCTAAGCATAAATTTGAACCCTACATTATAAATTCTGTCTTAACACTCCCCTTATTACTAAAGGAGGTGCTGATTGGCTGAACACCAAAATAAGCTGAGGGAGTAACAAATATATATTGCACAGGTCTTACTACAATAACAGTAATCAAGATGGCTGCTGTCCTAGGCCCTTTCCACACCAAGCAAAACACTTGGGATGGCCCCCGGCTGCTCCTTGTGAGTCCAAATGATGCACAGGGAGTCCCGGGGGTGGGGCGGGCACGAGGTTTTCCTGGGTTAAAGAAAACCACAAAAATCCAGAATCTTCCATGGTCCTGGGAAGTTCCCGGGATTGTGGAAGATGTGCCACGCTTACTCGGGAGTAAGCCCGGCAGCACCAATGGCCACAGAGCCACACTGCGTGGCTCCATGGCCATCAGGAGAGAGGCGGACAGCAAATTTGCCATTCCCAGGATGGCGGGGGGAGGGCCCCCCATCGCACATGTTTTTTTAAAAAAACAACAACCTTACCTTCACGTAGGAGCGCTCGTGCGCTCTCCATCGAAGGAAAAAAAATGGCGGCCACAACTTGCAACGGCCTGGGGTAAGCCCGGGCTATTGCATTTCTTATGTGTATTGGATGTGCCAGTCCCGGAAGTAGCTACTTCCGGGATCCCTTGCCCTGAGCCCTCTACACCGCTATGGTGTAGGAAGGGCCCTAGTTTTCAATTATCTGCCGCTGTCCTTCAGAGCTGCTCCCACCCTTAAACAGCCACTCATAGAATGCTTTGATTCTTGCTATAATTTCTATTACACTCTTAAGGCTGCAATCCAATGGACATTTACCCTCATTATGTTAAATGGAACTTACTCCCAAGTAGGTGTATAAAGGACTGCAGACTTAAGAATGTAATTTAGACTTGTATATCTATATCTAAAATATGCTTCAGATAGAAAGTGAAATTTCACCATGGAAGTCACTACCCATTTTGCCTTGGGTGAAGCAACCTTAAATATGCCATTCCTCAAAACATTATGCTTTATGCACTTAACTGTGATTGTGACATGTGAACTAGCATTAGAGTAAACCCGCTTTTGCTCTTTTGCAATCTTCCCAAGGTTCCAGTTTAGCTTTTTATGTCTTGATAGTTTTTCTAGAATTACTGCAGGAGGATGGGATCCATTAAAAGTGAATCAACACACAGCAAGCTCTTCATAGGTAACAAGGCCTTGAAAACTTGTTTTACAAAGCAATGTTGCCCTTTCTGTGGTATCTCATAAATACATCTCATCTTCTATGTGTCATTTATGATACATTGAATGTGGGGAAAACTGCACTTTCATTTTGCATGAATCTATTTCTACTTGCCTCATGAGGGGCTAGAATTTCAAAATAAAATTTTATCATGGATTCCTACAACATTTTACAGTCTCTTTTTCCAGAACTTAAGCTGCTGACCAAGCTGTCCAAAACTCCATTTATGAAAAGCCACAAGGTTTATAATACAACCCGTTTTATAATAGAAAGCATTTTTTTCAAAAACACATCCCTGGACAAAAGCCTTATAACCAGCTTTATGAGTCATGATTTAACTTTAGGCACGAGAAAGTGTAAAATTAGTGAAGAGGGAAAATATACATTTGATTTAGCTACATTTCTATTTCACTCCATCAATGCAGGAGGAGGTCTGTAGAATCTGTTGGATATGTCTAAGGCAAGCAAAATTGTAGCAGGATTCTAAAAAAAGGGGTTCTGCGTTTTAATTTGAAGTTTTTACTGGCTTTTAATTTTTCCAAATCTGCACAATGGCCAGATCTACACCAAGCAGGGCACAACACTTTGAAAACAGTTTAAAAACTGTATATGGAGTGTGACCTGGGACCCAACAGTTGTCACTAAGATTATAAAATGTTTTAAAGCAGTAGTGTAGATCCTGCCAATGTAAACAATAAAACAGCCTATCTCATTCCCCCTATCCCACAACTTTACTTAAGAGCTTATAAAAAATGAAGAGCAAAAAACAGGAAAGAAGTAAAGGAAGGGCATGTCCGTATATGAGAAAGAGAAGGGAGATGAGAGTAAAAGGAAGGCTAACTCAGAACTAAATTAGTGACATGAATTTCAGTGTTGAAACAAATCAAGACCTTCCGCCAAATAAAAGTGTAAGCTCCAAAATTCTTTCTCCTAATGTAAGTCACTTTTTCGCCCACACCTCAGCTTTCTGTTTACCTATTGCTCAACAGCAGGCAAGTGGAGAGACTTCTAAGCCAGATCTACACCAAGCAGGACACAACACTTTGAAAACAGTTTAAAAACTGTATATGGAGTGTGTCTACATATGTATGGAGTGTGTAATGGGCCCCAACAGTTGTCAATACCATTATAACCCTTTTTAATAATAATAATAATAATAATTTATTTCTTACCCGCCTCTCCTTTGGATCGAGGCGGGGAACAACAATATGATAAAATACATAAAACTGATTAAAACATGACACACATTATTAAAACTGCATTAAAACATCCTAAAATCCTAAAAACATCCTAAAAACATTCTAAAATTCCACTGGATATGTCCGCCGGAAGAGAACAGTCTTTATGGCTTTCTTAAATTCTAAAAGACTGTTAAGTTGACAAGTCTCCTCCGGCAGGTCATTCCACAGTCTGGGAGCGGCAGAAGAGAAGGTCCTTTGGGTAACTGTTGTCAGCCTAGTCTTGGCCGACTGTAGTAAGTTCTTCCCAGAGAACCTGAGTGTGCGGGGCGGATTGTATGGGAGAAGGCGATCCCACAGGTAACCTGGACCCAAACCATGTAGGGCTTTAAAGGTAATAACCAACATTTTATACTTCGCCAGGAAACTAATTGGCAGCCAGTGGAGCGATTTTAAAGCTGGCGTAATATGGTCACCCCTAGGTGTACCGGTGACCAACCTGGCTGCCATATTTTGAACTAGTTGAAGTTTCCGGACTAGGCACAGAGGTAGCCCTATGTACAGTGCATTGCAGAAGTCAAGCCTCGAAGTTACCAGCGCGTGCACTACCGTCTTTAGGTCTTCCAACTCTAGGAAGGGGCGCAGCTGGCGTATCAGCCAAGGCTGATAGTAGGCACTCCTGGAAGTCGCATCTATCTGGGCTGTCATTTGGAGCGATGGATCCAGCTGCGAACACAGTCTTTCAGGGGGAGTGTAACCCCATCCAGAACTGGTTGACATACCTCCAAACCCAGGTTGCGGCCTTTGCCAGCAAGCACCTCCGTCTTGTCTGGATTCAGCTTCAGTTTGTTTTTCCTCATCCAGCCCATTACCGCCTCCAAGCATTCATTCAGAGGAGACACACTATCCTTAGCTGATGCTGTTATCGAAGGCATTGAGAAATATATTTGGGTGTCATCAGCATACTGATAGCATCCCAACCCATGCCTCTGGATGATCTCTCCCAACGGTTTCATATAAATATTAAACAGCATTGGGGAAAGGATGGCACCTTGTGGTTCACCACACAGCAGCTCCTTCTTTGCGGAGCAGCTATCCCCAAGCATCACCATCTGAACCTGCCCGAGAGATAGGATCGGAACCACTGAAGCACAGTGCCCCCGATTCCCAATCCCCTCAGGCGTTGCAGAAGGATACCATGGCCAATGGTATCGAATGCCACTGAGAGGTCCAGAAGTACCAACAGGGACACACTCCCCCTGTCAATACTCAGGCGTAGATCATCCACTAAGGCGACCATAGCAGTCTCAACTCCGTATCCCGCTCTAAAGCCAGTTTGAAATGGGTCTAGAAAATCAGTATCATCCAAAACTACTTGGAGTTGAAAGGCAACCGCCCTCTTGATCACCTTGCCCAAGAATTGAAGGTTTGATACCGGTCTGTAGTTATTAAAGTCCAGGGGGTCCAGGGACGACTTCTTTAGAAGCGGCCGTACCACCGCTTCTTTTAAACATGATGGAAAACTCCCTTCCCTGAGAGATGCATTAATAATATATTGTAATTACGATCTAACTGCATCTCCTCCCGGGGCGACCAGCCATGAAGGACAGGGATCGAGAGGGCAAGTTCTCCTCTTCACCTGTCCAAGCAGCTTGTCCACGTCCTCGGTACTCACCAACTGAAACTGATTCAGTGTAATTCTACTCGCGGAGTCACTGGACACTCCATCGTCAGCCTCTGCTATAACGATGGCATCTAAGTTGGCTCTTATCCGAGAGATTTTATCTGTGAAATGATCGTTAAAGGTATCACAGTGAACTGCCAAAGGCTCTAAGGTCGGATTCAGGGGAGAAGGAGCCTGAGTTAGACCCCTCACCACCCTGAACAGTTCTTCTGGACGCGAATTCGCAGACGCAATGCGCGCAGAGAAGAAAGCTTTCTTTGCTGCACGTATTGCCACCCCATAGGAACGAAGATGTTCTCTATGTCGTAGTACTGCAGATCCTGCCCTGGTATCAACTTCTTTGTCCACAGAATGGTCACTAAACCAATAAAGCATCTAATTTAATCCCTTTTCAAATGTCTGCAAAGTCTGGAGATGTAGTGAAAGGAGGGGAGAGTGTTCATGGCTTCTGCCCCCATCCCCAACCTCTACTGCAGGTGTGAGCAACTTGTAGCTCTCCAGCTGATTTGGTCTACAATTCCCATCATGCCTCACCATTGGTTATGCTGGATAGGCTGATGGGAGATGTAAGCCAAAACATCTGGACAGTGACAGGTGGTACATCCCTTCTCTACTCACCAACCCTTCCTAAGAGCACAGCCTATTTGGGTACAAGGTGTAACAATCCATAAACTCTGTATGCACAGGAAAGGTCAATGCATGGAGGATGGGGGCAGAGGATGCAATCACATTCCCCGCTCCTGGCATTGCATCTAAAGATATTCCAAACATCGCCACAGGGCTCTAGAATGAGGAAATGTTACTGTAAGGGAAATTGTATAGATACATATAAAGTTCCCATGTCTACAGCCCACTTGTATGTCCCCTCAAGTTAAGGCACTGTTTGCAAAGTGAGCAAGACACCAATGTGACCCAAACAGAATTTTGTGTTGATTCATGCAACGCGTGAGGTTCAAGGGTGGTGTTGTCACTGAATTCAGTTTTCACTTCAGTGGAAGTTTTTCTATAATGGAACCACATGGTTTTATTCATTTTTAGCATGTCGTTCTCCTTTCATGGTTCCATTAAAAGAAAGAGAGAAACCGCAAAAAAATCTATGACCTTAAGAGAGTATTTCTGATATTGCCAAACTCATTTTTTTTTATTTCTCAAACTATTACAGCAGTGGCAGTTAACTTTGCCACCAAGACGGCAGCTTGTAGTATGGGACTACCATAGCCATCAGACTCTTTAACCTGCATTATCTACAAGGCTGAATGGCTGGTCATCCAATGCCACCATTTCACCAATGCAGTTGGTGAGCTGGTTGGGCGTTGGAAACCTCCAACGCGTGGTCCCATACTTCCCCCACCCCAGGTCTTCCATGGTGGCCTGCTGAAGACGCTTGGGGATGGGAGATGGAGATTCAAGAGCCGAAGCAGCCTTCTGCTTGTCCTTAGTGCCACCACTCACCTGGGAGGTGCCCGCCTCTCTCCCAAGCAGGAGTGCATGGTGGTTCCTCTTGAGGTGGTAGCACATGTTGGAAGTGTTGAGGTGCACCAGTTTTTTCCCCCTGCTGATGGTGGCCTTGCAATGCCGACATACAGCAAACAGGGGATCTGCAGCCACCTCAAAGTGGTCCCACACCATGTTGCTCTGCTTGTGGGGTGAGCCATTCTGCTCATTCGCAGTGCTGCCTGGACTCTGGGGTGCCACCACAGGAGCAGGAGTAGAAGGCCTCGAAGAGGTTAGGGAGAATGGTGAGAGAGCCACTTCTGCCTGCTGCTGCTGCTCCTCAACCTCAACCACTGGCTGCTTCACCTCAGGGATCTCAGGGAAAAGATCCCTGAGCGGGTTCCCCACCTCAACCACTGGAGCAGGAGATGGTGTTACTCCTACTCCAAGGCTAGTGGTGCTTTGAAGAGCTACTGGAAGTGGCTCTTCAAAGAGGGCCCTGCGGGCAGACCTTTCAGGAGGCGCTGCTGGTGCCTCTGCCTGCTTCAGCGCAAAAAAGGAAGACTTGCACTTGATTTTCATAGGGGGAGAAACAGCCACCCTAGAACTGCCCCCAGCAGCAACAGCATCTCTTCTTGATGAAGAAGCAGAGACACCTCATCCAAGGCGCGCCTTAGAGCTGCGTTTCATTATGGCAAATAAATAAACAGAAAATGTATGATTTGCCAAAAACACTTTTTGAATTTGTTTGCTGCTTTAGCCACAGATGTGTAATGCTCCTGTGTAGCACTAGCAGGCTACAGGACACACCGGCAGACTCACAGCCAATCAAGCAAACAGACAGACAGACACACACACACACACACACACACACACACACACACAGAGAGAGAGAGTAGCAAAAGAGAAAGAGCCTTATGATAAAATGATAAAATATGTTAATTATCGTAGGATTTTTTATCGTCTCCGATAATTATCGTTGGAAGTTGTATCGTATCATTATCGTTAATCGTATGCACGATAAAGAGCATATCATATCGTTATTGTACATTTTAATGATACAATACACATCCCTACCAGTAACATTGGATATCATTTTCCTTATGTGATGTGATATGGCTCAGTAGAGAAATGGAGTAGTTTTGTGAATGGTAGTAAAATGTTACCCAGGCCATCAGCGTCATTCACCAAAACATTCCACTGGCAGATTTTCCTCCATATGATATGTCACCTCCCACTTCTTTTTAGTTGGAGCAGAAAGGTATAAGTGGAAATGAGCAGGAGTGGCTAAGGATTGTTTCTTGCTGATTCCACCACATTTTGGTGTGTAGGTTGCAGTCTTCTGCTTGTGGAGGAGGGTTCTGCAACACTTGGGGCTTCTCCACATGGAGCATTTATCTTGAGATTGAAATTGGTTACTCACAGAAGTTTGTAGGTCTTTTACATGTCACGGTCAACCTCCAGTGCCTGTCCTGTGTTTTCCGACAATTTCCTCAGCTTAATTTGAAATGAAAATGATCAGCTAATTTGTTGTGCATGTGAAAAGAGGATGTGACACTATATACAGCCACCTGATGGTGTAGTTGTTAATGAAACATATAGATCTTGCAGATAAATGAGAGAAGCTGGTAAACCTTATCTCGTAAAGAATCCAGAAGCAGAAGGCCTTGTAAAATCATGGGACAAAAAGCCTCAGTGTGGAAAAGCTCTTGGAGCTGGGATTTCAGAGGTTATCTCAGGACCAAACCAGAGGGGACAGTGGATATCATGAATCTCCAGTCTCTTTTTGTTTTGATAAAGATCAGGCACCAGGGGTGGAGTGGGGGCATTCAGTTCAGCATTACAGCTTCTGACACTGTATGTTTTCCATAATGGGACAAATTACAGAGGGTGAAGAGAGATATTAATCAGAAGAAAGGTGTGAGAAGAAAGGATTCAATTCCTCTTTCCCCCACTACAGAACTCTCAATCCAAAGTGGGGTGCTATAGTGGCTGCTTCTTACCAAAATGACTATGGATTTCTATCATCTTTGGTCATCAGCTGCAGTATGATATTCCTTTGGCAACTCCAACTGTATGAGAAACCCTGATATAAGTAAAAGGGAAGGCTGGGCTGAAAATCCCCCCCCCCCCACTCACACAAACAGTTTTGCAGGACCATTTGTTTCCTGTGAAAGGGGGGATATTTTCAAAGGCTTTGGGGAGGTATTTCTTACATTTGTGTATGAATGTTTGTGTTTACTGAGAGCTACGAGGCAGTAGAGGGTTGTAGTTGGTTTTCCTTAAAGTTTTGCTAGTGTGGGAAACCATCCTTTTCTTTTCTTTTCATTAACAAAGTATGCTTTGGGGAGCGATATTACATATTGTCTTTTCCACTGGGCCATTCTCAAGAGAAATGCTGCCAGGTGCTAAATCCCTCCACCCCATTTACGAATTTTTGCCAAGACCTCAATGATCACAAAAACCTCAAGGGGCTGTTTTTATCCCATCTCGGGGGACCTGAAATCACCCCTACCCACCCCCAAAGTTAAAAGGGTAGAATTATCTACTGTGGCCTCCATCCTTCCATTTCTTAAGAACCTAAGAATATAAGCCATGTCATGCTGGATCAGACTAAGGGTCCATCTGGTCCAACACTCTGTTCACACAGTGGCCAACCAGCTGTTGACCAGGGATCCACAAGCAGGAGATGGTGCAACAGCACCCTCCCATCCATGTTGCCCAGCAGTTGGTGTATATAGGCTTACTGCCTCTGATACTGGAGGGATCACCTAGCCATCAGGACTACTAGCCATTGATATCCTTCTCCTCTAGGAATTCGTCCAATTCCCTTTTAAAGCCATCCAAATTGATGGCCATCACTACGCTCAGGTTTGTTTACATTGGAGGTTAGCCTGTGGGTATCCTTCTACTCTCTATAGCAATTATGATGATGGGTCTTCCTTTTTTTGCCACATCAAGAGCATAAAATATTTTATGTTTGTTTTGTTTTCCAGAGTCACTATGGTACCCCCTTCTGATAATTTGGCTGCTTTCAATTTATTAAGAAAAATGCATCCTTTCTATATAAAAAATATAGCTTCGCAGCACAATCCTGTACATGATTACACAGAAAAAAATGTCACTGAGTTTACTCTCAGGTAAGTGGGTACAAGACCGCAGCTTCAGCTCATGAATTGAGTGTGCCTCCTTCATTACTTTGGGGGGGCAGTTTCTGCCTTGGCTCTTACACCATAAACAGGCCACATCTGCGCCGTTTTGTACAGGGATAATTTTAAAGCTATAGAAATCTATAAAGAAACTCACTGTGGGGCCAGAAACTTCAGCGAGCAACCCAAAAGGAACAATCCCCATCTGAAAGTTTCCAGGGCTGCACAGCAGGGATGCTTTGTTGCTCTCTCAGATTTTTTTAGAAGGATGATGGAAGGCAGTTTTTTTGAAAAAAATAATAATCATCAAACTTTAGTTCTTCTCAAATGCAAATTTTCCTCTCCATAATTCATAATTTAGCATTCGATTAAGGTATTTCTTTTCTTTTTCTTTTTCAACTTTGCCTTTGTCTCTAACAATGGTGCCAAGAAAAGCTGAATGAGTAATTGCAACAGAGGAATTGCAGAGTTTAGGTTTGATGGCATCCAATTTAATATCAGAACACTGCAGGATTTTCAGCTACCCATTAATAGTTGTTGCCCATAAACAAAACAACAACAACCCAGAGTCTATGGGTGTGAAGTCTTTCCAATCATATTTTTTTAAGATGAAAAAAAAAATCCAGCAATTATTATCTGCACAGATTGTTAGGAGCAGCTGTGTATGCTACCATTCGCATGACTAAATTAAATTCTTTTGCAAGCCTTGTGTGACTCACTTGGCATCATCGTGAAGGAGAATCCAAATATTTATCATAAATTTCACTGCATTCAGGGTTTTATTGATTTCAGCAGCCCTCAACCAAAATGGCTAAATGAAATACCTAACTAAATAGAACTATTATACCTACTATATCATATCAGTGCAGTTGTTTATTTTGCCATTTATCAGATGCATCATAAGCCAAATTCTTTGGGGAGATTACAGGGGATTAAATACAAACTGATTGGATGATTGGGTCATATGATGCCTTTACTCATATTGGCAATAAACTTGCCAATGGAGATGAGACAAAGCAGGAAACAAGGAAGAGTTCTCCATGATAAAAGCTAAACATTTAAAAGATATATTGAATTGCTTGAAAATATTAGACACAACCTAAATAAAGTCAGCTGTAAATGTGCCAGTGTGGGTATAGTGTTGGGGTTGCACTCCCCTTAAAAGAGTGGGTTTGTAGCTTGGGGGTTCTCCTAGAACCATCTCTGTCACTTGAGGTGCAGGTGGCCTCAGTGGGTATATATGGATGGGGTTGCACTCCCCTTGAAAGAGCGGGTCCATACCTTGGGGGTTCTCCTAGAACCATCTCTGTCACTTGAGGCGCAGGTGGCCTCAGTGGCACGGAGTGCCTTCTACCAACTTCGGTTGGTGGCCCAGCTACGTCCCTATCTGGACAGGGATAACCTGGCTTCAGTTGTCCATGCTCTGGTAACCTCCAAGTTAGATTACTGCAATGCACTCTACGTGGGGCTGCCTTTGAAGGTGGTTCAGAAGCTGCAGCTTGTGCAAAATGCAGCGGCCAGATTGATAACCGGAACCAGTAGGTTCGAGCATATAAGACCTACTCTGGCCCGCTTGCATTGGCTGCCTGTATGTTTCTGAGCCCGATTCAAGGTGCTGGTTTTAACCTATAAAGCCTTACACGGCTTGGGACCACAATACCTGATGGAATGCCTTTCCCGACATGAACCTACCTGAACACTACGTTCAACATCTAAGGCCCTCCTCCGAGTTCCTACTCCGAAGGAAGCTTGGAGGTTGGCAACAAGAGAGAGGGCCGTCTCTGTGGTGGCCCCCCAATTGTGGAACGATCTCCCTGACTACTGAAGGCTCTAAAATTGGATTCAGGGGAGAAGGTGCCTGGGTTAGACCCCTCGCCACCCTGAACAGTTCTGCTGGACGTGAATTCGCAGTCGCAATGCGTGCAGAGAAGAAAGCTTTCTTCGCTGCACGTATTGCCACCCCATAGAAACGAAGATGTTCTCTATGTCGTGTCTTGTCGGAAATAAGTCGAGTTTTCCACCATTGGCGCTCCAGTCGTCGTCCTTTCCGCTTCAACTCCCTGAGGTCTTCTGTATACCAGGGCACCCTATTAGAACCGGGCCGGAGAGGTCGTTTGGGGGCGATCGTGTTGATAGCCCTAGTTAGGTCTTGATTCCATCTATTGACCAGGGCTTCTACAGGATCGTTGACGATACCAGCCATAGAATCCTCCAAGGCTTTCTGGAATCCAGAAGGATCCATCAGCCTTCGAGGGTGGACCATCCTAATAGGTCCGCACCCCTGCAGGGGCGGGTGGTAGCCATGATACTAACCCTGACCAGAAAATGGTCTGTCTATGACAATTCAGAGGTATTCAATACCTCCACCCACAGATCCATCTGTTCAGAACTGAAAACAGCATCGAGGGTGTGACCTGCTGAATGTGTGGGTCCAGAGACCATTTGGGATAGGCCCATGTTTGTCATGGATGTCATGAACTCCCGAGCTTCACCTGACAAACTGGCCTCGAATGGGATGTTGAAATCGCCCAGGACCAAAAGCCTGGGCAAATCCAACACCAGCTCTGAGACCAGTTCCATGAGCTCGGCCAGGGAGTCTGATAGGCAGCGGGGTGGCCGTTACACTAACAGAATCCCTAGTCTATCCCTGGCCTTTAGATTCAGGTACACACACTCGATGTGATTCAATTCCCGGACAGGATGTCTGGTCAGGTTAAGATTGTTTTTGTAGACCACAGCTACTCCACCCCCCACCCACTTTCCCCCACCTGCTCACTAACACAGTACCCAGCTGGGAGAGCCTGAGCCCATGTCGGGCCACTGTCATCTCCCAGCCAGGTCTCTGTGAAGCATGCCAGGTCGGCCTCCTCTTCTTTGAGGAGATCATAGATTATGTTTGTTTTGTTTTTAACCAACCTGGCATTACATAGGAGCAAGGAAAGGTTCTGTGGTTGGCCTGGATCGTTCCCCAAGATCCCCGGGGTAGCAGGGCGACCAGAAGGTAAGATGGGTGTTAGATATCCATCTCTCCTTCCCCTGTAACGGCATTTCGCCCTGCTATCGCCATATCTCCCTCTGCCCCACACAACAGATATTGGTGCTCCCAGTCACATTTCAGTTGCCTTAAGTTGTCCCGTCGTCTCTCCCCCGTGCAAGAGAGAGAGAGAAAGAGAGGGGGTGGGGGAAAGTGCGATGGTGACTGCTGCACTTTCTGTTTCATTTCAATTATTACATTTCTATACTGCCCCATAGCTGAAGATCTCTGGGCGGTTCACAAAACTTGCAGGGATATTTATTGAAAACAAATATGTAAATGCTATTTACATATAACCAAGTTCAATAATATATAAGATGAAATGTTAAAGCCCTTGGACTCACCTATAGGCTGGTTTCGGACGACATATTAGGCAACGGCTTGGGAATTAGCGTACTCACAGTACACTAAGCAGGGGGTACTCCACACACGACATGCTGCAACTCCATTCCTTGTGCAGCTGAAAGTTCTGGTGGCCATCTTAGTTGCTACGTCTGCTCCCTCCCCCTCCCTCAGTCCTCCAGCCGTATCCTAGCATGCACCGCGAGTTTTGCTAGCTGTATAGAACAGCCGGGGGTTTTCGGCTGCTCCAGCCGGCAGAACTTTATTCCCACATGGAATAGTCCACTGAGAGAGGGGGGTTCATTTCAGATGACACTTTAAACAACAGGCTTCGGGCTAAACAATGTGCAAGCCCGTTGCATCTCTCTGTTGCTTAATTGGGCGGAATAGCATACTGTCAGTTGTGTGTGCGTGGTGTGTAACCCTCCACACGACACAATAAGCAACACAACTGATGGTTGCTTCTTCCCCCCTCCATTGCTTAATGTGTCATCCGAAACCGGCCATTGAGTCTGAATAAGGTGGAAGGACTGTGTCGTCAGCCTTGGAGGACATGGAAGGAAGTAGTGAAAGTCCTGGCTTGAGTGGAGCAGCTCATAATCTCTTCCTTGGTGTTGATAGTGCCAGGGCTGGGTTCAGACATCATGACAACTCTGGATGTCACTCGAACTTGAAAATTCTACTCTCTCAGCCCCGCCCCTTGCATAGAACCTAATGCAAATTAGCATGCTGGCAGCTTACAGTGTTTTTATGTGGAATCCTAAAATTCTATCATGTAATTCTAGCTCCTCAGTTCCTTCCTGACAACTAGGCTATGCCCTCAACTCATTGGTTTGTTTGTTTATTATGGTCTTACATCTTATCTTCCAGTAAATATATTTCATTTGATCCACAGCATGCTATTTAAATATAAAATTCGACTGAAAAAAATAATGTTAAAACACAGTGAGATTTACAAATTAAAATTACTAACAGAGCGTTAGTGAACCAATAGATAGATTTAATCTTCCTATCCAAGAAATTGGGTAATGAGGATCATTTTCTCAGTAGGATATCCATGTGGTGGAGGGAAATCTTTCTAATTGGACGATATGGAGAAAAAGACAAGAGTGAGACAAAACACTATGTTTATTGCAGTGGAAGTGTCCACTCCCTATGGCTTTACGTTTGCACTATGTGGGCAGCAAAGTAATGAAAAATGGGAAAATATAAATTCATTAGGTCTTGCCCATTTCTACTGCAAAATGGTTCACCCAAACAAAAATACTGTTTAAAATTCTTGATCTTTCATAGCGTTGGAAGAGACCATATAGATCATCTACTCCAACCCCCTGATCAATGCAGGACCAACAATGCAGCATCAGCATCCCTGATAGATGGCTACCCAGCCGTTGCTTAAATACTTTCTGCGAAGGAGATCCCATCACCTCCTCAGGCAGTATGTTGCTCTGTTGAACAGCTCTTACTGATAAGAAATTCCTCCTAACCTTTAGTTGAAATTGCCTTCACTGCTCTACTCATTAATTCTAGTTCTGCCACTCTGGAGCAACAGGAAACCATTCTCCCCTATCTTCTGTGTGACAGCCCTTCAGATATTTCAAGAATGCTATTGTGCCTCCTCTTAATCTTCCTTTCTCCAGGTGAAACATCCCTAGCTCTTTCAACCATTCCTCATAGGACTTGGCTTCCAGACAAGTCTTACTCAGCCTGATACCCTCCAGAAGTTTTGAACAACAGTTCCCAGCATTCATGATCATTGGACATGCTGCTGGGGCTTCTGGGATTTTGTCCAAAACATCTGGAGTCCTACACCATCTGGGACACACGCTTCAGTATGTCAGTGTCCTTCTTAATATATGGAACCTACAGCCTGACCAATACAGGATGAAGTGGACAAACAAGTTGTCTTGGGTACAACACTATTTTTTTCCCCCCCAGAAGCCAAATAACGTGGATTTTAAATACTATTTTCTTGGTTTTTTCTTCAAATTTTTTAATTCCCATGCGGTAATTATAGATTGTACTTACAAATGCTGGACACTTTCGAACAGCGAGTTATAGATACTTGGGTTTATGTGTAGTTAGGTCTCTGTTGGGTTGTGGTCTCCTAATTGAGCTCACCCCTTTTGTCTTTTGCACAGTATAACAGTATAAAAATGGGTTAAAATAAATTATTATAGCAGAGTATTCTCACAGGGTGAATAAAGCGATGTGGTATGTAGTCAAAAGGGAGTATTTTCTTAGTAGCACCATCCAAAGAAATAAAAACCAGCCCTGAAATGTACAATTTTATATTGGCTGCTTCTTCTACATAGGAAAAGCACAGGCAAGCTTTAACAGCAATGAGTATGTCTGCAATTAACGAACTACCTGTGGAGAGGATCAAGATGAGAAGAAGGCAATTAGGGCTCTTCTAGCACCCCCTTACAAATTAACCCTATTCAAGCAGGATGGCTTTAGAAAACAAAACTCCAAAAAGTTTATCTGAATAAATAAAAGTATAACAAACTTGCCTGTCAGTTACTTTGTGGATCATTCACACATTAAGGACTCATCTACACCTGTGAGCTTTCTGGGGTGGGGGGAGGATCTTGGGCTTTCCGGCTTTGGGGATCCTTCCCCAGCATCCAAACACCAGTGCGATGTCCTGGAAGGAAAGAGGGACATTCCGGCACAGCTTTTTTTTTTTTTTAAAAAAAAGAGAAGACATTGTGTGATTGCGTGGACATGATCCAGCACCAAGGTAAGGGTTTTTTTTTTAAAAAAACTGGGAAACTCTGTGTCCCAACACTCCGAGAGCCATCTGAAGGGTGGCGAAAATGCTTCCCCCCACCCCCGATGGGCATGGAGCTCCCCGGACAGCTTTGTGCCTGTTTCCTGAGGCCCCCCTACACGTGGGGAGAAGGTAGGACCTGGGAGCCGGCGTCACACCACCTTGGGGCTGTCCCGGGACAGTGGGAAAAACTGGGATAATAGCCATCCATTTTGTCCCAGGGAAAGTGAGCGGTCATCCCTGGTTGACCCCAGATCCCCTGTGCAACATGTGGATGCACCAGGATGACCTCGAACTGACCCCGGGATAAATAGATGGTGTAGACATGGCCTTAGTTTTAGTTTCTAAAGAACATCATGCTCCAAGATTTCTGAGGTTACTGTGGATCATTCTCTCTGTTTCTCAAGTTCAAGGGTGAGTGATAATGCTTAGGTACCCAAAACAGGAATGAGTACTGATGCTTATGCAACATCACCCACACACAAGGGGAAACACTCTGCATGCTTGATGGATCCCAGAAGTATGCACAAGTACAATAATGTATTATTTTTTAAAAATGGAGCAGTTGAGTTAAAGCCGGACTTAACAATCACCAGAATCACATAGTGCAGTTCTTGCTGGGTTCTACCAATTTAAATTATATTTGGGGTTTCTCACATGATCATCCTAAATCATGGCAGCTTAAATAAATCACATGCCTATTTCATAACCCAACCCCTCCTCATTGTGTTCAATTGTTGTGTATGTTGCTGTGCTGTCCAATCCTGGCAAGAGTGAGTTGTCGGTGAAGTTAGGAAACCACATACAATCAAAGGGCTGTTTTAGGCCACTGTGGTTTGCAGCACATGTTGGGCCTAAAACAGCCTTAAACAGCCCATTGGTTCTGTGTGGTTTGTGGTTTGTTAACCATGGCAACAACCCATCCTTGTCAGATTTGGACATCACAATAAGCCATGGCAACCAAACTCAGTGCAAGAGTGGGTTGCTGTTGTGGTTAACTAACCACCCACAAACCATGGGCTGTTTTGGGGGTTTGCGTGGTTTGTTAACCATGGCAACAACCTGCTTTGCACTGGGTTTGGATGTCATGATAAGCCTACCCACCTGCAGCTTGAATATTCACAATGACCACCGTGACATACTGCAACCCACTGTGGCTTATATAAGCCACCGTGGGCTGTGGCAATAATTTGAACTTGGCCACAGTCAGCTATTGACTATTGACACATTGGCTCAATTCGGACAACATGCTAAGCAATGGTTGTTTAATTACCAACTGACGGTGTGTGAAAAAGGTGGTGATCCACAGACAACATGCTGCAGCAGGCGCTGCAAGGAATCGGCAACCACTCCGGTTGCTAATAGCATACTCGGCTCTGACTGACTGCTCGGCTGCCATTTTCCCCGCTTACTGAACTCCGTTAGTCCTCCAGCAGGTATCCCAGAACACATTGCGGCTGAAAACCATGGGTGCCACCATTGAAGCCGATGCAGGACATGCCTCCCAAACCCCATTGGCTGTTACAGTCAGTGGGTGGAACTCAGCAGCCTCGGGCAAAGAGGCAGCCAGGAGAAATGGCAGCACCAATACAACATTCACACCCCACGCCCAGCACTGCAATTCCAACGTTGGCACCCACGCCCCAGCCCCCAACCCCCCCTCCCTCCTAGAGCATCTTCCGCACACACAGGAAAGAAGGCAAGAGTGAGGTGGCATAGAAAATTTTATTCAGCAGACATGGGCAATAAGGCACATGGGCACCACTAAGCCAGGGCAGAACCTACGGAGAGGACAGTTGCCCCCGGGGAAGGGAGGAGGTGGCTGGAAGGCACAGTGGTGAAGAGGGGATGGCTGAGGCCACACCCCCAGGGAGCCAAGCACGGAACGTGCCAAGGGGATGTGGTGGAGAGGGGTGGCATGTCAGGGAGAAATGCCAGTCCACAGATGAAACTCCACAGCCGACGCTCACAGGGGGTGGGGGTAGCGCAGCCAGATCCAGGCACTGATGCTTTCAAGCGGCCGGGATGCCTCCACCCGGGCGCGACGCTCCCCAATGGGATTCTCGGGGCCTGGCAAAGGCTTGCTGTCCAGCCGTGTTGGGCGGATGAGGGGGGGGCTCTCTGGTCGCCGCTTCCCCTGCCCTCGTCTTTCTGGGTGATGTGAGGGTGGAGGTTGCGGTGCAGTGGGGGTCTACTTTGGATGGGTTGTTGTTCTCCCTCTTGGTGTGTGTGTGGGGGGCTGCCTCTTGCTCTGGGACGCCTGGGTTTTTTGGGTATTTCGTCTCCCCCTCCCCCCCTTTGCCGTAGTGCTCTTCTGGTGCACTTCCCTTTCCGTTTGGGTAGCTGACTGGGCACCCTGCGTGAGTGCTTGCAGGAGCTGGCCCCTTGTTGAGCTATGTGCCGGCTGCCTGGTGGGGGAGGCGGGCATCCTGGTTGCTATGGCTGCGATGCCAGGGCTCTGTTGCGAGCGTGCCTGAGCGGCCGCTCGCTTTCTGCCGCTCTTGCCGCTCCACTCTCTGATCTTCCGTGCTCAACAACTCACCATTGTTGTTTCACCCATACACCGCTCCAGATGACATATTTGTCAATTGACAATTCCCTTAACAACTCGCAAGTGAGTTGTTTCTCTCAGTTGTTGAATTTTGCCACTTTGCCTACTGTGGGTTGTTACTGCATTGTGTGGCTACCTCCAGACGACACATTTAACAACTCAATGTGTTGTTGCTTTATCAACCCACAGTTGCTTAGCGTGTTATCAGAATTGAGCCATTAACTATCATTGTTGCAATGAAGCTTACGAAGAAAAGTTGACATTCAGGTTTGAAGTAGGCTACGAGCAAAGACAAAATTCAGCTAGTGTATCTGCATAATAAAATGTGTGGGATCTAGATATTTCCATGATGTAGGGAAAAATCAAGAAAAGGGACAGCAGTGCATTTCCCCCCTGTGAAGTTTACCTTTAGAACATATCCATAATGCTGACTGACAAGGGACCTGGGATGCAGGAGACACAGAAGGTTGTAAAGTCTGTTAAGGAAGTTTATCAGTAAATAAAAACCTATTCTTATGGCTAACTGTAATGAGAACTTGCATTGTCAGTAGGATTTAATTTCTGTGCCGACATAATAAGTCACAACTGTGATAAATATGAAATGACTGCTCTCTCACACCTCTAATGGTCTGTTTCAGTTGATTGCATCATAGAAAAACATTGGCTTGTAACACGCTGCAGCTAACTAGTGCTGTAAGATTTATCTTTCCAGATGTGGGTTAATCTGTAGTTTATGAGCAATGGCCTGCTTAACATGCTAAATGCCTCGGCTGACTTTATAAATAATAATGTTCAAGGTCACCTTCCTTTTCAGTGTTCTGAAAAGGGCTGTCTAGGGTTGAATGACTGAATCCATTCGCAGAGGTAGAGAATTGTCTCGATTGGAACGTTTGGAGGGCAGGAGATATTACATTAATCCATCTTTGCGTATAATGAGACTCCATATCACTTTCGAGGCTGGCAGGCAGTTTTCCAAATGGAGCTGTAACTGAGTGTTTCCCTGATCTTTCTGTGTCTATAGGGTTTCCTTTTAACTTATTTAGCCCTTGGCAAGTGGACCAGATTACAATGGAATTGGTACATGCCCTGTGTTTATTAATAGACATCAACTGGTCATTTCTCCCAAAGTGGGGTGCTGTACTGACCACATAAGATATATATGGCTTTAAAGCAGAGAGGCGGTTTTTGAGCATATAAGAAGACATAAAGCATCAGGTTACATTTGGAAAGGTCATTCCCCCCCCCCCCATCCCTGAGAACTAGTGCTTTGGAAGAGAGCATAGAGCTGACTTTATTAATCAAATTTTTGCACCCTTCCTCCAACCTTCATGAGCCTTTTGTGAGTGGAATGATCAAGCAGATCCTGGAACAGTGTCAGAGATTGGAGTTACCATCCCCTTTACGGCAAAATGCTAGAGAATCAGAAACAAAACATAAATGGGGAAAACAGGGCTTTCTCAATGGGCCTAGCCTGTTCCATTTATTTCTTGGACCTCAGTACCTAAGCAGAGTGTTGGAGCCACCTGCTAGTGTAATGGTATTGGTACTTATGGAGTCCCTCTATTTCTTTAATTGTTTTCTGCAACCACCATTGACACTCATTTTCCATCATCATCCCCCCCCCCCCCCCAACACATTAATCAGGCCTCCCTGCCATCGGGAAGAGCCAGGAGCAGCAGATTGTCCAGCTACCCAGGTGAGGAGATGCCCCAAACATCTGGTGCCATATGGCTCTGGTTCTGGCCTAGTATCAGGCACTGCAATGTTCAGGCTCCTGCTGAGGGCCTGGAGCCTCAGATGGGCCCATCACTAGGCTGACCATATGAAAATGAGGACAGGGCTCATGTAACTTTAACAGTTGCAGAGAAAAGGGAATTTCAGCCGGAGTCATTTGTATGCAATTCATACCTGGTGAAATTCCCTCTTCATCACAACAGTTAAAGTTGCAGGGGCCCTGCCTTCTTTTGTATCTGGTCCCTCTAGTATAGTGCCTGCAACTTTAACTGTTGTGATGAAGAGGGGATTTCACCAGGTACTAATTGCATACAACTGACACTGGCTGAAATTGCCTTTTCTCTACAACTGTTAAAATTACATGAGCCCTGTCCTCCTTTTCATATGGTCAGCCTACCCATCACCACCCCTGCCACCATCACAGCCACAACAGTGGCATTACTAATGCATGCAACCATGGCAGTCACCTTACCTCCTGCCCAGATGTGTTTGTTTGGTGAGTGGCAGTGGCGCTTTTGAATAGGAGCTGAGCCGGTGCTTGGTTTCAATCTGTGGTGGCCATGTGCCATGTGCCATAGTAGATTACCTAAAATGCAATGCCCATCTTGGGTTGTCTAAACATGATAGGCTACTTGCTATGGATCCAAGCTCAGCTCCCATTCGAAAATGCCACCACCACCCACTCAGGAAAACCAGCAATGTTGCATGGTAGTGGCAGAGTACAGCAGCACCATGCTCATGGCCCAGTGTTATCAACCCAGTTCTAGCTGCTATTTAGCAAACTGGGGAGGGGTAATCTCCCCTGCGGTTACAAAAGAACCATGGAGCCTTCAAATAACAGCAGTTGAACCAGAATCAGCAGCAGCAACATCTAAGGCCAGGGGAGTGGCTATTTTCCCCAACCTCCCTCAGGATCTTAATAAATCATCACTGAATGTAAAAAAGAATGCTGTCTTTATTATGTATTCATTTTCACCAATTCTCAGCTATCTTGGGTGCTTGTTGTCTGCCCAATGAACAATGAGGAGGAGATAAAATAGGAATACTAATTTATAATGGCTGATAAAGAAATATTACTATGTTGTTGTTGTTGTTTTACAAGCATATTGAAAGAGAAGAAGAAGCTATATGTTGTACTCAGGCTTCAGTTAGCTCCATTTGCAGCAGTGTTGGGGGATTCCCTATCAGCCCTAGAGCCAAATTTCATTTTGGAGATGTTCTCTGGGGCTGTATTCCATTGGTGGGAGGGGCTGAAGGCAAAAGAGGTGGGATCAAAGGCAATAAGGGTGGGGCCAAAATACACACACACACATACACACACACAAAACCCAAGCCTATTTTAGCTTAGTTACTATGCCTTAAAAGAGGCATTGCTAGGGTGACCATATGAAGAGGAGGACAGGGCTCTTGTATCTTTAATAGTTGTATAGAAAAGGGAATTTCAGCAGGTGTCATTTGTATGCATGCAGCACTGCTTCATCACTACAGTTAAAGCTGCAGGAGCCCTGCCCTCTTTTGTATCTGGTCAAGAGGGCAGGGCTCCTGCAGCTTTAACAGTTGTGATGAAGAGGGAATTTCACCAGGTGCTGCATGTATACAAATGACACCTGCTAAAATTCCCTCTTCTATACAACTGTCAAAGATACAGGAGCCCTGTCCTCCTTTCCATATAGTCATTCTATCTTCACCCCTGTGTAGAACTTCAGGCTAAACTGAAGACACAAGGTATTCTTAGCATTACTTAAAAGTAATTATTTGCATGAATGATAAACTTACCTCGCTTTCCCAATCTTTCCATGTAGCTCCCCATTTAATTTCACACAGGCAGTATCTTTGTCATTTCTTTTGCCAGAGAGAAGCTCTGTTTCTCAAAACAATTAAATTTAAATTTGTTTGGTAGCTTGCATGTTCTCAGCAGCATTTTCAGCCTTCTAGGCACAGTGGGAGGAAAATCAGAGCTGTGATACTAGAGGAGGGGAGATAGAGAGAGGGAGAGGAGAATGGAGTCAAGTTGAGGATAAACACCTTGCCTTGCAATCTAAGCCACAAATCCGCTTTTGGGAGCAGCGGCTCAGCGAGAAGCAGTTGTGATCTAAATTGACAAGGAATGAAATTGACAGTGCTGGGTTGTAGAGTCTGAGCACAAGCATATTAATTAGAGTCAATCAATGGGAAAGCGGATGCTCAGATGAGGAAAGAGAATCAGATCAACACACTGATCTGCTAAAACAGCCTCCGTGGGAAAGCTAGTGGGGTGCAAAATGCTGTGGAGCAGGGAGAACCTCCAGCCGGCACAGCAAAAGTGCACCTTGTGAATGTGTGAACCAAAATTCAGCAAAAAATATTATGTAGTGGATTAGTTAACCATTAACAGGTTTGGTGCTGCTGTTTCCCCCTGCTGTTTAACTATTGTTAAAATGTGTGTTCCATTTTAACCATTTTAAGTGCATAGTTTTGTGTGCGTAACGCCATCCCAAATATAGAGAAGTAGGTGCACAGTTGTAGGCTGGGTGTGCCCAAATGAGGAAGCCAGAAGAAGGAGGGTGTGGCAATGTCAGCAGGGCATCAACACTACAGCTGTATAATGGTATATAACCATTTTGCCAGCTGTTTGAACCCAGGACCTCCATCACACCTCATCCCCACCGCCCAGTTTGCCTCTGTGGTTTTTTAACCTCTGAGGCAGAAGCATGTCAAGCTTATGATCCCTTTCACCTGAATAACTGCTCTTTCACTCCTTTGCTCTTTTGCTCCACTCCACCCCTCCCCTTTTCTTGCTCCCTCCAGTCAGGTCCTGTCAGATGAGTACTTCAACTAGACCTTCTTTGTCCCAGACAAAATGGAACCCTTTAGTCAGCTCTTTGGGACATTGAGGGAGTACAATCCTGTCTCTGCAGAGATTCGGACGTTGTATGATTTTTTTTAAAAAAAGCTTTCGAGCCTGGGATGCAAGGTTTGGGGTTTATGTTGAGGCTTGGAGCCAGCTGCTGGGAGAGATGGCTTTTCCCTGCCAGGACCTGATGCAATTCATTCAAGCCCCCAGTTCCTTTAAAACTACACAGAGGCTTAGGGCGCATTACATGCACTTAGGGAAAATAATCTAGACTTTTAGCATTCTAGGAAAGGCTGGGGAAGAGGTGGGGTGTCTGCAGGACAGGCACAGAGTCATGTGAGTACCGTGCTGCAAATCCGCACACCAGGCATGGCGAGAGTGCACTAAATCGCTGGTGTGATGGAGCTCCAGGACACATTCCATATACTGTTTTCAAATTGTTTTCATCCTGCCATATCCTGCTTGGTGTAAAACTGACCAAGGACACTAAACACAGCTAACTATGGTGGAAACAGGCATTTTAAAAACATTTTCTAACCATTTTTGCCTGTAATCTCTGTCTGGCTTTTAGAACATGCACAGTATAATCCTATGCATACCTACTCAGAAGCAAGCCCACTGAATTCATTGGGAATTACTCCCAGATAAGTCCATATAGGATTCAGTGCACAACCACCAACAAGCAATAAAAGTGAAAGTAGACAAAAGCAATGCCATGCTTTTATAACCTTCCCCCTCCCTTTCCCAGACAGGACAAGAAAAGCCTGAGGGAAAAATCCCATGGCAATTATTGGGGTGGTGGGGATAGACTCTACACTGCCTATTATTTGGAACACCACACATTAGTAAAGGTGACTTGAAAAACCAACAACTAAAGACTCAGGAAGGCACATGCCCATTTGGTAGGCATAAGCCAGTATCACTCTGACTGGAGTGTGAGAAATTCAGAAGCTTGAAGAAAGAAGTGTTTCCGTGAGCCTCAACATCTAAGAAATGGTGACAATATCCTGCCCATTACCCAACAACTGAATGTTCTGACCTGCAAGCCTCTTTAATACCTCAGAGGGGATCTGTCAAGCAGCCCTCTAGATCACTATTGGGAGTTTTCCCCTTCATCCTCAGCAGCTTCACCACTGCTATTGAAAGAACTCTGATTTCAGAGTCTTTCTGGTTCTTCCTAGCTGTCTCTCTCCTTCTTTCTGAATAAGTTCTAAGGTTATCAGGTCCTCAGAAAGTTATATTTGAATTATCCAATATCATAATATTCCATCCCAGTTTTGGAATGCCCTCCTCAGGAGAATAGATCATCCTCTTTAATGTCAGTTAGATGGCTGGTGAAGATGATATTGTTCTGCCAAATTTTTAATAGTCAATGACACACTCTGTTTTTTATTATCATTAATCCCCAGTTTTAAATTATGTTTTAGGCTTTTGTATTTTTATGTCTTTCAATATTTGTATTTTTATTATACATCGCCTTGAGCATTCATTGAGTGGAGGGACAAACCAAAAACATTCAAAATAAATAAATATGTATCTGTTGTGAAAGCTTATACATTATTAAATTATCCCAGTTTTGTTTGTATGTATATATATATATATATATATATATAATATATTATTGAGATTCTGTGAGAAATGACATTCTGGGGATGTCTATATGAGGTTGCATTGATGCCTCGACCCCTACTATCCCGCACTTGAGCTCCTGCCAGGATGTTCCCACAGCAAAGCGTGAGCATGGGATTTCAAACCATTATGTGGGGAGGAGGAGCCACCCCCATTCCATTCTTCTTTGCCACACCGCGTCGCTGCATCTCCACACCATGCCTCCCTCTCCTTTGTTTTTTTCCCCACTGAAGCTTCTCAACTACTGTTTCTTGCTGATAACAGAGGACACACGGAGGCATTCCAGTGGCCATTCCGCTCGCTGGACCACCCCCTCCTCCCGCTTCCTCCTTGTCTGGTGATGGTGACCAATCAAGGGTCGCTATTGGCTGGGACACGCCTCTGACGCAACACTGGAGCAAGGCAGCAGACAGCAATTGCCATCGATGCCTCGCTGCAAGAGGAAAAAGTCAGGGTAAGTCCCTGACTTTTTAAATTTGGAGCTTCAGGGGAAAGCCCTGGGATGGCTCCACAATGGCTGCTGCATCGTATAAATGACTTAGTGCCACTGCGGAGCCACCCCAGGGCTTTTCCCTCATCAAGACAACACTCTATTCCAAAAGCTATACACTATGCATTGGATGGCAAGAGGGGTTGGGGTTACCTTGACAGATACTAGTCTGTCAGTGTGGGGGATGGACTGGCACATTGTGGCTAGAAAGGACTGGGAAAAGTGTGCCACTGATAAAAGTCATTTTGGTATGCAGTCCAATAATGTTGATTCTTCAGCAGATCCCTGCTGAAACACAACATGCCTTGACAGGACATGATGGTGCTTATTTTGCAGTGGTCAGCTTGCATGCATGCCCTTCAGAATAAAGGTTGAACTCACCTGGCTTCTTACGTTCTCTGTTGTCTGGATGCTTCCTATAGTATTACTAAAGAAAGGTTTTGTGCTTAGATAATTTCGAGGGAGAAGAAGCAGTTGGATAGATCTTGATTAGATGTACATCTCTATTTATCAGATGTTAAACTTTTTCTAGACAGGTTGGCAAGTGACAGTCTAGTGCATTTTTTTTACTTCCCCTATAGCAAATTGATTAATATAGGCTTATTGCATTGGATGGTCTTTGATTATACAGTCTGTTGACCGTATAAGCATAACTGTCAGAAAATAAAATGGTTACTGCATTTTGTATGAATCACCTTTAGTTAGGAATATATTTATTTGTATATAACTAAAATATAAGTCACATTTTACGCAAATCTTATATTTTCTATTTCTGGTTCTTTTGGAGATAGCTAAAGCTCTCTGGGCAGTTCACAAAAATCAAAACCATAAAGTACAATTTAAAGTATAAAGCTTAAACCGCAATGTAAAACAGAATAACCATACTGGATAATAATGGCAAACATATGCCCCAAATATTAAGGCATCACATTGTTGATTTAGGTGATTTATGCTGAAGAAAATAGGTTCAATCTAGTTTCACTAAGGTTCATTGGGCTTTCTTGAAGTATCACTAAGTCTGGATCCAAACCAAAGATAGTTTTTACAGTGAATCAGGTTCAAGATTAGTTATTTAATTTCATAGTGTTATATTAGAAAAATAGTTTAGAAAAGTGCCTCAGATTAAAATATTATAGTTCTCATTTCCATTATTTTATCAAACCAATATGAAACATAGGATTTAATTGCTTTTTCTTCACCTTAAGGCTACATCAAACCAGGATACTGCATATATTACTAATATTAATTTATAGTAATAAAAGGGTGCACACTGAAAATTTGAAAACAGTAAGAAATGGTAAGTGATGTTCATTGCTAATCAAAGCAAGCACAAATGGTTTTGATTCTATAGCATATTTCTAACATTAAGGCTCAGTGCAGACATAAATGTTCTGAACTTGAATCAAAAGTGTGCCATGGTCTTGTGTGTTTTTTCCTCTCCTCTGCAATGAAAAGTCCCTTTCATTCCATAGTTTCCTTTAAATATGGTGTAGAGTTACATCTACACCAGTGTCAACCATGGTTAATGCTGCTAAATAGTTAATGCTACTTAACCAGCTGTGTACATTGTGTATGATACATAACCAGCTGTGAAACTATGGATGCTTTTCAGACCTTGGTTATGAGAGAATGGGCCTGTTCAGACCCATTCAGTATCCAGCCATAGAGTAGATCCCCTGAAATCAATTGGTTCCCAGTTAGTCATGACTAATGCAAGTTTCATTGGGCCTATTCAGATAACACTTCAGGCTCTGTGGTTAGCGAAACTGGGGTTTTCTGGGATTAGCACTAACCATAAGCCATGCTTTTGCACACAACACTTTAAGCCATGGTTAGAGCCGCTAACCCTAGGCTGACCATCTGAAAAGGAGGACAGGGCTCATGTAACTTTAACAGTTGTAGAGAAAAGGGAATTTCAGCCCATATCATTTGTATACAATTCGTACCTGGTGAAATTCCCTCTTCATTACAATAGTTAAAGCTGCAGGGGCCCTGCCCTCTTTTGTATTTGGGCACTCTAGTATAGTGCATGCAACTTTAATTGCTTTGATGAAGAGTTGATTTCACCAGGTACTAATTGCATACAAATGATGCCGGCTAAAATTCCCTTTTCTCTGCAACTGTTAAAGTTACATGAGCCCTGTCCTCCTTTTCATATGGTCAGCCTAGCTAACCCTGCTGCAGACACTCCGACTGTGGTTAGTGAGTGAGCAGGGTTTAGCAAAATGCATTGCTCTAGGCAACTTAAACCCTGCTGTGGAACCAAATGCCTTAACCAGCAGGGTTTATGGTGTCTTCTGAACAGGTCCAATATAATTAGCATTAACAATGTCCAGTGCCAATGTAATCATAATACTCCACTAAGGGTATTATGAGAAACCATGGGGAGGGTGGCATTTACAAAATGACCTTGATGTTGACTCTGGTTCTCCAGCTTGTAAAAGGGGACTACTAGTACTAATAGCATATTTCACAAAATCATTGCAAGGCTGAACAAACTAAAGATTTATGTGCTCAAAAGTTCTATATAAATATAAATAATTCAACCCTTATAAACTCCCACAGTATCACAGTGATACAATAGGTTTAATGCATCATGTGGGCACCAGATTGTGCCTGTTGTGTGTTGTGGATACCAAAATATATCTCTAACCTTCCTATAGAGAGTGCTAGTTTATGACAGAAAGCCAGATGTGAAGGAATATGCACATACCCTAATGTGAGATGGTTACATTTATCAGACAGTGGGAGCATACTGATTAAGGAGATTGTTGAAGGAAAGTGCTATGTGCCCAGTGTGCTAAATTTGTTGATGCACATGTTTCTGCACTCCTCTTTTACTGAGAAGGAGGAAGTTCTAAGCAACATCTTATAGGGATCAGTTTCCTTTTAGAGGACAGAACACTGGATAATCTGGGTGGCTTTGTCTTTATGTTTAGAAATGTCCAGTATATTCTGGGGACATAGAAGCAAATGCATGTTCAGTGCAATCCTATGCATATATACTGAGACGTAAGACATCCTATGCATGTTTAGAGAGAAAAACATCCCTACAACTCTCAGCATTCCCCCAGACAGCCATGCGGGCTGGAGGAATGCTGGTAAATGAAGGGCATTTTTTTCTGTCTAGACATGCATTGGATTGCGCCCTTACTGTGTTAAGCAGAACTCACTCCCAGGGAAATAGGCATGGGATCACACCCATTGTCAGCACACACATGGAGGATGGGAGAGGATGCACATGAGAGAATACATGGAAGACAGATTCACAGCAATGTTGCCTCCAAGCAACAGCAACAACTGAAAGGAGTCAAACTGCTTCTTGTCCAGAAATCTCTAAGCAACTCTATCAGCCAGCGCTAAAATTCAGATTGTTCTTTTGAGCTCTCCTTGCCTCCCCAAAACCACATAAACCCATTAGGAAATCTGGTTCTACAGTCTCCTCTCACCAAACAGATGGCTGTGAGCTGATCATCCAGCACTAATTGTTTGTTATTTAGTGTCCCTTGTTGGTCACTAAGCCAGGCCTAAGCCAAGTGGTGGCTTTAAGTGGATGGATTTAGCTACACTCTGATAGGCTGGAAAGAGCGAATGTTGGATGTCTATGTATTCATCACACACCTAGCATTGTTGATAGACATAGTTGAAAGAGTTAGCATGAAACAGAGACACAAAAACTACCCCACTTCAGTTTACAACGGACAAAAATATTGGCAAGCATTTGGAAGAGAGAGTAATCACTTCTGTAAATGTCAAAACTCTACAAAGAAACCAAGGGCTATAATAGTCATGAATATTTTAAAGTTGATATATGCTGTCCTGTTAACTTGCCATTTGGAGGCTTATGTTTCAGCTTTATCTCTCTCACAAGGTAGGCTCCTGGAATGAGCAGCTGAAGTCATCACTGGCCCAGATTCAAAGAAATCAAGCATCATTCTCAGCACTCTTGATTGCTAATCACATTGGAACAAGTGCTTCTTTCATTTACTCAGAGATGACATCTTGCCTTGCATTTGGATGCCAATGCTGATCTTAGCTGGTGTTTGCAAAACATAACAGACACCGCTTAAGAACACAGGAATAGAATTCCTAGCTAAGGCCAACAACTGCTCATCCATCTTAATGTGGCATATGGCTATTCAAATTTCCAATCAGATCCTTTTGGTATCTTGGTCCATAGTAGAACATTGTGTAAAATCTTCTTATTCCCACCAATGAACCATAAACTCAAACACCACCTTCAACAGAATAGTCCAACATGATGGCTAGAAATGTCTGTGGTGCAGAGGCCATTCCTACCGCGTGGGCAACATTTTGGCATGGCATGAACAAAATATCATTCACACGCGCCTCTGTTGGTGTAAGATCAGTTGGTGCAGCTGCTCCACCAGAGGCCTAGTGGCCAAGGAAGCATGGCTCCCAGCAGATCAATTCCTTTTCGCTCCTGCTGCCTGGAGAAATGGTGCTCTTTTGGAGGCAGTGGTTCTTTGGCATGGTGGCTGAGCAGCCAGAGGGCAGCCAGAGGGCCATTCCCGCTGTGTCTGGATCCCCCTCTGGATCCTTACTCAATGGCCCCCTCAATTTGGCACTTATTGCTTAAGAAATTAGGATGTGCCTGGGCACACCCGGCATACCCCTTGCGCATGCCTATGTTCATAGTTTTGACACAAGGATTGCAGTTTATCCAAAACACACTTATTGGAAATGAGGGTGAATAAAAGTGACCATATACCAGGTGGTAATTCACCACAAGGTGCAGGTTGTTAAGCCAGTTCAGACCATAGGGATGACAGTTTTAATAAATATTCTGCCAAACATTACTACACATTTGCACCTGATCCATGCTAAAACCCTTCTTACTGCTTGATAGGATGATATAGGCAGCCACATTTTGTCATTTATAGACTTTTCTTGTTGATTTTTAAATTATGATTTTAACAAAACAAAATGAAACAAATTGTGAAGAAAAAAAGAAAGAGAAAGAGAAAGAAAAGAAAAAACAGCAACAGTATAGCCATATGCATAGAAATATCAATTTCTATTAAATACAACAGTCTTAAAAAGATAGGAGTTTATGCATAAACTTCAACAAAAAGAGACAAAATTGTCCATGTATATGTCCATTTACAAGTGGCATCTATATACCTCCTGTTCAAATGTTGATAGCATTATTTGATTCTCAATCCATTGCATTATAAGAGGTGAGTGTTTGTCCTTCTAATGCTATAATATTAATCTTTTGGCTGTCAAAAGGGCTTGGAAAATCCATTTGTACTGACCATACATTAACTTCCAAGAAATAAGTAAATCATTTAGGAGGACAAATATTAAAGCGTGTTCCAATTCAAAGTTTACCTGTATTATGACCTCCTCCCCAAAGAAGGCAACTATTGGGCATTTCGAAAACATATGGATAAAATAATCAATTATGCAACAATTATGCAAATTAGATGTATCCTTATTAAAAAGACATTGTGGAGTCCATTAAACCCAAAACAAGATATCTGCAGAATAAGGTGGAACCTCGGATCCATAGATACCTCAGGTGCAGACACTAAAGCCATCATCCATTGATATACAGTGATTTTAGGGCCCATTTTAGGGGAGAGCTCTTGAGCTTAAGAGTGGGCTAGCATCCAGCGAATATTATCTGTGACCTGCTAGCAGACCATTCTAAAGCTATCACAGTTAAGGTGGCAACGTTTGCGGTTGCAGCAAAAAAAGTCCGCCAGTCAGTCCTGGATAAAGCTGTTGTAGACTGTAGAGAAGATCATATACATTAATTGTGGGGATTTTGAGACTCTGAAAGGTGGAGTATTTTTATTAAAGGTTTTATAAAAGTTGACTCATTACAATTTGTAAATGTATGATTGTGCTATGATTGTAACAGCCTTTGTGCCATAAACATATAAACTTTATTACTGATTAGACGAAATGGGGCAGCCTAATTCTCTATTTCGTTCCTGTCGTAGACCCTGAATACCATATTTATTTACCTATAATAAGTATTTATACTTGGGGTGGCTGAACTCGCCTGCATGCGCCTGGACAGGCACTCGCCCTGTCACTGCTTGCCCACACTTATCGGGTCACGTGAGGGTCTTTTGAGGTTCAGCTTGGCTTGGTGAGTGCTCAGCAGCCTCCCACCCACATGCCGAAATTGCACACTTCCCCTTCCTGCACCAATGACAGCTGCCATTGATGCAGGAAGGGGAAGTGCACAATTTTGGCATGCGGACAGGCCATGGAAGAGAAATGTTTTAGCAGCTATTAGCTATGATAGCTAATTTCTAATGTGTTCAGAGACAGGATACATCTAAATACAAAAACAATCATTCCTGGCTTGTGAATGTCATAGGCTGGACTAGGTGGACGTTGGGTTAGGTCAGCCTTTCCCAACCTGTGCTCTCCAGATGTATTGGATTGTAACTCCCGTAATTTCCAGCTAGCAAGGCATTGTTCAAAAGCTGACTGGACTGGCAGTTGAAACTTTCTTCAACACTGGTGGCAGGAGAGCACCCTCTACTATACCTGAAGGTAGCAGGCTAGCTTAGGGGGAACCATGCAGGTTGCTTGGCTCTCTTCTCCAAAACAAAAGGGAGTGGCCCTCTCTTATAACTAAGCACCCAAAAGTGGATTCACTAATAGCACAATAAATCACTCAAGCCTGTAATGTCAAATGTGTAGTGCTCAATTCAGGAACATTCTTAAAGACTCACATTGAGGGGTCTATACAGTATGTTGTTAATAGTTCCTACCAGCTCAAAGCATATAGGTATAACCCCTCAATCCACTGTTATATTGACAAATGTATAAACTACAGAACAATGCAACCACATGTGTAAGTTTACAAATACAATGTAACTGGATGTAGAAAACAAATCTTAATTGCTACAAATATATAAAAAATAGAGCAATACATACACAAAAAGATGCACAAGATACAGTTTAACAAGATGTGGAAACTGTGAACAAATCTTATGTAGAGCAAAGTGTATACAAATATTTGACAAAAGAGAGTATAACTAAATATAGAAAACGTAAACAAATCTACTATAAATGGTAATTTCCTGATTGTATTACACCGTTTCGTACTTCATCAGTAAAGTCATGTCTTTAATATATTTTCTTAACACCTTATTGTTACTAATTAGCCTCACAATTAGCCAGATGCTCTTATACACAAAATTCCAAACAGTCTTGGCTAAAGAGTAAGCAGGCTTGATGTCTACATAAGATTTGTTCACAGATTCCACATCTTGTTTCATCTTTCTCCCTTCGATAGGATCCAAAGCCGCTCCAGACAAGGTGCTTCATGATGGAAGAGGAATCCTAGTTACGATTGAGGGTCCAAGATAAAGCAGTGCATACACTGGAGTTATGGCAGAAAAGGGATGCACCACATCATGAATGAAAACTTGAAAAACAGCAGCTGCTTCTATTCCTTTCAAGGTGTTTCCTGAAACTAAAAATACATCAGGGTTCAATTTCTAATGCACCATTTCTGGAGTTGTCCCTTTATCACTTTTCTATCTGTGCTTGTTAGCAATGTTTTCCTTTGAACAGTGTTCTAATGGCATTCGTCTTGTCTCTACCATAATTCACTTGGAAGCTTAATAGCTCAGCTGGCCTATGAAAGCCACAAAATGAAAGCCACAATTTAGGGGAAGAGACAGCATGGGCACATTCTTCAGTACTGCAGCAAGATATTTTTACCTCCACTTTTGTGATTGGGAAACCTTTTGGTAGATTGCTTACCTATGACTGCAATGCATTTTTTAATGTACTTTTAAGGTTTTACATAATGGATCTACCCCTTCCAAAGATGAAATCAAGGCATTCAGAACATGTTGGCTAAGGCCTTAAAAATATTATTTACCCCCATCCTCTGAATTCATAACCTTGCACAGTTAAAATGTTTTATTACAAAATTGAAGTAATTCCTATGCCCATACTCTGCCATTTTTTTGTCTGATAATTTTAACTTGCGAAACTCACGACATCTTAGCATGTATGGATTTTAAATCAATGTGATCCCATGAATGGAACATTGTTGCTGAAGCTCTCCACATAGCACGGTAGCAAAATGGTAGGTTTTCATGGATATTGTAAAGGGAAGTGTATTGCTTAAAATGTCTTTGTATGTGATCGTGATTCTAATACTGAGACAATGGGCTGGATCCAGCTTTAGTCATGCTTAGAGTAGACCCACTAAAATCAATGGAACTTAAGTTAGTCATGACTAACTGGAAACCAATTTATTTCAGTGGATCTACTCTAAGCATGGCTGGATCCAACCAAATACATTTTAAAAAAAGCTTATGCCAAGCAGCCCTTTCATTTTAAGTAGACTTGGAGTTTAGTAATCTTACCTTTCAGTGACACCACTATGGCTGTCTATCTGAAACAGGTCTGGAGTGCCACAGCCGATCACCTCAATTAAAAAAAAACTTTCAGAAGAGTTTGGGTACATGCTGAGCAAAACTGGTCATGCCCATCATCTTCATTTCTCCAGAGAGCCTCTAAGGCAGCTCAACGTGGGCCTAGAGGCATTCTGGGGAAATTAAGATGCTGGATGTGACTGCAGCTTTGCTTGGCAGTATGCCTGAACTCTACTGAAAGTTGAAAGGAAGGAAGGACGGAAGACAGATAACATGCAGGGGTGAACAGAGAGAGAAAAAGTGGTGATGGGGTGGGAAGAGAAACCAGGGAGACAGAACACCAAGGAGTGTGGGTGTGTGGGTGGGAGGCTGCTGGCAGGCTGACAGTTGCCTTTAACCACATTTTGGGTCTGTTGTTGGTTGCTCTAAAAAGAGAACTGAAAAAGAAAATGTGGCTCAATTCGGACGATACAATAAACAACTGGTGTGGGGGAAACAATCATCAGTTGTTTTGACTATTGTGTCATCCGAATGCTGCCATAGTCAACTCAGCGCTGATCCTCATCCACACCACAGTTGATTATTTATTACCATGTTGTGTGGGGAGTGCCCCCTAGGGTTAGCGTGAGGGTTAGGGTTAGTCAACCCACCATTGACTATTGTGTCGTCCGAATTGAGCCTGTGTGTACTTAGACCTCTATATTCCAATTAGAACACCATACTTATGAAGACTGTGTTCCTTTCTACACCTAAGGGTGTAGAGGGAGGGAGGGAGGATGATCCCGGATATACCTGTTTCTGGGATTGTCCCTGGGCATCCAAAGTGGAAGTGCAATGTCCTGGGATGTCGCGCTCATCGTAGGCACCATTTTGTGTGTGTTTTTAAAGGAGCAGAAGGAGCCAGGAGCACGGCAGAGAAGGCAAGGAAACCCCCTGCATGCCCCTGCACCGCCTGTCATCCTGGGGATGGCAGAATTGCTCCCTACATGGGCATGGAACCACCCCACGTGACTCCGTGCCCATTTCATGTCCTGGGATGGAGGGAAAACTGGGATATCCATGACTTCCGCCATCCCAGGGTTTTCCCTGGGTCATCCCTGGGTCATCCTTGGTTGCCCCCAGGATTCCCTGTGCATCATTTGGATGCACAGGGAGCACCCAGGGACGTCCCTGGGAAAAAATGCTGGTGTAGACACTGCCTATTTTTGTAGAACAGCAAGAGCCTGATGAGGCTGAGCTGTGTGAAATCCTGGCTGAAAGAGCATGGTTTACCCTGGATAAATCACACTGGAGACTCTGGTCAAAGCTTGCCTTTTATTGCAGGACATATATGTTGGCTAGGAGGGTCCCCAGCTCAAGATGGAAGAAGACCCAAAGACATGTTCCCCCTCTGAGAGGCAAGAAAATGAAGAAGGAGGATGGAAGAAGTGAGATCAGCAACCCTAAGAGTACCAGTCTAGCAATAGAAGGAAGGCCAGCACAGATCAGATGACATTTCTCTCTCCAACTATTGCCTTTCCTTTTCCTATTGAAGTTAGCTGGGTTGCTCCCATACTTCCAACAAACTAGAGCCCTTTTCAGGTGTTTGGCTTACCATTTTAGTGAACATGCAAACTGGAAGTGGGGTTGCATCGAATAGCATAGCTGCTGACATTGTGAACGTTATGTAGCCCCTAAGCCCTGACGTCCCCCTACACAGCACAAACGTCTCAAGAAAGGGGAGGCATGTCTGCAGAGGGGACCTATGTTATCAGGCTCTTGTCTCCTGTGAGGACCTCCGTGGGTACAGCTGTACATGTGGAGCTTCCCTTCTCTGCAGACATTCACATTGGCATTCCACCATCTGCCACAGCGCAAGTAGCTGACTTGAGGCTGCAGCTGCACAAATACTGCCATATGATAAGCCACCTTCTCACCTTCTTGCATTGACTGTTGGATCCTGGGTGGTCCACAGCAGCAAGGTTCAGTTTAATTTTGGTAAAGTTGGGGAATATAGTTAATGGGTCTAATTCTTGATAGGGGCCCACTACTTATCCAATGCCAGTTTTGTGGTAGATACATTTATATGCATTTAAATGGAGCTCACAAGTTGATCCTTGATAGCTGGCTGAGATGGGCAAGAATGGGTCTATATGGAGGGCATTGTTTGTTTCAGTAACAAAGCCCTATCAGTTGTGTTACATTGTTCTGAATGCATCTGAAAGCCTTTGCGCAGCAGCAGTCACTCATGTCGATGCTAATCTAATCTCTCTTACTCTAAAATCACAAGCCGACTGACTTCGCTGAACGAGACCAGCTTACATCATGTGAACATCTGTTCCAGAATGTACAGGAGTCAACAATGATTTCATGCATTCTTGTGCTCTGATTACCTAATGATAGTGTCCTCTCATTCATTGTATGGAGAGATGCACACCATATATTGGCAATTGAAAGGGAAGGATGGATAGAGACTGAAAATTTATTGAGGCGGCCAGGTGAGAATAAAAACTCCTTTAGCACACAAGGCCCAGTCACTGCTTTTATGAAAGGTTATTGTCTTTCCCCACACAAGTCATTTTTATGTTTATTTGTGATTCCCCACTGCCACTTTAGATATTTATTTCAAAGAAAAAATTGTTATAAAATTAAAATAAACTTGTTTATTGACAAAGTCACACAGCCCACCCCATCTATCTTCCAATACAAGTCATCCTCTGATTGACTGAAAAACATTAGAATCCATTTGTGAGTCAAGTTTTGGCTTGGCTTGGGCCTGTGGTTGTGAGGGAGAGGGTTTAATTCATCCCTTTCTTCTGTAACATTTTTTCTGTACTAATTATTCCCTTATATGTCCTCCAGGCAGGGACATTGCTAGGAACAAACCCACAGGACACAAATTTACATAAAATATGCAAATATTCATTCATATCTCTGTATGGATATTTAGAAATAATGACTAGGATGTATTTAAATTTCACAGAATGCAAAGCCATCCAATTAATTTCTCATCCAATTTCTCATCCCAAATTAATCTGCACCAGACCAACCCACCCCAGACCACCCCAAATCAGATAAATTTGAGCTACTAGTAAAATCCTTTTCAAGCCAGGCAATCCTTTGCATCTGACAAGTCTTTGTTTTTGGGAGTAAGGATGGCAGCCTAACTGTGTTGTTAGCCTGGTAGCCTCCACAATGCCTCATACGTAACATCATTCTGTGGCATTGTGAGGGAAATAGGAGAAGTTGGAAGACGTTCTCTGACAGTAACTGCAATCATGAAGCCATGTGGGAGGCTTGCTTTTCCGGGTCTGAGGCTGAACTGGAGTGAGAACAAATGAGAGAGATCTCACTCCAGTGGGTCAGCCCCTTTGGCTCTACTACATTGGAGAACTGACTGGCTCATCAGTCCTCCCCCTGGGAAGGTGTTGACATTGCGGCTGTGCACTGTCAGCCTACACACCCCTAGCTATCAACTTACGTGAGCAAAGGCTTATCTTACACACTGATGTACTTTATGTCATATTGACGGGAGTGACATTTTTATATCCCTATCTTTGGGAACTTTTAAGTCAGCTCCTAATTTTAAGAAATTCTTGAGTACATAGCAGTCCCATTAACTGGCCACTGAAGAAGACCGAGTGTCGAAACATGTTTGGCCACAGATGTTTCAGATCATCAAGCACTTTTTTAATGCATTATTTTTTACTGAATCTGTATTATAAGTGCTTGCTGTTATTTGCTCTTTATGTGTGTATTAAATTTTATTAATTGTTTTTATCCTTAACGGTTTGCTATTAGCCTACACACTGCTACAAATCATAGCTTCTGAGTAAGAGGAGAACGTAGCTTCTCTGACATTCCAATTTGTTAAACCTCAAATTCTTTCCATCCCATATATGAAGAAATTTGTTAGGTTCTGACCTAAAACGAATCAAACAAAATTTTCACATATTTGCACTTGAATAGGTACAACTATTCCCAGCTTGGAGAAGACTGTTGCAAATATGCCACGTAGAAGTTAAAATGAGCCTGTCTAAAATAATAATAATAATAATAATAATAATAATAATAATAATAAACCCCAATTCAGCACCACAAATATGGTTGAATACAATTGGGATCTAAAACCAGATCTAAGCACTCAAAGCCCTCTGCTTGGATGGATTTTCTCCCACATTCGGTTTTTTTTTTAATTTCAAGTTCTTTCCATCCACTTAATGAAGAAATTTGCAAATTTTGAGAAATTCTTATAACAAATCAAAATGAACAAAATTCCTACCCATCTCTACTCTGCCCTCCAGGGGAACTCATCCGAAGGCTGCTGCTAGAGAATGATAAAGTATGGACAGTGTTGTTATCTTTGCCCTGACTTTCTCTTGTATGGCTTGGAGAACATGGATTAATAGATGTAAAATAATTTGACTAGATAAATTACAGACTTATATTTGATTTAGGCTATTTGAACTTTCATGGCTTCCTTTACCACACAGAATCCTTGGAGTCACAGCTTCCTGAGATACTGAGCACCCTCTGTTAGAGATCTTTCCCCTGCCAAACTACAATTCTGAAGAATCCTTCCCAAAAGGAAATGACTTTTAAACCAGTTCAACAGTGCAACCCTATAAAAGCTGACTCAGAAATAAGTCCCAATCATGTTCAGTGGGACTTTCTCCCAGGAAAGTACATTTAGGATTGCAGCCTAAGCCTGGAATCCATGTGTAAGTGCCATTGAATGGGAATAAATTCCCATTACATTAATATATTTGCAAGAAGCATACATATGATTGCACTGCAGGTCTATAGTGAGAATTTTCCTTCAGCTGAAGCTATAACACAGCTCCTTTAAACTACATGAATCAGTGGAGGCTGGTGGCTCTGATGTTAGTGGGGTGATGAATCTGCTCCAGGTTTCAGTCAGAACCAGTCAGTACTCTAAGGAGCTATCCAAGGCACATATATGTTATTTGTTTACCTTCCATACCATAGACATTCTTGTAGGACTTTGGTTTGAATCTATCGAAAAGGAAACAGATAAGCCTTATGAAATAGAAGGTCTTGCATTTCTGTTCCCAGAAATCACCCTTTCTGCTGTCTATTAAATTATTTCAAGCGTCAAAGTCAGGAACAAACATAGCCTAGTTCATTTTAATGCTGTCTTCTGCAGTTTATTTATGGTAAATCTGAGGATTAGAGCTACTAGAGTTTCAAATAATTTGACGTCAAGTGAAACTCATGACAGTGTTAATATTAATTATCACTTTTTTATTCTAGGAAACCTTCTTTTAATAATTGATGTAAAGTATGTGTTGCTGCCACTGTTCATTGTTTAATTACTTTTCTGATCAAACACATTAATGAAGGAAGCCCTAATAAATCATGCAAGAGCATAGTGAAGAACTTAATTAGTATGTGTTGCGTTGATTGATGGTAATAGAAAACCGCAGTAATCTCAAAAAGGTACTTAAATTCGACTACACTGTATTACAAGGACACCTTCAACCAAGTTTAGCGTTTGAACTGAAATAGGAGACAAGAATTCCTCTTTAAAATGCAGTACTGTAAGAAGAGATTGTTGCTGAATTCTCTGTTGTTTCATATCATTTTGCATTCTACGTAAGAAGCTAGATTTTTTTTAAGGGTGTAAGTCAAAGGATGGCTGTAGAAAATACATGTTGGACACAATGATGTAGAACAAGGATTATGACAATGTTGAACAACAGGGTTAGTGCATTAAATGGGTTTTGAAAGATTCAGTAGGGACTGCATATAATGGCCCTGTTCAGAAGACACCTTAAACCACTGCTTTAACCACAGTGAATAATGCAGTTAAAGCTGTGGTTTAAGGTGACTTCTGAACGGGGCCATTAATGGATAATGGTTAAGGTAATTTACTGTGGTTGAAGCCAATAGAAGGCCCTCAACATGGTAGCTGAGGGACATCAAGTGAGGAGTCAGCCTGTGCACCAGCCCCTCGCTCAAATGATGAGAAATCAAGTGATCTGCAGGCATCTAACTACTGGCATGAGGGAAGTTTAAAACATTGGAGCCTTGCGTTCAGTCATAGTTTTCCATAACAGTTGGACCCAGCTATAGATGTTTGGTAGCTAGGGATACAATTCTATAATCACTTACCTGGAAATAAGCCCATCTGAACTCAGTAGGACTTATGACTGAGAAGTCATTGGGAGGTATGTCCTGTCCTCTCTTGCTGTTAGCAAAAGTGCTAAGAAAGGAGCCACTCAACAGTTTCCCCTGTGCGTCACCTGAGTTTCCAGCACTTAAGAAACCATATTTATATAAATCACAGTGTTTTCTAAAATTCTACTATGGCATTTTCAGCCATAGGCAAACTCTATGAGTGAGAGAAAAATGCATTCTGCTTCAAGAATTATTTTCTGATAAAACAAAAACCTCAAACACTATTTTTTACTCAAGCTTTGATGTCTTTCCTCACACTGATTTAATTAGTGTTGGAGTGACAACAGCGTCTTGCCAAAACCTGCATGCTGGTGATAAAGAAAAAGGTAGGAGTTTAAATTAAGAATAGCCAAATAATGTTACTTCATGCTCATTTCCCAGACCTGAAATCAGCAACAAACACTGGTTTTAGGAAGAGCCTGTGTAACCATTTTTGGTATGTGGCAACTGTAGTAGAAGTCAATAGAATGACGCACATGAGTAACCAGAGTTTACTAACAAGCTCTCAGTGAACATCAGAAGTCCTTGATCTTCTTTAATGAACTTGTTTCAATAGCATGTGTTGCCTTCTGTCCATATTTGTACATGCATTTAAAGTGATAGATTCTATGTTTTGTTTATATTTGTAGTGTTCCACACAATATAAAGCATCTGTTTCCTTCCAGACATATCTGGTAATATTCTATAGATGCTATTAACTGCTTTTTAGTGGCAAAGTACTTTTCAAGTATGTTCCTAGAACATGTTCATTGGCCAGATATGCATAGAGTAAAGCACTTTGATTAATGTACCGGGCAGTCCATAAATTCCCTAAATCTGGTGTTAGCCAGTCGTCAATGACTTCGGACAAAGGAGAGAACACCATTTTGTCAAGCTTGTAAAATGAAATAAAACAGAGAGACACAGCAATTATTTTAGAGGATAGGTACTAATAGGCAAGATTTAAATCTTAGGTTATAGCAATGAAGAAATTTAACACAGAGAAATGTGAGTTATGATTTAAAATATTAAAAAACAAAAACAAATGGATATTAAAATAAGTATCAGTCAAGAGTTTGACTAAAATAGCTCCCACGTATTTCCATTGCGCTTATGTTGGAGAACTTCCCAGTGGGCTGTGATAAAGAATACATAAGATAGAGCTCAATAGACAATTGGAAAAAAATGGAAGTGCAGTTGCTCCTTATGACAGTCTGCATAGGCATACCCCCAAGGAGAGTAAAAAAATTCAGCCAGCTGTGCTGAGCCATATCAACAGGCTACTGAGAAGTTTGCATCTCTGCTAGAAGCAGGTCTTTTATAAAGCTAATGGGTCTTAATCAGGGTGACCAGATCGCCAGGGATTTCCCAGTCCTAACCGGGAAAACTGAGGCGATCCGGGCCAACCGTGCCCTGGGGGCAAACCTCCAGGGAAACGGTTGGCTCGATCTGGAGCGCTCCCCTCCTCCCTGTTCAAAGCACCATCGCACCAAGCCCCTCATGGGCAACACTCATCTGGGCTCATGTTGCTGGCTCGCTCACTCGTGCTGCCGCCGCCGCTGCTGCTGCCCCTCGTCACCTCGCAGGAGAAAGTGAAGGCGCCCAGCTCAGGTGTCCCATCGTCCCCCCCCAAACCAGCCCTGGAGCTGGCGCGCTTGGGGCGACGCTGAGGAAACTTCCCCCTGGGCGGGTGAGGCAGACTGTCGCCCCTCCTCAGCACACTTCCGCCAGCCCCTCCCCTGGGCGATCCGGGGCTTCTTCTAGGCCAGCGCGACCGTGCAGGACTAGAAACTGCTCAGCTCGGCCTAGAAGAAGCCCCGGATCGCCAGGGGGAGGGGCTGAAGGAAGTGTTCCGAGGACGGCGCCTGCCTGCCTGCCTCGCCCGCCCAGGGGGAAGTTTCCTTGGCACCGCCCCAAGCGCGTCGGCTCCAGGGCTGGTTTGGGGGGGGACGATGGGACACCTGAGCTGGGTGCCCTCACTTCCTCCTGTGAGGCGATGAGGAGCAGCAGCAGCAGCGCGAGCGAGCGAGCGAGCGAGCGACATGAGTCCAGGTGAGTGTCGCCCGCAAGGGGCTTGGCACGGTGGTGCTTTGAACAGGGAGGAGGGGGAGCAAGCGAGCGCAGGGGTGGAAGCTTTTTGCTCCTTGGGCAGCCTGATGCCCCGCTCTAAAAGATGGTGTAGGGTTCCAGATATCATCATCCCCAAGGATGATAGGGGTTGTAGTCCAACACGAACTGGGACGGTTTGGGCATGTTTCTGGGGACAATGGGACTTGAAGTCCCAACACAATTTTGTGAGCACCCCCCCTTTGGGTGGCCATTTTGGACCTGGATTTTGGTTTCCAAAATCTGGTCACCCTAGTCTTAATGGCCCCTACAAGACCAAGCCATATCAAAATACTTTGCATTACAACTGGGGACAATACACTGTTGCTGGGAAAATCCATTTCTCATCCATCTAGGACTGCAGCTAAGCTCAGAGAGAACAGGGAAATCCAGGAGGCTGGGTAGCAGATGACATCAGCATCCCTGCTAATCAAAAAGGGCTGGTGCTGCATTCCTGCAGGCCCTGGCTCCACTACAACACTACCAACCGATCCAATGCTCGACTAACCTGGACCATGTTTCAGGAATGTTGCAATAGGCATTTGCTTGCTTGCTTCACTTAAGGAATTGCTTAATGATGGAAAGCTAAGGCTTTACTTTGAGGATCAAAGTTGTCTAATTGCTTATATCCATCATGATTTTATAAGACACAAACATGAAGGATATTTTTGGGCCTCATGCCTTTTATTTGTTTGACATAAATGAAAGGAGATTTCATGTCTACATTATGGAAGCCAAACTTGATCGAGTACTCTGCAACATCTCATCATTTATTGACGAGCTTAAGAAATGCTAAATTAGAACAATGAAGAGTTATGACATGGCAATCGTCTTTATTATTCTTAAAAGCACAAATTATGCCATCAAAAGAGTACTGTTTGTAAGGCATCTAATGAGCAATATGTACAAAGATGTCACACAGTCAGAATACATATCATCCAATGACTTCATTACAGAGATTTTTTTAACCCAAATGCACATAATGGCAGGGTGCCAACATGGCGCAATACAGGGAAGGGGGATCTTTTTGCCTTTTGCATGCAGAACCATATTTGCCAAGTATTTTAGTTTTAAACACACACACACACACACACACACACACACACACCAAATAAGTTAATTAGGAAAGGTAAAAAAACAACAGGTGGGTCTTAAGTGCCCATCTGTTTAGAGGATAAGGTAAGGATGAGGTAAGGAGGCTCTCTGAATGTCAGGATAGGGAGTTTCAGTAGACTAGAATGGCCAGTGAAAGTCAGTGGAGCCTAGAGATAGGAGAATATATTCTAGGTTTAGAAATGGTATTGCAAGTGAATGAATCAAGAGAGAATATAAAAATAAGGGAATAAAGGTAGAAAGGACAGATATAATCAAGACTGCAATCTCATACATACTTACCTGTATGTAACCCTCATTGAAAGCAATTAGAGTAAGTCTCATTGAAATAAACTAAGATTGTGTCTAAACAGACATGCATAGGATTGTGCTGCAAGAGACCTAAATGTAGATCACAGCATTTGCAAACTACAACATAACGCTAGTAACACCATATGATAAAATTACATCTGCATATTTATAATATGCAGACCAGCTCTTAATAAAGGAGTATGTGCTGCAACGTCCCCATGCTGCAATTGAGACATCAACATAATTTATAACATGTGGTGCATATTACTGATTCAAGTGTTTTTCATGTTGTGTTTTCTTGTTGGTAATCATAATGCAGTAATATTGGTTAGCCAGGGCATCTTGATTGTAGAGTAGCAGCAGATATTCTACGAATACTATCTCTATGACTAATGGCCAAGTTGGCTGGGATGATGGGAGTAGTTGAGAAAGGCTGTCTATAAGTATCCTGTTCTGTACAGTCCTGGGGGAAAATAATGAATTTACATCCAGAATAAATTGCATTCAGTATAACCTCAGTTCCTGTACATGTTAGCATGTTTTCTGTGGTATTTTGATTAGTGCTGTTTCTTCCCTTCTTTTGTGCATTTTTCATGCCCATTTGCATTTGCTCCTTAGTTCTGGGACTGCTTTGGCACAATAATGTTAACATACAAAGGATTCTTCCCTGCATGGCGACAGACAATCAGGGATTACATGATGACATCATGATTCCATGCCGACACTCAAATCTGGATCCCTGAAAGCATCACTGAGTTCAAATGAACCCATTACATTGTCTTCACACTGAACATGGGGAAGGAGAGGGAATGCATATCTGTTGTCCATGGAACCAAGCCCATGATTGTTCCCTACCTTGCTATATTGCAATATGTCCATTTCATTGCCTGCCTGCACTGTGGGGGCAATACTTTTGCCCCAGTATAGCTCTAGTCATGTTTAGTTGTCATGCAGGGCAAACTGAAGGGGAAAGTAGGGCATACATTTGAAAAACAAAGTAAATAATCAAATAAGATAAAAATGACAAATATCATGTGAAAAAGTAACATCACCAGAGCATCTAGAAAGAGGGAACAGATTCCGTTCACCAGCAGTCAATAGGGGTGAGGAAGCAATTGGATTGTTCTCTTCTCATCGTGTTTATTATATACTGCGAAGGCTTCCTTGACTCACACCCACCTTCAGCAGGAACATAATGTGTGAATCGTACCTTAAATATCTGATGATTTTAGAGCTCTAGCAAACGCTGCCTTTACATTTTCAATCTACATTAGCCAAGAACATGAACGAAAGGCTGTATTAATTAACTATTATGCTAAGCATGCTACAGAGTAGGTCCTCCACTTGAATAATACAAATATCTCAGCGTGCATTTGAGTAGATATATCGACCATGAACTCTAAGCCCCCAAACAGGCTCAGCACCTTGGATAGCTCATTTTGGGTTCTGGCTGGTTTTGACTGAAATCCAGAATGGATTCACAGAGCCACCAAAATCAGAGCCACCACTGCTCCTAATAAAGAATCTGGCAGTGTATAAGAATGTTGCCATTTTTAATACAACAAAGTGTAGGAGGCTTGTCAGGTCAGCACAAATTAGGTATAATATCCCGAGAATTGCTATGCAAACTTACTCATTTACTTTTTTCATAAGTATTTCCTTATTTTTTAAAAAACACACATACACCAAGAACTCCTGTTTGCTGAAGGATTTGCAAAATAAAAGTCTAATGGGAATACATCTACCTTAATTCACAAAGCTCTCCTCCCACCCCTACTATCTTTAATGATTTGGTAATACAAAAGTGGACAGATAATCATATTTGAATTTCTTTCAGATGTAAAAAGCTTGTTTTCTTTTTAATCTTCCAGCAACATATTTCCTCTGGGTAATTCAGCTCCCTTCTATTGTGTTGTCTTTGGAGCGTTTGCTGAATCCCCAATCTGATCCTTCAGAATTTACCTCTATTTATGACTCCTGTGCACATTTTAATTATAATAGATGAGACAATTTAGCTTGAACAAGCAAGAAAGTTCAGTGCATATGATAAAGGGTAAACAAGTAGATCAGAGAGATTGATTAGTTGACTAAAAGGGGGAAACAAGCGTCTGTGACTGGACTGAAATGCCTATAATGTAGTTGGTAAGAGATTGGTCTTGCCTCACCTTTTGAAGTGGAGCATCAGTGTGGCTACTGCCAACTTCTTCGTTTGTGGCATTGCATTTTAAACATACTCAGCATCAGTGCCGGCTCCAGGTTTTGGAGGGCACCCCCAATGGGCTCCCTCCCTCACTGAGTCTACCTTCTCATCACTAGAAGATGAGGAGCTGCTATTCCTCCTCCCCCACCTCTTCCACATCATTGCTAGCCTACCCCTTGCTTGCTTGACAGGTGGAGAACCAGTGAGCAAGCAGGCAGTGGTATCTACTGGTCCTCCCTTTACCATCACCATGGTCTGGGCCAGAGAGGCAGGTAAATAAGCAGATAGCAATGGTAAAGAGGAGGAGCAAGTCCAGGGGTGAAATTTGACAGAGAAGAAATTGCTTTCGAAAATAAATTCACAGGGGAAGGAATTTCAGAGAACATCTCATCACTGGTGCCTGGCTAGGTCTGGGAGTCTGGTGGATTCCCCTGCATCCACACCCTAGACCCAGTCAGGCACCCACCGCATATTCGCAGGCCCGTGGGTCGAGCACCGACATGGCCCGACAAGCATCCAGCTGCCATCCACCCTTGTCTGGAGCCACTATTGCGTGTGATAGTGGAGGCTCTGGAAATCATGTAATTTCTTCCGTTGCATAAATGGGGCCTTTATGGGTGCCATTTACACAAAAGGGGGGAAATATATAATTTCTGGAGCCTCCATCGTTGCCCACAATGGAGGCGCCAGATGTGGGTGGATGGGCTCACGATGTCATCTGATGCTCACGAAGCCACAAAAGAATCTCACGCGGAACTGCAAGTGGGGATGGCCGGTGAGTTCGCCCATCCCTAGAACTTCAGGGTTCTTGTGTTTATTATACTTATGAGATGACTGAGGAGTGTGCGTGTGCGTCCTGTGTTTCATTGTACCATCATCTGTCTGACAGCCTGTAGCCTCCTTGGCTTCCCACACTTCCTGCCCAGGGGATGACATCATGAATGTATTCCTCCCATAGGGCCTTTTCAGATCAGGAAGTGCAGGCAGCCTGGGAAACTGCAGAGCAATGGTCAGATGTGTAATAGAAAGAAAAATACATACAGGACTCACAGCCACCTCACAGTGATTAGGTAAGGTCAGAAACACCACCAACACTCATTCAAAATAAATTTTAAAATGTCCTAAGAACGAGGCAAAAAAATGGAAGCCTCTTTGATGTGGAAGAAATCTTTCAGGAAATTGGAGGACAGATTTTGGCACAGCATTTGCTCCACCCTGTCCCTGGAGCTTGATGCAACATTGCCCCCCTCACACCTGCTATAGGGCTTTCAGGGAAGGAGCGGTGTTGCCAGTACCTGCATTAGAGACAAGATGTATCCACAACCACCCCTCAGAAATGTAACATTTGGAAGACCCAAGGGAAGGTGCTTTAGAATGACAACTAGAGCTGAGCCAAAATTTCTCAGAATACATGTTTCTCAGAAAATTCATGAGATTTTTCTTTTCTTACCCCTTAGGCCCTTTCTACACCTTAGGGGTGTAGAGGGCCGGAGGACAAGCAATCCCTGAAGTATCTGCTTCCGGGATCATCACTCTAATACAGACCATTTGTGCGATGATCCGGGCTCCTCCCGAGCCGTTGCACCATTGCGGCCGCCATTTGTTTTAAAACATCTGAGAAGAACGCACGAGTGCTCCAGAGAAATGGTAAGTTTTTTTTAAAAAAAAAAACCCAGTGCGAAATTGCCCCCCTCCCCCCTGCCATCCTGAGGATGGCAAAATGGATGGCCCCCCTCCCCTGATGGGAACAGAACCGCGTGGTGCGGCTCCATGCCCATTGGTGCTGCTGCGCTTACTCGCACTTAAGCGTGGAAGCACCCGGGATGGGCAGCCACATCTTCTGCTGTCCCGGGAACTTCCTCAGACCGTGGAAAAATCAGGATTTTTCAGGTTCTGTTATCCCTGGAAAATCTCGTGGCCAACACCCCCCACCCCCACCCCTGGGAGTCCCTGTGCGTCATTTGGACTCACAGGGATCAGCCTGGGGACATCCCAGGCGAAACGCCTGGTATGGAAAGGGCCCTAGAATTAAAAGGACACTTTTCAGAACTTTCTCCAAATTTTCTTCACCATTATTTTTTTTGTGTGGTGGCTGCATTCCCTTCCCCACCCCCTGTCATGCCCTGAAATGATGCTAAGTACATGGGACATTGTGGAGGATGCAAAATGGGTGCCAGGCTGCCAACACAATTGTTGCTGTGGCCACTTGCAATGACAATGCAGAAAAACCAGAAACCCATAGGAAAAAAAGAAAGAAGCTGTTCTTGCCAAAGGTGGAGAATTTCTCTTCCCCATGGAAAAAATTGATGAAATCCCCCCCTCCCATTTCTCTGCCCACAAATAGGATGGAGAATTTCGAGAGGATATTTGTGCACAGCTCTAATCTTGATAGTTTTTCTTTGATCAGGCTTGCCACCAATTTAGCTATAACCAATGTAAGGCTTATATTTTCTTGGCTCTCCTCTGCTCCCTAGATTAAAGCTATTTGAAAATTCTGCCTGTTTCGCATACTAAATTTAGATTAGCTTAGAATTAGATAATTTAGATATAAGAACTGCACAGCAAAGGAGTTTGCTGCTAGGGAAGTTTTGTAAGTTTTATCTTATGGGTTGGGGGCTGTGATAGCTGTGATAAAATACCTTTGTGGACTTCCAAGAAACTTCGGTCCCTCACTGCCATTTCGGCTGTTCACCTAACCCAGGAGCAAATTGATGCAATAACTGTAGCTTCCTTCTAATATATAACCCAGCCAGCTCTGATCCCAGTCCCACTATTACCTGCTCGGAAAGTAAATGATGCTCTTCAGGTCTAAATTCAATGGCCTTTCTGAGGGCTGGTGCATGGTCAGTAAGATGAGGATAAAGGAAGAACGTCTATCTCTATTAAAATATGGGATTTTTTATTGTGACCAGTTCTAGCAAGGCCATTTATTACATTTCTTATTGACAAAATTAATAAAACCATTCAGCTTAGTGGAAACATTTTTGAAATGTAATTAGTATTCCGTAATAGTGAAAATAAAGGCTGTCTAAACAGTACAAAAAGCTGCCAGAATTTTAAAGACAAATTTTGATTGCCTCCTCATTGATTAATTCACAGGCGCATAACCAAGCATTCATATACCCAGCAGAGTCAGTTATAAATAAACATTAGCTAGGAACCTGTGAGGAATATTTATTGACCTCATTGCACAGAATGCATTTTGAATTGTCGGGAGGACGACACAGCAGCCTAGAAAGAATTGGACCTTGATAAAATTGATATTTGTGCTGTGTGAAAACATAACGTGAAATATGGACTGAGAGGCCTTACGCTACAATCTTCAGGATCCTTGTTCTGGAACCGTCTTACTGACTTTAATGGAGCTATTCAAGAGCAAATGTGCATGAAAGCAGCCGTTATCTATAGCTTCCAGAAGTAATTTGGGGGGAGGCCCTTCTCATCTCATCTCAGCTTCCACATTGGATAGCTCCTTTAGAGTTCTGACTGAAACCCAGAGAGGATTCACCACCACACTGATTTCAGAGCCACCAGCCCCCACTGCTCAGATAAGGTCCATTTTCAATGACCCACATTCTCCTTGATCACCTTCATAGACTCATAAAATTGCAGAGTTTGGAGGGTTCTTTGAGATCATCTAGTCCAACCTTCTGTTCCAGGCAATGCTCACAACCTACTTGTGAGCTCCCAGGGGCATCTTGTTGGTTACAGCACTAGATGGATCGTGTGGTCTAATCCAGGAAGGCAGTTCTCATATTCTTCTTGTGCTCTGATGGATTTAAGTGATGCCACCACAGTGTCGTCAGTGGAAGCAAGCCTTTTCAGAAGACTATAAGAGTTTTCTCTCACCATGTACACTGTTCTCAGTCTGCTCTGTCTACTTTAGGAAGATTTGCTGTATTCAGATGGCAGAGGCTGAGCATAAAGAGAAACCAGTTCAACCATAATACTCATGTATGTGTCCCCCCTCACCTCTGATTCACACTCTCACATCTAATATCTGTATACATTTTTTCACCTGACAATTGTTTCTTACATATTCTCCTTATATTGGCTCTTTCCCATATTATATGTTCTCATGGTCATGGGAAAGAGAGAGACATGCAAGTCCTTGCAATTAGCATTCCTTTCCTTGGTCCTTTCTACACAAAGCATTTGTTAGCTCGCTACTCATGTTTGCTTACAGGTTCTTTAGACAATGTTGTGACCCTCCAGTTTCGCTTCTGTGTCTAAAGTGTACTATCAGCAAGCATTTTTAGAGCAAGGAAAATCCAGTATTGAATTGTAAAAGCAAAAGAAACTGCTTTTTTCACTTCTGTATTAGCTCTATGCCAGAGTGCCACCTAGAGATTATGTAGTGGAAAAGCACTCTTTGGGTAGTGCTCGGATCTCAGTTCTGAGATGAAACCAAAAGTAGATATAGTACATTAATTGCAGATTAACAGCCTCATGTGGTAAAGCTCCTTCATTTTTACTGGGACAAGGAGCAGAGGTTGCACTCTTTCTTACTTTATTTTTTGCCCTACAGTCATCGAGGTAGCTAACTCTCTTTTAGCATGGAGCTTGATATGGTCAACTGCAATATGGTTTCCATCTTAGGCCCAACCTTCCTGGTTGCTTGGATCTGCATAGCCTTCTTGGATCAGAGTCTATGGTATGATGCTGGTAAGAATAAACTTTAGGTGAAAGATGCATCATCATGACCTAGCTCAGTCAAAATTTGCAGTTACATGGAGCTGGCACAGGCCATTGTCAGGGGGTATAACTGGTTAGACAGCTATAACTCAGCCCAAGCAAACACAAAGCAGGACTCTGTAACAGATAGATATAAGGAAGCATAGCTACCTATTTATCCATCTATCTTTCCTGAAAGAATGAAACAAGAGGCTAGCCTTCATCCATTAAGTTCCCACAGAGCTCGTTGAGAAAGGAAATCATGTTTCCAGAAACTAAAGTGGTAGCATACAGTTGCCCCACTTCTCAGATCAAAGCCTCCCACACAACAGACAAGTAACAGGGCTGGCACTATAGCTCAGTGGGTAAAGCACCTGCTATGCATGCATAAGGTCCCATGTTCAATCTCCAGCACCTCCAGGTACGCCTAGGAAAGAATCCTGCATGAACCCCCAGAGAGCTGCTGCCAGTCAGTATTGTCAATACTGGGCTAGATGGACCCAGAGTCTGACTCAGTATAAGGCAGCTTCCGATGTTCCTAGTAAAATATGTAATGAGGCCTTGATCAAGGGGTCCTACTTCTTGATCATGGTTGGAGATGTCTCCTGATCAAGAGAGCCAGCTTGAGAGCTAAAGTAATGAAGCTAGGAGCATTTTGCCCATTATGTGTAGGCCTCTTTCCCTTCCAAGCAGCTGGTCATTATGGAAAAAATGCCAATGCTCAGTAAGTGAATGGTACAATGTAATACAGTATTAGTTTGGTGTGTGGGCAGCAATGCCAGTGTGTGCTGGCTGCCATTAAGATTCAATTTCAGGACCTTTTTAAGACTAAGAGCACATATCCATGTTTACTCAGAAGTATGCTTCAGTGAAGCATACTCCCAAGAAAGTGAGTATAGGATTGCACTCTCAGAATCCAAGGGTCTGAATGTTTATTTGAGGAGCCCCATCCTTCTTTTCTTAGCAGATACTGTTTGATGTGGTCCCCTCCATGTGACCATGTGTGAGATCTGGAACAATTGCTCCAATTCCCCCCCCCCCCCCCCCCCAGGGCCTGGCTGTTTGTAATGCAAACCCCAATAAAATGCTCAGTTCACAGTAAACATAGGGGGACTATATTTTGGAAACCAAAAAGGACAACATGGTCAGCTCCCAAGGGAGCATCCCCACCAACCTGTCTGACCTCAGGGGGCGTGTCCAGCACCAAGGGGGTGTGCCCACCTGAACATAGCCTTGGTCACATATCTGATTTTACTACACACAATTAAGACAAATCTGTTCTACATAACATCTTAATGTTAAAATCACTGAAATAAAGAACAACTTATCTGAAATTAACTACACTTACTCCTACTTCTGTAGCTTTTGCTGTACTTTGAAGCTTTTGCTATACTCTGTGTGATACATTCTCCCCTTCCCTCAACTATCTTTTCTGACTATCTTCACTCCGCTGCAAACTGCTACTGCTTTTAACAGGGCTTGCTACCGGCCATCTGGGTGGCTTTTTTATTTTTAAATTTCATTTTTTTAAACTTTGTGTATGATTGTCACAAATTTCTCTACTCTAACATTAGAGTGGGTGTTATGGGCGGCAGACACTACTTTGCCCATTCACACTTCTCACTTATATACATTAGCTTCTCAAGTCTTGCGTGTTGACACCACTTCCCACATACAGATTTTGAACTCCTGTCTACTTCCTGCACAAACACATGACTCTGAGACCCTCTTTCTAATGCCCTGCGTTGCCTGCCAGCACCATAGGGCTAAGTTACAACAGGTGTCTCTGGGTTGTCTGTGCAGTCTCTGTTGTATCTCCCTCTAAGTGATTGCAGCCACACCAAAGCCTCCAGCCTCAAACAATCTCTCTCTCTTTCAATCTCTCTCTCTGCCAGAGTCTCCTGATGGTCCAGCCGGGCCACACACTTGTGGCCAGGGGTATTGTTTATTGTTTGGTCATGTCTGGTGACTCTTACTTTAAAAAACTCTGCCGCCAGCCGCCTCCACCTCCTCTTCTCCTGCACACCTGCTCGGCTCTGATGCACTCTTAAAACACTCTGGGTGGCAAGCCAGCCTCTCAGGGCCAAGCTACTGGTGAATCTGGGTTGCCTTCAGCCTCTCTCTGCCTTATGCCAGCCAGCCAGCCGACATCTCCAGCTTCCAGCCTCAAACAATTCCCCCTCTCTCTCTGCCAAAGACTCCCAACAGTCCAGCCAGGCTGTGCACTTGTACCCTGTGGCTTGGGGTAGGGTCCCAGCTTGTAGCTTGTCACATCTGGTGACTCTTGTTTTTTAAAAAAACTCCGCTGCCAGCCACCTCTGTCTACACCAACACTGGACTCTAAGATGCTCTCAAAAGGCTCTGTGTGCAACGCCAGCCTCGCAGGGTTAAGCTACAGCCATTTCTGAGTTGTAACTCTGTCTGAAAGTGATGCCAGCCAAAGCCTCCAACCAGCCAACACCTGCACCAACACTTAATTCTGAGTTGTTCTTGAAAGGCTCTGTGTGGCATGCCAGCCTCTCAGGGTTCAGCTACAGCTATCTCTGAGTTGTGTCTTCAGTCTAACTCTGTCTCTAAGAGATATGCTAGCCCGCCCAAGACACAAATCTATCTATTTTTCTCTAACACACACTTCAATTGTTCTGCATTGCATGCCAGCAGTACAGACACAGCCTAGCTCACAAATGAACAAAGTGAAATGGAAGGGAAGGGGTAGCAAAGCAAATCAACGATGTGCCAGGTTCCAACATCCACATCAACAGGACATTAGCAAAGATGAGAAACTCTCTCTCGACTGACACCTCACTGTTGGTTGTGAGAGTTTTTGTCCTTCATCGCCCATGATGTGGAGCTCTGAGGAAAAGGCCTCTGGGCTGTTTCATTTTGCCCTGTGGGCTGCTTTGACTGACCACTCCTTTCCCACATTTTGATATGTGGATGCCTTGCCTCTGCTGAACTCCAGGTAGGGTGACCAGATAAAATCCAGGTCAGGACTCATGTAACTTTAACAGTTGTAGAGAAAAGGGGATTTCAGCCAGTGTCATTTGTACGCAATTAGTTCCTGGTGAAATTCCCTCTTCATCACAACAGTTAAAGTTGCAGGCACTATACTAGAGTGACCATATACAAAAGAAGGCAGGCCTCCTGCAACTTTAACTGTTGTGATGAAGAGGGAATTTCACCAGGAATAGGCTGACCATATGAAAAGGAGGACAGGACTCATGTAACTTTAAGAGTTGTAGAGAAAAGGGAATTTCAGCCAGTGTCATTTGTATGCAATTAGTTCCTGGTGAAATCCCCTCTTCATCACTACAGTTAAAGTTGCAGGCACTATACTAGAGTGGCAATATACAAAAGAAGGCAGGGCCCCTGCACCTTTAACTGTTGTGATGAAGAGGGAATTTCACCAGGAACTAATTGCATACAAATGACACTGGCTGAAATTCCCTTTTCTCTACAACTGTTAAAGTTACATGAGCCCTGTCCTCCTTTTCAGATGGTCAGCCTAACCAGGAACTAATTGCATACAAATAACACTAGTTGAAATTCCCTTTTCTCTACAACTGTTAAAGTTACATGAGCCCTGACCTGGATTTTATCTGGTCACTCTAACTCCAGGTGCCCGACTGCCCACCAAATCTGCAACAGGAAAGGTGCTCTGCTTGCCCAGCACTTCTTAGCTAAAAACCTGAGATTCCCTTGTTGCCAAGGGCTGAAAATTCTCAAGGTGCAATACCCTAAAGAGGAGGTTTGACAACCTGTTTGAAGGATATGGCTCCAGCGGTTTTTAAAAATAATAATTTTAAAATCTCAAACTTTACAAAATTCCTATAAATCAACAGACGAACAGATCTGCTTCAAACTTGGCAAGGATAAAGCCTTACCTGAGATCTATCATGGTGCCAGGTTTCATTTCTTTGCCATTAAAAATGACAGTTTATTTTAAAATAAAATATTTTAAAACCCTAAACTTTAAAAAAATCTCTAGAAATCAGCAGATGAACACATTTGCTTCAAACTTGGCAAGGATAAAGCTCTATCTGAGAACTATCATGGTACCAAATTTAATCTCTTTACCTTTAAAAATGACCATTTTATAATATCTATCATCTATCTATCTATCTATCATCTATCTATCTATCTATCATCTATCTATCTCTCAAACCTTTAAAAAAATCCTAAAAAGCAATGGATGAACGGATCTGCTTCACATTTGGCATGGCAAAAGCTCTTCCTTAAAGCTATCATGGTGCCAAGTTTCATCTCTTTATCTTAAAAAATGGCAGATCTGTAAGCGTTTTTGTTAATTCTTATAAAAGTAGAGTTGCTCTTTGGCTGGGGAGGATGGGAAAAATCCGGATTTTTCATCAAATTTCATAATTCCCCCCCTTCCCAGATTTGTTACCCAAAATCTTGGCAAATCTGGGTTTTTCCTGTCATATGGTCGCCCATATGTAACACCCAAACCTACCACAATCTCCACAGTATAACCTAAAGCACTGATTATATATGTGATAGATTTTTTTAAAACTGCGAGGTGGGAGGGACCTATTAATGTATCATATCCTCCTGAACTGCCAAAGCCCATATTTTACTATGCAGGCCCCATAAAAAGCAAACCACAGCTAAGTATTTGAATCTGAGTTGCTGGAGCAGCAGATTAGACTTCAAGATACATCCAGGTGTTTTACTGAAGACTGGAATCATTTAATTAGGAGCATCATGCTCCAAAGTCTACTGAGCAGGGCTTTCAATTGTGCTGCCAAGCAGAGAATTGAAATGTTGCTTGCATATGGCACATTAACACTTGTATGAGCCTAGTTTCACTTTTGCATGCTATTAGAGCGGCTGTAGCAAGCTGTGAGATACAAGGGATTCCAAAACTTGTTGGAAAAATACCATCAATGAACTTCAGCAGCCTTTTTTTCCCCAAGTAGTCTGATTCCAAGACAGAGCGGCTCTAACAGCCCTTGAGAACCAGCTGCTATACAGAGTGGACATTGCTGGGATCTCAGCTAGAAGGCAGGGAGCCACATAGTGATTACAGCACAGTTTATTATTGGGGCAGTCTACACTTGCCGAAAGCCCTGTGATGGCTGCAAATCTGATGCAGACAGCCCCCACGGGGCTTTCCCGCAAAGCTGTGCAGAAAAAAGGTCGGGGACTTACCCCGACTTTTTCAGTGGGAGCGAGGTTACCCCGGCTCTTCTGTTGTCTGCTCCATGGCCGATCCAGGGGCTGGTCCTGGTTGAAGGCGACTGGTGATTGGTTGCCAGAAACCAGGAATTTATTTATTTATTTATTGCATTTTTATACCGCCCAATAACCAAAACTCTCTGGGTGGTTTACAAAAATTAAAACCATAAAAAACCATTCAAGATATAAAACAACAACAGTATAGCAGTATAAAAATATAATATAAGAACACAAGCAGGACAAGCTTGGTTTTATCCTGCTTGTGTTCTTATATTATATTTTTATACTGTTATACTGTTGTTGTTTTATATCTTGAATGGTTTTTTATGGTTTTAATTTTTGTAAACCACCCAGATTGCTTCGGGTATTGGGTGGTATAAAAATGCAATAAATAAATAAATAAATAAACAAATTCTTGGTTTCTGGCAACCAATCACCAGTCGCCTTCACCAAGCAGCGATGCAAAAAATTAATACCAATTCCAAATACAGATTTAAAACAGCAAAGTTAAAAATTAAATTGATAAACTGTTAAAATACTGAGAAAATAAAAAGTCTTCACCTAGCATCTAAAAGTGTATAATGTAGGGGCCAGGCGAACCTCTCTAGGGAGCTTATTCCATAGTCGAGGTGCCACAGCAGAGAAGGCCCTTCTCCTGGTAGCCACCTGCCTCACTTCCTTTGGCAGGTGCTCATGGAGAAGGACTCCCAAGGATGATCTTAGTGCCCAGGTAGGTACATAATGGGAGGAGGCATTCCTTCAGATAACCTGGCCCCAAGTCGTTTAGAGCTTTGAATGTTAATACTAGTGCTTTGAATCGGGCTAATATCAACTGACCAAAAAGGGGGTGCTTTTTTAATGCTGCCAAAAGTGTCTGCAAAAATGCTCCCCTGATGGCCCAGCTCTGCTTCCATCTTGATGTTTTGTGTTGCTAATATTGACAATATTCATTGCCAGAATAGATAACAGCAGTTGCCAACTTACAGCCATCTTTACATTTTGATAATTAGATAAAGTTATATTTCTGTCTCTTGAGAAAAGAGCAGAGTTACTAAACATGAGATTCAGTGGCACGTCTCGTTTTGATGGGCTTGTCAAGGGTTAGGGGGGAGAAGAAGTCTTGATCTATTGTGCCCATCACATAAGCGAACATGGCTGAATTTTACAAGCTTTAACTGACTGTAACTAATTGGTACCTCCACAGGGTAGAATTACTTAATTTACAAGCAACAGTAAAGCACTTTGGTATAATAATGCTGTATGGCTGTTTGCATATACAGTTTGGATGCGCCATTGGTTTCTACTATGAGCAATCATTTTTAACAGACCTGCAGAGGGTCAGTGGGTTGGAAATGAATCACTCATTGTATCATTGCAGGAGGAAAAAGATCAGCTATTATAAACTGAAAAAGTATTAGTGCTGTTATTCTGAAAACCTAAAGGGATGAGTTTAAAGCATAACATCCATATAGATGCTGTTTTGTTAGTGCTGTATTATAGCACAAGCAAGACATATTGCCAGTGTCCATTCTGTTATTCCATTTGTTTTTGAGGCTCACAGAATATCAGTAGTGCATTTATTTTGAATCAAGAATGGGGTGCAATAGATTATCATGAGCATTATTCCACGGTTGTTTGGTTTTTTTAAAGTGTGATGTCCTTACACTATAATAGCACGAAATGGTGAAAGGTATTAAAAATAAAGTCAGGCATTTGGAGGAAGTTAAAATTAATTAAAAAAAATAACAAAACAGAAATCTGTACACTCCTTTGCCCCTTTTTTGCCCAAGGGTATAATCCATCAAAATCCCATTGGGAGCTCTTCAGGAACAATGAGACACAGATGATGATATTTTTATCACCCCTTCTTTCCTCTTGCATGGAACCCAAGCTGGTTTACATGGTCCCCCTCCTCTCAATTTTACCCCCTCAACAACCCTGTGAGATAGGTTAGCCCCTGGGTGACTCCCTCTTAAGTCAGTGGCTGGCCCAAACTCACCCAGGGAGCTTTATGGCTAAGCGGGGACTAGAGCCTGGATCTCCTGAGTCCCAGTTCAACACTCTAGCCACTACACCACACTGGTTCTCAAGTGGAATCTGCGACAAAATGTTGCAGAGTGCAAGACTGCCTGCCTTCTTCCTGCATACACATGAGTGTTGTCATTTTTCCTAGATAGGTACAGGGACTCACCATGAACTTCAGAAATAGAAAGAACAAGTGGGTAGGGTGACCAGATAAAATCCAGGTCAGGGCTCATATAACTTTAACAGTTGTAGAGAAAAGGGAATTTCAACCAGTGTCATTTGTATGCAATTAGTTCCTGGTGAGATTTCCTCTTCATCACAACTGTTAAAGTTGCAGGGGCTCTGCCTTCTTTTGTATATGGTCACTCTAGTATAGTGCCTGCACCTTTAACTGTTGTGATGAAGAGGGAATATCACCAGAAACTAATTGCATACAAATGACACTGGCTGAAATTCCCTTTTCTTTACAACTGTTAAAGTTACATGAGCCTTGACCTGGATTTTATCTGGTCAGCCTACAAGTGGGTCCCCATAACAAAAGGTAACCCTGGTGTGAGCCTGTGTAACAGTATTGAAAAACCAGAAGTTAGCATCAATGACAGGTTAACTGCTCTAGCTTGGATCTTACTTCATATGCATTAAAAAAGTGCTTGGTTTGATCTGGGAAGAGGTCTGAGAAGGTAATTTAAGTAACCAAATCTCTAGTCAACAGTGGGCTATATTGTAGGGCTGTTGTAAGTTACTTATTCTCAGCCCAACCCCCAACTTGCAATTGGGGCCTAATACCTCTGGACAATACTTCAGGGGTGTTATAAACTACTCAGAGCCTGACCTATAGTATTCAGTATGGACATAAGTCACTCTCACCCAGCAACAGCCCATCTGACCTATAATTGGGGACAATAAACTATATTTGCTTTGAAATTTACATTAGCAACAAAATTCAAAATAGATTTTCAGTGTGGACCAGGAAATGACATATCCAAACAATATGTTTCTTTCTACTCTTTTTGTATCTATGTGTCTCTCCCTCTGTATTCCACCCACTCCATTTCTATTCCCCCTCTCACATGTTTTTGCCTCCCCTCCAATACCCAGCCACCATTTCAAGTCCACGGAGTACGCTCATTCCTCATTAGAGTTGTTGTCTTTCCCCCCTGTAGATATCTTGTTTTTGTGCAAAGTTCTGAGTTTCCCTGACTCTTGATACCTCCCTTTTGTGTGTGTGAGTACTGCTGTTTTGGTTACATAAATCCAGGCATGCTCCCTTGAAGATCAGAAATAAGAGGATGTAGGCTCATAGCCATGTGGCCCTATCTTAGAATGCTTCTAAATGGAACCTCCACCTCACTATTCCTACCAGATTAACCTAGCACTGGAAACATTTTAGATGTGGAAGGCAGTGTCATATTGGAAAGGAATATGTAAAGCCCACCCATTCTTTTCTTGGAAATTCCCTAGAAAATCCTTTGGAAATTCACTGACTTGCCAAGGAAAGTTTTTAAATGCACCCAGATGGCTGAAGCTAGACCAGCTTTGCCTCATGCTCTCCAGATGTTTTGGACTTTAACTGCCATCATCCCTGGGTTCTGACTGGGCCATTGGCAGTTGAAGTCCAAAACATCTGAAGGACACCAAGTTGGGGAAGGCTGAGCTAGACCATGGTTGGATTCACATATGTTAACCAACATCCAGTGGTTGAACTGTGGTTTGTTTGTTTTTTGTTGATTCATGGGTTAATGTGTTGTCTGAACCCAGGACATTTTCTGCAGGGTGGCTTGTTAACCATATGGTGTGGCTTACTTTTCTTGAACAAGCCATCTTGAGATCCCATCGTTTGTTGTTGGAGTGGTTAACAAGCCACACTGCATGGTTAACACAAGCCACCATGTGAGAAACAGGCTGAATTCAGACAACATGATAACCTACCATTCAACAAACAACCCATGGTTCAACAACAACCCACACTTGACTACTGAGTGTGGGTTAGCGTATTAACAGCCCCCATAACAGGAACTCAGAATGCCCTCAGGAAATATGTGCCTAAAGATGCTTCTCAAGGGAATAGTCTTAGCTTTCAAACTAAGATCTCTTCAGCCAGCCATCCAGCAGAGCTAAGGTTGCCATACGTCCCGGAAAACCGGGAATGTCATGGATTCCAAGGCATTCTGAAATGTCCTGGCCGGTCAGTCACAAATCCCGGATTCCTGGTCCGGCTGGGCAAGACAGAGAGAGAGAGAGAGGAGAGCAGAAAGCACTGGGCACTAGGACCCAGACAAAGAGAAGCGCCTGAGTTATTCCTCCTCCTCCTCCTCCCCCCTACGGCGGCGGGACGGTGCACGGCTTCCTCAGCCACCCGACTCATGAGGAGGAGCCATGGCCGTAACCAGCACGCCTTCTTCCACAGCCGCCTTTTCCCAAAGCAATAGGTGCATGCTGGGTTCCTGCACGCCTTGTCCAGAGGTTTGGCACGAGATTCCCGCCTCCTCCTCCCTCTGTTCAACCAAGGACTTAAGGTTGGTTGAGTTTTTCCCTTCCTTCCTTCGCTCTGGGACAATGTGCGCCTCCTTTTTTAACCCACCAAGCTAACATGTTTAAAAGGCATTTCCCTCCTCCCTTTCCCCCCTCCCAGATGGATAGCCCTCCCGTAGTTTGTCGTAGCTAAACAACAACAAAAATAAACCTGTTAATCTTCACAATAACAAGGCTCTTGTGGCATCTTAGGCTACACATACTTGGGAGTAAAACCCATTAAACTCAAAGGCACTTATTTATGAGTAGGTGTGCATAGGGTTGTACTTCTAAAAACAAAAGGTGCAATCCTGTGCATGTTTAGATAAAAAAAAGTCCTACATCTCCTAGCTTCCACCAGCCAGCATGACTGGCTAGGGCATACTGGGAGTTTTAGGACTTTTTTCTGTCTAAACATGCATAGGATTGCACCCTAATAGATTTATGTTGGTATAAGCTTTTGGGAACTTAAGCATTCTAGTGTCCACAAAAGCATATACCACAATACTATTCAGGTAGCCGGATTTTATGCAGGTTTGCTTGTAAATTCAGTGGGGCTTACACCCAAGTTAGGGGTGCCAAGAGCCTGTATGGTAACTGTTTTGAGTTAATAGGTAGATGGATTTTATATTTTCAAAAACGGAGAGACAACAATTGTCTATTTTCGTGTTCTCTGTAGTCCTGTGGGCACTGAAGCCATCACATCACCAGGCAGAGGCCAAGTTGAATGTCTGCACACCCTCCTCTTCCATGCACTGAGCAGGGGGTTGGACTCAAAACTCTACTATTTTATGATTCTATATCATTTTATGATTAACAATACATACATCCTGACTATAACATCCAGTTAGCTCCCCCACTACCATTCATATTACCACCACCACCCTGCTTTTTGTCACATCTTGCCTGATGAAGAGATCTGAAGATCTCAAAAATGTGTACATTTTTGTGATTTTTGAGTTGGCCTAATGAAAGTATTATGTTATATGGATTTCGATCTTTTCCCCTTATGGTGAACATGGCTGCCTTTGTTTTTGTTCTTTAGGGCATAATCCTATGCATGTTTAGATAGAAAAAACATGTATTTTAAATGCAAATATAAATAAATAAAATTTGTCCTGGTTTTGTGAATGCAGAATATAGCAAACCTAATGTGCAGGAAAAAGCAGGCATTTAACATTCTCCCATTGAAACCAATGAGATCGTAGAACCCTATGCATGTTTGCTCAGACATAAGTCCCATTGTGTTCAGTGAGTCTTACTCCCAAGTAGGTATGCATGGCATTGCAGGCTTAAAAGTACTTAACTTTGGTTGGATCATGCCTTAAGTTTAATTTGGGCAGTGTGTGTGTGTGTGGGGGGGTGTTGCCTTTTAAATATGTCTAAGAAAATCAACATTATTATCATTGTTGTTATTTACAATTCATTTTGATCTTGTCAGCTAGTGGCACAGAACAGTCCATATTCTGCTAGAGTCACCACTTGAACACGAAGTAGATGGCTGCTTTGGGGTTAAACAATATCTTTTAATATTAATATTGGGCAGTTATGGTGGGGGTAAGTCTACATATTGAATTCTCCTCTAGCTTTTGAGAACTAGTGGAGAAATGAAATTTAGTGTCATTTTTCTGTTTGATTGCTTAAATTGTTCTTTGCCTATTATTTATTTACAGATGCTTAAGTACTTTAGGACTGTTTGTCATTTAAGGCCTAAAAGCCTGGAAATCTGTTTGGGGAGAGGGAGAGAATGAGTTTCTGTGTATAAAGGAAAAAGAGCGGGAAGTTTGTAAGTTAGAAAGAACGGGAGTTTAAAATGAGAAAAGAGCAGGAAATCTCTGAGTTGAAAAAGAGCGGGAAATCTAACCTATAAAAGAGCAGCACAAATGTTACTATAGAGAGGAGGGAACAAGATTAAAGTTCCAGGGGCCCTGCCTTCTTTTGTATATGGTCACTCTAGTATAGTGCCTGCACCTTTAACTGTTGTGATGAAGAGGGAATTTCACCAGGAACTAATTGCATACAAATGACACTGGCTGAAATTCCTTTTTCTCTACAACTGTTAAAGTTACATGAGCTCTGACCTGGATTTTATCTGGTCAGCCTACCTCAGGCTGCATGAGTCCCATGCACTGCGAAGGAATTTGTGGTCAGAGCTTTGGAGTTAGCACTGGAGCTGCTGGGTTGTTTGTGGGGGAAGAAAGAGAGTTTTGTGGAGTGTGTGAGGGAGGGAGGGGGAGGGGGAAGGAAAGGAAGGAGGGAGGGAGGGAGGGGAAGGAAGGTCCATCCCCAAAAAATCATCCTTCAAATATCCATTTCCTTGGATATGGGTTGCAAGTTTACCTGGAAGTAAATTGCAGTGAATTGAAGATGTCTGGATTTATAGTTGTTGATGTTTTAATTTAAAATTCCGCTTTGCAAAAACGTGAAGTAGCTTTCCTTGTATACAGTTGTGTTATGTGTGTAGAAAAATATTTCTCAATTAAAAAGAAAGAAAACAACAGAAACATTACTTTGCAACAAAGCACAAAAGCAAACTTTCATTTTAAAAACAAAAACAAAAAATATACACGTAACGGCAAGATCCAGTTACTATAAACACTTTTAGCTACCTAAACTTATGCACGTTTAATTAGAAATAATTGCCATAGAACTCACTGGAACTTACTTCTGAGTAGACATGCAGTAAGTCCCATTGTCTGCAGTGGGGCTTGCTCCTAGGTAAATGTGCAGGGAAAAGCAGGCATTTAACATACTCCCATTGAAGCCAATGAGATCGTAGAACCCTATGCATGTTTGCTCAGACATAAGCCCCACTGTGTTCAATGAGTCTTACTCCCAAGTAGGCATGCATGGAATTGCAACTTTAAAAGTACTTAACTTTCATTGGATTATGCCTTAAATTTAATTTGGGCTGTGTGTGTGCGTGTGTGTGTGTGGGGGTGTTGCCTTTTAAATATGTCTAAGAAAATCAACATTATTATCATTGTTATTTACAGTTCATTTTGATCTTGTCAGCCAGTGGCACTGAACAGTCCATATTCTGCTAGAGCCACTACTTGAACACGAAGTAGATGGCTACTTTGGGGTTAAATTAGGGTGACCATCCGCCCGGATTTGTCCGGACATGCCCGGGAAATGGGGAGCAAATCCTCATCCGGGGGGGAAAACTGTTTTGGGGGGGCAAATCCGGAAATTTAGCCCCCCCCAAGGGTGACCAGGTGGCCCTGGGGTGATCCGGGCCAACCGGGGGGCAATGGGGGCAAACCGGGGCAGCGGGGGGTCACACGGCGGTGGTGGGCGGCGGGCGGCGCGAGGCACTTACCTGCTGGGGCATCCGCTTCCCTCCGGTGCTCGGAAACTACTGAGAAACAGGCTTCGCGGCCTGTCCCTCAGTAGCGCGCCGGGTGATGACGTCATCACCCGGCGCGCTACTGAGAGACAGGCCAGGAAGCCTGTTTCTCAGTAGATTCCGAGCACTGGAGGGAAGTGGACGCCCCAGCAGGTAAGGAACGCGGGGCGAGCGGCGCGGGGTGGACGTGCGGGCAGTGCGGGGGGCGTCGCGGCGCAGGTGGGGGGGCGGCGCGGCTCGGGTGGGGGGGCGATGCAGGGGCGGCATGGCGCAGCGTGGGGGGGGGCGGCATGCGCAGGGTGGGCGGGCGGCGCGAGGCATGCAGCGGGCGGCGCGGGGCGGGGCGGGCGGGCGGTGCGAGGCATGCGGGCGGGGGGGGCGGGCGGCGCAGCGCGCTGCGGGCAGGGCAGGGCGGCGCGGGCGCGTGGTGGGGGGGTTGTTTTGGGTGGGTGGGGTGGCGGGGGGGGGGGTCCGGGATTTTGATTCTCAAAATCTGGTCACCCTAGTTAAATTTAGGGTGACCAGATAAAATCCAGGTCAGGGCTCATGTAACTTTAACAGTTTTAGAGAAAGGGGAATTTCAGCCAGTGTCATTTGTATGTAATTAGTTCCTGGTGATATTCCCTCTTCATCACAACAGTTAAAGGTGCATGCACAATACGAGTGACTATACACAAAGAAAGCAGGGCCCCTGCAACTTTAACAGTTGTGATGAAGAGGGAATTTCACCAGAAACTAATTGCATACAAATGACACTGACTGAAATTCCCTTTTCTCTACAACTGTGAAAGTTACATGAGCCCTGACCTGGATTTTATCTGGTCACCCTAGTTAAATTGGGGTGGGGATATGTTTCCATATTGAATTCTCCTCTAGCTTTTGAGAACTAGTGGAGAAATGTAATCTAGTGTCATTTTTCTGTTTGATTGCTTAAATTGTTCTTTGCTTATTATTTATTTACAGATGCTTAAGTACTTTAGGCTGCAATCCTATACATACTTACCTGGGAATAAGTCCTATTTAACTCAATAGAATTTATTTCTGAGTAGACATGCAGAGGATTGTGCTGTTAGATAACTAAAGCTTAGATAGCTTTCTTCCTTTCCCTAGACCTTTACATGCTCAGTTTTTTAAAAATCCTAGCCCCCCCCCCCCAAAAAAAAAAATTGTCCCGGTTTTGTGGTTCCAGAATATGGCAATCCTAAGCAGAGCCAGGAGGCGGGATCAGTCTCATCTTGTGCGTATGAGTGAGTTTTACTGGCTATTCTAATCCTAAATTAGAATTAGTTAGCCTAAATTACCTTAAAGGCTAAATCAGGTCAATGACCCAACACAGGGAGGGAAAAAAAAGATGCATTTAATAGATTTCACTCCAGGAACAGATTTTGCTAATAGCATTGTAGCAGAGCCGTCTAATGCATTTATTTATTTTACTAAAGTTTTGTATGGCAAGCTGTTCTATTTGAATTAAAAATCCGTGAAACAGCAGCAGGAGTAGATGGGAATTGAAGGGCTAATGCCCTCCTCCCATTTGAACTGTAGGTAAAACAGATGGTGGTGTACCAATTTATGGGGATTATAAAACAGCAACTAATCCTTTCTTAGCGAATGGATCAATACTCCCTTCCTGAAGCAACAGATTTGTTGTTGTTTTAATACTGGCAAGGGGAAAGAGTTTACTCAGTTAGATCTGAAAGGGCTTTACCAGCAGGTGGTGCAATATAGCAAATATATCATGAGCCTTGACATAGAATGAATGATTGCATGACTTCTAGTTTTAAAGGGTTGTTCCACCTTCCAGGTGGCCCTGTAACTTGGCCAGGACAGCTCTTTTGATGGATTATGGAGCAAGTAATATAGCAAGGTGTTATCTGCATGAAAAGGCAAGTTAGTTGATAAAAGGGAAAGCCTTGAAAGCAGCACAAACTAAACTCAGAAGAACCATCCACTGAAATTCGAAAGCATAAGATATTTATTTTCCCCTCCCTTCAGAATGGCAATCTATTCCACCAAAGGCACCCAGAAAGGGCACAAGTCAAATCAGAAAGCAGAAAGAGCATAGATTATTCAGCAGCACAGGTATTAACCTGAATACTTCCAACCACCTGCCGTTATATATTTGGCCTTGAGGCACTGTGATGGGCCCAAAGGCAGAATATAGCTGTAAATTGAAATACAAATGCTACTGGAGAAAAAACGCACAACTGACTGTATTTCATGCTGGTCTTCTACAGCGGTTTGCAAGAGCCAATTGTTACTGAAAGCTACTATATTGAGGCCAAACAAACTTGATGGGATTAATCCATGGAGAGAATAATTGCTTTTTTGGGTTTAAATACAAATCCATAGTTCAGAACTTATTAGGCAACAGAAAAATACCATTTCTCTAGTACTGAAATTTATATCCTGCCCAGTTCTCTAGAGCTCTGCATTGGCAGCAGCCTTTAGAAAAGAGATTTTTAAAAGATCAATAAGACGAACATGGATATAAACATTAAAACATGTTGCTAAAATAAAAACACACACACCTTTATTTATGTATTACTTTTCTTAAGGTGACCAGATAAAATTCAGGTCAGGGCTCATGTAACATTAACAGTTGTAGAGAAAAGGGAATTTCAGGCAGTGTCATTTGCATGCAATTAGTTCCTGCTGAAATTCCCTCTTCATCACAACAGTTAAAGTTGCAGGGGGCCTGCCTTCTTTTGTATATGGTCACTCTAGTATAGTGCCTGCATCTTTAACTGTTGTGATGAAGAGGGAATATCACCAGGAACTAATTGCATACAAATGACACTGGCTGAAATTCCCTTTTCTCTACAACTGTTAAAGTTACATGAGCCCTGACCTGGATTTTATCTGGTTAGCCTAACTTTTCTATACCACCCAATAGCTGATGCTCTCTGGGCGGTTCACAACAATTAAAACCACAAAATGTATAATAAAATACAATATAAAATGCAAAAGCTTAAAATTACAATATAAAAGTACAAACCACAATAAAACCTAGCAGCAGTGCAGAAATTTAAAATACAGTAACAGATTTAAAACAACAGAGCTATAAATAAAACCCTTACACATCCGGATTACTAAAGGTATAGATTAAAAAAAAGGTTTTATGTTTCATAACTGGATTGGGCCAAGGCTTAAGGGAATGCAGTTCTGGATTTTGGTCAACTAGCACCAGGATGTTTTCCTGCAAAGCCCATTGAAATGAATGGGTGCTTTGTAACAACTCAGTAATTCTTTTGTGCAAATCTGATTCATTTAAACAAGTTTACAAAGGAGAACTTCCCAGTGGATTGTACTCTTGAGGGGGAGGGATAGCAGGCTACTCAGAGTGCTTCTTTGCATGCTCATGGGGTTCGATCCAGATTTAGCCATATTTAGAGTAGGCACACTGAAATCAATGGGACCGAAGTTAGTCTTGAGTAACTTAAGTCCCATTTACTTCAATGGGTATGCTCTAAGTATGGCTAAATCTGGATGAAGCCCATGTTGTTTAGTGTGACCAGATAAAATCCAGGTCAGGGTTCATGTAACTTTAACAGTTGTAGAGAAAAGGGAATTTCAGCCAGCGTAATTTGCATGCAATTAGTTCCTGGTGAAATTCCCTCTTCATCACAACAGTTAAAGTTGCAGGGGCCTTGCCTTCTTTTGTATATGGTCACTCTAGTATAGTGCCTGCACCTTTAACTGTTGTGATGAAGAGGGAATTTCACCAAGAACTAATTACATACAAATGACACTGGCTGAAATTCCCCTTTCTCTAAAACTGTTAAAGTTACATGAGCCCTGACCTGGATTTTATCTGGTCACGCTAATGTTGTTTAAATCTGGCTTGTGGTGGTAAATTTGAGTGTTGACCTTAGAGATCATGATGAGATGGAGGAGATAAAACATATGTAGGGCTCAAAATTGTCAGGGCTTCACAGGTTGAAAGCAACACATTGGCTTGTACATTGAAGCACTCCTGGCCCATGTAGGGCTTATCAATGCACAACCAGGCCATTGCTTCCAAGGTGAGTGGGGGGAATCCACTGACTGTTGGGTGACAGCCAAAGGGCCTGAGTTTATGCAATGCAGGCACTACTATGACACAGTGCTTCCAAAAGTGGCCTCAGTGTGCCAACAACCTCATCAGTGAACATCTATTGTCTGCACGAGTGTTGAAAATCTTTCAGCCTTGGGAGCCAAATTCCATTTTGGAGGAGCCCTCGGGGGCTGTATTCCAGAGGTGGGTGGGGCCAAAGGTGAAAGTGCAGGACCAAAAATGGCAGCATATTTTAGCACAAATATCTTACTGCCAGGCTTTAGGAGTGGCATAACATATGGTGACCATATGGAAAGGAGGACAGGGCTCCTGTATTTTTAACAGTTGTATAGGAAAGGGAATTTCAGCTGGTGTCATTTGTGCAGCACCTGGTGAAATTCCCTCTTCATCACAACAGTTAAAGCTGCAGGAGCCCTGCCCTCTTTTGTATCTGGTCAAGAAAAGATACAGGAGCTATGTCCTCCTTTTCATATGGTTTCCCTACCATAGCACAGCCATTAGATTGCCCTGTAAGGCTGCTTTCATACAGAGATGCCCCTAGACTTCCATTGTAACCTGAGTCAAGCTGGTCAGAGAAGTAACCATACATGAAGGAGAAGAAGGTATTAATGTCTGGTTCCTCCACAGTTCATCAGCTTGTCCAGCTCAGCTGCAGCCTGCATAGAGGGAGCAATGTACTTAATTCCCCCTCCCCACCCACACTCCATATCAGCTTGTGGATTCGGTGCTTTTAAGGACTTCTGAAAGCACTCAGAGAGAATGCCCTAGTGGAGTTCAATAAACCCAGGGGTTGACAGTATGCAGTTTTGTGCAAAGATTATTTCTAGCTCAACTCTTGAGGTTCGCTTTTCAGTTTTGGAAGATGAGCAAGGAATGTTATCTATCGTGTTCAATCAATTCACAAGGTGTTTATTTGCCTTCTGAGCATGCTTGTTGTTAAACATAGGAGAGGATTGCTCTTTGAATTCTTCATCAGCCAAGGATAGTTTCTTCCAGTGGTTTAAAGTTTACTTTATTCATTCATTCATTTATTTATTTATTTATAGATTCTGTTTTCTTTACGGAGCTTCAGCTAATTTATTATTTGGCTAATTTAGTTTAAAGCAGACCATTGATTTTACAGATAATGCCAGCTAGTAGTAAAATTAACACCCTTAATAATCCCTGTTGATTCTCTCTCTGTCATTTTGCCTATATAGACACTATAAATAAATGTTACTGCCAACAATTCTCATGCAAATGTCGACCTCAGTTACCAATTTTGCTAGTTGACTAGATGTAAGCAGACTAAGCAAGGCTTGTTCTTAAACCAATTTTATTTCTTGGGGGTCCCCCAACCCCCAGACACTCTTATTTCATTACTGAACTTTTTTTAAAAATACAAGAGACTACAGAGGTGAAAAAATTTGGAATGTTTTGATTTCTTTGACGTTTCTCATCTTTCCTTCAAGTACGTTATTAGGGTGACTTAGAATAAAATAATTAAAACATTGTAACATATCTAAGGCTGCAATCCTATGTCCACTTTCCTGGACGAAACTCCCATTAAACTCAATGAAGCAACTTTTCAGAAAACATGTATATGATTGCATTGTGCAGCTGCAATCGTATTCCCACTTACCAGGGAGGAAGTCCCATTCAACTCAATAGGAACTAGCTCTAAGTAGACATGTATGGGATTGTGCTGTAATATGTTAATCTAAAAACAGCAACTCTATAAAAATAGCATCCAAACAAGACAGATCAACTGGTTGTTATGTTTACTTGCCATTTCTATCAATATGGTCAATGCCAGATGAATTTTGTGAATGTCCAAAACATTTACATCAGCGAATGTAGTCATGCTCCTAAATATGATAACTGCTGGTGTATGTCCAAAAAGTAGGGATGGATACATACACACATACATCTATACCTATATATAGAGAGAGAGGGAGAGAGATGAAAGATACAAAGACTAACAACAAAGTTAAAAAAAAACATTTTGAGCTAAATGTTTCAATTTCTGCCCTCATCAGTAGCTCAACATATATATTTAAAATACTCTGTTGTTAGTCTTTCTTATATATTTTACCTTAAGACTGACTGCATCCATAGTGGATCCAGAGCCTCCTCGTTGCTTATGTTGTGCCGCTTTATACCTAGCCTGATAGATAGATTAGATAGATAGATAGATAGATAGATAGATAGATAGATAGATAGATAGATAGATAGATGGATGGATGATAGGTCAATAGACAGATTCACACACACATGCCTTCATGATGTACATGAATACAGCTTTCTGTGTCCACTCTTTCTCACACTCTGTACATCTTGTCCAACAGGTAGAGCCCAGACAGGAAGAAGTGAACTCACTGCACAGCTACGCAGCTGATGGAGGCAAGACAGGGGAGTTCAGACCACTGACCTCCACCAGGTTGAAATTTAAAGACAACAATTCTGTTAAATATGCATAGAACTGCACACCTAGGGTTGGCTCCAAGATCTTCCTTACATCTAGCTCTGTGTTCTCTTCAATGACTAGCGGCTGGTCTCCAGGGCAGGGGGTGGGCAAAAGGTAGATCTGGAGCTATTGGTGGATTTTTGGCTGAATTGCAGTCGATCAGCCAGTGTTTCTGACTCCCAAATCTTTACACTAACATCAATAAAATGACTCCCCCTGCCTGAAATTATACTATGGCAATGAAGAATGCTTGAAGTAACCAGGAACAGATAATTTTTTTTATAGACTGTGAGCTCCATTCAGTTTTGGTATTCAGAACAAATTCTTGGGCTCAGACCTCTTCAATTCTAAGCCTATGTCTTTAGCACCAAGCTCTGGGGGCAGATCATGAGTTTCTAGTAAAAACTGAAGTGGATTCTGCAAGCCCAGAGTCTGCCCATTCTTGCTCTAGGGCTTCAGATCTTTCCCAGCCCACCTTGGAGATGCCAGGGATTGAATATGGAGCCTTCTGCATGCAAAACAGGTGCTTTACCACTGAGTTCCCCATAGTACATTATCTGAATAATTGAACTACCTATGAGGAATACCATTCATACATTGCTGACTTGGTTAATAATATGGATCCGTTTGTGCCTATTTGCCGTTAGGGGTCTTTGGTTCTTGTGTAGAAATATCTGAGGAAATCTAATGTTCTTTAGTAGATTCGTAAAGTGATGCAGTTGAATGACGTGGAGCTGTGCAATCCACTGGGGCTTTTCTACAGTTGGTTGTGGGAAGTAAAAGATTCGAGAAATTCTGCGCATGCAAGGGTAGTATCCAATGCTGCCTGTGGCGGCACCAGCAGGACTCACTGCTGGCACAACAAGAAGCTAATGCTTCCTAAAGCAAACCCCAAAATAAATAAAAATGTTCATTTTCAAAAAAGGACACATCAGTGGCTCCCACCTGTTCCATTCTGAAAAAGGAGCATTTTGGCTCATTTTCAATTGTTTTAGGGAGCGCTAGCTTCCCATTGTGCCAGTGATGGGTTCCCAGCATTAGATACTGCCCATAGGCAATGACTACTGATTTTAATTGTTACACACATTTTCAACAGTGGGAAGAGGCCTCTGATTTCTGTAGATCTGGAGGTGGAACCAGCAATAGTCATTCCTTTGCTTCTACTATGCCACTGGAAGTGTCAGGTAATGTCAGGATTAGATCTGTTCTCCCTAGTGTGGGGAACTCAGTCTTTGTCAGAGGGGGAGGGAACATCAGAGTTGATAGATCCCAGAGTCCACTGCAGGGTCAAGTGGGCAGAGTTGAGAGGAGGTAGGAGGTGGCCCGCTAGGGTAGCCACCCACCTGAGGTTTCAACTCAAAGAACCTCCCTGAAGGATGAATTCAGTAAAACCCTGTTGGCACTCTGGGGAAACTGTCCAGTCAGCTGATAGGCAAGTGCCTTGTTTTGTTAGGCTAATGAAGCTTAGAGAATAGCTCCTAGCATTCACACGCTCTTCAGGTGTGAAGAGATTACAATTTACTGAATAAAGCTTTGTGGATTGTACGACAGTCCTCTTTATTGTCTCATATCTCGATGGGAGGGCTTAGAAATGCAACAGATAAAGAGGACATAGAAAAGTAGAGCACAAGGCAATGGATAGGATACTCATCCATCTCTTCACTCTCTTTTCATTCCTTGAAAACAACTGAACAGGCAGCCAAAGCAAGGAGGAAGAGTAGCAGGGCCATGAGACTCTGGGGGTTAACTCTGTCCTCCTGCAGGGGTGTGGTCCTCAGCCACTCCCTGATGATGCCTCCCCATGATGCTGGCCCTAGTTACTAATGTATGCCTCTTTTCCTTGAGGTTTGCCGCATATCCTCTCCATGGTGTGGTTTGGGTCAGCTTCAGTAGTCCTTCCCCTATGCTATGGTGCCTTCAGTCTGGTGGAAAGGTTATAAGAGCTGGGTGGCATCTTCAAACCCTGAAGCTCACTATCTGTCACTGCTTTAGAGCCAGATTCTTGCAAATGAGATATTCAGGAAGACTTATCTGCTTACATGGGGCTTTGATTGTCTTGTGAGCTGGAGTGACATTAAGAACTACACAATTAGATTTGGGAACTTTCCAAGAGACAATGGTGACCAAAGAAGGAAAACTGACTATAGTACGACCAATTAGAAAAGTTCAGCAAATACCCACCTTTCTAGATCTGATAATGATAAATCACTTATATCATCGTAATTGCTTAGGTGCACATTATCATGAAATATGTGATCTTGCCTAGCAGGGAAAACAACAAGAAATGACACTTAACAGGAGAGCAATAACACGGTTGTCATGGTTGTGGTAGTTTTCAATTGATGCAAGTACTGACTGTTTGGTAATTTGTTATCTGGAAGAACAGCAGGCTGGCAATGAATATATTAACCAATGCAAATGATTCACTCCAAAAGGTACAGAGCTCACATTCACTTGCAATATTTCCTGGCGATTGTCCTTCCTCAGTTAGCTAAATGCAGTTTTTAGGAAGCAGAGGGAAAGTTTACCAAGGATGTCATATCTCTCAAATAAGCAATGTGGTGCAAACCTAGCAACTACATCTGGAATCCTCAGGCATCTGCCAGAAAACCAGCACCCCACCAAGGTCTACTGGTGCTGACATCTGCTCTGGGCCCTCTTCCGCCCCCACCCCCTACCCCCGCCTTGACTTACCAAGTAAGACAGATGGCTGTACAGACGGCTGGGAAACTGGTATTTTAAATTGCTCCCCATGCCCCTGAGTGTCATTACAGTTAGGGACAGAAATATTTGTCCATTTTAATTTCTCTCAGTTTCTCATTTTTCCAATCTTAATTTTGCTTCATCTGGAACATTAAAAATGTGCATAAGTTTGGTTTGTCCCAAATGTAAATTTGTTTTGTTTTTTAAAAAGTTTGCATAAAAGTTTATCAGCATTTTTGTGCACATTTCTCCTAACAGATGCATTGTTAACATCATTTCTCCTAATATATGTATTTTTGGATGCATATTTTGATGGGAGAACACTGCAAAATTTGGAGAATTTGGCCTGCATGGTGATTTGAACTGAATGGATTTCTCTCCCTTTCCTAGCTACTTCACTGAACATGATGCAGCTTATGCCGCCACCCAATAGTAAGCCTGCCGGAATAGGGGCACTATAAATAAAACCCTTACACATCCGGATTACTAAAGGTAGAGATTTTTTTTAAAAAAGTTTTTACGTTGCCTCTGAAGAAAAATTCATAGATGGACTGAGCTAAGGCTCAAAGGAGTGGAGTTCTGGATTTGGGTAAACTGGCATCAGGATGTTTCCTGCATGGCCCATTGAAATGAATGGATGCTTTGTAACAACTCAGTAATGCTCTTGTGCAACTCTGAGAGCCTATCCACATTGCCCTTAAAACGACTTACTGTTTAAAAACGTGTTTTTTTAAAGTCATTTCATTACGTGGTAGGACACAGAGCAGTACTTATGTTTCATAGTGACTGCTTCTTCCGTCCTCAAAGTGTTCAATGTTGAATTACAGGGTTAATTCCTTGACTTTTCTTCTTTAGTTTTTGTTTTGCAGGCTGCTTAAGTTACGGAGACAGAAGTGGGCAGGTCAAGCAGCCTGCAAAACAAATATGAAACAAGAAGACTCAAGGAATTAACCCTGTAATACACCAGTGAACACTTTGAGGATGGAGGAAGCATTCACTATGAAACTTAAGAACTGCTCAGTGTGTCCTACCACGTAATGAAACAACTTAAAAAAACATGTTTTTAAACAGAATATAAGTCATTTTAAGGGCAATGTGGATAGGCACTGATTCATTTAAACAAGGTTTACAAGGAGAAGTTCCCAGCGGATTGAGGGAGAGGGATAGCAGCTACTCAGAATGCTTCTTTGCCACCCAATAGTAAGCCTGGCACTATTGTCAGAGGGGACCCATTAGAGGACACCTTGCTGAGGTTCCCCCTCTCACTTGGAGCTGTCCTGATGACATGGGTTGGGATGTTTCTTGAAAATGTAATTATATTGGTGATTATGTTGAACTGCCACTGATTGACAACTAAGCAATGGCACCCTGGGAAACATATGTGTTGATGCAAGTCTGTCATGTAGGAGACTTCAGAAGACATGAGAACATTCCTCACCATGCCATCTATGCCCAGTTCCTAGTAGGGGTGTCATTGGCATGTAGAGTTAACCACAACATAGCTTTCTCCCATGTGGCCTGGGGTTCATCTGAAGTTTTATTTGTGGCACCAGAAGGAGCCACATTTCATCATTTCTGTGCTGAAAAGGGAACGCAGGAAGTGTTCCCCAAGTGATCATTTCCCTTCATGATAGGTCAAGGTATGAAATCATTTCACTGATTAGCTGAATAGTGTTTGCAGAGCCAACAACCATTTCTAGCAGTGGCAGAAGCAATATAATGGAAGGCCTTAAAACATGCACCTCCTACCCTGGAAGTGGGCAGAACCTCTGTAACTTCAGGACGTAACTTTACTCAAGTGTGATATATTTTCAATTGGAAGAAAGCCACAAAGCCTGCAATTCCACCTGCTTCCTCTCCCCCCGCCATTCCTACCTTTACAGCAGATCAGAGTGAAGTTTACAAGCTCCTTGACTCTTCTATTGGTAGCAGAGAGCAGATCCCTGCAGTGACAGCATGTCAGGCTGCCTCTACAAGAGGCATTTAAAGCTCTTTCAAGGCGCATTAAAAAATTTACCTCTACAAGAACGGAGCGCAAATCGGGCGTAGAGGTGCGTTTTCTCTCCGATTATGCGCATTATTGAATGTGCGTTAAATAGCGAGTTTTATTTTGCTCCAGCCGTTAAAGCGCATTTTGCCTATGTGAACAAGCGATTCTCCGCATTAACTACTTGTAAAGCACATTTGAAACAACCGCTAAGGTCACCTGTTGAGTGCTCAATTACCTCCTGCATACAAGCATCTACGATAAAGCGCTTCCGAGAAGATGCACATAATCGGAGGAACAGGCGTCAAACGGAATCCATCTAGAAGGGGTCTTAGTGTGTTTTGCTTTGGTCATCAGCTCGGCCCTGCTGGAGCTGCAAAACCTTCCCCAACCTGGTGTTTTCTAGATGGAGCTGGACCCTGGAGCTGGATTCCAACACATCTGCAGGGCACCCGGTTGGAGGAATGTTACCATTTTAAGATGTTGGTAATGGAGATGATGACTATGGCAGGCACTGGGTTATTGTTGTTTTTTTGGAAGATATACATAAAGGACAAAAGTTGAATGTTGGAGTTAAACTTTAAGTAGCTTTGTTGCTTTACTGCTGGGCTGAATATATGGTTTATCCCTTTTAGGTTGCAATCCTATGCAGGTTTAGACAGAAAAAAGTACTATAACTCCCAACATTTCCCAGCCAGCCATGCATAGGACTGTGCCCTTAATAGCTATCCTTCCTTATTCCTTCCATTGTACCCGTTTTGTTGTCTTCTTGTATTCAAGAGTTATTGTATAAATGCATTATGGGCAGCTGTGTGTAATATTTCCGATGACAATTTGTGTTGCCTTATCATTACATTGGGGTGATGTTTTAGCCATGTATTGTATCAAAGGCAAGAAAGCATTATAATTCCCCTGATAACAATAAAGCATAGCTTTGATATAGTGTAGGAATGCTGAAAAAACACGATATTGCAGAAATCACGAACAATAAAACTTTACAGCAGGGGTGCAGCACTTCAGGCCAAATCCAGCCTACCTGGGATTTTATTCTGGCCCTAGGGGTTCCCCAGATGACTACACCCCCTTCCCCTTCCCCCACCCCCTTTCTCCAATTACTGATCATTTGGTAATTTGCTAGTTTTGTGCAGTCCCCCCCCCCCCATTTTAAAAAAGCTGAAGTGCCTTTCCTAAAAATTAGCTTCTGGCAATAACAGATTTATGCAAAATATGTTTGTGTTTTTTTTGTAATTTGGGCCCTGCACTTTTGCCATCGGCCCCACCCCTTTTGTCTTAGGGCCTGCCACCTTTGGATTGTGGGCCCAGAGAGCTTCTCCAAAAGTGAATGAATTTGGCCCTTGGGGTCAAAGAGGTTGAACACTGAGCTCATTCAGCCCAAATTATTATCCCCATGTTGTTGTTTTTAGGGGGGGCAGGGGGAGCGAGGATGAGAGAGAGTAACTTGTCCAAAGCCATAGTAGAGATGAAATCTGACCAGGGATTTTTGTCATAGAAGCACAGAATTTTAGAGTTGGATGGTACTTTAGAGATTGTCGGACCCCTCCCTTTGGGCTCTCTACCCTGAGGCGATGGGTACATTTGATCTGTGTAAAAGAGGGGGTCGCTCATTACGCTTTCACCCTTCCCTTTATAAACACTCACACCCAGTTCCCCACTAGGGTTTTGACCACTCTCTTAAAATCACTGCCACCATATAACCTTTATTTAATGCCCTTGGTCTCACTGAGCAGCTACCTATAATGAAAGATCTCACACTGTATGCTGTGAACAAAAGGACTAATAATGTATTAATTACACATAAGATGGTAAAGAAGATTTATTTGTGTGTTCAATAAAAGCTCTGAAATTAACGTTTCATTTATTCCTAGCCTAATCTAACTCCTCCCGTCATATCGATCCCAAAACAACAGATTGTCCCTGCACTCTCTAGCACTAAACCTCAACTGTTCCTTAACTAACCGACTCACCCCTATTTAAACCCCACTCACTCCACATTCTCCACCAATCATATTCCAGCACACCAACAATCCATTCATTCTCTCTCCCCCCTCCCGCCTTAACTAACTTATTCTACACAAATGACTTAAGCAACATTACCATAAATAAACATACCAACCTGCACCATTACATAGCCAGACATCACAGAGTTAATCTAGTCCAATCCTTGCTCAGTGCAAGATCCAGCTATGCCCTTATCTGGACAAAGATAAACTTGCTTCAATTGTCTATGCTCTGGTAACCTCCAAGTTAGATTACTGCAATGCATCTATGTGGGCTGCCCTTGAAGACAGTTCAGAAGCTGCAGCTTGTGCAAATTGTAGCAGTCAGATTGATTATGGGGACTAGAAGGTCTGAACATATAAAATGGACTCTGACTTGTTTGCACTGGTTGCATATATGCTTCCAAGTTTGATTCAAGGTACTGGTTTTAACCTATAAAGTCCAACACAGGTTAGGACCATAATACCTGATGGAGCACCTCTCTTGACATGAACCTACCTGTACTCCACACTCAGCATCTAAGATTCTCCTCTGGCTGCTTCCTCCTAGGGTGGCTTGGAAGTCGGCAACAAGGGAAAGCGCTTTTTCAGTGGTGGCCCCTATCTGTAGAACAATCTACTCAGCAAGGCCTGCCTGATGCAACATTGTTATTTTTCCAGTGCCAGGTTTAGACCTATCTCTTTTCTCAGGCATTTAGCAGCTCATGATGAGTTTCCTGGATCTGTCTTACGGTTATGGTTGACTGTTGAAAGTTGTTTTTAGATATATGTTGTCTTTGTGTATATCGTTTGTGTGTTTTATGTAAATAGGTTTTAAACTTTGTATACGGTATTTTAATGGTTTTAATCTTTGTAAACTGCCCAGAGAGCCTCGACTATGGGGTGGTACAGAAATGCAAATAATAATAATAATAATAATAATAATAATAATAATAGCAAATGTAGCATCCCTGCCAGATGACCACTCAGGCAGGGATGCTACATTTGTAGAGGGAGGGAGGGTGATCCCGGAAGTACCTAATACACACCATCGGCACACAGGGAGCAGCCAGGGGCCATCCCAGGCAAAAAGCCTGGTGTGGAAAGGGTCTCTGCTTCATCTCTTAGGAGCTACACTTGGTTCTACACTTGCTCTTAGGACTGGAAGAGATGGCTGTGGCCTGCACAGTAGGGGTGTGCACGGACCCCCCGGATCGGATCGGGACCCGGATCGGGACCTCCAATTTTGTCCCGGACCGGTTCGGACAAAATCGGAGGCCCCCCGGACCGGATCGAGTCCGATCCCGACCCAAAAATCGTTAATTTTTGGATCGGCCGCCATTTTTTTCCCCATAGACTTGCATTGCAATGCAAGTCTATGAGAAAAAAATGGCGGCAGGTGGGTGAGGGGGGGCCTAACTCCCTCCCCCCCCCGGGGCCGTCCGCTGTGGACGGCCCCGGCAGGTAAGCCCCCTCCCCCGCGCTCCCTACCCCCCCTGGGGCCGCCCGCTTCCATCCGCTGGCGCCCGCGGGCGCCAGCGGATAGAAGCGGACGGCTCCGGGGGGGGGTAAGCCCCCTTCCCCGCCACTGCTTACCTTCTTGGCCCGTCCGCTCCCGTCCGGCGCCGGCGGCTACTACCAGCGGGCTCCGCGGCCTACTCTCGAGTAGCGCGCCGGGTGATGACATCACCCGGCGCGCTACTCTAGAGCAGGCCGCGGAGCCTGCTGGAAGTAGTAGGCGCCGGCGCCGGACGGGAGCCGCCGGGCCGGGAAGGTAAGGGCCCCCCTCCCCCCTCCGCGCGCCCCCTCCTCCCCTCCACGCACCCCCTCCTTACCTTCCCGGCCCGGCGGCTCCCGTCCGGCGCCGGCGCCTACTACTTCCAGCAGGCTCCGCGGCCTGCTCTAGAGTAGCGCGCCGGGTGATGACATCACCCGGCGCGCCACCCTAGAGCAGGCCGCGGAGCCTGCTGGGAGTAGTAGGCGCCGGCGCCGGACGGGAGCCGCCGGGCCGGGAAGGTAAGGGCCCCCCTCCCCCCTCCGCGCGCCCCCTCCTCCCCTCCACGCACCCCCTCCTTACCTTCACGGCCCGGCGGCTCCCGTCCGGCACCGGCGCCTACTACTTCCAGCAGGCTCCGCGGCCTGCTCTAGAGTAGCGCGCCGGGTGATGACATCACCCGGCGCGCCACCCTAGAGCAGGCCGCGGAGCCTGCTGGGAGTAGTAGGCGCCGGCGCCGGACGGGAGCCGCCGGGCCGGGAAGGTAAGGGCCCCCCTCCCCCCTCCGCGCGCCCCCTCCTCCCCTCCACGCACCCCCTCCTTACCTTCTCGGCCCGTCCGCTCCCGTCCGGGGCCGGCGGCTACCACCAGCAGGCTCCGCGGCCTGCTCTAGAGTAGCGCGCCGGGTGATGACATCACCCGGCGTGCCACCCTAGAGCAGGCCGCGGAGCCCGCTGGGAGTAGCTGCTAGTGCCGGACGGGAGCGGACGGGCCGAGAAGGTAAGCGCCCCCCTCCTCCCTCCCCCCCGCTGTCCACTTTCATCGGCAGGCGCCCGCTGGTGCCCGCCAATGGAAGCGGCGGTGGGCGCCAGTGGGCGCCCGCCGATCCGCTGATCCTCCGAACCGGTTCGGAGCCTTTTCGGACCGGTTCGGATTGGATCGGCCGATCCAGCTGCGGGATCGGAAATCGGATAATTTATCCGATTTCCCACTGGACCGGACTCGGATCGTGGATCGGGTCCGATCCAGTGCACATCCCTACTGCACAGCACATGTATACATCAGAGTCACCTCCTTGTATGTAGTGGTTGACCTCTTTCTCTTAAAGTTATAGTACTATATTTCAACCAAATGTTATACTCTTTGGAGTGGATGTGCTAGGTTCAAAGGGGTCTGGTTTGCATGATCATAGATTGCCATATTTGGATCTGGAAGTAATTTTCCCCAGCTTTGATTGGTGGATGTCCAAGGATAAGATATAGCTGGTATACCCTATGGCGGGTTTGCAAGACCTATAACCCATGGATAATCGTCCACCAGCCATGCATAGCAGACTGACTGCAAGGGTCTAATCAATTGGTGGACTAGATGACTTTCAAACCATTTCCATCCATATTGTTTTATGACACAGGGCTTCAAGTGATGAATGCTAAAACCATCTGGATCAAAGTGATCACTGAAAACAAAATCAAGAACTCTGACAAGGTTTTCCTGCCAATGCATCCTAGAATCCAGTATTCATTTGATAAAATTATCTTAATATCCTGATAACAAAAGAACTCTTTGTTAGCTGCATAATAAGCCCTACATTAGACAGTTCTTTTGTGCAGTTCCTTCCTGTGATGATTTCCCATCATTAACTCCTTCTGATTTCCTTTTTAAAAGGCAGCCCTCAGACCACCTCCTATCTGTATGTTTCAAAGGAACCACTGAACTAAACTTTCTCTTTCCTCACCCTAATGCCCCCAAGTTTTCACCCCCACCATGGTCAGGAAGGAGCATCCAATGAAGGTGGGGAAAATACTCTGGGCTGACCTAATAATAATAATAATAATAATAACGATTTATTTCTTACCCGCCTCTCCGTCTAGACCTAGCAAGATCCGTGACTGGCAGTGATGCTCTTAAGGCAGCACAAGCCCAGGTCCTCACTCAGCAGAATGAGGAGAAGAGAACAGAGTGGGCTTACCCCATTTTGAAGGAGGTGAATCATATACATTGTGTTGAAACCAATGTTAGTCCTACTTAGAGTATATCCATTAAAATGAATGGGACTTCAGTTAATGGAGGCTGGTGGCTTCGATTTTGGTGGGGCTGTGTTGTAGTCAGAACTAGCCAGAACTGTAAAGGAGCTATCCAAGACGTGAGCCTATTTTGGGGGAAGGGTTCAGCACATAGGCTCTTCAGCGATGCCCCTTTCTCTAGGGCTAAGGTGGCATGCAGAAGTGCCAGGGAATAACTTGAAAGTTTTCGAATTGCCCGCAGGTTTTCTTGTTCCTTCCCCAGTTCCTCTCTTCTCCTGATATGTGGGGCTTGTTCTCTCTGCCTTACACACATCTAGGGCCAGATGCTGCTGGAGGGATACTGGATTGGCAGTGGTGGTGGTGAGGAGGAGGTGGAGGAAGAGGAGGAAGAGCTGCAGGAGCATCATCATCAGCTGCTCTTTCTACCCACTCCCTCTGGGTCGATTACTCACCATTCTCTTTGCTACTCACCTGCATGCTTGTGCAACAGCATCAGGCACAGGATCCCTCTGTGTGCTTGTAAGTGAGCATATGTGTCAGGAACTGGAAGAAGCCAGAGGTGGAGGCTGCAGACAAGGGCACTGAGGGGACAGCTGTCAGATTACTTCATGCTTGTGCACAGCAGGGGTGAAGCTCCCTGTTTGGCATGAATGGCTCCTGTCCTGTTGCTTTTGGGCCTTTGGCCTGGGCCTGGCTTCTGTAGCCTTGCTCTGATTGTGGGGCCCCTGCCACTATATGAGTCCTGGCACATGCCCAAGAATGCCAAAGACTGATGTAGGCCTGTTGGGATTCACTAAGATGGCACCTTGTTTCCACTCTCAGAACTCAGTACTGATCTACAACTACAATTAGCTGCAGGGAGAGATTAATTTAGGGTGACCAGATTTAAAAAATCAAAATCCCGGTCCCCCCCTGCCCCCCCAAAACAACCCCCCCCACTAAGCCATCTCCCCCCCAAAAAACGAGCCTGGACCTACCGCCGGGGTCCTCCGTCGCCGCCCGCGCGGCCGCGCGGGGTCCTTCGTCGCCGCCCGCATGGAAGAGGCGGGAGAGGGCCGGATCTGCCGCCCGCGCGGAAAAGGCGGGAGAGGGCGCGGAAGAGGCGGGCGCGGGTGTCCGGGCTCCTTAGGGGTCATCGCCATCGCGATTGAGCCCCAAGGAGGCCAGAGGCCGCGCGGAAGAGGCGGGAGAGGGCCGGTTACGTCACTTCCGGATCCGGCCCTCTCCCGCCTCTTCTGCGTGGCCTCTGGCCTTACGAGCCCGGCAGCGGCGGCGAAGGCGGCGGAGGAGCCCGGGAAGCGGCCGCCCCAGCAGGTAAGTGCCCCCCTTCGTGCTTACCTGCAGGGGTGTCCGCTTCCCGGGCTCCTCCACCGGCACCACCACCGGGTCTCGCTGCCACCGCCGCGTGGCCCCCCGCCACCCCGGTTTCCCCCCGCCTCCCCCGGTTGGCCCGGTTGGCCCCTGGATTCCCGGTTAGGACCGGGAAATCCCGAGCCACCTGGTCAGCCTAGATTAATTCATCTGCACGTACAAGTTTGTACTTGTTTGGTTTTGAAATTTGGTGATTGTGGTGGTGTCCTGAGACCCCCCAAAACTTTCCAGCATCCTACCTGGATTTTCTGTTCATCACAGTTGTTTTTTCCTATTGGCTCAGAATTGTGAACCATATGATTATTTTTTAAAAATTAAGTGGAAACGTTTAAACGATTAGCTGTTTGAGTAATTAGCCATTTAAATGATTAGCCATTACCTTATTCTGAATAACAATCTGAGATTTATTACAGGATGACCTAACAAATTGAACTGTAGTTAATAGTTTTGTGGAGTTTTGTTTTGTTTTTTCTTCTAAAAGCTGGAAAGATGAATTGATAATAATTTTAGATTCTTTTGCTAAATTACACTGTTTATCATACAGTTCAAGAAGCAGGCAAGACTCAATGGTTTTTTTTATCCCTAGCTCAACTCACAATCACATTGAATTACCTTCAGTTCCACTACACCTTTTTTTTAAACTACATTTACTATTGGCTCGTTGTCTAAATGGAAATATATATATATATATATATATATATATATATATATAAAATAGTCTTTCTTTGCATGTTGCAATTTGTACCACTATTATATTAAGCATTTCATTTGATAGTTAAAGCAGAAAGAAGCATCCATTTGACATTTTGTATTTAGATTTCATATAGGAGAAGTGCTTATTTTATTTTATTTTTTAAAAAAAGATTCCCAAAAAACATTGTACTGAAGTCTGCCTGGAGCCTCTGCACTGAGGAAACAGCCATGTCTGGGCCAAAGGGCAGAATCTAAAGAGCCCCCACATTTATGAAGCTAGTTCCCTTCAGTAAGTGTCCTTAACTTAGGTTATAGCTGGCAGGCAACTGCCAGAAGGAAAACCATTGCAAAAAATGGAGGAATATAGTTGCTAATGTTAATTATATATACTGCACTCCGCTGACCCCATGAAATTTATGGGAAACAATTTTGACTGGTGTAAAAGGTGGATTATAGAAACAGTAGCCCAGGTCACTAAAACCTATGGTAAATGCTTGTAAAGTTTCATCCAATGCAAACAGCTGCCATAAATACATTAACTCTATTCCAGTTGGGGCTAGATCTATACTACTGCTTTAGAGTGGCATTGGAGTGCACTGATAACTGTGGGGGCATAATCCACATTCCATATACCGCTTTCATAGTGTTATTTCCTGCTTTTTATTCTGCATACATAGTGATTTAACACAAGGTATAGAAATGGCCTGGGTTTCAGGCCTCCAGGGGACAGAAACAGCCTTGGTTGCTCTGGTAGATGAATGGGTGGGGTGAGTACGATCTTCTCCTAAGCATCTCAGCAGCTTTCAATACCTTCAACAATGGTAGCCTGGGAGGCACAGTGTTATGGTGGTTCCGGCCCTTCCTGGAGTTGTGATCTCAGAAGGTGATGTTACTGGACTTCTCTTCCACCCCATGGCCATTGGACGATGGCATGCCACATCCACATCAGGGGTGTGCAATGGATAGTTCCCCCAAACCCTCTTGTGCACCCCTACCATGAACCCCAGCCACCAATGTGAGTATCACTGCTGCCACTGTGGGGAAAAAAACTATAGTGATGCTAATAGTGAGATCACCGCTTTACCACCATGAATGACAGCAGTAAAGCCTCCATTAAGGCAGGTGGCAGGGGCAGGGTGGGGGCTTTGAATGAGTGGGTGGGTGAAAGTGTGAATGAAGGTGCAAGAGTGTCAATCAGAACGTGCATTTATCTGTGCGTGTACATGCATACACGTGTGATCCCTGGAACCCCAGCAGACACCCTTGGGACATCATCTGGTGATCTGAGCTGTGATATCAGTCTGTGGGTGACACTCAACTCTAAATCTTGTTCCCATCTACTAATCTCAAAGAGGCTAGGCAACTCTTGAACTACTCTCTGGAGGTGGTACTGGAATGGATTACGGTGAATAAACTGAGATGTAATCCAGACAAGACGGAGATGCTGTGGGTAGGAAAGCCGACTACTATGGAGGGGGATTACAATTGGTCTTAGATGGGGTTGCAGCCCGCCCCTGAAGATCAAGTGTGCAGTTTGGGAGTTCTCCCAGACATAGTGCTAACTGGAGAAACTCAGGTAGTGGCAGTGACCAGGAGTGCTTTTCATTGACTTAGGCTGCTGTGCCAGTAGTAGCCCTGTCTGGAGAGTCTGATATCACCATGGTTATCCATGCACATCCAGGTTGGACCACTATAATGCCCTCTACATGGGGTAGGCTGACCATATGAAAAGGAGGACAGGGCTAATGTAACTTTAACAGTTGCAGAGAAAAGGGAATTTCAGCCGGCGTCATTTGTACAAAATTAATACCTGGTGAAACCCCCTTTCATCACAACAATTAAAGTTGCAGGCACTATACTAGAGTGACCAGATACAAAAGAGGGCAGGGCCCCTGCAGCTTTAACTGTTGTAATGAAGAGGGAATTTCACCAGGTACTAATTGCATACAAATGACACCGGCTAAAATTCCCTTTTCTCTACAACTGTTAAAGTTACATGAGCCCTGTCCTCCTTTTCATATGGTCAGTGGGGCTACTTTTAAAGATGGTTTGGTTACTTCCGCTGGTATAGAATGGAGTACCCAAGTACTGCTAGTGGGCTAAGCAGTAAATTCATGTGACCAGTTGCACTGGTTGTTGGTATGTTTCTGGGCCCAATTTAAAGTGCTGGTTTTAACCTTTAAAGCTTAAATAGTTAAGGTGACGATTTACTCTAAAGACTGCCTTTACTTGTACCAGCCTGCACACACTTTAAGATCAGCAATGCCCAGCCCTAAGAAAAGTCAGGTTTGCAAGTATGAATCAAAGGGCCTTTCTTGCAGTGCCCCCCCCCCCCCCGATGTCTCTGGAATACATTACGAAGTGGTAGGGTGACCAGATAAAATCCAGGTCAGGGCTTATGTAACTTTAACAGTTGTAGAGAAAAGGGGATTTCAGCCAGTGTCATTTGTATGCAATTAGTTCCTGGTGAAATTCCCTGTTCATCACAACAGTTAAAGTTGCAGGGGCCCTGCCTTCTTTTGTATATGGTCACTCTAGTATAGTGCATGCACCTTTAACTGTTGTGATGAAGAGGGAATTTCACCAGGAACTAATTGCATGCAAATGACACTGGCTGAAATTCCCGTTTCTCTACAACTGTTAAAGTTACATGAGCCCTGACCTGGATTTTATCTGGTCACCCGACGAAGTGGGGTCTATCAGACCCCATCATTACAGGCTTTCAGGAAAGCACTGAAGACTCATATGTTCTCGTTGGCTTTTTCTGGGGTAATGTTAAATTTGACTGATGATGGCTCAGCTGAAACTGTTTCTTAGATCTTAGCATTTCTTGGATGGAAGAAACCAATATCCTATGGCTTTTGTTTTATGTTAAACACATTTATGTTAACAAATTAATTTTATTCTAGCAACTATCGCTGCCTTTTATTAATTATTTTGTGCTTATTGTCCCACATTTTATGTTGGATGCTACCTTGAGAATGCCTTGACACTTAAAGCTGGCCTAGAAATATTTTAAATAAATACATAAATGAATAAAAATGACACCAGGAAGTAACCTGACATTGAAAGTGCAATCCTGATTGCCATTTACCACAGGCCAAAAACACCTCTCACAGTAGGGTGACCAGATATAATCCAGGTTAGGGCTCATGTAACTTTAACAGTTGTAGAGAAAAGGGAATTTCAGCCAGTGTCATTTGTATGCAATTAGTTCCTGGTGATATTCCCTCTTGATCACAACAGTTAAAGGGAATGGGTAGGGAAACCAGAAAAGCTGATGAGTTAAAGGTGCATGCACTATACTAGAGTGACCATATACAAAAGAAGGCAGGGCCCCTGCAACTTTAACTGTTGTGATGAAGAGGGAATTTCACCAGGAACTAATTGCATACAAATGACACTGGGTGAAATTCCCTTTTCTCAACAACTGTTAAAGTTACATGAGCCTTGACCTGGATTTTATCTGGTCACCCTATCTCACAGGTTCTAGGCTCGTCAGCTTTTCTGGTTTCCCTACCCATTCCCATGACATGGTTGAGCTTATGAACCTCACTCCAACAGAATGATGGGACCCATTCACAACAGTAGCTCCAATGTGACTGGAGGAACATTCAAAGGAAATACTTGGGACAAAAGTGGTCAGGAGGGATACCTGAGCAGAAGGGCACAGGTAAGACCCATGACAATTCCAATAACACAGGGCCATCCCTACCAATAGGCAGGGTGAGGCAGTTACCCCAGGCAGCAGATGCTGAGAGGCAGCAGCAAGGTGTTCAAGAACAGAACTATATGCCTTCCTTGCAGCCTACTCTGCACCCAGTAAGTTAGTCTGCTGCCTTCAAGTTAGGGAACATTGTCACATCACTAGTATGGAAGATTCATCTGCCAGTCCAGCCAGCTTATGTACATAGAAAGGGAGGGGCACCATCTTGTCCTTCCCTCAGGCAGCAAAATGTATTGGGCTGGCCATGCAAGAACAGCATACATCAGCTTCAGTATTTGGAAAATGGTGTTTAAGCCTGAATGTTCATAAGTCCCATCATCGGATCTGGCATAGTTTAATTATGTAGACCACTTATGGGACTGACCTGCTAGAAAGGATCAATATAATGAGGGGTAGTATATAAATGCTGACAGAAGGGTGTGTGTGTGTATGTGGGGGGGGTCTAACGAGACATAGCTTTGGCTTTGTCAGAAGATTGTGATTTAACATTAAAGCAATAGTGCCAATGTGACAGGAAGGAAATTCTTCCCTGAGCTGGAGCCAGCCAGTAACCAGCTCAGCTTTAGTGGAAATGAGAACCTTGCATGGGTAACTTCAAGCTGGGACAACATATAGTGATTTTCTAATGGGAAGTAAATAAAGTGTCCATATCTGATCAAGTGATGGAAATAGCTAGTGCAGCAGTAATAGGAAAACATGTCTGTGATATTTTTGCCTGAATCTAATATTGCCTCTGACGCAAACAGAGTTTTGCAAATTCTAAATATTGGTCTTCAAATACCCAGTTTCTTTATTAATATTTTATTGGCGTAGGGGAATGTAAACTTGAAAAAAAACCTCTAAACTTATCACTTCTGATTTTAGCATCCTCCTATATTTTTCCCCACCCTGTCAATCCTCAAGTATGAACAGTGACACTAAGGAAGGAGTTTCTGTATTATTGATGGAATATCACACACTCAACATTAACAAACCTGGCTGACATCTTCATCAGCCACAGGAGGGATTGGCTTGTCCAACAGTACATTGGCATTTCTAAAGCAGAGCCAAAATGAAAACCTAAATCTTCCAAGTACAACTGCTCAGGCGCTCTGCCCAGTTTCAGATGCATCCAGGAAATCTAGAGTTCTGTTGTAATAAATACTAAGAAACAAGCTCTTCAGCAAGCAGGGTTTCTTGTTCGTGTAAAAATGCCAGTGGCTCATTTATTCTAAGGAAGCGACATGGCATGGTCATGGGTGTGCAGATTTCCAGACTTCAAATAGGATTTACATGAGGTATAGCAGTTATTTGGCTACATAATGCCTTTGTGGTTGGAACCCTCCATCTAGAACTAGTCATTGTCATTTGATTTCCAGCTGGGGGTAAAAAACAATCACTTTATTTGTCAGTGGAATAGATTTGGATGACTTGATCTAGTAACGTTTCAAAAGTGAGAAGGTGGCCTCTTTTGGTCTTTCACCATGCAAATAGGGGGGCTATTCCTTCCTATTTTCTCCTTCCCCCAGGTTTATCTTTCTTCTCCCCCTCCTTCTCACAGATAGGGAGTTCTTCCAAACGAGGCTTTTATACTGAGGTTGACCTGGCTCATTCACAGAATTTTGCAGGGGTTGAGATGACATTGTCTTCCACTCTTAAGTTTCCCATGGGTTCTCACCACTTCTTCCATCTTTTTTTTTTCTTGGGTGTGTGTGTGTGTGTGTGGGATAATTGGAATAGCTGCACAATGCCTTCTGAGTGGTAGTGCTAGGATCCCTCTGTCTGGAAGCACCCAGGATTCTTTCAGCTCTTGGGCAGGATCTACACTACTGCTTTAAAATAGTTTATAATAGTAGTGACAACTGCTGGGGCCCTGGACACACTCAGTATACAGTGTTCAAACTGTTTAAAAAGTGTCATATCTTTCTTGGTGTAGATCTGGCCTGGGAAGATCTGATTTCTCTCTGCAATTCTGCTAGTCTCTCTCTTCTCCCCCGCACCCTCCACACACACATTCTCCCCTCCTTTCTCAAGTAAACAAGGTGTGATACAGATGTGTTGTTTCCACAAAAGATGAGGGGAGAATGGGTGGCTTACTTGGTTGGTGTACCTCAGTCAGGCTATGCTGTCCTCACATCCCAGAGACCCATGCAGCATCGAAGAAAGCCAGGCAAGCCAGCAGATGGTTCCCATAGCTTTTGTCACCCCCGGGGAGCAAGGACTTTCCTTATGCGATGCTACTGGCATTCTAAGAGCCTTCACCCTTATGGAAGCCCCCGTGAAGTGTGAATAATTGATACCTCTGAATCACGATTTCAAATTGGTGGCTTCGCCATTGCAATCCTGATGGCTTTTTTTCATCCCCTCCACCCGAATGCCTTGATTCTCTCTCCCGCTCCCCAGCATCCAGTTCAGCCCACCCCATCCGGCAATTTATGGCAGATCTGACCGTGTATACATCCTCAGCATCATCAAACTCACTCGCGCACATGCGCCTGCTGCTCTGTGGAAGAAGACGGGTTTAAAAACAGGGAATGGGACAGGAGAGCGAAGTCCCGGTTTCTGGAGCAGGAAACGTCTCTGAACTCCAGTCACGTTTGATGGAGCTGGAAGCATGCGCACAAGCTGAGCACGGAGCTGTCCAAGTGCTGAAATTTATAGCCTGTGTGTAAGATCGCGGCTCCCTCTCTTCTCATTCCGGCACAGAGAGCGTAGCTTTTTCTTCTCCTTCTTTTCCCTCAAGCCCTACACCAATCATACTCTTTCGATATTTACAACTTGCTGATAAGGAAAAAGGTGGAAGGCAAACAGCCTCTTCCCCATTTTAACGATGCTTCAGAAAAATACCGATTTGTAAACCCAAGGGAAATAAAATCAGCTCCAGAAGACAGACCAGCGTGGCAGCGTTATTCCAATTTGCATGATGTCAAGGTAGAGAAGGATTTGGGTTTTCTTGCAAGGTGTGTGCGTGTGGGGGCATTCTGTATTTGGTTAGAAGCAGCCCAGAGAACTGCCAGTTCCAGATGCTTTGCATCTCTTGTGGTTGCTGCTTGGGATGAGCCTGGGTTTAACCTAACCATGATTCCAAGGACTGGCACTTTTGATTTTTTACCATCACCAATGCATACAAATGCAGGTCTTTTCATTCTGATTTTAAAGAAATTAAAATTATTGCTGGATTTGGGGATTTAGACAAGACATTGCACTTTCTAACACCCCTCCCCTTTTATTGACACTGGAATCGTTTCTGGGATATTTTTCCACATCCAACGCAGAAAACAGGAGGAATGAACCGACAGCTAGTGAACATTTTGACAGCCTTGTTTGCCTTTTTCTTAGAAACACACCACTTCAGGTAGGTAAAATCATTAATGTTCTGTAAGCTTCTCTGAAGAGTGCAGGCTTTTAGAACTATACAGGGACACTATCTCCATAAACCTGACTTATTTTGCTGAGTCTGTAAACATTTCATTTTAGATTTGAATAGAGTAAGGGCAGCTTTTACATTTGGAAAAAAAACCCGTTGCTTGGTAACACACTTTTAAAAAATCCACACAAGTTTGGGCAATAGTGAAGTTGTATAGTTACCATTTCCTTTAGAGTAAATGTTTATAGGCAATTAAACTGAAAATATTTTCACAGGTCAATAGAATTATCCTTTGAAATACATCAAATAGCCCCTTTTTTCCTGTGTGGGATTGTGAAATCAGTTGGTGTCTGAGGACATGCACTTGAGATCACTTACGGTGTATTAGTTACCCTTTAATACATTCTAACCACCTTGTTGTACTCACAGTCAGGGAGACTAAAGGCTGGGTTTCCCTACCCCTTAATGCATGGTAACCTGTGAAGTAGCAGTTCTGTTCTGTGCAAGTGTCTGTGCATGAGGGATTTAAGGTTTGCCACTATTATGGATTAATTAACATGTGGTAAAACCGATATGTATGTGGTGCAAGAGAGACAGATCTTTGCTTGGGAGAGAAATCTAAAAAGAACCCAGCATCCCATAGATTCTGATTATTTTGAGGAATATCTCTAGGTTGATTTAACATGCACAGATAATTGTGTTTCAACTAAATGCCCAGTAGAATGAAAGATAAGATGTGAAACTGACAAATCAGTGCTTTACCTGAGTTTTATTTTATCGATATTTCTTTGAGGGACATGTATATTATAGACCTCAAGAATATATAGAACAATCTTGAAATATTAAATGTAAGTTATAGCGGGTGTACTTGAGTGAAACTATTGGTGCTTTTGAAAGGTTATTCCAAACAACTATAGTGTAAATGATGTATTGTTATGTATTCTATCCATTCACTTGGGTGAATCAACCCCTCCCACTATATATATAAATGCTGCCATGACTATTTAGTAATATTTAACATGGAAACCAGGCATGTAATGTTACAAAAGTTGATGAGGTTGTAAGTAACATGTTGCTGTTTCATAGTGCAGACATCAAACATACTTATTGACTCTCAGTGTCAGATAACATATAATGGATGTGTGTGTGGTCCTATGTGCTGCATATTCACTATATGTATACAGTATTTATTTATGTTTGTTTCTGGAATCTCTCTTTGCATTTAATTAATGTGTATTACTTATTTAAAAAGCACAAGAGCACAAACTATTGTAAAGACTCTGAGAAGATTACTTCTCATCCCCATTGGATGGTTTATTAAAACAGACATCAAGTAAAGGACTCAGTTTCACACAATGGGATATATTAAATTTTCTGTGACAGTGTGGTTTATGAAAGAATTCATATCCTTGTGGATCAAATTTGTTCATTTCAAGTGCTTCTTTTTCTTTGTCTGTAGGGGAAAATGCCTAACATTTTTTACATTGAAAGCTATGAAAGCATGAGAGTACAATTAATACCTAATAGGATATAAATTGATATGGCTGTTGCAGGAAGGGGTCATTATCCATGCTTGATGAGAGCTGATAGAAAATTAAAATCCTCACATCTCTCTGTTTCCCAGAGGAAATAGACAGAATTAGTAAAGAATCAAGTCATTTAATTAATGCCTATTTTTTTTACCTTTTATATTTGTTCTGGACACTAACACAGCCAAGATTTCCAACTGTTGTGCAATGGGTTTTGCCAATCAGTCTTTCCAACTTGCTATGAACCCAGTATGTAAGGCAGATATGCATTCAATGTACAACATTTGACACCATTCCATGGGCTGCTGTTATAAAAACTCATTGGAAGTAATTCATTGAAACATGTATTGATTTTCTTTTTAAAAAGACCTCAATCTTTGACATTTTTCATTGATTCCTGAAAAGTTGTGATACACTTGATGTTTATATACTTGAGAATTATATAGGTATATCTAGAATGTATTTCTCCATATGATCAACATGTGGCTGATTTATTTTTACAAATTTACGTTAGATTTGTCCTGTAAAGATGATGTAAATAACATGAAATAATTATTACTAATCATAGCTAATAATTTGTTTAGGATGACTTTCTGTAAAGAACACGATTCCAGATCTGGAAAATCCCCTTCACCGGCACTGTCTCCTTCAGATTTCTTGGATAAACTGATGGGACGGACATCGGGTTATGATGCACGAATAAGGCCAAATTTTAAAGGTAAGATCTTCCTAAGTTTTGTATAAATTCATTGGGAATAAGTAAAATACAAATTTTGACAAGTGTACAATACATTAACATTCTGAGGTGCTTTATTCTTCATCAGCCTCTCCCAACCTGGTGCCCTCCAGATGTTTTGGATGATAACTCCTGTCATCCCTGGTGATTAGCCATGTTGACTGGAGCAGGTGGAAGTGGTAGTATGGAACATCTTGGGAGGGGGAAGTCTGCTCTAGATTTAGGCCATTACGTGGCCCTGTTCTCACGGGCATGTCCACCACTCAATAATTAAAAGGATGCCTTACATGTATGAAGGCTCCATCACAGATTGACACCACCAACAGAACTGTCATGATACTTTGCTTCTTTTCAATAACAGTATTTTGTTGAGTCAGTTCACACATGCCATTGTGAGTCATCAAGATCTGGTTCATACACATGCTTGATTTCATATAGCTTATCCCTGTGGATTTCATGACTGGTGTGTCAACTTGACTCTACTGAAATTAATTGTTTTTGAGTTGGTGTCAGGTGAAATGACAGTCCTGTCTGTGGTGTTAGATCTGTGATGTCCCATTCATCACCAGTTGCTGCAATCTCAAGTAGTGATTGTGTGTGTGTGTGAATCAGTTCCAAGTGTTCAGTAATCAAGGGATGCACATGCAGCTGTAAACTAGTCCTTAGTTACATCAAAAAAAAATTTACTATGATTTTAGAGCTGTGGAACTTGGCTGGTTTGAACAGATGGATAATGGCACAAATCTAAAGGAGTATAGTTGAGTAACACCCCCATATGAAAATACAGTACTTTGTTTATGCTCAACTGATGCTCAAAACATAGTCATGCTAAGAGAGATTTTATAAAATCAAACAGAGTTTTCCTGCTTTTGTAACTCATGACTCCATATTAATTTCTAACCAGACGTAGATCTAAAGAAAACATATGCGGATATACTAGTTCTTGATGTTTAACCACAACTTGTGATATTTAAATTGCTTATTTCAGATTGGTCTGCTGAAGTATCTCAGACCCTATTTAGTCCGCTCTGGTGCTGATTAAAAGCATAGAAGGTGAATTCCGAGCCAGTGCTAATGACATATCCATAAAACACTTGGAGGGACAATGCCCTCCACTTGATACAGAGAAGTGTTTTCTTGTCAAATCCTAAATTATATCTTTTCTATACTTGGGCATTCTAGCTATCATGTATTGAAAATTAATCCATTTCAGCATCTGGTGCACAGTACAGGATTCAAAATCTGAGATTTCCAGAGCAGTGTGTAGACATCAGCATCTGACTGACAAAGGGTGTTTCCCCTTTTTCTTTATGCCCATAACAGCAGCTCAAGGACTCAGACCACATAGCAGACGGGAGGTGGTACATTTGATCATATGAGCTACAGGAGACTGAACTTGCAAATATATCAAACTATCAACTTCTATTAGGAACTGTGAGCTGAAAGTGTTGCTATCCTTTGAAAAGTGGTTATAAAATATATCTTTCTGCTTCTCAAGTCTGCTCCCTAGGTGAACTCTGACACTGAATTCAGTGTCTTCTGTTTCCTTAGCCTTGTAGTTGCTCCCTTTTAAGCCTCTGCATGAATCTGTTGAGAAGTTACAAAATAACTTTTCATTTCTATACCAACCTACTGCCTCTCTGACTGAGCTACCAGAGGGTTTCTCGGATGTGATGTTGAGGACTACAAGGCTGATAAGAGATGTTAGGCGGATAGGTACTAGGACACAGTCTTTTTGGTGGTGGCCCCTCTAGACTTCACTAGCCTAGGAAATAAGTGTTCTCTTTGTCAATTTTTAAAGAAAAATCACAAAAACATTTTTATTTTGATCTACCTTGTATTAATTGTTGTGATAAATTAATTGCTACTGCTCAGTTAAGAGGATGTAAAGATATTTTAATGGGTGATTATTTATTTATTTAAGAGATTCATAAGCCTCTTTTTGATTTTGTATACTATTATAGTTTTATTAAGTATTGTACACTGCTTTGGGATGGTGGTTATGTCCTGAAAGACAGTGTATAAATCATTTACAGAGGAACCATTGGTGGGTGAAGGCCCTTTTTACCTTTTCACCACTGTAGACTTATATATTATTGCCTTCCATTGGTGCCAAAGGAATGAAAATTAACTACACCAGCTCCAGGGCTGGTGTAATTTCTGGGCTGTTTCAGGGGCAGATTGGGTAGGCTGACCATTTGAAAAGGAGGACAGGGCTCATGTAACTTTAACAGTTGTAGAGGAAAGGGAATTTTAGCCAGTGTCATTTGTATGCAATTAGTTCCTGGTGAAATTCCCTCTTCATCACAACAATTAAAGTTGCAGGGACCCTGCCTTCTTTTGTATATGGTCACTCTAGTATAGTGCCTGCAACTTTAACTATTGTGATGAAGAGGGAATTTCACCAGGAACTAATTGCATACAAATGATGCCGACTGAAATTCCCTTTTCTCTTCAACTGTTAAAGTTACATGAGCCCTGTCCTCATTTTCATATGGTCAGCCTAAGATTGGGGGAATGGGAGAGCTTTGCATCCTGGATATTCAAGGTCTCCCTTGATTTGCCCCTGATATGCCCACTTTTTCCTCTTTAAGCCAATATCTTCAGTTGCATTGAGTTCTGCTGGTGTCAGAGTATTCAAGCTCTTGAGTGACCTATAACTTTTCACAGAACAAAATGTGTCTCTTTGTAACGCCAAAGCTTGTATGCTCCTGTATCAATGGAACTTGATCGAATAAAAGTTATTGCCTTATTTCTGTTTTTATTAACTGCAGCAGCTGCCCACATTTAATGCCTGGAAGGCAAGTAATTGTAGAAGTGGCATTTAGAGAGTCTGGTATCATGGCCATGATACAGAGTATATCTGAGACTTTCAGCTTTTGGAGCTTTTTAAAGCTTTCATGTGCCAAGAACTTTAAATGCAATCTACACACAGACTAACAGGTGTACATTAGCATTTAAAACATTTAATTACCGGTTAATGAGGGAATGTTACATTACAATAAAACTGCATATTTGAATTTTAAAAAATATTCTCAAGCATTTTAAGTGTGAATAGTGGTATTTTTTTTTAAGGATTTGGTTGCAGGCAGATCAACAACAATGAAAAAAGTAGAATTGCCTTTGCCTAATGTTAAAACACATCTTACTGACTTTATATAACTAACAATTAAATGGCTCCCTCACTTCTCTAGAGTAAATGCACACATAAGTGGCTCCTCTGTTTGGGAAACTTTACTTCTTGTAGACAGAAAGAACAGTTGTGTTTCGAAGGATTTTATCTACAACCGTAAAGACCAAGAACTTCCTCTTTTAGATATCTCTAACAAATTTCCAACAATTATCTCCATCATCCACTCTAGTACTTTGATTTGCCTATGGTGACCATGCAATATATTTGTATGTCTTTTCCCTCTGTCTTTAATCCAGCCACTCCAGCCCAATCTGATTATAAAAGAAGAGGGCAAGATGCTCTAGAAACAGGCTCCATGGTTCCTATCATAGAAGCCTCATTCCTAGAGTATCCCTAGAGCATCCAAGGAACTATGCAAGAATCTTCAAGAACTGCTCCCCTAGGATGCTCTTGAAAAACACCTTCTATGGCAGGAGCCACAGAGCCTGTTCCTAGAGCATTTTTCTTTTTCCTCCCCCTTTTCAGCAGTGGCAGAGGCTGGGCAGCTGGGGACCATGAGACAGGGCTTCAGGGGCTGCTTGCAGCCTATGGACTTTACTTTTTTCCACCCCTTCTGTAGCTGGTGTTGTCATGGCATGACTGTCTTGCCACTCGCTGATGTGACAGGGAGCCTATATACAAACGCAGGATAAAACACTTTGAAACGTTTTGAAAACTGTATATGGAGTGTGTCCTGGGCCCCAACAGTTCTCAAAAGTGTCAGCCTATCTACACTATTGCTTTAAAATGGTTTTAAAAGGTTTAAAATGGTTAATAACAGATTTGAGAACTGTTGGGGCCCAGGACACACTCCATATACAGTTTTCAAAATGTTTTCAAAGTGTTTTATCCTGCGTGTAGAAATAGGCTCAGGCCTCAGTAGATTTTATGGCACTGATGTAGCAGTTTCTGGTGTTTTATGGAGCTCATTACACCAGCACTGCAGTATACTGCTTGATGCCTCTTCAATGGGGTTAGTGGCCATTCTGGAATTCATCTTGGAGTACTCAGTAGCTGTCTGAGAATACACCAAATTTAGGAAATGAACATTAGATTTACAGTGGAATCCAGAATCACATATGTTTCCACTGAAATAGCTCAAGGGCAGAAACTTAGCAGTTTTCCCCATTTTTACTGAAAGCAAAGGATTCCACTCTGACTAATGCTTTGTGTGTGTGTGTGTGTATGTGTCAATATTAAAGTCCCACTTCCTGTAGGGTGACCATATTTGGGAAACCAAAAAAGAGGACACCCATTGGTGGGCAGGAAAGAGCACTTTCCGGGGCTTCTGGGAAATGAATCATTCCCCTTGCCACACTAATGGCCGCCATTAGCATGGTGAGGGAGAATGATATGCTTTCCAGAGGCCCCACAAGTGCACTTTCCCCCGCTCCACTCCAATTCCTGCCCACCCCTGCTCCAATTGGGGCCTTTTCTATAATGTCTGGGAATTACATGCTTTCCCCTTTAAGGCTCCAACTGGAGAAGTGGGGGGAATGATGCACCTCCAGAAAGCATGTCATTCTTTCCTGCTATGCTAATGGAAGCCATGTAGTTCCCGGACATTATAGGAAATTACAGAAATTACCCCCTGACACCCAGATAGAACAAAACCCCAGACAAATCTGGGGAAATCCTGACAGTTGGTCACCCAAATCACAGGCAGGGATAATGGATAAGAAGAAGAACAGCAGCAGAAGGAACAGAATTTCATTGGGTGTTTCCTACAGGGTGACCATATGAGAAGGAGGACAGGACTCCTGTATCATTAACAGTTGTATAGGAAAGGGAATTTCAGTAGGTGTCATTTGTATGCATGCAGTACCTGGTGAAATTCCCTCTTCATCACCACAGTGAAAACTGCAGGAGCTATACTAGAGTGACCAGTTACAAAAGAGGGCAGGGCTCCTGCAGTTTTAACTGTGGTGATGAAGAGGGAATTTCACTAGGTGCTGCATGCATACAAATGACACCTGCTGAAAATCCCTTTTCTACGCAACTGTTAAAGGCACAGGAGCCTTGTCCTCCTTTCCATATGGTCACCCTACTTTCCTACATACAGCTATGTACTAGAGCTACAACAAATAGTAACAAAAATTTGAAATTCACCAACTGTTTCACATTTTGAATGAAAAAAAAATATACTCACATTTTGAATGTGTGATTTTACTCTCAACAATCAAATTTGAATTATTTTCACTTGCTGATATCTTTCAATTGTTTGGCAATCTTCAAACACACATTCTTATAAGCTGTCAGCTGTGAGATATTAATGATTATTAAAAGATCATCTATCAAATACTGTCAGTTTTTTTAAGGACATTACTACAATGTGCAGCTAATGGGGGAATGGCCACATTCAGTTAAATGGGTGATGAGGTGATGAAGCTTAATCCCCTGAACACATCCCAGAATTCTTTGCAATCCACAGGGGTTTCATGGCACCCACACTGGAATTCCTTGGCAGACATGTCTACCTGAAGGTCGAAGGTTTCAAAACTACTGTGAGATACCATTGCATAGCAGCTAAACACACTGCCAAATACTTAGAACCATTACACATCAACTATCAATACTGCAAAATGTCAACTACTAAAAACAAATATCACAAAGTGCCAAATGCGGACATTTAATATTGTTTTATAATGTTTAGCAAGCATTAAAAGACTATCTTGAGCGGGGTGGGGCACAAGTGACCCTCCAGATGCTGTTACACTCCAACTCCCATCTTTCCCAGCCAACATGCCCAGTGGTCAGGGATGATGGAATCTGGAGTTCCTTACTCCTGATCTGAAGAATATTCAACAACCACCACCACAAAGGAACATTTTTGGGAGCATTCATTATATCCTTGCCACATTCTATAAAGCAGGGAAGGGTGGTTTTTTTTAACATTAAAAACAACCTCTCACAATGCAACAGCGTCTTACCACAGAAAAAGTCCCTTCTAGCATGGCAATCTCTTCCATTTCCTTAATTTTTAGCAACATTACTAATATCACTCTTAATTTTAATTTACGACACAGAACTAACCTATACTTGTGTATGACCCACAATCTACAAATGGGAGGAATATCTCATCTTCAATTGTGGACATCAGGAAAAGGCATAGAAAAAAATTGACTTTCAAGGAGTCCTGGAGTCCAAACAACAGCACACTACTTTAATGAGACATCAGACCAACATTAGACAATGCTCCTATAAAGCTTTACCGTTCCATTTTAAATCTAATGAGGGCCTCTGCTCAGCAAGTGCTCTAGGGTGAAAATTCCAGGTTTTATCTACAAAGCTCACCAGGAGTGCATAATAAATAAAGCTATATAAAGATAGATCATGCCACTCAAATGATAGAAACAGAAATTCTGAGTACGGATTTCCACATTTACCTTAGCTTACCTCATTTTTCTTAGTAGAAACATCATAATGGTGTACCTGTTTGACAGGGCTAGATTCAAGTCCGATGGATTTCCATTTAAGATTAAGAGATAAGTGCGACCTGCAACAAAATGTTACAGCTTATCCTCAGCTCCTTTCTGGAATGTTCCTCTTCAGGGTTCCTGCCAGCCAGCAAGGCCTTCCTTCAGAATATTATATAAGGTGAAAGGAGCTCAGACAGGCTGTTCCACCCAGCAGCCCAATTTTCCATTTTTGTTTTCCAAATGACAGAACTGACCATGCTCTATGGCTACTGAGCATGGTAAGTACTCAGTGGGTTGGGATTGTTTTGATTTTGCCCCCTCTTTTTAAACAACATTTTTTGTACTTCTGTAAACCATGGAGTTCCTCAAGCATGCGGATACTTCCCTCTTGTTTCACAGGTGCTGTGTCTTTGTTACAATCCTGTTGGCACTCACTACCTGGGTTCACTATTAGAGAGAGGGATGAAGTGGCATAGATGTGACCTTGCATGGGATTCATGCCTGTTCATATTTGCACAAGGCTAATGCTTGCTTTATACTGAGCTAGACCATTGGCTCATCCAGGTTGATGCAACCTACTATTCTGTATGGCTGGAAAGCCTATGTCTTTCCCACCTCTGGTACCTGAAATCTTTTCACTAGGGATAACAAAGAGTGAAGACAGCATGGATGTGCACAGCCAGAAATTTCGGAATTGGAATCGGATCGGAATTTCCGATATTAAAAATATCATATCCAATCATATCGGGGGGGGGGGGGAGTACCCGGATTTGATTGGATCCAATATCCAATAAATATTGGAAGTTCTGATCTGCTTAGGGACTGCCATTTCAGGTGTTTTCCCCATAGGCTTGCATTGGGAGAAAGAAAGCTTTCCCCCAATGCAAGTCTATGGGGAAAAACACTGGGTCGGCACTCCCTCCATCCACCTGACAGTGATTTAATGGAGATTAGCTTTAAGATGCCTGTGGCTGCTAGATTCTATAGGCTGATATCTCCTGTGGAAAGTAATGCAACGATCTGGAGTAACTGTGCAGCAAGATCCAAAGCAAAATCCAAAAGTTAGGTCTTGTGCAGTAAGATCCAAAGTAATTGTGCAGTAAGATACAATTGTGAAGCAAACATCCAAAACAATTGCACAGCAAATATTTCCTAGTATGTACATAGGAAAGGGGGGAACAAGTGTTTAATCCTCTCTTTTAACATGGGGAATTTCCTTTGTCTACAAAGGAAAACAGTAATGGACAAGAGAGGACAGGACAGGAGTACAAGATTAATGCAGGAGGGCAAATCCTGAGTGGATGTAAATTTAGCAAATTGCCAGTTCATTTCTACACAATTTGGTTGATATGCATCTATTAAGAATAGAGAAAATGGCTTATATAAAATGTAACTATAATGCATTTGGGATGCTGTTCAGGTACATCTATTGCTAGCTATTGTTGGGCCTCTTGCCGGTGTGTTATTATTTACTGGGTCTTTGCAATAGTGCTGATGAGGCTTCAGTTTGTACACACAGATACAACAATAAAAAGACAGTTTGTGCTCTTCAGTAGGGATGTGAGGAAATTTCGTTTATGTTTGCAACTCATCCAAAAATGTCATGTTTGCAATCCTGAATGCAAGTGTGAGCAGTCGATTTTCTTTTCTTTGAGAAATGTTCACAGATTTATGAGAATTGCAATCACATTTGAAAAGTGTGCATTTTTACACTTTAGTCAATGGGAGGATTGCACACTTTTTTTTTTAAAAGCACAGCAATGCCATTTTACTGTTTGAATGAGCCAAAAAAAAGATCAAAAACCAAAACAGGAGCAAGGTTAAATGAGTTTGAAACTTGTTTTTGGAGAATTTTGGTGAGCTTAAACATGGCTGATTCTCCTATCCCTACTCTTCAGTACTACTTGCGTTTCAATAATTTTCTCCCCATCAATACGTTGGGGAAGTGCCAAAGTTCAGTGGTAGGGTACCTGTTTTGAATACAGAAGCTCCCAGCTTCAATCCCAATCTTCACGTGGAGTGTGGAAAGAAGCCTGTCTGAAACTCTGGAGGGCCACTGCCAGTCAGCATCAACAACACTGAACTAAATGGACCAATAATCTAACTCAGTATAAGGCAGTTTCCCATATTCCTGTATTTTATATGCTGCTGCTGCACATGATGAATTTCTGCCTCCCCTGCAGCTCTTTAAGGCCCAGAGCCTTAGTCCAGAATTAAGATGCTAAGAGGAATTAAAGTGGTGCAATTAGTAGGAGAAGCAGCAATTACTACAGTTGTGTGCTCATTCATCAGCAACTAGATCAACCAGTGAGTAGGGAATGTGGGCAGGGGTCCATTGTGTTATTGTATTCATAGCTGGGTGATGCCAAAAAAACCTGATAAACGCATAGACAGGTAGCCTACAGCAAAGCTCATGGTACAATATGTGTGTTTCTCAATGTTGCCTCTTACTGAGGTCAACCATGAATAGCTTAGATAAGGTTATACAGATTTTATTAGGGATGTGCACGCCCAAAAATATTGTATTGTATCATTATCAGAATTTCAGACCAAAAAAATTATCATCTCCGATGATATTGTAGATGAACCGTATCGTATCGTATTTCCTATAATTATCGGAAATCCGATATTATATCGTTTCTCCATTTTGCCCTAGAGAGTTGATTTTTGAGTCAGAGAAAGGCCTAAAACTTCTTAATTTTCCAAGTTACAGGTTTGAAACTTGGTCACAGTGCAGAATGAGTGTTGCTAATCTTGTGTGCCAAATTTTAGAACAATCGATACAAGCATTACTCGGAAGTAAGCTTTCAAAAACACTGTTTCAGGTGGCTGAAATGTGGTTCTTTTTCAAGAGACGTTGTCTAGTACTCATGGGCATCTCACAGATGACCTTGAGGGGACTCATCTGTGCCCAATTTCAGATGCACAGCTGCAGGCATTACTCTGAAGTAAGCTCTCAACAACATGCACTGTTTCCTGTAATGCACTCCATGCTGCTGCTGCTGCTGAGACTTATAGGTATATTTTTATGAATACAATGAACTTTCAAAACCTGTGGATAAACCTAGGCAGTGCCTTCCATATGCAGTCATAAAAGTAAAATGTGTTAAGCAGAAGATGGTGAACTGCTGCTGCCTTGTCTCATTGATTAGGCCACACATGTTTACAAATTAAAAGGATTGGGGGGTAGGGGAATAGCACAGGTGTTACAGTTATTTTAGCCAGCCTTAGCAGGCAGGGCCTCATTGGGCCAGGAGATACCCCAGGTAGCGAGGAAACCTGGAGGATCCTATCAAAACAATCCTCACGCACCGCCTTGACCTCGTCGTGCTTGAAACTTAAAATGACCCAGTCTGCCCACCATCCCCGTGCAGGCAGGTAGGCAGTTCTTCATGCCACAGCTGCACACATTGGCTGGAGCAGTGGCAAATAAAACTCATGTTCAGGGTAGGCACTTTGCCAAATTAATATAAGTCACGTTCAGGGTAGAGGTAGGCAAGTATGGGGGTTTTATGCGAGGATATCCTTAGCCCTCCTCCAACATTGTGATTGGAGCCTGCTGGAATCCTTGCTGCATGATTGGTCACTGTCTCATCAAGCACACCCCACCTTCTAGCTCCGTCAAAATGATAAAATACGATAAATATCGTAGGATTTTTTATCGTCTCCGATAATTATCGTAGGCTTCCCTATCATATCGTTATCGATGATCGTATGCACGATAAAGAGCGTATCGTATCGTTATCGTACATTTTAACGATACGATACACATCCCTAGCTTTTATACTCTTGGATGTATTTGTGAGCCATATTTGGCCTATGGGCTGTGAGCTGCTTCCCAGTGTACTATGCATAGATATGCCATGTATAGAAGAAGGACCATAGCTCAGAAAAGCATGTGGTCTGTGCTCAGAAGGTCCCAGGTTCAATTCCATACTTCTCCAGCAAAACAGTATTAAGTGATGGGGAAGACCTCTAACAAAGAACCACTAGAATAGACAATCTACTCCAGATGAATAAATGGTCTGTCAGGCCTAGTATAAGGCAGTTGCCTATGTTCTATGTTCATGCCTTAATCAAGGTCCTTATGATGCTGCTAAGCTCAAATGGTTTGAATGCTTGAGAAATGTCTAAGTGAATAATCCTATGCATTTTTAGACAGAAAAAAGACCTATAACTCCCAGCATGCCCCAGCGAGCTCTGTTGGCTGGGCATGCTGGGAGTTGTAGGCTTTTTTTCTATCTAAACATGCACAACATTGTGCCTTTAATGTCCTTTCTTGTAGTGGCTATGTCTTCACACCTCTTGATCACGTAGTCATGGATGATGACCTGTAATGGACTATGACACTACTCTGTTTTTATTGTTGGTTTTGCTGTTATAAAAACATAAGAAGAGCCATGCTGGATCAGACCAACGGTCCCTCTAGCCCAGCATTCTGCTCACACAGTGCCCCATCAGCTGCTGACCAGGAACTCACAAGTAGGACATGAGTGCAACCCTCCCACCCATGTTTCCCAGCAACTGGTGTACATAGGCTAATCATCTCTGCTACTTGAGGTACCACATAGCTATCAGGGTTAGAAACCATTGATAGCCTTCTTCTACAGGAATTTATCTAATCCCCTTTAAAACCGTTCAAATTGGTGGCCATCTTGTGGTAGAGAATTCCATAGTTTAACTGTGTGCTATATGAAGGAGAACTTATTTTATCTGTTCTGAATCTTCCACCAATCAGCTTCATGGGATGACACTGGGTTCTAATCTTTTTGAGAGAGGGAGAAAAATGTCTCCCTATCCACATTCTCCATGCATAATTTTGTACAATTTTGTTACATTTTTAATTGTGGATTGTCTTATATTGTTTTACATTGTATTATACATACATTTTTGTGTGGACTCCCTAGAGATTTTATTGTTATATTAAGTTGTATAGAAGTATCTAAATAAATAAATAAATAAATAGCAGAACTTGGCAAAGCTGTAATTTTGCCATTTTCGTATGCATGGCTTATATCTTAAGAGTGCCTTTTTTCTTTTTGCCATCTTATATTCAGTTTGTATCTCATTCAGGATGGTATCAGCAACAAAGACAGACACTGGGATAGGTGATAAAATGAATGTAATCTCTTCTCCTTCTTACTTTGTCTCTCTGCTATGAAAAAGGAGATGCTGTAGGCACCAGAGAGAGTATTTAACACCCCACCCACCCACCATAATCCCTCTTACTCCCTCCCCCAAGTTTTAGTTAGCAGTGGAGGATTTTGGAGCACTTGTCTAACCCCATAACATATCACCCATGGACAGTGTAGCAGGATTAGGAGAATCTGCCCTTCCTTCGGGGAAGCCTTTTTCTTCTCCATTTGCACGAAGTGGAATAAAGGACTGCATTTTGAGTTCTATTTTGAACACCTTGAATCAGCCCCGAGGTGTCTGAGCAGCAGTTTTACTTGGCAGATACAAGAGTCAACCATTTGTCAATGGTACTGATGACAGGGATGTTTAATCTATTAAGACTGATGTCTGTAAGTCCACTGTAGATACCTAATGCTCATTTCAACCAGGGTCTTCCATTGCTATGTTCAATATTATGTATGTCGCCTTGGGTCCCATGGAGGAAAAAAGGCAAGATATAAATGCCATAAATCATCATCATCATCATCATCATCATCATCATCATCTGCCCATTGAACTAAATGGAGTATCACAGAATGGAGAGGTAGCTGGAAACTGATACATTAAGGATAAACTAAGCTAGGTCATTTTCTGACATTCCTCTGACATACTAGTTTTCTATGGGTGTCTGAGGGTTTGGATGTGGACATGTATTCAAGCATGCAGCCCTCTACCTACCTGCAGTCTAAAGTGGTTCGGTCCTGGGAGAATTGTACAACCGGAGTTTTCAGAATGCATAAACCAGCCCTCTTGTTGCAATTATGCAGGAGTACATTCCTGTGTAAACAGAACTACTCTCTTTCCTCTCTTCAGCCATTGACACCCTGCCCCCAGCCCTCAGGCCTTTTGGTTAAATGAGGCTGTACTATATATAGTGTCTTCCCTGCCAGACAACATAGTGACAGGGCTACTATTTCATGTGCCAGTATGACAATGTACCCCAAGTTGCTCCTTCTGATGCAGAAGGACATGTGAAACGTCCTCGTATCACAGTGGCAGCAAGCTGCAATTTAGCCACATAAAGAGTGCAGATATGAAAAAAAATCATTTCTGATTATACTTCATCTCTTGGTGTAATGTCATTTTCATGCTGAGTCAATGGGTTTAAAGCTGGATAATAAACACACTGGACTAGGTCATTTATTTATAATTTACCCTGACAACAGTTACAGATAATGGCTTTTGTACTTCATCTTTCTGGCACTGGGCATCAGAATTTTTTTTTTTACATGTTCAAGCCTATTACTTAGTAATTTGGCAACTGCACAGAGAAAAAATTGATTACATAAAATACTCTGTGAGAGGAAGAGAAAAGAAATAGCAAGTAAACAACAGAATGGAAGGCAAAATGGTTGTTGCATGGAAACAGCATCTTAATGTGCTAAGAGAGATGGTATGAAAAGTGCTTAGTTGGGAAACTAAGATACCCATTACATTCGTTTTCTAAAAATACCAATATTTATATTGAACATGTAATATGGAAGTGGAGAGTTGGAGTTCTGATTAAGACATCCACTGGGTTGGTGCACCAGTTCTAGGGATGGGTGGATTGATCTGTCTGTTTCATTTTCTCCTGTGTTTGAATTTTTTAAATCTCCATTTTTTTCAACAGTATAAATCTCAACCTTTTGTCTCAGTTTGGTTCTTTGATATGAATTCTCTCCCTCTGAGTTTGTGAGAATTTTGGCTGTCATAGAGACATCTTGTTTTATTGTTGTGGTTGTAATGTCCTTTGTGCTATAGACAAATAAAATGTATTTCTCTCTTTAAATCTCAAGTTTTTTCCATACTGAATATGAAGAAATTTGTGAATTTTGGTAAATTCATATAAAAAATGAACTGAAAGAGAATTCTCATCCATCTTCCCTAGCCAAATTATTCCAGCTATTCCTAGCCTGGAGAGGATTGTATTGTAGCTGCCTGCCATATCGTTGTTAAAGATAAGGACCCTGTCAGAAATAAGAAGCAACAACCCTAATTTAGCAGTAACATGGTTGAGTATACAGGGATTCAAGCCCAGATTTTTGAAAGCTAAGCAACCAAACATCTGGACCTGGATGGACAAAACTCTCAGTTTCTCCCACATTCCTTAACAAACAAATAAAAACCACCAGTTTGTTCCGTTCCAAATATGAAGAAATGTACAACTTCTGGTAAATTCTTATAAAAAATGGATTGAAATAATTTTTAGCCATTCCTAACCAATTCACATGATCCATCCCTAGAATAAAAATGGATTGAAATATACCAATTCCTAACCAATTCACATGATTCATGAGCAGCATGCCTCACACTCTCCTGTAGGTACATGTAAGCAAATAGATTGATTTGAGCAATTCTTCACCCACCCCTTTGAAATGGGAAAGACTCATGTCAATAGACCATCACCCTCATAGACCATTATGCATAGAACATCATATATTGGCAGATGGGAAGAGTATGCACTGGCATCCATGGAAACATCCAGTGTTCCCATCCCCTGTTGTTCTGATGCCATGCTGCCTCAGTACCATGTGGAAGATTTGATCACATGGGAAGGGTCACTCTAATGATGTTGTTCCTTCCCATACCAGCATTCTTACCCCTAATCTGTCCATTAATCTGATGTGAGATGTAACAACACGATCACCGTGATGAGATTCAACCTTTCATATTTTACCAAGGTAGTCTAGTCACAGGAAAAAGTTTGGGAGAAGAAGAACAGGCCTAATACCCAGGTGGAAAGTGAGTGTGCTTTGTCATTCTGCTTGCCACCCACCTGTCTACCTGTATTTTTTCTTGGGCGACACTGGGTGCCTAGAGAGTTGGCATCCTAGAGAGGACCAGGCTTAATTGAGCAGTTTCTAGTAGACTCCTACCAGTTTCCATCAGGATGTATCAGCTTCCTGGTGCTGGGCTTAAAAAAAATGCTGCCTTGCATGGCAGGGTCACCACCAAAGGGATGACACCAAAATGGGGTTCCCCTTTATGATCCTGGACAATGTTATTCTGTTTGGCTCATTGCTATTTTAATTGTGTGTGGTCATGGGTAGAGGGAGATATAGTAGTGAGTTTTGGATAAGCCAGGAGAAGGGAAGGATAATTTGACATCTTGAGACTGTTCCTTCCAACCATTCCTTCAATCAAAAGGTTCCTGGTTATTTTATATCAGCCTGTCTTCCAGATTGCTGATGTAGAATGCCGGGTCAGTCCAAAATAAAGTAATGTCATGCACAACTTAATCATGGATAAGAGGGCCAGCCTGGTTTGTATCACTGAGACATGGTGGGGAACTGAGAGGAGTTAGTCTCTCCCAGCTATGCCCACCTGGATGTTTAGTGTAGCATCAGCATAGGCTGAAAGGTCAGGAAGGCCACATCTATTGTAGTGCTGCCTCTCTCTCCAGCTTCTGGTCAAGGGGAGTACCAATTTAGAGTGTTTGTACCTTGTGCTGGGCACTTGGGGCATGTTGGAAGTGCTGATGGTATATTGGCCACCTCGCTACCCAGCAGGCTCCCTGCCTGAGCTAATTGAAGTGGTGCTGAGGTTTCTCAAGATGACTGGGCTGAGAAATGTCAACATCCATGCCAGGACTGCCTTGTCTTGGGTGACTCAGCGCTGTCATGACAGCCATGTGGCTGTGCCAAAATGTCATTTGTCCAACACATGGATCAGGACTCAGTCTAGATTTGAATAGTTATCTGAAGTGGAGGGCTTTGACACCTATTCCCTTCTCATGGTTGGACCACTTCCTGTTGAGGTTTAGGCTGTAAGTGGCTTTACCCCTCTGCATGGACAGGGAACCTATTGAAATGGGGTGAATGGCTTATGATGGATTTTCTGGCTGGTATGATTGGCACTGTTGCTGAACCCTTGTTGCCCTTTGGAATGGAGAGATAACTTAGAGGGTTGACATAATTTCACCATCTTCCATTGAGCAGAGCCCATGTGATGACTTGGTATACAACTGAGCTGAGGGCAATGAAGCAAGTGGAAAGATGGCCAAAACACAAAAACTCAGGTTGCATCTAATCAGACATGAGTGACAGACCATTATTTGTTGTACTCTGTGGTGCGATGGAGGTGAATTCCCCCTTCCCCCACACCACTGTATCCTCTCAGTGTTGTCAGTAGAAGTGTACTAGGTGGCATGGAGCTTTTACAATCTGGCCTAGACAGATTTTAATTGCACACTTCAAAGGCAAACTCATCCATATCCATCATGACTTGGACTTGACAATTGATGCAATGCCATTGGTTGCAGAACAGGCGTAGCCCAGAGGACAAAACCTAGGTAGGTTTTGTTGATCTGGAAAAGCACTGACTTTTATAAAACTGTTCTGTTGCAGATGTTTTGTTTTTATCTTGTACAACTTCAGAAAACTGTCTGGTGGTTAAAATGCGTACATTACATTCCGCACCTGAAACTAGAATTCAAATTTAGGTTGTCGCTGAAGTCATGGCAGGAGGTATCAAAAAGGGTAGGTCTCAAATATATACATCACAGTATCATGCAGTGATGTTTGTTAGTATGAAGAGAATGTCAGGCTGACACAATAAGAGCAGACTGGCTAGAAAGCAGGAGGAATAGTAAAAGAGTGCAAGAGAAAAAGAACATAAAGTGATCTATTTTATTTAAGAATGTCAAAACTATCCAGTGTCATAAAATCTTACATACACTTGAGAACAAAATTTGATTCAATAATCTGTATAGCCAAATCTGTTTTGTCTCTCTTGTGCTCTGGAGACCACCCAGTAACAAAACTGACTAATTTATTTATTTTATTTATTTATTGCATTTTTATACCGCCCCATAGCCAAAGCTCTCTGGGCGGTTCACAAAAATTAAACCATGAAATCATTTTAAAAATATAAAACAAGCCACAATCTAAAAACACAAAATAACATACAATATAAAAACACAACCAGAATAAAACCAAGCAGCAGGAATTAATACAGATTAAAATACAAATTTAAAACAGCAAGGATTAAAATTGAGTTAATTTAACTGTTAAAATACTGGGAGAATAAAAAGGTCTTCACCTGGCGACGAAAGGAGTACAAAGTAGGCGCCAGGCGAACCTCTCTGGGGAGCTCATTCCACAGCCGGGGTGCCACAGCAGAGAAAGCCCTCCTCCTAGTGGCCACCTGCCTCACTTCCTTTGGCAGGGGCTCACGGAGAAGGACCCCTGTAGACTAAATAAAAGTACAGAAAATTGAGCAATACCCAACATGGATACATTTCCTACCTTTGTGTATCCATCAAGTTTTCCTTGGGCTGGATTGTGCCCCAAATCCATAGCACTTTTAAAAACATTATTTATTATATTTCTATACGACTCAACAGCTGAAGCTCTCTAGGCAGTTGACAGCCATTAAAGCCATAAAATACAACATGATAAAATACAATATAAATGTTCAATGGTTTAAAACTACAGTATAAAATAAAAATGAAAATAGCTGGTATGCAAAAGTTTTTAAATACAATTAACAAATTTAAATTCATGGAAAACTGAAATACTAAAATGCCTGGGAAAATGAGGAACAGAGCACAGTGAAAGTACCTATGTCCATATCAAAATCTAGCCAAAGTTTTAAGTCCTATTTATTTCAGTGGGAGATATAGAAGCATGTGCTTGGCCCTCCTTTCAAATTCATGGGATCTACCTTTGGGTACCTAACTTTAACTAGGCTTTGCAGGAGCATTTATGCAGAACATCTGTTCTGGAAGATTGCCTTGTGTCCACTTCTGACAGTGGTGGTGCAGTGACAGTAGTAGGTAGATGATCCATCCTCAGGGGAGGCCCTTCTATTCGTCCCACCACCATCACAGGCACGCCTGGGGGGGAACGAGGGAGAGGGCCTTCTCAGTGGCTGCCCTGGGGCTCTGGAACTCCCTTCACAGGGAAGCTAGACTGGCTCCCTCCTTGGTGTGCTTTCGGAGGCAGGCTAAAACTTTTCTGTTTCAGCAGGCCTTTCAGGAGTAATTCAGACCTTTGTGGATGTATTGCTTATAGTTTGGATTTTTAATTATGTGTATTTAAAATGTACTATATTTAATTATATTTTTAATTTTTGTATATCATTATTTGTTTTAACTGTACATGTTTTAATTTGTAAGCTGCCTTGAGTCCCATTATTGGGAAAAAGGCGGGATATTATTATTATTATTAATAATAATAATAATCTGCTAAACCCCTGTTCAGGTTCCATGCTGAAAGTGTATCATGCAGCTTGCTATTTATCTATTTATTTTATTTGAATTATTTGCATCTCATGTTTCCACATAACAGAGTCACACTCAAGGTGGCTAACAGTGTTCTAAGAACAATAAAACAATCATCAGCAATTAGACATTTTAAACAATCTAAAACTAAACAGAAAACAGAAATACCGCAGCAGATCATTAAAATGTCAGAGTCAACTTAAAATACCAATGTTAATAAAAAGCCCAATTAATAATGAAAAGGTGTAGGTATTACAAGACTGTAACTGTATTGTGTGAATATTTTCCAGATACTACAAAGCTGTGTCAAGTCTGAAATTTTGTGCAGAACACAACATCTGGCAAGGCACTATTATTATTTATTTCATTTATATTCCACCTTTTTTCCTTAAGGGACCCAAGGCGGAATGTATAATCCTCCTCCTCCTCTCCATTTTATCCTCACAACAATAATCCTGTGAGGAAGATTGGGCTGAGAATCTGTGATTTGCCCAAAGTCACCCAGTGAGCTTCCATGGCCAAGTGGGTACTAGAACCCAGATCTCCCAAGTCCCAGTCCAAGACTCTTATCTCCATCACACCAGCAATTTAGTGCACTCTCGCCATGTCTGGTGTGTGGATTTGCAGCACGGTACTCACATGACACCGTGCCTGTCCTGCTGACACCCTGCCTCTTCCCCAGCCTTTCCTAGAATGCTAAAAGTCTGGATTATTTTCCCTAAGTGCATTTAATACACCCTAAGTCTCTGTGTAGTTTTAAAGGAACTGGGGGCTTGAATGAATTGCATCAGGTCCTGGCAGGGAAAAGTGATCTCTTTCAGCAGCCGGCTCCAAGCCTCAATATAAAACCCAACCTTGCATCCCAGGCTCAAAAGCACTTTTAAAAATCATATAATGCCTGAATCTCTGCAGAGACAGGATTGTACTCCCTTGATGCCCCCCAAAGAGCCAGACTAAAGGGTCATTCCATTTTTGCCTGGAAGAAAGCCAGTCTGGTTGAAGTAGTCATCTGACAGGACCTGAATGGAGGAAGAAAGAGAAGGGGAGGGGTGGAGCGGAAAAGCAAAGGAGTGAAGGACCGAAGGAGCAAAAGAGCAACTATTCAGATGAAAAGGATCATAAGCTTGATGCGCTTCTGTATCAGAGGTAAAAAAAAAAACATGGAGGAAAACGGGGGGGAAATTAGGTGTGATAGAGATTTATATCCACAACACCACATTAAATCCGAACAAGTATGAATCACTTGGTTGCCTTCCGTTTTCCTCAGCTAGAGGCTGATAGCTACAATTTCTTTTCCATAGGGGCCATAACACAGTGTTAAAAAACATGCTTTGCAGCAGAAGGTCCCAGGTTGAATCCTCTTCAATCCTTCACCTTTACCCTGTGCTTGTAGACCTCCTAGATGCATCTGACCAGTTCCTTTTGGAAACACTATTCTAAGCTTCCAGCAAGGCTCTTTTTTATGTCCTGATGATCCATCGATGAGCTAAACACATATGAAATTGTACACTCCATATAGCCCAAGCCATTTATTTTTTTTCTTTATGTGTTGCATTAAGGGCCTAGTGGCTTACAAAATTAGAATTAGGATTATCAACACTACAAGAAAAAAATTACAAGAAAAACAATCCACAAATTAAATCTTGGTTGGATTAAAGTAGGCTGACCATATGAAAAGGAGGACAGGGTTCCTGTAACTTTAACAGTTGTAGAGAAAAGGGAATTTTAGCCAGTATCATTTGTATGCAATTAGTTCCTGGTGATATTCCCTCTTCATCACAACAGTTAAAGTTGCAGGCACTATACTAGAGTGACCATATACAAAAGAAGCTAGGGCCTCTGCAACTTTAACAGCTATGATGAAGAGGGAATTTCACCAGGAACTAATTGCATACAAATGACACTGGCTGAAATTCCCTTTTCTCTAGAACTATTAAAGTTACAGGAGCCCTGTCCTCCTTTTCAGATGGTCAGCCTAATTAAAGAAAAAATAAAATGTAAATTCTTGGGAAAGGGAGTTCCAGAGCTGCGGAGCCACCATTGACAAAGCTTTGTCATTGGTACTTACTAATCTGATCTTTCTATGTGGTGGGCCAAAGCACAGGGCATCTAAGGCCAATCTTAGGGCCTGGGTAGGTTCCTGTGGGTTTAAGTGGGCAAAGACATTCTTCTTCTCCCAGGCCTTTTGGACAGTGCAGATATTTTAGATTTTTATTATTGTATGTGTTTTTAACCTGTTTTAACATGTGAGCCACTCTTGGGACATTCTGCATGCAAACCATGTGCTCTACCACTGTGCCACACATGTTTGAGGCATTTAAAAAGCTGCCTGCTTGTTCCTTCTCTTCATTCATCCCCATCTGTGAGCTTTCCCACTCTGCTGCAGGTATATTATGGTTGTGTCTGCACGAATACTGAAAATAAGGCTGTCCAGAAAGAATTTGTTATCCTCTATAATGGGGAACAGATTTCCTGGCTGACAGGCAATTCCTTCTTTTATTTGGGTATATTAAGGAACCTCCTGTGCCTCAGCACTGATTACACGTTGGATGTGCAGCAAAGAAGCCTTTCCACATTAATATAAAATGAGTCGATGCATTCATCGAAGCGCTCGCAACCCCTGCCTCTGTGCAGGACTCCCACCCATTGCGCCTTTGCTGTTAGTTCTTAGAGTCTATGCGCTACTGGCTTCCCATGCCAATGAACACTCTCTGTTAGTCCCAGAGCCAGGCAGGATTCATTTACGCGAAGAGTGCAAAAGCTTTGTGAATTTTTTTTGTTTATATATGCGATAAGTGTCTCAGAAAAGTGAGTGAATACAAAATATAGTGGTTACAAATAAGCAAAGCTGTATCTGATTTTTTTTTCAGCGCGCTGTAGATGGTATCGTAAAGACCTTGTGGTGTGCACATTCAGGCCACTGCTCTCTCTACTTCACAGGTTTTGCAGGGGTTTGGAATGCTTCAAAAGCCTGAAAAGACGCTATGACCCAAGACAATACTGGAAGAAAATACTGTACTTCACAGGATATGATAGGTCTGTCAGATCCCTTTCAACTCTTGGCTGTTTCCTACTGCCATCAGCTCCTGATAATATAAACTTCAGGCTTGTTTGGACTTTGGTTCTATATTTTCTAATCAGTCTTATAAAATGCCAGTGGTGGGAGGCTGCACCCTTGTTTGCTTTCGGGACATCACACTTCCTGTTTAGAAGGTGGGGATGATCCCAGAAGCAAGTAAGTCTGGGGATTGCCCCCAGGCAGTCCCTCAACACCCTTAGGTGTAGAAAGGGCCAAAAACTGCTCGAGTTGGTTTGCTGATATGGATCAACACAGCAGCCTGCAATTCTGGACTCCCGTCAGGGGTGTTACTACAGGCAATATCATGGCTGCACTTCAAAAGTTACAACTACACCAGTGCATAAGAACAATAAACACCTTGGGCCAGATCTACACCAAGCAGGATATAACACTTTGAAAACGGTGTATGGAATGTGTCCTGGTCCCGAACAATTGTCAAACCTGTTATAAACCATTATAAAGTGGTAGTGTAGATCCTGCCCAGCATAAGATAAAACCAACAACATAATTGCAGTTATAACCCAGGACAGCCCTGAGCATGACCCTGCTGCTTCCTGCAACCACTCCATTATCCTTTGGGCCCTGGAAGATTGTCATTGCTTTCATTGTCTTCTCCGGAATGACATATTAAATGGTAGTGGCTTGGGGAAGAAGGTACTAAATATGGCATAGCATAAGATCTTGCAGTTGTGGTGGAGGAGGAGGATGAAAAAGAAAGCCATGACAACACAGGCCTTTCAATCATGGCTTAGCATGATTAGGTACCTGCTGTTGGCCCACAGCCCAGCAAGAGGTCCACTTACAAGAGACCCCTGGTCTGGACCTGTTTCTTTTCTTCATTGCAACCTGTCTCTGGCCCAGACAACATTGATTGTGTGATGCGCAGAGGCAGAAGCTGTCACATTCTGCTTGCTCATTGGCTCTCTGCCTGGCAAGCAAGCATGAGGAGGAAGAGGAAAAGCAGGAGTGGAAACTGGTGACAATGCTGGTGAGGGAGGTGCTGGTGTCTTGGCTAAAGGCCCTCCAAAACCTACAGCTGGCACTGATTAGAAAATACAGAACCAAAGCCCAAACAAGCCTGAAGTTTGTATTATCAGGAGCTGATGGCAGTTGGAGACGGCCAAGAGTTGAAAGAGATCTGACAGACCTATCATATCCTGTGAAGTACAGTATTTTCTTCCAGTATTGTCTTGGGTCATAGAGTCTTTTCAGGCTTTTGAAGCATTTCAAACCCCTACAAAACCTGTGAAGTAGAGAGAGCAGTGGCCTGAATGTGCACACCACAAGGTCTTTACGATACCATCTACAACTCGCTGAAAAAAATCAGATACAGCTTTGCTTATTTGTAACCAGTATATTTTGTATTCACTCTATGTAATAATAATTAGGGATGTGATGAAAAGGTTGTGATTGTGGTTTAAATGAATGCTTTCAGCAGTGTCAAATAACAACACCATCAAACTCCCCCCCTGATTTTTTCTTTTTAAGAGATTGCATGAAAAGGGGACAATGTTGTTCATGAGTATGGAGTGAGGGCCATCAGTGACCCAAATTGGCTGGGATCACCATGTGATTGGTGCAGAATGCATTGCCCTTATTCTCGATAGGCTTCATTTGCCCTTTGTGACACTTGCATAGCCAAATCTGATTGTAGGGTTCGGAAAGGAGGACAGGGTTCCTGTATCTTTAACAGTTGTATAGGAAAGGGAATTTCAGCAGGTGTCATTTGTATGCATGCAGCACCTGGTGAAATTCTCTTCATCACAACAGTTAAAGTTGCAGGAACCCTGCCTTCTTTTGTATCTGGTCACTCTAGTATAGCTCCTGCAGCTTTCACTGTTGTGCTGAAGAGGGGATTTCACCAGGTGCTGTATGCATACAAATGACACCTGCTGAAATTCTCTTTGCTATACAACTGTTAAAGATAGAGGAGTCCTGTCCTCCTTTCCATATGGGCACACTATGATTGACTACCTGGTGCCATGGCAACATCCCATTCACTATGTGTTAACTGATTGGCAGGCATCACGAGGAAGACTAAATGGGAAAACATCTGGCAGACGTCTAAGAATAATACAAAAACATGGGCGGTGAATGGGGGAGGGGGAGTTGGTTGCCCAGCAATGGTACAACAGTAGCAATATATTTTTTTCTATCATCTGAAAGTAGCTCTTTCTTTAAACACTTAAAGAAAGTGGCTCTCAACTAATATCTCCTAGACTGCACAAGTAAAACACTTCTGGTCAGAACCACTCTGCTACAGCTAGAAACAACATAGAATAGAAATCCCTGACCATGGATGATCTCAGATGCCTTCATGGGGAATCAGCACAGCTAATCTAGAGAAGTACTCTTGTGTCAGTGCAAGTCTAGGTAGAACTGACTGCTGGCAATCTTGGGAGATAAAATTTGAAAAAAAAAACCTAGTGATTGAACAATATACTAAAGAACAAACTATCTGCTAACAATTAGGTCATGTTGCATGGGGCATTTTGCTAGACTTCTTCCAGATTTTATAGGCTTCCACTAGGCTGACCAGATAAAATCCAGGTCAGGGCTCATGTAACTTTAACAGTTGTAGAGAAAAGGGAATTTCAGCCAGTGTCATTTGTATGCAATTAGTTCCTGGTGATATCCCCTCTTCATCACAACAGTTAAAGGTGCATGCACTATACTAGAGTGACCATATACAAATGATACTGGCTGAAATTCCCTTTTCTCTACAACTGTTAAAGTTACATGAGCCCTGACCTGGATTTTATCTGGTCAGCCTACTTCCACGCACCTTCCTTCCCATGCATTCACCTAACACATGATAGGGGAGCAAGATTGCCCTTGACCTCCATGCATTCAATGGAAGGTGCAGTATGGGGCAATAGACACATACAACTTTATGCACATAGGCTCTTCTAGTTGATCAGGAATGTGGTGCAATCAAAACATATTTTCTGTTGAATGCACAGAGGTTGGGGGGGGGAGCAGCAGATGTAGGGAGGGCACGATCTGATTCCCAGTCATACAAGAATCAATCTCCATTCCATTATCCTGTTATCCATAGTTAGGGGATCCTTGCAGAAACAAGGATGATGTTCAGACAGTACCATATTCACTGGGTGACTCAGGGCCCTACAAACTGCAGGCGAAACTAGATGTCTGTGCAGTTATGGGGGGATTTTCTGTCATATGTCCTGTAGTCACTTGGAAATGCTTAATTTAAAACAAACCCTGAGGCTTGAAGGCCAAATCTTACCAACCTGAGGTCTGTCTTCACAGCACTAGATTGGCACTGCCTCCCTCTTCAGCCCCGTGCTTTCTCTTTCCTAGGGTGGTGTTGGGTAATCCCAGTGCCAAGTAGAGAGTGTGGGGTTTCTGGGAGGTCATCTGGGTCCTGGAGCTGCCTCCACCCACTTCCTGGTGGAAGGTGATCGCTGGTCACCTTCCACCAGGCTCTGCCCCTGGGTTGGCCCCGGATTGGCTGTGAAGCAATGTTACTCAGCGGAAGTGCAGTGTTAACGTCACTTCCTTTGAAAAAGTCAGGCTAAATCCCCGACTTTTTCAAAACGCAGCATCGCAGGGAAGCCCCGCAGTGGCTGCGAACCTGCGCCTGCATTATCTAACTGATGGGATGAAGATCCACAGCCACCACAGGCTTTTCTCGCATGTAGACAGTCCCCTGGGGTCGCAATTCAGCCCTCCGGGTTTCCCCGGATAGCTGCACCTCCTCCTCTGGCTCCATCTCCTTTCTCCCAACCACTGATCTTTTTATAGTTTCTCAGCTTTTGTGCACTCTAACAGGTTGAAATGCCTAAGCCTTAGTTACTGGCAGTAAGAGCTTGAAGCTAAAATATGATTCTGTTCAGATGACACGCTAAGCCATGGTGGTTAAGTATTTTGAGCTAAGCGTTATGGCTTAGTATGTCATGTAAACCATGACTGAGGCCACAGCTACACCAAGCAGGATATGACACTTTAAAAACAGTTTGACAACTGTATATGGAGTGTGTCCTGAGCCCCAACAGTTGACACTGCTGTTATAAACCATTTTAAAGCAATAGTGTAGATCCTGCCTAAGTGTGAACCATGGTGGTTACATCACCACAGTTTAAACATGCTCACTAACCATTTGCTGCAAAAAGGGTTAGCGGCCTAACCATGGCTTAGCGTGGTGGCTGAAAAGGCCCTATGCTGGTATTTTGGGCCCACCCCTTTGCCTTTGGCCATACCCATCGCTGGAATGTGGCCACCGGGGAACTGGGGAACCGGGATTGGCATGTCGGATTGAATCAGATCGGATCAGAGGCTTTCTGGATCAGATTGGACCCAATCCCAATCCGAAAATTGGAAGTCCGATTTTCGGATCGGATGCCATTTTGGGTGTTTTTGCCATAGGCTTGCATTGGGGGAAAGAAAGCTTTCCCCCAATGCAAGTCTATGAGGAATATATGAGGGCGGGTGAGTGGGGGCCTAACTCCCCCCTCCCTGTCCCTCCTCCCACTCATGCTCCTTACCTGCTGGGCCCATTTGCTGCCGTCCACGGGCAGCAGCGGATGGGAGTGAATGGCCCCAGCAGGTAAGCCCCCTCCCCTTTACTTGCACTCCTTACTGCTGGGGCCGTTCGCTTCCGTCTGCTTCTGTCCGCTGGTCCTGTCTACTGAGAAACAGGCTTCACGGCCTGCCTCTCAGTAGCACTCCGGGTGACATCAGCCGGCGCACTACTGAGAGGCAGGCCATGAAGCCTGTTTCTCAGTAGATGGGACCAGCGGATGGCAGTGGATAGCCCCGGCAGGTAAGGAGCATGAGTGGGGGAAGAAAGTCTGATCTTCCGATCTCTTCCGATCCGGTCCGTTCGGATCGGATTGGATGAGATCGGACGATCCAGATGCGGGGATTGTAATTTGATAATTTTATCCAATTTTGGCCGGATCGGGTCTGGATCGTGGATCGGACCCGATCTGGTGCACACCCCTAGAATTCAGCCCTCTGGCTGAAAAGAAGACAGCAATATGGGGAAACCTGGTGCTGCTTGTCATAGCTTCTTAGTATGGATGCTGGATTTGTGGGAAGCTCTGGGGTTTATAACACAAAGATTACACTTGAATATGTCAGTTTTCTCCCTCATGGGCATCAGAGCTTCTATGTATGCATGAATTTTTCATGCAGCCTCTGACCATGTCTTCTAAGGCTAGAATCCCCATCTATCTCTGTTTACATACAATTCCTTGATTGTAGTGACTGAGGAGCAGGACAGGAGCCCTGTCCTCCTTTTCATATGGTCACTCCAGCCCTATTAAATACAACAAGGAGCCATACTGTGAAAATGAGACACAACACATCTATGTCTGTGTTGCTGAACAGGTCACATTTTTGACTTTGTTGCATGCCAACCTCAAGGTGGCTTTGATAGCAGGCATTTGAGGTGAAACAGTTCTGTTTTTCACTCATGTTATAAGACTGTTTGATCTAATTGGGAGGTTTTACTTAGCGGCTCCAAGTAGCTTCTCACATGTAAAAGGGCAGCCTATATTTTAAACAGTGCCGTAGTTTTGGAATGACTGTACTAATGCTCAGATATGGTTCCTTTAATTAGAATAGAAGGTATCTTACAGGAGGCACGTTAGTTTATTTTGATTCATTTCCTACCGTAATGTCATGGACCCCTTTCCCTCCGACATTCACACATGCTGGCAAACTGACATAGGACAGTGAGACTACTTTAATTCAGGAATATCGCATTGTGAAAAGCTTAATGGTTATGCACTTCAGAAATACTTAAAGCTCACTGATGGTCAGAAGGCTTTAGTCTCCAAAATAACATACAGTCAAAATGCTACTCAAAGCCAACCAAGGGAGGGGAAAGATTCCTGATATAATCCTTCAGGCAATCTCAATGGGGAATTCTTGAAAGTCTTTACAAACCATTCCAAGAGAGCTAGACAAACACAGCCACACATTGGTAACTCAGGGAACATGGCCAAAGCCTAAATAAAATCATGTGGTGGGTAAAAAACCTCAGGCACAAGAACTCCCGTGCATGTACTTCAGCACCAGGAAACTCCATGCCACCTGAGACTGGTAAAGGAAAAGTCCAATCAGTTAAATCTCAGCCTGCCACATGCTGAGCTGACCCCAAACACACAATCCAGGGACAGGAAAATCTCAGGCACAAATAGTCCCGTGCTTGTACTTCAGCCCAGGGAATTGCCCGCCACCTGAGGCTGGCAGGGAAAAGGCCAACTGACAATCCCAGCCTGCCAAATGCTGAGCTGACCACAAACACACAATCCACAGCAAATGCAAGCTCAAGTCTATGGCTGAGTTCGGACGACACAATAAGCAATGGAGGGTGGGGGGAATCAACCGTCCCTGGTGTTGATTATTGTGTTGTGTGTCAGGCAACACACAATGATTGATTATTTTGCCAGGATAAGCAACGGAGAAAAACAGTGGCCTGCTCTGTTGCTTATCCCGGCTCCCGTTGCTTACCGTGTTGTGTGTCAGGCTCTGTTCATTATTCCCCCCTGTCTACAGAGTCGTGAGGCAAGAGTGGCAGAAACCCGGCTGCTCTAGCCCCGTGCAGCTCCATGAGCAAGAGAAAATAATCCTGTGTGTGTGAATGCTTCAGGAGCCCGATTGTCCCATTCCTTGGTGGGGCAGGGCTTGGGGCTCCTGAAGCACTTGCATGCTCAGGAACACGCCGTCTCTGGGAGGGGTGTTGTGATCGTGTCACCCCACCCAGGCATGGCATGTCCCCAGCCCTGCCCCCATTCATCTGGTGATCCCAAATGGATGGAGGGGCGGAGGATGCCTCCCGCAGCTCGGGAGGCAAACTTCTATGCAGATTGGGAGACGGAGGAGGGCGCAGGGCTCAGAGATGCTGCTGACACTCCACGTCCCCTTCTGTCTCTTCCATCACCCAGTCGCGCCAGCTGAAGGGTCATCCAGCCTGTGCACAGGAGGACCCTTCAGCTGGTGCAACTGGGGTGACAGAAGCAAAGGAAGGGGACACGGATTGTCAGCAGCAGCTCCGAGCCCTGCACCCCCTCTGTTGCCCGATCTGCTTCTCCCCGCATCTTCTCTGCCCATCGAGTTTGGAGCCAGACAGCAGCTGCTCTCTGGCTCCAGACTCAATGGGCATGGCAGAGGCACTGCTAGGAGCAAGGATCTCTTCCCACCAGAGAAGATCCCAGCCACCAGCAACGCCTCCTTCTCAGTTGGGGTTCTGGGAAGTGGGCAGGGGTGCCCCCCTTTTGCCCAGACCCCGACTGAGAAGGAAGCCTCAGCACTGAGCCACATCTTCCCTCCAATGACATGGCTTGGTGCTGAGGCTAGCATGACCAGATAAAATCCAGGTCAGGGCTCATGTAACTTTAACAGTTGTAGAGAAAAGGAAATTTCAGCCAGTGTCATTTGTATGTAATTAGTTCCTGGTGAAATTTCCTCTTCATCACAACAGTTAAAGTTGCAGGCACTATACTAGAGTGACCATATACAAAAGAAGGCAGGGCCTAGGGTGATCAGACGTCCGGATCCCCCCGGACAAGTCCGGAATAAGGGGGCCAAATTTGAATCCGGGGGGAAATTTCAGAATATCCCCCAAAGTCTGGAAAATTGGGCCTCACCTGTGCCATCTACATCTTGTTCTTAGCCGGCGCTACTGCGCCGGCCAAGAACAAGGCCTAGATCAGCCGGGGAAGAGGCCGGAACGACACGCGCCCGCACTTCCGGGTACGCGTCGTTCTGGCCTCTCCCCTGCGCCGTCCAGGGCTTGTAATTGGCTACCGTGGTTGCGCTGGCCAAGAACAAGCCCCGGATGACGCAGGGGAGGTGGTCGTTCCGGCCTCCTCCCTTGCGCCATCCGGGGCTTGTTCTAGCCAGCGCTGGACGGTAGCGGATGTCCCTGCAAGGTAAGCAGGGGGCAGGGGGGAGGGGGGCGCACGGCACGCTTACTTTGCAGGGACGTCCGCTTCCGACCGGCGGCGGCTGCTACTGCGAGCGGGCTTCGCGTCCTGCTCCAGAGTGGCGCGCCAGGTGATGACATCATCACCCGGCGCTCTACTGAGGGACACGCCGCAAAGCCTGTCTCTCAGTAGATTTGAGCACCGGAGGGAAGCGGACGCCCCTTGCAGGTAAGGAGCACGAAGCGGTAGGAGGAGGGCCCCCCCACTTACCTGCATGGGCGGCTGCGAGGCAGGTGGGCGGGCGGCGCGAGGCGGGCGGGTGCGGACGGCCAGGCGGCGCGAGGTGGGCGGGCGCGGGCGTCGTGAGGCGGGCGGATGTGCGGGCGTGGGCGGCCGGGCGGTGCGAGGCGGGCGGGTGTGCAGGCGTGGGCAGCTGGGCGGCCAGGCGGCGTGGGCGGGCGCGGGCGGGCGGGTGGGCGGTGCGAGGCAGGCGGGCAGGCGGGCAGCGCGGGCTCATGGTGGGGGGTTTGTTTTGGGTGGGTAGGGTGGCAGGGGGGTGACTGGGATTTTGGTTCCTAAAATCTGGTCACTCTAAACATGCCGGAACAATTCTCGGTGGATTGTGTCCAAAATAAGAAACGAATCAGTATTTATTGCCATTATCATGTCCCACTGGGTATATATTATGCTTTTTATATGCCAGATAATAGAATATCAAAAGATAAATGTTTCAGCTTGATAAAGCAGAATAATAATAATTTTAAGTTATTTGATTTTTTCCAACAAATTGGATGCAAAAATAATAACATACAGTACTGCATTTTTGAGGTGTAGGAGGCTTGTGTGCATGTGTGTTTTAATGGGTTCTCAAAATTGCTATCAATAAAGAATTTAGAGCAAATTCCAACTTTTAAGTACTTTTAAATCTGCTGCTCCCAGACTGTGGAATGGCCTGCCGGAGGAGATTCGACAAATTAGCAATCTTCTTGAATTTAAGAGAGCTGTGAAGACTGATCTCTTCCGGCAGGCCTATCCAGTGGAATTTTAAGATGTTTTTAATAATATACTTGTTTTTATTTGTTTTAATGTTTTATCTATTTTATTATTCTTGTATTTATATTTATTGTTGTTCCCCGCCTTGATCTGGATGGAGAGGCGGGTTAGAAATCAAATACATATATAAAATAAATAAATAAATGGAGAAAGTTTCTACAAAAATGCCTTAGAAAGAAGGCATCATGTTTTTATGATACACAATCTCTAAGAGGGAGAATAATGTCCTAGAACTACCACACAGTAGGGACGTGCACGCCCAAAAATATTGTATCGTATCGTTATTGGAATTTCGGACCAAAAATATTATCGTCTCCGATAATATTGTAGGTGACCCGTATCGTATCATATTGTATTTCCGATAATTATCGGAAATCCAATATTATAGCGTTTCTCCATTTTGACCTAGAGAGTTGATTTTTGAGTCAGAGAAAGGCCTAAAACTTCTTAATTTTCCAAGTTACAGATTTGAAACTTGGTCACAGTGCAGACTGAGTGTTGCTAGTCTTGTGTGCTAGTGTTACTCGGAAGTAAACTTTCAAATACACTGTTTTAGGTGGTTGAAATGTGGTCTTTTTTCAAGAGATGTCATTGTCCAGTACTCATGGGCATCTCACAGATGGCCTTGAGGGGACTCATCTGTGCCCAATTTCAGACACACAGCTGCAGGCGTTACTAAGCTCTCAACAACATGCACTGTTTCCGCCTGTAATGCACTCCATGCTACTGCTGCTAAGACTTACAGGTATACAATGAACTTTCAAAACCTGTGGATAAACCTAGGCAGTGCCTTCTGTATGCAGTCATAAAAGTACAATGTGTTAGTCAGAAGATTGTGAACTGCTGCTGCCTTGTCTCATTGATTAGGCCACGCCTGTTTACAAATTAAAAGGATTGAGGGGTAGGGGAACAGCATGGGTGTTACAGTTATTTTAGCCAGCCTTAGCAGGCAGGGCCTCATTGGGCCAGGAGATACCCCAGGTAGCGAGGAAACCTGGAGGATCCTATCAAAACAATCCTCACGCACCGCCTTGACCTCGTCGTGCTTGAAACTTAAAATGACCCAGTCTGCCCGCCATCCCTGTGCAGGCAGGTGGGCAGTTCTTCATGCCAGAGCTGCACACATTGGCTGGAGCAGTGGCAAATAAAACTCACGTTCAGGGTAGGCATTTTGCCAAATTAATATAAGTCATGTTCAGGGTACAGGTAGGCACTTTGCCAAATTAATATAAGTCACATTCATGGTAGAGGTAGGCACTTTGCCAAAGTAATATAAGTCACGTTCAGGGTGAACTGCTGCTGCCTTGTCTCATTGATTAGGCCACACATCTTTACAAAGTAAAAGGATGGGGGGATAGGGGAATAGCACGGGCGTTACAGTTACAGTTACAGTGCACTGACAATTGTTGGGGTCCATAACCCATCTACACCAAGCAGGATATAACACTATGAAAGTGGTATATGGCATACGTCATGGGCTCCAACTGTTGTCAGTGCACTTCAATACTGCTATCAAACTGTAGTGTAGATCCTGCCTCCATATACCACTATCATATACTTTCATAGTGCTGCATATTAAACTTGGTGTAGATCTGGCCTAGGACTAGATCTACACTATTGCTTTATAGCAGCATTAAAGTGCACTGCTAACTGTTGGGGCACATTACACATGCCATATACCACTTTCATAGTGTTATTTCCTGCTTTTTATGCCACATTATCCAAAATACTACAACAATGGTCATTGTGAGCATCCTCAGATGGCATTTTATTGCACACTCGTTACTGCCCACTAACATTTTTTTCTTGGGTTCTTTTGAGGATGGCATCCATCTTCCGTGCATCTCCCACTCCTTCTGGTCTTCTTTCTGCAACAAATATGACCTGGTAAATTTGATTTATTTATTTATTGGAAACGAAATGTGCTGCCATGTCCTGCTGTGTGCAGGAAAAGCAGCATGATTAAAACACTCACTCAATGGGCCATGTGGTCATTGTTTACTTCCTCTTTCTTTCCCTGTGTGAAGAAAGAGGAAATATTGTGGGACAGAAGTGGGGGAACAGCGACAGTAAGGAAATGTGATCCCCCCCCCCCCTGATGACTCTCACTGTGTCCTACAATATATAAATGCACAAGAAGGATATAGCATTACCATGATGGGATCATAATGATTTGCTACAAGGTGTAAATCTGTTGGGGGTGGGCCTCCAGATCTTTTGGCCTACAACTTCCACCATCCCTCATCATTGGCCATGCTGGCTAGAGCTAAGGGGAGTTGTAGGCCAAAACATCTGGAGGGCCACAAGTTGTCTATCTCTGGATGCAGCAGTGTATGTTCACATAGTATATGTTTAAAAATCTGGAACAATAAATTTTTAAAGATTAAAGCTACATTCTTACATTAGGCCATTTAAAACTAAAGTAATCACCAGCATTATGGCCATATTCAATATATAGACGTTTATATGACCTGGGAAACTAGATCTGTTTCTAGTTCATTGTTTTTTTAAATAAGTTGTCACAAGTTACATTTCACTGTTGACCAACCTGCCGCTTTCCTAGAGTGTCATGGTGCTCAGGTAGGATGTGAATGTGGCCACTAACACTTTCAATTGATCCAATCTCTAATCCAGGTCTTTACCACGTCTGGAATTAACGGATCCATTGAACTGATCCATTGAATTTGCCAGTGGCTTCTGCCTGTAGATATATGCTCTGAGAAAAATGTACACTTGACAGTTGTATTTGCATTTGCGAATATTGTGAAATATTCAAGACAGTAATAATGGGCATGACAAAATGGTGAGGATGTGACTCTTTGCATTGTATAAGGTAGACAGACTATTCTGATAGCCTAGTGCTGCTGTGGCAAGTAAATGATTAAAGATTTAATCTGGTTATTTGGTTATTATTGCATACTGCTGGTGTAAGATGGTGGCTAAGAAACAGCTGTGAATCAGAAAATTCCCCCTTCAGATGGCATCTCTGCCTTGAATTTCCTAGGTATCCTTGCTAAAACCAGCCCTTTTCTTCTCTCCCCTGCTTTCCATATGGCATAATTGCCCTAATTTACAGGATTATTGTAAGGATTATATATGTAGTGCTTTGTACACTCTTATACAAAATCAGAGGCAGCAGTTGAAGACTAAACAATTGGTATAATGCACAAGGCACACAACTGCGAAAACAATAAAAATATTTCCCAAAAATTGAGGTAAATGTGTCATCTTTAAATATAACGAATCTGAGTTTTCGGAGAAATGATCAATGGACAATAGAGTGTGTGTGTCCATGTTCACACAAGCAAGATTAGAAGTCAGTTTACCACCACCACCACCACCTCCACCTATGGGGTTTCCTCTAGGAACCCAAGTCTTTTGCCATCATTGTTGATCTAGGGCAGACACTTGGGAGTGAGTGAGAAAAGCACAATACTTTCATCAATAGAACAGGGACAGTGTGATTTCCCCCTCCACCATTCAGCCCCCCTCCCTCAGAATCTGTGTCAGAGGGTTGGGAAATCCTCTAGAGCAGGTTTGGGCTGGGCAGAGGCAGGGGCTTCAGGGCAGGAGGGGAAAATATCATTGCATGAGCAAATGTCCACTCACAGAACATTAGATTTCACCCAGTATCTTGCAATACTTGAGTCTGAAAGAGCTTATTAGCTAGACCATCAAAATACCTTGATTAACATTGTCTCTTTGTGTGGGAAAAGGCCACATTCATACCTTAATTTGGAATAGCCTTATTACAGTCAGCTTGTGACTAAAGGCTTTTATGGGTTCTTCCAGGATCAGTACTTAACAGAATATCATGCAATCTGCAGCGTACAGGGTAGTTACATTGGCACCACCAAATAGACGATAAAAGAGGACACATCTGCATCAATGGATCTGTGGTAATTTATGTGTATAAATGCAAATTTAGAAATAATGACTGTAATTTAAGCAGAAATGCAATACATCTTGCCATGGTGAGATGATTGCGGCCACATGACCTGTATGCCTGATTGGTCTGCTGTCCAAGTGCTAACTGCTGATGGGTAACCTCCAGGCATCTGCTACTCTCCTTTCTTATTGTTCTTCTCTTTAAATCGGACTTGGGCTGAGCAACCGTCCAGACAGAGGATGCCTTCAAACAGAGAACTGCCCTCTGTAAATCTTGTTTTAATTTTGTTTTAAAGAACAGGATGCCAGAACCTAATATGTCATCTTTAAATATAATGAATCTGAGGTTTTCGGAGAAATGACCAATGGACAATGGAGTGTGTGTGTCCATGTTCACACAAGCAAGATTAGAAGTCAGCTTACCACCACCAACTCACCCTATGAGGTTTCCTCTAGGAACCCAAGTCTTTTGCTGTCATTGTTGATCTAGGGCAGACACTTGGGAGTGTGTGAGAAAAGCACCCAATGAATCTATTTGATGTGACTTCTGTACCTAGATATGAATCACAATGGGAACTTTAGACTGCAGTTCTTCTATGCACATTGCTTGGGCAGGAAGTCTTCATGAACCGAGCCACATCTTATATTGCAAATATTCATTTTGTCCTACAGGAGCTCAGCAGGATCAAATGTTAGTGTTCATCAACAACCCATAAACTGAAAAGCTATAGATCATTGAGGTCTGGAAATTAAAGCTCTCGCTGTTATTATTTGTTCAATGTAAATATTGTTCGTTGTTGAGTCTCACCTTTTGCTTAGTTGCAGCAACAACTGTTGCAGTTGGTGGAGAAGAACATTGCTATGATATATATTGCAACATTTTTATTGCATTCCACAGGTCCTCCAGTAAACGTTACTTGCAATATTTTTATCAACAGTTTTGGATCCGTCACAGAAACCACAATGGTAAGTGTGGCAATGCCACCGGCACAGAAACAACAATCCTTAATATATGTCATAAACACAACCTGTCAATTTTTTTTTCTATTTATTGTTCAACTTGCAGGTCCTCCTGTAAATGTTACCTGCAACATATTTATCAACAGCTTTGGTTCAATAGCAGAAACTACAATGGTGAGTGGGAATGACCATTGAAGCCATCTTGTGAAGGAGGGTGATGTACTATGGATCCGAGACATTCTAGATGCGGGAGAGACTTGAAATGTACACTATCAACTTTAAGACAGCAACAATTACAATTTTTAGGAATAATCTATGTAGCAATCCAGTTTTTTTTTAAAGCAAGGCTAGTCTAAGACATGTTGCTGCCTTAGGTGAAGCAGCAACCCCCCACCCCAGCCCCCAAGTCAAAGTCCATAGTGCCCAAGGCCAGCCAAGTTATTTTGGCAGCTGAGGTAGTAAATCCCACAAGCAATTGTCCCTCTTCCTGGCATTAAACATACAACACTAATAAATGAACTAACTAGGTTGCTGCCCTATCATGATGCCCCCAAATCAGCTGTCAGAGGTAGGTGCCTCACTCTGTCTAATGGTAGGGCCAGCCCCATGGCTTTAACTCTAAACATGAAGAAATAGCAGCTATTACTTAGATCGGTGATGGCCAAACCTTTGGGCAAATGTGCCGCCAGTCAAGTCCAGAGTATAAAAGACCACTATGTTATCATACACTAAAGTACACATGCTTCCCCGTATGTCGTTTTTTACTTCTCATCTCATGAGATGGACAATAAGCACATGGGAGAAGCAGCTGAGAGTGCAGGGCTGACTCTGTGCTTTACCCAGCACAAGGACCCTCCTGTTCTTGTCCAGATGTTGCACAAACTCCCACTGCTGTTGCCACCTCTGGTACTCATCCTTCAGGTTAGCCACCTGAAGGTATGACTGAAACATATTTTTTGTGTGTGTGTGTGTGTGTGTGTAAATGTCATGAAGTCTTCTCAAAATCTAGATTCTCAAGCAAAATTCATCACACATTAAAGCACCACTGTTAGAATGAGTGCTGTCAATGAATGGCCTCTCCACAAATTTGCCATTCAATTAAAAGGATGATATGGGGGCAGTTTTTTGGTGGGTGGGATTCCATGGCACAATCCTATGCATGTTTAGACAGAAAAAAGGCTTACAACACCTAGCATTCCCCAGCAGTTGTAGGCCTTTTTTCTGTCTAAACATGCGTAGGATTGCACCCTAAGATTTTTAAACCTAAAAAGATGTGACAATCCAATGGTTTGTGGTAAGGAGCAGGTGGGGGCAGGCTTAACATTGCCAGTCTGTGGGAGGAGGGAGGAAGACTTGCCTTTGCTGTGTCTGGCAGTTAGCATTCAACCTACCCTGAAGGTTTCCAAATTAATAATAATAATTATTTATTTATTTATTTATTTATTTATTTCCTGCCTCTCCCTCTGGATCGAGGCGGGGAACAACATTAAAAGCAAATGATATAAAATACATAAGACTGTTTAAAAACATATAAAAACTAATACATTAATAAAATACCAATAAAACTCTTAAAATTTGACTAGGTAGGCCTGCCGGAAGAGATCAGTCTTTACGGCTTTCTTAAATTCAGGAAGACTGTTAAGTTGGCGAATCTCTCCTGGCAGGTCATTCCACAGTCATGAAGTTATCACTGTGTGATGAATTCTGGAGAGGAAATTATAGTTTCCACCCAGTAGGCACTGAAAGGAGCTCTTCCTCATTGCTGTTAACACTGCTACCTCACTACCATGCCACTGGCAAACGTAATCCTGCCCCCACAAACTTTTCATACCCCCCCCCCAGCCATCTCCAGTTTCAGGGATCCATTTCACCCTGCTCCCATCCATATGCTGAATGTTTTCCAGTATTTATGCTAATTTAACCCCATTGGAATGAATCGGACTAGAGCTACTTAAATCCCAACGCTTTATCTTAAACTGTGATGTGAATTGATATTTTACTCATTGATTCATGTAGGTAAGCCAGTCATTGCACCTCAGGATGTCCTTTAAATAGGGGTGGGTCTGCATATTACCATGAAAAACAGATGTGCAGATTAATTTATGCTTAGTTGCCAGCTTTATGTAAGATCAACAGAGCTGTTAATGGGGCAAGTTCCTTTCTTACATAACTATTAAAATTCAGAGGTCCCAGATGTAAGAGATAAAGAAATAGAGCAGTGTCAGGTAAGCATAGATCAAAGGTGCATTTGTACTTTTGCTGTGCCTGCAGTCTGACACCACAGAGTAAGCACTGATAGTCCCTGGAGCCATCAGAAGGCCTTTGAAAGCTGATAACCAGTGGTGGCCACTGAGGTGGCTCGCTAGGCAAAACCACCGGTGGCCATGGCATAGTGATAGAGAGGGAGGAGTCTTCATGCCATTTCCCTTCAGAGCTCAGAGGCAGCAGTGAGTGTATCACAGCAAACACCTTGCAAGTGCACATTTGAGGGCTTGAGAGTTGCTCCTAATGGTATCAATGTACAGATGTGGGAGAAACCCATGGATTCCACAGTGAAGGGGCTTTTCTGGAGTCACGTGGATGCCATGAACTTTTTACTTTCCAGAATTGTACAGAAATGTCATCATACAAAAATATGAAAAGAAAACACCCACCTACCAAATCTGTACATTTCCTCCCACAGGCTGAAGTATGAAAATGCAGGTTTGGGGCTTTGAGCAAATGCACATTTTTGGAAGTGCACATTTGTGCAAGTGCACACTTCCCAACATGAATGCAAACTCGTGAAACTGAGAAAAATCTGATTCTGTCAATGAGTGGATGATGGAACTAAAGATGCCTGACGATACGCCAAAACCAGAATGGATTTAACAAAATCTGTACATCCCTGTGGGTGGCCTCTACCTGCACAGGGACTACCTGCATTGCTTGCATAGTGCTGTATGTGGCACTTTCATCTCCATCGCTGCTTCCTGGCACTGAAAGGTAAAGGTGAGAAGGCCCCTCCAACTATTACCATGTCATGGCCACCAGCAGTTTTACCTGGCAAATGGCAATCAGATGGGAGCAAGAGAGGGTCTCTGAAAAACACAACTGAGGGTCAATTCACCTAACCTTTTTAAGGTGGTAAGCTGTAAGTTGAGTGAATGCAGTACAAGGTTTTTGTGTCCTCTTAGCCTATGACAAAATGGACTGTTCTTCGCCTGTCCAGAATAATTGTGGTCTTCTGAATTATACCCCCTTTCCCCAGAAGATGGTGGGGGGCTGCCAGAACAGCCCTCACGACTCAAGCAAAATTGCAGGAAATTAAAAGGGTTGCACTTTGGGTTGAGCTTATAGAGGGGTGCTCTAGAATGGATTTGAATTGTGCCCTCTGCCCTTTCCACTTGGGACCCCTCTGCAATGCTGAGATGGTAGGTGTCCCTATTGAGAAGTCTGAGTTGTCCCTTCTGGACTCAGAGTGGCTTAATTCACCTTCCTCTTTGGAGAGATCACTGGGGAGTTCCACAGAAAGTCCACCAGATTTAGCAGTTGTGGGGCCTACTGGGGAGTGGTAGAGTTTGATAATTTTAAGCTCTGGACTTAATGGTCTCTAGATGGTAATGGATATTATTTAAGTTACTTCAAAATGTGGCAAGCCAGCCTTGCTGTATTTGGGGACCCTCCTTCTCTTTTTCCTGAGTGGGTCTGTCAACATCTGCCCTAAAGTTCTGCCCAGGTGGCACCACTACTCCTGGACAGACAGCCTTGCACAGGGTCAAAATCTGAGGAGCTGCTCATATGGTATGTCTGTGTCACATACCTGACAATCACTTACAGACAGTTTAACATAAGACACTCCAGCGTGGCATATGTTTGCAAAATGCTAAAAGCAATTGTGAAACAGCAACTTGAAATCTTTGTCCCATTCCTAGAATGGCCACTTGTGCATTGCCAAAAAAGAGGAAACTCATTATTATGTTTGCATAAAATTTGCATATGGTGAGTTATAAGTATACCTGCGAATTTAGACTTAATCACTATAATTTAAATAGAAATGCAATACGTCTCACCATAGGGTGGAAGACTGTGACCTGTGTGCCTTGCTCAGTCTGTCGATGGGCAACTTTAAGGCCCAGCTCTTTCTTCTGATGGTCATTTATCTTTAAACCAGACTTGGACTGGATAGTCTTTCAAATAGAGGACTGCCCTGTGTAAAATAGGACATGGCCACACTTCTCTCCCCCTATGAAGGCATGATGAAATTCATACCTATTCAGAAGTTTACATAATTGGAATTATGTTGGCACCTGTAAAGATTTTGTTACATATCCTTCTAAGAGTGCTAAGACTCTGTGAAGAAGGCTCTGTGAACATAGCCATAGGGTGGATTTGTTTTGTTTTTTTGTTTTTTGTTTTGGTAGCTTTATTCTAAAACCTTCTGATGACCTTACTGAAAAGAGAGAATGATAAGATATAAAGTACTGAAAATCCTGCATGTCACCGACTTTACAAGATGGCATTCAATGACAATATTTGCACGACCTAGTGCTGATTGCATTAATCAGACTCTTCCATTGCTTTGATTAAATCCCCTCATTGCATTTTACTGTCTATAAGATATGTTAATGTGTGTCTTTTCAGTGTTCATTATGCATTTCTGCTAAAAACAAAAAAGGCTAAATATTGAAGTAGATTCAAGCAAAGACTGTTGCCTGCCTTGTTTGCTTTAATCATAATACCCGAAGTCAGCATTGAAGGAATAACGTATGGTTCAGTGCTGTTCAGATGTCAGATATTGACTTTTTAAAAAGCTGTCACCTCCTTAATGAGTAGCTTTGAAACGTGTTTATAAAATGCTTCTGAAGGCAGACATCAACTACCACTCATCTGCTTTTGCTGTATAAAGTAAACGTTAACGATGTGATGAACAGTATTGCATTCTTGTGGCAATAGAAAACATAAATTTCATGGGGCTTCCAGAAGTTATGTGTCCTCACAAAATGCTGTGATTGTTAGGTTGGACATAAAATGTGAAGATTCAGTTTCACAATGGTCTGGAGATCTCTCTCTCTCTCTCTCTCTCTCTCTCTCTCTCTCTCTCTCACACACACACACACACACACACACACACACGATTGCAAGCTTGTAGAAAAATGCCCATGGCTCAGAGGAGCAAAATCGTTAATATTTTAAAATAAATTCAGCCATTTCCTGAATATTAGCAGGAAGAGGTGTCCTCAGATATCTCAGAACAAACTTTGACCCAGAGATTATTTCATGGGCTTCAAGTCCACCTAAAGATAGGACAGTGAGTCTAGCTTGTGATGCGTAGACAAAATTTTAATTGGGAATTTTGAGTCTCCCGTAATTTGATCTAACAGACAATGAAAGGAGACCGACAAACCTACAGGAGGAATACCTCACATAACTGTTCTTCTGAGGAATAAAGTAGCTCTTTAGCCATCTTCGACTGGATGGCTGCAAAAGGGTGAGAGACTCTTGATAGACAAAAGTCTCAGATCAGAATCTGATATTACCAGTTCTAAGTGTTATAGGAAGAAGCTGTGAGTTCACATCAACGTTTTGCAATTGTTTTCAATGTTTGTGATAACATGGATGCACTGATAATGGAAAATGTGTGGAAAACTAAAAGTTGCTCAATGTGTGTTGATTTTATTTTGGCGTTTTAGAGGATATAAATCCCGACCCCTTAATATAGCATTCTGTTTCTGGCAAAAAAAAAAAAAAAAAAAAGTTTTTTCCAGAATTTCCCATTTCTGCTGTCATTTTTATTTGAAATGGGCTTTGTAAGTAGACATGCAGTGTGGATTTTTAAAACAAAAATCTCCCTGTCATGAAATCTACTGCAATGAAGTTTTAGAAATTTGGGCTTGATAGACACTGTATCACATTTTCAATTAATGAAATTTTCTAAAAAAAATGTCTGTATTGTTGTTACATTTGCATCCTTGCCATGTTTCCATCCACTCCAGCAGCAAGGCAAGAGGCCAATGTGTTTTCAGAATGTTGTATTACTATTTTTAAGGACTTTTTTTCAAGGCAAGAAGCCAAAACAAATTAGATCAACAGCTCTTAAAATAGCATGACAAAATGGCATCCTAACACAGTGCCAAGAGAGAGCATTTCCAAAGGTATCAAAATGATTAATATGTATTTTATACTTATTGAGAAAGGTTGTGTTACATCCAATTTGAGAATAATATATTTCATTGCATATATCCATGTTTTCCCACTGCTAAGGAGTTCAGTTTATCCCCTTTAAATTAAACTCATTCTTTAGGAGGTGTGATCATTTGTCAGATAGCTACTCCAGAAGAATTAAGCAATTCTGCCATATTTTGGCAATGGCCCCATAAAATGTCCTTGCAATGTGGCTAATGCTGCATTTGTATACTATGGTAGAGAAATTGGTTTGCTTACAGACAAACATACTAGCATTGTTTTCTAAACACTCTTGGAAGTTAAGTCTTCCATTACATACTCAGCATGGCAGGATTAAAGCTGAAACTATCCCATAATTTAACTGTAAGCCATGATCCTCCAGCCATTTATGGCAGGTCATCCTTTTGATACCAGGAGGATTATAGTCTGGTTCAGATGTTCCCCTTCACATGTTGCCCATGGTGTGAGTGGAAGAATGGGGGCGCATTTGCTGGCCTGCCCCCTCTGTCACATTCCTGCCCCCTATGCATTGGGACTAGATGTCTGCAGTGGGGAGCCAGATTGACTCATGGAGGATCCAACCCTGTTTTAGAACTTTGATTATGCAAGGTTCTAAATCATGTGATGCACCTCCATGAGTAGAGCTGGCTCCCTGAGCTCCAATGGGCTGGGCCATCAGGAATGTGATATTGGGGGGCTCATCCTCACTCTCTCCTTTTATGTGATGGGGAATACCTGAATGGTGCTAATTCCAAAATAGACTCTTGGAGAATAAGGTGATGAGGTACTTTGGAGGCTGATATTCTTGAACCTGGAAGGAGGACTCTTGTCTGGTATAGATTCCTCTCTCTTTAAAGCATGATGACACCGTAAACTGTCCCTGCAGAAAACCCTTCTTCCACTCATCTATGCCATGTTCCATCAGCTCTGACCTTTCAGCAAGTGGTGGGGGAGGGGGGTGGGCTCAGTGGTAGAGCACCTGCTTTGTATGCAGAAGATCGCAAGTTCAATCCCCAGCTTCCCCACACAGGGAAAGAATCCTGCCTGAAACCTTGTTAGACTTTCTGCCAGTCAGTATCGACAATACTTGGCTAGATGGAACAATGGTGTGACTCAGTAGAATTCAACTTCCTATGTTCTTATCAAGCTGCCTTCTCTATATTTAGGAAGAGAGAGAAGAAATTCCTTTGAAAGGTAGCTTTTCATTCCTACACTGCACACTTGTTTTCTTTTGTTTGAAAATGTTTGAAAACTTCCTTAAATGGAGGTTTAGGTTGCAATCCTATATCCACTTTCAATGGAGCCTATGCGCCATTGAGATCAATGAGACTTTCTTTTGAGGAGACATGTATAGGATTGTGCTGTTAGTTTTGATGCCTTAGCTTTTTTGCTGGTTTCAGTGGATTGTTATTTTAATTGGAGGCTTTTATGATTGTACTTCAGGAGCCATGTTTTGGCTAGGAAAACAAAATAGAAATAAAGAATTAAGAACTCAAGATTGCATCTGGTCACCCTGTTTGAGAGCTGTTGCCATGTCAACGGCCAAATATAAATGTCAGACAACAACAAAATGAGGAACTGAGAGCACAATCCAGAGACAGTTCATTGGGCTGGAGAAGTTCTACTGAAACCAATAATCTTAGGGCAAGCTACATGTCACACACATGTGCATTTGATGGAGCTCCAGGTTATGAATCATCCAGAGATTTATGGCTATTGGGCGGTAAATAAATGAAATAATTGAAAAGTTTTTGGTTGTTGTTTCTCTGAGGATGGTTTCCATTTTTTTAAAAAACAGCCATGACATGCATTTGAGTCTAATGTGTTGTTTGCCCTGAATCATTATATCGTGACCTAAAGTTCCACCAATTTCAAAAGGGCTAACAAGTACTTAACATTCTCTGGGTTATGTCCTTTTATGTACTGAACTACATTTTAGATGTGCTTTCAAGTTTGAAAAGAGTTACATAATCACAATACCAGTATAGTCTGTATTTTTTTTAAAAAAAATGGCACTGCCTTTAAGAACTTCCGTACCTCAGAGAATGCACATTTTGCTTTGTTCCTCATTGTTACTTCAGTTACCCTTCAAAGTGAATTTGACTCCAAGCAGGCAATTAAACCCCCCAATAACAATGTGGTGTCCCAACTTGAACTTGAACAAGTAAAGCTTCCTGATGTTAGACATCATCAGATGAACATTTTATTGCACACTCGTTACTGGGCACTCATGGATTTTCACGGGTCCCTCTCATGACGTTGTCTGCTTCCTGCGTGCCTCCTGCCCCTTCTAGACTTCTTTGTGCAACAAAAAAAGCTCCTGGTATCTCCGAATTATTTTTGAGATGGAACTTGCCACTATCTCCTGCTGTGTGCAGGAGAAGCAGTGCGATAAAGATGGCCACTGAATGGGCCATGTGCACTTTTTTACTTCCTCTTTCGTATCGAGGAAGTATCGAGCAACATGGTAGGCAAGCGTGATTTCCCCCCATCTGATGGAGCTCATTGAGTCAGGTTATTGATCCATTGAGCCCAGCACCAGTGGGGGCTTTTGACTTTGATTTTGGTGGGGCTGTGAATCCATTCTGGGTTTCAGACAGAACTAGCCAGAACTCCAAAGGAGCTATCTAAGGTGCTAAACCTAGTTTAGGTATAAGTTTCAGCACCTTGGATAGCTCCTTTAGAGTTCTGGCTAGTTCTGATCCACCAGCCTCTACTGGTCAGTCAAGAAGAAGAAGAAGAAGAAGAAGAAGAAGAAGAGATCTTCACTGAGCAGCTCTCAGTCCCTTTCACGCACTGCATTGTTTGAAACGTTGAGCCTATTCAGTTCCATACTACTGCATCTAGCCAGTGGATTCTGCATAACTCATAAGCTTGGACAAGCTTACTGAGCAGAGTTTGCATATTTAGCAACTAGCTCACTGTTCATTGCAATGTAGAATACCCTCCTCCAGTCAGGTGGGGGGACAACTGCACGTTACATTCCAGAATTCACACAGAATTAGACCTACAGTATAGTCCTCCCATGGCATTTTTGAGTGCTGTCACCTGTACCATGTCCCCAAATTTTAGGCTCTTACCGCTTACGGTTTTCTTTCTGGAAACAAACACAAATCTGGGGCATTAAATATCCCAAAAATTTATTGAAGCTATCGGGATCTCTTTATGACCCAAACACAAGCAACGTACTGGGATGTAAAAATTAGGGGTGTGCATCGGATCGGATCCGATCCACGATCCGAATCCGATCCGACCCAAAATCGGGAAAATCCGATCCGATCCGATCCGATCCGGACAACCTCCGATCCGATCCGATCCGATGAGGTCCGATCCGGATCGGACGCCATTTTGAATGCTTTTTCCCATAGCCAAGTATTGTTTTACAAAAACGCCTATAACTTTTTCATTTTTAAAGATAGAAGGATGAAACTTGGGCACATTGTAGACTGGTTAGGGGTAGTTATCTGGGAGAAATTTCAGAAAGATTGGTGCATGCATTTTGTGGCAATTAATTTTTTAATAAATACCCAGGAATGCCTTTGTACTCAAGCAGACACGAGCCCTGTAATGGATACTACTAGCAAGGATCAAAGGGATCGAGACCAGAGTGATCCTTCCTTGCACGCATGGCTGCAAAACTCAGCTAGGCTCAGCCGTTCTGCTTGAAAAGTGAAAGTAGGAAGGGAAACACGAGCCCTGTAATGGATACTACTAGCAAGGATCAAAGGGATCGAGACGAGAGAGTGTTTCCTTTTCTTCGCGGGAAGCGGGAGGGGAAGACCTGGCCTCTGTAGAAATTTTTTTGAAACATGTAATTTAAAAATTCCATAGCCATCAAATGCCTGGACCTATAATTCTGAAATTTCTGACACATATCTACCCCTAACCCATCTACAAAGTGAACAATGTTCAGACTTCTAACTTTTAAAATAAAAAAGTTATAGGCGTTTCTTTCCTCATTGTTTCAAAAATACCTTGCCACCACATGCCTGGACCCAGCTGTCTGAAATTTTACACACATATCAAGCCAAGTGGTACCTGTAATGTGCCCATGTTTCCTGTTTGTATCTTCAAAAATAAAAAAGTGGGAGGCGTAACTGTATTTACCCCACCACTACCCATTTTTCTAAAATTAATTGCCACACAAGGCAAGCACCTACGTTTCCGAAATTTCACACACATAGGTCCCAAGGTACCGCCTACAATGTGGCAAAGTTTCATGTGTGTAACTTTAAAAATGACAAAGTTATAGGCATTCCTGGGTATTTATTAAAAAATTAATTGCCACACAAGGCAAGCACCTATGTTTCTGAAATTTCACACACATAGGTCCCAAGGTACCACCTACAATGTGGCAAAGTTTCATGTGTGTAACTTTAAAAATGACAAAGTTATAGGTGTTTCTTTCCTCATTGTTTCAAAAATTAATTGCCACACAAGGAAAGCTCCAATGTTTCTGAAATTTCACACACATATCAAGGCAAGTGGTACCTGTAATGTGCCCAAGTTTCCTGTTTGTATCTTCAAAAATAAAAAAATGGGAGGCGTAACTGTATTTACCCCACTACTACCCATTTTTCTAAAAATTAATTGCCACACAAGACAAGCACCTACGTTTCTGAAATTTCACACACATAGGTCCCAAGGTACCCCCTACAATGTGGCAAAGTTTCATGTGTGTAACTTTAAAAATGACAAAGTTATAGGCATTCCTGGGTATTTATTAAAAAATTAATTGCCACAAAATGCATGCACCAATCTTTCTGAAATTTCTCACAGATAACTACCCCTAACCAGTCTACAATGTGCCCAAGTTTCATCCTTCTATCTTTAAAAATGAAAAAGTTATAGGCGTTTTTGTAAAACAATACTTGGCTATGCGAAAAAGCATTCAAAATGGCGTCCGATCCGGATCGGACATCTGGTCCGATCCGATCCGACCAGCCTCCGATCCGATCCGATCCGATCTGACCCCCCAGGTCCGATTCCGATCCGCTATCCGATCCGATCCGGGGGGTCAGTGCACATCCCTAGTAAAAATGTTCCCAGGCTTTTTACAAAGAAAACTGTTCTAGGGAAGTGAACCTAAGAACTCTGAGTGTAAATTGGCACAAACCATGGGATTAAATTGGGAGAACATTTACTTTATCAGAGACAAATTTCTTATGGGGTTATAAAAACATGTCAGTGACCAAAAATGTTAGTTTTTGATACTACTTAAGTCTTGCCTAAAGTTTTACCATGACAATTTATGGTAGTTTTGTAATATTTCCAATATTGTATGTTTAGAACACACTTCTTAGAATGACACAGAAACATTTCATGTTATGAGGCATTTTACCACACTAGAATACATCGGAAAAGGGCTTGGGGTAGTAAAATGATCCCAAAACACATTTGTGAATATTTTTTAGGGTTGTTGGATGAGGGTTTTAACTTACATTTCAGCACTGGTAAATTCTCCAAGCCAACTAGCTCTAACAAATGACACTTGTACATTTTTCAGATCAAAGCCCTACTGCTGCCATTTGCATTTACATTCTACCCACTATGAGCAAAATTTGTCAGAACCGTAAGCTAGTTCAAAGCAAGAGCAAGAGCTTTGTTCATTAACAAATTTCTTCCTTCCACTACTCATATGTTGAGATGAGTACAATGTACAATTAAAGAGGTGGATTGTTTTTGTTTTGTTCTTTGTTAGGGATTGACTAACTGGTCAGGATTTTTAAGCCTTATTTACCTCTGTGAAAATAAGGTTGTAGTTTGTAAGTTGAAACGGTCTCTTAAATTAACAGTACAATTCTATACATGTCTACTCAGAAGTAAGTCCCACTGACTTCAATGAGACACCCTCCCAGGTAAGTGTATAGGATTACAGCCTAAATTACTTATTCAATTTTTGGGTATTAACTATTTGCTCCTCTTTTCCTCGGAAAGGGAGCAAACTTATTTAGAATCCAACAAAGGACCTTTCCACACCAGGTGTTTTGCCTGGGATAGCCCCTGGGTGTGGAGGGAGGGAGGGAGGGAGGATGATTCCAGAAGTACCTAATTCACAACATTGGAGCACAGGGACCAGCCAGGGGCCATCCCAGGCAAACAGCCAGGTGTGAAAAAGACCTGAATGTAACAACAGCCAAAATTTTATTATTAATATTAGCAGCTTTGTGACAAGTGTGGAAAATGTCTGTGATAATTCCTCACTATTGGCTATACTGGCTAGTAGGCTGACCATATGAAAAGGAGGACAGGGCTCATGTAACTTTAACAGTTGTAGAGAAAAGGGAATTTCAGCCAGTGTCATTTGTATGCAATTAGTTCCTGATGGAATTCCCTCTTCCTCACAACAGTTAAAGTTGCCGGGGCCCTGCCTTCTTTTGTATATGGTCACTTTAATATAGTGCCTGCAACTTTAACTGTTGTGATGAAGAGGGAATATCACCAGGAACTAATTGCGTACAAATGACACTGGCTGAAATCCCCTTTTCTCTACAACTTTTAAAGTTATATGAGCCCTGTCCTCCTTTTCATATGGTCAGCCTACTGGCTAGGGTTGAAGAGAGTTGAAGGCTAAAACATCAGGGATTACACACTGAACATCAAAATGCCAAGATGCTATGTAGACAAATTGCTTTGGCTGCACAGCAACTTCATTGAGGGCAAGCAAAGCCCTCCATTGCCCTTTCTGAATTGGGGGAGGGGAGAGGGGGGAACATGTCCCTGTTGCCCGGGCAACCATGCTGATTATCACCATCTTATTATGTTGCATGTGGTTTTGTGCTGTACTGCAATATTTTTTCTCAACCCATCTTCAGTAACACATAAATGCAGATATTTAGATGGGACAATGACTAGAAGATGAGGATGTGCATCCACTGAAAGAATGTGGTATCATCTATCTGCATACTGCTTTACATTCAATGGAATGGGCCTTTAATTGTGCATTCCCATCCATGTTCTGGCCAACTACTCAGCTTTTTGTGACTGCATCAGGATGAGGGAATACTGGCCTTGTTGCCTTGGTAATATATACTTGTTCCCCTGACATCCCCTACCCTCATGAATAGTCCCAAAGCCTTTTGCCAAAAAGAAGAGGAACATTGTAGTGGAGGGGGGGAGGGAATGTTCATGAAATGAGAATCCCAGTTTCAGCACAGGACTAGTAATCCCTCCCCACACACTGCTTTACCAAGTGAGAGAACTGACCAATTAAATGATTTCTAAACATCGTTATATGCTTTGGGGTGGGGGAAAGCTGCCATTTGGCATTCACCTCTGTGGGAAGGCTCCAGTGACCCAACTTACACTCTAGAAGGCAAGCCAAAAAAACCAGGAAACCTAGCCAAAGTGAAGTTTAAAGAAGCAGTGGCCCCATAGTAGCAGAACATATAAACTGCCATCAAGAAAAACTTCTTTTTCATCAAAGATAAGGCCATATACAGTCCAAGTAACCAATTAGGATGTGCACCATGAATAGCTACCTCAGCTGTACAGTTTTAGGCAAACAAAAGCTTAGTACACCAAACGAGAGAAGTTAGCCAGAACAGTAACACTTCTGGTCAAAACTTAGATTCTTATAATAGTTAATGCTGTGGTTGCAGTTAATATAAAATGAGCCTATCATTTTGGTTTGGAAAGTGTAGCTCTTGCCTCTTGGCACTGTGTTGTTTTGAAAGGAAGAGTCATTTCCAGTGATTATTCCATGGACCTGACAACCTCAGTTTCATCATAGAAGCCTTTGCGATGTAACAAAAAACACATGAAGAAACAACAACAACACTTTAACTGTGGCTCGAACCCTGATCTATGTCCATCAGGGCACACATACATGCATACATACATACATACATATTGACAGAACTCCAACCCAACATGGTTGGAGCTGATGGTGCCCAGAAAGTATAATTTTCTCTGAGTGTCATTGTTTTGTAGGCTGACTATAAGAGGCCTGGCAACCCTTGGTGGGGCAGAGGACCACCTCAGAGGACAGGCCAAGGTTGTACCCACAAGGACAGCATGAGGCGGGGGGGGAAGGAAACATGATAGACAGAATGTTGGAAGAAACTGCTGGCTTATTCCTGGCTCCAAAAGAGGTGGCTGGAAGGGGGGGCACCAACCCACCTGGTAAGGAGGGACTGAGAAAGATTCCTTCAGAAGGTGGGAATGTCCTGTTTTAAACCCAGTTTTGTACCAGTTCTTGCCCTTCCTCCACTCTTCCCAACTTGATCCATGCTGCAGGCTCAACTAATCTTCATTCTGACATGAAATTGATACAGCATCCGGGTGACCAGATAAAATCCAGGTCAGGGCTCATGTAACTTTAAAAGTTGTAGAGAAAAGGGAATTTCAGCCAGTGTCATTTGTATGCAATTAGTTCCTGGTGAAATTCCCTCTTCATCACAACTGTTAAAGTTACAGGGGCCCAGCCTTCTTTTGTATATGGTCACTCTAGTATAGTGCATGCACCTTTAACTGTTGTGATGAAGAGGGAATTTCACCAGGAACTAATTGCATACAAATGACACTGGCTGAAATTCCTTTTTCTCTACAACTGTTAAAGTTACATGAGCCCTGACCTGGATTTTATCTGGTCACCCTATACAGCATTTAACTGTAAGTCACATTGGGGGCCAAAAGCTGACTCATAAATTGATAAATAAAAGTAATAATACAAAACTTTTCATTCCCCACACCCCACATATGCCCACACCCATGACAGCTGTTTCATCACAAATGGCTTCCCAGAGGAAACTATGGTAAAATCACCATGCCAGGGCTTTACTACCTCAGGGGGGGAAATAACAACAGTGTCTGAATCAGCTCCATATTTGTCCATGGTCAAAGCAAAACATAATGCTCCTTCCACTAATTGTATCACAGATATTAATGTCAGAGTCTGAAAACACCATGACATCTAATGTGGGCAAGAGATGTAATAACCTGTATGCCTGACATTTCTGTAGGACTACAGAGTGAACATTTTTTTGAGGCAGCAGTGGAACGACTCCCGTCTCGCCTACAGTGAATATCCCGATGATTCCTTGGATTTGGATCCATCAATGTTAGACTCTATATGGAAACCTGATTTATTCTTTGCCAATGAGAAGGGAGCAAATTTCCATGATGTTACCACAGACAACAAGCTTCTGAGGATTTCCAAAAATGGGAAAGTGTTATATAGTATCAGGTAAAGTTGTGTGTGTGTGTGTGTGTGTGTGTTGGGCATATGCTTGATTTTTTAAAAAGTCTTTTAGATAATAGAACATGACTTACATATTCTATTTTTGTCATTTCTCTTTTACACTTTAATGAGGCTTAAACACAGCAGGGGGAGAGAAGAGAGCTTTCTGCTTCATCTTTTTGAGTTTGTTCTCTTCTCAAATTAGAAAATCAAGTAGTACTACAGAACCAAGTCATCTTCATAAAAACATAAAAGATTACAGAAACTCCACACTGATCTGCAACAGTAATTCCCATCAATATCAATTGGGACAATTCTTTTCATCATACAACACACACACACAAGTAGTAACTCAGAAGTGCCTAGGTAGATCTACTCTGTGAAGATTTCCTTGCTTGTGCAACCTATTTATTTATGCGTTTTAAAATGCAATGCATAGTGGCATGTTCTGCACTGGGGTAGTTCTGGTTAAGTTTGTATATTCTATCACAAGCACACTTTGAGGAGATTTGATTAAGCAGGACACATGGAGAAAATCAGAATGATAAAGAGCCTTAAAATAGCATTGGCAGCAGTATATGTATAAATGATTGTGGCAACATCCATTTCATATGCTACTTAGCATGCTTCATTGGGTTATTAATAGCTTAATATTTGCAATGAGCCTTGAAGATGGAAAGTCCACTTACCGTTAACAAAGAAAATTAATCATCATTTCCAAATTCCTCCCTAACTTGCTACAGTTCGCACGATCCTTTCCACAAGCTGCTTAATTGTTTAGTGAACTGTTAGCAGCTATTATCTGAGATTGCACAAAATTCTGCTTAGGTACAATATGGGTTTGAGGGCTTTTAACTGCCCTGGGTTCAGCAGTGGCCAAGCATGTACCTTTCCCTTACATCATCAACAAAAAACAATGTGCGAAGTAATTTGAGAGTTGGTTTTGAGCAGATATGCACCAGAACGGTACTGCTCGGGGCTGGCTGAGGCATTTTGGTGCCTGAAGCAGAGGAGAAAATGGCACCCCACTATGGGCCATTGAAACTAAGGCTGGTCAAGTGATTGTGCACCTGAGGAAGAAAATCCCATTAGCACCTCTCTCTCCCTGGCAGTAAAAATACAACTCCTGCTCTTTGCTGCTCTTTCTTGACATCCAGAATCAGCCGCCCAAGGTGCTCTGCCTAATGGTAGGGCCAGCCCTGCTAGCATTAAGGCTGCAACCCTGGAAGTAAAGCCCATTGAATTCAATGACAAATTATTGGATTGACATTATAGGACATGTATAGGATTGCACTGTATTTTTAATGTCTTTAATGTTTTAATATTTTATTATCCAGATATTTTCATTATTGAACTTATTGTTTGAGTTGTTATTATGGTGCTGGTGTTGGTGTTGGTGGTTCTTTGTTATTGTAAACCACCCTGGGGGCGTTTGCCAGTTGGGCAATATAAAAATTCAATAAATTAATCCTTTAAGTAAATACCATAGCATCAGTATCACTTCTATCCAAGAAAACTTGGATAGGATCAGGATATATATATATATATATATATATACTATGTACATTATTACTAATAGTTATTCTTGTGTATGGGTTTTAAAACATATGTTGCCTTCACTTATATTATTGGACCTTCTTACTGTTTAATGTTTTAGGATTTGGAATCATGGCATTTTATTACATTATTTGCCATCTGACTAATTAGCAGTTACTTTTACACTAAACATAAATATAATCATACTGCTAGGCTTGCTTTCTGAATGGGAAAAGCAATAATCATATTTACTGGGTGTTATGTTCTTTTACTGGCACACCTCAACAGCACAAAAGAACTAAGAGCATAGAAAGAGGTAACCTGAATGATCAGAATAACACCAAAAACAGTAAATGTTACTTAACAGGCAGTGTTATCACCTGTTTAATTGCCAGAAAAACAAAATGCTTCTGTTTGCTTGAGTGACATCAGACATATCTTACTAGAGGCAACAATGCAGCTGAATGCTATTTGGACCACAGATGGGTAATTTTCCTGACATTTGTCCATGCTGCAAAAATACTATTTCAGGCTGTCATATCAGATTTGTAAAATTCAGAAGTTTGAATGAAAGTTAATCTGAAATAGAGTAAACATAAATCATATTTTTGTGTTGAATCAAAAGCATATCATCTCCCAGTTGTGTTCTATTGAGCATCAATGCTTCTTTCATGGATAATCAGCATGAAGCATGAGCACTGGCACTTAACAGCCATCAAATGTGTATTTTAAGAGCTATTCAGCTCAATCCAGGGCTTGGAGCGGGATGGGATGCTGCCCCACTTCTTTTCATGTTGACTTAAAACCATCCCATTTCTTGTCAGTGGATGTAAAACCATCCCGGGATACAACATAGAGCAGGGTTACAACAATATGGCAAAAGGTCACTTTTTCCAGGGCAGGATCTACACTACTGCTTTAAAACGGTCTATAACAGTAGTGACAACTGTTGGGGCTCAGGACACACTCAGTATACAGTTTTCAAACCATTTTCAAAGTGTCATATCCTGCTTGGTGTAGATCTGGCCCTGGTCAGAGCTCCTTTCTCCTCCTCTCCGTCTTCTGTTTCTTTTTCCCTCTCTGTCCCCACCCCCACATCTCTGGCACTTGCAACTGTATTTTTCTCTCAGAAGCGAAATGTATTTTTCTCCCAGAAGTGAAAAAAGTAATTAACATGCTATATAGAGTGGGTGGGAAAGTCTTTTTGTTGTTTTTGCCCCGAGAGCCACAATGGCACCCCAGAAACATGTTGGGGGCTACATACCAGCAGTGGCTGGGGCCACAGGCCAACATGGATGGGGGCACTCCCACTCTTTCTGATGCACATACCCCACTCATAGATACACAAACACACATATTTGACAGTGATTGGCAATAGATTCAAGGCATGCAAAATAAAATATTTCTTCACACAATGGATTCACTTTAAGCATTCTTAAAAGGCACTCCCCCCCCTCCCCCGGAATACAGAAGGCCATTTTAACTGGCTATAAGTTTCCTCTGTTTATTACAGTTTGGAAAAGAAGCTTTTTAAAGAACTTTTTTGCTCCCAAAATGTCATAGAATTATGTGAAAATGTGCATGTATTTAGTCAGCAGATAGTTGATAGTACCGGAGGATTTTTGTTCGCTTGTTTTTAACAGAAAAAGGGATCACACACATTCATAATTATTTCATCACCCTCAATTTATTTGTAAGCCACTTTCCCAAAAGGTTTTGTCCAATGTGTCTCACAATATATCAAATGAACAGAAATAAATATAACAATTCAGAGAACATAATAGGAGTGATTACAAATAAAGAGAGCGTCAATAATAAATGCGTAACAAAATATAACTTTGTGTATATAAACTGACCTAATCCAACAATTTAAAACTAAACAGGTGAGAGAGTACAATAAGGTAGCATTCCTCAACCAGGTTCCCTCCAGGTGTTTTGGACTACAGCTCACAGTATTCCTGACTACTGGTCATGTTGGCTGGGGATAATGGGAGTTGAAGTCCAAAACATCTGGAAGACACCAGGTTGGAACTGGATTGGATGGACATTTGGTTTGATTCAGCAGAGCTCTTCTTATGTTCTTATTTAAAGACCTAGTTAGAAGTAATGATTATGGATCCAAGTATAACATGGAGGAAAGAGGGTTTCTGCTCTTGGGTGGTATAGAAATGTAATAAATAAATAAATATGCAATTATAGCAGGAGTGGGAAAGATGTCATCTTCCAGATGTTGTTGAACTACAACTCCCTTTATCCCTGGCCATTGACCATGCTGGTTGGTAATGCTGGTAATTGGGGTGTAAGAACATCTGGAGGGCCATAGGTTCCCCATCCTTCAACTGGAACAAACCAGGCTTTAAGATCTCATGTGAAACCAGCATCAGTTTATTTCTGAGAAAACATGGTGTAAAATCTTTAATTAGTGCAAACTGAGACTGTTGCAATGGGCACAATCCACCAGGATCTTCCTCTCTATAAATCCCATTAAAATGAGTGTTCGTGCGCAGTTGCTTTTCATGCCAGTGGGTTTGCCTAGGAAAGTCTTTGTCAGTACATTACGATTTCGACCTTTGCCTTAATCTTTCATGCCAATGAGACATGCAGTGTTCAGAAATCTAGAGAATATCCCTCAGAGCTGCATACATTATGTGGATCTGTTCTTTTGTGTGTGTGTGTGTTTCACTTTGATGACTTTAATGTTATTCTATAATCTAATGTAAGGATTTAAAAGGATTTTGACTTCCCTAGTAGCATTGCCTTATCATGGGAGAGATTAGCAACGTGAGAGGGCAGAGGGCATTGTCATGACTAAAAGTCAATCTTTGCTTTGCAAACAGCCAAGTATTTTGCAAGAATTTCTCCCTTCCATCATACAGCGATATGGCTATGTCCCAATGATGACATTGACAGGTGCCTTCTGTTTTAGAAGCCGACCACAGATCTTGACTTCCCAGGGGAACTTTTCTCCTTCCTTTTTTTTGTTAAAGCCCCACACAAGAAAAATGATTCAATTATCCCCAGGCAAAATAGTATGAAATACCTTGTTCTTTGGAATGACTTTTCAAAAATGTAAAGCTTTCCACTGAGGCTTGAAATAGCCTCCCAGAATAATGAAAGAAGTCTAAAAAAGAAAAGAAAATATAGAAAATATAGAAAATGCTAATTGATGGGCAATGCCTCAACGGTGTTAAAGCACTTTTGCTAGATATCATCAAAAGGGTTTACACGTGCACATACATTTGATTACTGTATACTTGGGGCTGATTCACACATGCTTGTTTATCACTTGATAAACACTCCTAGTGTTAATTTGCATGTGTGAATGGGCCATCATAGACAAACATCATAGCTAAAAGTTTCACCAACCCTTACATACAATGCTTTTCAGTGGAGGCAGTTTACACGTTCATCAAGGCTGGTTTCACACATGCATAGGGTCTAGTATTATGAGAGAGGGAGACTTTCTCTACACCAGTCATAATTTTCTACACCTCTATCATGTCTGAATGGTTATGTTGTAAGACACTTGAGATTTTTTATTATTATAAAGAAAACTGGTATAGTGTTTAGCTTAGAAAAAAGGGGGGTAAGGGGAGATATGACAGAGGTGTACAAAAGTATGCATTCACTTCCCTTGTAAACTCAAAATGCCTCTGCTTTAAAACCATCTGGGTTTTGTGACATCATTTCATCTATCAAAAATGAGCACGCCACATTTAATTAAAAATGGGAGAAATGTTGGCAGAGCCTGCATATCATATTGTATGTGGAGAGCACTATTCTTGACTGGAAAGATTTTTAAAAATTGGCAGACAGTTTCTTTTGGAAATCAGTGCTAATAGGAGTTTTGAGAATACTTACTGGATATAGTCCAAGGTGCACATCTGTGTACATAAGAGTCTGTCAGGCAATGGCTACATCTGGCATGAATTGGTAGTGACTTATGGTGATTCCTGAACTATACAAAACATTCTTTTTGGCAGTACAACATACCATAGCTATAGAGTTAAAAAAAACACCAAACCAAATGTCCCTGTGAGTCTGATTTGTAAATGAGTGCCACTAGTCTAAACAAAGAGAAACAATTTGTTTCCATGGGTAAGGTGACCAGATAAAATCCAGGTCAGGGCTCATGTCACTTTAACAGTTGTAGAGGAAAGGGAATTTCAGCCAGTGTCATTTATATGCAATTAGTTCCTGGTGAAATTCCCTCTTCATCACAACAGTTAAAGTTGCAGGGGCCCTGCCTTCTTTTGTATATGGTCACTCTAGTATAGTGCATACACCTTTAACTGTTGTGATGAAGAGGGAATTTCACCAGGAACTAATTGCAAACAAATGACACTGGCTGAAATTCCCTTTTCTCTACAACTGTTAAAGTTACATGAGCCCTGACCTGGATTTTATCTGGTCACCCTATCCATGGGGAGGGGAGCAATAATAATATTGCTCTACCCTGCACTTGAACGATTTCAACAATTTTGAATGGGGGGAATGCACAAAAGCTAGGAAACCAACAAATGAGCAGCGGTTGGGGGAGAATGGGAAGGGCCCGAGGAAGGGGAAAAGGGTGTGGCCTTCTATGGAAGCCCAGAGGATGAGATATGGGTCCCAAATAAGCCAGATTTGGCCCACAGGCCTGAGGTTAAACACCCCTGCCCTACAGGGGGAAAAAATTAATGTAGCACAAAACAGATTTCAGAGCTACACCCTGTATCAAATTGTTACGATCCCATCGTGGTAACACTATATCCCTCTTGTGTGTTTATACCACGTCGGACACACAATGACATTTGTTGCTGTATTTCAGTGAATGTGGATACAGTTCTTGCACAGTGTAAAAAAGGTTTACACTGTGGCTAGCATAAAAGAGAAGACAAATGCCCATTGTCAAAATGGGTATGTCATGAGACAAGCCAAGGCAATAAATCATCAATAACAACAAGAATGCACATGGCTTACATCTCAGTTACAAGAAACAGGTAACTTTTTAATTTAATGGCTTGAATTTTCTGGAGAACCAAAATATGCATTACGTCCTTGGCATAACACATCAACATGCAGTGACTCATTACAGGATATTTCATGTCACTTTTCGAAAGAGTACCATCAGATTTCTGTTTTTGTCACGGTTCTGTGATGTGCTATACAAAATTAAGTGAAATTGTATGTGAACACTGTGCTGTATGTGAGGGAATATTCTGAGAAACATTTATTAGGCATGAAACACCATTTCATTTAAATTAGTTTCATTGTAATAGCAGGGTAATTGTTGAATATGTTTAAGTATTATGAAATACTCCCTTGTAGTACGGATAAAAGATATCTGACCAATATGTTAAATAAAAAATAGAATGAAATATGTGAACCAAAAGATATTGTGATAAGCTATTAAAAGTAATGCCTCCCAGAATTACTTTAGGTCCCCTCTAGAAGGATTTGGTTTGGCACCTGGTTGCCCGATTATGCACATCTTCTCACAATCGTGTTTACGCCTAAATCCTGTAAACAACATGCGGTGAAGCACATAACCAGCAATATGAAACGTGCTTTAAAGTGGCTAAAATGCGGAGAATCACTTGTTTACATGGTCAAAATGTGCTTTAATGGCAGTGGAGAATTAAAACTTGCTACTTAACGCGCATTCGATAATGCGCATAATCGGAGAGAAAACGCACCTCAACCCCCGATTTGCGCTCCTCTCTTGTAGAGGTCAATTTTTTTTTTTAAAAAATAATTTTTATTAATTTCAACAATATAAAACATAATAATAAAACATGACTACATAAAATACAAACAATGCCTAATTCTCTACAACCCCCCCGTGCTACCCTACCCATGAGACCTTCTCTTGATCAATCTTCATCTTTCCAGAATTTTAATGACTCTTCTGAAGGATTTTGTCCCTTCCCCGATCTTAATACATATTCCAAAAAGGGACTCCATATTTCTCCAAAATCACTCTTGCTGGACATTCCCCTCTTTATTTTCATTTTACAAGTCAGCATATCATTCAATGCCATATCCCATATTTCTTTATACCATTCTTCTATTGTATAGCTTCCTTGTCCTTTCCAATATTTAGCAATCATTAATCTTGCGGGTGCCAGGAGGTTGTTTACCAATTCTCTCTTAGTTCCCTTCTCATTCGCTCTATCCCATATTGCTAGTAGAGCTATCTTTGGGTTTAATTCCAATTTACTTCCAATTATTTCACTTATTTCTTTAAACACCATTTCCCAAAATTTTTGTACATGTTCGCAGCTCCACCACATATGAAAATAGGTTCCATCCTCCTGACATCCCCTCCAACACTTCTTAGTCACTTTTTTATCCATCTGGTGAAATCTAGAAGGTGTTAGATACCATCTCCATACAGTCTTGTAAAAGTTCTCATTAATTCTTATTGATAGCAACTTTAATATTCTTTCATTCCATATCCTCTCCCAATTATCCTCTTTAATTTTATCTCCTACATCTTCTTCCCAAATCTCTTTTATAACTTTAAGTGAGTCCTGATATTCATCCTCTATCAATATTCTATAAATCTCACTAATCCGCCCTTTCTTAATTCTAATTTCTTCTTTTTTCCCTTCTAGTTCAATTATATCTTCAAATCTTGTATTATTTCTACATTTCTTATTTCTTAATTTCCATTCCTTAGTCCAATTCCCCAATTGTAAACCTTTGAACCATGCAATCTTTTGTCTTTTAAACAACTCTTTAATTTGCTCATTATCCTTCATATTTTCCATCCAATTCCTTAACTTAATTATTTCCTGATCTTTTAATGTCGCTTCTATCTCCGCTTTTAATACTCTTGGAAAATTTCCCACTACTACAATTGGGGCAAGTGGAGAATCTCCCGGTATCAACTTCCCTCTAAATTTCTCCCAGATCTCTAAAATATTTTTCAACATTGGGTTGCCCAGTCCCTTCCAATCTTTCTTTTGAATATTACTAAAGAATATATTCTTCAATTTATAATCAATTTCTCCTGTTTGCATTTCCAGCCATTCAAGATCTTCCTCTCCTATTATACAATTTATAACATATCTTAACTGATTAGCAATATAATAATACTTAATATTTGGAAGTCCTAAACCTCCTTTCTTTTGAGCTTTATACCATAATCTTTTATTAATCCTAGCTCTCTTATCTCCATTACAATAAGCATTAATCATATTTTGCCAACTTTTTAACTCCGCTTCTGATATTTTAAACGGCAACATTCTAAACAAGAAATTAATCTTAGGTAAAATCTTCATTTTAATAACTGCTATTCTACCAAACCAAGAATGCTTCAATTTTCTATAACCCTCTAATTTCTCCCCTATCTGTTTTTTTAAAGTTACAAAGTTGAGTTCCTCTAATTTTTCTAAATCTTTATCTATATTAACTCCCAAATAACGTACTATATTTCTAAGCCTTAAACCCAGCTTAAGTTTACACTCCTCCATCTCTTCCTTATTATAATTAAATAGCATCATTTCTGACTTCCCCCAATTCACTTGTAATCCCGTAATTTCCCCAAATTCTCTCAGATGTTTCTTAATCACCTCCCCACTCTTCAGGGGATCTTCTATTGTCAGTAATGTGTCATCTGCAAACATATTCATTTTTATCTTCTCCTTTCTTCCTATCCCCTTTAAACTTTCATCTGCCCTTATAATATTTGCCAATATTTCTATCACTATTGCAAACAAGATCGGTGAGAGTGGGCATCCTTGCCTAGTTCCTCGAGCTAGTGTAATCTGTTGCGTCAACCCATCATTAACCATTATTTCAGCTTTATTATTTTTATACAGCTTATCAATCACACCCATAAATTTATCTCCGAATCCAAATGTTTTTAATATTATTTTAAGCGCTGGCCATTCCACGCAGTCAAAGGCTTTGAATATATCCAATGCTAATAAACCTGCTTTTAATTTCCTTTTTTTATAATATTAATGATATTTAAAACTCTTCCAATTAAATTGGGCATTTGCCTTCCAGATATGAATCCACATTGATCTTTTTTGATATATTTGGCTATAAATGTACCCATTCTTTTAGCCATTATTGCTGTAAAAATTTTGGAATCTTGATTAATTAAAGATATTGGTCTATAAGATGCTGGGTCTGTCAAATCCTTACCTGGTTTCTGTATTAAGATAATTAGGGATTGATCCCATGATGGCGGAGTCCTTCCTCCTTCTATTATATTATTATATAATTTTTTTAATCTTGGTATTAACATTTCTTTAAATATCTTATAATATTCTGGCCCCAAACCATCTATCCCTGGAGATTTCCCTCCTTTTAATTTATCAATAATTCCCTCAATTTCTTTCTCAGTGACTAAACCTTCCATATAATCTCTATCTTGCTTCTGCAACCTTATTTTCCAATTCCTCTCCACATATTCCTGAATCTTAACTTGTGGATCCATGCCTGATGTATATAGTTCTTTATAAAATTCCTGAAATATAATTAGTTTATCTTTCATTATATTACAGCTATTTCCTAGCTTATCTCTAATTGTCCCAATAGGTCAATTTTTTAATGCACCTTGAAAGAGCTTTAAATGCCTCTTGTAGAGGCACCCTTAGTCCCTCTAGACTAGTTGAGAAAGCTAAATATTTTCCAGCTTGGCTTTAAACAATAGAGAGCTGGCTCATCACCGAGGCTGAGATTTTTCTGCTTTATAGTCCAGGACTAATTAGTCTGATTTGAATTCTTAACTGTTCCTGCAGTCTTTCAAAGCAAAAAATAAATTAAAAATAAATGATGAAACACCCTGAGAATGTGGAAGAAAATTGGAAGCCTCTTTCAGGAAACTGGAAGAAATATTTTAATATAACACTAGCTCCACCTCTTCCCTGGAGCTGGACACAACATTGCCCCCCTCACAGCTACATTGTGGAGGATGTAGAATGTGGGGTTGGTTGCAACATAGTTGATGTTGTTGCTACTTTCAGTGGCACTGCATCCACCCTCCCCAAAACTGTTAGGAAAAAAAAAGCTGTGCCACAACCCATGCCAGTGGCGACCCCCTACCTGTGAGAAATTTGGCAAAATTGTCCTCCCATTTTTGCTGCCCACAAATAGGGTGGATAATTTTGAGGAGCCATTTGTGCATAGTTTTGCATGTGACAACTGGCTCCCCCCTTCTCCCTGAATGCTGCAATTACTTTCAGGTAGAGCAACAATGCTAGTCGAATTTCCACCTATGCACACCCTCTCACAGGTATATATAATACATATAACTATAATAAAGACTAACACAGCTATATATTCAAAAACAGAGAACCTCACTTCATCTGAGTGGAAAGATTGCAAGGGGGGTTACTGTGAGTAGGATTTCAGAGGGTGCATTTGGCTCCCACTGGTGATAGAGAAGAACCATCTACATTAGTATTTATTTTTTTACAACATTTATATACTGCTCCACATCTAAACAGATTCTGGAGCACTGAACAATAAAAGAAAAAAAAGAATAAAACACCATATTAAAAATCAATTGAGGGAAGATTCTTGAAATAAAGACATCTTCAGCTGGTGCAAAAAACAACACAATGTTGGTGCCAGAGCCAGGGAGTTCCATAGGAAGGGGGCCACCACACTGAAGGTTCTGCTCCAGGTGGATTCCAGTCTGGCCATAGGTCCATGTGGAACCACCAGAAGCATCCCATCTAATGACCTCAGTGACCAGGTAGGTTGATAAGGGAAGGCACTCTCTCAAGTATCCCGGTCCTAAGTTGTTAGCAGCAAAAGACTAGTAGCTGAAAAGGGGGCAGCTCCTGAGCTCCTGCATTCTGCTCTAGTTCCAGCTTCCAGACCAGCCTTAAGGGCAGCTCCACACAGAGTGCATTGCAGTAATCCAGTCTTGAGGTTACTAGCACTAGGCACTGTGACCAAGCTGTCCTTGTCCAGGAGAAGCAGTAGCTGGTGCTATTATGTGTGCTGTGGTTGTAAGTGAGTCAAACCACAACAGAGGCTGTCACAGGCCATTTTGCCTATAAATGCATCTTCCCCTTGTCAAGGAAACATAAACCATGTTCCCCTGCCGTGGCGGACCAACCCCGACCCGCCACCCGGTTCCCCAGCCAAAGCTGGCTTGAGCCAACACCTGAAATAACGACACAGCAATTTAAGGACCAAAGCAGGTTTATTTACACACTATCCTAAGTTAAGGCTTCGGTCAAAAGCAGGAAAGGGTTGGGAGGAGAAGGGAGCAAAAGGGGGGGGTGAAGGGAATTGAGGTAGATGAGGTTAGCAGCACAAAAAGGCACAAGCTATAAAACAATTGGCATCCCCCACCAATTAAGCACACTCTTAACAGTGTCAAGCTACCTTAAACCAAATAGGCCTATAAAACAATAAAAACTCTAACACCCGGCTCGATCCAGCCAGACGGAGGTCACCTCTTCACCGTGCCCAGGTCCGAAGAGAGATGATCCACCTAACTCCGGCTTTCGTTTATCAGCCACTCACTCCTTAGCCCCCACCCTTGCACAGCCTGGGAACGAAACCCTCCCTTAACGGTTCTTCAGCTGAAAGCCATTAAGCCCTGGCTCGTTAGCCGAGCACCTGCTTTTCCCGGCTGGTACTAAAGAGATAAGTAGCTCAGAAATATGTCAACAAATGAGCACATCCTCCTCCCTCTTCTGGAAGTGTCAAGGCCCCCAGAAACCCAGGTCCTTCACATCTCCCCCTTTAAGGAGATGAGACTTGGGGGTTTTCCTCCAAGTCCTTCATCTCTTCAGTAGGGTGATTCCCCGAGTCCCCTCCCCACCCTCCTTAGTTTGGGTAGGCTCGGGACAACCCATCTGCTAGTACATTGTCGCGTCCCTTAATATGAGTCACAGTAAAGTCGAAGTCCTGAAGGGCCAAACTCCACCTAAGTAGCTTTCCATTTGACCCCTTCACTTTATCTAGCCAACACAAAGGGGAATGGTCTGTCTGCAAATGGAAATGGCGTCCCCACAAATAGGGGCGCAGCTTTCCCAAGGCCCATACGATGGCTAAGCACTCTTTCTCAACGGTGGCCAAGCTCTTCTCTCGAGGCAACAGTTTCTTGCTCAGGTAGGCCACTGGATGAAGCTGATGATCGGCCCCTTCTTGAAGCAACACTGCCCCCAACCCCATTTCGGAGGCATCCGTCTGGAGGGTGAAAGGTAAATCAAAATCTGGAGCCTGCAAAATGGGAGCCTCCATCATCCGGCCTTTCAAAGAGTCAAAGGCATGTTGGCACTCCCCTGTCCATATCACCTGGATTGGGCAGCGCTTTTTACACAAGTCTGTTAGGGGGGCAGCCAAAGCACTGAAATGAGGAACAAAGCGTCGATAATATCCAGCCAGGCCCAAAAAAGACTGAACTTGCTTCTTGGTGTGAGGAATGGGCCAGTTTCGAATAGACTCCACCTTAGCTTGTAACGGCTTGATCTGGCCGCCTCCCACCCTATGTCCCAGGTACACCACTTCCCCTAACCCAAATTGACATTTGGAGGCCTTCACTTTCAAACCAGCCTCCTGCAGGCGCTCAAACACTTGTCACACATGCCCCAGATGTTCTTCCCAAGTTTGCGAAAAAATGGCCAAATCATCCAAATAAGCGCAGGCAAAGGCCCCTAACCCATTCAGGAGCCTGTCCATCATCCTCATGAAGGAGGAGGGGGCATTCTTCAACCCAAACGGGAGTACCGTAAACTCAAACAGCCCCTTGTGCGTCACAAAGGCCGTCTTGGGTATGGCATCCTCATCCAAGGGCACTTGCCAGTACCCCTTGGTCAAATCTAGAGTAGTAATGAATTTGGCGCTTCCCAATTGTTCTATCAAGTGATCAGACCTTGGCATAGGGTAGGGGTCTAACTGGGTCAAGGAATTGACCCTCCTAAAGTCTACACAGAATCGTATTTCTCCATTGGGCTTTCCCACCAGCACCACGGGGGAGGACCATGAGCTATTAGAGGGCCGAATCACTCCCAGATCCTGCATGGCCTGCAATTCCCGCTCAATCGTAGCCGCTTGAGCCCCTGTTGCCCTATAAGGGCACGAGCAGATGGGGGGATGCGTTCCTGTCTGAATAGAATGCTGAGCCCAAGAGGTTCTACCTGGGGTGGTAGAAAATAGACCCTCAAACTCCGTCAGCAACGGTCGGAACCCTCTCTGTTGCTCCGGGGTAAGGGTCGAGGGCAGAAGCACATTCTCCACCCCCCCGGTTGCTGAAACTCTGCTAGAATATCCAAAGGCTCCCCCACTTCATCTGCTTCGGGTTGCATTTCAAACACAAAAGTGTGGCGGTCAACATACAGCTTCAACATATTTACATGAAACACTTTAGGTTGTCTTGGAGTGTCTGGAAAATCCAGGAGATAATTTACCTCTCCCACCCTCTGCTTAACCACCAAGGGTCCTTCCCATTTTAAAGCCAATTTGTCCGGCTTAAGCTGTTTTAACACCAACACCTTATCCCCGGGTTGAAACACTCGCACCCGGGCCTTCCGATCGTACCAGGCCTGTTGGCTTGCCTGAGCCTGGCTAAGATGGTCTCTGGCTGCTTCTTGGACCCCCTGCAGCGTTCGCTGGAGGTTACGCATAAAAGTCACCACTGAGGGAGAAGTCTTGGCCACGGGTCCCTCCCATTCCTCTCGCAACAAAGTGAGGGGTCCCCGAATCTCCCTCCCAAACATCAACTCATTAGGAGAAAATCCTAAACTCTCTTGAGGAGCATCTCTATAAGCAAAGAGCAATAAGGGTAGCCCTTGATCCCAGTCAGTAGGGTGGTCCACCGCATAGGCTCGGATCATTTTCCCCAAAGTTTGGTTCAAACGTTCCACTAGGCCGTTGGTCTGATGATGGTAAGGCACTGAGAAGGCATAGTCCACTCCGCCAAGCTCCCACATCTTCTGGAACAGTTGGGACACAAACCCTGGTCCACGGTCCGAGAGGACACCCCGGGGCATTCCTAGGCGGGCACAAATAGACAACATAGCTTTAGCCAGCATGGGGGCTGTAATGGATGACAGCGGAACCGCCTCTGCATAACGGGTAGCAAAGTCAATAACTGTTAACACAAACCGTTTTCCTGATCGAGTAGGGGGATTAAAAGGACCCAACACGTCCAGTCCAATACGTTCAAAAGGTGTCTCCACAATTGGTAACGGTTGCAAGGGGGCATTAGGGTGGTCTCGATTGAATCCCACTCTCTGGCAGACATCACAAGAACGGCAGTAATCTTTCACGGCTTGAGCCACCAGCGGCCAATAAAATTCTTTAGAGATGCGGGTTAGAGTACGCTTCCGCCCCAAATGTCCTCCCCAGGCCGTAGCATGGGCCAGCTGAAGAACTGGCTCTCGATAGCCCCGTGGCATCACCAATTGCCGGCACACCTTCCAGGGTTGCTCTAAACCTTTAGGAGCGAACTCCCTGTAAAGGGCTCCATCTTGCCAGAAGAATCGAACTGGGTGCTGGGGGGTCACATCTACAACTCCTCTCTCAGCCTCTTCCCGGCATTCCTGAAGGGAGTCGTCTTCCCGCTGAGCCGCCTTAAAAGCGGGGTTAGGGTTGGCTGAATTGGTCTCTGAGGGGACCACCGGCTCCTCCAAACTCTCCTCTAGTCCCCCTCTGGATCCAGGAACCCCTGGCTCTCGGGTCTCTTCCTCTGTGGGCTCCTCTCCTGGTTCAGTCAGGGAGGTAGAAGTCTGAGCATTGGACTGGCTCCGAGTGACTGCCCCCATAGTGGCCGCTAAATAGGCTAAGTCATTTCCCACCAAAATGGGCCAGAGGGAATTGCTATGAACCAAGAAAACCATATCTCCTTTCCATCCTTGATATTCTGTGGGGATCCGGGCTAGAGGTAAGGTAATCGGGGGGGGGAACTGTAGGGAGTGACTGTGAAAGTCTGGCCCTGGAGAATTTGATTAGGGCGTACGTATTGTTTGTCCACGGCCGAAAGGGAAGCACCTGAGTCCCTCCACCCCTGACACACTTTCCCATTAAGGGTAATAGACTCACAGAACTGCAGCTGGCTCCACTGGACCTGTCCCGGTTGAACCAAGCCCAACGAGGCTCCCTCTTCGGCCCCACGACCTTCACGGGCTCGGCGACATGCGGCGCGTGGTCGGGGAACTGGTCTCGCAGCCGCCTGGGCAGGAGCCTCTTCTTCCCCACTGGAGGGCCCCTCACTGTCCTCCCAGTCGGAGGCTGCAGCGGCTTGGCTGAAAGAGGCCGGCTGCGCAATCGCTCCCACCCTGGGAGTGCTTTCTCGAACTTTCTTCTCCTGTAGCTTCGGGCACTGGCGTTTAAAGTGCCCTTCTTCTTTGCAATAATAACATCCCGGGGGGGGGCAGGGGTGGAAGACAGCCTGGGAGGAACTTCCCCCGCTTTCTTTTCACCCCTCACGGGCCACGGCCCGGCTCCACTCGCTTTCCCCACGGCTGCTGGAAGTCCACTCCCTCCGGCGGGAGTTCCCCCTCTCTTCGGCCAAGCCGGCTTAGCTGTTTCCCTTCTCCGGTAAACTCCCATCTGATCAGCCAGCAACGCTGCTTCTCGCAGAGACGTGGGACGATGGTCATTAACTAGAGCCGCCAGCTCTTCCGGCATGGCTGCAAAAAATTGCTCCATCGCAAACATCTCATGGTATTGGGCGGCTTTTGTAGCCCCCACTGCTTCCACCCATAAATCCAGAGATTTCTCCACTCGAGCGGCTAAAGCCATAAATCCTTCTTGGGGCCCTGCTTTCACCGCCCGAAACTTCTGCCGGCAGTTCTCGGCAGAGAGTGCAAACCGCAGCCTCACTGTCTCTTTAAATTTTTCATAGTCATTAGCCTCTCGCCGAGGCACAGTTCCCATCAAGTCCGCCAAATCCCCACTGACCTGAGCCCGAAGAACAGCCATCCGCTGCGCCGGATCCACCTCCTGGTCCTCACAGGCCAGCTCAAACAGGGTGAAAAAAGCTAAGACGTCTTGTCCTTCTTTGTAAGTGGGAAAAAGCTTTCTATCCAGCCGGCCGCCCTTAATCCCAGAGCGCTGTTCCTGAACCTGGAGTTGTAGTTTATACGTCTCTGCCTGCAGCTTCACCGCCTCCAAATGCTGCCGCTGCGCCCGACGTTGTTGCTTCATCAACTCTTTCATGGTTTGCCTCCATTCTTCCATATTTTCGTCTTGATCACTACCACTTTCACTATCCAATGGTGGCAACGTTAGAGAGCCCGCCATCAAGCCCGAACCGCCCGGGCTGGGACTGGTGTTAGCCTCCCTGGCCCCTTCTGCCACGGAGACTTTAGCTTCTTCCTCCAAGGTGGTCTCACTCAGCTGGGCAGCTATGAGTCCTTCATCACTTCCCCAGCCCACGGTGAGCTCTGCCGCTGACGAAGGTGTCTGTCCCATCGTTGGTGTCCTACGTGGCCCCAGCTCGGGTGTGTTTTTATCTCCCGGCATCTCTAACACTCCCTAGTCGGTTTAAGGAAGCCTCTCAGAATTTACACCCAACTCAGTAACTGTTCTCACCGTTATTTCTCAAGCTTGGCTCATAAATCCCACCGCTGCTAGCCATGTCAAGGAAACATAAACCATGTTCCCCTGCCGTGGCGGACCAACCCCGACCCGCCACCTGGTTCCCCAGCCAAAGCTGGCTTGAGCCAACACCTGAAATAACGACACAGCAATTTAAGGACCAAAGCAGGTTTATTTACACACTATCCTAAGTTAAGGCTTCGGTCACAAGCAGGAAAGGGTTGGGAGGAGAAGGGAGCAAAAGGGGGGGGGGGGTTGAAGGGAATTGAGGTAGATGAGGTTAGCAGCACAAAAAGGCACAAGCTATAAAACAATTGGCATCCCCCACCAATTAAGCACACTCTTAACAGTGTCAAGCTACCTTAAACCGAATAGGCCTATAAAACAATAAAAACTCTAACACCCGGCTCGATCCAGCCAGACGGAGGTCACCTCTTCACCGTGCCCAGGTCCGAAGAGAGATGATCCACCTAACTCCGGCTTTCGTTTATCAGCCACTCACTCCTTAGCCCCCACCCTTGCACAGCCTGGGAACGAAACCCTCCCTTAACGGTTCTTCAGCTGAAAGCCATTAAGCCCTGGCTCGTTAGCCGAGCACCTGCTTTTCCCGGCTGGTACTAAAGAGATAAGTAGCTCAGAAATATGTCAACAAATGAGCACATCCTCCTCCCTCTTCTGGAAGTGTCAAGGCCCCCAGAAACCCAGGTCCTTCACACCCCTAACTCACACTAATTGAGCTTTATGGCAGTGGAGCACCTTTTGGTCCATTTGGTTTCATTAAACTCTAGGGCAATGGACTGCAGCTGTAAAAAAAGGGGGAATATCTTTCAACTGATGGTGGGACTCACATTGGCAGTCCTTGTCCCTGCCCCAGGGGTGTTTAGCTCCAGGCCTGTGGGCCAAATCCAGACTGCCTCAGAATCCCAATCGAGCCCTCCAGAATTCCTGAGATAGCCTTTTTCTGGCTCCACCCCTTTTTACATGACTGCCAATCATTTGGTGATTTCCTGGATTTTGCTTTTCCTCCTGTCCCCTATTCTAAAAGGTTGAAATGTCTCCACTAAGGTTTAGTTACTGGCAGTAAGAGTGTTCAACTAAACTGTGTGGGTATTTTTAATACCTTGGTCTCACTTCCTTTGGCCTTTGGCCCCACCCACCACTGGAATGTGGCCCCACAAGAGCTTGTCCAAAATTCAATTGGGCCCTTGAGCTGAAAGATTTTCTGTAACCCTGGCCGCCTTTTTATGGGTCCTCTTCTGCCATGCAGCAGTGGCGGCAGCCCCCCCCCCCCCCGAAGTGACACTCCTTCCAGTGATCTATATGGAAGGGGCGCCATGCCGGCTTTTCCCTCTTCATCACAACAATTAAAGTTGCAGGCACTATACAAGAGTGACCAGATACAAAAGAGGGCAAGGCCCCTGCAGCTTTAACTGTTGTAATGAAGAGAGAATTTCACCAGGTACTAATTGCATACAAATGACACTGGCTGAAATTCCCTTTTCTCTACAACTGTTAAAATTACATGAGCCCTGTCCTCCTTTTTATATGGTCAACCTAACAAGGGATAGCCCGGCAAAGGCCAGTTCCCAGGAGGGTTGTCTCTTATCTCTGTCAAATAAATATATGCCTACCGAAATAGACAAGTCTCATAGTGGAATAACAGTGTTTTGTGGCTTCTCAATGCAAAGTCGGCTAAAAGATATTCTGCTTCCGATCAATGCATAATATATGTTTCAGAAATGTGAGAAAAAATAATAGTGCAATCTATTACATGTCTATTTAGCCATAAAAACCACTGAGTTCAATGGGATTTTCTCTCAGGTATGTGTGTATAGGATTGCAACCAAGTGAAGAACTATTCTATGCCGTGTTGGGATTACCCATAAAGTAGGTCATACTTGTGGAGCGGGAGACTTTTTAACCTACTCAATTTGTTATTTTAGTATAATTTCCCCCATACATAAAGAAGTCATACAACTGACACCCAGTCTGCACACAGTTTGAATGCCTAGAATGTACAACAAATGTATTGCCTACAAAGAATGTGTTTTTATTAAGAAAAATTGTAAATTCACTGAATACAAGTAGCCAGAAATATTTTAATCCCACCGCTTAGCATTAGCAAAACCCCAACAAAACTAATTAGCCCTTTTCCATGGACAAACCGGATCATAGTCATGCAAACAGAGAAACTTGGCATACAGTTTTTGCCACTGGTAAAATGAAATATTATTGCCTTACAAGAAACAATAAATCCCCAGGCATTCACTGAAGATGCAGTGCACTCAGAACTAAGTCCTTGTGGGATGGATCCTGATTTAAGTTAGTCAAGCTTCATTCCCATTGAAATCAAAGGGTCTTGAGTCATGACTATCCAATCTACTGTGTTCAGCAGGGCTTATTCTCAGTCTCAGGTAAGTGTGAATCCTATGCACACTTACCTGGGAATAATCCCCATTGAATATGGTGGGATTTAGGTCCAAGTTAACAATGACCAGGTTAGTCAGGTTTGATTTGCCTTATCTTAAAAACTGGCATATTAAGTGATACTTTGGGAGTGAGCAATTGTTCTATGGGGTTCAATGGAATCTGGATTGTCAATAAAAGACCATCCTTTAAGACAGGGATGGGAACTTTTTTGGGGGGGTGTTGGGTGCTACTTTCAACCCCCCCTAAAAGTTCACTCCTGTCACCACTACACCACTAAACATGGCAGTGTGTGTGTTTGTGTGTGTAATGGCAGTTTGCCAACAAATAGCAGTGGGAAACCAACTATAATGGGGTAAAACTTGTCCTTTTAATTCAGCTCCATAGCAGCTTGATGCTAGAAATCAGCAGCAAGTTGCCAATATTTTTGCTGCTGAGAATTTCAGCCACGGTGCAGTGAGCAGTGGTGGTGCGGGACACACATGCGGCCAGTGGGCCACATGAGGCCCGCTCATGCCTTGAGATAAGCCATTTCATTTGGCATCCTGCCCTTGTTTCGCTCTCAGAACTAATAGATGCGTGCAGGCTTTGATCTTTTTCATTTAACAATAGCTTGTGGGGGGTAGGGGGAAATCAACATTGCCTATAATTCAGTGCTTACTAAACACTGTTAAATCTCTTTGCACTCCTTTAGGCTAACATTAACCTTATCCTGTCCCATGGACCTGAAGAATTTTCCCATGGATGTACAAACATGTACAATGCAACTAGAGAGCTGTAAGTAATCAGATCTTCTTTTCTTTCTTTTTAAATAAACCAACCCTGAACATTTTTACTGCTTGAGATACCAGCGTTTAATATTACTTTTATGCTGCTGTAACCTTGCATTTTGCCACATTGTGCTGCTGGCATGTGGTATCTGTGTCTTATTTGCTGATGCAGCAACTGTACTACAACTTCTGCTATTTCTATTTTAAAAACAAATAAAACATTGTCTAATAATAACAGAATTTAAACTGTCCCTCTGACATTTTATAGAACCAGATGTTCTAGTTCTTGACCTTTTGGAAGCCTTTTCCTAGGATGTGGTGAATATTTCAAATTCTGCTCCATTTAGCTACATTTTCAAGGTTAGGGTTCATGCTCTGCCTGCACTAGGTTTTGGGTGGAATTCTCTTTTGGTGTTTATAGTCGGAGTTGGTGGGTGCAAGGAATATCCAGGAAATGTACAGAGAATGCAACACATACATTCCATAAATGCCGCCCAGTGGAGCTATTCAGAGTTGTCCGGGGACTTTTATATGCTGGTCCCAAGGACATGGTAAAACCTTCTGAGGCCCACTGTAAAATATTTGCTTGACACTTCTAGAATAAAATCTTTGGTATCCAGAACCCAGGCTTGTCTTGTTTTCTTGGATGAGTTTCAGTTGGTACAGCTTGAGGACATTAACAAGGTGTTTGGACAGGTTTGTAAACCACCTCCATATTGGAGGTGCCCCTCTTGGCTAATAAAAGCTAGCAGGGATGGAAAAACTGGCTGGACCAGGGAAGTGATTAATGTCTCTCTGAGAGAGGGAGTGATCCCAGGCCGCCTGAAAGAGGTGGTAGTGAGACCACTCCTGAAGAAAGCTTCCCTGGACCCTGAAAATCTTAAAAACTACAGGCCAGTAGCAAATGTTCCATTCCTAGGCAAGGTCCTTGAGTAGGTGGTTGCGAGCCAGCTCCAGGCACTCTTGGATGAGACCGATTATCTGGATCCATTTCAGTCGGGTTTCAGGCCTGGCTTTGGTACAGAAATAGCCTTGGTCGCCCTGTATGATGACCTATGTCGGGAGAAAGAAAGGGAGAGTGTGACTCTGTTGATTCTCCTTGATCTCTCCGTGGCTTTCGATACCATCGACCATGGTATCCTCCTGGGACGACTGGGAGGCACTGCATTGCAGTGGTTCTGCTCCTACTTGGTGGGTTGGCTCTGGAAGGTGGTGCTTGGGGAACATTGCTCTGCTCCATGGATTCTCCAGTATGGGTTTCCACAGAGGTCAGTCTTGTCCTCCACGCTGTTCAACATCTACATGAAACCATTGAGTGCAGTCATCCAGAGTTTTGGAGTGCATTGTCATCAGTACGCTGATGACATACACCTCTATTTCTAATTTTCATCTTCATCAGGTGAGGCTGTGGATGTGTTGAACCGGTGCCTGGCTGCGACAATGGACTGGATGAGGGCTAAGAAACTGAAATTCAATCCAGACAAGACAGAGATGCTGTTAGTGGGTGGTTCTGTTGACTGGATGGAGGGTCTTTAACCTGTTCTGGATGGGGTTGCACTCCCCTTGAAGGAACAGGTTCGTAGCTTGGGGGTTCTCCTAGAACTAACTTTGTCACTTGAGGCTCAGGTGGCCTCGGTGGCCGGAGTGCCTTCTACCAACTTCAATTGGTGGCCCAGCTATGCCCCTATCTGGATGGGGATAACCTGGCTTCAGTTGTCTATGCTCTGGTAACCTCCAAGTTAGATTACTGCAATGCACTCTATGTGGGGCTGCCTTTGAAGATGGCTTGGAAACTGCAGCTTGTGCAAAATGCAGCAGCCAGATTGATAACAGGGACCAGAAGGTTCAAGCATATATGACCTACTCTGGCCCGCTTGCATTGGCTGCCTGCATGTTTCCCAGCCCAATTCAAGGTGCTGGATTTAACCTATAAAGCCTTACACAGCTTGGGACCACAATACCTGACGGAACGCCTTTCCCGACATGGATCTACCCGAACACTACGTTCAACATCTAAGGTCCTCCTCCTAGTGCTTACTCTGAGGGAAGCTCTGAGGTTGGCAACAAGGGAGAGGGACTTTTCTGTGGTGGCCCCCCAATTGTGGAACGATTTCCCTGATGAGGCCCACCTGCTGCCAACATTGTTATCTTTTCAGCACCAGGTCAAGACTTTCCTCTTCTCTCAGGCATTTAGCAATATCTAATGAGCCTGGGTCTGTTTTTGTGTTTTTTAGGCTTATAGGTTTTAAAGTTATTGTAGTGGTTTTAAATGTATGTGTACATTGTATGTTTTTGCAGTTTTAATTTTTGTATGTTGTTTTTAAGTGTTTTAATCTTATGTAAACCACCCAGAGAGCTTTGGCTATGGGGCAGTATACAAATGCAATAAATAAATAAATAAATAAATAAATAGTAAATCCCTGACATGTCCAGTTTAAAGCATTTCAGGGCCAATCTAGATGTGACATCTGTTTTTGCTTTTGATGTGCAGAGTTAGCTGGAGAGAGTGGGGGGGGGTAATTATTAGGATGATAGCAGGCATAGAAGGAGAACATACCTTGGCTCTCCTTCCCCTGAGGAAAATTCCTCCACTGAAGCTGTAGTTTGTATCAGCAGGGAATCCTCCATTAACACTAGTGAAAATTGCTGCCGAAAGGGTTTATTTGACCCAAGAGGTAAATTGCCATTGGCATCTGTGGGGAAAGAATAGACATGGGAAAAATAGACATGTTCAATAGACATATAACTACTGCTCTGTTGTGCTATTGAAGTGCACTGACAGCTGTTGGGGCACATTCCACATCAGACATTCCACATTTACACATCTGACGAGCATTTTGTCATTTTACCGTGAGTGCTCATTACTGGGCACTCACGGTTTTGCACAGGTCCTTTTGACAACACTGCCTGCCTTCTGTGCATCTCCTGCCTCTTCTGCTTGTAATTCCATCACCAAAAAAAAAAAAAAAAGACCCAGAAAACCCGACTTTTCCGGATGTAGCAAAATGTCACACCACTTCCTGCTGTGTGCAGGAGAAGCAGTGGAATAAAATCACCCACTGATGGTTTATTTCCTCTTTCTCTCCTGTGTAAAGTAAGAGGAAGTATTGTGGGACAGAAGTGGAGGAAAAGCAATGGTAAGGAAACATGATTTCCCCCCTGTCTGATGAACCTCTACGAGTCCTACGAGGTATAAAAGTAGAAGAGGGATATAGCGTTACCATGATGGGATCATAATGATTTGACACAAGGTATAGATCTGGCCCATTGACCCTTGATATCATCTACTTTGACCCTTAATATGTTATCTAGTTTGACTCATTTATTTTATTTTATTTATTTATTACATTTGTATACCACCCCATAGCCGAAGCTCTCTGGGCGGTTTACATAGGATTAAAAACAATTAAAAACAATATACAAAAATTAAAACAGCAAAAACATACAACATACACACAATCTGTACATTTAAAAACCACTTCAACACTTCAAAAAACTACAAAAACAAAACAAAACAAACCCAGGCTCCTCAGATATTGCCAAATGCCTGAGAGAAGAGGAAAGTCTTGACCTGGCGCCGAAAAGATAACAATGTTGGCGCCAGGTGGGCCTCGTTGGGGAGATCATTCCACAATTGGGGAGCCACCACAGAGAAGGCCCTCTCTCTTGTTGCCGACCTCCGAGCTTCCCTCGGAGAAGGCACTCGGAGGAGGGCCTTAGATGTTGAACGTAGTGTTCGGGTAGGTTCATGTCGGGAAAGGCGTTCCATCAGGTATTGTGGTCCCAAGCCGTGTAAGGCTTTATAGGTTAAAACCAGCACCTTGAACCGGGCTCGGAAACATACAGGCAGCCAATGCAAGCAGGGCAGAGTAGGTCTTATATGTTCGAACCTACTGGTTCCAGTTATCAATCTGGCCGCTGCATTTTGCACAAGCTGCAGCTTCCGAACCACCTTCAAAGGCAGCTCCACGTAGAGTGCATTGCAGTAATCTAACTTGGAGGTTACCAGAGCATGGACAACTAAAGCCAGGTTATCCCTGTGCAGATAGGGATATAGCTGGGCCACCAACCGAAGTTGGTAGAAGGCACTCCGTGCCACTGAGGCCACCTGCGCCTCAAGTGACAGAGATGGTTCTAGGAGAACCCCCAAGCTACGAACCCACTCCTTCAGGGGGAGTGCAACCCCATCCAGACACATATCATCTAGAGAGCTCCTCCCATTCAGAAGAAAAATTACTGAGCAAGACTAATAAAAAAATCTGCCTCATTATCTTCACTTCTATTCTTTCAGGTCATCAGTCACAAGTTAGGTCTCTTGTTTTGTATCATCACCTTCTAACAGATCAAAGAATCTAAGGGAGCATTATATTTCACATAATCTTTGAACAAAAGAATGCTATGCGTGTTTACTTTGAAGTAAAACCTACTATGTTTAATAGGCCTTACTTCTAGCTAAGTGTGTGTAAGATTGCAGCCCAAGTAGCATAAAACAGATTTCCTTAAAAAAAAAATCTCCCTCTTGCTATTATCATTGCTAACCATATAGTTACTGCCAAGATTTTCTCATATTTATACTGGAACTGTACATTCATTGGTATCATGTCATTCTTCGTGACAGGAGTGATTATTATGGTGTTGTTTAAGAGTTAATTTAATTTATCTCCCATTGATGTTTTCCCACTGAAAACTAAGAAAGCTTTTCCTGTCTTGATTTGTCTCTCTTGACTTCCAAGTCTGCCACTCCATTATTATCTCATCAAACATGATTTGTTTATTCTAGTTGGCTACACTATGAATGACCTGATCTTTGAGTGGATGAGTGATGGTCCAGTGCAAGTAGCAGCAGGCTTAACTCTGCCACAGTTTATTTTGAAAGAAGAAAAAGAACTTGGTTTTTGCACAAAACATTACAATACTGGTGAGCATTTGCTTTCTCTTCACATTCACTACCACCTATACAAATGATAGGAAATAGGAGAAATTGTAAGCTGGGTGAGGAGAGATGAGATGAGTAATTTTATCTAATATATGAGGGAGTAGTTGCAACATGCTGCAGGTTGTAATGCAACATATCTTGGGGGCACCAGGTTGGAGAAGGCAGGTGAAGTTCTTGATTGGTGGCTTGTATGAAACTTGGTAATTGACTATTCTGTGACCCAGGCTGCACTGTACTCCAAGGGCTCAGAACTGAAAGACGTCAAACGTTGTTCTTTCAAAATCCATGGACTGCTTGTAGAAGCTCAGTTTTTGAACAGTCAAGAGGTGACTGCTTTCCTCTAAAATGTTAATTTTCTATGTAGGTAGGAATGTCTTTTCATGGGGGAATATTCCATCGCATAGTTTCCCCAACTGCAGTTGGGAGGCAGTACAATTTGTGGTGGGCCCAGGATGGCAGAACGGTACAATTTGTGGCAGGCCCAGCACCATGGCAAGGCCCATTGATGACCCCAGCCCCTCCACAGTGAGTGGTTTGAAGCCGTGCCCTGGAGCCACACAACATCAGGGGCATGGTAGTAGGCATGGGGAAGTGCTCAGGATTGGGATCATCATGCATGGGGAGGAAAGGCATAGTCCTTTCCTCCCAGCTGCTTGCCTCAAAACTAACCCCTATGCACAGCAATTAAAGGGGGGAATCCTCCATCTTACTATTGGGAAAGGTGATGGCAATGGGGAGGTCTTGCTGAAAGCTCTCTAACTTCTTTTCCTCTTTGCTGCCCCCCCCCCCTCTCTGTGGTACCTAAAGCATTGCAAGAGCAGTATCCTAGATATCAGGAACACTGAGAAATGGAGCTTTCCAGGGACCTATGTCCTTAGTTTAGACATGGGGCACCCTGGGTAATACATGTTCCAGGGCAATTTTGTCCCTTGGATGCTTCTGAGCACAAAAAGCCCTGGGACAGGTAGTTTTCATGGCACCTGGCATTCCTACTAAGAACTCAGGCACCAAACTACATTATCCAGGTTCCCAGGTTCCCAGATACTCTGTTACCTGGGACACTGCCATTGTAGCTCTTCAGGTGCCAAGCAGGAAAGGAGATATTTGGTTTAAATTTTGAGTCACAGAATAATTTTGGGGGGAAATGCCACTCCATTTCTAATGTAGCCAAGCCTGATCACGTAGCTAATTACACACTTTGGCATTGGGAGCTAGTGATGTTGCCAAAGACACAAGCCACTTTTTAAAAGGACATTATTTATTTATTTGTTATTTATTTAATACTGAACACATTGCACCTAATGCCTTGATCTTACTCTTCAAAATTTCAAGTATTCAAAGTCTGAATCTTCAGGAATACAAATGCGTTTAACATTACAAAACAACAACAACAACAACAACAACAACAACAACAACAATGAATAAAGCTACATTTTAAAGCCCACATTTCTTCTAATATTAAACTCTAACCATCCAGACAAATGGAAAAATTGTGTTGTAATCAATTTTGTTTAAAGTGATATCTAAAGTCTCGAGTATCTAATGGTCAGCTCCACCAATGTAGGACGTCAACCTAGATAAGGATTTGTGCAGCATTTTCAAATTCTTGGTGAAAAAATGAATCCAGAATAAATGAATAATATCAGATAGTTCAAAATCCATGAGCCTAAGGCAGTTAATTTATGCTCATAATAAAATAAGATTAAAATGTTCAAAAATGATTTATAAAAGCAATTTCATGTTCTAGGAAAATTTACATGCATTGAAGTAAAGTTTCATTTGGAGCGTCAGATGGGATATTATTTAATCCAGATGTACATTCCTAGCCTGCTGATCGTCATTTTGTCCTGGGTTTCTTTCTGGATCAACATGGATGCTGCTCCAGCCAGAGTTGCCTTGGGCATCACTACCGTCTTGACAATGACTACTCAGAGTTCAGGCTCCAGAGCGTCTCTTCCAAAAGTAAGGATTTCCCACTTAACTCACCCCGTAATGGATCGCAATGAACAGCATGCCCTATCACCTTTTGTGCCGTGTTCCTTAATCTTTCCATGGACTTTAATCACAGGTTGGTTCAATTTTCCAAGAGCTTTGCCTCGGTGAGATTTATGGAGTTGTGTTCAATGGTATCATTCTGCTAGCACAAAGCTCCTGCTGCTCCTGGCTGGTATCCAATGTTAGCCCTACTTAGAGTAAACCCATTGAAATGAATGAGACTGAAGTTAATTGTGACTAACATTAGTCCCATTCATTTTGATGGATTTACTCTAAGCGGGACTAAATTGCATACTACCCCATGTATTCATTCTTGCAGAAGTGTCAGATCCAATACATTGATTCTGTTGGACAAGCCATCTTACCAGCTGTCCAACAAGCTGTTGCACAGCTCCATTAGGCATAATGTTGCTTGTACTTGTCGTGCAAATTGTTCATGTAGGATATAAATAAAATTAATAATAAAGAAACAGTGTTTACATGGCTGTCAGCAGAATGCTACCACATGTGCTTTGTCTGCTAGCCTAAAATTGGAATAAGCCCTTTGGGCTTGGTCTGTTGGGTTTCTGTGGTGCTTATGTGCATGCAAGAGGAAGAGAGTTAAAATACACAGTGACACACACAAAAGGAGAAGGGTAGGATTGTGTGATGCATATTAAAAAAAAGTCAGGGTGTGTTTATGTGATTGAACTATTGGCGGTATCTGTTCAGTGTTAACTATCTGATTGTAGATATTCTCATGATGGTGCATCTTAATGGTGTAGGATAGAAGGTGGGAGTTATTCTGCCTATCTCAGTGGCTATGGAGCTCATAAAGAGAAAAGCTGCATATGCTCAGCAGTACTGCAAGAATCTAGAGCTTTTACCTCTACCCTACTTCTGAATTTTGGCCAGTCAAGCAGGTCGCTAGGGCACCACATTGATTTGGGTTGGGGTGGGTGGATACCACATTGTATCTGGTAGCCAAATGTCTTGGGCTGGCGGTGGGATCACCTGTGCCTGCAAGGGCCAATAGACATATGTAATTGTTGCATCCACCAGGATGAAATCATGAGTTACTTGATCTTGCCCTAAGTTAACTAATTCACATTTCCTGAAATCTCCTTTAAGAACCTATGTATTAGGCTGATTATACTTTCTGAGAAATGCCAAACTATCCTTCAATGCTTACTTGGAAAGAAGCTTAATTGAAATCATGTGATTTTCTTTTGATTTGAATGAGTGAGGAAGATTTGCTGCTTCTCCTTCATCTTCCTAACAATTAAATAAAACATGGACAGGATTCTCACTGGCACACAGAAAGCGAATTCATATGCAGTATGTATGCTTACAGGCTCTGTTCCGATCTTCAGCTGAACACATGGAGGTCCACATATAGACACACACTGAACAACTGCACAGGGCTTGGTCGTGTTTCAAAGCCATGATCTGCAGTGGCTCACATTTAATTATAATTGAATCTGCTTAAATTCAATATTTTGGTGAAACTTTGAAAATTGCACAGACTTTGTTGATGCTGCTCTTCTGATGATAAAATGAAACAGCACTGAAAATCTGGTGATTTGTCACTGTTGATTCAACTTACTGAGTTGCATTGCGAAAGTCATGGTTCTTCATACAAACTGTGCAGGAAAGGAAATCTTTCATGGAGAATTAAGGGCTTCTAGACAGATATTTTCATCACAAATGTTTGGGACATTTTATTTACAGAAAGCAATTTAGAAACCAGGAAGGTACCTTATACCACATCAGATGATTCACTCTTCTAAACTAATATTATCTATTCTGAATAGTAGCAACTCCTTCCTATCACCTGCTACCTAATCATTTTTAACTGGAGATGCATGCAAAACCTCCTGCATGCAAAAGATGTGCTTTCTCACTCACAGTCCCTCCCCAGCTTAGTATTGGCGGAGAACTAAAGTCAAACCTCTATCGGAATGTGAGGCCCTGTTCCAGATGGACCAAGGATTTAATCAGAGTTTTCCTTTTGTTTAATCACAATGCTTCACCTGCAATTCATAATTGCAGGGGAGTGTGACTCCCTTGATTCTCCTTGATCTTTCAGCGGCTTTCGATACCATCAACCATGGTATCCTTCTGGGACGACTGGCTGAGTTGGGAGTGCGAGGCGGACGGCCCCGGGGGGGTAGGGAGCGCGGGGGAGGGGGCTTACCTGCCAGGGCCATCCACAGCGGACGGCCCCGGGGGGGAGGGAGTTAGGCCCCCCCTCACCCACCCACCGCCATTTTTTCCTCATAGACTTGCATTGCAATGCAAGTCTATGGGGGAAAAAATGGCGGCCGATCCAAAAATTTCTGATTTTTGGATTGGGATTGGACTCGATCCGGCCCGGGGGGCCTCCGATTTTGTCCGATCCGATCCGTGACAAAATTGGAGGTCCCTATCCGGGTCCCGATCCGATCCGGGGGGTCCGTGCACACCCCTAGTTAGAACTAATTTGGAGTTAGTTCTAGGGATGGCAAATTGATGATTTCGTTTTCTCCTACATTCAGATTTTTAAAGCCTCAAGTTGTTTTTGTCTCATATTTGAAGAAATTTCTGAATTTTACTAAATTCCTATAAAAACAACAACCAGAAATGAAATTCTCAGCCATCTGCACCAGCCAAATTCAATAGCTACAGTTATTATCAGCATGGTAATACCTAGTACCAGCCTACCATGTCAGAAAAAAAAGAGGTGGCACCCTAATTCAGCCTCACAAATGTGGCCGAATATATAGAAGGATTCAAACCTGGACCTTTAAGGACTAAGAACGCCAAGCTCTGGATATGCATGGATAAATGGAGTTTTCCTCCACATTCATTTATGACGGAATTTGCAAATTTTGGTAAGTTCTCATCAAAAAATCAACCCAGTGAAATTTTCACTGATCCCTAGTTAGTTCTACCTTGATGCCAGCATAGATCAGTCTCACAGTCATCTCCCAGAGTCAATGCAGCAATACCCAATGCTCCATTCAACTCAGCAGCAGCCACATTTCCTGAAACAAGAGGACTGAACATAGTGGTTGTTTAAGACTGGACCTAAAACCAGACATTTTCCCTTATAAAGTGAGCATCCCAGGGACCACAGGATTGTTTGGATTCTCCCTTTCAAGAATAGAGACAATGCTACAACTTCAGAAGGGGGAGTCAGAGATCTGACACGCCTCCCCTGTCCCCTTGCAGCCAGCACAGAAAGAACCACACTGGCTTCCTTCTGAGCTCAGAAAAGTCACCTCGAAGGAGAAGGAGGACAGGAGCATTCCAGTGAGTGGGGAGAGGAGGAGACCAGAGAGGCCAGGATTTGAGTTATCCTGGGTCTCTTCCAGCATCCGTCCTTCCCCCTCCAAAGCACCCTTGCTTGATGAACTAAAAAGCCCATCTAGAGAAATCTGCAGGGTTGGAGAACCGGGAGTCGAAGGTCACCTCTGCCACTTCTCCTGCCACACATTGGATGATTGGACAAAGGGAATGTAACCCTCGGGTGGGGGTGGGGGGGAAGTGTCCTATCTATGGTATAAATGTATGCCTATGCCTAAAACAATTTATATTTTGCACCAAGCAAATGCATGGTCATGACAAAACTTTTTGCATACTGGTATCATATTTCTCTTGTTATGCTTTGTATAGAACTGCTTTCTTTTATAGAACAACAGGCTTAATTTTAAAATTTTATAAATTTATATGGAGATGTGGGGATTTTTGTACGTGTGTGTGTGTGTTGTATAATTAGACAAGAGATGCTAAGATTTTATGGCTGGTTTCCATGGTAATGTTGGCTGGCATTAATAGCAACAGGTGTGCTGCATAATTATAGGAAGGCCCTGGTACTTACTTCGACTGAGAAAATATTAATTCACTAAATGTCACAAGACATTCTCTATAGTACATGCAACCGACTCTCTGTTTCTGTGTCCAAGTCATTTGCGAGAGTGTTGAGAAACAGTCAGTGGGGGGGGGGGGGGTTAAAGCGCACATAATTTCTTGTAAAGAAATCCAGATGTTAAAGAGCAACTGTATAATTAGTTGTGTGTTGTTGTTTTAAAGAATAGTGTAACTTTTTCTCCCACTCACATTTCTATGCCTTCTGCTATTTCTTTACTTTTTCCTGGGCCTAGAACATCCTTTTTCTCTCAAGAGTGTCTGACTACCTTCAAATCAGTTCTTAGAAAAGATCAATTTGTTTAACAGAAAACCTTTTCTAAACCATGATTGCTTCCATTTACCTACTCCTCTGTCACCATCTCTAATTTTCCCAACTGAGTTCTACCATTAGTTTTCCAAATGTAACAAGAATATTTCAAATTAAAAAAATGCCAAATAATAATCTGAAATAATTTATTAAAGCTTGTCTTCTATGTGCAACGATTGAAACATGTAGTTAAGAACATAATTGCTTGCTAATTCCCAGCATTAGGAATAGGAATATAGGAAGCTGCCTTATACTGAGTCAGACCATTGGTCCATCTAGCCCAGTATTGTCGACACAGACTGGTGGCGGCTCTCCAGGGTTTAGGCAGGGATTTTTCCAGCCCTACCTGGAGAAGCAGGAGATTGAACCAGGAATTTTCTGCATGCAAAGCATCTGCTGTACCCCAGAGCCATGGCCCTTCCCAATTCCCCATGCTGGCTAGGGAATGCTGGGAGTTGTAGAACTTTTTCTGTCTAAACATGCATAGGAATGCGACCTAAGTTATTCAGGCTGTAGGCATATAAGGATTGGCTTTAGGGATACTTGAGGAATTAAATGTTTGTGAATTCAAGGCAAACTCTGAATTTTGCACTTCTCTGAATTTTGTGATGCAGTTCTTGTTTTTTCCCCCCCAAGTACCAAAATACATTTTGAAATGTGTTGTTTAGGATAAAATGAGAATTATCCTATTCAACACTAGTGGTAGTATAAATTATGTTGCATAATTTACCTGCCACACAAGCACATGTTATTGGCATTGTCCTAGAGGTAGCTTATACTAGCACAATGTCATTTATTTACCACTAGTGCCGAATAGGATACAGCCCATTCTATGTTAGAATCCCTTATCTATAGATGTAGATTTGTATATGCAGGTCATCTCATTTTCTAGCTCATGAGTCACAGGCTGCCTCTACAAGAGAGGTTTAATGCTCTTGGAAGTCTCATTAAAAAATTTATCTCTACACCAGCGGAGCGCAAATGGGGCATAGAGGCGCGTTATCTCCCCGATTGTGTGCATTATCAAATGCGCGTTAAATAGCGAGTTTTATTTTGCTCCGTCCATTAAAGTGCATTTTGACGGGAAGCTGCTGCCGCCGCCGCTCCTCACGAGTTACGGCGGGCTCGAGCTGCCGAACTGAAGCAGAGACACGTGGGGAAGGCGGGCGACTACCCTCCGCCCGCCGGCTGTCCCTTCTGCTCGCCGGAGCAGCATGAGGAGGGGGCTGCCTGGCCGCGGCTAGCATCAGCAAAGGAGGGAAGGGGGACGCCGCAGCCGAAGGAGACGCGGAGAAGGAGGAGGCAGTTCGCGCGTCCTGCCGCTGCGCTCTGAGGGGACGCCGCTGCCAGTGCCGCCGCCGCCTTTTCCTTTCCCCATTGCTGCCGCGGCTGCTTCGTCTCTGGGCACCCGCCCGCCCGGCGGGAGGAGGAGGAGGAAGAAGAGGGGGTAAAGGAAGGCAAGGAGGAGGAGGAGCGCTCGCCTGCTGCCCACAGCCTACCAGCCAGCCAGCTGGGGAGCGGCGGGGAGGAAGGGGAGGGGAGGGAAGCGCCTTTTGTTGCCGCCTCTCGTGCAGAGGTATTAGGCATAAATGCGCTTCAGCGATAGTGCGCATAATCGCCTAACCGGATGCAAAAGCGAATCCTTGTAGAGGGGACCACAGTAAAGGATCCAGCCGTGCCTCCATTGTTAAGGGCCGTCAGTAAAAAACACATTCCGCCATGTTAAAGTGATAATTGAGGGGGGGTCATTCTAACAGCCATAAAATCGAAAATGTTTCATCAACCTTTCTGAAATTTACAGGTGCCAGAAAGAAATGTTTGTTTTACATTACCTGAAAATTTCAAGAAGATTGGTGAAGGATTGAGGGAAGGAGAGCAGTTTAAGGTAGAAAAGGAATACAAACCTCTCTCCCTGCTTTTTTAAAACTTACTTCCGGGTTGAGACTTTTTGTGCTATCAATTTGCATAATTTCTAGAGCCTTATTAATTAATCCAGTGGTGGGGTCTTCTTCCTCCTTGACTGTAGTTGGTGGAAAGCTTTTTGTTTTTTAAAAATTCCCTTCGGTTGACTTTTAAGGACTATTTTAACCTCTCATTCAAGTCAATGAGGCGGCCATCTTCCCTCATAACGCGACACTGACACATGTCCTCCTTTTCATATGGTATATAGTATATTCCTATTTATAGGTTTTAGCTGTATATGTTTTAGTTTTGTAAGGCTGCCCTGAGGCCCAGCATTGGGCAAAAGGCAGAATACTACTACTCCTACTACTACTAGTAATGTTTCAGATTTCACTTCTGCATCTGATGTTCTTTTGCATTTACTTTTCTTTATAAACCATTCATATCGTAAGGCTTCTTGTGTGGCATGTTTTCATTGGTTTAACAAGTTAAAAGGGGTATTCAATATTTTCATGCGTATGTTATAAAATCTATTTTCAACAGGCCTAGTAACTTCAAGAGTAACAGAGTTGGGGAAAATCCTCAATCTCTTTGCTATCAGAGGCATTGAGTAAGGGACACCTAGAGATAATTTAGACTGACCCCAACCACAAAACACTATTCCCCCTTCTGAAGAGATCTGGACCACAGACTACTAAAGACAAACAAAGTAGCAAGCCATAATAACAGTTCTCATGTGGCCATTTGCCTTATGAGGCAGGTGCTCTGAGGGCTACCAAATGGAGAGACTAACAAGCCATAAAGTTGCCTGGCTGGGTCTGCCAGAAATCCAGCCTCTACACTCCTGGAAGGTCCATGTTCTATAGCACCTGCTGTCAGATGAACTTGAGGGAATCCCACCCTCCACCCCTGGGTTTAATTTACTGGCTTCCCCTGGCTGGACATTGCAGGAAACTATAGGGATAGACAGAGCAGGCATTCATAGCACACATAGAATTCTAAGACTGGCAAATCTAAAAGCAAGTGTGTTGCTTTTCAAGAACCAAGGAAATTCAATGGGTCTTACTTTTGAGTAAATATCTAGGGATGGAAATGCAGCCTGTGCAAGAACTGAGTAGGGTGACCATATTTGGGAAACCAAAAAAGAGGACACCTAGTGGGTGTCAGGAAAATGGCTTTCTGGGGCCACCTTGAAGTCCCCAATTGGAGCAGAGGAGGGGAAAGCATGTCATTCTTACCCCACCCCACTGCTCCAATCAGGCCTTTATCTATAATGTCTGGGAATGACACGTTTTTCCCTTTTAAGACCTTGATTGGAGCAGTGGGAGAGAATGACACACCTCCAGAAAGCATGTCATTCCCCCCTGCCACGCTAGTGGTGGCCTTAAAAGGGAAAGTGTGTAATTCCAGGTGATTATAGACTATTGCATAAAATCCCCCCTGACACCGAGGATAGAACAAAAACCAGGAGAAATCTGGGGAAATCATGACAGTTTTTTAAAAAATGTATTATTGCATTTATAGCACACCTTTTTTTCTGCCAAGAAACCCAAGGTGGCATACATAATCCTCCTCCTCTCCATTTTATCCTCACAACAGCAACCCTGTGAGGTGGGCTGGGCTGAGAGTCTGCAACTGGCCCAAAGTCACCCAATGGGTTTCCATGGCTAAGTGGGGAGTAGAACCCAGATCTCCCAGCTCCCAGTCCAACACTTTAGCCACTAGGCCACACCCTAATGGTCACCCTAGAATTGAGCCATGCCAAGTTGGAAGCAGATCGGTTTGTGCCTTAATTTTTAGGATAGTTTTTTTTAAAAGTTTGACTTCAATTTTTTTTCTAAAATTCAAGGCATGAACCAATCTGCTTTCAACTTGGCATGGCTAAAGCCTTACTTAAGAGGTGCCATGGTGCCAAGTTTCATCTCTTCATCTTTACTTTCTTTTTTTTTATGTACTGCTCAAGGCCCTAGACCCCAAAGAGGAGTATTGGGTTTGAAGTTTTAAAAAAATCCTAAAACTCAAGGCATAAACAGATCTGCTTCCAACTTGGCATGGCTCAATCCCTACTTAAGAGCTACCATGCTGTCAAGTTTCATCCCTTTATCTTTAAAAATGATGGAATTGTAAGCATTTTAGTTAATTAAAAAAAATAAATTGAAGTTTTAAACATTTCTAAAAATCAAGGATGAATGGATCTGCTTCCAACTTGGCATGGCTAAATCCCTACTTCAGAGCTACCATGGTGCCAAGTTTCATCTCTTTATCTTTAATTTCATTTTTTAAACTTGTACTGCTCAAGGTCCTGGACCCCAAAGAGATTTCTGTTTGAACTTTAAAACATTCCTAAAAATCAAGGGATGAACGGATCTGCTTCATACTTGGCATAGCTATATCCCTACTTAAGAACTACCATGATGCCAGGTTTCATCTCTTTATCTTTAAAAATGAGGGAGTTGCAAGCATTTTGGTTGATTTATTGATGTTAAAAGTGAGTTCAACACATAACACTAGCTTTGATTTTATATTGGATGTCAAGATGGTATAACATCCTGGCTGACACTGGCTTGGTTGTCAACTGTATAATATCCAGTCATCCGTTACACAAAGCCATGAAATTCATTAAACAAAAAACCTACGGTTTACAAAAACAATGTTAAGGCTCTACAGTTTCCAACCAAGCACCAAAAAGCAGGGAAATTGGGAGTTAAGGCTCACAAGCCTTAACGCCACATCCTCCTTAAGGAGGCAGAAAGTGCAAGTGAAATTCTCATTCTCCCAAAGCAGATAAACCATGAGGACAGGGTGGAGAATATGATATGCAGAGGTGACTGTGGGGTTGTGAAAAAGTGATCACGAACAACTTAGGGCCACCTACTTCTCTTTTTTTTGTTTACAGCAGCCCTTCCCCAACCTGGTGCCCTCCAAAGGTGTTGGACTACAACTCCCATCATTGCAAGTCAGTATGTCCCATGGTCAGGAATGCTGGGACGTGTCATCTCAAAAATCTAGATATGCAATTTGATCTGCAGAGGTGACTGTGGGGTTCTCTTCTGCTCCACTGTTGCTTTGATGAGATGATGTATTGTGCAGGTATTGTGGAGAGTGAACAGTATATTTTTTATAAATACATTTTAAGAAAAAAAAACATTGGTTCTTTGAAAGGCAGGATATTGACCAAAAGTTGGAAGTGCCTGGCACATGCTCTGGTTCTAGATCAGTAATGAATAGTGCCCCTTTTGTTATCAAGAGTGCTGCTGTATGCGAGATGTGTGTGAGAGAAAAGTATTGGGCAGACCCTGTATTTGGTAAGGGTATGGAACAGCATTCCCCATCCTGCTGCCCTCCAGGTGTTTGAGATGACAAGTCCCAGCATTCCTGACCATGGGACATTCTGACTTGCAATGATGGGAGTTGTAGTCCAACACCTTTGGAGGGCACCAGGTTGGGGAAGGGCTGCTCTAAACAAAAAAAGAGAAGTAGGTGGCCCTAAGTTGTTCTTGATCAGTTTTCCACAACCCCACAGTCACCCCTGCATATCATATTCTCCACCCTGTCCTCATGGTTTATCTGCTTTGGGAGAATGAGAATTTCACTTGCACTTTCTGCCTCCTTAGGGAGGATGTGGCGTTAAAGCTTGTGAGCCTTAACTCCCAATTTCCCTGCTTTTTGGTGCTTGGTTGGAAACTGTAGAGCCTTAACATTGTTTTTGTAAACCATAGGTTTTTTGTTTAATGAATTTCATATCTATCTTGTCTCCCTCTCCCCTGCACTATTTAGCACCTGATTCTGGTTATCTAACCAAGGTAGATCCCACAGGCTGCTCACCTCTATTTTAAGCAAATAATTGGTGTTATCAAAGGGACTTTTTATTTTGTTCTGCTTGTTAAAGATAGAAATGCAAATCAAGAAAGTGAATTACATTTTGAACCATAAAACATTGCATTACAGTATTCAGTATCTTGAGCTCTTTTCCCAACGATAGATTGCTTTGTACTTTATATAGCCATGTTGCATTTATATTAAGTTTACATAATGACCAATGTTCTTCAAAACATACAACCACATGAAGCAATGTTAAAGCTAGAGGGCTTCTTAAGTGAAAATGGAGTCTCCCATTTTGTGGGGATTTGTGAGTGGCTACAAAGTTCTGTTCCAATTCACTTGATTACTTTTACCCTTCTTTTCTACAAAAGGCTTGCAAAGTGGCTTACAAGAGAAGATAAAACAAAACAAAATAAAAACGATCAGAAAGCACTAATAAACAATTCCATAAATGCAAAAGCAGGCTCAAAAGAATCACAATATTTAAAATAGCATCAATTTGAGAAATCAGAGAACTATCAGCAACAATTTAGAACCAAAATCATGCTGGAAGAAAATAGGAATTGAGAACCTGTGGAACTCCAGATGCTACCAAACCACAACTTCCATCATCCCTGGCCACTGATCATGCTGTCTGGGACTGATGATGACAGCCATGAGCTATAATCCAGAGCAAATTCCCCCACTTCCTCAGAGATGCGAACTGCTGGCACATAAGGTTGGCTTCTTATGAATCACCAAAAAAGAGGAAATGCATCACCAAAAAAGGATAAAGGAAGGCACATATTTGCATAAAATTTGCATATGATAATTTATATGTATTGATGTAAATTTAGAAATAATTACAATTTAAATAGAAAAAGCAGAACATCTCACCATAGGGTGGAACACTGTGACCAGGTGACCTATGTGCTTGCCCCTTCAGGCTGCCTAGGTGTTAACTAGTGACAAGTAATGCTTCTGATGGTTCTTGATCTTTAAGCTGGAATTGGACAGGAACCCCTTCAAATAGAAGACTGTTTTCTGTTTTTAAAAAACAAAACAAAAAGGACACATGGCAATCCTATAGCACCCTGAGCAAGACATATTTTTCCCCTGACTGACTTCCTAACGCTAACATCTATTTCATTTCTGTCCTTTAAAAAGCTGGGGTGGTCTTGGGGTCACATTCACAAATACATGTGGAAAATGCATATTGGAACTATCACTAGGTTTCTGAATTTGTTGGGCAACTATCTACACAGCAGTCTGAACAAATAAATGCATATTAAGGACTGTGAAAACTCCTCAGTGTATGTCAAAGCATGGGCAGCAGCTATTCTTAACACACAGAGCCTATCTACACCAAGCAGGATACAGCACTTTGAAAATGTTTTGAAAACTGTATATGGAGTGTGTCCTGGGCCCCAACAGTTGTCACTACTGTTATAAACCGTTTTAAAGCATTTGAAATCGTCTTAAAGCAGTAGTGTAGATAGGCTCACAGTGTGACAGTGACAAAGAACTCTGTCCCACATGTTGTTCTCGTTCCATTTCATCCAGGCTTTGAGACTCCTGAAATATTTGGATTTCACAAAAGATCAGCAATTGTACTGTTATAAATACTTATGGATTTTTCAATCTCCTTTTTGAAAGTTCAAATTCTATAGTGTAATTGCACTCAGTTATGGGGGCTGCTGTGAGCGGACTATCAATGACTACACCCATTCATAAAGCTTCTACATTCATGCTACTCTTTAGCGGTGCTATTGTGTCCTCTTTCATTATCACTCCCGTCTCTCCATTCTTATCATTTTGATAAGTGGGACCAATTAGGAATGTTTAGTCATATCAATACCATTGTTCACTTTGAGGGATCGGCACTCCAACAGGGCAATTTTCCTGTATCTATTCCTGCATAATACAAAGCAAAAAAATCTTGTCTTGTGTGTGTGATTTACAAAGTGTTCTTTGGCAGCCATTGTTACCTGAAGTATTTTGGATTAAGGGCTTTTGAATAAGACAATGAAATCTATGTTGACTAAAGTTGCCTTATTTTACAGCAGCATTCCAAAATAAAAACAGGTTTACTGGTACCCTAGGATGCATTCTGTGGAACGCAACATACAGAAATAGCTCTGTTCCATTACAGTCACACTAAAATTAAATGAATTGTGCTAGACTTGGCATAAGCCCCTTTGTAGACCCCTCCCTCCCTTCCCCCACTCGCACTCCTTCCCTGCGGCCTTCCCTGCCGCCGCCACTGGTCTGTAGTACTGCTAAACAAGCTTTGCGGCCTGTTCGTCAGTACAGAGAGGCGCCAAGTGATGACGACATCACTCGGCCCGGCTCTGTACTGATGAACAGGTCGCAAAGCCTGTTTAGCAGTAGCACGGGGCGGCGGGGGCGGCGGAGGTGGCGGTGGCGGCGATGGAGGCGGCGGCGGGGGGTAAGGAGCGTGAGTGAGGGGAGGGAGGGAGTGCCGACCCAGTGGTTTTCCCCAAAGACTTGCATTGGGGGAAAGCTTTCTTTCCCCCAATGCAAACCTATGGGGAAAACACCGTAATTGTATCGGAATTTCCGATATTTATCGGATATCAGTTTCTATCAAATCCGGGTACCCCCCGATATGATCAGATCCAAAAAACTGTTATATTGGAATTTCCGATAATGATACAATATGATAATTTCAGCCGTGCACATCCCTACCAAATACATTTCCAGGCAGCAGCTTTCTGTCTGGAGTGAAATTTCAGCTCAGACAACTGTATATTATTTAGTTACATATATTTTGTAGAACAGTTAGGTATAAAAGCAAGAAATATTGCCTTATCCTTATCAAAGAACGGGTAAAATATTGTTCCAGAATATCTGCTAGTTTCCATTTGATGTCAGCTACTTGCTCCCCCACTCGTCCTATCTCACAAAAGACAAGAGCAATAAATTATTGTTATGTTGCTATTTGTAGCCTATATCATTAGTTTGGCGGCATATCTTTGGGGAGAAAGTTATTCATGGTTTCCTAGGATGAGTGGGGCAAAGGCAATCATTTTATAATCCTGACAAAACTACATAGCCTCTCTGTGTGAAAAGCCTTCTCTAACACTACCTGCAGTGGAGCAAATTGGTTAATGTAAAATTCCCGAATAAACACTGCTCTAAGAGTTGATTAGCTTCACAGTTTCCATACATTAATGAGGTTTTCGTAAAAGCTGTTCACAGTTTACAAAAATTGCTCTGAGCGCTTATCTAATTTAAAGGCATCCGGGGTGTGTGTGTGTGTGTGTGTGTGTGTGTGTTTGTGTTTGTGTACAAGTGGAATGAACTATACTGCAGGTTAATTCCGTCAATTTTGTTCAAGAATTGGATGATTAGACTGCCTTTCTCTAGACATTCTAGCCTTTCAATTAAGGAATGACAGGCCTAATAACAATGGTTGATCCTAATAAAGTTGAAAAAAACAACATGTTCTTCTCCAGACAGCTCAGTGGAGCAGACCTCTTAAATACTTGCCTCTTGCTGTTATCATCTGGGAGAATGAGAATGATGCTGCAGTGCAAGAGGAATATATAACTGGGTACGATTGGTTTTGAGTTCCATGCATATTGTAGGCTGGACTTCCTCCAACCTGGTGCCCTTCAGATGTTTTAGATTTCAACTCCAGCTCCAGCTAGCATGGCCAGTGGTCAGGAATTCTGGGAGTTGTAGCCCAAAACATCCGGATGGCACTAGATGGGGAAGGCTGCTATAGACAGTCAGTTTGCATTATGGATCCTAATGAGCATCTCGTGCATATGTAAAAGACAGTATATTATTACATGCTATAAGTTAACTCACCAAAGCAGCAATACTCAAGGCACCTTCTGTGGCTCTTTAGAAGGAGAGCTAACTATTTCTAAGTGGGCTTGGGCTAAGAACAGACCCTTTTTGTGCTCCATAGCAACTCTGGGATGCCATTTTGTTTGAATTTTTGAAGAAGAAGAAGAAGAAGAAGAAGAAGAAGAAGAAGAAGAAGAAGAAGAAGAAGAAGAAGAGGGGTTCCCCTGAGTTTTGGGGGTGGCAGGGGCGGCACAGGGGGGCCACATGCTGCCAACTCCTGGCATAAAGCATTCAAAGAACTGTTACAAATGAGGACTGATGATTAGCCCTGGCACTGGCTACTGTGAGACACATTCAAACAACACACACTCTGTTCCAGCCCTGCTCTTTAATGTGAAAGTGATTCAGTATTTTTGCAATTTAGTTTGGATTCATAGATCTTTTAGCATGGTTGTCAGCATTGCTAAGCCATGACCTGGAGAACATACATATAGTTTTAACTTCCAATAAACAGGAAAAGTACCTGTGGCTTCCATCATTCTTTCCCCCATCTGCCTAGAAATAACTACCATCTGGAAATTGCAGCTGGCTCATTTCCAACCTCATTGGGGAGTTTACAAGCACATCCACATTATCTAAGTTGCAACCTGGCAAGCGTATCGCCATTGGAGAATGAAACTGCAGGACTGTGACACCGCATGGAAAGATGCTATTTGCGTGGAATGGCTTCTGACATAGCTGTCACGTTTTTCTCCATGCTGACACAAACAGACATTTTTCAGGTGGTTGCAATTTAGGTAAAATTTGATGGAGGGAGACCCCCCCCCCCAATGAATAGCACTGCATCAAACAAAGTCTGCTCCGTTTACATGTGCATCTTCTGAGATTTGGCATGTATAGCTCTTAAAAGCTCAGACTGCAACTCAGGTAGCACTGAGGTATTGATGTAATGACTTTATCACACAGTTCTTTCTGGCTGAACCTTTCCAATTACAGTGCAAATGGGCTCACAGTGATCCAGTTCTACAGCTATAAAGCCACCATACAATTCTGCTCCATTTGCCATGACAAATGTCATGCAATTAAAAAAAAAAAGCTTGGTACATGCTAGTTGTAGTGATTTAACTTGCACGAGACATAAATAGCTTTCTTAGGATGCTATGCGTACATTTGTCACTGGGCCCTATTATGCCAGTGCTTAAGTGTGGCACTCATGTGGCACTGATAGGTACATCAATAGTGCTAATCCATTGCTCATCCAGTTTAGCATGTGAAACCAATGGCACTCAGGTCTGGCTGGATGACAAGGCCTGACTTCTGAGCAAAATGCCTCTAAACAAAGGCACTCTTGTGCCCAAATTGGAAATCGTAAGCTTTCATGTGATCTCAACCAGAAGCAGAATTTTAGATCATCAGATCAGGCTGTTAGATGATCTGTTACCTAGGAATCTCACTTTTCAATTTGTACCATTTGGAGAGAAAAACGTGAAATGAAGTAATGCTGTGCTGCTAAAGCTGCCATTTTGAAGAACCCAAAAATGTTGACCCTTCCTTTATTGCCATTGTTCCCCAGAGCTGCACTATTTCTTCTTCACAGTATTATTTTCAATGGGATGTGCATTTGGACATCCTCAAGATTCCAAAGCCAAAAGTTATTAAAACAAGCTTATGGTTGAGATCCAGACTATCATGAGTAGAACTCTGCTTATGGGATGTTCCTGCTGGAGGAAAGAGGGAGGATTTTTCACTTATTCCTCCTTCCCCCTGCAAGTCCCCATATCATCCCAAAAGCTGTTTTAGAGGGTGAGGAGACTGTAACAGCAGAGGAGGTGATGGGGGAGGGGCTGAAGAAGGCACTGGCAAAAATAATCCATCCTTCCTTCCTTCAGTGAGAGTCTTAAATAGAACTTGGTCCCTTCAGCAATTGGACAGAGCCCTTTTATTTCCAGAAGGGCAAGTTTGGATTCAACCCCATGATTCTGGAAAGTGGATACTTGATTTTAAACATCTGTGATTAGTAATTTGAGAGTAATTTGTGCTTACCACTTTTAGTTATGCCTGTGTGCATGTGTGTTTAATGGTCCTATTCATCCACCTTGTAGAAAATCTGTGACCTGCAGAAATGTAGCTAAATGAAGCTTTCCCAGCATTTTACTTCCATGCTAGGAAAGCACACACACACACACACACACACACACACACTTGAACTGCTGATAAACTGCCAGTAGCAACTTAGAAGAAGAAAAACAATTGATAGAAGCCTTGAGACACTTATGCATAGCCGGCGATGTTGCACATTCAAACAAAACAAAGTCTTAGAGTATTCTTTTGCTAAAGTAAGACAAAAGGCAAAGACTTTCCCCAAAAACCAAACGGAGGAGAGAATCCAACTCAGGACAAAACAAAAAGGAGAGAAGCAGGTTCTGAGGATGCTGAAATACTTTATTTCAAAGCCCAACGCGTTTTGGCCTGTGTTGTTTTTTTAAGGCCTTCTTCAGGGGGTTGTTAAGAGATGTCTGCAGAAATACTCCTAACATGATGATAGTCTCCTACGTTAATTACTGGCGACTGATGTAGGAGACTATCATCCTGTTAGGAGTATTTCTGCAGACATCTCTTATCAACCCCCTGAAGAAGGCCTTAAAAAACTACACAGGCCGAAACACGTTGGGCTTTGAAATAAAGTATTTCAGCATCCTGAGAACCTGCTTCTCTCCCTTTTTTTGCCTTGACTCTTTCCCCACACAAGAAAAGGAAAAACAGCAAATTGGTGGGGGCGGGGTGGATCACTATGAAGCATAGATCATGGAAGGAAGTGTAATGAGCCATTAAATTATAATATTTAAAATCAATCAATTACCTCACTGGTTAAATACATTCATATTTATTGTTGCATACGGTCTCCTACATAAGAGGAAAAAACATTATTTGCAATGGTTTTATGGAAGGGGGTCCACAATTGTGGCAGGGAAGTCTCTTACCTTTTGATTATTTCTTTTCTTTTCTTTCTCTTTTCTTCATAGTTTTTAAAGTCAGCACCTTTATTTGCAATACTTGCAAATAAGTTATGAGGCAAGCACTCAAGATACCTAGTTGTATTCTGTTCTAAAAAACACCAAGGCTAAAATGGTATGCAATTTTGATAAGAGCTTTCCCTTTCTTTTGTCACTGGAAGCTCTAGGATGCAAAGACAAGTATATAACTGAAATCAGCTTTGTGAAACTGGGACAAGACGAACTCCCCTAACATATAATAATGGCCCATTTTATTTTCACGTATTTTTAGCGAGGATTGGTAAGGAATTAAAAAACATTGATGATATGGTCGAAGTGCTGTTTCCACTAGGGGTGTGCATCGGATCGGAACCGATCCACGATCCGAATCCAATCCGCCCCAAAATCAGAAAATTCTGATCCAATCCAACCAACCCTCCGATCCGATCCGATCCACTGAGGTCCGATCCGGATCGGAAAAAATTGGCGGATCGGACGCCATTTTGAATGCTTTTTCCCATAGCCTAGTATTGTGTTACAAATATGCCTATAACTTTTTCATTTTTAAAGATACAAACAGGAAACTTGGGCACATTACAGGTAACACTTTGCTTGATATGTGTGTGAAATTGCAGAAAGCTAGGTCCAGACATGTGGTGGCAAGGTATTTTTGAAACAATGAGGAAAGAAACACCTATAACTTCTTTATTTTAAAAGTTAGAAGTCTGAAAGTTGTTCACTTTGTAGATGGGTTAGGGGTTGTTGTCTCTCAGAAATTTCAGAATGATGGGTCCAGGCATTTGGTGGCTATGATTTTTTTAGATTAAAAGTTACAACAACACAGAGTTTTGACAGATAAAAGAGGGAGGGGGAGGTGGGGGAGGGGGAGGGGGAGGGGGGTGCAATTGACAGCCCAAGCCTCTGTGGAAAAACTTTTGTAAATTTTAATCTTAAAAATTCGTAGCCGCCAAATGCCTGGACCAATCTTTCTGAAATTTCTCACAGATAACTACCCCTAACCCATCTACAAAGTGTCCAAGTTTCATCCTTCTATCTTTAAAAATGAAAACGTTATAGGCGTTTTTGTAACACAATACTAGGCTATGGGGAAATGCATTCAAAATGGCATCCGATCCGCGGATCGGACATCTGATCTGCGGATCGGGATCTGATCCGATCCGCCCAACCTCTGATCTGATCCAATCTGACCCCCCAGGTCCAATTCTGGTCCGCTATCCGATCCGATCCGGGGGGTCAGTGCCAATGCCTAGTTTCCACTTGGGTAATTATCAAGGCTTTTTATTGGTGTTCCCATGTGGGTCTCAGGCATGTTCAAATGCAAATGCTATTCATTTATTATGAATAAAATCCAATCATAAGGCAAACATTACAGGGCATATCTGCAGGTAGGGTTCCCTGGCTTGGTGTGTTGGGGCACACTGGAAAGGAAGGTACGATGTCATGTGGAGTTTTGTGTGGCCATATTAGGTGTTCTTCTGTCATGGACTCTGTCAAGCCCTATGAGGAGAGACTGAAAGAACTGGGCATGTTTAGCCTTGAGAAGAGAAGACTAAGGGATGACAGGATAGCACTCTTCAAATACTTGAAAGGTTGTCATGCAGAGGAGGGCCAGGATCTCTTCTCGATCAACCCTGGAATAATGGGCTTAAGTTACAGGAAGCCAGATTCTGGCTGGACGTCAGGAAAAACTTCCTGACTGTTAGAGCAGTACGACAATGGAACCAATTACCTAGGGAGGTGGTGGGCTCTCTCACATTAGAGGCATTCAAGAGGCAGCTGGGCTGCCATCTGTCAGGGATGCTTTAAGATGGATTCCTGCATTGAGCAGGGGGTTTGTCTTGATGGACTTATAGGGCTCTTCCAACTCTACAATTCTATGATTCTATGATCTATGACTGACTGACTGACTCCCCCATGGCATAATTGTCCTAGCCAGAAGTCAGTATGGCCCAGCCAGATATGCTACAACAGAGGTGGCATTGGTGCATGGCAGCCTTGGTGCATGTAAATCAAAGGTGAGGAACCTCCTTCAGCCCAAGGGTCAAATGCTATTTTGGAGAGGTTCTTGGGAACCACATTCCAGTGGTGGTGGTGGTGGGGACCTGAAGGTAAAGGAACAGAGCCAAAGGGAAAAGAGGTGGAGCCAAAATATATTTTTAAAAAGCAACATATTTTAGCTTACAGTTCTTGCTACCAGTAACTAAGCCTTAGGAGAGGCATCTCTACCTTTCAGAATAGGAAAAGAACTCTGCACAAGTGGTGAGGTGAAGGGAAGGGTGTGTAGAAATATGGGGAACCCTGGAGGGCCAGATTAGCCCACCAGAAGTGTTGGACTTGGCCCCTGAGCCTGAGATTCCCAATATTGATGTACATGCATGTGCACACATTCATGTACATCAACACATACACACACACACATGGGGAAATAAGGAAGGTCATCAAGCCAGAACCTTTTGTCATCTGTAGGGGTTGGACAACTATGACTAGAGTTGATGAGCCATCTCTGTCCTGTCTTCTCCTGGGCCTCTGAAGCCAAGGCACCTAGACTATGGATACTGGAAGATATTTTCTTGGTATTTAACATTTCTACTGGCTCATCTCCAGCTACAATTGACTTTGACTTTTTAAAAGCCTCTTCAGCTTTTAAACAATTTTTGAGCTATGTGGCCCATGGCAGGTTGTGATTCTGCACACATACTTATAGAAAGGGAGAGGATGGGATGCTTCTGAGATTCAGATATGCTGGACAAGCACACTCAAGTCTTTCCCCACCCCCAAATGTAGGCAAGATGTTCTTTTAGCATTAGTTTTCATACATTCTGAGTAATTTCTAATGAATGCTAAACAAGAATACCCAAACACTGGCATGAGTAGCCTTTTCAAGTATTTCTGAATTTCCAAATATGAACTACATTCAAAGTACATTCAGTGAATATGAAATATTTAGCACTGACTCCTATAAACTCTTTTACTACAACAATCTTATCCCAACCTTCCCATTTTCATGCAAACTATCATATAGCACAGTCTTCCCCAACCTGGTGCCCTCTACTTGTTTTGGACTACAGGTCCTATCAAACCCAGCCAGCATGGCCAATGGTTAATGATGATGGGAGTTGCAGTCCAAAGCCTCTGGAGGGCAGTAGGTTAGAGAGGGCTGATATAGCACAATGCATTGTAAGTCCATATAGGGGAACACATTGTGGTATCTCAATGGTGCAAGCACCTCCATTAAGAGTAAAAGTTAGGATTCTATTCTTTTAGACTGGATTCACACATCATGCTAACCCATGATGGATTATTTTCTGGAACAACTCCTGATGGGTTAGTGTGTTGTCTGTGGATATCCCCCCATGGTGGGTTATTTTCCCAAATAAGCCACCCTAAGAACCAATGGTCTACAGTAAGTGTTATTTTACTTATGGTGGGTTAGCGTGTTGTCTGTTGCACAGGATTACAGAGACTGCCTATAGAGCTGCTCAGCAAGAGCAACCAAAAACACTGCCGACGCTCTGCTCCTCTCAAGCTAATCACTATTCCCACTGCAAAGGAAGCTGGGAAACCTGTCCTGCTGGACGGGAGGACTACAGGAGGAGGAGGGACAAGGGGGCAGTGAAATAAACTGTTTGCCTGATTGTCTGATGGGAGCACAGTAGGTTGTTTGCATAACAACCTACTCAGCATAGTTTGCCACCCACTGTGGGGTAGCATGATGTGTGAACCCAGCCTTACAGTCTGTAACTGAAGCAATGAAAAATCCCATTTCATAAGAAACGTATTCTCTTCAATAGACCATGATTCATGACAGGGTATTGATTTTCTTTTGTCCTGGATTTTTTCAGGTCAATATTATTGCACCATCTTCATGTCTAAAGCCATAAATCATCAGGAGCTTTGGTGCTGCCATACCTGGTTTGTCTACCTTAGATTTATTTCACAATTTAGAAGAGCATAAGAAAAATACTATATTTGTTTTCTATAATAGTGGTGAGCCGCAAAAGGTGAAAATTCAGTAACTGGGATAAAACAAATGTGGATGTTAACACTCATATGATAAATAAACATGCAGATAGCTTTTTCAAACAATAGTCTCACTTTCTGGGAAGTTTGCCAAGGGAAGCTTGCATTTGGTCACTGAAATATCTCTGTTTCACAGAGCAATCCCATGCATGAATTCTCTGAAGCAGATCCCAATGGCGTTTACTTCCAGGTAAGTATGTATAGTGGGGGTGGGCAACTTGCGGCCCTACAGAATTTTTGACTTTCAGTTCCCATCCGCCCTATGCAGCATAGCCAATGGTGAGGGCTAGTGGGAGTTGTAGGCCAAAACATCTGGAGGGCCAAAAGTCACCCACCCAACCTGATGTATGGGATTACATCCTCTGTTAAGTAGGTTTAAAGAGACTCCTAAATACTCAGTTTTGTTTGGTATTAACACATAAGAATATGAGCTTCTCTATACTGATACCTTAAATGCCCAGCTAAAATGGACATTTTCGTATGAAGAAGTGACTGAAGGTGGCTAATTGCATTGGCTGTGTTCAGACGACATAAAAACCACCAATGATTTTAGGAGCCAACTGTCAGTGGAATGGTCAAGGGTTACTGTTCATACCGTCTGTCAGGCATTTCCACCCCATGGATGACTTTTTTGGCAGAAAAACAACTGGAGAAACACAACTGGCTGCAGAGTTGACTTCTCACACAACCGGTGTTTTTTGTATCATCTGAACTGAGCCAGTGGTGTTTCCAACCCATTCAGTTGATTTTTTTGCCTGGCTCCAGAGTTCCCAGGCAAGCGCTGGCTGCTCTGCTGCAGCTGGCACAACTTGCAATGGCTGCTGGGATAGCACTGGGAGGATTGAGGGAGGAGGGTGGGCGAGGAGAGGGGTGGGCGATCTGTCAGTCAAATGTCAGTTTGAGTAGGAATCCACTCTATGTGAGTCTCAACCGAGTGGCAACATATTGTGTGGGGAGTACCCCCAAAAATCCCAACTGTGATTTGACTCAACAACCCTCCATTGACAAAAGTGTTGTCCGAATGTAGCCATTCACTTTGTTGTATCTTAAAAAGGCAGTACTGAAAAAAAGTAATGTGACTAACATTTCTGCATTGGGTCTTTTGTAAGCAACAGTTGACAGATTGCAGATTGCCAAAAGTAAGAAGTCACCCCCATCTACATTTATTTATCAATTTGGTGATCTGACTTGAACCAAAAAATAGCACATGTAACGTAAGGCATACAGACCAGGTTCTTGTTTGTTTCTGCTCCCTATGTGTGTATGTCTCCAATTTTACACGTTTTCTTTTCTGAGAGAATGGAGTTGCCAAGATACCATAAAAGGTCCACCTTTCCGCAGGCTTTCCAGCTGTGACCACAAGGGTGGGGGTGGGGAAAGTGCTGGAAAAAGGCTTTTGTTTGCTCCTATTCTCCAGAGATGCTGACAACAATCTTTGTAACTCTAAGAGTTGTGGACAATTTCAATAACTTTCCAAAAACTGGAAGGTTGTTCTCATCTGTCACAATGAGAGGCTCTAATACATCAGAATAATACGGAACGGCACTCTTTAGAATTGTGCTATTGAGTGGTTTCATGCATGCATGCAAGTACACCATGCCACAGCCTATCCATGTTAACTCAGGCAGGATCTACACTACTGCTTTTAAACAGTTTATAACAGTAGTGACAACTGTTGGGGCCCAGGACACACTCCATTTACAGTTTTCAAACCATTTTCAATGTGTCATATCCTGCTTGGTGTAGATCTGGCCCCAGTTCTGGCTTGCCTTATTTTATCTCAGTTTCTATTGACGTCAGCATGTTCTTCAGTAAGTTAAACACATGCCTACCAGAGAAATGTAGCACAGCAGTTCTATTAGACCACGAAGTGTCTTTCCCCAGCTAAGGTTTGTGCTCCAACTACAGCCTTTCCTGCCCTAGTAACACCCCAGTTGGATTACTGCACTGGGTTTGTTTATTTGTTTAAAACATGTATATCCCCCCTTTCCTGAGCAGAGCTCATGGCAGGTGACAACAACATTCACACAACAATAGAATCTTTAAAAATAAAACAGGATGTGTGTCTGTCTGTCCACCTGTCAGTGCTATAGTGCCAAGACTGTGAGACCCATGTATACTTGGCTTGCATACTAAGGAGACCCTAGGAACATGTATCTTGGTGTTATTTTGTTTTTAAAACAAATCAATTAATTTAAATTAATTTAAATGTGTTGATATGGTTGAAGCTTAGAGTAACGTCTTCAGCCCTAGATGCACACTTCCCCAATCAGCATAGTTTTGCAGTCCATACAGATTGAGCCCAGGGGAAATTAGTAGGCCTGACCTTGGCTATGGGGCAGCCTCCTCCCCTCAGGGGAATGGAGTGGACAGACCGTTCCCTCGGGGGAATGTAGGGGTGCACCATGGCAGGGAACATGACTAGGGGTGCCAGCAGGTGGGACAGGCACAACGCCCCAGTTTGCATGACACACTGGACTCACTGTGGCTTCTTTAACCCATGATGAGCTGTGGCATGTGTTGGGCATCTTTTTGAATATGGAGCTCCCAATGGGATCATGACGTGTTGTACAAACCCAGCCATCGGGGTTATGTGTGAGTTAAACTAGTCTAAGGGATCTCAAGTGCAATGCCATGTCAATGGCATTAGCTTGTAACATGAACTTTTGGAGGAATCCCATCATGCAAGGTAACACTATTGACATTACACGAGAGGTTCCTTACACCAGTACAACATAATTTGCATTAGCAGAATGACATCATTGGATACTGTCCAATAACTATTATTTCAATAGAAATACAAGACATCTCACCATGGTGGAGAAGACTGACCAGCAAGCTATGTGCCTACACAGTCTGCTGTTGTCCAGTTGTTAAATGCCAATGGGCAACTATAAGGCCTCTGTCCTCCCTCCTTATGGTTGTTTGACTTTAAACCAGACTTGGAATGGAGGATACCATCAAGTAGAGGTCAATCCTCTGCCAGCTCTTCAAAACAGAGGAGTGTCCTATGTAAAGTATAATACCTAGCCATCCTAGTTTCCATTCATGCTGATCATTTTAAGAACTTCGTGACTTTAAGAAGTGGTGTCTGAGTTTGCTTGTCTTCCTCATTTTGCATTGTGTCTTTTTCAAGAACATGAGGGGAGAGAGAAGAAAGGTGATTCTACTTCATCCTACTCCTAGTGCAGAAGGAAATAACAGATGACAATGTTTTAGTTAGATAGGTTGACCATATGAAAAGGAGGACAGGGCTCCTGTAACTTTAACAGTTGTTGAGAAAAGGGAATTTCAGCCAGTGTCATTTGTATGCAATTAGTTCCTGATGAAATTCCCTCTTCATCACAACTGTTAAAGTTGCAGGGGGTCTGCCTTCTTTTGCATATAGTCGCTCTAGTATAGTGCCTACAACTTTAACTGTTGTGATGAAGAGGGAATTTCACCAGGAATAATAATAATAATAATAATAATAATAATAATAATAATAATATATTTATTTATCACCCGTCTCTCCCAACGGATCGAGGCGGGGAACTAATTGCATACAAATGACACTGGCTGAAATTCCCTTTTCTCTACAACTGTTAAAGTTACAGGAGCCCTGTCCTCCTTTTCATATGGTCAGCCTAAGTTAGAAGACCTGGCCTAGAATCTCTTCAAATAGAGGATGCTTTCAAATAGGGAGTTGCCCTCTGATGGCTGTTCAAATAGAGGACCGTTTTCTGCAAGGTAGGACAACTGACTGCCTTAGGGTCGTGATCGTAGCTCTGGAAGGATGGGATAAATCTCTTCTCCCCATGTGCTACTTGCTAGATAGCAATTGGCAGCTCACACCTCTACTTAAGGAGAAACAAAAGATGTAGAGGTCCATCACACCAGCATTTTATTGCACCTTCGTCCTGCGTTGTTTACCATTTTGCCCTGAAACACTCACACCAACATCATCCTTGTCCTGCGGTTGTCTTGCCTCTTCCCCTCCATTTCTATGGTTTTCTAGGGCAGGGAAAGTGCAACATTTTTTCTCCACATGGGATAAAACCGCTCTTTCATCCCCATGTATTGCCATCCTGGCATATGTTAGGACGACTCACTTTTGTGGAGGTGTGTTCATTGAAGGCCGGTCTTGCTGATGATAGAGGAGTTGCTCAAATGAATGGGCTTGTGCTGAGTCACTCAAACAGATTTCCGCTGCTCCAACCCCACTCTCATTGCTCTCTCATTGCTATTACTCCCTCTCAAAAGGCAGAAACTGCGCCTAATCGATCAAACACTAAATTGTTAAAACAGTAGACAACAAATGAGTGCAATGGGGGGAAGGTGCCCACATCCATCACAATGTACATCAACCACAAGAACCAATGAACTGGAGGGGGAACGAAAAGGGGCAGGGTGGGGTGAGCATAGTGTTGAAACCAGGAAGCGTGAGCCGGTGCAGGTCAAAAGGTAAACAAGGTGAAATAACACAACAACGCACGCACGTGAAAGTGACCAGCGTTTGACGTGCTAATGAAATCGAGGTGGAAATTGCGGGTGCATACCAGGGGAAAAAAGTAGGTGTGATGGAGCTCATAGCTGCACACTACATATTATGGACAATGGGTAGTTTGGCCCTTAGGATTATATCTCAAGGGATGACAAAATGCCCAATGTGAGCCCTGCTTACAACTCTTGCTAAAACGGCCAGACTGCTGAAGCATATAAGTGGCATGGCTCATCAGCCATGACAGCTGTGAATCTGTTGGAATTATTATTGTTGTTATTATTATTATTATTATTATTAAATTACATTTATATACCGCCCCATAGCTGAAGCTCTCTGGGCAGTTTACAAAAATTAAAAGATTGAACATTCATGGCATCTGTACAGTGTTTTCCCACAAAAACAAATGCAACAATAAACTTTGGTTAGTCTTTAAGGTGCCAGAGGACTCTTTGGACTGCTGACAGAGAGGTTTTGTTGAGTAGTCCAGAGTTCTGTCAAATGAGACATATTGCCACTGCACCACGTTCAGTCAGATGCCAAGGGAGCATAATGCTATTTCACTTGTCCTAGCGGGACCCAAAATGTTCACATTACCTGCACTCCTGAGTTAAGACAAATACGATATTGTAGGTAGCAATCACTAACCACAAATCATAAGGACGGTGACATTTACCTAAGGGGAGAAATGGAGCTGGGAGATTTTGCTGTTACACATGAATGAAGACGAGCCCTGTTAATGACAGTGATGATGATGACAAGTGAGCTGCAGGAAGCCGTTCACCAGGAAATTTAAGGTCAGGTAAAGCAAACCTAATAGTCCTCTTTGAACTGCTGTCAAGGTAGCATTTTGCACACTTAGTTCCTGCTCATACAGAACAGGGCAGAGGAAGGAAGAGCTGGAGATTTCATAACGTTTTGTTCTTTCTCCTTTAAAAAAATATCAACCAGTGTGTGAGAAAACTGATCATTTATTACGGATGGTAACTAGATCTTGTATCTTGTTATATTTAATCACAGACCAGTGCCGATATATTCCTTTAATTGACTAACCCTGAAGCTCTTTTTAGATGGTGTTGGGGTTACGTGAATGAGCAGGGAGGGTGGACTATCATCACAACAGTGGGTTCGTCCCCCAACCTTACATGCATTCATTATAATGGGCTGGATTCAACATAACTGTACCTAGAGTAGACCCATTGAAATCAATGGGACTTTAGGAAGTTGTAACTAACTTATGTTTCCTTGGTTTCACTGGATATGCTCCAAGTATGACTGAGTTTGGAGCCAACCAAGTATCTGTAGAAGGCCTCAATGCATGGGCTTGAATGAGTATAGCTGTTAGGGGTGTGCAGAGCTGGTATTCTCCACCCCGAAATTCGAGGCAGCGCTTCGATGAGGCAATTCTCTGCCCCAATTTCCAAAGTGCCTCCCTCTCTCCGCTCTGCCAGATAGTTTTGTGGAAAACTGCTCTGTTTCGGGTAACTGCTACGTTCTCATCAATGGGAATTAACAGAAATGCTCGCAGCTCCCTCCGTTTTAAAGATAAATACATCAAAATTGGCATTGTGACAGATTTTAAAGAGGGCTTTAGGAGAAAATCCCTGCATGCAGTGATTTTTAGGAAATTTTTAAATTCTAACTCAAATGTCCTCTCAGGCAAGCATCTTTCTTGTGCCTTGATCTGTATGGCGAGGGAGAGGGAAATGAAGCAGTGGGAAATGTGCTTAGCGCAATAATAAATAAATAAATATATTAATAAAAGCCACAACAGCCGTGCACAACTTGCCCATCCTCAAGAGAGGAGAGGAGGCTTGCAGGATGTGGAGGAGGCGGCACCCCTCCCCCACTATCGGTCGGGCACATTGGAGCGAGTCGAGTCAAGGCAACAACAACAGCTTCCCCGTAGGAGGCTAGTTTAACTGAGAAATAAACAGCCTGCCTTACTCAGGTGTAGAAGCTGACTCACTCACAATGCCAGCCCAGCAGCACCACTATGGCCGACTTCTATGAGTCCAAGCAGAAAGGCGCAACCAGCCACCTAGCCCTGCCCTCCCTCTCCCCACACGGCCAGCACCACCAGCAACAGTCAGTGTTTCCCACGCCTCATGATGGAATGTTATCAAAGTGTGCTTTCTTAATTGTGTACTGCTTGTGTGCACTGCACAACCCTAAAACACACAAACATACAAGTACAAGAAGAAGACACTTGTAACTTTGAAGCCAAGTGCTGCTGGGAAGGCTCAGCTTTGAGGAAGGAGAGCTGCAGCACATCAAACCATGGAATATATCATCATCATCATCATCGCACAACGCAGCCCTGCAAGATGGGATGGACAGGCACATTGGAGGAAAAAACATGTTTTTTAGGGATGTTGGAGAAATCTAGTTTGGGGGTGGAGCTCAGGGAGTTTTTGCCAGTTCATTTCCCGGATGCCAGCTTGAGGCTCCAGGAGATGGCTCGACACAGCACACACGTTTTCCAGCTTGGTTGTGTGTGTGTGTTTGTGTAAATCACAAAGTGTGCAAATGACCATAAATAGTGCAATTTGTGCAAACTTGCAGACGTATACGGTTCTTTATGCTTCTATTTTTGTGCAAATAAAAATGTACTATTTACGGCCATGATTTTGGGCAAATTTGAGCAAAGCCACAAATTTCTGCAAATCACAGTTCATGGTAAAAAAAAGGGGGGCGTTCTCACTAGGCACCTACAGACTGCCTGGAGGCTCATTCCACATGCACACCGGGGGCAGGCAAATAACAGGAGTCCAGAGAGCAGAGCTTGAACAGGACTCAGGATTCCTAACTTTTGTGTGAACCGTGTTTGCCAATATCTCCCCAGGAATTCTTATATATGTGATACAAGATGGAGGTTAAATGTACTTAATAACTTATACTGTTGAGTTTTGTTTGCTTTTCAAACTGGGAGGAAATTGTCTACACATTAAATTTGCAACCTTCCAGCTTGGTCAAATGCTGATATCGATATACTGAACACCTTATGCCTTTTAGGGGTGCAATCCTCAGCATGTTTAATAATATTTATTTATTTATTTATTTATTACCCGCCTCTCCCTCTGGATTGAGGCAAGGAACAACATTAAAAGTAAATGATATAAAATACAGAAAAATGTCCTACAACTCCTACACATGCTGGGAGATGTAGGACTTTTTCTGTCTAAAATGTGTCAGATTGTGCCTGAAATTTATTCTTAACCCTATCTGAAGGGCTCAGGGCATGTAACAAGACATTCTAATCCCATTTGATTCTCACAACAGCACGTTAAGCTAACAACCCAGCCTGTAGGACTGCGTGAGAATTTCATTTGGTTCATTTTTGATAAGAACTTACCAACATTTACAAATTTCTTTATACATGGAACGGAAAGAACAGGAGATTAAAAAATGAATGAGGGAGAAAAAGAATTGACAGATTTGCCCATCCAGGCCAAGGGTTTTGAGTGCCTAGCTCCTAAAAGACTGGGTTTGAATCCCTGTTTATTCAGCCACGGTTGTGGTACTGAATTTGGGCTTCCACCTATTTGACATCTTTAACAGCTACATGGCAGGCAAGTACATTATGATCCAGAGCAACATATAGTTGTGCCTATTAATATGGCCAGTATAGATGGGTCAGAATTTCATACAGTTTGTTGTCCATTACGAATTTACCAAAATCCTCACATTTCTTCATAAACAGGATGACATTTTGTTTATTTTTATATTGAATGTGGGAGAAAGAAGCTGAGAAACTCATCCATCCCTAATCCTGTGTATGCATACTTAGAAATGGATTCCACTGAATTCAATGGGGCTTATACTGAAGTAAGTGTGCACAGGATTGCAGCTATGCACATTTACCTGGGAGTAATCCCCATTCAATACAGTAGAGCTTACTTCTACGTAAGCATGCATAGGACTGGGCTGTTAAAGATATAGTAATTTGCCAAAGGTAACCTAGTGAGTTTGTTTCAGTAGATATTTAAACAAGACCTGGGGCTTGTCTATATGCCCTATTTAGCCCATTTTGGCTGCGCAGTGGTGCTGTGTTGTTTATATGATGCAGCTGCCAACTCGCAGCCGCATTGGGCTTTCCCTCTCCAAAATGGTGCCTTTTTGTGGTGTTGATTTACCACAGTTTTTAAGTTGCTCTGAGGTAGGCTGACCAGATAAAATCCAGGTCAGGGCTCATGTAACTTTAGGAGTCGTAGAGAAAAAGGAATTTCAGCCAGTGTCATTTGTATGCAATTAGTCCCTGGTGAAATTCCCTCTTCATCACAACAGTTAAAGTTGCAGGCACTATACTAGAGTGACCATATACAAAAGAAGGCAGGGCCCCTGCAACTTTAACTGTTGTGATGAAGAGGGAATTTCACCAGAAACTAATTGCATACAAATGACACTGACTGAAATTCCTTTTTCTCTACAACTGTTAAAGTTACATGAGCCCTGACCTGGATTTTATCTGGTCACCCTACTCTGAGGTCACTGTGTCCTTTCATTCATCTGTTGATGGTGACCTCACTTCAAGTTGAGTTAGTGGGCATTCCTGGGGGCAGATCGAAGCCCAGGGTAGGTCCAGGGAAGCACAGGAAGGCAGGGCAGAGGGCAGAGGACAGGGATGGCCTCGACAAGCCAAATGGCTGCTGGCATTGCAATTTTCTGGCCAAATAGCCCATGCTCCCTCCTGCCATCAGGATTTATTATTTCCACCCCACAACTGTGATGCTGCAGGATTTTGTGGGAACCAAGCAGCAAAGCATCATCGTTAAGGCACCCCCATGGGCCTTCCACATCCAACCTATCATAGTTCAACTCACTATTTGCAGCCATAGGTTTTATTCAAACACCATTTCTCATTAATGAGACCAATATTTTTGAAAAAGGAAAATGCTTAAGCAAAATCACAACATCACAAGAGTTAATTCCCCAGAACCCTTATGCACACACAAATTGTTAGATTACAATGCACTGATTATTTGTTTTGTGTTGAGACAGCTTCACTAATCATACATCAGCTATGAAAAGGCTGATTAACAATAAAGCTTAACAAATGTTCATTACTGCAGTGAAACCTATTATTAAATAGAAAATATGTCAGTTCTGAAAGCCTCACGAATGCCAGTTTTAAGTGTGTTAATCTTATTTAAGTTCTGAAGTTAATTAAATAGGTATCCTTACTTAAGGCAAACTCAATTGGCTTCCAAACAAGGATTCTTTGATATAGCAAGGTGTTGAGTGTTCACTTCAATAACCACAGTCAATGTTTAAGTGAGCTTTGCCCCCTTGTGAGTAAATTTGTGGCTCGTAGGCAAATTAGATGTTCTTCTCTATACTATTTAATATATACATGAAACTGCTAGGAGAGGTTGCCACCCAACTCTCTTTCTCCTTTCCATGGAAAACTGAGTAACGTCTTTTAGTTGTAAATCAACGTCTGATGGACTGAATGAGGAAGAACAAATTGAAGCTTAATCCAGACAAGACCGAAGTTATCTTGGTTAATGGAAAGACAGATCAGGTAATATGGACTCAACCTACTGAATGGAGTTTGGATGGGTTTACATTCTCCCTGAGACTCAAGTTGGGTGTACTCTTGGATTTGGCCCTAACCCTGGATGCCCAGGTTTTGGTGGTGGCCAGTAGTGCATTTACACAGCTGAGACTCATGCTCTGTGAGAAATGTCTGATCTGGCCATGGTTAGGCTGACCATCTGAAAAGGAAGACAGGGCTCATGTGACTTTAACAGTTGTAGAGAAAGGGGAATTTCAGCCAGTGTCATTTGTATGCAATTAGTTCCTGGTGAAATTCCCACTTCATCACAACAGTTAAAGTTGCAGGCACTGTACTAGAGTGACCATATACAAAAGAAGGCAGGGCCCCTGCAACTTTAACAGTTGTGATGAAGAGGGAATATCACCAGGAACTAATTGCATACAAATGACACTGGCTGAAATTCCCTATTCTCTACAACTGTTAAAGTTACATGAGCCCTGTCCTCCCTTTCAGATGGTCAGCCTAGCCATGGTCATGCATACCTTGGTTACATCCCATTGTGACTACTATAACACACTCTATATGGGCTGCCTTTGAAAAGTGTTTGGAAACTTCAGCTGGTTCAGAATGCTGTGGCCAGACTATTGACTGGGGCCAGTTGCAGGGATCATGCAACTCCCATGCTACAACAGCTTCACTGGCTACTGGTCTGTTTCCAGGCACAAATCAAAATTCTGGCTATGATGTAAAATGCTCTCTGTGGTTTGAGACCAGGCTACCTGAAACATTGCATTCTCCATGCAAACCAGCCCAGGTTTTAAGATATTCAGGGGAGGCCCTTATCTCAGTCCTGCTACCATCAGAGGCACATTGGGTGGGGACATAAGAGACAGCTTGTGGCCACTCCTAGGCTACGTTGCCCCCCCTCTCTGTTGTCCTTCTGCCAGCAGGTAAGCCCTTTTTATTCAAGCACTCTTTTAGTGTCTAGGTTGGTTATTGCTGAAGGTGTTTTTAACTGCTTGGGTAGACTTACCATATGGAAAGGAGGACAGGGCTCCTGTATCTTTAACATTTGTATCGAAAAGGGAATTTCAGCAGGTGTCATTTCTTTGCATGCAGCATGTGGTGAAATTCCTTCATCACAACAGTTAAAGCTGCAGGAGCCCTGCCCTCTATTGTATCTTGTCACTCTAGTAGAGCTCCTGCAGCTTTAACTGTTGTGATGAAGAGGGAATTCACTAGGTGCTGCATATATACAAATGATACCTGCTGAAATTCCCTTTTCTATACAACCGTTAAAGATACAGGAGCCTTGTCCTCCTTTTCATTTGGTCACCTATGGTTGGTCTATATTGCTGTCTTTTAAAAAAATATTTTTCAGGATTTGTTTTCTTTGTTTTTAACCTGTATTTTATTATTGTTAGCTACCTGGAGCACCATTTTTGGTGGAAAGGTGGGGGCATAAATTAAATAAATGAATAAAATTTGGGGTGATGCATAAGTGGCCATTCTAATGGAAACTTTTCAAAGAAAAGAGAAACCAAAGGAAGCTATTCTTCTAGCAAAGCTGATGGATTAGATGGTGTTTCCCATCTTTCCCTAAGCTGCAGTCAGGTAGAATTTACACTGTCATATTGAATAGTTAAAAGGATGGAGAAGGATAGTGCATCCATGCTTGCGGGAGAAGGCATGAGGATGGATGGTACTATGAAAAGGGACAAGAATCCTCATCCTCATTTATGAACTGAAAGGAAAAAGAACAGTTGGAGGAAAAACAGAGAGGTGGATGAATTGAATGTTTCACAGCTACTCTGCTCATGAGTAATCATGAGTAATTAAGCTGGGCTTTGAGAAATGAGTTTCTAGTTAAGTAGTTCAGGACAATGAAACTTCTCTTGTGTTTTATTAATCAGCAAAATCGTTGATTAGAACCTATCATTATCCTAAAGTAGTAAACAAAAATAGTAGGGTGACCTTTGAAAACACATCAAATCTTACCTTGAAAAGGCGTGAGCAGCTCTGAGAACTTTTTCAGAACTATAAGTACTTGTAAAGGGAAGATAGATCATTCCTTGAAACCTGAATGGATTCAGCCATTGATAAATTCCAGAGAAATAGCTATTTTAGTCCACAGAAGCAAATTGGAGGAAGAAAGCTATGAGAGCATAGAAATTAGCATGTGATTTGTGGCTTATGTTTCCATAGGCCCCCTTCGTCTGATTCCATTATGAATCTGATGAATTATATTGTCGCCTGTGAAAGCTCTCTTAACATATGCTGACCATATGAAAAGTAGGACAGGGTTCATGTAACTTTAACAGTTGTAGAGAAAAGGGAATTTCAGCTGGCATCATTTGTATGCAATTTGTACCTGGTGGAATTCCCTCTTCATGACAACAGTTAAAGCTGCAGGGGCCTTGCCTTCTTTTGTATCTGATCACTCTAGTATAGTGCCTGCAACTTTAATTGTTGTGATGAAGAGGGAATTTCACCAGGTACTAATTGCATACAAATGACGCTGGCTGAAATTCCCTTTTCTCTGCAACTGTTAAAGTTACAGGAGCCCTGTCCTCCTTTTCATATGGTCAGCCTACTTAACACAATAAACCAGTTAAGTTACATATGCAATACTGTATGTCTTTAGGACATCTAGTGTTTCCCCCATCCAGAATAACTAAAACATACTAGTTCCATGCTTGCAGCAATTAACATTGAGGAAGATTCTCTGTTCACCCATAAGCATGAATTAAAAGGATGCGGGGAAGACACAGCTTTTGAACACATAAGATTAGAGACTAGCAGAGTGGTTAAAGAAGCTTTCTGCAATCTGGATCCCACAAGATGTTTTGGAGTACAATTCCAATAACCCTTGATCATTGGCCTTCTGGCTAAGGGTGATGGGAGTTGAAGTCCAAAACATCTGAAGTGACCCAAGTTGGGGAAGGCAAGAATTAAAGGATGCTGAGTCCAACTAATGCACATGAGGCTTTATTCAAATTGGTCAAAAGCAACTATGCCTTAACATGTTTAAAATTATCTCCTTCAATCCTCTTCAACCCCTCCTTTTTGACTATCTTCATAATAGCCCCACTTTCCATACCCCTTATGCAACATATGTCTGTCCAGTATTTCTCCTGCTGGGGTTGGAGTTTGTTGGCTTTCATTTTCACCAAAGACACTCTAGACCAGGCTTCGCTACTTGATGTGCTCCATAGGCTTTGGACTACAACTCTCAGCATTTTTGAACAATTGCTATGCTGGCTGGGGCTGCAGTGCAAAACATCTGGAGGGCACCACATTGGGAAAGCCTACTGTAGATTCATGATAAATAAATGTCAGGTTACATGGAGGCTGGGGGCTCCAATTTCAGTGGGGCTGTGAGTCCATTCTGGGTTTCAGTCCAGCAAGAACACTAAAGGAGCTATCCACAGTCCTGAACCTATTTGGGGGATAGGATTCTACACCTTGGTTAGCTCCTTTAGAGTTCTAGCTGGTTCTGATTGAAACCCAGAATGGATTGACAGCCCCTCTGAAATCAGAGCCACCGGCCTCCATTGTGTGGAAAGAATAAATTCAGCAAGTTATGTGAGAAACAGAGTTCACCAGTGAGACAAACACTTGACTATAACACTAATTAGAAACAACAGACTGCATCTACCTCTCCCTTCCTAGTGAAATGTATTTTGCCCCCTTCTTGTTTTCATTCTGCCACAGTGTTAAGACCTCCCTATCTTCGTCGTAAAGTTCAAGACAGCTTGCGGAAACAATAACAGCAATACATAAAAAATAAACAACAAAGATAATATGATAAAACAATTTAAAAGAGCACCAGGAAAAGACATCATAAAAACAACAAGAAGAAAAACCCAGAATAAAAACAACAGGATTGCATAGAATAATGGCAAGTAAGCAATAAAGCTGCTTTCTGCAACCTGGGTCAATTCAAATGTTTTGGACTACAACTCCCATCAGTCCTGACCATTGCCTGTGCTGGCCAGGGCTGATGGGAATTGCAGGTCAAACACGTAGAAGGACCCAGGTTGGGGAAGACTGCTCTAAAGGCTTGGGTAAGTGCAAGTAATTCTCTAACGCTCAGCTGCATTGAGCTACTCTATACCTGGATCCTTCAAAACACCCTGCTCTGCACAGTTCTTTTAATCTGTCTGGATCTTCCCTTGGGTTGGGGGTCTGATATGTTTGTCGGCTTGTGTTTTCACCACAGACACTGCCGATTCAGGATGACAGGTAAGTAAATGTCAGCTTACGTGGAAAGAATAAATTTAGCAGGTTATGTGTGAAACTGAGTTCACTGGTGAGACAAGCACTTGGGTGTAGCTCTAATTAGTAGAGACAGATGAGATTGTACTGACATTTCTGGCATCTTTCAAAGAATTGTGAGACCCAAAGGTAATTTTAAAAAAGCTTTGGAAGCCCTCCTGTCTCAACCACCTGTATCTAGGAACTTGTAAATCATTTGCGGGCAGCATCCAGGTCGGCCTAGTGGTTATCAGTTTGGCAGTGAGAGGTAACTGGCCAAAAATAAGGTGGTGATTCCTGCATACTCAGGGAACTGCCCAGGTATGAAAAGGAAATTAGTTTGCAAATTAAAGAAAATGATTTGGTTTTGTTCTTTAAAGAGCCCAACAAGGACTCTTGCTCTTTGGTTCCAAATCCTACAGGATGCCAAAGGTGACAGTGGAAGAAATAAGAAGATAGTTAGGGAGAATATTTATTTATTTATTGCATTTCTATACCGCCCAATAGCCAGAGCTTTCTGGGCAGTTCACAAAAACTAAATCCATGAAGTACAATTCAAAGTATAAAACAAATTACAGTATAAAAAACACAATATAAAACTACAATATAAAAGCACAACCAGGATAAAACTGTGCAGCAATGCAGAGATTTATACAGATTTAAAATACAGATTTAAAACAGCAAAGTTAAAAGACTAAGATTATAAAGTGTTAGATTACTGGGAAAATAAAATGGTCTTCACCTGGCATCAAACAGAGTATAATGTTGGTGCCAGGCGAACCTCTCTAGGGAGCTCATTCCATGGCTGGAGTGCCACAGCAGAGAAGGCCCTCCTCCTGGTAGTCACCTGCATCACTTCTGTTGGCAGGGGCTAACAGAGAAGGACCCCTGAAGATGATCTTAGGGTCCTGGCAGGTGCACATGGGAGGAGGTGTTCCTTCAGATAACCTGGCCCCAAGCTGTTTAGGGCTTTGAATGTTAATACCAGCACTTTGAATCAGGCCTGGACCCAGACTTGGTCTTGGCCTGCTCAAGTCAATGTAATGTCTTATCGGCAGGGGGAGGGGATGAATGGCATGTCGTTAAAAACAACAACTCTCCCTGTGCTATATAAGGTGTATACTTATTTCCTTTCCCCTCTCTCCAAACTACCACACCACCACTATATAGTGACAATCAGCCAGCCTAGAACTGTATCCTTTTGCACTAAGGATGCACAAGAATTTCATTTTTGTTTGTTAAATGGCAGAACTTTTCCCATTCACAACCCTGAATGTGAGAGCTTTTTTGGTGGGGGGAGCAAATCCTACATATTCCTAAACTTGACATGGTACCCACAGCAACAGGAAATGTTCCCCCTTTTATTTTGTGAAGTCCTTGTCTGGTGGCCCTGGTCCAGGCTGTTCTCCTCCCTCCCCAATGTATATTCAAAGAGATGCAATTATGTAGCCAGAGTTGATTGGCTATGTTGTATTATGATATCATCACATTCCTTGTCTGATCCCTGATTGGCTGTGATCATAAAAACAATAAGATGCCCTTAAAATTATGCTGAAACAACAATAATTAACAAAAACAATGGTTGTGAACAACATGGTGGGGAGAGAGATAAAAGTAAAGGGTTGGGGGGGACTAGAGCAGTAGCAGATAATAAACATCCTGACCACAAGTTTGGCCAGGAGGTTATAGTTGAGAAAGCAGTACATAATTTATGCTACTCAAGAAGGCAGTAAGTAGACACTTTTGGAAGGTTTTTATGCCCTTGAATAGGGCACATCTTTAAAATATGTGACATCTTTGGCAACCTGAATGTCAGAATTATCTGAGAGAATCACAGTTTCTCTTTGATGGCTTATTAAAGTGCCAGAAATGAGGAATAAGTGGCAGTAATTAACTTGTCAGTTTTTGTCCAAATATTGATGTAAATAAATAAAAAGCAATTGGGAATACATTACGATCTTTTGATTTCCTTTGAGTCCTGAAATATATGGCTTTTACTATACACCATCACCTATGTATTTTAATGCATATTTTATTCAGTTTTTTTTCTCCATACATACACACACAGCAATAGTGAAGGAAGGAAGGAAGGAAGGAAGGAAGGAAGGAAGGAAGGAAGCATACCAAATAAGTTATAAATATAGTCATGAATATATTGAATGAGGATATCAGTAACTGCAGGACTCATATGCATACCTTAAGGTTCATGAAGTGTTGTGAAAATGTTACTCTCATTTGGATGTTGAAAGAAAACAGATGCATTCATTATAGCATAAATATCTAAGGAGAAAACATAAGATCTAAGAACTTAGATCTAAGAAGACGAACCTAAAAAAAGCATATAATTATTATGGGCAGATGCAAAATTAGAAATAATTACTATCACTTAAATAAAAATGCAATACATCTCACTATAGTGGGAAAGACTGTGGCCAAGTAACCTATGTGCCTTGCTCTGTCTGCTGTCCAGCTGCTGAATGCTGATGAACAATTTCCAGACCTCTCTGCTCTCCTTTCCTATGTTTCTTTGACTTTAAACCAGACTTGGAGTGGACAGCCCTTAAAATAGAGAATGGCTTCAAATAGAGGACTGTCTTCTATAAAGTAGGGCACCTGGCCACCCAACCTGAAGGCCAGGTAGCTTCTAGAATGGCCTCCCCTGCTGCAGTTAGAAGTAGAACTAGACAGCCCCTTCCTTACGCCCAAAAGCATCTTAGGCTACCAAGGATAGTCTTTAAATCATGGAGTGGGGAACCTTTTTCAACCTCAGGACCACACTGACTCCAAAGAAGGTCACCAGGGGCCACATGCCAAAGTGGATAGAACCACCACCAGCCTCTTTCTCTCCCCCACAATCACACAATCTCTATTCACAAACATTGCCAGAGCAGATCCCCTTTTGCCGTTGATGCAACTGTGAAAAGGGAGTTCACACTTCAGGGCACTGCAGACACTTTGCCTGATGGGAAAGGTGCCTCATCTGAGGGGTGGGGCCTTTGTGGAAAGACCAGGCAGGGACCTTGGTGAGCCCCATGGGGAGGTGTGGCATGCTGAATTCTGCCAACGGACTGGGAGTTCCCCATCCTTGCTTTAGATCCTGGCAAGTTAATACGAATATAAGCAGATGTATTTAACATTCATGAGAAAATATATGCTAGGATATGGATTTTGATGTGCTCCTCAGTGAGCGAGGCTTTTCTATATGCAAGTGGAGAGGTGGCATTATTTATTTATTTATTTATTTATTACATTTCTACTCCTCCCAATACCCGAAGCACTCTCTTTCACTTCATAATTTCTTGGTGCAACATGGTTGCATTATGCTGGATGAATACTGTATAAACTGTACTGCCTTTTCAAAATTCAGGATATTTGAACATAGCTTCTTTTGAGTACAATCTCTTTTGGATGACTCACGTTTCCAAAATAAGAGCAAACTTAGAAAATGCCTTATGTATGCAGTTCATAAAGCAGTAGTAGAGAAGACCCTACTGATTGTTGCCCATAAGCTTCTAACCATAACTGATACTCGATCTGGGCTCAGAGTCAGATTTAAAGGTTTGCAGTGCTGAGTCAGGCCCCTGCTGAGGGGCACCCATCAGCAGGAGGCCCACTGCCAACCAGACATCCTCAAAACTAATACTGAAGCTGGACCTGTTTCTTAGGCATATAAGTTTGGCTTTTCCCATAACCCTTAGGCCTCCTTGCTTTGCTTCTTTGACTTCTCAGAACTGTCAGGATGTGATCTGGTGAGTCTGTCATTGGCTGCTGACTATTGGAACTCACAAGGGATCTGTGGATGAGACAAGAGGTTCTTTGTTGGGGTTCCCTTTTCTCCTACCTTAAGGGATCAGCAGCCATTTCCAAGTCATTCCTTCTGTGTTTGACCCCTTTTCCCACTTTCTTTCCCTCTGGAACAGCATGACCTGTCATGCAACTCCAACTTGGCTTGCTCTGCCCAAGTTCTTCCCCTCCTGTTCCTTGCTCCTGCTTTTGTGGTTCTTCTTTTCATTGCTGCCACTGCAGTCCCATGTCATGGGAAACAAATAAATAAATATTCCCATTGACAGGGAGAGCCTGCCTTGCAATGTGGTGAGGAGAAGATGGAGTTAAGCTGAATAAGGCCAGCAGTTATGATCCAAAATCCCCCTTTGATATGTGTTCATTGTAATGTATGCCCTAGCAGGTCAGGGGGAAAGTGTTTATTTATCTGGTCAGCTAGAGAACCTCACCTCTATATTTGGCAACATCTGTCTGGGAGGCCCTAGATTTCCAAACTGAAGATTTTTCTGATGGGATTTGGTGGAGCAGGTGTTGCGATCCCATGCCCTCCCACTGAGATGTGAGACAATAAAGAGGTTGCCTGTGCAATCCACAAAACATTTATTCAGTAAATAGACACCTCTTCAAACCTGAAGGGAGTGTGAATGCTAGCAGCTATCCTCTAAGTTTAATTAGCCTAACAAAGCATAGCAGTTGCCTGTCAACTAAATGGAGGGTTTCCCACCATGTGGGACAGGCTTTTACTAGACTCCTCCTTCAGGGAGGGGCCTCATGCCACAACTTTTGCTGTGATGCTAGTCTAGTGGATCACCTTCCACCTCCTCTCAACTCCACCCGCTTGACCCTGTGGTGGACTCTGGGATTTGTCAGTTCTGATGCTCTCTCCACCTCCAACAAAACTGAGTTCCCAAGTATGTGTGGGGAGCAATCTCTAAGCCTGGGCCTCCTGTTTGATAAGTTCCTGGGAAGATTCCTCTTTGACTCCTGGAAAGTCTTGGAGAATTTCCTCCCCCATTTCCTATCTCAGCTGGTCTTCTTCTAGTTCTGCCTCTGGGTCTGATTTGGAATCTACCCCAGGGAGAGCAGGCCTCATCCTGACAGCAGATTTAATATGTACCTAGGAGATGACTGGGTAATCTGGGGAAGTTGGAGGGTATCATGGATAGGGGAAGATATGACACTTAACATGCCAGTTGAAGAGAATGAGAATCAGACATTTTATGCATGTTCTCTCTTCTGGTTTTCCCCACAAATGGGTTCTCTATGGTTATTCTACCAATGTGCCCTTGAGTCTCGTAGTGCTTCTGCCAAATGCCAGGTTGGTCCAGAATAAGATCTCATTCATCCATAATCCCATTGTGAATGCAGGGCCTGACCCCCTGCATTCCAGGTTTTCAAATTTAGAGTTGAGGATTTTTAAATGCCCGTAGAGTATGGAATGACTGCTTTTATATATTTTGTACTGTTCTTGTTGGTTGCTATTTATTGTGTATTGCACTTTTACTCTCTTAGTATCATGGAATCCACCTAAAGATTTTTTTTGTTATTGAGCAGGCTAAAAATATAACAAATACATAAGTCAAAATGCTTATAAATTACAGGTGGGGTGGGGAGAAGAACTCTTACTGAACTGAACATTTCACCCTTTTATTCATCCAGAAGAAAGTAAACATATAGATTTATTCATCTACAAGAAGGTAAACCCATTTCTATGGGTACAGCTGTAGGTTTAGTGGGATTTCTATTGCAAGCTCATCCTAACCATATGCTACACAACACACTGAGGTGGGGGGAACAGGGAAGAAACACTAAAATAAAATTCATTTTCTTTGGCTGGAATAACAATTTACATTTTTCCTCAATGAGAATTATATGGGCATCGTGAATTCCTGTCATAGATTATAGCACTTCCTACAAGATACCAATTCACTTTAAATATGCATCCAGAGAGGTAGCATTGGATTTTTTGTTTAACCAATTGCTATGATTTGCTATTCCAGTAGCAAAACCAAACCAGATTGAGAGGTGGAGAATTCATTGTATGTCATTCCGTAACAGTCATCAAATATATTTGCCCTTATTTTCTCATTCTGCCAACCCATACTTTTTAAATTGCAAGTTTATGCTGCGATTCATCACTTTTAACATTAATTTCCTCTACTCCCATGATACTACTTCAACACTTTTAAAATAAGACAAGAGAAACTAGATCGTAATAGCTTAAGGCAGTGTTTCAGAACCCATAGTTAGACTACAGAGAATACAGATGCTTTTGCTTAAATCTGGAATTGGATTTCATCCCTAGTTTGGGACTAACACATCTTTTATATAATCTCCAAATGAATTATCATGTAGCCAGTTAAGGCAAAAGGCTCAGTGCAGTAATCACAGCTTTTTGCACAACTCACATTCATTTCAAATCAGCATGCACAGAATTAGTGTTCAGTGAGCTGCATTCAAAGGTTATGACACATTTACCAGACCAGTTTCCAATTGTAAGGGTGCTAAGAACCCTGAAAAGTAACTTGTTTGGCCAAGTTATGAAACTATTGTTTGCATGGCTAACCACTCTCTTACTGAAGTCCCTTTAGACTAGGAGTGAGCAGAAAGCAGATCTGGGTATACTAGTAGATCTGAGGTCGATCAGCAAAGATCACCCCTCTCACCCCAAATTATAGGGCTGAAATTCAGAAAGCTTGGGTGAAGTGGGACTGGATATTCAAATGGAAGGGCTATTGAGCTCCGTTCACGGGTTTGGTGGAGCAGGTTTAATATGTACCCAGGAGATGATGGGGGAATCTGGGGGAATTGGAGGATGTCATGGACAGGAGGATGTATGGCATTTAATATGCCAGTTGAGGAAAATGGGGACCAGACATTTTTTTGCCTGTTCCTGCTCCTGGTTTTCTCCACAACTGGCTATGTGATGGGGGAGAGGAGGCTTTTTTAATGGAGAGAGTGGAACTTCCTTCCTTTAATTTTTTGGGTGGGGCGGGGGTGGTGGATGTCAAGGAATCTGGTATAACGTAAGGGATGCTGGGGCTCGAAGCTTTGCAGGACCTTCCATCCAGATGTGGTGGAAGGGCATTCTGCTCTTATTCAGGAATAGCCTTTTCAGACAATTTTCAAAGAAAAGATTCAATTAATAGGCATTATCTAGAAAGCGCACATGAAAGAGATCACAACTTGAAGGGGAAATTCAGGAGAAGGAGAGAGGAGCAATCACAGGAATTTGCTCAGAGAAAGATTTTACCCAGAGAGAGAGAGGGGGGGGGGAATTCACTGGGGAGTGGGAATTCACTGGGGAGTGGGTGTATACTGAAAGCATTGGGTCCTTACGAAAGCAAACAAACATATTGTTCAAAAGGTAGCTATGAGCCCTGGAAGTAGGGCCAGATCTATACCAAGCAGGATATAACACTTTGAAAACGGTTTGAAAACGGTATATAAAACGTATCCTGGGCCTGAACAGCTGTCAAAAGCATTATAAACTGTTATAAAGCAGTATTTCCTGGTGGAAATAGTGGAAGTGTTTCTCAGCTTATTCAGAGCACTTTCCCTTCAATTAGCCCTAAGACACCTGAGAGTTCAGGTCTTTTGAAGCCTCTTCATAGGACCATCTTGAAAAGTAGCTTCCCATTGGCATCTATTTAAAAAAAGAAAGGAAGGAAGGAAGGAGGGGGGACTCTGTTTAAATAAAATCAAGAAAGGTTAAAAAGTAAGAAAAGGGAAAAGCCACTGCCTGCTATTTCCTGCTAATAATGTAAGTGTGCCCCCCCAGGAAAGATTTCCCCCTGCCTTTTGCACCCCAGGAATGGGGATGAGAAAGTGGGGAGGCCCTAGTTGCAACTCCCAGATTGTGCATTCGGTTTTCTATGGGAGTGCAGGAAGGCAAGAAAAGTCCATAGCAAAAGCAGCATACAGTATTTGCTCTGCTTTAGCATTTCATAAAGGAGCAGGGAACCTAGCATGGTCATCTTTCAAAGTTGAACAATAAATAAAGCATGATGCAGGCACTGTGAGTAACAAGTTTTCTTTTTAAATTTTTATAATCATTATTATTATTTTCAACATATAATACAAACAATCAACAAGTTTTCCTGACAGCGCACAATGGAAAGACATCCATCTTGGTGTGTTCATGTGCAGAGACTCTATTTACATGGGGTACAATACAAAAGGGAATCTAAGACGACTGGGCTGGTTTTAGAACAAGTCCCTGTACGTTTGTCTTTACAAACGCAGATTTTAAAAGCCAAAAAGCAGTAGCTCAAGAAAGGATCAGGGACAGGGACGGGCACACATTTTTGCAATATCTTTTGTACACTGTTCACAAAGGCAACATTCAACAGTAGAGAAAGGGAATGTGTCAGTCTTTGTGCTGCTTTGGTACTTGTGCACAAAACATTGCATTCAAATATTTTCCACAGCAAGGCAAGGAATATCCCCTTTGGCATGACACCTGCCCTACAAATGTTGATGGGTTTCAAAAACAGCATGTGGGATCTGCAGAGACACTGAGGACAGGGAAGGGAACAATATGACATCGCTTTTCAAGCCAAGGCATGTTCCTCTTGACTGATGGTCAGATAAGAGTTAATTCACAACTGAAAAGACTTGCCCCTTTGAATTCAGATCTAGCTGAAAATGGGACTTGTTGGTTTCTTTGCCTCTAACCAACTTCCCCTGCCATTCCTCCACACACCCTGAACTTTTCTACATGAACAATTTATTGTACGCTTGTGATTGGTCACTCACAGACATTTGCAGTCCTTTACATAACTCCGTCAACCTCCAAGACATCTCCTGCACTACCACCCCTTTATTCTGCTTTCAAAAAGATTGGAAATAAGCTGTAATAACAGTTAATGCCGCCATATCAGCAGTGTGAAATGACGGTATTGCTCTATAATTCAACCACTAGATAGCGGTGCTTCATTGAACATATACAGCATTACTGAGAAGGGAAATTTTCAATTCCAAATCATGTGTTCACTGTCTAAAGTTGCCCATTGTAAATCTGGGAAGACACTGGAAGAAGAAAGCTCAGTAAAAATGTGGGATTTTTTTCTTAATGTAGAGAATCACCCCATTTCTCTCCCATCTCCCTTCCCTGCCAATGCTCCACCCTGTTCCTAAACCAAAAAAATTACAACAAAGCTCCCCACCTTTCACTGTGGGCTCCAGATTTTGGAGGGCCCTTGGGCAAGCTACCCCCTAATGGGTAGCAGGACCTTCTAACTGTCATTGTCACCAGCCTCTATTGCTCTGCATCTTCTTTCTCATCATTCTTGCCACTTCATTGCTTGGCAGGCAGAGAGCCAAGGAGCAAACAGGCAGTGATATGCACTGCTCCTCCTTCTCACCACCAACACTGTCTGAGCCAGAGCAACAGCCAGGTGAACAAGCAGGTTGCAAAGGTGAAGAGAAGGAGGAATTACTTCAGGGGGTTCTTGTCACTGGGCCCCTGTTGGAGTGTGGGTCCTGAGCAGGTGCCCAACCTTGCCTGCCCCTATCTCCTTGAAGGGGTAGTTGGCAGCCAAGAGGTTTTCCATAGACAGGAGAGACCTTTCCATTGCATCTTCTTAGCTGGAAACAATGTCCCAGAGCAGCTTTCCCCAACCTGATGATGCCCTCCAGATATTCTGGACTTCAGCTCCCATCAGCCTCAGTCAGAGCATGTGGCTAAGCATGTAGCTTTGTCTGCCACCAATTTGAACTGGGAGGCAGAAAAAAACTGCACACCCGGGGATGTTATTTACAGGTTAGAAGAAGCCAGAAATGCCACTCTTAGCCCTATGAACCCCCTCCTCTTCCACTGGTTAACCCTCACCCTTCTCAAAGGCATGGGAAAGAGATGGATGTTGCATGGGAGATGGGGAGCTTCTTCAGAAAGTCAGGGGTGAGGGACCTCAAGCGTATTTCTCAAACATTTTTTCCACGAATGCAGGAGAGAGACAGAAGAAGAAAAAGAAAGAAAATATTTTTCTCCACTTGGTGATTATCAGCACTGTATTTCCTGTCTACATCTCTAACCACAGTTATTGGCAAACAGGTTACACATTGGGAGGCATAATCTAAGATAAGGAGCTGGGGCTATGCAGATGAGGTAGACAGGAATTGCCCCTGTAATAGACAGGAATTCCAGCAGGGTTGTGTGCAAAATCCTTATAGTGATAAAAAGCATGAACTGGCATTATTCATTTGAAATTATGCAGTTCGCATTTTTTTTTTTACTTTGGAGTCTTTCCAACAGAAAGCTTCTTTAATTTAATTGCATTTGTTCAGATATTCTCTTTAGAATGGTTCTGGAGCTGGTTTGGTTTTTAAAATGGAAGTAAAACCATATTTCTTTTGTATTCAGCAGTGCAAAAAAAAGGATAAGTGCATCCAGTTTTAGCACCTGGAAATTAAGACTCTGCATGGGCACCCCCCAACCTGCTTCAGAGGTTGATTTGGAGCTTCCAAATCAGCCCTGGCCCAACCTACTCCAGCCTAAACCAGATGCAGACCAATTTGGTCTGAAATGCCCTGCTTTGGTTTAGGATTTGGATCTGGAACTGAAACGTTGTACAGCCCTCCTGGAAATGTCACTGTTTTGAATTGTCCCGTTAACTTGTGTGTGTGTGTGGGGGGGTGTTCATGTGCATATGCATGGATGTACACGGCCCATGGATGCATAGACATCTATCTTGCTTTTGCCACTGAGAACACTGGTAAAGTTCAGAACTACTGTTACTATGCAGGTGACTGCAGTACATTAAGAAAATGTATTTTCCACAGTGTAGCTTCTATAGTAGTCACAACTAAGTGAACCATTAAAAGTGATCCAGTTCGCTGAACCAAATAAGAGGAACCTAAAATTAGAAAATGGATGCTAGGAGCTATTGGAGATTATATATATATATATATATATATATATAGCTTGTGAAAGACAGAGAGAGATGCTCAATCTTTGCTGTTTGTGATTAGACCAAAAAGAAGATTTCCTCCTGTATTTCTTTTTATTATTTGAAGACTTTAGCCACAGTTTTTTATGACTTCTTCCAAGGCCTGATTATGAAGGGAAGGGCATTTGTTTATTTCTTATGACTGATAGTCTTTCCATATTAGCAAGGAATAAATTAAGTCCATTGATTAGTGACAATTGCCCTGGCGACACTGAAAACAACATCATATTAAATGATGGAATGTGAGCAAATGAGGTATCTCATTATATTACACTCACCACTGACCAAGCATCTTTTCATCCTGCTTGGCTTTTTGAAAAGGTCCCCAGCTTATAGGTTTGGATAGTTTGAGCATCTGCATTCCAAAGGGGAAGGAGGGAGGAAGATGGTGTTTCTTTCTTGAGCCATGATTAGGGCTAGAAGTATTCTGTGCAAATCCCTTCCCAAAATTATGCTTCCTCCATTTATGTGAATGAGAAGACTCTTCAACGTACATGGATTAGGGCATGTTTTAGATAGCAGTAAAGATGATGAGCCAAGTTGTGACTATTCTTAGACATTGCTACAAATGTGATTTGTGAAGAAACCTGCAACGTGGGCTTTTTAAAAACTTTTTTGGGGGGTAGGGTGTGGGGAGGAGGCCCATCTGTTTCAAACCATTCACAAAGATGGTTTTCTGAGCACTAGACTGGTGTGTACTGCATGCTGATTTTCTGCATCTGCAGAACATGAAAGACCTCCTCCAGGTACCTGATACACACACACACACACACACACACACACACACACACACACACACCTTCCCTCTTTATGCAAGGTGGTTGTAACTGGATCATGCCATTCTTCAATATTGATCATCCTGATCAAGCTTTAGGCATGGTTTCAAAAGGCATATTTACATGTGCCCAGTAGTAGCACACAGTGAAGTGGATTAGAATGCACATCTCATTAAAAATTATGCAATGCTGACAAATTTACCTGTATTACACTGCTATTTAGCTCAATCTACAAATTTCCCTCATTCCACTCACATCCTAATCCTGCAGGTACTTACCCATATTGCCCTGCGAGCATCCATCTTGGTCCTGCAACTACTTAACTTACTCCATGAGCTTTTGTCCTGATCCTGCAGCCACTTACCAGTACTGCTCTGGGAGCTTTTTGCCTTATCTTGCAGCTACTTAATAAAATCTTCAAGAAGTGTCTGATCCTGCAACTATTGACTTGAATGGTCCTGTGCCATGATAAGGATTAATGAAGTTGATGCATTTACATGGTCACATTGTTAGTTGGGGTTGAGAAAGGAGAAAGGGACATGTCCCCCAGCAGAGAGGGCACTCTGTGTGACAGCTGCACAGAGAGAGAATTTTGACATAATCATGTACATGAACCCATCTTATTTCACAACTTCATCCCATTGTCTATGCTGGGGCAACAAATGCACAAGGGCTATGCACATAATGGCCCTGTTCAGAAGACACCTTAAACTATGGCTTTAACCATGGTGAATAAGGCAAAAAGTCTTATTCTCTGTGGTTACAGCCATGGTTTAAGGTGTCTTCTGAACGGGGCCAGTATGAGAAACATGTGTAGAGGTGGAATTGGGATCACACTCTTTTTGTTTCACTACCTCTGCACGTATTCAGCATAACTTCCTAAAGAGCTTATGCATAAACAAACTGTATGCTCATTATCCAGATGAACTGCTAAGGCACAGGAACATTATGTGCACATAACCTGTTCCCCTCCCTTCTTTTCTTCTTGAATGGTCATGAGAAGGAGATTAGAAGCATCCACTTCCATTTTAAACTAATCACAGTTTTTTTAAAAAACTGTCATTATTTTTAACTATGGCTTAGTTAACCAGTTAATCAGAAACCATGGTTTGATTTTCACTTGTTCAGAAGGGAGAGCAGGGGAGGGGGAGCAAGTTTATGCAGATAGAGCTGAACTACGCCTTAGCATTTCATCTGAATCAATGTTGACAATGGGATTGAGTTATGAAAGAAGATGGGGAGTGTATATATACAGTGATTTTAAGGCAGCCTTCCCCAACCTGGTGCTCTTCAGGTTTTTGGACCCAACTCCATTCCTGAGCTTTGGCCTGATAACAGGGGCTAATGGAAGTTGAAGTCCAGAACAATTGGAGACTGCCAGGTTGGAGAAGGCTGCTTTAAGGAATCAGTGTGCACTGGGTGGAAAGTTCTGGCAAGTGATAGGGGAGGTTAAAGCAAGCACACATACTTCTTTCATGGTGATGTATAGCAATAGAGAAGAGAGCAGGACTAGTGTTGTTCTCTGCCTTGTTGGTAAGTTGACTGCCCCTTACACAGGATGAGAGGCTACACAGTGTAGACTAGTGACAATTTATTGTAATAGTATATCTAAACTAGATCTTCAAAATTGTCCATGGAAGAGCATAATTGTGAAAAGCAGCACAGATGAGTGACCCTCTTCACTTCTGCACTGCAAATTCCTTCGCATGTAAGTGTCTTTCTGTGCACATTATACCTGATAAAATTACAAGGTGCCTTAACCCAAAGAATTAATAGCAATCACAGCAATAAGTAACCATACATTCTGTTTATGTCATTATCTTACAACCATGTTTGGTCAGCATGCAGAACGCACCAGTCTAGTGCTCAGAAGACCATCTCTGTTAATGGTTTGAAACAGATGGGCTTTCTCCCCCCACCCTGCCACCCCAAAGCTTTTAAAAAGCCCAAGTTGCAGTTTACTTCACAAATCACATTTGAGCAAGTAAAAGCACTTTTCAGTCCTTCAGCACCAGCAGATTCAAGGTCACAAGTCTGATCACTTTGCAAGCTAGGAGAGGCCTGGATGCCATTGGAGATGGGGTATGCCCCAGATATAATTCCTCATGGAATTCTTTTTATTATTGGTGTTGTCAATACCTTTGAGTGTTGCCATATTTTGCTGATGACAATGTATGTACAGCTGCTCCAGATATTTTTGTTCAAAAACTGCTGCAAGTGCATTTCTTGACACATACCCTAATCACAATAATTAAAAAGGGGAAAGATTCAGCACCCACACAGGTTCATTGGTTCATCCAGTGAAGGCTGGTTGATCGAATATCACTGAGATGATGAATCCAGCCTGAGTTTCAGTAAGAACTCTATCCAAGGAGCTATCCAAGGTGTGATAACATAAGTGTCTTGTTGGATCTTTCTTATTTATTTATGTATTACATTTATATCCAGCCTTTTCCCCTCTTACACAAATCCCAAGACAGCTTACACAGTGGATCTCCTCTCCATATTATCCCCACAACAACCTTGTAATATAGGTTAGGCTGAAAACCAGTGATTGACCCAGAGTTACCCAGTGAGCTGCATGGATGAGTGGAGATGAGCATCTGGATCTCCTGAGTCTTGGTCCAACACCCTAACTACTACATCACACGTTGGCTAGATCTACACTATTGCTTTATAGCAGTATTGAAGTGCACTAATAACTGTTGGGGCACAATTCACATTCCATATTCTGAGTGTTATATCCTGCTTTTTATTCCACATTCATAATGATTTGACATGAGGTGTAGATCTGGCCTAGACTCTTTGCAAGAGTCCCCGCAAGCCACTGGAACATAGTAGTCCACCAGAAATTGGCCAAAGTCCCCCTGATGGATCATGGTCTACATTCTACCCCCAAATATGAAGCTGTGCTGAAAAGAGAAAGGAATTGTATATTTTGAACATGCTTCTCATGTATGGTTCCTGATGAACGTAGACATCAGTCTGAAAAATATCCCTCATTATCTGATGCTAAAACATTTACAAAGCTTTTCAATAATTCACACAGCTTAAAATGCAATTGATCAGGAGCCACTAACTCTCTAAAACTGCTGGAAGGGCTTTTCTGCAACATAGCAGTAAAATAAATGGAGGTTTAGATAGGAAAATATATTAAGGAGCTGTTGTGGTTTCTGACAGTGGTGAGTGTTTCCTGTACAACAGCTTCCACAGAAACATTCATATGCTGAGGGAGAACATGTGCTATGTCTGAATGTATTTTTTCATGGTTGGCAAGAGGTTTTAACAATGCTCACTTAAAATAATGATTTATTTGTTTATTTATTTTTACGTGGTATTATCTGTGTTGGGGCATCTGGGTGTGCAGCCAAAATTGTGGACATCTTACAGCATTATTGGGCGAGAACAAAGACATGGAGTGTATTGGTATTAATGCACTGCTGTGCAGCACAGATAGGGAACAATAACAATCATCGAAGCAGGGGTTGATAATGGGACATAAAGGGTTGTCTAATATGTTTGAAAACCCCTGATAACAGAGATTGCATAAGCCCTATCCTCTCAAGCTTCCTGTTATTGGGCTCCTCCCAGTTAACTTGCAAGCTGAACTCCAGTCACTTTAAACCTATGGATTTCATAGTTCATGTCCACAGGAGGTTATTCAGTGTAAGTGATCCTTACAAGGCCTGCATACCAGAGCTGGCCCTACCACAAGGCTGAGTGAAACAGCCAGCTCAGGCAACAGATGCTGGGGGGTATGGAGGAGTGGTGAGGTGTTGGAGGACAGACGTCCTGCCCTGTGCCTTCTAAGCTATCCTGCTGCCCTTGGATACAGTAGAGGACACCATCCCATCACTGGTGCTGAAGAAAAATTCAACTGCCAGCCCAGTCAGCTTTTGTATATGGGATGTGAGGGAGGGCACCATCATGTCCTTCACCTCAGCCAATTAAATATTTTGGGATGGCCTTGACCAAAATCTGCACTCATCTCCTGCAAGTAAATAAAAGAAGAGACAACTAGATTGCAGCTGGTGTAGCCATGGGTTCTCTTTTATAGTCCTCTATTTGAAAGGCTACTAGAGGACCATCCCCTCTTTGAAGGGCTGCTGCCCTGTCCAAATCTGGTTTAAAGATAAAGGACCATGAGAACTGTTGTTCACCAACACTTAGCAACTGGACAGCAGTCTGAAGACCTCACCTGGTCACAGTCTTCTGCACTATGATGAGATTTCCTGTATTTGTATTCAGATTATAATAATTATTTCTAAATTTGCCTCTACACATATAAGTTAGCATGTGCCAATTTTATGCAAATCTGCATCCTCTTTTTTGTCCTTTTCTTTTGGCAATGCATTTCCTCTTTTTTGGCAATTCATAAGTGGTCACCTTACTTGCCAAGTCAACATAAGCCAGTGGTGGGTGACTGGTCTGTTCATGAGCAGTCAAAAACAGGAGAACAGGCAGAAGGAAATGGAGAACAGTGGGAAACACCTCTCCTTTAGTCCCCATCCCAGACATGTTTGGTAAAGAATCAGAGAGAGAGAGAGAGAGAGAGAGAGAGAGAGAGAGAGAGATGGGGGCAAGCTGTGTCATGCAGCAATAAAGCTTCCTCATCTACTATGCTTCAAATATGGGGATGCCATATAATGGGGTTTAAGGGGCTGTAGCTCAGTGTTAGAGCACCTGCATTGCATGCCAAAGGTCCCAAATCCAATCCTCAGCATCTTCAGGTGGGGCTAGCAAAGAACAGTGCCTGAAACCTTGGAGAGGTGTCAACAATACTGGACTAGATGAACCAGATTCCCATGTTCCTTATCTTCTTTGCCCCTGTGTGTAATGGTTAGAAAATTAAACTTTAACATAAATACCTTTTGCTATTAGCATAAGTACTTGATTATATTTAATCCTACAATGACTGGGTTGCAATTCCGTACCCAATGACCTGAGGGAGTAAGCCCCATTGAAGTCAATGTGACACTTCTGAGTAGACATGTATAGGATTACTCTGATGGACATATGAACAAGTGCTGGAAATGAACTGGATTGGCAGGCTTGTTTGCAAAGGGATACATATCTGCATATGTAGTTAACATGCCCACAGAGGCAGTGTTTTCAGCCTAGGACATGGAAAAGATAGTGAGTCATAAAATAGAAATGAACTTTACAAGGGTCTCATTTAAATATTAAGGCAAACAGGATTGGCATGGAAAGGGAGTCTTCTTCAATTTCTGAAAGACCAGCCTCAGCGAAATTTGTGATACCTAAGAGCTAGGAGGAGGAAAATATCCATCGCAGACATTCAGCAATTGTATAAATCTGTAAAGAATTAATAAAGGAAAAGCTTTGTAACAAGTCAAAGTGGCATAAGGCAGGAAAAAAGACCAGGACCTTTCATTTTGTGGATTTACGTAATTAATGACTGTGAAAATTAGGCATATTCTATCTAGAAAGTTCTGAAATGCCATAGGATTCCCCTTACACGATCTAGTCAAATTTAACCCAGCCTAGTATGTCTCCATTTGTCAATGTGGCAGCAGATAAGGTTGCTTTGTGTTTTAAACTTCAGCTATCTGTATAAATAGGAAATATTTGGTTGAGCTAAGCCTTATAGTCTGTCTATGGACTGACTGAGTCAGCATGAGGAGGGCAGGGTAGGCTGTGAGTGCCCCATGTCTCCTCCACACTCAATTTTGTAATGAAGGTGCTCTGGAAAGGTCTTGGGGTGGTTGTTTTTTGTTATGTTTTTGTTTTGTTTTCCCCCTTCCTTTTTTTTTATTTTAGTATTTATTTCCAGTCTCTTCTCATCTATGACAAAAGTATTATACCTTAAAAGAAAAAAAAAGACCCATGGGGATGCCCTGGATGGTGGTTGCAACAACTGGTGCATGGAGATGGTGTGCGGTATGCTTTGCATGCCAGAGAACCCAGGTTCAGTCTTTGGCCTCTCTAGGGAGGGCTGGGAAGGACCCTATCTGAAACCCTGGTGAGCCACTTCTTGTCGGTGTCGACCAGCCTTCCCCAACCTGGTGTCCTCCAGATATATTGACTGGGGGTTTCTGAGAGTTGTAGGGCACCAGGTTGGGGAAGGCTGGTGTATCCAACAGTGAACTATATGGACCAATGGTCTGACATGGTATAAGGCACCTTCTGCTCCTTATTATACAAAGTCCAACTCTTCCATTAAATTTAGGTTGGTATATAGAGAATGGAACACAGTGGCGCACATTTCCTTCTTCCTTCTCAGTCCAGGGAGCTTCAAAATGGCTCTGTAAAGACTCACACTTCTTGTGACTTTATTGCTGCGGCACTGAGCATTTCTGTGCCTGATGCTATTCTTGGTGTCCAGAGACTAGTGACACTATTGCACTGACCCTTTCTCACCCAAGGCCTAGCATTCTCAAGTAATATTGGAACACTTTAGGGGCAATGAGAATTTTCCTCTCAATGGGAATAGCAGCTGCGCAAGGCTGGTTGTGTGTGTGTGTGTGTGTGTCCGACCCAGATCAGGACAACAGCAGGGAGTAAAGCATTATGCCTTCCTTGCTCCTCCTTCCACCTGCCACTTTCCCAATCTGGATGAGAATCCCTGTGCTTGCTATTTACAAAATAATGATCAAAGCATTGCTAATTGCGTGGTTGGTGTCACACCTAGTTCGGTCCATGAAGTGCTGTGGGGCAGGGTAGTGAACTTACTATATGCTCTGGCCAAGAGATCTAACTTTGCTTCCGTAGAAGCTAAAGGTCAATATGAGAATTGGAGAGATGAAAACTCCAATATTTATCTTGTTGACACCAGTGGGAGTTTTGCTGTTGGTTGCTATGGATGCAGGATTTCATACCCAGGATATCATGTTTTATTTATTAAATGGCACTAAGAATAAGGCTATATTTTCTATTGGCATCAAATCTGTATGTGGCTCTGCTTTGGATCAGAATATCTGTACAGCTCTTGGAAGCCAACAAGTTAGAAGATATGGACATGCCTTAGAATAACAAACCACTGCAAAACAGGATCATGTGTTTTTGCAGCAAATAATTACAATCAGGTTTTACCATTCTTCAAGGCCATATGATAGATTTAAAACAACCCAGCTAACACAACAAGTGTCAGGAAGGCTAAGTCAGGGGTTCCTTTATTATTTTTCCTTCAGTGCCTTTATTCACACTAGGGAGAGGATTTGCTCAGTCAAAACTGCTGATCCTTCTGACTTCACTTCCAACAATAAGATGACTCAGAACACCTTCCAGGTGTTCATGCTTTCCTAATAAGGTGGAGAGTTTATGGGATGGAGGAGGAAAACAGGAAGTTACACTGCAGAAGCAATGAAGGCACTGGAAAATATATTTAGCAGGACTCAGAAAGAATGCCAAGTAGTCCAGCTGTATTAGAACAACTACAGCGCACCTCATCTTTAAAACGGGAGGTGCTCTGTAATATTTTGATCACTTATGGCGGGTGGGGTGGGGGATATTTCTATCTACATATAAAAACAAAAAAAGCAAAGAACCAACACTGCCCATGGTGAGCATCTACAAGAATTTCTATTAGGACCAAGCTACTAGTATTTAACTTGTTTCCTGTTCTTTTTCAAGGGCGTTGAAAGCATCTCGTATTTTCATTGAGTTTTCTTTCATACGACTTGCAGATGCATTTGCGGTGTTCCCTTCCTGTTCTTCTCGGCATCATTTCTCTTCATTATTTTCCCCCTCATAGTCCTCAACCTCTTTTTGCCCATGCTACCATATAATCCTAGTAGCTATGGTGACGTGGGTGATTGTGTTGATGATGTCACAAGGCTACATTTGAACAGGTGATGTAATAACAACTCATAAATTCAACCACATGGGTCACAACAACAATCTGATTTGATGGGGCTCGTATGGACAAATGAAGTCAAGGATTGCAAGGTTGAAGAAGAATGAGAAGAACAGAACAAAAGGGCACCAAAGTAGCAAAACCATGTGGATGTCCAGGTCGTGTATGTTTTCCAGGCATCTGTTTGACTAAATCAAATGTTCTACTTAAAACCGAATGCCAAAGTTAGAGAACATTTGGTGCAGTACTGGTTTATATTACAGTGTTTGTTGATTAGTAAACATACACACCAAAGGTCTTCTCTGCAAGTTCATATTTTCTGTCTTCTTCTCATGCAGATCAGACATTCTTCATTACAAGAAGCCATGGTGTTAATTTCCTGCTTTCGTTGTCTTGCAGGTCTCTTATGTAAAGGCTATTGACATCTGGATGGCTGTGTGTCTTCTCTTTGTGTTTGCTGCGCTGCTTGAATATGCAGCCGTGAATTTTGTGTCAAGGCAACACAAGGAATTTCTGAGGCTTCGGAGAAGGCAGAGGAGGCAAAACAAGGTACAATCCCCTATCCTCAGCATGACAGTTTTCCAAAATAATTGGTTGCACACTTCCGATTTCTCCCCTTTGGTACAAATGAGAACAAAAACCTATGTCTTCATTTCCTCAGATGTTGGTTCAATGAAAGGAGCCAAAAACTTTAAACAAGAGTTCCTTTGCTACCCATGGTTTTTGTATTTGAACTCATGTGAAATCGAGAGGCTTTTTCCCATTTACAAATGAAGTCCAAGTATTCCTTTCTGTGGACAAATATTTCATTTTGAAGAGGCTTCATGCAAATCCATGACATTTTTCAAATTTCAGGCTTGCTGTGAATATTCATTTCACCTTTAAGTTAAATGTCCTCCTCATTTCGTTCTTTTTAGCACTGTTCGCTTCTACTGGCAATGGGTAGGCTTAGATTCTGCTTCATCTGCCAAGGCAGCAACCAACAATTTGCATTACAGCAGCTAAAGTGCCCTGGACGTCTGTGTATTGGACCGGAACTTTGGAAGTCATTTCTTGCCTTGAGTCCTCCCAACAAATATCTATTCATTCAGACTTTTTTCCCTCTTGACTTTCCCACATGATATTTACCAAGTCATCTGAACCATATTGTTTCAGCTATTCTTTACTTTAGTTTGACTTTCATAGTGAATTCCAATTGATTTCCGTCTGAATTGCTTCACATGGCCCATCCTGATGTTCTTCCTAACTGTGCCATTCTTATTTTTTTGTTTTTTTTTTGTTTTTTTGCTTTGTTTTGTTTCATATATCATTGCACCATTTCCATTCTTGCTGCTGCCATCTGTTCTGACAATTCTGGGAACAGGCACAGACTGTGACTGTTGGGGATGAAAGCGTCGAGTCGGCACGGCGTGTAAATGGCTTGCGGACAAAAGAGTCATCAGCGTCCAGGACAATGAATCAGACCAGCAATCCAAGTTTGAGGGTAAAATGAGAGAGAGGTTGTATGAAAATGTCATAAATTGGCAATGACCAATATTCATGGCATAACATATAGTTGTACTCTTCTATCAGACAAACAACTGTTCTCAGCATGTGAACCTCCCAGGGTATGTTTCTGGTCCTTGTACCCTGTGTTTCTACTTGTTTCCCGTTACCACTTTCATGGCAATAGCAATGTCATTGCCTTTCACCATGGGCTAGAGCATGTATATCGGAAAGCTTAATTTAGTACATTTTTTTTTAAAAAAATGTATATATGCTGCTAAATTTGGAGGTGGTGTCAAGTAACACTCTGACTCGGAGCCAAACTACATGTGACACTGATTGCATGAATTCAATTAGCATGTCTAGTTCCCCTCCCCCCATCTTTGTGCTTCAGTCAGGATGGAGCGTGATACTCATCACAATCATGGTATGGGGGGAAAGATACACACACACACACACACACACCTCATCCTTCTCACTCTTGGTGGCTGTTAATTACACTGGGAAAACTAGACACCCTCAGAAAGCACGGAATAAAAAGGGTTTTGCCTGTCCGCAAGAGCCATCAGGAAACCATTCGGATCCATCAGCCTTCTGGGGTGAACCATCTTAATCAGTCCTCCACCCCTGCAGAGGCTCTGAGTGCCAGCAAGTCTAAACCCCTCCAGGTAATGATCTGTTCATGACAACGGAACTGTAGAAAGTTCCTCCACTATCAGATCACTGTCACCCCATCCAACACAGAAAACGAGATCCGAAGTGTGCCCAGCAGCATGGGTAGGGCCAGATAGTATTTGGGCCAGCCTCATGGTTGTCATGGCGGACATGAAGTTCTGAGTTGCTCCCGACAGGGCAGCCCCAGTGTGGGTGCTGAAATCCCCCAGCACAACAAGCCGAGGGGACGCCAACATCAACCCGGGACTACCCCAGCTAGCTCAGGAAGGGAGACTGTTGAGCAGTGGGATGGATGGTACACCAACAGAATCCCTATTCTGTCCCAGGCACCCACCTTCAGATACATGCACTTGAATCCTGCAGACTGTGGGGCAGGGCACCTGGTCAGGGGGATGGAATCCCAATAGACCATTGCCACTCCACCTCCCCACCCCCAGGTCTTGTCTGCTGCTGGACAGAGAATCTTGGTGGGCAAAGATGAGAGAGATGCTTCTTGGAAGTCCATAAGCAGGTCACTGTCACCCCATCCAACACAGAAAATGAGATCCGAAGTGTGCCCAGCAGCATGGGTAGGGCCAGATACTATTTGGGCCAGCCTCATGGTTGTCATGGCGGACATGAAGTTCTGAGTTGCTCCCAACAGGGCAGCCCCAGCGTGGGTGCTGAAATCCCCCAGCACAAGAAGCTGAGGGGACACCAACATCAACCTGAGACTACCCTGGCTAGCTCAGGAAGGGAGAATGTTGAGCAGCGGGATGGATGGAACACCAACAGAATCCTTATTCTGTCCCAGGCACCCACCTTCAGATACACACACTCGAATCCCGCAGACTGTGGGGCTGGGCACCTGGTCAGGGGAATGGAATCCCAATAGACCACTGCCACTCCACCTCCCCACCCCCCAGGTCTTGTCTGCTGCTGGACAGAGAACCTTGGTGGGCAAAGATGAGAGAGATGCTTCTTGGAAGTCCATAAGCAGGTCTTGAGAGCAACAGTTGCTCTCTGGTAAATGGTATTGATTGCCATACTGTCACTGAGTATGGAGATCTCATGTAGCCCTAAAATGAAACAACTAATAGACACTGATAGATCTATCCCCCATGACTTTGTTTAATCACCTTTTCAAGACATCTACATTTGTGGACATTGCCACATCTTGTGACAGAGAATTCTAGTACGATGGAGAGGGAGAAGAACCTCACGACCCACTTTTTCCACAGCATGCATATTTTATATCTATCATTCTTTCATGCCCCTTTCTAGTCACCTTATGTCTAAACTAAAACGCCAACCTGTTTAGTGTTTCCGTGCAGGGGAGGTACTTCAAACCCCTTGGACATTTTGGTTGCCTTTTTCTCTGCATCTTTTCCAGCAAAGAAAAGTGTTATTCTGTATGAGATGGAGTGACCAAAATTGCACACAGCACCATTGGCATATACACTGTTCTTAATTTACAGTGGGGAATATGGCAGAAAATAACCTCAGTAGCAGATCACATAGTTTGCATGCAGAAGGTCCCAGGTTCAATCTTTGGCATCACCAATTTAAGGAATCAGGTAGATGATGATGTGAAAAACTCCTGCCTGAGAGAACTGTGGCCAGTCAAATTAGCCAACACTGGGCTAGGCCAGTTGGATAAACAGCCAAACCTATGCTGAGATGCAGTCAAAAATGTCCAAAGATCATGCCCACCTATGTCAGTTCAGCCCATGTGTACCTCTTTGTGTGGTTCCTCAGCTGTGACAGGAAAACACTCTGGGCATATTTGTTGGCATGTTCTTCTTTATTATTATAAAAACTTGTGACCTATCAAGTTGTATTTATGATAAATGTCCGATTTTGTTGTTATTGTTGTTGCCTTCCTGGAACTGAGCAGATGGTGGAGGGAAGTGTCATGTACTTAGTAGGCTCCAAAATAAATCTGATGAACTTTGCTTGGCTTGATGAATCACATGTTGTGTGGGTTTGCTTTAAGTGGACCTAAGGGTGTGTCCTGTGATTGTAAAATGAGTTCCAGAGCTGAATTGAGGTGAGTCCTATGCAGCTCTTTGGGGAACCAAATACATTCCTGTGTAAAGAAAATGAACATGTCTGGATTCCAGGACACCCACTTCAGTGTACGGAGATGCCAAGAATGTGACTAAGCAGCTCATACTGACTGTATGTGGGAAGTATCAATCATTCTTTACTGCAGGGTTGGGAACCCATGGACCTCCAGATGTTGTTGGACTACAACTCCCATCATCCTAATTCATGCTGGCTAGGGCTGATAGCAGCACAATCTGGAGGGCCCCAAGTTCCCTGCCTAGGCCTTACTGGATAAAGAATAGCCTGATTCAGGTGTTCAGTACCTGAAAAGGGCAAACATGCAATGAGAGAGAGTGCTCCAGCCTCTGTTGCCCTCTACTTGTGGAGGGCGACTGTCTGAAGAGAAGAGCCTCCTCTATCCAGGGAGGCTCTCCACATGAGCCAGAATGCTGAAACACATCTGACCAGTGTTGATGTCAAATGCACTGCTTATTAAAACAGTGTTGGCAGCAAACTTTCAAAATCCAGTGGCACAGGATTAAACTGAATCAAAATCTGAACTCCAAGGATAATAATACTCTTACAGGGTGCTTCCAGACAGACAGCTTTTAATGCTACCTATGAAAATACATTGTGTAGCTACTCCATCTTTCCCTTCTGGTGAGAAAAAAGATGAAACGAAAGTGCAAAAATACAGGAAGATTATAAATGGAAGACGATGATTTGTGGACCCCATGTAAAATTCTATGAATGAAGCAGGGCAATTGCCCAATAAAAGCTTCATCTGGAAGCACAAAATCATCATAATCATCATCATCTTGAGCTCATCCTTGTTTTATTGGGAGCTGATTTTTTTCTTTATGCCTCTGGCAAGGTCAGTAAAAAATAATAATAAAATGCTGGTTTTTGAGACCAGGGAGTTTTTGCATTATAAAGGAAGCATAAGCGTTTGTGATCAAAGCAAGAAACACAGTGCAGGCTGCAAAGTCTCCTTTATTCTGTTTTTCCTGAATAATTCAGTAAGCTATTGCCACATGTGGCAAGTCAAGCAGGATGCTGTCTATTTCCCAAAAGGCTGAGCATCATCACAACAGCTGAGAACCAGCCTTTTATATTAGAGTTGACAATGCTTATACTGATGTTAGCACTCATGTTACATTAATGCTCCGAGCTGGTAACATCAAGAGAACAAGAGCACATTGGGAAAAAGATAGAATTAATTGATTTGTACACTGATGCCACCACATCCGGCATGAGCACTCCTATACACAGAACAAGTGCTCCAATCAACACCCACCATATAACGTAAGACCAGTTAACTCCTCTATACTGTCATGATGACCCTGGGTTTCACTGTCTTTACCAGCAGACTCCTCTGCACCCACTAGGAACACTGGTTTGACATTTGAATGATCCTGTGGACTTTCATATTATTAGTCACTAATCATCTTTTTATGGAAAATCATGGGATCCGGGATATCCCTTTGGGGCCATGATCCTTGCTATAATGGAAAATGGTGAACATGCTTAAGAACAAGAGGAAATTAAAAGGTTGAAAAGAGGTGTTACTAGGAACTTGAAAGACTCACAGGACACAAATCTGTATTATATTTGCATATGTTGATTTATTTTGATATATGCAAATATAGAAATAATTACAAGGATTTATTTAAATTTCACAGGAAGCAAAGCCCAAAAAATAATTTATCATCCAAATAATCTGAACTAAAATAAATTTTTCAATTAATTTGCAATCTGCTCTAGATCATTCCTAACCAATGGAAAAGGGTTTTTTCTAAGCTTAATTGCGAGAGGTTTTTTGGAGGAGGGGCGTTGCAGCACATGGGGAGGGGAGGGTTAACCCTTTCTCCCCCTCTCCAATCCACCTTGAAAATCGCTCCCTGAATGGCAATTAAGCTAAGGAAAAGAAACAAAGAAAACTTGCATTGGCATCAATATACATTCCAGGCTCTGATCTTGAGCCCTAGGGCGGGGTGTACAGATTTTGTAAAATCTGTTCCATCTACATTTCATGGATTGTCAGATACCTTTCGCTCCATTGTCTGCTCATTGACGGAATCGGGGGGGGATTGTACCCCAATTTTCCAAATTTGCGCAAATTCACATTTGTGCAAATTTACACTTGTGAAAATACCGTGAACTGCTGAGAGATTTCATTATATTCAGCAGTATACAATTGCTACAAATAAATAAGAAATAAAATGTCCAAGTCCCCACCACTAGCAAATGTGCAACACCCCTTTAAAAGGTGTATTTTCATGATTTAGCCTAAAAAGGAAGTGTGTATTTCTGGCCAATGGGTCTTGGGATTTTTATTTTACATATTTTTGTATGACCAAATTTGCATAAAATTTCAGCAAGTTTTTAAAAAACTGATCTGGAAGTTCATGGAATTCATGTGACGTAGGAAAATCTGGTCAGCTGCAGAATTCAGAGGTCAGATTCATAGAAATCAGAAGCCATTTGATTCCACTGAAGATTTCTCCAACATCCCTTTGCCCTAGGAAATAGCAACTTTTCAGAAGCACAGTAGGGCTTGGCAGAGACCTTTGACCACTGTGACAGCACTCCTTGCAGGAAGCCCAAATTAGCCTAGGGGCCAGCAATTGCCTACCCCTAGCTTAGGAAATGCCATAGCAAGGGCTTTGTTACCCAGTCACAAGCACAGTATACAAGCACAGTATGCTGCACCTAAGCTGAGCTAGGCTTTTTTTTCCTTTCCTTTCCTGCAACCATGCCTTCCATTGACCAAGTGGCTGTTTCTCCAGTTGCTTCATGCTGGGTTGCTGCCAGCAAAAGGTTAACCTGCCAAGCACTGAGCACTGAGCACTGAGATGTCAGGATAGTCGTACTATAAACAGATGATTATTCCTTCTCATTTCCTCTTGCCTCCAGTCTCCCAAATTCAACCTGAGCACATGCTGCCATATATCTCTTATCTGGACAGCTGGAGCTATTTGTGTAAAGGAATAGCTTTATGACTTAATTGTGGTGGAAATGAAACACCGGTTTGATACATTTCCTCTGTAAATATTCTCATTTCCCCAAGCCTAGATTTGCCTTGAAAACATTCTGTGCCTCTGCCCCCAGTGGAAATGTTTGATACTCCACAAATCCTTGCAAATAGCACTTTGTGGCAAAATGTGCACTGTTTGTTTTATGTAACCTGCTGCATCATGTGAATAATGGAAGCACTCAAGGAAAGCCCTTTTTACTGGGCTATTTTTAGCATTCACAATCCAAGCTCAAGCACATGCATTCCATTGTGAAAAAGGAGCGCCCAAATCTGAATGACCTCACAGTTTCCCCTCTCTTAAACATTTTATTTGCTTAACAGAAGAAATCAAAGTTGGCTCTGTTGGAGATAAATACTCCAGAGGTGTGCTGGTAATTTTTCTTCAGGCATAATGGCACTTAAGCTACCAGAATGCAAATGTAGGGTGTGTGTGTGTGTGTGTGTGTGTGTATCCCACATGCACATACATAATTTGAACACACTCAGAGTAATCCAGAGGTTGCCAGTGCACAAGGAAATTCCAATCCACACATCCCTCAATATACACATTGAAGTGATAGGGGACGTTTGTGCACATTGTTGTTAGGTTATTTATAGTGCTGAGACAAAAGCCACATATAGCACTATGAAAGTGGTATGAAAGTGGTATATAAGAGGCAGGAGCCACACCAAGCAGGATATAGCGCTATGAAAGAAGTATGAAAGCGGTAGGGATGTGCACTGGATCGGACCCGATCCATGATCCGAGTCCGGTCCAGTGGGAAATCGGATAAATTATCCGATTTCCGATCCCGCAGCTGGATCGGCCGATCCAATCCGAACCGGTCCGAAAAAGCTCCGAACCGGTTCGGCGGATCGGCGGATCGGCGGGCGCCCACTGGCGCCCACCGCCGCTTCCATTGGCGGGCGCCAGCGGGCGCCCGCCGATGAAAGTGGACAGCGGGGGGGGGGAGGAGGGGGGCACTTACCTTCTCGGCCCGGTGGCTCCCGTCCGGCGCCGGCGCCTACTATTCCCAGCAGGCTCCGCGGCCTGCTCTAGGATGGCGCGCCGGGTGATGTCATCACCCGGCGCGCTACTCTAGAGCAGGCCGCGGAGCCTGCTGGAAGTAGTAGGCGCCGGTGCCGGACGGGAGCCGCCGGGCCGGAAAGGTAAGGAGGGGGTGCGTGGAGGGGAGGAGGGGGCGCGCGGAGGGGGGAGGGGGGCCCTTACCTTTCCGGCCCAGCGGCTCCCGTCCGGCGCCGGCGCCTACTATTCCCAGCAGGCTCCGCGGCCTGCTCTAGGATGGCGCGCCGGGTGATGTCATCACCCGGCGCACTACTCTAGAGCAGGCCGCGGAGCCTGCTGGAAGTAGTAGGCGCCGGCGCCGAACGGGAGCCGCCGGGCCGGAAAGGTAAGGAGGGGGTGCGTGGAGGGGAGGAGGGGGCGCGCGGAGGGGGGAGGGGGGCCCTTACCTTTCCGGCCCGGCGGCTCCCGTCCGGCGCCGGCGCCTACTATTCCCAGCAGGCTCCGCGGCCTGCTCTAGGATGGCGCGCCGGGTGATGTCATCACCCGGCGCACTACTCTAGAGCAGGCCGCGGAGCCTGCTGGAAGTAGTAGGCGCCGGCGCCGGACGGGAGCCGCCGGGCCGGAAAGGTAAGGAGGGGGTGCGTGGAGGGGAGGAGGGGGCGCGCGGAGGGGGGAGGGGGGAGGGGGGCCCTTACCTGCCCGGCCCGGCGGCTCCCGTCCGGCGCCGGCGCCTACTACTACCAGCAGGCTCCGCGGCCTGCTCCAGGGTGGCGCGCCGGGTGATGTCATCACCCGGCGCGCTACTCGAGAGTAGGCCGTGGAGCCCGCTGGTAGTAGCCGCCGGCGCCGGACGTGCCGAGAAGGTAAGTGGCGGGGAAGGGGGCTTACCCCCCCCCCGGAGCCGTCCGCTTCTATCCGCTGGCGCCCGCGGGCGCCAGCGGATGGAAGCAGGCGGCCCCAGGGGGGGTAGGGAGCGCGGGGGAGGGGGTTTACCTGCCGGGGCCGTCCACAGCGGACGGCCCCGGGGGGGGGGAGGGAGTTAGGCCCCCCCTTACCCACCCGCCGCCATTTTTTCCTCATAGACTTGCATTGCAATGCAAGTCTATGGGGAAAAAAATGGCGGCCGATCCAAAAATTTCCGATTTTTGGATCGGGATCGGACTCGATCCGGTCCGGGGGGCCTCCGATTTTGTCCGAACCGGTCCGGGACAAAATTGGAGGTCCCGATCCGGGTCCCGATCCGATCCGGGGGGTCCGTGCACACCCCTAGAAAGCGGTATATAGTAGGGATGTGTATCGTATCGTTAAAATGTCCGATAACGATATGACAAGGTCATTATCGGACATCCGATTAACAATAACAATAGGATAGAAAAACCTCTGATAAATATCCGATCTGAAATTTTTCAGCCCGATTTTATCAGATTATTGGACTGCCATATAAATAAACCTGTAACTTTTGTATTTTAAAAGTTAGAGGCTTGAAACTTGGTCACAGTGCTTACGGGGTATGCCTAAGTATGTGTATGAATTTGAGATCGATCCCTCCAACCTTCGGTTTTATATGAATTTATTAAAGATCATTTAAGTTCTGACAGGTCAGAATGACAGCTCGCCACGTGTGTTCATTCAGACCTGTCAAAAAGTTGCAGGATCAACAGTTAAAGTTGCAGGGGCCCTGCCTTCTTTTGTATATGGTCACTCTAGTATAGTGCCTGCAACTTTAACAGTTGTGATAAAGAGGGAATTTCACCAGGAACTAATTGCTTACAAATGACACTGGCTGAAATTCCCTTTTCTCTACAACAGTTAAAGTTACATGAGCCCTGACCTGGATTTTATCTGGTCACCCTACTTTACTGTTGCATGAGCAAGCCAAGATTTATTTAAAAGAATAAGTACCAGCTAACCAGTATTAGTTTAAAAATAAATAATCTTGTCAAGACCTGCAGTCAGACATGAGGACAGACCTTTCAGGTGTCCTTGACAGGTACCCACAGTGTACTCCAGACAGAGCTTTCTGGTTTATTTGCAGTTTAACCTCATGTATCCATTCGGGATCTAATCTGTATTTCTTACCTCAGTAGGCTGCTACAGTGCCTGAGAGGGTAGCTTATCTGTAACTGGGAACTTTGTACAAGTGCCCAGGTGATACTCATCAGGCAAGGAAAGGGTTCTACTTCAGTTCACTGGGTTTGACATATAATTTGCTCATAAACAGCAGGGAACACACCTCAACGGTACTTTGCCATTTTCCAAATGATGAAAAGAGCCCACCTGCTGGGTGCAAATACACCCATTCTTTTCTGTGCCTGGAAAAAGAGTATAAATTGAAAATAGGACATGAACAGCTGGGGAAAAAACCAGAAAACAAAGCACACTTTTATTTTTAAGGTCAATAGGAGCACAATTTAAAAGCTCCTTCCTAAATTAAGGGTTTTCTTTCCTTCTTTTTCTTTTTGTTTGCTTTAAATTGGAAATGTTTACCAAAAAAGATTCTTAAAAAAAAACAAAACAGTTTTCAACAATTTACACCATGACACTGCCCATTTATTATTCTCTTTCCTGGCTTCCATTATTTATATTTATTTATATTGTATAAAGTTTTAAGAATGTTCTTCTCATCTGTAAATGTCTAGATGAACTTGTGCCACCTTATCCTGTGCTAAAACCAAAATTCAGGATGCCTTTTCTTACGTTTTTGCCTAGCTTTGACATCACATCTTTCTATTCCCTTTATTTCTCAATTCCTTTTGTCTTCATCTTATCAGATTAAGACTAGGAACAGTTGGGAATGTTAAATATTATAAGCCACTTAATACACTATAGAAATAACAAGCCATCTAGAAATAATAAGTGCTTATGCATTTTACATCCACATTAACTTCAACCAGCCAAAGAGTACCAATAGTGTCCGCATGAAAACATCAGTGGGAATGATGTTTATATCACATTGCCTCTTTTTTTGATATATAAATTTGTATCTCCTACATACAGTATATATCATATTACATGGATGCTTACTTTTCAATGCTGTGAATAAAAATCTTCCAAGATGCACAACTGCCTAGCTGAACATGAGAACAGATGGTACCTACCTTGGAGCAAAATTCGTGGTACAAGTCTCACTGTTTTCATTCAGATATGTAAAGGGTGCATTCAGCCTGAGAGTTTAGTATTTCCCACTGGGAATCGGAGGGCTGAATGAACATTCAAGTCATCATTTGGTAGGTTCTGTGTGCAGTTTCCCAGTATACTGTTGCTCCACTGTCTTTATGGAGTGGGGGCATTTATTAGAATGAGTCATTCACATATTTTAATGCTCTGCCTTCCTGAGTTGGCAACAGACCTGCTTCCTGCTGCTCTATAATCTTCACCTGCCAAAGGTATTGCTAAATACAAATGGAAAGTGCAGTCAATGTGTACTAGAGATATACCAAACTGCAAAGACCTTTCAGATCCTATGCCTGTCCTTAAAATGATGATGATGATGATGATGATTAAAAAAATATAGTAGTGTAAGGCTTATTACTCAGGATCTACCAGACTGATTTTGCTCATTTTTGTTTTAAACTAAAGCTTGAGCAGTGTAGATGTGCAGAAAATAGTGAAATTTCAAAAAAGTTCCAAGCTCCAGCTTTAATAGCAATTCATTTCCTCCATGCCAAACAGGCAGAGCAGCCTTTCTGCCAGTGGGATGACAGATAGCCCTGCTTGGCTAATCAGTGTGGCATGAAGCTGGGCCCTGACCTCAGCCATGGGGTTACGCAGTCACCACTAGTGGGGAGGGGGACAGGGTTGAGGCGGGCAATATGAGTGTGCAAGGGAGGTGTGGGGCTACACTGCGTGCAAATTTTGGAGGGGGGATTCACTATGCATGAGCCACATTTGCCTTATTCATGAGCCCCTCTGTGGTGAGGGGACTGAGGGGCAAAAAAAGCGCCCATGGCAACATGGGCTTTACATTAGTAATAATAATAATGGAGAAGAAGAAGAGAGACTTGGGTTCACTACTTTATTAAAGATTTTGTTTGGTTTTTGGTTCTATTTTTGATTTCTGCAGGTGAAGAATTGTTTAACTTGTAATATGGCACAATCCTATGTGGATCCTACTCAGAGGCTTAAGCTATCCAATACAGAGCAGGAGTGGCAGAGGCAATCTTCACCTCCATGTTACGTTCCGCATTTCAGCTATTCATGTGTCAGTTGTGTCGTGGATCTCTATTGGGAGACGGCAATTATTGCCACCTTGTGAATGGATTTAACCTGGTGTCACATCCCTCCGTCCGCAAATGCTAGGCTGGGGCGGGGAACCTCTTTCAACCTTTGTCTTCTTTTGTCCAATTTTGTGCCAACAAAAATGTATTACAAATTTTGTTTGTTTTTTGGTTCTGTTCATCATACATGTGAGTGGACCTCCATCTTGGTAAGCTATTTGTGCAAATGGCTCCCCTACATGGTGGGTTTTAATCACCCTGGTGCATACCCCATATACCAGGAAGAGCATGAATGCAATTTACCTTTGTATTATTGCTTATTAATCATTGTCATGAGTATCCTATTTGACAGTTGTTGATAAAATACATCTGCCAAAAAAGCAGAACTGTTACAATATTAATGCGGGCCTTTGTGCTCAGACTGCACAGCAAGGTGAAAAAGAATCTGTGTATCTACCTGAGTAAGACAGACTAGTCCTACATTATTATTCATTGCAAGACTGAAAGTAGGTTTATCTCTTCAGAGTACTTGGTAGGGATGTCACCTCTTAGTTATGTCCTGCTTTTACAAATGAGTTAGACAATGCAGCTTTGAAACTGGCAGTGCAATTATACAGCAGCTGCTGTGCCCCTTCAGTGTGGCAAAACTGATCCAGATTGGTGCTGTGTTTACATGTCAACTTGACACCGGGATTAATGAATTATTTAGCACTTTTCTTAAACCAGCTAGGGCATAATTAATTTTACTGTTTTAAGTACGATGTCCAGAAGGGAAGCTAGTGATGTGCAGTAGAAGAAAAGAGAGGGAGACGAGAGAGAGAGAGAGAGAGAGAGAGAGAGAGAGAGAGAGAGTGAGATTCCACAACATTGCATGGCAGATTGACAAGCAAGGGAGGAAAGAAGGAACACAGATAAATTGAGATAACATCATTGTAGACATATTCTAAGACTAACTGCAGATGGGAATACCATTAAATACCATCAACCTAATTATTTCCCCCTCTACACATACACTCCAGCTGGGTCCCATATTACATCCTGTTTACTCTGACCCATGGAATTCACTGAGTGCTATTTTGCCTGATCTCATCTATACAGTTCTACCTCCTTCAACTGCATGGTGAGCTTCTGGGTCCCTTCTAGGTCACATTAGAGGGTCATGGAAGCTTGGAAACTAGCCTTCACAGTCATTTAGGATTAAGACCAGGGAGATCCAGATTCAGTTTCCCATGCTCACCATAGACCAGTCACTTTCTCTCAGTCTAACCTGCCCTCAGGGTTGTTGTGCAGATAAAGGGGAGAGAATGGTATTTTAGTGTATGGTTTTAATCAGCCTTAATTGATTCTGTAAGCTACCTAGAGATCCTTTTTTGGTTCAAATAAAATAAATAAATAAATAAAATGAATTATGTACAATACTCTGAGCAAATTGGAGGAAGAGTAGGATGCAAATATAATAAATAACTAAATAATGAAATAAATAAATAAATAAATAAATAAAATTTCACAAGTCATCAGCCTCATATAAAATACTTAAACTTCATTCAAATTAACTTCCCATTAACAATACCGCTTCCATGTGACTCTTACCAGGATGTCTCCCTCAGTCTGGAGACATCAAAGAAATGATCTTTGAAGCCTGTTCAGACAGTTCTTATTCTCTCCCCCGACACACATCCCCACCCCACACACATTGTGTTCTTTGTGCTAGACCTTTACTATAGTTATGTGTTGAGAATCAATAATGCAGCTCTATGGACAGCAGAGAGGAAGAACAGGGCCCTTTTATGTGATTGAGACAGGCCATCTTTATTAGCCCAGAAAAATGCTGTCTAGATTACTTGTTACAAATAAAAGACGTACAAGCTGATACAAAGGACTGTTTTATTGTTGCAAGACGCAGGTAATTCATACCTGCGTTGCCTGTCTCTCTTGTTTGTTCATTGATCTCCACTTTCTCTCCTGTTTTTGCTGTTTTATTACAGTGCCACTCATCTTTTCTTCCCATATGATATTTGCTGTTTGTTTCATGTGTTATCTTGTGGGAGTTTGAAAACGTTGGGTCCACACTAGACTTACCATGTGATAGGACCATCATCTAAGTCCTTCCAAAGTTTAATTTCTACAATCATGCATACTTTTTCATAGGAGAGGCTGGGGGTTTCAATGTCTGTGGGGTAGTGAACCCACTCTGGATTTCAGTCAGAACTCTTAGAGGAGCTATCCCAGATACTGAACCTATTTTGAGGATAGGGTTCAGCACCTTAGATAGCTCATTTAGAGTTCTGACTGGGTTCATCACCCCCATGTCATCAGAGCCACCAGCAGCCACTGCTTTTTCATACATTGTTACAGTCATGACCTTATTCAACGTGATTGCCCAGTGCCATGCCCTAATCTAACAAGGGGCTTGCATGCATATATCCATGAAATGAAGAAGCTGCATTCATGATTCCTTCCTGAACCAGCTGTTGGGGCTAACTCTATGAGGCAACAAGCCAGAGGGCCAATTCACCAGTGTATGTTATTATAAAAAGGTGTGGGTAGGGGTGGACAGATTCACCCATGCCCAGCTTGTCGGATGCTCTCCAACCCACCGCAGTCATTCACCCCCACATGTGGCACTGCGCTAGCTTCTTTGAAACTTGGCGAACATCTGATGAAGTTGTGAGCCCATCTGCAAAGTAGGAAATGCACAATTTCCAGAGCCTCCATTGTGCACAACAACGGAGGCTCCAGAAATTGTGTATTTCCCCACATTGTGAAAATGGCCCTGTTTTATTTAATAGCCCCATTTACACATGATTAAAGGCATGAATGCTCTGTTCACACCTTTAATCTTGCGCATAATGGCCATAATTTATGCAAAGTAGGAGATATGTAATTTCCGGAGCCTCCATTGTGAGCAACAATTGAGGCTCTGGACGAGGGCGCCCTAGGTGTGGGTGAGGATGGGTGATGATTTATGATTAGGGTGACCAGATAAAATCCAGGTCAGGGCCCATTTAACTTTAACAGTTGTAGAGAAAAGGGAATTTCAGCCAGTGACATTTGTATGCAATTAGTTCCTGGTGAAATTCCCTCTTCATCACAACAGTTAAAGGTACATGCACTATACTAGAGTGACCATATACAAAAGAAGGCAGGACCCCTGTAACTTTAACTGTTGTGATGAAGAAGGAATTTCACCAGGAACTAATTGCATAGAAATGACACTGGCTGAAATTCCCTTTTCTCTACAACTGTTAAAGGTACATGAGCCCTGACCTGGATTTTATCTGGTCACTCTATTTATGATTGATCTATCTTTTACTGATGCATGCGGCAAAATGATCATGGGATCGATTTAGTTTTAGAAAATATCCAAATCCTTATTCCCTCCTCCACACACACACTGCATTAGTATTTTTACTACAGCATCACTCGAATCATTTAATGAAGATTTTTAGGATTAGCTCACACATTACCTTCTAAATGAAGCACTGTATACTGCTTCCCCACCCCCTGAATCCCTGTGAACTATGTTAGTGTTAAATTAGGGTGGCCACCTCTTTTTATCTGACAGGCTTCCCACCTTTAACAGCTATATGGCAGGGAACTACAGCCTGGTCTTCTCTGTGCTGGGAATAGCTTTACCAATTGAATCTGACAGGTGCATATGGTGAGAATTTTATTTCGGTTTGTTTACCAAAATTTGCAAAGTTCTTCCTGGGCCTCGTCTTCATGAGCACAGCAGAAACACTCATTGTTATTTTCTGCAGAATGCTGAAATTGACTGCGCTCCATCATTGTTACACGACAGAGCCAGCTGTCCCTAAATCCCAGCTTTTCAGTGCCAGCAAATACATATTTCTGGGTGGGTGGGTGGAGTATAACCAACAGCATCCACAGCAAGCCTTGTTACCCACCCCTCTCCAGGTTCACCCTGCCACTGTAGTTTAATTAATGTGAATTGGGAGTAACTAACCCACAATACTGGCTCCCCATGAGAGCACTCCATTGGCACAAATAAACCCCAACCCAAAAACTATCACACCGCCCTAACTCTACATCAGAGAACCCAATTAATGCAGCTCTGGAGCTAACATCACATCACAGAAGCATATTAACACAGTCCCTTTGCAACAGACCTAACAACACACCAGAGAAGTGAATTAACAAAGTCCCAGAGTTAATTAATGCAGGAAACGCATTATACGTCTCTCAATGGGAACACTAAAAAAGTGAAGGGGGGAAGGGCCAGCCCACATCACAGCCAGGTCACAAGCATACCCAGGATTTAATGTGGAGGCACGGGGGCACATTGCAGATCAAGCGCCTGGGAACTGCTTTAACTAAAAAGAATGGAGTAAAAGGACTTTCCGATACTGTGGCTTTTCCAGGCAGAAGCGGCTGGTTGGGAGTGTGCTGGCTACAACATCATGTGCTGCAAAGGACCTCACAATGCAGCCAAGCCACAGATAAACCTCCATGGAGACAACTTCATAGTTGGGAGAGAAAGAACTTGAAATATAAACAATTTGAATGCAGAAGAAAGTGAAATTGACAGATTTGCTTATCCCTAATTAAAAACTAAAAAGAAAAAAGCTTAACTACTGAAATAAGTTAAATTGATACACTTCACATGGAAGTATTGCCCTATTAAATGTTTTTCTTACACTTATTTCAATATACTTTTGCCCACTAGAAGACAAAAAAGGACACTGTGCTTGCCAGATGCAGATATTAATTTAGCAACAGAAAGAACACCCACACCACCCTTTCTTCCAGTGTGCTTCAAATACACTCATTTAAATGTGTAAGGTGATTTGAAGATTGCAGCAGCAGCAATCAATTTTATTGATGAGCTTCGTTCTTCAAGATGTGACAGTAATTGGGGGAAAAAACCACATGTTGGGAGTTTGCTGAAGATAAGTCTCAAAGCTCAAACAAGTCTCACTTATTGGCTGAACATGTGTTTCTACAGCTGGTGTGTGTGCTCAATGAAAACTGGCATACCATTTTCAATTTAGGTAGCTGGAAGTGCAGTTTCTGTTAGTACTGGACCCGTTTGCTCTGGACTCACTATCCCATGGTTCATTAATTCCCCCATGTTTTGCATAATTAGAACAAGATATATCATGTTTGAGGCTTTCAGGGACTCCCTGGCCTATCAAGCAATTGCCTTTTCCCAAGAACCATGTTATGTATAGTATATGGTGTTCTTAGGGCACACACACATACAACCACACTGTTAGGACACACACACACACAGATTGCGCAATTACAATGGAAATGGTGAAATCTGGTCTTACTATAAAGCATCTGGTACTGTAGTTGCTTCTTATGAAAGCTCATGCTTAGGCTGACCATATGAAAAGGAGGACAGGGCTCATGTAACTTTAACAGTTGTAGAGAAAAGGGAATTTTGGCCGGTGTCATTTGTATGCAGTTCGTACCTGGTGTCCCTCTTCATTACAACAGTTAAAGCTGCAGGGGCCTTGCCCTCTTGTATCTGGTCACTCTAGTATAGTGCCTGCAACTTTAATTGCTTTGATGAAGTGGTGATTTCACCAGGTACTAATTGCATACAAATGATGCTGGCTGAAATTCCCTTTTCTCGTTAACTGTTAAAGTTACATGATCCCTGTCCTCCTTTTCATATGGTCAGCCTACTCATGCTCCAACTATTCTCTAAAAGTACTGGAACGTTTCACATTGTTACACAAGTAAGCAGACTGAGGTAATTGTTTTGGTGTCAATTATTTTGCTGTTTCATGGGGATATCCTCCCACTGGCTATTCAGTGAGTCAGATGAAATATACCAGCAGGTTTCTTATTGTAAAAATGTATTTAGATAAATGATGTATTACTTAAATTGAGGGCACAATCCACCTAGGATATATCCTCATTTAAATGCACAGAAACTGCACAGGAACATGGTTGTACTTCATTAGGATGGAACTTCTGAAGAAGAATATCTTGGTGGATTGTGCCCTTAGCTCAGTATAAAGAAGATAAAGTATGTTGCTACTAAGTTTCATACTTTGGGCCTACACACAAACCAAACAAAAAAAAAAAAGATTCTGAAACATAAGGGGGAAACCTCCTTGAAGTCCTTAAGCAAAAATCTAGCATTCAGATTGTTTTTTGTCCTTGATATTAAATTAAACCTTATACTCTTTCACGGTGTTTGCTCACTGTAGCAGTTCAAATTTAAAATAATGAAATGTAAGGCATAAAACCACGTTGCATGCACCCCATTCAAAATGATCGTCCTTATCAAAACAGAGTCAATATTGAGAGTGAGTCATTTAATTCTGGACAGTAGATAGTACAGCATACTGTAGTGAAGGATGTTGCACAATGCCAGCGGAATTAGGTTGATGATCTAATGTAGCTTTTCCCAACCTTCGATTCCCCAGATGTTATTCAGCTCCGGCAACAACAACTTTATTCGCAGCCAATAGGCCAAACATCAGCAAATAGCATTTAGACATTGATACAATGTTCATTTACACTCATTAAAATTAATAATAAAAGTAAAATATATAACTATCATAAAAGGGGAAGAGGTACCTAAAATCTATAAAGGCTGGCTGTTAAATATTTGAGTTCTACAGACTATTATACAATGTACAAATTTTGCCACTTGCAGAGTAAGCGTCTTGTCCTTACCCTGTAATAAAGTGCTTATCAGAGTTTGCTGCCCATTCATACCTAGTTTTTGAATTATTGGGCCTAACATGGAATTTCTTATTTCTTTGTAAAAACTGCAATCTAACAGCATATGTTCAACTGTTTCCACATCCAGATCGTTACAGGGGCATCGTCTGGCTTCTAATGGAATTTTCTTGTATCTCCCTTCCGTCAGTTTAGAGGGGAGAACGTTGAGTCTGGCTATCTCCCATATTTAGGCACAAATAGCCAGCTCAAGTATAGCATTCCATTTCTACCATTGTACTCAGTTAGGCCCAATGAGAAAGGAGAGCATGGGCCCCGAGCTTTTGTCAACTGTTCTTGAAAATCGATATCTAATATCCTTTGTCCTATCGTCCTTTTAGCAGTATCTGCATCCATAAATAGTAGGTGGGATGGAGAAAGTCCTAGTGAGTTAACCTTCTGTACTATTGCTTTAGTCCATGGTGATATGTAAGAATCTAATAAGGCCTGGGATACCAGGGAGCTTGGAGCCAGGCCATAGTATAATCTGAACCAGAAGTGTACAGTGTGTTTCCAGGCCAAACTGCTCAGAGAGGGCAGACCACCCTCTAGAGCAAGAGTAGCCCCAGATACACATCTGGGGACTGCAAATAGCAGTCGTAGATAAGTCGTTTGGATGCTCTCAAGTGTTCCTTTGGCCAAAGGGAACCAAACTGGGGCTCCAAAAAGAATCTGAGATACCAGTTTAGACTTAAACACTCTAATAGCTGCAGGCAGAAATTTGCTGTCATTATAAAGAAAAAAACGGCAGAGAGCCCCCATTGTTTTTTCTGCCTTATTTTTAATATATTTATGATGTTCCTGCCATTTGAGGTTCTCCTGAAAACAGATCCCTAGATATTTATATGAGTTAACCTGGTTAATATTATGACCACCCATAGACCACTTGAATCTTACTTTTTTCTTTGCAAAAACTAGGACTTTGGACTTTTGGTAATTGATGGTTAGATCATAATTAGTACAGTAATCTGAGAAACCATTGAGAAGTCTCCTAAGTCCCAATCTAGTCTGGGATAACAGAACCACATCGTCCGCATAAAGAAGTATTTGGACTTTTGATTGAGCTGTAATGCCCATCATCCCTGATCATGACCCACGCTGGATCGAGAGGACAAAAATTGTAATCCAATAACAGATGGGGATCCTAGGTTAGGAAAGGCTGATCTGATAGCATAGACCAAAAAAATGAGATGTGCAGGTGGCTGCATTTGTTATGATTTGCACATTGAAGCCCCTACAAGTGTTGTCACCCTGATGTTAGGCATTTGCCTCTTTATTTTTGATGACCCATCTGTTTATGCAACCCTTCCCTGTGTAATATAACGTAGCCTATCATCTTAAGTAGCTACAATATATTCTGGGTATTAGTTTGTATTTTTATGTGTCTATTCATGTACATCACTTTGAAATCTTTAGAAGTAAGCAGTTTATAAATACATAAGTAATGTCAAAAATGAGGAAAGGAAATCAAAAAATAAGGTGTGTATTATTAATGGCAATGATAATGAGCAAGACAAATGGCTTTTGAATGGAATGGATGGCTACTGCTGGTAAACAGTGGCTATTCAACAAAAGCAATTACAAATGGAGATGGATCAAAAAGTAAATTCAAGGCTTCTTCTGGATCCCAGTACAAACTGGTTAGGGCAGCTATCACACTTCCCTTTCCCATCAAAACTTACCAAGGAGCAGTTGTGGTAGTGACCTGGAGATCTAATGACAGGGCTCCCATTATTCCCTATACCATCCTTCCCCAAGCTGGTGCCTTCCAGATGTTTTGGACTACAACTCCTCTCATTCCTGATCACTGGGCATGTTGGCTTGGGCTGATGGGAGTTGAAGACCCAAACATCTAGAGGGCACCTGTTTAGGAAGGCTGCCCTAGCTGCTGCTGTTGCAGCTGCTACTGCAGTAGCAGCATTCAGAACATTAGGGATCATGGGAAATGTAGTTTTATAGAGACATCAAGAGCATTATAGTCATGACCATGTACAGCAGGTGTCAGGTACCACGGGAAATGAAGGTCCTATAGCTCCTGATAGCTCTAGCCCGGGCATCAGGAAGCATAGGAACTATACATGGTAGCATTTAGGCCAGAATAAAAATGCCATTACTAAGCTTTTCAACAGCCACCACATAGGTTTTGAGGGGAAGAGACTGGAGTAGCAAAGGGCTCATGGTGAAAATAGTGAGAAGGCCTGCAAATCTCATTGCGCCCCTGATGGCCTCATTGGGCTCATAGCCCTAATTTCGGAGTAGACTTAAAAAACAACACCCAAACCTATTTATTTTATTTTCCTTTCACACCCATTCTGAATCAAGTTGGGAAGGTGTGTGGCTTGCCCATCATGAATATGAAGCCACCACTTATGGAACTACATGGGTTAACCATACCAAACATCTCTGCCACTCAATTACAAAAATATTACATTATGATGGGGCAGAACCAACTTCCCATGTATGGTAAAAAAAAAAGTGTGATAAAATGAGAATCTGTGTCCTTGTGCATCTAATTCATGCCTTGTCTGAATAATGCTCCACTTTGGGGATTTTACACCCTCACATTTGTACAGCATTAAGCAGGTCCCGATCTTTCTATGAAAGATTGCTTATAGAAACATTTCAGAGCACCCCTTCCCCTGATCATCTCCCTACCCACCTTTCCTTATCTTTATCAAAATTCTTTGTCCCTTTTATATTTTTCACCAATTGTGTGCCAGTCCACTATCCACACAAAGACTAGTCCTGCTGCTTCATTTCCAGAAGTTCCCCTTCATCTACAGCAGACAATTTGGTAAAACATGGAAACTAAGACCTGTTTTCAAACTTTTTAAACATCCAACAAGGGTGTGTCCTGCTTTAAATCTGTGTAGTCCCGCAAAGTAATGCCTTTATGCACACATCATTGTCAGTGCACACCTTAGGAAACCGCTAAGTCATCTTTTCTGAATAAAACATTGCTTGTTACCAAGCTCTATGTGAGAGCAGGAAAAGAAAAATTAATGACTGCTAGAGGAAGGGAAATTGATACACACCCATAGGCCATTATCCAAAGGGCTACACAGCAAACCTTCCATGAGCTGTATAGTTTTTCGGTCTTCCCCCCACCCCCACCCCTCAATAGCTCATCTAACTCTTTGATAAGCCACTTTTGAAATTCATAACTTTACTCCCACATCCCCCTTATAGCAACTCCTCAGGGCATATCTCCATGTACAGAATGAGGTCCTTGGTAGATTGATAAAGTAGAATCCTGGACTGTACCATTTCAGATTGCAGGTGTGTGTGTGGGAGGGGGGGTCATATTTTTGAATGCTCTTCCACATAAAAACATTGCTACATGTAGTAGGCTAATCACCTCAGGGAGAAAGGTTAACATGGATTATCCAGACAGAGAGAGAGGGGGGGGGGAGGGAGGGAGAGGACAAGCATTCAAAAGACATATACTGAGGTAGTAGAGCCTAGAATGCTACCATGTTAGACTACAAACTCATACTGTATAATGGATTAAAAAAACTATTACATTTCATTTCTCCTCATGGAACCCTGGGAACTGTAATTATATGAAGGGAATAGGGATCTGTGATAAAGTATTCTCAGTGTCCTTACCAAACTACAATTCCAGTATTATTTGGGGGAACACAAAGTTGTTAAATTTATATAAAATGGATGTGTCTGAAGTGTAGAATAGTTAGTGGTGGGAGAGGAGGACTCAAAATTCAAGGGTGTGTTAGGGGAAGGAGCATTTTCCCCCTAGATTGTCGTAGGGCTCATCTCCACCTAGGAGCCTTCTGGAACTCAGGGGGAAGATTTCAAGCTTTACCGCTTCCGGGATCCTCCCACTGGGTCCATACGGCAGCACATAGTCCTGGAAGCCAACAGGGACATTCTGGTGCAGCTACTTCTTTTTTTTTTTTAAGGAGAGCTGTTGCGATCCTGCGCAACAATAAGTAAAAACAAACAAACAAACAAACAACAACAAAACCCCCAGGGAATTCATCACTGCCATCCAAGGGACGGTGAAAATGCTGTCCCCATCCCCCTGACAGGCACGGAACCACTTTGCGCAGCTCTGTGCCCATTTGGGGACCCGGGAGCCTGTGCCACACTGCCCGCAGTCCTCGGTGTTGTCCCAGGACTGCAGGGAAAACCGCGGTTGCAATTATCCCAGGGAATGTGAGTGGTCGTCCCCGGTTGACCCTGGGATCCCCTGTGCATCATTTGGATGCACAGGGACAACTTAGAGATGAGCCTGGGATATATGCATGGTGTAGACACTAGGGGTGTGCATCGGATCGGATCCGATCCACGATCCGAATCCGATCCGCCCCAAAATCGGGAAAATCCAATCCGATCCGATCCAATCAACCTCCGATCCGATCCGACGAGGTCCGATCCGGATCGGACGCCATTTTGAATGCTTTTCCCATAGCCAAGTATTGTTTTACAAAAACGCCTATAACTTTTTCATTTTTAAAGATAGAAGGATGAAACTTGGGCACATTATACACTGTTTAGGGACAGTTATCAGTGAGAAATTTCAGAAAGATTGGTGCATGCGTTTTGTGGCAATTAATTTTTTAATAAATACCCAGGAATGCCTATAACTTTGTCATTTTTAAAGTTACACACATGACACTTTGCCACATTGTAGGTGGTACCTTGGGACCTATGTGTGTGAAATTTCAGAAACATAGGTGCTTGTCTTGTGTGGCAATTAATTTTTAGAAAAATGGGTAGTAGTAGGGTAAATACATTTACGCCTCCCATTTTTTTATTTTTGAAAATACAAACAGGAAACTTGGGCACATTACAGGGAACACTTCACTTGATATGTGTGTAAAATTTCAGAAACATTGGCGCTTGCCTTGTGTGGCAATTAATTTTTGAAACAATGAGGAAAGAAACACCTATAACTTTGTCATTTTTAAAGTTACACACATGAAACTTTGCCACATTGTAGGTGGTACCTTGGGACCCATGTGTGTGAAATTTCGGAAACATAGGTGCTTGCCTTGTGTGGCAATTAATTTTTTAATAAATACCCAGGAATGCCTATAACTTTGTCATTTGTAAAGTTACATACATGAAACTTTGCCACATTGTAGGCGGTACCTTGGGACCTATGTGTGTGAAATTTCAGAAACGTAGGTGCTTGTATTGTGTGGCAATTAATTTTTGAAACAATGAGGGATTCATTGGACAGCACTTGCCCATAGGGATTCATTGGACAGTACTTTTCCATAGGGAATCATTGGACAGTACTTGCCCATAGGAAATCATTGGAAAGCACTTGCCCATAGGAAATCATTGGAAAGCACTTTCCCATTGAGAAATACAGTTATGCCTCCCACTTTTTTATTTTTGAAGATACAAACAGGAAACTTGGGCACATTGTAGACTGGTTAGGGATAGTTATCTGTGAGAAATTTCAGAAAGATTGGTGCATGCGTTTTGTGGCAATTAATTTTTTTAATAAATACCCTAGAATGCCTATAACTTTGTCATTTTTAAAGTTGCATACATGAAACTTTGCCACATTGTAGGTGGTACCTTGGGACCTATGTGTGTAAAATTTCAAAAACGTAGGTGCTTGCCTTGTGTGGCAATTAATTTTAGAAAAATGGGTAGTAGTGGGGTAAATACATTTACGCCTCCCATTTTTTATTTTTAAAGATACAAACAGGAAACATGGGCACATTACAGGGAACACTTCACTTGATATGTGTGTAAAATTTCAGAATGATAGGTCCAGGCATGTGGTGGCTACGAATTTTTTAGATTAAAAGTTATAAACGTTTTTCCACAGAGGCTGGGGCTGTCAATTGCACCCTCCCGCCTCCCGGGAAGAAGAAGGAAACACTTTCTCTCATCTCTTTGATCGTTGCACGCTTGGCTGCAACTGAGCTAGTATCCATTACAAAAGGAGAAACAAAGTAGCACTTGGCTCCTGTCTGCTTTGATACTTTCACTCAAGCAGAACGGCTGAGCCTAGGATCACTCTCTCTCGCTAGGATCGTTACAGGAGAAATTTTCTACAGTCTTCAAAGTGGTGTGTGCAGACACCTTGCCACCACATGCCTGGACCTATCATTCTGAAATTTTACACACATATCAAGTGAAGTGTTCCCTGTAATGTGCCCACGTTTCCTGTTTGTATCTTTAAAAATAAAAAAATGGGAGGCGTAAATGTATTTACCCCACTACTACCCATTTTTCTAAAATTAATTGCCACACAAGGCAAGCACCTACGTTTCTGAAATTTCACACACATAGGTCCCAAGGTACCACCTACAATGTGGCAAAGTTTCATGTATGTAACTTTAAAAATGACAAAGTTATAGGCATTCCTGGGTATTTATTAAAAAATTAATTGCCACAAAACGCATGCACCAATCTTTCTGAAATTTCTCACACATAACTATCCCTAACCAGTCTACAATATGCCCAGGTTTCCTGTTTGTATCTTCAAAAATAAAAAAGTGGGAGGCATAACTGTATTTCTCAATGGGAAAGTGCTTTCCAATGATTTCCTATGGGCAAGTGCTTTCCAATGATTTCCTATGGGCAAGTACTGTCCAATGATTCCCTATGGAAAAGTACTGTCCAATGAATCCCTATGGGCAAGTGCTGTCCAATGAATCCCTCATTGTTTCAAAAATTAATTGCCACACAATACAAGCACCTACGTTTCTGAAATTTCACACACATAGGTCCCAAGGTACCACCTACAATGTGGCAAAGTTTCATGTGTGTAACTTTACAAATGACAAAGTTATAGGCATTCCTGGGTATTTATTAAAAAATTAATTGCCACACAAGGCAAGCACCTATGTTTCTGAAATTTCACACACATAGGTCCCAAGGTACCACCTACAATGTGGCAAAGTTTCATGTGTGTAACTTTAAAAATGACAAAGTTATAGGTGTTTCTTTCCTCATTGATTCAAAAATTAATTGCCACACAAGGAAAGCTCCAATGTTTCTGAAATTTCACACACATATCAAGGCAAGTGGTACCTGTAATGTGCCCAAGTTTCCTGTTTGTATCTTCAAAAATAAAAAAAATGGGAGGCGTAAATGTATTTACCCCACTACTACCCATTTTTCTAAAAATTAATTGCCACACAAGACAAGCACCTACGTTTCTGAAATTTCACACACATAGGTCCCAAGGTACCACCTACAATGTGGCAAAGTTTCATGTGTGTAATGACAGTTATAGGCATTCCTGGGTATTTATTAAAAAATTAATTGCCACAAAACGCATGCACCAATCTTTCTGAAATTTCTCACAGATAACTGTCCCTAACCAGTGTATAATGTGCCCAAGTTTCATCCTTCTATCTTTAAAAATGAAAAAGTTATAGGCGTTTTTGTAAAACAATACCTGGCTATGGGAAAAAGCATTCAAAATGGCATCCGATCCGGATCGGACATCCGGTCCGATCCGATCCGACCATCCTCCGATCCGCTATCCGATCCGATCCGGGGGGTCAGTGCACATCCCTAGTAGACACAGCCATAGTCTAATCCATCAGGAACTTCAGACTAGCATATGGAAAGCAAGAACTCATTATATTTGCGAAAAGCTAGACAAGCCAGATGAGTACCTCATATAATAAGCTATAAGCATATTTGAAAGCTCCCGAATACATTCAAAACACTGGCTGCCAATAATCTGTTCTCCTTCAATTAACCTTCTGACCTGGATTTGCATTCCTTCTGCATACAGTGCTAAGTAAAAGAGAAAGTGTCCTGGGAGCACAGCTTCGCTGGATTCTTATGAAAGTGTCATTAAGGGTTTACAAAGGAACTCAGGTTGTTCCAGATTTACCAAGGTATTTTTCACTTATCTATAATCCAAACAGCTACCTTTTGGGAAGGAAAACACACCAAAAACAATTATTTTACTTTGGGATGCCACAGACTAATGGGGAACTGCTCAGGTTGTTCATGCCGTGGTTGTTCAAGTACTATATTAATCAAATCATACGTGTATAAGAGTTGTGTTAGGACTGTTTCTTTTTAAATTTTTGATCATTTTTATTAGTATTAACAACATAAAACAATAAAACAAATGTCTCTTTAACAAAGGTTTGTCTAAATCAGCTAATTGTTGGCAATGTCATACAGTTAATGCGTCTTTTGTTCATATGTTCTGGAAATGCTCAATAGTTGCCTCCTTTTGGAAAGCTCTTTAATATTTTCTAATGTACGCGTTATATTAAATTATGTACCTGCTTCTTGGAATGTAACAAATGGATTTTTATGCCCCCTTGACTGCTAAAAGGCTGATACTACAACATTTGAAAGATAAAAGCTCACCGCCTATAATGAAATGGATTGAAGACCTAACAACACTAGCTACATTTGAAAGAGTGGTATATAGGCGCCATTTACCAATAGATTTGTATTTGGATATCTGGTCTGCCTTTACTGAAATTTATGTATAATTTACTTCTCCTCCCCTTTTTTCTTCTTACATTTAGAACACTGTCATATTTGAAACTGAGGCCTTTGAAGTATGTAGTTAAACTTGCATTTTTATTGTTTATTGTATTAGGACTATTCTAAATCTTTGGGACAGGTCTACAGTGCATATTTATACTGGTTTAATATTCTATCCCGATATGAAATCCAGGCAGATATAGTTTGGGGTGGGTTTAGGCTGTCTAACATATATTTCTCAGCACCCTTACCAAGCAACAATTCCTAGAATTCTTTTGAGGAAGCCATTGCTCTTGCTGTTGCTATTGTTGTGAATCATCATCGCCATTATCATCCATCCTTCCTCAAGGAGCTCAGGATGCATACATGGAGTAATCCCACTTTGTTTTCACAATAATCCTGTGAGGTAGGATGGATTGAAAGATAATAGTCTGTTTTGCATGATCATCTCAGTCCACCATGTGCCAGAAGCTATTTTGAACATTCAACCCCAGGCATAGCATTGTTATGTTTTGTCAAATCATCTGCACCTGGGTGACAGGTTGAGGGTTAAATAATCCTACAACAGACCAGGGATTATTTGAGGGTTGTTTAACCCTCAAACAACTCCTGCTGCCTGGGTTTGGATGACATGACAAAACATGGCACTGCCCCACTAGGGGCTGAATATTCAGAACGGCCGCTGGCACATGCCACAACTCACCATGTCTTAAATAAGCGATGGTGAGCCGCAATGATAATGTAAACCCAGTTAGTGTTTGGCCCAAAGTCAAGCTAATGGTCCCTTTCATGTGGGTTTGTGGTATTGCGCTGCACTGTGAAACCTCCCCTTCACTTGTTTGCTCTTCCACTCCACCCCGCCCCTTCTCTCAAAGCACCCGCCCCCAACAAAGGAAAAACCAAGAGGACAGCAATACATGGAGGCTTAAGGGCACATTAAATCCACTTGGGGAAAATAATCCAGACTTCCCCACACCAAAATAATACGCAAAATGGAGGAAAAGAGGTGAGATAGGTGCAGGACAGGGATGATGTCATGTGAGGCCCATGCTGCAAAACCAGATACCAGACGTGGTAAGAGTGTGTAAAACTGCTGGTGTGATGGAGCTCCATATTTTTGTGCTCCATTCCCAAAAATGTATTGGTATTACCAAGGCCAATGGCATTTTCTAAAGCAGTGTTATGACACAGGTTATAAAACAGTTTGCTCAACAGCTTATCGTGGGTGGCCATATGGAAAGGAGGACAAGACTCCTGTATCTTTAACAATTGTACTGAAAAGGGAATTTCTCTTGATCAGATACAAAAGAGGGGAGGGCTCCTGCAGCTTTAACTGTTATGATGAAGAGGAGATTTCGCCAGGTACGGCATGCATACAAATGACACCTGCTGAATTTCCCTTTTCTATACAACTGTTAAAGATACAGGAGCCCTGTCCTCCTTTCCATATGATCACCCTAGCTTATGGACAACAATGTACTTAGTATTTGCATGGCCAATTGACTGTCTCTTACTTCTGTTGCTCATCCTCTAGGAAGAAGATCCTGGTCGTGATAGTCGGTTTAATTTTGGTGGCTATGGAATGGGCCACTGTCTACAGGTGAAAGATGGTTCTGCTGTCAAAGCTCCACCCCCCAACCCTCCCCCACCCCCACCGCCAAAGGATTCGGATTCCATCAGAAAGAAGTTTGTTGACCGTGCCAAAAGGATTGATACAATATCCCGAGCTGCTTTCCCACTGGCCTTTCTCATCTTCAACATATTTTACTGGATTACATACAAAATTATACGGCATGAAGATATTCACAAAAAATAAACAATTCTTTGTGAGCTGGGACCTTCTCGCCAAAGTGACTCACTTGTAAATAAAGAGTGAAATGTCTTTTCTGTCATTGGGACTGATGGTTTGTTGTCTTGTGATACTAAAGAAAGGGGGAGTAGGGAAAAAAACAGAAAGAAAAGTGTCAGTAACAATTGCACAAAACAAGAAACTGTGGGAACACAAAATGAGGACATGGTTCTTCCAGACTCTTGCCAAGATCAAACAAACCTAAACTGGGCCATTTCCCCCCAAAATAAATAAATAAAAAATCACTGTCTCTAAGCCGTATTTAAGAAAAACTTAAAAGCATCTACCATGGGACTATCTGTAATGGCTGCACTGCATTGAGTTTTAAGAGGATCAAACTTTTTTCAGGGTTATGCTGCCTTTATATATGAAACAAGTCTACTAAGCTACATTCCATCAATGTCTGTAGTTAGTGGTTTGCCCAGAAGTCCCTTCGTGGATTGTAAATTATTTCTACTACCAGGGCATGGGGTGGGGGTGGGTGGGGATTTATACTTTAATATCCTTGTGAGTGTGCATTTTAATATTCTTGCTTTCCTAGAACTGTAAGTTTTGAGGTCCAACCTGTGTAGGGTGTGATTAATTTGATTGCTTCCACTTGTAGAAACGACCTGTGAAATGGTTCGTTTTATCTTGGTTCTAAATAGGGTGGCTGGATGCCAAAGAGGAAAGGGTTCCTGCCCCTTTAATAGTGGTATAGAAAGAGAGAATTTTTGGCTTCCATGACAAGTTACACCTGCTGAAATTCCCTCTTTTAGACTACTATTAAAAGGCTAGAATCTCTGTCCACACTGGCATTTAGCCATCCTAGTTCTAAGACAGTGCACTTATGTCATTTCATTTTTGCCTGGTTATTATTTTTTTAATTAATTACATGCAGCATAAGGTGCCAAACTGTAATTTACCTATTGTATTTCCCTGTATCGCACTATTGATTAAAAACCTGTTTCCTGGCATAGCTCAGTTTAGCATTGACTTTCTATTACTGCTGTCATTGTAGCTGCGAGTTGATAGCTCTGTAGGTAAACATGACTTGTTTACAGATCTCTAATTTATATCTTTACTTTAAAAAAAGTGGCTATCATTTTAAATATCATTGATTAACTGAAGAGTTTTAAAACTGTACTGTGATTTTCATAACCTGTTAACCTTTTGGTGCCGGAGCAATGTGGTCCAAATCCTTGCTATGTGTTTTAAAGAAGAAATAAAAAATAAAATAAAAACCAAACAAAAAATTGAAGTATTTTTGCTTACATGGAAAAAAGACAACCTGTAATATTTAAGATAAAATGAACCATTACAATTTTACACTTGCTGTAAAAAGGGTTTATTACCAAAAAAAAAGGATAAATGTTCAGTTTCAATAAAGCTAAGCATATAACTATTTTCTGCACATTTTCCTTTCATTGCTGCTAGTTCTCATTTAAAAAACAACCCTGCAAAAAGAACCACTAGAAAAATATGAAAGAATATTGACCAGGAAGTATAAGAAATCTTCATCTACCTAGCATATAAATGAATTCAGAAGAGTACCAGAGCTGGCATATACCTTACATATAAGATTTATATTACAAATTTAAATTGGTTTTATAATGGTTTAATGGGCCTAGTAGATCCCCAAATATTCCTGGGAATTAAAGTTGCACAAAATCTTTTTATTTCCTAAAAAGTATAGAACAGATAGTAATAGCTCTCTCACTCTCACTCTCTTTTACTTATGCTGTTATTGTTGTTGTCATTGTTAAATATTCCTTAATATTTGGTTCAGATTCTCATATATTATCAAAACTGCTCTGTCACAACAAATGCCATTTATTATCAGCTAAATCACAGCAATATATTCATTTCAAATCATACACATTCATTAAATGCCCCCTTTTCATATTCCACTAATAATGAATTGATAATAACTATTAATCCATCTATCTATTTATCTAATCATTTAAGTAGAATCATGTTTGCACTGAGATCCTTTGCTAGCTAGGCAATGTGCATCCAAAGGAAAAGAACCCCCAAGAATGGAGCTCTAAGAATGTGTGTGGTAGTTGTGATGCAATGTTTTTCTCTAAAAGGTGGGAGAGTGACCAAGGCTGGTGTCAGGTTGGCAAGATTGGACATCTGCCAAGGCCCATATCCAAGAGGTGGGCTACAGTTCAGAACCCATTGTCTCTGCTGCTCCTTGTCCTCACTGTTGCTGCTTGATTGCTGACCCACATTCAGGGCTCCCCTAAACAAGCAATTTATTGTACGCTCCTGATATTCACAGAGGTTTTGGGTCAATTTCATGACATCTTCAACAACCAGGATGTCTCCTGCTCAATCCTCTGGAAATCTCAGGATAAAAGAACCACTTTTAAAGTGGTAGTAGCTGGGAAACAGCAGAATCTTCTTTCACTAGATGGCACTAGATGGCACTGTCTCAATAGAACTCAATGGAACTGAACAGAGGGGAAGCATTCAATTCAAACCCCTTGTCACCCCTCTCCTCCCATGTAATTCAACCTAGAACAATCGCACCAAAGAACCAGGAAACACAAAAGCCCCAGGTAAACAATGCAGTTTCCCTTAATGTAGAGACACTCTTTTGCTCAGAGGAGATGAGAAGTGAGCAGCAATGGCATTGAGGACAAGGAGCTGCTTACTCACCAGTTCTTCTCCCTGGCAAGCCACCAGCTAGCAGCAATAGCGGAGAGGAGGAAGAGAGCACACTGAGGGCATCGTGCCCCAGAGTCCCTAAATGTGGAGCCACCACTAAGAGTGACTATCATTCAATCATTTCTGGCTGGCTGGCCAAACGATTGTAGGCATGATAGGAAAGTAAGAAATTGAGAAGGTTGTCCCTGGAAAATGCCAGCTGTGCTTTAAATTTGCCAGGAGCTGAGCTATCAGCAGCAAAGGGAAATGAAAAGGAAACATGAGCTCCTCTGAGACAACAAAACAGAACAAGCACACTTGAGAGAGCTGACCTTCACAAGAGGGCAAAAGAAACAATGGCAATTCAGTCAGCATTGCACACTCTCTCAGAAAACTAGAGTATTCCAAGAAATGCTCACAGCAAAGTTAGTGTACTGCTATCTGGGGATATTAATGTCCTCTCAAAGTAAGCTTCTGGAGTGAATCCCTAACTGGATTATCAGAAAACTGAAACCCAGGCAGGATCTACACCATTGCTTTATAACTGTTTATTCATTGAACAAAAAACCTACGGTTTACAAAAACAATGTTAAGGCTCCACAGTTTCCAACCAACCACCAAAAAGCAGGGAAATTGGGAGTTAAGGCTCCCAAGCCTTAATGCCACATCCTCCCTAAGGAGGCAGAAAGTGCAAGTGAAATTCTCATTCTCCCAAAGCAGATAAATCATGAGGACAGGATGGAGAATATGATATGCAGAGGTGACTGTGGGGTTGTGGAAAACTGATCACGAACAACTTAGGACCACCTACTTCTCTTTTTTTGTTTAGAGCAGCCCTTCCCCAACCTGGTGCCCTCCAAAGGTGTTGGACTACAACTCCCATGGTCAGGAATGCTGGGACTTGTCATCTCAAACACCTGGAGGGCAACAAGATGGGGAATGCTGTTCCTTATCCTTCCCAAATACAGGGTCTCAAACACATCTCTCAAACACATGTCGCATATAGCAGCACGCTTGATAACAAAAGGGGAACTATTCATTACAGATCTAGAACCAGAGCATGTTCCAGGCACTTCCAACTTTTGATCAATATCCTGCCCTTCAAAGAACCAATGCTTTTTGTCTTAAAAATGTATTTAAACAAAATATACTGTTCATTCCCCACAATCCCTCCACAATACATCATCTCATCAAAGTGACAGTGGAGCAGAAGAGGTTTAGTTTGGCTGTCTTGAACACCTTTCAGATGAGATTAGTTTGCAATCCTATACCTCTTGGGAGTAAGCCCTAGTGAATTCAGTGGCACTGGCTTCTGAGAAGACAAGTATAGGAGTCAACCTTCTCCAGCTTGGTGCTCTCCACATGTGTTGCACTTTAACTACCATGTTATGTGTTATGGGGAAGACAAAAGTCAATTCATACTTAATTTTAAAATAATACTGATACATGAAAGTATTAGGTGGTAGCTCCGCCATTGATCTCACACTGCTGAACAAGTAAGAGAAATCCTTTATCTGATATTCAAGAAACAGACATCCTATGCCATGTGTTGAAAACTAATGTTGACGTCTGAAGGGCTATCCGGATTACCGTAGGTATTCAAGATTCATTCATTGTTGTTTCATTTGGTTTATACAGTGTATTTAAAATGATGCAGCTCTTTTGTAGTTCCTTGATTGATCACATATCTTAATGCTGGAAAACATCATACTTTAGTACAGATGTGGGCAGAAAATAGATCTATCCTGATGTTTTGGACATCAACTCGCGGCATTCCTGACAACAGCCCATGCTGATAGGGGCTTTTACAAGTTGAATTCTAAAACATCTGGAGATCTACATTCTGCCTTCCCTTGTTCTTGAACAACATTCGCCAACCTGGTGCCTGTCAGATGTGTTGGGTTGCGACTTTCAACATGAGATGCTCTAAGAAATGACAAGTAGCTGGTCCTAAGTTGTTCATCATCATGTCCCACAACCCCACAGTCACCTCTGCAGATCAAATTGCATATCTAGATTTTTGAGATGACAAGTCCCAGCATTCCTGACCATGGGACATACTGACTTGCAATGATGGGAGTTGTAATCCAACACCTTTGGAGGGCACCAGGTTGGGGAAGGGTTGCTCTAAACAAAAAAAGAGAAGTAGGTGGCCCTAAGTTGTTCGTGATCACTTTTTCACAACCCCACAGTCACCTCTGCATATCATATTCTCCACCCTGTCCTCATGGTTTATCTGCTTTGGGAGAATGAGAATTTCACTTGCACTTTCTGCCTCCTTAGGGAGGATGTGCCATTAAGGCTTGGGTGCCTTAACTCCCAATTTCCCTGCTTTTTGGTGGTTGGTTGGAAACTGTGGAGCCTTAACATTGTTTTTGTAAACTGTAGGTTTTTTGTTTAATGGATTTCATGGCTTTGTGTAACGGATGACTGGATATTATACAGTTGACAAGCAGCCAGCATCAGCTAGGATGTTACACCATTTTGACATCCAATATAAAATCAAAGCTAGTGATATGTGTTGCACCCACTTTTCAAAATAATAAATGAACCCCAGAAGTTATGCTCTCTCACTTGAAATCTGAGGGGTTTCATTTGAATTTTTCAATAGCCAATGTCCAGAAATAAAAGCTTTCTATGACTGACTCATGAAAAGAAGCATTTCATGTTTTGTGTCTGTATTTGGAGAGAACCTGAAAAAAAATTCTACTGGACTAAAAACTCCCTGAATTAATTCTGGAAGCACACAAGATGATACAGGAAAATATCCTAAATTAGAATAAGTTACAGTTTACTATATTAATTATTATAGCTCATTTTATGCTACATGCTTTTTCTTCCTGTGTGCATCTTAAAGTAGCAGATTGTGATCATGTTTGTGGTCAAGTTTCAAGCCTGCATGGGCTGCATTTCCATCCATAGATATTTACTTAAAAGACCCATTGAATTTCCTTGGTTCTTTAAAAGCAACGTATTTGCTTTTAGATTTGCCACTCTCAGCACTCTGCACGTGCTATGTATGCCTGCTCTGTCTACCCTATTGTTCCTTTTTTTTTTTTTGAAATAATTTTATTATTTTCAACATAATAATAACATAAAATACATACATAACCCTCGACAATCCCCCCCGTGCACCCCCACTCCATGAGACCTTCTCTTAATCTTTTATTCTATCCAGAAATTTATCGACTCTTTTGAAGGTGTTTGTCCCTTCCCCGATCTTAAGACATATTCCAATAGGGGGCTCCATATTTCCCCAAAATAATTTTTACTGGACATTCCCCTTTTCAATTTCATTTTACAGGTTAGCATATCATTCAAAGCCATATCCCATATTTCTTTATACCATTCTTCTATTGTATAGCTTCCTTGTCCTTTCCAATTTTTTGCAATCATTAGTCTAACAGGAGTCAGGAGGTTGTTTATCAATTCTCTCTTATTTTTGTCCTCTTCCCCTCTATCCCATATTGCTAGTAGAGCGAGCTTCGGGTTTAGTTCCACTTTACTTCCGATTATTTCACTTATTTCTTTAAATACCCTTTTCCAAAATTTTTGTACATATTCACAGCTCCACCACATATGGTAATAAGTTCCAACCTCCTGGCATCCCCTCCAACACTTTTTAGATATTTTTTTGTCTATCTGGTGAAATCTAACCGGTGTTAGATACCATCTCCACAATACCTTATAAAAATTCTCCTTAATTCTGATCGATAACAATTTTAACATTCTTGCGTTCCACAACCTCTCCCAGTTATATTCCTTAATTTCTCCATTTACGTCCTCTTCCCATACCTTTTTTATTGCTTTAAGTGAATTTTGAAATTCTTCCTCTATCAATAATTTATATATCTCACTAGTCAACCCTTTCTTAATTTCCTTTTCTTCTTTCCTACCTTTTGACTCTATTAATTCTTCAAATCTTGTATTATTTCTACACTTTTTATTTTTCAATCTCCATTCCTGAGTCCATTTCCCTAATTGTATACATTTAAACCATGCTGATTTTTGACCTATCAATAGCTCTTTAATTTGCTCATTATCCTTCAAATTTTCCATCCACTTTCTTAACTTAATTATTTCCTTATCTTTCAGTCTCGCTTCAATCTCCACTTTTAATACTCTTGGGAAATTCTCCACTACTACCACTGGGGCAAGTGGTGAATCTCCTGGTATCCACTTCCCCCTAAATTTCTCCCAGATCTCCACTATATTTACTAACAAAGGGTTGTCCAGTCCCTTTAATTCTCTCTTTTGAATTTTTTTAAAGAAAATATTTTTCAATTTATAATCTATTTCCCCAACCACTCCAAATCTTCCTCCCCTAGAATACAGCTTATAACATATCTTAACTGATTAGCTATGTAATAATACTTAATATTTGGAAGTCCTAAACCTCCCTTCTTTTGAGCCTTATACCATAACCCTTTATTAATCCTAGCTTTCTTATCCCCATTACAATATGCGTTGATTATATTTTGCCAACTTTTCAACTCTACATCTGATATTTTAATTGGTAACATTCTAAACAAAAAATTAATCTTAGGTAAAATCTTCATTTTAATAATTGCTATTCTACCAAACCAAGAATGTTTTAATTTCTTATATACTTCTAATTTCTCCCCTACTTGTTTTTTTAAAGCTACCAAATTAAGTTCCTCAAGCCTATCTAAATCTCTATCAATGTTAATACCTAAGTAACGTACTATGTTTTTAAGTCTAAGACCCAACTTATCCTTACCTTCTTCCAACTCTTCCTTATTATAATTAAATAACATCATTTCTGACTTCCCCCAATTTACTTTTAATCCTGTAATTTCTCCAAATTCTCTTAAATGTTTCTTAATCACCTCAGCACTCCCTAGGGGATCTTCTACCGTCAATAAAGTATCGTCCGCAAACATATTCATTTTAATCTTCTCCTTTCTTCCTATCCCCTTCACTCTTTCATCTTCCCTTATTACATTTGCCAAAATTTCTATTACTATTGCAAATAAGATCGGTGAAAGAGGACATCCCTGTCTAGTTCCTCGGGCTAGTGTAATCTGTTGTGTTAACCCATCATTAACCAATATTTCCGCTTTATTATTTTTATACAACTTATCCATCACTCCCATAAATTTATCTCCAAACCCAAATGTTTTTAATATTGTTTTGAGTGCTGGCCATTCCACACAATCAAAGGCTTTGAATATATCCAATGCTAGCAGGCCTGCTTTTAAATTCCTTTTTTTTATAATACTAATTATATTTAATACTCTTCCCATTAAATTAGACATTTGCCTACACGGAATAAATCCACACTGATCTTTTTTAATATATTTACCAATAAATGTGGCCATTCTTTTTGCCATTATTGCTGTAAAAATCTTTGAATCTTGATTTATTAAGGAAATTGGTCTATATGATGCGGGATCCGTTAGGTCCTTACCTGGTTTCGGAATTAATATAATCAGGGAATGATCCCATGATGGCGGAGTCTTCCCCCCTTCTATTATAGTATTAAATAATTTCTTTAATCTCGGTACTAAAATTCCTTTAAAAAGCTTATAATACTCCGACCCCAAACCATCCATCCCCGGTGATTTTCCTCCTTTTAATTTATCAATAACTCCCTCTATCTCTTTTTCCGTAACTAAACCTTCCATATAATCCCTGTCCTGTTTCTGCAATTTTATTTTCCAATTCCTCTCTACATATTCCAATATCTTATCTTGCGGTCCCGATCCTGATGTATATAATTCACTGTAAAAATCCTTAAATATATTTAATTTATCTTTCATTAAATTACAACTATTCCCTGCCTTATCCTTTATTGTCCCTATCATATTCTTAGCCTTTTCCAACTGTGTGGATCTAGCCAGCATCTTTGAGTTCCTATTGCTATATTCAAAAAAATCTCTTTTTAAATACAACAAATTCTTTTGAACTTGTTCTAATTCTTCTTTCTCTAATTCCTTTTTCTTAGCTTGAATTTGGGCAATTAGGCGTTTATCTTTTGTCTCCTTTAACTTTTCTTCCAAACTCCTTATCTCCTCTTCAATCTTTTTATTTTGAGCTTCCTGTTGTTTTTTTAATGTACATCTTTCCCTAATACAAATCCCTCTTACTACAGCTTTCATTGTATCCCATAATATGTCCTGCCGAGTATTCTCTTTTTCATTAATCTCCCAGATTTCCTGCAATTCTTTCTTTATTTTCTCCATTATATCTTTTTTATTCAACAACCTTACATCCAGTCTCCATCTCTTCGCTTGTCTATAGTCTTTCTTGGTTTCCATGTCCATTGTCATTAACGCGTGGTCAGTGACCTTGATAACTCCAATATCACAATCTATAATTTTGGGTAACATATTTTTTGATACAAAAATGTGGTCTATCCTTGAGTAACTCTTAAATCTCTGTGAATAGAAAGTATATTTCCTTTCTTCCCCTCTTAAAACTCTCCACACATCCATTAATTCTTTCCCTTCCATTAATTTGCTTAACTCTGTCTTCCCCACCCTCTTAGTATCTTTTAGTATGTTATCCCTGTCTTTCCCTATATCTAGTACCATATTAAAGTCACCAGCCATCACAATGTGCTTTTTACCCACTTCTCCCAACACGTTAAATACTTCATCAATAAAATCCGTTTGTTTCCCATTTGGAGCATAGACATTCACTAATACATATTCCTCTTCTCCCAACTTGCAGAACATAATAAGAAACCTTCCATTGTTATCTCTCTTTACACTTTGAATATTTATACCACATGTCTTTGAAATTATTATTGCCACTCCTCTCGATTTCGAAGTTCCATATGCCTTCTCATAAACGCCCACCTCCCTCATTCGAAGCTCATTAACTCCATCTTTGGCCTGATGAGTTTCCTGCAAAAAAATTACATCTATTTTTTTGTTCTTTAATAACATTTCAATCCTCTTTCTTTTAATTACCGTTCCTAGCCCTTTAACATTCAATGTTGCCAATCTAAGTTTATTTTCCATCTCTCTCTTTCACACAAGTCTTTAAGTCGGTCTCCCTCTGTGTTACACATACCCCCTCCCCCCTAACCCTCCCCCCCACATTCACCCCCAATTTCACCCCCCTCCTCACCAGCGTGCTGGGCTTTGGTCCCAATCTTCTTAGAACTCTTAGGGGGGGGGGGAGCTCGGCCCAATATTCCGGAATAACGTCTACCCTCCCCTCCAAGTCTCTTCTTCTCCCTATCCCTCTTACAATATATATTAAGGTCTATTCATTGCTCCCTCCTGCCGCGCCCTCGTCTTGCTTCTCTTCTCCAACCGATGTGGCATCCATTATGCCCAGCTCCTCCAACAACTCAATTCCTTGCTCACAAGATGTTATTCTTTGCTGCTTCCCGTTCCACTTGAACCTCAAGAAAACTGGGTATCCCCAATTATAGGAGATCGATTTCATCTTCAATGCCCCTGTACAGATTCTAACGCTCTTCCTCCACTGGATGGTCTGGGGGCATAAATCCTGGAAAACCTCAATTGGTGTTGCTTGAAGCGTTGGTTGACCTTGACTTCTAATTGCTTGCATTAATTTTTCTTTTTTATAGTAATTAGCAAATTTCACAATAATATCTCTTGGGGGCTCTCTTGTCTTTCCAGATCCAACCCTATGGGCCTGCTCGATATCTTCCATTCTCCAGTATTCCTGTGGCACCATCTGTTTGGCCCATGCCAAAATTAATTCTCTTATACTATTAGGGGTCTCCGCTTGCCGCTCCCCAAAAGACCGTATGCGTATATTTGCTCTCCTGTCCCGATCTTCCATCGCTATAAGCCGTAAATCCTGTTGCGTTAGCTGTTCCTGATGCTTCTTGTATAAAACCTTTAGTTCTCCAGTTTCTTCCTGCAAAGCTCCAACCTCTTTCTCCACCTTTTGGAGTCCTGCCAAAAGCTGCTGTTGTGAATCAGCAATCCTCTTTGCCAATCTGTCTTCTTGTTTCAATAAAGCCTGCTCAATATTTCCATCCTGCTTTAATATAGCAAGATCTAGCATCTTTTGAAAATTCTGAAGCAGCTCATCTGTTGGGTCAGCTTGCCTCCCTGTGGTTGTTTTAGGAATTGCGCCTGGCTTAGTTCCAATCTTAGCACTGGCATTTCCGGCATGACTAGGGGATTGTTTCTTTGTCTTTTCAGAATCCTTATCCGACATTTTGTCAGTACGGACTAGCCTGTAGCTTCTATCGGACGGCTTATCACCCTTAGATCGGCTCCAAGAAGTTATTTTCTTCTTGCTCATCCACCTTTCAAGCCTATCCGATAAGCACACAGCCACTTCTAGCCAGGGATCAAAGTCTCTTTCTCTCCCTCCCTCTGGCTTCTTTTTTTTTTATTATTTTAGTTTCGTTTCTCCTCGAGCTTCCCAGCCAGACCGTTATACAGCTAACAATCTTTCAAAGCCTGAAAGCTTAAAAGTTTTCCAAGCTTAAAAGTCTCTTTTCTGACTGTTAGCAATCGTTCTGTTCTCTACAGCCTATTCAATCAGCCCGCAATCGTAAATACGTCTTTTAATTACCTTCACCGTACTACAAAGCTGTCGGTCCGTCTCCTCCCTTCTGCCGAGCCGGTTATAAAGCCATAAATCTTCTTCCAGCTGCAATCTCTTTAGCAAGCTTCCCCCTCTCCATAGCAGACAGAGGACGCTTTTAGGATAGGGAATTTACAATTAATTCATTGCTTCTTTCGGAGGATGAAGGATTTGCGACTCATTCCATGTCCTGCTAGACCACGCCCCCTACCCTATTGTTCCCTGCAAGGCCCAGCCAGGGGAAGTCAGTAAATTAAACCATGGGATGAAGGATGGGATTCCATCAAGTTCAGCTGAGAGCATTTGCTGTAGGACATGGACCTAACAGGAATTGTGAGGTCAGGTTTCTGGCAGACCCATTTAGGCAACTTTATGGCCTGATAGTTCTCTGTTTGGTAGCCTTCAGAAGCCTCATAAAGCAATGGGCATATGAACACTGTTATTATGGTCTGCCACTTTGTCTTTAGCAGTCTGAGGTCCAGACCTCTTCAGAAGGGGGAATAGTGTCATGTTATAGGGTGACCACATGGAAAGGAAGACAAGCCATCCAAAATCGTGGCCAGCACAACATCTTGTGATACTAAATTAGGCTGACCATCTGAAAAGGAGGACAGGGCTCCTGTCACTTTAACAGTTGTCGAGAAAAGGGAATTTCAGCCAGTGTCATTTGTATGCAATTAGTTCCTGATGAAATTCCCTTTTCATCACAACTGTTAAAGTTGCAGGGGCCCTGCCTTCTTTTGTATATGGTCACTCTAGTATAGTGCCTGCAACTTTAACTGTTGTGATGAAAAGGGAATTTCACCAGGAACTAATTGCATACAAATGACACTGGCTGAAATTCCCTTTTCTCTACAACTGTTAAAGTTACAGGAGCCCTGTCCTCCTTTTCAGATGGTCAGCCTATTAACTAAATTCTATAGTTAACCAGAACTGTACACAGTATTCTAAGTGTGATCACACCATAGATTTGTATAAAGGCAGTATGAGACTGGCAGTTTTATTCTCAATTACTTTTCTTATAATGCCTAACATGGAGTTTGCTGTCTTTACAGCTGCCACACACTGGGTTGACATTTTCACTGAGCTGTCAACCACATTCCCAAGTTTTTTTTTTCTTGTTTAGTCACTGCAGGCTCAGATCCCATCAGTGTATATGTGATGTTGGGATGCTTTGCTCCAGTGTGCATCACTTTACAAATGCTTATGGAGAACTGTTGTTGCCATTTTGATGCCCATTTTCACACTATGGAGGGATTCTTTTGGAGCTCTTGGTAATCTCACTTCATTGTAAAAACCCTAAATATTTTGAGGTCAGCAGCAAATTTGGCCATCTCACTGCTCACTCCTATATGCATGCTGTGAAGAAAGTGAATAGGGAGGCAGTTTCTTCCTTTCTCATAATATTAGAATGAGGGTGGAAGTGAGCAGTGACGTAGCCACGTTTGGTGATGATACCAAATTATTTAGTCTTGCTAAAGCAATGGAGGATTGTGAGGAGCTCCATAAAGATCTCTGCATACTGAGAGAATGGCCATGAAAAGGGCAAATGCTGTTCAATGTAAGCAAGTGTAAAGTGATGCCCATTGGGGGATCACAATTTCACATATACACTAACAGGATCTGAGCTAATTAGTGGTGACTGACCAAGAAAGAGTTTGGAGCAGGGGAGGTGGACAGCTTGAAGAAAATGTTTATCCGGCTGCTGTGAAAAAGGCAACCTCCGTGTGAGGCGTAATTAGGAAAAGAATCCTAATTCTTGAAGACTAATATGAAAAATAGTAGGTTCTCTGATTTGCACTTGATGTATGTGGATTCTTTAATCTTACTGTAGTAAAAATAACATATTTTAGTTTTAGATTCATGACTGTATTAGCAGTAAGTTAGTTGGGAAACAAATGTATTAGGAAGTGCAAAAAGTGAGTGTATTGCATCATTTGTGACAGATTTCTCTATTCATACATAGTTTATGGTATGTAGTAAGTAAAGAACAAACCTAAGGATGCCTTTCTGTGAGTATATATGAAAGAGGCAGGCACACAGACATAGATAGACAGTGGGCCAGGCCTAAATTTACAGCCTAATCTATTTTACAGGGTTGTTGTGAGGGTAAAAGTAGCACATGCCATACACTCAAACATTTGTTTTACATTTCTGTGAAAGTCAGCAGCAGAAGAAACTCACTAGATGGTTTTGGGCCAGTCATAGACTCTTAACCTAACCTACCTCATGGGTTTTTGTGGGGGGAGATATGGCACTTGAAAGAATGATCAGTCTAGGGCTTTCCCCTTCCTCCTTACTAGAGAAGCTTCTTTGCAACTGATCAACTAAATGGAGTCTGAACATCCTCTTATATCACTACATCTGACCCAGTAGCAAGAATAGCCATGTAGGTGTTTAGAAATATTGCTCAATTTAATTTTAATCTATCCAAGTTTGGATTTTTATTTTTATTTTTTTGCTCTAAAAATAGCCTGTGGTCAATGAATCCTATATTAAGCCTGTCAAAGATCTTGGTACTGGAGATAACAATACACAATAGTTTTGTTCAACCTGATCAAAAATATTAGAAAAGCTAAGAGAATTCAGAATGTCACTGACTCTTCTACCCTACAGGGTTGTTGTGCTGATAAAATGGAGGAGGATTATGTAAGCCACCTTAGGTTCCTTGCAAGAGGAAAAAAGGCAGGATATAAATGTAACATTAATAAACGTATTACTACTTCTACTAATTATTATTATTATTAATTATAATAACAATGAAGGAATAAAAAATATTTAAAAATCAAATACATGGATTTTTTTCTAAAAAAAAGAAAAAGAGGGGGGAGCTTAACCTCTTCTCTTACAAAAAGCCTTGGTCCCTAAATACACAGAGCTCTCAAAGAGAAGTACAGCCAAATCCACACACCCCTTCAAGCTAGTGCATGGAGACTCATTGCACTCAGTGGAATTTACTTCTGAGTAGATATCCCTTGGATTGAATTGATATGAAAATTAATGATCAGCAGCCATAATCAAATGAACATACACACATGCAAAGCATGCAAGCAAGTTGTTAATTGTAGAGTTATAGTGCTGTAAAGGAGAGGGAATGCTCACTCACATCTCTCCCTCTCCGCCTTCTAAGGTTCCAGACTGCTTTTTTTAAAATAAAGGCTACAATATGCTACAGACTTAGCTGGGAGTAAGACCATTGCATTCAGTCAATGGAACTTACTTCTGAGAAGAGACTACAGCAATCTCTTTGCTAGAGGAAGTGGCCATTGTAGCTGATGCAGGAGGGAGGGGGGAGACTCTACTGAGTGTGTGCCATAATCAAAATGGCCACTGGATTTTTAAAGAGGCAGTTTTAATTTAATAAAATCCACTTAAGCGAATTTTAAAAAAAGAAAAGCAGTTCCACCTACACTAGAATGGGAGGAAGTAGACCCTACCATTGGATTAATTAATAAGGCTCCCCGAAGGTAAGGACAGCTGCGCAAAAATAGTCACAACCCCTGAGTTCAATTTTCGGTTTCGGATTTAGGGGAGTCTTTAATCTTTTTACTTTAAACTGCTTTCCTTCCCTCAGTCTTTCACCAATGTTCTTGAAATTTTCAGGTAATGTAAAACAAACATTTCTTTCTGGCACCTGTAAATTTCAGAGAGATTGGTGAAACATTTTCGATTTTATGGCTGTTAGAATGACCCCTCCCCAATTATCACTTTAACATGGTGGAACGTGTTTTTTTACTGACGGCCCATAACAAGGGAGGCATTGCTGTGCCTCCCTTAATAACAGTATTGACAACTGTTGGGTCCAGGGCACACTCCATATACTGTTTTTAACCTGCTTTCAAAGTGTCATATCCTGCTTGGTGTAGATCTGGCCCTAATTTAAGTCGATATTGAGGCAGATGCCCTATATGCTGAGGTGACTTTTTTGAGGCATACACAGATCTTACCTACCTACTGCTTTAAAACTATTTATAATAGTTTTAAACCGGTTAATAACCGTTTTAAAGCAGTAGTGTTGATAGGCTCACAGAAAATCAAAGAGAGATGTTGATTTTTATGATCAGTCTCAATACAAAGGTATCTTCTTCAGTTTTTAAGTCTGGCAGAATGGATACAGTGAAATGAAATGGGCCAGTTTCCTCTCTCCAAAGTGCTACAGGGTGATGCAAAAGGGGGCAAGGCGCCTGTCCCATTATTAGTGGTGTAGAAGAGGGAATTTCAGCAGGTGAAGCTTCTTCACATCTATTAATTAAAGGGGGCAGAGCTCCTTCTGCTTTGGAATCGGGCCACCCTGCACAAAAGGGAGAGCATGGGTGGTCACCCATATATTTTCTTTGGCTAATTTTTCTTTGATGGTGGGGTGGCTTTTGAAAATTATTTATGAACCACTGTGCTAGGACCCAATCCAGGCTGCAAGGTCACTGGTGCATTTGATACTTCATTTGCTGAACTGAGGGAGGTGAGAGAAAGAGAAGCCTCCAAGCTTTTAAAAGGCAATTATAGGCATTTTTATAAATGATTCATTGCACGTGATTTCATTCACTTATGTCCAAATGGCATGGAAAGGAATAAAAGGGTGGTGGGTCTTGTTTTGTTGTTTTGTTTTTTTTTAACTTATTTTCTTCCCAGTCATAGGGAGACATGATCTGTTAGCTTTTGCAGTTCATTCCATTTCAATGAGATTGCTCCTACCCCTTAATCACGAAAGCAGGTCAAGTCTGTGAAGGCAAGCCTTGAAGGCAGATCACGCCCACAACACATTTCACATTGAGCATCAGGCACAGCTGTCAAGCAATCCATCTGTAGCCTCATTCCCTTATGCCGACAATGGTTCTGACAGGGCTGCTTGGCTGTATTTGATGGCAGCAGTTCAGCAAAGCTGGATTTCTTTTCCCCATCACTTGGATTATGAGTTCCTTATCATATTTGTCATAATGGATGGTCTCATGTCAAAGACCAGAAGACACAAATGCAAAGAGATTGTTTTGAAGTTAAGCTATTATGTGAAGGTCACTGAAATCAGTTTGCTTGCGATAAATATGAAAGGGTCTATAACAAAGTAGAGAACACATGCTTTGCATAAAGAAGGTCCCAGGTTCAATCCCCAGCATCTCCATGTAGCACTGGGAAAGTACCTTGTCAGGAATGCTGGAGAACCACTGTCATTCACTGTATTGTAGACAATGACCCTGTTCAGACAACACATTAAGTCACAGTGGTTAAGCATTTTGAGCTAAATATTATGGCTTAGCATAGCAGACCTGTTCAGAAGACACCTTAAACCCCGCTGGTTAAGGCTTTTGGTTAAGCAGCAGGGTTTAAGGTGTCTTATTATGCAATGTGTTTTGCTAAACCCTGCTCACTTACTAACCGCAGTCAGACCATCTGCAGCAGGGTTAACAGCTCTAACTGTAGCTTAAAGTGTGTGTATGACAGCATAGCTTGTGGCTAGTGCTAACCCCAGAGAACCACAGTTTTGCTAACCACAGAGCCTGAAGTGTTATTTGAACAGGCCCATTGTTTGAACCATTCCTAACCATGGTGGCCACATAACCATGGTTTAAACATGCTCACTAACCATTTGCAGCAAAAGGGTTAGCAGCCTAACCATGTCTTAGCATGTTCTCTGAACAGACCCAATACTGTACTAAGAAAGATTAATGGTCTGGAGCAGTATGAGGCAGATTCCTATATTCCTATAAATGCATTACCCTCTTGAAATTACAAGGTTCTTTTCTTTAAAGAAAACTTACAGATGGCAGTATGGCTAGGAGGGCACATGCAATTGTAAGAGTGTTTTTTCTTGTTTTGTAATCATTTAATTATTTTATTTATGGTATTTATATACCACTGAATATATTAAAATTCCCCCAGGGGCTCACAATATTAAAATACATGTAGGTATAATATTAAAAACACAAAATCATGACATTAAAAGAACTGCAGTAAGACCAGTTTAAGGAGCATCAAAATGGAGCAGTAAGATTAGTTTACTTACAGTCCAGGGGAAGCCTAGGTGAAAAGATGTGTTTTATGAGGCATTTGAAAGATGCCACATTTTCTACCTCCTAAACTGCACAGGGGAGCGTTTTCCAGAAGGTGGCTGCTAAGTTTGCTCAGGAATCTTTGGTAAGGATGAGGACTCTCTGCAATTTCTTTGCCCTCTTTCAGTACTCTAACTCCATTATCATCCAACGGTCCAACTTCCTCCTAGCTGGTTTTTTTGCTTCTGATACATTTAAAGAATTCTTTATTGTTGGGCTTGATATTGTTAGTGCTATTCTCTTCAAAATGCTTATTTGCATCTCTTACTGTCTGCTTGCATCTCCTTTGTGAAAGCTTGTGCTCCCTTTTGTTTTCCTCATTTGGGCAAGTGTATTTCCCTTTTATCCTCATTCACCCATCCTGTCCATCTTTTATTTTGATATCAAAGATAAAGAAACAAAATGACTATAGCTCAAACAGAATAAAATGTAAATGAACCGTAAGCAGCAGATTAAACAGAAGAGTCAGGAGTGAAATCCATACCTTCTCTCTCTTTCTCTCTCTCTCCCCCTCCCCATTCTGCCCTGAAACATTTTAGACTAATGGTTTTAGCAACAGATCTTTATGTAGCAATGGTAAGCATTACTAAGATTTCCTAGCATTTGATCAAATGGATGAAACTTTTGGTTAATGTAATATGAGTGAGAGAGAACCTGATTATCAAATAGCCACAAAGATGAAAGATGCCTCAAAGAAAAAGAGAATATAATGCTCAATCGATCATCAAAAAGAGTGTTAAACAATGACTTTAAGCTGCAAACTTTTTTTTAAGGACATTATGGCACAGTTCTTTCTGAGATCTGCTAAACAAAGATGTTATATCAAGCACAGGAATCTGTAATGGAGAAGTCTGCCACTGTGTGGTTAAAAATGCAGACAGTGAAACTACTGTGTCTAACATCATATGCAACACTTGCACATAATATCTTTCTCATGGGAGAAAAATAAGAAAAGATGGTTCTTGCATCATCAAATTCCTCTGCTAATCAAATTAACCCTTATGTAAGCAGAATTTAATACATCTTTCCCAAGAGGATCAGATAAGCTCACTTGGTTATTTAAGGCTGCTGAAAAGAGTGGAACGAAATTCCAGCCAGAATAATAAAGAGCATAGGTTGTGATCCCATGCTCAGTTATGTGCACATAACACACATTGAAACTAATGGGATTTACATCAATGAAACATAGCACAACTTCTCTGCCAAAGGATTTGCTTCCTCTTGGTAGGAACAGACTGGAGAATTGTGCCACTGTTTTTATATTGAACTCAAGAGATTCTGAAATAGTTTGTGCAATGTTCCCTCCTGATTACAGATGGAAGTGACATCCATATTTAAATAACATACTCTGCATCATTTTGTGCTGAATTGACTAATCCTTCAACAATTTCAATCCTGATAATCTGCAAAAACCTTTGAAAATAATTCAAATGTGTAGTTGGCTCATGTAATCACATAACCTTAATATATTTTGTCACAGTTCATTTTGTGTCCGATTATGCATTAAATCACGTGGCTTTTGCATGTTATAGCAGTGAATTGGAAGTTTTGTTCGTCTTTACCCCCATCGGCTTGGCTTTTAGTTCACATTGTCTGGATCAGCCCTCCCCAAGCTGGTGCCCTCCAGATGTTTTGGATTATAACTCCCATAAGCCCCAGCCAACATGGCCAATGGTCGGAGATGATGGGAGATGTAGCCAAAAACATCTGGGGGACATCAGCTTGGGGAATGCTGATCTAAATTATTTTGAGTTGCTTTACATTCTAATCATCAAAAGGACCAAAGAGCCTGTAAAATAAAAAGGAACTCTGTATCCATCAAATTCAAAAGATAGGCCTTAACTTCAATTTCTCTTTTCTGTTATATTTATATCCCAGCTTGCCTTCAAGGATGACAAAACTCTGAGATCGGTTAGGCTGATGGGTAGCAACTTGCCCAACCTGCCTCTGTCTCCAACACCAGTGGGCATCAGAAGCTGCATTTCCCATACCCAAACCCAATGTTCAGCCTATCACATCACACCACCTCTGTGCTTTCCCCCCTTGCTGAGAAGAAAAGTAGCAGCTGTTTCCGACACCCTTATATTGAGCAGACACATTTGGAGGACATTATCTTTGGAAGGGGGTACTCCAGTCAACTAGTACTGCTCAGGAACGAACAACTAGTTATTAGGGATGTGCACTGGATCGGACCCGATCCACGATCCGAGTCCGGTCCAGTGGGAAATCGGATAAATTATCCGATTTCCGATCCCGCAGCTGGATCGGCCGATCCAATCCGAACCGGTCCGAAAAAGCTCCGAACCGGTTCGGCGGATCGGCGGATCGGCGGGCGCCCACTGGCGCCCACCGCCGCTTCCATTGGCGGGCGCCAGCGGGCGCCCGCCGATGAAAGTGGACAGCGGGGGGGGGGAGGAGGGGGGCACTTACCTTCTCGGCCCGGTGGCTCCCGTCCGGCGCCGGAGCCTACTACTACTAGCAGGCTCCGCGGCCTGCTCTAGGGTGGCGCGCCGGGTGATGTCATCACCCGGCGCGCTACTCTAGAGCAGGCCGCGGAGCCTGCTGGTAGTAGTAGGCGCCGGCGCCGGACGGGAGCCACCGGGCCGGGAAGGTAAGGAGGGGGTGCGTGGAGGGGAGGAGGGGGCGCGCGGAGGGGGGAGGGGGGCCCTTACCTTTCCGGCCCGGCGGCTCCCGTCCGGCGCCGGCGCCTACTATTCCCAGCAGGCTCCGCGGCCTGCTCTAGGATGGCGCGCCGGGTGATGTCATCACCCGGCGCGCTACTCTAGAGCAGGCCGCGGAGCCTGCTGGAAGTAGTAGGCGCCGGCGCCGGACGGGAGCCGCCGGGCCGGAAAGGTAAGGAGGGGGTGCGTGGAGGGGAGGAGGGGGCGCGCGGAGGGGGGAGGGGGGCCCTTACCTTTCCGGCCCGGCGGCTCCCGTCCGGCGCCGGCGCCTACTACTCCCAGCAGGCTCCGCGGCCTGCTCTAGGATGGCGCGCCGGGTGATGTCATCACCCGGCGCGCTACTCTAGAGCAGGCCGCGGAGCCTGCTGGAAGTAGTAGGCGCCGGCGCCGGACGGGAGCCGCCGGGCCGGAAAGGTAAGGAGGGGGTGCGTGGAGGGGAGGAGGGGGCGCGCGGAGGGGGGAGGGGGGCCCTTACCTTTCCGGCCCGGCGGCTCCCGTCCGGCGCCGGCGCCTACTACTCCCAGCAGGCTCCGCGGCCTGCTCTAGGATGGCGCGCCGGGTGATGTCATCACCCGGCGCGCTACTCTAGAGCAGGCCGCGGAGCCTGCTGGAAGTAGTAGGCGCCGGCGCCGGACGGGAGCCGCCGGGCCGGAAAGGTAAGGAGGGGGTGCGTGGAGGGGAGGAGGGGGCGCGCGGAGGGGGGAGGGGGGAGGGGGGCCCTTACCTGCCCGGCCCGGCGGCTCCCGTCCGGCGCCGGCGCCTACTACTACCAGCAGGCTCCGCGGCCTGCTCCAGGGTGGCGCGCCGGGTGATGTTATCACCCGGCGCGCTACTTGAGAGTAGGCCGCGGAGCCCGCTGGTAGTAGCCGCCGGCGCCGGACGTGCCGAGAAGGTAAGTGGCGGGGAAGGGGGCTTACCCCCCCCCCCGGAGCCGTCCGCTTCTATCCGCTGGCGCCCGCGGGCGCCAGCGGATGGAAGCAGGCGGCCCCAGGGGGGGTAGGGAGCGCGGGGGAGGGGGTTTACCTGCCGGGGCCGTCCACAGCGGACGGCCCCGGGGGGGGAGGGAGTTAGGCCCCCCCTTACCCACCCGCCGCCATTTTTTCCTCATAGACTTGCATTGCAATGCAAGTCTATGGGGAAAAAAATGGCGGCCGATCCAAAAATGTACGATTTTTGGGTCGGGATCGGACTCGATCCGGTCCGGGGGGCCTCCGATTTTGTCCGAACCGGTCCGGGACAAAATTGGAGGTCCCGATCCGGGTCCCGATCCGATCCGGGGGGTCCGTGCACACCCCTACTAGTTATTCTAACATTCCTCTACTGCCATTTCTTATGTGTCCCAGAGAAAACAGCAGGTACATATTGATGGATTTTCACATAACAGATGTACAATTTTACAAACAAGCTCCCACAACCAAAATTCCAGCAGTGTGAAGCTGCCAGTGCACACACACAACTTTCAGATATTTCCAGTCTTAACATTACCTGGGCCTGTTAATTTGTATGCCTTGTCATGACAAAGCCCCTGTTCAGATGACATGCTAAGCCATGGGTAAGCCGCTAATCCTTTTGCAGCAAATGGTTAGTGAGTGTGTTTAAACTGTGTTTATGCAGCCACCACAGTTAGGGATGGTTCACACGGCACGCTCACATGACATAAGCCATAATTTTTACCTCAAAATGTTTAACCACTGTGGCTTAATGTGTTCTCTGAATAGGGTCAAAGAAAACATCCACTATGGCTGACCCAATAGAAAAATAATATTCAACAAAAAGGAGTTTCTGGGAAATAATTAACCTCATCTCCTTCACTCTCTTTTCCATAATATTTATGGAAATGACATCTCTTCTCCTAAGTTTGGATATTGTGCACTAAATAGCAAGTCACTTTATGTTATCTTTGACCTGCTTATGGAACAGGCCCAAGTGCTCCATTGGGAACCATTACGCTAAATCAGATAAACTAATATGCTGTAATGGATTAGGAAAACAAGTAAGGGGGAGCTTTGATGTAATGCAATTTACTAAATACCCCCAAATTCTGATGTATTGTGCTAAGTAGGTGGTAACCTTCCTTTGGCTCCCTTTCTATTTTATACACAAATATGGTCCTCCTCAAACCATTTATATGCAATTGCTCACATTCTTCTCTTTCCATTGATTGGCAAAACCCTGATCTACGTTCAGCACTCAAGATGTTGATGTTGCTTGTATTTTATTCCACATTTCCTCTAAGGAGCTTAAGGCAGCATACATGTTCCCTCCTTTTTATCCTCATAACAACCCTGCAAGGTAGGTGAGACTGAGAAATTGTGCTTGGCCTGAAGTCCCCCAGTACGTTTTGTTGCTGAAAGGAAATTTGAACCTGGGTCTCCCCCAGTTTAATTATTACACTCTAGCCATGTCACTGGATCTTGTTTATATTAGGGCTAGTACAGGACTAGTATTTATATATGTTTCTATGTCTCCAGGGCACAAGCTTTAGCAGTGCGGGAGTGGGAAGACTGCTACCATGTTTTATTTGGTGTTACTGCATTTCCTGGTGATTGCTTGACCTCTCTTACTACTATTCCTGCTGGTATTTCCACATTGCATATATTAAATAAACTTCCATGTGCATAAATAGAAACATGGGTGTCAAATAATACAACTCCATTCATGATCCAGAACCCAGTCTCTTGGTACAGTATCTGTACAATGTATTATTATGGAAACCATAGCAACCATACTGGGAAGTAGAGCTAGTATTAATGTGAATAAATGCTCCAATCCAGTAATAGAATATGCACGTGGGATCTGTTTTCAAAGTATGGTGTTCCTGTTCAGTGCGCCAGCCATGCGTTCCATTCCAACTCCCATTTTCCACTCCTTCCTCCCCCATAACAGATGGTCAGCATTCCGTGCCCTATGTGCATGTTCAGTCATTAAGCTGTTTTTGGGTAATCCCCCCTGCCTTAGGGGATTTCTCCTAGAGCAGAGGCAGCAAAACATGGGCAACGCATCACATGCGGATCCCACCATCCACTGAATTCAGTAAAAAAAAAGAAAAAAAGATGGCATCCTTGGTGGCTACAAAGCACCCCACAGGTCCAAATTAGCTCGCTTGCAAGCTAATTTGAACCTTTTTTGGTGCTCTGTAGCTGCTACAGAGACCATTTGTATAATTTATCTGTATAATTTATTGTGTGCATACAGGGGGGATTATTTGTATAGTTTATTTATTGTCTGTCTGCTGTGTGTGTGAAAATGCTCCCCCCCCCTCCGGTCCTCTTGCAGTTGCTAATCTCTGCCCTAAAGTTACTTTCTGGGGTACCTCCAGTGGCAGCTGGTGGCTGCAATGTCAATGGGGGAATGAACAAATGTAATGCCCATGGCACACAACTGCTAATACATAATAATTTTCAAATGTGGGGTAAAATAATACTTTTTAGCAGATATATCAATTTTTATATATTTTTATATATTCTATATATACACAGAATCACTGAAACATGAAATAACATTGATACAGTTTCCATTAATGAGCTGGCATGCTGAATAAAGAGTGTTTAGATAAACAATCAACCAGTCGATGATAAGGAGCAAACACTAAGCAGAGATATTTTATACAAAGGCAAACTGTTTTTACAATGTTATTTTTTTACAAAGACAACGAAACACTGTTTTTGCAAAAAGAACAACTTTTTCAAAGAGAACAAGCTACAGGCCTCTAGATTAATTTCAACCTTTTTCACGATAAGCTTCTTCAGAAATTGCCGTAATGAAAAGCTCACCACATCTGAGGCTTTACAACTCTGGCCAGGATTTCAAGTGAATTTCGATATGGAGTTGAGGAATGAATCCTTCTATTTATTAGGGGTGTGCATCGGATCGGATCCGATCCACGATCCGAATCCGATCCGCCCCAAAATCGGGAAAATCCGATCCGATCCGATCCGATCAACCTCCGATCCGATCCGATCCGATCCGACGAGGTCCGATCCGGATCGGACGCCATTTTGAATGCTTTTTCCCATAGCCAAGTATTGTTTTACAAAAACGCCTATAACTTTTTCATTTTTAAAGATAGAAGGATGAAACTTGGGCACATTATACACTGGTTAGGGATAGTTATCTGTGAGAAATTTCAGAAAGATTGGTGCATGCGTTTTGTGGCAATTAATTGTTTAATAAATACCCAGAAATGCCTATAACTTTGTCATTTTTAAAGTTACAAACATGAAACTTTGCCACATTGTAGGTGGTACCTTGGGACCTATCTGTGAGAAATTTCAGAAACTTAGGTGCTTGCCTTGTGTGGCAATTAATTTTAGAAAAATGGGTAGTAGTGGGGTAAATACATTTACGCCTCCCATTTTTTTATTTTTGAAGATACAAACAGGAAACTTGGGCACATTACAGGTACTACTTGCCTTGATATGTGTGTGAAATTTCAGAAACATTGGAGCTTTCCTTGTGTGGCAATTAATTTTTGAAACAATGAGGAAAGAAACACCTATAACTTTGTCATTTTTAAAGTTACACACATGAAACTTTGCCACATTGTAGGTGGTACCTTGGGACCTATGTGTGTGAAATTTTAGAAACATAGGTGCTTGCCTTGTGTGGCAATTAATTTTTTAATAAATACCCAGGAATGCCTATAACTTTGTCATTTGTAAAGTTACACACATGAAACTTTGCCACATTGTAGGCGGTACCTTGGGACCTATGTGTGTAAAATTTCAGAAACGTAGGTGCTTGTATTGTGTGGCAATTAATTTTTGAAACAATGAGGGATTCATTGGACAGCACTTGCCCATAGGGATTCATTGGACAGTACTTGCCCATAGGGATTCATTGGACAGTACTTTCCTATAGGAAATCATTGGAAAGCACTTCCCCATAGAAAATCATTGGAAAGCACTTGCCCATTGAGAAATACAGTTATGCCTCCCACTTTTTTATTTTTGAAGATACAAACAGGAAACTTGGGCACATTGTAGACTGGTTAGGGATAGTTATCTGTGAGAAATTTCAGAAAGATTGGTGCATGCGTTTTGTGGCAATTAATTTTTTAATAAATACCCAGGAATGCCTATAACTTTGTCATTTTTAAAGTTACATACATGAAACTTTGCCACATTGTAGGTGGTACCTTGGGACCTATGTGTGTAAAATTTCAAAAACGTAGGTGCTTGCCTTGTATGGCAATTAGTTTTAGAAAAATGGGTAGTAGTGGGGTAAATACATTTACGCCTCCCATTTTTTTATTTTTAAAGATACAAACAGGAAACATGGGCACATTACAGGGAACACTTCACTTGATATGTGTGTAAAATTTCAGAATGATAGGTCCAGGCATTTGGTGGCAAGGTGTCTGCACACACCACTTTGAAGACTGTAGAAAATTTCTCCCGTAACGATCCTAGCGAGAGAGAGTGATCCTAGGCTCAGCCGTTCTGCTTAAGTAAAAAGGGAAAGTATCAATCAAAGCAGACACGAGCCAAGTGCTACTTTGTTTCGCCTTTTGTAATGGATACTACCTCAGTTGCAGCCAAGCGTGCAAGGATCAAAGAGATGAGAGAAAGTGTTTCCTTTTTCTTCCCGGGAGGCGGGAGGGTGCAATTGACAGCCCCAGCCTCTGTGTAAAAAAGGTTAATAACTTTTAATCTAAAAAATTCGTAGCCACCAAATGCCTGGACCTATCATTCTGAAATTTTACACACATATCAAGTGAAGTGTTCCCTGTAATGTGCCCATGTTTCCTGTTTGTATCTTTAAAAATAAAAAAATGGGAGGCGTAAATGTTTTTACCCCACTACTACCCATTTTTCTGAAATTAATTGCCATACAAGGCAAGCACCTACGTTTTTGAAATTTTACACACATAGGTCCCAAGGTACCACCTACAATGTGGCAAAGTTTCATGTATGTAACTTTAAAAATGACAAAGTTATAGGCATTCCTGGGTATTTATTAAAAAATTAATTGCCACAAAACGCATGCACCAATCTTTCTGAAATTTCTCACAGATAACTATCCCTAACCAGTCTACAATGTGCCCAAGTTTCCTGTTTGTATCTTCAAAAATAAAAAAGTGGGAGGCATAACTGTATTTCTCAATGGGCAAGTGCTTTCCAATGATTTTCTATGGGCAAGTGCTTTCCAATGATTTCCTATAGGAAAGTACTGTCCAATGAATCCCTATGGGCAAGTACTGTCCAATGAATCCCTATGGGCAAGTGCTGTCCAATGAATCCCTCATTGTTTCAAAAATTAATTGCCACACAATACAAGCACCTACGTTTCTGAAATTTTACACACATAGGTCCCAAGGTACCGCCTACAATGTGGCAAAGTTTCATGTGTGTAACTTTACAAATGACAAAGTTATAGGCATTCCTGGGTATTTATTAAAAAATTAATTGCCACACAAGGCAAGCACCTATGTTTCTGAAATTTCACACACATAGGTCCCAAGGTACCACCTACAATGTGGCAAAGTTTCATGTGTGTAACTTTAAAAATGACAAAGTTATAGGTGTTTCTTTCCTCATTGTTTCAAAAATTAATTGCCACACAAGGCAAGCTCCAATGTTTCTGAAATTTCACACACATATCAAGGCAAGTGGTACCTGTAATGTGCCCAAGTTTCCTGTTTGTATCTTCAAAAATAAAAAAATGGGAGGCGTAAATGTATTTACCCCACTACTACCCATTTTTCTAAAAATTAATTACCACACAAGGCAAGCACCTAAGTTTCTGAAATTTCTCACAGATAGGTCCCAAGGTACCACCTACAATGTGGCAAAGTTTCATGTTTGTAACTTTAAAAATGACAAAGTTATAGGCATTTCTGGGTATTTATTAAACAATTAATTGCCACAAAACGCATGCACCAATCTTTCTGAAATTTCTCACAGATAACTATCCCTAACCAGTGTATAATGTGCCCAAGTTTCATCCTTCTATCTTTGAAAATGAAAAAGTTATAGGCGTTTTTGTAAAACAATACTTGGCTATGGGAAAAAGCATTCAAAATGGCGTCCGATCCGGATCGGACATCCGGTCCGATCCGATCCGACCATCCTCCGAGCCGATCCGATCCGATCCGACCCCCCAGGTCCGATTCCGATCCGCTATCCGATCCGATCCGGGGGGTCAGTGCACATCCCTACTATTTATCCACGGCCATAGCTTTCATGATGGTGCTAATAAATGGCAATTTCTGAAGAAGCTTCTCACGAAACAGGTTGAAATTAATCTGGAGGCCTGTCGTTTGTTCCCTTTAAAAACTTGTTCTCTTTGGAAAGTTTGTTCTCTTAAACTGTGAAATTGATTGTGTATTAGCAGTTGTGTGCCACGTGCATTACATTTGTTTGATTTTGTCAACTGCTGCCTTCTGCGTTGGTTTACTAGTGGGGAATGAATTCACTCCAGGGGGATGTCTACACCAGCCGTTCATTGCCGGTGTGTATCACAGTCATCGCTAACGGGACACATGATGTTCACCTGCTCCCGCGGTGATCTTTGGTCCACCCCACAGTTATTCAGGAATATCGCTGAATGCTTTTGTCATGTTTTTACTGGCTCTCTCGCTACAATCCCAAAGTCCACGGCTCGTGTGCCCCCCCTTCAATAAGCTGTTGTGCCCCTCCTTCGTGAAGCTATTGCTGTTGATCGCAAGTTCCCAGCTCAGTGAAAACCCAACCAGCTGCCAGGGGAGTGCCAGCGGTTTAGGAGGTGTGTGGGAGTGGACCCGGCTGTCAGTTTTGGCATGTTTTCGATGTGTATCAGCATGTTTTGACACGGTGTATTTTTTTAACATAAACATATTAATGCACAGCATCACATGTTTGATTGGCACCCTATACACCCAATGTGTAGCTGTGATTTTGTGTTCATGCGCATCCCTCGCAAGTCATAAAAAACCCAGCCCCGTAGCCGCGTCATCTGCATGGCCCCACCCACTTCTGCCGATCCACATGCAGAAACACTGTCACAGGACACACGTCCTCCCACAACAGCACTCTTATCATATGTGCCCCGTGAATGATGATCCCAAATGTGGGAAACCTTGCAATCACCCCCTCCCTTGCGAAACGGCTGTAGGTGTAGATTAGCCCCATGTTTTGGTCAGAACCCATCAGAACTCTAAAGGAGCTATCCAATGTGCCCATCCTCACCGGGTTCGGACATCATGACAACCCACACCTGGCAAAGGTAATTGGGAAAGGAGAATACATGCACAGGGAGTGGTTAATAACCCACTATGGCTTATTAACCACTCTCATGTCCTGAGAACCTGTTGATTGTCTGTATTGAAGTTGCTGAACATAAAGTGCTCAGGCATCTACAATCATGCTGCTGAAGGCAGGAACATCAAATTCCTCAGAAAATGCTGGACAATATTGCTTACCATTTATCTTTTTCGTGTCTGCAGCACCTTTTCTGCTCTGGCCTGGTCACAAAATACAGAGCAGGTCACAAAATACAGAACTGCTGAAAATCTACCATAAAATGGTTCCCAACAACTGGATATGACAGCATTCAGTTGAAGGCTAATTGTCACTGATAACTGCAATGCCTTCAAAACAAATGCAATGAAAACGAAACTGCTGTTTCATTATTTTGGTGTTGTTACCCAGATAATCAGAATATGATGTTTTAGGTTTGATTATTCACTCTCAGCCACTGCATCTCAAAGGTTCAGGATTTCTTTTGCAGGTACCTTTGAAGAGCCTCTGAAAATAGAATCTGTTCCTGAGTTGGCCAATCTGTCGGCAGTATGGAACATCCTTGCAAAAATAGGAGCACTATTAGTTCTTCTGTGGCACTGACCAAATGAGAGAAATGCAAACTTCAGAATGTCACTACAGATTAGGAGCACAATTCACTGATTCTTTCTCCTGTGTAAACCCAATGGGATTAAATGGGACTCGGGCAAGAGCAGTAAGAGACATTCACAGTAGATGGAGCCCACAGTAGGGGTGTGCACGGACCCCCCGGATCAGATCGGGACCCGGATCGGGACCTCCAATTTTGTCACAGATCGGTTCGGACAAAATTGGAGGCCCCCCGGACCGGATCGAGTACGATCCCGATCCAAAAATCGGAAATTTTTGGATCGGCCGCCATTTTTTTCCCCATAGACTTGCAATGCAAGTCTATGAGGAAAAAATGGCGGCAGGTGGGTGAGGGGGGCCTAACTCCCTCCCCCCCGGGGCCGTCCGCTGTGGACGGCCCCGGCAGGTAAGCCCCCTCCCCCGTGCTCCCTACCCCCCCTGGGGCTGTCCGCTTCCATCCGCTGGCGCCCGCGGGCGCCCGCGGATAGAAGCAGACGGCCCCGGGGGGGGTAAGCCCCCTTCCCCGCCACTGCTTACCTTTTAGGGCCGTTCGCTCCCGTCCGGCGCCGGCGGCTACCGCCAGCCGGCTTTGCGGCTTGCTCTCGAATAGCGCGCCGGGTGATCACCCGGCGCGCCACCCTGGAGCAGGCCGCGGAGCCCGCTGGTAGTAGCCGCCGGCGCCGGACGGGAGCAGACGGGGCGGAAAGGTAAGGGCCCCCCTCCCCCCCTCCGCGCGCCCCCTCCTCCCCTCCACGCACCCCCTGCTTACCTTCCCGGCCCGTCCGCTCCCGTCCGGCGCTGGCGGCTACTACCAGCGGGCTCCGCGGCCTGCTCTAGAGTAGCGCGCCGGCTGATGACATCACCCAGCGCGCCACCCTGGAGTAGGCTGCGGAGCCTGCTGGTAGTAGCCGCCAGTGCCGGACGGGAGCGGACGGGCCGGGAAGGTAAGGGCCCCCCTCCTCCCCTCCGTGCGCCCCCTCCTCCCCTCCGCGCGCCCCCTGCTTACCTTCCCAGCCCGTCCGCTCCCGTCCGGCGCCGGCGGCTACTACCAGCGGGCTCCGCGGCCTGCTCTAGAGTAGCGCGCCCGGCACGCCACCCTGGAGTAGGCCGCGGAGCCTGCTGGTAGTAGCCGCCGGCGCCGGACGGGAGCGGATGGGCCGGGAAGGTAAGGGCCCCCCTCCTCCCCTCCGTGCGCCCCCTCCTCCCCTCCGCGCGCCCCCTGCTTACCTTCCTGGCTCGTCCGCTCCCGTTCGGCGGCGGCGGCTACTACCAGCGGGCTCCGCGGCCTGCTCTAGAGTAGCGAGCTGGGTGATGACATCACCCGGTGCGCCACCCTGGAGCAGGCTGCGGAGCCTGCTGGTAGTAGCTGCCGGCGCCGGACGGGAGCGGACGGGCCGGAAAGGTAAGCGCCCCCTCCTCCCCGCCCCACTGTCCACTTTCATCGGCGGACGCCCGCTGGCGCCCGCCAATGGAAGCGGCGGTGGGCGCCAGTGGGCGCCCGCCGATCCGCCGATCCGCCGAACCGGTTCGGAGCCTTTTCGGACCGGTTCGGATTGGATCGGCCGATCCAGCTGTCGGATCGGAAATCGGATAATTTATCCGATTTCCCACTGGACCGGACTCGGATCGTGGATCGGGTCCGATCCAGTGCACATCCCTAGCCCACAGGCAATAATGTTGCACTTTACTTTTGATATCATTATCAAATGAAAAAGTGGCTCTTTTGACATAGCAACAATGCAGTATAATGGTTCAGGTACAGCCATTTTCCAGTCCATTGTTTTGACTTTTACATTACTGTCCCAAAAAATTCATTAAACAAAAAACCTACGGTTTACAAAAACAATGTTAAGGCTCTACAGATTCCAACCAAGCACCAAAAAGCAGGGAAATTGGGAGTTAAGGCTCACAAGCCTTAACGCCACATCCTCCCTAAGGAGGCAGAAAGTGCAAGTGAAATTCTCATTCTCCCAAAGCAGATAAACCATGAGGACAGGGTGGAGAATATGATATGCAGAGGTGACTGTGGGGTTGTGGAAAACTGATTACGAACAACTTAGGGCCACCTACTTCTCTTTTTTTTGTTTAGAGCAGCCCTTCCCCAACCTGGTGCCCTCCAAAGGTGTTGGACTACAACTCCCATCATTGCAAGTCAGTATGTCCCATGGTCAGGAATGCTGGGACTTGTCATCTCAAAAATCTAGATATGCAATTTGATCTGCAGAGTTGACTGTGGGGTTGTGGGAAATGATGATGAACAACTTAGGACCAGCTACTTCTCATTTCTTAGAGCATCTCCTTATGTTGAGAGTTGCAACCCAACACATCTGACAGGCACCAGATTGGGGAATGTTGTTCAAGAACAAAGGAAGGCAGAATGTAGATCTCCAGATGTTTTGGAATTCAACTTCTAAAAGCCCCTATCAGCATGGGCAGTTATCAGGAATGCCGCGAGTTGATGTTCAAATCATCAGGATAGATCTATTTTCTGCCCACATCTGTACTAAAGTATGATGTTTTCCAGCATTAAGATATGTGATCAATCAAGGAACTACAAAAGAGCTGCATCATTTTAAATACACTGTATAAACCAAATTAAACAACAATGAATGAATCTTGAATACCTACGGTAATCCGGATAGCCCTTCAGACGTCAACATTAGTTTTCAACACATGGCATAGGATGTCTGTTTCTTGAATATCAGATAAAGGATTTCTCTTACTTGTTCAGCAGTGTGAGATCAATGGCGGAGCTACCACCTAATACTTTCATGTATCAGTATTATTTTAAAATTAAGTATGAATTGATTTCTGTCTTCCCCATACACGGGAGTTACAGTGCAACGCATCTGGAGAGCACCAGGCTGGAGAAGGTTGACTCCTATACATGTCTTCTCAGAAGCCAGTGCAACTGAATTCACTAGAGCTTTCTCCCAAGTGGTATAGGATTGCAAACTAATCTCATCTGAAAGGTGTTCAAGTCAGCCAAACTAAACCTCTTCTGCTCCACTGTCACTTTGATGAGATGATGTATTGTGGAGGGATTGTGGGGAATGAACAGTATATTTTTTATAAATACATTTAAAGAAAAAAACATTGGTTCTTTGAAAGGCAGGATATTGATCAAAAGTTGGAAATGCCTGGAACATGCTCTGGTTCAAGATCAGTAATGAATAGTGCCCCTTTGGTTATCAAGAGTGCTGCTATATGCGAGATGTGTGTGAGAGAAAAGTATTGGGCAGACCCTGTATTTGGTAAGGGTATAGAACAGCATTCCCCATCCTGCTGCCCTCCAGGTTTTGAGATGACAAGTCCCAGCATTCCTGACCATGGGACATACTGACTTGCAATGATGGGAGTTGTAGTCCAACACTTTTGGAGGGCACCAGGTTGGGGAAGGGCTGCTCTAAACAAAAAAAGAGAAGTAGGTGGCCCTAAGTTGTTCGTGATCAGTTTTCCACAACCCCACAGTCACCTCTGCATATCATATTCTCCACCCTGTCCTCATGGTTTATCTTCTTTGGGAGAATGAGAATTGCACTTGCACTTTCTGCCTCCTTAGGGAGGATGTGGCGTTAAGGCTTGTGAGCCTTAACTCCCAATTTCCCTGCTTTTTGGTGCTTGGTTGGAATCTGTAGAGCCTTAACATTGTTTTTGTAAACCGTAGGTTTTTTGTTTAATGAATTTCATGGCTTTGTGTAACGGATGACTGGATATTATACAGTTGACAACCAAGCCGGCATCAGCCAGAATGTTATACCATCTTGACATCCAATATAAAATCAAAGCTAGTGTTATGTGTTGAACTCACTTTTAACATTAATAAATCAACCAAAATGCTTGCATCTCCCTCATTTTTAAAGCTAAAGAGATGAAACCTGGCATCATGGTAGCTCTTAAGTAGGGATATAGCTATGCCAAGTATGAAGCAGATCCGTTCATGCCTTGATTTTTAGGAATGTTTTAAAGTTCAAACAGAAATCTCTTTGGGGTCCAGGACCTTGAGCAGTACAAGTTTAAAAAATGAAATTAAAGATAAAGAGATGAAACTTGGCACCATGGTAGCTCTGAAGTAGGGATTTAGCCATGCCAAGTTGGAAGCAGATTGGTTCATGCCTTGAATTTTAGAAAAAAATTGAAGTCAAACTTTTTTTTAAAATATCCTAAAAATCAAGGCACGAACTGATCTGCTTCCAACTTGGCATGGCTCAATTCTAGGGTGACCACTAGTGGCTAAAGTGTTGGACTGGGAGCTGGGAGATCTGCGTTCTACTCCCCACTTAGCCATGAAAACCCATTGGGTGACTTTGGGCCAGTTGCAGACTCTCAGCCCAACCCATCTCACAGGGTTGCTATTGTAAGGATAAAATGGAGAGGAGGAGGATTATGTATGCCACCTTGGGTTTCTTGGCGGAAAAAAGGAGGGATATAAATGCAATAATAAATAATAAAAAACTGTCAGGATTTCCCCAGATTTCTCCTGGTTTTTGTTCTATCCTCGGTGTCAGGGGGGATTTTATGCAATAGTCTATAATGACCTGGAATTACACACTTTCCCTTTTAAGGCCACCATTAGCGTGGCAGGGGGGAATGACATGCATTCTGGAGGTGTGTCATTCTCTCCCACTGCTCCAATCAAGGCCTTAAAAGGGAAAAACGTGTCATTCCCAGGCATTATAGAAAAGGGCCTGATTGGAGCGGTGGGGTGGGGTGAGAATGACATGCTTTCCCCTCCTCCGCTCCAATTGGGGACTTTAAGGTGGCCCCTGAAAGCCATTTTCCTGCCCCCCCCACTAGGTGTCCTCTTGTTTGGTTTCCCAAATATGGTCACCCTACTCAGTTCTTGCACAGGCTGCATATCCATCCCTAGATATTTACTCAAAAGTAAGACCCATTGAATTTCCTTGGTTCTTGAAAAGCAACACACTTGCTTTTAGATTTGCCAGTCTCAGCATTCTATGTGTGCTCTGCTCTGTCTGTCCCTATAGTTTCCTGCAAGGTCCAGCCAAGGGAAGCCAGTAAATTAAACCCAGGGGTGGAGGGTGGGATTCCCTCAGGTTCATCTGACAGCAGGTGCTATAGAACATGGACCTTCCAGGAGTGTTGAGGCTGGATTTCTGGCAGACCCAGCCAGGCAACTTTATGGCCTGTTAGTCCCTCCATTTGGTAGCCGTCAGAGCACCTGCCTCATAAGGCAAATGGCCACATGAGAACTGTTATTATGGCCTGCTACTTTGTTTGTCTTTAGTAGTCTGTGGTCCAGATCTCTTCAGAAGGGGGAATAGTGTTTTGTGGTTGGGGTCAGTCTAAATTATCTCCAGGGGTCCCTTACTCAGTGCCTCTGATAGCAAAGAGATTGAGGATTTTCCCCAACTCTGTTACTCTTGAAGTTACTAGGCCTGTTGAAAATAGATTTTATAACATAAGCATGAAAACAGTGAATACCCCTTTTAACTTGTTAAACCAATGAAAACATGCCACACAAGAAGTCTTAAGATATGAATGGTTTATAAAGAAAAGTAAATGCAAAAGAACATCAGATGCAGAAGTGAAATCTGAAACATTACTAGTAGTAGTAGTAGTAGAAGTATCCTGCCTTTTGCCCAATGCTGGGCCTCAGTGCAGCCTTACAAAACTAAAACATATACAGCTAAAACCTATAAATAGGAATATACTAGGCTGACCATATGAAAAGGAGGACATGGCTCCTGTAACTTTAACAGTTCTAGAGAAAAGGGAATTTCAGCCAGTGTCATTTGTATGCAATTAGTTCCTGGTGAAATTCCCTCTTCATCACACCAGTTAAAGTTGCAGGGGCCCTGCCTTCTTTTGTATCTGGTCACTCTAGTATAGTGCCTGCAACTTTAACTGTTGTGATGAAGAGGGAATTTCACCAGGAACTAATTGCATGCAAATGACACTGGCTGAAATTCCCTTTTCTCTACAACTGTTAAAGTTACATGAGCCCTGTCCTCCTTTTCATATGGTCAGCCTAAATATACAAAAGTTAAAAATATAATTAAATACTTTTCAATATTAAAGCATTTGAAACATTTGAAATACATAACAATTTAAAAGTCAAAGGTATAGACAGAGGTCCAGATGATTTGCCAAAGCCCTGCTGGAACAAAAAAGGGTTTGTCTGCTTCCAAAAAACACATCAAGGAGGGAGCCAGTGTAGACTGCAAGGATTAGAAAGAAAATCCATGTGTACACTATGCAAAATAAATGACACCTCAACAGTTTCTAAACCTTATTAAAAAAACAGGGTGACTAGGCCAAAACCAACGTTGTAGGCCCAGAAGCATTTTGAAAGGTTTCAAGATTGTACTTAAAACTTACACCGGCCCAAACTAATTAAATGAAGTGTTTGAAGCTTTCAACTTTATAGCAGTATGGACCAAACTCTTAGAAAAGAGGGAAATTAAAAGAAAGGTATAGCTACCTATTCCCAGGAGAGATCTGAAGATCAGGTTACCATGGATCCAGAGGAACCACACCCTGCTTCACCAGGGAGCAAAAGAGCAAACTAGCCTTATGAAGATAGCCCAAAATACTCTCAAAGCCAAAGGAATGCATGTTCCAGAAGAGAAAAGAGAAACTCTTCTTCTTCTTCACTCAAAAGGTCTGTACTAGAGGCAGCAGCCATTTCACTCACCCACCCCACATTCTAAGGCAGGAGGGAGGGGGGAGAGCGACGCTACTGAGCATGTGTCAGTGTCGCGTTATGAGGGAAGATGGCCGCCTCATTGACTTGAATGACAGGTTAAAATAGTCCTTAAAAGTCAACCGAAGGGAATTTTAAAAAAACGAAAAGCTTTCCATCAACTACAGTCAAGGAGGAAGAAGACCCCACCACTGGAATAATTAATAAGGCTCTAGAAATTATGCAAATTGAGAGCACAAAAAGTCTCAACCCAGAAGTAAATTTACAAAAGCAGAGAGACAGGTTTGTATTCCTTTTCTACCTTAAACTGCTCTCCTTCCCTCAATCTTTCACTAAACTTCTTGAAATTTTCAGGTAATGTAAAACAAACATTTCTTTCTGGCACCTGTACATTTCAGAAAGTTTGGTGAAACATTTTCGATTTTATGGCTGTTAGAATGACCCCCCCCCCATTATCACTTTAATATGGCGGAATGTGTTTTTTACTGACGGCCCTTAACAATGGAGGCACAACTGTGCCTCCATTAATAAGTCAATAAATTAATTAATATGAGCAAGCGTGGTTTGGAGGACATACAAAAACTGATTGCAGCTACCTTAAAGAAATAGAACAAGGGAACAGAGTTGGGTGCAATTAGATCCAGGTAGAATGAGAGAGGGTATGGACAATAATAGATTAGTTCAAGAAACACCAAGTCAAACAAGGCCTACAAAGCAAGCATAGAAAGGACAAGAAGAAGCCATCCTCCAGAACCTCTAATAATCTTGCAGTGCTGGACCAAATCATTTGCTGCCTGAGGCAAGGGATAAAATGGCAACTCTCCCTGTTCCATGTACAGAAGCCAACTGGTCTCGCAGTTGAATCTTATTTCAACACTGAGATGGGACTCCATTCTCCACCACACTGAGGGCAGCAGGCTAGTTTGTGTGGCACAAGGAAGGCTGTCTGGCACTACAACTCTGTCCTTCAATACCTTGCCACTACTTCCTGCCCTTAAGCATCAGCTGCCTGAGGTGGCTGCCTCACTCTGAGTAGGCTGACCATATGAAAAGGAGGACAGGGCTCCTGTAACTTTAACAGTTGTAGAGAAAAGGGAATTTCAGCCAGTGTCATTTGTATGCAATTAGTTCCTGGTGAAATTCCCTCTTCATCACAACAGTTAAGGTTGTGGGGGCTCTGCCTTCTTTTGCATATAGTCACTCTAGTATAGTGCCTGCAACTTTAACTGTTGTGATGAAGAGGGAATTTCACCAGGAACTAATTGCATACAAGTGACACTGGCTGAAATTCCCTTTTCTCTACAACTGTTAAAGTTACAGGAGCCCTGTCCTCCTTTTCATATGGTCAGCCTACTCACTTTGCCTAATGGTAGGACTGGCCTTGTACTTCAGAGGACAAGTGTGTCTGATCCATATCCTTTACCTTTAAGACAGCAGGCCGAATGGCAGAAGAGTAGAAGACCCCTAAAAGCCTTTGATTTTAGTTTTGTGAGTAAACAGTTTTGTTTGTTTCCTATATAATTGCTTTATGCAATATAAGTTCACAATCCCTAAGAAGGTAGCAAAGCAATCTATTCCATTGCCCTGCACTGGACCATTCTTGCTTGATGTCTATGCAGACTTTTCTTAAAGACCTCGATAACATATTTTGCCTGATCAGCATTTTCTTCCATTTAATAATTCTTCAATTAGGAATTTTGGGCCAACATAGATCATATCTTATGAAACATAGTTCTGTTTTTTCCATGATCTTTTGCATAAAGGATCTTTTTAGAACTACTGTAAAGTTCTATATACATTTATAATACAGTTATTGCATTAATAATTAGTAATTGACTAATACGTGAGCCTGATGTAAATAAAATAAAGTTGCATGGCAGATGCAAAATAAATAAATAAATAAAACCCTCCAGTGATTTTACAAATTGTTCATTAAAACTGTAATATTGGGTTGGAGCCAGAATTAGTTATAATTAACGGGGATATACTGGGTGGCCCAAAAGTAGGTATACAGTTGTTTAGAATGTTGAGGAGAGGGGGAGAGAATGTGTGAGTAGAAGATGTGTGGATGGAGTCAGAATGACAGTTGGGAAGAGTGACAGGTGGTGACAGGTGTGGAGAGTGAGGGGAGTGAGGCCCAAAAGTAGGTACAGTTGTTTAGTTTTTTAGTTATTTTTTTTTTACTGATATTGTGAATGATGGCAGCGAACTTGAGTCAAGAACAAAGAAAGTGGATTCTAAAGCAGTATTGGAAGACTGAAAATGTCGAGCAGGTGCGCACAGCGTGGCAAGAAGCATCTGACACTCCTCCACCAACACGTCTGACAATTTATAGTCTTAGAGATAAATTTGAAGCAACAGGTGCAGTGGCTAATGTACCAAAATCTGGACATCCTAGGACGTCTATGACAGAGGAAAATGAGATGAGAGTCGCCCTGACATTTGTGAACTGTCCGAAAAAGTCCACACGACATGCGTCTAAGCAGCTAGCCATACCTAGAACGTCCTTGCAATGCTTAATGAGTAATTTGAAATTGAAGCCGTACCATCCAAGACTGTTACATGGTATTCTGGAGGACGACCCAGACCGTCAGTTGCAATTCTGTAAGATGATGCATAACCAAATCTCTAACGAACAAGACTTTCTTGATAAGATGATCTGGTCAGATGAGGCTTCTTTCAAGTTGTCAGGCCACGTGAACAGGCATAACTGTGTGCATTGGGCAGATGAAAATCCTCATTTGACTATTACATCTCAACTGAACCAGCCAGGCATCACAGTGTGGAGTGCACTGTCCAGTGAAGGTGTTGTAGGACCGGTTTTCTTCCATACAACTGTGGATAGTAACAATTACTTAAACATGTTACGCGACGTGGTAGTGTCACAACTCAGAACCAGGGCTAACTTCGCCGAACTGCTCTTCCAACAAGATGGGGCACCTCCTCATTATGCTTCTGCAGTAAGGGACTATCTTGACAACACCTTCCCACAGCATTGGATCGGACGACGTGGCAGCATTGAAGGGCTGCCACTTTCACCCGACTTAACACCAATGGACTTCTTTTTGGGGGGTGTAGTAAAGAATAAGGTTTTTGAGAGGAATACCCAGACAGTGAACAAATTAAAAGAGTTCATCTCGGAAGCATTTATGGACATTGATGCAGACTGGAATTTGTACTGTGTGTCACAGTGTTCTGAACAGGTTCGAGGAATGTTGCAACGTTGATGGAATATATTTCGAGCACTTACGAGATTAAACAGTGTTAAACAAATGTAAATGTAATAAACAATGTAATAAAATGCAAATAAACTATATTGTATACCTAATGTAATAAAATGCAAATAAACTATACTGTATACCTACTTTTGGGCCACTTGGTATTTAGAGAACTTGTTGGATTTTAATTAATTATAGCTTAATTACAATGCTGTAGGTATTTCTTCTGGCTGATTATTCACTTTGTGATGAGTAGTTATCTGGAACTGTTCTCAATGCAAGTTTGGTGCTTTGGACTGGAGCTCCTGCTGTTGGTTGCACACTGCAATTGATTTCCTGCATGTTGGAGGATGAAACCTCCAAGTTCTCTTTGAAGTTTGCTTTAGGTGAACCCTAATGACAAGAGCAGGCTTGTGCAGAACCCTGCTCCTTAGAAATTTCGCACATCTTGGCTTCCCTCAAAATCTGAAGAAAAAAATCTCAAGTTCCAAAGTTGGGAGTTCGGGGCCTTGTTTTACAGTGGTTTCATTCTTTTTTGGAAGACCATTCCTAGACTGTGGTGCTGGGGAATTACTGCTGTGTTCCATAGCAATTACAACATAGGGTTCCAGAGGGCTTCATTTTATCCCCTATGCTATTTAACATCTGCATGAAGCCACTGAGGGAGGTTATCCAGGGATGTGGGCTGAGGAATCATCAATATGCCCCTGACACCCAGTTTAACCTCTCCTTTTCATCAAATCCAGGTGAGGCAATGGATGTCCTGAATAAGTGCCTGAGCAAGGTAAAGGACCGGATGAGGGCCAATAAACTGAAGCTCAGTCCAGACATGACAGAGGTACTGTTCATCTGCTCAGTTGAGTAGTATTCAAAACCTGTTCTGGAATTAGTTCCACTTTCCATGGAGGGTCAGATGTGCAGTTCAGAGGATGCTCCTCAATCCATCTTTATCACTTGAGGCCCAGGAGGCCTTGGTGGCTAGGAGAACCTTTTATCAGCTGAGGCTGGTATACCAGCTGCAATCCTATCTGGACATATTTTAAAAACCTTTTAGTTCCTATGAATGTAAGCCACCTTTAATACCATTTTCTTGGTAGAAAGGTGGGGTACAAATCAAATAAATTTATTATGTAAAAGAAAAATATATATTCTCACAATAGTCCTATAAACAAAGAATGATTGACAACATGACCCAAGAAGATCTGGCAGCATATTATTATTATTACTATTATTACTATTAATATTTATATACCACCCCATAGCCAAAGCTCTCTGGGCGGTTTACAAAAATTAAAAATATTGAAGTTTGGTGCTTAGTTTAGTTCATGCTTCTAAATCTGCTCCCATTTTTCTGATCAATAAAAGATTCACCAGGTATCTTTCTCTGAATATCACACTGTACTTTGACATAAAGCCATCACACAGACCCATATCCAAACACAGCATTTCTATCTGAAATGTATGCTATGGATCCTTAAGTTCTATAGATTTGTCCTTGTAACTATGAAGACCATTTGGTATCCATATGCTGCTTGCCCATTTTATCATCTACCACATGAACAATAGATCATATTTTTGTTTTGGAGGCTTACTGCAAATTATAATGTTCTGTTCTTGAGATCAATAACTATTTGTGCCAGTTTGATTTATTGTAGGAGATCTGAACTGGAAAAAAAATGTGATACGCACACTGGGTTTGCCAACCATAACTAATAAGTTATTGGTGGCATTGCTATAGTTATTTTTATTTGTGCTTTATTTGAGCTATTTAATCATCTCATCTGTTAAACAGAGAAGAGTTGTAATTTAATTAATTTTAGTGTAATTACTTGGGCTGCAACATTTATGCAGTGATTGTACACATGTTTACTCAAGAGCACATCCCATTGCGTTCAGCAGGGTTTACTCCCTAGTGAGTGTGTTTAGGATTGCAACCATTATCGTGCAGTCCTCTACATCTCCTCAGACATACATCTAGTTGGATTCAATGTGACTTATTTCCAGGTAAACGTGTATGGGATTTCAGCCTTAGTCGATTAATTTGTTAGACTAAAAATTGTCCAGAATCAGGCAGCAGATTAAAAAAATAAATTAACTGAAGTACTTCTAAAAATGACAGATGTCAAGCACCACCTTAAAATACCTATTTTGTCCATTGTTTGAGAGAAGGAATGACTCTTACGATGATGCTGGCTGCATGTATCACCTAAAAACAGTATGTTTTTTATTTTTTATTTGCTTTAGAATTTCTGCTTTTACTCATATCCAAAGGTGTACAGATTTAATTGTTCAATCAATCAATCAATCAATCAATCAAAACCCATACAGTTAACCAACTAAGGGTGCAATCTTATGTATGTTTTTCTGTATATTCATCCATAGGATTGTGCTCTTAGGATATCGTTAATTGTATAGCAGCCTTAGAAATATTTTTTTAGGAATGGATGTGGTTTAACATCAAGATGCTTGGAAATATTTGTTATTACATGTGTTGCTTGGCATAGTTTTTCTGTGCATTCAGTTGTGCATAATACAATAGCCTAAGGCTGAATTTTCCTAATAAACCTTCAACCATGTCTTCTTCTGTCAAAATAGAGTTAAAGAGATGCCCACATCACTGGCAGAGTAATCCTATTAACTCAGAAGTCACTTCCACTGTCTTAAATGCAACTTACATACGTGTAAAAATCCATAGCACTGTGTTGTGAGTCTCACTCCACAAGAAATACATAGGCCCCATTCAGAAGACACCTTAAACCATGGCTTTAACCACAATGGATAAGCCAGAAATCCGGGGCTGTACTCAGAAGACACCTTAAACCATGGCTTTAACCACGGTGAATACGGTTTTTTGCATTAGTAATCGTGGTTAAAGCTGTGGTTTAAGGTGTCTTCTGAACAGACCCATAGTGGGCTAGTTGCCACCATCGATGGATACCATCATTCCACTCCACTCTCAGCAACTTTGACTGCATAGACTGAGCAAATTACATGCTTATATGTCACACTAGTGATAACCATCCCATAAGGGATCATGTTGCTGTCTGAGTGCATACCCATGCAATCCACCTCACCACATGGATATAAAAGTTACTACAAGTGGTATGGGGACAGCCGCAGGGTAGCAGTAACCACAGCACTACAAGTAATATAAACAGGGCCTGACTATGTGTATTATTCACGTCAGCTAGATGCTTATTGCATACCAGCTTTACAGATAGCATGGATATTTATCAGCATTCAAAGCAAATGTTATGAAAAAATGGCTCAGAACTGAAAAGCTGTAGCTGACTACATTTCAGAACATAATAGGCTCTTTGAATGTAAAGAAACAGATGAGGAGACTGTGCTGCGCTCGGCTGTGCCACAGAAATAGGCACTGGCTGAATAAAGAGCATTTGGTAAGCAAACAATGCTCAAGGGTAAAAGAAGAAAGTGTACAAGAAAGCAAACAGACATGGGAAGCAGGGTTCTCAAGGGCACGGCAGACATGCAATTATAAAAATAATACAGTAAAATACATTTATGCTGGCTTTGTGTTTTTTCAGGGCAGCTTTTAGACATTGCTAAGAGTCCAGGAATGTGGATGGGGTATAATGTCATCTCCGTGGCAAACCTCTGCCATAGCTGATCAACTTGATCATGATATTTAGAGAATATTGCCGTTACCACCAATACTAAAGCATTGCTTTTGCTTTTGCTTTCTTTTTTTAACATTTGGTAACTGCTACAAACTAATTCCTGGTCTATCTTTCTCACTGGTTAGGTCAACCACTGGGGTGTAGTTGTCAGACTGTTGGACTGGGATTGGGGAGACTTGGGTTCAAATTCTCACTCAGCCATGATGCTCACTGGGTGACTTTGGGCCAGCCACCTAGAGCCGATCTACACGCTAGGTTTTTAACGTTTTATAAGGGTTATGAAAACTCTTTGGGCCACCTGACACACTCCCTATAACGTTGTATATCTGAGGTTTTTTAAAGCTCACTTCAGTTATATACAACGGTTTCACTCTTAATAAATCGTTTTAAGTAAAATAATGTGTCCTTCCTTACCGTTTGTGATTCATGTGGGCAGTGCTTCATTTTCTGGTACCCAAATGCTTAGCAGTTGATTGGTGGGGAAGAAAGCGGGGCTAAGGAGGAAGTGGGTGAGTGAACTACAACACCCACAATTCTTAGCCCTATACTCACTAGGGAATGACTGAGAAACAAAGGAGGAAGTGGGTGACTGAACTACAATGCCTTGCCCTAAACTCACTGTAAAAGCGAAACAGAAAGAGACAGGGCATAAGAGTGTGTGACCACACACACCACTTTAAAGACTGAAGAATTTTTCTCCTGTAACGTGAGTACTCAGTAATGTGGCCTAAGACATTTTAGAACGCACCTATTTGGAACGTTTTAAAATACTATTTAAAACATTCCAAGGGACTGTGTAGATAGACCCCTAATCTCAGCCTAACATGTCTCACAGGTTTGGGATATTGTGAGGATAAAATAAATAGGAGGTGGATTATGTATGCAGCTTTGAGCTCCTTGGAGAAAAAGGCAGGATAGAAATGTAAAAAATAAACTTTAGCACTACCGCTCGTACCCCAGCATCAAGTGCTCACCACTGCTGTTCTGCTGTGCACCTGTGTAAACCATCACTAATTCCCCATTTTCCCCACATAGTTCAATTTTGACATTCCTATGCTGCACAGAAAGGTTATAGGATGGTGCTGATACAGATGGTGTTTGAATGTCTTTTGGATAGTGTTTATCACAGATGATTTCTCCTCCCCAACACAACCCAAACCACACTTCCCCTCTTAACATTTTAGTGTTAGAGTTCAGTCGCATCACTTTCACTATCAAAATGCTCCTGGTTACTAGAATAATGATACAGACCAAAGTGGGCAGACTTCAGGCTTGTGGGATCTATTTTGTTCTTTATCTGAATGCTGAGGTATACCAACTAGAGCCAGACACAAAATGGTCACCCAGGGAGAAGAGTCTAATATCTACTGCACCCCATGAACCACATATTGGGGCTGTTCATACAACGCTCTAACCCACACTCAGTGGTTGAGCATGGGTTGTTGTTGAACTGTGTGTTGTATGTTGAAACATGGGTAGTCATGTTTAGGCTGACCATATGAAAAGGAGGACAGGGCTCCTGTATCTTTAACAGTTTCATAGAAAAGGGAATTTCAGCAGGTGTCATTTGTATATATGCAGAACCTGGGGAAATTCCCTCTTCATCACAAAGTTAAAGCTGCAGAAGCCCTGCCCTCTTTTGTACATGGTCAAGAGACAGGGCTCCTGCAGCTTTAACTGTTGTGATGAAGAGGGAATTTCACCAGGTTATGTATGCATACAAACAACACCTGCTGAAATTCCCTTTTCTATGAAACTGTTAAAGATACAGGAGCCCTGTCCTCCTTTTCATATGGTCACCCTAGTCATGTTGTCTGAACCAAGGCCATTTTCCGCAGAGTGGCTTGTTAACCATGCAGTGTGACATGTTCAGGGTAGTTAACAGCCCAACAACAAACCATGGGTTCTCAAGGTGGCTCATTTGAGAAAAATAAGCCACAAGTCATGGTTAACAAGCCACCCTGCAGAAAATGCCCTGGGTTCAGACAACATGCCAACCCATGGTTTAACAAACAACCTACGATTCAACAACAACCCACATTCAAACAGTAAGTTTGGGTTAGTGTGTTGTGAGAACCCAGTCATTGGCATAAAACTACATGTGACTTATAATAGATTAGGATTTTAACATATCTAAAACTGGCCTGAACTACATGAATGCTGCAATCCTATTCATGCTTACATGGGAATAGGTCTCATGTAACTTGGGGGGGGGGGGCTGTTATTTCTGAGTAGATACATATCTGATTGCAGGAAGGGAAAGGACACTAATGGACACCAAGAGCTGGGTATATCAGGCCACAACCTTCTTACATTATAGAAATGGGCAAGGCATAGGCAAGATACCAAACCAAATCATGGCAGCACCAGTGGTACTCCCTCGTCAACTGCTGAGAGAAGTACTGAGAGGAGGAGGATCGGTTTGAGGCAGCAGCCAGCTTAGGCCACTCAGATGAAGTGACCAACCAGAATGTGTGGAGGCCTCATAAGAGAAGCCATCCTGAATGAACAGGCATGCAGAGCTATTGTACTTCCTCAGTGCCCCAGTGCCAAACAATTGAGTTGTGACTGAGGCAGCACGATGTGAAAGTGAAAAGCAAAGCAACTGAAAGCAGTTTGCTAGGTAGAAGGTAAAAACCCTGGGATCAAATGGCCAACTAGGTTTGCAAGGGATAATCTACACGAACAATTGGTGTGAATTAGGGTGACCAGATAAAATCCAGGTTAGGGCTCATGTAACTTTAACAGTTGTAGAGAAAAGGGAATTTCAGCCAGTGTCATTTGCATGCAATTAGTTCCTGGTGAAATTCCCTCTTCATCACAACAGTTAAAGTTGCAGGGGCCCTGCCTTCTTTTGTTTATAGTCACTCTAGTATAGTGCATGCACCTTTAACTGTTGTGATAAAGAGGGAATTTCACCAGGATTTTATCTGGTCACCCTAGTGTGAATGGAGAGCAATTTGAGATGCTTTGCGAACACCAATCCACAGCCAACCAGCCACTTCCCTCCTGAAAAGCCACATTTTCTGAAAGTCTTTTTACTCCCTCTTTTTTTTACTTAAAGCAGCTCTCAGGTGGTTCCTGTGTTGTATGCCCTTTCCCTCTGCATTAAATCCTGGGCATACCTCTGTGACGCGGCTGTGATCTGGCACTGACGTGGTGAAGGGGTGCCCCCCCTTGTCTGCAGTTGCCTCTGTTCCAGCCTCAAAATCCTGCACCTTTACTCACAAAAGAGCAAAAATCCCGGGTGCACCAAAAAGGGGGAGGCAGCTAAAAATGTTTTTTTGACAATTTGCAGCACTGGGACCATAACTTCCTTTGTAGCCTACCTTGTGAGTACTCACACAGGTTTTGATGGTTCTTTCTAAAGCAAAAACAAAAGGTTTCAACACACATACAGGAGGAAGAGAGGAGTGCATGAGCCAAAACATGTTCTGGCTTGTTCTTGTAAGGGTAAAGTATGTTGTAGTATTAAATCTGAATCAGACTATCTGTGGTGAGCCTGAGAGCACCAGTGGGCATGTGGCAAGGTTTTTTTGGATTTTTTTTTACCATGTTCAGCAGAATCATCTATGATTGAAAACAGGCAGCCTAGAGAGATAGCAGCTGTTCCTGCTGAATCATGCATTCATAAAAACTATCCTACTTTGACAGAACAAGTGGCGACCACGGCAAAGCCAACCCCAGAATGGTGGAAGTTATTCAGGTGGGAAAAAGTAAAAACAAAAGCACTAATGCACCTTTCCTCCAACCCCCAACTCCCTGCTCTCTGGTGAACAAATTCTTGGATGAGTGTATGAGGCTCGAGAGCATATGATATCTTCAGGGTCCCTTTTAGCCCTAGATTTGTATGCAGTTTATTGTAGCATGGGAGCGGGTCCAAACATTGTGAATCAGCAGCCAACCTGCTTTTCAGGGTTTATGCATGCACATAATTCCTTTCCTATTCCTAAGGACAGTACATACCATTCTCTTATCATACCAGCCTTCTCTTATCATTCCAGGCTTCTCTGTCTGGCCTTCTCTTCTCCCAGATATGCTCATTAGAGCAGAACAAGGAGTCAGTTTCTGCTTACAGGAACTATGAATGTAAATTTGTCTTATAGAGACAGCACAGAATGAAGCTTCCATCTTAGGAAATTTCTAGTCTACTCCTCCTCATGCTCAATCAGTTCCAAAGTGCTCCTAGGTCAATCATGAGCAGGGATTGCAAAAGCAGAGGCAATTCTGTCAGTGCTGCCCACCCTTACCGTGATGGGTCACTGGATCCTCATAAATGTTAATGCAATGTTTATGGCTCAGCCTTTGATGCCACATGGACTGCAAGCTGTTTTGTGCTGGCTGCAAGCTCTGTGGGGATGTCACATAGAACTGCTTGGGAAATCAGATATTACAGCTTTTGCTCTGTCTTATTGAGGGCCTTCCATTACTTTCCCTGTAAAACAGCAAACCTTCTAGATGCAATCCTGTGAAGCTGAATTACTAGTAAATCAGGGGGTGAGTTCACATGACACAACAACCTATCCTGGTGAACAAACCTCGCACTGTGGTTTTTTCGTGGAACAATGCATTGTGAGCCCAACAGACCTTACTGTGGGTTGTTTTCCCTCTGCTCCCCCCGTGGTCCTCCAGCTGGCTCTGGCGCATATCTCAGGGGACTTTGCGGCAGAACCCATCTTGTCTGCCTGTTTCATCCCTTCCTTGCTCAGATTGCAGACCCTTTTCATTTCCGGGCCTGTTTTTGTTTTTGTTTTAACTATATTTTGACCCTGTTCAGATGACATGCTAAGCCTCAGTGGTTGAGCATTTTGAGCTGCCCATTATGGCTTAGCATGTCATGTGAACCATGACTTAACACATTGTGTAAATCATTCCTAACCATGGCAGCTACATAACTATGGTTTAAATATGCTCACTAACCATTTACTGCAAAGGAGTTAAGCAGCCTAACCATGGCTTAGTGTGAACAGGCCCTTTGTCAATCTTTTGCAATTGTGAAAGAGTGCACTTTCACCTGTCTGATGTCTGTGCTTGCCCTATACTTTTCTAGTATGTCAATAGGGGTGAGAAAAGATTGGGAGAAATAAGTGCACCAAAAGGGGGTGGGGACAATATCTCCCACTTGTGAAGATGATCCTAGGGGGTTTAAACTGTTGAATTGACACTTGCCAGTTTCCTGCTTCCATTCATCAGTTCCCTGAGTGTCCTGCAAGTCTTTTAAGACTGATCTAGGGCCCACCCCCTTTTTGTCACTCTTATTAAGAGCAGTTACAGCTGTAACTGCAACAGTAAGTGCTCCATTCACCAATTTTTCCTTTTTTAAAAAATTGTCATGTTGCTCTTGCACAATTCAAAGAGATTATTTCCAAGTAAATGTGCCTAAGACTGGGAATTTAGCCAATTGTTGCTGGCTTGCACTCTTTTATGTATATTCTTCCCCATTCTTTTCTTCTCTCTGCCTATGATATTATTATTATTATTATTATTATTACTACTACAGTATTAGTACTAGCTCACAAGAGTAAGTATTTCCTGTTAAAGGGATCCTAATTTATTTTTTGTAAGTACCTTTCTAGTCCCCTCCCCCCCAGCTACAAACATTTTATGCTCATGCAGTTGTTGTGGAAGATATGGTGTGTTCCAAATTAATGTTGATTACATGGGCATTTGCATATATTTCCCTCAGGTAGTATGCCCATTGTGAAACACTGCTTGGTTCCTCAGCACTTAGATGATTTTATCATTAGGAAAATCACATTTTGCTTTCTGGTGAGGTTATAATATGATTGCCCATAGGTGCCTATTTCTGGCTAGAGGATAGAGTCCTTAACATCACTGGTGACCTGTGAAACAACTGAATGCATAAGAATATAGGAAGCTGCATTATACTGACCTGGTTTGCATAACATGACAGCCCACCATGGCTTAATTTACTAGTGGGTCTGTCATGTTGTGCTAGATGGCAGGGGTTGTTTGAGGGTTAGACAACCCTCAAATAACCCATGGCTTGTTTAACTCTCAAATAACCCTACCTCTTGGGTTTGGATGACATGACAAACCATAGCAATTCCCCACAGGGGCTTGAATAATCAAAATGGCCACACTCAAACATGAAAACCCACCGGGGCTTATATAAGTCGTGGTGGGCTGCGGCGATCATGAAACCGACCCACTGAATCAGACCATTGGTCCATCTAATTCAATATTGTCTACACTATCAGGCAACAGCTTTCCAGGGTTTCAGACAGGAATCTTTTCCTGGCCTACCTGGAGACACAGGGTTTGAACCTGCGATTTTTTGCATGAAAAGCACATGTTCTTCTTCCACTGAACTGTGGTCTTACTCCTCCATGTCCATGTAAATATTCTGAACATGACAGCTAAGTACTAGGAAGGACTTAGGAAACCATAGAATTTGAATTTCAAAATCTAGAAACAATTGCTAGCAAATTAAACTGCTAAATGTTTGCCTAGACATCATTAGTTTTAATGTGATGGAACAGGTTGGAGCTGTTGCACCAGAAATAGAGGTTCATCAGATGAGCATTTTTCGCACGCTCACTACTGCCCACTTACGGATGTACGCACGTCCTTTAGACGGCATCATCTGCCTCCCGCATGCCTCTCACTCCTTTCGCTTGTTTTTCTGTCACAAAATAGACCTCTTTTAATCCGACTTTTTTTAAAAAAAAAAATGGAATGTGCCATGATTTTCTGCTGTGTGCAGGTAAAGCGGTGCGACTAAAACGGTCCTTGAATGGGCCACATGGTCTTTGTTTACTTCCTCTTTCCTTTCCGGGGTGAAAGAGGAAGTAATGAGGGACAAATGTGGGAGCGGAGTGATGATGCTCTTCATCAGACACAGAATATTGGCTGCTTATGGTATGCGAAGAGCACAACTGAGACTTAGTCAATAGCTCAGAGAATTTAATTAATGAAAGCCTGGGTGCTTTGGTGGCTAAAGTGTTTTTCCTGCAGGTGGAAAGTCCATATGTGAAATGGGCCACAGAGACACACCAGTCCATTACATTTTATTTCTGCCAGCTAATGATTTTTTTCCTGTTCACCAAGGTGTTTAAGAAAAAACAAAAATCCTTAAAGTGCAATCCTATGGGGTTGCTGCCTGCTAGACGGCCTCAGATCTCAGAGGCTTATGAGAATCCAACACCTTCCTGGGCTTTTGCCAGCAGGGCGGGAGGAGTGTCAGAGGCTTCTTTAGTCTTTCCGTCCTCCAGTGAAGCAATTTTTGCTAGTCAGTAAGGGGGTGAAATAGAGTGTAGGCAACTGCTCCAGAGATAAATAAAATAAAATACCACAACCCCATAAAACTACCAAAACATCCGTGACAACCATAAACAATTCAATTGAAGTATTAAGCTCATTGTACGCCGTCAAGTGCCTGGGAATAGACACTTGTTTCTGGATTGTGTATATAGCTTCTAAAACAGAAATTAAGTGGTATAAGCTAAATGGTCTAAAAGATGACTCTCTGCTTGCTTGCTTCTCTATTTTATAAAAGGAAAGCAAAGAGATTGGAAAAAGAAGCAACAAACCTCCAGAGCATGTATAAGGATTTGCACAAATTAGCAGCAATTCATATGCATGAGTTTGAAGTTATTCTTGAAAAACCGCCTTTCAATCCCAAGCATTATCATTCAAATCCACCTACAAAACTCCTATTAAAAGCGATGACTGTGTCTCAGACAAATAAAATGGTTTAAAGAGGCTAAGTGGTTTATGTGGCTGTGCTGCTGATGCACTGCTGAGAAGGCTACTGGTATTGTTACAGTCACCCACATCTCAGCGCAGTAAGAAAACCCAGGGGAGCAACACTTACACAGGTTTGGTTTCCTTTGGAATGCGTTCACTGGAGGCTTACTGGCATTTTTTAATATTTGCATTTATTTACAAATATACAGGTTGAACATGGGTGGAGGCACAGTTTAAACACCCCGACAGAGCCACAGTTCACTGCTCCTACATCAGATTTCTAGGGAGAGACAAATGCTATTAGCTTACAGAGCCCAAAATTTAGTCTGTCTCTTTGTGCTTTTTCTTTGGGTGCTTCCAGATGAGGTTTTCATCATGCTATCAACCTGCCTCATCCACATAATTTTATATGGGATCCAAATGTCATAGTCTTCTACTCATAGCCCTTTCGTGTTTTCCCACCGCTATTTCTATCTGTTACCAAGCCACAGAAAATTGATTCAGGCAGAAAAGATGGAATTGTTGCACAATGCCTTCTGACTAGTAGCACTAGGAGTCCTTCACCTGGAAGTACCCACTGACCTGGTTCACATGTAACAAGAAGCCAACATGAGTGAATTTGCCCTATTCACAGCAGCTGCACACTGGATTGCTATTTCCATCGAGCTGCCTACCACAACCCCAAGATCTCTTTCTTGGTCAGTCACGGGTAGCTCAGGTCCAATAAGCATACATATCAAATTGGATTTTTTTGCCCCAACTGGAATCACTTTTCACTTGCTTATGTGGGAACCCACTGTTTCTATCCCTCCGCTGGGATAATTTGCCATTTATTCTTACTCTCTGCTTTCTGTTCTTTAACCGGTTACTGATCCATAAGAGAACCTCTCTTATTATTCCATGACTAAGTTTGATTTGGATAGCATCAACCATGATATCCTTCTAGATTGCCTGTAAGGGATTAAGGCGTTGGACTTGAAATTTACATCCCACAATTTTTCTTCCATGGAACCCAAGGCGGTGTACTACATAATCCTCCTCTCCATTTTATTCTCACAACAACCCTGTGAGGTGGGTTAGGCTGAGAATCACTGACTGGTCCAAAGTTATCCTGTGAGCTTCATGACCGACTGGGTACTAGAGTCCTAGTCCAACACTCTAACCACTACTCTACACTGGTCTAACACTCTAACCAATATGCCACACGTAAGGATGTGCCCCTGCAAATTCAGGGATGAACTTACCAAAGCAATTGCAGTTTAGTATGCAGCCTCTTCTTTCTAAAGCATGGATAAGAAAGACCAACTATAAGGTCCTCTCTACAAGGATTCTACAAGGATTAGCCGATTATGCGCATAATCGCAGAAGCGCATTTACGCCTAATCCCTCTGCACGAGAGGCAGCGAGAGGCGGTGAAGCGCATTAAAGGATGTCCAAAATGCGCTTTACAAATAGTTAATGCGCATAAGCGCATATTCACACAGTCAAAATGCGCTTTAACGGACGGAGCAAAATAAAACTCGCGATTTAACGTGCATTCGATAATGCACATAATCGGAGAGATAACGCACCTCTACGCCCCATTTGCGCTCCGCTGGTGTGGAGGTAATTTTTTTAATGAGACTTCAAAGAGCATTAAACCTCTCTTGTAGAGGCAGCCTAAGTTTGCATTTTAATGAAATAGCACAGAATCACCATCTCCTTAATTTTAATTCCTCCACGAATTATCTCAAACATTAGCTCTGGATATAATTAATATTTTCAGCCAGCCCTTGTATTTATTCAACAACATGACACTTTCTTCCCCACTTAACATCTATGTTCCCATTGTAGTGATGAATTGAACTTGCTGCCAACAAGCTACCATGCCAAATTTAAGGTTTTGTTGTTTAAGGTTTTGTTGCCCTTAAACAACTTGGGACCAGGTCATCTTTTTTTGCAGGCTTTCCCTGAGGTGTGATCCAGCCAGCATAGTTACAATTAAGTACTGATTATTTTATTGTATTTTATTTTATAATAGCTGATCTGCCCGGCGTTGCTCGGGTCCGTGAATAACGTTTATGACATTTATTTGATAAATAATAAATTTCTCTGCACCTTATTCAACTTTAGTTTGGTTGAGTTCGTAAATAGTTTTGTTAGAACAAATGGAAAATTGTGTTAATAAGAGCTGTATTTTAAATTAGAGCTTTGTGATAAACCACATTTTTTGTTTTACCTCAAATGCCTACACCTCCCATCATGCCTTGGCCGGATCAGCCGTCTCAACTTCAAAAACAATCAGGACACACAACACCCTTTCTACCAGCTAAAAAAGATGCAAATCTTAAAATATGTTTCAAAATATACCCGGCATTGCCCAGATAACTGGATAACATATAGTAGAGAAGCAGATCTCAGTGGAAGTGGGGAACTGTTGGCATGTGCTCTGAAGTTATTATTATGAAAAAAGGAAAGCAACCAGAATGTAGAATACTTTCTTGACATAATTTACTATATAATATCTACATTTAACAGGTTTTGGCAGAGAGCCAGGATGGGCAAAGCCACTGGTGACTTGGGCCTTTTATCTGACATACCTGTTTTCTGAAGATACACCATGGCATTTTTTATTTTTATCTTTTTAGTTAAATGAACTTGTGTATAAATTTACCATCTGCACTACAGTATGTGCATACATAAGGAAGTGAAGTCACATAGAATGATACAGCCAAACTGCATGTGGCTTGAGTTGTGCTTAAATAGCATGCTTGATAGATTATACCTCTTTCTTAACAAAAAGCAGCTGTGGGGACCCAACTGTGATCAGGGCTGTAGCAGGGGAGAATTTATCTCCTCCATCCATGCAGCTTTCCTGGTTCAAATTTCCCCAAAGCTGCTATTTGACCCAGATAGTGTCATTAACAGCAAACAGCACATGACCCTGGTTAATGGTCAAGCCACCACCTTATGGTGCTGGTGGCATTATGCCACTGCTATGGAGCCACATAAGAATTTTCAATTCCTCCTGCTGAAGAAATTTTATTTATGGAATGTCCTGAATAAATAATAGCAATTTGTACTGGTCATGACCATGAGTCATAGTTTGGTGGCAAGCGAAGACTCTTGGGAGTTCCACCCAAAGCATGCTGGGAGTTGTAGGCATAAGCCTCAGTTTTTTAAAAAAAATCTTAAAAAAAATATTTAAAAAAGAAAATTTCATGTTTTTAGAATTTTGCGGTACATTGTACAGCCAGACTTATCAGCATGCCAGATTTCAAGTTTCTACCTGGCATTGCTTGAGCCCCTAAAATATATGTCTGCGAGGTAATCATCTTAAAGTAGCAGGCCGGTGCTAGGCCTGAGTTAACCTTTAAACAAATGAATGCAATATCAGTTGCAGAGAGGAGACAGGACAAGAAGAGTGCTGTTTCAAGGAGGTTTCTTTAGTTGCCAACTGATATTGCATTTAAACGAATTGGCATTAAGGAGTATTCTATTAAGGAGAATCAAATTCCCATCTAGGAAGTGCATGGTCCCCTACAGATGTGACAGTCTATACACACACACACACATACATATCTATGGTGCAGTTGAAAATTCTTTTGTGTTGCAAGCATTATACTACAGATGAAGATTAATCAGAAATGGAGTACACATTCTAAAGTCACCATTTATTTATTGTCAATTTATTATCATCTGTTTCACAAGCAACTGTCTGTATGATTTGAATACCAGCAATTACGTGTTTGTTACGGTTTGATTATCAACAAGTGTAATATATATATATATATATATATATATATATATGATTTAAATATCAGCCTCTGTATGTTTAAGGTGTGGTTGCTGTGTTTGATTATAAACTTGTGCTCGATTTGCAAATTTCATTGAAGTATTAAGTATTCTATTACTATTGTACTTTAAGTTGGTATTTGCAGTTAACGCAGTTATCTTTTCGCCCAGCTTGTAAACTATTTACTGTTCATTAGGTCCCCTTTTTCATAACTAAACCACAACATTCCAAGACAGGTGCAGGAATTACTGAATAAAATTTATGATTTTTATGGAAAAGTCTGACTATACCATTGACAGAAGAGTGAATGGAGGATTGACTGATATAGCTGAGGCTAGAATAGAATGGTGGGCAGGGTTAATGGCAGTTGGAGAAAGTCAGGTAGAAGAAGAACAAAGACAGTGAGAGGTCAGGGAAGTGGGAGCTGAGTTAGGATTAAGAGATAGTGACTTGGTTTGCTCACCCAGACTTTATTTCAAATCAGCCACTCTACATGCCAGTACTGCATCTCCCAGCATGCCTTTGGCAGGCCGCAGGTGCCCACATCCTCTTGTTGCCGATGCTGCTCCTTGATAGAGTGTCAAGGAGTAGCATCACCAAGGAGGAGAGGTAAGCGGCTATCAGTGGACGCACCCAGCTCCGGTCAATCCTGCTGGGACTGCCTTGGCCTGTGCTTCTCATTCAGCAAGTGCTACATCAGGAGCCTGTACTGAAGGGCCGGGGCTGGGCCTGGCACTCCCCCCCCCTTCGTTGAGCTGAATTCTGGGCATGTGCAGAGCTAGGCTGACCATATGAAAAGGAGGACAGGGCTCATGTAACTTTAACAGTTGTAGAGAAAAGGGGATTTCAGCCAGTGTCATTTGTATGCAATTAGTTCCTGGTGAAATTCCCTCTTCATCACAACAGTTAAAGTTGCAGGCACTATACTAGAGTGACCAGATACAAGAGGGCAGGGCCCCTGCAGCTTTAACTGTTGTAATGAAGAGGGACACCAGGTACGAATTGCATACAAATGACACCGGCCGAAATTCCCTTTTCTCTACAACTGTTAAAGTTACATGAGCCCTGACCTGGATTTTATCTGGTCACCCTAACTTAAAACCCCCAGAATCATGTTTTTAGATTTTTTTTCTGATCCAGGTACACGAAGACCTGTCTGGGTGAACAGTAGTAAGGCACTACCATATGTGGAAGTGGGCAAACATTTCCAGACATACGGGACACACACATACTTTCTGCTTTATAGGCAGAGATTGTTATTATATTAACTGCTTTGATAGTTTTATTGGAAAGCTGCATACAATTTTGTTTAACTAACTAACTAACCAACCAACCAACCAACCAACCAACCAACCAAAAACCTCTTGGCTAAGCAAGGCTCCTGTCTTAGGGAAAGACTCAAATTTCTTTAACAGTTACAAGGTGGTATAAACACCGAGCAAGAAGAGAAAGGCTCTAATCCTAAAAATCTGGAAATATTTGCCCTTTTTTTTTCATTAAGCAGGAGGCATCTTTAAGGAACATTCCTCAAACTCCTCCAATTTTCACATTCCTCCCTATTTTCCCATCACCTCCCTACACACCCACCCACACCCATTCTAAACCATTATTGTCTTTCTTTCCCCCAAAAAACATAGTGTTTGGATTTCGATTTCAGATTGATAGGATGTTTTGCTTATTTGGTGGCTAAGTATAGGATTCTTGGAATGTTTTAAATAATGTATGGGTTCTTTTAACCTTAATTTAAGCTTCAATATGGTGGGAATACTGAGTGAGTCAGAAGCTCTTTCAGAAAGAATATGCCTTTTGACTTTAAAGTAGTTTTGAAAAAGAACTGATTCACTCAGTTTGGTGTCTGGCAGGAAGGAACACAAAGTGCATCAATATGTAGCTTCTGAAAATTGAATATTCTAAGCTGGATGTAAGTTGAAGAACTTTAGGGGCCCTTCTATTTTGGCTTCATAAATGTGTGCATGGGAAGATGTAAGAAAAGAAATTATTGGATATCCGATTAATTTTAGATTATATACATTATACATTATATACGTTCCCTTCCTCATTTTTCAAAAATACCTTGCCACTACATGCTTGAAGCTATGCTTCTGAAATTTATCACACATGAGAATCAAAGTGGTATGTCTAATGTGGAGAAATTTCAGAAGCAGAGCTTCAAGCGTGTACTGGCAAGGTATTTTTGAAAATGAGGAAGGGAACACCTATAACTTCTTTATTTTAAAAGTTAGAAGTTTGAAAGTTGCTCACTTTGGATTAGGGGTAGTTATCTGTCAGAAATTTCAGAAAGATAGGTCCAGGCATTTGGTGGCTATGATTTTTTTAGATTAAAAGTTACAACAACACAGAGTTTTGACAGATAAAAGAGGGAGGGGGAGGCGGGGGAGCAGGGTGCAATTGACAGCCCAAGCCTCTGTGGAAAAACATTTGTAACTTTTAATCTAAAAAATTCATAGCCACCAAATGCCTGGACCTAACTTTCTGAAATTTCTGACAGATAACTACCCCTAACCCATCTACAAAGTGAGCAACTTTCAGACTTCTAACTTTTAAAATAAAAAAAAGTTATAGGTGTTTCTTTCCTCATTGTTTCAAAAATACCTTGCCACTACATGCCTGGACCTATCTTTCTGAAATTTCACACACATATCAAGCAAAATGGTACCTGTAATGTGCCCAAGTTTCCTGGTTGTATCTTTAAAAATAAAAAAAGTTGAAGGCATAATTGTATTTACCCCACCACTACCCATTTTTCTAAAATTAATTGCCACACAAGGCAAGCACCTATGTTTCTGAAATTTCACACACATATTAGCCCCAATGTACCACCTGCAATGTGGCAAAGTTTCATGTGTGGAACATTAAAAATGAAAAAGTTATAGGCATTCCTGGTTATTTATTAAAAAGTTAATTGCCACAAAATGCCTGCACCAATCTTTCTGAAATTTCTGACAGATAACTACCCCTAACCCATCTACAAAGTGTCCAGGTTTCATCCTTCTATCTTTAAAAATGAAAACGTTATAGGCATTTTTGTAACACAATACTAGGCTATGGGGAAAAGCATTCAAAATGGCGTCTGATTTTCCGATTTTTTCCGATCCAGATCGGGTCCCTTCAGATCGGATCGGATCATTTTTATCCGATTTTTGGGCAGATCAGATTCGGAACGTGGATCGGATCGGATCCGCTGCACATCCCTATTATTAACAGCCTTTTCTGAAAATACTCCCACAACTTTGGTATTAATTTGTTTAAGGGATGTGTCCTCCTGTATTACTGAAAAGGTCTCTACTTTTTTTATGACATAAATGCAAATTAGGAAAAAAATGTTGCAATCCTCCTGAGAGAAGGAAGTCTACAAAGCAGTATCTTATTTTCATGTCACTTTTAACTACATTTTGTATATTGGTTTTGCTGGTCTGTGACCGTAATAAATAAATAATTGTGATTGATGGTCCTCTATTTTGGAGAGAGGACAAAGGACAGCTCTCTATTTGAGGGTGTCCTTTATGTGATGGACTGCCCAGTTCAAGCCTGATTTAATGTCTAAGAACCATAAGATGGGAGAGCATGGCTCTGGAAGTTGCTCACTAACATTGAGTGCCTGGACAGTCACTTGAATATAAGAAGAGCCATGCTGGATCAGACGAAAGGTCCATCTAGTCCAGCATTCTGACCAACTGTTGACAGGAAACTCACAAGTAGGACATGAGTGCAACAGCACTCTCCCACCCATGATCCCCAGCAACTGGTGTACATAGGTTTACACCATTGCCTCTGATATTCGAGGTAGCATAGAGGTATCAGGACTAGTAGCCTTCTTCTTCAGGTTTTTGCCTAACTGCCTTTAAAGCCATCCAAGTTGGTGGGCACTATGTCTTATAGTAGCAAATTCCATAGTTTGACTATGCACTGAGTGAAGTCTGGACAGTCTATCAAATAGAGGACACCTTCAAATAGAAAACTATCCTTTGCCAAGTGTCCAAATTAGAGGACTGTTCTCAGTAAGATAGAACTTGATCAGAGTCTTCCCCACTATGGTGAGATGTATTCTATTTCTATTTAAATTAGAGTTCTTTCTACATTTGCACCTATAGATGCATATTTGCATAAGCAAATGTTATGCAAATTGGTGTCCTTTTGGGAGGAGGTGATGCAGTTCCTCTTTTTTGGCAATGTGTAAGTGGCCACCTTAGTTGAAGCTGGCAAAACTTGATGTTCCTAGAAACAAAGCCCCATTTCCTTTTGCCTTGTTTTTCCACCTCCACCCTTCCACATTTGATAAAAATTTCAGGTGCATAGCAATCCAAAAATTCTGCCTGTCTGCTTAGATTAGAAGACTCTCACATAGCCTTGTGAATTGTGATGACTGATGGTTGTAGTACAAGGCTGCCATAGTGAATGTTACTGAGTGAATGGATCAGAGGCCTGTGGTAAATATCAAGTGCACCCTCGTGTAACCTTTGGGTCAGCACCCACGGCCGGTTTCTGCACCTAGGGGTTGATTGTTCTTCCCTTATGGATCTCTAGCTCAAGCCCCCACCCAGGACTGTCTGAACAGCAACCTCACCCACACACCTGAGGTATACATACTGGTGTTTATTCCACATTAACAATAGAAAACAACAAGCTTTTGGTGAAATACTCCCCCGACCCCACCCCACCGCCGCTGCCGCCACCGCCGCCGCCACCGCCGCCGCCGCCGCCGCCACCGCCGCCGCCCAAGGTCTAGGTAGGCCAATGGAATTCCGTGTCTTTTTGGCCGTACTCATAGTTGGTTTAACAACTTGGCTTAGTGGAACTAGAGAACACTGCAAAACGTTGGACTGGCAAGCGTTGCAATAAGGAACAGCGAGAGGAAGTGGGATGTACTGGCATGAGGATGTCCACCAGCAGGTGGGAGGAAGTGGCAGGAACTGGGGAGTGTTGGAATAAGGGGGAGGAAAAGGAACTGGAGTGGATTGTGATAAAGATATGTAATGGAAGGGTAATTGGTAAGGCAGCCTCACTGGACTAGCACCAAACCACCTTTCCAAATAGTGATTTCAGCAGAACAGCAATTGAGCTCAAGAAAGTTTCAACAAGCCTTAGCAATTCCCTGTTGAAGCATTCAGTATGAAGTTAGCTCACCCCTTTCAACATTTTTTCCTGTTTGGAGTCCCAATCCCTGTTCTCTAAGGGCCCTTTAAAGGCAGTGTGAGCCAGCACCCAGTCCGCACCCACAGTATGGGTGGCTGACGGAGATGACAACACAAGGGTTCCTACCATCCTTTTTGTCTCTTAACTATTCCTAACAGTCCCAGAATGGCATATGCACCACTCTGCCCCATATGCAAATGAGCTCCATGCATGCTGGACATATTTTTCTGCTCCCCCCCCCCAGGTGGTATATATTCTTTTCCTTACCACTTTACACTTGCTTGGAGACTAGGGCACTTGTGGACTTTTTAGCACGGGTAAGCTAAAGAGGCTTGCACTGTACAAATTGCAGTGATCAGTGTCTAGCTGTATGTATTCCACACACACAGCCATGGGGAAGAGCCCTGTTAAAGCAGCTGCATGACCCCATTTTATCCTCCTTAAGTAGCTTTTCTCCATCATTTCCTCCTTCACCACAGTAATGCTGTTCAATAATGCATGTGTAATTTTGTGGCTTGATGGCATGTTTTTGCTTTTAGACATAGGAAGGGTGCAGAATGCTTTCCCTCTTCCCCCTCCCCTTCTTAATTTGGAGCATGCCATTCTCGTCTGTTGTTCTTCCAGCGTTCCAGGAAATAGAAGACTTTATTTAGAGCAGACATCTCTCATCTGTCATGACTGTCAGATTCTGGGCTAAATCATGCTGTCCCATTTGTTATATTTTCATGCTTCTGGTGCCAACACTTGGCTCTGTTTGCATATGCGCACATGCATATATAATACATAGTCAAATGCATAGGCTCTAGCCCAGGATATGGTGAACTCAGCAGATGACTGTATGGTCGGTCTTAAAACTGCATTGTCACAGAACCCCCTCCATAGGTATAAGGTATAACTAGTGGTCATTCCTCTCCAGGGTCCCCGACATGGCACCTACAAAGTGAACCTCAACGTGGCACCCGCGGGCACCGGGAAATCTTTTTAATTCTTGTTCTGCTTTTTTTATATACATGTACATGGATTTGTATATATCCCTAGCAATAAATACATATGAAATGTATACACCTTTCTAACAATTATACACAGGTTTCAACAAAAGTCAGACAAATATCCAAGTAAGTATCCATTGGAAGGTGGAATCTATATTGAAAGCATTTTAAGGACCTCAAATCATTGCGGACCTTACAATGGAGGTGTATATTCTTCCAGTGTTGTAACATTAGTCTTTTAGCTGCCAAAAGGGCGCAGAGAATCCAACTGCGCTGACCATTTGTTAATTTCTAGAAGCAAGTAAATAATTTAACATAGCATGTACATCACTGAATATGAAACAGTGCTCCCGTACAAAATTTATCTGTGTAATAACTTCCTCCCCAAAAGATGCAACTACTGGACATTGCCAAAACATATGTTTAAATGAAACATTAGCTGTATTGCACCATCAGCAATTAGACAATCCCATATTAAAGATATTGCTGAGTCCAATGGACATGAAATAAAGGTTTTTGCTGAATAAGATGCAGCTGAAGGTCCATAGATACGCAAGGCAGACGCCAAAGCACCAATCCACTGAATAGGTGTTTTGTAGTAGTGCCAACAACAGTTTCTCAGATTCCCAAATGTGACCACAGGTCCAAAAAGGTTGGGGATCCCTGCCCTAACCAGCAACAAATGCTATTAGAGGCGGATTATGCAGATGTAGGACAGGCATACTGCAGATGTATGCCTGTCCTCAAGTTACTGAATTAACTACATCAACTGAGCAACATTTTCAATCTTAATTACACTACAAGATAGATGTATGTCTCCCTCCAGCCCCAATTAATAGGGTTTTTAGTTAATATACTGAAACAAAATAAACACTGCACTCTGAAGGCAGATATTTCTGACTTGCTATTGGTGATGGAAGCTACGTTGTGACCTAAAGCTGCAAGGTCATGCATTTGTCAGTACCGAAGGCAATTTGTTTTATTTTGGACAAAGCATGAGTTCTGGTTTACAGGTGCGTGCCATCCTCCTTAAGACTCTGTGCTAAAACTGTGAAAATAGTAAATGCTAGAGCTGGACCAAAGGCTCCACAGTGAACTTTTCTGTAGAACTTCGAGGGATCTTGGGGCAACGGGGAGGGGTGGGTGGGAGAAAAATTATTACATTTTCAGAGCATTGGAGAGCTTACCATAAAAATAAAAAGGTAGCTTTCCCCTACTTCCCCCTTATTTTCATTCTCGGTGCATGGGGGGGGGGGATGGACGATAGCCAGCAGCTGGGCTGGATTTCAGCCCCTCTGAACAGTTTATTTTTTCCTTCCTCCCCCTCCAAAAAGTGCAAAAATGCCTCCTATATGGACTATGAATGAGCCTTCAAGAATGGGAGGGCATCTTTCACACACACACACACACACACACACACGGTTGGATCCAGAATCTGCCTTCTGCGAGAGGAAGGGCTCTTCCACAAAAGGAAGGGATTCACTTATGGAAAGTCCCTCTGCCCAGTTTTGGGGGCATCCTCCCTCCTCTGTGCACCACAGCTCACTCCATTCAGTAGTGTCTCCTAACTCTCTGTACAATATTTTCAGGGAGGCTGGAGGGGCTGCCATGGAAAATCCACTTCAATAAGTGCAGTCAATCCAGCATAAATATGGATCCAACCCAAAAAGAGCTAGAAACTGTTCATGCCCATTGCCCAATTTCTCATGCTCATTGCACATTACAATTAAGAGTGTGTGTGTGAAACAACAATGTGACCAGCCTAATGTATGAGTCCTATTCTTAAATACTGTCATGTAACTGCATAAGTTAAATATAATCTTTGATCTTCTCCAGTTAGAAATACATTGCTTTCTGTATTGACATGGAGTCAACATTGAATTTTTAAATCCAACCTAACTCTAGCAGAAATTTGCTGAGCAACAAAACTTCCTCCTTCCCTCTGTGCCACCTGAATATCTGCTCCAGAGGGTTCCCCTGTCCTCCAGAGCAGATTTTGAGAGGGTGCGGGGGGGGGGGGAGAGGAGGAATTGTCCCCCTCTCGAGTCAGTGGAATGAGACTGTTGGACACATACCATTTACTTATATAATAATAATAATAATAATAATAATAATAATAATAAGTAAAGGACAGCATGACTTGTCAAAGCCCATCATGTCCATCTGGAAAAACCACCACAAGCAAGGAAATGGAGAATAAATCATCATCATCATCATCATCATCATCATCAACAGCTATAATCAATAATATTTATACTATTGGTGACAAAAGGATCAGCATTTATTAGAAGTTTTTTTAAAACCCCCAGCATAAACTCAAAACTTTGCTTGAAGCAGATATGCAACAATTTAGCAGGTAAACAGATATAATAGCAGAAATGGTGGCGGGGAGGGGGGAAATCACTGATGAACATCCTGTAAACATGTGTCCTCTTAATTTCTTTAATTCATTCATTGAGGTACTGTGCAAGGAGTGGGTGTGAGAAAATGGGGCTTCATCTCTCTCTCTCTCTCTCTCTCTCTCACACACACACACACACACACACACAGTCCTTATCAGCTGATAACCACTGTTACTGTACTGTGTATTTTTAGGCCATCTGTCTGAAACAATGGTATTATCTGAAGTTCTACATGCAAGGCATTACTGGGAGTGCAGGGATCTGGCAATAACCATCCAGATGTTAATATTAATATTGGCAGTAATAGGGCTTATAATATTTATCATTGGTTCTTCTAATGTTATTTTAGAAAGATGACAATCTTTGGGTAGTACTTCTGTTGAAGCAGAGGTATTTGGTTTAATATTTATCAGAAATGATTACCTATGTCCAACGTGACATACTACAGTTTTTCCGTGGTGTGAGACATTTTCTGCATGAGGCATTCGTTGTGCGCTCATAATTCCCTACTCACAATTGTTTACAGGTTCTTTAGATGATGCTGTGACCCCCCAGTTTCACGAGCACTTTCGGTGAGGTTTTTTCAGATTGTAGAAAATTGAGTATTATTTCTAAAAGCGAAAGAAAAGTTTTCACTTGTGTATTTGTGCTATTCTGCTATATCAGAATACCATCTAGAGGTTATGTGGTGGAAAAGAAGGAACAGAAATGCTCCTCGTGTATGTAGTGTTTTCTGAGATGAAACTGAAAGTAGATGCAGATTAACAACATTGTGCAGAAAAGCCCTGCGTCTCAAGGGCATAATTAAGACCATAAGCACTGACATATATTCATGTATATAATGGGTACTTTTTATTAACTTAAAAAAAAAAACCTGCAGGAGATGCTAGTTATAGATCTCCCATGTCACATCTAGTTTGACCCTAAGAGAGAAAAAAATAGTTGATTTGAATGTTAAACCTGAAGCCTAGAGATGCAGTTATTAGATATATAGTCATGTGCAGAGTGGCTAAGATGTGCTAACCTAACTACGGATTCTAGAATATTGCAAAATAAAAGGCTCCAAATGACAGCTTTGAAAAAGCCATGGGAAGGTCTTCCAGAGAATATAGTCCTGTCTTTTACCTGTGAGAAGTTGCAGCACCATGGTATAATATGCTATTTGCATGCTCAGGCTAGCAGAAAAAGACCTTTGACGGATACTGGAGAATTGCTGACTATATATATATATATATATATTGGCAGACATTTTAAATTTCTCCAAACTCAAAAAGCACCTCAAGAGAAGGCTTTCTAGGAAAAAACAAAATAGCAGCCGCTCCGATTCTCTGCCCCCTAAAATAATGTCAGTAAACTGGGTGGACTATTGGTTTTACTCAGTACGAGACAGTTAAACTAATCATGCAAGCCTTTCAAACCACTTTCTTGTTTTTAAGCAACTGTTTATGTTCAAATTCAAGCAATTTGGTCAAAATCTGAACTTTTAGTCAAATTAGACTATTACTAATGTCTTATTTCCTTGCATGCCCGTTAAATAATCTTGGAAGATGAAGACCTGCTGTCTGTCATCTAGTGTGGAGAGAGATTCAGTTTGCAGACTTGGGTTCAAATCCCTGTTTCAGATCTCATCAATCCACTAGGCCACCTCCAACAAAACACCTTTAGGTCCCTATATTGTGATATAGTTGCAATCTCAATATAAAATACTTTGCACATCATTCATCTAATACTTTAAAAACTAAGAATACATGATGAACTGTGACAGTTCTGTAAGTAAGAACAAAGGAGGTCAGACTATGAGCCTATCTACACTTCTGCTTTAAAACGATTTATAGCAGTTTTAAACTGGTTAATAACCGTTATTAACTGGTTTAAAACTGTTATAAATCGTTTTAAAGCAGTAGTGTAGATAGGCTCTATCTCTTCCTAAATGTATCCACAATTGATGTATGGCACCATAGATCTTTAGAAAACGGCCTTAGCCAACTGTATACTGGAGGGAACTGTTTTCACAGTGCAACTACTGGGTAGAAAACATTTCCCCCCCAGACAGGGTCTGATTTACCATTAGCTACTGCTTCCTATAACAGTTATAGATTTTTAAGCATCAATTGTGTTTTCGATTTGAGCATTGTCTAGGTTAGTGCTGCGGCCAAACAAAACAGTTGATTTTAAGGTGGATGAAACAGCTCAGAAATGGTACTATTCAGTCCAGCCCTAGTACTGACCTCTCTTTCTCTCACTTGAGGGTTTTTTATTTTCATGAACTGTTACTGGGTACATAAAAGGGCGAGAAAGCTGCATAGCAAATTAAACCAAACTCCTGACTGGAAGCTGCCCTTCTCCAGAGTCTTGTTCAAAGTGTCCCATTAAAAAACTACTACTGGCACACCTTCTTGTGTATGAACTCACCACGTTTACCACTTAGGGAGCAATCCTATGTCCCCTAAACAGCGTCTGGAGGGACATAGGATTGTTCAGTTTCCTGGTTCTGAGCACATAGATAGGACTCCGAGCCAGGAACCAGGAAACTGTGCTCTGTGTCCCCTACCCTCCCACTCCTAGTTGGCATGGAGAAAACCACACCAACTACCTCTCCACACTTGCAAAACAAAGCACAAAGATGTGGGAAAAACAGGCATTCCAAGGGGAGGGGAGCAGACGGAGACATGAGGGTAGGAGCTATCCCCAGCTGTACCCAGCCTCCTTCCCTCCCCAAAGTCTCCTAGATGGGTGAAATCACCCATCTAGCTAAAATGCAGGATGGCTAGAGAGCAGAGGCGAAGATTACCTCTGTGCTGCAGCTGCCCTGTATTGGATATTCGGAGCCTCTAAGTTCAGAGGCTGCCGTCTATCTTCATAGGATTGCGCCCTTAGTCACTTCGACTACAACATCCAGGGATGGCTAGCATGCGTGAAACAGTCAACAGATAGAACTTCATTATCACTTTTCATCACCACAGTAGTTTTAAATATAGGCTGCATGGAAAGCTGTGAAACAATAACCAAATTTGCACATAGAGGCAATTCATAGATTGCTTAATGTAGGAATTGCTAGGGTACAGCAGGAGCGAGCGAATACACGGCCTCCCTGCATTCTCATTGCTCCAGTGCAGCCATGGCTAACAATTGGTTATTTAATTCATATATTACCTGTTACGTGTTCTTGATGGAGTTGTATTTTTATAACCCCATGGCATGCATCTCATTCCCCTAATGCCTACTGCCAGGATACTATAAGCTTTTGGGATCAAACAGGTCAGTTAGCTCCCAACCTCTCCTCTATTACCCTTGATTGAACTGGCTCAACAACCAAGCTTAAATTTTAGGCTACCACAATCTGCCTGACTGCGAGTTTCTTTGCCCCACCCTCCCCCCAAGTGAGAGCTGCCCATAGGGAACAATGAAGAAATCCAGGGTTCTCGCTTAACTGGGATCAGGCAGCAGCAGCAGCAGCAGCCCCCTCAAGCTCTATGTAAACCCAGAGGTTCTGACTCCAGACAATGAGGTGAGTTATATCTATCTGTCTGTCTGTCTGTCTGTCTGTCTGTCTGTCTGTCTGTCTGTCTGTCTGTCTGTCTATCTAATCTAATCTATGTGCCCTCATCAGTCCAAAGGTACTGGAAGCTCAACGATCCTCCTCCTCGTTTTATTTTTTCCCTTTAATTTCAAGCTTATATACTTCTGTATCCCTTGAATATGCAGAAACCATTATCCTTTATTTGGGTGGCAAAATTTCATTTCTAAATTAAGAGGCACTCAGCCATACACATTTCCCACTAGAGAGAATGATACTTCAAGGTAACTAGCTGCATAGAGTGACCATGTACCCTACTTTATAGAGGACACTCATTCTTTCATTCCATTTCTATATTGCCCAACAGCCAAAGCTCTCTGAATGGTTTACAAAGATCAAAACCATAAAATACAGTATGATAACATATAAATTATTAGCATAAACAAATATAAAAACAATTTTAAATAATAAACAGTAGACTCCCAGGACCTGTTAAAAAGCCTTATTATATGCTGGCAAATGCCTGGGAATAAAGTCTTAACCTGGCGCCAAAAAGGTGAAAATGTTCATGCCAGGCAGATCTCTCCCTTACCATCCTCCAAAGCTCCTTTGGAGGAGGTCAAGGAGAGCCTCAGATGTTGATTGTAACATAAGGGTAGATTCATACTGGGAGAGGCATTCCATCAAGTACTGTGTTTCCAAGCCACATAAGGCTTTATAGGACAAAACCAGGACCTTGAATTGGACTTGGAAACATACAGTCAAGCCAGTGCAGGCAGACCAGAATTGGTATTAAATGTTCAAGCACCTTCTGGTCCTTGCTATTAATCTAGCCACTGCATTTTGCATGAGCTGCAACTTCCAAATTGTCTTCAAAGGCAGCCTCCATGCAGAGAGCATTGCAGTAATCTAATTTGGAGATTACCAGAGCATAGATTACTCAAACCAGATTAGCTTTATCTAGATAGGGTTGGAGCTGGGCCGCCAACTGAATCGGGTAGAAGGAATTCTGTGGCACTGAAGCCACCTGAGCCTCAAGTGACAATGATTGTTCCATGAGAACCCCCAAGCTATGAACTCAAGCACAACTCCATCCTGAACACGTTGAACAACTGGCACTTGGGCAGCTTTCGATATTGCTCACTATCCCCACATTTAGCATGAGTACCTTTTAATTTTACTAATCACAACAGATGAGTTTCCTTTACAAGGCTCTATCTTCTGGAGATCAGACAGAGTGAACTGAAGGCCAGGAGTAAAGACCCAATCAATACATGTGACAGAATGAGGTGGAACAATGGATTGCACCATTTCAGTGAGGGAATCACATTATTTATGCTTCTCTGTTTAAAAAACCAACCTCTTCACATAAAAAATCAGCACAGTCAACCTGCCCTCCAGATATTTTGGACTACCAGGATTTCTGACCATTGGCCATGTTGCCTGGGGCTAATGGGAGCTGAAGTCCAGCAACATCTGTAATGTAATGGCTCAGGTGAAATTCAGAAAAAAACAAAACATTAAACGCATATGTAACCCCTTAAGGATTATTGATGAGACAACAGCTGTCTCATAACAACTTCAGGAAAAGTCTTAAGCTTGCATGGTTACATGAAGTAAAGAACAATTCTGTAGTTAGATTTGTAATAATGTTCATTGGGAAGCTTAAAAGATATATAATGCTGGCATATTCAGGAGTTTCTTGATACTGCAACTTTTTTAAAAAGTGATTTAGGTTAGAATTCATATGTGCAAGTAAGGCAAACATTAACACAGCGTATTCTTAGAGATCCATTTCCACTAGATTGGAAACTGTAAATTGCTCAGCAACTCCAGTAGCCGAGTATCAAAAGTATAAATGCAGCCATTATATACACTGCAAGAGTAGGCAATGTGGATATTTTGGACTACAATTCTCACAATCCCAAACCACAATTCTCAGATATTTTGGACTACAATTCTCATAATCCCAAACCACTGCTTGCACTGATGGGAATTGTCATCTAAAATACCTGGAGGGCACCAGGTTGCTAACCCATTATGTCATATCCTACACTGCCCAAAAGCAGCCAGGAGAATTAAAGGGTCTTTTGTGATTATTGGGCAACGCAGTTTTCAGCCCACCCCACTAACGTAAAACTTGTTTATGGGAAAAGTACTAGGAGAGCTAGGAGAAATATTAAAAGGAGGAAAACGTTGGTTTGCATTTTCGAAACACATGGAAGCATGAAACAGAGGTTATGCTTGGGGTGTGCTAAAGGGTTGACCAACAGTAATTTAAGATTCATGGCCCTCTCTTCACAAAGAATACAATGCTTAAATAGAGTTGCAGAAATAACTATGTAGCAGAACGATCTTCTGGGCCCATATGACAAAGGTGGTCAACTTATGGCCCTCCAGATACTTTGGCCTACAACTCCTATGAGTTGTAGGCCCTAGCCAGCATGGACAATGGTGAGGGATGATGGAATTGTAGGCTAAAGCAACTACAAAGCAGCTACAAATTGCCCAGCCCTGCCATGGGAAGACAAAACAAAAGCGAGAAGCCTATTGAGGTAGTTCTGAAAAATGTAGAAATACAGTAACTGTCCTATCCCAGTCCTGAAACTAGGTCACTTAAATTCACTGCATTTTCAACACACTGGCCTTTTCACAAGAATCTCAAGAGTATGAGAAACATGTTTAAAATTACAGATCAAGCTGCAGTATTTTCTTATTCATATTTGTACTACTCTGCCATGAATTATGCTTTTACAAATTATATTTATCCACACATCAACCCTACAAGGTAGGTTTGTCTAAAGGATAATGACTTGGCCAAGGCAAGCCAGCCATGTCCATTATGAAAATTACATTTCACAATGTTCATGTGAAAATTACAAGACTTATAGTACAATTTCCATACAACATTCTGGCAGCTGAAATATAGAGACAGATTAAATTTCAGAAGAACTAATATTGATGCGAAAATAGGAATTGTGTGGATGGATTGAAGTGCTACACTTTTAAAGACAAGATGATTGTTGTTTTAGACAAACTATGATTGATGTGAAAATACAACTTTTGATATACTATATATTAATTTCCAATAATCATTTTTAAAATAAAAAATATGAACATGAAATGAAAGCCAGTAGCAGCTGCGTTGTGCAGTTATTTCTAAATACAAAAAAACCACCATCTACATGTCACATGATAGTAAAATATATTTTTATTTAACCATGAAGCAAGGTTTCAACTATAGTTGACTTCATAGTATCCATGCATAAAGCCAGCAACTACCTACAGCACCCCATATATGAAGCTACCTCCATAGTGAATATTAAATTAAAAGATTAACCAGGACATTGAGCCTCCATTTGCTTAAGGCAATGGCTCATTCCTGTTGTGACAGATTAGTATAACAAGTTACAGCAGGCAGCCATTTTGTCCAGACAAAAAATAAATACACAAGCGGTTGCTGCTCTAAGTTTAAGTGTATGCTGCACAGGTACTGTGAAATAAAGCCTTTAAAAAAATTGTTAGCTAAAGTAACTGCAGTGTGTTTCACTGCAACTTGAGTGCCATCCTATGCTTGGAATTGGCATAGAGTCAAGCATTTCCGGGTGCCACCTAAGGTTTTCCTGGTCCTTATCGTTCCCCCTTCCCCTACCGAAAATTCCTCATCTGCTGTTCTAGGAAGGGATGCACCAGCATGGGTGTGAATACTGAATCCTCGCAAACTGGTAAGCATACTTTAACTCAGCCAAAATATAGCCTACCCTATAGCCATTTGAAAGTTTGCAAAATAACTTCCTCATAAGCACTTGCATTAACAGAGTGACAGCACTAACAGAAACTTTATTTAATCATAAATAGGAATTAGACATCAGCCCTATTCAGGAGTGCATGTTAAACATATGAGAAGTGGGAGAGCAGTACTCCAGCCCACCAATTCACACATTTTCACTGCTCTCTGTGAAGGACATGGGTTTCTGAGGCCCTTGGCGCTTCCAGAGGAGGGAGGAGGATGCGCTCCTTTGTTGACATATTTCTGAGCTACTTATCTCTTTCGTACCAGCCGAGAAAAGCAGGTGCTCTTTTAACGAGCAGAGACTTAATGGCTTTCAGCTGAACAACCGTTAGGGAGGGTTTCGTTCCCAGGCGGTGCAAGGGAGGGGGACTAACGAGAGAGTGGCTGATAAACGGAAGCCGGAGACGGGTGGTTCATCTCTCTTCGGACCTGGATGCGGTGAAGAGGTGATCTTCGGCTGGTTAGATAGAGCCGGGTGTTAGATAGAGTTTTTATTGTTTTATATGCCTACTTGGTTTAAGGGGGCTTGACACTGTTAAGAGTGTGCCTAATTGGTGGGGGATGCCAATTGTTTTAGTGCTTGTACCTGTTTTGTGCTGCTAACCTCACCTACCTCAATTCCCATCACCCCCCCCCCCTTTGCTCCCCTCTCCTATCAACCCTCTCCTGCTTTGACCAAGGCCTTAACTTAGGATAGTGTGTTAATAAACTTGCTTTGGTCCTTAATTGCTGTGTGGTTATTTCAAGCGTTGGCTCAAGCCAGCTTTGGCTGGGGAACCGGGTGGCGGGACGGGGGTTGTCCGCCACGACAGGGGAACAAGGTTTATGTTTCCTTGACATGGTTGGCAGTGTTGGGATTTATGAGCCAAGCTTGAGAAATAACGGTGAGAACAGTTACTGATTGGGGGTGTAAATTCTGGGAGGCTTCCTTAAACCAACTAGGGAGTGTTAGAGATGCCAGGAGATAAAGACACACCCGGGCCAGGGCCGCGTTGGACCCCGACGATGGGACAGACACCGTCGACAGCGGCAGAGCTTACAGTGGGCTGGGGAAGCGATGAAGGACTCATAGCTGCCCAGCTGAGTGAGGCCACCTTGGAGGAAGAAGCGAAAGTCTCCGCTGCAGAGACGGCAGGGGAGGTTAACCCCAGTCCTAGCCCGGGCGGTTCGGGCTTGATGGCGGGCTCTCTAAAAATGCCACCTCTGGATAGTGAGAGCGGAAGTGATCAAGACGAAAGTATGGAAGAATGGAGGCAAACCATGAAGGAGTTGATGAAGCAACAACGCCGAGCGCAGAGGCAGCATTTGGAGACGGTGAAACTGCAGGCGGAAACTTATAAACTACAGCTCCAAGTTCAAGAGCAGCGCTCTGGGATTAAGGGCGGCCGGCTGGATAGAAAGCTTTTTCCCACTTACAAAGAAGGACAAGACGTCTTAGCTTTTTTCACCCTGTTTGAGCTGGCTTGTGAGGACCAAGAGGTCGACCCGGCGCAGCGGATGGCGGTTCTTCGGGCTCAGGTCAGTGGGGATTTGGCTGACTTAATGGGAACTGTGCCTCGGCGAGAGGCTAATGACTATGAAAAATTTAAAGAGACAGTGAGGCTGCGGTTTGCACTCTCTGCCGAGAACTGCCGGCAGAAGTTTCGGGCGGTGAAAGCAGGGCCCCAAGAAGGATTTATGGCTTTAGCCGCTCGAGTGGAGAAATCTCTGGATTTATGGGTGGAAGCAGTGGGGGCTACCAAAGCCGCCCAATACCATGAGATGTTTGCAATGGAGCAATTTTTTGCAGCCATGCCGGAAGAGCTGGCAGCTCTAGTTAATGACCATCGTCCCACGTCTCTGCGAGAAGCAGCGTTGCTGGCTGATCAGATGGGAGTTTACCGGAGAAGAGAAGCAGCTAAGCCGGCTTGGCCGAAGAGAGGGGGAGCTCCCGCCGGAGGGAGTGGAATTCCAGCAGCCGTGGGAAAGGCGAGTGGAGCCGGGCCGTGGCCAGTGCGGGGTGAAAGAAAAGGGGGGGAAGTTCCTCCCAGACTGTCTTCCACCCCTGCCCCCCCCTCGGGCTGTTATTATTGTAAAGAAGAAGGGCATTTTAAACGCCAGTGCCCGAAGCTACAGGAGAAGAAAGTTCGGGAAAGCACTCCCAGGGTGGGAGCGATTGCGCAGCAGGCTTCTTCCAGCCAAGCCGCTGCAGCCTCCGACTGGGAGGACAGTGAGGGGCCCTCCAGTGGGGAAGAAGATGCCCCTGCCCAGGCTATTGCGAGACCAGTTCCCAGACCACGCGCCGCATCTCGCCAGGCCCGTGAGGGTCGTGGGGCCGAAGAGGGAGCCTCGTTGGGCTTGGTCCAACCGGGACAGGTCCAGTGGAGCCAGCTGCAGTTCTGTGAGTCTATTACCCTTAATGGGAAGGTGTGTCAAGGGTGGAGGGACTCAGGCGCTTCCCTTTCGGCCGTGGACAAACAATATGTACGCCCTAATCAAATTCTCCAGGGCCAGACTTTTACAGTCACTCCCTACAGTTCCCCCCCGATTACTTTACCTCTAGCCCGGATTCCCACAGAATATCACGGATGGAAAGGAGATATGGTTTTCTTGGTCCATAGCAACTCCCTTTGGCCCATTTTGGTAGGGAATGACTTAGCCTATTTAGCGGCCACTATGGGGGCAGTCACTCGGAGCCAGTCCAATGCTCAGACGTCTACCTCCCTGACTGAACCAGGAGAGGAGCCAACAGAGGAAGAGACCCGAGAGCCAGGGGTTTTTGGATCCAGTGGGGGACTAGAGGAGAGCTTGGAGGAGCCGGTGATCCCATCAGAGGCAAATCCAGCCAACCCTAACCCCGCCTTTAAGGCCGCTCAGCGGGAAGACGACTCCCTTCAGGAATGCCGGGAAGAGGCTGAGAGAGGAGTAGTAGATGTGACCCCCCAGCACCCAGTTCGATTCTTCTGGCAAGATGGAGCCCTTTACAGGGAGTTTGCCCCTAAAGGTTTAGAGCAACCCTGGAAGGTGTGCCGGCAATTGGTGGTGCCACAGGGCTATCGAGAGCCAGTTCTTCAGCTGGCCCATGCTACGGCCTGGGGAGGACATTTGGGGCGGAAGCGTACTTTAACCCGCATCTCTAAAGAATTTTATTGGCCGTTGGTGGCTCAAGCCGTGAAAGATTACTGCCGTTCTTGTGATGTCTGCCAGAGAGTGGGATTCAATCGAGACCATCCTAATGCCCCATTGCAACCGTTACCAATTGTGGAGACACCTTTTGAACGTATTGGACTGGACGTGTTGGGTCCTTTCAATCCCCCTACACGATCCGGAAAGCGGTTTGTGTTAACAGTTATTGACTTTGCTACCCGCTATGCAGAGGCGGTTCCGTTGTCATCCATTACAGCCCCTATGCTGGCTAAAGCTATGTTGTCTATTTGTGCCCGCCTAGGAATGCCCCGGGGTGTCCTCTCGGATCGTGGACCAGGGTTTGTGTCCCAACTGTTCCAGAAGATGTGGGAGCTTGGCGGAGTGGAATATGCCTTCTCAGTGCCCTATCATCATCAGACTAACGGCTTAGTGGAACGTTTGAACCAAACTTTGGGGAAAATGATCCGAGCCTATGCTGTGGACCACCCTACTGATTGGGATCAAGGGCTACCCTTATTGCTCTTTGCTTATAGAGATGCTCCTCAAGAAAGTTTAGGATTTTCTCCTAATGAGTTGATGTTTGGGAGGGAGATTCGGGGACCCCTCACTTTGTTGCGAGAGGAATGGGAGGGACCTGTGGCCAAGACTTCTCCTTCAGTGGTGACTTTTATGCGTAACCTCCAGCGAACGCTACAGGGGGTCCAAGAAGTGGCCAGAGACCATCTTAGCCAGGCTCAGGCAAGCCAACAGGCCTGGTATGATCGGAAGGCCCGGGTCCGAGTGTTTCAACCCGGGGATAAGGTGTTGGTGTTAAAACAGCTTAAGCCGGACAAATTGGCTTTAAAATGGGAAGGACCATTAGTGGTTAAGCAGCGGGTGGGGGAGGTGAATTACCTCCTAGATTTTCCAGACACTCCAAGACAACCTAAAGTGTTTCATGTAAATATGTTGAAACTGTATGTTGATCGCCAAAATTTTGTATTTGAACTTCAACCCGAGGCGGAAGAGGTGGGGGAACCTTTGGATATTCTAGCAGAGTTTCAGCAACCGGGAGGGGTGGAGAATGTGCTTCTGCCGTCGACCCTTACCCCGGAGCAACAGAGAGGGTTCCGACCGTTGCTGACAGAGTTTGAAGGTCTGTTTTCTACCACCCCAGGTAGAACCTCTTGGGCTCAGCATTCCATTCAGACAGGAACGCATCCCCCCATCCGCTCTTGCCCTTATAGGGCGACTGGGGCTCAAGCGGCTACGATTGAGCGGGAATTGCAAGCCATGCAAGATCTGGGAGTGATTCGGCCCTCTAACAGCTCCTGGTCCTCTCCCGTGGTACTGGTGGGAAAGCCCAATGGGGAAATACGCTTCTGTGTAGACTTCAGAAGGGTCAATTCCTTGACCCAGTTGGACCCCTACCCTATGCCAAGGTCCGATCACTTGATAGAACAATTGGGAAGCGCCAAATTCATTACTACTCTAGATTTGACCAAGGGGTACTGGCAAGTGCCCTTGGATGAGGATGCCATACCCAAGACGGCCTTTGTGACGCACAAGGGGTTGTTTGAGTTTACGGTACTCCCGTTTGGGTTAAAGAATGCCCCCTCCTCCTTCATGAGGATGATGGACAGGCTCCTGAATGGGTTAGGGGCCTTTGCCTGCGCTTATTTAGATGATTTGGCCATTTTTTCGCAAACTTGGGAAGAACATCTAGGGCATGTGCGACAAGTGTTTGAGCGCCTGAGGGAGGCTGGTTTGAAAGTAAAGGCCTCCAAATGCCAATTTGGGTTAGGCGAAGTGGTGTACCTGGGACATAGGGTGGGGGGCGGCCGGATCAAGCCGTTACAAGCTAAAGTAGAGTCTATTCGAAACTGGCCTATTCCTCGCACCAAGAAGCAAGTTCAGTCTTTTTTGGGCCTGGCGGGGTATTATCGACGCTTTGTTCCTCATTTCAGTGCTTTGGCTGCCCCCTTAACGGACTTGTGTAAAAAGCGATGCCCCCTCCAGGTGAGATGGACCGGGGAGTGCCAACAAGCCTTTGACTCCTTGAAAGGCCAGATGATGGAGGCTCCCATTTTGCAGGCTCCAGATTTTGATTTACCTTTCACCCTCCAGACGGATGCCTCCGAAACGGGGTTGGGGGCAGTGTTGCTTCAAGAAGGGGCCGATCATCAGCTTCATCCGGTGGCCTATCTGAGCAAGAAACTGTTGCCTCGAGAGAAGAGCTTGGCCACCATCGAGAAAGAGTGCTTGGCCATCGTATGGGCCTTGGGAAAGCTGCGCCCCTATCTGTGGGGACGCCATTTCCATTTGCAGACAGATCATTCCCCTTTGTGTTGGCTGGATAGAGTGAAGGGGTCAAATGGGAAGCTACTTCGGTGGAGTTTGGCCCTTCAGGACTTTGATTTTACAGTGACTCATATTAAAGGACGCGACAATGTATTAGCAGATGGGTTGTCCCGGGCCTACCCGAACTAAAGAGGGTGGGGAGAGGACTCTAGAGATTCCCCTACTGAAGAGATGAAGGACTTGGAGGAAAACCCCCAAGTCTCATCTCCTTAAAGGGGGAGATGTGAAGGACATGGGTTTCTGAGGCCCTTGGCGCTTCCAGAGGAGGGAGGAGGATGCGCTCCTTTGTTGACATATTTCTGAGCTACTTATCTCTTTCGTACCAGCCAAGAAAAGCAGGTGCTCTTTTAACGAGCAGAGACTTAATGGCTTTCAGCTGAACAACCGTTAGGGAGGGTTTCGTTCCCAGGCGGTGCAAGGGAGGGGGACTAACGAGAGAGTGGCTGATAAACGGAAGCCGGAGACGGGTGGTTCATCTCTCTTCGGACCTGGATGCGGTGAAGAGGTGATCTTCGGCTGGTTAGATAGAGCCGGGTGTTAGATAGAGTTTTTATTGTTTTATATGCCTACTTGGTTTAAGGGGGCTTGACACTGTTAAGAGTGTGCCTAATTGGTGGGGGATGCCAATTGTTTTAGTGCTTGTACCTGTTTTGTGCTGCTAACCTCACCTACCTCAATTCCCATCACCCCCCCCCCTTTGCTCCCCTCTCCTATCAACCCTCTCCTGCTTTGACCAAGGCCTTAACTTAGGATAGTGTGTTAATAAACTTGCTTTGGTCCTTAATTGCTGTGTGGTTATTTCAAGCGTTGGCTCAAGCCAGCTTTGGCTGGGGAACCGGGTGGCGGGACGGGGGTTGTCCGCCACGACAGGGGAACAAGGTTTATGTTTCCTTGACACTCTCTACACATGGAGGGCTGCTTTCTAAAAGGGAGAGTCTTCTGTATCTGTGGAGGCTCTCTACACAATCTGGAACACTAGAAAACTTGCACTGAAAATCGTGGAGAGAGCTCTACAGATTCAGGTCAGAAAGTATCAAGTTCCCTTCCACACGCACCCTCCATGTGTAGAGGGTGACAGAAATTATGATGGAGGGGGACAGGGCTAGCATGCTCCCCCTCCTTATGCATTTACTATACACAATTCCCAAATGCCTGAATAGGACTAGAGAGTGCATTACATTATAGTTTTACTTAACAGATAATTAAAAATAAAATTAAAAGCGTGAAGAACATTGCCATGAAATCATGTCAGAATTCAGCTGTGATTCAAATACATTCAAAACAAGTCCTCTGTATAAGGCACCACTCATTGTTTGGTTCATTCCCAGAATGCTTTGCGTTTGTGCCTTTTGAAATGCCTCTCTGAAGTGTTGCACTCCAGAGATACTGCTTGTTTCTCTGTTTTCCTCATAACTGAGAAAAAAGTTGCTTTCGGTCTTGCTTAGAGCTGAAGCAAAAGAGTGCCGGAAAGTGACCATTTCCTTTACTAAAGCAAGTGCAAGCTGTTCAGCAAGTACTTTTTTGCTTCCTAGTTTTAGAGGTTTTATCTTGCAAGTTGGTGATAGCAATCCAATGAGGTTATGAAGACACTGGAACAAGATAGTTTGATGTCTGTAAAGTAAATTTATAATAGTCAGTTTTCATTGTGTATTAAAATTTATCAACAGAAAGTTGATAATGGCAAAGCAATATATTTTTGCTATTACTGAAAGCAGAAAAAGGAAGGACAAAAGAAAGCAATGCTGAAAAGATCTCAGAGCAACTGTTGCACTGGCCGTGTTCACATGAAACAACGATCAGGTAGAATTACAATGAATCCTGGCCTATTGTTCGTAAGCAAACATGCTGGTGTATCTGCTCAATCACTCCCATTTGGCTTCTCTTGCTAGCAGAAACTGCTTCAGTAACCAAGAATTCATTAGGAGGAAAAAGTTTAGTGGGACTCTGAACAAAAATCCTGGCTTGTCACTCCCAAACAAGCCAGGAAGCCTAAGCTAATTTCAAAACTTGGCTTCAGTCTCTGGCTTGTTAAGAGGAGCAAAAAACTGGAAGTCCAAGATTGGATGTAATGCTAAGCCCTCTCCTCATGGCAAGTTCTTGTTTTCTGAAACTGCTCCTGCTGACAGGAGAACCCAATTGGAAATGATCAGGCAGCATACATTCATGAGCTTATGAATGTGCTGGAATTCTGGCTTAATGTTTTGTGCAAGCATGGCCACCGTCTGTAAGCTTGCCTAGGAATAAGACAATAAGTTCCAGTTAAGGTTTAGAGTTATGCCCCAAAAGCAGGGGTCCCCAACCTTCTTGGACATGTGGGCCCACTTGGGAATTTGAGAAACCACAAAATGCCTAATCAGTGGGTTGGCAGATATTTGCCACATCTGTGGATCTTAGGCTGATCTTATTCAGCAAAACCTTTTGTTCTGTGTCTTTTTGGACACTGGAAGAATAAACACTCACTTCCAATAATGCAATGGATTGAGGACCTTACAATGCTTCAATATCTAAACAAATGGCAGAGAGGCGCTACCTTAAAATGGATACTTATTTACATCACTTCTGTTAAAGCCTATGTATAATTGCTAGGAAGTTGTATGCATGTGTATTAACTGCTATGGATATATGCACATCGTTGTACATATATTTTAAAAATGGGGATTTACAGGTGTCCACAGACACCACATTGAGGATCCCTTCACGGGTGCCTGTGGGTACCACATCGGTGACCCCTGCCCTAAATCAGCCTTTTCCAACCTGGTGCCCCCCTGGTGTGTTGGGAGTACAACTCCCATTATCCTCAGCATGCCCATGCTAGCTGGGGATGATGGTAATCTGAACACATCTGGAAGGCAACTGTTGGGAAGGTTACTCTAACAATTCAAGTTTAAAAATATTGTACTCAAAATCAACTTAAATATGTATTGTAAGAGATTGATGTGTTCTATAGTAGTAATCTTTTCAAAAAGGGTATTTTGAAGACAGTCAGTGAGTTGAATTCACCAATCAATGCAATCCTTCTGTGTCTGCATAAATGAATTAGGATAGAACAAAGACGTGCTTCATGACTTGACATTTTCTAGTTTTAAAAGCTCTCACTGGAAAGGATGCTTGAATATTCACCAATTAAGTTTACAGTGAACATCTGTCCTGTACAAAATGATTCATCGAGCCCTGTGCAAAATATTCTTTAACTGAATTGTGCAAAATTCAGAGGAAGTTACGTGTATTGTGTAAACTGCTTAGCTTGTACCAACTGCTTTCTATCTGGTTTACTTGATATTTGCAATCAGCCACTTCCTCCCTGTTCGTTTCTTCCTTTAATTTATATATTTTTTAAAAAATTATAACCTGACTTTCAAGCCAACAACAAAATATACATTAAAACAGAATATAAAAACAGATCCATTAAAACACAATTAAAACACAATAAAAGAAATAAGCACCAAACCAATTAGACCTTCAGTAACAGGCCAGCTTATATGCCCAAATCCTCCCTGAATAAAAATGCCATTGCCTGCTACTGGAAGGACAACAGAGAGGGGGACATCGTAGCCTCTCTCAGCAGAGTACCAGAGCCTGGGAGTGGCCAGAGAGAAGGCCCCTCTCTCTGTCCCCACTAAACATGCCTCCAATAGCACAAGAGAAGATCTTAAAACCTAGCAGGCTCGTATGGGAGAAGTTGGCCTTTTGGGTAGCCTGGTCCCAAGCCACATAGGGCTTTATAAGTCATAACTAGCACTCTGAATTGTGTCTGGGGAAAAAATCAAGTAGCTGTTTCAAGCTTCACAAGAGCTGTGAAGCTTTGTATCAAGGGAGTCACAGGGTCCCTGTAACCACTCTGGGCCAACTATCTGGCTGTAGCATTCTGGGCCAGCTGAAGTTTCTGAAGACTTTTCAAAGGCAGCCCCACGTAGAGCACATTACACTAACCATGGATAACTGTGGCCAGATCAGACATCTCTAGGGACAGGTGGAGTTGGTGGACTAGCCTCAGCTGTGCCAACACACCCCTGGTCACCACCAAAACAGGGCTAAATTCAGGAGATTTTTGCCTTATTCACCATGGTTAAAGCATGGTTTAAGGTGTCTCCTGAACATGACTCAGTTTTCTGGCTTAACCACCGTGGTTAAAGCCATGGTTTAAGGTGTCTTCCGAATGGGGCAAATGCCACATAGCAGGCTTTCAAATGAGCTTTCGCTTATGTTCGGTTGGACCTGTTTCAAGTTTTTCACCAAAGTCACTCTAGTCACTGCACCACTCGTTTCTTAGTACCACAGGAAAGTGAACACAACATTACTCATTACAAGCATAATGTAGGTTTTAAATAATAACTAGCAAAGTCAGTTCTGAAAAATCTTCCATTCCAAGCAGTTGCATTAAGCCACTCTAATAGCAGTTGCAGTCTTTAATATGCTCATCCATGCAGATAATTTTAATGCCTACACAAGGGAAGGCAATTACCTGCTCATCTAAGCTGGCACAATATAGCTCAGGGATCCCAACCTTTTTGAATCCACGAACACATTTTTTTTTGAAGGGGGCAGGGAGTGGAAAGCTCTGTGGGCACTGTTGGGAGTTCCCCATGGGTGCTGCATTGGGGACCCTGGTACAGCTATTCCAAAATTGTTTTTGATTGATATTCTATCAATGGGTATCAATGCTACATCTAACTACTTTAAGATTTGATAAGAGGCAAAGCATTCCCAGGCTTTCAAGTGCTACTACCTGCAAAATACTGTCAAAATTCCTTCAAATGGTGTTTTTAGGTTCCACTTGAAGAGAGTGCCATTCAGATTTCCAGATTGACAACAGATCACATAATCAGGATATTCCTTGATTGGTGTACACTCCATTTGTTCCAGTAGCCATGTGTTTATGGGTATCAGTGTGCAGTCAGGGGAGGTTATTCGAAATGATAACTTGTGTGATACTGCACAAAGTGCAACAAGATCTTTCACCGAGCCTACAGTGGGGACATAAAATCATTTATGAAATTAAAGAGGCGTTCAGAAGTATTTAAAGCATCCATATATGCATCTCTTCATTTTATACACTATAATTAAGGAATCTGAGGTAAAAGAAATTGTATTCCCTTAAGATAGTTTATTTTCTGTTAAGAAAACATTTGGTATTAAACTCTTGTAAGTACTGAGCAAGTAATTTTAACCTAATATTCTACTTCGTAGTAGATACATAGGGAAGCATTGCTTGTTCAGAGACAACGTCTCCTCCCACAGCCAGCATACCATCCCTAATCCCAACCAAGAACAACCTCTTGGTTGTTCTGGTAGCTGATTCAGAATTATGAATTCATCTTCCCATAGATACACATCAGGTTCTAAACATTCATTGAGAAACCCCATAAGACTTTGGATCAATAGACATTGTTTAATACAGTGACAAGGAGAATTATTAACTGCTTTAATTTGTTTTTTTAATCAAGTCTTGTTCTAAAGAAAACTATTGTTACTCAATCTGGTATTTGGTACAAAGTAGGCTAAAAATCTAGAAGGGCAGTAATTCAGTGACAGAGAACGTGCTTGGCATGCAGAAAGTCCCAGGTTCAATCCTTGGCATCTCCAGGTAGGGCTGGAAAAATTCCTGCCTGAATCCCTGGAGAGCCGCTGCCAATCAGTGTTGACAATACTTGGCTAGATAGACTAATAGTCTCCCTTAGTACAAGGAAACTTCCTATGTTCCTGAATAAAACTATTTTAGGCTCACTTCCTGATCAGGACTGCAAACTATAGTCAATATTTCATATACAACAGCCTATAAGATAGAATGATGGTTTTAAATTTTAATAAATACTTTGAAAGACGCAATAGAACTTCGGCTATGGGGTGGTATGTAAGTGTAATAAATAATAATAATAATAATCCGTTAAAAAAATAAAGGTACATGAAGACACCACTTCTATCAAGCTTCAACTTACCTGTATATCTATAATCTTTCAGATTGATTGAATATTTTCCAGTAGAAAGCTCCACCACACTTAATAAAATATTCCCACACAATAAAGTCAGTTTTTCACTTTTCTGCAGGTTTCCATCTTTGCAACTTTTCTTCTTTGCATGTAGCAGTACCATACAACATACTCGATGCAACGCCAAGAAAGGGGGCAGGTGAGTAACTGCAGTAACAAATGTTGTCCTATCTGCCTTCACCCAAGAAAGACTTCCATTGCCATCATGTACAACAGCACAATCTAACTTGATCCTTTTAGGCAGCGGTTCCAGTTGCCAATGCGATGCAGTCTCTGCCAGCATAGCTTTCTTCAAAGTAACTACATTACACCGGCACTTAGTTGGAAAAACTGAAGGGCATTTCTGGCCAGTTATCAGAGACAAACTGACATCACTGAACAACCTGTTTAAAAAACAAAAACAATGCATACACACGTTTTATGAAATCTAGAATTGGCAGTGTAGCAGGGTCTTGCATTTTTCATATTTTTCTAATTTACAATCTCTTCAATATTAACTTTTATACCAAAACTAAATTAAAACATACCTTGCACTTTTTCACACAAGACACTTGAACTATACGAGCACTACCAGTGATAGTGCTCAATAATGTGTAACTGAATAGCAGTTAAACTACTTACAAGTCAAATGTTTCCATTAGTTTCACTCCAACTATTAAGTTGTCCTCCACCACACGGTACCAAACCTCCTCTACAAGCTGTCCTTGGTCTTTAGATGGGGTTGCTTTGCCATTATCAAAGGTTTTCTCCGTTTCATCCCAGAGAGAAACAAGACCTTCCTTATATGAAAAAATACAGATACCCAAAGCAGTTGTTGAAGGAGAATTTGAGATGGTCACAGATCAAGCAATCCCAGAAACAGGAACACACTGCTCTCTTTTATGTATTCTGACTAAGATATTAACTCTGCAGTATGCTTCACATCATACTTATCACAAAAATATGTTAAGATATTTTGTCTTCCACAGATATTTTAACCCGTTGTTGAAAGGGAACTATTGGACCCGAAAACTTCAAAATCTATGACCCTTTTGAATTTTCCCTTTGTTCCAATTTAAGAGAATTGCTCTAAACTGATGGCAAGGTGGTATATTATTACGTATGAACTATAACGTATGTGTTGAAAATATAGACATATCTTTTTCTAGTGGCCATAACTTATAACATTTTGGGCCTGTACTTCGTTAAAAACTATTACTGGTTTGACTGGACCATTGTTATTTTTCTTCTGTTAGTGAAAAAGAACCAAAATATAGGAAAACTACTTATAAGGCCCAAGATATTTTGGATTCAACTCTCATAATCCCTTACCACAGGCCATGCTGGCTGGGGCTGATGGGAGTTGTAGGCCAAAACATATGAGGAGCACCAGATTGCCTTCCCTTGCTATATGGTCATGGCAGCCAGAATCTTTGAACTGTGGCTGGTCTCTACCACAAAAGAATGAGGACAGAAACAGCACATCTGTGTTTTTTTTAAAAAACAAACACCATACCCTTTACGAAGTATCTTCATGAATTTTACCTTTACTGCTCTTGGAAAACTATATTTTCGATCTTGAACAATGTCTATCAAAGCGCCACAACTTTGCATCAGAACCTTTTCTTTGAGCCATAAATGCTGCCGTAGTTCTCGAACAGAAGCAAAGCCAGCCTATGCAATATAAAAGAGAATTGAGAATTCATGATGACATTGTAAAATTATAGGAGATACTGTTCTTATGAAAGATGTTAAGGATCTAGTAGGAAGTCACCCTTGTAGGTTTTGCTCTCATTGTTAGAAAATTACTGGTTCCTCAACTTCGAAATCAGAAGTCCTCTGGTTGCCATGATATTTACTTAACTAAACTGATTGCGCATTGAGAAAAAAACTCAACCAGTTTACTGCAGACTGTGACAGCCCTTCAAAGTGACTGGTGACCCATGTAAAAATCTTAGATAACAGTTTCTTGCAGAAACTACCTTTCATATTTTTCCATCATAAAGTATGTAATTATCCTTTCGTTATTTGCACATACTTCTTAGAAACCTAAGTGCTTAGGAAGTTGCCTTATATCAAGTCAGAACAATTGGTCCACCTAGGACAGTCCTGTCAACACTGACCGGCAGTGGATCCCTAGGGTTTCAGGCAGGAGTTTCTCCCACCCTTCCTAGAGAGGCCAGGGACTAAACCTGGGACCTTCTCATGCAAACCGTGTGCTCTGTCCCTGAGCTAAAGATGAGGTGGGAAGGGCAACAGTAGGCAGTGAGAGAACATTTTTTGCAGAAGCTAAGCCAAGAAAAGAAGAATGAGTATTGGGCATTCATACTGAGCGCCCTGCTTTCATTTCTTTCGGAGCCAGATGTTGGTTCCAGATTGCACAAATGCACAATACCCCTTGATTATCTTCACATTTCTTTGGCTAAGACTGCCATGAATTAATGATATATATTTTAATACATACATATGCACACACAAAATACAATCTTATTCATCAAGATCTAGAATTCATATTGTTCCTTACTATGGCAATCAGGTTGCAGTGAGAGAGAGGAAGGGAAGAGGGCCGTTATCAGCTCTACTGAGACACCACCTCTTACCCCCATCAATTGTAACCCGACAGCAGCCAGTCCACCGGGTTAAGATGGTGGAAAGAAAGGAAGCAGAGCCACTTCAGCACCAACAGGTATAATTCTGATAGAGCAAAGGATGTTTACAAGATTAGCTTTCATGAAAGTGACCCTACTAAATGTTCCAATGTAAGAAAACCTTATTTCCAGAAAGAAAAAGGATTCATTTGATCCCATAGAAGTGGAGATATTACAATGTCAAATGACTGTTACTTTTCAGCCATTGTTAACAAGTGGTTTTGAAGAAACCATGTTTCCTAGCCAGCTGGACAGTATAACTTTTAGTAAGTTGTTTCTTACGCTAGTCTGATTGTTCTCTCAAAAAAAAATTCTGTTGCAATTATTTTTCAGTTCAACCTTTTTTTTTACTGGACTACAAATAGTCTGATGTGACATAAGGCACCTTTCCATGCAACAGCTTGTTCCTACTGCATGGTGATTTTTAACAATCCCATTCTACTATATGCCTATTTTAGGATTAGTGTAAAATTGTATCATGTGGGGAGAGCAATGTTCCCCCACCTCTCCTTGCTCTGCATGGCTGCATTCCCATGCACACTTCCCTGGTAGTAATCCCCCTTGAACACAATGGGACTTATTTCAAAGTAAATATTCATAGGTATGCACTGCAAACCCTCAAGCAATGGATCCAACAAAAAGAATTCATCAATAAATGTCTGCAAATGTTAAAAGCGATAGTTAAGATCCCCTTAACTCTTTAACTCAACCATGCTTACAACAGTGAAGAGTCAATACTATGTTCTACATTCAACATTATCAAAGTGGAGTGATGAAAAACTGAGTACATAATGCATGAAAGTTAATTAAATACAAAACATATTCTGTTGCCAAGACATATCAAGAGTTATATGCTGGACATAAACCTGTAATCTTGCTTCAAGCGCTTTGATAGTAAGAAAGCGATTCTCTTGTAGCTCTTCTGCAGAAGATGAGTCATCTTCACATCTTACGTTGTCCTAAAGAAAGGCAACACATATTAACTCTATGTGTCTAAGAGTTAAGTGACATACAATTACAGAAGCTCTGTGAGATGTTAAAAAGTCACAAGGACTTAAACATGCAATTAAAAGCCTTCTATGGGGAATTGGAAGATACTGCAAATCAGCACAAAGGCATAAGAGGTTAATTAGTAAATACAAATATTTTCAACATGTAATTATGTAAAATAAAGACTTATGATTTAACATATAATTAAATGGTATACAGTGTTTGATTAAGAAGTTTCAGTTGATCAAAACACAGACACTTTAACAAATGTGGCTACAGTGTGATGTATTAATGTGATTGCTGTAATTCAAAAAAGGAGATCTGCATACAAAAGAAAGCTTCTGTACAGATTCCCTGAATTGGCAAGCATGTATAACTTAGACGTGGATGTCCATTTGCATTTCAATGCATATCTGGATACAAACCAATCCAATATGATTTGAACTACCCAGGCAGGGATGGATATTCCCATCAGCCTTGGAATACAAATGTGATTCCTCCAGTCATCACAGATAAAACGATTATGCAATGTTACCTCAGGACTGAAATCACAGCGTTCAATTACATGGCTTGAATTTACTCTGTGCCGTCAATGGATTTTTTTCAATATAAGCTTTCCAAATATGAATTTGGATATAAATTTTCTTTTTACACATTTCTAATAGTTTAAAATGCTTTTTGTTGTTGTTACAATAACCCAGGGTCCCAGGGTGTGGTCTCATGGCAATCTTATTGAAACAAAGCAGGTCTGGAAGTGGTCAGTGCCCAGATGGGAGACTGCCAGGGAACCTATGTGCACTGCTTTGCGTTCAATAGAAGTGGAATACAAATGAATAAACACTATGACAGACACATCTAATTTTAAAGTCTACACCTACACTATTTTTATATATAAAAAAGACTAAACATTGAAAAAAATATGCAATGTTGACTTTTCGTTATAATACAACTTTTTCTAAAATGTGTTAGATTACACCTACAAGGCAACTGAAAAACTGAAAAAATAAGATCTGTAGAGCAGAATTTTCCAGTTCAGATGCAAATTAAACTATACTTTAGTGTTATGAGAATAGAATAAAACAGTGAGCATTAAACTTGAAAGCTCCCCCATGTCTGACACAAGAAGGAAATTGGAAGCTTCTGTTTCAATTTTGAATTCACCATAGTTTAGCATGTTGTCGAAACCCTACACTGTGGGTAATTTTAACTATGTATGAAAAAAGAGAGCCAAGCTGTGGTGCTATGAAACAAACTTTTTCTTTAATCTTTAATAATATCTTCAATCTGCTCTATGCGTTTCAGAAAAATCCTTCATCAGGAGCTACATGAAAAACAAGTATAACTACAAATTAGACAAATGATAACTAAAAGACGTAAAATAGCTTAAGATTAAACACAAAACAACACCCATATCAGATAAAAACAACTTTTTAAAATCCTTTGCTAACAACAAACATTGTAACTAAATGTTTACACATTCATCTAGAAATACAATGACTGAACTGACCTGAGGAAAAATGCACTTCTCTATAATTTTGTGGTCGTTACCACAATATTAAAACAATAAAACCTAAATGCAAAAGGAAACAGTTCTCAGCTTGTTGGACATCCCCGCGGGCTCAAAACTTTCTTCCCCCTACTTGTAAACCAAGGTCAGTTTTAGAGCAATTTAAATTAATCCGTAAACAGCTGGAAGCCTTGATTGTCTCTTCAGTTCATTCGTTGTATTTCTAGGTGAATGTGTAAACGTTTAGTTATGGTGTTTGTTGTTAGCAAAGGATTTTAAAAAGTTGTTTTTTATCTGATGTGGGTGTTCTGTGTTTAATCTTAAAATATTTTACATCTTATCTTTTAGTTGTCGTTTGTCTAATCTGTAGTTATACTTGTTTTTCATGTAGCTCCTGATGAAGGATTTTTCCAAAACGTGTAGAGCAGATTGAAGATATTATTAAAGATTAAAGAAAAAGATTGTTTCATAGCACCAGAGCTTGGCTCTCCCTTTTCATTGGTTTGGAGGTGCTCTTTTCCCTCAGTTGAAACAAGGCCGCTTTATAAACTAGGGTTTGGAGTTGGCTCATTTCAACGTCACAGGATTATCCATAATTTGCCTGGATTCAAACAACGTGACTAGCTACAGCAAACCTAAAATGGAAGTTTCCAAATGGAAGTTTATAGCAGCATTGGATGAGAAGGAGTGTGCAAGCCCAGAACTTGCTGTGGTTCATTCTCATAATGCTAAAACACGGTTCAGCATTATGGCCAAACTAGGCTGCTACCTGCCTACCAAATGAATGAGATTACTGCAGAAGGGACTTGATTTTGTAGCATCTTGACATGTTTACCCCTCCTAAGTCTGCCAATCTGAATCAAAGTCTGCACTGAAGGACTTAGCTATTAGATGGCACATACCATGCTCAAACTGTGAACAAAGTTCCGCCTTAAAGATGAAATGGCCTCTTGATCAAAATCTCTCTGTTTTTAGTTAAATATTTCCCAACAATTTATGCACAGAATCTTACCACACAGTTAACCTTTCTGAAGTCTGTTAGTTGGAATGTATTGAAACTATCTGAAATTGAGTCAGTCTTTAAAATAATTAGTATTTGTTCAGTTCCACTTCCAGCAAAATCGTCTACTAGAACAGATCTCACATTTTTCCAGCAAGAAGCCACCTGCAAAATAATGTATCGTTAGAGGTGTTTCAATTTTTTATATCTACTTATACACTTGAATGTTAAACATGAGTGAGTCACATGTGGCGATTTCAACACTGACTGGCATTGTTTGCATCTAATCAGAAAGGGCTATTTGTAGTAACTAGGTAGGTGGGTAAAATATTATGGTACAGCAGCAGCTAGAACACATTGTGCCAACACTGAAGGAGTTTTCTGTGCAGTAGCTACTACAATGAAAATTCAAGCAAGTGTTAAAAGTTGTAAGAATACACACTTAGATGGGGAATTAGCATTTTATAATCTGCAATGCACTGATATAGGGCCTTCAATCTAGTATTCATTTTATTATTTATACTTTGCTTTAAAAAAAATATTTTTTTCCAAGGTATAATTTTCCAAAGTATTCATTTTTTTTCAATGTTTACTTTCATGGCAAACTTAGGGTTGATTCGCACAATCAAACAGGCCACCATGTTTTATGGCACGGTGGGCTGCAATGCATAAGGCCAGCCATTTTGAATATTCAATGCCTGATTGTGGCTTTTCATGTTCTGCGAACAGACTATGGGTTATGCAAGGGTTGTTTAACCCTCAAACAGGTTAAACCCAGGTTGGGCATTGAATATTCAAATCTTGCCTGGCAGGCATCGCAGCCCACTATAGTTTAAATAAAATACTTGTCTATTTGATGCACATATGTGCATAACAACAAACTTTCTGATTCATGTTAAAAAACCAAGGATTAAATAATCAAGGTTTAGCCCAGCATCTATTTGCAATGGCAGAACTAATCCCTAGAACAAGTTAATTATTTTAAATGTACCTCTGAGCCTAAATAGACAGCTTCACCAAGGAATAACTACCAGCAGCTCCACTAGGCACAGGATGAAGAACTTAAAAGGATAGGAGAATGACACCTAGGCTGGCTTAAACCCCAGTACTTCTAATTTTAGAAGCTCAGAGCTACCTCTATTACAGACAAGAAACCCTGCATGGTTCAGAACTCCAACCTGCATATGACGTTTTTGTGTATCTCAACTACTAGGAATGTTATGTACTTGGAGCTATGCTTGAAACCACAGCAGGAGAGCCCATGTACACATCAGAATTCCCACTGAGTGTTGGATTGGGGTGATTATGCACTCATTACAGAAGATGAATAAACAGAATTTTCACAATTCTAGGAACAAAAATAGTTTTAGAATGAGAGTCCAATACCTGCAAATTATGTTTCCATATCGCACACACATCTCCTGAAGCAAATGCCACAACCACCAAATGGCTGTTTCCTTCCACTGTAGCTATTTTTACTGAACAAGGCTCCTCATATGGAAGCTGCTGAACGTCTTTAGGGAGACCATCTTGGAAGAAGATCAACTGGCTTTTGCATGTGACTGCAACAACAGACGTCCTAAACTTGCTTTTCACTGCCTCAGCTTTATAAATGTCCACACAAGACACTATGCTGCCATAAGCATGAGGCAAAAAATGTGCACTAGTTAGCACTTTTTGTTTCTGTATTACATAGGCAAAACACTCACTACCCCAGATGAAGAGATCTGATTTGGCAACACTTGGTCCATTTCCTCCCTCTGGCAAACAAGCAGCTCTGATTCCCAAAACAACAACACCCTCACCCTTAATCTCACCCGCCCATTTGATAGAAGAAAACTGAATAGGGGCACATAAAACAGTGCCAGCTTGGGGAGAAATATGGAACAGATTTTTTGCATAGATCCATAAAATTGTTGGACCAGCAAGCAATTTTATAGGTTCCTTGAGCTCATAATCAAGTTTAAACTGAAGGACCAGCTCAAATTTGTTAAAGTTATGGAGTAGCAATAGAATATATTTAACTTTCTTCTTCTTTTTCTCTTTCAACAGAATACAGGGGTGAATAATTCCTGTCCGGAAGTCAGATGTACAGTTGCAATGAATCATTTCAACAGCTTCCCCACACATGCTAAATGACCCAGTGGATGTTTCAATAAAACATTTAGTACCGCCGTCAAAAGTCATTCGTCTAACATGTAATTTGGCCATTCTGGTGTCATCACCCTGTGAGGATTGTCCTTTTGAAAGCTGGAAAATAAGGAGTTCCCCATTATAAGACAACAGCTTGTCTTGTTGATCTGTTAACATTTTTCTTTAAAAAATGTCCATGGTATGAAGACTGGCAATTCCCCTGGTTTCCATTAAAATGATTCTTCTGTTCAATTTAGTAATTGATCTGAACAGCATTTTTCCAATCTGAAAAATAAAAGAAGTGTTTGGTAACGCTGCAGTAGAATACAGATCATTTTAACTTCAATAAGGAAGGATCAATCTGGACCCCTCAAGGAGTCATAGTCACATTAACTGATAATTCAGTTTAACAAAAGCACTGTAGATCGTGAAAACACTTTTAGCCCACTCTTAAACATGGTTGGTTGCCCAGAAGTAAATAGGACACATTTTGGTAACTGTTCTTAAAACTGCAGTCTTCAACCCATGTAGTATTAACTAAAAAGAGTTGAAATGAAAGTGCATTCTCTTTCAAAATCAAATTCTATGCAGCCCTACTGAGTTCAACTGAGCTTACTTACAAATTAGTGTGCATGGGATTGCAACCTAAACTTATTGTGATTGAAAATAAGTAATAATTTCAGGCAATCAAAAATATGTTGCCAGGGATATTCTGTGAGCACATGCAAACCATTATATTCAGTATTTCTATAGCATTTATTCAGAAGGACACTGAGCACGTGAAGCCCCTCCACCACCCAAGTAAGGCAGAAGCGGGCACTTATTGCTCTCCAGATATCTTGGCCTACAACTCCCACCACCCTTCACCATTGGCTATGCTGGCTAGGAATCATGAGAGCTGTAGACCAAGACATCCAGAGGACCAACAAGTTGTTCACTCCTGAGACAAACAGGCAGATACCAGTACTAGGGTAAGAATGGTAGTCTAGATGGATGGAGTACTGTAACTGAGAAGTGGGGGGAATGACAAACTTATGAGTAAGGATTAAACATGACAGTCCAGCAAATCCCATATACAACATCAGGAATATTGACAACTCCCCCAGCATATTCAGGATTCTCCCAGAAAATTCTTTCTTCATGCAACATGCCTAAAGAAATTTCCTTCTTTGCACTGGAAGAATAAGGGTGCTTAATGTCTCTAGTTTTAACCTAAGGAAGATCCCATCTTTCAGATATTTCAAACTCCGGAGAAAAGTAACTTGCAGGGCAATCCTATGCATGTCTAATTAAGCCGCACCGAGTTCAATGATGCTTATTCCCATGAAAAGGAATATAGGATTGCAGCCTCAATTGAATGCCACAGAATATACACTACCACTGTGCACCACAGTAGCCAGGATCTGAAGTGACTAGATACACAGGGATACAGAGATCCTGTAACTTAAAAGAGGATATTTTGACAGGTACAGTTTGTCATGTTATGCTGGAGAAAAGAGTTGCACCTGCTACAATTCCTGCCAAGCAATAAAAGAAGTGTAAGAGCCCTCTCATTTGTATTTTGCCAATCCAGTAGTGTTGAAGTAGAACCAGTGTCTTAAACTGTGAGTATTATTAAAATGCATTGGTTTAAGCCATATAGCCCTTAACTCCAAACATGTATACATGCATGATCACATTTACCCAAAGTGTGGGAATTTTTTAAAAAAATTACATCCTTTAGATGTAATTAGAATGAGATCTATTTGAGACATGGGATTAAAATGCAATTCCTACTTACAATACAGTGCAAACTTATGTACGTCAACTCAACAGTAGTTCGTATTGAGTTCAATGGGGCATATTCCTAGCAAACTACAGCTGTTGCCTCTTATGGTACCACAGATACTCAGAAGTGTATACCTTGGGATGGCTTTTAGCATTGCTATGTCTTTCAACCTAATTATTCTCAAAAAAGCAATTGGGAAGTTAAAATGAGATTAATTGTAACCAGCCCCCAGCATATCGACATGTGAAAATGAAATCACAGTTCCAGTTGCATAAATACAAAATGAACAACCATAACTTTTTGGCTGCTACCTTAAGCCCTTAAGAACTTGGGAACACTTTCACAAGACCGCCTGTCAGCTATTTAGCCAATCATTCGGATATGCCCCTCTTGCCAATGTCCTTGTCAATTTCATTCTCCATTTTGGTGCTTTCTTTGCTAGTTAACCCCTTATTATTATTTTTTTGTAAGGCTGCTTCACATTCCACTGAAGTAATAACCGCCACCCCAAAAGCTCCTTCTCTTCTGCAGCTGCCAACTGCTTTCGGCTCTCCCTTCCCCTTCATGCTTGTCACTTCCCCCCCACAGGTCTCTGCTGCTAGCTGTCAGGTATACATATGGACTGCTTTAAATTGTACTTTATGGTTTTAATTTTTGTGAACCGCCCAGAGAGCTCCAGCTATTGGAAGACATAGAAATGCAATAACTAACTAACTTAAGCATAAACTATGAAGAGTCATGTGACACCTTCAAGACTAACAATTTTTTTTCTGGCATAAGCTTTTGTGGACTATACCCTACTTTGTCAGTTGAATGAAGTATTATAGGGAGCTCTAAGTTTTTATACAGTATATATGTTTAGGTTGGGGGAAGAATTGTAAACAATGAAATAAGAAGGAAATTAAATACAGAAAGTACTGACCTTGACAAAGCACTGAACACCTTTCTGACCTCAGTGTTTACAGTTCCCTCACCCCAACCCAGCCCAATATTTGCTGCACAGAACGCTAAAACTCTCCATAATACTCCATGCATCTGATGAAGTAGGCTGTACAAAAACTTATACCAGAAGAAATTTGTTAGCCTCTAAGGTACCACAAGACTTTTTCAGGGTTTTGCTGCAATAACCTAACATGGCTGCCCCCTGGAAATTAACTTAAGTTTACTTACTTGGAAATAAGTCTCATTGGATTCAGTGGCACTTATTTCTGAATTAACACAGGATGAGGAAGCAGATTACTCTCAAGGCGACGTGAGAGGGCACCTTCCATTGATTCCTGCCCCCTTTCCCTCCCTCCACAAAGGTTTCGTTAACACGCCTAACGCTGCCGCTCTTCCCAAACTCCGAACGTCCCGCCACGCAAGGCATTGTGGGAACAGAGTGACGCAGGCGGGTTAAGTTACGTAATGGGCCGAGTGTCATTGGGCATTGAAAGTCTACGGGTGGAGCTGCATAAGGAAGCGCGAAGGTTGGCGATATAAGAAGACGGAATGGCGCCATCAAAGGCATGGGCGTAATTTCGACCAACGAGGCAGTGGAGGCCTGTGATTTGAAGCCTGCGCGCATGCGCACTGCTGCAACCGGCTTGACCTGTTTTCATCTATGTCTTTTGAGAGGCCGGCAGCAGCTGGGAGGAAGGGCGGGGATTGGTTCGCGGGAACGATTGTTGTTTTGGAGAGGCTGCTGCGCGCGGGTGCGGCGTCGGCTGATGCCTCTGCTTACCTCAGCTTGTGTCACGCGCTCCCTTCCTCCTCCTCCTTTCTCCCCCCCCCTCCCACGCGCTTGTTCTCCTTGGTTTTTCTCACGCGCTGCACTTGCTGCTGCGTCTGTTTCTAGTGCGGTGTGGGCACAACCATGGCGGATGTGAGTAGCCGCGCGCCAGCCAGGCCCGTTGGTCAGGAAAAGACAGACAGACAGAGCAGAACCCTTGAGTCGTTCCTCTAGAATTTTTCCATCGGGGGGAGCGACAGGGGGTTGTGGGAAAGAGGACCCGAGTTCTCGGGTGAGGTATTTGGAGGGGCAGAATCGGAAGGCGGGTCGGGATGAGGCAATCTTGGGGGGGATTTTGCCTGCTTTTAGCCGGTGCGGGTTCGAGGGAGAAGTGGCTTGAGGCACTTTAAAAGTGCGATAAGGTCGACTCTACGAGACGAGAAAATCGCACGAAGATCATCTAGTCCAGGCATGGGGAAACCTGTCGCTTTCCAGATCTTTTCAGACTCCATCTCTCGTCAGCAACAGCCAACATGGCCAGTGGGATGAGCTGGTGGGAGTTGGAGTCCAGCAATATCTGGAAGATCCCAGGTTCCTCACTCCTGATCTAGTGCAAACCCTTGAATTGAGGCAGGATCATAGTTTTGAAAAGTTACCTGTTGTGTTACCAGTTTTATCAGATGTGGTGGGCAACAGGTGTCCCTGCTTGGGGAAAGTTAATAGTCTGAAGGTTAACAGAGGCCCCTGACTTCTTAGTGGCGCATAAGTGTTTTCCGTAGGAAAAAGTTGACATTGTGCAGAACATTCCTTAAACATGAAAATTCCCTGCCGCTTGCTACCTCAGCCCTTATTTGGTAAAATAGTAGCTTACTTGTGTGGCTTGAAAAGGTCACTTCAAGAAGTCTCCACGATTAAAAGTCTTTGTTTTAGAAGAAGGCTATTCCTTTAGATATGCTTGAACTGCACTATTGCATTATAACAAAACTGTCATCGTTCTACAATGGCACCTAGTTCTGGTTTGTGGATTTGGGGCTTCTAGTAAACTAAATAGAACTAAGGAGCTTAAAGTCTGCCCACTTTTTGGGTAGAAGTATTTGAAATGGTATCCTGTAGCGATGATGGCCTTCTGTAATTTCTTCTCTTTCAGCAGGAAAGTAGAGCTGCCTTAATAAGCAAAACCAGAAAGCGTTTTGAATCAGAATATATAACAGGTGGGTTGTATATACAAAGGCTTATATACTATATTTGTACCCTGCATGTTTAATGCTACAATGTTCTTGATAGCAAATATCAAAAAATCCAGGGATTGGTGAGGAAAGCTTTAAGCTCGTTCTATACGCTTTCATCACTAGCCAAAAATATTATGTTAAAAGAAGATTGATTCTTTGTCATTGGACTTTAAGGGGCAGACAACTTAATTGTGTGAACTGCTACAGTTTTATATAGCCATTTAACTATTTGTTATTCTTTACCCTGGTATTTTGCTTATTTTCTAGTTGCCCGTTTGTTTAAGAGTGTTGGTTTAGAAATTGTACGCCAATTTGGATAACTCTGTGAAAGGACTCTCCTGTATGAGTCATGATTTTTTAAAAAATGTTTAACGCTTTTCATCAGCAGAATTCAAAGCAGCATATATGAGATTCCCAGAGAGTTCTCCCATCCAGCTGCTGACCAGACCCAGGCCCATTTAACTTTGGCAATGTTTCTTTGTCTGATACCTTCAGATCTTACCTTGTTGCTGATGTTTCTTAATTCACTGCTTGATATATTGCATTTTTACCAGGGGCAAACTTGAAACAGTGTCATAGCTTAATGTCAATTAAGAATACAAACATTTGGATTTGTATCCACCTAATATTGCTCTATGCTTCCTTGTAGCATATGTTGTGGCAAGCTTTTTGTTTGGATATTGCTTGTTTCATTGTTTTATGAATAGTAATTTTGACACAATTCCAAATGACAGTAGCAGAGTAAAACTACAGCTCCATTGCTTCAGGATGTCTGAGAAGGGAAAGTGATTTATTTTATTTTTAAAAAATCAAACTAAAATTGGCAAGAAAAAGGCACATCTATTTCTATACCGCTTCTCAGTTTGAATTGCAAAGTGGTTTACAATGATACTATAAAAGATACAATAAATACACAATAGTCCAACATTAGAGATTGTTCAAGACAGCTTGTGGTTTGGGGAAAAGCAAAATTTAAAAGACATGTTTTCAATAAACTCTTAAAATATGCCAGCATTGAGTTCTGATGTACTGTGGAGGGGAGATCATTCCACATCAACAGTTCCTCTTTTTTGTCCTTTTACATACCCTGACACTTACGTCAATTAGTTAGACTGTTAATCTAAGAAAATAGTGAATAAGTGGAGGCTGGCAACCAGCTATATGCTACAGATTTTACTTACATCTTCTTCCACACACCCAATTCAATATATTCACTGCAGTGATCCTTCTATTGCATCATTGTTCCTGCCTTAATCAGCCTTGACTACCCTCACATACTGAAGTTAGTAATTTATGGCCTAAATAAAATAGCAACCAGAGTAAACATGGCTAGAATCAGCCTGTTACTGAGTAGGTCCCATTGACTTTGCAGTGTGCGAATGATTAAAACTAAAGCTGCCTTCCCTAGTTACCTGAAGATGACTCTTGCTGCAGGTAAAGAGGCAAGTGGATGTCTACAAAGTTGCATGGATTTCTGATATCATGTGCACTGCTCAGTGTGTTAATTAGTGAATGAAACCAAAAGATTGTCCAGTTAGGGAACATTTTCCTTTACTTCCCTCAGTTTCTTCCCTTGTCTTATCATGAGCCACTGCTTTGAAAACAACAATGACATATGCTACCATACGTGAACCACATGATCCTACAAAGCCTTCAAGAATTTATCCCACCTGAAAGCATTTTTGCTGAGCCAGTTGCAAAAATGCATATAATTACTTTTCTTTTTTGGCTTAGTCAGTTTCTCCCATCAGAATCATGCTCTATACCACGGCTCCGATAGATTTCTCAGTATCCCCTGCTGTCATCTCTGCCCTGGTAGTCCTAATTACCAACATTTCCATGACTTGACTGACACCTTCCCAGATCATAGTCTCCTTGGCAGCCATGTCAAAAAGGCAGTGGAGAAATCAGCAATTTTTCATTTGCAGCATAATAAAGCTCAGTATTACACACTGAAAATATATACACTTACACAAGGAGAAAAAGTGAATCTGAATAGATAATGGATCACTCTTTCATATCAGGGGAAAGACATTTTCCACCTTTAAAAGTAATACAGGTTTCTGAACCAAGAAATCCTAATAACTATGTTTCAGATTAGTTTGTGTAGGATTTTTGTATCTCGATAAGTTGAAGCAAGAAAATCAGCCATAAATTTCAGTAGTAAAGACAATTGTAAAGATAATATGTTGTCATGACAGCCTGGCTTGTTGCCTAGAAAGCTTCAGTGCTTTAGTAACACAATTGACTTTTATGCAGCATACAGTGGCATAAGCAATTACAGAAGATGTGCAAGCTCTATCGAATATGTAAGGCGTAATGAACACAATGCAAATATTTAAATATTTGTTACTTCAGGTCACTGCTAACTTCAATTAATTTCTGTATCATTATTCTGAAGATTTAATTGCAGTATACTAATTATGATGGGAGGTAACCCAGAATTAATAATCAGTTGCTGTACTTAATGCTTGATACTTTTCCACTGAAATTTTGATGAAGTTGCTGCATGCTACCATAAGCAATCTTGTATCACTTTTGTAAGTATTTGTTCAATTAATGGATATGGTGAACAGCAGTTGAAAAATCCGTTTGCTAGGCTTGCAATCCTATTGGTGTCTATAACCCCTATTGAGTTCAATGGGACTTACTCCTAGTGAATGTGTATAGGATTGCAGCCTTAATGGAAAAATGTGTCACAAATGTTCAATTCAGTTTAATCAGAAAATCCCATAGTGTTAGATTACTGTCTTGATTATTTCTCATGTCACCCACTTGAAAAGACTCCCCCAATTAATTTATAATTACATAGAATAAAATGTTTTTGTTTCTCAGCACGTTATTTCTGGAAGTTTTCTTGGCTGATGTTATTCAGAAAGCTAGCCCATGTTAAGTCTGTAAAACCAAACAAGTATTCTGTTGATAAACCTATGCCATAGTAACAGTGTAATCCGGGTCAGGCTCACTTGGAGGTAGGTTCTCTTGAGCTCAGTGAGGATTACTCCCTTGTAATCATACTTAGATTTACACTGCAAAGTTGTTAGTATTTGAGGCTCAACATTGTTGTTTTGGCTATGAGAACAATTGTAGTATTTGTGCTTGAGCTGTTAGAAAATTTCCTTTATGTATCAGTTTTGAAACCTGCACATGTTTTATTATAAGATTCTGATTTTATTGTTTAGCAAAAACAGATAAATATGATTCTAGAGATGTGGAGAGACTACAGCAAGATGATACCTGGGTTGATAATTTCCTAATATGGCGACATGATGTTGTGGATGATACACTGAAGATGATTGATGAGAGCTTTCAGTGGAGGAAAGAGTATGCAGTTCATGGTAAGATGTTTGATACGTAATTGCAATAGTAAGTCTTCTTTTAAACTGGATTGCTAGTTATTCCACGTGCATCTCTACTTGGTAGTTATCACTTTCTGGGCTAAGTTATAATAAAATTGTACCACCCCACCCCCACCCCCAAAGATCAGCTCTTACCTGAAGAAATTGCATTCTAAATTGAGAAAATGCAGCATGTTAAGGGCATCAAAGGAAGGCCCAAAGATGGTTAATACGTATACAGATATGTACATGTGTTCAAATTCAACCCTATAGAAATAGTAGTGCCATGAATAAGAACACATGAGAACCTTGCTATGTCAGACAAAATACCTATTTATCCCAGTATTCTGTTCACACAGTGACAAATCAGATGCCTGTGGGAAGTCCACAAACAGGACATGAGTGCAATAGCATCATCCCACTCAGCTTTACCAGCAACTGATATATAGGAGGCACATTGCCTCTGCTGTCAATGAAGTTTTTGTGTCTGTCTTAATCACAGAAGATGTAGGGCAGATGCCTGTACCTGAGCTGATATTTTCAGGAAGAGAATCTGAAGAGCTGAGGCAAATATTGGTGACAAGCGATGAATTTCTAGACGTTATTGACAAATTGAAAACAAGCAATATGTTTTATATCTCTATCTGGACTAATACAATTCATTAAGTGCGCAGGGCTGCCTTTATCATACAATGTCCAAGGTTGAAACTGAGAGTTGCTTTATGTTAGGAGTCAGTGTTGCCCCTGCCCCTCACTTTTATCTGAGAAGAGTTCCATAATGACCTTTGACACTAATGTTTTAACTCCGTTCCAAGTTCCAATAACTTCTCTCAGAACCCTGCAATTTGCTTTTACAAGGATAATCTATACAGTTCTGTATCGAAATTCTATGTTGCGGTTAAAAACAATGGCTTTTTGCCCCGCTTGTAGTTTGGAATGTTGGAGTTTTATTATAGTATGATGTATGTTTATAGAAGCAATTTTGCTATTCTTCAGACTTGACTGAATCTTCACTTCCAAAGTTGTTATTTGAAGCTGGTGCCCTTTTTCTACATGGTTATGATAAGGAAGGCTATAAAATATGTAAGTCCTATCTTCTATTTCATGTACATACTCATTCATCAAAAATTCAAATGTAATCTTGCTTTCAGAGTAAAGAGAACTAGACCTTAAGAGAGTAATCACTTACTGGGTTGGATCCAGACTTAGTCACACATAAAATAGTCACATTGAAATAAATTGGACTAAAGTAAATCATGAATACTCCAAATTCTATTAATTCAGTAGGTCTCCTCTAAGTATGATTAAGTCTAGAGCCAACCAAAGGCATCTGTATTCGTGAAAACTAATTAAAAAAACCACTGAGATGCATAGGAATATGTAAGAGGAGATTATTGCAAAATGCTGTTTTTATTTTATGGAAATGCGAGTTATGAACATTTTCAGTACAATATGAAACTTAATGCATGTTCAATCATATGAAATATGAAAGTGCTTGTGGTCCTGTTCCTTGTTCTCTGATGGTTCAATCCAGTTCCATTAGAATGAATAGGTGTGTTCTCAGTGATTTTAATGGGAAGTAGATTATACCTTTAGGGCTGAAATCTTGGGTTTTTTTTTAAAGCATTCCAGAGACAAACAGAATTTGTTTTAATCTGTACATGCTGATTCAGAGAGGATGGACTTAATATCAAGTGAAATCCAAAACGGGCACTGACCAAATTGGTTCTGATCCATCCATCCTTAAATCTTATTGCCAATTAACCTGGGGTTAAGCCCCATTGAACTTGATGGGACTTGCTTCTGAGTAGATTAGTACCCCTTTTCATTAGAAAATGTATATATGGCTTGACCAAATATAAGTATTCTTTCTAGTCAAAAAGGTGAAACTTGGTCATGGAGAAGATCTCTTTCTAGCTCAGCAGTATATAAATCTTGTACTCACATTTCAGTATATTAAGAAAAATTGTAAATATGTGTGTAGTTTCACATTTTTCTACATTGCAATGTTTTTCATTTGTCGTGTTTTATCCTAAGGGTTTAGAGTATAGTGGCATGAAAAAAAGATCTTAAATGAAATTGAATAAAATAAAAGGAGCTGTGTAACTTAGGAAATAAGAATATCATCTTTATTTAGGAGCTAGTCTGAAAGTTATTTATTCTTGACCTTTCTGACATTTATATCTATGTTTGGTTTTTTTCCCCTCCATTAGTTTGGTTTAAGGTGAAACTTCATACAAAAGATCCTAAAACTCAGTTTGAAAAAAAGAAGCTAGTAGCCTTTTGGTTAGAACGCTATGCAAAAAGGGAACATGGGAAGCCTTTGACAGTGGTTTTTGACATGGCTGAAACTGGAATAAGTAATATAGTAAGCATGTTTTTTTTTATTATTTTCACATCGAAAGTTGTGTTTTAGTTCAAAGTATCATAAATAGCATTCTGTACAAGCTGCTTAATTTAGAGTACTTGGATTTAAATTAATTCTTTGCCCTTTGGCATAAATCTAAATATTCTGGATTGACTGGTTTATGAATCACAATCTACACCAGCTGTTTAATAAAAATTACTACAAAAATTTATACTACTTGCATAAAACTAGAAAGTGATGCAATTATGCATTTTGTTTTGCAGCATTCTCATTGAAATTCATGAGATTTAGGGCTGTTTTCATAATCCAGCTTGGCATTTTATAGCCATTAAAAACTAAAAAAAAGTCCTTGATTACTTCTCTCCTTGTTCGCTCCTTGTTTGCCTTGTGATATGACAGTCCAAGTGCCTTCTGACAGCACATCAGGCTTTAGCTTTGATTGCCTTTTAGTACTGCACTGGAAATTATACAATCTCTGAGAGATCTTAATCAAACATGTATAGACAAAACAACTATGAAGTAACTTGCATGAGTTGTCCAAGCTAATGTTCATATATTTCATAGGGTTACTTAATCACCTTTGAGCTTGTACATTTTCAGATAAGGATATATGTTTTTAAAGTAATGACACTCCCTTGATACAAAGATGAAAAACCTTGAAGCGCTTCTTGTTTTCCTGTTCAATAAATCACCCTCCTGAAACACTTCTTAAACGCTCAGTAATTTTTAAAGATTATTTGGGGAAGTTCAGCATGGGAGTTGCTGAACATAACATTGTGGTTTTGTTAATTGGTAATATCCATTTATTTTAGGACTTGGACTTTGTCCGATACATCATCGGCTGTTTTAAAGTCTATTATCCTAATTTCCTCTGTAAGTATGATGGCAGTATTATATTTAAAGATTATGTTGCAATTTGGGGTGGGGGGTGTCATCACTCACAATTTAGTCAACTTCCTAAAGTTCTCCATAAACCATAGAAACTAGTAGTGGTGAAGCACTGGAGAAGACAGCTAGGAGTTATTGTCAATAGTCTAATATTCAACTAATTAATAAGGCCATTCACAGAACAGCTGTTCAAGTTAGTGGGATGATATTCCCACAAATACTTCTAGAATCCTGCTGCTGCCATAAATCTCCATGGGATTTCACCAAACATGATAAATATTCTAAAAAGTGTTTTTCTTTCTGCTGGCTAAATTATATATAGTTTATAGGATTCAGAAAGCAACACACTGATCTGTGTGTGCACAAGGGCTTTTCCAGCCCCCCCTTCCCACTAGAGCAGGAGTGGGCAACTCTTTTCAAATGAGTAGGTTAACCGTGTGTATGTCTATACCATATATATGGAGTGTCTGGACATACAAGAAGTTACTTGATTGGGGCAAGCATGTGGTCAAAACTGATCCACTCAATAGTTACATGTGCCCGAATGTCATCAGATTTAAAAGCTTATTCAGCTTTCAAGTGTGTGACTTTCTTTGATTGCACCCAGTATGTGTGTTTTTGGCTTTCATGTCAGTTTCTATTGTCTATCACTCTTCCTTCTGAGTCAGTACAAGCATGAGTATGCAACTTTAGCAAATTAAAATAGAGGAAATGCTTTCTTTAAAACAAGGTACTTGCCACAAATGAGTTTTCAGTTCAATAGTGAGCATGTAACAAAAGGATAACATGTAATTACTAAAACTTCTTTCCATTCTTGCAGCAAAAATTGTGATCTTTGAACTGCCCTGGATAATGAATGGTAAGTTACTCTTTCAAGTTGTCTTCACGTAGCATGTGAAAAGATTGTTATTGGAAATAATACTAATTCAAATACCATGGATTCTTGTTAGCAGCAATATTATTATATGATTCTAAAGTATTTGGATATTCTATTTTAAGTTTATTTTGTCCCGTCCCAAAAGCTCAGAGGAGACAACAGTTTTTAAAAATGTTTTAATTATAACCATAAAAATGTTTGATCCTGGCCACTAATCCGCTCTAATTTTGAAAGTCTATATTTCTTCATTCTATTCTGGACATGATTTGATGTGCAACATTTGATAAGGTTATGAACATGGGTCTGAGCCAAACTATTCTAGAACAGTCCCACTGTAATTAATGTGACTAACCTGAAGTAAATTGTGCATTGTTGCCTGTGTACATAAAAATAGTTGTTTTTTGTTTTGTTTCCCCCCAGCTGCTTATAAACTTGTAAAAAGTTGGCTGGGGCCAGATGCAGTAGATTTTTTGAAGTTGGCCAATAAGAATGAAGTCCAGCAGTATATCAGCGCTGAATACCTACCACCTCATATGGGTGGAACTGTAAGTATTATCAGTGCTTCAGTACTGTATTAATGCAGTTGATGATGCTGTTGTCTTTTTCATTTTAGCTTTGTTACCAATGTCTGATTTTAGCTATATTTGTTTTGTCTGCTGCTGCTTTTTATTTTTTACAATTGTATTATGGTTTTAAGAGTTTGGTGAATTTTGTAGTTGTGAGCCTCTTTCAGGATTGTTAATTTGAAAAGCATCATATAAATAGTATTGTTAGCACTGCAATCCTCAAACTACCTGCTCCAGAGTAGTAGTAAAAAAACCCACACTGGGATGTGGTCCCTACATGAATTTCTTTCAAAGAAATACAGTAGGTGGTTATTTCAGTATTGCTGTTGTGTTATGAGAAAAGAATAAAGACCAAGTGGTTATCCAGACTTGTTCAGCCACCTGCACACTTTCATTATGGACAATTTTATATGTACTTCAGTACCATACCCATCTCATGCTCAGATGTTTTTCCTATGCAGCATAGTCTTCCTCAAGATAGTATAGTTGATGATTGCACAAAATAGTATGCAGAACCATTCCCTTATACTTTATGTGGGAGGACGTCACCCTTTGGAAAGCTTTTAAAATGTTTATTAATTTAGCAGAGAAAAATTTAAAGCAGAGAAAAAAGAAAATTAAAAAAATCAGACAAAACAAAACATTGGGTTCTGGATCTTGAGAACAAAGAACAGAAGGAAGCTATTGGAAGATGGCTTTCATGTTGTTCCCCCTTCCAAAGCCTTTGCAGAGATTCCGCACTCTCTCCTGAGCATTATGGGATGGGTCATCAGAGGTGACTTTGGTAGGGAGGAATTGCCTAAAATGGTGCAAGTTGCCTCTACCTGGTTTTGGATTATTCCCTCTTCCCACAGCGACTCTCCCCATGCTGCCACAATGTTAGTGGGAGGGGACAGGAAAGTCCCTTTCCACTATCTCCCTTCTACTTGCAGCTGTCTGGATCCAATTCATTATGCATAGTGGTATTGAAAACAGTTATCTTTAAGCAAAGTAAAACATTGGATATAAATAATTGACTTCTTAAAAGTTGATAAATGATAAATGGCACACAGTTTTTAATAAAGTCATCCCATTTCTCCCCATTTTCTTTAACCTAGATAAAAGTTGTCTATTTGTCCATAGCTGCAAACCTCCACATCTTTACAAGCCATTTTCACCATTACTTCCCCCCCCCCCCCAAACAAATAGAGTTGTATCCCATATCCCTAATCAGCATTTAAAAACAATGTAGTCTAATATCCATTTTCAAGGATCAGTGAAACCTGTAGCCCATAAGTTTTCAAGTTTGCCTTTGAATATTATTGAGCCAAATAGTCTCCAAACCTGAAAAGATAAATGCACACACTGGAGATAACCCTGCATATAGCCAGAATTTAGCTTTTGTGTTTTTTAAGTAGCAGATTCTGCTTCTGCAGAGAAGCCTCTCTTTAAATTGAACAATGGCTTATCTCTTCAGCAGTAGAAACTATCAAGCAGTGTTCTAATTGCATGCACCATTTACTCCTATCACATGTTTCTATTTTGGATAGCAGCTTGATTTTTAAGTATTCTAGGTCCATTATATGGCTACAGTGATTTGGTAGAAAGCATACTATATAGACTTTGCTGAAAAGCCAAACTAAACAGAGTTCAAAGATTACAACTGTTATTTAACATTTGTGTGATAGTAGAGAACAGCCAAATCAATAAAGATCTAGTGTATATTCTGTACCTGATTGTATAGTCAATGATAGGCTATTATATTAGGCTATGATATTATGAATATTTGGTTATTGTGATATGTATTCCTTGGGAATGAAATCTAGCAACACTGTTCTCGGTGTTTTTCCTCTGCTTAGAATGTAAATTCTAAACTGTGTTTAGACCAACAAGGGTGGAAAGACTAGCTCTTGTTTATGCATTGGTAAGTAGTTGCTGATCCTGTGTGCCTTCTTCATCCATCCACCCATAATACACTATCTTCCTTATATTATAGGATACCTTTAAGTACAGTTACCCTCCTTTGGTCGATGATGATTTTCAAACTCCATTATGTGAAAATGGGCCCATTACTAGTGAAGATGAAATTGAAAGCAAAGAAGGAATAGACATGGACAACAAAGATAATCTAGATTCTAATGAAGAGCAAGCACCCAGTTCCAAAAAGGTATCCCGGGACTGAAGGGTACATTGAAAAGAATGATATAAACACCTATTTCATTGCAATCGTCCAAGCATGTACTATTAACCTAATAAATGAAAAAGAAGAATCTAGAACACCAAATAAAGCCTGAGGAATAATTGGGTCGGTTGTCATATGCTGCTGTCAAAATCAACGATCTAGGCCTATAAATTTTCAGTGTCTGTGAAACATTTCTTAGCTGCAGAATTCTGTCTTGAGAAGCCATCTTGCTGATACCAAAATGAGACATCTGCTCATATGTAGCATTTCACTCTCTCCTTCTCTGGTTGCTTACTTTTATATGGCTGCTTCTATTCATTTGTCTCTTATGAAAGCTGGGGTCCTTTTGTGAGTATACAAGCAAAATCTAAATGTTTGGCATCTTAAGTGGTGAGCTTTAGAGCTATTCCAGAAATGGTATAGTGATAAAAGCCATTTATAAACCATTTTTTCACCCTGAACCTTGTTTGAATCAGAATTCATGTCCACACTAGGTATAATACTGAAAGCATCAAACAAAAACCTATCTTTGTTGCAGTTGCCCCAACCTAGTTAGTTTTAGCCCTAATCCTTTCAAAATTCTCAAAAACTAGTTGCTTACCTGTGTCACATTTAATACTGGGTTTGACACCCAAAGTGGTATATTTGTGACGTTGCTACTGAATTCACACCTTTGTCCCAACAACTTGCCAGTCTTACTCAGTGACAGTTCATATTAAAAGTATTTTTTACGCATTTGTATCCATTGTACTTCAATTATTTGTAGTATTTTGTGTTCTTGTTCTCCCTGTCTCTCTTTTTTAAAAAAACATGCTGTTCATGGGTTCCCATGGAGAGTGAAACAGACCTATTTCAGGATTGTTACTGTGGCAGATGTTCCTTCCCACTCAACACATTTATACTTTATACACTATTGCTGTTTAGAAATATATACTATATTTCATCACATGCTAAACATGTGTCAGGCCCATGCACATAGGAGCTGTTTCAATTCCTGATGGTTTACACTGAGTTGCATAGGCTAAAACTGACCGTAATCTGTGACACAGTAGAAACCTGCTTCAGACCCCTGGGTCACCAGGATCATGTCCTACCATAGTGCAACACTTATTTTCTTATGGTTATAATAATGGCAGGTATTTTCTCATATTAATAATACAGTAACAGGTTAGAGGGGAAATATGGCATTTGGGGACAAAATTGCAGCAAGGAGCAAAATCTGCCTTCTCATTTCTCTGAGCTTATATTTTCTATAGCATCACACTGCCTGCTTGCTTCTGTAATGTGAGGCAAGATGTACAGCACAAAAATGTCATGTCGGTTGTAGGTTGTGGATGTTATGTGAAAGAGGAAGTAGAGGTACTGAGCAGCAGCAGTTCTGTGTCTCTCGACATCTAAGCATAAATGAAGAGCCTTGCTGGATCAGGCCAAAGACCTATCTTGTTTCCCATTGTAGTCAACCAGATGCCTGTGGGACGTCCTTTCTCACTGTTATTGCACAGTGAATCTTATTGAGAGGCAAGGCACCTCTCCTATAGGTAGTATATAACCATAATTACTATTAGCCGTTCATCCTCCATGAATTGATCTATTCCCCATAAAATTTGTGGCTATCACCACATCTTGTGATAGCAAATTTATAGTTTTAGCTATACACTGTATGAAGAAGTATTTTCTTTGTTCTGAATCCCATAATTCAGCAACATTGAATGGTGCCAGGCTCTAGTACTATGTGAGGGAGAAAACCTTTTCTCTGTCTCCACACCATGCATAATCTGATAAACCTCTACCATTCCCTACTTGCCTTTTTTCTAAACTAAATAGCCTTTACTCTTGTGATCTTTCTTTTTTGGATAAGCAAAGTATACTTAATTGGTTTGGTTTTATAGCACATAGTAGGAAAACACCTTTAAAAGTCTTGTGTTTCCTGTCCTTAGATATTTCCTTTCCTTCATCCTGTTTTCCACCCAATCCATTCCATAATCAAATTCTGCAGAAATCCAAATGCTTCAATTTAAAACTATTCAAATTAAGTAACTGTGTGTGTGTGTGTATGTATATATATATATATATATATATGCATAATTCAACGTCTTGAGAATGTCACTGGTGGCTGGTATTTAAACAATATTAGTTATTCTAGGAGTTCCTTGGGGATATTGGGAGTTCCTTGGCAAAGACAGTTAGAACCCACAGCTTTTTAGCTGCCTGTTGCTATTATCTTCCTTTTTATCAGGGCAGAATTAGGAAGGCGATAGAAAATAAAACTGCAAACTGCCTTTATACAAAACTATGATGTGAACACACTTTGGAATACTGTGTATAGTTCTTGCCACCGCACCTCAAGAAAGATAGTGTAGAACTAGAAAAGATGTTGAAAAGGACAACCAAAATTATCAGGGCACTGGAGCAATTCTATAGTTTTTATTGTGAAGTGACGTGTTGATTCAATCAATGAAATCAAGTCTATCATATGTAACTGTGTCATTCTACTTGGTGGTGAAATATCATTAACTTCTGGATGTATATAGCTGGTATTTCTTGTTTGTGTTTGCCTAGGAAAGTTTTGCAGAACAAGCTCCAAAATCAGAAGAGTGTGACAAATTAGATTCCAAAACAAAAAATGCAAAGAAAGCACTTACCACTTTTAAAGGATCTTTATTGCATATCAGGTAATATCACAGTAATAATTGCATTCATATTGTATATTTCTGCGTATTTTAATAGCACTGCTCCATCATGTGAAAATTATCAGAACTGAACACATTTTACAAAATGTTCAACTTAATCTGATTCTGAGGTCTTCTGAAATTTGCTGTGTTTCTTTATCAAGGACATGGTGCATTCGATGAAACAATAGAATGCTTTTGGGAGAGGATTTCTGAAGGCTGGATTGTAAATAACTATTTTTATTATTATTGCTGAGGCTTCCTTTCCCTTTCCCAGGTTTGATTTAGAATATCTCCGCATCACCCTACCCCACTCCAAGTAGTATTTAAAATGTCCCCCTCTGCTTTGAAATTGCCCAGCAACTGCAAAAGACTAGATCCTGCAAATTTTATATCTCCTGCTTGATCACTTCCACCATTTGTCACTTCCACCATTTGTTCTATTTTTCCTGCCAGTTAAAGCAAGTTTATTGATCCCCCAGCTGCTGCTAGAGCAAATGTTGTTTACTTAAGGAAGTTAGTTATTAGTCAGGGAAGTCCTTCAAGTTGGATAGCTATAGGCAAATTACTATAGCTCTGCCTCTCTATAATATGGGTAAAACTTTAGCCTACTTCACAGTGTTTCTAAGGATTACTGAGCCCTAAATAAAAGCTTACTGTTTGCCTTGGCTGTTGGGAGGCAAATACTAATCTTTTCTACTTCTCATCCTTGATGATGGACAAAGTCTTTTGAGTTATTCTTTGTACAGTGAAAGTATATCAGGGCTGCCTTTCTCCAGCAGCCAGGTAAAGAGGAAGAGCTGATTTGTTGTCCTCCATTCCTTATAGCAGAAAAGGCTTGTAATATCAACTGCCACATCCATTTGTTGAAGCGTATAAATGGCAAAGAATATAGGTAGATGTTCTTACAGCCAGCCAAAGGTACTTTTGATTTTTTGTGTTCATGTGAAATAAATGAGAGTGCTTGCAAATATCCTCACTACCATTTGCTACCTTGCATTTTTCCTTGCCAGTCGTATGCATATAACCCATGCATATGAATCCTCATATTTTTTGTAGGATATTTGAGAATTTTGGAGGAGGAGAGGTTTCAATTAACAGCAGTTGCCCTGGAATTTTTCTTCTAGATTTGGTATTTCCTAAACAGCTTTTTAAAACCAAATATATCACCATGTTTAAGTTCATTTTGTGCTCTGTGCTGCCTTACAGAAAAGTTGGTATGCATAATTGTAATACATATTGGTCACACTCCAAAGAACCACCTGACTAGTCTGTGCACCCAGCCTTGGGGTTATGTTTCTTGAATAGTGATTCCCTATGCTGTATGGCAAGCTTCTTCTAAAAATGAGTTTGGAAAGCAGTTTGCTATGGCACCAGGATCTAAACTTAAAGGGAGAGTAAAAAAAAATAACATTCCCAAGCTCTTGAGTGCATTTAAGTAGCTCTTTGGATAACTGCCCTTTAGCATGCAAAATATGAATGCGGTTTCACTATAGAATAAAAGAAAGAGCCTGGATTCATGCAAACCCCTCTTATTTTGTCTTAACTGTTGAAATGACATGGCTATAGGGAAGTTCCCTAGCTCAAGTGTAACAGCACGTGATTTTCATTTTCAGGATCTTACATCTTCCATTCAAAGATTACTGTGAGTAGTAGGGTTGTAAAAGACTTTGGAGAGCAGTTCCTAATCAGTGTAGTCAGTCCTGAGTTGTGTGATTTCATGTAAGGCAACTCCATATATTGATGTTAGGCAACCTGGTGCTCACCAAATGTTTTGGACTTGCATATGCCTCAGTCAGCATAATGGCCAAGGATTATGGGAGTTGTGCAAAACATCTGGAGATGCTCACCATTGCCATATAAAATCCTGAAATACAAGTGAAAGTTTCATATAGCTATGAAGTGCTTGAAAAGTGAAAATCTCATGGTGGATTGTTATAGCCCTCAGCTAAGATACTACTTGAAATTTAGACTTTTGAATGATTAGATTAGAGCCTTGTAACTGATAGACAGTTGTTCTAAATAAGCACCGACATTGTTTTTTTAAGAAAATAATTTTGTAAACTTGATATACAAATACTTCCTTTAAAATATTTGCTATGTTTTGTTAGTCCAGCAGAAGAACTACATTTTGGTTCCAAAGAAACTGGGGAGAAGAAATGCTTGATAGTTCTGACAAATGTGACTAAAAATACTGTGGCATTTAAGGTAAATAATAATTTTGTGCAGTAATTAATCTGGTTGAATAATAATAATACCTTACTGTTTTTCAAAAAGTATGCATTCTTGTTTATGCCAGATTGTGGAGTCCTATAATTCAAGAAATTTACTGCGCAGCCCTATGTATGTTCACAGAGCAAAAAAGTCCTTTAAATCCCAGCATCCTCCAGCCATCATGGCTGTCTGGGTAATGGTGGGAGTTGTAGGATTTTTTTCCTGTTTAAATGGGCATAAGATTGCACTCTTATTGTCAAATCCAGGAGCTGTATCAAATATTAGTCCCATTCAATGTATGGATCTACTTTAAGTAGGACTATCATTGGACACAACCCCATGGCAGATAAATGGTCTTAAAGACCAAGCAACTGGATTTCATTATATGTTTTTCACTTCAACTTTTAATAGTAAAATATCAGGGGAAATACCATTAGGGAGGAACATGACAAGAGGTTTATAAAATTAATCATTTTATGGAAAAAGTTGGTAGAGAGAGATCTAGTACTAGAACTTAGGGTCACCTAATAAAATTTACTGGCAGTAGAGTGGGTTCAGAGCAGAAAAGGAAGAAGTACTAACTTAGCATAATTTAACTTGTATAATTCATTACCACACTATATGGTGTCCCCTAGCTTAGATGACCTTTAAGGAGGATTAAGACTAATGGCTATTACGTATTGTCAAGAAGTGGAGCCTGCAACAAAAAGTTACGGTGTTCTTGTTCAGGGTTGCAGACAAGCAGGGGCTTTTTCGGGGGCTTGCTGCTGAATAAGCAGGCTTAGGATTCCTAGGACTCCATTACCCTCTTGCCCTGGTTTTCCTTCCTGACCACCAACACACAGCAAGTATTTCATGTCCATCAAATGTGGGGTCACCAAGCATAATCAGACTACATTGAGCTTTTTAAAAATGTGTTCCCTCCTTAGGATTGTTTCTTTCAAATATGTATTTCTTCAAACCTTGGAGTTCCCCAAGCATGTTATATCTTTCTCTTACGTATGGATGGTGCTATTTTGACTATTCACCTCAGAGAATTGAGTTCACTATTTGTAAATGTGACATAGCTAAATCAGGTTTATGTTCAGAGGCCATATACCTTTGAAGACTAGATTCTGCACACAAATGGGGAATGCTCATCAGTGTTTGTTATACTTGTAAGTTTCAAGAAGCAACTTGGCTAGCTGTTTTGGAAATAGAATGCAGGATTTACATGGGCTGATCCCTTTTTTTGCAATCCCTATATTCTTTTGACGGTTAACATTTACTGTAGCCAGAATACTCATATTTAAACTGATTGGTGTACCAGTTGCAAAATACATTTACTTGGAAATAAGGCCCTTTATTTCCAAGTGTTTTTAGAATGTCTGAGCTAGTTCATGCATTACAAAGAGATAGTCAAATAGGAAGCAATACCAGACACTGTTCTCTGCTGCTTCTATAACAGTGGAAAGTTGGACGACTAAGTTAATATTAAAGAAGAAAAATTGTTAGATGGCAGAACTGGTAGCTTTTAATATACTTACACAATGTTTAGGTGAGAACAACTGCTCCTGACAAGTACAGAGTGAAGCCAAGTAACAGCAGCTGTGAACCAGGCACATCACTAGATATAATAGTATCTCTCCATGGTGGTAAGTAAAAGGTTGCACAGTTGTTTATTAATGAAATAATCAAGTTCTGCAGTGTGCCCTTCCTTCAGTAAGTATGTTGTGGGAAGTAGGTGCTGTTGAAACCAGATACCTGTTCAACCTTTATATGACTGCCTCTGAGGGCCTGTTGAGTCACAACAACCCCAGCTATGGCCAGTTTCTGCTTGAAACTGTGGAGTTTCTGCTTTCAAGTCAAGGTGAATATTACAAATAAGCAGCATGTTTACAGGTAGACCATAGAGAGATTTAATTTGAATTATTTTCTTGAATCAGCAGGAGCATGCTTTGCTTGACTTTAAAATACTTTTTTTTAAAAAAAGCCTGAAGTGCTTAATTTGAACTCATTTTTAAGCCATTGAAAAATGAAAAATATGTTGCATTCTAGAGAATTTAACAAATCAGATAATATTCTTTTGCCATCTTTTATCTACAGATACAAAAATATAATCAAGATCAAATGCAATATAATAAAAACAATAACATCAAAATATTGTACTTATTGTTAATGTATAATCATTGTCACTTTTAATTTACTCTGACATTGGGCTGCATATTTAATGTTGGATGGATAAGTAAAAGGTAGTGTAAAATTACTTTTTATATACGCAAACATGTGGAAATAAGTTGTAATTTCAAAATGGCTCTTGTAGTTAAATATTGTTTAATGTTCTTTCAAAAGTATGAGTATGTCATAAGAATTTTATAAAATAAATTCATCTCAAGTTATTGAGGTTATCCTATGAATCTGCTATAATTCATTCTGGGATTTTCAATTGATCTTTATAAATTAGGGAATGGCAACTTATGCCCATCAGGGTTATTTATTAAAGCACATAAAATTTTATTAAATTAATGTGAAGTGTGTTTTTAATTAAAACAGACTTTAGATTTCATAAATGCAGAGATTTAAATATGTAGTGGCAAAACATTTTCATGTTTTCAGTGTTTAAGAAGTTGCATGATCCTGCTCTAGATAGGTTCCTCTTTCAGAAATTAACTTCTGTCATTTAACACATGGGGATGGTTCAGACAATCAAAATAAACCATAATGTGATTTCCATAATCAACACCTGGGCACAGCTTGTCATGCCTTCTCAACCTGGGTGGCATGGCTGTTGTGAGGTATTCAAGGGTTGTTTCTCTTCCAATAAGCCATGCTTCTGGGGTTCATACAATATGACAAGCCGTGGGTGGTGATTATGGAAATTGCGCCCAGCAGGTTCCATAATAAACCACGGTAGCTTATTTTGATGGTGTGAACCAGGTCACCAACTCAAAATAAGGAGCTGCAGTACTGTCCAGCATTTCCTAGGACTGTCAATTCTGATTGATGAAAGATTCAAATTCTGCTGGCCAAAATCATCAATAGGAGTCTGTTTCCAGTATTCTACTATCCAGAATTCTACCTGAGATCTGTTAACTGGATTAATATACGATCAACATAGGATGCACTTGATCTCCTGGTTTTTCTTCTCCTGCCCTTTTGCAAGTCTTTTGTGAATTTGCAAGTCATGCTCAGGTGCTTCTAGTTTCTGTGCATCTGCTGTAGGAAACTAGCTGTTTTTATAATCTATTGAATTTCCCCCCCCTAGTATATTAACTTTCAGTGCTAGAAAACAAACCACTTTCTATTGATTGAGCAGGTTGTACAGCTTCCCTGCAAGACCGTTTTCTGATTATGGCAGCAGAAATGGATCAGTGCTCTGGAGTAGGAACACAAGAATTGGCTCAGTTTTGGAAGGAAGCCCCCAGAAACAAAGTGATGGAACATAGGTAAGCATTTCATGTTGATTTGAGGATTTCTTGAGTTGATTGTGCAATCTAAAATAAATATGAATTGTCACATATGGCCATGTTCCGTGTCATTCATATCTTAGCAGACATTGGTGAAATTTGAACCAGATACACTTAGTAGGCAAGGTAATTAATTGTGCTATAAAGAAGGTATTTATAATTACGTTTATACTATAGCAGAAGCAGTTTCTTTGCTTTTTATAATCACATGGGTGTAGAGTACATATGTGTAAAATATAGTTCCTGAGATTGTCTCTCAGCACACAAATAGTTGTCATCCTCTGCTGTATATGTGCATTGAATAGAAAGGGAAAGGTAAGTAGATAGGATCATCTATCTACCCTTGTCTTATTCCACCAAGGGTGTGTGTGTGTGTGTGTGTGTGTGTGTGTGTAGGGGGCATTCTTCATGCATGTTCCACTTTTGGCTGCACTTTCTGCAGGACCCTTCTCCCAATATCTTTTCTATTAGTATATTGGATTACCTGCTCTGCACTGCAGAAAGGGGAAATCTGCATAGGGTTAGACATTGGCAGCTCCCCTTTGCTTATTTGTAACCACCCACATGACTCCTCTTTCATATATCCTTATCACAACCCCCATCCAATTTGATACAGAATTTTCCCCGAGCTTCCTGAGCCAATACTACTCCCTTATTGTGCAGTTAATCTTGATCTTATTCTAGATGATTCCTCAACATCCTGCCATATAGCCTGGTTAGATATTTGATTCAAAATCGGCTATAATGGATGCTCTTCTTTTCTTTAGTGGTCACTATGCTGTAGAGGGGACAGAATAAGGGTATCATTAAACATTTCAAATAAAAGCCTGCAGGGAATGAATGGAAACCATTAAATATGAGATGAGCATAAGAGCCATGCTGGATCATACCAAGGGTCCATCTAGTCCAGAACTCTATTCACACAGTCACCAACCAGCTGTTGACCAGGAACCCACAAGCAGGACACGGGTGCAACAGCACCATGTCACCCATGCTCCCCATCAACTGCCTCTGTATATACTGTCTCTGATACCGGAGGTAGCACATAGCCATCAGGACTAGTAGCCATTGATAGCCTTCTCCAGGAATTTATCCAACCCCTTTTTAAAGCCATCCACATTAGTAGCCATCACTACATCTTGTGGTATGAATTCCATAGTTTAATTATGTGCTGTGTGATGAAGTATTTCCTTTTACCTGTCCTGAATCTCCCACCAATCAGATTCATGTGATGACCCCATGAAATGTTATTGGGGGGGGGGGGATGTCTCCATATCCACACTATCTACACTGTGCATAATTTTGTACACCTCTATCATGTCTCCCTTTACCCTCCTTTTTCCCAACAATCCCAGTTGTTGCATGAAGAAAAGCCACCTTCACGCAACCCATAACAAGCCAACAGAAATCCATGCCAGGGGCTCTTGTAGAGGAAACTCTCAGAAGCACATATTTAAAAGATATCTAAAAGATTAAATAGCAGGTTTTGTTCCCTCAGTGGCACAGTAACCATGTTTAAAAGCAATATGCTGTGGACGAGCAGTTGCTGGGAGCAAAGAGTAGGGAAGGCATCCAAAACCTTCTGTGGTTCTCTGAGGCATTTACCTAGACCTTGGCAGCAAAGAGATGGCAGAGCCACAAGGGCCATTTTTCACACCTCCTTCTCAGAAAGTATAGACCATGCAAAGTGTATAAAGGACGTGTGGGTGGTGGTGAACCATTTAGCCACTTTGAGAAAAAAACAAAGATGGACTTAAAAGTCTGCAGTAATGCAGTAAGGGGATCAGTGACAGCAAGGAAGCGATTGGCTGACGTGTTTAGATGTCACAGAAGGGTCTCTCACTGCTATTGGCTGAGCTGTTCTGATCGTAGAGAGATGCAGGCGAATGGGGCAAAGAAAGGAAGTGGGTAGAAGAAGCCGAGCCCAGGAAACAGGAGGTGGGAAGAAGGCTGCCGATGAAGGCATGGAGAAGGGCTAGGAAGTGAGGGTTGAGAGAGGGAGGAATGAGGAGAGGCCAGAGGGTAAATGGCCAGGGAGAAATGAGAGAAAGAGGGAGAATGGGCAAAGAGGAGAGCTGCAGATGGCCAGAAGCTGCAGAGGTGGTGAGTTATGGCACTGATTTCAAACGCCAAATCTTTGCCTGCAGACCTTGAGTTCCTTTTTAAAAAATGCTCAGAGAAGGGAGAGCATAACCACAGGTTTATGTAATTGTATTAAATATAATTGTTGTACCATTTCTGTATTTATTCCAGGTTAAGATGTCATGTTGTAGAAAGCAGCAAGCCTTCTACTTTAACGATAAATGAAAATGCTTTTAACGTTCCTGCAAAAACCAATGAAGATTTACACTTACAGGTAACACTTATGAATATTAATATGTAACTTCCACCTGGACCTAAAGGACCATGCAATGCATTAAGACGTTTCAGGTTTCCCCTTCTTCCTGCAGCATCTTGTGCCCCTGAAAAGCCAGGCCTTAAGTGGCATTTGCTGTGGCACAAGCAGACGAAAAAATTGGCTGCCTCTCCATGTGTACCCAGGCATAGTTTGGATTTTGGTCTTCTGTCTTAAATAGTTCATGTAATTGAAATCCCTACTGAAAATAACTACGAATCTTGTGGCAGATTAAAGACTAACAAATTAAGGTACCATAAAATGTTATTTTTACTGCAACAGACTAACACTGCCACCACTCTGGGATACTGAAAATGTATCTAAACTTATTTCATTTTAAATGGATAGGCAATTCTTCCCATGCTCAACTTGGATTAACTTGGAAATTATCTGAGTTCTTCCCCCCAAATAGTGAAGAACTGGAATAATTTTCTAAACCAGTTGAAATTCCATCTCCTATGAGGGGCCCTTAAGGAAAAATGGCTTCCAGTATCAATTTTCATGGGAGCAGTCCTTCAAACAGGACTTGACCTGGGAAATCATCTCTGATTTAGATTTTTATCTGAGCTGGAGACCAATTGAGGGCTTCTTATACTTACTTACCTCTCTCTTTAAGCAAGCATTTCTGAGTTCCCAAATCTCCTTCCAGGACCGAGCCCAATGAACTTGGCCATCATTTCTTGTTTTTTGCTTTGTGCTTCCAATTACTCAGAGCAGTAAGTTGTACCATTATGGCTCTCCTTAAAATGCAGCGTCTGTAGTACACCCCAGTAAAATTAATGGTTAATTCATCACTTATTGCTACAGCCCTGGTGCTTTTAAGGTGCCTAATGTATTGGCTCCTCTGCCTTTTTTTAAAAAAAAAAACACAGAACAAATGTGAGCGATCATAATAATGAGGAGGAAGTTACTATTGGCTTTTCATACTTCGTACATATTCTTATCGTTGTTGTTATTATTACAATTTATAGTATTTTTATTCTGGTCCTCAGCCAAGAAAGGTTCATGGAGTGGTTTTCAATCAATCATCAAAGAAGACAGTCCCTACTCTCAGGCTTTCAATCTAAAAAAGGCTGGGCACACCAGGAAAAGGCGATGGGGAGGGAAAAGGGAGAAAGATAAATAGAAAGTAAGCAGGGCTGTTACGTTGCTCTTCCCTCTCATTTCCTGAAAGAGAGGCAGTCCAATGGAGCAGGCCTTTGACATTCACTTCGCCTGCTCTTGTCTCCCTTGCTTCTCCTTACAGGCTCATTGATGTCAGCTAGCCCCGTGGGGCAGGGGGATTCAACTGGAGCAGGCCCTGATGTTTCCTTTGCCTGCTCCAGTCTCCCTTGCTCCTTCTTTGTTGAATATGTTAAGGTGATGTCTAGCACATCACATAGTATTTTTAAATAGTTATGTCTTAATTATATAGTAGAACACCAGGAAATTGCAGCTCACTGTAGATAAAAATACATGTAAGAAAAAAAGGCCATTTGGGTTTTTTTAATGCCATCTACCCTTTTCTCCCCACTTTTCCAGCTAACACAGTTATTGCAAGCTAATAAAAGACTTCGAGAACAGATTGACCGCTGTGTCTGGTTCCAGCAGTTGACTCTTTTGTTAGTGTTGCTATTAGTTGCCTGTACTACCTTTTGTTTCTACCAACTGTACGTTCCAAGGAGCTAAAGAGCAATGTTCTGTACAACATGCTGGTTCTATGAAATCGAGGCAAAGAAGTAGTTCTAACCTATGGAATTATGTAACTACCAAAAATACAGTTTCGGGCTCCCCAAAAACTAAAAAATGACAAGACTGTGATCTATGCCTTTTAATCAGCATGTAGAGTGACTTCGGTGATATTTATTACAGGGTAAGAAGAAAACAGGCTATTAAAGGAGTCATTTTCACTGGACAACCGATTAAGTGTTAAAGAGCAAAAGATGTTTATGATTTAACATTTTTCCCTTAATTTCTGTACTGCAGAAAAGTATACAAGAAGTATCAAAATAATTAATTTTGTACATAAAATGTAACATTTCCTTTGAAATGTAATCGCAGAGAAGGTAATAGACTTTCCCATATTGTTTGTAGTACATAAAGTATGAGTGTACATAGTAAATAATGATAGACATGATCGTGCAGTTTGAAACTGAGTAACTGGTGGTGATCTTTATTCTTGTTCACATTTTCTAGAGTTATTAAAGCTATTTTATGCCAAATTATTTGCATCCAATATTTATCTTGTAGCCATATTTCCCAGAAAGGCCTGCCATAGTTCCAAAGAGAGCTTTATTTACAAAACTGTCAAAGCTCATTACGCTTAAGACATTACACATAATCTCCATACTTCAGTGGGGCTTGGCCTACAGAATTGAAATAGCTAGTTTAGGATTCCAACTACAATATTTCATTAGGTTTTGCTATTGAGTTCCTTCTGAAGTGGTGGTAAGGAAGGCATTTTTTAGGACAACGAATAGAACATTGTAAACTATGATTCATAGTCAGGTTTGGAATATTTTTCGGAAATATGTGCTGAAATCATGTGGAAGATGTGGAAGAAACAGATTAGGTAGAAAGACACAAGTATACTAGAAAAATCTTGAAAAGATTGATTATTACTTGGAAGCATTTTAGTAGTGGTCTAAGGGATGAACAAAAACTTGTCCTGGTTAAACATTCCTAGCATTTAACCATACTCAATATTGTTTAAAAATTAAAAACAGGAGTTGGTCAGATCTTTGTCAACACTGAACCTTTTGTTTTAATCTGTTGAGATTACATATGATGCAATAAGACATGTTTGGAGGTCCAGTCCTAAAATCAGTTCTGACAGCTTTTCACTGCAGAGCCATCACTACTATAAACCATAACTCTCTCTGAATTAGCAGTTATGCACCCATATTGGTTATGCTCAAGAGCATAGCATATCCAGGGACTTCTCATTTGCTTTTCTGTATATGAGAGTGATTGACTTTGTGTACACAGGCATTTTTCACTGCACTCTCCATGTATTCTTATTTTCTATAAGAGAAAGTCTTTGAATACCTAAAATTCAGCACGTGCAGTGAAATTCTTGGACTCTCAGCCTTGACTTGAGTGAGGCTAAGCATTCATAATTGAACACAGAACTTCCATTCCAAACTTATATTTTCACCACAGATTATCTTGCCTTAATTGTGTTGTTTACTCTAGGTTTTTTTAAAAATGGATTTGTAATTGTTGTAAAATTAGGTGACATTCCCAACGTTAAACAAGCGTAAAACCATTGATTTCGATAGCCTTAATGTGTAGAATTTTGGTTTGTTCGTTTTGCTCAGGCTCAAATGAGGCATGATAGCAGCAGACCAATTTGGAAGATTCAGTTTTAATCATATGCATCTGTCGCTATCTTATGTTTTCCTAGTCCCAAAGCCTAGGGAGATGTGGCAGGAGGGAGTCTTTCAACCTGACCTTTTTGGCTGTGTCCTTTTTACTGTAACACTGACCAAGATTTTTGATCATTGTGAATGGATTGTATTAAAACTTAATATATATTCTAGATGATGATAATAATGCAGGGCAATTGAAAAATCTTTACAGGATTAGTGTTTATTCTCATGGATTTATTCTGTATCAGCTTGTAATTCATTACAGTTGATCACAAAGTTCTCAACTGTTCTTGGTTTCATTCATCTTCTTTATTAAACAAGCTACTTCACACTTTCACAGACAAACCAAAACAGTTCAAATAATTTGCTTCGCGTATCAGATTTGAATCTTCCATTTTTGGGCAAGGTGATCGAGAGAGCGGTTGCCTTTCAACCCCAGGCAGTCTTGGATGACACTGATTTTCTAGACCCATTTCAAACTGGCTTCAGAACAGGATACGGAGTTGAGACCGCTTTGGTCGCCTTAGTAGATGATCTACGCCTTAGTATCGACAGGGGGAGTGTGTCCCTGCTGGTACTCCTGGACCTCTCAGTGGCTTTCGATACCATCGACCATGGTATCCTTCTGGAGCGCCTGGGGGAATTGGGAATCGGGGACACTGTGCTTCAGTGGTTCTGATCCTATCTCTTGGGCAGGTTCCAGTTGGTGATGCTTGGGGATAGCTGCTCTTCAAAAAAGGAGTTGCTATGTGGTGTACCACAAGGTGCCATCCTTTCCCCAATGCTGTTTAACATTTACATGAAACCGCTGGGAGAGATCATCCAGAGGCATGGGGCGGGGTGCTATCAATATGCTGATGCTGATGACACCCAAATATATTTCTCTATGCCTTCAACAACATCGTCAGCTAAGGATAGTGTGTCTCCTCTGAACGAATGCTTGGAGGCGGTAATGGGCTGGATGAGAAAAAACAAACTGAAGCTGAATCCAGACAAGATGGAGGTGCTTGCTGTCAAAGGCCCCAACCTGGGTTTGGAGGTGTGTCAACCAGTTCTGGATGGGGTTACACCCCCCCTGAAAGACTGTGTTCGCAGCTTGGGTGTACTCCTGGATCCGTCGCTCCAGACGACAGCTCAGATTGATGCGACGGCCAGGAGTGCCTACTATCAGCTTCGGCTGATACGCCAGCTGCGCCCCTTCCTAGAGTTGGAAGACCTAAAGACGGTAGTGCATGCGCTGGTAACTTTGAGGCTCGACTTCTGCAATGCGCTGTACATAGGTCTACCTTTGTGCCTAGTCCGGAAACTTCAACTTGTTCAAAATATGGCAGCCAGGTTGGTCACCGGTTCACCTAGGGGTGATCACGTTACACCAGTTTTAAAATCACTTCACTGGCTGCCGGTCAGTTTCCCGGCAAAGTATAAAGTGTTGGTTATTACCTTTAAAGCCCTACATGATTTGGGCCCAGGCTACCTACGGGATCGCCTTCTCCCGTACAATCCGCCCCGCACTCTTAGGTCCTCTGGGAAGAACGTACTCAAGCCAGCCAGAACTAGGCTGGCAAGTGTTACCCAGAGGACCTTCTCTTCTATGGCTCCCAGACTATGGAATGGTCTGCCAGAGGAGGTTAGACAAATTGGCAGTCTTCATGAATTTAAGAGAGTCATGAAGACTGTTCTCTTCCGGCAGGCCTATCCGGATGAATTTTAAATGTTTTAATGATGTGTTTCTCTTGTTTTTAAAATTTTTAACTTTGTTATGTTTGTATTTGCATTGTGTTCCCCGCCTCGATCCGTAGGGAGAGGCGGGTTATAAATAAATATTATTATTATTATTATTATATAATAAATTTCTATCTAAAATGTTCTAGTTCCTTAGCAAGTCATCTGTAGTACAAAATAATATAGAATCATTCTTGTCTCAGATTTCTTAAATATTAGAAAATGCTTAACCACTAAGTTGGACTGGATTTAATTGCACTTTATTGAACATTTTCAAAATATATTCCTAAGGTCTATGCCAATAAATGTTAATGTTCTGGTGCTTAAATATTTTCAGTATTTTATTATTGTATTCATATTTTCTATGTAAAATGGATCAGAGAATGTTTTCTATTTTAATACATTATAAATAAATAACTGAATTTGTGAAATAAATAAGAAAAACCTGTCGCATTCATTGCAGTTCTTAAAATACAGCCACAAGTTGGATATGTGCCTTTCAATGTTGATATATTTGTCTTGCTCTTCTTTGGTATAGCGTATGTTTAAAATAAACTATTAAACTATCCTTCCATTCTATCTAGTTGCTGTTGTTGTTTTTACTGAAGCACTGCTTTCACACTAACTTGCATTGCAGCTTGAGGGCAGTCCTACCACTGGTTATTTGTAAGTCCCATTGACTTCAGTGAAATTTAAATAATCAGGCTTTAGCCGTAGCACACAGATCCTGATGAGTTGTGTGCATGCTGCTCTGCTTGATTCTCCCATTGAACTTCTGCTAAATACTCTCTGGTTTGTTAGCAACAACTAGCTTTTAAAAATGGGGTAAAGGCCATGCATGGATTCAGTCAGCTGACTCCTATCAAGCAATTACCTGGAGTGATAATAGCAACTGCTCTATCATAGCTGTTTTTATACCATTCCTAGAGACATGCAGCAAACCATTGCCCATGTGGTGGTTATAGACATCAGTAGTAATGTGGGCATCACTGGCATGGTACACAATGCTGCAATGTGCCCAAGCCATGTTGGGCAGAAATTACATGTGTCATCAAGAGTGGTATGGGAGCACCCAAGTGAAGGTATGAAATGGATCAATGCTCGCAGTGGCAACTATGTTACAGTAGGTGTGCTCATGGTCCCAATCCAGCAAGCGACATGGCCTATGCAGGCCTGGATATTGGGTATGAGTTGTTAATAGGGGTGTGAACGTCAAAAAACATCGTTGTTTATTGTTATCGTCATTTCGGACCCAAAAAAATATTGTCTTCATTCATATCGTAGGTGAACTGTATCACCTTCATGATAATTATCGTAAAAAAAGATTTTTTTGCAGCCCTGTTTTTAAAGAAAAAAATGCCTATAACGTCTGTATTTTAAATGTTAGGGGCTTGAAACTTGGTCACAGTGCTTATGGGGTATGCCTAAGTATGTGTTTGAAATTTGAGATCAATCCCTCCAACCCTCGATTTTAATGAATTTTTAAAATATCGTTTCTGTTCCGACAGGTCTGAATGAATGCACGTGGAGAGCTGTCATTCTGATTGTCAGAACGGAAATTATCTTTAAAAAATTCATATAAAATTGAGGGTTGGAGGGATCGATCTCAAATTTCATACACATACTTAGGCATATCCCATCAGCACTGTGACCAAGTTTTAAGCCTCTAACTTTTAAAATACAGAAGTTATAGGTATATTTATATGGCAGTCCGATAAAACGATAAAATCGCCCGAAAATTATCGTCTCCGATGATTATTGTAGGTTTTTGTATTGTATTGTCATTGTTAAACACATGCGCGGTAACGACCATATCATATTGTTATCGTACATTTTAACAATATACATTCCTAGTTGTTAATGCGTGTAGCTCCTTTTATTCATCTGGGTCATATCGAGCAAGTCCATTCATGTATTGGATCCAGATTTATTAATGAAAACTACACTAGTAGAAATAGACTACCCCACCCCCTCCTGCCCATACTCCAAGGGCAGAAGACCCTGCTGAATGGGATGAGCTGTGGGGCAGAGTGGGGACCCCCCCCCAAAAAAAAAATTGGGCAGAGGGAACTTCGATGAGTAAAGTCCTTCCTCTCGTGGAAGGCAGTTCCAACCCAATGTTTCTTTGCAGAGATTGCCCTTTATCAATCATATTTTCCTTAAGCATCTTTGACAACTTTCAGTGTGCATGTACTCTTACATATTCCTGTGTTCCTAACTGTCTTGGATCAGATAGTTTTTTCTTAGTTTGCAGAAAACTGGACTCATTTAAAGAATTCCTTTACTAGTATCAGCAAGTAGCTTATCTTCAAAGACCCATCTGCTGTAAAGACAATTCAGTGTCAGTGAATTAACAATCAATTACTGATCACAAAGTATGATATCACAATCTTTGTATGTGGTTAGCATACAAAAACATCTTGTGACAAATGTAAAAAATGTATTTTCTTTTTGGTGTGACTTATGGGAATATCATGAAGCTACAGCATGCATTCAAATTTCCCCTGTGGATCTTTTAAAGATGCTGCAAATCTATGTTCATGTGTTCAGTTTGTATCTTGGCCTACACCACAAAGGAGAGAACTGCATCAATCTCCCTGGCAGCAATGAGGGAAACATCCAAAGGGAGCTGTAAAGAGATGGCTTTATTTTTGGAAACGCCAAATGAGTTTTGGGTTTGCTGAAGGATATTTTGCTTTGTAACTCTTTTCATAGATTCTCTTAATTTGAAAGAAAGCTTAAGATGCATTATATTCTGAAAACTAAAATCAGTACTTTTGGGAGCCTTCCTCTTTCTATTCTGTATATATCCTTGTGTATGACCTTCACTTCTCCAATTCTACCGTTTATTATGCCAGCCTTTTTCCATGGTTGCCCCTTATGCCTAGAACTCCCTTAAAGAACACCTAAGTGGCTGCCATCTTACTTTCTTCTTTCAAATAACTCCTGCAAATTAAATGCCATTGAAACATTTGCTTAATCCTCCAGCCATTATCCCAAACCCTGGGGAAATTAACGTATGTGTAAATGCACTTGCTTATGTTGCTCTGACGTTACCTTTGCCTCATCTCTCCTCTCCTTGTATTTTCTCCGTTGTCACACTGCAAATGGTGTTTCTTTTAATATATTGTATTTTCTATTACTGTACACTGCCCTGGAATCTATTCAGCTGAAGGTTGCTTTAGACATTTTTAAAATATATAGATTGTATAATCCTTGGAAATGGAGACCTACATCTTCTGTTTATACTGTAAATTTGAATTGTTGCAGTCACCAATAGGGTACATGTGTAACAGTTATTAAAACATGTATTAAAAGAGAAAGTTTCTCATTTTCCTAATTCAGCTTAACAAATTCAAGTTCATTGAATTCCTTTTTGCCAAATCTCCAAGGGGAAAATTTCCATTGCTATAGAACAGCCACCAGGGCAGGAACATTTCCTGAAAGCTCTCTTATTGGTACAAGATGTTCATGGACAACTTTTGAAATAAAGCATTGACAAAGTTCAGCAGTGTCCTTTTTAATACATAAAATGCAAGTTGTCTAGGAGTTTGTAGGGCAAAACGAGCATCTTCAACTGACCTGTCAGAATCAGGACAAGCATGCTGCTTTTCCTGTGTTTATATATAAAACATAAGTAGCCTGAAAATAGCAGCTTCTGAATTAAAGAACTAGGGTTATGTGAGTTTGGAAAATATGTAAATTTCTGCCTGTTCTTTATTTCTCTATTGAAAATTATTTAGTGCTGCTTTGGACAGCCTCAAATAGTTGAAGGCATGAGCTCTTAAGTAGCAACAAGACCAGGTTGCAGCTTTTTAGCTGGCAATTCTGATGTAAAGATGTGGATCAGGGTTCTAATCACTGTCCAATACAGGTATGATTGAGAAAGGGCAACCAAGGGCATTTCCTTAAGAAATAAAAATGGCTAATATTGATGATTATGAGTAATGAGGACTGAATATTCATCAACCGCAAGCAAGTTCAGTTGTTGACATGGGATACTCTGTTTGTCATCCTGAAAATCTCTGGGAGTTAGAGGATGGGTGACCAACTGTTAGGATTTCCCCAGATTTGTCTTGGTTTTTGTTCTATCCTGGGTGTCGGGGGATTTTCTGTAATTTTCTATAACGTCCTGGAAAGACACACTTTCCCGTTTAAGGTCACTGTTAGCATGGCAAGAGGGAATGATGTGCTTTCTGGACGTGCATCCTTCCCTGCCCCCACTGCTCCAACCAGGGCCTTAAAGGGGAAAGCATGTCATTCCCAGACATCATAGAAAAGGCCCCAATTGAGCAATGGGGGGTGGGAATAACATGCTTTTTGAAGGAAAGAACAGCTGACAAAGCGTTGCTGGGAAAACCCTGACGTGGCCTTACCTAGTTCTTCTCTCTGTCTCTAATCTCTTTCCAGCTCTTTCTGGTTACATACAAGATGTTCCTGCTAGCCAGCTAATATTTCTCTGTCCAAGAACATTGTTGCAGTAATGATGTAGCAGAAGTGATGTTGCCATAATGATGTTGCATTCTCACTCTGTGCTCTATTGTATTATCCTATGACAAGCCATTATGTGTGTGTGTTCTACTGTGTGGAATCATGCTGTGTCCACGTGCACAGCATTGCTAAAGATCTATATAAGCCATGTTAAGAGACAATAAATCATGCATGTTTGCTTGCATGCTTCCTGCCAAGAACATCTCGGTGTGTGTCTCTTCATTCCTTCAGCTTTCCCCTCCTCCGCTCTAATTGGGGCCTTCTCCCCCCACCCAACAGGATGTCATCTTTTTTTGGTTTCCCAAATATGGTCACCCTAATGTTTCTCTAGTCCGTAACTCTGCAAATATGGGCTTGGAAATGTGGTACGATTGCAGAAGCAGGTTAGGATCAGGACTTTACTGCCCTGCATAACCTGAGTGATTATTCATAGTCTTACTTTGGAAACTGCCTCTTCCATGTCAACGTTAGTAATGCCTGCAGGATTGTGGATGAGCAATGAATTCACCTAAACACACATGCACACACTTCGGAAAATGTAAAGCCTACTATAAGCTGGACAGGAAGAACATGACAGGGGAAAGATGTACAGTGTAATTTTCCTGGCTAAAATTATTTTTATATCTATAAATAAAGGCTAATGAGAAAGATTTAAGATAGAAATAATTTGCTAGTGGCTCTGTAACAGCAATTCCCCATTTTAAACAACAACAACAACAAACCCCTTGCAAGTGGTGACAGCTTGAAGTGAGTTGAACACCTGTTCTACAAGCATGGGGTGGAGTGGGGGTAAGAAATTGGGAGTGTAATTTTGAGAAAAACAGCTGGCAGATCCACGAAGAACGAACACAAACAGAATGCTAGTGTTTTCATTCATCTTGCTAGCATGACATGGATACTCAAAAGAAAAACAAATCCTCCCCCAAATGGCATCAGTTTTATAAAACTTACCAGAAGATGCTGAGGGCTGCTGTGTAGCCTGTGAAACAAAGAAGTAAAAGGTGAGACAGGAGGATCTTCCTCTTTTCTGTACAGTGCGTTGTCTTTCTGAAAGGAAATGGCAAAAGTTTAGCCTGATTCATTAAGAGACTGCTGCAGAGGGAGGGAGCAGAATGAGGGAGTGGCTGATACCTATTAATGGAATACACACACACACACACACGTCCCCTGAGCAATTGTCCCATCCTCTGCTTCTGTGTTTCATGTACAAGTTATGTGGCAGGTACTTCCTCTAACTGAGGTCATGATCAATACTTTGCCCAAAGAGGAAAAACCGGATCCTCAACCTAAGGACCAGGTAAAATGTTTCTGTCTATCAACCGGTCCACTGTCTCTGGTATGCATAGTGCTGGAAGGATAGAACTACGATGCTCTTCTGATTAATAGGAATCTTCTGAAGTCTAGCTACCAATCCTGTCCTCAAAAGTGTTGTATGCTGACCAGCTATAACAGAAACCATATGCCAAGCAAAAGAAATGGGAGATAGCAACCAGTTGTTTTCAAAGCTTTTGGCAGAGAATTTTCTTCTCAAAGCTTCATCATGAGCTTCTCTAAAAAATTTTTTTTTAAAAAAATGCACTGCCTTACCAGGGCTTTCTGCATCTGCTTTCCTTCTGGGAGGCCATGTGGTTTGCAATTGAATACTTCCTCTCTCTGTGTGCTCCATGTGCTCCATTCACTTCCAGGAGACAGAGCCATCTAGTGATGTAATTATAGTGCAACATCAAGTTTACGTACTGGAAGTTTGCGTGATTTTCCGAATATTCCCACATTATCTGTTTTTTTAAAAATCCATGCTTTCCAAGGGATAGCACGGGAGGGGCCCTGGATGCTGATGACGTTGTGTAATGGACCCACCAACTTCCCTGAGTGGCCAATCATGAGTGCGCTATAAGACACTTGTTTAGAGAAGCTCCATATCGTGTTGCTTTATCAGATATAGCATCTCCTTGGGAAGCTTAAGCTTAAATATCAGATATGGCATCTCCTTGGGAGGTTTAAGCTTAAATATGCCTATGTTGTGTCAAAGTTTGCCACCTCTTGTTCATATATTTTTAAAGCTGGAAAACTGTATACGCCTTATCTTTGTCAGATTTTTATCTATCTTTGTACACTTTGGACTAGTGCATTACTTTTGGTATTTGTAGACACATAATCACTGTTGTGCTTTGATTCACTTGAATCAAAGGTATGTGAGAGTGATCCCAGCTCTTTCCCGCTCTGCTCTTGTAGGAAACGCCATAGACAGTACTCCAAACAAATTACATAAGATTTCCAGATAAAAGCATGCAGTAGAAGTGAACAGACTGTTCCATAACCAAAGTATCCTTAATGCAATAAATGATTGTCTGCTCTCAGGTGCCAATCTAGCTCATTTGCAATGTTCAAGAAGGGAAACTGTTGGTTGCTAACAATGGTGTCAGAGGTACTCATGTGGATGAAAGATCTGATGCATGCTGGGACTGGTGTGGGAGCAACACCACGCATGATGTATGCTTAAAGGAGGGGGTGCAATTTCACTGGCATCTGATAATATTATTATTTCCCACCTCAGTCCAGACATCACTCAGTTTGCCAGACAATGGGTGCTTCCAGGTGGGTCTTTTATGGCATTGTTGCCATGTCTCATTAGTGAAATTTTAGAGACAGTCCAGATGACGTCTTCCATTTGTAGCCCTCCCGTGTTTTTCCACCACTGCTTCCATCTTTTCAGCTAATGCAGAAAATCCATTAAGGGCACAATCCCATGCATGTTCAGACAGAAAAAAAAGTCCTACAACTCCCAGCATTCCCCAGCCAGCATGGTTGGCTGGGGAATGCTGGGAGTTATAGGACTTTTTTCTTTCTGAACATGCATGGGATTGTACCCAAAGAAAGAAAAGACAATGTATTTTAATTAGCAGCACTGAAAGCCCTGTGTCTGGATGTGTCCAATCTTGCAATGTTGATGAGTATCTGTGATGTATCACTGCTAGGGTGACCATATGAAAAGTAGGACAGGGCTTCTGTATCTTTAACAGTTGTGATGAAGAGAGAATTTCACCAGATGTCATTTAAATACATGCAGCACCTGGTGAAATTTCCTCTTCATCACATCAGTTAAAGCAGCAAGAGCCCTGCCTTCTTGACCAGACACAAAAGAACTGTTGTGATGAAGAGGGAGTTTCACCAGGTGCTGCATGCATACAAATGACACCTACTGAAATTAAAGATACTAGAGCTCTGTCCTCCTTTCCATGTGGTCACCCTAATCACTGCATGCTACAAACAGCAGATTGCCCTCTCCCACCCCCAAAATACATTCAATAGTAACTGTGTCCGTACTCACTTTGACTGCATTTGGTCATTCACCTCTCTATCTTCCTGGTCAAGACAGAGTTCATACTTGCACATGTATGTGTATCAGTCAGGGGATTATGAAAATTATTGTCCAGTAGATCTGCAGGGTTCCTAGTTGAGGAAGGCTGCTTTGTAGGTATTTGGAATTGTAATGTTTGCTATTGTACAGAAGTTGGTTTACGTCTGGTTTTAGTTTCCCCCAGCTCTCCACACCCTATAGCCAGATCCTGTGTTTTCTGGTTTACGTCTATCAGCCTAGCTGGCTTTTATCAAGCAGGATTAAGTTTTCAAGTATTTCTGCTTTTGCCGATATCAAGTAAATCCTTTTGAAATAGCCTTTCCTGTGAATGTTTAAGGGATTGTACACTTTGGCAGATAGAGCATATGAAAAAAGTCGTTATCTTCGGAAAGGCCTGGGCCGTATCCCATTATTTTTATTTCACAAGGAAGTGCCAGGAGTGGATCAAGTGTGATGTTTGCTCAAAGCGTTTGGGGGAAAGGTCGACTCCACAGCAGAGCCCCACTTTGGGAATTTGTCCTTGCCTGAAAAGAGTGAAGGCTAAACTTAAGAGACCTTTGCACAAAGCTGCAAATTGCTTTTTTGTGTGGCTTTAAATTAAATGCAGAAGCTAGAGATGTCTGATGCTCAGAGGCCTGACTCTAGGGTTTGCTGTTAGCGGGTATTCAGGAGAAGGTAGTTTCACAATGTGACCTTTCACAACCCTGTCTCCAACACTTCAGCAATTTTCTGAGCTGATTTTCTTAGCAGTACTGGGTCCTACCATGTGAAAGGAAGAGAGAAGAAGTAGGGGCAGGGTTTCAACGAGTCTCTCAGGCTCATGCAAGAAGCTTACACTTGTCCAGTGGAAATGTTGCCTTTTCCCTTTGATCAGGTAACCATGGCCATAGGGGTGTAGAGGGAGGATGATCCCGGAAGTACCTAATACACAGCATCAGCGCACAGGGACCAGCTGGGGGCCATCCCAGGCAAACAGCCTGGTATAGAAAGAGAGCAGCACCTGGAACAGGTGCTGGTCAGCCAGGAGCTCACAGGAAGCCCACAAAGAGGACATGAAGGTGATTGCTTTCTCCCTTTTGCTTGTTCCCAGTGTCCAATATTGGAAGGTATACTGCAACTGTGCAAGGAGGGTCTATTTAGCTGTCATTGCTAATAGCCACTAATAAACCGGTCCTCCATGAACTTATCAAAACCCCTCACAAAGCATCTAAACTACTACTCATCTCCACATCCATGCCACACATTAATTCAGGAGATAGAATTTGGAATTTAGATCAATAGGTGCATTTGTTGGTACTTTCACAATATTACTCCCACGGGTAGATTCGCTTGTTCATAAAATGGCCACCATGGCATAAATGGCCATCTGGAAAATGAGTATCACAGACAATCGTTTCTCAGAAGGCAAACTGGTGAGATTAAAAGAAAAGTAACTTGCCTAAGAACCTAAGTACAAGGCATGGATGGGAGCTGAGCTCCAAAACAAAAAAGCACTCTTTTGAACCCAAATAAAGATGGCGCAGGGGGCTGTCTTCACGGCGCAAGGGTGGCACTGCCTCCCTCCTCAACCCTGCAATTTCCTAATCCTGACGCCAAAGAGGGAGCACAGGGTTTCTGGGTGGCCATCCATGTCCTGGAGCCGCCCTCGCCTCTTCCTGGTGGAAGGTGACCAATTGCTGGATTGGCCATGGAGCAACATTATGCGGCGGAAGTGCCATGCTGATGTCGCTCCCTTTGAAAAAGTAGGGGGAAATCCCCAACTTTTTCAACATGCAGCATCGTGTGGAACCCCCACAGTGGCTGTGAAGCTGAGCCTGTGTTGTCTAACCATCGGGGTTCAGAGCCACAGCCACTGCGGGGCTTTCTCTGCATGTAGACGGCACCAAGTACTTCCCAGTTTAAAATGTAATTCATTAAAACAAATCTTAGCAAACAAAATAAAGATCAGGAGGTGCAGTCAGGCAAACACCAAAAGAGGTCCCATGCTGGAGACCCCAGGATTAATTACACACTGTGTGTATAATTACAGGGGGGGGGGGTTTCTGTCCTGAATCTATTGTCAATCAGTTTTACGATAAATTCCAAACTCTAGCATCATGGGAGGGGGAGAATTACTTCTATTCACTTTCTACACACCAATTGTGTTTTAATAAAGCTCTACCATGTCCTCTTTTAACATCTTACTCAAAGAAAGGGCGCCTTATATTTCCTCACAATGTACTCCAGTCCCTTGAATCATTTTGGTTGCCCATTTCTGAACCTTATCCTGCTCTGCAATAATGTTTTTAAGATGGGATGAGTAGCACTCTACATGCCATAATCAGTACTCTTGAATTTCAAAAGTATCTTGTTATGTGACATAGTGGCAAAGAAGGACAAGTCCTTTGACTCACTGAACACTGCAATATTGTTTGGACCCCAGCCTGGTAAGGAGGCATTTTGATGAGGGTATTTCCCTTATGAAAGATGATGTAAACTACACCAGGGAAAGTCTTTGCCAAGCAGGTTGAAAACCAGAATAGGAAAGGCTTGCACTGATTTTGAACACAAGTTTACATCCAAAACAAGATCAAAACCAAATGAAAAGTTCTACCCAATCCTATCTATCAACTTGAATGATAGGACTAGCTCTCTTGCTCCATCCATCATTACCACATCAAAAGCATGTTGTACCACTGCTGGTGGTGGCCTGATCAGAAACCAAGAGTGTGTTGGTACATTTGTGCCAGTTGCTACCCTTTGTCAAAGTTGTGATGTAATAGTACCAGGTGAAAAGATCAGACAACTCTCTGATGTGGCTACCCAGGCCATTCAACCATATGAGAGTTGCGGCTACTGGTGCAATACACACTGGCCTTCCTATAGCAGGGGTGGAGAACCTCTTTCAACCCGCGGGCCGAATTTCATTTGGGAGAAGCTCTAGGGACCACATTCCAGTGGTAGACAGGGTGGAAGGCAAAAGGGTTGGGGACAAAAATACCAGCTTATTATAAAGTGATAGCACTTAATGCCAATAACTAAGCTTTAGGAGGTACATTTCAACCTTGTAGACTTGGGAGGGGGGAACTGCACAAAAAGCCAGGAAACCACCAAATGATCAGTGAGTGAGATGAGGGGAAGGGAAGGTGGAGTGGCCCTCCAGGGACCCCAGAAAGGCTAGGTTTGGCTCCTGGGCATGAGGCTCCCCACCTTTGTCCTGTAGAGTGGCTTTGGATACAAGGGTTAGACGCTGTTTTTGACACAAGCCATTGACTGGGTTCTCATAACACGGCAACCCATATCCAAGGTTGAGTATGGGTTGTCATTGAACTATGGGTTTATGTTGAAATGTGGGTTGCTGTGCTGTGTGAACTGAGATGTGCTAACAAACTATGATTTATTAACCACAAACAGCCCATAGTTCACAACCCAACAACAAACCATGGGTTCTCTTTGTGGGTTTTTTGTAGGGATGTGCACAGCCGAAATTATCATATCGTATCGTTATCGGAAATTCCGACATAAAAAAAATTTGGAGCATGAGGGGGGAGGGGTCCCCCTTACCTGGGCCTTGTCCGCTGCCGTCCGCTGCTAGGAACTACTGAGAACTAGGCTTTGTGGACTAGTTCTTAGTAGAGTGCCGGCACGCCAGGGCTGTACTGAGAACTAGGCTGCAAAGCCTAGTTCTCAGTAGTTCCTAGCAGTGGACGGCAGCGGACAAGGCCCAGGTAAGGAGTGCGAGTGGGAGGGGGGAGGGAGGGCTGGCCCTAGGTCCAATAATCCGATATGTCCGATAGTTATCGGACATATGGATTTCGGATCGTATCAGATAGGGCCTGAGGGAATGTGCATCATTATCATTAATCGGATATCCGATAACGACCTTATCGGTTTGTTATCGGCCATCGTAACGATACGATACACATCCCTAGTTTTTTTGTTGTATAACACAATAACACATGACTGAATCATAACTCACACTCAACCCATAGTCAACCTTGAGTGTGGGTTGTTGTGCTGTGTGAACACAGCCAATGCAAAAGATAGAATGCGATAGGAATTGACATATTAACATTATATTTCAGAAAATGGTATGTGTTGAATAAGTGGGCACAGGAATCAGAAGAAGTTGGAGATGGAACGGGCACATTTAGAGATGAGAGTTTGTAAAATATTTAAGCTTTGAAGTCCCAGGTGGCCTTCACAAGCCTTTTTGCTTTGCCCTAATACACCTCAATTGTGAAATACAAGGGCTATTATACTATTCCTATGAAGTATTGTTTATAATGATCACTGCTAATATAGGTGCAATACTTAATCTTACTATCTAAATAAAGAGGATTATGGGCGTGGTAACCATACATTGTTATTGTTCATTAACATATTTTTCAGGTGAACTTATTACTGTTACATAACTTGTTCTTATGTAACAGTAACAGTTATGTAACCTTCCTTTTATTTCCCTTGTCACCTCAACAACTGGACATTTTGTTTTGCTGTGCTAAATGAAACCTGTTCATCCAATTGGTTATAGCAGGCCAGTATGTTCACTCCAGGAAGAACTCTTTGAGGTTTTAGAACATGTGCCTGAAATGTCCCTACCAATCACTATTCCCATTGTGGAGCTCTGTCATTAAAGGAAGAATCAGTATAGGTTGCAGATATGTGATTATTATATATGGGAATGGGGGGTGAGTGGTGGGGAAACACCATAAAATAATTAAGAGACTCTTTCAACAAGAGCACCAAATAAAAATATCATTTGATAAGGGCAAAATTAAATATAATGCACTGCTTGCTTTAACTGTTACAAGCAGTTCCTATACACTGGGTTGGGTCCAGACCTATAGTGCAATCCTATGCATGTCTAATTCGAAGTCAGTCTTACTGAGTTCAATCGGGCTTCCTCCTAGGTTAAGTAGACATGGGATTACAGCCTTAGTCATGCTTAAGAGTATGAAATCAGTGGGACGTATGTTATTCACAATTAACTTAAAAAGATCCAATTTATAGATCCTTACAACAATGCTGTAAAATAGATCAGTATTCTAATCTCCATATGCATGTTATCATCAACATTACTCTCATTTGTTCTGAAACTAAGGGCTCCATCACACTTTGCATTTATTGCACTCTGAGAGTCCAGCCTTTCCATTTTTGGTGCTGTTGACTCGCATGACGTTCTCCCTGTCCTGCACTATTCTCGCTTTTTCTCCATTCTCACGGCTTATTTTGTACCTGGGAAAGTCCATTTCATCTTGGAAGTGCGCAATGAAAACCCAAATGTAGGGCTCAATCACACCAATTCCCCCACCCCAGTTTGCCTTCACATTTTTAACCTCCGTTTCAGAAGCGCTGCAAGCGCTCCTCCCTTTCACCATTGTAGCTATACTGGTGAACTCCCTTTTTGCTCTCCAGCTGCTATTGCACCTGCCCCACCCTGCCGGCCCCTTCTCCTCCCTCCAGTTCATTGGTTCTTGTCCTTGATGGACATTGTGATGGACATGGCAGCATCCCCCCCCTCATTCATTGGAGCTGCTATTAGAATGTAGATAAATGCTTACATCTGTGTAATTTTTATAGATAAAGAGATGAAACTTGGGGTCTTGAGAGCTCTTATGTAGAGCTTTAGGCATGCCAAGTTTGAATCAGATAGGACCATGCCTTGATTTTTAGGAATTTTTAAAATGCAAATTAACCAAAATGCTTACATCTAAGAATTTTTTATAGTTAAAGGGATGAAACTTGGCATGGTGATCAGATTGGTTCGTCTCTTCATTTGTAAAGAATTTTTTAATTTCCCTGCCCTTTACAACCTTTTCATGATGGTTCACCAGTGCGATCTTCCACCTCTTTGCATTTGTAAAGGATCGCTTTTCCTTTCCTTTGATCATGTGAAGCTGAGCATCTCCAGTTCATAAAATAGAGATGGCTGGTTCCCTTACTCCAGATTAAATCCCATTGATTTCAACTGCATTTACATCCAAGTCATACTAAATTGGCACACACACACAGCCATAGCTGGGTTTGCATTCTCTTCCTGTCAGATAGAAAGATTGCTCTTATGTTCTTTCAGATGTTAATCTATTGCCAAGGAGATGGCTAGCAATTCACAGGTCATGACTCACTGGAAAGGATAGCCTTTTGTCTTGCTAATCCAGTCTCCTTGGAAATGTCTAAGGGTCCCATCCCCCCTTGGGCTTGATTCTTTATATGAAACTGCTTTGCCAGAAGAAGATTTCAGGCAGTAAAAGGAACTAGAACATGAAATTTAAGCTCTACGCCTTCCACTAGAAAGATTTATAAGGCAGGAGGAGTGCTGATGGAAGCTGACAGAAATGGATGTATGAAGAAGGATCAGAGTGGTTTGAAAGGTTAAGGTGAAGTTCTGCGATTCCCACAAGATGGGTGTGGCAAAACAAGGATTCTTTCATCATTGAAAATGGCCTTCAAAATACCACCCCCAAACACAGAAGCAGAAGCAAATGGAGTAGAAGTATCCTACAATTGCTTCAAATAAAAATACAGGTAAACAAATACATTTTTATCTACACAGAAAGTTTTCAAGCAAAAGTCAGATACTAGCATCTTTCCCCATTAAGGTTGATTTGTCTAGTTCATATATTTATATCCAAAGGGTTCCCAAAGGAACCAGAATGTACACCTTTCAGAAGACCCAGACGTACACCTTAACCTTTAACAAGTTTTCACCTTAATATGTTATCACCGTTAGACTTTTGGTGCTCACCCTTAGGAGTGACTCCCATGGCTTACCTGTTCCCTTATCTATGTGGCCGGCTTCTGTCTGCTAACGCTTCCTGATGTCTCTGCAAGGGGCAAAATGATGCACCTTCCTTGGCTGAGAACTGGCTGGAATGGGGGAATTTCAATATGGCTCTCTGAAGTCATCACTGCTGCCAAATGGACGGAGTCTTTGGTTATTTGGAATGGAGAAATGTGCCTTTGATGCTATACATGTAATGCTCCAAGGTGGAAGGAAGGATATGTGCATGTTAGTGTCTCTACATTAAGGAAAAAAACCTGCACTCTTATTAGGCTCCCCCCCCCCCGGTCTTTTCCACGTCCACATATTCACTACGGACTCTTTCGGACAGCCACCAACAGTGGCCACATGGTTTGTAATGGAAACCTTCCCCTCTGGGTAATGTTCCATAAGGTTAAATAAAATAGCACCCATTTGGAAAGGGGCCAGTTCCTTGGAATCCAAGCATTTGCTGTCCTGGTACCAATTTGATTTTTGTATATTGTTTTTAATTGTTTTTAATCCTATGTAAACTGCCCAGAGAGCTTCGGCTATGGGGCGGTATACAAATGTAATAAATAAATAAATAAATAGTGGAAGAATTAATCCAGAAATTATTTTAAATACCAGATTATATCTCTATGTTTTATTTTAACAAGAGTTCCGGGGAAAGGCGAGGGAGACGTTCTGAAGGTTGACGGCATCATATAAAGGACCTGCAAACGCCCGTGAGTAGCCAATCATGAACGTGCAATAAATTGCTCATGTAGAGAAGCTCTCTGTGTTTTAGGGATGAGGGGATTTCCTACATTCCATTCCTTTATCGTTCCATAGGTTTTTTCTACCTTGCATTATACTGTTTCTGAATTCTAGTTTGATTAGGGATGTTTCTAGAAGTGGAGCATGCACATTTGCTTAAGCCTTCAGTTCATCTATACCTTCTCTCGCTCTCCCTCCCTCTCTCTCTGACCCTTGTGCACATGTGTATTGAATAGATAACATACACAAACCAACCTGTATAAATGCACCTATATTCTTTTTGTGCAGTGTTTTAGTATTGCACACTGAGGCAAAGCTAGCAAATCTTTCATATTTGCAGCACCTTAGCCCCCGTCCTCCGCTGCTCAATTAGGAACTTCAGACCACAATCCAATGGGATAGGCCCTCAAGAGATGGAATCCTCCAAACTCAGAGGCTTAAATGAATCCATGATAAAATCATTCTGCCAGGTTCGGAAGTCACAATACTCCACACTGAGAACAAACCACCCCAAACTACAAGCCATGGATTCTCAGGTGGCTTATTTGCAAAAAACAACAACCACCCATGCCAGAAAAACTGCTTTGGGTTCAGATGTCATGGTTAGCCACCTGCAACAACACCAATAACAACCCACTGTGGCTTAGCATGTCATGTGAACCAGGTCAAAGTTTCAGGGTTCTAGCCTCCTCCTTGGGGTATCCAGGACGAGAAGGTAGTAGGTGATGAGAACGACTTCACTTCCTGAAACCCTTGAGAGCTTCTACCAATCAGAGTAACAATTTCCATCAGCTTCAGCCAGCATGGCCAATCTCAGATGCTGGGTGCTGTAGTCCAAAACATCCAGAAGGTACAAGGTTGGGTAAGGCTGCCCTAAGCCTATGAGTGAGCAATTTAAAACGTGATATTAATGCACACCATATCTGTCCCTACAGCTAGTGGCAGGTAAAGTTATCACATCTCTGATTCAAGTTCCTTCCTTATTTGGATCAAAGCAGTGGAAGCTGTGGCTTCAATGTCAGTGGGGCAGTGAATCTGCTCCAGGTTTCAGTCAGAACCAGCCAGAACTCTAATGGAGCTATCCAGGGTATGGAGGCACCTTGAATAGCTCCTTTAGAGTTTTGACTGAAACCTGGAGTGGATTCACAGTCCCATTGGCATGGAGCACCAGCCTCCACTGGATCAAAGGCAGTTGGATGTTGCTGGGAAGAGGAAGAAGTTAAGAGTTCTTGCTTATGTAAAAGGGTGAGAGGAGTAAGAGTAGCTTTGGGTCAAATTCAGCCCTAGCACATAAGCACTTCTATTTGTCCCACTGGATTCAATGAGAGAGAATTAAGCATATGCTAACTTTCCTATTGAAACCAATGAGTCATATCCTACGGTAGGTTTTCCTTAGTGGAAAGCTAAGTCCATGCACCTGACTTTTACCAAATGCCGTAACCTATTTCAGCATCTCCCCGCCCCCAAACCCGTTCCTGTGGATTTTGTATTTTGAGTTGTCATTTTTGTGAACTGCCCAGAGAGCTTTGGCTATTGAGTGGTATAGAAATGAAATAAATGACATGAAACAAATGGGATATGGTACAGGAGGCTGCAGTAGGAAAGGGGAGGGGGAAGGAATTGAAAATCAGTTGCCCAACCTTGCATGAGCGGAAGTGCTTTCCCATGGCAAAGCACCTTTGGATACAGCTCAATGAGATTTCAAAGTGGCTACTTTTGGCTGGATGGATCATCCATCATACCCTTTTGCAGTTTCAAGCCTTCCATGTGCTTTTATGTAGAAGCGGGAGAAAAAATGGGAGCAAACAAGCAGAAGAAGTTGTTTGTTTTTAGTTTGGCTAATACAGCAGTATTTTGTCATTTGCCTGCAGAATCCATCAGGGCAAATCATTCCCATGAGTCTCAGAAATTATGGAATGCGGTGTGACAGGGTTCAATTCTCCAATGATATTTGAGTGCCTTGCTGCTGGTTGCTAGGCTTTCATTTTTGATGGAAAGGGAGCATTTGCACTGCAAAGAAAAGCCTTCCAAGTGTCTGCAGAGAGAAAGAGAGAGAAACAGAGAGACATTTGCTGTTTATAATGCCTAAAGGACCAAATCTGCAAGAAATGACATGCAATTAAACAAACCGTTTTAATGTTTCATGACATATTTTACTTATGAACGAACCTAGCAAAAGTTTTCGACTTGAATTATATTCAAGTTCTCAAGCAATGCAATAGACACAAACAGTACATTTTGGGACCTGTGATTTTTAAAGAGAATTCCAAATGAGGCAGGAAAGCGGGGGCAGGGGCTAGCTGGCCTTTTGTGATGACCCCGTTAGGTACTATTTTTGGAATGCTACTGGTGGTGTGTATGTGTGCATGCGTGGGTGGGTGTATGCATGATTTAATTAAAATAGGGAAACATTGGGTTGAACCTTGTGGATTTCATTAAAGTCCACCCTATCTCCCCCCCCCCCCCAAATTCAAGGGAAAGGGGGGCAGGTTGTTTCTTTTGAAAACCATAGTATATGGATGTCTTTACATTAAGGGGAAATTGTGTTGCTTACCCAGGGTGTTTGTGCTTCCTACTTTTTGGCACAATTGTTATGGGCTACATTTCAGGGGCTGGGAGAGACAATCACATGGTTTGAATTGAATATTTCCCTTCTAAGTGTGCTCTTTTCACTTCCATTGAGACAATGCCATTTAGTGGTGTAAGATGCCGCTCTTTTCAGGATGTTACCACCTTAAAAGTGGTACTTTTCATGGCAAAATTTATAAGGCACACAGTGGGAGACATCCTAGTCATCTAAAAGACCTGCACACTTTCTTAAGAGGCCAATCACAAGTGTGTAATAAATCACTCATTTAGAGAGCCCTATTTCTTTTAAAGGTGCAGCTTCATGCCAAGCCACAATGGGCAATGTTTTCTGTGGCTATGTTGTGTAAATCTGCCTGGTGAAACGTAAGCACAACACCAATGAGTTTTGTGCATTAAACAATAACAATATATAATTAGAAGGCAAGCATTTGGAACAGGTAATTTCAATAATCCTTTGAAGTTGGTCAGCTGAGGTAGCAATTTTATCAAGGGCCTTGATAATGTACTTCACCAGCTGGTTTGGCAGAGAAGCACACTCCTGTCTTTAAACTCTGAGGAAATAATAAAATTAGTTTCATAAGAAGCTAATGTTTCAAAGGAATTGGTGGAGACAAACATTTCTGGGTTTTCAGCAACATAGACAGGATCAGCGGAGGGAAATTATCCAGTTTTCAGCCATGTAAATCAAGGGGGGGGACTTGCTTTTGGAAATATTTATCATAAACAGAAAAGGAAACATTCTCAATGCCCACCCCCTCCTCAAAAGCATTAGCTCAAAAAGCTATTTCAGGCTCAAGTTTACTAAATACATGAACTGCAATGAGTGGGGCAGGACATTCAAAGGGGTGGGGGGTTGTTTAATGTTGCAGCATAGGTTACATCGTCATTGTTTTTAAAACACAATACCCCACATACCTGAGCAAAACAAATTTCAAGGCAGTTCATAAGATTGCGGGTGGGGGAGGAATGTAAGTATGGTCTTCCAATGATTGCATTTGTTCAAAGTTTCAACAAAGTAGACTTTGCATGACTTACAGTTGTAACTCACATCTAGTTTCACTAGTCTAGGGTCACCAACTGATTGGTTGAATGTGTTTTCCCCAGGTTCTAGTCATTCCACTCACTACCCATTTTGAACGTTACCTTGTCCCTATTCGCAGCTTTCATTATTTAAAATACAAATAATAATTTAAAAGTTGATCCAGCCCTCATGGAGGCAGAGATATGAGGCAAAATGGGCAAGCAGCATTCTGCCCAACTATTTTGTGAAAAATGAGTTCATGGCTGTCTTCCACAGCTTTTAACCAATGATGGAAGTCACATTTATGACTGACAAGTAAGGAAGCAAATGATGGACTGGCTAGAATTACAGAATCCATGAAGACAAAAACGAATGAAACACAACAATGGTCTGGAGAAGGAATTTCCTAGACCTCATGTGCTCTCCTATGCACAATTAGAAAACAAAAACTCCTACAACTCCCAGCATTCCTCAGCCATGCTGGGGAATGCTGGGAGTTGTAGGACTTTTTCTATCTAACCATGCATAGGATTGGGCCCTTAGTTATGCTGACCAGATGAAAAGGAGGACAGGGCTCATGTAACTTTAAGAGTTGTAGAGAAAAGGGAATTTCAGCCAGTGTCATTTGTATGCAATTAGTTCCTGGTGAAATTCCCTCTTCATCACAACAGTTAAAGGTGCAGGCACTATACTAGAGTGACCATATACAAAAGAAGGCAGGGCCCTTGCAACTTTAACTGTTGTGATGAAGAAGGAATTTCACCAGGAACTAATTGCATACAAATGACACTGGCTGAAATTCCCTTTTCTCTACAACTGTTAAAGTTACATGAGCCCTGTCCTCCTTTTCATATGGTCAGCCTGTTAGTTTTGAAACCTGTTTTTTTCATTCTATAAAAGTGATTGAAAACAACATTAATGTAAATGAGGTTGAGTATAGCATGTCCACCCAGAAATAAATGGCAGCAGTAAAAACAGTGAAAACTCTCTTAAACTTCACTTCACGGGGTTTGTTTTAGAGCTTTATCACACCTATTTTCCCCCCGGGTTGCTTCTGTGGCTTCCCCCTCCGTTTCGTATTCAAGTCTAGTGTTTTGAATCACACTGCATACCTCAGCTTGGCCTATTGAACTTTGCCTGTTTTGGACTTTGCGGTTGAGGGATAAATCAAAACAGAAACTAATACCTGCGACCTCAGGGCAAAAGAGCAGCAGGAGGGGGACGTCATCATGCGAACCCAGTGCAAAGCCGAGGTGGCTGTGCTTAAAACCGCCCAGGTGATAACGACCTTAGTGTGTAAACATTTTTAAAATTACCCCTGCTGATGCAAAGGAAGTCTATTCTTATTCTTTCCACCATGCAGGGCAATGGCCTACATCAAACCTAATAGTTTGCAAAATTCTGCAAGTCCAGGGCTCATCTTGACAGCGTCACTTTGCCAATTGTTCATTGAAAATCCCACGGCATTGCAGCTGCAGAGTGGGAGCTGCAAATCTCCACTGGAGAAAGGAGTGCGGGTTTTCTGGGCAGTGCCAGCAGCCATTAAGGTAATTGGGCCTGCCCTTTGCCTGACCTTTCTGCACATCTCCCTGACCTCCTGTGGGCCTCAATCCACCCCCGGAATGCCCACCAGCCTCGATGCAAAGCACGGTCCCCACAGACAAATGGCAGGAAGAAGGTGGTGACCTCACAGCAAAAGGAACAGCTGCAATAAGCCTGCTACTTTTTAAATGTGCAGTTTTGCCTGAAAAGCCTGTGGTGGCTGCAAGTTGGTGGCTGCATTGTATGAACAACGCAGTGCCACTGCATAGCCACCACGGGGGTTACAAAGCATACAGACAGCCCTAAAGTGTTGCTAGACTCAGATTGCATCAAGGACCAGGAGCTGAGTGAAAGTGGCATATGACAACAATCCTGCTATGGAGTCCAATAATGTTGTCCACTTGCTGGGACATTGATTGCAAAAGCAATGCTGGAGAGAAAGAAATGATTGAAAAAGCTGCCTGAATGGAAGGTATTAATCACCTTCCCGCAGTGCCACTGCTGCAATAAATTTTGTGTTTTGTCCACCCACCCACAACTGCACTGCCTTTCCATTAAAAAACAACCCAGCCATGCCATGTATAATTTGAGCTCCAGGACTGATAAACAATGTTTTAAAATGCTGCAGATGGAGTTATTGCTTCTGCAACCCATCCCATCTGGTCACTTTCGGACGATGACTGGTTTGAATCTCTAGCCCCAAATGCCCCGCACTAAATACACCAAAGATTACAGCAAACATCAGTTGAGTTCGGTTGTCTCCCCAGACAGCTGCCCCCACCCACCCAAATCCAGTGCTTATTGCATGCAGAAGCCTTGTGCCCCATTGACTTGCATGCAGACGCATTGCATTTTTCAATGTGCATCAACTAAAGAACAACAACATTTTCTACACAAGATCAGAACAAAACTGATATGGTGAGCAAACAATTTGCATAATATGTAAATTGAAAAAAATGTTTTCAGGTATATGGAGTGTATACACATTATAGTTTTACGGGTACATATAAATGTGTTGCGCTATTTCTTAAAAGTATTGTGTGGAGGGGCTAGAGTGTCGGACTGAGAGTTGGGAGATCCGGGTTCTAGTCCCCTCTCAGCCATGGAAACCCACTGGGTGACTTTGGGCCAGTCACAGACTCTCAGCCCAACCTACCTCACAGGGTTGTTGTTGTGAGGATAAAACGGAGAGGTGGAAGATTATGTACGCTGCCTTGGGTTCCTTGGAAGAAAAAAGGCAGGATATAAATGTAATAAATAAAATAAATAAATAAGCTTCTGTGAATTGTGCCAGATGAAAGGTGTTGGAGGGTAAAAAATAACTAAGTGTCCACCCATAATTCTTTAGTGTTTCCTTACTTGGGGCCCATACCATACATTCCCTCACCCATATGGGTGGACACTTAGTTATTTTTATCCTCCAACAACTTTCATCTGCCCATCCCACTCATGATTGTGGAACAGAGACGATTTGATGTCAATCCAATCTCCAGCCTGGAGACTGGATCAGCATCAGGATGAAAGTAGAGCTGCAACTGTGCAAGTACAATTTCAGGGCCCACCAAGCAAGCAAAAGTTTTGTACCCACACAGTAAGCAAAAGTAATGCACAGCTTTTCAAACAGGCATTTTTCCTTCCTAATATGAATAGACACATACATTATTCCTGAGGATGGATGTTTCTGTTGTTCAGACACAAGAACCATGGACTTGAATGTTTCAGACTCAATCTTTCAGGACATGGAAAGTTTGAAAATAGCAGTCATTTCCTACACTCTCCTTTATAGTGCTCATCTAGTTCTGTTATCAAAGTATCAGAAGCGAGTTATTAAAGTCTCTTTTGAGGAGGAATTACAGAGGCTTCTGCCTGCTTGTTAAACTGAACTTCTCTGTAATCCCTCTGTCACTGAACATTTAGTCATAATTCGTTCTTTTCTCCTCCCCGCAGCTATTTTTCTCCCATTTTTTTCCTTCCTTTAAATGTAGGAATGAACTTTTTCTGCCAAACACCAAGTGGATTGCGGTGAGGCAGCTCTAAGCAGCTTCAGACTTTCAGTCACATAGCTCTGAGCTTGCATTTGAGTGTAGGACAGATGCAAAAATAAAGACTCCCTGCCCTCTTAAGATTTTTCTGTAATTATATATATTTTAAAAAGAATTGGCAGATGGCAATTATTTTTAGACCAGGAACTAAGATCAGGGCCTAAGCAAAGCAGTGCCTGTATTCTTATTTTTATTGTTTGTAAACAGGATTTCAGGGGCGAAGCAGAGACAGATTCCCCAAAACAAATTGGCCTTGATGAATGGTAGGGAGGCCATTATGAAATGCCAAAAAGAGAGAAAGAGAAATGCATCATGCAAAATGAGAACAAACGATTGCACAAATTTGCATGTGCTAATTTACATGTATAGATGCAAGTTCAGAAATAATTATAATTATAATTGAAATGGAAATATAGAAATTCTCAACATAATGCGGAAGACAGGCACACAGGTCTAGCCGGTCCACCATTCAGATCCTAAATGTTGATGGGCAACAGTTTTAATCATTCTTTATCTTTAACCCGGACTTGGACTGAACAACCCTTCAAATAGAAGATGCCTTCAAAGAGAGGACATCCTCTGTAAAAGAGGGCACATATCCGATGAGCTACGTGTGATCAAATGTTTAAAGCAAAACTGCTATCACACATACTTTCATTGCTAGTGAAACTGGCAACTATACAGAGGCTCTTGTGTGCAGAGATCCAATTTTGAGAGGGAAGTGGACTTTTCCTACACAGAAGTGACATTAGTACAAGAAATCACCACACTGAAGCGGGCCTCAGATGCAGTTCAACAAGGCTGTTTGCTCTGGTGTAGGGAACATTTCACATTTTCCCATGGAGCCTTAGGGCTTTGTTGCTTCTGGCAAACAAGCTGTCCCTATTTTTCTCTTGGACATTAAACTTTAAAATGCCAGTATTTCTTCAGTGGAAAAATTCATATTCATACTATCTCCTTAAATTAAAGTAATACTTGGTGCACCTCACATGGTTCCTCTGCTCATAGGACTATTATTTAGACAAATATGTCTGGTTTGTTGGCATTCACTCAGGGTACAAATAAGATGGTGTTGACTGCAGAAAGCTGCAACCCTGGGAGTAGGTCTCATTGAACTCAATGGGATGTATTTCTGAATAGGCATGCACAGGAATGTGCTGCATTAGTGTCCTAAAATCATGGAAGTTTGGCACCTATGTTTTTGTGATTCACTGCTGCCAGCTTTAAATATATATTGATAATAAATGCAATGTAACTGTACCTAGGCACGTACAATTTGAAGCTCAAGGGATGTATTTCATGAGACAGCAAAGACACTTAAAACTAATCTGCTATTAATGAGAAATTGATTTAATGTTTTTTAAATATCCACATGATCCCACTACAGGTGTTTAATTTGAATCCTGTGTCTAATCCTAGGTAGTGCAAATGGTATTTTAAACCTTCTGTTCACAGTGGCTGCAAATTGAAATAAAGCTCAGAGAGGAAGAGGTTTTTAAGCCATTTGGAGATGGACTTGTTTGCCACATTGGAGAAAAGACTGTGTAGCTATGCAGTTTCCCCCCATTTTTGCCATATATGTTATTTATTTAGATTGTAATCCTATGTGCCCCACTGAACACCATGGGAATCACCCCTGATTAAAAATGCACAAGGTTTATCATAGGGGTGTGCACGGACCCCCCAGATCGGATCGGGACCCGGATCGGGACCTCCAATTTTGTCCCGGATCGGACAAAATCGGATGCCTCCCGGACCGGATCGGGTCCGGTCCCAATCCAAAAATTGGACATTTGATTTTTGGATCAGACACCATTTCCCCCTTCCCCCCCATAGACTTGCATTGGGGGAAAGAAAGCTTTCCCCAATTGCAAGTCTATGAGGAAAAAATAGCGGGTGGGTGGGTGAGGGGGGCCTAACTCCCTCCTCCCCCCCAGGGCCGTCCACTGTGGACGGCCCCGGCAGGTAAGCCCCCTCCCCCGTGCTCCTTACCCCCCCCGGGGCTGTCCGCTTCCATCTGCTGGCGCCCGTGGGCACCAGCGGATGGAAGCGGATGGCCCTGGGGGGGGTAAGTCCCCTCCCCCTGCTTACCTTCCGTGGCCGTCTGCTCCCGTCCACCGCTGACCGCTACTGCGAGCAGGCTTTGCGGCTTGCCCCTAGGTAGCGTGCCAGGTGATCATCACCTGATCATCATCAGGTGGTGATCACCTGGTGTGCTACCTAGGGGCAGGCCACAAAGCCTGCTCGCAGTAGCGGCCAGCGGCGGACGGGAGCGGACGTCCCCAGAAGATAAGCGTGCCGCGGGCCCCCCTCCCCCCTCCCCCTGCTTACCTTCCGTGGCCATCCGCCCCCGTCCGCCGCTGGCCACTACTGCAAGTGGGCTTCGTGGCCTGCTGTCGTATTTTAACAGTTCTTGGTCTGGGAAGCCAGCCAACCTCCTTATCTAAGAATGTCTGGGAAGGACGCCAGCACTTATTTGTTTGAAGGGTTTTTATTTGTATTCAAAAAGTCCATTTACCAAAGCCAGGGTCACGCCAGAAGTTCAGTCAGTCCAAATGTCGAAGCCGAAGGTCAAACCAGGTTTTACAGCAGTCCAGGGTCCAAAGCAAACAGTCAAGCTGGGTGTTCAGTCCACAGGTTCCGATCCAGAAGTACGCAGGGTGTCAAGAGCCGAATACGTCGGTTGTTCTCAACGAATCTTTGCTTATGCCTTCACCCATTTTATCTTCGCTTGAGCCTCTCCACAGCTGTGTGCTATTCCCTCGTTATCTTATTTAAGGCTTGCGTCAGCTGTGCTCTGTTTTCGTAATCTCATGCTGCGGCTTGTGGGACGCGCTTGCTCCGCACGTTTGAGCTGTTGCCTTTGCTGGGGAGTTACCGGACAAACCCCTTCAGGCCCCGAATCTTCCTCGTTAGAAACAGGGGGTGGGAGAGGGTGGCTTTCCTGGGGCTCTTCTGAGGAACCTCCCTGCCGTTCCTCCTCCTCCGGTAAGTCCTGGGGAATGGGTAAAGCTGCAGTTTCTGCCCCTTCTTCCTCCTCAGAGGAAGATTCTTCAGACTGCCTCATGACACCTGCTCCTGAGTAGAGCACCAGGTGATGTGCTCACCACTCACAGTAGCAGCCAGCAGCGGACAGGAGTGGATGGCCACAGAAGGTAAGCGCGCCACGGGCCGCCCCCCCCCTCCCCCCTGCTTACCTTCCGGGGACGTCTGTTCCTGTCCGCCGCCCCCTGCCCCCATTGTCTGCTTCCATCAGCGGGTGCCCGCTGGCGCCCATTGATGGAAGCAGACAGCCCCGCCAGGGAAGTCCCTCCCTGCTGTCCCCTTCCATCGGTGGGCGCCCGCTGGTGCTCGCCAATGGAAGTGGCGGCGGGCACCAGCGGGCGCCCGCCGATCCTCCGATCCATCCGATCTGGATCGGAACCTTTCTGGATCGGATCGGATTGGACAATCCAGCGGTGAGATCGGAAATCGGATAATTGTATCCGATTTCCCCTGGATCAGATTCGGATCGTGGATAGGACCTGCACACCCCTAGTTTATCATTTATTTATTTAAAATGTTTATGAGTCACCTTTCCACCCAGAAATTGGGTGTTTAAAGCCATGCAGAGCAAAATTATAAAAATTCTTTATAAAAATGAATAAACAGTATAATGATGCAATAGAAAACAAATATGACTGCTGTTGTTGCCGTGATTTCCATTGCTGTTGCTACTGGCTTTATTGTTGGCTTTTATTGTTGGCTTTTATTGTTGTTTTCATTGCTATTTTATTGTGTTTATGCTTTCACTGCTTTAAATATTTTTAATAGTTTTTATGTCTTTTATTGCCGTAAGCCGCCTTGGGAGGGCTTCTACCCTGAAAGGCGGCCAAGAAATGTTTTAAATAAATAAACATGCCATGATTCAGCAGTGACCAAACCCCTCTCCAAAAATACAAAAAACAAAACAACAACAAACAAACAAACAACTCCAATCCTAAAACAAGCATAAACCACCAGTACTTGGGCATGTCTTTTGGCCCAGGGAAGTTTTCAGCAAATGACAAAACTTATAAAGCAAAGGCACCAACTGAGGTTGCCTCTACAAGAGTGATTTAAAGCTCTTTCAAAGCGCACAAGAGCGGAGCGCAAATCGGAGGTCGAGGCGCTTTTTATCTCTGGTTATTCGCATTTTCGAATGTGCGTTAAATAACGAGTTTCAATTTGCCGCGGGAGTTAAAGCGCTTTATGGCCATGTAAATATGTGATCCTCCACATGTAAACAACTTTAAAGCGCATTTCATATGGCCCGTAATGTAGGGTGACCAGATAAAATCCAGGTCAGGGCTCATGTAACTTTAACAGTCTTAGAGAAAAGGGAATTTCAGCCAGTGTCATTTGTATGCAATTAGTTCCTGGTGAAATTCCCTCTACATCACAACAGTTAAAGTTGCAGGGGCCCTGCCTTCTTTTGTATATGGTCACTCTAGTACAGTGCCTGCAACTTTAAGTGTTGTGATGAAGAGGGAATTTCACCAGGAACTAATTGCATACAAATGACACTGGCTGCAATTCCCTTTTCTCTACAACTGTTAAAGTTACAGGAGCCCTGACCTGGATTTTATCTGGTCAGCCTACCGTAATGCGCTTCACCGCCTCTCGTGAATTGGTATTAGGAGTAAAGGCGCTTCTCCGTATATGTGCATAATTGGGCAACCGGGTGTCAAACTGAAATCTTGTAGAGGGGACCTGAATCTCTAGAGAAAGGATTTCTATTGCAAACATGACACATCAGAGATATAACTCTGTGCCACGCCCTCTAAAATCTCAGAAAGGGTTGCTAAGTCTTGACCCTGAGAAGCCCTTTGTCTTTTGGACATTACAGAAAAGCGGGGAGGGAGAGAGAAAGAAAAGATGAGCGGAGATGTCATTTAATCCTATATTGCAAGACCTGAGCCTTTCACAGCTGTACGTTGAACACATAAAAGTCAGGGGCAGTGCCAGTGATCACAATCCCATCATCCCCTCAGTATATGTGTGGCTGAGCACTGAAGGTAACCGAACACTGAAGGTGTGGAAAGGGCTCTAGAAGCAGGGTTCAGAGAAAGTGCAAGCCATGCATGCTTCTTCTCTCCACGCTTGTCCTTCAAGAGCGCCCCAGGACATACAAGAATGGTATAGAACAAGGAATGTTATCAACTGCAGCAGTGTAAATCTTAATGCTAGAAGAATCCTTAATGCTAGAAGTGTCCATTTTATATCTCAACATTCTGAAGAATATTGCTCCCCCGTTTCCAACAGCACATTGCTGTGCCATCATTTTGAGATATTATTAATGTTTTCTTAACAAACAACCAGGACTGGAATCAAAGGTCAGCATGGTTGGGCACTTGCTGAGGGGCCATACTGAGGGGCCCACTGTCAAGAGGTAGCACAGATGCCCTTTCAGATGCACAGCCTTCACATCCATAGGTTCTAATTTCACAAACAATAGGCAGGCAGACACCTACTTATGCATGCAGATTTCCTTTGCTGGATCAGGGTGAAAATGTCAAAGCCACCCAGCTGAGCCTTTCCCTGCCCGCACCCATTTCCTTTTGCAAAATGTGCTTTTTAATTGGTTGTTCTGTCATTTACTCATATTCTATTGTATTTATTTTTATAAATAGACCACTGAGTCACAATTGCTGTAGCATATGTGAGGGCTGATGTATAAATGCAATTATTAATAATATTTATTCTTCATAATCAGAGTGCATTCTACTTGAATTAAGAGAATATATCTGTATGCAACATCTGTGCCGATTGCTTTGTACTTAAAATTTCATTTCCAGGGGAGCTGCATTAAGAGTGGGTTAAATTCCTGTTTACCTAAACATGTATGGCTTGTATCAAGTATATTAACAATAAGCCCTGATTAGGCTGACTCTAATCTTCTTATATTCAGAGAAATATATCTGCAACACTGCTTGACTGTGTTAGTATCAGAGGTGAGAATATAAATACATAGTTCTGTAGCGATCTTTCTAATCTAGGACTAGCTCACCTAATCAGAAAAGGAATTCTCAGCTTCTTTTGGGGGTAGGTACAATTTTAAAAATTGGGATAAGAAGGAGCTATTAGAGCCAGTTCGCACATCATGGTGGCAATTCCTGGTTCGTTTAACCCAGGAATTGAAGGGACTTTTAATGAACAACCCAGAAAGTGTACATGGGTTTTTTTTAGGTAAGGCCTGAGTTGTTTAACCCATAAACAATCTAGAGCTTCTGGGTTCACACGTCACAGAACAACTCAGGAATGCCCATGGTCTGGAAGTACCCTGTGTTCGTGATGGAGAAGAAGTTAAACGTGATTAAAAGTCAGGCCTAGTTGAAATGGCCCATTTAGGATGGAATTTTTCGCTTCCACCAGGGCAGGAAGGATAAATGACAGCCCCAAGCCTCCACTTTTGAATGCTTCCTTTTTCTTTTTCTTTTAGTACCTTCCCCCAAAACAAAGCTTCTCTCAGTAATGCTCCCAACCTCTTCTCAGAAGTGGTAGATTTAACATTTTCAGAGACTTTAATTAAGTTTGTTCCAGAGTTTATATATTTCATGAGATTATTTGAGATAGCTAAACCTCCAGTTCAAGACTTTCTAAATACATCGGGTTAATCTTCCACCCAAAGTATTCATTGTTCGCCTGAAATTCCAGGAGCTTTGTGGGAAGTAAGCTAGTGCCTTCAAATTAAATCTGTTCATTAATGATTTCCTGTGAAAAACTGCCTCCCTTGATTTCCTAGAAGCAACACATCAAGGAGAACTTTTCATTCATTTTTCTTCCATATATGTGAACAAAACTCTGATTTTTATGTACATTTACTCAAGGTGAGGCCACTGCATTCATACTTTTACACAATCAAATGCTCTTTCAATTTTACAAAGAAGATCCAATTGAACTGTGAAGAAACTTAAGAATCCATTATTTCCTCCTATTTTTTGTTGCACCTATCTGACACTATGTGACGGCTACACTGACTTTCTGACAATAGACAGGGAAAGACCTAACAGAGCTCCTATTAGGTCATGTAGCATCTCCCCTCACCTCCCGCCCCCCTTCCAGAAATACATGTAAATTCGTTTTTATCAAAAGCATCCAAAGCACTTTACAGACTTGACAGTAGGCATTTATAGAATAATGTCACCACAAGGGATGGGTTCCCCTCTGCCATCCCCCACCACCGCCACTTTCGTTAGTGGTTAGTTTATATGCCCTGAGGATCGAGGATTCCTGCTCACTCCAAGATTTTAAAACTCACTTACGTAACCATAGCACTTCTTAACTATTGAAAAATCCCACTGTCGCACAGCTATATATAAAGACTATACACTGACACATAGAGGTTAGGGAAGGAAACAACTTTCTGCTCCTTTGTCTCAGACCTCTCTAAAAACCAAAGCTGTTCTTATAACTATATATATATATATATATAATGTCCATTTTCAACACTAGAATACACACCTCTCCTTTTTAGTTGTTGCTTTTAATTATTATTAGAAATGAGGCATTCTTGAAGGGATGCCCTGAGCTGTTCAAAGATGGAAGGGTTCCAGCTGAATCCCAGAAGGGTTAGTTTTATTGTTTGCTCTGCTAAGGGCTGGCCCAAGATATGAAGTAGATCAGCAAATGGTATCCCTCTCCCAAATCAAGGTGAGTTGTACCCAAGGCCAGTCAAGTTATGTAACCAGCAAAGACCGAAAATCTCAGAAGTGCCTCTCCCCTCCTTGGCAGTATCGTACAATCAAAACAAATTATAGCTAACAATTTCCTGCCATTTCTTGACACTTAAAATCTGCTATCTGAAGTGGCTGCCTCACTCATCCACCCCAAAATGGCTCATCCCACAAAGCCTTTGTTCCTGGACCATAAAACCACCACACACCCACACCTCTGCCAGGAAAAGTATTATTATTATTATTATTATTAATAATAATAATAATAATAATAATAATTTATTTCTTACCCGCCTCTCCGTCTGGATCGAGGCAGGGAACAACAATATGATAAAATACATAAAACTGATTAAAACATGACACATATTATTAAAACTGCATTAAAACATCCTAAAACATCCTAAAAACATCCTTAAAAGTATTATTTATGCCCGTTTACTATGTGTGGATCTATACAATAACTGTATGTATTCCTTCTTTGTCATGTTTTGACTTCTTGGATAACAGGGGCGAGGTATTTGGTATGAAGGAACCAAGTTAATTTAACTTTGATTGGCTTGAGGGTGTTCCTGGCATATTTATATTTGAGGATGAGATCTTGGAAACCAGGTGAACCACACAAGGGAACCATCCAAGGTTTTACAGTGTCATGACTCACCATTCAAGGTTTCTTGGTTGCAAAACAGGATAGCTTTAGGATAGCTCCTAAAGAACTCCTTGTTGTTTTTGCCGCCTCGGACTAACACAGCTACCTCTCTGGAAGGTTGGCTTTAGTTTCTGATCTACAACTTGTGTGATAGGATGCTGATGGAGCTTAGCTCAGTGGCAGAGCATGTGTTTGGCATGCAGAAGGTTTCAGGTTCAAATTAAGGCTGGGAAAGACTCCTCTCTAAAAAGACCATACAGAACTGGAGGACCAGCTTCCAATGTTGCCCAGAAGCTTCTCTCTCCAATCTGAAGTGAAGGTGATGATCAACAGATGCTGTAAAATGTAGTATGGATAGTTTGCACACACATTCACTGCATTCCCTTAAAAAAAAAAAAAGGAGTGCATCCACTGCAGTCTGAGTAAAAATCATAGTAATCAGGACACAGAATGTGTGTTCGAACCCATGTCCACTACACTAAGAATATATACCAGTCTTCTGCCTAAGAGGTCAGGACCAGAAGAGCCTCTCAGGTTGCCAGATGCTACCAGCATGCTTGCCTTCCCCCAGTAATGAGCAAGCATTAGGACTTAGGGCCAAGAATAAAAAACAAACAAACCCTGATACTTGAAATAAAAATAACATTCTATGTCCTAAGCCCTCAGTTTTGTCTATTCTACTTCTGTCGACTTGCTTCCAAACTTTCACTTATGGCCTAGAAAAGATGTTCAGTACTTCTACTAAATTTCACAGCAGCCTTTATTCAAGATGACTTGATCTCAGTATTGGTGATTGCTGTCCCATAGTATCAGATGGCATTCAGTTGTATCTTTCTACCTCCCTTTTTCCTAAGAGACATCTCCTTTTCCTCCCTTCATACTAACGAATGTCTGGCAGTCACTTCTGACATTGTCACATTGATTTATCTTAACAGAACCAGAAGATTTTTCTGTGATTGCTCCCTGTGGGATATCTCACTGTGTTCTGTAACAATAGGGTGACCATATTTGGGAGACCAAAAAAGAGGACAAGCTGGGAGGGTGGGTGGGAAAGCAGCTTTCTTGGGCCTCTGGAAAGTGCGTCATTCCCCCTGCCTCCTTAAAGGCCCCAATTGGAGCAAAGGACGGGAAAGTGTGGCAATCCTGCCTCCACTGCTCCAATCGGGGCCTTTTCTATAATGTCTGGGAATGATACACTTTCCCCTTTAAGGCTGTGATTGGAGCAATGGGAGGGAAATGACCCACCTCCAGAAAGCACATCATTCCCTCCCACCATGCTAACGGCAGCCTTAAAGGGGAAAGTGTGTCTTTCCAGGACTTTGTAGAAAATTACCGAAAATCCCCCCTGACACCCAGGATAGAACAAAAATCAGGACAAATCCGGGGAAATCCTGACAGATGGTCACCCTATGTAACAACAACTTTTAACATCCTTTTTAGGAGCAACTTTTCCGTTGGACTTCAACTGGACTGGCAAATGAGAATGACTCCACGGCCTATTGTTTGCATTCTAAATGCATTATTCCACTACTGAGATCCTGGCTACACATTACCCTCATGGGCTTGTTGCATCAAGAAATGGCCACATGACGTCTGGGCTTTGACTGCTGAGAATTCTGAAGGTTCCACCAAAGACCAGCAGAGGGGACTGTAAAACCACTGGCCACCTTCCTCCATTGTTTATTGAAAGGGTTTTGTGGGAGTTGGGATGGGAAGAAGCAGGGCAATTTGCTGCTAAGGAGATGGAGAATAGTAATCAACAGCTGTGGGTTTCTTCACAAAGGGCTTTTATCCTGCAGTTGAGATTGGTGATATATGGAAGTTTGTGGGTCCTTTACATGACGTTGTCAACCTCCAACATCTCTCTTGTGCTTTCCTACCATTTCCATGGCTTTATTTGAAACAGAAATAATGAAGTAATAAAAACATTCTGTTTCAATTTGTGCATGTAAAAGGGAGTTACACTAACAGCAGGGTCATCTAGTGGCTGTATAAAGAG